>JAFJYJ010000030.1:0-4800000 GCA_019022615.1 Acacia melanoxylon | reverse complement strand
TCATCAAATAAATAAGCACAGTCGCTAATTCATAATCAAAAGAAAACTATGTTCACAAATAACTCACATACTCCCTCCGGTCCTAAAACATAAAAAGCATATCACTAAACGACATTAGTAAGATGACTATTATTGTTGTCATTTTCGTCACTATCATCAATTTTAACGACATTTGATTGTTCTTCACTTTGAGTAGTAGCCTCACTCATGAGTAAGAATATCATGAAATTCTTCTCCCGCATCATAAACACATCCATAATCTTTATTTGTAACAAATTATAAATCAAATCATAAAATTAAAGTATAGTTATTATGTATTTGTAGTTAAATGGATAAACAACTCTATAACAAATACAAAATATATATAAATTAATAAATTTAAAAAGGAAAAAAAGAAAAAGCTACGAATTGAAAAGGGCGCAGTAGCCGGCTCATGCCCTCCGGGTCGGCATTAAAGTTCTCGCCCGTGTGCCGTCGCCTCTAAGCGCTAATTTCAAATATCTTGTCCATTTTTCAAGCCGCTCTTGAAGGGTAGAAACTAAACGATGATCGAATGACCGTTTGGACTACTCTATATTGATGTAAAAGTTTGCCACAGTGGAGCGGCAAGCACGGGATATTATTATGTTTATCAATCGTTACCTAACATCGTCGGAATATTAGAAGAGATGGAACGGAGAACTTTTTTCAGCAAGTGATCAGTGTTAACTTGGTGGGTTTTTTCAAGGAGGGCTAATATGTAAATTTGTCCAAAAAAATTTCTCTAACAAGCAATGTTGCTCTTAAAGTTTTTTCAAGTTTAATATCACTTGATTATTAAAAAATTGATATTGACCGTTAACTTTTTAACGGTAAGAAACAACGTTTCATTTTAAAATTTTTGTGACAACAATTAAACTGAAAGAACTTTAATTGCTCATCAACCAAAACTTTTAAAGCAAATTTGTATCTTAATTTTTTTCCCCCGAAACGAAGTATGCATTTAAATAGTGTCTTTTTGGCCAGCCAGTCAGATGGTAAGCTTTCTTAAATTGATCTGACCCCCTTTTGTTTTGTTAATTTTTCTATGGAATATATGTGGAACTTACTTGGAGCCACGTCAACAATTTAAATGATGTCAGGAACTTTTTCACCACTTAGGGATTAATTTATTAAATGAAAATAAGATTAAAGATTGCTTTTTAATCGTGCTAAAAGTTTTTTTTTCTTAAGCATAAATTTCTTTCTATTAAATGCGATTCTATTCGGCGTGACTATCGCGTTGAATATATAAGACCTCTCCTAACAAAAATTTAAAATTTAGTTTGTCACATTATGAAGATCAGCCCTTTCTGTTAGGCCCAATCTCATTTATTATTGTACTAAAAGTTTAGAGACTTATGAAAAAACAAATTTATTTCAAGATAACATAGACATGAGACCTATTGAGCTCATTACATGGTAGATAGTGAAACAAGGGAGCCCAATAAGTATTGGGATAAATAAGAAAAACTAAAACGCAAGAAAAAACAACATAGAGTTGGTTTAGTAGTATAAAGGCTCACTAGATTTCTTTGAGTCTCGAGTTCGAGTCTTAGAGGAGGCACTTGTGTTGGGAGAGGCGACCCTAGACCCCGAATCGACGATCAGATAATTATATAAAAAATCGTAGGAAAAAAAGTAAGAAAACTGAAATATTAACAGCTAAAACATTAGCAAGCAAATTTGAGACCACCCAAAGCAATTTATGTATACATCCCCCATCCCACCTTCATGCACAAGCAATTACGAGGTATCGAGTCGACCCAATGTCTCACGACATATGCACTCACTCAATCAAAGTCACATTATTTATGAGTTCTGAATAGTATGACTTACTGCATAATATGTGTATACATCCTAGCTTATTAAAATGAATTTAATCGATTATGTTCTCCCCGGTGAAAAAAAAAAGGATCGAGTTATCTTTCGAAAAAATTAGAATATATACCATGTTTTAGTATAGTGGTCAATGCATAAATATTAAGGACATTGACATTAGTATATTTATATATGCATAAATATACTTTTTAAAAGGATGATCCTTATTCTGATCTTCTTATTCAACCTAAATATGATTTGTTTTGACATATTTTTGGGCATATAAGTTTAAAACAACTTTTTGGCTTTTCATTGGGCTCTTATAATTTTATCAAAATTTATCATATAAAGGAGCCTATAGTTTGTGTCATAGGCTTCCCTAAACTTAGAGTTAGGAAAAAGAGCTGGCCTATTATAGGCTCGGCCCAAAACAGACTAGCCCATTTAGATCTGATCTATATAAAAGCGCCAAATTTTGAAGCTCAGCCCTTGAGCTATCAGGTTCGGGCTGATCTATAGGCCTTGGGCCTGTTTAACATTTTTTTTTTCCCATTTTAAAGAAATGAAGTTTAAAAAATAATATTGTCAAAGAATGAATTGCTTTATCTTTTTCCGATAAATAGAATAAGTAGTTGTTTGCTTTTAAACAAAATCCTTCATGGATAAAGACTTTTAAACAGTATCCTTTCACTGTTTAATACAAAAAAAAAAATACATGTATGCTATTGTACGTCTTCCCCCCCCCCCCCCCAAAAGTTGTTCTCTTTATTTATCTTATATCAATCAAGATTGATTATGACAATATATTATAATGGAAAATTTCTTTGCAGAACTATGACATTAAGAACCAAATAAAAGATTCTTAAAAATTGAGAACTTTTTTTTTTTTAAAAAAAAAAATCAATGAGAAGGCTTAACAAAATGAACAACACTTCTTATAAGTATGTCTAGAAAAGTGTAAGGAGTTAAATAAACAACAATAATATATGTTTGAAAAGTGGAAGTTACGAGATATGAACATAAAAATCACTAGAAAATAAGTTAAAAAATTACAAAACTGCTAAGCATACTTATTGAATAAGATATATTTTTTTTTTATATAAATTGTTAAATTTTAGGGTTCTTAATAGAAATGTTCATATCAATTTTTTATTTTGAAAAAGATGATAACAAATAAATATTTGTAATATCATTGAAAAATGAAAAATTTAATATAATTAATATCATATAAATAATTTTAAAAGACACAAAATAAACGGGCGGTCTTTTTATTCTCTACCTAGGTTAGCCATTTTAAGCTCGTTTTCAATTTTAAGCCAACAATTCTGAGCCCGATACTTGTGTTATGAAACTAACGGAAACTTAAAAAAATATAAGATAAAAGGTGTAACATCCCATTTGAAAACGACAGAATTTTTTTTTTAAAAAAACGTTTCCAAATATTTTAAGCAGAGTAATCAGAGTAGAGCATTGGAGCAAGTAAGTAATTTACATTACATTCAAAATATGGACCATAGTGTAAATGTATCGGATTACGGTCGTCCAGACTTCTCAAAAGTTAAAGAAACTAAAGAAAACGATAGATAATGTAGACACGTCTTGGCCTACTCCAAATTGCATGCCTCGATCGCCAAACATCGGTCCTCCGGACCACGATGCTACGGTGAGATCCATTCCACATATGGATCTCGGAGTAACGATTAACCTTATGCTCAAATAAAACGAAGCAGTACGTACAACATATATTCATTTCAATACGGCATATCATCACAAAAGCAAACGGCGGATGTATGATCAATAACATGGACCGAACATAAGCACAAAGCGGTATGTAAAGTCTCTCTCGACTAGTTACGCACATATCCGATGCCACGCCACTAACGTGTCCTCGCCGCTAGGAATAACTCAAACGGCATTACCAATACTATAACCCGTGGGTAAAGTCAGTAAGTATCTCCGACGATTCTCAACGGAACCTCGGTCTATGAACATATCTATAACGCAAAAGTATATGAGCAGCATAGAGTTAGGGTTACGTACGCGTCCGTACCTTAGTTGCGATATCCGCTCTTAGGCTAAAAACGGTACTTTTTGACGGCCGTACGTAAAACAAATAAACAACGGCTCAACGGCAACAAAACAGCGGAACGATAGAATTTCGACAAATGTTCGACGTCGAAGTATTCTAATCAGAATAATAACACACTTATGAATATTTGGCAGCATAACGGGCATTTTAGGTGAAAAAGACCATTTTGCCCTTACTACCCCTATTTGGCGGAATTTCGCGAACTTCGTTACTTTGACCTTATTCCATTTCAAAATTATCCCCACTATGTTTTTACCTCGTCAGGCATCTTTCAATGCAATGAGGCTTAAAAAAAGTATAGGAATATATTCTGAAACTTCCTAGATCAAAACAATAGTTCTACTATAACTACCGAAAGAACTACAGAAACTAAAAACTAAGGACAGAAGAACTTACTCGGGGCTAGGCAGAATTTTTCCAAAGCTTCTCTCTCTAGAACCTCTCTCTAGGTTTCGAATTTTGGTGTGAAGAATGAGAGGAGGGGTGCTTGCTATTTATAGAGAAAATTCAGGACGTATCGAGAATTTTCTGCTTTGTTTCTGGACCGTTGGATCTAGGGTTTTGTAAGATGGAATCTTGGCCATCCATGGTCTTGGTCGACATCTAAGAGCCCAAAAAGTCAAAGAATGAGTTGTCATCCAATGATGACTCTTGCTTTATGGCCTCCGCCAGATAAAGCTACCCGATCGGTGTCCGTTTCGCGATTTCGCGAAAACTAAAAATCCGGGCATGCAACTTTGAAGATCTTTTCATCCTCTTTCATATTACATATTTTGATCCTATTTTTGATCATATCCAGGTATTCTCCTATATCGGAAGATATTCGGACAAACGCGTCCGATTCGGAAATCGCTTAGATAGAACCAACTTCCGGACAATAATTTGCTTTACAATCGTAAAACGTCTAGTTGTTGCCTAACTTAATCCCGTGTTTGAAAACACAAAATTGTTTCTATAGGTTCTCACTTTGCTTATCTGGCTCTACTCTATCTGATCAGCTTTTCGTCTTATTAGGAATTAGGGTTTTCGGTTGCGGAATCAACGTCTGGTAAATTCTTTCCTCGTGTAAAAATTTACTTGTTCTTAATTTGATCAGTCTGAAAAGACTTTTACCTCTGGTTTACCTGTAGAATTTATTTCTAACTTTTCCCTCATATCGCCTATAAGTGACTCACCGCATTATATTATTATTTTATTCTAATTATCATTTTAATTATTTAAACAATTCTTTTTAATTAAAAATACCAATAATTTCGGCCCCTTCATTTTAAAATTCAGTTTTAATTATTTTTTCCATTTTTTAAAAATAATTTTTTTACCAAAAATTCTGTTTTACCCTCGCCTTCGTTAAGGCTTAATCGAGCCTAAATTCTTCGTTTAGTGATCTTTTTAGGATTAGGTTTCTTCATACATTTATCTTTACTAATTTTTCTTAATGTTTTTATCATAATTAGTAAGTATATTTTATGCTAATTACCAGCCTTAATCTCTTAATTAAGGATTTTACCATAAACTTAACTTCTATATTTCTCTTGTTTTAAGCTGAATCAATTAGCTAATAATTATCTAATCATTCTCTTACCAATGGTTGATAATTTTATAATTTACAGTGTATTATTATCTTACAAAATTTACACTAACATTGTCATTTTATATCCTATGTAAAATATTCAAAATGTTTACATCATAAAGTTACTTTATGGTTACGTAATGCTTTTTAAACATTTCTTCATGTTATTTCCTCGAAATAATTTATTAAATTCTTATAATTAAAGATAATACTCCCATAATTTTCTCATAATCTTTCATGATCTTTCAGTATTTATCATAATGTTTTTAGACTTTCTATCACCATTATTGCATTTTTAGTCATTCTCGTTCATCTGATTTTTACGTAACTTTTTTCAAAATTTACTCGACAATTATAACAATTTTCTATAATAGTTTTAAACTCATGAATTTGCTTCATCAAAATATTCATTAATTTCTCTTATCTCAAGAATTCCAGTTTTGCTAAAAATCCGGGTATTACAAAAGGTAGAATAGTAGAGAAGAAATCAAGAGGAAGGAGGAGGAATTCTTATTGATCTTAATGTTTCTATTCAAGTGTCATTCTAGCTTGGATGAGGAGGTATTTATATTAGTTTCCTCCTCATTATAATATGTACATAGTGGCTATAATGATAAACCATTCAAGGGTATAATAATACACCCATTATCAAACATAATGCATCCTTAGTAGACATCCATATATACATAATTCATAACACTCCCCCTTGGATGTCTACGATGAATGTGCCTCATTAAAAACTTTAACTAGGAAAAACCCAGAGGGATAAAAACCTAGCCAAAGAAAAGAGTACATCATCCATTGATACACTTTCCGTCTTTGCCCTCATTAAAAACCTTTCTAGGAAAACCCGGTGGGACAAAACCTAGATAAGGAAAAAGAGTACAGCGTGTATCGACTCCCCCTCTTGATAACATTAGTTTTACTCTTTATCATGTCAACATTGCTTCTAATGTCTTTATGTTGGTGAAGAACTATATCTTGATAATAAGCATTAATACTTCAATATCAATAATATATGGTACTTCTGGACCATGTATTTCTTCAACAATTAATTATCTTTTGAAGCTCTTCAGGAGTTACAGTGAGGTTAATGTCATCAACATAAACGGCAATTAAAGCAAATTCATTTCTGGATCTTTTCATAAAGATGTATGGGTATATTGGGTTATTTTTGTACCCTTTTTTATCGTCAGATATTCTTTGAAACAATTATACCACATGTGCCCTAATAGCTTCAGGCCAAGGGACATATTTAACTTAATTGAGTATTGTTCTTGAGAACTTGAATCAAATACTTCTAACATCTTGAATCCTTCAGGGATTTGTGCTTCTGGCACCTTAAGTCTTTCGAAGACATGTGCTTCTGGCACTATGAGTCCTTCAGGGACTTTCATACAAATATCACTATCAAGTGAATTATACAAATAGACAGTTACAACATCCACTAGATGCAAACCAAACCCTTCCTTTACTGTGGGACTAATCAAATAACGAAAATATTTGCATCCACTAGTGATGAATATGTTTCTTCAAAATCAATGTCAGGTCTTTGTGTAAAACTTTGGACTACAAGACTTGCATTATATCATATAATTTCACCATTTTCATTTCTTTTTCATACAAAAATCCATTGGTTTCCAACTGGCTTTACATCTTCGGTGTATGGACTACGGAGTCCAAATACTTTTCGTTTTGCCAATATTTTAATTCTCGCAATAATGACATCTTTCCATAGGGGCCAATACTTTCACTTTTGGCACTCACTAATGGATTGTGGCTCATGATCCTCATATCATTCATGACATCATATGCTATATTATAAGCAAAGATGTCATCAACGTTGACTTAATTTCGGTCCCATCGGATTCTGTTCATAACAATTTATTGAGATCTCATAATTTTCACATATTTCAGGTACCTGAGTCTCTTTTGGGACTATAATATTCTCTTCTGGAGATATCTCTACTGGAGATAATAACTCTACAGGAGATGGCTCTTCTGGAGCTACTAACTTTTCTTAATTATCCTCGACTTGATCATCTATATTCTTAACTCTTTTCCTCTTTCGAGGATTTTTATCTTTGGAACCGATGGACCTTTTACGCTTCAGGCGTGTTATATATTCATTCATAATAGGTTATCCTTCAGGGACATTAATTCGAATAGAAGCATTAACAGCTGGGACATGTGACTTTGTCACTTTCTTTGGGTCAGTAAATGCTTCCGACATTTGATTAGCTAAACTATGTAAATGAATTATCTTTTGAACTTCCTGTTCACATTATTTTGTACGAGGATCAAAATGAGCCAATAATAATTCATTATAGCTAATCTCTTTACCCAACTGCCTATTCTCTCCTCCTCATGTTTTGGGAAAACAATGTCAAATCACAATTGACTAATTATGCGATGTAAGTCTCCTAAATCCATTTGTTACCATTAGAAACATCATTACGTTCCATTTAGAGACAAACAAGAAGAAGGAGGTCTTTACATAACATTTAACCCAACTTTCTTTCTATATCCATCTATGTGCATTATGGTGGATTTATAAGCTTTGCACCTTCAAAAACTTTCCAGATGGAATTGTCTGGTTTCTGACCAAAAACCAATTTACAGGGAGAATTTTGTTGGCTTATATAAATGCTGCAATATATATAATATCAACATAGTATTATGTTCTCATAAGCATTAATCCAGCTTTTTATGGATGCTTTAATTCATGATTTCTGGATCATATAATCTGGAAATAGCACGCTTGATTAATTCAAACATTATTGCAACTTCAGGTTGCGTTCTTACAAACTTCTGGTTGCAATGGGCCCATATAAATCTGTTTGATATATTTCCGAGATCCATTACCAATCATGACCTATGATGTTCACATAGTCATTTTTATTTGAGAACAAGCAGACATAATTATTCTTGAACAATATATTGGTTATTTATGAAGAATCTTCTGGTTCTAATATGACTCGGATGATCAAACAAGTCTTGCCAACAATACATTTATTTGGATCAGTAAACTTCTGGTTTACCGTAATATATATTTCAACCAATAATAAACATAATATTCTAACATCCATTTTGGCTTCACCGAATAATTGAGAGAGGATCTATAATTTTTCAAACATTAGCTCACACTTGTATTTTAACACACACTTGTTTTCCAACAATCTCCCCCTCAAGTGTGAGCCATAAAAACATGCTATCTTAATATCTCGTGTTTCAAAATTACTTTCAAACTCTTTAAACCTTGAAAGAAAATTTATGTTAATTTTTCAGGAATAAACATATAATATTACATCACTAGATAATCTTGTGATCAACATACTTCAATTAACTTATATATGCATAAAATATATGCAGTCTATCATATGTGAAGATATTCATGATTAAAATAACTTAGAATTACACAGATTTAAAGTCACACATATGATAATTTCCTAGCGAGAAAAATTTTCATGGCAATAAATTTATGATATGTAATCATAATAAATTTAAATAATAATTACAACAAGTTAAATGTCGTATTACCTTGTAGGCTTATTCTTTATTTTGAGCCTTGGCTTCAATAAATTTACGTAGCTCATTTCCTCTTGAATATTTCATTGGTAGTAAACTTCTAGTTTACATTGGTAAAAATTTGATTTGTATTAGCATCCTTTTGATTTGCTACATTTGTAAACTTCTAGTTTACAATTTCAATCTCTTGATTATCGTAAACTTCTAATTGGCATTATTATCGAAAACTTCGGTTTACGTAACATGTATTTTCTATGATATCTATTTCGAGATATCTTTAAAACTCAATAAGTTCTTTTTATACTTGGTAGAATAATCAATAAATAATTTTGTTAATTGTAACAAAATATTAACTCTTCGGAGCCTTTTGTCAAATTTATCTTTGCCATATAAGTCTGAACATTAGCCACTTACAAAATATACTAATTAGCCTCCAGGACTATTAGCCTTTATACTTATTTTGACATAATCTCTGTAGTTTATTGTCTTCTGGACAATATCTTTCTAAGGCTGCCACAATCTCATTGTGTCATACAATATTTAAAACATAAGCCTTCAGGGCCTTAATATTTACGGATAAATATTAATTTTACCACTACCATTATAAAATATTTAATTGTGGGTAGATGAAAAATTTTATAATCCTCTCTCAATTATTCGGTGAAGCATACGTGAGTACAGGCAGCAAACACAATAAATTCATGTGACAATGTGAATCTCCTCCTGTGACCTCTTATTCAATAAAATGGGTCTTATCATATAAACTAAAGTCGCTGAAAAAGTAAACATTCATCATGTACGTATGAGCTATTCAACATTCAATCAGGCATATATTTTAAAGATGCCAACAATAATTAAATATTGGTTGCATACATGCATGATGAATAAAATTCACCCATTAATTCTATCACATATCTTCATGTTCGGTATATCACAATTAAACATTAATAAAATAAGGCTATCCTACAAAATTACAAAAGTTAAGTGAGAATATCTAATCTTGAATAAAGACTACCATTTAAATAAATTAATATAAAATAAGAAACATCAAAAGAAGAGTCGAGCACTGCTATTAGCGTTATTCTGCTATAGAACACGGTATTAGTATTATCAAAAGAAGAGTCATATCTAATAGCAATATCTATTATTTAGATATACCAAAATCATATTATATATTATCACACTATTCTGCCCAAGCGAAGACCCACCAAATTTTCTACACAAATAATTAAGAATGGTCCCACAAATTATATTTATTTCAACCTCATCACCGACTACAGTGTTTTCTTCCTCTAAAATTAAATTCATTCATTTCTTCATTCACTTCCGGAAATGGAGTCGAGTCGATTTAAACAATAATCATGATTCTTGCAACAAAACTTTCATTCATTTCTTCATTCACTTAAAATGGAGTCGAGCCAGATTTAAACAATAATCATGATTCTTGCAACAAAACTCATTGTTTTGTTTGGTTTGCATGAAATTAATTCAGAATATTTCTAAAAAATTTCTTTCACAATATTGCTACTGCAGGAGCAAATTAGATATATCAATTTATAATAATCCTTTAGAAGAACAACCATTTTTTGGTGGTTATACAATCCCTTTAATTTGTTCTAAAGAACAATTAAGGTTTAGATGCCAAATATACAACTTCATGGATCTGACTGCACTTTAATTTATCTCATGGCTTCAGGCCAATTATTTAACTTTATGGATCTGGCTTCACTCCAATTTGTCTCATGACTTCAGGCCAAATTATCACTTTGTTTCAGGCAAATTTATGTCTTCTCATAGGACTAAGCCAATTTGTGTCATCTCATAGCTTCAGGCTAATTTGTCTCATTTTGGCTTCAAAATAAATGTCATATTCTCTGCTGAACACTGCATAAGTTTGCTCCATCACAGAGTCAAGATACAAACATAGAAAGAAAAGAAGCGCACCAAACTCGTTTGAATTTAATCCAAAAGCTTCCATCTTTTCTTTTCAACATACAGTAAAAACAATATAATATTATAACACAATATGTCCATGGATTGATGCATCATAAAAAGCATCCGTGAAAAACATATGAACCCAAAGTCAAAAGAATAATAATAATGCTCCTGGTGACATTTTATTATTATGATTGAATTAAAATTAGAAGAAAAGGTGAATGAAATAAATACACACATGTATATATATATATATATATGAATTAATATATATATATATATATATATACCAGAGATAATAAAATATAAAAATAAAACTTTATGGCTTCAGACCATTTAGTTCTTATAATGAGAATTTAAATTTATATGGCTTCTGGCCATAAAATTAAGAAATTAAAATGATAATGACTTCAGATCATATAATTTCAGAATAGGAAAACAGAGGTGTATAGCTTCTGGCCATAATATTAATAAAAGAATTTGTATAGAATAAATATTAAAAATTAGCAACAAGAAATGTAGGAGGTAGAACCATCCATGTAGAATAAATGTAAATAATAAAAGTAACCAATCGAATAAATAATAAAAGTAAATGCTTAAAATAAATGTAAAGTTAGCAACCTAAACTTCCATGTAGGAGGTAGAACCATCCATGTAGAAGTCAAATTAAAACAATAATAAAATGTTAGCAATAATAAAGTAAATGTTATGTTAATAACATAAGTAAATGTTATGTTAGTAACAATAATAAAATAAATGTTATTGTCGGGAACAATAATAATAAATGCTTAAAATTAAATCTAGACTTCCAGGTTAGAAGATTTAACCCCAAGTAGGAGTCGAATTAACAAAAGGAAACTATAAATAAATAATAACCAAAATTTTCGGTGCATGATTAACAATAATGTAACTTTCTTCATAATATAATATAGATATTGGGATAGGTGTGGGGGCAACATTATTGCAGCGTCATACATAAAGCAAAACACACAAATAGTGTAATATAATTTTTTTTTTTAAAAAAATAGTATAACACTAAAGAATGAATCATATATATATATATATATATATATAGAAAATAAAGAATATAATATTATATAAGTAGAACCATAGCTACTTTTATTTTCTTCATCCGTGACCTCTCCCCTACTCCTTTAGTTTATTTTATTTAATATTATATATTAATTAATTTGTTGTAAATCGATTGAGCTGCTAGAAAACGTACCTTAGTCATCTTTTCTTCAATCATTCACTTTTTTTTTTTGAAGACCCGAGTCTCACAGGTGTTGCAAGACTGAAAGAGACCAAGGATCATCCTTCATCCTCATCCTCCTCCACGTTCGTTCTATTATCGTCGGCGGTTCAGGGTGAAGATGAACAAATGACTAAACAAGCATGATAATGAACACTCAGTTGATTAGAGACTCGTGCTGATAACGTGTTATGAAACTAACGGAAACTTAAAGAAAATATAAGATAAAAGGTAGAATAGTAGAGAAGAAGAAATCAAGAGGAAGGAGGAGGGAATTCTTATTGATCTTAATGTTTCTATTCATGTGTCATTCTAACTTGGATGAGGAGGTATTTATATTAGTTTCCTCCTCATTATAATATGTACATAGTGGCTATAATGATAAACAATTCAAGGGTATAATAATACACCCATTATCAAACATAATGCATCCTTAGTAGACATCCATATATACATAATTCATAACAACTTGCAATTTTTGGCCTAAATGGGCTCAGTCTATTTTACTGACTCTACCTACAATATAATCACACAAATGAAGTGTCAAGAAGCGTAAACTTTGTATCAAAATAAAGAAGCGTAAACTAAACGTAGAAAGCAAAACAAAGAAGAAGCAAACACTACACAACAGAAGAAAGCGATTCTAGATCCACATTTGATTACATCTTAATTTTGATTTTTATTGTTTTTAAAAATTGTTTTTGGCCATTTTTATTGCTCTTTAATTAGTTTTGTTAGGATTTTTATTTTATTATTTTTATGGGTTACGAATGAGAATCAAACTTGTAAGGATATATATCAAATTTACGCTAATAGAACTATTGAATTAGCCACGGAACTCTAAATTTTCTATGGAATTACTTAAACCCGTGACCTCGGATACGAGGGGCGCGAACCGTTACTAGTTGAGCTACAATTTACGTCCATTTTTTAAACACAAAATTACACGCACAAAATATTCTCATACATTATCAATTATATATATATACATAATATTATTAAAATCTGAACATAAATTAAATGATAATTTTAATTTTAAATGGTTGCCATTACAAAATAATTTTAAATTAATAAATTTAAATATTAAATAAATTTTCTTATAAATATAGTTTTAAAAAATATTTGAATTTTATTTTTCATTAAAAAATTATATATATAAATATATATCAACATATATTGTATTATATTTTATATATAATATGTTCTTGAAATAATTATATTTATTTTATCATGATTTAAACTATAAATATGGAACAATATTTTTATATATTTATATACTATTAATATAATAATTTTTTACTTTTATAAATATAATATTTTTACTATAAAATATTTAATTTTAGGTGTGGAATTAACTACGGAATTTGTCACGAAAAAATTCTGTGGCTAATTACGTTGCCAAGAAATTAGTGAAGGAACTATTTTCCATGGCTAATTTAGCTATGAAAAAATTCTGTCAGAAATTTTGACTATTACAGATGAAATTAGCCACAAATTCTGTCGGAAATTGGGTTTTTTTTTTTTTTTTTTCCTTGCAATGTTATATATGTCAATTATTAGACCTTCATTTAAGGCGAAGTGAAAGTTTTCCCCCTAGAGCCTAAACGAGGTTTAAATTCATGGATATAACATATGTATGGAGAATCAAAATTAATTAAAAAAATTATAAAGTACGATTTACGAGTAATATTCATAGCCTTTGTATGAAGGCTCACTTACCCACCTAAGAGCCAATTTATGCATCACATTTTTATTAAAAAATTTATTCCAATCATATAGTTGTAATGATTTAAAGACACGTTTTTTTTTTTTTGGGGAAATTTCTAGTAAAATACCACTTAAATTTATAAAATTTCAAAAGGTTTGCCATGAAATGGAAAGGATAAATAGGTCATAAGGTAGGAATTTGAAATTTTGAGGTGTTGTGTTTTTATCAAAATTCCCCTCATTTGTTTTTTCCCAAAGGGCAAGTTCCCCTCGCTTGCCGGCGGAGCTCCAGTGACAACTAGAGTAAAGTGATTAACTACTTGAATAAGAGATTGATAACTTGAGCTTTCTAAATTGTCACTGTATACCAAAGTTGTTAATTCCTATTATAAAGTTGTCATTGTCTATACCTGACTTGTTATTGATGATTGATAGGGGTACCCCTATGAGGCGTCATTGACAACTTGAGTAAAGGCTCACAACTTAAGTATAACAATTAGCAACTTAGTACAAAGATTGACAACTTGTAGAGCTCAAATTGTAAATCTCTATATCGAATTATTAATTTCTTATACTCAAGTTGTCAACAACGATGCCTAATAGCGTAGTTGCTAATTACAATACTCAAGTTGTCACTCCCTATTACTACTGCAGAATTGTCGATATATGACAATTATTATCAACCTAAATCACAATCCCAAACCGTCATATATGTAGGTGTTATATATGCTCAACAAAAAGAAATTATGATTTCGAAACATGATTTATTCAATATATATTATAACCATTCTAATATAACACCCATTATATATTGAAGCTTAGTGAGACCTAATATGCACAATGTTGTGATAATAAATAACGCGCACACTTCAACAACCGTCATAATATATGGTAACTCTTGCATAATACATAACGATTTCATTTTAACAACTATTATTTATTTAATAACGTACATAACAATTTTTATATATATATGAATCATAACTTTTAATAGTAATAAATAATGGTCTCTTGTAGACAACTGTTATTTATTTAGTAATATAAATAACGATTTGTAAATAAGAACTGTGAATGTTTATAATACATGATGATTTTTGTATAATAACCGTGATGTGTAGATATAAGACTCTTCAAGTGAAAGTTTCTGAGTTAGTTAGACTCATTTGTGTATAATATAACAATACCTCCAACAATGAGTTGCCTTACAATTTGTGATGGTTCAAAACATTCAAGGCTCTTTGGAAAGAATCAATAGCAACTGTTGACCGATATCTATTATAATATAACTGTTGACCTAGAATTATGTATTTTCACATGAATTAAGCTGAAAAGCAGAGGCTGAGGGGAAAATATAAATATCCATATAGGATAGTGCGTAAGGGGTATGCAAACTGTAACATCTCAAATTTTCATTCTTAAGACTAAAATATGAGTAATTATTTAACTTGAGATCTACAATAAATCAAATTTTATTGTTTGAAGTCTGAAAATAAAGAATTGAAATGAGAGTATAATATGATTGTGTGTGTATATATATATATATATATATATATATATATAAAGAGTGTAATATGATTGAAAATTGAAGTGGAAAATCCTAATCAAAATAATTAAGACTTAATTATCCTTATTTAATGGATTATTTCTTGGTAATTAAACTTTACCATGTAATTTATAAGTAATGGGAATTTACTCAAAATTAAATTAAATTTTTAAGACTTAATTCCAAACCATAATCTTAGGAGAAAAAAAAAAGTTTAAAAAGATAAATAGGATTGAATAAAGTATTTAATGTATTTTAAAAAATAATATGTTACAATTATTTTAATGTTATGAAAATTTTATTTGAATAGAATAAATAAATTTACTTAATCATTTGAATTGAAGAAATCTTCAAAATGTTACACACACACACACCCGATTGTATTAACACACACGCACAGAAGCAGCAGCCAAGGGCCTTCGTTTTTTCATCTTTCTCCCTTCAGCGTCATTTCCTCATATTTTTTACCAAGTGGCTCCGTGAAAGAAAGAGAAAGAGCGGGTGGGAGCGGGAGAGAAATGGAAGTTTGGTTGGGTTCATTAGGTAAGTAATCTTCCTCCCATTTCTAAGTTTCTCATATTTGATTTGTGCTTCTTTTTTATATGATGAAAATTTAGGGTTTGTTATATTTTGAAAATTTTGAGACTTTTAGTTGATTTAGTCTTTAACGAAGTTAATGAGGCTAGAATAAGAGAATAAGAGTTGTATAGTTTAAATTTTCACTTGAGTGGTTGATTGAGGAAACTAGAATTAAGGTTTAATAGGGGAATTTGTGATTTATTATATTGAGGCTCTTATATTTGAATTTCATGATTTATTTTAGCTTATTAGAGATTATTGTAAGGATTGAATAGATGATTTTGAGGTTAATTATGAAGAAAAGTAAATATTGGGAATGTTATGTGAAACTTTGAGAGTTGTAAATTGGGAGTTTGTTTTTTGTTTTTTAAAAAAAAATTGATGAGATTATGATTAATTAATTATTCTAATGAGTAAGAAAGGATTAATATGTTGGTTTTGATTAGTTTTGATGATGTCTTATATAGATGTCATTATCTAGAGCAAAAAGCTTGAATACTACATTTATCTTATACCTTGACTAATTCTTGTATTTTAATGTAGATGTGAAGGTTACATAGTGAAGAATGATTAAGATTGGAGATTCAAGAAAGAAAAACTTGTTAAATATTATGAGAATATCAATATTTAAGTCTCCATGATCAAGCGAGTTGGAGCGGATCAATTCGGAATTAAAATGAGTTAAAATCGCATTCCTGAAGTAATTCTCGCGTATGGCACTGTTCCTGGATCAATTCTCAAGTACCAAGCATCAATACTCGAGTATGTCACTTAATCAGCTCTTATTCAGGTCAAAAACCCGTCAATTCTCGAGTACCTCATGTCAATACTCGGGTATTAGACCAATACTTGAGTATTCAGCTTCAAATACTTGAGTATTGTCGTGATGTCCAGCTGCTCTGCTCAACTCTTTTCTGGCGACCTCTGGTAATTCGATGATATCTCTCAAACCAGGAATCGGATTGACATGAAACCAGTGGCATATGAAACTAGACATCCAACACGTACTGTTGCCAAAATATCAAGTCCAAAGGAGTTCATATGAGAGAGCTATTATTTGTCTAAGTTGGAACAAACATCACCGTCATAGTCCAGACCAACCTTCGGTAATTTGAGTATATCTCACAACCTACAAATCCGATTGAGCTGAAATCGGTTCCATTCGAAACTAGACTCAAATACCTTTCCAAAAACATCAAGAACACAGAAAAATA
The DNA here is from genome assembly GCA_019022615.1 of Acacia melanoxylon. Classification (NCBI taxonomy): domain Eukaryota; kingdom Viridiplantae; phylum Streptophyta; class Magnoliopsida; order Fabales; family Fabaceae; genus Acacia; species Acacia melanoxylon. The sequence goes on along the minus strand of JAFJYJ010000030.1, from coordinate 4,782,744 downwards.
AGATCAATTGAAGGAATTATGATGTTTTGAATTTTACCATCTGTTATGGATGCTGCAAAAACGCTGGATAAGAATTACCTCCATTCATCTAATATTAATGGATGAAGTACAACTAGTTTGGAGCTGATTCTTATTGAACTAGAAAGAATACTTAAAGAGCTTTCTGAGATGAGGTGGTTTGTCAAATTTGAAGCTATACAGAAGACGTTACGCTAACTGGAAATTGCCTCTTTTGCTGTCAATGTGATTGCTTCTTGAAAATCTGAAATCTGCACAAGAACATGGTATATGGAAGCTAGCAATTTGACATTCGAATATGAATACTCGAGTAGGAGATGATACATACTCGAGTAATATCAAGTCAGAGCCATTGCTGAAGTTGCCAATCAAGCATACTCGAGAATGTCACTTACATACTCGAGTAATATCGAGATCTTCATATCGGCGGCAAGGGAAGTAGACTAATACTCGAGTATCCGGGAGATATACTCGAGTCTTGTCAAGACAGAGACTCAATGGATATTGTGAAATGGCTCATACCCGAGTATTCACAGGTAATACTTGAGTAATATCGAACTGCAGGAACATTTGCTGATAGATCATCACAGCAATACTCGAGTAGATAAGTGCAATACTCAAGTACTATTCAGTGCTTGGGAAAATCATCTCTGAATCATCTATCTGTCGCTCAATGAACAATATTCATATCAAAGGAATTTAGGTGCTCACAAATACAAGTATCACAGTATTTATTCTGCTTGATCAAATTGTTTCAAAGTATTGATCTGAATCAAGCATCTGTCAAGCATTTCTGCAGGAGGTACTCAAGTATATGAAAATGGATACTTGAGTATATATCAGCAAACATATCAGCAAGCGCATATCTTCTGCAACATCAATCAAATGATTTGATTAATTGATTAATCTTTCTTCAACATCATTCAATATTATCCATAAAATTACTAATCATCATTTTGAGTGATTTTCAGATGTTTAACAAATGTTTGAATTTTGATGAGCTGTCAAGCACCAAGAGAGAGACGCAGAACAGAGACAAAGCGCTGAACCCAATTAAGACTAGCCCATAACAACAAAAGCACCGAATCAATATTTTAAGCTATCATTAGTTCAAGGGCACCCGAAAAGCATTTCAACATGTCAAAAGCATTTATTGCGCTGAAAAAGCAAAACACGCAAACGAAATTAAAGCGTGTAGCAGTCGACATTCCAAATTTATTCGACTCATATTACGCACAAGTAGGCGAAGGCATTTAATGAAGCAACGGTCAAAGACTCTCAACGGCTATCGATTTAAATCGCCAACTACCCAACTACCGAAGCTTTGTGCAATCAATTCGACTCAAACGGTCCTCAAGCTTCAACTTATAAATACCCGAAGGATTGAATTCATCAGTACCAATAACATAGACTCAGACAGATTATTCAAAGCGTTCAAATTCTATTCATTTATATCTTCGGATATCATTGAGCTTCAGTGTTTATTATTCATCTACTCGTGAGAGAGATTTATCATTTGTTTCATATTTGTTCAAATCTCAAGATAAAGGTATCTTGAGTGTGGGTGTACGATTACAACTTGTAAGGGGGAGTGAGTCCTAGGGAGAAAGGATCATCCTAAGTTACGAGTGTGTAATTGTATTTGTGAGATAGTGGAAATCCCGAGTGTGTCGGGTGCGGACGTAGGTCAAGGAGTTAGACCGAACCAAGATAATTCCTCTCGTGTCATCTCTATTTACTCCTTTACTGCTTCATCGATTACCTATCATAGCACGAAAAGAATTTTTGTAATCACCTATTCACCCCCCCTCTAGGTGATATTCCACCTTCATAATGGAAGAGAGAAATGTGATTGTAATAGTAATTTAAGGTATAGTTGATTTATTTGTATTTTCCTAAGGAATTTAAAGTGAGCAAATTGTGGGAATTTTAAAATAAATGGAGGAAAGTATTATTGCCAATAATTTTAATGAGTGAAATAGAGTTGTTAAATGATAAAAATAAAATATATTATTGGGATAGAGAAATTGAGTTATGGTGGTTGTAACATCCCATTTTCAAAAGCGATATATTTTTTTCATCGAGTAGAGCATCGGAGCGATTGAGTAACGATACATATATTTAAAATGCCATAAGTCCGGGCGATTACAAAAGCGGTACAACGACCGAGAGTTATCAAAAGTACATAACAACGGAGGAATGTCTTCAGCCGGGTCTCTATGCGGCCTGCTTGCCTTTCTCCTCGGTCCTCGTTCCTCCTGATCCTGACGCTATGTTAAGAGCTGAGGTCCAATGCATACGAACCCTAGGTAACGGTTAACCTCATATTTACATATACAAATATCGCATAACAAATGAACCATTCCTACATGTATCGCTCCCAGCGAATGCGTACATACCGCTCCCAAAGACACACCACTCCCGAATACGGATATATCGCTCCTAGCGCATACTGAGACATATCGCTCCCGGCGCATGCAAATGTTCGATTATCCTCTAACATCACCGTGCATTCAAATAACATACCACCAACACATATACAACACACATATCACATATACGAATACAATAAATATCAGAGTTAGTGTTACAGTACGCGAACGTACCTTCGTCGGTGGTATAACGGTACTTTTACGAAAAAACGGAAAATTTGACAGCGGCGTAAACATCGGGATGTCGGCGGTACGACAGCGGCACGATTAACTCAGATATCCTAAAATGATGATATTTATCAACATTTAGCATCATAACGGGCATTTTAGGTACAAATTACCATTTTGCCCCGACTCCCTAATCGGCGGAATTTCGCCGAGCCCATTTATTTTGACTCTAATCTTCCAAAATTTCGCGAAACTCTTTTCCCAACATGATTTTCGAAATATATATCATATTTAACCCAAAAACATGATATCTAAAATATATTGGAAGATTAAATATCAAAACAACATTCCTACTATAACTACCGAAAGAACTACCAGAACTTAAGACTAGGGACCGAAGAACTTACTCCGGCTTGGCTAGAACTTCCAAGAGCTCCTCCTTCTCTCTACTCTCTCTCTATATTTCGGTTCTTGGTGTGAAGAAATGAGGAGAAGGGGCTTGGCTATTTATAGAAGCAAGGAGGGACAAGGTTGGAATTACATCAATTGTCTTCAGATCGGATTTCAACCGTCGGATCGCACTTTGACACGTGGCTCGATCTTGGCCTTACACCTATTTGGCTGACATCATCCTTCTAGAATAAGATGATGTCATGCATGACATCACATGTCTTTGACTTATCGATAGCGTTTCCCGATCGGTGTCGAATCGCGTAATTTTGCCGAATCTCAAAATCCGGAACTAGGTTTTGTAGTTCCATTCTCTCTCTTTAAAACTACTGGGTTTCATTATATTTTTGATTTCATTAAGGGTATTCTGTTATCTTCCGAAGATTTTCGGATAGACACCAACGGTTACGGAAATCACTTCTGGAAGTTCTAGCTTCTTGGTAGAAAATCACTGGTTCGTAATATGATCTGATCTAAGTAACCTAATTCCTGGTTTGAAAAACACGGTCTGTTTTCTATAAGTCACTTTTAGCACTATCTGCCCTTTCCTAATTATCCGGTACTCCTAATTACGCTGTTGGTTTCAGAAATGACTTCTGAGATAGTTCACTCCGAGGTAGAAATTTACTAGTTTATAAAAAGTCCAGATGGTTCTGACTTCAATCCGATATTTTGGTGTAGGATTTTATTTCTATCCATTCTCAAATGTCCCCGTTGGTTCTTTCTGGATTATATTATTATTTTATTCAAAATATCTAGATATTTATTTATTTTTATTTTATTTTTCATTTATTTTTCTAAGAATAAAATATTTTATTAATATTTTATTATTTATTTAATTATTTATTTCGAATTTCTCCTTTAAATTAATTATTTACTAATTAATTTACTTATATGTTAATCTAAACAATTAGCCACTAATTACTTAATTAGCCATTTACTAATTGTTGATAATTTTCATAATTAGGATAAATTATTATCTCACAACTTTTGCACCGACATTGGTATTTTATGTCCCATGTAAAATATTAAAAATCATGGGGCCATAAAATGCTTTTAATATTATTATATTTATGCTTCTCTATTTTTCAAGGAAATAATCCCAAAAATTCCTAAAATTAGAGACAACATACTTCCTAAGTTTTTGACGATATTTGTTGCCATATGAGATTTATCATAATATGTTCGTGCCATTTTATGCCTCATAAATGCATTTTTCACCTTTTGGCTCTTTATTCACCCTAATTTTCAAATAGAATTTACCTTAGAAAATAAGATAATTATTACTTATTATTTGAAACCACATATTCACCTATTTCCAATAGGTATTATTTACTAAACTTATGATATTTATCATAAGTCAGATTTTAGGGTATTACAGTGGTAAATTGAGAATTTTGCGCTTTATATTGAAGGGAATAATTTGGAGGTTATATGAAGATTTGAGTTGGAGGTTTTATTTTTGAGTCAGGCTTTGGGTTGATATTAATAATATAATGATTGAATATGAGGATTGATAATTGGGTTTATAATATGAGTCATATTTGAGGTTTAATTGGTTTAAATTATTGATTAAACGTGATTTTCTCAAATGGGTGTTTTGAGGTTAGAACCCTAAGTTATAAATTGGCTATTTTGATTGATTAGAATAAATGAAATCTAATGGAGTTCTAGCACTACTATAAGATTTGACGACGCCAATTAATGTTTGTTTTATGAAAACAAAAGTAAAAAAAGGAGGCGGTGACATTTTTTAAAATTTTTGTTTTAACATTCCACGACTGTTCCAATGAAAATCGTCACTAAAAGACACTTCCAATGACTATTCTTGCAAAAAATCATTGATATTTAAGCCCATAAATTAAAAATAATTAATATTTTTTAGTTACAACAACTGGTTCTCAATGTCGTTGAAAGTTCCAATTCAATGCTCGGTTTTATAATCCCAGTCATTGAAACTCAATGGGATATGATGACTGTTAAATAAAAATCAATTGTTGAATATTTCAACAAATTGGTGTCTTAAGCGCGTTGGCATGAGCCTTTGTCAAGTTTTCCTGAGGTCGAGGTTCTAGCCTCCTTGACTTCGTATCTTCTTCTTTTTTTTTTTTTTTTTTTTTTTTTTTTTTTTTTTTTTTCAGTTACAACAAATATTTACGAAAAAACAGTCGTTGAAACTTGAAAGTATACGACTAGTGTTTCCAAACCAGTCCTATAGATCTAGATTTTTCTAGACTCACGCCTTTCAATTTGTTCTTCAATCCTTTTGCAACTTACCTCTTACTATATTCACGCCATTTCATTTCCCTCACAACGGACTTTACTCATACATTGATACATGCAAGAGTTTATATAGACTTGGAGATAAGTGTTGAAGTTTATCGCCAATTATTTTTTTTACATTGGTTAAAAGTTCTTTCTTACATTATTGGCCATTCCCCAATAAGAAGTTTGATTTACAGGCTCCTATTTTGTCTTCACATAATGATTATTCAAGTCTCCTATGTAATTAATGAAATAGGGGCTACTATGTTACATATATTTGTTTTATACTTGCTAGAAATATAGTACAAATTATTTTTCAGCTTGGTGTTTAGAGATAATGAAATATGTGTTTTTACTTCCCCACTTGTCCATATTTAGAAAATCATTTTAGTTTTACATTATGTATGACTATGACTTAAAAGGAAAGATCACAATAAGAACTAAAATAAAATAAAATAAAATAGGATATTCAACAAGCTGGTGTCTTGGCACATTTGACATGAGTCTTTGCCAAGTACTCTGTGGTCTAGGGTTCAAGCATCTCTAACCTCGTATCATTTGTTTTTTCTCAATTACAAGGATTGAGATGGACGATTGTTTAATAAAAATTAGTCATAGAATATTTCAACAAGCTAGTGTCTTGGCATAGTTGGCGTGAGCCTTTGCCAAGTAATCTTGAGGTCGAGGGTTCAAACCTCGCTAGACTTGTTTCTTTTTTGTCATTTTTAGTTTCAATGACTGGTTTTTAAAATCCATTTGTTGAACCTCCCCGACACTTTTTATTATTTTTAGTTACAATGACAGTTTTAAAAAAACCAGTCGTTGAATGTTGAGTTTCAACAACTGTTTTTTAAAACCAGTAGCTATATTTCATTACTTTTCAAATCCTCACGTCTTCCATTTTAATTTTTAACTTATGCCATTTCTCTCTTTCTTTACAAAGTCTTTCTCTTTCCCTCGCTCATAGTAAACCTTGAAATCCTGAAACCCTCTTTAATCTATTTCTCCATTTCTTCACGCCAGTTCTCTCTTTCTGTACACAGTTTCTGCTTCATTTTTTTTTTCAATCGATTTCTCTGTCTCATCAACCCTTTCTTTCACTTTGTTTATTTCTTGTTCTTTGACTCAACCTACAAGCTCTCTGCCAGAGCGTTTGTCTTCTCTCATCATCTCTCATGCTGCTGTTGGTAGAATTCCTTGATGGCAAGTGAACTAGTCGAACAATTAATAAAGAGTAAGTAGAGTATTGTCCCACCGAGACTGAGATACCGAATGATGACGCCAAACTACAGAATTAGTTGTGTATAAAATCTGATTGGGTTGGGAGTTTTTATAGTTATACTTAATAAACAAGGAAATAAACAGATGATCGTAATCGTAAGAAGATATCAATAAAAAGATAGGCTGAGCTTAGAATCCTTCCTAAGCATTTCAATCCCCCAGTTGCCTATACTCATTGTTATAGAACATATGCTGCACAGCTCTCGCAATGCTACAACATACACACCTCTTACAATGTTATTCAGTTAACCCACCATTCTAATCAATCGAAGCTCTCATGTCCGATACGTACAATCCTAACTTTACTTCTCCCATATGCATATGGCGATTTTCTAGTTAGATTATCATTACAATTCAAGGTGTTATGGTTATGAGCGGTAGACCCATTCCTGAAGCCTACAATAATAGGTCAGACTTTGCACCAGCCTGCCTAGCAATCACTGTTTCTCAGATGTCTAACCCCGACTCCCTCTCGGTAATCCAAGGTCACTGATCTAGCCTTTAGCTCTCGCTAATCGATGAGAATTTAAATCACTGATAAGCAAACTGAATGTATTGAATTAAAAACTAGCAACTGGGTTCATTCCAAACTTAGGAAATCATCCTCACTCAGCCATAGGAGGTTTAGTTCATGACTGATGAGGGAATCACTAGATAGAGCACAACATGATAGCCCATGATCACAAGATTAACTAGAATGAATTAAAGAAGAAAAACAGAAAGCTTGATGGAGGTTTCGACAACGTGGAAGAAGCCCTGTCACGTCAGAACTCCACGTCTTCTTGTCTCCGTCTCACTGCAAGGAAGGATGCTGGGTTCTCTTGGAGTTCTCGTGCCTTGTAACTTCTCTCACTCTTCTTTCGAGTCTAGCCGTATGGAATGGTCCTTGACTCTCAACGACTTCGACGACCTTTAGGGTTGGCTATTGTTTCCTTATATGTTCAGGTCTACTTGCGGCGTACATCCAGTGAACTGGGCCTTTCCAAATTTGTCGAAGTCCAATCGTGGTCTCTCTTTCCAATCTCGGTAAGTTGATTCTGTTGATCTTGCGGGATTCTTCAAATCTTAGTTTCGATTCTCTGCATCTTCTATTCCAATGCGTCATCAATCTAACTGTTACTTAACGACCTGCACTATATTTCCTGAAACAATCTCAACAAAAGGTTGTTAGACCTGACTATCACCCAAGAGGGGGGTGAATTGGGTGTCGGATAAAACTTTCGAAAACTTAGAAAATCTTTTCGCAACTTACTGAAGAAGGTTTGAATGACAGTAATACTTTATAAACCGATAGACAGTCATTCAAAACATATATGCTGAAATATAAGAGTTTAGGGAAGAGAATATGCAAACAGAGATTTATACTAGTTCGGCCCAATCCTTGACCTACGTTCAGTCCCCAAGCTCCACTTGAGATTTTCAACTATCTCCTAGTTTAACCAGGCACAAGAGAAAAGCCTTTACAACCTCACAAGTTTAGCCAGGCACTTGTGCAGCCTTTACAATCTCTTTCTGAGATATCCTCTTACGCACTATAAGAATACGATTACGACTGTACTCGGGATGATCCTTTCACACTAGGACTCACTCCCCTTACAAGTTGTAATTGTACATCCACACTCAAAGGTTCCACAACCTTGAGATTTGATCACTAAACAGATAATCAAACAAGTGTTTAGACTCTCTCACAGAGCAGATGAATAATAATCATTGAAGTATAATACAAATTATTTCACTCTCTATGATAAGCTATGTAAGCATTGCGAATAGAGTGTATGAGCTAAGCGTATATTCATAATGTCGGCATCTCGGCAGTGCACGCTCGTGTATATTCTTGAAGTTGGAATGCTTGTTCTTTTATAGCTAACCAATAGCATTCGACTGTTAGAGCAATTCTTCAGTTGAGCTTCTTAGAATATGACCGTTGGAACTAGTCGTTGAAGCTTCTGATGCTTTTTGCCTGTTGAGCTCTAATCCAACTTTAATCATATAATGTTTAACATTGACTTCTCCATCTTGAGTGTTGTATTAATGGCCGTTGGAGAAGCTTGAAGATTAATCGTTGTGACTCATGAATATAGCCGTTAGACAGATGAAGCTTTCCTCTGTTTTCAATGTTTCTTTGACACACAAATTTGCTTTATTTGTTGTTAATCCATGATCTAATCATCTGAAACTTATTAGCAAACTGATTAAAAGCAATTAGCAATATTAATGAGTAGTAATATGAAGAAATGAATTCACATAGAATAATTTAAGATTTATGAAGTTAGAGATTTCAAAGCAGGGGTGACCTTGCTCGAGCATGATCAAGCTGTGTGCTCGGGCATAAGTTAGACAGAGAGAAAGAAGATGAGTGTTTAATGATTACGCTCGAGCAAACACTTACCTCTGCTCGAGCATACTACTCGAGCATGCTCTTTTACCTTGCTCGAGCATGACTCTTTTACCTTGCTGTTTCTTTGTCTGGAACGATGGTGCTTGAGCATGCCAATTTTCCATGCTCGGGCATACTTCATTCAGAGGCGATAAACATAGATAAAATGATCCTGCTCGAGCATATATTTACCTCTCTCGAGCATGGTGCTCGAGCAACTCTTTTCTCATGCTCGGAAAAGCCTCTTCCACTTCGCCATTTTTCTGTTTGATACGCTGATGCTCGAACAAGGTTCTTGTTCTGCTCGAGCATAACTCCTAATCTTGAATTCCTTTCTCTGAGCTCGAGGCACAACGCATATGAACTTAAGGCAGAAGCTCTTCTAATTTTCTCTCTACTTCTTCTTGACTCGAGGCTATGAATTCGAGGCAATAATTCATTTCAACAGGAATTGTTCTCTGCCTTTCAGAATGCAAGCATATAATCAACACAAGGGTCAATTTCCGATGGGTGTAGCGTCCTTGATATAACTCCAAATTTGGAAAACCACTTATCCCCATATAGCTCTTTGAGTCTTCTTTCCAATGCAAGAAGAATCAGCTCCAAACTCATTGTGGTTTGTCCATTATCATCAGATGAATGGAGGTTGTTCTTGATCATCGTTTTTTGCAACATTTTGAACATACCGTCAACTTCAAAACATCATATCTCCTTCAATTGATCTTTTTTTTTCTCATGATTTTGATGTTTGTGGAAAGGTATGTGAGTCTAATTTCATATGCCACCGACTTCAGCTCAATCGGATTTTTCGTTTGTGAGATATACTCAAAATACCGAAGCTGGTTATGGATTGTGACGTTGATTTCTGTTGCAACTTCCAAAAAAAAAAAAATCTCATATTAACTCCTTTTGGGCTTAACGTTTATATCAAAATGACGCATTGGGAGTCTAGTTTCATAAAAAATTGGTTTCACCTCAATCGGACTTCTGGTTTGAGAGATTTCGTCGAATTACTAGAGGTCGCCTGAAACAGAGTTGAACAGAGTAGCTGAAGCACGTTGTTGCTCGAGCAAGCACGGTCTCTTTGCTCGAGCATGATACTGTTCATGCGAAAATTACTATAGCAAACACTATTTATCCAGAAGCTTGAACATGCTTATTTTAACTCTGAATTGAGTCGTTCCAACTTCTATTTGATCGTGAAGACTTCTAGAATCTATCTAAAAACTTGTATAATGATTTTCTCATTCCATCGAGCAAGTTCTTATTTCTTTCTTCTCCATTCTTGATCATTCTTCACTATTTAAACTTGAATTAACTTATTTTAACTCTGAATTGAGCCATTTCAACTTTCACTTGATCATGGAGACTTCTAGAATCAATCTTGGAACTTGTATAATGATATTCTCATTCCATTCATCAAGTTCTTCCATCTCCCATCTTGATCATTCTTCATCATTTAACATGGACTCATCATTTTCTGCAAGTTCTACCTTCTTCAATATTTCTTCTTCTTCTTGAACTTAACATTTTCTCCAATTTCTATTTTTTTTTGAAATCTCTTATCTCCTTCTTGTTCTATAATTCAACTTGGACTAATCTACATTAATTATAGCAGTTAGTCAATGTAGGAGATAAATATATTATACAAACTTTTTGCTCTTAAGAATGACATCTATATAAGGCATCATCAAAACTAATCATATCCAACAAAGGTCAGAATAGATGCTGCATAGCATTGCTTCACTTACTCCGCTATAGCCTCAAGGATGCTTTGTATTGCACTTCAATGAAGATGTCCTAATGCTATAGCATTGTATCGGCTATGTTATGCGCCTTTTTCATAAAACCTCAAAACTTATTCTCTTCTCAGCGCATGTTTAGGATAAATGTGAGATTTATCCTTAAGTTCCCTATAGAATGAATTAATGCCTTTTTGCTTAGATTGAATGCAGTTAAGCTCATATTCACCATACAATACAATCATATAATATAGGGAAAACATGGCATAAATAACACTCATCAGCTGCCGTCCTCTCATCGGACATTCGCCCTCCTTTCATCCACTCTTGACTAGAGTTGTCTTAAAAAATGTGAGATCTTTACTACCTGTTTGCTACCTATTTCCTTAAGCATGAACATATTATCTTCTCTGCATAACTCTGTCTGCGTTGCTCTTTGTGTCTCCATGACCTCTCCATTGCTTTCTTGTTTCGAATTATTCAATGCTAGCGGGTAGTGTTTCTGAGTTGCTTTATTATTGCCCTTGCTCAGGAAGCTTATGACTTGGGTTCTATTTTTTGTTACCTCCAGCACTCCCTTTCCGGGAAAAAGGGAAATAATTTAAATATGGCTAGGATTAGGAAATTGTTGGACTTGTGGCAATGATGGAAATTTCAAGAATTAAGTTTACTCGCCCTGTGTTATCCTTTTCAATGTCCTCTATTTATTAGTTCTATTATCTCAAAATTTCCTTCTTCCTTCTATGTCCTCTGCTATCTTTGTTTGTGGAAAGAGGAAAGGAAAGAATTTAAGTTCTATTTTGTAGAAATTTAAGTCATTTTGTACTGCTCGGTAGGCTGAATATATTAATTACTTCATAATTGCCGTCTAGAACGACTTTCATGGATATGAACTTCCAGTGAACTAGAACCAAATAGACATATATTAGGAAGAAAATTAATAATTATAAAATAACTCTATTGTTAATTAACATGGCAAGCATTTTTTGCAAACACCGCTTCTGAATAGAAACTTTTATTCCAACGGTCACGTAAAAATTTTAGTCAGTTCCATTTTGGCTTATGGTCCTTGAATATTAATTAAATGATTTTTTGTACTATATAGATTGAAAATATGAGAAATCATGAATCATAATATGTGTGGTGCTATATGTGTTTGTTTCTTTTTGATTTTTGAACTGTGTAAATTTTACCATAAAAAAATGATTTTTTCTCTTCCAAATGGTCTAACTCTATGTTATCTTAAATGAATTCTTGGTGAATCAATCCAAACCCATTTCCTGATAAGCTTACATGAACGAATTAATTTTAGTAATCTCCATGATGTTTTTAGTCTTTCTTAAAAATTGTGAGAAAATCCACTTCTATTATATTTTGGAAAAATCCTTCTCCAAACAAGGGCAGAAACATTAATAATCTTTTTAGCATAAATTTTGAAGTGTGCTATTTGTGTGGTATAAATTTTTGAAGTTTACTTGCTCTTTGTTATCCTTTTAAACTGAGGGTTGAGATGATGTGTTTGGGTTGTTAAAGATCCTTATGTAAACTGTTTAAGAAATGGAAACTTGTTCTTGAATATCTTTCTCTCCCTAATTCATATTTAATTCGTTGGGACTAGTTCTTGTTTGTATATTTTTATTCTATATTTTGGATGTCTTACTTTTAAGGGGAAATGCTGTTGAAATTTTTTAAAAATGAGTAAGCCATCCACTTTCTTCACCCATATTCACTTGTCATAATGACAATTGGTTTAAGCTTGAGTGTATTGTTGAATTTGGATTAGGTGGTAATAAAATGGATCATAGTTGGATGAATGTATTGAGAACTTGTGAAGAATATGAGAATGGGCTGAAAAAGTTTATTAATTTTGCTAAAATGAATGCACCTAGTAAAAATGGGAATTATTTTTGTTCTTGTGCCAAGTGTTTTAAATGAGAGTCGATGGGATGTAGATGATATAAGAGATCACTTACTTTGTGATGGAATAACTCTTCAGTACACAATGGGGATATGGAATGGTGAGGAAGTGATTGCCTGTGCGTCCCACGAGAAGGGAGTTGTGGATGTCGTTGATGATGATAGAATGGAGAAAATGATTTATGATGTTGATTAGAATCTTTTGCACAATTACATGTATATGACAGTGTGCAGAGTGATGCTGACACACCTTTGTACCCTGGTGGACTAAGTATACACGCTTGTCAGGTATTTTTCATTTGGTGAACTTAAAGGCAATTTGTGAGTAGACCGATAGTAGTTTCACATTTTTACTTGAATTGTTGTGTGATATGTTTTCAAAGGATACTGTACTTCTAATTCATATGTATGAGGCCAAGAAAATCTTTTCTACGATGGGAATAGAGTATAAAAAGATACATGCTTGACCTAATAACTGCGTCTTGAACAGAAAGGAGTATGAACGACTAAGTAAGTGTCCAAAATGTAAAACTTCATAGCACAAAGTGAAGAAAGATGGTGGATGTGGTGATAAGACAAGTAAAAGGCAACCTTTAAAGGTTTTGTGGTATCTTCCAATTGTACCACAATTTAAGCAAATGTATGCAAATGCAAAAGAAGCAAAGCAGTTGAGATGGTATGCTGATGAGAGAATATATGATGGAAAATTCCTTTGGCACTCGGCTAACTTTCTTCAATGAAAGAAAAAAGATGAAATGTTTCTTAGGTTTAGCAGCGAGCCAAGAAACCTTCGTCTTGGGCTTTGCACAGATAGAATCAATCCTTACGGTATTCTTAATCGTACACATAGTATATGCCCAATTCTTTTGGTGATTTACAATTTACCTCCTTGGTTGTGCACGAAATGCAAGCATATGAATCTTTCTATGATGATTTCGGGACAAAAAAACCAGGGAATGATATCAATGTCTACTTGGCACCTTTGGTAGATGACTTAAAGAAGTTGTGGGAGGATGGCGTAGATGTCTTTGATGCATATCAACAAGAGTCCTTTAAGCTACGTGCAATGATTTTCATTACGATAAACAACTTTCCAACATACGAAAAATTGTAAGGGTATAGTGTGAAGGGGCATAAAGCATATCCGATATGTAAAGGAGGCACACACACACTTCCATCAACTTAAGCTTGGCATAAAAATGGTCTACCTTGGTCATAGGAGATTTCTTCCTTAGTTCTACCTGTACCATAGACTTAAAAACATATTTAACGGTTTACCGGAGAATGAAATGTATCCAAAGCCATTTACTGGAAATGATAGATGTCACATTTGGAAAGAATCAAAAGACTATGGTGAGAATAACATATGGAATAAAAGGTCAATTTTCCTTGACCTTCCATATTGGCACAGTCTTGATGTGAGACAAAGTATTGATGTGATGCATGTTGAGAAAAATGTAAGTGATAGCTTCTTGGTACGCTTCTGCACATATCAGAGAATACTAAAGATGGAATTATCACGACACTATACTTGGTTGAAATGGGAATAAGAGAACAATTACATCCATAACTAAGGGATGATGGTAAGAGAACGTATCTGGAGCTAGCAGTGCATACATTGTCAAAAGCCGAGAAAAAAAGTTTTTATGGGTGTTTGCATGGAATTAAGGTGCCACAATGGTATTCATCTAATGTAAGAAGTCTTGTCTCAATGGAAGATTTGAAGTTAGTAGGAATGAAGTCCTATGATTGCCATGTACTTATGCAATAACTATTACCAGTAGCTATTAAGGGCATTTTGAAAAACAAAATGTGAAGTACGATAACAAGGTTGTGTCTTTTATTTAATGTTATTTGTAGCAAAGTTGTTGATATTGAAAAGTTGGATGAATTGTAAAAGGAGGTTATATCATTCTATCCCAACTAGAGATGCATTTTGCTCTTGCATTTATTGATTTAATGGTGCATTTTGTAGGTAATTTGGTAAGGGAGATAAGACTATATGACCCAGTTTATCTAAGGTGGATGTATCCTTTTAAGTATACATGAAGATCTTAAAAGAGTATTCTAAAAATCCTTATCGACCTAAAACTTCAATTGTTGAGAGATATGTGGTTGAAGAGACTATGGACTTTTGCAAAGAATATATGTCAATGTCGAAGGCTCAATCTTGTAATGAAAAGGGTAGAAGTCAGGGAACACGAGGGCTCATAGTGAAAAGTATGTGTCATGAAGAGGTGTTGCAAGCACACTTGTATATCTTGAATAATATGAAAGAAGTTCAACCGTACTTAGATGAACCCAAAAAGAGTTTAAAGCAGATATATCCAAGAAAAATGACAAGAAGATAGCTAATGAACAAAACGATGGTTCAAGGAAAAGGTTTCGCATGAGACCAATGTATCTAAGACAATCAAATGGCTAGCTTGGGCCTTCTTTTGAAGTCGTCACTTGGAGCGGATATGACATAAACGGGTATTGTTTCTGCATAAAAGCCTAGGATGATAGAAGTACTATGCAAAAGAGTGAGGTGATAGTGGTAACATAATTCATGTACTTTTCTAGTTTGAAATGTAAAAAACCCCATATTGGCCTCCATAACCTTTTATGGAGTTATCCAAGACATAATGGAGATCAGCTACACCAAGTTGAGAGTCCATTTATTCAAATTTCAATGGGTGAACAATAATTTAAGTTTGTTTCAGTTTCCTTAAGGATTATGCAATTGATTTATATTCCTCAAATCTATACTATAGGATGAACTTAAGCAGCAGATTCATCAAGGTTCCTTTACTTCAAGTGGAAGGATGGACATCTTAGCCATGTTGCTTAGGAAGCCAGTTCACCCTGGTCAAGTTAAGGGGAGCCGAGGGGAGTTGGTCTCTCAAGATATTTTGGATGGACTTCCTCACATTTTGAACAAGGTGAATCTAGTAAAAGCATGTGGCCAAGGTTCAAGAGGAAGTTAGTGCCTCACTTTGAGAAGAAGTTAGTACCTAAGTTTGAGAGGAAGTTTGTGACTCAGTTTGAGAGGAAGTTTGTGACTCAATTCGAAAGGAAATAATAGAAGAGCTCGAGTTGCAACTTCGTCGATCACTCCAAGAACAACTGTTGGATGAGCTATAGGGTGAGATGAGATCGATAGTGTCTAGCTATCAAGTCGTGATGCAATCAAAACATAGATCTCAGGAATCCTTGGCCTTTCATAGCACCAACAGTAGTTGCGATCCCCCAAAGACACGGCTTGGCAACCCTACTCATTCACTAGATGTTGGAGAACCTTGCACTCTTTTATTGGATGTCCCGATGGTATGTGTTATTGCTGATGTTGTTGTATACATGAAGGCAACCACCCACCATGGTCAGCAAATTCGAGGCGATCAACATAGGGTCAACATTACAAGTGTTCAATAGGGGGAGGAAGGTGTAAACGTCCCTTTCCCCGATGATGAGGTTGCCATACTTAGTCAAGCAAAAGGATTTTTCATCCTTGGCCTCAACATTTAGTTCAAATTGTGACTCTTCCTCTAATGGTAGGAAACACCTTACTATAAATTACTTCAATTTTCTTTGACATCCTACTTCCAATCTATAATTTATGTGTTGCTAGGATCAAGAACAAACGGAAAAGTTTGGCTTCTTGCCAGGACTCCAAGATACCCACCAAAACATTAAGAGGGTTGACTTGCATATGCCAACAGGGATTATGGGTAGGACATACTTGTATACCTTTGCGGTTGATAGCAAATATAAACACGAGTTCTTGGGATGGGTTATGCTTGCAATCCAGTAAGTTTATTTCTTATTTTTTAACTTTAATTAATGTAGTAATTTTTATGATTTTATATTCACTAAGTCATTTCTTATTTTAATTGTATGGTAGCTACTTCCACAAAATGTGTCTAATACCAAACAGACACAAACTATGGATTCTTATGTCAAAACTATGGATTCTTATATCCCGAGTGTGTGGGCACCAATTGTTGACATGGAACACTATTTAAGGCATACTCAATTTGTTAAGTTAGGACTAGCTATATGGGGTATGTAATGGGAGAGACTCAATTGTCGTGTTATTTGGCAACCACATCTATTGGTATGATTCCTTGAATCGTGCACCGAACAAAGATATCAAAACTATTTTCAACACATAAGTTAAGTTGTTTGTAAATCATTGGTTTTTTACTTGAACAAATTGTTTTAATGTCTTTTGGTTTTCATTCTAATGATAGTGCGATAAGACGTATTCTATCTTTGGGTGAAAAGCGCAAACCTAAATTTACTATCACGAAGTGGTACCAGCCCAAAGTATGCTTTTTAAATTCAAGTTCTTTAATTTACAATAATTTTATAATTGGCTTAATTCATTTTGACCATTTTCTTTTGATGTATAATGCCCTTGCCAACCAGGGAAAACCGAGTGTGGGTTCTACATTATACTAAATATGTGTAACATCATCAATAGTGGAGTTACTTCAGAGTTTGAACAAGTGACAATTTCTTCATTTTCAAATGATTTTCATTTTTTTCTTGTAAGTGAATTGTTAGTTATTTCATTAAATTGATTGATTTATGTTAATTTGTTCAATTTTCCCATAGATTTTTGGTCAAGAGGAACCCTACACTATGTAAGATATTAATGTGCTAAGAGACCTTTTGGCAAGACATCTTCTACAACATATAGAAGATGTGTAATATTGATAAATGGTTTTTTTAACATAGTATAGTGGTTTAGAAATACTTGTGGAAATACTTGATTATATTAACTTATGAAGTTGTGCACACTCTTGTATTAGTCATTTTAGATAACTTTTGTATATATGAAAGGTGTCATAATGTGATGTCACTAAGTCTTCTTTATTCTCTATTATGAGAATTGGTTGTTTATTACTTAATTTTCTTTATTCTTTATTCTAGTTTTGTATCTTAAAAAAATGATATGGACAGAAAAATGATTTTTTTTTTTTAAAAAAATGAAATATAGGCGACTGGTTTTAAGTAAATAGTCATTGTAAGTGATCATTTTGTCAAAAAAATATAGATGACCGTTTTAGATAAAATGGTCATTGTAATGGTCAACTTACAATGACTGTTACTCATAAATCAGTCGTTGTAAGTGATCATTAAAAAAAGAAAAAGAAATATAGACAACAAGTTTAGTGAAAACGGTCCTTGTTAATGGTATACTTACAACAACTATTTCTCATAAATTAGTCGTTGTAAGTAATCATTTTTAAAAATAAAAGGAATATATAACAACATACAACGACTATTATTTACAAAACAGTCGTTGTAATTGTCAACATTCAACGACTGGTTTTTAAATAACAGTCATTGTATGTTAAATAACAATAACTGCCTAAAAACCAGTCATATATGTTCACACTTTTCAACGTCACTCTCATATACTACCCTCTGAAAATATTTGTCTAAGGGTCCTAAAAACATATGTTAAAAATGTCTTATGTAGTTGTATAGAGAAATTTGAAGCCTCTAGATTGTTGTTGTAACCACTCAATTAGTTAGAATATTGATTTGTAGAATAATTGATTGTTATATATTGATTTTTGACTCGTGGTTGAACTTGGAGCTAAGATTATTGTAGTAAACTTTGCTTTGGAGAGAAATAATCACTTCCCTCTTGTTATGCATGCTTTTATGATGTTTGTGTGTGATTTTTAAGTATATAGAACTATAAATTTTCTATTGGCATGTGATATGGACTATGAAACTATGTTGTTAATAAAATTGTCTTGTGGACTTTTTTTCATTTAGAAATGGCTAATAATATTATATTATAGGGTTAAGGTGTAGATTTTCCAATAAAGTGCCAAGCTAGGAGCACCCAACACAAATATGTTTTAAGGGGAGCACAAGTACCAATTTTGTTTTTTAAAAAAAGTGGCAATTATCACAATGTCGTTAGAACTAAAGTAACGACGTTTAAATAATTAGTGGGGGGAAGATTTTGACGGGAATTGTTGAAGTGGTGCATAGGAAAGGAAGATATGGCATATACGTGTTAGGAAAAGAGAAGCAAACTAGGTTGAAACCCAATCTGGCTGAAAAGCCATAAGCTTCCATTGTTGCTAGATGTTCTACTCACCCTTTTGATCTCATCAAGGTCCGTAAGCTTCAGGGCAATAATCACGCACCGAAACCCAATCCGGAGGTCCATAGCCTCTAACCGGCACTCGCCTTCCACCCTGGTTTTGTTTACCAGGTTGTGCCTCCGATGCCACAAGCAGCCATCACCGCTGTTGCGGCTCTTACTCGCGTGGTTCCTTTTGCCGTTGATGTCAAAACCACTTTTTTCTCTGGCATCTCCGCCACCGTCCTCGGCCAGTGCCTCTACTCTTCCACTTGTATGGGTCTTTACTAGGTTCTGAAGCAGAAATGGCCTGATCCCAACAAGGGCACATCAATTATGGATACAATCAGCCAAATGGCACAACAAGAGGGAGTTACTAGCATGTGGCGCGGATCATTGCTTACAATGAACCGCACGATGCTTGTGACGGCATCTCAACTAGCTACTTACGATCTAGTGAAGAAGGCGATACAGAAGAAGTGAGTTGTTCATGATAGGCTTGAGACCCAGTGACGACGACCTTCGTGGTAGGATTTGTGGCGGCCGTGGCTTAGAATCCGATGCGTTAGACTGCATCTTCCTGTAGACAATGACGAAGAAGTACCCATCGAAGCTCGCTTTTCATGTGATTATTAACCTTTGAAAATCAAATCTCTTCAATACTCTCACATCCATGTCTTATCCCTTCAAGACTCTCACCTACCACATGGACATGGTTGAATTCGCACCAAATGGTCGTTACACTCATTTTAACATAATTATGATAGTTTCCCATTTTTAATTGTTATTTGGTACTTATGCTAATTTTTAATTGTTTTTTGGTACTTATGCTAGCCTTAAAACTTATTTATGTTGGTGCTCCTAGCGTAACACTTTATTGACCAATTTGCACCTTAACTCTATTATTTGGTATTGATGGATGATATTGGAAAGATTCTCTTGATAACTTGTGAATTGATAATGGCATACGATAGCCCATTGTAATTATATCTCTTGAGTATTGATATGAGAGGGGATGATGGATGTTGATTTGATGGGAGGTTATTTGTAACATTCTTCATTTTTTTAAAAACAATAATTAATAAATGATTTGATCAAACCATTCAACAAGAAATTTCATGCACAATTGAGCATTGGATTTCACTAGGCACAAACTCTTTAACTGAATAATGTTTCATCATTTATCAAAATATCCAAAATATACTAAAGTATACAAAATGAGACTTAATGTGGCAATATACAATAATCAAACATATACCAAAAAGAAAAAACACTACTGTTAACAGAAGTAGCTTAAGCTTTCAGAGTCTTCCCTGATAGACCTATACAAGAACTATCACTTGAAAAATGTTCGTAATCATTAGTCTAACTTATTACAAATGCAACCATCAGTTCAACTTATTACAAATGCTAATATGTGCTCGTAAGGTGCCAAGTTGAACAATTTATATAACAATAATACACAAATTTCCAATCACAAATTCTATATTCAAATTTCCATATCAAATTTCATATTATAAATCACATATATAACATGCCAAGTAAAAGATTGATACACCAACCATCCTTATTACCCTAAACCACCTTTATATTCGCTGACTAGAGACATAGTTAACAAATGATTTATCCACTTAACTAGATTACATATGATTTGAAATTATGAGGCATCAACTGGCCAGGGTCCCTAGCTTGTCATGATTGGATGTGGCTCCCTTCCTTTTTATGAAACCAAGGAAGTGTCATTGTCCCTTAAGCTGGCCTTAACCCGGCCAAAGGAAAAGTGTCATACCAAGGGCTCTGAGAATGTCAAAGCCATCCACTGAGCATTGAGTAGTTGTTAGTATTTAGGTGTCCTAGAGACAATCTATAAGAACATATCAGCACCATTTTTACGTTGCAGTATTTCATTATAATAAGTGAGCACATTTTATCTTTATTATATTTATGTCTTGCCTTTATTTTAAGGTAAATATGTGTTTGAAGATATAAGCCCTAGGAATAGAAGATGTGTTTATCTTGAGGATCAATGGTAGAGATCATGATCATGAGGACTCGAGAACACTAGATATCTATTGCTTAAAAGTTGTTCCTAGTCTAGAATCACCAAGAAAGGGCATTGATGATCTCAATAAGACTAGTACGATATCATCTACATGTATATAGATACAAGGTAGGGACCCCATGGAATATAGGCATGGTGATGCCTTAGCTGATGACATGGGTAGATCTATTGGAGAATAGATAGCACTGAATAAACCCACCGAGATACTCCACAAAGATTCATTATAGATAGTATCATTGGATATGTAAAGTTTCTCATCGTTTGGTAGTACGGATTGTCCTAGACTTAAGGATACCATCAAACACCATGTCCTAGGTTTATACTTTGACTGTACAACTCTATTCACTTAAAATGGGGAGAACAATGTACTCTTGGGTGTAACTCAAATACATGAGTATAGATGGACATGCCGAGAGGACTCACAGTCCCTTACAAGGGATTAGTCATTCACAAGACTGGTAGAGTTTGGATAGCTTCTAATTAACTTGTGAGTCTATGCGCACAGCAAGTGATCATGAAGAGTCATGATCCGTTATAGAGTTAATATAAGAAGATTCCTAGTTCTGTGAATTAGCTACATTTAGTCAATCAAGAGAGATGATACTTTATCTTTGCTTTCAACTAAATGTGAATAACGTTGTGAGGGATGATACCTGCATGGTATCCAAATATGATAGGTAGATCATTTGATCAACTCAATTAGTTTTGGGGCCATATAGCATTGCTAGTGTCTTATGAGGTCATTAGATAATTTGGGCCCGTTAAAGGAGTTTTAATTGGTCCAAGTTTAGTTATGTTAGTGAATAATTGGGCCTAATGGGTCTCACACAAAGGTTATTCTCGATTGCTTAAAATTTAGCAAACTTGGGCCACTAATTGTTATTGGGATTTATCAAGAGTAAATGTGTAATTGGGTTGGAGTGGGACTCCAAACCCAATAGTGAAAAATGGCATCACATTTGGAGTCTCCAATGGGAAATCGCTTTCTCCACAAAAGGCCCAAATGTGTTAAAATTCCCAACAGGGTCTTTGGCCAAGTTGAATTTGGAATTCGAATTTTGAATTTAAGTCTGAAATTTAAATTTGGATTTTAAATTCAAGAGGTTAGGTTGTAAAAGATAATTTTGAATTATCTAATAAACACACACACACACATATATATATAAAAATTCAATAAAGATTGGATGAAGGTATGAGAAATAATGAATAAAGATTGCATTAAAAATGATTTTGTGTTTTAGTTTAAGATATGAATGTGATCCATCATCTTAAATTCTTATTCAATCAATCAAGATATAGAAGTGATCCATCATCTTAAATGATTGATTCATTCAATCAATCAAGATATGCATGTGATATATCATCTTAAATGATTGATTCAATCAAACAATCAAGATATGAATGCGATTCATCATCTTAAATTCAATCAATCAATAAAGATATGAATTTAATTCATTATCTTTAATGATTTGAATTTTCAAATTCAAGATTGGATTTTGCCTTTCTTGTAAGCATTTAAATTAGGGTTAAACTCTAATAAAGTGATGATTTTTGGGTACCCCTTTTCTTATACGTTTTTCATGAGAAAAAAAAAGACACCAATTTGATTGGTGTGTGCTGCCAATTCAAAAAAAGGTAAGTTCCCAATCTTGTTCATCCCATATTCATCCTAATTCCAAGAAACCATCATCTTCTTGAAAAGAGGAAAAATCCAAGGAAATGAAGCCTCAACCTTGCATCGCCTAGCAAGCATCCAAGGAGTGAGAGGTATCAAGAGAAAGAGTTCTCATTGCAATCGAGGGATAGCCGTGTGGATCAACGTTAGAGGACATCAACAACATTGAAGTCTTCGGGTGATATAAGGTAATCCCAATCTCCAATAGTCATTTTAACAAGTATTCCTAATCCCTAGTAGTTGTTTTAACCAGTATCCTAAAACTCGTGAATATCATAAATTGTTATGAGTTCTCATAAGTGCCGTAAAGAGTTACGGATTAATAAATAATAACTAATCGGTGTAATGAGTTAAGGTTAATAATTCATGAGGACCGTAAAGAGTTACAGGTTTCTGCAATGATTAAACAAAATTTTTGTTTTTAACCTCGTGAAACTTTGCATGAAAGTCGTGTAATAAGTATATTTAACCTATAGTAGTCACACACCACTTGGTATTTATACACAACAACTCCCCTTACCGCTCTATATCTATCCATATGCATGAATGACAACAATCATAATATTGGCATGTATATACAAGTTCCAAATCATGAATATAGTTCTAAACGAGATTTATAAAAAATAATATATCGTCTCAATAATCATTAAGATAACAATACTTTTAACTCAAGAAACCATTATAAAAGTACATTATCCAAAACATATAATATAATAAATTTTTGTCCCAATAACCATTTCAAAGTACTCATTGATATATTAAATCAATGTCCATATATTTTCATTCTCATAATCATTTCACAACATACGAACACATATAACAAATAGAAATTGGTTATCTCAAGTTCTTGACAAGAGAACTAAGCTTTGAAAGAAATTAAGTCCACTCTAAAAAAAGTATATGTTAATAGAATTAATAAAAATCAACTAATACAATAACAATTAATTAATTAAACTATAATTAGCTCACTTTAGTTTCCTTAGAATAATGAAAATTTACCTATGCCTCAAATCATCCTTACAATTCCAATTCCTTCTTTCATAAATTATTTCTCACTTATTATGATCATCAAAATATTACCGTTTCCTTAATTTAACCAAAATACCCAATTTTCTCGCCATAAAAGTTTCACCCAAAAATTTCAAATATTCACATTCCTTTATAAACGTCAAATCCAATCCATTTAATCCTCAATATAACCTCCAATAAATTAAAAATGAATTATAAATTCGGATATAAGAGCCCTTTTATCACAAACCTCAATTTTCCAACCAAATACTAACTTATATAACCATAACCTGATTTATTAAAAAAATCTTCAAACCTCCACATAATCAAAATCATATCAAACTCTAATTAATTTCAAATAGTTCAAGATTTAACAAAACTAAACCGATTAAACCTTCAATAATACTTCTAGTAATCCATATAAATATCTTAAACTTCATTTAATCAATAGAAATATCTTTTAGGACATAAATCCTATGTTCTTTTAATAGAAAATTAATTTAAATTCCTACAATAACCAACTAATAAATATAAATTGATTAACATTACATATTAATCATCATCTACATATATATAGTCATTTATTATCAAAACTTAAAACTTTTTCAAAATTCTAACATCAAAATTGTCACTAATCAGTAATATATCACCCTCATTAGAAAAAGAAAAATATGTAGAATAACTTTTATGAAGAAAATTTGATGAAAAGAAAGTAATTTTAATTATCTAAATGATCTTATAAAATAAAAAAAATTACCTTAAAAACTCAAACGACCTTCTCTTATTCTCTTCATCTCCTTCTCTCGTCTCACTCTTGTTCACACTCAACACACACACATAATATATATATATATATATATATATATATTATAGAGAGGCGGTGGGTGGACAATTATTATCCCACCCCTCCCAAGTCAAAAGGTTGCAGGCAGCAGCATGACTTCCACTATTTTTGTACCTTTTTTTAATTAGTGTATTTTTAACAAAAATTTGGACATTACATTATTCATAGAAGAAATAAGTGGGGTGAATTCTTATGCAAAAATAGGAATTAAGGTGGTAGGCTTCCAGGTGTACGCTGGTTAACCCTTTGGCTCATTTATGTTTGGTAGAGCCTTGACACCCTACTAATACATTAGAGGGGGAACCCATGATCCAGTCTTGTGCTCTATGGATTTTGACAAGTCCATATCACATGATCGGTGAGCTTGTTGAGTTGAACTAACAATCACATGGGTGAGTACTAGCCCATGGGTTCAGTATGAGAAAATAAGGCGGGGAGGAACTAAGGGAGGTTAAAGATTAAATTCTTGTGTATTGATTTTTGTGCACCTATGTGACAATTTCTTGATAATGCTATGTACTTATAACTACCCCAGTTGACACCTCACAAGCACTTACTCATATGCCCGATGAGATATATTGTTTGTTATTAAGGCTTTATCTCACACCGTTGATTTAATATTTTTCCAGGTGATAGTTCTTGTGCAAGTCCATCTGGAAAGACTTAGGAATGTTAAGCTACTTTTGTTAAGAGTAGTGCTTGCATCTTTTTTGTTTATGCTGGATTATTGTATATTGTCACATTAGGGCTCCTATTGCACTCTCTGATTTATTTTGAAGCTTTGATGCATTATCTATAAACTTTTGATTTTTAATTATTCGATAACTTTTGATGATTTTGGGTGTCCTTGAGGCCTTATAATTGTGTTTTAAACCTATGGATCCACAACTTGGGTTGATTTGGATATTTGGTATATGATTAAGTCTCATTCAGTTAAAAAGTTTTCGCTTGGTAATGAATATTTATTTTGGGACTTGTGATGTACAAAGCAAAACCGTGTGCATGATAAAGTTTAGGTGAATGGTTTGTTCAAAGTTTTAGTTAATATTGTTTTAGGGAAAGGACTCTCAAGGGTTTGCATGCCCCTTGTACCTTTCCTATATGGATATTCATTTTTTTACTCAGCCATTGCTTCCCTGACTTAATTGTTGAAAAAACAAAAGGTATAGGTGAACACTTACATTATTAGATATATATAGGTCAGAAGTGCGATTGATTCTAGCCACAAATCCCACAAAAACATGATTTGTCTCAAATTGCATCACTACTCGTATGGGAATTGCTACTGTTTAGATAGAGTTGAGACCAAGTAACTCAGAAACTCTCATATTTAAGAGTCTAGGATTGATTTCACATTGTTGAATTTCAAAACTTTAGCTTGGTGCCACTTGCTCAATAAAAAAACAGGAGAGGAACCTTCGATCAGAGCAATAATGGGTTTTTTTATTAAAAAAAAAAAAAAAAACTTTACAAAAGTAATTGAATGTCACCTTGAATACTTTATCGCGTCATGACTTCACAAAAGCTAGTATTTGCTTGATCATGTATGACTCTCCATATAACTAAACTAGTTTAGTCATCATATTCGTATTGATCTTTTAAAAGAAACTTTTGCAGATATAGATACTTTCAAAAAGGAGAGGCATTTTCTTAAGGATCCATATCTCTAAAAGTTACTTCAAAAAGAACAATAGAGTAGGAATCTTCAATCAAAGCAATGGTTTGACAACTTCCTGTAACAAGAAATAAATTTCCAATTAGAGAAATAATAGGTTTTCCAACAAACATAACTTCACCAAAGCAATTTAATGTCACCTTCAATGCTTTATCGTATCGTGACTTCACAAAGGCAGCTCAATCGACTGAGTTGAAAACTGCATGTAACAAGAGAGGAACCTTAAAATGAATCCGTAATGGATAATGCAAAATGAATGAGGAAAATCATAACTACCTAGCCAAGGCTCACGAACAAAAGACAATAGAAGTAGTAGGGTTACGATATTGGTGGGTTTCGTTGCTCGAACAAACTCAGTGTCAAGTGTATTTCGTTTTAGACATTTAAATAGAAAGGAAATGGTAGGGTTTTTTGGGTTATCATACCTAAGACTTTAAATCACGGTTCGTTTGTAAGAATTGTTTTTTTTTTAAATATTTATCACTGTTCATTGTTAGTAACTTGAGGTATGTTATTTTTTAAAACTTTTTTTGGGCTAATAGTGCCTAGATTATTACATTTTTATATCTTATAAAAATAAAACAAAAAAATTTCACCCTATGATAGATAATCTGAGGTTAGTTACGAATTTTGGAACTTTTGTTTCCTTCAATTTGAATGAATTAAAAGTTATAAAAATTCCTAGCATATCTCATATCATCATTGTATTCATCATAAAAGGAGTGACCTGGATCATCTGGAAATATGTCAGGATCATGATGGCCAATCCTATACTCATTAAGAATGAGATTGGCCTTCTTGTTCATACTCAATAAATATCTGAACAACCTCATCACAACATGGTCAATAGGTTTTGCATGACCATCATTGCATCCATTTGAGAGAATAGAGGATATGGAGGCGGAGGTGGAGGCGAAGGCAGTGGAGATTATGCAGGCGAAGCAAAAAGAGGAGAAGGAGGTGGAGGAGGAGGATGACAATAGGGATTTTCTAGCAATTCAACAACATGACATTACATCTTGGCAATTGAGTGAAGAAAGGAGGACGATGAAGAAATGGTACGAAAAACATAAGGAAATGAGGAGTTTAAATAGATTGAAAATGAGGGGTTCGAACTATCATTGCACATGTTGGATGTTGAAGAAGAGCAGTCATGCGTAGTAGTGGGTAATGAATGGGTGCTTAGTTATCATGCATGATCATCAAAGAACAAAGACATATGTATTATCATCAGCGTTGGGAAGGGATATAAAAGGGTATTTCGTTCTCGTACAGTCGAACCATCATGGCGTCTATTGTTTCATGATTGTTTTTACATAACAACCATTATTCTTGTGAAATAATATATATATATATATATATATATATATATATATGATAGTTACTTTTTACAACAATTATATATTTGCATGGTATTCTATTAAGTGACAGTTGTTTCTTAATAATTGTTATGTATTTGACCTTTTTTTTTATAATTTTGGTGGTTGATTATGCAACCACCATTTTAGAAACAAAATAAAAAACAAAAAGACAATGTAAATAAACTAACTGCAAAAATGTTATGGAGATTAATTAAGAATCTAATGCATCATTAGATTCTTCCTTTTCGAGTAACTTGTCCACCTTCTCATTCAAAGAGCAAACAGGAGTGGTAAGTTCCTTTAAGCACTAGTCTATGTGTCCTTACTCTTGTAGGTAAACCTAAACCATATGATGGAGCTTGTAGGTCACATGGATGAGCCCTCCAATGTTTGTTGGTCGAGGGAGTTCAGCTTTCAGTTTGTTCCCAGATGATGAATCAAAAGTTCTCTTGTGTTTGTCTATGATTTAGGTGAAGAACGAAAGCTCGAAGTTGGCTTTGAGAAGTTGAAAAAGAAGTGGAGAAGTGGAGTTCAATTTTTGGGTGTTTATATAGAGAGGGTTTCATGGATTATTGAACTATTGCATCCTTTAGTTTTGAATATCATTAATTGTGACGGCTATTTCTTAATAACCGTTAAGAATTTGAAACGGTATTCTAGTAAGTGATGGATTTTATTTAATAACCGTTATTTGTTTGACATATTTATTTTAATTTTGATATGTGCATGGTTGCATAATCAAGCACCATATTACAGGAAAACAAAATAAAAAGACTAAAAAAACAGCAACAAAAGTTATGGAGATGAAGGTTGATGCATAATTACATTCTTCATTCTCCAGCAGTTTGTCGACCTTCTAATTTAGAGAGTGAACGAAAGAGGTAAATTTTCATTAAGGAAAGAGTTTCGTTGGTAATTGAGTTGAACGGGCGTGTCCCTGTAAATTGTTGTCCATGGAATTTGCAAAACTTGTCATTATGAGATTATAAAAATGAAATTGTATCATTATCAAATGAAAAGTTTCACAAATCCAATCATGTAAATTTTAGTATTGACAACCAAAGATAATATCACGATGAAGGAGGAAAAGTGTAACATCCTGAATTTTGGGCATTAAAACTTGAGAATAAGACTAAATTAGGCGGACGTCTAAGCCCGGTTCAAGAGGAGTGACATTCCCAAATAGGGCCATAATTTCGGCCGAAGGACAAAAAGGGAAAAATTATGAAATAATATTTCGAGGATATAGAATTATTATGATGGAATTATTTATGGAAAACCTGGCCTTAATTATTATAAAGTTAATTATTGGAATTTAAGGCATATTTTCCCATAAACTAAGGATAAATAATTATGGAATAATCTTTGGCGTAAATATTTTAGAGATAATATTTCAAGGCCAAAAGATATTTAAATTGTGAAAGAAAAATCCTTAAATGGAATTAAGGATTTATTTTGAGCATCTATATAATATTTATTCAATATTGCAATTGAATAAGCAATTCATTGGATTAAATACTTATAGCTCATATACCCAATTTATATTCCCATGCTCGGCCCAACACGTTAGCAGCAGGAAATACATATATATGCTGAGAGTAAAAAGCCCATACACACTTGAATTACTCTTCAGCCAAGCATGTGTTAGTGGAGAAGGCAACAAAATATATATAAGGGTTAAGGTGCAATTTTACCAATGAACTATTGGTTCAGGAGCATCCAACACAATTAACTATTAAGTGGACCAAAAATACCAAAAAGTTTTACTCGGAGCGCCCAAAGACAACGCCGTTAGACAAAAGTTAACGTCCCGTTATCTAAGGTGATTGATTGGCCAACGAACTTTTACTCCAGGAGCGCCCGACACAATTCTAAATTTTACTAAATTAAATAATTTTTTTCTCAATTGTCATTATTCAAAACTACTTGTATTATCTATGGACAAAAATTACTTATTCTTCAATTTTTCAAAATTATAATTTTCTAAAATAAACAATTTTTTTAATTAAAAATATAATTATATGATTTAAATAAAACTCAAAGTGTTTTATAGTTTATTATATATGTTAAACAAAAAAAATGATTTATTTTTATTTTAGAAGAAATTTATGTGATTTAAAAAATTCATTAAATGTTAATAAAATTTTCGTAGGGCAAGTTACTCCTTAACCCATTAAAATTGCTCTTTAACTTATTATTAAATTGTCATTCATCAAGCCTCTTAAGTTTTCTTTTTTCTTTTTTTTTTTTGTCAACAAGTCACAAATAATCAATAGATCATTTAATTAACAAATTAATATATCATCAAGTTGCCGATTTATATTATTAAGTATGAATATTGATATCAATTAAAAATAAATCGTATATATATATTTTGTTTAACATATAAATTAAACTATAAAACACTTTGAGTTTTATTTAAATCATATAATTAAATTTTTTAATTAAAAATTTTGTTTATTTTAAAAAAGTATAAGTTTGACAAAATTGAAAAATGAATAATTTTTGTCCATATATATCTATACAAGTAGTTTTCAATAATGACAATTGAGGAAAAAAATATTTAATTTAGTAAGATTTAGAATTTTGTGCTGGGCGCTCCTGAGTAAAACTTTTTTGTGCCGGGCGCTCCTGGGGTAAAAGTTCGTTGGCCAATCTGCACCTTAGATAACGGACGTTAACTTTTGTCTAACGGCATTGTGCTGAACGCTCCTGAGTAAAACTTTTTTTGGTATTTTTGATCCACTTAATAGTTAATTGTGTTGGACGCTACTGGACCAATAGTTCATTGGTAAAATTGCACCTTAACCCTATATATAATCTCATTTCTCTAATATCTATCAAACTGAAACACATAAAAGCAATAGAGAGCACAGTGATGTTCACGGGTCATGCAACCGTAGACCATACTTCTTGAGCCCAGTGCACTCCCCCTCTTCCTCATTATATCAGCAGCACCCTAGAAATAGAAAGGAAACAAGAGACATAAAACTTAAGTCTAAAACGTGAGAGAGTGAGAAAGAGAGAGAGCCACAACCGGAGAAAACGAAGGAGCTGATCATGAAGCTTGAGGAATCAACTAAGGAGAGTTCCTTAAGCATTATCCTTCCTATTTTCGTAGCTTTAATCTGCTGCAAGAGGTTTAGTTAGAAGAAAAACAGGACCATACTTTGTTTTTCTTGTTTGAAACAGAGAATCTTGTGTGTTTCTGTTTCATAGTCAAACATTTGGATTTTTCCATGAAATTTTTACAATAGATAGTAGACACAATAAGGTTTAAAACTAGCAAAAGAAAAACTAAAATGGATATGCAGATTGGGAGTTATGATTTTTCAAAGTTTGACAGCAAAACTGGAAAAATGTCATTTTCCAGAAATGAACAGTGATTTTTGTGTTAAGTTTTGAAATAGTAAATGATTGAATTTTGTCATGAAAGTTTCCAGAGATGAAGTAGACACAACAAGGTTTAATTTGATAGGTCACACGCCTTATTTGAAGTTGTATCCAGAGAGATACGAATTTTTGAAATTTATCTATTGATTTGAAACTTGGGATGGTCTCTATGTTGAAGTATATATATATAACCCTCAACTCGGATCCCAGAAAGCCTATCCCAGATCCCAACACCCCATCCTGGATTCCAACACCCCATCCCAACATCCCATCCCAGCAACCCTATTGAAGATGGAATATCACCTAGAGGGGGTTGAATAGGTGATTTTGAAATTCTTTCGCTAATTGCTCAAGAACACTTAAAGCAGAGTCAGAGAGGAGAGCAGTAACACAAGATATTATATTGGTTCGGTCCAACTCTTGACCTACGTCCAGTCCCTAGAAACACTTTGGGATTTCACTATATCCAAACTTGATTACACGCTCTGTAACTCTCGAGTAATCCTCTCACTAGAACTTACTCCTCTTAACAAGTTGTAACCAAATGACCGTGGACACAATTACACACTCTGTTAACAAAGGATGATCCTTTTACTCTCGGACTCACTCCCCCTTACAAGTTGTAATTGATACACCCATACTCAAGATACCTCTATCTTGAGATTTGAACGAATTGTAAAACAAATGATAAAACTCTCTCACAGAGTAGATGAATGATAAACACCGAAGCTCAATAATGTCCGAAGATATATACGTAATATAAATTGTATACTTTGAAAGCTTTGTCTGTGTATATGTTGGTTCCACTAATGAATTCAAACCTTCGGGCATTTATACTAGTTGAAGCTTAAGGACCGTTGAAGGATTTTATTCTCTCCGTTTTAATGTTTGAATATGTCCATTGATGAAGCATGAAGAATAATCGTTGTGACTTATGAATATAGCCGTTGAGAGACTTAGATGTGTCCGTTAGGCAGATGGGATTTCTGTCAAGGCTTTTGTCATTTGAATAATCTCAGTGGTATGATAGGGACGACATTCTCTTTCATTTCTTTTGTTTTTCCGTTGTGAAATAGCATTTAATGCGCAGACAGAATATCTGAGCTGCTTACTTCGATCAGAGTTGGTTTCTGTGTTTATCACCGGTTTAGGTAGCTGCATTTAATGCTTCTGACAGATGGTTTTGCTTTATTCAAATCTGCTGGTAATTCATGTCTAAACAATCTAAAACTCATGAGCAAATTGGTTAAAAACATTTGATAATCGTAATAAGTAAGAATCAGAAGAAATAAAAGTTCATTCGACGATTCATGATTCTTGGAGGACGGTGATTTGAAAACAGAGATGACATTGCTCGAGCAAGCTCCTTTAGATAGCTTAAGATAATACTCTCTGTCACTGATGCTCGAGCAGGAAAATACCTTTGCTCGAGCATGATTTTATCATGCTCGGGCAGGCCTTACTTGGATCCGTTGAAAGCACATCAGAGTTGCTGATGCTCGAGCAAGCTTCTCTGTCTGCTCAAGCATGGTGCTCGAGCATGAATTAATTCATGCTCGGGCAAGCATTCATGCAAACAATTGTGAGACATAGTTGCTCGAGCAAGCCAACATTCTTGCTCGAGCAAGACATAGATATAGGCGAAAGAATAAGACATCTGTAATGTTGATCGAGCATAATTTTAATCCTTGCTCGAGCAAGGGTTATGTGAGTGCGAGTTGCTCGACTTTGCTCGAGCAAGCCTTTATGCCTGCTTGAGCATGGTGCTCGAGCATGCTTTCTTACCTTGCTCGAGTATGACAACTTTACCTTGCTGTTTCTTTCGATGTTGCTCAAACAAGCCTTCCTTTATGCTCGAGCAAGACTTCCCAACTCAGTGAAAATGTTGTTGCCCACACTGTTGCTCGAGCAAGCTCCATTCTCTGCTCGAGCATGACTCTTCAACTCAGTGAATTTCTTGATTGTCACGATGATGCTTGAGCAACATGTTCTTTGAAGCTTTTGATCATGTGTGAATAAGCATAATACTCTCCAGTACAAAGCTCAACTTCCAGAGTATAGAGACTTTCAAGAAGCAATCACATTGACAACAATTTCCAGCGAGCATAACTTCTTCGGTATAAATCCAAATTTAGCAAATCACCCCATCTTAGAAAGATCTTCAAATATTCATTCCATTTCAATAATAATCAGCTCCAAACTAGTTGTATTTCGTCCATTAACATCATATGAATAGAGGTTGTTCTTATCCAGCGTTTTTGCTACATCCAGAACAGACTGTCAACTTAAAAACATCATAACCTATTCAATTGATCTTATTTTTCTTTGTTATTGATGTTTTTGAAAAGGAATTTGAGTCTAGTTTCCAATGGCACTAGTTTCAGCTCAATTGGATTTGTATTTTGTGAGATATACTCAAATTACTGAAGGTTGTTTTGGACTGTGACGGTGATTCTTGTGCCAACTTACAAAAATCATAACTCACTCATCTGAACTCCTTTGAACATAAATATTATATCAAAATGACGCGTTGGGAGTATAGTTTCATATACCACTGGCTTCATGTCAATCCGATTCCTGGTTTGGGAGATTTGGTTGAATTACCGAAGGTCGCGTAAACAGAGTCAGCGAACGTAGTCAAGGACGTTTTGCTCGAGCATGCCTTTGCTTCGCCGAGCAAGGCACCGTTTATGCGAAAATAAGAGCTGGAACGATGTTGCTCGAGCATGGAATTAGTTGTGCTCGAGCAAGCCATTTTTCATGTGAGAAAAAATGCTGAAATTACATTAATGCCCCAAAACAAACTAGTATTCATCCGGAAGCTTGAACTTGCTTATTTTAACTCTGAATTGAGCCGTTCCAACTTCTGTTTGATAATAGGAACTTGAATATTGATATTCTCATAATATTTAACAAGTTCTTATTTCTTCAAACTTCATTCTTGATCATTCTTTATTGTATTAAACTTTGCATCTACATTGAATATAAGAATTAATCAAAGTATAAGATAAATGTAGTATGCAAACTTTTTGCTCTGAATAATGATATCAATATAAGACATCATCAAAACTAATCATAACTAACACCTATCCCGGATCTCAGCACTCCATCCCGGCACCCCTCAACTCGGAGAAATAATTGTAAAGATAATAATAATAAATATTATTATTATTATTATTAGGAAAGGGAGTAAATAATAAAATAGATAAATAAATAATAATATTATTTATTAAAAAAGGGTATTATTATTAAGTTTTGTAGTAGGGTATATTGCGATGCCAGAAGTGACTAATGACAATGATAAACGTTTATTACTTCGACACCTCTACTGATCCCAGCAAAGCCGAACGGATTAAGGATTCAAGTTGAGGTGGGTAACTGTTATCTTCTTAGCTTGTATGTATGTATTCATGTATGACTGATCATGGTTGCTAGATAATTTTCATGTGTGTATCCTAGCTATGGATTGAGGATGCGTGTCTCATAGGGTTGCGTGTCCCAAAGGGCTGCGGTCCTTGGCCGATAACTGCGGTTACTCTGCAACTTATTTACTATAAATTATTCTATGTTTAACATGTCTTGTACTGTTGTTTATATTTCATACCTGCATATGAGATTAACTGTTACCCCTGGGGCTCATTCATTTGAACTCCAGATTGCATGAAAGAGACAGGCAGTGGATCGAGGTCAAGAGGAAAAATGCAGCTGTAAGGGATACAACAGAAGGAATATTTTTTGATAATATAAGTAGTTGGATTGTAATTATCGTTTATCATTTGTCTATTTTAGAATTATTGTATTACGTTTCCCGATGGGATAGATTTGAATCACGATAAATTTATCCCCATGTTTTCAAACTAAGTTATTTTAAGAAAGTTTTTATTCCGCAATTAAGTCGTCCAAATTATTTCGATGCATGTGCGCTTAAACCCTGATAAATATAGGCGTATTATGTCAGGGCGTCACAAAAAGGTTGTGAAGGAATATTTAGGGTTTTGTGGGTTATGGATCAGAACAAGCGTGTCCCTATAAATTGGTCTCCATGGAATGATGAAAATTTGAATGAAATTGTATCATTCTCATATGACAAGTTTCACAAATCCAAACTTCGCAAACAACATATATTGAAAACCACATCAGAGGAAATATCATGATGAAGAGCTTGTGGAGGAAGAGCTCCCTATAGTGGTTATATAGGTGATTTTAATTGTATATTTATGAAAGGTACTTAAATCAGAGTAGTTGAGGAAAATGTAGTTGGGTGAATCATTTGAAAGTTTACATGATGATTATTTGGTAAGAACTTGTTATTTTGGGATTCAATAAATGATGGTTAATGATTACAATCGTTATATTTTTGTTTTCGCTAATGTATGAGTGGAAGACAAATCATTTGTAGTTGTTACATGACAATTGTGTCGTAAGAACCCTCATTGTTGTATTTAAAAAATGATAGTTATTAACTACAATCATTATATTGTGTTTTCACAAATTCCACTTCTTAATACATGACAATACATATATTTAACCATTATGTTGTAGCGTTATATATTCTTGCCCGATCTTCACCTCGATATACTTGACGTTTATTCATTGTAACTGTTATTTATACAGTATTATATATGCGTGAATTTGTAGTAGTGTATACTCAGGTGTCGACCCCTATATATCAGACGCCGTTGAGTATAGGTAATGAAAGCATCAGAATAGTAATTAGCCACTTAGGTATGCACAGTGACAATAACGGGAACTCAAGTTGTCAATCTCTATGCCAAAATAGTTAATCACTTTACTCAAGTTGTCCCTAGAGCTCCGATGGTCGCGTCTTTGAGTGGTGGTACCAAACCCGAGAAGGGAAACTTGCCTTTTTTTAAAAAAAAAAAAAAAAAAAAAAAAAAAAAAGGTTAGGGTCATTTTGGTTAAAGCATAACATTTCAAAATCTCAAATTCCTACCTTATGACCTATTTGTCGTTTCCATTTCTTAACAAACTTTTTGGGGTATTATAAATTCAAATGTCATTTAAATAGAATTTTCCTTTTTTTTTTTACTTGTGGGACAAAATGTTCATTATCTATTTACTTTTTATTCACAGTCCATACTGAAATACACCTTCTGGTTAGATATATTTACCTAATTTGATTAGATTAAGAAAGTCAGTTAAGTTAGTTAATATAACATGTATTTCCTAAAACACTATAGTAATCTTTTTTAATTCCTTCATCTCTTTT
Source organism: Acacia melanoxylon (assembly GCA_019022615.1). NCBI lineage: Eukaryota > Viridiplantae > Streptophyta > Magnoliopsida > Fabales > Fabaceae > Acacia > Acacia melanoxylon. The sequence continues at coordinate 4,746,755 of JAFJYJ010000030.1, read as the reverse complement.
CCTCTTTGATTATTGTTGAGAGAACAAAGCTAGGGATAAATTAAAAAAAATATTTACAAATATGAAATTTATGCCTTATATTTAAAATCAAGATTAACTTCCTAAATGTGTTTTATATTAGCAGGAGGAGTAACACATTTATGACATGTTAAGATCAAATTGAGGGTTCACCTTAGGTGCTTCTCCTAAGGTGCTTCTTACATGCTTGTCCCTCTAATTAGAGGGACAAACATATATATATATATATATATATATATATATATATATATATATATATATATATATATTTATTTTTGATTAAATTATATCTTTAACTCGGAATTTTTTTTTTAGCACCCAGATCTCAAATTAATTAGTTTCCAGGATACTGGTGTTACAGGACAATGTTTCAAAATGCAGGACTGGAAACTAATTAATTTGAGATACTGGGTGCCAAAAAAATTCCGTAAAGCAAAGATATAATTCAATTAAAATAAATAGAATATATATAAAAAAATAAAAAATGTGTTTGTCCCTCTAATTAGAGGGACAAGCATGTAAGAAGCACATAAGGGAGAAGCACCTTATGTGCTTCCTCAAATTGATAGAAGTCAACCTTCAAGAATGATTGTTGATAGCATAACAATTTTTTCAATGACCTATATAATAGTTTATTCTAAAAAGAAGTCTACCAAACAAAGCTCGTAGAATTGGACTGAAAACATACACTTAGATTATTAAAATCAAGCTTGAGTGAAGAAATTGGGTAATAACTTTAATTTTATCGGGCCAACTTGGTTTTAAATTAAAATAGATATGTTTTATTTTTGTATTATATGAAATTTAATATTGCATCGTGTTGTTCGTGATTTGTGAATGATGCAATGTACAATACATTCTCTCTTCTTTTTTTAAGCATATGTATCTACCTATTTGAGGTAATCATGTTTGAGGCAATGTTGGACACTAAATGTCAGCACTTCTCTTAGTGAAAATTCAAATCTTAATTCGTCACATTGTAAAGGACAAACCCCTTCCACTAGACGTAATGCCGTTTGTTATACATTCTCTATTTTATATCAATGCGTTGGGGCTTTTTTTTTTATAAAAAAAATGATTGATTCTTGATAGAAACTATGGGAAATTGTGCATTTAATCCATATTTATTTATTTTTATTTTTCTGTTCACAAACATGTTTTGTTTTAGCTTTTATATGATTGATTCTTGATGTAAGCCATGGAAAATTATACATATAGTCCTTCAATCTTTATTTGATCGTCAATTCGATTCTGTCACGATATTTTTCCATATATGAAAAGTAATTTTATTTCTTTATTTATAATTTTACTATTTTAAATTTTATAATTAAATTAGGCATATTGGTGATTTTGACGACTAATTATTTATACTGAAGAAGGTATATAAAAACTCAAGAAAATTCAATAATTGTAACCAAATTTAAAATATAATCGTTTGTTTATAACAATTTAATTATACATTTTTAAATAATAGGCATTAATTTAAAATTAGACTATGGCTACAAAGCCCGAAAAGAGCCTCATAGCCCTCAACACTTTTTGTATTTGATATTGACATTGAATAATTTAAATCAATTAAAACTATACACAGAAAGAAATAGAGAGGAAGATATATTAAGACCAACAAACGATTAAGTATATTAACATCTCAAAATGATCATTTAAAATGACTTAACTCTTTTTTTTATCTCCCGAAAAATGACTTAATTCTCTTAAAAACCTTAGGAACTACTTATTTATATGGAATCTCAGTATATTTTATACATACATAGAAAAAGCTTAAACTCCATTAACTCTACCTTAAAGGTAAGTTTGGTTTGAGGGAAGGGGAGGGAGAGGGAAAAAAAATGAGGGGAGGAGAAAATTGTACTAAAATTCAGTGTAGGCCTACAAAAATTTTCTCTCCATCACATTTTTTCTCTCCCCTCCCCTTCCCTCAAACCAAACTTACCCTAAAAGTAAATAACTTTTCAACTATACCCCTATTTAACTACACACTTTTCAAGAAAACAACAATCTACACAATAATAAATTAAGGGTAAAATTGCATATCCTTGTAAGAAATTAATTAGGTGCCTTATATATACGTAGGACTTAAAAAATATACACTCTCTTTACTCTATAAACAGGACTAAAATAGTATTTTAGAATTATGTTTTTAAGTAATTTCGCTACAAAAATTTAATCTAAAGGAACATCACAATGATCAGGCCATTTCGAAGCCTTGAATCTGATATTTACATATTTAGAAGGATTTTTCCTAAAGGAATATAATCATTTTTCTCTAAAAATGAAATCTCTTGTAATTTTTTTTGGGGGATAAAGTAAAAATGGAAAACATTGATGCTAGCGTTCATTCTGATTAAATTCCTCTCTTCATTCTATTTTAAAACTTGTGGTTAGGTCAAAAGTTTAATCATATTTTGTTATATTATTTCAGGAAAATTAAAATACATAGAAAGTTGAGAAAATGTATTTAAAGTCATCAACAAAGTTGGTTTAGTTGATAAAGGGGTTGACTCATAGTCATAATGTTATATATTCAAATCCCACTGATATAAAAACCTTGTGGTGGACGATCTGTAATTAAATACCTTTGTAAGCGCTCTGCTCTTTGATTTCGGAGACATGCTTTGACCGTAGTAAGCCCAAGATCCAACTCACATAAACCTTTTGTTATAAAAGAAAAAGAAAATTTGGTTAAAGTCGTGGAATAACGCATATACTATATTTGTGTGGTGGGAAGAACAAAGAGAGGAATTAAAGCTTCCAATTCATTTCATTGGCTATGTGACTCATTCCACACCACTCTCTGCATGCGTGCTTTGATTTGCTAGGCTTTTTACGTGGTTTATTGGATTGACGGTAGAAGTTTTTTTTATATGTAATTTATGATATACAATATATTTATGAGCAAAAAATATACAATATATATATATATATATATATATATATAAATTTATCTAAATTTACTTAAATGTACTTTTCAAACCTAAATCCAAATAGGCTCATACTTCAGTTTTTGCATTATTACGATTTTTTCAACTATGTATTTTTTCTACTTGTATTATTTATATTGTTATGAGTAGTATAACTGGTTGTATATATAACAATTAAACACATTTTTCATGTCTTATATAAAATTTTAGGTAGTCATGCTAAATTATACATAACTCCCTTTAACTTTATGTAGAAATTTCTCATATTGTTAGTTATCAGTTTTGTATATAACTCTATTTTTTTACACATAACTTAATGCGAATTATATGCATCCAAATCAAAACTTGAAGGGTTATGAACATAACAATAACGTTTAAAAATGTGTGTCTGTGTATAATATATCCATAATAACACCACAATATATGAAATTTTAAATTAAATAACACTATATAACTACAAATATTGTAAAAATATATTTGGCCTTTTGAAATGATTCATGATTTTAATTTTTAATACATTTTTTAAATATTTTTATTGATTAGGCTTGAAAAACCACAAGACTTTCTGAAAACTGTTCTAGTTCCCAATTTATAAAAAACAATTTTTTGTTTCAAACCGAGCCGTTGGCAAGTCCGGGTAACAGTTCAACCGGCGGTTGGTATTTGTACATGTCAGAAGAGTTAAAAGTTTGGACATGATATCTCTCCTTTTCTTTTCCTATCATTCTCGTTCATTTCCTTCTTACATAACCATAAAATTTAATGGTCTACGTTTAATATTTTATAAAATATTATTATAATGGAGAGAAGAATGAGAAGGAAATTGAGAAAGGATGGGAAGAAAATATTATATATGGACCATTAGATTTTGATCCAATAGTCATGAAAGGGAAAAGGACGACAACAGACGAGAAAAGAAAAGCAGAGAAGTCATATCCTAAAAGTTTAGGGTGCTTTATTATTAAATTGTAAATGCTAAGAGAATTATTTGTACATGCAAAGAAATTCTTGTGTGAATCTAGTTAGTCAAATCATTTATGGCTTAACCAATTAAAATACAACAACTCATAAGCTAATTTGGAATACCTTTTAAATATTAGCCAGCATTTCAATAAAATTAAAATATTTCACAAGATTTACTTTTTCATTACTTGTGAAACCTTAATTAAGGGATTTCTTTTTTAAGAAGAATAAACATGTGAATCACTTGAGTAGCCAACTAGGATTAATATTAGTTGAGTTATTGTATTTTAATCGGTTAGACCACAAATGACATGGTAAACCAGGTTCACATAAGAGTTTCTATGTACATGCATGGTTCAAAACTTAGGAGATTTTGTGTAATTTAATGCAAGTATTACATTTTTCATGTCGATATTAATTATATATGGGTTGATTTTACCATGTAGATGATGAATAATTAATCTCACACCTATGGCAATAACCATCAATCCGGGTTGTAAGCTTTATGCTTGGGTGCGAACAACGTCAATTATGTTGCCTGATTGTCAACACTTTAATTTTTTTTAGCCGAATAATTAATAATTTAATTGCTTCGCTGATTGTAAAGGTTCAATCACTCGTCACTTGCTTTTCCCAGGCTATTCAACAACCCCCACCTGAAAGGATATCCTAAGGCACCTAGCATCTTTACAATGAAGAACAAAAAGGTTCGTTCTTATGAAGAAAATTAAAGATCCCTTAAATTAGAGTGGCCGGTTTGAATTTTGTTGTTTGTGAATTAAATCGTGTCCAAACTAAAACATTATCTTTCAAGTTCCAAAGTAACTTTTTCTGTTTGCAAATTTTGAACTTACTAAAATATGTTGAATTCCTTATCGTAGTTAAATTTGATTTTAATGTTTACATAAATTTAACTTTAAATGAATTCTTTATTTTAATGTTTACTAAAAGAATTATATAATGCTAAAACTTAACGTTTAATTATGCACATCATCATGTATTATGAGGTGAAATTTACGAAAACACAAACACTACTACAAAAATGCTAAAAAACGACCTAAATAAGACCCAATTAACGTCCCTTTACTGAGGGATGTCTTGGAGGGGGTAGCGGAAAATGTTGCATTTGGCGACCTGATTTACAATCAGATCGCCTTATTAAGCGACGATTCAAGATCAAGATCAGCCTTATAGGCGACCCGATTTAATATTAATAAGTTCGCTTAAAGGCGACACTTTGACAATCGTGTCGTCTTATTACAATATTAAGGCGACCTTAATGTAAGTTCAGGTCGCCTCAATGAGTTCATAAGGCGACCTGAGTTAGAATCAGGTCGTCTTAGTGAGAACAAAGGCGTCCTGATTTAAAAATCAGGTCGCCTTTGTTGAGTTTTTTTTAAAAAAAATATACGCTACATTTTAATTTTTCCCTCAAAAGAAAAACAGAAGACAAACGCATTACCCACAATAACACCAAACGTGCAAAGACTTGTAACAATGAGATAGGAGATATCTACCAAGTTTTGGATCAGCTAGACAATAACACCAAACTTGGAAAGACACAAACTATCAATGAGATTACAACATGCAATGAGATATCTACCAAGTTTTGCATCAGCCAGAAACTAACCCACCAAGCAACACAAGAATCACTAACACAATACATAAACACAATAACACCAAACTTGCAGATTTTGAACAGACAAAAACACCAAACAGATACAAATGAACAACAGTAGCAAAGAATCACTAACACAATAACATACTAATCATGCTCACTACTAACTAGGCTATGTGTTGAAGAAGATGTCTAGCTATCATGTCTCGAACCGAATCGATCTCATCCTGTGAGTACGGATCCACAAGACCAAAACCGTAAATTGGAAAACAAGGTATAAGATAAACCAATTAAGTGAAGGAAATAATTAACAACTCAAGTACAACAACAAAAATATCATCATTTGAGAATCACGGAGCGATTACATACTTTTTGAAAATTTTGAATACGTCCGTTGTAACGATAGATTGCATCCAATTCATAACGTAATATCTCGCACTCAATGCTCCCCGGTTGTTGATGGCACTAGTATAAATCAAAGGCAAATTGTTAAAAACGAATAAAGGCATATCGAAAAACTACTCGTGTCAATGAAATAACTTGAATTGAAACTACTCACCGTCGGTTTAAACCACTTCGTCCACCCCTTTCTTTTGCACCGATAAGTCAGTTCTATACGTCTTGAGGCCCCTATCATTAAAATGGAAATTAATGATACATGTTAAACCATTCATTTAAAAGAAGAATCGATGATTCAGACAAAAATTTACTTACTCGGCAAACATGTTTTTGATATCCTCGGTTGGATTGCCATCTACTGAATCGAACCAATAACAGGAGTTCTTGCCAGGACAAACAACACACAAATACATTCAATGACCACTACAACATATACGTATTAATATTAAATTAAGATAAGAAAGCAATTTATTCACAAAAATCTTATATAGACAAAACAAAAGTACGCACCTTTCATGTATTGACGCTAGATAACAAGACTTGCCTTCTCATATTCTTCACTAGTTCTCAACGCATTCATCCAACTATGACCCATTTTATTACCACCTATGGCATTTCCAACAGCACTCAAGTTTATAACAAAAAACATAAACGAGATGCTTTTTTCTCTATATTTTTTTAAAAATTTGGCAAAGACTTCCCTTTAAAAGGAAGACATCCCAAAATTTCAACAACAAACAATTTCAAACTTAATTCAACAAAACTTACTAACTAAGGCAATTCATAACAATATCATCTATTAAATGCATCAACTTCATCATTACGGTAAGAAGGAAATTGAAGCTAAGGATCCTTCTCCAAGCATTATTAGAGAAACAAGACCGAAAGATTCAACAACTAAACCACATTTGAGAAGCACATCTCTACATGTAAGTTTATTGATTGATTGTCTATTTTTAACATGATAGCAAGTTCATTTGAAACTTAAGGTGAAATACTGAACAAAGTAAAATATCCATGAACTAATTAATGAAGTTTTATTAGGTGAAATACTTAGTTCTTTCTCTTGCTATAATTCAAATTCTAAAGTATAATAGTTGTTTTTAATAACCGTAATTTATTTAGTCATAAAAATAATGGTTCTTATGAAACATTTGTCATGTAAAACTTACAAATGATTGAATTTTAGTTTTCAACCTTTAAGTTTCATACGAGCTAGTTATGAGTTTAAATATAGGGACCAAAATCAAAACTCGATGAAAGTAACACCACTAGAGATTCACATATATATAATGCTTAATAAATAACAATTACAACAAATAAACATCATGTATATATATAACGGTTCCTTTAATATGAGGTCTAGAAGATATTATTAAGATCGGTTTCCCAAACAAACGTCAAAAAAAATGTCAATTACTTTTAAAACCGGTTGTCTTGTTTAACCGGTCTAAAATATGAAACTTTTAAGACCGATTGTTAACAATCACCAATCTAAAAAATGAGGAATAAAAAAAACATTTATTACTTTTAAAACTGGTTGTTAAGAATAACCGGTCTAAAAAGTGAACTTTTAAGACCTTATTTTGAGCATAACTGGTCTAAAAGATTATCCCCAAATTACAACTCGCTCACTGCATCCTCTCTTTGTCCTGCTGAAAATTGAAATTGCTCTCTCTGAACCTCTCTTTTTGTCACAAAACCACCACTATCCTCTGTGACTCTCACTTTACTGCTCCACTCCAGACAGTTGCATTCGCTCAAGCAGACGACTTAATACAAAAATGAAGGGTCCAAGTCAATCTAGTCCTTTTCAAGGCACGCCATCTACTAGTGTGAATCAAAGCGAGCCTGACACATCTCAATGTGAGCCTAGACACCTATCTTTACAGTGTGGTGGAAGAGGCACACGATTAAGAGAGATTGCCCTAAGTTGGAGCGTTGGGAAAAAGTTCCTGATTCAGTTTGATAGATATTGGAAACCAATAAGGCCTAATGCAAGCCACTATAGAAGTTTAGTCAACCTCCTAGCACGCAACAAGCATAGCGTCTTAATAGATGAGTGAAGAAATGTCAATAATTGTGTAAAGAAATATATTTGGGACACTATCTAACTTACATACAATGTTCCTTAAAGTGTCAAACTGAAAACGAAGACAATGTTGTATTGTGTTGAATGCTGGAGGAAGTTTAAGACAAACCTATCTAACAAATATGTGCATATCAAGGTTTAAGATGATAAGCCTCTTCCTAATCCTTGCAGCAAGTTTTCATATCTTGATGAAGAGACTTAGCAACAATTTTGTCCGATTCAGACTACTCTAGAAGCTTTAGAGAATTCATATTTAGTTTTTTTTTTTGCCCTTTTTGCTCACTACAAAAAAAGTCAAGATTTGCAATAGACTAAATCTGTCGCTAAATAGGGAAATTCTGTCACAAAAACGATTTACGACGGAATAACGTTCCATCGCAAAATACAATTTTGCAACGATATTACTTCCGTCGCAAATTTTGATTTTGCGACAGCACATATGTCCGTCGCAAATTTCCATTTTGCGACGGAACTTTATTCCCTCACAAATTTCCACATTTGCAACGGAATAATTGTTCCATCGCAAAATTCAACAAAAAGTCACAAATGTTGACATTTGCGATGGCAAGAAAATTCAGTCGCAAAATTCAATTCCTAAAAAAATATTTAAAAAAATTACGACATAAAAAAGAAGTGTATATCATGAAAATATATAATAGCAATCATAAGAGTTTACATAGAGAAAATGAAATATAAACAACAATGTTGCCAACAAAATGGACTAAAAAGAACAAAAAAATGTCTATACAGCAGCAGTATGGTCATCATCATCACCAGGAGTCGACCCCATATCCTTCTTCTCCTTCAATAGGGACTGGAGTAGATCCTACATTTGCTTCATCATATCCGCTTACTGATTCATCATCCGCTCTTGCCAGTTCAGCTTCTCTCCTTGTTGATTCAACTGCTTTGCTTGCTGATTCACTAATTGTTCTAACGCCTTCACCCTCTTAAGCTCATCTAAAAAAACGACATTAGGAAGTCAGTTTATTTTTTGTACTTCATTTAAATGGACGAGGGACTGAAAATGTAATAATTAATATCAAAAGTATTATATTTACCTGCAGAAACACCTCCAACATGGCTTTGTAGCCTTTACTCAACTGGCAAAGGCACCCATCCCGAACAATCTCTCTTCTTGTCAAATCGATGTAACCTGAATGAAGAGGTTCTCGTTATCGGACTGAGAGGATGCGGGGTTGTTCTCAATTTGCAAGGCTCTCTCCTGTGACAGCTTCTCCCAGGTTTCCTACAAGCACAAAAATACAACACAAATGTGGCATGTAAAATGAAATAAATATGTTGGTGTCTAAAACAAATAATAAATATAATAAATGTCTCACTGCTAATTGCTGAGACTCGGCATTAATCTAGCGCTTCCCACTACCTTCAAACTCCTAGGAATGGGTTCGCTTAAAGGTAGCCCAATCAACCAATTCTGAAGGTAACGTCCCTAGAAGCTACCTGCAAACACAAGTGATGACCCTTAATTAATTACTTCAAAGTGCAAAATATTGAATACTGAAATAGAAAATAACGTACACTTACAATGTTTCTTCATGCTAACTTATTGAAATAGAGCCGCCAGTATATGACGGTCCACCCATTTGAGAACAATTTAACTTATTTTTCACAGATTTCTGCTGCCATTTCTCATTGGTGGCCCATTTTTCAAATAACTGTGATGCGGTCTCAGGATGAATCCAAGTTGTCTTGCCTATATTATTTCTCAATTTATAAAACCGATCAGACAACCACCAGCCTGCCTTATAGTTATAAGATTTTTTCAAATCTCCCCAATGGGTAGCCAACCACTTAAACTTTCCTTGAAAATCAATATTGAACAATTAGTGCTCCAAATTATAAAAGTACTTAATGAGTTTGCATTTTGATGAGAAGAAATTCATAACCATAAAACACATAACTTACCAAGAAGTATTGAACCAAGCATCGCAAACACCTTGAGGAATCTCTGACCAATTGCCATAACGGTGATCGTAATTACGGAATACTTGCTCCTTTATGAAATCCGTCACCACACCATAAGGCTCAAACTTGAAAATAGAGGAAATGTTGCAAATATTAGCATACAAACTAAAGTGTCTTTAGCTTAACAAACTTGAATCAGTAATTTGCTGTCAAATTGACTCAAGTTTCAGGTTGTCAGACTCGAGTCAAATGCTTTTAGACTTCAGTCAAAATATGCTTTGTCTTCGACTGACTCGAGTTACGTGTTTGGTGACTCGAGTTAAATGACTTTGGAAAATATTTTGTTAAATGCTTTAACTCAAGCTAAGTTCATATGCCTCGAGTTACATCTTGTGAACTTAAATTTATTTTTCAAAGAACTGATATATTGACTCGAGTTGATGTATGTTGACTTGAGTGAAGTTTTTGAACATTATTTTCAAAATACATCTTGTCAACTCGAGTTATCACTTAATGACTTGAGTGTGACCTATGTTCAAAGTTTTCTTCAAAACTTAACTCGACAAATGTTATGAAAATGCTATTGACTCGAGTGAGTTATGAATGACTCAAGTCATGCACTTGATCTGAACCTTTTAGACTCGAGCTAAGTTCATACAGAGACATCTTCACTTAGCTTCAAAAATTTTTCATAGAAGATAAACTTGTGAGTCGAGCTTATAATTGTTAACTCGAGTTAAGCACTCGAGTTTGCTTGAAATTTAACTCGAGCTAAGGTATCTCTATTTTAAAATCACTATGTCCGTAAATCTTAAATCTTTGCTTGTGATTTGATTACTACTTATCATCACTCATTATTATTTCTAACTATGTTTAGTCAGTTTATTAATGAGTTTCATATGATTAGATGATGGATTAACTGAAGATTAATCAAAAAGTATTGATTATGTCAGTTGCATTAAATGCAGCTCCAGAAACCAAAGCACGATTTTGGACCATCATTCCCTGAACATTCCAAAGGCATTAATGGTTTCTTTCCATTAATGAACGCCAGATCATCTAACGGGAAGAACAAAAGGAATGTCAATGTGGCAAGTGATGACAGACATTTTGCTGAATCGGCAACTGTGAGTAACAAAGAACTTCAACTCTCAACGGCTATATTGATTACTCAATGGTCATTTAATTCCCTCACCAAATATAAGCGAAGCATTCAATACAATTCAACTATCAAAAAACAAAAACGCACAAATGAACTATTCAATTATTGTTTCATTCATTTGTCTAATATCTTTGGATATTTATAATCTTCAATGTTTATCTATCTACTCCTTTAAAGAGTTATTTTTTTGATAAATATCTTTGTAAGAATCTCAAAGTTTTAGGACTTTGAGATTGGGTTATTGATTACAACTTGTAAGGGGGAATGAATCCTAGTGAGAGGATTACTTCAAGTACAGAGTGTGTAATCATTTGAAGAGATAGTGAAAATCCCAGAGAGTTTGGGACTTGAATGTAACTCAAGAGTTAAGACCGAACCAGTATAAATCTCTCTCTCTCTCTCTCTCTCTCTCTCTCTCTCTCTCTCTCTCTCTCTCTCTCTCTCTCTCTCTCTGTGTGTTGTGTGTGTGTTTGTTAAGCTCTGTTCTCAGTGCTCAATTCAGGGTTAATCGAAAATGTTTTTTAAATCACCCAATTCAGGTTATATACTTTCTTTGACATGTGCAACCATATCCATCAGATTCAGAGAGAAAATCCCCATAAAAGAGAAATATGGTGTGTTCAACAACACAAAAAAACATTTTGCAACATGGTTTAAAGATTAAGTCCTTCGCAAAGATCAAGTTGATCCTAAATTAATTTCTAGCAAATTGAAATTCTTAGAATACAGTCCAAGCAATTAAGTGACGTCTTACTCAAGCTACATTAAGCCAGGGGAGGATCATGTAAAAGCCTTAGAGAAGCTATTCAAAAAGGCTTCGCAAGGCAACATCTACCTACACAAGCTCGATCAGGAGATAGGAAGATTGACCGAGATGTGAATGCCTGTGATATGTTCGATATAGTGATGGATTTCATGGCTGACGTCTAACCGACACATAAGCACAAATTCCCTATAAATATTTCCTATAAATAAAGATTTCCCCAATACTTTTGCTTATTCTCTTAGCTAGTCTTTCTAACAAAAGGTAGGCCTTTCATATTTTTAAAAACGGAAGATCATGTGCCCACAGGGCTTGGACTGCTACTATATGTGATTGGAAAAAGAAATTGCTAGCATTAGGTATCGCCCTAGAACTGGAAGGGTTACCTCAGTCTACATAGATAGTTGCTTGAAGCCGATAGTGGGTAAGTTTTAGATGAACGAACCCTCTTGTGGATCGCTTTCTCTTGGAAGCCAGGTCTTTCTTCTTTAAAGCCTGGAGCTGGTGTATGAGTTTATTACCCCCTTTATTTCCAGAAGTTCTTAAAGAAGGTTCATCCGAATATTCGAAAGAGTTTGAGTCTTTCTCGGGTCTTGCCATGCCTTCATAATTGGAATAATCCATCTTGGAGTGAGATGGGCTAGTGTGCTTGCGGAAGGCATAGACAAGACTTTGCCAGTGTAGTCCAATCAGTACAGCGTATTAAACCTGTCAAGAATGATATCCACCACATCTTATTAGGTAAGGCCCTTGCATCGAACTTATGGCTCTCTATCAGCAAAAGAGGGAGCCAAGCACCCCCTGAGGGGACGAGAAAGAAAGGATTTCTTAGAGAAGATGAATCTTCCAGACCCAGGAGTTGTTACACCCCTACCGGCCTCGCCCTTTCGAGTGGCGGGTTAGAGGGATCCTTTTTACTTATTACCCTTTCTTTGTTAATTAATCCCTTTTAACATATATCACTTCTTTTTATCTCTTGATTAATAATTTAGGACTTTTTAGTTAATAAATAATGGCTTTTATACTTATTTGGGCTTTGGGCCTTTGATTATATTTTAGCCATTTTTATTTTATTCCGTTTTGTGGATCAAAGTAGAGGTTTTCGATTCTCGAAATGTTCTTCGTGTTCTTCGTGTTCTTCGCGTTCTTCGTCTCTGTTCTTCGATTTTCCCGGCCATGTTCGGCTAAACCTTCGTGGTTAACCCAACGTTGAGGATTCCATGATTCATCCAGAGAACTCGTACTTAATCGGTAACTTTACTCGTTTCGTTTTCATCTTATCGGATCCGATTTAAAATAGTTCGAATATTAGATTTAATATTCGGTTTGGTTCATCCCAAGGACGAGTTCGAACTAGGTTAGAGTGTTGCTGTGCGATTGCACAAAGTGAGACGCCACCTGTTCGGACAGATTCTAGACGATCGTCTAGTTGAGGGATTTACGACGAACGCGAGATTTCGGTTCGTCCCGAGCCAAACGCGAGTTCGTTTATATTTCGTTCAATGAAGGAAGTTTACGGAATCTAAACGTTGGGTTGATCGTTTTAATCTTTGCAATCTCGTTTTTATCTGTTTCTGCATATTTCAGATCTGTTTCAGTTTAATTTCGTTTTAATGCTTTCCAAATCAAAAACCCCCAATTTTATTGTTGTTACTCGCTTTTTCATTGATTTAAACCCACCTGCAAATTCCTTGAGAGAAACGACCCAGTTACATTATACTTTGCAAATCTTTTCTAATCTGGTTATTTTGTGAGATGACGGCAAATCTCTTGTCAAAATATGGCGCCATTGCACGGGGAATTTGCATCGGTTTCGTTAAGCAACGGTAGTTTTTGGTGGTTCGGGTGGCTGGACAGAAAATATTTTTGACCCATCACTCAAACCAGGTCTTATTCACAAGGAATTGGGCATTTTAAACAAGAGTCACTCTCCTTGGGAGTGAGGTCTACCCTATTTTCCTCAAATTCCAACGTTTAGACCTCGTTTTCACTTTGTTTTAAGTTTCTATTTTGTGATTTCTACTAGGTCATTTTTTCTGGAGTATCTCCGAATGAGCTGAAATTTTTACGAGGCGATAGAAAATGGTCAAAAACCTTGGGCACACTAGAAATCTTTGATTTCTCGTGTGGTATGCTCAGATTTCCCAAATTCCATCGTTTTGACCACTTTTTCATTTTTTGAAGTTTTTTTATTTCATTTTTGTGTTCCCCAATTGTCTAGGAGTTTCCTGTCCAAGTCCCATAAATTTTAAAAATCATTTGATGCTGTTTTGGACTTGTTTTGGTCAAATTCCAACATAGGTTTTTGTGTTTTTGTGTCATCTTAGTGTTTTCTCATTTTTACCACTTTTAGTGGCATTTTCGTAATTCTGATTTTCTGCAAATTCTGCCTTGTGTTTGTGTTTATGCTGCATGAGTACTAGGAGTACTATTGATCCAGAAGACTTGTTGCCACTTGATCCTGAAATTGAAAGAACAATTCTCACTGCTAGAGGAATTGTTAGGCTTAGTCGTGGGATTGATACTGAATTTGACATTGAACTTGAGTCCAGAGTCGATTGTGTCCATTACATTTGATCTTGACTCGATAGTACTTCTGCTAGTCTTGTTGTTTTCACCGATTCTAGTAGCAATTTTGCTAACTCGAAATTATGGCGAGAAGAGCAAGTAGCTCGTCCCACTTTGAAAGAATTAGCTACCCCGATGTGGGCAATCGAAATTTGTGTATTCAATATCCCGAACTTGCTTGCTAACTTTGAATTAAAATCTGGTCTTATCCATTTGTTGCCCAAGTTTCACGGTCTTGCGGGTGAATGTCCTCACGAGCATCTCGAGGAGTTCCATGTGGTATGCGGACGATGAAACCTCAAGCAATTGATGAGGACCACATTAAGGTGAGAGCTTTTCCATTTTCCCTAGATGGCGTGGCTAAGGATTGGCTATACAATTTGCGGCCGACATCGTGGGAGTTGGAATGATATGCGAAGTTATTCCTAGTGAGGTTCTTTCCTTCCTCAAAAGCCATTGCTATTCGAAGGAGATCACTAGTGTTAAACAAATCAATGGGAGACCATGTATGAGTATTGGGAGAGGTTCAAGCGGTTGTGTGCAAGGCATCCACACCACCGCATTTCGACCAACTCCCGATTACATATTTCTATTCCGGTTTGTTACCGATGGATAAGAGTTTCGTGGATGCGTCCGGTGGTGGGGCCTTAGATAGCAAGACACCCGAAGATGCCCGAGAGCCGATATCTACTATGGTCTAATTCTCGGCAATTTGGCACCGGGGCCAATGGTACTCCTGTTTACCATATTCAAACACCTCCGGTCCAGTACGATTCTCAGAGATTGGAGAATAGACTTGATGATCTGACTTCCCTTGTGAGGCAGTTGGCAGTGACCCAGACAGTACAATCTTCCCCTCCTCAGATTGGGTACTCCCCGTGGGTTTTGTTCGACCACTTATCATTCTCTCGACTCGTGTCCTACCTTGCATGATCCTACTTCTCAATACCGGTCGATAGGCTGCAGGTGGGTGTTTTTCCGGGAAAGCCACAATACCGGCGGAATAATGCCTTCTCCAATACCTACAATCCTAGTTGGAGAAATCACCCCAATTTCCGTTGGAACCGTAATCGAACCCGAACCGAGTAACCAATATCGCGACTGCAGGAATTACCAAAGCAGAGACAAGACATGCCACAAAATTTCCAACAACACTCTGCACCTCCTTTGCCAAAGACCACCTCCGCTCGACCCGGCCGTATGTGCACCTCCACGAAGGCACAACAAAGAGCTAGTACCGTAGTAGTGGTTCTTCACTAGAGGATATGATGAAGCAATTTGTCACGCCAATATGCGGTTTCAACGAAAAACGACACTTCCATTCGAGACTTTGCAAACACAAATTGGGCAAGCTGGCAACATCATTGAACCGGCTTCAACCTCGGGATCCAACACTCTTCCTTCACAAACAATTCCTAATCCTAAAGGGAATGTGAGTGCTATCTCCCTTCGATCCGGCAAGCAATTGGAGGAACCTAAACCAACGTAGATGTGACTTCCACATCGAGAGAGAGAGTCGAGAAAATGTGAAGATTGACTCTAAAAATAAAAAGGCAATCCAACAAGGTGAAGAGGAAGACATTCTCATTCCTCTTCCTTTCCTTCAGAGAGCAGTTAAACCCAAGAAGTTGGCAGAAAAAGTACAAGAGAAGGATATACTTGAGACGTTCAGAAGAGTAGAGATCAACATTCCTCTCTTAGATGCGATCAAACAAATTCCTAAATATGCCAAGTTTCGAAAGAGTTGTGTACCAACAAGAGGCGATCAAGGGAAATGAACGAGTGAGTTTGAACTGAATGTATCGACTCATCCACTACCATGCCTCGCAAGTGCAAAGATCCGGGACGTTTTCTATCCCTTGCCTTATTGGTAATTATAAATTTGATTATTGCATGCTAGATTTAGGTGCTTCTATAAATGTCATGCCTGCATCTATTTATAGATCTCTTGGTCTTGGTCCTTTGCGTCCAACCGGGTGTTATTGTTCAACTAGCTAATAGGAGTAATGCCCATCCTTCCGCTTAGTTGAAGATGTATTAGTCAAAGTTAATGAATTGATATTCCCTGCTGATTTTTACATCTTAGATATGCGGATGAGTCTTCTAGTAGTAGGTCACCAATCATTCTAGGGAGGCCTTTCATGAAAACAACTAGGACGAAGATAGATGTGTATTCGGTACTCTTTCCATGGAGTTTGGTGATATTTACGTGAATTTTAATATCTTTGATGCCATGAGACATCCTAGGGAAGAGCATTCTATTTTCCGTATTGATGTGATTGATGATCTTGTGGATGATGTTCTTTGCTGATTGGTGTCTTGATTATCCTGATTTTTCATCTGAGAGTGATTCTTCCATTTGTGCATGTGTTGATAATGAATGGTGCTCTGTTTGTACTCATTTGGTTAATGCTGCATTATTTGGTGATTCTGACTTGCTGGGTGATTATTCTGCATTACTTGTGGATTCTGATATTCATTCTGAGTTTGAGCTTCATCCTGATCCTGATGTGCATCCTGATTTTGATTTTGATGATATTAACTCTGATCTTGATGAGCTGAATTCTGATGTTAACATTGAGCTGTGTAGACATAGTTCTTCTGCTTCTTTGAATGTGGTTTCAGGCATTTCTAGTGTGATGACATCAGAGTTGTTGCAACAACCACCCAAGCTTCTCCCATCTACGAGCAACCACCCAAACTTGAGTTGAAATCACTTCCGAGATCACTTGAAATATGCATTTACGGAGGCGGATGAACAGGTTGCCGATCATTGTGGCAAATAACCTTCTTCCCGAACAAGAAGAGAAGCTGCTAAGCTTATTGAGGGCGAACAAGAAAGCCATTGGGTGGACATTAGGCGATATAGTTGGCATCGCCCTTCCATGCATGCATCGAATTCTGTTGGAAGAGGACTCTAAGCGGTGAGGCAACCCCGAGACGCCTTAATCCCCTTATCCTGGATGTGGTGAAGAAGGAGGTCACTAAGCTTCGCAAGCTGGTATCATCTATCCCATTTCGATAGCCGGTGGGTTAGCCCGGTCCGGTGGTTCCCAAGAAGTCGGTGTCACCGTGGTGGCCAATCGGAAGAATGAGCTCATTCCTACTCGAGTTCGGAATAGTTGGAGAGTTTGCATTGACTATAGGAGACTCAACCAAGCCACTCGCAAGGATCATTACCGTTACCTTTCATTGATCGGATGTTAGAGCGATTGGCCGGCAAGTCTCATTACACTTCGGATGGCTACTCCGGATACTTCCAAATCCATATTGCTCACCGAGGATCGGAGAAGACGACTTTCACATGCCCCTTTGGAACATATGCCTACCGAAGGATGCCTTTTGGCCTCTGCACCCGGTACTTTTCGTTGTATGGTGAGTATTTTCTCTGAGTTTCTAGAGGACTGCATGGAGGTCTTTATGGATGATTTCACTGTATATGGGT
Organism: Acacia melanoxylon; assembly: GCA_019022615.1. Lineage (NCBI taxonomy): Eukaryota > Viridiplantae > Streptophyta > Magnoliopsida > Fabales > Fabaceae > Acacia > Acacia melanoxylon. The sequence continues at coordinate 4,728,859 of JAFJYJ010000030.1, read as the reverse complement.
CTGATTTTGATGCATGCTTAGCTAATCTATCTAGAGTTTTGCATAGGTGCATTGAGTCTAATCTTGTGCTGAATTATGAAAAGTGTCACTTTATGGTTGAGTCAGGTATAGTCTTGGGACACATAGTGTCTAGGAAAGGGATTGAGGTAGACCCCGCTAAGATAGATGTGATTCTTTGCTTTGCCTTACCCCGCATGCGGGAAGTTCGTCTTTTCTTGGTCATGCGAGTTTCTATCGGCGTTTCATTCGGGATTTCGATGAAGACTGCCCGACCCTTGTCCAACCTTCTCGCATAAGGACACCGACTTTGTATTTGATGATGCTTGCAAAGGCGGCCTTCGATCATTTGAAGCGTTGCTCGACTACAACCCCATCCGGCCCCCGATTGGTGCATTCCCTTTGGTGATGTGTGATGCTTCCAACTATGCGGTTGGTGCTATCTTGGCACAACGGGTCGATAGGGCATCTCATGTGATTTGCATATGCCTCCAAGACTTTGGATCCGCTTGATCTAATTATACCACTACGAGAAGGAGTTGTTGGCTATTGTATTTGCCTTTGATAAGTTTAGGTCATATCTTGCTAGCTAGTAGAGTAATTTTTTTCTCGACCATCTTTCTCTGAAATTTCTTTTGAAAAAGGCGGATGCTAAGCCACGACTCATCCGGTGGATGCTATTGCTCCAAGAGTTTGATGTTGAGATTCGAGACAAGCGGAGCACAAAACCTGGCCCAGGTAGGCGACCACTTGAGTCGTATCACCCATTCTTCCTCTCGGCCTCTTCTATTCGGGATGATTTTCCCCGATGAGCGAGCACTGCAGCTACAAGGTAAGCTTCCATGGTATGCTGATCCGGTTAACTACTTGGTAGGCGGTGTTTTGCCGGAGATTCTACTAGGGCCCAAACCTTCAAATTAAAGAGTGAGTCTAAATACTATGTTTGGGATGACCCTTATCTGTAGAAATTTTGTAGTGACCAAGTAGTTAGGAGATGTGTGCCTGATCATGAGTTTCACTCTATATTGCATTTTGCTCATGCTTCTGCCTGTGGTGGTCACTTTGGACCCCAAAGAACTGCTAGGAAAGTGTTAGATAGTGGATTGTTTTGGCCTTCCTTGTTTCATGATTCCCATCTCGTTTTTGTAAGTCATGTGATAACGTCGGAGAGCGGGAGTATTTCTCGTAGGCATGAGATGCCCCAAAACCCTATATTGTTTTGTGAGATCTTTGATGTTTGGGGTATTGATTTTATGGGTCCATTTCTGCTTCATATGGTTATACTTACATCCTATTGCATTTTATTGATTATGTCTCGAAATGGGTTGAGGCGAAAGCCACTCGGACTAATGATTCTTCGTGGTGGTGGATTTTGTTAGGTCTAACATTTTCTGCGGGTTTGGCATTCCTAGAGCTATTATCGGTGACCGGGTTCCCATTTTTGCAACGAAGCATGGGTGCCTTGTTACGCAAGTATGGAGTGCTTCACAAGGTCTCCGGCAAGATACCATCCTCGGACCAATGGTCAAGTCAAGTCTCAAATAGAGAGATTAAGCAAATCCTTCGGAAGACTGTTAACTCTACTGCCGGAAAGATTGGAGTAAGCGATTAGAGGATGCTTTGTGGGCATATCGCACCGCCTACAAGACTCCGATTGGGATGTCTCCTTATCGGATTGTCTTTGGAAAGGCATGTCATCTTCCGGTTGAGTTGGAACATCAAGCCTATTGGGCCATTAAAGCGGTGTAACATGGATTTGGCTAAGTCGGCATGGAACGGAAGCTGCGGTTGCAAGAGTTGGATGAACTTAGATTGGATGCCTATGAGAGTTCGCGTTTGTACAAGGAAAAGACTAAGGCATTCCATGATAAGCATATTACGAGGAAAGAATTTTACGGTGGCGGAAAGTTCTTCCGTTTAACTCCGTCCGAAGTTTATGCACAGTAAGCTTCGATCTAAATGGGATAGCCCTTTTGAGATCACTAACATTTTTCCATTTGGTCTTTGTTGAGCTATGTGATCCACCCACAAAAGGAGAACCTTTAAGGTCAATGGGCATCGCCTCAAGCAATTCCATGAGGGATCCCAAGAACGACTGAGGAAGCGTAGATTATCCTCATTGATGCCACTTATCCTCCTTAAATCCTTGGGGAGTATTCTTCTTTCCTCTCCTCTTCCTCTTTTATTTGTTTTCATATTTGCACTTTGCTTTTCGAAAATAAATACAGTCTATCTTTCTATGATTGCTATATATTATGAACTAGGACATTTTGGTTTTAATGGATCATTCTGTTTGATGCCGTGATTCTTGACTCTTCGATTACATATCTTGGTAGTTGATTTGATGTTGTTGATTGCCTAAGTTGGTATTGACCTTGTGAGGTTTTGGGCCTGCTTGAATGGAATTCATCTTTTCCCATTCTCTCTTTCATGTGTGCATCTGCTCCTGATTTGTGTTCTCTAGAACTTGCTCCTTTTCTTGTTGAAACTACATTTTTCACTTACATGCATAAATATGATAGAAGCTTGTTTTCTTTCTTTTCTTTTCCCACTTTGGCCAAATAGCTTTCCCTTGCATTATGTTTCCTTTGCTAGCCCATTTGTGCCTTTTCGACTCATTCTTTTCTAAGCCACATTACAAGCCTAAGCGTAAAACCATTTTATTCCGCACCTTGGAGATTTATTGAGCATTGGTTTCACCTTGGTTTTGTGTTTAAGTGTGGGGGTTGCTCGGAGTGCAAGTTTAAGTGTGGGGGAGATGTTTGGTTTTGTCATTGTGATTTTGTTTATAGTTCAAAAAAAAAAAAAAAAAAAGAAATGAAAAGAAAAGAAAAGCGAAGAAAAAAAAAAAGAGAGTCAAATAAAAGTTTTTATATTTAGAGAATTGGGTTAATCAATGCTCTTTTTAATTTCTTGGGTGCTTAGCCTCTCATTCCATACTATTACCTACCTTCACCTTAACCCCATTACAACCTTTAATAATAAGCTCTCTTGATTTGTGCATGCATGTGTTATAAGTAGTGGAGACGTAGAAATTGAGCAAGCTTATGGTAGAACAATTTTCTTGAGTAGAATTTGAGCGATACACTTATTTACCTTAAACACTTGAGAGATTGATTGATTGAGCGCATCATTTGAGATACCATCATTTGTGATTAGCATCATTGATTGAGATTACCAGGAATTGTAATTTGAGATGAAGGGATTTTGGGTCTTGATTGATTGGTTCTAATGAAACTATGTGTCCCTTGTTCAATTTATGCATTGTTAGCAATTTGTAGAAAAGAAGAGTTTCTCCTTTACGTCTTTTCTTTGAATTTTGCTCGGGAGTGCAAAAAGATAAGTGTGGGGAATTTGATAATTGAATATTTTATACACTTCTTTTTATCTCTTGATTAATAATTTAGGACTTTTTAGTTAATAAATAATGGCTTTTATACTTATTTGGGCTTTGGGCCTTTGATTATATTTTAGCCATTTTTATTAATAAAATTCCAGTTTTACATTGCTTCACTAATCTTACCATAACTCTTGAACCAGACATCGGATTTGCCTCATTTTTGTTTCATATTTCATATGATTCAGAGAGCTACAATTGTTATGAAGACATGAAGGGCAAATTCGGACAGGAAGAAGGTCGATTTTGAAGCCAAAGTCAGATGTTTTATTTGGGCTCGAATTTGTGACTAAAGCCCATTCTGTATTATTTTCTGTTTTGGGCCTGGATTATTGATTGGAGCCCCATTTCGTTTTTCATCTTAGGTTAAGTAAGGCGCAGCCAAAAACACATTCATTCACGTTTTTATTCTGTTTTGTGGATCAAAGTAGAGGTTTTGATTCTCTGCGAAATGTTCTTCGTGTTCTTCGTGTTCTTCGCGTTCTTCGTCTGCTGTTCTTCGATTTTCCCGGCCATGTTCGGCTAAACCTTACGTGGTTAACCCAACGTTGAGGATTCCATGATTCATCCGAGAACTCGTACTTAATCGGTAACTTTACTCGTTTCGTTTTCATCTTATCGGATCCGATTTAAATAGTTCGAATATTAGATTTAATATTCGGTTTGGTTCATCCCAAGGACTGAGTTCGAACTAGGTTAGAGTGTTCTTTGTGCGATTGCACGTGAGGAGACGCCACTGTTTCGGGCATTCTAGACGATCGTCTAGTTGAGGGATTTCGGACGAACGCGAGATTTCGGTTCGTCGAGCCAAACGCGAGTTCGTTTATATTTCGTTCAATGAAGGAAGTTTCGGAATCTAAACGTTGGGTTGATCGTTTTAATCTTTGCAACTACAATATACTAGTAAAGGTAAGAACAAAAACATAAAGTAATTCACGTAGGGTTAAGGGTATGATCGATTTGGACAACTACAATATCCAAAAATAAATAATGAGACCAAAAATAAATATGAGACAGTAAGTATAAATTATATAGTTATCCAAAAATAGATATACAAAACAAGATAGGGAATTCCCTATTTCTTCAATCTTCCACTTTCATGCCCTTACCTTCCAGTATCTTGAACACCTTACTGTCTATCACCCGTATCTTTAAAATGGTTTAGAGTTCAAATTTGAACCCTAGAGTAACTGTTAAACTCATATACTATAAGTATGCAGTACATGTATGCAAACCAATATTAAGAAAATTACAATCACGAGGGTAAACATGCCACATATGCATTTAGGATCACAATCACATAATCATCGGACCACCTAACAAGGCATGCCTCGGATATCCTCAGTGCTAGAAAAACTCAGTAGCCAGGGCCTCAAACCCTAACCACCTACCTCAGGCTCAATAACGACCTAAGGACACACAGTCCACAAGACCCCACAGCCCTACATAACTCAATCATGGCATACAAACATACAACAGTAACATAAAGTATATGAGTAAACAGTTACTACCTGCTAGTTGTTCAGAGTTCAATAAAATTTCTCAGTGTTTGTAAAATCTCCCCGCTCACGTATTAACCCTAATAAATCAAATACACCTCTTTTAAATCACTTTCATAAACTCCCTCTTCAAAATCATGAAATTCGCCCTATATTCAAAAAAACAAAAAAAAAAAAAAAAAAATCTTTCAACTTCAAAAATTCATAGTTAATTCAAGAAAATTCCAATTAACTCGTTTCCAGTAGCCATGGAACCATTATTATGTCTAGTTTATGCTAAACATATTTTCAGAGGCCTCAAAGGTTCATATCTCTTCGCAGTACCAAAGTTTTGTTCACTAGACATAGAAGAAACTCAGTCCTCTGGGCTGTTTTTAAAAATTTTTTTGCATAGTAGACATATCAAAAAATTATGAAATCATATATCAAAATGAATCTCAGGATGTATACTTTAAGCTTGTAAAATTTCATAGTCATCTGACTTCATTTACTATCTTAAAAACATTTTATAAACGCAGCTGCCCAAAATTCGTTGTAACTGGAAGATTGCTATTTCTCTTAAGATTTAGGGTTTTCGGCTTCATAGATCATGACCTTAACTCATTCTCATGCAAAATTTTGTTTAAACCCAATGGAAACCTCAAAAACATAAAAATCACACCAGAACACCATGTTTAACCCAGCTGGACAGAAATTCTAAATTCCAAGTCATAGAAACTAGTTTTGCACCTACCTTGATTTTGGGCTTCAATATGTGTGTTTTCTTCTTCCTCCTTGTGCTTGAATCTGGCTGGACCGTTTCTCTCCTCCTTGAGAACACCTAGGTAGCCATGAAAATGGGCTGAGGTTTTGTTAAATATACACCTAAGTTCATGTAAAATATCCAAGTCTTGCTATTATCCACTGGTCAAAAGGGTGTGCTGGGTTTTTGCATGTTTCCCTTGCTTAGCCTCCAAGAAATTCTAGACCCCTCCTTGGCTGATGATGTGGCGCAATTTTGGACAATGAGATCATATTTTTTATTTAATTCACATGTGCTTTTATGTGAATTATCCAGGTCACCCTTTTATCCAATGGTCCTTATTGTGTATAGGGATTAATAGCTTGTTTATTCTTTACTTTTTCTCCAAGCATTTCATATTTTTTTCCTTGGCTGATCAGATCATATGTGGCGCCATCTTATGAGCTGAAGGGATGTCTAATTTTTATTTCATTTTGTCTCATAAATAGGCCTCTAATTGGTCCTTGTTGGTCCCTTATCATTGGTCAATGTTTCCCCAAGTCTTGGACCTCTTATTTGGGCCTTCATGTGTGTTTAAATTAGCTTTTCTCTCCCTCATACATGGCTACACGTTTTTTTAATGGCTTGGTGAGCAAGCAATTTGACTTTCCATGCTCATGATTACCTTGTACTTATTACACCAAAAGACAACCATTTCCCCCCAAAACGCCACGTGTCCTCCTAGCATCATTACAGTTGACTTTTTATTTTTTATCATGTGATTTTTTCATGGTCTCCTCTCCCTCCTCCTTTTGGTCGGTGCACACCAAGCTTGTGGGGGAAAATTTTGTGTCCTACTAATGCTCCCTGACTCTTATTCATCATACTGGCTTATGTCATTCCTGGTGTTACAAGCTTAGCTTACTTCATTCTCAAGTCAAAGTGAAATTATCATTGTTTCCTTCTGGACTCTAGTTGGCGAAATTTTGGGCTTGCTAAGGGTCCAATAATTTGTTCCCTAATGACCTTTAGGCACTAAATGATTGACAAGTCAATCTATCTTTGTTCACCCTAGTTTTATTGCAAGACAACTCTCTTATTGTCCTACTTGTTGGTTCAAAATTTAGCTTTAATTATAGTAATTAGTTCATTATCTCAGAATCCCCAAAATAATTAATGTAATATGTCACAGAAGAAAAACAATTCAAATTGTAGACAAAAGCTCCTCATTACATTAATTCATACTTGTATGTCATTTACAAAAGTAGGGGTGTTACAGGAGTCAACTTCCATTTTAATCAAATCCCGTGCTGCTACAGAAGAGAGTTGAAAGAACATTAGTTGGAGTGGCGGTATCCTCAAGATCAATAAATTCTTTCATTAATATCTTCCATAATTTTTCCATTTGTTCCTCTCTCGCCCCTTCACTCACTTGTGCTTTTGCTACTCTAGGACATCAAGACCAACTCAGAAGACATGAGACTAAAAGGAAAATACTATCCCCCTAATATAAAAGGAACAGATCATGCAACTCAAGGTCAACCAATCAGACTCTGAGGTATACCGGCGGTCCAGAGGATATAAAACTCTAGGTTGAATAGGAAAGATGATCGGTATCAAATGATCTAAGTGATCAAGCACCCTCCTTTATTACGGCGGCTGAAACTAAACCTTCGTCGAAAAGTGGTTCACCTTCTATACCAAAAAGCAAGATGATCGAAGCAAAATGCAAAATAGTGGTATAACTCTTATAGCTAACACCATGCATGTATCAAAATCTAAAGATAGAAATCTTATCTACGCAAAGATGTCATACTTTGGGATGACTAAGCTCATCTGGGAGTTGGATTATATCGGCTTTTGAGTTTCCATTTTCAGTTGCAAGTCGGTTGACAATAATCATGGCTTGAGAATTGATGACTTAGGCTTGATACAATTGAATTTGAACAAGGAAAGGTATAAAGAAGAGCCTTTCATTTTGTCTTCTCAGGCTAAACAAATGTTCTATGTCTGTGATCCTTCTAAACATGGATAGTCTATTGTTTTGTTGACAAATAAAGTAATTGATGAGAAGATGGGTGATGGAGTTGAGGATGATTCATTCAATGGGAGGTCATATGAACCATTAGATTTGGGTGAAGAAGATACTTTGTACGTCAGGCACGATCATAATGAAGGAATTTGAGTTTCGAAGAAGGGAAAATTATTACTTGATAAAAAGAGAATAATTCAAGCTAAAACAAGTAACTTACAAAAAAGCTAATACAAGGAAAAGAAAAAGAGGCACTTAATTTCTATATTTTGACTATATATTGTTGTTTTCCTGCTTGGCGGGGTTAATTTTTGTGTTTTTATGGATGGTCTAGTATTGTTGTTTGTTTATGTGTTGTTTATGAAAACTGGTGGAAATCGATAGCAATACCTCCTAATTGTTTTTTTAAAAGACAAATTGTTGCAAATATTTAATAGTTATTAGCTAGAAATCATAATACATGTTTTGAAATTACCTAACGGTTTCTTACAATAACCATTATATATGTAACAATGGAGCAATACATTATGGGTGATATATTTGAATCGATATAAAGTTAAACTTTCCCCTCTATTTAAATGTCTCTCCGCTTCTTCAATTCATTTATTAGCACACTCGTCTTAGCCTCTTAAGTCAGATATAAACCCCCCAACAGATCAATCTAGAATCCTACTACTCCAGGTGTCTTTTCCAGTTGTCAACCATCATTTTCAGTCGAACCACACCATCCATAAAGCCTTCTCTGTGCTTCTTAGCGACAGCTTCTCAAGTTTCTGCACAAGCCCTAACACACGTTTTCTTTCATATCTCACTCTTTCGTTCTTCAGCCTTAGCCAGGTCGCATTTCTTTGCGTGTCTGTTCTAATCATATAGAGGTATGCCTTCCCTTATCCATTTTTGTTTACTTCCTATAGCTAGTTTTGACCTAAGTCGTACTCATGTTTTTTTCTTGAAAAATCTCTATTTGAAGGTTCCTCTCCTGTTACAGGAAATCGTTAAAGATTTACAAAGATTTTACTATGTTGAGTGTGTGGTAGATAGCCCCAAGCAGTATACAGTTGGTACAGGCTACATGTATAATTTACAGGGGAAGAACACATTTCACAACTGTCTCTACAGGCTACATGTGTAACCTACACGGGGATAACATGACTCACAACTCCCCTCTCCCTCATAATCATGTTAGCTTAGAGAGATAAAGGCTGCCATCAATCCAAGTTAGCTCTTCCAGCGTCCGCCAAGGAAGTAGTGTGCTATGTGCTTGAACTTGTCGCTTGGCCTAAACACCTTATTAACATACCATCTATGACAAAAAAGGTATAATGTATGTGTGTGCGCGCACATTAGATAGAATTTATGCTTTAGCCATATAATATAACAAAAGCTCACACATCCAGTATAGTCATGCAATTTGGGATGGATCAAGACATTCACTACAAAAAAAAATCGTGATTTGCGACGGACTTTTTCCGTCACAAAACAAGGATTTTCTGTCGCAAAACTAGTTTGCAACGGATTTAGTCCGTCGCTAAAAACCTCGTCGCAATTGCGAAGGAAAATAAAAATTCCATCGCAAATTTCGAATTTTGTGACGGAATCATAATTCCGTTGACGGATTTTGTTTCCGTCGCAAATCCCATGGGATTTGCAAAATGTATTTTTTAAAAAAAAATAGAAAAAAAAAATCATTACAAATTATTAAATAAAAAAATAAAAAATATAAAAATTCATAATCATATCATCAATATATTATTTAAATTTTATTTCAAAATCATCATTTTTTAAACTTTGACTAACATCTACAAAATCATATCATCAATATATTATTTAATTATTAACACAGATATTAGTCAATATTAGGAGTAATTAAGTTTTAATACATATAAAAAAATTTGTAGCATTATATAGTCAATATTATATATCTTGTTTAGAGTTACGTGATTTATTAGTTTTTTTTTACATTGAATTTATTGGTAACTACTATCATATTAATAAATTTTGTGTTCGTACAATTACTAAATTTTGGTAACTACTATCATATTAATAATTTTAAAAACTACCAAAGACTTGGTTTATATGGTCCCCCCCCCCCCCCCCAAAAAAAAAAAAAAAGCACAAAAAAATTCAACTGCTTTCATAAAATCTACCATCATTTTTGAAACTTTAACTAACATCTACATAATCATATCATCAGTATTATTCCAAAGAATCTCAATCAAGTGTATAAACCACATCAAACATGTCCAAATACAAAGCAACTATCTAAAAATGTTGAAAGTGCTTATAAAATAATCAAATAAAGAAACATAAAGATTCATATATTGACAACATAGGGTCAAAAATTAAACCAGAAATTTTTTTTTTTAAAAAAAACAACTCCACTACATATAATCAAAGTATTATACCAAAGAATCTCAATCAAATGTATAAACTACAGCAAACATGTCCATTAGCAACTATCTAACAATATATGATAAAAAAAATGAAAAAATAAAATAAAATCAAACTTACCTGGCAAACCGACGACGACGGAGACCGAAAGGGGCGGCGACAGGGGTGTCGATGGAGACCGGGGGCGGCGGCAGCGGCACATCGACGGGAGGTGGAGGACGGACAGTGAAGAGGGAAAACGAAGAGCTAGGGAGGGAGGAATCGTGAAAGTGAAGGAGGAAGATGAGGTTGGGAAATTATAAATTGGTTTGCAACGGAAACACAATTCCGTCGCAAAACCCAAACGGGGTTTTGCAATGGAAATTCAATTCCGTCACGATAGAAATCCAATTCTGTCGCAAAACCCAAATGGGTTTTGCGACGGAATTTACATTCCATTGCAAACATTACTATTTTGCGACGGAATTCAAATTCCATCGCTAATCAGCTGTTTTCTAATAGTGATTATCGGTTTTGTTGCTAGGCCAATGGAAGTCCTTACCATAAAGGGTTTAAGGGGTATGCAACCTCAAGCAAGACTTAATAAAGAAGAAGAGATTAGATCTATAGAACATCGTATGCTTCCTAACAAGAAGGAGCAGATAGCATACTATAGATCTAACCCATCCTTCTCTATCAAATCTTGCTCGAGGCTGCTTACCCCTTAAGACCTTTATGGTAGATAGTTAAGTCTAGCCATAAAACCGAGAATGTCTTGATCCATCCCAAATTTCATGTCTATACTCAATGTGTGAGATTTTGTAATATACAAATTTGTGTACAATTTCATTCTACATGCAGGGGCAAAAAGAGAATCCTCATTTTTAAAAAAGAAATTGTTTCAAAAGTTAACAATTATTAAATTAGAACTGTTATATATTTATATACTATATATGACAGTTACTTCATTAAACCCGTTAGGATTTTTATATCAAATAAATAACAGTTGCTATATAGCGAGTGTTATTTATGCTAAACTTTTATATAACGGTTATTTGAAAAAACCATCATGTATGTTACAGAGTTTCATAACAGTTGTTTACTTGAAATCATTATTTATTATGACAACATTATGCACACCAAAGCCTCACCACATCTCAATACATAATGGGTGTTATATTACAACCGTTATAATAGGTCCAGAATAAATAATGGTTCATAACCGTAACTTATTTGGAATGAGCTTTTGTATTGCACCTGTGTATATGACAGTTCGAAACCATTATTTATGGTATTTAATAACCATTATATATCGTGATTTCTGTTGTAGTGAAAATGTCTAGAAACCAAAAAAAAAAGGTCATTAAATTAATTAATGTAACAATATGTATTATACTACTAACTTTTGTTTTGAAATTTTGAATTAAACTCTAAAACACCAAGCACTGTGATAAATGAAATCAAAAAGAAATAATTATAATTTCTGTCCTCTTTTTCTCGGAAATTATAAGGAGACATAATGAACACGTATTGTGAAAATTAAGGTTCAGAGTGAAAACCAAGTCTGCAATATTCTACTCCATTCTGTCCTTTCTATAAGTAATAACTACACTAATCACACAAAATAACTAATTGTTAAAATTAGTTAAATACAATGAATGTATAAAAAATATAATTTTTCTTAAACATTTCCTTATATATGAAGATGATGAGTGAGAGAGAGAATGAGTGGAGAAAAAGATGTGAGAGAACAACTGGTAAAAAAAAAAATGTCAAAGACATGCATCAATTGAAGGTGAAAATGAGAAAAGCGCATTAAATTTTTAAATAAATCAAAATTATTGATTATATAAAAGACCAAGTAATGAGAGAATGGTTTTTATAAATACAACGAGGAAGTACATTTTAGGCAAAACACTAACGGCATTAATTTGGCGCTACATTTGTCTTACTATTTGCAAAGATATGAATATATAAATCTTCCCTAGTTAACTTGTGTTTTTTTATTGGAAAGATAAACACAGAAATTTTATTGGTTCATATGTTTACAGTTATCAGTACCTACTGATACAATTTCAATTATTATAATGGCAATGAAGTGATTTTCAAATAAATTTAATTTTTTTCTTGAGAAATTTATGAGATTTGGCTGGTTCTTATCATTAAATTAAAGAGTAAATACCCTTTTGGATCCCCGAAAATAAACACGAGACCCCATTTTGGTCCCTCACACAAAGAAATGCTCTTTTAGTTCCTGAAAAAGACGAATAATGGTCGATTGGTGAACATTTTGGTCCCTCACAAATTTCCAAAAAAACCTTTTTAGTCCATAAAAAAATCTCATTTTGGGGTCCGTGTTTTTTGTCGGGGACCCAAAAGGGTATTTACTCTAAATTAAATATTCAAAAAGGGTTAAGAGGTAATTTTGCCTTGACCGTTATCTCAGTTAATTTCAACTGTTAGTTGATTAAATATGTTGAGCTAAAAGTTCACATGTCATCCATATCATTTTTGTTAAGGAATAAATTTGTTCCGAAAGTTCATATGTACTCTACGTCTTTTTTTATATAACAAAGTTAGATTTTACACTTACAATAAAAAATTTGTACCTTAACAAAAATGATGTAAATAATATGTGGATTGTCAGCTCAGTAAATTTGATCAACTAACAATCAAAATTAACTGAAATAACGGTCTAAGCAAAATTGCTCTTCTTTTTAAACTTCTGGAGCAAAAAATCCCCCCAAAAAACTTCCATGACAAAGTTATCTTTCAGTGAAAACTTCCAAAGCATATTTACCCCAAAACCCATATAAAAAATTGCAACTCACATGCATTGGTGTGACCTCCCAAGTAGGGCCGTAAAACTATGTGGACTACTAATAATATCTTAATATTCAGCAAAAATAACACTTTGAAGACCCATGCAAGGTCTTATCAAACAAACATTTAACAAATTTTAAAAATAAAAAATTCCTATTCTCCTTGTGCTTCAAAGTTTAGTACAATGACTTTCAATGTTAATAACTTGCTTTCTAAAGTTATGAATTAAAAATATTATTATGATTCAATCTTAGCCTGGTCTTTCAAAATTGGTAGTTTTGAATTTAAATTTTGTACAATCACAAATTGTGGCACTATATGATTTAGGGAAGGAAAAAGAAAGGAAGGAAGGAAAAGAAGAAAAAACAATGAGAAATAGATGAGTTTTATATGGACTCAAATATCTTTGCTTGTATGCTTGGTTTGAGTGGAGTGGAGGGGAAACTAAAGTTAGAGGCCAATATGTAACTTTAGTCTCCCCTCCATTCCTTCCATATTAGCCTCTAACTTTAGTCTCCCCTCCATTCCTTCCATATTAGCCTCTAACTTTAGTCTCCCCTCTCATTTCCTCCCCTCAAACCAAACACACAAGCAAAAGTGTTCGGTTCCATATTATTCCAACCTGACAATTGTTTGTAACTATGTGTTACTGGTTCTTATTATATGTATATTTTAACCAATTCTCATGAGTTAAATAATGACAGTTAAGCATTAAATATGTATTCTATCCAGCTTTAATATAAGATATATAGGAAGTTGATCTTACATCACATTATTTATAAACAAATCAAAACACCAACTATTCAAAATTCCTAATCCCTAGTATTAGTGTTTACTATCAAATATCACCTTTGTGGAAGGATTAATAAGTGTAAGAAGGGGTGGAGCCAAGATTTATAGTTTATGGAAAAAAAAATTAAAGGAAAGTTTTAAATGCATTAAGATTGTATCGTTTACATTTTCTAGAAGGAAAAAAGTTTGACAAGATTAAAGAACATCTATTATCATGTTTTCACCATAGAGCAAATGAATAAGAGAAGGATAGTTACAAACCGGCACTCCAAGTTCAACATGCCTCAAAAAAGGCTATCCACTAGAGAGCATGGCACTTTCAATAGGTTCAACACCAAACACCTACATAAAGGAGGAAGAAAAACAATGAGAACACAAATGCATTAACATAGAAAAATAATAATCAAAAGTCAACTAACCTTTACATCAGAAGGATTATAAAATCATTCTTCGATTCTTCATTACTAGGTAAGCCAGCTTCTACCAAAGATTGCCAGTCATTTTTCATATAACTAAATATTCACCATTTCATGAGTGAATGCAAATCATCTTCATGAAGCACATGCTTCCATAATAAGTTTGGCAAACATTCATAGATAAATGGAAGAAACAACAATAAAACTAATTACCTTTTTCCCTTGCTTCCAAAATCGCCTAGTGAGCTTTTACAAAGTGAGCCATGCACATATAATTATCAATTTTACCATATTTATTTGATATCAGCATTTTAATCATTAAATCCTCTGTTTCATGATTAATAATTAGATTGGAATGGCTGAACTTAAAATGTTTACTTCAAAGCTGTTTAAAACTTCTAAATTCAGCAAATCATGGCCAGGGTCATGACATTAGAGGGTTGAACCTTGAGACATCGAAATACCTGAATTACATCTGGAATCAAAACATCAACTCGATTGGCATTCATATTGATATCATATTGGTCTCTACAACCCAGATTTTTTGCCACCTTTCTTGTGTTTTCTACAGTAAAAAAATCAATTAGAGAAAAATTTGCAATTCAAATTAATAAAGTAACCAGATTATTCCTACATGTTGGGAAGAATTTATACAGGTAATGTAGAACACAAAATAAAAATAATAAAACAACAAAAACAACTACTACTCGCTAGGCACATAAAATAGAATGGAATAGTAAAAGGGAATAAAATAAGAGGAGCAATTTTGATGATAAGCTTATTTGGAATCATAATTCCATGGGTGAATCATAATTCCATGGGTGAATACTCTTCCAAATCCAGAAAAAATAGAGCAAGGGGACATGTGAAAAGACCAAGCTGATAGATAGGTTATCAAAAATCACAATTCATTTGAAACACAAACACTAGTTCAAAGAGCAATAAAATGAGGCTGTAAACAAAACTTTATCACACAATAGTGGTAAGAGCAATGAGATACAGTTGAAGATATGAGCAGCCATTGACTATAGTAGTTGTAATTTCAACAGTATTACATTAAAAACTTGCAAGCTTCCAACACCTAATAAATCCTATGGATCAGTTGTACCATTTTCCTCTATCCAAGTAATTGAAACAAAGTAAGCAAGCAATGGCTTCAATCTAGAGTTCAGAATTAGTAAGTTTTAATAGACAGCACAAAATAAGTCGGCATAAAAATATTGAAGAAAATGATTAGTTGAAACTATCCAATGGATTGCCAAGACCAAATAATGCATGTCTCCAATGCATCATTGACCAGTATAGAAGCCTTATTGATTTAGAAGAGCTTTAGTATCAAGTAAAAATAACAACTATAATATTGGCAATATAAGAATCTTCTTACATCCGCGAATAAAATCGGGAGGAGCTAATAGCATAATAGACAGCTATTTGTTCTGAAACGCCAATGGGAGGACACATGATTTTACTTTACAGTCCACAAATACAGATAACACAGATTAAATAAAAGACAACTAATAAAAAGTGAGCAAGGTCACACTAGACATTGCAAGAATGATCAACTAATTTTCTTATTAACAAATTAAAAAAATACCTCAGGTAGCTTCGTTGATCTTGTAGTCCTTCTTCTTCTTCTAATTTTGCTTCTACTTCTTCTTTCGCAGATTTCAACCTCAGGCTGCTGTATGAAGAAGATCTTGCTAGCTTCGTTGATAGGCTCCCGCATTTTCTCGAGAATCGATTCATCTTCTTCGCATATGCAAATGCAAGAAATTTAAATTTACACACACACAAATTGCTAGCTTCGTTGAATTTTAAAGCTTCTATCTAATTGGCACGAAAATGAAGACAATTGGGAACTCAAAGATATACAAAGAACCTAGCAATTCAAAAAACACAAAAGACTTGCTCGAAATTGTGTCGGACCTGTCGGAGTATAGAAACAAGACAGCATTAGGAACAGACCTGAAAAACAAAAATTGTGGCGAACCCTTCGAGCGCCGGAGTGAGCTGGTGCCAGAGCAGAGACGGAACAGATCTGCGAGCGTATTACACCAATTAGTGAGTTGTGGGTAGGTCAACGGTGGATCTGGAAGACGCCGACGACGGAGGGAAAGTTTGGAGCTGAGAGCGCGAGGACGGATCTTTGGAGCTGAGAGCGCAAGGACGGATCAAATAGGAGTGGGTGAGAGTCGAGAGGTTTTAGCGACGGGGATTTGGGGATTGATGGTGAGAGTCGAGAGGTTTGGCCGTTTGGGGGTGACTGGTGAGACTTGAGAGTCGAAGGTTTGGGGCTGGGGGGGACGGGATTTGGGGATTGAAAAAAAAAAACACTAGGGAGGCAGGGATGAGGGTTTCGAACCGGGGACCTTTAGCTAACTGGGGAAAGCCTTAACCAACTCTCCCAATTAGATAAATTGCAATATAACTCCTTTACTATATATATATTTTTTAAATTGTTTATGTCTGCACTTACCCACATGGGCACTAGTGTGCCTCCGTCCCTGAGTGTAAGATATTAAGGAATTCAACTAAACAACAATTTCATTGAACCCATCATTCTTTTAATTACATAACTGCAATAATTATAACACAAAAAGAGAAAAAGGGACTAATTATTTGGAACTAATTTTGTTTTTGGACCAGATGGAGTACATTTCTTTTTAATTTTGTGTTTTTGATACCATAAAAATTTAGATGAGTTATAAGTTTTAAGTGGTTCAACAGAATCAAGGTATATCTTCAAGCTCAAAACACGTTTACAGATTACTCATCTAACAAAGTTTTTACATCGACAACAAGATTTGAATTCACGATATGTTAATGACCCACATGAGATTATAAATGGGGCACAAAGCTAGGTTATGCAGAGAGTGAGGGATAAGGGCATGGGATTTGGGGAAGAGGGAAATAACGTGATGGTGTCAGCAAAAAGAACGGAGTGGAGAGAGAGGCCCTAATGAATGAATTATGGAGCTGTCTGTGCCCAACACAACACGTTCTCTTTGGTCCCCATATTCCCCCTCTTTCTCTATCCCCACTATTCCATTCACCATCAACACAACATTATGTTTTTTTATTATATACTTTCACTCTCTCACTATCCATGTTACATATGCAAAATGCTGTATCCTTTCAATTTGCTCCTTCTTGTATGACTCTCATTTTAATTTATAGGCATTGGATGAACTTAGTCCAACATGATTTCTTGGAATTAAAAAAAAAATATAATTAATTTTACCTTAAACATGAAAAATGCACAATAATAAAGGGAGGTAATGTTATATATTTATATGGAAAATTTAATAACGCTACTTATAAATAAGTAAAATCTTTTTCTTTACCTTATAAATATGGGTATAATCCATTTTGACGCTTAGAATATAAATATTTATGTCTTTTTTAACGAGTGCGCTTCCTGAAATTTAAGATATGTTGTCATTCTTATAAAGGTGAAACCAATTACCATGCTAACCAATAATTTGTTGGTAATTGAGGGCTCATCTTTAACATGAATATGCATTTTAAAAAAAAAAAACCATTGAAATTAAAGAACTCATGAATATAAAATATAAAAACTTGCCAATGAAAATTAGTTCTGTTGGTAAGAATACGACTCATATCTTTTAAATAACATGAATTTGGATGTTGTAGTTGAGTTAGAGATTCTCTTTGGGCAGAGAATCTATAAGTATTTCTTATGCTTTTTTTCTATCGTCAAGGTATGTTTTGAGGTTGATGAAATCCTAAAACTCAATCCATTTAAACATTATTTAATAATGAAAAAAATTGTCCTGCATAACGATATTGGAAATATTTATTTAAATTAAAATATTATAAGCACCGAGCCGATCGCGGGGCTTTCATTTTCATGCATCCTATATATGGTCCCATCACCATCCTCATCTCTCTTGCTCCCAGCAGGACAGGACCACTACTTCGATCTATCATTCTTTTCTCTTTTCTTTTTTCATTTTTTTCATTCTTTTTAAAATAATAATATATTTTTTGTTCGTTTTCCTCATTCTGCTCCAGTTTTCGATTTTCCCACCTATTTTAATTTTCTTTATTTCTGGTTTTTTTTAAAAAAATAAATAAATAAGCGTTTGGGGGTGTTTGGAAATGGTCCCTAATTAATTAATTATTTTTTCCCTTTCAATTCTGTGGACCACGTCAATCGGCTATCCCTGCAATGACTTTTCACAAATCTGGATTGGTATCATAACTATATAGTTTATTCATTCTCGTGAATGAGTACGTGTTACAATTCATACACCCCAATCAAATACTCCTTCAGTGGTAAATGTAGGAGTTATTAGGTAAATTTGCTTTGATCTTTTAAAATACAAGACTCTACTCAATAAATATTGATCTAGTTGATAAAAAGCTAGGTCATGTTACCAATATGAGGACCTTGGTTAATGACCAATTTATAAATATTTCAGCAAGCGTTCTTTTTAATCCAGTGGCATGTACTAGCGTTGGTGGCTCTAGTGACTCAACTCACCTAAATTTTTTATTACCAAACAAACTAAACACCTCAATCTAATTTGTCTTTTAAATTTATAATTTTCTTTTAAACCCTGCTCATTAATTGCATATATATTAAGGGAGCTTTCTGTCAAGGGGTATTATGTCATGTAAATAATTAAAAAAGAATGTTTTAGAAAAATCAACACACATTTATTATAAATAGTTAACTTGATTATTATTATCATTTTGTATAAACTTAACTGACTTTTTAACTCTGTATAAATTAATTTATCTAAGTGTCTATTTAGATTAACAGTATACGTTACTTTTTTTAATGTGATTTACAGTATACGAGGTAAGTACGTCATATGTGATTATCCTTCTATAAAGCTAACTCAAACAGGCCTAGCTCTTATATTTTGAATAGGATAAGTGTACGTATCTCCACTGCTAGGCCGCCCTAAAACTCCATGGATCGATCTTTCTCTCTCTCTTTCTTATAAATAATTGTTTTAATATTTTAACCCTAAGCTTTTATGGTTCATAGGATGAAAGAGAATAAACACTTGAATTAGGGCTGGGGCCATAAATTGCGAACAATAACATTAACCACGAAGTACGTTGTTATCTTGAGGCCCTCAAAGGTTTCAGTCGTTAGAATCTGAGCACGCCCCGTGTTTTGAAAATTGACTCATTGGGTTAATAAACAAGATCAATTCCTTTCTTTAATTTCTTTTTTTTATATATTGCCTGATCTCTACGTTCTTGTGAGAGTGAGAGAGAATGAGAGCTACATATATATAGGGTTTCTCAAATAATATATTAATCCTTATTAAAAAATATTAAATAAACTGAAGGCATAATACAATGTTTTAAACTATGAGTTTTAATGCCTCAAGAAGTAAAGTGATCCATATTTTTATCAAATTAGAGACTAATGTTTTAAATAAGAGACCAAAACTTATTATTTAAAACTAGAGAAACTAAAATTAAAATGAGAATAAATTTAAAGCATTATATCAAATCTCAAACATTCATCACACACTGATACTTGAAAACTATTTTTTGAAAAAAAAAAAAATTAATAACAAAATTTGAACTCATATTTTTATAAAATATGGGATATATATATCCTTGTCATCAATTGAATTAATTAATTCTAGTATTAATATTAATCTCCCAAAGTTTGTGGCAATAATAATAATGGTATTGCAGGCTTGGGTGACCCACATTCCTCAAGTGGCAAAGTTGTAAGTATCGTAAATGAACTAGTTTAATCTCGATCATTGTCTTAAATGTGATATAATTAATATGAAATACTTTAATTTAATCAGCTGTTTACTTCAAATGATGTTGGCTTCAGAAATTTATTATCAATTTAGCAAGCAATTATACCTGTAGATGCCTCAGTATGACACATGCCTCTCAGAGGAATATTCTAAATCCCTATGACATCATCCCATTAAAAGAAAACTACTGTACTTTCTGTGGTGCCTAACATCTATCAAAGTCCTTAATTATTGATCAAAATATTTATATCTTCTCCAAATCATATAACTAGAGATTATGTGCATGTGTATGTGTAGAGTAACGGTAGAAGTTTTTTTTTTTTTTAATCATTATTTATGATATACTCTCTTCGGTCCTAATTATAAGACCTAGTTGACTTTTTTGGAGAGATTAAGGAAGCTAATTAAATTACTTTAGAATATTTTTATTTTTATTTTTTTCTTCAAACTAATTAGTCTGACTAATAAACTAATATATAATCTAAGGATATATAACATATAAAATGATTAAGTAACTCATTTAGCTTCTTTAATCTCTTGAAAAAAAAATCAGCTAAGTCTTATAATTAAGACCAGAGGTAGTATAAGATAAATATGTGAGATGATTTTTATCTCAACTTACGTGAACGTGTTTCTTAACCGCTAACTCAAACATATATTAAGCAAGTTAACTGGCAAAAATAAAATATTAGCTGAAGTGATAAGTAGTCTAACACTTGTTAAGAGAAGAACACACATTTAAATATTAGGAAACGTACTTATTGAAATAGATGAAAACCTTTTATATTTTAAGTCTCAAGAGAGATTAAAATTAAAAAAGTGATTATTGTAACATTCAAGCACAACCCTCACGGATAGAAAACGCATTGAATAGAGATACCTAAAACTTTATAAAACGTTTTACGTTTTTGTTCTCTTACTTAGTTAATGTACGTTGGACTTCACAGTTATAGCCTGCAATGGTACAGACACGCATATTAGAAAAAAGCCATTAACCTGTAAGATTGGAGTAAAGTTTGATCAGAGCTATAAAAATGAGATCTTTTATATGTGTTGCTGTGTGATCAATAATAATAATAATATGTGCATGGCACAGAAAGCATATATATCTCTGTGTGTGTGAATTATTAGCTGGGCATAGTCAAAGAAAAGACAAGCAAAAAATGAGTGCTTTCTCCAAGGCTTTCCATGAGAAGCCATACACAGAGTGACTACACAGAGGGGCAATATTTTAACTTTACAAGCCATTTTCAGATTGAAGATAAAATTTAATTGGGGACACAGGAATAAATACAAAAGACAGTGACAACTTAACACAGATCAGATCTCATCATATATATATTTAAGCTCTGGTTCATTAGGCACGGGTTAGAGATAGCTGTACGCTTCATAACTAAGACTGCAAGATGATTTACGAGTTTTAATGATAGTGACCATATATATATGTTTCAATTTTTTGGAGCACCAAAAATGGGTGAAGATTCTGCAATTAGAGTGTCACAGAAAATGAGCTTCAGGGATTAGATAATGGCGGAAACTAGGAAACTCTAAAAACGACCCTTCAACCTCTGGAGGAAACTAAAATTATAATCTCTCTCTGTCTGTTACTACTATGTGCCATATACTTATATAAGGCTCATACCATATTTGGTTCAGGATATACAGCTTCTGAACTACCATTTCACCCCACCTGCGCACAGTCTGCCCTATCAAGAAACAAAAGAGCTCACTCTTGAAACCAAGAGGAGTCATCAGGTATTAAAAAAAGGTTAAGGTTTAAATTTAACTCAGAAATTTTTGTTCATCTGGAGTAATATCGTCCCAGAAATTATTTTGAATTCAACTTGAAAATTTCAAAGCGCAACAATATTGTCTCACTTGTTAAGAAATTAATATTCATCATTAAAAAATTGAAGCTGATGATTAACCATTTTTAACAATAAGAGGCAGCATTACTCTATTTCAACACTTTTACGGCAACTTTAAACCAAAAAACACTTCCAGTGTAACATTGCTTCTAAAAAAAAACTTCTATAACAATTTTACATCTTAATCCATTAAAAAATAAAGGAAAACCATTCTTGAAGAACTTGTAGTTTCCTTCAATTTTCTAATTTGGTATTTGTGTATTTTTTATTTATTAAATTTTTTAAGTTTACTCTTTTAGCATAATTAACTCCTATAACTTTACTCAGTTAACATTGTTAACCATGTACAGATACAATTGAGTTAGCAAAACAAAATTAAATGATTTGATAAGAAAAAATGCACAAGTACAAATTAAAAGTTGAAGAAAATTATAGGTACTTCAAAAAAAAAAATTTGTGAAAAACAAATACAAAATGGTGCATGTGAAATACAGTGTGCAAGCCTTAATGATGAAGGGTAATTACTGGGATTTTGTGGGAAGGGGGGTTTAACCTTTAGCAGCTGGGTAAGGCCCGGATATCTACTGAGATTTGAGTCAGGTGAGCTACAGTCTACAGTAATTCACTGTAATTTATCTTCTGTGATGCTGAGTCCTGTGATGAGCACAGAACAGAAGCATCCCTCTTGTTTAGGTGCATGTACCTCCCAAATCCCAAGAGAGGAGAAGCAGCCCTTAGTAGGGTGGGGGTCCTACTTTCTTCATAGCATAGGTTGCCTTGTTGTTTCAGAGTCAATTCGAGATTTGTAAGAGGGGTAAAAACATTGAGGGTCCCATTTCCCCCTTAGATTAGGGTACCTGTAGGAAAAAATAAAGCAGAGTGTATATTACTATCTCTTCTATGGGTCTATCTTTTTATCTATCAATTTCATAGATAGCTACACCTCATTGTCATACATTATACTTGTCACTCCCCGTCGCTTTTCCCCTTCATCTCTCTCACTCCCTCTCTCTCTCTCCGTTCCCTCTTTTTCATCAGTCACTTTTCACTCCCAATACCTACTCACTCGATCTATCGCACACATAAAACCCCATCCTTCTCTCTTTCTCTGTCTCTTAATTGCTCCGCCATGATCAACGAATCCCACAGAAACTTGACTTGGACTTGTGGCTGAGTGGATAGATTTTTATCTGGACTAAGCTTTTATTGCGGAATCTCTCGTTCATGGGATCCTATGAACAGCCATCAGCAGGCGGCGGCGCCTCCTCCAATGGTAGCTCCTCAAGCTCTGGAACCAGGCCGGCGGAGATGGACGGCCTTCTAGCCGGCGCTGGTTACAAGGTCAAAGCGGCGGAGCTCCATCAAGTGGCTCGGCGCATCGAGCGGCTCGAGAATGTCATGGTCAACTCCGCCGCGGACATTTCTCATCTAGCTTCCGATACGGTACACTACGACCCCGCCGATATCGGCTCTTGGGTTGACACTCTACTCACTGAATTGAACCAGACCGTTTCTCTGCCGTGTGATCTGTTGGAGTTGCCGGATCTCCCAACTTGTCCGTTGCTTGATGAAACGACGATGCTTGATAATCGGTGGGTGGTGGGTCAGAATGATCAGAGCCACCATAGCTTCACTCCTCAGCAGCAGCAATTTCAGCAATTGACGGTGGTAACATCGATGGAAGAGAACTCCGGGATAAGGCTGGTCCACATGTTGATGACCTGTGCGGATTCTCTTCAACGTGGCGAGCTATCTCTTGCCGGCTCGCTTATTGAGGACATGCAAGGTTTGTTGGCGCACGTGAACACCAGCTGTGGCATCGGAAAAGTCGCCGGATACTTCATCGATGCCCTCAGTCGCCGGATCTTCGCGGCAGGGACCATCGGCACTGGCTCCTCCTCCTCCTCCTGCACCCGCTCGCCTTATGAGGATGAGGTTTTGTACCATCACTATTACGAGGCTTGCCCTTACCTCAAGTTCGCTCACTTCACGGCGAACCAAGCCATCTTGGAAGCCTTCAACGGCCACGATTGCGTCCACGTCATCGACTTCAACCTCATGCACGGCCTCCAGTGGCCAGCCTTGATTCAAGCTCTGGCTCTCCGTCCCGGTGGGCCCCCCTTACTGAGGTTGACCGGCATTGGCCCGCCATCTCCGGACGGCCGTGACACTCTCCGCGAAATTGGACTGAAACTTGCTGAGTTAGCTCGGTCTGTCAACGTCCGATTCGCTTTCCGTGGAGTGGCGGCTTCCAGACTCGAAGACGTCAAGCCATGGATGCTCCAGGTAAGCCCAAAAGAAGCTGTGGCGGTGAATTCCATCCTGCAGCTTCACCGACTCCTCGGATCCGACCCGACAAGAGAACCCGCAATCCAATCCGTACTTACCTGGATCCGAAGCTTGAACCCGAAAATCATGACGGTAGTGGAGCAAGAAGCGAATCATAACCAACCCCGCTTCTTGGACCGGTTCACGGAAGCTCTGTATTACTACTCCACCATGTTTGACTCGCTTGAGGCTTGCTCGCTCCAGCCGGATAAAGCCTTAGCCGAGATATACATACAGAAAGAGATATGCAACGTGGTGTGCTGTGAGGGATCGGCTCGCTTGGAGCGGCACGAGCCGCTGGCTAAGTGGAGAGATCGGCTCACTGAAGCCGGCTTTAGGGCTCTACACTTGGGATCAAATGCCTTCAAGCAAGCCAGCATGCTTTTGACTCTGTTCTCAGTTGAAGGTTATTGTGTGGAAGAGAACGAAGGATGTTTGACTTTGGGTTGGCATAGCCGACCCCTCATTGCGGCTTCGGCTTGGCAAGCCGCACCAGAGTATGAAGTGGCTTAATCAAGTAACACAGCAAGGAAGGATAGTACTGTAAATTTCTATTTTGGTTAATGGTTATAGCCTTTATTATCGAGTCTTCATCATCTTCTCACTTCTAATTTTTCCTTTACGTATAATAATAACTTCTTGGGTGATTTTTTTTTTCAAAATAAAAGAGACTAGAATATAGCGATCTTGTCAATTTGTCAAAGGAGAAAACGCACTTTGAATAATTAAATGTTGACAAAAAGATGGTGTGCCTGTTAATTACGAGGTGGTTGGGGGAGATTGTCGGGAAATAATTAAGATATAATTACATAATTGAGTTCTTAATCAAGGGACTGTTTGAAGGGTATGTGTTACCAAAACGACATTGCAAATATTGATGCGTTTGAGGTTGAGGTTTCAATTCAGTGAATTATTGTGTGCAAGTGTGTGATGGGGTGGGGCCAGTATTGATAATGCAGTGACTTTTGGCGAGGCAAACTTCTTTTTCTCGCCTTCTATATTTGGTAAATGGGTCCGAAGGAAATAAGGAATCAAGTACTAATATGGGGGGCTAAAAAAGGAAAAGTTTGAAGGGAGGCTACTTTCTTCTTCTTTGGTATATTTTAAAAACTAAAATATTTAATCTATGATAAGATGGGAGAAGGAATCTTTTAGATCGTCTATGAAAATAGTACGGAGAATATATTTTTTAAAAGATTTTTTGTATGCTATGATCTTAATATTAGGGAAAATCTCAATAAAATATCACTTAAATTTTAAAATTTCAAATAAGTGATTTTTTGACAAAATGAGTTGTTAATTGTTTTACTGTTCTTGTTGGTATGTGTTAAAAACTCTTTTCCGCAAATCGAAACAAAACTCTTGTCACATACTCAATGTTGTCAAAATCAAGTTTCTACGTAAAAATGAAAGAGCGTGGTAGAAACGTAAATCTAGAAACGGCACGGAACGTAAAGTTTTTTACTACTTAAGGTTAGAATACAAAATTATATGTGTGTGTGTGTGTCAAGTACTCAAAATTCAATGAATAACTTCATATTGAAAAGATATAAGTCACAACATTATATAAAACATAAAAAGAATTTAACAACTCCTACAATCAAGTTTCAAAACATCAAAAGAATAAAGTTTAACAATTCCTAAATTATATCAATTGATTCAAATCAAACACATCATCCTACATCAGTTGTATGTCCTTATCTCTTACTCTTATAATAAGTTCATACTCTTATAACTTGGAATGCAAAACTTGGCGGAAATAAAAATAAGTTTTTTTTTTTAAAAAAAATGTTCTAAGTAAAAACTTGCGTTTTTACCATTTTTACGCGGCGTTTTTACTAAGAACCGTTTTTACTTACATTTTAACACGTATCACTCCAGTAAAAACGTAAGTTTTACATTTTAAATTAGTTTTTGACAACAATGCGCATACTTACTTAGTAAATCGTAAAAACTATTCTTCAAACTAGTGTTTGGATTAGCTCTTAGAGCATAGTTTTTACAATTTACAATGTAAGTATGTGATAGGAGTTTGTCTCGGTTTGCGAAAAAAAACTTCTGAAACTACAATTTCAGTGTTTGCCAAACACTCAAGGACCCATTACTTTTATTGTTAAATTTTAAAGTTCAAGTGTTATTTTTCTGTTATTTTCCTTTAATATTATATTTGAGCTTGGGTTAAAAAAATAGAGTTAATATGTGTCCAATACCCTAAAGTATTTTCTCATGTGCCTCCAATGTTATAAACTTATTTGTTGTATGTTCTGGTGTAGAACACAGATGTCTAACCTCAATGGACTAGTATAGTTTATATTTGATCAATTGATCTTTCCAAGATATCTATAATCTAATACCAAAGAGAGTATGATTTTTCTAGGATGTCTATAAGGAAGACACCAAAAAATATCAATGGATCACTGTGCACTGCTATGACGTTTAGCCAAAAAAGGGTAGGGTGTGTACACAGTGAGGCTGAATAGTAAAATAGGTTGAATCAATAGAGAGGTAGTGACTTAGCATTGTCATCTCGGACGATCAAAAATAAGAGAAGTAGATATGATCCATTGATGAATGAGAAGCTTAAGCTCATGGGTAAATAATGAAATGTAAAACATACAGTCAAGACTAAGTTATTAATTTTACAAATAATTTAAAAAATTAATTTAGATTAAATTATGTATAATTATGCATAATAATACTTTTTTTTAAAATAAATAAATAGGTTAGGCCTGTAGACTAGGCCTTATGAAAATAGATATGACCTATTAATAGGCCTAATCTTAAGCTTGACCCATTTACTAACTAGGCTAGACTAGGCTTAAAGTATTCTAGGCCATAAGCCAACTCATAGGGGCCCTAACCTATTTCCACCCCAAGTTGGATAGAGATATGCTGGCGCTTTTTTTAGAAATGTTTTATGGTATTTTAGTATTTACACATTCTTAAAAAAAATTCCATGTCAGCCATTATTATTTTAGTCAAATTCTTGCTGACCAACCAACTTAACAATTAAACCAACTGAAAAATTAGTTTTGGATCAGATTCTACCAATTTAATGGGTGAAATTGCACCACAGATAACTTTAGGATATTGGTGCACCTAAGAAAATACTTTAGGGAATTGAGCACAACTTAACTCGAAAAATATATTATATTTGAGTATGATCATATCCCTCAGGTTTACATTAATTATCCAGACTTCTCATCTATTTTCAAAACTTATATAAACCTCCTCATTTATAGGGTTAAAGTGAGTCCAGCATCTTGAAATATTTTTTAGCTGCATCGAGTGTTCTAAAGTATATTGCAGTGCACCCATAGATCTAAAGTATTTGTTTTTAGGGAAAATCCACTTGGAGGCCCTTTTAGAGAAAAAAAAAAAACCAAAAAGGACCTCAAGATTATGAAAATCCCAGAAAAAGGGATTTTCAGAATCTCGTTAGTTGTTAATGGGGCTGATATTGTTGTTAATATGATTGATTTAGTTGTTAAAATATTGTTGTTAATGCGACTGATTTAGTTGTTAATGTGACTGATTTAGTTGTTAACGAGATTATGAAAAATCCCAAAAAATTCTGGGATTTTCAAAATTTTGGGGGTCCTTTTTGAGATTATTTTTTTTCTCCAAAAAGGACCCCAAGTGGATTTTTCCCTTTTTTTTATGCACCTAACACCCAAAAGTATTTTTAAGATGCGCCTAATACCATAAATTATTTTTTATGTCTTCCAACACCCTAAAGTATTCCTTTAAGTATATCTAATACCTTAAATTATCTAAATTGTTATATGTAAAATTGCACACACAAAAAAAAAAAAAAATTAGGGTGATAGACACCCTTAAATATAATGCAGGATGTTGGATGCACCACAAAATACTTTATAACACTAGATACATTTGAAAAAAATACTTCAGTGTATTGAATGCACCTTAACCTTTAAAATATATGTTTTACAAACCTCTATTATATTTTAAGATTCTATTTTTATCTACCCAAATCATTAGTTAACTGTTATATGTGTATGGGGGAGGGGGATTTTATACAACCAAAAATCAATTCTAATAGATTTTTTTAACTTTCTAATATGTTAAAAAAATTATTAATTTTGAGACTATCCAATTTATAATTTTAATTTTTCATCATATTTATTGAAATTTATTTATCTTTAATTTTTTAAATGAGTAAAAAACATATCAAACACATTATTTCTATCTAATAATATGATAAATTATTTATTGTTCTTATGCTCACTTTCCATAGATAACTACATATTCATATCACGCACTGACCTTTATTTTTTTTAGAAATAAATAATTACTGGAAATGTGATACATTCTATTTAGTGGATTTGAACGAACACTTCATAAGATTCGTAACTTTTTGTTTCTATGATCCACTGAATTGGCCTTCTCTATCTTGAGCAAAAAAAAGAAAAAAAGAATTGGTCTTCTCTATGATTGTTCTTGTAGTTATTCACCAAAAAATTGGTTGCTCTCGCAGCTTGTGTTTTTTTTCCCTCTGAAGTCTACAAACTGTCAGGGAAACTAGGATTTAATATTAAGAGTAAATTTGTAAATAAATTTTATTTTTAATTAAAAAACTCTTAATAAAGTTAACCGTTTGAATTGAAGTATATATTTTTAAAATAGATTAGAGGTCTATATAATTAAGACAAAATGCGAGGGTGATTAGAGTATTTTACTCAAATATATAAGGCTTAGACTTAAATTTAGATTGTTTAGATTTAATTCAAATAATTTAAATTTTATAATTTTTTATTAAAAAATAAATACTAAATACACGTTTTAAATTATACTTTTAAAAAAACTAATCACTTTAATTAAATAGGAGTAATTATTTTCCAAAAAAAGGAACACAAACTTTGCATATTTTTATAGATGTCCGGATATTTTTCACTCCCATATCATAAAAGATTTTTTTTTTAATTACTTAATATAAAAATCAATAAGATATGTAATCTTTTTCTTAGAGGTACTTAGCTCCATTTGCTTATATCTTTAGATGCAATTCTCCAATCAAATATTTTCATGTGGACTTTTTCTTAATAATAAAAAATTTACATTGATAAAATTTTAAAATTTTCATAGACAATTATTAATCATAACATTTAATTGGAGAATTGAAACTAATGAATTTTAGCAAATAGATGTAATTTTTTTATATGACTATGACGTTGGGTTAGGTTTGAGTATTTTCAGGCCCAATTAAGAAAATGAACATAATCTTAGTAATAACAATTTTTTGCACAATTTTTTGGTATCAAGTACTATTTTTTATTAAAGGGGTCGGACACTCTCACCAAAGGGAGGGGTTGAGCACTGAATGGCAATGCTTTGGGGAAGATCCTCATTTCTTAAGTCTTGCAGGTTAACGCCGGGAGGGTAATAGGCAATTTCAGCCGCCCTAACATTGGTAGTGACAGGAGGAATGGAGATTTCGCACTTGTCGTCTTGGATCGTGGATGAACCCAACCCCTTTCCTAAAATTTTCTTATAAAAAAAAAGTACTATTTTTTATTTGATTAAGGATTTTCTTTTTTGAAATTTAGAGCATAAATGATTTTCGTTTCTCTCAATAAATGAAATTTCCAGAATTAAAATTTGTATTTTCCTCATTAAGAGATGAGGTTGCCTGTCACCACAACCAACGGTTTGTTGGAAGTTTCTAGGTTGGGGGCTTGAAAATAATACTCTAAATGAAATTTTATATTCACCAAGTTTGAACCCTAACTTTTTTTAGAGGGAATGATTAATTCTTTTTATTCAACTATATGACCATTGTTTTTGTATTCTTTTAGAGTTAAGGTGCAAAAATATACATATGCTTTATCTCGAAGAGCGTCCAACATCAAATATTTTTGTTAGATGTAAAATTATACATAAACTTATAAAACCAGAGCAAAAATGTTCATACCGTTAAAAGTGGCTAACCTCCGTTAGTGGGACCCACATTATTTTTTAAAAAAAATGTCTACAATTTGGAAATTCCTCTTCTGCCCTTCACTTTACCTTCTCTCCTTCCTCCTTCATCTTCTCCATTCTGCGCTGCCTGACTTTACCCTTCTCTCCTTCCTCCTTCATCTCCTTCATCTTCTCCATTCTACGCTGCCTGACTTTACCCTTCTCTCCTTCCTCCTTCATCTTCTCTGCGTCATCAAAATCTCTGTCTTCTAAAATCAACCCTTCTGAGTGATTTTTGAATCTTGGAATTTTGGAATGACGACGGAGCAGGGGATTTGCGGCCAGTCGTCGGAGCAAACATGTGCATCTTCATTCTCTCTTTCTTGGAGCCCCAAGTGGGAGAAAACCTGCTTAGAAACTTGAAATCGGAAGTCAAACGAGGAAGCTGAAGCAGAATCCCAGCGACCTCGAGTTCTTTCTCATCAAAAGCCATATGAGCGAATAAATTAGGAAAATTCACAGCTAGCAAACGCATGAACGAAATAATGGGCAGTAGTTTTTTTAATTTTTTTTTTCCTATTTTATAATTCTGACTTATCAATTAGATTTTGGGAAAAAAGTTGATGTAGATGAATCGATCAAGAGGAAGAAGGTCACTTGATCTGGTAATTCTTCCGGTTCTTTTCTTCTCCCTGGTCTGAATCTTCCAATGCTGGCATGAGCAAGAAGCGCATAAACCCTCACTCCATCTTTGCACGTGATGATGATGATTACTAGCTGAAGCTTCGTGTTTTAGTGAGTCTGAATCGTGGAAGAAATCTCTGTTGGGGAAAAATGGAATTTTCTTTGGTTCAGTTTAAGCTTTTTCTATGGGAAGTCAAAAGAACGAAGTGTTTCATGAATTTTTTGTTTGGTTCTTCGGTTTATTTTCTCTCTCATTGCGTCTTTGCAAATTTAAAAGACCAAACATGGGTTAAGACTTGCGAGTACTCTGGATCTTGTCTTATTTCTGTTATAACTTTTGAAATTTTGTGCTTTTCTGTATGTTGACTTGATTGGGATTGGGTAACAGGGTAAGTGCCTATTCTATAAATCAGACTTGTAAATCAGATTTTGGGGAAAAAGCTAATTTAGATGCCGCATAGATAAGCCATTTTGGTAAGGGGCTCCAAGAAACAGCGATTTAGATGCCGCAAATCCCCTGCTCCGTTGTCATCACTGTTCTTCGATGGAAGAGTTGCATCTTCAATGGAAGAGTTGCAGAGATGAACGGAATATGATTTCCTATACTATTCTTTGATGGTGTTAGTGAGAGGCATTTTGGTATTTTCATAATGTACTTAACAAACATTAAGGCAATTTAATTGTAATGGGATTTTTGCTTTGATTTTACAAGTCCACGTGTATTTTTGCACCTATAAAAAATATTTGGTGTTGGACACTCCTCGAAGTAAAGCTCATATGTGTTTTTTCCTCTTAACCCATTCTTTTATCGTATTTTCTATATAATTGTTACTTAACAATAATGCATTTTTTTAAATTAAAAACATGCGCATTATTCTTTATATTTCGTATTGTTGATGGTTTCAACCTTATGGACAAGAAAAAAAAATGGTATTGAAATACTCAAAATTTTACCTGATAGTATCTTTATCAAATAATTTTTTTTTTTAGAAAAAAAGAAATTGTACTAAAGGAATGAGTGAGTAAAACGCAAGTGAAGAATTTATATTCTTTTATAGTTCTATATTTGTGGAACACGTTAATCATAATTAAAGAGTTTGCAAGAAAGGAAAAGGAGTGAGTAAGAAGCAAGTGAAGATGAAGGGAAATGAGAGAGAGAAAGGGAAAGAATGAAGCATGTGGAAGAGGGCCATCAATACTGAACGGAAAAAGGTTTTTGGGTTTAAGTGAAAAAACTCAAAAAGGGGCCCTCTTAAAAAGAGTCATCATCAAGAGAAAGGCGCAAGTTAAATAACGTACACCTGCATGCATCCTAATATTTCCCCACTCCTCAACTTGTTCTTGTGTTTGTTAATTTTCCATAATTCCTTCCTTTTTCACTTTCTTTGAATCTTTTGCAAAATTAGCTTACTCAAACTCACTTTCTCTTTCTTTCTCTCTCAAAATCAAAGGAAAAAAAAAAGATCTGGATTTAATTCATATATGATGTAAAAGAGAGGGTTATATATATAGAGAAATAGAAAGATACATCAAATTCTCTAAAGTATTTTGTGGTGCACCCAGCAACACTCTGAAGTATTTTTTAGGAGCGTCCAACACCTTAAAATATTTTTTTGTGCAATTTTACATTTAACAATTTAGATAATTTAGGGCATTGATACACCTAAAAAATATTTTAGAATGTTAGATGTAATAAAAAACTAGTTTAGAGTATTGGGCGCACATGAAAAAAATACTCTATAGTGCTAGTTGCACCATAAAATACTATAAGAAACTGAATGTATATGAAAAGATACTTCAAAATGATGAATTCACCTTAACCCTAAAATTTAAAAGCTCATAAAAATATTATAGCCCAATTTTCTTTATTGGGCGAGAAAAAAATATGTTGTCTAGGTCCTCTCCCGGCAAAACATGGCTTTTTTGTACCCAAAAAAAAAATATCTTTTCCCACCATCCGTTATTTTCTAATTAATTAAATAATGATTAATTTAATAAATCAATTATGTGAGCATTGAGCTATTAAGACACTCACCTTTTTTTTCTTCTCAAAATCTCATTGTTACCTTTACATTAAAAAAAACGGTTTAAATTTAATATTATAAGACTATTATTATAAATAAATAAATAAATTTAAAATATTAAAATTTGACTAGTATAAATCATAAATATAATATGGAATTTTTTAAGAAACAATTAATTTATAAAATATTATAATAATAGTTTTATACAATCATTGCTACATATTTGTGCATTTATAACATCTAATACATAACGGTCATGACTAATAAACATCATGTATGTCGAGTCGGAGGTCACACAAGGATTATAATGCTTAAAAGTAACAGTTAATTATGTGTACTATCATGTATTGTGAGGCGAAATTCGCGAAAATACAAAAATAACGGTTGTAATTAATATCCGTCAAGTTTTAGTGACAAAAGTGACGGTTCTTTTGAAACAACGGTCATGTAATGCTTACAAATGATTCATCTTTCAACCCTTATATCAGCGAAGACTGTAACGCCTCTCTGTTCTAAACCTATAACAGAGTGACGCCTTCCTTTTATACAAGTTAGATGTATTATTTAACAATGAATTTAAACCACTAAGCCAGGTTTGGTCATGGGAGATAAAAACCTTTGTATAAAGAGTTTAAAAGCTTAACCCAAACACATAATCTATTCCTATGAATCGAACGAGCTTTTTTGATCAATTTAAAACTTTTCAAAACATTTTATCAATGGTTCAAACTCTTCATTAAAAATTCACCATACCTTAAACCTTAATTATTTGTCCTTAATTTTTGGGAAAATATGCCTTAAATTTCCAATATTATTTTAAAACTTTATCCAGGCTAAATTTTCATAATTAATTCCATATAATATCTTTAATTTTCTAATCCCAAAATTTGGGACGTTATAATTCTCCCCCCGTAAAATAAATTCCGTCCTCGAAATTGAATTCATATCTTAAAGCATGAAATATGGATATTGCCTCTTCATGTCTTCTTCCAATTCTCAGGTTGCTTCCCTAGGAGATAATCCTTTCCAGACTACTTTCACAAACGGGATGCTTCTGTGTCTGAGCCGCTTCTCTTGACGATCAATAACTCATTCCAGCTCAACTTCATAAGTGAGATTTTCCTGAATACCGATATCTTCGTGCTCAATGACATGTTCGTGCTCAATGACATGTTTAAGGTTAGGTTCGGGGTGATATTTCTTTAATTTATACCTAGGATATCAAATCGGAATGTCCTCAATTGAAGGGCAAAGAAAATGACAAGAAGAAGGCTTACATGTCTGCTATATGGGGAGATAACTCCTCAGATGAAGAAAGTGAGGAAGAAGAAGTTTGAATAGCTTAATTGGGTCAAGAAGAAGAGCAATGTGAAAACGACGATATGATTCTGAACCCACTTATGATGAATTGTTTTCAGTATAATGAACTTTCGAATTTTAAAAATTGCGAAAGAGCTTATTTCTTCAAAGAGGAAGATCAAATTGCTTGAACAACAAGCTAAAGATACTCCTCTAGTTTGTGAAAACTCTATTTGTGAAAAGTGCCCTGATCTTGAGAAGAAAAACATTTATCTTACGAAAACACTTGAGAAGTTCACTAAAGGTAGTGAAATGCTCGATGTTATTTTGAAAGCTCAAAGATTTACAAACGATCGATCAGGCATAGGTTACAATCTTATTTTTGACAAAAAGAAAGGGAAAAAGAAAAGTGGTGGAAAATCCTACTTAAACTATTTTCAAAAAACTGTCCACTCTTCGAACCCCTTTGCTTACTGTAGTTATTGTAACTGAAAGGGACATAATACTTCATCATGTTTTCATAAGAAAGAAAGAAAAGACAAACTTGTTGGTAATTATCAATGGGTACCAAAGGGAACTTATGTTTTCCCTAAGGCTCGAAGTAACAGTGAAGGACTCAAGTATAAGTGGGTACCAAAATGTCCATCTATTGCCTTGTGTGTGCAGATTGATTCCAAAAAGAATGGACATAACGGTATAGAAAAGATTAAGAGTCGAAGAGTTTCTTATGAACCGAAAAAGAGATCCTTTCAAGTGTCAAGTAGAAGACTCTTGAAGTCTATACCCTTTGAGAGAACTTTGCAGACACCCATGGAAAGACATATGAAGAAGAGGCAATGGGTAAGCAAAGTCGATCCTCCAAGTGCCTAAGGTAAAAGGTATACAATGGTAAAACCTCCTATGCTATTATTAGTAATAATTATTGAGGTTTTATACTTTGGATATTATGAATGAGCATTGAAAATTATTTTGAAATTGATTTCTTTCTTATCCCTTGAAAATCCATTTGAAAAAGCCATTTTTAGTCCATAAAAAGATTTATTCATAAAGGGGTTGCAATGTTCAAAAAGTCTAATTCTTTATGCAGACATGATAATTTGAAAAGAAATTATTTCTTTTATAAAGTCATGCTTAATTCTCTGTGCTCATTTATTTTGAATTAATTATATTCTTAAGAGCATATGATCTTGTTCCTACATGCTAACAATGATTGGATCCAAGCAAGGTTGGATACCAAGAGAGAAAAAGACTTATACGGTTTTGTAGGATCAAAGAAAGCTTCTCAAGAGAGCAACTACATAGTGAAATAATTTGACTCTTGAGGAAGCTGAAGAAGCAATGCATGATGTTGATGGTAAATGTCGAAGAAGGAGACATCTACATCAATCTACCTTAATCAAGCAAGCCTCTCTACAAGGACAAGAGGAACTATGGTGATATTTAACCTTACTCTATACTGTGCTTATATGAAATTCATATTTGGGTAATGAATACCTGTCAATTATTGCATTCCATTAGCAATTAATCATTTATGGCTTTCAAAATGTTTTTCAGATTGCTAAATGGACCGTAAATGAATTTGTGCATAACTTTCTGAGTTTATGTTTTGTCAAATGCACAATTCTAAAATTTGTTTTTGATGTCAATCCACTCTACTTTGTGAAAATGCATACAAAAGTTTTTGAAAAATATTCATACTTTGATTGCATTCAAATGATATTTCAAAATTGGAAGTTAATATTGTATATTGAATATCGGATATGCTTCAAATTTGTCTTGTTGAGTTTTTCTTGTCATTCAGATATTGATCTTTGGTATTTAATGTGTTGCTTGAACTCCATTGTCTTTATTCTCTAATGAGTTAGACCTCATGTCTAACAAGTTGACCTTTTATATGAGTTTCAAGCCTATCCGCAAGAAAAGAATTCAATTCGTGAAAGCTTTGTGCCTAATGCAAAAATCCTCATTGGTTGAGTTATTCCAATCTTTATGATGTTCATTAATGTATTGAATCTTAATGCGTTAACCATTAGTGGAATAACTCACTAGGATAATATTCTGGCACTCTAGTCATTTGGACTTTTGAGTATGTGCTTTATTATCCATGATCATAGTAGTCTCTTTGTTACTCAAATTCATCAGCATTTGTCTTCATCCATATTTTGAGTAACAATACCTGTATATTCATATTCTTGCCTTGATTATTCATATATTTCTAGACTCTATTCTAAAAAGCAAGATTATCTCTTGATCAATAGCAAAGTCATTGTGCCTATATTTTTCTATCATTCTTAGCCTGTTTGGCTAACTCGTTTTCCCTTATGACTATTGCTTTTAGGAAAATTCTTCTACATGTTAATTTCTGTGTTCGACATGTTCTCCAAATCTGAAACATTCTGATATATTCTTTTACATGTTGACTTCCATTGTTTTGAGATAGCATTTATTTTAAACATATTTCAAAAATGAGTTTTTCATATCCTCAAAATGTCAATTTCATAATGCATTATCATGATTTAAAAGAATATTTGAGATTTGAAACTATTTACATGTTTCATTATTATTTTTGAAAATTCAATCTCATCCGTGGTTTACGTAAGATTCATATCAATGACATACTTTCCTACATAAGTGTATTTACAAATTGTCCTTGATAAATAACTTTCTTGGTATCATTTATTCGTTGACCTGTATGTTCAATGTCATGAATCAATTGGATACCATTATTGCTGATTGTGATATTCTCCTTGCTCAAATATAATATGTTTCAATTATGTAAGAATGAGTTTAAGAGTTGCTATGTTTAATCTTATGTGGACCCAAGAAACATAGGGTACCAAAGAGCATATATTGTTGTTTTGCAGGACTCTGTTTAGAAGATGAAAAACAGAGGCTAACAGAGTAAAGAATGACTCCATTTGCTGATCATTGTGCCTTGAGTTAATTCAACCAATATTATGTAATTTGAAGTTAAAAAGTTGTAACTCCAAGTTATGATGCCCCAAGGTAAAAGGAAAATAACTTCAAGTTATTGCTAATGGGTGTTAAATTAAGCAAAAACTTGATTTACTTGAAGTCATAAATGCTACCTCGAGTCAGGTGCCTCGAGTTTGTTGAATTCTTGCCTCGAGTTAAGGAGAAGCAGAGAGCAAGTTATTTCTAAATGACTTGTTGCCTCGAGTCATTCTCGTGGTTGCCTCGAGAGAGATGAAGTCAGAGAGCAAAGTATTGTAGCAAGATTTAGTGCCTCGAGTCACATTCGACAGAAATCATGTTGCTGGTCACGTACCTCGAGTCTTTAAGTAATCTACCTCAAGTCAGACTGGAAATACACTTAACTGCCTCGAGTCATGAACTTAGCACCTCAAGTCAAGTTCCTTGAAACCAGGTAAGTATCTCTGTGCCTCGAATCAATTAGTATTGTGCCTTGAGTCATGATCTGAATTTCTTTCTCTGTGATTCGTCGTGTTTGTCTTGAGTCCTTTTCTGTCATCTGTGTTCTTCATCTGCTTAGTTTGCCTCGAGTGATTTTGATTAATGCCTCAAGTCAAATTGTTCTATATTCATAAGTCGGACCTGACATTTTAGATGCAAAATGATATCGCCAGATTGACTTGAAATGCATTGGTGTTTCCTGAGATTTTTTACTTTGCTCTATCTTCAATTAATTATAGTTTGGGCGTCAAGCTTCTTTAAATGTGTTGTATCATTTATTCAATGTTTTACCCATTACGTAACAATACCGTCATTGATTTCTCCATTATCATTTCCTTACTATTTATCTTCATTAAATGACAAAAGATTTTGCAAAAAAACATTTTTTGCATCACTTTTTAGTAATGACATGCTGCTTCTTTTTTAATGTTCTATGTGTGTCATTTATTTACCAACAACATACCATCTTTTTTTTAAAGGCATCATTTTAACAGCGCCATTTTTTTCTCTGTGCTCTACTATAAAAATCTTGAGATTACACTGGTTGATATCTCTAAGCCTGTTGTTGCACCTTCTGCTAAGCATTCTCTCCTCTTTCTCCTTTTGTTAAATCCTCCCTTTTCACTGATGACAAAGGGGGAGAGAGCTAGTTGAGATATTTTTCTGTTGATTAAGTTGTTAAATGTTGTTAATTTCAGTTTGACAGTTTAGTTTGACAGTTGCATGCCTTATCTGGTTTAATGGAGTTTTTAATTTGACTATATGAATATATCTTGTTTGCTCCTGCAAGTATTTTGACTGTCATTTGGTTCAAGTTATCTGTGCTTATTTAGAAAAATCTTCAAAAAAATATTTTCAAATTTTCAAAACATTATAAGTGTTGTCATCATCAAAAAGGGAGAGAATGTTAGTTCTCATGTTTTTGATGTTTTGATGATAACAATTATAATGTAATTAAATCTTAATTTTTGATGAAAATTTGAAGTTTCAATTTGCCTCAAGTCAAATGTTAAGTTTGTTCCCTTAAGTCAAAATGACTCTAGGCATTTCACTTTTTGACTCTAGGCTTTTTCCTTATTCGCACAAATTTATTTGACTATCTAATGGAAAAATTGTAATTATGCTAAAATCCTCATGTTGCCTCTAGTCACTCACTAATTGCCTCTAGGAATTTCTCTTTGTTTTATTCATGCCTCTAGTCAAGTTGTGTTTCGAACTGTGTAAGGCATCTAATGGCAAACTCATAATTATGCTCATTTCAAGGTTTACCTCTAGTCATCTAATAGTTGCCTCTAGGCAACT
Source organism: Acacia melanoxylon (assembly GCA_019022615.1). NCBI lineage: Eukaryota > Viridiplantae > Streptophyta > Magnoliopsida > Fabales > Fabaceae > Acacia > Acacia melanoxylon. Next base: position 4,690,191 of record JAFJYJ010000030.1, on the reverse strand, counting down.
TGACTCAAGTCATTAATCATGCCTCTAGTCAAAGTAGACATGCGCTATTTCAAAACATCGACTTTGCCTCTATGCCTCTAGTCATATTAACTCAAGGCATCAAATAATTGACTCAAGGCAAAAAAAAAATTTGACATTCTTTTCATCTTGCGTTGTTGCCTCTATTCATTAAGTGAATTGCCTCTAGGCACATGACTCAAGCTCAAGGCAATACTTAAATGCATAAGTGTTTTCAGCAACCTCTGTTTCACGTTCAGCATGGGCAATGTCTGGTAATTCAATGATATCTCCTAAACCAGAGATCAGATTGAGGTGAAACCAATTTTGTTGGAAACTAGACTTCCAGTGCGTCATTTTGAGATAAAATTCAAGCCCAAAGAAGGTCAAATGAAGGAGCTATGAATTTGTGAAGATGACAGTGAAATCAACGTCACACAGCAGACCAAGCTTTGGTATTTTGGATATATCTCACAAACTACGCATCCAATTGAGATGAAACCAATTCCATTGGAAACTAGACTCAAATACCTTTTCAAAAACATCAAGATCACGAAAAAAAAAGAAGATAAAATGAAGGAGATATGATGTTTTGAAGTTGACAGTCAGTTCAGGAGGTTGTAAAAACGCTGGAATTATATTGCCTCGAGTCAAGCTCCCTCGCTAACAGGTAAGTATGTTTTTCTACCTCAAGCCATCTTTGCTAAAGTTCATTTGTCTTAAACCATAAGTTTGCCTCGAGTCAGATTTTAATTGCCTCCAGTCAGTTTGCCTCAAGGCAACTTCATTTTAACTCGAGTCATATCTTTCTATTTTTCAAATCACCGTCTCCGAAAATCTAAATTAACTATTTATGTTTTTATTTCTTCAAATCATTAATCATTAATATTCCTAAATGCTTTTAATCAGTTTGCTAATGAGTTTCAGATAATTAAATCCTGGATTAATAACAAATTGTTGTAAAGCGATTTATGTGTCAGAATGCATTAAATGCACTTACCATATCAATACACAATCTCAACAACCATTCTTCTGAACATTCGAAAGATCTTCCTGCTATTCCCATCTCGCATTAAATGCTATTTCATAACGGGAAAAACAGAAGGAATGAAAGAATGTGGTGACGACACAAATCCACCTGGATTATTAAACGGTGAAAGTGTCTACAAAGCTTCACCTGTCTAACGGCTATATTCAAGAGTCACAATAGATTTATTCAAGCTTCACCAACGGTCATTAATTGCAACATCTATAAATTCCAAAAGCATTGAATTCGCCAACTACCGAAACGTTATGCATTCAATTCGATATTATTGCAATCTTCCGTTTCATTAGTTTCATTTAATATCTTCGGATATTCTTGTACTTCAGTGTTTATCATTTATCTACTCAGTGAGGAGTTAAACACTATTTGAATATTTGTTTATCAGTTAAATCTTAAGGTTGTGGAACCTTAAGTGTGGGTGTACAATTACAACTTGTAAGGGGGAGTGAGTCCTAATGAAAGGATCATCTCGAGTACAGAGTGTGTAATTGTGTTTGTGGTTATTTGGTTACAACTTGTAAAGAGGAGTAAGTCCTAGTGAGAGGATTACTCGAGAGTTACAGAGTTTGTAATCAAGTTTCGAGATAGTGAAATCCCAGAGTGTTTCTGGGGACTGGACGTAGGTCAAGAGTTGGACGGAACCAATATAATCTCTTGTGTTTATTGTTCTTCTCTCCTTCTCTGTTTAAGTATTCTTGAGAAATTAGCGAAAGAATTTTATAATCACCTATTCACCCCCTCTAGGTGATATTCCATCTTCAGATATAACATCCTCAATTTTAGCAACAACTTAAAACATAACATATTATTCCACTTTAACTTCAACAAGCTAGATTTATAGTTCATTAAAAAAAGCTTTCATTCATCCAACATGTTCATAAACAAATTGCTTCATGTGTTCAATAAAATCAAAGATTTTAAAGGACTGTAATCCATAATTCGAATTTTCTTTCTTCCCCAGATGGCATGGTCAGGGAAGTAATGTAGAATGGTGCTAATTCATTCTTCATCAGTTGCTCTAACCCATCTCAAGACATTGCTCCAATATAACCTGGGCATCCCGTTTTGGGAATGTAATGTAGCAACCCCATGGAGTCTCTTAAGCTATCCATGTGTTTTGATATACATCCTTTAAATGTCCTAGAAGGTCAGGATAGGGCTGCCACCAGTATCCCCTGGGAGTGTTAGTAGTCCCAGAGTCCACTAACTCACCAACTTCATTTTCACCCATACCCGATTCTCACTGGATACAAGGTTGATTATTTCAGGGGTTCTTAGCTGACGCCTTGGGTTTGTCCTCTTGGCCGCACGCCTTCGGGGCATTGTATCATATATAGACTCCTTTCTTTCCTCAGATGGTTGGTTCACTGAGGGTTCATAATTATTCCCTTGACTTCTTCTATGACTCATTGTGTCCTACACATATAAGCACTAAACTTATTACTAACCCAATATATATATTGCATATGAGTAGAGCACACTATCATATTGCCAAAAACTATGCTCTGATACCAAGTCTATAACGCCTCCTTGTTCTAAACCTAGAACAGAGTGACGCCTTCCTTTTGTACAAGTCAAATGTATTATTTAACAATGAATTTAAACCACTAAGCCAGGTTTGATCCTTGTAGATAAAAACCTTTGTATAAAGAGTTCAAAAGCTTAACCCAAACACATGATCTATTCTTGTGAATCGAATGGACTTTTTTGAAAAATTTAAAAATTTTCAAAATATTTTATTAGTGGTTCAAACTCTTCATTAAAAATCCATTCTACCTTAAACCTTAATTACTTGTCCTTACTTTTTGGGAAAATATGCCTTAAATCTCAAATATTATTCTTAAAATTATCCAAGCTAAATTTTTCATAATCAATTCCATATAATATATTTAATTTCCTAATTCCAAAATTTGGGATGTTACAAAGATAAACCATAATGATCTTCAGAAATAATTGTCATCTAACACTAGAGCCGAGAAAACAGGCCAAGCCCATCAGGCTAGCCGGTTTAGGCCTTGAATTTGTAAGGGCTGGGCTTAAGATTTTTGCCTTAAAAGCTTAAAAGAGCCGGCCCTTTTTATATGATAATAATATTATTGATTTTTTATACTTTGTTAATGATGTTACAAATATTTAGTTGTTATTAAATTTTTTAGAAATAAGTTTCATAATAACATATTGTATTAAGAATCCTAAAAATTAAAAAAATATGAAATATATTTCTTATTTAATAATTATTCTTACTAATTTTGCATTTTTTTTGACTTATTTTCTAGTGACCGTTTTGTTCATATATGATGTTGTTTATTCTGTTAACTACTTACACTTTTCAAGACATATTTATAAGAAGTTTTTTTAATTTTGTTAAGTTTTCTCACTAATTATTTGTAATTGTGGTATGTGGACTAGGGGTGAGCATTCGGTTTTCGGTTAAAACTGAAAAAACCGAAATACATACATTTTAAAAACCGAACCGAAACCGAAGAACCGAAAAATAGTTTACTTTGATTATGACTTAGTGACTGTGTTTGTTTGTTGTATGATATGTATCGTTTACACCTTAATTATGACAACATTTATGTGTTAGATTAGGAATTTTATTGTTCTAATTTTATTTCTTTAAAAAAACTAAAAAAATAGTAAAAGATTGTTAAAATAGCTTCGGTCATATAGGGCTGGCTTTGGCCTTGATGCTCAAGGGTCGAGCCTTGAAAAATGATTGTTTTTCTTTAGTTGGGCCTAAAAGAATTGGTCGTTTTAAGCCCAAGCCCGTCAAGGGTCGAGCTAGGCCTTTTTTTACTAGCTCTATCTAACACCCCACCACCACTTAAGTCATAATTCATAACCGTTCGTAATTCGTTAGACCTTCATATAACTCATAACGCTTAGTAATCCATTAGACCTTCATAAGTCATAACTCATAACGCTTCAGAATCCATTAGACCTTTATTTAAACTTACATATTCCTTGTGATTTTTGCTTCTTTTCTCTATTGTCCTACTCCTTCTCCTTCATCATGTTAAGTTCTTAGGGAGCTCCTCTACCGCTGCCACCCCCTTCTCCTTTTCTTCCTCCACCTCTAACTCCTCATGAAATGGAGGCTCAGATACGCCAATATGCTAAATATGAAGTTGAACCACATATTTCATCACAATGATGTTGAATATAACTTACAGTCAAACCCTTCATCTCCCTCCTCTGATGATGAGGAAGAGGATGAGAAAGAGGAGGATGAAGAGTACGATGAGGATGACATTGGTGGTGATGACTAAATATCATCATTGTTTTCTTGCCTACCGTCCTTATCCTCCTCTTTCTCGTCCTCTTCCCTATCCTTATCCTCATTCTCATCATTGGATTTGAGGGAGATGAAGTGTTAAAAAATAAGTTATAAGTTACAGTTATTAATTAAGAATCGTATGGTATTCTTGCCAACATACTTAACAGTTCTAACTTATTAAAAACTGTAAAGTATTCTTGCCAGCATACTCAACAGTTCTAACTTAATAAACGTTAATTAAAGCTTTCGAAACCTTTCCTTTTCCCCGTGCTAACTATGGGTGCTTGCCTCCTCATTATCATCTGATGATCGTCATTATGAGAATGAACCAGGTACCCTTTCATTATGCCTTTCCTATTAAACTTTCAACGTGTGCAATAATGATTTTTTCACTTCTCTTCCAGATGTGTATTATTTAAACTCCACATTTTCATCTATTTTTCCTATGTTTTCTTCATCGTCCTCCTCTTTGTTCTCTCGCTTAATCGCCAAGATGACACATCATGCGAAAGACATGCCAAAAAACTCTCGACGTCATCCTCCACCTCCTCTTTCTCCTCCCCAACATCCGCCTCTCCACCTCCACATCCTATGCTTCCTCAATTGGAGGTAATTGCGGCATGCAGAACAAATTGACCATGTTGTGAGGAGGCTTTCTAGATACCTCTCCAGTATGAACCGGAAGGTCAATCTCATACTTGATGAGTATGGGATTGGCCATTATCCTAACTATGATCCTAGCCAATCTTCTAGTGACGAGTAGCCTGGTGATCTCATCAGTTCATCAAGCTACTCGCCACTGTTCCTTTTTTCATTTTGTCTTTTTAAATATTTTGTAAAAAGAAAATATATCCAACGGTTCTTAGAAAAAATACCGTCATGAAATAAAGTAAATAATGGTTCATATATTATTTATTCTTAATGACTGTCATAAAAGAACAACCGTCAATAACACTTACAAACGATCAATCTTAGACAAATTAATAACGGTTTTTAAAACCAACCATCACCATTTATAAAGGACACAACAGATCAATAATCCATGAAACCCTCTCTATATAAACGTTCGAAAACTGAACTCCACTTCCATTTCAATTTCTCATAGCCAACATATTCACCAAACTTATCGACAAAAGCAAAAGAACTGCTCATAATCTTGGGACAAACTGAAAGGTGAACTCCCTCCACCAATAAGCATTGAAGGGCTTGTCTACACGACCTAGAAGTTCTATCATATGGTCCAAGTTTACCTACGAGAGCAAGGACACATAGACCAGCTCTTGGATGAACTTACCACTCTTGTTTGCTCTTTGAACGAGAAGGCGGATAAGTTACTGGAAAAGGAAGAATCTAATGATGCATTAGATTCTTAAAACATCTCCATAAATTTTTATTTTTAGTTTGTTTGTATACTTTGTCTTTTTGTCTGTTTTTTTTTTTTAAATTGTTTATAAAAAAAGGTGGTTGCATAATCAACCACCAATTGTTTTTTTAAGGAAATATATAATGGTTATTAAGTAAAACTCATCACTTATTAGAATACAATATAAGAAAAAGTGAATTATATAATGGTTATTAACAAAGAACCGTGATAAATGTAAACAAATAAATAACAGTTCTTTCAGGCGAATCGTGATCTAAAGTCTTGGGCATGATAACCCAAAAAACCTATCGTTCCTCTTCTAATTAAACTTCTGAAACAAAATACACTTGACACTTAGTCTGTTCGAACGAAACCCCCCAACATCTTAACCTTAACACTCATGTTGCCTTTTCTAGCATTCATGAGTCATTTTCAATCGAATCCCACCATAAAAAGCCTTTGCCCGACTTCTCAACGATAGAGACACTAGTGAATTCACTTGACCCTTGTCTCAATGAATACCATGCGAGTTGTTTTTTGTTTGTGAGCCCTAGCTGATTAGGCTGCCTTTGTGAAGTCACGCTACTATAAAGCATCCAAGGGGACATCAAATTGCTTTTGTGAAGTTATATTTTTTTTTAGAAAAACCATTATTACTTTTAATGAAGGTTCCTTAAATTTATTTTGAGAAGTTATATTTTTTTGGAAACCCTAGTATTGCTCTGATTGAAGGTTTCTTTCTTTTTATAGGAAATTGTTAATCAGATTGCTTTAATTCACGGTTCATACTCGCTTGATTTTTTTGAAGTGAATTCGGGAGATATGGATCCCTAAGCAAATAGTTTTCCTTTCTTGGAAGTATTCATGTGTCCAAAAAACACTTCGAAAAGATCAAAAAGGATGTGATAAATAAAATAGTTCAGATGAACCAAGAAGCAATAAAGCATTTAAGGTGACATTAAATTGCTTTTATAAAGTGATGTTTTATTGGAAACCATAGTATTGCTCTTATGGAAGATTCCTTTTCTATTACTGAAAGTTTTCAACCCATTGCTTTGGCTAAAGGTTCCCACTCTTTTGATCTTTTTTGTGGTCACTTCTAGAGATATAGATTCCTAATCAAATACCTCCTTTCTTGGAAGTATCCATATCTCCGTAAGTTACTTTGGAAAGATCAATAGGAATGTGATGAATAAACTAGTTCATTTGTACCGAGAAGCGATAAAGCATTCAACGTGACATTAAATTACTTTTGTGAAGTTAGGTTTTCTTGGAAAACCCATTACTACTATGATATTTTTGTATTGATCAAGTGGCACAAAGTTAAGAGCTCTAAAATTCAACATTGTGATTAGTCATAAACTCTTCAATGTGAGAGTTTATGAGTTACTTGATCTCGACTCTATCTAATAGAGAAATACTTCCCATATCGAGTAACCATGCAGTATGGGATTGATCAAGATTTTCTAGGCTTTGTAGCTTGAATCAATGGCACTCTTGACCTGTATATCTCATAATGTAAGTGTTCATCACCTATACCTTGTGTTTCATCAGTAATTATGCCAGGAAAGCAACGAGATGATGAAAAAACACGAATATCATCCGTATATAGGAAAAAATATGAATATCATCAGCAATTAATACAAATATTTGTAGGTTTTTTTCCCTAATCCATTGCTTTCCAAGGTTAATTTCTGTGAAGAGACATAATTTATAAGTAAATAGTTACATTATTACTTAGATAGATTAACAGTTGCCATTGATTCTCCCCATAAAGCCGAGATTGTCCTGATCTATCCATATTGCATAACAACTCAATGTGAGAGGTATTGTTTCTATTATATACAATCTAGTACATCTAGCTCAGAAACTCTCATTTGGAAAGCCTCACAACCATATATCACTATTATTATATAAAAACCGTCATGTATTATAAAGTTTCATAATTCTTAATTAGGAATCATTATCCTTGTGCTAAATACATAATGGTTTTCTATGTGAGATTGTTATTTAGTGTTATTAAAAGTGATTGTTCTTACAAAAGAACTGTTATTTATGTTACTAAATAAATTACGGTTGTCAAAAGGAGACCGTTAAGTATCTTGTAAGCATTACCTATATTATGACGGTTTTTCATGCGTGCCCATCAATTATTATCACAATAATATGCATATGATGGCTTCACCAAGCCTCAATACATAACAAATGTTATCCCGTAAAAACAAATTAATTCATTGGTTAAATAGAAAAAAAATTGAAAAAAAAATCATTTTCAAACAAATTTAATAATTTAACCTCCTCCCATTTATTCAAATCATGAAGTTGTTTTTCATATCAAGTAAGCCACTCTGACGGTATCTTCATTCACACGGTCTCACACCACTTCTAGGGAACAGGAACCTCTCTATTTTACTTACCGTACACTTCCCTCCACTTCGATATTCACATTGTTAGATTAACTATGAACTATTGAGATTTAATATCCTATAAAATATTACTCCTCCGGCAGTAAATATCCTATATTTAAAACCAGAGATAGTATTATAATATCAAATAACAACAAAAATATATAAACAAATTCAAATCATTAAAATTTGATCTAAATAGTTTATATATTTATACTTTTTATTAATTTTTTTAAGATATTAAATTTCAACCATTTAAAATTGATCTTAATAAAGTTGATCTAATAATTAAGAGGATAAAGAAGTGGATTGCCTTCACGTAATCCTAATCATTTATGGCTTGGACTTTCACGTGGGAAGTTGAGCGACCTCCAACTATCTGACGACCAATGGGAGATCCAAGTCAAAACTGTCAAAGTGGACCAAGTTTTACTAAAGGACTGCAGTTATTACATGAATCTGGCCCCCGACCATCTTTGGCCCAACCGACCACCAAACCGGTGAGGAATTAAAAAATGAGAAATAATTTAATTTCTTATCACATAATCCATAATTCCAAATACTATATATTATTTCAAGACTTTAAATCAGTAGCCCAATAATTATATACTTGTCAAATATTGTTTACAATTTTCTTTACAAATTGATATCAAAGCATCATATACCACTCAATGACACAATTTGTAATGGAATCAAAACATTCGCATAATAAAATGTCAAAAACCAAGTATACGATAACAAAATATTCCCACTACATCATAACAAAATATTCTCATTTCACTAAACTAATAATCATCAAATGATAATCATCATTAAGATCAATCAACTCCCTAGGTAAAATCAGAATATGAAGGACATACGTTGATAATAAGTTTGACATTATAAAGATGTAAAATATGCATAAGTTTAAAAACTATGATTTAATTTGTATATGTAATTAATTTGTCTTGTTACAAAAATAGAGGAAAAATAGAATAAGGGGAAGGAATTAAGATTCTTTGCATGAGACAAAACATTAGAAAAGTGGTTTTTGGATTGAAGCCTATTCTTAAAAATTTAAAAAAAAAAAAAAAAAAAAAAAAAAAAAAAACTCAACTCCGGTTTAGACCAGTCAAACCGGCGGGTTAAGACCGGTTCGGCCAAGGTCACACCGGTTTCACCGGTTCGGCTCGGTTCAAGGGGTTAACCAGTCCGGTTCGACGGTTCCGGTCGGCCGGAACGTGCCGTCCGTCCGTCGATAACCATGGTTATTACATGAATCTGGCCTCCGACCATCTTTGGCCCAACAAGGTTGCTGTACTGCTCATAATCGTATTTGATATTCAGCGAATCACATCTCTCTGTATTCTCCAACACGCCTTTCACATTTACTTGTAAACAAAAACTACACTTTCAACCGGCGGGAGTTGGTCTAAGTGGAAGCAGTTTTAGTCGCTTAAGTAAGAGGTCTCAGTTTCGAGCTCTTATGAATGTAAAAAACTTTCCTGGGAGAGATCCCCACTTTGATGCCCGATAAAATCTCTGAGTGGTTGCACACTTTGTCACCATTTTCTTATTAAAAAAAAAAAAACTACACTTTCAATCCTTTAACTCTATATCAGTTAGGTTGTTGTTCTTAACATACCACTCGAGTCCTTAACATGATATATTTATTTCATCCTATTTATAAACCACTTTTGTTTTACCGGAATAAAAAAAAACCTTAATTATTGTTAACTCTACTTTAAAATTCAACCACTATATGAATTTAACCCTATTTAATAGCAATATATATTGTGAGCACAAAATCTATATAATACTTCCTCTTATTATTATAAGCTTCTAATAATCAATTTGTGTTAATTAAGAAAACAATTAAAATTAATTAAATATAATAAATATGTATTATTTTTTCAATTATGCCCTCATGTGTAAAGAGAATAAGTGAGAAAAAATAAATGTAATATATATAGTCACCAAGGGGTAAAGTGAAAAAAGTAGTAAATATTTAAAAAAATATAAAATAAAGTTTACATTTTGGAACATACTCATTCACAAGTTTGAAGCATATAATAAGGGATCTGGAGGGGGAATAATAATAAATAAAGGGTAAAATTATATATTCATATGAGAATTTTAATAATATGTCCCAAGGCAAAATTGCTCATTTTTTCACACATTCGGGGGAAAAATTACCCCTCGAAAAACTTCTGATACAAAATTATCCTATAACATAATGCAAACTTACTAAAATAAGTATTTTAATTGTCCCTCTTTTTATCGTTCACCAATATGCCATCTAATACCTTCTTTAACCTTTAAAATCCATTATGGACTATTACTATAAAAAAATCAAAATAAAAAAATCTATCATGAAACTTTTTCTTATTCCTCCTAGAGTAAACTTTCTATGTCTTTTTATATCTTTTTTTTTTAATGAAAGTCTAATGTATTAATAATTGAATAGCTTTAACATCAGATGCCCAATATCATGTCGCAAAATAAGTTCAATAATTGTAAAAGCCTATTTTCTAAATCGTTGAATGCTAAAATACCATTAAACGTAAAATGACTAAGATATTCTTGTTATGAAAATAAGTAAAAATAAAGAGATGATACAAGGGGATGAAGAAAGAAAAGAGAAAAATTTAGAGATGAAGAGTGGAGGATAATTATTATTCATATAGCTTTTCCAAGTACATATAATTCTTTGTATTAAACCTTTATTTATAGCTTTTCAACCCTTCCAAGAGTTACAATATCATAAGTAAGAGAATTAATTTACATTATGATACAACATGAACAAATTGCACTACAAAAGTGCTCCTATAATTAGGACCGAAAGTAACTAGTAAAAACCCTTTAATTTGGGGATTATATGGCATAATGTCCATTCAATATCAGATGGAGGATCAAAATTCTCATTCTTAGATGAGGATCAAAATTATAACATTTACATTCTTAGATGCTATTAAGGACAATTAAATTACCACAAAGTAATTAGTTTGATTAATAAACTAATATAAAATCTAAAGATATTCAACATTAAAATGATTAAATAACTTATTTAGCCTTAATAAACAATTCTTTCAATTTCTTTCTTGGACATTTTTTTGTAATTTCATAATGTTTATTTACACTTAATAACCTAATCTTTCAATAATTGCAATTTCATCCCTAAATACTTTTTATCTTCTTTTTCTAGCTTGGACCTTTTTTTCCTTTACATCTAAGATCCCTACTCCCTTTCGCTTTAGCCATTGGAACTTTTTCCAGAGCCTCTAAAAATTGTTAAACCTTTTCAATCCTCTTCTGGAACTTTCCGGTCAATTGAACTTAGAAGCATATTTAATTTAACATTATTCTTGAGTTTCTAGACTCAAAATGTGGGTTATGATAGTTCGGTGTAAATTTGATGGTGTAAAATGACATTTTGCACTAGTAATTGTATATTCTAGATTTAATCTAATTTTATTTTGGGAAAATTTTAGAGGTATAACTTTAAAATATCAAAATCCCAAATTATTTTTGTTTCTTAGAATAGTTTGTGTATTGAATACACTTGTTTATCAATTTATAACTCACTTTAGCAAGAAATAACTGATATGAGATTTCCAATTTTGAAGATATTCTTTTAAACTTTTTTATTTTTTATTTATTTTTAGTCCATGTAAAATAAAGACATATCCTATATGTTATTTTTTTGAAAGAAAAACAAATAAGATTTCCATTTCTAAATATTTAATTAAGAATTTTGAATTCGGAGTATTGAAACCAAATATTTATTTTTGGTAGTAAAATTTTAGGAAAGAGGTTGAACTCACCCACGATTCAAATGCAGTACGAAGCTTTCCTTCCTTCGAAGTGATACCAATGTTGAACATGGTGGGTTATCTATTACTCTTAGGCGTTTATCTAGATATCTAGAAGCTAGGATGCCTCCTTCAACGCCTTAACCAGTTTCAAGATCGAACTCCTTTTTTTTAGTGAGAGTGTCCAACCCCTTTACCTGTTGAACTAAAAAAAAGATGGGGTTGAAACTAAATATTTGAATGGTTACAACTTACAAACTTACAATCTCACTCAACACACGCCAAGACGCCAAGTACCAAGCTGCTTGATGAGCATTAACAAAAGTGGGCCTAATTCAAGAGACCATAAGCTTTGATTTTTTTTTTTTTGGGACATCATCCAATGGCAATCGGCTAATATGGATCCAATTCAAAATCCCAGACTGAGACTTTTTTCCCTTACAAAAAATTTCTTTTTTGCTTAAAAGACTGGGGGAAAAATAAAACTATCTTCAGGAATCAAAGAGAGGAGACAATAACTAATATAACTACACACACATATTGATGTATTTAAAGAGAAAGGGGTGATTAAAATATAATTAAAAATGACATGATATCTCTACACTTAATCATTTTTTTTTCAATTTTGATTTTTAGTTATTTTTATGAATTTAAAGAGATCATAGACGAAAATATTCATAGAAGAAAAGGCAGGATGTGAAGAATATTACGAGCACGTGTCATATGATAATGTTTTTTTCTCTTTTTTCTATATTCATTCCTTTTTTCCCCTCCCTTGAAAGAAAAAGAGAAAACAAAGAGAATCCAAAGAAAAGGTAATAGTTGGAATGTAGCTTGAAGGAGAAGAGTAAAGTTGGAATGAAACCAAGTGCTCAAAGAATTTGATTCTTTCCCTTTATCCCATCTCTCTTTCTCCCTTTCTCTCTAACAAAGGGTAACATTTTCTTAATTGCTTAGCTTTTTACAACTTTCGTTATTATATATTTCTTACATAAATAATATTATAAGATTCCTAGTATTTATTTTTCATAAATAATATTTCTTCCCGTCCTTAATATAAGATCTATATACTTAATTTGATTAAATTAAAAAAGTTAATTAAGATATTTAATATAACATGTTTTTTCTAAAACACTTTAATCATCATCTTTAGTTCCCTCCATTTTTTTACTCGATTATGATTGATAAAGTATCAAAATAGAGGTAAATTGATTTTTTTTGAAAAAGATGGAAAATAAGTATTATATTTAAAACCAAAATCAACTCTAAAATTATATTCTATATTAAATACAGGAGGAGGTATAATTTGTTTCATATGCCATATAATATATAGAAAAAAAATTAAAAATTAAAATTTTAAAACAGAGAAATATTTTGTTTTTACAAAACATTAAATACCATGACTTATTCAGAATTTTCTAAAAATATATAAATTTGAATTTGAATTATATTTGGACAAATTGTAAGCCACGTAACGAATTCATATTACCTTATATCTGTGTACTGAAATATACTCATCCGGTGCTTAATATAAGATATATTAACTTAATTTGATTATATATGTGTCTACCAAATATACTCATCCGGTGCTTAATATATCAAAGTCAATATATGTGTCTACCAAATAATTTGACTTTGATTGGCTATAGTGGTTTGAAAGCAAACACAGCTCTTTTGATATGTTTTTTTTTTTACATGATTCGAATATATGATTTCTTAGTAAAGAATAGTCCCAACTCATCCAAAATTTCAACTTTTCTAGGACAAATATTTAATATTTATAAAGTAAAATGGATATAATATATGTTTGAAAAATAAATAAGTCGCGCCCGCTCTATGTGATCATGTGCATGCGCATGCGCGTGTAATTATTTTTTTATATAAACATTTTTTTAATGAGCGTGTAATTTTTTTTTTATATAAACATATTTTTAATACATAATCAAATACATAAAAAAATGATTTATACCTTGATATCTAAAAGTACAAATTAAATATTCCTCAAATATATGAAAGGGAGAATCTTGTTACCTTCCTACTCACTTCAATAAAGTTAGATGGGGAAGAAGATTCCCATGTATGAGTATGAGAATCCTTTATCACTCTTTTAGAGGCTTTCACATATATTTTGTATTATTCCTTCCTTATACGCAACTAAATTTATTCTTTCATGAAATTAACGTCTCAATTTTCAGATGAGATATTTCCCTAGCTCAATGCATTCCATTAGTGGACAACTATTCAACTTTTAAACTTCAAAAGAAAGTTGTTAGGTGGATTCAAACTACAAGTTAAATTCATTTGAATATGTGTTCTCCCCTCTTCCTTTGATAAGCACACATATTTTCTTATTAAAGACAATTTGGTTTAAAACCCTGTTAGAAGCTAAATGTGAGCACCTCTTCAAATCAGAATTTGATTATTGTTTTGTCATGTTGTGAGGACTGATCTATTTTGCTAGACCCAACCATGTTGGCCCCTCTCCTTTAATATATATATATATATATATATATATATTTTCATTTTTGTAAATTTTAAGAATATCATTATAACATCAAACTCAGGAAATTACTTCCTAAAAACTTAAATCTAAAAAAACTTTAACAAAATTTGAATATGATAATAAATAGTAATAAAGTTGGAAGAATAGTAAAAAAGGTTGCTAAAAATTTGAGAGGAGCCATACCTATTAATTTTGACTATTGAATAGTATAACAATCTATAATTATATATATTCAATATTTTTGGTTTATATTGAGTAATTATATTCACATCTCAAATGGCATGAGTATCTCTCTGGCTTAACATGGGAATGATGATGAGCACCCAAACTCATCAAATTTAGAAAGTTTAGATTTAATTATTTATTTTATATTTTAAAAATTTTATTTTAATGAACATAAAATATAAAATACAAAAAATCTTTAACTATCATTATTTTAAAAAATAAATTTTAATTTGAAAATATCAATTGAAAATTTAAATTTGAATCATCATATCCAATGAGTATAGGTGCTCATCACTCTTGATGAGCATCCAAACTTAGTCCATTTAATATGGTGTTACTTAGACCGAAGTACATTTTGTACTCATCACTAATTTGGATGGTGTAGATTGATTTTGGAGGGTCTATATTTAATTCCATATTTTAAATAACCTTTAATTTTAATATAATTAATATTTTTTTTTAAAATCCTTATAACTATCACTTCTCAGAAAAATAAAATCTATTAGTTATAAAAATCATAAATTTAAAAATTTAAATCTAGACCGTTCTAGTGGTTTGAATTTCATCATTATTAATGAGTACTTGATACTGTACTGAGGAGGGAGATCAGCTCTATATGTCATAAATGAATTTTCTGCATTCTTAAATGTACTAATCCTTGAACTTATCCACATAGATAAGTTGCACATTAGATTTCCGTAGATGAAAAAAATACAATGTCAGATGAAGAATAAAGGGTGACAAGAAAGACAATAAAGCTTCATTTGAAGCTGTACCGAGAATCTGAGAGTCGCTAAGGTTGCAGATAAATGAAAAAGGAAAAAGATAGTATATATAATGGGGCTAAAGAAATTAAAGCAAAGAATAAAGAGAGAGAGAGAGAGAAAATCAAAGGAGTTAAGACAGTAAGAAGAAGAATCCTCTTTAATTTATATTGGCCATATTCCTACAAAGACTACACAAAAAAGTTCTATAAAACGATGCTCTCAGTATGCACATGAACCTCTAATGTCAGACTCGCTGATTCCCTTTTCTTTTCCCTTTTCCTTTCTCCTTCTTTTCTTTTCTGTTTAATTTTTTTTTTCCCCATAAAATCAAAGTTCATTGAAGAACTGAATTTCATAATTCAAGTAACACGTATTAGCGACATAAGGTATTTACAGAAATAGTGAGATTAAATCGACAAGTCATTAGTGGGAATTTTCCTTCTGTTTTACCCTAATTCTTTGTGGGAATTTCCATTTCTCTTTGCTTTATCCCTTTTCTACGTCTCATAAACTGCTTTATTCCTCGAAAAAGAAGACAATACTCCGTCGAATCATCCTTGTGTTTACAATCCACATCTGAAGCAAGAAGCCAAACACTATCTTTTTTCTCTTGTTTGTTCCTAACCTAACATATCCCTAAGTGCCTATTCTGGTACTATCTTCTTTATATATAGCTTCTTGGTTTGTTGTCTTTGTTTGTACCTACGTTGAAAAGAAAAAAATTATGGCAATACCTTCTGAGTTTAGCCTCGATTGCAAACCCCACCACAGCTTTTCCATGCTTCTCAAATCTTTTCGACACCATAATCACTTTGATCAGACTCACAACCACACGCTCGAAGAATTCGTCTCTCAGCTCGAAGAAGAACGCCTCAAGATCGATGCCTTCAAGCGTGAGCTTCCTCTCTGCATGCAACTTCTCATCAACGGTACACCTCCGAATCTTTAAATTAACACACACTCACACAACACATAGAGAATATTATTGTTATGAGTTTCTCATGAGGAGCCTCACAAGTGAATTAAGTGTGGTTTCTCCGCTCAATATGCTATGCTAGTCTTTTGATATTTTATCTTCCTTTCTACTTTGTTTATAAAAAATTGGGTTAAAGTTCAATTTTGCTATAAAAATTTTCATGTAGGCTTTGTGGGTATCTAGAAGTTTTTTTTTTTGTTTTGAATGAATTTCGTTCTGGAAGTATTAAAAATGAAGTAAATTTACCCTAATCGTAAAAAACTAACATTAACTACTAAAAAGACCATCAATATTTTTAATGGAGGTGACAATACTCCTTTCTTCAATATTTCTGAGGTGAAATTGATCTAAAAAAAACTTTTGAATACTCACAACTCATACGTGAAAACTTCCTGACCAAATTGGACTCTAACCCTAACAAATATGTACATATGTGTACATGGACTGATCATCTTTCATGAGACAGCTATGGAGGAGTCAAGGCAGAAAATCGAGGCTTTGAGAGGAAATGAAGGCCAGAAAAGTGCAACTCTGGAAGAATTCATACCCTTAAAGCATTCAACTTTTGAAAGCTCTGATAAAGCATCAAGCAATAATAATAATTGTGATAAAGCTAATTGGATGATTTCTGCTCAGCTATGGAGCCAAGCTAGTGAAGAAACCAAGCCACAGTATTCCAAAATTCCATCTCTTAATAACAATAAAGAAGCAGATGATCATCAGGTTGTTGGGTTCGATGTTAACCCTAATAAGCTTCACAGAAATATCAATGGTGGAGCCTTTCTTCCATTCACAAGTAATAAGGAACGAAATAGCCTTTCTTCGTCGACGCCATTGCAGGCTCTTCCGGAGCTGGCACTTGCCTCTACTGATGGGAAACAAGCGGAGGAGGATAAGAAATTATACTCAGAGACGATTGAGAATTCAGGTAAAGGAGGAAGCAACAATAATAATAATGGTGGTGATCAAGGAAAAGGGGTTACCGTAGTTTCGTCGTGTGAGGCGAAAACAACCGGTAAAACTGCTGCTTTGACGTCCACCGGTACTACGCAAAGTAATCGGAAGGCAAGAAGGTGTTGGTCGCCGGATTTGCACCGGCGATTTGTGAATGCTCTTCAGATGCTTGGTGGTACTCATGGTAACTAACTACCTTTTTTTTTTATTTATTAAAGTAACTAACTCCTTATTAACACTGCTTTATGATATTTTACAATCAGAACTTTATGATATATAAATAATTGAAATTTTATTGTTTATGTCAACAGTGGCCACCCCAAAACAGATTAGGGAGATGATGAAGGTTGACGGATTGACCAATGATGAAGTTAAAAGTCATCTCCAGGTAAAAATATATCTAACGTTTCATATTAAATGGAGGATTCTATGAATAAATAATTATAAATTAATTGAATAACAGTAAATACTTTGGTTCTATGCATTACATTTTTAATAAAAATTCATTCAATTATTAAATTGGAAAGCATTCCCAATTTATTAATTACAAGACATCATCGATTAATAACCTTATTAATATTAAGAACATAGGACTATAGGAGTATGAACAACAATGTAAATAAATGGTTTTAACTATCTTATAACTTTAATAAAAAATTGGTGATGATAGATGCCCCACATTTATTTACTTGTTTTTAGGTAAAAGTACATTTTCTAAATATTTTTTAATTATAAAAGGTTTTAATTTGGTTTCTTAATTTTATAGGGTATATTTTCAGTTATTTGACCCAGACACTATTTTAAAATACTGACATTAAAATTTAAATATTCATACATATTAAATTTAATTTTTAAAATAATAATAATTATAAAAAAATTATTATATGAGATTAATAATGTTAAGATTAGATTACTTAAGTAGTATATTTTATAGAATGAAGAGACCAAACTAAAAAATAATATAAAGTTAGAGAAGCAAAGATGAGTTTTTTTTTTCTCATATTTTTTTTCTCTCATATTAAATCCATTGTTTTTCCCCAATTCAATTTTCTGTCTTTGGTGGTTTCTTTGAGGATTTTTTATTTTTTTTTCCTTGGCCAACGGTTTCTTAACTGATGTATTCT
Source organism: Acacia melanoxylon (assembly GCA_019022615.1). Classification (NCBI taxonomy): domain Eukaryota; kingdom Viridiplantae; phylum Streptophyta; class Magnoliopsida; order Fabales; family Fabaceae; genus Acacia; species Acacia melanoxylon. The sequence continues at coordinate 4,671,761 of JAFJYJ010000030.1, read as the reverse complement.
AAAGTTTGGGCCTTTTTGGTTCACAGAAATATCGTCTCCACACAAGACGACCCTGCCCAAACCCGCAATTAGGTGGGGCAGGTGCCCCTCAGCTCGTAGTCTTAGGAGGAATCTGGGTCCCACCCGCAACAGGCACCCCTAACGCGCTCTTCAGGCCACACCCAGTCTCCCACGCGCCGCCACCACACTACTTCCCTCACGCCCCTCTGCCCCAAGACTTGATGTACACCGCTTCAACGCCACAACCACACCCTCCACCACCTCAATGGGTACAAAACGACGTCGCAGAGGTAGAGGTCGCCGGCATCAGAGACCATAAAAGATAGCAAGTGACAAAGCAGTAGTGAGAACCAAAGGGAAGAGAGTAAATGCGGCGGCGCCATAAGCCTCAAACTGTAGAAGCAGCGCTTAATGTATTATCGGGTTAGAGAATTAGGGTAATTTATTATTATTGGATCCCCTAAAAGATAAAAATGTATAATTTTGGAAGGAAATTTCCTTATAAGCTACTCCATCCTAGGTTAATTATAAGAAATTGGATTTTTTTTTTGGAAAGATTAAGGAAAATAATTAAATTAAATTTTTTGAGTATTTTTATTTTTATTTTTTTCTTCAAACTAAATAGTTTAACTAATAAACTAATATATAATCTAAAAAAACACAACATATGAAATGATTAAGTAACTTATTTAGCTTCCTTAATCTCTCCAAAAAATCCAATTAGCTCTTATAATTAGGACCGGAGGTAGCAGTAATTAGTGTGCTTTCGGAGAGGCTGAAACAACAAGAAAGTGAGCGTTTTGCTGTTTTTGCTTTGTTTTGTATGTATTCATTTTCATGCGCATTTTTAAAGTTTGAAATTTCAATTGAATACATAACTGTTTGGATTAACGGTAGAAGTTTATTTTCTACCGTGATTTATGGTATACGAGTTAAGTTTGTGAGATAAGTTTTGTCTCGACTTGTGTGAGTGTAATTTTCTAACGCCAACCTAGGCGAGCCTTTAAGTTTCTCTAAGTTTCTCTGTTCTATCTTTCCCAATTCACTTCCTATCTACTACCCATCTCCATCGCAAAATTAAAGTTTAAGCGTTTCAGATTTAGTCTGTTATAAAATCATATTTTGATATTATTATTATTATATGCAGTTTCATGTTTAAAGTAGGGGTGGGTATTGGCGGGGTTGCGGCCACACTCGTGCACGACGCCCGCTGAAGGATGAACAGCCGTATTTTGTATTTTATGATGCCCGCCTTCGTTTCTGGGTAAAAATCCTAACCATTTCGGTTTGGTAGGGCAAGCTTCCTTGCCCAAGTTATAACACCCTGCCCGTTCACATGTGAAAAAGTAATTCTATTTAAATTTCAAAAACATTCCGTTATCATAAGTTTTAATTTCACCTTAAGTAATATAAACTTCAAATACATTAGATGATTCCACATCTTAGGATATTTCAAAATAAGTTTACAACTTGATTTTTGAAATTAAAAAATTAAAATATGTCTTAACAAATATCCATACTTCAAGAATTAAACATGTATAATCCATTATAAAAAAGACAACAAAATGATTGTAATTAAAGCCGTGAAGTCCAAATGGTTTGCATCTATATGTCTCCAAAGTTGATCAAATGATGAAACATCTGAAAAAATATAAAAAAGAAATAATATATATACTTACTGGGTAGGGCGACATACTCTGCCTGCAAAAATGCCTGGCTCAATTGTGCCAAAAGTTTTCCAGGATGGTCTTTTTTGGGATAGACAGGACAATTTTTCTCTGGGCTTAGGCAAGCACATTAGGCTCTTGGGCTTCATGACCACCCCTAATTTAAAGTTTAACCAGTTGAACTTATTTATTTAAAATTTAGTAATAATTTTATAAAACATTATATATAAACCACTCAAATTTTAGAATGAATGAGTTGTGGGAGAGAAAGTGGATAGGAAGGGTGGAGGAAAGAAGTCAAGTATGTAAGAAATATATTACTTCCTCTGATATACTAAAGGTGAGAGTTATATAACTAATTGTTATGGAATAAAATATTAGGCCCATTCAAGTGAGGCCCAACAAGGGGCAACCAAACCCTAACCCTAAGGGAATGACCCATTATCCCACAATCACATAGTGGGAGGACTGGGGCAAGCAACATGCTAATGAGGAGAACGTGCTAAACGGGTCCTCTATGCCTCACTATAAATAAGAGGGGAATTCCCCAGGTGAACGGTACACAAGTATCTTCTACTCTGCCTCTTTACAATTCAGTCTACACAGAACACACACCCCACTCCCTTAGGCGAAAGCCTTCATGTGTGTGCTTTGTGATCTCTTATTCTCATAGGTATCCCATCCATGGATACCTAGGAGGTAGCTATTTGATCCTACATCAACATACTAGCCCACCTAGGGCTAGACATCTGTGTTCTTATGACAGAACATTGGCGCCGTCTGTGGGGATCGATAAAATTCGATTCCTATGACCAACGATGGTTAATACAAGAAAGAAGTAGCGCGACGAAAATTTTGGAGTGATCGGAAATTCCCAAAAAAGTTTCAAACAGCGAAGCAAAGAGGGTTGTGAATCAGGTTACGGTGAAAACCCTAAACAAATAATCGCCGGCACAATGATGCAAGCACTCGATCATCTACAACAACAACTTATAGCATCAGCGATGCGGATGCAAGTTTCGGCTGTGAAGAATGCATATGAAAACTGGAGGCGCATCAGTCCGACAAAATGGAGAGCGACAATGATCCTGCTGATGGTGCATTTGTTCAGACCTCTGGGGTTCCATCAAAGAGGAGTCGGCTGGAGACACTTATCTCTGATCCAATGCTGGGGGCCGAGATGTGAACACTGGAAAAGAGTGTATGCTAAGATCATACGAAGGCAACCTCTTCTTCCAGTCGGCGAGATGTATATTTCAGAGAATATTTCCGAGTTGCCGAGATGTCAAGACGCTGGGGTGTCGAGAAGTGTAAGTCGGAGAAGGGTGTATGACGAGATATATATTAACCTAGCATAAGAATATTTCTGAGTTGCCTAGATGCCGAGATAATTATCCGGTTTATATACCTGCATTTAATAACATGTAAGCAAATCTCATTCAATGGAAAATACTTACTGTTGCATTCTGGTTTGCAATAGTCCCGATTATTGATGATTTTTCCACTAACAAATCGTTATCCATTCTGTTGCCTCCCACTGGTAGTTCAGTCACCGAGCCGGGATGTGTTGATTTTCCAACCCGGACCAGATGTTCGTGATTGTTGGGATTGCTTGCGTGTTGACCCGAGATTCCGGATTCATATATTCTAACCCCGAGATTCTGGATTAATATCTTCTAATACCGAGATTCCGGGTTAATATCTCTAACCCCGAGATTCCGGGTTAATATCTTCTAACACCGAGATTCAAGGTTAATATCTCTAACCCCGAGATTCCGGTTATGTCTTCTAACACCGAGATTCCGGGTTTTTGATTTCTGAAAACGGGTTTGTTTACCCAAAATTCAGTCGTTTAAATAGACTTGCGGCATTGCCGTCTTTACCGGTGGATCCCTTATTTTAACTAGATTCGCTTAATCGGGTCCGCCTTCAAAACTTTACACGGATCCCGGATTATAAACTAGATTCGTTTAACCGAGTCCGCCTTCAACAATGTTTCCCGCAAAACTTGGAAAAACCTTTCTCGATCGATACTCTCCTAGTCATTTTAGACTCGGGGTATGTTTTTCTTTTGGCGGCTTTGCCGCTATGACAAATTTTGCGTAATCGGGCTTTTTACCCCGAGTCGCTCATGTCTTATATTTATACTCGCCTTGTCTATTTGGACTCGGGGTATGTTTTTCTTTGGCGGCTTTGCCGCTATGACAAATTTCGCGTAATCGGGCTTTTTACCCTGAGTCGCTTATGTCTTGTATTTATACTCGCCTTGTCTATTTGGACTCGGGGTATGTTTTTTCTTTGGCGGCTTTGCCGCTATGACAAATTTCGCATAATCGGGCTTTTTACCCTGAGTCGCTCATGTCATTCATGAATGAGTTAAAACTCGGTCTTTTACACCACATGATTTATGAAGGAGTTTCGAACCTCTATTCATACATGTTCGGTGTTAACCGGTCTCCGCCTTTATCCCTGTCGTAAGGGTTCATTTCATACGGAACTCGGATTTTAACTGCAGTCAGTGTAATCGGATTCCGCCTTCGAAACTCGTCCGAGTTTTGTTTGATGACTGGGCCAGAGTCAGAAATTTGCTGCGCAGAATGTGGGTCTGGGACCACCCATGGGCTATCAACCCTCCTGAGTGACTAACCAGAAATCAATCGGGAGTAAGAGCTATCCGCCACATATCTAGGTTTAGTGTCGCAACTAAACTCTAAATATTCTGACTTGATCAAGGTTGTTGTGACGGTTTGCTTCATTACCCCAAGCTTTGATGCATCATGGCCACAAGGGCTTCTTGGTTTTACCGCGTCCCAAAGGGAGCACATTTTAACCATAATGTGGGCGTTACCGCATCCTGAAGGAATACGTTTAACCATAATGTCGGTGTTACCGTGCCCCAAGGAAACACGTCTGTTTCCAAGGGAACACGTTTTAACCGTTATTTCCACGGAGCCCGGATTTTAACTAGATTCAGTTAAATCGGGGTCCGCCTTCATCCATTTTGTAGGGACGGACTCCAATCGAAACTCAGTTTAAACAATATTCCCATGGTCAATGAAAAATTTCTGAAGAAATCAAGTATTCCTCCATTTGTGAATAAAGAGGAGAAAATCTTCATGAGACATTTGTGAATAAGAAGGAGAAAATGCTTCAATAATTCTATTTCTTGGCTTCTCTTTTGCATTCGGAATTGATTGAACATATATCTGAAGAAAGCTGACGCAAATTCTCCAAATAAAGTTTTGCAGCATCAACCTACTTTAGTATTTATCACAAATGTATGAAACCACCTTCTCGCATATTTTATTGCACAATATTGGACTAAATAGAGGGATCCCAAACTCCACACTTAGTGGACCCCATTCATAACTTTCCTCAGGTGACAAATGATATGGTTCTTTTCCATGAAAGAATTTCAACAACCGAATGCAACCAACTGATACATCCTTGTTTGTATTGCTTGAGGATTGTCCAATGCTTGCACAGGTACCACTTTTTGAAACATTAGTCTCCATCGTAATTCCTAGAATCACCACCATGAACACGGATTCCCTCAATTTCCTTTTTCTCTTTAACATCCATAACCAATTGTTGGTGAAGGAATGAAACTATGAAGGGGATTATGGATCTAATCTTGCAAAGACCATTTATCATAATGCTGTAAGTTACTACATCTGGATAACATTTCATGTCTTTAATGGATTGAAAGCAGACAAGAGCTTCATCAATTTCCTCCGCTTTCATCAATGCATCGAGTAAGCAATTCAATGTGAATATACTAGAGGTCAGACCTTTCTGCATTCTCTCCTCCATAATTAAATATACTTCATCAATCCTTTGAGTTTTCCAAAATAAATTCCATAATAGATGGGTTTTAATCATGGATTTTGGCTAGTGCCGAAATAACTCAACTTTGTTTGTAGCGTTGTAAGTATTGACAATGGTGCCAATGTTCACAATTCGGATGGCATAAATGCTTGAAACAATTTAATAAAAAGGTGAATATCTAAAATTGCAAGGTTGGTCTTAGAAGACTTAACGCGATAGCAGAAATTGACTGCAGCAGCATGGATTCTGGTTCATCACAAATGAAATAAGAATACCTTTTGAAGCTTTCAAAAATGAGCCAAATTCGCCTCTGGCCAAAGGAAGCTGGGGCAAATCATATGTCTCCATGCCAATATCATCATCCAGAAAATCCTCCAAGCGATATTGCAACAATATGAGCTTGAATGGTCTGGTCAAACTTACACAAGTTTTTCCCTGAGAGAAACCATAATAATCCTGAATTGAGAGAAAAGGCCATGTCTGGTAAGATTCCTCTTAAGCGATTATGTTCCATGACTGCAAGGGAGCTTGCTTCAAGGGAATTTTAATCCAGGCCTTCATTGATTCCACCAAGACAGGAGCAAAGTTCCTTTCCACAAGAACATAATCGATTGCTATGCATGCTTGACCCACGCAAGACCCACATTTTGCGGAGACGATTCGTTTGGCGGCCACCTTGTGGTTCAGCAGACAGAGAAAGCGAAAGATTTTGTGATTAAGTAATCAACTAAAGCTTCAACGGCTTTCCGAGTTGCCCGCTGAATTTCTTCAACTTCTATGTCTGTGACAATCTTCAAACATTTACTGACAGCGGCAATAATCTCGGCATACATACAGTCTCGGCCTACAATCCCAGCAATTCCAATGTCATCATCAACCACGTTCAACCATGGTTTTCAAGCAAGTTTCCAGGAGAAGCAAGAAGTGAATAATCCCAAAGGAAGAGCACCCAAGAAACTAAAAGGATAGTGGCATGCACACGTGGCTTCATTTCCATCCCCCCACCAACAATGACTAATCTCGTGTCTCCATGCTTTAGAGTATAATTGCTTCGTTAAGTTTTCAATGTGGAGTCGACTGGTTACCACAGCAAGCACAGCGGACGAGATGATGCGTCTCAGTTGATATTTACAATAAAGCCATCCTGGACTTCAATCTCGGGCTTCAACGTCGGACTTCAATCTCGGACTTCTATGTGAAGCGGCTTAAAGCTGACCCCGGCAACTTTAATTTGGGCCACTCCATGAAGAGTATCCCGGCAACTCCCATCTCGGCCCCTCATAATCCCAATCACTCCAAACAAATGGATCTAATGAGGTATATCAATCGGCCCTGAAGGAGATCGACATTCGGCCAGAGAGCGACATTCATTATTGGAGCATATTTCCAAACCTGTTTTGGCGATTTGCAGCGATCTGAGATGAAGATAGATACTTGAGATCAACTGGCAAAAATTCCTCCTCGTATGATTCATTAGTGGATATGCCCCGGACTTTAAACGAGACGACTTTCACTTATAGTTCGAGACTTCAAATGTTTATCTCGGCTCCTCATAATGCCGGCTTCAATGATCTCGTTTCCTTTGCATGTCGGCTTTTGTTAAAGAAACCCGAGAACAAGTCTCTCAAGAACTCAAAGGAAAATCCATCACTGAATCTTGTCAGCATCATCCACAGCTACTGTTCCGTGCTGTTTGAGGTTCCTTAGAGTATTCCGGAAATAACTTAAGAACCAAGTCCAACATGAGAATCATATTCTTCCTGAGAGAACCAGCTACTGATAGAAGTTTGCAGTAATTTGTTTCCTTTAGAAAATCAAAGGCATGACGCTACTTTGAAATGACTAACTGAAACATTGCCTCGTTCATAGCTGTTGCAATAGACCCCCATATAGTTGCAACAATTTAATGACATTTGATTGAGGAAGTCTGGCTTCTCCTGGATAGTAACTGGAAACAGTTAAGCTGGACACCCGCCGAATTAATATCTCGGCATCTAGGCAACTCGGAAATATTCTTATGCTAGGTTAATATATATCTCGTCATACACCCTTCTCCGACTTACACTTCTCGACACCCCAGCGTCTTGACATCTCGGCAACTTACAGCAACTCGGCAACTCGGAAAAAATTGCTACGAAAGCAAGCAATGGATCTTATTTCTTCTCTCACAACTCGGATAAGCTGGATACATCTCGGCTAAGTCCACATTTCATATCAAGCAAATAATACATCCCGGCAGCTCAGAGACCTGAACTACGGGTTGGGAATCATTATGGAATAAAATATTAAGCCCATTCAGTGGCGCCCAACAAGGAACCAAACCCTAACCCTAAGGGAATGACCCATTATCCCACAATCACATAGTGGGAGGACTCGTGGGCAAAGAACATACGCTAATGAGGAGAACGTCTAAACGGGTCCTCTATGCCTCACTATAAATAAGAGGGGAATTCCCTTGAATCTTCAAGTATCTTCTACTCGCCTCTTTACAATTCAGTTATTACTGTAACACACACCCCACTCCCTTAGCGAAAGCCTTCATGTGTGTGCTTTGTGATCTCTTATTCTCATGGTATCCCATCCATGGATACCTGCAGGAGGTAGCTATTTGATCCTACATCAACATACTTAGCCACCTGTGCTGACATCTGTTTTTATGACAGAACAAAAAAGTAATAAATAACAAAACTAGAATAATTTATAGTGAAGCCACAGTAATATATATAGTCCCTGTTCCTAACTATTTCATAATAACCACACTTATTTATTTCGCTATTTACTATTTTAGTTTAACTATTAACTAATCTTATCTTGACAAAAAAAAAACAAAATGTATTACAACTTTGCCTGTGGACGGCCAGAGAAGTAAATTGCAAAGAAAACGTAGTTATTAGAAATAGTCAATAATAGGGACCATATTTACTACTTTGGTTTGCCATTTACTACTCTAATTTCGCTGTTTACTGCTTTTGTTTTAGAAATTCAAAAACTTTATTGAGTAATGATGTCTTTTCCTCGACATTTTTAAATTCTAAAGATTGATTTGACAATTGATATTCGAATCCATGATTTGGGATTTTGATATTTTAATGGTACTGGAAAATTTTTAAATAAGGTTACCAGGGTAGCATTTTTTTTTCTAATAACCCCATAGAAATATGAAATTTTCCTTGCACCTTTTTTAGGCCAAAATGAAATTAATTTCTGGAGCAAAAGTATTGAAGTGACCCTGCAGAAAGAAAGAAGAAAGACCTAGTGAATCACCTTACTTTAGTTGTAAATTCTCTTATATTGTTTGTCAATCACCTTATATATAATTCATTGTACATTCCTTTGTGTTTCTTGTGAATCACCTTAGTTTAGTTATAAAATTCCTTATTGTCGTTGTGAATGGTCTTAGTTTAGTCGTGAATTCCCTTGTGTTCCTTGTGAATCACCTTATTTTTGTTATAAATTCACACTAGTTTAGTTGTAAATTCCCTTATATTGTCCTTGTGAATTGCGTTAATTTAGTTATAAATTCAATTCCCTTATGTTTTTTTTTTTTTTTGTGAATCGCCCCTATTTTAGTTGTAAATTCGCTTGTGATTCTTATGAATCACCTTAGTTTAGTTGTCAGTTTCTTTATATTTCTTATGAACCACTTTACTTTAGTTGTAAATTCTTTAATGTTTCATCAATCACCCTAGTTGTAAATTTCTTGTATCCACCTTTGCAATTATAATTATTAAAACCAAGATGTCATTTCGCTTGACAACAAAGATAAATTACTCAAAAAATAAAAATTCCATTACAACAAAATTAGAGTTTGAATACAAATTGATACACATTAAAGTTTCAATTCAAATCTTTTTTAGAGCATCATGTATCTTGGACCTATCTCCTCTTAACTCGAAAGATTTATCGGGGGTCCAGATTAATTCAAATTGAGCCGGATAGGATCACAAGGGCGGCAAAGCTCTACCACCAAGTATTTAATATTGTTGCATTATCAGACCTCTAATTAAGCTGGTACAACCCCTTACCAGTCAAAGTGTTTAGTGGTTTTTATAATAACTACCAGTTTCAATTCAAATCTTTATTACTTCTTAAGAAAAGCTTAGTTGAGTAGTATGGGGTTTAAAACTTCTTAAGAAAGGTCTTAAATGAAAAAAAAATTTGGGAGTGCTTCTCCCAATTAACCGGCTTAAATTCAAATTTCACCCAAGAAGGGGGGGGGGTGATTTGGGTGATATTAAAAATTTAAAATGAATGTAATCAACAACAAAATCAAAAGATAAGAGTTAGAGAAATATCATCAAAGTGTACATAGGGGATTATACTAGTTTGACCTTAATCTCTTGATCTACGTCTAGTCTTTATAGTGCCCTATGAGATTTTCACTATATTCCCAAGATTTGATGGGTTCTTGGCACCACAATACATAGAGAGTTCATCAACATAGGACACTCACTCCCCCTTACACTTTGTAATTAAACAACCTCACTTAAGGTCCCACTACCTTGGGATTTTACAAAATTGAGCAAGGTTGGTAAACTCTCTCACAGAGTAAATAGATAAACACTAAAGTGCAAATCGAATATCAGAAGATAATAGAGAATAAACTGAGCAATAAATGTATAGATGATTTGTCGTTAGCTTTGTTAAATGCTTCGACTTGAATGCTTTGCTATTTATAGGCAGTCACCATTAATGAACATTATAAGCATTCAAATTTGTCTATTAAAGACAAATTGTGGTCATTGAAGAAATTCAATTTTCAGTCACTTTCGTCTTCGCTTCAACAAATGTTTTAGATGCAATCCTCTATTCTGCTCTGCTTTGCATTTAATGCTCTAACATATTTTTTTCTTTTGTTGCTTTTGAAGTTAACATATGGTTTAATCATCTAAAACTTATACATAAATAAAATTAGTAACATTGAGAAGTAGTATAAATAATAATCAAGTGTAATCATAAGTTAATCAAAGGTATTAAAATTCATAAGACATTGATTTTCAAAATACGATGAACTTGCACTCAAGTGTGATTTAGGATCACTCGTGTAATGACTTATCACTCAAGTGAATGCAGTATAACTAGAGTGCTAAATGAACTCTTAGTCTGGTAGTGAAGTTTTGTTGAAAAGTATAGCACTCGAGTGCTTAAAATGTAACTCGAGTGATCTTTTATTTGCATGGAAAATGTTTCAACACTACCAGTGACTCAATTAAATATTTGGATTACTTGCATTTGCTTGCAAGTGATCCTGGGTTACTCGCGTGATTCTCAGGGTCACTTGAGTGATCTTCAGTTAAGATCACACCACTCTTGGCTCATCTACAAGTGTCTTGCTAAAACCTGCAAGTTAACACCATCACTCAAGTGATTACTAATCCACTCGAGTGATATTTGAGCACATCACTCGAGTGCTAGAAACCAATTCGAGTGATATGCTCCAACTCCTAAAAACATTGTGAGTCACTTGTAAATTCTTGTAAGTGATATGGAATCACACGAGTGCTTACCCAATCACTCAAGTGATCATGCATTACTCCTGAATTTTGGCAAGTGACTTGCAGAACCTCTGGAAGTGAGGATGTATCACTTGTGTGCATTCATTGTCACTCGAGCGATCACCTCAAATCACTTGAACTGAATAACATTCACTCAAGTGTCTTATTGATCCAAGTTTATTTCAAATGCAGTCCTATCACTCGAGTGTTTAGAAACTCACTCGAGTGACTTGAATCATCAAGTCCACTTTGTATATCAAGATTTGTTTTAATCAAAACATAATAATATGAGAACTAAAAAAGAGATATTCGAATAGGAAGAAGATATAAGACCTTGGCTTGTCACATTTCTCTAACTAAATGACAATCCAACTCTATATGTTTTGGACATTCTGGAATGTTGGATTGCTAGCAATCTGAATAGCATATCTATTATCACATTTAAAAAGTGTTGGATCAATATAGGACAAATTGAGGTCATTTAGTAGATAAATGAGCCATTATAATTCACATGTTGTGGAAGCTAAAGCTCTATACTTAGCTTTAGAAGAAGATTGAGATACAATCCGTTATTTCTTAGCTCGCCATAGGATTAATGAAGAACCATGAAACAAAACCAAACTAGTAATTGAATGCCTAGTATCAACACAGCTAGCTCAATCAAAATCACTAAAACTCCTTAGACGTAAGTTAGGTTCAAAGGAGAGAAAATAACCACCACCAAGTGAAGATTTGATTTACCTTAGGACTTGATATGCTACTTGCAAATGGATATCTCTAGGGTCAGATATAAACTGACTTAAATTGTTGAGTAATAAAGCTTAAATCAGGCTGAGTGGTATTAAGGTATTAAAGGTGACCAATAAGCTTTCTATAATATGTGGATTGTAAAGTTGCATGCCCTTATCCTTTGAAAGCTTGAGATAAGGATCCATATGAATAGAAGGTGGCTTGTAAGCCAAATTTCCAGTATCTTCAAGTAATTCTAAAGCAAATTTCCTTTGTGAGAGAAAAATACCTTCCTTAGAACGAGCAAGTTCTAAATAAAAACATTATCGTAGCTTGCCAAGGTCTTTAATGGTAAAGTCTACATCTAATCACCTTTTAATAGAGTTGATTTCATATAGATTACTCCTAGCAAGAACCACATCATCAACATACACTGATATGATAGTAAGAGACGAAGAAGTGGCTTTAAAAAACAAAGATTGGTTAGAAGCATATTAAACACAACCATATGAAAGTAAGGTAGTAGACAATTTGGAATACCATTATTGACTTTCTTGTTTTAAGCCATGAAGTGATTTTGCAATTTGCAAGCCAAGTTAGGAGAAGAAGGTGTAAATCCTTTAGGCAACACCATATAGACCTCTTCATTCAATTTGACATGAAGAAAAACATTATTGACATCTAATTGATGAAAACACCAATTCTTGACAGCAACAATAGAAAGTAACAACCTTAGAGTAGTCATGTTTTCTACGAGCGAAAAAGTATCAAAATAGTCAATGCCCTCTGTTTGTATGTATCTTTTGGTTACTAGTCTAGTTTTATGTCGTTCAATCTCACTATTGGATTTGAATTTTCTTTTATAAACCCAATTGCATCTGATGGTTTTCTTACTATGTGGCAATGAAGTTAAAACCCAAGTCTGATTCTACCTAAGAGAATTATCTCTTCTTACATATCATCCCTTAATATTGAGTGTTTAACAGCTTGATTATAGGTCTTTGGATCAGGTGAATAAGGGGTAGAGAAAAAAATATGTGTGTTGGAAATGGAAGAATAAGATAAAATAAAGGACAAAGGATAGCGAGGATTACCTTTACTTGATGATTGGCCAGTATTAGAAATAAGAGCACAATGATAATCATGAATATATGTAGGGGGCTTATGGGGTCTAGTGGATCGACGAAATGAAGTGACTAAGAAAGGGAAGCAGGAGAAGAAGATAAAGAAGTAGAAGATGAATCAGCTTTAGGTGAAGAAGTAGATGGTTCGGTGATAGAAAAGGCGATAGAACTCAATGAAGAAGGGGCAAGAACCTTGTGATCATCATCCAAAAAATTATGAAATGCTTAAATATTTGGATCAGAGGTATGAATAAGAAAGGAGGAAGGATAGGAAATGAAACTGTTAGTCTTAAAAGGAAAAATCAGTTCAAGAAAATAACATCTATAGATAAAAAAAAAAAGAACTGATTTGTAGCTAAGTCTAATAAAATATAAGCTTTCGAACCAAAGGGATAACCGAGAAAAATGCATTTTCGAGACCGTGGATCAAACTTAGATTTGTTGTTAGTTAAAGTGGAAGCAAAACACAATGAACTAAAAACTTTTAAATTATAATATGTGGGTTTAATGCGATATAATTTCTCAAAAGGTGTGGTATTATGTAAAATAGGTGAGGGAAGTCTATTTATTATAAAAGTGGCATGCAGAACATCAAAGGACTAGCATGCAATAGGTATATTAGATTGAAAGATCAAAGCTCCAGCAACACTTAAAATATGTTGGGGTTTCCATTTTGCAAGTCCATTTGTTGAGAAGTCTTAATACAAGAAGTTTTATGCATAATACCTTTAGAGCCATAAAAATCAGTCATAGAAAATTCAAAACCATTATTAAAATGAATCACTTTAATAGTAGAAGAAAATTGATTTTCAACTAGAGTAAAGAAGTTTTAAGTTGTATTCTAGCATCATATTTCAATTTCAACAAAAATATCTAGGTAAATTGTGAGTAATCATCAACAATAATGGCAAAGTATTTATGACCTTGAACAGAAGAATTGAAAATGGACCTAAAATTCCTACATGAATCATATCAAAGATGTTATTTCTTGAACTAGAGCTTATAGGAAATGTAAGACGTTTTTTCCCCCAGCAAAATAACATGTGTCACAAGCAAGGGAATGGGGAATAAAAGATATATCAGGGACTTCTTTATTCATACCATATAGTGTTGAGTTGGAGAGGTGACCCAATCAAAGATGCCATATGGTGAAAGTTGAAGTTGATGTTGTAGTAGCTATGTGAGGAATTGAGGTATTGAAGGACGAAAGCATATCTACATTAAGAAAATATAGCCCTTCAAAGACTTTAGATGTACCAATCATCAATGAAGGTTGGAGCAAGTGTATCTAACAATAATTGGAATAGAAGATAAAGAAACAATTAAGAGAAGATGTTAAACAAGACACTAAGATAATGATGAAGGTAAAATTTAAAATGTAAAGAACATTATGTAAAATTAAAGACGGAGAAAGAGTAACTATCCCAACAAAAGCTACACCATGAGAACCTTTAGATAGCCTCACAAAAATTGGAGAGATAGAGTGGCAAGAGGAAAATAAATCTAAATAACAACAAACATTATAAGTAGAACCAAAATCAATGATCTAGGTAGCAAAAGTTTGAAAAGAAAGTGAGAGACAATTACCTTAAATATAAGAAACAAATGTGGAGACATGATTAATAAAGGCAGAAGTGAAAGACTGAGAATTACTCAATAGATAAAGAAGACATTGATACTAATTAATCAAGAGAAAGTTGAGGCAAAACAAAAGCTATTGATGTAGTTGAATGTGGAGGAAGAGGCTTAGCAATATGAATTTCTCTAGCAGAGGCAAAGTCTAGGATTGAAACATTGTTCACCATGGCGGAAGAACTAGAATGGAATTCAAAACCTGGTGGAAAACGATGTTTTCGATAGCATGTCTCTTCAGTGTGACGCGACTTTTCACAATACGTGCACTGCTTATTGTTGTGTTGTTTCTATGACACCCGACCTTATTACGCCTTTATTTATCAGAGTGCAAGTGCACAGGCATCGAAATAGTTTGGACGACTTAATTGCGGAATAAAACTTTCTTAAAATAACTTAGTTGAAAACATGAGGATAAATTTTTCGCTATTCAAATCTATCCCATAGTGGAATATTAATACATTAATCCAAAATAGACAAATGATAAACGATAAAATACAGTCCATCTACTCATATTTTTCAAAAAAGTTCCTTCTACTATAACCCTTACAATTGTTGGAACTTATGCTCTAGGGGCAAGTCATTTTACTTTAAATGTTAATGTCATCTAAATTATTTTTCCGTTTAGTTATCATATTGTTTGCATGTTTGTTATGATAACTGTGTCCTTGGACGTATCATAAATATTGTCCTAAATGTCCCTGGTCAGTCATCTATGCGGGAGCAAAGATGAAATAAGAACAATATGACTTTGATGAGTATGAAGATACGAATCAAAGTCATAGGCACTTGTAAGAGTACAAGGTGTTGGATCGACCCACTATGAGAAAGCTGCATGGATTAAGTCATAAGCTTTTCTCATGTATAACTACGTCACAATGCCCTTTGACCTGAGATCATCATGGATTCCTACATGAGAGTCGCTGATCTTTGACCTAGTCAAAAGTCACCTTTGACCAGGTGATGATAAAGGCTTCGATCGGGATTAGTGATTTTCATGCAGAGGAATGTGAATGGTCAAGATGGAATTTGTCCCTCACATTTATAGAGAGATAATACTGGGCCCCTCGATGAGTGAGTCTAGGAAATGTATGATCATACTACGATGGAAAGGAGTTTTCCATTTCAATTGTTAGTCTACTCAAGAATCGAGAAAGTAATGGTCAAGAACATGAGGTTGACATTATCCATGCTTCATCCTTGACCAAATTATCGCGTGACAAAAGGGACGTGACATGGTTGTATGATAGGTTGTATCGTATTATTGATCCCCATATGAGTTGGGTAATCGCAATGTCTTGCTAGAGGCCGCTTGCGACTTGTGGGCTGGTACAGTATTGGCCCGCTGCCAATCTCATATGGGCCTGCAAGGTCGCACACAAGAATAGCCCAACACGAGCAAAAGTGTCCAGATTCAATGTATGCCTATAAAATTTTATCATTGTCATTAGAGGATTAAAAGTGGTTATCAACCCCTAATATTCTCTTAATAATAATACCCTTTTTATTTTGTATGGTACTATATTAAGTGTCATGTCCTTTAAAAATATTAAGAAGGGTTGTCCTTGTCACTTTAGAGTCTTTATAACCCTTAATAGACAAGTTATCCAAAAAAACCTTTACTTTGTACGTTATGCACAATTAACAACATGCATGACTATTTTAAGACTTATAAAAAATTCAGCCTTTAACTTTTCTGAGAATTTAGAAAATTCATAATTTGATCTATACAACTCCAAATGGAGTGATTCCAGTTTATACTTAAACCTTGATAAGTCTATTTTTATCAATTAAAGTCACCTTGATAAGTCTATTTTTATAAATTAAAGTCACCAAGTTAATTTATGGCTGAGAAAATTCCCAACTTTCAAAAAACACAGGCAATATCCAGAATTTTCCAGATTTCTTGACCAATCTTTGAAGAATCACAACTCCTTCAATACTTATCAGAATTTGACAAATTACCTATCCAATTAAACCTCTATGTGTCTACTATTTATCTAGAAAATTTCACATTTTTTTGATTTTGTTTACTTGGTCCAACATTCCATGTCATTTTCATGCTCCAGAAGCATACCAGAAATGTCTAGGATTTTAGCTCAACTTCCAAAAATTATATCTTGAGCTATAGACCTTCTTTTAAGGTTATCCAAAGCTCGTTTTAAACCTTATTGAGTCTACTATTTACTGTAAAAATTTCATGTAAAAAATCAAACGTTTGCCATTTGAAAATCAAGCCTGAAACCGATATGCTCTCTGGAAGTGCAAAAATGTTCTAGGTTTTTGGCTGAACTTTGGAAACTCATATCTCTCATTTTACACGTCCGTTTTGGGTGTTCTTTAGCTCGATTTAAAGATTATGATGTTTACGAAATCTCCACAAAATTTCAGGGTCAAAGGAGTTTGTTTGCCCTGGTTTTACCTTACCCAAAATTTACTGTTCCAGTTGCAAACTCAATTTCCAAATTCACGTAGCTTCTCATTTTATGCATATGACTCATATTCACACATGCATATACTACATTTAAGAATTCTCTTTTATTCTCTAATGGTTTGTGAGGCTACTCAAACATTTCATATGTGTAAAATATGCCAAAACCGTCTCTGTTTTAGTTCTATAAAATAGACCGACGTGCAGAAGCAAACCAAGCTTCAAACATTAACCAATTCAGAACCTCATGCTTTCAATGTTAAGCTTAAAACGTGCAAAAACTAGAAGGAAGAAGCTCAAAGACTCACCATGTTTGAAACTCAAGCTTGTAATGTTCAGACTCCTTCATCTTGACAGTTCGAACACCTTGTTTATATCGTCTCTCTCTCTCTTCCTTCAACTTCCTCTTCTTCTTCTATCTCGGTGTCTCTCTGGGGCTCGGCCTTCCTTTTCTCATATTTTCAGTATCATCCTCACGGTTTCACTTTGTTTTTGGGCTTTAAAACAGAGCGCACACACAGCACCAATGCCTTCTCTCTTTCTCTCTCGTACTCTACATTTCTGCTCTCAACTCTCTGCTGCTCTTTGAGTTAATGGATGAAAAGGAGTAATAGTGTATATACACACACACACATAAGGACCTAAAGGTCTAGCCGAGAAGGAGCCAATGGTTGAAGACGTTTAGAGCAGCGATTGAAGACGTCTAATTCAAAGGACAAAAGGAAAAATATGACATTCTCAATGGATAGAAGCAATGACCTAACACTCCAATAGCTACATTGAAGAGCAGCGATCATCAATTATTCTCATACTATAAATAAAAGAGCAACTACGACACTATGCATATTTACTGTTACATTCATTGCTAAGTCTTCAAGCTCAACCCTTGTGTGATTGTGTACTTCAATTATCAATTATTTAATCATGTGAGAGATTATACTCCAGCATTTATTACGGTTAAGATACTCAAGGTAGTGGGACCTTGAAAGGGCATTGATTTCAAAGTGTAAGGGGAATCGAGTGTTCCGTGAAGAGGAACTTGCTTGTACTTAGAAACCAAGAGCCCTCTGAATCTTGGAATGATAATGGAACTCTCATAAAGGCTTTTAAGGACTGGATGTAGGTCAAGTGGATTAGACCAAACTATTATAAATATATTGTTTCCACCTTCATGATATCTCTTCAACTTTACTCTCTTCATTAAACTTGTGTTTATGTTTAACATTTTTAATATCACCTAATTCAACCCCCCTCTTGGATGAAAGACTTGAACTAATAATTTGAGCGATCAAGTGGTGATACCACCAAAACTAGAGAAGGATTTTCATTTGGATGTATTTAATAAGGGATACTTTTGTCAACAACAGTATCGGTGGCCATGGAAGCTCAAAGAAGCTATGACAAGAAAGAGGAAAATCGAAGAAGGTAAAGTGCAAAGAGATAAGGTTAGAAAGGGTAGAGTGAGAAAAGGTCGAGCTCGTGATACCAATAAATAAACTGCACTAATTTCCATTACTATGACATCAGTATTTATACAATAACCATGAAACAAACTATGGTTAGAATGCATAACAAAAAGTAGTTATAATTTAACTATAAGAGTACTATTTTATCGTTGACAATCATTAATAAAATTGACTCCTTACAAAGAAAGTTGTTCTATTGCCCTTCATTATCTCTTATCTAATTTTTGAACAAACTTCCACATTATCCTGATGGATTTTGAATAAACATGAGGCTCTTAAGATTATCTTTTGCTACTTCATGATCCTATCTCAGAATATTATAAACATATGATTTTTTTTTTCCTATTATTGGCATTATAGCATGTTAAATCATCACTCATATATCTTCAAACCAAAAGCATTCTATCTACAGAAGATTTCAAAAATTCAACAGCATATCCATGTGCATATCTACCTACCCAATTTCCTCAAAATTTGCTCACATGATATAATAACAATCATCACACACTCACTGTGATCTCTTTTTTTCTTCACATTCTCGTCAAACAAACAAACAAATATGAGAAGTCATATCTAGTTTCTCTTATGCCTCACTCTCTTCATCATACTCAAACTCATTTAAAGCAAATTTATCATCAAACTATGCTACTTCCCAACCTTCTCTAAAATCACCTCGAACTTACGGGTCAATGTCTCTGAAGAGACATTGTTATCGCCAACTCTATCTGGCCGATATCATAAATAATCTCTGATCAAATCATCATATCTAAATCCATTATGTAGATCTTCATGTCTTTCCCTTGCGTCAATGGAATTTGAAGAACTATGTCTACAATATATACTGTTTTAGCATAGGACACATCGGAGATTGTATTCGATTGATTTGGCAGGCTAGTGATTGTGGATTAAAGACCAGGTTTTTTTTTTTTTTTTTAAAAAAAATTAACATAATGAAAACCCCCTCAAATATTTCTTGTCCTTTTCAATAATCCTATCTAACTCAGTTAGTGGTTGGCCAACTATGTAAAGTCTGGGAACTGAGGAAAGACTTTCCTTGGCTAGCTAGTCTGCAGCACTATTAGACCACCTTGGAGCATGCTGAACTACAACCTCTCAATCTCTTGCCACTATATACGTTTAGCCTCTTCAATGATCGTATAGTCTTTATGTACCTCGTTCACTTTTTCTAAATATAGCATGAGAGCTTCCATAGAATCCGATTAAGACTCACATTTCATAATCCTATGTCTCAAGCTATCTTCAAACCATGCACACAGCCCCAAAGCTCCATTGTGAGGCTATTACCATAATCAAATCTAAAAATGAAACCATGTAGGAATCTGCCTGCATCATCTCTTAAAACCCCACCACAAGATTAGGATTTTCGTCATATTAGAAAATGCTCCATCAACATTAATTTTTATCCATCCCAATTCTAGTGGTAACCATTTTACCTCAGATACAATCTACTACGTCCCACTCTTCTCTCCTTTTAGCAATTTGCAATGTGCCTCCTAAATACTACACAATATCGTCTTCATATTGTTTCGAAGCATTTTTTCGTAATCACCTTGTTTTCAAACACATATACATTCTGCCATCACCAAACCCACTTGCAAGTGGCAACAAATATTTCGCACTAGTCATTATCTTCCTTAGTGCACTTCTTCATGATGTTCTAATGAAACCACTCAGAAAATATTCAATTCGAGAACCTTCTCCAGATTGATGGGGGAATAATCTCTCTCTACAAATCTAATGTGTTGCTACAATGCTGAAGGACAAGAACCAGTCCTCAGACGCTACTCCACAACTAGGCATCTATCTATATCACTCAACCCCTTTGTTTGTTAAGACACATTAGTTAAAAAACATTTATGCATATTAGTCTAGGCAAACATCTTGTATCATTCAAGGAGTCTTCATTTCCATATTTTATCCTAAAAAGGATTAGCTGGATCATTCTCGAAGCTAAGAATGTCATAAGTCGATCTAACTACAAAATTGTCATTCTTGTTCCATTCCTATTGTATCCCTCCACTACCATTCACTTCGATTCTTGCTTCCACCTTGGCCCATGTTTTTTAATGCCCATCCATAGTTTGAACCAGGCCTCTCTTGGTCAATTATGAGAAGACAATCATACCACATTTATACTTATCTTGAATAATCGTTGCCTAGAAATCATCGCGCCGCTTCATTAGATTCCACCCAACCTTTATTAAATAAGAGCAGTTTTGATGCTTTGCGTGCCTGATGCCAAGTCCCCCCCTTCTTCTTTGGTTTGCATATTTCATCCCAAGCAACAAGTGGTGTCATCTTATGCTCCTCGGTGTAGCCCTAAAGGAATTTCCTATTATGTTTATCCAAAACATTATAAGTGTTCGACGGGATGAGAGATCTCTGCATGAGATAACTAGAAATGGAAGACAAAACTAAGGATATTAACATTGACTTCCCAACCGTAGAAATAGTATTTGTTTTTCACTTCGATAATCTTTTTCTGATTTTCTCAATGACATCTTTATATGTATCCTTGACAACTCTCTTATGATGAAGAGGTACACCAAGGTACTTACCCAAGTCACTTGCCTAAGTAAAGCCAAATTCACCACAAATCTCATGACACCTATTATAATTCACATTTTTAGAGAAGAAGACACTAGTTTTAGAAACATTCATTCTAAGTCTAGAGCTTGCATAGAAAGAACAATGTCCTCCCAACCATAAAAATAATATTTGCCTTCCACTTCGATAGTCTTTTTCTGACTTTCTCATTGACATCTTTATATGTATCATTGGCAACTCTCTTATGATGAAGAGGTACACCAAGGTACTTAGCCAAGTCACCTACCTGAGTAAAGCCAAGTTCACCACGGATCTCATGACACCTATTATGATTCACATTTTTAGAGAAGAAGACTCTAGTTTTAGAAAAATTCATTCTAAGTCTAGAGCTTGCATAGAAAGAACAATGCAACAATGGATAGTCTTTGCTTTCTCAATAGAAGACTTGACAAACAAAATAATATCATCCACAAAAAATAAATGAGTAATCGGTGGTCCATTTTTAATGAGCAAAATAGGCTTCCAACACCTTTTCACAGCCTCAACCAGTATCAAATGCACGAGCTTCTCCATACAAATAACAAATAAATAAGGAGAGATAGGATCACCTTGTCTTGCACGTCACACTAGTGCAAAAAAGGGTTTTAAGACCGCCTCATTTAGACCGGACATTCGACGCCCCTGTCTTAAAGGTATGACCGGTGGCAGTTTTGTAAATATAAAGAACTTCTTATGTATGACCGGTGACAGTTTTGTAAATATGAAGAACTTCTTATACCGGATCATTTTTTCATCGGTCTTAAATATATTATTCAGACCCCTTAAAAAACAAACCGGTCTTAAAAATGTTATTAAAAAAAAAAATCAAATATCAATTACTTTATGGAGAAATCTCACACAACCGGACTAATATTTTCTGCGGTCCAAAATAATAAGGAAAAATTTAAATATAAAGGTAATAAAGTTTTAAGACCAAACATATTTAAAAGCCGGTCTTAAAAGTTATTCTTTTAAGACCGGACATAAAATGCGGCGGTATAAAATATAGAAAAAGAGTGCGGATAAAAAATTAATTACTTTTAAGACCTGGACTTTAATATGACGGTCTTGAATATTAATTAATAAGACCGTATCTTTGTTTATCCGGTCTTAAAAATGAACCTCCAAATAAACATTTCTTCGTGCGAAAGCTTTTGTTACTATCACTGAAGAACCTCTGTTCACGTTGCGAAATCCTTCCTGTTGCATTACCTCTCTTCCTGTCTCGAAAATGAACGGTGAAAATGATTCTATTCGTGTTCTGGGAACGCCAGTTACTAGTGTGACTGGTGTGAGTCAGAACGAACCCTCTTCATCTCACAATGAGCCTCGTAACCGCCCTGCACGCCGTGGTAGAAGAGGCACACGAATGATGGATGTAACCCTAATTCGGACTTCTGGGTCAAGGCTGGAGATTCAATTTGATGAAAAGTTGGAACCTTTCGGTCCCAATAAATGCAAATATACTAGTTTTGTTGGCTATCTAGTACGCAGCAAGGTTAGCATCGTGACAGATGAGTGGAAAAATGTGGACGTTGGCACAGTAAAGGATCCTATTTGGGACACTATCCGGCTTACATACACTGTCCCTGACTGTCAGAAGTTGAAAGACAAGACATTGTCTTATTATGCTGATTGGTGAAGGAAGTTTAAGACCTTTCTAGCTAACAAGTATATTTTTGCTGAGGTTCAGCCTGAAGAAAATGCTTGGAACAAGTACACATTTATTGATGAACAAACTTGGCAACAATTTGTTCAGCTACGGACCACTCCTGAAGCTCTGGTGAGTTTATATTTAGTTTTGTTTGCCCTTTTGTGTGCTTATTAACCTATGCGGATATGTGAATGTTATTGTGTTCATCTAATCTTGTTAGTTAAATGGTTTGGTGTGTGAATAGAAGTATACATTTGCTGCCTTTGTCTATGCAAGTATGATATGTAAACCCTGAAAAGGTAAAATACTAAGAAGGTAATTAGGGAAATAATAATGGCATAAGAGTCAAGCCATTATTATAGTCTTAGTTATGTTATAGTAAGTAGTGGTTAGACATTGTTGTTAGTTAGTTAGTATGTTAACTGTGTAATGGTTTCGGTGCAAGCTGTTATTGGGCCTTAAGAGTCAAGCCTCTAACTATATATAAGAGGTTAGTCAAATATGTGTAAGAACTAGTTATGATGAATGAATAAATTGATCGAGTTGGCGCATTTCGCAACTCCCTTTCCTCTGTTTCTCCCAATTTCTTCTACAATTCTACATCTTTCTTAAATAAAATGTTGAAACTTGATGAAGTGAATTTGACTAATGTTTGACCTTCATATGAAGCAGAAGTTCTCTAATTTCTGTTAGTAAGATGGCTGGAATTCATAATGAATAGTTTTTTTCAATTTTGATTCACAGAAAAGAAGGGAACAAGCACAGGAGATAGGGAGAAAGAATGAGTGCCCGCATAGGGCTTGTCGCGGCGGATATGAAATGGCAGAAAAAGAATTGATGGCGGCCAAGCGGAAGAGATTGGAAGATGAAGCTGAATCCAATCCTTCTGCGATAGTTGATCAACCATCTCCAATACGTCGCGAAGAGTTGTAGTTGCATATTCGGCAAAAGCCAAGCGGTGCCTACACGAGTGAACAAACTCGTGTAGTTGCTGAAAGAATTGTAAGTATCGTCATTGTTATTTTTTAGTTACTAAACATGTTTCATTACTAAGCTTTTTGTTATCTATATCTTATAGGAAGATCTTAAAAAGAAAGAAGCAGAGGGATCTTTTGTGTCGGGCGGGAGGAATGACGTTCTGACCGTTGCAACCGGAAAACCAGATCATGCGGGGCGTGTAAGGGGGGTTGGAGGACGGGTAGGCCTGAAGGAATACTTTGGTAAATTCAAACGCCACAAACAAAGTATGGTTACCCGGGAGGAGATGGAACAAACGGTGGCCAAAATAAATGAGGAAGCAGCAGTTAAAGCAGCTGCTCAAGAAGCTTCATTGACTACAAAGTTGACTGCAAAGTTTCAATCCCGGATGAGCAAGATGGAGGAGGAAATGAATGAATTGAAGCTTCTATTGAGCTCTCGTCTAGAGAGCAGTGTTCCCTTCACACATTTACTTGCACCTATGCAGCAGAGCACTAGGGGGAGCTGCATTGTTGGACAGTCAGAGCAACCTTGTGACCTGTATGTGGAGGATCGTGATAGTCAAAGACGATTAGGTGCAAAAGGGACTGTCCACAACTTGGGATCAACTGTACACCACCAACAAATGGCTGATGATGAAGTCAGAGTGTCAGTTGAAAAGGTGATCGTTGATGCACCTCTCCCTCTCCCAACTGATCAGCTGAAGCTTGTGAGTGATGTCAAGGGAACCTTGATCTCTTGGCCAGTAAAGCTTGTACATGTCTCTACTCCTCCTGAAGCTTCATCCCCTCCTCCTCAAGTTCCATCCCTTACTGCTAATTTGACTTCCAAGGAAAAAATATCTGATTTAGCAAAAAAAAGGATATTTTAAAGATAAATCGTGGCCTGTCAATGAAGTAGCAGGCGTCCCTCATCCTGAAGATGTTTACCTTGACATTGAAGATGTAACGTCCCTGCTGCTTCTTGGACAGGAGCATACTAATCCAATCCTTCAACTGTTTATGAAGTAAGTATATGATTCTATGAGTACATAATTTAAATGCATAGTTTAGACACACATACATATATATATATATATACTAATTCCCTTATCGATGTCATTATTGTAGGTACATGCATCAAGAATTGGTTGAACAGGGCAGAATCAATGATTTTGGTTTCTTTTGCCCAGTCTTTGCAAGTACAACACCCTTGAAGAATATACAAGAATACATGTCAACAATGGTGTGTGAAGTGATAAGAAAAGGTGTACGTGTTTCCATACTACCACGAGTGCATATCACAATTCTTGTATGCAATTCACTTAATTTTGCTACATATATCACTGAGTACTTTGCTGCTGTGAATTTTCATCCACCACTGGCAGTTGGTCCTCATGTGCATGGAGGATCATAAAGTTATCTTCTTATGCTCCACTCACAGTGAGCCAGGGTCTACATTGACGCAGAGCGTCAACAAGTAAGCATGTCATTTTGATTCTCTTGTCTGAAATCTCTACTGTGAATTTTCAGTGAACATTATTGATAAATTTGTGATTTTGATGATAGTGCCATGAAGACCTTCCAAATTGAGGTAAACAAAAGGCGTGGGTCTCAGGCCACTTATCCTAAATGGTACAAACCACAGGTTAGTACATATTTGGACACTGGCACACTGCCTTGTGAACTTGGTCAGTAAGCTATATATGGTAGCTCTTATATATATTTCTTGTTCGTTTTAGACCCGTCAGCAACCAACGGGGTCCAACTTATGTGGCATCTACGTCATGAAACACATATATGATATTATCACGAAAGGAATGACTAAATTAACTGCAAAGGTAAATGTATTTGATGTTACATATTATGGCTTAATTCAGTTTCTGGCTTAATGTTACATATGAAATATGCACGCAAGTTAATTCAGTTTCTATCTTTGATGTTACAGAGGTTTGCCGGTCCTACTCCCTTTCCTGATGATGAAGTGGAGCACATACGCAATGTGTTTTGTGAATATCTGTATGACCTAATTAAATCTTAAATTCATTTGTAAATATACATACGCAATGTGTAATTCAATAATAAATTTGTTTATTTTTTCAAAGAATTCGTTCATTCATTCTAGCTATTTAGTGCTTGAAATTTGAGGTACAAGATGTTGTAAATGAGCAATAAGATACTCGAAAAGTATTCGCGACTTCTATGACATAAATTAATTAAGGGAAAAGCCAATGATTTAAACTTAATTGGAAAATTAGGAATTTATTTTCCTTGTAATCTATAAAAAAAGGAAATAATAATAATAATGAATAATGAATAAAGTACTCAGTGACTTTTATGACCGCATATTTTGTAAAGTTCCGGCCATAAAAGACTTTTAGGATAGTATATTTGTTAAAACTACGGTCTTAAAAGTTTTCGTTTATTTTACAAATATGGCGAGACCTTTAGGACCACATATTTATTAAACATCCGGTCCTAAAAGTCTTCGTTTAATTATAAAAATATGGCTAGACTTTTAGGACCGCATATGATATAACCGTCCGGTCCTAAAAGTCTACGTTTAATTATAAAAATATGGCTAGACTTTTATGACCGCATAATATATAATCGTCCGGTCCTAAAAGTCTACGTTTAATTATAAAAATGTGGCTAGACTTTTAGAACCGCATATTATATGATCATCCGGTCCTAAAAGTCTACGTTTAATTATAAAAATATGGCAAGACTTTTAGAACCGCATATTATATAATCGTCCGGTCCTAAAAGTCTACGTTTAATTATAAAAATGTGGCTAGACTTTTAGAACCGCATATTATATGATCGTCCGGTCCTAAAAGTCTACGTTTAATTATAAAAATATGGCAAGACTTTTAGAACCGCATATTATATAATGAGTAAATACCCTTTTGGGTCCTCGACAAAAAACACGGACCCCATTTTCGTCCCTAGGGACTAAAATGAGACTTTTTTATGGACTAAAAAGGGCTTTTTGGAAATTTGTGAGGGACCAAAATGTTCACAAATTGACCCTTATTCGTCCTTTTCTGGGACTAAAATGACATTTCTTTGTATGAGGGACCCAAATGGAGTCCGTGTGTTTTTCTAGGGACCCAAAAGGGTATTTACTCTTATATAATCGTCCGATCCTAAAAGTCTACGTTTAATTATAAAAATGTGGCTAGACTTTTAGGACTGTAATTCATTAATTATCCGCTCCTAAAAGTCTATGGCGAGACTTTTAGGATCGTATATTCGTTATTAGTCCGCTCCTAAAAGTTCAGTCTAAATATTTTTTTAAAAAATATGGCTTAACCTTTAGGACCGTGTTTTTGTTAAACTTCCGGTCTTAATAGTTTTCCTTTAAACATAAATGTTGACTCTTTTTTAAGACAAATTATTAAGGTTCAAGACAACCGAGGTTCTAGCGTTCTGCTCAAGCTAGGACCCTCTTTGTCGTCGATGTTACTTCTCCGATGTTGAGCGGATTATCGGTTTCCTTTTCTTTGTCTCTTTTCTTTTTGTCGGAAAAAGAAGGAAGATAATGAAAAGGACACTGAAAATATTCAAATCAGGGAGAGGTAAAACCGACGACAACGACGGTCCAACCTTGAGAAGAATAGTCACTTTGCTTGTTTTTATTTGAATAAGGTAAACGGTTTTTGTGTGTTTTTTGTTTTGTTTTATTGTATGTTCTTAACCAACGATAACGATGGTTAAACCTTGACAATGTTTTGTTTGTTTCCTTTTTTTCGGAGAAAGAAAAAAGATAATGAAAAGGACGACGTGAGACGAAACAAAAATATTATATATTTTTGAATGCTTTGCCCCGTTAGGGGCAAAGCAGCAAAGACATGAAAAAAACATTAAAAAAAACTACTCCCCTTCGTTGTCGGAGGGGGGAGTCGTCGGAGAGGTCGTCAACGTCGTCATCTCGAAGGATCGTACTCAACGTCCCGGGCGTCGAGTACCGCGGTCGGCTTGTTGTTGACGGTGTAACGGTTGGCCCAAGCGTCGGTCTATATGATCGACGCGGGCCGAGCTTGCTACATCATCGGTAGAATGAGGGGTTCGGAGGCGCGGAGGAGGGTACGGAAAAGGAGGACGTGGTGGTGGTGGTGGAGCAGCCATTACGGTGGAGGTTTTTGAAGTGATGGAGAAGAATGTGAAGGAAGTAAAGTAACATCGGGTTTAAATAGAGAACCCTTCCTGAACAATGTGAAACGCCGAAAACAATAACGAGGAGACGCATAGTTTCTCAGAATACGAGGAGACGCCTAGTTGGGAAGTTTATCTGGAAGTTAAAGAGACTCTGAATCATTCATTTGAACAGAGTGTAAGGATACGACTCTGCTATCTGAGAAAGGAATGAACCTTTAATACCGAATATTGTAAAAGATCCGTTATTAAAACTAATATTTTTTAAGAAAAAAATTCTTACTTAAAAAAAATTGAATTGAAAAAAATAAATGAATTCTAGGACCGGACACAAGGTAAAAGGTCGGTCTTAAAAGTGATTGAAAAAAATAAATAATAGACTTTTAGGACCGGATATATTATAAAAGGTCGGTTTTAAAATCAATTGAATTGAAAAAAATAATAATAATAGAATCTTAGACCGCATATTTATTAACTCCTCATACCTCTCTGTCCTTATTAAACTCCTCATACCTCGTAACTCCATACTACGTGGCTCTTAATGTATATAAACTCCTTATACCTCTCTGTCCTTATTAACTCCTCACAATCTCGTAACTCCACACAACGTGGCTCTCTGCCCCAACTGCTCAAACCATGGTTAGATACAAGAGAACCGCTCGTAGGGGTACTCCTACTCCTGATGCTCGTGCCTTCCGTAGACCGTTATACTGTCACACCCCAAAAATTGAGAAGTGACTGACCCGGAATCTGAGATAACTCACATTCCTTAAGCCTTAAAACATATAGAATTTCCAACACTTATATATAGGCATATTTACAATATATAGAAAATAAATATCATAACTATATTTCATATAACAAAACTTGTTCACTTTTGTAGAAATTTCGATAGAGTTATCCTTGCAAGCGGGATCTCCCAAAAATTCTACAATAGCCTGATATTGTCAAGAGAAGCTCTGCTCCTTATCATCAAATATAAAACATGCAAATCATGTGAGGACCCTATCTATAGAATACGTGGAGCACCTAAATTACAACAATAAAAACATAGGTGCGAATGTTACATTAATTGGGGATTTTTAACATGACGCTTCAACTTCAAACAACAGTATGGACTTTCAATGATCAGCAAGAGGATCCAAGTCAGCCGCACTATCTGAGACCAAAAATAATTTTCCGGTGAATAACGTCCCATTAATGAAAATAACTAAAATATGTAAAGAAATAACTTGATAGGATGAAAGTATATAATAAACAAAAAACTGGTAATTTCAACTTTCAAGTACGAAATGATAAATGTAGATGCCATTACATAAAAAGGTTATTAATAAGAAAATACTAGGTAAACAAATAACTCATCAATGAAATTAAGTACAAACTGGTATGAAAAACTCATTATGAATGAGGACTTAAACAGAACGAGAAACAAGCGTGGACACACAGTTCACGAGGGTAATTAACCAAGCGCAGCTCAAGGCCATGAAAACAAGCATGGACACATAGTCCATGAGGGTAAGTAACCAATCAAGTGCAACACGAAGCCACAAAACAAGCTCAACACGAGGCTACGAAACAAGCACAGGTACAAGGTCCACGAAGAACAAGCGTGAGAACGAATCCCACGAATATCAAGCGAGCTCGAGGTTAACCATGGTGCACCAAGGACTAACAGTACTGTTGTTAGTAACTCGCGTTCTGTATTCAGTCCTCTCAAAAACGTTTTCAGGCATGCTTGGGGCCCATTTATAAATGCAAAGAAAATTCTTCTTTCAAGATAATAAAAGCTAGTATCGATACTTCATAATAGAATTCCCCGGCATGAAGGTTCAAAAAAATCATCTCAAATACTTTCCTTTAGACTCCATTTTTTGCTAGAAAAATCCTTTTCAAACATCAAGAACTTGCGTACGAACATTTCAAATTGAAAGACTATTTTAGCATGAAACTTTTAAAAGATATCTCCAAAGTTTCCTTACCATTATAATGCATAATCATAAATTATATTATGAGGCAATTGAAGAATAAATAGCAATGGATAAAATAATCAATAATAGAAAAATGAAACAAATCTGATAAAATTTCATTCGTGAGATCAAACTTATAAATAAGGTAATAAACATAAAAGTATGACAAATAGTAAATATCATTTATAAAAATTCTAATGGGACGCTATTCACTCACCTGTAAGGCTTATGCTATGCTTCTTTCTCCAACTTATCAATTTCCAAACTATTCACTCCTCCTCCTAACACCCAAACAAATCCATAATTATAGCTTTGCATAAAATTTTCTATTTCACATTCAATCCAAATTCTTCATATCAACTTGCAAAGCAACACCACTACTACATAATATTACCCCAAATAATTTCAAACATCAAATTT
Source organism: Acacia melanoxylon (assembly GCA_019022615.1). Lineage (NCBI taxonomy): Eukaryota > Viridiplantae > Streptophyta > Magnoliopsida > Fabales > Fabaceae > Acacia > Acacia melanoxylon. The sequence continues at coordinate 4,641,627 of JAFJYJ010000030.1, read as the reverse complement.
AATTGAAAAGCCTCAAAATTCTAATTTCTCAACAAGGCTATTCTTAAAATAAGGTACCATTCTAACATTTTCTTCTTATAACATAAGCTTTAGCTATCCAGCAATTTTAACAACGTTCCAATTAATTTACTCTCTTAGACATTTTATCAAACACCTATGAGACGAATTTAAGTTTATATTCACAAAACAAGATTTGTAAAACCATAGCGATCCAGTTAATAAAAATACCTCCGCTTTAACCATCTCTATATTCTGATTTACCTGCCAAAATTATATAATTGTATAAATACTCACACACAAACAAGAAAGATCTTGGTTTCAATCCCAACATTGAATTATAGCAGCATAAGCAATAACTAGCTAATGATTTTCAACTTTCCAACTAGTCTCACCATATTATCTAAGTCAAGTTCATTAAGAAAATCTCAATTGTAAACTAATCTATAGTTTTCAAAATACAAACCAAATATCTTTCACCACTATCTTACAGCACAACGATTCTAAAATGAATTCCTAAACTCCAACCTTATATAGATTTTAAATTGTAATCACAATAAGACAAAGCCCATTCTATTTTATAGCATTAACGAAAAATGCTCATAATGTCTACTTCCATTAGTTTTTTTTCCCTTATATTCAATTAACCCATACCCTTGACACTCCTTGCTTCAGACGCACCATCACAAGAGAAAAACAAACACACAAAAAAAAAATCAATTCCATGAACACCACCCAAAATGACGGAAATCACAGAGAATGGAGAAGAAGAGTTTGTCCATTCCAACAACAATGAAGGCATCAATCCCACCCTAAAAACAAATCTGACAGCAAAGAGATAAAAACTAAATGATAATTCCCCATCACCCACACAATACCGCACAAAACAAAGAAGAAAAAGAGCAGCAGAGGAACCTTGAGAGGAGGAGGAGGAAGGCTGAGACGGTGGTTCTTGGTGAGCATACTGGTGACAACAAGGAATAACAGAGATGAGCGAACAAGGTTGCGGCTTTCCCTTCTTTCTTTTTTCGCACAAAACTTCTACTCTCTCTCGCGGCATTGAGAAGGGAAAGGAATTGATGGTGAAGACGGTGGAGAGGAGGAGACGCCGACGGTGGTTGGACTGACGAAGGTCACAGGCGATGGCGGTAGAAGAGAGTTGAGGTCGAAGAGGAGTGAACGAGACCTAGGGATTTTGGGGAATTTTGATGAAGCCTCTCCCTCAACGGCGCCAAAAACTTGATAGGGTAAAACTTTATAGCCTAAAAACTCCGCAAGTATACGGGCCGTATCAAGTAATAAAGTGATAAGAAAATTATCGTTCCCACAGAGACTCAGTCAAACTAGTGATTATGTGTTAAATTTCCTTTTTTCGTTTACGTTGAGAAAATCGAATTGTTTTCAATAAGAAAATAAATAAGAACTAATGGTAGCAAAGACTTTTCATAAAAGAGCAAATTCCAATATCAAGAAATACAACCTAGAGTCGCTAATCCCTTGTTGGTTTCTTAGATTTTATCCCCACTAAATTAATTTTGAATTAACTTAATCAGCTAATCTAGAGTATTAATGTCTATAAATACCTTCCGGTTCATTTACATACCTACCTTAATTAATTATGTAATGCCTTACACAACTAAATAAGATGCGTTTTAATTCGGGTTCACTCTAATTTGATTATGCGGAGCTTCTGGGTATATTCCTATCCTAGACGTAAATTAGATCAAAACCTAATTCCACATTAAATTTAAATCTAATTCCACATTATCTAATCCCAAGGTCAATTTAGGATTCTTTCTTCTAAGTTCAACCCTAAATCCCCAAAACATGCTCAATGGTGGCCACTCACTAAGCAATAGCAATAAACACAGGATTAAATAAACTGAATAAAATTAATCAAAACTAATAATGGGAATAATCTCTAGAACCCAAACAAGTTCATAGGTTCTCTAGATTGGAAAGAAAATTAGCCACACATGGCTATAATAAAATCCATGAAATAAATAAAATTCAGATTTAGACAGGAATGGAAAAGAAAGGAGAAATCAAGACTCAAAGAATCCCTCAATGCTCCTCGCTGCTGATCCGTTCTCGTTAGCGGCGTCCGCGTCTCTGTTCGTCGATGTTGATCGTCTGCATCTTTCCTGTGCGTCTTGAATTTTCGTTCGCCGCGTCTTGGCTTGCGTAGTCCATAAATCTCCTTGGGTCTTTGTTCAATATATATATCTCAGGTTCCTTTTTCCACTGCGGGTCCCACGCTTCTATCCAATTTACTTAATAGATATGATATATTGTATATATTTGGCCGACTTGCATATCTCATATGCATTTTTGTCTTTTTCTAATATATCTTATACATTATTCCTCCTATATAGATCTGCTTCTTTTGTTTTAAAAGATATATCATATCTTTTTCTTTTATTTTAGCTCCCTATGCGTGTTCTTTTATTGGATATATTATTCTCACAATAATATCTCTTTGATCTCTTTAATAACTAAAGAGCACCAACATTTCTTCGTGTGGGTCTTTAAAATCAGTTCATACTTCCTGCAAAATATAATGGGATATAAGTAGATTTTATGTTATCATATTATTTTATCCTATATTTAATTAAAAGATAATTAAATAAATATAATATTAATAAATTCAATCCAATATATCTCGGAATATATACTTATTTAATTATAAAATATATGCTTATCAGTAGTAGAAGAGAGCTGAGGTCAAAGAGGAGTGAACGAGACCTAGGGATTTTTTGGAATTTTGATGAAGCCTCTCCCTCTTTGTTCATATTGAAGTCGCAGAGCACCCAAAAAAAAAAATCTGATCTGATCTGATCTGTTTTTTTTTTTTTAAAAGGGCATTTAAGTAATTTTCTATGCTTGAATTAAATAAAAATATTCTTCTGAGAAAGGAAAAATTCGAATTCTAGAACTTAGACACCTCCAAGGTCTCCAATACCACCAGACCACAAGGTTTTCCTTATTACCACACTACAACTAATATTAATTTAAATTGTTTCTACTATCTAAATTTATTGAACCTCAACTTACGAAACACTCAATAAATCATAGGAATTTCATAAATAATAGAAAAAAAAAATAACATAAGTAAATATATTCTTTCTAATATTCTATTATCTCGATAGCCTATAATTATTTTCAGGGCTATTACATATATGGTGCGCCTCCTCCAGTGAGAGTGCATTCTATTGTGACAGAAGAGTCTCGGGTCGTTGGACCCATTGTTATTTCAGATGATGAAGAGATTGCCGCACCCCCCTCCAGCCTTCAGACCATGAAGAGGTTCTTGCTCCCTCTCCAACTAGTTGGCCCTAGCGCGCCTACCACTGACCCCTCTACTCTTTCTTCTAATGATGCATTGCGGTTGATGCGAATAAGACAGGAACTTGCTGATCTCCTGCGGGAAGTTAATGCTACTCACGCCGATATTGCCAAGGCTTTGGAGGATAATAAGCTTTAGGATGTTTAGTCAGATTAATGTTTTTGATAATTTTCTGCTTGTTTTTCTTTTGTATTTTTTCTTGTGTACGTGCATATTCACCAATAATGTATGAAGCATTAAGAACTGAGCTTGTGTCTTTTTTTTGTTCATATTCTTCAGTTGCTGTTGTGCTCGCCAAAGCCAAACCTCTTTTTTTTAAAAAAAATGAGGACTTTTAGAACCGGATGTTTAATAAGACTTCGGTCTTAAAATTAAATGAAAAAAAAAAATTAAGACCGGAGTCTTTTAAACCTCCGGTCTTAAAAATTTAATTATATATTTAGGACCGGCTACTTTATAACTAACCGGTCTTAATAAAATCCAAATTAATAAAACATGTCTCTGTCACGCGGAATATTAAATTTCCCTCTCTGAACTTCTCTTGTCGTGCCGAAAGTGATTACTCAGGTTCTGTCTTTAGTGTTTGTGTGTTGCTTCGTCGCTGCTTCGCGTTGCTCTCTCGACAATCACTTTCTGGTTCCTTATGTAAACGTCTATAGACCAAGCTGTAAGAGGTGTTTCGGTTATATAACTTTATGATTTACTGGGTTGAACGAAATCGATGAAATGTTCTTGTGGGTTTCTTTGTTGTTAATGAATATTATATTTTGAAGATTATATTTGCACTTTAGACCTACTCAACTGACCAACAAATGATTTTAGGTTACTCTTGCTGTCTGCAACATTAACGTTCGTGGTGAGAGCAAGTTTGAATCAGCAAACACATTTGAATTTATATGCTACAGGTGAGTCCACAAGACCTTCATACGATGCATTTAATTTCCTCGTCATGCATTTATTTTGCTTCTTGGATTCACTGTGATACATTTATGACCAAAAGTGATTCTTTGTTATGCATTTAATGGGCAAGTTTCTCCGTAATTAAAAAAAAAGACATAACCGACATTGAGCATAAATATGTATTTGGTGTTGCCTTATTTTATATGCAAGTGTCAATTTTTTCGGATTTTGTATGTTAAATCTTTCCGTCTATAGGAATTCTACTATGGATCACAGTTGGATAACTGCGTTACGGACGAGTGTTGAATATCAAAATGGGGTGAGGGACTTTATAGAATTTTCTAAACAAAATGCCCATGATGATAGTGGAAAGTTTTATTGCCCTTGTGTAGAATGTTTGAATGAGAGGCGACTAAGTCCTGAAGTTATACACACACATTTAATTTGTGAAGAATTTTGTAAGACTTATACAGTATGGGTATGGCATGGTGAAAAAATACCAAGTGGGTCTCAACATGGGGATGTGGCCTTTGATGATAATGACACGGATATGGATGATTGCATAGAGGACATTATTCGTGATGTAGGAGAAGAGGCTTTTCATCAATCACATGAATATGGTAATATGTGCGGTGATGCGAGACCCCGCTATACCACAGGTGTAAAAAATACCAATTGTTGAACGCCGTATTGAAATTGGTAAGCTTGAAGGCACGTCATGGATGGAGCGACAAGAGTTTTTCTCGAAATGCTTGAGGCTTTTAAGGACATGCTTCCAGATGAGAATGTGTTGCCGCATCGATACTATGATGCTAAGAAAATCCTTTGTCCACTGGGGATGGAGTACAAAAAGATCCAAGCATGCCCGAATGATTGCGTATTGTATAGAAAAGAGTTTGAAGAGAAGCGGGGGTAATTGTCCGATATGTGAAACCCCAAGGTACAAGTCAAATAAGGGGCCTGCAAATGTGTTGTGGTATCTCCCAATCATACCAAGGTTCAAGCGGTTGTTTCTGAATGAAAATGATGCAAAAAAATCTGAGGTGTCATGCAGATGAGAGGATTTCTGATGGAAAGCTTCGAGGTTCGGCCGATTCTTCTCAATGGAAGAAAATCGATAATTTATTTCTGAACTTCGGCAAAGAACCTAGGAACCTTAGGCTTGCCCTTAGCACGTATGGCATGAATCCATATGGAAGCCTTAGCAGCATACATAATTCATGGCATGTGCTCCTTATTATTTACAACTTATCTCCTATGTTATGCATGAAACGAAAGTACATCATGTTGTCTATGTTGATTTCGGGACCAAAACAACCCGGAAATGACATTGATGTTTACCTTAAGCCCTTGATCGAAGACTTAAAGGAGTTGTGGGAAGAAGGTGTCGATGTGTTTTACTCTTTCAAGAAGGAGGTGTTTAAATTGCGAGCCATGATATTTTGTACTATAAACGACTTCCCAGCATATGGGAACTTGTCAGGGTATAGTGTAAAAGGCCATAAAGCATGTCCGTTTTGTGAAGAAGGCACACGCTACCATCAACTTCAACATGGAAGAAAGATAGTTTATCTTAGACATAGGAGATTTATTCGACGGGACCACCCATATCGTCGATTAAAGAAAGCCTTTTTTGGTGGCCAAGAGTATAAAGATGCTCCGGTGGCATTGACTGGGGAGCAAGTTTATGAAAAGGTGAAAAATATCAGTGTCATCTTCGGTAAGACTGCAAAGAGTAGAAAAGAAACAAATATATGGAAAAAGAGATCTGTATTCTTCGATCTTCCATATTGGCGCAATCTTGATGTAAGACACTGTATTGATGTCATGCACGTGGAGAAAAATGTATGTGATAGTATTGTTGGCACGCTTCTAAACATACAAGGTAGTTCCAAGGATGGTGTGAAGGCAAGATTGGATTTGCAAGTAATGGGAATACGCGAAGACTTACATCCAAGGCCATACGGAAGAGAACTTATTGTCCCCGGCTTCTCATACTTTGTCTAAGGATGAGAAACGAAGTTTTTGTGAGTGTTTACATGGCACAAAAGTTCCCTCGGGGTATTCTTCAAATTTTAAGAGGCTTATATCGATGAAGGACTTGAAATTAGTTGGCCAAAAGTCTCATGATTGTCATGTCTTGATGCAACAACTACTCCCGAGTAGCTATTCGAGGCATCGCCGAATATGATCTTCGGGTCGTTTTGACTAGACTTTGTGTCTTCTTCAATGCGGTTTGTAGTAAATTTTTCGAGATTGAAAAGTTGGATGAATTGGAGAATGAAGGATATCTTATCTTGTGCCACCTTGAGAAGCTTTTTATTCCTACCTTTTTTGACATCATGGTTCATCTAATTGTTCATCTAGTGAGGAGATAAAGTTGTGCGGACCTATCCATTTACGGTGGATGTACCCAATTGAAAGATCTATGAAATTCCTAAAAGGGTACGTGAAGAACGCATACCGGCCGGAAGCATCAATTGTTCATAAATATGTTTGAAGAAGCCATGGAATTTTGTCAAAATTATTTGGCCAAAGTAAGACATATTGGGCTTCCAAAACGTCGAAGCATCTTTGAAGGGGGTAGACGAGGGGCTTCGGTAAAGAGTGTGGATCTGATGAATTGTCACAAGTCCACTTATACATCTTGAATAATGTTGATGAAGTTCAAGCCAGCATAGCTGCTCATAAAGAAGCTGTAAGGAAGGAAAATCATCGAATGACTGAACAAAGGTTGATTAGGGAGCATAATAGAACTTTTGCAAACTGGTTCAAACAAAAGGTCGAGGGAGATGAATGTGTTTCTGATACAATCGAATGGTTAGCCCGTGGTCCTGAGGTTGATGTCATAAGTTGGAATTCGTATGTGATCAATGGTTATACATTTTACACGAAGTCCCTAGATGATAGGAGCACCGTCCAGAACAGTGGTGTTATGTTAGAGGCTGAATTTATGCACTTCTCCAGTTCAAAAGACAAGAGGCCTTTATTGGCAGTCATGCCATATTATGGGGTTATTGAAGAGATTTAGGAGGTGGACTATGTTAAAATTAGATTTCTCATTTTCAAATGCAAGTGGGTTAATGTCAATAATGGTGTTCAGATCGATCGGCTAGGATTTACATTAGTCGATGTCAATGGTAGATGTTTTGGAGATGAACCTTTTATTATGGCAGACCAGGCGAAACAAGTGTTCTATATCATCGATCAAGAAAATAAAATGTGGTCTGTAGCTCTCCAAGGAAAAACAATCATTGATATTGATGAGGAAAGTCATTCAAATTATGGTTCCTGAGGGTACTCCTTTTTCAAGGGGTCTACCAGACATGAACGAAGAAGATGAAGCGGATAATGAACCCGGCATAAGAAATGATCATCAAGAAGGGATATGGGAGGATATCGCTTTATAAAAGAGTCAATTCATAAGGTAATATTCATATGCAGAAGTCTTTGAAAACTTGAAGGTTTTAACTATATTATATGCCTTCTATGTTCTTAAACAATGTCACTGACTATGAAGTTTGTTCTTGTTTTATTTTTGTGGCAGGATCCGATCCAAAGGGGCATGTTATAAAAGATGATGTTACGTTGTTGGATGGGAATCAGATGAAGGCATTGTGAATATTACATTGGGCATGTATGTTGTATTTGTAACTTATTGTATTTGCAGTATATTGTAAGTAAGTTATCTTATTGTATAAATTAATTTAGGTGTTGTAGTCATAGTATAATCATTAATTAAGAAGTCACATAACTCATGGTGAATAACATTTGTATTCTATTTCCCAATTCAATTTATTCATAATCGTTCATAGCTTATACTGAAAGTATCGACTTTTATGTGCTGGATTGGGTGGTGGATTTGTGTATATATATATGATCAGGAAGAACAGAACATGGAAAAAATTCGGGAAAATTTATACCGGAAATAAATACGCCGGTCTTAAATGTTCAACTGTTAAGACCAGATGTATTGATATGTCCGGTCCTAAAGGTCATGTGTACATATTTGATATTAAGCTAGTCTTAAAAGTTGGTCTTTTAAGACCGGTGTATTTATACGTCCGGTCTAAAAATTCAATTTTTAAGACCGGATGTATTTACCATCCAGTCTTAAAAGTCAGTCTTTTAAGACCGCATATAATTAGTCGTCAGGTATTAGAAGCCGCTATTTTTCAGACCGGATTTATTTTTGTCTGGTCTTAAAATTCTGATCTTTTAAGAACAGCCGAATTTTTGTCCGGTCTTAAAAGTTGAGTTTTAGGACCGAACAAAAAATATTTCAGCCTTATTTAGTACGACTTTTAAGACCTAATGTTTTAAATGTCCGGTCTAAAAGAGTTTCTTTAAGACCGGTTCGAGTCCGGTCTTAAATGTTGACTTTTAATACCGGCTGGAACAAGATTGGTCGCGGGTCCGATCTTACGATGCCTCTTTTGTCCGGTCTTAAAACCCTTTTTTGCACTAGTGTCTTAAGGACTATAAATTGTCTGCCTTATCACCATTTCACAACAATTGCATATGCGTAGTATAAATGCAACTCATTATGACCTCAATACATGACTTTGGGAGACACTACTCCTGAAGACAAGAAATTAGGAATGTCTAGTACACATGATCATACAATTTTTCTAATTCAATCTTGATAGCCATATAACCCATTTTGCTCAACATATTTCACATAGAATGAATAACAATGAATAACCTCTTGTGCAACAATAATATTATCACTACCACTAGTGCAAAAAAGGGCTTTAAGACCGCCTCATTCAGAGCAGACATTGGAAGCACCGGTCTTAAAGGTATGACCGGTGGCAGTTTTGTAAATAAAAGGAACTTCTTATGTATGACCGGTGGCAGTTTTGTAAATATAAAGAACTTCTTATACCGGATCATTTTTTCATCGGTCTTAAATATATTATTAAGACCAGTTCAAAACAAGGCCGGTCTTAAAAATGTTATTAAAAAATATTCAAATATCAATTACTTTATGGAGAAATCTTACACAACCGGACTAATATTTTATGCGGGCCAAAAGAATAAGGAAAAATTTAAATATAAAGGTAATAAAGTTTTAAGACCGAATGTAAATAATCACCGGTCTTAAAAGTTATTCTTTTAAGACCGGACATAAAATGCGGCCGGTATAAAATATAGAAAAATAGTTCGGATAAAAAATTAATTACTTTTAAGACGAATCGTAGTATGACCGGTCTTGAATGTTAATTATTAAGACCGTCTCTTTTTATGTCCGGTCTTAAAAATGAATCGCCAAATATACATTTCTTCGCGCGTAAGCTTTTGTTACTATCACCGAAGAGCCTCATTTACGTTGCGAAACCCTTCCTGTTGCATTACCTCTCTTCCTGTCTCGAAAATGAACGGTGAAAACGATTCTACTCCTGTTCCGGGAACGCCAGCTACTGCTTTGACTGGTGTGAGTCTGAACGAACCGTCTTCATCTGTCAATGAGCCTCGAAACCGCCGTGCACATCGTGGTAGAAGAGGAACACGAATGCAGGATGTAACCCTAAGTCGGACTTCTGGGTCAAAGCTGGAGATTCAGTTTAATGAAAAGTTGCAACCTTTCGGTCCCATGAAATCCAAATATAATAGTTTTGTTGGCTATCAAGCACGCAGCCATGTTAGCATCTTGATAGATGAGTGGAAAAGTGTGGACGATTCTAAAGTAAAGGATCCTATTTGGGACACTATCCGTCTTACCTACACTCGTCCCTGACTGTCCGAAGTTGAAAGAAGACATTGTCTTATTGTGCTGATCGGTGGAGGAAGTTTAAGACCTTTCTAGCTAACACCTATATTTTTGCCGAGGTTCTGCCTCAAGAATAGCCTTGGAATAAGTACCCATATATTGATGAACAAACTTGGCAACAATTTGTTCGGTTTTCGGACCACTCCCGAAGCTCAAGGTGAGTTTATATTTAGTTTAGTTTGCCTTTTTTGTGTGCTTATTAACTTTGTGCGGATATTTGAATGTTATTGTGTTCATCTAATCCTTTTAGTTAAATGGTTTGGTTTGTGAATAGAAGTATACATTTCCCGCCTTTGTCAATGCAAGTCGATATGTAGACCACGATAAAGAAATTAAGTAAATTAAGGAAATAATGATGGCATAAGAGTCAAGTCTCAATTATATAGTCTTAGTTACGTTATAGTAGGCGGTTGTTAGACGTTGGTGTTATGATGTTAGTATGTTAAGCGTGTAATGGTTTCGGTGCAAGCTTGTTATGAGTCAAGCCTCTAACTATATGTAAGAGGTTAGTCTAATATGTGTGGGGAACCAGTTAGGATGAATGAATTAATTGACGAGTTGGCAGCATTTCTGCAACTCCCTTTCCTCTGTTTATCCCAATTTCTTCTACAATTCTACATCTTTCTTAAATAAAATGTTGAAACTTGATGAAGTGAATTTGACTAATGTTTGACCTTCATATGAAGCAGAAGTGTTCTAATTTACGTTAGACATCAATGGCTGGAATTCATAAGTAATAGTTTTTTTTTTCATTTCGATTCACGGATAAGAAGGGCAAAAGCACGGAGCTAGGGAGAAAGAATGATTGCCCGCATAGGGCTTCTCGTGGCGGATATGAAATGGCCGAAAAAGAATTGATGGCGGCCAAGCGGAAGAGATTGGAAGATGAAGTTGAATCCAATCCTTCACCGTAGTTGATCGACTATCTCCTATACGTCGCGAGAGTTGTGGTTGCATATTCAAAAAGCCAAGCGGCGCCTACACGAGTGAACAAACTCGTGTAGTTCTTTGAAAGAATTGTAAGTATCGTTATTGTTATTTTTTAGTTACTAAACATGTTTCATTACTAAGCTTCTCGTTATCCGTATCTTACGGGAAGATCTTAAAAATAAAGAAGCGAGAGGGATCTTTCGTGTCGGACGGGAGGAATGATGTTCGACCGTTGCGGCTCGGAAAACCGGATCACGCGGGGCGTGTAAGGGGGTTGGAGGACGGGTAGGCCTGAAGGAATACTTTGGTAAATCCAAACGCCACAAACAAAGTATGATTACCGGGAGGAGATGGAGCAGAGACGGCCAAAATAAATGAGGAAACGGCTCAAGAAGCTTCATTGATCGCAAAGTTGATCGCACGCTTCAATCCCGGATGAGCAAGATGGAGGAGGAAATGAATCAATTGAAGATGCTTTTGAGCTCTCGTCCGAGAGACCAGGTGTTCCCGTCACACATTCACTGCGGTTATGCGTGAGCACTAGGGGAGCTGCATTGTTGGACGACGATCGAGCAACCTCCTCCTCAAGTTCCATCCCCTCGTCAAGCTGCATCCCCTCCTCCTCAAGTTCCATCCCCTACGATCATTTGACTGCCGGAAAAAAATAACCGACTTGGCAAACAATAATTATTTTACGATAAATCGTGGCTGTTCAAGAAGTAGTAGGCGTCCTCATCCCGAAGATGTCTACCTTGACAAAATAGATGTAATGTCCCTGCTGGTTCCTGGACAGGAGATTAGTAATGCAATCATTCAACTGTTTATGAAGTAAGTATCTGATTCTATATATGAGTACATAATTTAAATGCATCACACACATACATATATACTAATTCCCGATCGATGTCATTATTGTAGGTTCTTGCATCAAGAATTGGTTGAACGGGGCACAATCAATGATTTTGGATTCTTGTGCCCCGTCTATGCAAGTACAACCTGAGAAGGACTTGAGACAAGAATACATGTCAAATAGGGTGTGTGAAGTGATAAGAAAGGTTTACGTGTTTCCATACTTCCACAAGTATATACATATCACAATTCTTGTATGCAATTAACTTAATATAATTTCGCTACATATAATACTGTGTGAATTTTCAGCCGCCATTTGGGCAAAGTTAGTCCTCATGTGCATGGAGGATCATAAAGTTATCTTCTTATGCTCCACTCACAATAACCGATACTATAATGACGGAGACCGTCAACAAGTAAGCATGCATGTCATTGAAATTCTCTTGTCTCGAAATCTCTCTTTTGTAATGGTTTCAGTGAATTATTGATAAATTTGTGATTTTGATAATAGTGCCATGATGACCTACCAAGTCAGGGTAAGACAAAAGCGTGGGAAAGAGGCTACTATTAAACCTTCGTGGTACACCCCCGCTATACCCTGGTTGTAAAAAATATCAATTGTTGAACACTGTATTGAAATTGGTAAGCTTGAAGGCACGTCATGGATGGAGCGACAAGAGTTTTTCTGAAATGCTTGAGGCTTTTAAGGACATGCTTCCGGATGATAATGTGTTGCCGCATCGATACTACGATGCTAAGAAAATACTTTGTCCACTGGGGATGGAGTACAAAAAGTTCCATGCATGCCCGAATGATTGCATATTGTATAGAAAAGAGTTTGAAGAGAAGCAAAATTGTCCGATATGTGAAACACCAAGGTACAAGTCAAACAAGGGGCTTGCAAAAGTGTTGTGGTATCTTCCAATCATACCAAGGTTCAAGCGGTTGTTTGCTAATGAAAGTGATGCAAAAAATTTGAGGTGGCATGTTGATGAGAGGATTTCTGATGGAAAGCTTCGACATCCGGCCAATTCTTCTCAATGGAAGAAAATCGATCAATTATTTCCGAGCTTCGGCGAAGAACCTAGGAACCTTAGGCTTGCACTTAGCACGGATGGCATGAATCCATATGGAAGCCTTAGCAGCATACATAGTTCATGGCCTGTGCTCCTTATTATTTACAACTTATCTCCAAAGTTATGCATGAAACAAAAGTACATCATGCTGTCTATGTTGATTTTGGGACCAAAACAACCCGGAATTGACATTGATGTTTACCTTGAGCCCTTGATCGAAGACTTAAAGGAGTTGTGGGAAGAAGGTGTCGATGTTTTTGACTCTTTCAAGAAGGATGTGTTTAAATTGCGAGCCATGATATTTTGTACTATAAACGACTTCCCAGCATATGAGAACTTGTCAGGGTATAGTGTAAAAGGCCATAAAGCATGTCCGGTTTGTGAAGAAGGCACATGCTACCATCAACTTCAACATGGAAGAAAGACCGTTTATCTTGGACATAGGAGATTTCTTCGACGGGACCACCCATATCGTCGACTAAAGAAAGCCTTTTTTGGTGGCCGGAGTATGAAGATGCTCCGTGGCATTGACCGGGAGCAAGTTTATGAAAAGGTGAAACATATCGTTGTCATCTTCGGTAAGACGCAAAGAGTAGAAAAGAAACAAATATATGGAAAAAGAGATCTGTATTCTTCGATCTTCCATATTGACGCAATCTTGATGTAAGACACTCGTATTGATGTCATGCACGTGGAGAAAAATGTATGTGATAGTATTGTTGGCACGCTTCTAAACATACAAGGTAGTTCCAAGGATGGTGTGAAGGCAAGATTGGATTTGCAAGTAATGGGAATACGCGAAAACTTACATCCAAGGCCATACGGGAAGAGAACTTATTGTCCCCCCGGCTTCTCATACTTTGTCTAAGGATGAGAAAAGAAGTTTTTGTGAGTGTTTACATGGCACAAAAGTTCCCTCGGGTATTCTTCAAATTTTAAGAGGCTTATATCGATGAAGGACTTGAAATTAGTTGGCCAAAAGTCTCATGATTGTCATGTCTTGATGCAACTACTCCCCATAGCTATTCGAGGCATCGCCGAATATGATCTTCGGTCGTTTTGACTAGACTTTGTGTCTTCTTCAATGCGGTTTGTAGTAAATTTTTCGAGATTGAAAAGTTGGATGAATTGGAGAATGAAGGATATCTTATCTTGTGCCACCTTGAGAAGCTTTTTATTCCTACCTTTTTTGACATCATGGTTCATCTAATTGTTCATCTAGTGAGGGAGATAAAGTTGTGCGGACCTATCCATTTACGGTGGATGTACCCAATTGAAAGATCTATGAAATTCCTAAAAGGGCGTGAAGAACGCATACCGGCCGAAGCATCAATTGTTCATAAATATGTTTCGAAGAAGCCATGGAATTTTGTCAAAATTATTTGGCCAAAGTAAGACATATTGGGCTTCCAAAACGTCGCATGTCAAGGGGGTAGACGAGGGCTTCGGTAAAGAGTGTGGATCCCGATGAATTGTCACAAGTCCACTTATACATCTTGAATAATGTTGATGAAGTTCAAGCCATAGCTGCTCATAAAAGAAGTCAGTAAGGAAGGAAAATCATCGAATGACCGAACAAAGGTTGATTAGGGAGCATAACGGAACTTTTGCAAACTGGTTCAAACAAAAGGTCGAGGGAGAGGAATGTGTTTCGATACAATCGAATGGTTAGCCCGTGGTCCCGAGGTTGATGTCATAAGTTGGAATTCGTATGTGATCAATGGTTATACATTTTACACGAAGTCCCTAGATGATAGGAGCACCGTCCCGGAACGGTGGTGTTATGTTAGAGGCTGAATCTATGCACTTCTTCGACTGTTCGAAAGACAAGAGGCCTTTATTGGCGGTAATGCCATATTATGGGGTTATTGAAGAGATTTGGGAGGTAGACTATGTTAAAATTAGATTTCCCATTTTCAAATGCAAGTGGGTTAATGTCAACAATGGTGTTCAGATCGATCGGCTAGGATTTACATTAGTCGATGTCAACGGAAGAACTTTTGGTGATGAACCTTTTATTATGGCAGACCAGGCGAAACAAGTGTTCTATATCACCGATCAAGAAAATAAAATGTGGTCTCGTAGCTCTCCAAGGTAAAAGGGTCATTGATATTGATGAGGAAAGTCATTCAAATTATGGTCTTCCCCGAAAGTACTCCTTTTCAAGGGGTGTCTTAGGAAATATTGAACGAAGAAGATGAAGCGGATAATGAACCCGCATAAGAAATGATCATTAAGAAGGGATATGGGAGGATATCGCTTTATAAAAGAGTCAATATAATTCATATATAAGGTAATGTTCATATGCAAACTTCTTTGCAAACTTTAAGGTTTTAACTATATATATTATATATTCCTTCGATCTATGTTCTTAAACATTATTGTCACGACTATGAAGTTTGTTCTTGTTCTATTTTTGTGGCGGGATCGGATCCTAAGGGGCATGTTATAAAAGAAGATGTTACGTTGTTGGGTGGGAATCGAGATGAAGGCATAGTGAATATTCCATTGGGAATGTATTTGTAACTTATTGTATATTATGCATTGTAACTAACTTATTCCATTGGGCATGTATGTTGTATTTGTCACGACTCATGATGAATATTATTTGTAATTTTTTTCCCAATTCAATTTATTCAAAGCTTGTACTTATAGATTCGACTTTTATATGCTTTGGATTGGTTGGTGGATTTGTGAATGAATATATATATATATGATCGGGAAGAATGCGAAACGGGGATAAAATACGGAAAATTTAGACCCCGTAATAAATAGGCCGCTCTTATATGTTCAACTTCTAAGACCGGAGGTTTTCATATATCCGGTCTTAAAGGTCGTGTGTACATATTTGATATTAAGCCGGTCTTAAAAGTTTGTCTTTTAAGACCGGTGTGTTTATAAGTCCGGTCTTAAAATTCAATTTTTAAGACCGGAGAATTTATTGTCCCGTCTTGAAAGTCAGTCTTTTAAGACCGCGTATAATTAGTCGTCAGGTCCTAGAAGCCGATATTTTTCAGACCGGCTTTATAATTGTCCGGTCTTATAAATTTGATCTTTTAAGAGCGGCTGATATTTTCCCCGGTCTTAAAAGTTGAGTTTTAGGACCGAACAAAACATATTTCAACCTTATGTAGTACTACTTTTAAGACCTAATGTTTTAAATGTCCGTGCGGAAGATGTTCTTTAAGACCGGTTGTAATCCGGTCTTAAATGTGGACTTTTAATACTGGTTTGGAACAAGACCGGTCATTTGTCCGGTCTTACGATGCCTCTTTCGTCCGGTCTTAAAGCCCTTTTTTGCACTAGTGTACTAAGCCGTCCAAGCACAACACTGCATTGGTTAACTGTGCTAATATGCAGGAGAAAATGCTTTATCCAATTAACAATCTCCTTTTCATAATTATCTTGTAGATAACATTACACAAGCTAATTGGCCTCAAATCGCGAAGAGACTCTTTTTTTGGAATAAGAGTAATTAGAGTGCCATTAACTTCATGAATATCCTGTGGGTTAGCTGAAAGATATTTAATATAATTAACAAAAGCATCACAAACCATACTCCATTGATTCTGGTATAATAGTGCATTAAACTTGTCAGGGCTTGGTGCTTCCGTTACCTCCTAACCACATCTCTGCAATTGCCACTCATCTATTATGGGAATGGCATTTCACATATTAGAACAGGCCCGTCTAAATCATCCTCCATGAATAGCTTAGAAAAAAAATCAGTAGCCATTTTCTTTATTTTGTTTACAACAAACAACCATTCTCCTTCCTCATCTCGTATTGCTTCAAATTATATTCACTTTCCTCCTACCATTCGCACGGGAATGAAAATATTTAGTATTTCTATCTCAAATGACTAACCATTCCATTCTAGCCTTCTGAGCCCAAAGAAATGCTTCCTGGTGTAAAACATCTTCTAAGTCTTTCCAAAGATGGAATTGGAGATCATCAAGATAAGAAGACCCTCCATTTCATGCAATGGCATTATTTATACCATCAAGCCGATGCAGAAGCCGTTTCTTTCTTGCTTTAGTATATCCAAAAACCATCTTATTCCACTTAGAGCAAGCTTTAGCAAACTACTTTCAATCCATGGCATCTCCCCTTCCCATGCTTCTTTAATGAAATCATCAAATCTATCATGAAGCACCCAAGTGGCAATGTATCGGAATGGGCAGTTTGGTCTCACTTGTTGATCATGGTAAGCAAGTCGAATAAGTAGAGGCCTATGATCCAATTAATAAAAAGGTAAAAGTGCAACATTTGCATCAGCGAGCAACTAAGTCCACATTACATTCGCCAAAATGCGATTTAGATGAGCTTCAGTAGTACCTCTCCTCCACATAAATGTTAGCACAGTGAGCCCCAGATCTAGCATATTCATCTTTTCAAACTATGCCATGAAGTCCTTATTAGAGGATCGCTGGAATGTAGCACATGACCGTCTCTCACTATCAAATAAAGCAGCGTATAGCTCCCCGCCAATAACCAACGCACCCTGAACTGCAGCCGCCAAGCAAGAGAGCTCGTTAGATAAAGCTCTTATAATACTACTGTTAGGACTTGCATATACTATAGTGAGATTCCAAGACATACAGGCGCCTTTCATGACTTTTAAATGAATAAACTGAAAGTTGCATTCTAGAATGCTAATATTTAGAACAAACGGTTCCCAAAGACACCATATGCCACCACCATATCCTTAAGCATCAAGGACCATTGAACTATTAAAGCCAAGCTTCTTAACGCAGCTTTGAGCTATGTCCTTATCACACCTAGTTAGTTTCAATAATAGCTAAAAAATCCAATTTAAAATGCTTCTTTAGGTCACCAACCAGAGTTGGGAAGCTATGAGCTCCAGTACCTCTAGAATTCCATACTTAAAAATTCATGAGGAAACTAGATTAAATTCATAGCCTTGGAGATCCCCTCTGCTGCCTTGAATTCACCATCATTAGATCCCTAAATTACCGCCTCTACTTTACAATTTCGAAATTCTCGCCCCAGCAACTGCAACATCCCATAGAGGCTCTCCATTACCGGTGTAGCAACAGTGGTAACTGTCAGGCCCTCCAAACTCTCCTCCTTCTTCCCCTTATCATTACTGTCAACCGCTGCCGTATTCTTCACGGGAACCTCAACCTCATCTCCTACTCTCCTCTACACCCTTACAACTAAAGGGCATGACTCTTTCTGATGCCCATATCGTCCATACGTAAAGCACACTGAATGCAACCCTTCAAACACAATCGGCCGATACTCCCTAAGCACTGTACGTTGGAAGCAGGGTTGCTGAAGATCAACCTCAACACAAATCCTGGCAAAGCCACCCTTGTCATAGATCGATACGGACCTATCAATCTTAATCATTTTCCAAATCATATTCCCAATCCTCCTTAACGACTCAACATTATAATACTCATCCAGCAAATCCGGAAAGCAAACCCATACTGCGATACGCCTCTACAAATCAGCCTTCCATGGATTAAAGTTAAGCTTCCATCATTGCACAATGAAATAGTGGTCGTCAATCATCCATGGTCCATCCTAGAAAGCATAATCTCTATCCTCCTTGGTTGTGAAAGAGACTAGCTATGAAGTAACCATCGCTCAACAGGATCAACTTAATTGGGTCCACTGCCATATACGGTGAATCCGGTCTCTAATAATATAAGTAGGAAACTCAGCACCTAGGACTTTGATGATCAAGGAATTCATCCAAGGTTTGCTCAATGCCATGTACTCTTCCATAGACACCTTTAGAACTGGTGGTTTATCCAAATCCTTGTTTTCATACACCTCTTCTCCCTCCGAATCCTTCGATATTCTACTCTTCTCCTCAGTTTCATTCCTCATTTGAAAATAAGCTTTCCACCCATTCATAATGTCATTATGGGCTAGAGCCTAGACAGGCTGATTTAAAATTTCAGAATTATTTGGGGTGAATAGAAATTGTATTGCTACAACAAAACCTTTAATGAAACTTTTCCATGGTTTTTTCTTGGATTTGCAAAAAATGTTACGACCAAAACATTAAACCTCTGGGCCATAATCCTTTCAATACAAACCCCGAAAGAGAAGGCCAAAAGGAATACCATACAATTTCCCAAAAAAAAAAAAGTTTGAAAATTTAACGAAGCAAGTCTCTTGTGCTTTAGTGCCGTAAAAAAAGGAACATATTGATAAATCCCAATTAAAATTCATACCACTGGACTTGTTTGAGTTGGCATTGGAAAAGCATAAATTGAGACAAAATTCATCTCACAAACTTACTTTGTATACCTTAAATTATATTGGAAAAGTAGTTTCTACTGCTAATCCAAACAGACACTACATGCATATTTGTATTAGCTTTTGAAGAATATAGCCACACATAGTTGACCATGTGAAAACATGAGATTAGGGAAGATTAAACAAACATTGGTTATTGAAGGTTCACATGATGCTAAAAAATAAGTGGTATATGATGGTGTAGCTGTAACATTTCATTTGACCTACCGATCACTTTTTTGTTCCTATAAATTTTTAAATCTTCAATATAATTTTTAAATTGAAAAATAAATATTAAATAAATTCAGTTTTCTCGTTGGTTTACTGATGAACAATTTTGGGCTGATGCATGTGTTATAGATCAATTCATCAATAGAAGAAGACAAATCCTGAAGCCTGTTTAGCTCAAGTTAAGAGTATCCCTTGTCGTTGAGTTCAACTGCCAAAGGGGTCAGCCATTCTCACTAAAGGAAGGGGGTCCGATCCTGGAGTTTGTCAAAGACGTTGGAGTTGGCATCCTAACTCATGGGTGCCTAGGTAAACGCCCCGAAGGTAATAGGCATTTCGTCACCCGCCCAACATTGGTATCACCTAAGAAGAAGGGAGATTTCACCCTGCCCTTAGATCATGGGTAGTCTAACCCTTTTCCTAAAATTTTTGTATAAAAAAAAAAGGCGCTGAAGTAAGGGTGGAGTTGTATTTGGTAATATATATTATGGGAAGTGAAATGGTCATTGAGCTCACTCCAAAAAAAAAAAAAAAAAAAAAAAGTGGTCATTGAGCCCATTGAGATTTTTTTTTAATGAAAGTAAATAGAGACTTTAATTCACAGAGCCAATTGCCGAGCCTGTATCTTCACAATCTCTGAAATTAAAGTACTAAAATAGCCAGGCTTAATCTTCTTTTGTTGTTTGGAAAATGCGAAGAGAGAAGAATGATTCTTAATCATTTTGCTGGAACCAGAAATTCAGAAGACTATCTGAGATGATGTTCCAAAGAAATAAGCAAAGATGCTTCTCATTGCAATTATTATTTTCCATTGAAAACATAACAAATCTTATATAAATTCTAATTATATTACTTCAAACAATATAATAAATTGTATATTATAATGGAAATAAATTATAATTACTTTGAAGAATCTGCTAGCACTCTTTATATTAACTAACGACGCTTTGCAAGGGTCTGGATACCTTTCCTCTCAACGTGTTTTGAAACCAAAAGAGAGTAATGAAACCCCAAAGTAGACATCGAAAGCGAGGCAAAATAATGTTACATATAGAAAATGCTTGCATGCATAACAACTTGGGTAATCTACATGGGTAACCCAACCATGCAACTAACTGAATAACAAAATGATATCTGAAAATATTATAACTGAGCAGAATTAAATAAAATTATTTAAATCATTGTGAAACAAGACGAGAAAGTCTAACTAACTTTTTTCCTCGAGGAAAAGTAAAAGAGGATTTGGCCATGAATAAAGAATGAAAATAACTACTTCCCTAAGAAAAAAAAAATATAATGATAATAACTACTGCAGAATTATATTGAGTCACTACTAGAAAATACATAAATAGCAACGGAATTTGCGACGGATTTTTTTTTCGTCGCAAATTTTCGCCGATTTGCAACGGAATTCGTATTCCGTCGCAAATACAAGTGTTTTGTGATGGAAAACAGGATCTGTCGCAAAAAGGAGGAGCATTTTTGCGACGGAATTGAGGCTCCGTCGCAAATAACTCTTTTTGCGACGAAATTGAAATCGATGGCCATTTGGCCGTCGGTTCCCTCGTTTTTGCAACGGAACCTGGTTCCGTCGCAAACCGGCGACAATTTGGCCGCCAGTTCCCTCTTTTTTGCGATGGAACTAAGGTTCTGTCACAAAAGGAAAATTTTTTTGCGATGGAACCTCAATTTCGTTGCAAAAAGCGCGGTTTTGCGATGGAATCGGGCTTTAATGCCTTTTGAAATCATTTTGACGTACGCCCTCCTCGTCCCTCCTACGCCGGCCCTCCGCCTCCTCCAACGTCCTCTGTCCTTCGCCTCCTCGCTGTTTTCCTTCAGTAACGTCCCTCTCTCTCTCCCTCTCCTGTTACTCATTTGTTTATCTGAAGTGATTGTTGGTAAGCATTCATCACTCACTGTACAATTGAAGATGTTCATGTATTCCTCTTTCTACAATAAAAGAATCCGTGTGGTGTTGTGGTTCCTTCATTTCTTCATTTTTTAAATTTTTTTTTTCTATTTGATGCAAGGTTTTCTATGATGAATATAGATTTTGTTTATTCTTTTTTTGGTTAAATTTAATTCACCAATAATATAGAAAGTGTTTCTAAAAGAAATATACATAGCATATTTGTCAAAGGTAAGGTAACTAGTTTCATCGATGTAGAAGGCATGTGAATTAAAATTCCATTGCCACAAAAAGTTCCTGTTGCTTGGTTACGTTTGGCCATAATTAAATTATATAGAATTATAGATGTGAACTAGGGAAGCCATATTGTAGAATTTAAGATGACATCATCATCATCATCATTATTATTATTATTAGAAATTGTGCAAACTTAATTTATTATTAGAAGAGAGGAAATTATAATAACTATTTTTTATTATATTATATTTGCTTATATTTGTTCATATGAAATTCATTCATATTATATTCTAACTTACATTTACGAAAGACTCAATTCACTTTTTTTATTGAAGAAATTAAGGAAGTTAAATAAAATAGTTAATCATAAAATATATGTGCAATTTATCAATTCGTAATTCATTCCCTCGTAGCTTAAACCAATTTATACGTTAATCCTTATAAAGTTTATTAAGTATATAATTTTTTTTCTAAAATATAGGAGTTAGTAATATATTAAATTATGACTAAGTCAAAAGGGATGGATTTACTCAAATCAAAGTAAAAAGAGAAAAAAATTACTTCCTCTATTTATAATATAGGGCGCTTCTAAAAAAATAACTTAGTTCATCTCTAAGACCTCATGCCCCTTCCATATGCATGTCCCCATCTTCTGGTGTACTATCCTCATTCTCTAGTTGCTTGCTGGGATATGTTCTTGCATGTGTTTGTTTGCCCCTCGTTGGATTAAGTTGCAATTAGTTTGTGTACGTTGCCAGTTGTGTTGGCCACTTATTTTTGTGGCATGTTGAGATGTTAATTAGGTTAGTAACTGAATTAGTTAGGAAGTATGGAAGGTGATCGTGATAGGAGTTGGATGTACAATCGTCTAACTCATAGAAAACAACTAACTCAAGCATTCTTGGAGGGTTTGGAAGAGTTCATCCAATTTGCTTTGGCGCAAGCAACTAATTCAAGTACTGTGATCAATTTTCCGAGTGTGAAATGTAGGTGTTTAAAATTTTGAGATTCGGGTACGGTTAGGATCCATTTCTGTATAAAGGGATTCATGAAGGATTATGAATGTTGGGAATGGCATGGCAAAGTCCGACGGAGACTGAGTGGTTATTACGGCGACACTAATCATCGAGACAACCTTAATCAATATGAACAGTTGGTTATGGATGCCGCAGGACTGTTGATTGGCCAATATTTTGATCCATTACTCATGTTGAACCACCATACATGGAAGAGGAGACCGGTACACATACTCAACCATCATACATGGGAGAGGATCCTAATCCGGAAGCCGATAGGTTCTATAAAATGCTTCAAGATGTGCAACGTCCGTTATAGGAAGGTTGCGAACACATTCAGAATAGTGAACATTCATTGCTATCGGCTACCCTACCAACACTAAGCTTAAAGACTGATCACCATATGAGTGAGAGAAATTACAACGAAATTATGTAGATTATGAGTAAGGTTGTTCCCAAAGACAATAATTTGTCGAAAGATTTTTACCCCAAAAAAAAAGGTCAAAGAGCTTGGGCATAGATGTGAAAAAATTCATTGCTGCCCTAGAGGATGTATGCTGCATTACAAGGATGATGCTGAGCTGACCAATTGTAAATTCTGTCAACATGACAGGTACAAATTTGTGAGGAATGGAAGGAAAACGACCCTTCAAGCATTAAGCAAGATGTGGTACTTTCCTCTTGTGGCCAGATTTCAGAGATTGTATTCATGATAACAAACAGCTGCTCACATGAGATGGCACTAGGAGCATCGCAGGGATGAAAAATTTGTGACGCATCTATCTGATGCCGAAGTTTGGCTTAAATTTGACGAGGCGAATCCTTTGTTTGCAGCGGATCCTCATAATGTCCGTCTTGGTTTATGTTCGGATGGGTTTTCTTCTTTCAACAAGACGGGCATGAATTATACCTGTTGGCCTGTGATTGTGACTCCTTTCAACCTCCCACCTTCCATGTGCATGAGAAGAGAGTTTTTGTTCCTTAACGCATTAATCCCTAGGCCATCCAACTCAAAAAAGAAGATAGATGTATACCTCAGGCCTTTGATAGATGAGTTGAAGATGTTGTGGAGTGAAGGGGTTCTTACGTACGATGTATCATTGAGCCAGAATTTCACCATGCGGGCTGCCTTAATGTGGACGATAAATGATTTCCCTGCATATAAGATGTTGAGTGGCTGGTAAACATCGAGGAAGCTTGCAGGTCTGGTATGTCTTAAACAAAATGTTGGTTTTAGCTTGCAATACAGTCGCAAGGTTTGTTGGTTTGACAGGCACCGGCGAGTCCTGCCCCTTGATCATCCACTTAAGAGAAATAAAAAGACTTCAGGTGGAATGTGGTCGAACAGGCAAGTCAACCTCGTTGTTTAAGTGGCCAAGAAATATGGGACAGGGTGAAGCACATTCAAAGTGTTAAAGAGGGGGCTGCTTCCAGCGAACCTGAGGGATATGACGTTGACCATCATTGGAACAAACACAGCATCTTTTGGGAACTACCATATTGGAAAGATATATTGTTAAGACACAGCCTCGATGTCATGCATATTCAGAGGAATGTGTCAAGATGTGTCAACATGCACGAGGCGAAGTTTTCAGGATGGAAAGTCATGATTGTCATGTTTTTTTCTAGAGATTGTTGTCATGGCCTTCAAAGCACTACCGAAGCATATATGGTCTATTCTGATGGAATTTTCCATGTTCTTTAGAGAAATTTGTGCTTCTGAGCTTAATGTTGAAAAGTTATGGCACCTGGAGGCGAGCATGACAATAACACTATGCAAGTTAGAGATGGTGTTTCCTCCTAGTTTGCTTGATTCAATGGAATATTTTCTTGTCATGGTGCTATAGTTTATAAATTCCCTCTGATTGTATATTATAGGTTTTTATGCACACTAAAGTACAAGGTCAAAAATCAAAGGTACGTGGAAGGATCTATCGCTGAAGTGTATCTAGTTGAAGAGGCCATTAAATTTGCCTCCTACTATTATTCCCTTGACGTTATATCAAGATGGAGAGAGGTACCTCGCAACGATGATGATGGTGATACGAGTGCTCAGATATCAATATTTAATTTTCCAGGCTGAGTCGTGGGAAAATATTGTAGGTCAACTCTGGACGGAAGAGATAAGTGAGTAGCAGAGTGGTACATTCTAAACAACTGTGAAGAGGCCACCTCATACTTAGAATAAGATTTCCTCTATTTTTACTGTTACAATAAGTATTAAAATATTAATATCATTTTTTGTTACAGTTACTTCTCTAATTGGGTTCGATCGACAAATCCTTTGATGTCGGATTCCGAAGTTGATCAATTCATGAACACTGAGTTTCCACAAAGGTTTCGATCCTACTTCGTGGAAAATCAATCAGCTCCCCATGATGTTGTGTGGAGTTTATCTTATGGAGCTGCAACAGTTGTTACCCGATGCAAAAAATATGTAATCAATGGGTATCGGTTTGCAACTCTTGAAGCGAACGCAAATACACTATGTTGCAATTACGTTGTATGTTGTCAAGGTGGACAAGTTGATGGGGTCGAGGGCGACTACTACGGGAAGTTAATTGACATAATTCAATTGGATTACCAATAGAACAAGTTGGTGACCCTGTTTAAATGTGAGTGGTTTGATAACACTCCTTGTGGGACAAAAGTGGACAAATATTGAAATATTGAGATCCACTGGTCAAGGAGATATATGGTTGGTTATGACTCATTCATACTTGCTCAACAAGCGGAACAAGTTTATTATACATCATACCCAACATCCCGCCAAGGGTGGAAGGGAGTTATCAGAACCAAAGCACGGAATATTATACCGAAGTCTAAAGCGTCAGAAACAAATGATGATATGACTAAACCGTTCCAAGCTGATGTAGACCATGTACTTCCGTAAATATTGCCGAGGACGATGTACCAAGCAATTTTTTTGATTCCGCTGCGGGGTTAGAGTTGATTCCTATCCATATTGACGATAAGGAATCAGACTGAGGCAGAAGAGATTTACTCTGATAGTGATCTAAATTCGATGACTATGAGACTCCAAATGAAGGCGTGCAAGCAAAGGTCGAAGAACATGAATCGTCTGGTTGATTTGTGTTAGTTCTTTGTTTATGATGATTCGTTATACTAGATACTCCGTTACTTCGCTAGTGACATATTAAGTATATTTATTATATTTATATATATTTTGACATAATGTTTATAAGTGTTCAGAGATGGAGCATCCAGCAGGGCATTCAGGTAGTGGTCGTAGTGGTGGTAGAGCCCAACCCCATCCTATCAGAGGGGGTAGGGCGACGTTATCTGCCCTCTCTGTAGGCAGAAGGCTTAGCTCTTCAACAGAGCTGCCGCCACTTTATACATCATCTTCATTGTCCACTACCGACTCTGTTATGGGCGGTACAGGTTGTCTGTCACTCCCATTTATCCACGGCAAGGGGCAGAGCAAGTTTACTTTACGATTTCTGATTGATTTACATACATTTTGTTCTATTTAAGCATCTATGTACTAACATTTGCAATACTTCACATTTCTTCCTTCAGCATACTGTGTCACCTCAGAGCCAAGTTGGGGTAGCTAGTTCCTCAGATACACCAGTCTAGGGATCAGTTGATCCTACAACAGGGCTCGTGTGGATCCATCATGTCGGCAACTAAAAGTAAGTCATGTAAAGTTACTAGTAATGTTACGATTGTTTACCTTTAGTTTGTATGCTAATATTTGCATCATTTCCTCTGTCTTCAGGTTTAAGCCTTATGGTCTAATGACAGATTTCATGGGGAACAAATATTCCACAATTACAATCAGCCTTGGGCCAATTGGACATAGATTCCTCAGGACGTTCACAATGCTTGGTTCAATGAGTTTTTGGTAAGTTATGTGCTTTATGGTTATTAATTTATTATCAAAATGCAAATTGATTAAGTACTTTTATAATTTTGAGGACTAATTGTGCATTATTGATTTTCAGGAAAAGTTTAGGTGGTTGTCGACTATCTGGGAAATTTGAGAAAAGCTTACAACTACAAGGGAAGCCAGTGATTGTCTGATAAGTTTTATAAATTGAGAAATCATAAAGGCAAGCAGGATTGGATTCAACCTAAGACTACAAAACAATTATTTCATAGATGGGCCACCGATCCCAAATTTAAGGAGGAATGTGAGAAAAATAAATCCAATAGGGCCCAAAAAGGGAGACTCTTCAGGGTGGGTCCCCCTGCCAGCCGACTGAAGCCTACGAAATGCTCCTCATCGACAGTGAAGGTGTTTCTACAGGTAAACGTAATACATTTGATATTGATTGTTACATTTTCATTCTCTCGTCCATTTAAATGACGTACAAAAAATAAATTTACTTCCTAATGTTGTTTTTGCAAATGAGTCAAGAAGATGAAGGCGTTGAGTACAGAGCAAGCAAATGAGCTGAGCCGACATGGCGGCCCGCAGATGAGTCAGCTAGCACATGAGTTGCATCAGACACAGGAGATGATGAGAGAGATGCAGCTTGTACTCCAATCCCTAGTAAAAGACAAGGGTACAGGATCGGCTCCTGGTGATGATGACCATCCTGGTGGTGATGATGATGATAATCATACTGCGGCTGTTTTTAGATTATTTTTTAGTACATATTGTTTGAAACATTATTATTTATATTTTGTTTTCTCTATGTAAACTCTTTATGATTGTTACTATGTATTTTCATGATATACAATTTTTTTATTTTGTAATTTTTATGTATAATTTTTTTATTTTTTTAAAAAAAAATCAAAATTTGGCAACGGAATTTTTTTCCGTTGCAAATTCTGCAATTTGCAATGGAATTTTTTCTGTTGCAAGACCTTGAAATTTGTGAATTTGCGACGGAATTCATGTTTTCTGTCGCAAAAAATGGTTTGCGACGGACATAATTCTATCGCAAACAATTTTTACGACGTAAATTGCCTTTCCCGCGAGAAATTCGACTTTTTTCTCGTAGTGAGTAACCTCACTTATGGCGAGAGGAATACCGTAGTTACAATATTGGAGAGAAGTTTAACTTAAAAGAAGGAATAATTATTGTTTGTTGTACACGTTTTTTCTTGGGAAAATATCAGTGAGGTCTCAAGGAAGAGAAACAATATTAAAAAAAGTCTCAACCCCAAATCCCCTCTAAGGACTTTTTTTATATTAATTACAAAATTTCAATATAAAAAAAGTCTCGTTGTCAAAATGGTTTTTCATGTTGTTAAAATGACTTTTCTTGTTGTTAAAATTTCCCTATGAAAATATTGTTGTCAAAATGGCTTTTTATGTTATCAAAAAATTTCTGAGTTTTTCCTCCGACGTATTTTAGTAACTTGGAAATTTTTTGGCATCAGGAAAAGTCATTTTGACAACACGAAAATTCATTTTGACAACAATATTTTCATAGAGAAATTTTAACAACAGGAAAATCTATTTTAACAATATGAAAAGCCATTTTAACAATGTAACTCTTTTTGATATTAGAATTCTCAGTAATTAAATATCAAAAAAGTCTTTAATCTCTAAAGACTTTTTTTATAGGGGATTTGGGATTAGAACTTTTTTTATATTTTTTTCTCTTCATTGAGACCTCACTGATATTTTCCCTTTTTTCTTGTACTACACTTAAGTACTAATATATTGGGTTTGTTTGGGATATCGGTGGGCAATCAGACTTATGGAAAAATCCGATTGGGTAAAAGTTCGATTGTGAAACGTGATTTATGTTTGGATTGGTGGTTGCATAAGTAGCTTATGGAAAAATCCGATTAGGTAAAACTTGTTTGGAATTGTAACACCCCTACCGGCCTCGCCCTTCCGAGTGGCGGGTAGTGTGATTCTAACACCCTTTCCGGATCTTCTTTATTCGGCATATGCGGAAGCGTTCTTAAACACATACCGATACAAACTTAAACTTTGATTACATAACGGTGGTGTTCATCGCCAATACCCATTTAATTCTTTGACACCCGGCCCTACGCTATTCGTACGAAGCGTCAACGTTCTTGAGGGCCTTCTTTCGCTTATTCATTCTATGGTATCTTCAAGCACTCCCTTCAGCCAGTGTCCGCCTTCAAGCAACACTTCACTGAGTCCGGTGCGTAACTACTAGCCCGTGCTCACCTGTCTATTTCATGTGATCTGAGTTCAAATGAATGAACCCTGTGGGTAACTTGATTAATCTCATATGCGTATGAAATGTAAATAACGATAAACACATGTATAAGCATAGAATATTTCACAATAAACAAGTCGCACCGTAACCGCAGTTAACGGCCAAGGACCGCAGCCCTATGAGACCGCAGCCTCAAATCCATAGCTAGGAAATAAACATGTAAATCATCTAGCAAACATGATCAGTCATACAAGAAATACATACATACGCTAACAAGATAATGATTCTACCCACGCTTTAGCATTTGTCTTCCGCTTGTACTTTTTCGTCCAACTACGGAGTTGCTTGAAGCACATTCCATTCTTCTTCTTTCTTGACTTCACACGGCCTAAACACGTGTTCATATTATTAGAGCCATGGAAAATGAATACCTAATGGGTTATCTTAGCCTCATAGGTATTCTTACACCCTTGGAGTTTATTCTTATTACTTAGGCCATTTATTTCCTAATTTCGCATGGTAGCTAATTTTTGGCCAAACTTTGAAAAATCATTCTTAATTCTATAGAACTCCGATCGGGGTGGTTCGAATTTATATTTGTCTCTAATTAAGTCTAGTAACATGGAAAAATAATCACTAGACCTATTTATTTCTGTATCATTCCCAGATTTTCATGCTTTCTTTTCTGTCCAGAAAAACGTTTCAGATTAATAGGTCAACTTCCAAAATTCGTTTCTCTCTGGATACAACTCCGATTTAGGTGTTCTTTAGCTTTTTGGAAAGCTTAAGATGTCTACTATTGACTGTAAAAATTTAAAGGAAAAACGCAAATTGTTACTAGGTCCGAAATGCAACGTCATTTGGTTGCTCTGGAACCATACCAAAACTTTTAGCTCATCTTCCAAAATTCATAACTGGAGTTGTAGACCTCATTTTTGGGTGATCCAAAGCTCATATTAAACCTTATTATGTCTAGATTATTTCTGGAAACTTTCACTGCAAAACTAGATCATTTACTATTTGAAAATAGTACACGAAGATTACTGTTCATTTCTGGAAAATGACATTTTCCAGTTTTCATCTTCTAACTTTGGAAATTCATAACGTTCATTGTACACATCGGATTTGGGTGTTCTTTGGCTCATGTTAAAGAGTATGATGTGTACTAATTATCCAAAAAAGTTCAGGGTCAAAGGAGTTCATTTGCCCTGGTTTGACTTCACTTGAAAATCACTGTTTCAGCAGCAAAGTTCAATTTCCAGAAATGCATCAGCTTATGATTTCATGCATATGACTCATACTCACACATGCATTTACAGCATTTAAGCTTCATATTTTATTCTTTAATGGTTTGTGTTGCTATATATACCTTTCATACGTGAGAAACATGCTGAAACAGTTTCTCCTTCAGCTCCCAAAAACTGAGCAACATGCAGAACCAAAACTCATTCATGTAAGCTTCTAACACCGAAACCTATCGTGCAAGAACAGTAGGGAAAAATTTACCTTGTTCAGAACTCTTTCATGCACAGCCGTCATATTCGTAGCTACATGTTGCTTACACATCCTTCATTTATGCCTCCTTTATTGACTTTTCCGCTTTCATCACATATTCTCCGTAGCTTCATTCCTTCTTCTTTCTAGTCTTTTACACTATTCTAGACATCTATGTTGACTTTTTGTGCAGCCTTTTATTTCCTTCTTCCTGACTTTCGTCTCCCTCTGCTTTCAGTTTGTTTCTTGTTTGAAACTCAAGCTTGCAATGTTCATACTCCTTCATCGTGACAGTCCGAATGCCTTCTTCCATCTTTCTTTCATTTCTTTTCTGTATCGCGGTCTCTCCCTCCCTCGATCATAGCTTCATTCTTGGCTTTCTTTCTTCAACTTCCTCTTGCACTTTCGGGCTCACTATCGTCACAGCCCTCTCTCTCGCTCTCAGTTCTTGATCTTGCCCTCTGTGCATTGTTTAGAGTTTTGGCCGAAGAGGATAGACGAGGGAGTATGTGGCTGCTGAAAACACAGAGAAGTAGTGGTCTGCTGTCATGCAAAAGACACGAGAGAATAATGGAACATGGGTCGCTGAAATGCTAAATTCCGAGAGGAACATTCTGAGTTCCAAGGGAGATAGTGGAGAATGGATTTCTGTCACGCTGAGTTTCAAGAGAGACAATGAAGTATGGTATTAACATGCCGCATTCCAAGAAAGGCAGTGGAGCATGTGGAGTATGGGAATGAAACAGATTCGCTGCTGAATTTAAAGAGAAATGGTGGAGCATATCACGTGTGTGTTCAGATGAGGAGGTCTCTGAAATAAATATTGGAGGAATGGAGAATTGGTGTTTTGAATGAATGGTACAAAAGAGATACCAATTATTTTCTCTTGGTCCCACAAGCATGCTTCAAGTCCATTTAGTTCTGCATAAATTGAAGCATGTGACTTGCTTTATTTGGTAAAGGTTCTGCATGACATAAATTTACATGAGCACGTGGCTTGAGGGGAAATAAGATGCTGCATCTTTGCTTGTCCAACTATAACTGAATATCAAATTGACACATTATGCATAAAGTTCCACGCTTAATACCACTATTTGTTATATTTCTTTTTTTTTCTTCTTCCAAATTCTGATTAGGCATACCCTTTATTTATAAAATTGGGCTTTGACCTTGGTTAAATTCATTTGAAGCTTGGGGTAGTAAAATTACCATTTATCCCTTCTTAAATTTTTGACACTTGATTGTCAAATAAATTCTAGGAATAAATCCTTAATCCTATATAGGGATTTTCCTTTTCTCAAATAACTTCTTTTGGCCATAAATTATTGATTCTAAAATTTATAGGCCAAAACTTATCCCCTACAAACATTCCTTGAATTTATTCTTTTCCCTAAATATAAATAGGAAGATAGGCCTCAAATTCCAAACCTTCATTTTATTAATTATTCAGCCAAATCTTCACCATTAATTTCTATTCAATATTTCTAATTGCCGAATCCCAAAATTTGGGATGTTACGGAATGACCGATAGGGCAAAATTTATAGCCTATAGACTTCTGCAAAGATACGGGCCGTATCAAATAATAAAGTGATAAGAAAAGTATCGTTCCCAATGGCGACTTATCGGTTAGCATACTCAATAGCAAATAAAACTTTTTAAAACTTCACTGCACCCCATGCTCAAAAGAAAATTAATTTTGGTAAATCAAAAAAATGATGCCAATGTTTTTTTTTCAGTAAAACATTTACAAGATAAATAAATAGATTTATAAGATAAATAAAGAGAATTAAAAAATTTGGTCATTTACAAGACAAATATGGATATTCACTAAATAAATTTTCAAAACAAATAAAGATATTTACAAGATAAAGAAAGGGATTCAAAAGAACATAGAGAGTTAAGAACATTTTGGTCATTTACAAGACAAATATGAACATTTACAAGACAAATGGAGATATTTACACGATAAATGAAGGGATTTAAAAGAACCTAGGGAATTTAAAACATTTTGATTATTTACAAAACAAATATGAAAATTTATAAGACAAATATGACTATTTACAAAATAAATCAGACAATTTATAAGACAAATAAAGTAAGTGCATCATTGACTTTTCACCCATAAAAATTAATTTCATTTTGACTATGGCATGCAGTGAAATTTCACCCACAAAAGAAAACAGTGTAAAAAGTTTTGGGTTGACTAAAATCAATTTGCTATCAAGGGGGTAACTAATTTTTTTCCTTCTTTTGGTGCCTTTATTTTTTTAAAAAATAAAAATAGAAAAACAATTATCGTCGTGCTTTGAACTGTTATGTAATTGATTATGTTTGGATTAGCTTTTTTGGAGTATAACTTCTCAAGAAAAGTGATAAATGTGACTTTAGAGAATAGGTTCTGAATAGAATAGATTCGGTGAAAAAAATGATTTTGATAAAATGATTTTTTTGGATAATTGTTATTAGAATCATTTTTTTATGTTTAAATTACTAAAAAAGACATTAGCTAACATGATAATTGCATATAAAAAATAATATATCATTTTAAATATTCTTAACATTAAATTTCATAATAAGTATCAAAGTTTAAATAAATTTGACTACAAAATTAAAATTATAACATTAGTCAATTTTATAAGATGATAAAAAAAATTAGCACAAACATATATGCGTTAATAAATTATATAAACTAGAGTCATTTTAAAACAGTAATTATGTAAAAATATATATTTTAGATTGAAATATGTAATTTATCCTATAGCTAAATGTTTGATGGCTAAAAAAATATAACCTTAGAAAAATAATGTTGATGCTTTCGTAAAATATTATCAATAATTATGGGGTTGGGGAAATCATGAGAGTTGAGAAATGGCGAAGGAAAGAGAAAAAGGATATTAAGGGATTGGGGAAATCATGAGATCATAATTATATTATCGCCCCACGACCCAAAAAAGGGGAAATATTTTGCTTCTTCAATACCATTTGAGACCCAAAATCATGGTTTGGGAGCAAAAGGGGTTTTTGCCATTTCTCTAGAGTGTTTGGGTCTTTTTTATTTTAGCAAATCATGGTTTTAGGGATCAAAAATGTCTTTCAATTGTTACCCAAGTAGGCACTAAAGATAGTAGGGTGAAATAACAAACTTGTTTAGCAAGTTTTTCGAAAGCAATGTTACCCTAAAAGTTTTTTTTTATCTCAATGTTGCCCTGAAAGTTTCAAAACGAAGCAATGTTGTGCATTTCAGTTAAAAAGTTAATAGTCAATGTTAATTTTTTAACGGAATTGGGTAAAATTTCTATGTTTTGGAACTTCTAGGGCAACATTGAAACAAGAAAAATGTATAGGGTAACATTGTTTTTGGGTCTATACTTCTAAGATAAATTTGCTACTTAACCCAAGATAGTATATTACTTTTTTGAATTGAAAAATCTATTTACTTCTATTTATTTTGAAAATTTTAATTATAATTTTAATTATTTTTTGTGTTGGTTTGATTAATACTTATGTTCAACCTTGTTCCTTAAACACTCCGTATTTCATTCTCATATTTAAGTAAATAATTTATTAATTGTCTATTTTTATTTGTTTACTTTTCGGTAGAGGTGTCAAATTAAAATAGGCTAACCTGGCCCTAAAGAACCAGGGCTTGAAAAGCCTACGTTTCATAAAGCCACTATATTATTGAACACTGGCCCTCCTCGGACATGCGGGTTCAAGACCGGCCCACGGACTTTCATATATTTTTATTAAATTTCTAATTTTTAAGCTATTTTAAAATATCTCAAAATAAAATAGTAAATCTCTTAAAATTTATAATTCAAATCATATATTTTAATAAATAAAAAAAGTGTCATGCTATTGTCTAAATTTTAAAAACTAATACAAATCAAACTTCAAACACTAATAAACTATTGTCCTAACTAAAAAACGCCAAAACAAAATAATTTACCTTCTTTTTGTAGTCGCATATAGAAAAATTTTAGTAGTTAAAAAGATAAAGAAAATCTCATAATTATTACATATATAAAAAAAATACGTATGACTATTACGTTTTCTTTGTTATGATATTATTTAAATTTCTCTTTGAAAAAGTCTTGGAAAGGGATTAAGAATAGGTAGACTAAGATTATTTTAAGTAAAATACTATATCCTCCTGTTTTCGGAAGTTCACTAAGTTTGGGGGAAAAAAGTGCATGCATGAATTAAAGCAAAACATGTGTACAGCGTCACTAAAATGTATGGGGAGTGGCTAGAGCTAGATAGATTAACCCCAATTTAAACCTTTAAAGTTTGATAAGGGCACAAGCATGTGTAAACTGAAGTATCTAAAAAAAAAAATCAAGCTAAGGGTGTTGTAAAAGAAGAGTGAATACTCTTATTTTAATAAATTAAAAAGTATGCGGGCTTAAAAAGTGAACCTTCGGCTGAACTGACCCTTTTATTTTTGAGCCCTAACAGCTTGTTTAAGCCTAATTTTCTTTTTGCACCGCTTAAAATACACGCCCGCCTCGCTTGACCTCTGTTTTGTTTTGATGGTTCTACTTTTTAGTATATTTGATTTTTTTTTTATTTAGCTTATTATTAGTTTAGAAATTTATTTTTGAACAATTAAATTTAACTATTTTTAAAGTTAGTGAGGGTAAGGATATTGTCTCACGTGAAAATCCCAATAAAATTAAGCTGAATTTCCAAAATCTAAATACTATAATTTCGTCATGCTATACAAACCCTTAAAATATTATTGAGTAACGTCACTTACGGCAGAGGAATAACTATAAGTCTATAAGTATCACAAGATGCAATTATATATGCTGTTACGGATCTGCATAAGGTCCATCTTTAATATATGGCCTAACAATAGACAATTCACGTGGCACAGATATGACAATAATTTCATTGTTTGGGCTTGAGAGACAAGAGCCTACGGCCCAAACCCTAACTCTAGGTAATATAATCTCTATAAATGGGAGGTTAACCTAAAAAGTACACACATTCTACACTTTTTTCTGGCTATTTACAATTCAGCCGCACACTGTGTACAATGATCTCATAGCTGTGTTCTCATACAAAACATATGCAAAGAAATTTAACTTAAAAGACTGAATAATAATGGTTTGTTTTACACGTT
Source organism: Acacia melanoxylon (assembly GCA_019022615.1). Classification (NCBI taxonomy): domain Eukaryota; kingdom Viridiplantae; phylum Streptophyta; class Magnoliopsida; order Fabales; family Fabaceae; genus Acacia; species Acacia melanoxylon. The sequence continues at coordinate 4,606,348 of JAFJYJ010000030.1, read as the reverse complement.
TTTTCTTTTACTACATTTAAGTACTAATAATATCTTCGCTTGTGCTTATGCCTTCTTTCCTCCTCCCAGCTTGCTTTAGGTAGCCTCCTTCTGTAATGTCGTTCATCATCGCTAGATCTGTAATCTATTGCACTCTTCTTCTCTCCTCCACCTCTTGGCGGAATGGCCTTGTGATGCGTCGTCGTCGAAGTTGCCAATTCCCGACCTGGCTCAGTCAACCATGACGTTGTGAGCTTTCTCTTCTTAGAGACTTGCCTCTCAGGGATGCTCTAGCCGGAGGAGTCATCGGCCTTATGCCTGCGTTCTGTAGTTGCGGTGGCCTTGGTCGTGGCACAGGAGGACTTTGCTGCCGGCCTTGTCAAAGACCTTGATCGGTGATGGTGGTGATCGTCAGAATAGTGATCGGACTTTATTTTAGAAGGACGTGAAGGTTGTAAGTTGCCTGAAGATTGATCCGGCGATGATGAGGGAGGAATACAGTTCTTGGAAGAAATATCCCCACTACTGTTCACTTGCCGATCTCTGGTTATGTCCCTGTTTGATGATTAAAAAAATAAATTCGTAAACATATACTTAATCTGTGACAATTAATGTATATGCATGAGGTAGCAGAGTATTGTTAAATACCTTGGAGGAGTCAAAACAGGGAACTTGCAATTGTTGAGGCCACCAAAGGGCATCGTCATGTGGAAGGGGCCTAAGCCACAATAATTCATCATTTGCATCATTGCTCCTTCATATGGTAACGGTGAAGGTGCCACAAATCCTCCCGTCCCATTCCAGTACGGATTATTATAACCCTCCATCATCATGTAGTTCTCAACTCCGTACTGATCTTGTACTTTTCTTTCTTCTTCATTACCAGGTGACACCTTCTGTTCTCTATTAGACCAGTGAAAAGGGATGACCCTTAATGAATGAAACAATAGATGTAGGAGGAATATATAATCAAGGTACTCACTCATCTGGCTTCACAACAGCCAAAGTACCGGTTGGTAAAACATAGGAACCATCTGACGCGGCGAAAAGCATTGATCTGGGTGGTGCCACTCTTTTAATGTCATAATTCGGATCATCATTTGTAGGGCAGTACTTAATAAGATGTCCTAATTAAGCAAGGATGCACTCTAAGTAAGTACATAGGTTATTGAAATCCACAATTTTGCACAGAAAAATGGCAACATTTTAAAGTAACACTGCCCAACCCCATGAAAAATAAGTAAACATCACACATTGTTCAAAGCAGTAGATCAGAAAAAAAGAAGTGGGAAAAGTAAAAAATTAGGCTAAGGGAATTACCAAAGTTTCGTTCGCCTATATCAGCTTTATTCATTGTTGGAAGAACATCTGGAATTGATTTGCTTGATGGTACGTTAGAAACATGGACCGCATCACGTCTGCGCCACACATAACTCTGGCGAGGTGTTTTCTGCGCATCACCATAACCATGCCCTCTCACCATCTGTCTAAAACCATTAGGACAAGGTGTGCTTCCCAAAAGAAAAAACACATCAATATCATAATGACAGAAGTAGGAGTGTCTTTTTGGAAGGCAAAGAAAGATAACAAAAAATTACAAGTGAGGTAAAGAAAGATGCAAACTCACTGATTCCAATCCAACGCCGGGGTATTAACCAAGGCCTTAATCCTATTGTCCTCTTCAGCTTTACCCATTGGTGTAGGAACCTCTTGAATCAAGTTGGAGACTTCAGCCTATTATGAAACACTTAATTTGCATTCTAAGGAATTTCACATCAATGTTTTATAAAGAAAAGCAAGTTACGTGCATACCATGAGAGAGATATCAAGAGAGTAATCAAGAGTTCGTAATAAGGTTTTGCCTGCAGAATGTTTTTATATGATAAGATAAAAGCTCTTGGAATCTGATTTTAAGTTTAAGATAGTCTCCTACTTGATATATCTAAGAACTTATTCTGAGAACTTATTGAATTAACACAGCAAATTAAAACTGTTATAAAATGTTGCAAATATATGATTCTTTGCATTAAAGATACCACAATTCTTCAAAATCGGACGTCTAAATGCAATTTCCCTTTTCCTGTTCTCTATTAATGTCCAAACCTAAGAATCTAGGACTATTATTCCTCCGAAAAATCCTTATTTTTCCAGTTTAGAGTTGATCATTGAAGCAGATTTATTAAATTTATAAGTACGCAGCCATTGGAATAGTTAAAACCCTATAAATGCTTGGATTCCAAAAAAAAAAAAAATCATCAAGAGAGAAGAAAGAACAGTCAACAAGATATGGATTATAATCCCTTTCACTATATATCAATTGCATAATACATGGCCTTGAGAAACAATTCTCTATCAATACATAAAAGGGGATACATGAAAAAATAACAACACAACAGAACAAACTAGGACCTCGTACGGAAATCAAACAGTACAATATCCAAGCTTCTCTTTCTTTTCTTTTTATCTACCTAGGGTCAATCACTCAGATAGGGCCGAACAAGTTGAACCGCCAAAACGAGTAGCTCTCTTGGGTTCCTTTCTTGCAGAAATATCCGAACTTTCTTCGTAAAAACTTGAAATTCTGAAATTCAAGGGTTCTAAAATCGTCAGCGTCCACGGATCGTAACAATCAGAACGTACACGAATAATCAAGGAGAAGCATCTGTTTCTTGAGACTCCGACGGACACGAATAATCCCTAAACCCTAAATCAGAACGGACACGAAAAAGCTTTTTCTTGAGAGTCGAACCTTTAAATCGAACTATATCTGTGACGATCGCGCGAAAGATCGGTGACGGTCGATCAAAATATCAGAAACGCGGAAGGGCGGGAAAATAAACAATCCATCAAAGATCTGAATTCGAAGAGGTATGGTTATATAACAATTAAAAAGAAGAATGTAGATTGTGTTTTGTTTTGTTTTTTTACCTTGAAGAAAAGCCTAGATTGTGGTTTTGAATTTTAATCAAATCAAAGAAAATTTGACATTTTACTAAAGATAATGAAATTGTGATGTGATTTACAGTTTTTCCCGGTCAAACATTTTATTTAAATAGATTAAATTTAATACAGTAGCATTTTACTTTATTTTTCAAATTTATACACATACATATACTTTTGTTTGGGAAAATTAATTTTTAATCCTGAATTTTTAACCCACTTATGTCAGACTCTCATTTATAATTCGGTGCAATATAGTACCTAAATTTTTAACTTGATTATGACTTGGTCTCTCTACCTAAACTTTTAACTCGATTATGACTAAATTAGTCCCTCATCTTTTTTTTTTATATCATTATTTGTTTTATTTGCAAGTCATATAGAGTCATCCCATGAGGCACCAAGTCAAACCCACATAAGCAAGGAGTGAATCAATGATCATCCAATATTAGAAAAATGGCCTATAAGACCGTAACATCTAGACCTCTCTAGATGGAGACGGTTTAAAAAATATGACTAACGATATTTTTGTAAATATTAATACAACTTAATACCGGTTGCGCTTACGAGCGATCTATATAATATTTTCTAGACATGTTTTAAGTTAATTCTATGTCAATAAGTATTAAATATTAAGAAAATTCAAAACTTTAAATTTTTTTTACTCTGAATGCTATAACATCTGCTTTACCTATTCCGTCGTTTCTTTATACCCGGTGTTAAATGTTTTAAACTTTCTTCGGCTTCTAGAGTAAACTTCCCAACTAAACGTCTCTTTGAAATCTAAGGCCACTTCAATAAAAGTAATTAATCTTCATTTGTCTTGATGTATATAAAACCCCTATTACTTTCGTTTCTTCATATTCAAGCTCATCTTCCTCTCATCTCTAGAATATTAATATGGGACGTGGGAGGGATAATTTTGTTCGTCCTCCTTTTCCTCCTCCTCTACAGCCACCTCTATGACCTCCTTCGCCACCTTCATCCAAGCAGCTTCTCTAGTAGTTTCATACAAGGGTGGATCATATAGATAGATGATTCGGAAGACTCGTCGCGTTGCTCCACACCGTCAACAATAAGCTCAACCTTGTACTCAACGCCAATGACATCGAATACAATCTTTCGACGACTTCATCTCTTCCTCTTCCCCTTCCTACTTCTTTGCCTCCAACGATAAGGAAGAAGATTGATGGTTTTCTTGATTATGTAAAATGTTTTTTAATCTATATACTGATGCTACCCTTGATTAGGCAAAAGCATTAAAAAAAAAATATTATTAATGAAAAAAATATTTTGATTTCTGATCTTCATCTTGTTTGATCTTGTTCACGTCTCTTTTATATTTGTTCCATTGTTTTAAAATTATATAATTTCTAATATATATTCAACTTAATTATATTCATGTTAAATATATAATTTTATAGCGGTTACACAAACCGCCACAAATGTGGCGTCAACTTGGTGCCTTATGGCATGCCATTAGTGGCCTTTTTTTGTAAGGTTTATATGAAAAAAGCGCTACAGAATACAAAAAGAGTACCCACACATTTATAGGAATTATACATAAAAACTACTAAAGAATACGAAGAGTCTAATATTTTGTAACAATTATAGAAAACCGCTACAAATTTTCACGATACATGAGGTAGGGTTTCTTCATTTGTAGCAGTTGAGGTTGCAGTTTTTATTAAATCTCTAAAAATGATGAACATCTTGTAGTGGTTTTTTTATTTTACCACTACAAATGTGAAGTCCTAAAACTTGTCATCAAATATAAGTTATACATAACAAAAATTAAAAATGAATAAATAAATGACAACATTTTGTAGCGGTCTCTTCCTAGAAACCGCTACAAAAACGTGTAATTTTGAAATTTGAATATTTCATATCCTGCCAACAATCATGAAATTTGTAGCGGTTTTAGTAGATAAACTACTACAAAGTGTGTAGTTTTGAAATATGAATATATCGGAACCCGCTAAGGGTCATGAACCTTGTAGCAATTTTTGGAAAATAACCGCTACAAAATAGTGATATTGAAATTTGAATATTTTGAATCTCGTCAACGATCATAAAGTTTGTAGCGGTTTTAGTAGATAAACCGCTACAATGTATGTCATTTTGAATATTTTGTATCCCGCCAAGGTTCATTAATTTGTGTTGGATATGATTAGTTTTGATGATGTCAAATATAGATGCTATTATTAAGAGCAAAAAGTTTACATAATATATACATCTCATACGTTCACTAATTGCTATATTTAATGTATATTCAAAGATTAGAAGATATGAAGTTGAATTATGGAGAATGATCAAGAAAGGAGATTGAAGAAAGAAGATCTTGCCAAATATAATGAGAATATCAATCTGTTGGAAATTATGCCCTAGGGGCAAGTCATCTCCATTTAGTTATCATTTCATTTGTATGTTTATAGTGATAACTGATCCTTGGATATATCTTATAGATTATCCTAAATTTCCTTGGTCAATCATCTACGCGGGAGCAAAGATGAAATAAGACCAGTATGACTTTGATGAGGTATGTAGATACGAATCAAAATCATGGGCACTTGTAGGAGTACAAGGTGCTGGACCGACCCGCTATGAGAAAGCTGCATGGATTAAGTCATAAGTTTTTCTCATGTATAATCGCGTCACAACGCCCTTTGACCTGAGATCATCATGGATTCCTATATGATGAGTCGCTGATCTTTGACCTAGTCAAACGTCACCTTTGACTGGGTGATGATAAAGGCTTGGATCGGGATAAGTAGGGATGTCCATGGACCCGGGACGGACCGGTTTGACCCCAACCCGAGGTCTGGTCCTAATAGTACCTCGGGCTGGATAAGCCAGCCCGAGGTCTGTCCGGGTCTGTCCATAAGCCCGAGCTCGGGCCGGACTGCATTCAGTCCAATGGACTACCCGGACCGATCCGGAGTAGTCCATGACTTACCTTTTTTTGCCGATTCCCGTACTCACTCTCACTGGTCTAGAGCTGTTTTTTCACTCATCTCTTTTCTCTTCCCTCGCTCTCTCTCACTCTCAAAAAGACAAGAGACAGGTTGGCTTTTGCAACATCGGCGACGACTTAGCTAGCGGCAGCGGTTGGAAGAACTGAAGATCTGAAACGCCACCTGTGTTGGAGTCTGGAGATCAAATCTGTGTGAGAAAATAATGGTGGAGTTTCATATCTGTAAAAATATCACTGAGGATTGTGCTATTCAGATCTGTCTCTTCTTCCTTTCTTTGAGGCGAGTCCACACAGGGATAGGCAAGTGAAAATTTCGCTGAGGTTTGTGCTCTTCACTGAATCACTACTGCTTGTGTTCTCTGAAGGGTTTATTTGTCTTCATTCTTTTTTTAATCTTTGGTTGGGTTTCTGATTCTGGGTTGGTGTTTGTATGAGTATTGATTTTATGAGGATTTATAGTATGTGTAAGTAAAAGTTACGATTTGTTCCCTCTTTATCTTGCATATATGAAAGAAGTTGATGCTTCTGTTGGAAAATGGAAACCAATTTGGGTATTCAATTCAAGCTATTCCTATGAACATCGCACTTTTTTGTGAGTGTTGATGTTATCTCTTTTGCTGGAAATTTGACTTTGTTGTGTCACGAACGCTCCAAGCCTCCAACACTGTGGTGGTGTAAAAAAAAATTATATATATATATATATGTTCGGGTCGGATTTGGACCGGTCAAAGGGATCTGAGCCCTTGGCCCGAAGTCCGGTCTGGCCCGAGCAAACCAGTCTGGTCTGGTCTGGTATGTTCAAAGTGTCTGGGACCAATTTTTTTTGCTAGTAGACCGGGTTGGGACGGGTCAGACCGGACCTCGGGTTTTTTGGACATCCCTAAGGATAAGTGGTTTTCATGCAGAGGAATGTGAATGGTCAAGATGAAATTTATCCCTCACATTTGTAGAGAGATAATACCGGGCTCCTCGATGAGTGAGTCTGAGAAATGTATGGTCATACCACGATGGAAAAGAGTTTCCATTTCAATTATTAGACTACTCAAGAATCGAGAAAGTAGTGGTCAAGAACAGGAAGTTGACATTATCCATGCCTCATCCTTGACCAAATTATCGCGTGACAAAAGGGACGTGACATGATTGTACGATAGGTTGTATCGTATCAACAATCCCCATATGTGTTCGGTAGTCGCAATGTCTTGCTAGAGGCCGCTTGCGACTTGTGTGCTGGTACAGTACTGGCCCACTGCCAATCTCATGTGGGCCTACAGGGTCGCACACAAGAATAGCTCAACACGAGTAAAAGTGTCCAGATTCATTGAATCTTATATATGTCTAAGATTTAATGAATACTGTATTTAATCTAGGATATATATATATATATATATTATTAAATTCGAAATTAATAATGATATTATTTATAGATAATAATAATATTATATATAGTATTTAATTTATTTGATAAATTAAATAACTATAATAAATTGAGATATTGTATCTCATATTTAATTTTCGAATAAAGAAATAGTATCTCATATTTGATTAAATTGAGATATAGTATCTCATATTTAATTAAATAAAAAAGATATCATATCTTATATTTAATTTATAAAGATAAATTAAATATGTAGGCTTATAATTCGGATTAAATAAATATATTAGATTAGATCTATTTGATAGATTTAATTAATATATTATTTTAATTGAAATTCGAATTTCAAAATTGATTGGATTAATTTTGAATATTTTAATACGGCTTATTAGGGTTTTAGAAACCCTATAATAGATATTGATCTAGTCGTATTAAGTAGACGGATGAATTAGAAGAAGCCGCGAGAAACCCTAGAGAAAATTGAGACGTGAAAATACTGAAGGCGCTAGCACGCTGCCGTCGGTGTTGGAGGCTGTTCGTGTGGATACCGGTAGAGGGAGGAGATTCGCAGAGTCTGCTCCTGCTGATCGAGAAGGTAGCCCACAAGTTCAAATTGAGCGAGACGCACACCAGTTCGTCATAGGTACAATTCAGATTCTTTTAACCTTGATTTAAACGCGGTTGAGCGATCCTCTTTTGGGATTCGTAAAAGTTGTTTTTTTAATTCAACTGCGTGTACGAATCCCAACAATGGTATCAGAGCCAGATCAACCGTGCGTTTAGATTGGGTTTTCTACATGCGAATACATGTGATGTATATATGGCTAAAACCAAATCTGTGTATGCGTTGAAATAAATATATGTTGAAATCGGATTTGCTATGCACGTAAAAAGATAGTGCGCGTTAGGGTTTCTACGGATAGCTAGTCAGACTTTGGCGGCCTTTCTAAATTGTTCAAATCGGATTTGCAGCAGTACGGATAGCTAGTCAGACTTTGGCGGCCTTTCTAAATTGTTCAAATCGGATTTGCAGCAGTTCTTCACGTGGGTTCTGAAACGTTCAGATTGGAATCGTTCACGTTTGCGCGATGATCAAAAGTTGATCATGCTCGGATGATCTGATTACGTGAAAACGACAGTCATGCTTGGAAGTTCAATCACGCTTTTAGTGTAGAATCATATCGTCTAGTAATACTGCAAAACCATCAATACGATCAGTCCTTGAGAAGGACGAACTCGATGAGACAAACATTCTTGACTTATTTGGGAATTTAAACATTGATCTCAAGCACGAAAGAAAGGAGTATCTCATCGATCAACCCATTCCTTATGAGCTTGCATATCCTTTTAATTATTTTTTGTGTTGGTTTTGATTAATACTTATGTTCAACCTTGTTCCTTAAACACTCCGTATTTCATTCTCATATTTAAGTAAATAATTTATTAATTGTCTATTTCTATTTGTTTACTTTTTGGTAGAGGTGTCAAATTAAAATAGGCAAACCTGGCCCTAAAGAACCAGGGCTTGAAAAGCCTGCGTTTCATAAAGCCACTATATTATTGAACACTGGCCATCGGACATGCGGGTTCAAGACCGGCCACGGACTTTCATATATTTTTATTAAATTTCTAATTTTTAAACTATTTTAAAATATCTCAAAATAAAATATTAAATCTCTTAAAATTTATAATTCAAATCATATATATTAATAAAAAAATTGTCAAGCTATTGTCAAAATTTTAAAACCTAATACAAATCAAACTTCAAACACTAATAAACTATTGTCCTAACTAAAAGACGCCAAAACAAAATAATGTACCTTCTTTTTGTAGTTGCATAAAGAAAGTTTTAGTAGTTAAAAAGATAAAGAAAATCTCATAATTATTACATATAAAAAAAAAAATTACGTATGACTATTACGTCTTCTTTGTTATGACATTATTTAAAATTTTCTTTGAAAAAGTCTTGGAAAGGGATTAAGAATAGGTAGACTAAGATTATTTTAAGTAAAATACTATATCCTCTTGTTTTCGGAAGTTCACTCATCCTATGTGCAGTGGATGAATGAAATAAGTTTGGGAGGGGAAAAAAAAAACAAGTGCATGCATGAATTAAAGCAAAACATGTGCACAACGTCACTAAATGTAAGGGGAGAGCTAGATAGATTAACCCCACTTTAAACCTTTAAAGTTTGATAAGGGCACAAACGTGTGTAAACTGGAGAATCTATATATATATATTTTTTTTTTCAAGTTAAGCGTGGTGAAAAACAAGAGTGAATACTTGTATTTTTGAGCCCTAACAGGCTAACCCATTTAAGCCTGATTTTCTTTTGCACCGATGAAAATACAAGCCCGCCTCGCTTGACTTGTCTTGACGGCTCTACTTTTTAGTATATTTGATTCGTTTATTTATTTAGCTTATGATTATTTTAGAAATTTATTTTTGAATAATTAAATCTAACTATTTTTAAAGTTAGTTAGGCTAAGGATATTGTCTCACGTGAAAATCCCAATAAAATTAAGCTAAATTTTCAAAATCTAAATACTATAACTTCCTCGTGCCAAACAAACCCTTAAGGGAAAATATGTAATAAACGCTAGAAAATTTTATTGAGTAACGTCACTTATGGCAGAGGAATAACTATAAGTATCACAAGATGCAATTATATATGCTGTTATGGATCTGCACAAGGTCCATCTTTAATATATGGCCTAACAATGGACAATTCACGTGGCGCAGATATGACAGCTCATCGTTTGGTCTTGGAGGCACAAGAGGCCTACAGGTCCAAACCCTAACTCTAAGGTAATCTCTATAAATAAGAGGTTAACCTAAAAAGTACACACATTCTACACTTTTTTCTGGCTATTTACAATTCAGCCGCGCACTGTGTACAATGATCTCATAGCTGTGTTCTCATACAGAACATATGCAAATAAATTTAACTTAAAAGACTGAATAATAATGGTTTGTTTTACACGTTTTTTCTTTTACTACATTTAAGTACTAATAATATCTTCGCTTGTGCTTATGCCTTCTTTCCTCCTCCCAGCTTGCTTTAGGTAGCCTCCTTCTGTAATGTCGTTCATCATCGCTAGATCTGTAATCTATTGCACTCTTCTTCTCTCCTCTACCTCTTGCCGGAATGGCCTTGTGATGCGTCGTCGTCGAAGTTGCCAATTCCCGACCTGGCTCAGTCAAACATGACGTTGTGAGCTTTCTCTTCTTAGAGACTTGCCTCTCAGGGATGCTCCAGCCGGAGGAGTCATCGGCCTTATGCCTGCGTTCTGTTGTTGCGGTGGCCTTGGTCGTGGCACAGGAGGACTTTGCTGCCGGCCTTGTCAAAGACCTTGATCGGTGATGGTGGTGATCGTCAGAATAGTGATCGGACTTTATTTTAGAAGGACGTGAAGGTTGTAAGTTGCCTGAAGATTGATCCGGCGATGATGAGGGAGGAATACAGTTCTTGGAAGAAATATCCCCACTACTGTTCACTTGCCGATCTCTGGTTATGTCCCTGTTTGATGATTAAAAAACTAAATTCGTAAACATATACTTAATCTGTGACAATTAATGTATATGCATGAGGTAGCAGAGTATTGTTAAATACCTTGGAGGAGTCGAAACAGGGAACATGTAATTGTTGAGGCCACCAAAGGGCATCGTCATGTGGAAGGGGCCTAAGCCATAATAATTCATCATTTGCATCATTGCTCCTTCATATGGTAACGGTGAAGGTGCCACAAATCCTCCCGTCCCATTCCAGTACGGATTATTATAACCCTCCATCATCATGTAGTTCTCAACTCCGTACTGATCTTGTACTTTTCTTTCTTCTTCATTACCAGGTGACACCTTCTGTTCTCTATTAGACCAGTGAAAAGGGATGACCATTAATGAATGAAACAATAGATGTAGGGGGAATATATAATCAAGGTACTCACTCATCTGGCTTCACAACAGCTAAAGCACCGGTTGGTAAAACATAGGAACCATCTGACGCGGCGAAAAGCATTGATCGTGGTGCCACTCTTTTAATGTCATAATTCGGATCATCATTTGTAGGGCAGTACTTAATAAGATGTCCTAATTAAGCAAGGATGCACTCTAAGTAAGTACATAGGTTATTGAAATCCACAATTTTGCACAGAAAAATGGCAACATTTTTAATACACACCTGGCACATTACATCTGTGACAAACATAGCCTGGTGGAACTTTGTTCTGCTGTAACACTGCCCAGCCCCATGAAAAATAAGTAAACGTCACACATTGTTCAAAGCAGTAGATCAGAAAAGAAGAAGAGGGAAAAGTAAAAAATTAGGCTAAGGGAATTACCAAAGTTTCGTTCGCCTATATCAGCTTTCTTCATTGTTGGAAGAACATCTGGAATTGATTTGCTTGATGGTACGTTAGAAACATGGACCGCACCACGTCTGCGCCACACATAACTCTGGCGAGGTGTTTTCTGCGCATCACCATAACCATGCCCTCTCACCATCTGTCTAAAACCATTAGGACAAGGTGTGCTTCCCAAAGAAAAAACACATCAATAGCATAATGACAGAAGTAGGAGTGTCTTTTTGGAAGGCAAAGAAAGATAACAAAAAATTACAAGTGAGGTAAAGAAAGATGCAAACTCACTGATTCCAATCCAACGCCGGGGTATTAACCAAGGCCTTAATCCTATTGTCCTCTTCAGCTTTACCCATTGGTGTAGGAACCTCTTGAATCAAGTTGGAGACTTCAGCCTATTATGAAACACTTAATTTGCATTCTAAGGAATTTCACATCAATGTTTTATAAAGAAAAGCAAGTTACGTGCATACCATGAGAGAGATATCAAGAGAGTAATCAAGAGTTCGTAATAAGGTTTTGCCTGCAGAATGTTTTTATATGATAAGATAAAAGCTCTTGGAATCTGATTTTAAGTTTAAGATAGTCTCCTACTTGATATATCTAAGAACTTATTCTGAGAACTTATTGAATTAACACAGCAAATTAAAACTGTTATAAAATGTTGCAAATATATGATTCTTTGCATTAATACCACAATTCTTCAAAATCGGACGTCTAAATGCAATTTCCCTTTTCCTGTTCTCTATTAATGTCCAAACCTAAGAATCTAGGACTATTATTCCTCCGAAAAATCCTTATTTTTCCAGTTTAGAGTTGATCATTGAAGCAGATTTATTAAATTTATAAGTACGCAGCCATTGGAATAGTTAAAACCCTATAAATGCTTGGATTCAAAAAAAAAAAAAAAAAAAATCAAGAGAGAAGAAAGAACAGTCAACAAGATATGGATTATAATCCCTTTCACTATATATCAATTGCATAATACATGGCCTTGAGAAACAATTCTCTATCAATACATAAAAGGGGATACATGAAAACATAACAACACAACAGAACAAACTAGGACCTCGTACAGAAATCAAACAGTACAATATCCAAGCTTCTCTTTCTTTTCTTTTTATCTACCTAGTGTCAATCACTCAGATAGGGCCGAACAAGTTGAACCGCCAAAACGAGTAGCTCTCTTGGGTTCCTCTCTTGCAGAAATATCCGAACTTTCTTCGTAAAAACTTGAAATTCTGAAATTCAAGGGTTCTAAAATCGTCAGCGTCCACGGATCGTAACAATCAGAACGTACACGAATAATCAAGGAGAAGCATCTGTTTCTTGAGACTCCGACGGACACGAATAATCCCTAAACCCTAAATCAGAACGGACACGAAAAAGCTTTTTCTTGAGAGTCGAACCTTTAAATCGAACGATCTGTGACGATCGCGCGAAAGATCGGTGACGGTCGAGCAAAATATCAGAAACGCGGAAGGGCGGGAAAATAAACAATCGATCAAAGATCTGAATTCGAAGAGGTATGGTTATATAGCAATTAAAAAGAAGAATGTAGATTGTTTTTTTTTTTTTTTTTTACCTTTAAGAAAAGTCTAGATTATGGTTTCAATTTTAATCAAATCAAATAAAATTTGACATTTTACTAAAGATAATGAAATTGTGATGTGATTTACAGGTTTTCCCGGTCAAACATGTTATTTAAATAGATTAAATTTAATACAGTAGCATTTTACTTTATTTTTCAAATTTATAGACATACATATACTTTTGTTTGGGAAAATTAATTTTTGGTCCCCAACTTTTAACTCACTTATAACAGTCTGTCAACTATGATTTGATGCGACACAGTGCCTAAACTTTTAATGGATTGACTCAGTCCTTCATCTTTTTATTTTTATTTTATATCATTATCTGTTTATTTACAAGTCATATTGAGTCATCCCATGTGGCACCAAGTAAACTCCAAGTATGCAAAGAAAGTAGTGAATCAATAATCATCCACTACTAAAAAAATAGCCTATAAGACTGTAACATCTAAATCTATCTAAGTAGAGACGGTTTAAAAAATATGACTGGTGATATTTTTGTAAATATTGATACACTAACACTGGTCGCACTTACGAGTGGTCTAAATAATATTTTCTAGACCTGTTGTAAGTTAATGCGATGTTGACAAGTCACTACTACAAAAAATAGATATTACTTCCTTAAAGGACGTCCTTTTTGGAAAAAGGGAAGTAAAATGTGAACACGATGGTAATTTTGTAATTACTTGGAGAAAGTTTGATATATTAAGTGTCCTAAAAAAGTTTTAGGACACAGAAAGTGTATTTAAAACGTCCTAAAACAATATTAAGATGCCAAAAGTGGCCCAAAAGAAGAGGAAAAGCGACGGCAAATGAAAAGGCTGGCGGCAAATTGCTGTGCTTTTGGCTCTATAATGAGGCTTTTTGGCGTCCAAAAAACTGGGCCTGCATCTGAGGCCCGGGAAAAGTGCGCATTTTTGGCATCTAAACTATATGTTTAGATATAGTTTAGACGCCAAAAATGTTCTTTTCGGAGTCTAAACTAAATATTTAGACGCCAAAAAGGTTCTATTTCATCGTGTTTTTCAAGCTAGTGAGTAGAGTGTATCGTGTTTTCCATTGTGTTTCCCTCCAAGTTGCGTGCCCTCCTTCTTCCGCCTCTAGCCGCCACACTGTCGGACCTCCCTTCTCCTACCATCAGTGTCATTCTTCCTTCCCTGACCTTTGTCTTCCCTCCGTCGGACGTCCCATCTCCCACCGTCGGTGCTCATTCTTCCTTCCCAAACCTCTCTCTTCCCTCTGTCGGACCTCCCCTCTCCTACCATCGGTGCTCATTCTTCCTTCCTTGACCTCAGTCTTCCCTCCGTCACACCTCCACTCTCCCACCATTGGTGCTCATTCTTCCTTCCCTGACCACCGCCTTCCCTCCATCGGACCTCCCCTCTCCCATCGTTATTGATCTTCGAACTCGACCATTGAGGTATGCAGTCACACATTGTAGGATCTATATTTTTTTTTGCCCCTTAATTTATTTTCCCTTTTGTCATGCCACCTTAGGCAATGGGTACTACTGAACTTAACCTGTTCTTCTTACCTGCATTCAACGTTTCAGGTTAGTATTTTTCTTTTATGTCAAATTTTCGTCTGATATATCAATTGCTGAATCGTCTAGGTTAATATTGATCAATTCTGTTATTTTTTGTTATGCTTATGGCCTTGCTTTGCGAGTTATTGTATTGCAGACAGTATATGTGTGCTTGTTGTGGAATATAATGTTAAAAAATATTTTTTTGAAAAAATAGTAGAAGCATTCAGCTTATATGTTAAAGAATGATGATAAATACGAGTACCATGAAGCATCCATACTGCAGATTTAGGCTACTAATTTCATAGCTTGACTGTAGATATCTTTTTTAAAATGCTCAAGATTTCATCTTAATCATAAAAATATTTTATCCAGAAAGAATTTGGAAAATCTGAAGTGATTTTATCTGAATCTTTGTTCCATTGGATTTTTATGTTGGAAGACTCTCGTAGTTTTGTATATTTACTAATTTTTGTTGCTTTTTCTTTTTATTTTAATGTGACTATCAACTTATTGATTTTCAATTTAATTGCTGAATCACTATAGTACCAATTTTTTTGGAAGGTTTGATTCAGACTTTGTGTTATCCTTGTCAAAAATTTTGCGAATCAGCTTTTGGTTTTGCATATAAATTGTTTGCTTCTGTCATTTTGGTAAGTGTTCATTGCTGCCAAATCTTGGATGCTACATGAAATTACTATTGTCCTGTTTTACATATGTGTAGTTGATACTCTAGTGAATTTGATCTTTAACTGAATGGTGTGAAAAGATTTTTTTTTTTTTTGGTGAGAAAACTTTTGAATTCACATTTGCATCTAGTCTAAATTTTGGTTCTCTTGAATCATAAATTGTAGTTTCATTATTGAAAATATGACCTTGTGGTTGCAGGGCATTGGGTTTTTGACAATTTTTTCTTGTAGCTACTAACAAGTCACTGTTATATGTCATTTGTATGTTGTCTTCACATGTGCTAATCCCATTAGTAAACGTGAACTGAATTTCCACTTCTCTTGCTGGTACATATGGTCCTTACATTTGAAACATGTGACCTAAGCTATAAGTGAGTGGTTTTGTTTAGTGTCGAGTTGTGAGCTCATAAATTTCAATACATGGGTTTGCCCCTAAATCGATTGTTGCATTTACCATTCTTCTACGCTTAATCATCTTCTCGCACTATCACAAAAAATGGGTTTTTACTTCCCTAAAAGGCGTTCTTTAAAAAAATGAAGTAAAAAATAAAGGTGATGACATTTTTGTAATTATATACGAGAAAAGTTGACTTTTGGCGTCTAAGTTTTGAATTTAGACGCCAAAAGCATCACTTTTGACGTCTAAATAAAACTTAGACGCCAAAAGCATTTTGGTGTCTAAATTCAAAATTCAAATGCCAAAAGTGATTCAAAAGAAGAAAAAATGCGGTAAATGAAAAGCCCGATGCCAAAAGTATTGCTTTTGGCGTCCTACTCAATTTAGGACGCCAAAAGTGATTCAAAAAAAAAAAAAAATGGGATAAATGAAAAGTCTAGCACCAAAAAGTATTGCTTTTGCCGTCCTACTTCAAATTTAGGATGCCAAAAGTGATTCAAAAAAAGAAAAAATGTGGTAAATGAAAAGCCTAGTGACAAAAATTATTGCTTTTGGCGTCCTAAATATTTTTAGGACGTATTTAGGACGCCAAAAACATTAGTTTGGGTGTCTTAAAATTATTTTGGGAACCCAAAACTCTAATATTTTGGAAGAGGAGACCGGTACACATACTCAACTATCATACATGGGAGAGGATCCTAATCCGGAAGCCAATAGGTTCTATAAAATGCTTCAAAATGTACAACGTCTGTTATGGGAAGGTTGCGAACACATTCAGGATAGTGAACATTCATCGTTATCGACTACCCTAGCAACACTAAGCTTGAAGACTGATCACCATATGAGTGAGAGAACTAATGCGACAGGTTCAGCAAATGACTTGACGCCACAACAATCCGGATAAAGGGATAGCCGGATAAAGGGATAATGACTTTGAGAGAAAAGTATCTATTGTTGAACTAATTATGTACAAAAAAAAAATACCTTCGGAGCGACATTAGAGCAACGGGCGGCCGACGGTGCGGTAGCTAGCGATCTTGCGACGGTGAGTAGCAACTGGAGCGACCGAGCGAGGGAAGAGGCTAATCTGATTGAGTGAACGACTGAGCGGTGCCAACGGGTGAGCTTGCGAATCTGCGATTCCGATTTTTGAAGGAAACACAAGCAATAAAGAGACCGAGATAGATATGAAATTAGGATTAACCGGTTAAGTGCCTCTTGCCCTCTTCCTCTTGGAACTCTTTGAATAATTTTTTTTTTTTTTTTAAAAAAAAGGCTACAAGAATAGGTCTAACGGGCCAGCCCGTTTAAGCTCGTAAAAAAAAAAATGAACATGCTACAGTAACAGGGCCTAACGGGCCAGTCCTAGGCCCTGCAGGGCCAGCCCGTTTAAGCCCATGGCCCTGCAGGGCCAATTTTAAAAATCACACCTATTTTTTAAGCCCAAGCCCTACGGGTCGGGGTTAAACGGGCCCGGCCCGATTTCCCAACTCTAAGTCAACACTTAAGTACTAATAATATCTTTGCTTGTGCCTATGCCTTCTGTCCTCCTCCCAGCTTGCCTTTGGTAGCCTCATATTGTAATGTCGCTCATCATCGCAAGATCTGTAATCCACCGTATTCTTCTTCCCTCCACCGCCTCTCGCCGGAATGGCCTTGTAATATTACGTCGTTGAAGTTGCCAATATGCGAGCTGGTTCAGTCAAACATAATGTTGTGACTTGTGAGCTTTCTCTTCTTAGAGACTTCTCACTCAGGGATGCTCCTGCCAAAGAAGTCATCGGCCTTATGCCCTCGTTCGCAATTGACTCCGTTCTGCCGGCCTTGTTGAGGACTTTGATTGGCAGCGGCGGCATTCGTGGTCAATGTAACCGTAATCTTGAACGTGATCACTGCTACGATCATCGTCGGAATAGTACTCAAATTTTCTTTTACAAGGACGTGTAGGTTGTTCTTTGCTTGAATATTGATCCGAGGGTAACTGCTGTGGATAATCATAGGGGATTATATATCGTACGGACTGATGAGGGAGGAATCTGCGTCTGATGAGAAAGAATATTTGCCAATTATTAAACACTTTGAGCAAGATATACGGAACCACTTATGGTGCCTATCCCTTGGATAGGCACCTTCTACCTAGCTCGATCTGACTCGGATCTGATCGATCCGACGATTTCGATTTAATATTTTTTTACTTTTTATTTTTTTAAAAAAAATAATTTTTTAGATAGAAGATCTAAAATAAAGATAATCTCTTAACTAACATTTTTTCAAAAAATCATTTTTTTTATTTTAAAAATATTAAATGGACCGGGCCAGATCGTTTCGGCATGGTGCCTATCCTTTGGATAGGCACTATAAGTGGTTCCAAGATATACGGGCTTATATATATAATTTTTTTTTTTTGTATATAATTATCAACTGTTATTACTATTCTTTAACCTAATGTTCTACAATGTAAAGAGCTAGTTATTCTAATAATCTTAATATGTTATTGTTTTCCCAGTTTTTATGAAATAGAACAATTAGACGTCAATTAGTTTCACTTTTGAGACTAAGAGAAGAAACAAAAGAGAGAGGGGACTTTAACATACAGGTTTTGATTTCATTTTCATGGAAGAAATATCTCCACTACTGTTCACTTCCTGATCTCCGGTAATGTCCCTGTTTCATGATTAAAAAACACATACTTAATTGTTTTCTTGCTATGCTCTGATTGGTTTATATATATTAACAGTACTTCAAAACAAAACAAATATGTATATAGTACATATTTAGTACTACGATATCTCATCATGATGTGATATTAGAACTACCAGCGTTTCTTCCACATAGATAGATAGGAAGGGAAGGGTGCCAAATTTTGATGCTTGAAAGCAAATTAATGTAGTCAAAGTTGTTAAATACTCCCTTCATCACTTTTTATACCTGACTGAATAATGTAGATTAAAGTGGTGGTTAAGGCAATAAATATGGAAAAATTGTAACCCACAAAAATATCGTTATTTATGAAGAGATAGGATAAAGAAATTGTTATAATAAAAAAGATTGTAGAAAAGAGAGAATAAAAAATTAGTAATATTTTAGGAGTACTATGATTGTAGAAAAAAGAAAATTTGTGGTGGAGAGAGAGTGTGAAAAATGTAGGTAATTAAATAGGGGGAAAACAAGAGTATGACCGGAAAAAAAAAACTAACAGAAAGTAACAAAAAAATAATTAGGACATTCTCTAAATGTTTCTTATAAATAGAAACGAGTAAATATGGCAAATTGTTTCTTATAAAAAGGAACCAGAGAATACTTGGAGGGAAGATGCAATTGTTGAAGCCAAAGGGAAATTCAGGCCTTAAAAGTTGCCAAAGGGTATCATCATGTGGAAGGGGCCTAAGCCATAATTATTCATTTGCATTGCTCCTTCATATGGTAATGGCAATGGTGCCCCAAATCCTTGCATGCCATTCCAGTACAGATTATAGCCAGCCATCATCATATTGTCCTCAGCTCCATACCCTTGTGCAGCTTCCCACTCAAACTCTTCTACGCAATCCCACAATTTAAGTTAAAACCAAATAAGTATATTTTCTAATAAATAAATACAGTCTGTTTAATGTCACTTATCCAAAATAAACAGACAATAGGTTTTCAGAGGCACAAATTCATTACCCTCCTCAATAGATAAATCACCATCATGACCAAGACTTGAGGCTTTCAAATCTTCTAACTTCTTCTCTGGTGAACATAGAGTTTCCTGTACTTTCGTTTCTTCTTCATTATCAGGTGACACCTTTTGCTCTCTTTTATTAGACTCATCTAAAGATGCTGAAGAAGGAATCTCAGGACCACTAAGAGGCAGTGTTGATGATATTATGCCTTCCATTTCTTTCTCAAAAGTAGCCCTGCCCATGAAAAACGATGACCATTAATTTCATGCCTACAAATGAATTAAACAATCGATGAGAGGGAAAATACACTACTACAAAAATTCGATATTACTATCCTAAAAAACGTCCTTATTTAAAAAACGATAGTAAAAAATGAAGTCAGTGGCATTCTTGTAAATATATGGAAGGAAAATTAGCCTTTAGCGACCTGAATAATAGTTTAGGACTTGTAAAATTGATTTTTAGCGTTCTAACATTATTTCAGGACGCTTTAAGTAGTTTCGCGCGAGACTTTATGTTTGGCGCCATGGACAAATATTAAAAAAGAAAAAGAAATTAAGGCGACTTCGAATATTGTTCAATTAAGGAGACCTGAACGAAATTCAGGTCGTCCAAATTCGAACATTGGCGACCTGAATTAAAATCAGGTCGCCAATATTCCAATGAAATTTTGTTTGTTTGGCACCATGGGATTTTTTTGGGAATAAAATTTAGTTGTTTGGCGCACGGGGATTATGTTTTTTTTAATATTTTTTATAAGTGGCGACTGAAACTAACATTGGCGACACGAATTAAAATCGTCGCCAATATTCCAATGAATATTTTTTTGTTTGGCACCATGAGATTTTTTTGGGAATAAAATTTAGTTGTTTGGCGCCCGGGGGTTATGTTTTTTTAATATTTTTTATAAGTGGCGACACGAAACTAAATCAGTCGCCAATTTGTTAATTAAGGCGACCTAAATTAAAATCAGTCGCCAATATTCCAATGAATTTTTTTGTTTTTTGCCATGGAATTTTTTGGGAATAAAATTTAGTTGTTTGGCGCCGTGGGGGTTATGTTTTTTAATATTTTTATAATTGGCGACCAAAATAAATCAGTCGCCAATTTTTTTAATTAAAGGCGACTTAATTAAAATCGGTCACCAATATTCCAATGATTTTTTTTTTTTTTGGCGCCATGGGATTTTTTTGGGAATAAAATTTAGTTGTTTGGCGCCGTGGGGTTATGTTTTTTAATATTTTTTATAATTGGTGACCCGAAAATAAATCGTCGCCAATTTGTTAATTAAGGCGACCTGAATTAAAATTAGGTCGCCAATATTCCAATGAAATTTTTTTGTTTGGCGCCATGGGATTTTTTTGGGAATAAAATTTAGTTGTTTGGCGCCGTGGGGGGTTATTTTTTAATATTTTTTATAAGTGGCGACCGAAACTAAATCAGTCGCCAATGTTTTAATTAAGGCTACCTAAATTACAATAAGGTCGCCAATATTCCAATGATTTTTTTTTTTGGCGCCATGGGATTTTTTTTGGGAATAAAATTTAGTTGTTTGGCGCCGTGGGGTTATTTTTTAATATTTTTTATAAGTGGCAACCTGAAACTAAATCAGGTCGCCAATGTTTTAATTAAGGCGACCTAAATTACAATCAGGTCGCCAATATTCCAATGATTTTTTGTTTGGCGCCATGGGATTTTTTTGGGAATAAAATTTAGTTGTTTTGCGCTGTAGGGGTTATGTTTTTTAATATTTTTATAATTGGCGACTTGAAAATAAATCAGTCGCTAATTTTTAATTAAGGCGACACAATTAAAATCAGTCGCCAATATTCCAATGAATTTTCTTTTGTTTGGCGCCATGAGATTTTTTTGGGAATAAAATTTAGTTGTTTGGCGCCGTGAGGGGTTATGTTTTTTTGATATTTTTTTATAATTGGCGACTGAAAATAAATCGGTCGCCAATTTGTTAATTAAGGCGACTGAATTAAAATTAGGTCGTCAATATTCCAATGAAATTTTTTTGTTTGGTGCCATGGGATTTTTTTGGGAATAAAATTTAGTTGTTTGGCGCCGTGGGGTTATTGTTTAATATTTTTTATAAGTGGCGACTGAAAAACCAAATCAGTCGCCAATGTTTTAATTAAGGCGACCTAAATTACAATCGTGTCGCCAATATTCCAATGATTTTTTTTTGTTTGGCGCCATGGGATTTTTTTTGGGAATAAAATTTAGTTTTTTTGCGTCGTAGGGGGTTATGTTTTTTAATATTTTTATAATTGGCGACTTGAAAATAAATCAGTCGCCAATTTTTAATTAAGGCGACGAATTAAAATCGGTCGCCAATATTCCAATGAATTTTCTTTTGTTTGGCGCCATGAGATTTTTTTTGGGAATAAAATTTAGTTATTTGGCGCCGTGGGGGTTATTTTTTAATATTTTTATAATTGGCGACACGAAAATAAATCAGTCGCCAATTTTTTTAATTAAGGCGACCGAATTAAAATCGAGTCACCAATATTCCAATGAATTTTTTTTTTGGCGCCATGAGATTTTTTTGGGAATAAAATTTAGTTGTTTGGCGCCGTGGGGGTTATGTTTTTTAATATTTTTTATAATTGGCGACACGAAAATAAATCGTCGCTAATTTGTTAATTAAGGCGACCCGAATTAAAATTAGGTCGCCAATATTCCAATGAAATTTTTTTGTTTGGCGCCATGGGATTTTTTTTTGGGAATAAAATTTAGTTGTTTGGCGCCAGTGGGGGTTATTTTTTAATATTTTTTATAAGTGGCGACCGAAACTAAATCGTCGCCAATGTTTTAATTAAGGCGACCTAAATTACAATCAAAGTCGCCAATATTCCAATGATTTTTTTTTTTTGGCGCCATGGGATTTTTTTGGGAATAAAATTTAGTTGTTTTGCGCCGTAGGGTTATGTTTTTTAATATTTTTATAATTGGCGACTTGAAAATAAATCAGTCGCCAATTGTTAATTAAGGCGACTGAATTAAAATCGGGTCGCCAATATTCCAATGAATTTTCTTTTGTTTGGCGCCATGAGATTTTTTTGGAATAAAATTTAGTTGTTTGGCGCCGTGGGGGTTATTTTTTAATATTTTTTATAAGTGGCGACCGAAACTAAATCGGTCGCCAATGTTTTAATTAAGGCGACCTAAATTACAATCGTCGCCAATATTCCAATGATTTTTTTTTTTTGGCGCCATGGGATTTTTTTGGGAATAAAATTTAATTGTTTTGCGCCGTAGGGGTTATGTTTTTTAATATTTTTATAATTGGCGACTTGAAAATAAATCAGGTCGCCAATTTTTAATTAAGGCGACCTGAATTAAAATCAGGTCGCCAATATTCCAATGAATTTTCTTTTGTTTGGCGCCATGAGATTTTTTTGGGAATAAAATTTAGTTGTTTGGCGCCGTGAGGGGTTATGTTTTTTTGATATTTTTTTATAATTGGCGACCGAAAATAAATCGTCGCCAATTTGTTAATTATGGCAACTTTGAATTAAAATCGGTCGCCAATATTCCAATGAAATGTTTTTTGTTTGGCGCCATGGGATTTTTTGGGAATAAAATTTAGTTGTTTGGCGCCGTGGTTATTTTTTTTAATATTTTTTATAAGTAGCGACCAAAACAAATCAGTCGCCAATTTTTTTAATTAAGGCGACTTCGACTTAAAATCGTGTCGCCAATATTTCAATGAATTTTTTTGTTTGGCGCCATGGGATTTTTTTAGGAATAAAATTTAGTTGTTTGGCGCGTGGGGTTTAGGGTTTTTTTAATATTTTTTATAATTGTCAACTCGAAAATAAATCAGTCGCCAATTGTTTAATTAAGGCAACCCGTACTAATTTCAAGTCGCCAAAATCCAAAATTTGGCGACTTCGAAAATAATTCAGTCGCCTTTTAAAATTTTGTCGACCTAAAGTAGTTTAGGTCGCCTTAATTAAAAAATTGCCGACTGAATTGAAGTTCGTGTCGCCAATTGTTAAATTTTGTCGACTGAAAGTTATTTCAGTCGCCAAAATTCTTTTAAAATATGCCAATTAGCACATTTTCGTCACCCAGTCTTAGAATTTCAAAGGTTTCCTTCTTCTCTCGTTGAACCCGACTCATCGGTCCCTTGCTCGATTCTTGACAAATAACTCTAATCGCGATCTCACCTCACTCCATTGTGCGCGACAGTCCATCCCTCCGTCTTCCCTCTTCGCGGTCCCATCGGCATCTCTCTCATTCTTCTGTTTCCAGTAGCAGCTGACCCACCTTCTCCGACGATATCTAATGGTACGTTAGCCTAATTCCTTTTTATGGTTCTGGAGACAGAAACTATGTTTGAAAAATCCTGAAAATCGATGGACGTAATGTTTAGGATGTGAGTAAAACATGACTATAATGTTTAGAATGTGAGTAAACTTGATGATATTGAATAAATCCTTATAGATTTGTAGGCTTAATTTTTTTGTGGATGATATATGCCTATGCTTTTCAGTGCCATAGCAGATATTTTAATCTAAGCTGCACAAAAAAATGGTTTACAAATATATGATCAAAAATATTTTACATAACGAAGAATTGAAGTTTCTAAAAGAAAATTAATAAAGAGATTTGTTACCATGAAGAAATGGAGCTTGGTGTGAACTAAGAAACAAGTACCACTGGGTGAAAAGGGCCAATCAGCTTGGAGAGTATATGGAAATAAAATATTGAAGTCGCTCCTTTGTTTTTACTGTTTTTGGTGAATTGAATTTGGCCCTTAATTAACTGATTTGAGGGTCAAATTTTGGTGGGCCATCAATCTGTGATTAATGTAATTGCCGATCTTGTTTGAATGAAATCGTTCGTTGAGCAAAAAGTAGAGTGTCTCATTTTCTTTAATCATATTTTAGTTTGTGCAAAAGGTTAGAATGTAGAAAATACTCTTAATCGATAAACCGGGTTTGGTTTTCTTGAGCATGCTTTAAAAAATCTCTTCCCCAACTTAGAAACCATGATCATGTAATTTGTTTCAACAATGCAATCTGAATTTGTTTTCCATGAACTCATTCATGGTGATTTGAGATCTCACTGTTGGGATTCTCTGAAAGCATTGGTTGTACTTAGTTGTTAACTTTGATTTGAGCATGTGATATAGTAATTGATGAGTTTATGTCTGTTCAAGTAGAGAGAGATCCATTACACCACCCTTTTCCCAGATGGGTTACACTGGTTTCCTGCACTATGTTGCCCTATGTTGCAAGATAATGCTTGTGACTTCTTTGTCGGTTTAATGTTTTTTAAGGGAGTGTGTCTCTCTTTAGTAAGTTTGAGGATTGATCTCGCTTTGCGAAGGTTTAAATTTCCATTTTATCTTCTTTTTGTTTCTCGAGCTTCTCTTTTACCTCTTCTCTCTAAAACCTATTTACAATCTCTTCTTGATATATATTTTTATTGTGCGTTTCCACTCATAAAATTTTGGTTATGATACTTTGGGAATCTGAACTAGTTAATACAAACTTTATGTCATTTTAGACCTAATTGCTTGACCACTTGTTGACACTCTAGTGATCTCTTTTGGTTGCAGGTGTAATTTAGTTATTGGTTTTTTTTTTGAAACAGGATTGTTTCCTCATTTCACATGGTAAATTTGGTGGAAATTTGAGCCTGCATAAGAGAAGCATTCCTATTTTTATTTAGCCTAGAAGCAATAAAGTAAGAAAAGAAATTCCTTAAAGGGGATGACTTGATTTGGTGTTTGAATAAGAATAGCAAAAATTTTCAACCTATCATCCCAAATTTTTAATAGTTTCTATTTAACTTAATCCTATAAGCAATGACTTGATTAGTCAGTTGGAAAATTTTAATAGTTTCTCTTAGCTTAATCCTAAAAGCAATGGCTTGATTAGTGTTTGGATAAGTATAGCAGATCGCTTTCCACCCGTACAAAATTTAATATTTTCTGCTCAACATAATTGCATATAAGGATAGCAAACAAATAGTGAGGGGTGAGATTCCCTCCACTTCATTCTCATTGTTTTACCCAGCTTGTTCTTATTAATTTTAACCTTTTAAATTTGAAACACTACATAAATAAAGAGGAAAGTCATTAGTCATCATAGGAGTAGAAAATAGACTCTTGCTTTTGAAAATAGAGAGTAACATGTTTTAGACTTAAAAACATTCTTCTCATGGCTAGCATTCATACTAATGGTGATTGATGTTCTTAAATTATCTACGGTTCTTCCCCTAGCTCTAGACATTTGATTCTAACGGCCATATTATTCATGATTCATACGCTATCATCAATTCAAGTGTTTGACTCTTCATTTTGGCTTCATATTAGCTTTAAATGTGTTTTAAATCAGTTTTTTCTTCCTTCCATTTGGCTGATGCGAAATTTATTCTTGGTGGCCAAGAATTTTGACTTCAAATAGCCCTTAATTAACTTGAAGTACTCTTTTACTTTGTCTTCTCAAAAGTCCAATTTATCTCCCCCAAGTTGCAACTTCTCCTTCTATGTTTCTTTGTTTTTTGTATTTCTCGCATGTGAATTTCTTCGCATTTCTGAAAATTGATCGTTCTTTTTGTCAAAGATGAATTAGTATTGTATGAACTTTGGGTGGAATTTTCCACAATTTCATTAAAACATGTTTCTTGGAAATTTTCCACAATTGCATTGAAACATGTTTCTTTGAAAGTATATTTGATCAATTTTACTTATCTCGGAAATTTGTAGTGTTAAGTTCTTACTTCTTTTTTGACTTCAGGAAGCAAATAACCCTTTTGAGTAAAGTGACTTGGTCACGACAACAACTCACAAGAGCTTGAGCGGTGCTAGGGTAGGTATATTTAATCATGTTCCTTTTGTCATAAAATTATTCCCTCTCATATGTTAGTTTGAATAATTTTAATGTTGTCTTTATTGTTGTTGTCTTTAGGTTGAATAGAGTAAAATAAATTTCAAGCATCAGAATTTAAAGTTGAGGTAATTATAGTTAAATATTGTTGTTTTTTTTTTTGATGTGCATTGAACTAGGTAAACTTTGTTGTATGAATAAAGATGCTTAGAAGTCCATAATTTATAGCTTATGACTTAGACAATTTAGCTATATTTTTATATTTTGTATTGATGAAACTGTTGGAATTAATAGCTGATGTTGATCTGAATTGCCCTAGTTAGTAAGTTTTGTTGAACGAAGCTGAAATTGTTTGTCATTGAAATTTTGGAATGTCTTACTTGTAAGAGGAAATGCTACCAAATATTTTTAGAAAGATTGAGAAAAAAGCATGTCGTTCTTGAAATTGTTATGAACTTGACTGTTGTTGGAAATGTCGTAGGTGGTAATAAAATGGGTCATAGTTGGATAAATGCATTGAGAACTAGTGAAGAATATGAGAATGGGGTGGAAGAGTTTATTGAATTTGCTAGAAGGAATGTGGCTACAAAAAATGGGATGTATTATTGTCCATGTGTTAATTGTTTAAATGGGAGTCGAAGGGATATTGCTGATATAAGGGATCACCTACTTTGTGATGGAATACACCTTCGATACACAACATGGATATGGCATGGTGAGGAAGTAAGTACCGGTACGTCCCACGAAAATGAAGTTGAGGTAGATGATGATGGAATGAAGAAAATGATTCATGATGTTGAGGCAAAATCTTTTGCACAATCGGGTGAATATGATAGCGTGCGGAGTGATGCAGAGACACCTTTGTTCCCTGGGTGTACTAAGTATACACGGTTGACTGGGACCTTACATTTGGTCAACTTAAAGGCAACTTGTGGGTGGACCGATAGCAGTTTCACGTCGCTGCTTGAATTATTGTGCGATATGTTGCCAGATGATAATGTACTTCCAAATCATATGTGTGAGGCCAAGGAAATCTTGTCTACGATGGGTATGGAGTATAAAAAGATACACAGTTGCCTTAATGACTGCATATTGTACAGAAATGAGTATGAAGGCCTCAGTAATTGTCCGAAGTGTAAAACTTCACGATACAAAGTGAAGAAATGTATTGTTTCTGGAGAGCAGACAACAAAAAGACAACCTTTGAAGGCATTGTGGTATCTTCCAATAATTTCGCGGTTTAAGCGTCTGTTTACTAGTGAAGCAACGGCGAAGAAGTTGAGATGGCATTCTGATAAGAGAATATCCAATGGAAAATATCTTCGGCACCGGTACGACTCTCCGCAATGGAAGAAAATAGATGAAATGTTTCCTCAATTTGGCAATGAGCCAAGAAACCTTCTACTGGGGTTTTGTACAGATGGCTTCAATCCATATCGAACTCTTAGCAAGACCCATAGTGCATGGCCGGTTCTCCTTGTAATATACAACTTACCTCCCTGGCTATGTATGAAACGCAAGTATGTGATGCTTTCTATGATGATTTCTGGACCAAAACAATATCGATGTGTACTTGGCGCCTTTAGTTGAGTATTTGAAGAAGTTGTGGGAGGAAGGCGTAGATGTGTTTGATGCATATAAGAAGGAGTCCTTCAAGTTGCCTACAATGATTTTTACCACGATAAATGACTTTCCTGCATACGGAAATTTGTCAAGGTACAGTGTGAAGGGGCATAAAGCATGTCCAATATGTGAAGCAGACACAAACTTCCATCAACTAAACCACAGAAAAAAAAATGGTCTACCTCGGTCACAGGAGGTTTCTTCATCGGTTCCACCCATATCATAAGTTAAGAAAGCATTTTAACGGCTTACCGGAGCAGAGCACGGCTCCAAAGTCATTAACCAGAGAGGAAGTTTATAGTCGGGTGAAACATATCAATGTCATATTGGGTAAGCGGCAAAGGATTGCGAATGAGAAGAATATATGGAAGAAGAGATTAATTTTCTTTGATCTTCCATATTGGCGTAGTCTTGATGTGAGACACAGTCTTGATGTGATGCATGTGGAGAAAAACGTCACGATAGTCTTGTCGGTACTCTTTTGCACATACCGGGAAGACTAAGGATGGAATTAGTGCGAGACTAGATCTGGTTGATATGGGAATAAGAGAACGGTTACATCCACGAGTAATGGAAGATGGTAAGAGGGCATACATGGAGCCAAAGAACTCATACACTATCAAAAGCGGAGAAGAAAAGTTTGTGTGCGTGTCTATATGACATTAAGGTGCTACAAGGATATTCTTCAAATTTGAGAAGGTGTGTTTCAATGGACGATTTGAAGTTAGTGGGAATGAAGTCCCATGATTATCATGTGTTGATGCAACAACTATTACCAATAGCTATTAGAGGCATTATGAAAGATGAAGTGCGAGCCACTATAACAAGATTGAGTATTTTCTTTAATGCTATTTATAACAAAGTGGTTGACATTGAAAAATTGGATGAATTGGAAAATGAGGGTTATATTATTTTGTCCCAACTAGAGATGCATTTTCCTCCCGCTTTTTTGATATCATGGTGCACTTGATAGTGCACTTGGTAAGGGAGGTAAGGCTCATGTCCAGTTTACCTAAGGTGGATGTACCCTTTCGAGCGATACATGAAGATCTTAAAAGGGTATTCTAAAAATCTTTATCGACCGGAAGCCTCAATAGTTGAGAGATATGTAATTGAAGAGGCTATGGAGTTCTGCAAAGATTATCTATCAGGGGCGACGATACCATCTCGATGACGGATAAGCGAGGAACTCGAGGAATCAAACCGAAGAATAAGTCTCGTGAAGAGGTGTTGCAAGCACACATGTACATCTTGAATAATACGGAAGAAGTTCAACCATACATTGATGAACACGAAAGAGTTTGAAGGATATGAATCCAAGGAAGAATGACATGCGAGATAGCTAATGAGCAAAAGAAGACATTCATAAAGTGGTTCCGGGAGACGGTATTGCACGAGACAAAAATGTGTCGATACAATCAAGTGGTTAGCCTGGGGGCCTTCTTTTCAGGTCATCACTTGGAGCGGTTATGAAATAAACGGATATTGTTTCCACACAAAAGACCAAGATGAAAGAAGTTTTGTGCAAAATAGTGGGGTGATGGTTGAAGCTAAATCCATGCACTTTTCGAGTTCGAAAGACAAAAACCCGGTGTTAGCATCAATGGCCTATTATGGAGTTATTGAAGAAATATGGGAGATTAGCTACGAAGTTCAAAGTTCCTTTATTGAAATGCAAGTGGGTTAGCAATAATGTTGTTGTAATAGATCCTAAATTTGGATTTGTCTCGCTTGATCTTCAAAGACTTGGTCATAGAGATGAGCCATTCATTTTAGCAAGTCAGGCGAAACAAGTATTTTATGTTACAGACCCTGCAAATAAAAAAATGTCCATTGTACTTCAAAGTAAAAAAATAGAAGTATGGTGAAGAATCCTTGAACCTTGACGATACACTCCCTTTCACAACAAATCCACCTGCAACACGTGAAGTACAATTGGTAGATGATGAAGAATATGCTACAAGAAATGATCATTGTGAAAGAATATGGGAAATCATATAAAGTGAGATTTCAACCTCTGATGAGTAATGGTTTAACATGGTCGTTCATTTTAGTATTTTGTTTAATATTTAATAAACTATCTAACATTGATTTATCTTTCTTTGATGAACAAGAATATGTCCACCTCTGACGAGTCATCGGGTGATAGGGTTGATCAACCCGTTGTCAGAAAGGGTAGAGGTAGCACAAACATGGGTGCTCTAATTTCTCGTCGTGACAGTCAAAAAAAGAAGTTGCATGTGGAGTTCGATGCCAATATGAACCCGATTGGTAGAGAGGAAGACAATTTTATTAGCTATCTTGGCTATCTGGCTCGAAGCAAAGTTCGTATTGTATATTCTAGTTGGAAGATGGTTCCTGATAAAACGAAGGAGTTGATTTGGGCACAAATTTTGGTATCTCACTTTCGATATATCTGCATTTGTATCTTTAGTCTTATTACTTGATTTCTTTCATATCTTCTCTTTTACCTTGCAGCAAATATATGATGTCCCTGACAATAAGGCGATGAACAAGCATTGGATGGGTGAAGTTTGTCTCCGTTGGATAGATTTTAAGAACAAGCTCACTAAAAAAATATTCGAGGGTCAAAGAGGAACGAGGACCCATGTATGACCTATGATTTCATTTCTCTAGAGGATTGGAGGGAGTTTGTGGCGTCACGGCAGAATCTGAATTTCTTGTAAAATTTCTGTCAGATCTTATCTTTTATTTGAATTTAATTGACATCGTAGGTTCAGTTTTGTTTGTTTTCGTGTCACAGGAAAAAAGTCAAGCCAATAGAGAGAGAGAGAGAGAGAGAGAGGCAAGCGAAAAATAAGTATCCGCATTGCATGTCTAGAGGTGGCTATAAAAAGCTTGAACGGAAGAAGAGTTACAACGAATGAAGGAAGCTTCCCAATCCGATCCTTCCATTGCTATCCAGGCCCATGAGCGTCCTCCTCGTCACAAAAAATGGAAAGCTGCGAGAATGAAGGGTGACAAATACATAAATGAAGATGTTGCTGAGGTCGCCTCAAAGATTGTAAGTAGTTAAATTAGGTGTCTTAAATGACCTCAGTTGTTTTATACTATAAGAGTTTAGTTATTATTTATGAAAAATCTTATGGTACAGGATGCACTTGAGCAGCAGAGCAGCCAAGGTTCTTTCACGCCAGGTACACGGCAGGACATTTTGTCAACGGCGATTGGGAAGCCAGATTACCTTGATGCTGTTCGAGGGGAGACAAGGGGAGTTAGTGTCACAAAATATTTCAGACGGCGTTCACGTTTGCATGACGAAGACAACCCTAGTCCACAGTTTGTTGCCAAAGTTCGAGCATCCCTCGTAGCTGAGGTTATGGAACAACTACGGGGTGAAATGAGAGCTATGGTACAAGAGAAGGAAAATACAGAACGTACAGCCCAAGAATCCCCTACCTTCCCCAGCAGCAAAGACCGTTTTCAGCCTGTAGATGTAAATCTTGGCGAACCTTCTCACCCTCCATCAAGCGGACACGGCGAACCTTTTGACGCACCACAGGGAGGTCTACCTTGCACTCTATATTTGGATGACCCACACCGGTGTATTATTGCCGATGGTCTTGTTTACCCAGAACAAACCGCACACCATAACAAGCAAATTCCAGAAGACCAACGTCGGGTGACTATGAAAAGTGTGCGAGAGGGGGAAGAAGAGACAACCATCCCGATTGATGATGAGAGGTTACCACACTAGGCGCCGCCATCATATGGTTCATCCTTTGGCCGCATCATCTTATTGAGATGGGGACGACACCTCCAATGGTAGGAAATACATTACTAATTGATGATGAGTAGGTTCCCGATTGATTTTCATTGCTAACCCACTCATAATATGTTTTTTATGTTTTCATAGCATGAACAAGCTGCGAGCTTATTTCCCTACTTAGCACAAACAAGCGAGAGTTGTACAAGGACATCGACTTTATCGGCTTGAGATGCCTCCGGCGTTGTCAATGCAGAAAAGACATATCCGATAACAATTGACAAGAAAGATTTGACAAAGTTTATGCATATGGATTGTTTAGATATACAGTTTCTTCAACTTGCAATCCTGTAAGTTTTTTTAACCTTTTAATTATGTCAGTACTCTTTTTTTTGTTTAATATATTCAATAACATTTATCATTTTATTTCATTTCATAGTGTCTGCCGTGAAATATGCGCCAACACAAAGCGAGCGGGTTCGTATGGATACTTATGTCCTGGCTACACGACTTCAGCTCGCAATACGTTACCCAGAAGGTCAATTTATGTTGGTTTAACAATGGGCGACGAAGGCAAGTCTTGTTATCTAGCGCCAATACATGAAAGGTGCGTACTTGTGTTTTGTCTATATAAGATTTTTGTGAATGAATTGATTTCTTATCTTAATTTAATATTAATACGTATATGTTGTAGTGGTCATTGGACCCCGTGTGTTGTTTGTCCCGTCAAGAACTCCCGTTATTGGTTCGATTCGATAGGTGGCACTCCAAACGAGGATATCAAAACCATGTTTGCCGAGTAAGTAAATTTTTGTCTAAATCATCGATTCTTCTTTTAAATGAATGGTTTAACATGTCTTTAATTTCCATTTTAATGATAGGGGCCTCAAGACGTATAGACAAACTTGTCAAGCAAAAGAGCGGGGGTGGACCGAAGTGGTTTTATCACGAAGGTAAGTAGTTTCAATTCAAGTTATTTCATTGACACGGTAGCTTTCGATATGCCTTTATTCGTTTTAACAATTTGCTTTTGATTTATAGTGCCATCAACAACCAGGGAGCACCGAGTGCGGATACTACGTTATGAATTGGATGCAATCCATCGTTACCAACGGACGTATTCAAGGTTTTCAAAATGTACATAATCGCTCTGTATGTGATCCTCAAATGATGATATTTTTGTTGTTGTACTTGAGTTGTTAATTTTTTTCCTTCACTTAATTGGTTTATCTTATACCTTGTTTTCCAATTTACGCTTTTTGGCTCTGCGGATCCGTACTCGCGGGATGACATCGATCGGTTCGAGACATGTTGGCTAGACATCTTCTTCAACACATAGCCTAGTTAGTAGTGAGCATGATTAGTATGTTATTGTGTTAGTGATTCTTTGCTCTTGTTGTTCGTTTGTATCCGCTCAAAATCGCAACAATTGTGACCAACTTTCTTGGAACTATATATGAACCTTCTTGTGTTGCTTGGTGGGTTTCTAGCTGATGCAAAAAACTTGGTAGATATTTCATTGTTGCTATCTCATTGTTAGTAAATAGATTTTTCAATTTGAAAAAGTAATATACTATCTTGGGTTAAGTAGCAAATCTATCTTAGAAGTATTGACCCAGAAGCAATGTTACCTTGTAAATTTTTCTTGTCTCAATATTGCCCTAGAAGTTTCAAAACATTGCAATTTTACACAATTCCATTAAAAAATTAACGTTGACCATAAAAAAATTAACATTGACCATTAACTTTTTAATTGAAATGGATAGCATTATATTGCTTCGTTTTGAAACTTCCGGCGCAACATTGAGATAAAAAAAACTTTCAGGGTAACATTACTTCTTAGCAAAAATTTCTAAAACAAGTTTGCTACTTCACCCTACTATCTTTAGTGCCTATTTGGGTAACAATAGAAAAACATTTTTGAGCCCTAAAACCATGATTTGCTAAAACAAAAAACAAAAAAAAAAAGACCCAAACACTCTAGAGAAATGGCAAAAACACCTTTTGCTCCCAAAGTCTCAAATGGTTTTGAAGAAGCACAATATTTCCCCTTTTTTGGGTCGTTGGGCGATAATTAGGATCTCATGATTTTCCTTTTTCTCTTTCCTTCGCCATTTCTCAACTCTCGCCTCTTCGCCATTTCTCAACTCATGATTTCCCCAACCCCATAATTATTGATAATATTTTACAAAAGCATCACCATTATTTTTTTTAAGGTTATATTTGCTTTGGAAGGGTTACAAAAGAACAAAGTTCCACCAGGCTATGTTTGTCACGTATGAAATGTGCCAGGTATGTATTAAAAATGTAGCAATTTTTCTGTGCAAAATTGTGGGTTTCGATGACCTATGTACTTACTTAGAGTACTTCCTTGCTTAATTAGGACATCTTATTAAGCACTACCCTTCAAATGATGATCCAAATTATTATGACATTAAAAGAGTGGCACCACCTACCGCACTACTACAAAAATGCTAAAAAAACGACCTAAATAAGACTCAATTAACGTCCCTTTACTGAGGGACGTCTTGGAGGGGGTAGCGGAAAATGTTGCATTTGGCGACCTGATTGTAAATCAGGTCGCCTTATTAAGGCGACCTGATTCAAGATCAGGTCGCCTTATAGGTGACTGATTTACAAATCAAATCGCCTTTAGGCGAATTGATTTAATATTAATAAGTTCGCCTTAAAGGCGACGATTTACAATCGTCGTCTTATTACAATATTAAGGTGACCTTAATGTAAGTTCAGTCGCCTCAATAGTTCATAAGGCGACTGAGTTAGAATCGAATCGCCTTAGTAAGAACAAAGGCGTCCCGATTTAAAAATCAGGTCGCCTTTGTTTAGTTTTTTTAAAAATATACGCTACATTTTAATTTTTCCCTCAAAAGAAAAACAAGACAAACGCATTACCCACAATAACACCAAACGTGCAAAGACTTGTAACAATGAGATAGGAGATATCTACCAAGTTTTGAATCTAGACAATAACACCAAACTTGGAAAGACACAAACTATCAATGAGATTACAACAATGAGATATCTACCAAGTTTTGCATCGCCTTTAAACTAACCCACCAAGCAACACAAGAATCACTAACACAATACATAAACACAATAACACCAAACTTGTAGATTTTGAACAGACAAAACACCAAACAGATACAAATGAACAACAGTAGCAAAGAATCACTAACACAATAACATACTAATCATGCTCACTACTAACTAGGCTATGTGTTGAAGAAGATGTCTAGCTATCATGTCTCGAACCGAATCGATCTCATCCCGTGAGTACGGATCCACAACCCAAAACCGTAAATTGGAAAACAAGGTATAAGATAAACCAATTAAGTGAAGGAAATAATTAACAACTCAAGTACAACAACAAAAATATCATCATTTGAGAATCACGTAGCGATTACGTACTTTTTGAAAATTTTGAATACGTCCGTGTAACGATGGATTGCATCCAATTCATAACGTAATATCCGCACTCGGTGCTCCCGGTTGTTGATGGCACTAGTATAAATCAAAGGCAAATTGTTAAAAACGAATAAAGGCATATCGAAAACTACTGTGTCAATGAAATAACTTGAATTGAAACTACTCACCGTCGGTTTAAACCACTTCGGTCCACCCTGCACTTTTGCACCGATAAGTCAGTCTATACGTCTTGAGGCCCCTATCATTAAAATGGAAATTAACGTACATGTTAAACCATTCATTTAAAAGAAGAATCGATGATTCGACAAAAATTTACTTACTCGGCAAACATGTTTTTGATATCCTCGGTTGGATTGCCATCTACCGAATCGAACCAATAACAGGAGTTCTTTCCAGGACAAACAACACACAGCGTCCAATGACCACTACAAATGTTTGCTGCAAACTGAAAGAGAAGATATGAAAGAAATCAAGTAATAAGACTAAACATTCAAATGCAGATATATCGAAAGTGAGATACCAAAATCTGTGACCAAATCGATCCTTCGTTTTATCGAGAACGAACTTCCAAGCAGAGTAAACAATGCGCACTTTGCTTCGAGCCAGATAGCCTAAATAGCTAATGAAGCTATCCTCCTCCCTACCGATTGGATTCATTTGTTCATCGAACTCCACATGCAAAATTTTTTTTCGATCACACGTCGAAAGCAACGAGAGCACCCATGTGTGTGCTTCCTCTCCCTTTCTCACAACGGCACATCAACCCTATCACTCGATGACTCGTCCCGAGCTAGACATATTCCCGTTCATCAAAGACAAATCATTTATGTTAGATAGGTTATTAAATAATAAACAAATTAATAAAATGAACCAACATGTTAAACGACCACAAAAAGAACATAGTTCTATTTCGTAATCAAGATCTTACTTTACATGGTTTCCCATATTCCTTCACAATGATCCTTTCTTGCAAAGATATTCTTCATCATCTACCAATTCTACTTCACGTGTTGTAGGTGGAGTTGTTGTGAAAGGAGTGTATCGTCAAGGTTCAAGGATTCTTCACCATACTTCTATTTTTTTACTTTGAAGTACAATGGACATTTTTTTATTTGCAGGGTCTGTAACATAAAATACTTGTTTCGCCTGACTTGCTAAAATGAATGGCTCATCTCTATTGTAATACCCGGATTTTAGTAAATGGAAGTTTTGAGATAAAGGAAATTAACGAATATTTTGATAAAGCAAAATCATGAGCTTAAAACTGTTATAGAAAATTGTTATAATTATAGAGTAAATTGTCAAAAAAGTTACGGAAAATCGATGAACGTAATGACTAAAAATGATATAATGGTGCTAAAAACAAACGCTAAAAATATTATGATAAATACCGAAAGATCATGAAAAATTATGAGAAAAATATGGAAGTGTTATCCCTAATTATGAGAATTTAATAAATTATTTCAGAGGAAATAACATGAAGAAAAGTTTAAAAAGCATTTCGAACCATAAAGTAACTGATGGGGTAAACATTGTTAATATTTTACATAGGATATAAAATGACAATGTCAAGATAAAAGTTTGCAAGATAAAAATATACTGTAAAATTGGTAAAGATAAATATATGAAGAAACCTGATCCTAAAAAGATCACTAAACGAAGAAATTAGGTCCGATTAAGCCCTAACGGCGCGGGGTAAAACGAGAATTTTTGGTAAAAAAATATTATATTTTTAAAAAATGGAAAAAATTATAGAAAAATAAATAAATCTGAATTTTTAAAAGAGGGGGCGAAATTCTAAGTATTTTTAATTAAAAAGAATTGTTTAAATAATTAAAATGGTAATTAGAATAAAATAATAATATAATGCGGTGAGTCACGATATAGGCGACTCAGGGAAAAGTTAGAAATAAATTCTACAGGTAAACCAGAGGTAAAAGTCTTTTCAGACTGATCAAATTAAGTACAAGTGAAATTCTACACGAAGAAAGAATTTACCAGACGCGATTCCGCAACCGAAAACCCTAATTTCAAATAAGACGAAAAGTTGATCGATAGAGTGGAGTCGATAGGCAAAGTGAGAACCTATAGAAGCAATTGTGTCTTTTTAAACACGAGATTAAGTTAGGCAACAACTGGACGTTTTACGATTCAAAATTGTTGTCCGTTTGGTTCTATCGGAAGCGATTTCCGTAATCGGACGCGTTTGTCCGAATATCTTCCGACGCACCGGAGAATACCTGGATATGATAAAAAAGAGGATCCAAATAGATAATATGAAAGAGGATGGAAAGATCTTCAAAGTTACACGCCGGATTTTTGAGTTTCGCGAAATCGCGCGAAACGGACACCGATCGGTAGCTTTATCGGCCGGAGGCCATAAAGCAAGAGCCATCATGGATGACAACTCATCCATTGACTTTAAGGCTCTTAGATTTCGATCTTGACCATGGATGGCCAAGAGTGTTTTGTCCTCAAAAATGCGATCCTACGGTCCATATTCGTCAAGACCGAAGTTCGAATTATTTACCGTTCGCCATCCGTCTCTTCTATAAATACCAAGCTCCTCTTCTTCATTTCTCACACCAAAAATCTGCCTCTTAGAGAGAAGTTAGAGAGAGAAGCTCGGAGAAAGTCCGAGCAAAGTCTCGGGTAAGTTCTTCGGTCCCTAGTCTTTAGTTTCTAGTTCTTTCGGTAGATATAGTAGGAATGCTAGATTTATCTTTAATTTTTCAAGATAGTCTAGATATCATATTTAGGGGTAAATATGATATATATTTCGAAAATATGATGAGGAAAAGATCTGTCAAAATTCTAGAGAGATAGAGCGAAAAATAAGCTCGCGAAATTCCGCCGACAGGGGTTCAGGGGGCAAAATGGTAATTTGTACCTAAAATGCCTGTTATGCTGCTAAAAGTTGTTAAATATTATCCTTATAGGATATCTGAGATAATCGTACATTGCCGAGCCGTTTGTTGTGCCGCCGTCACACCGCTGTTTTTCCCGCTGTCGGAAATTTACCGTTTTTCCGTAAAAGTTCCGTTGTACCGCCAAAAAGGTACGTTCGCGTACTGTAACACTAACTCTGATGGTTATTGTATGATTATATATGTTTGTTGTGTTCTGTTTGTTGTTGTAGCATACGTGGTTATGTTATATACACGGTTATGTCACATACGTGGTTATGTCACATACGAGGTTATTATTGCCGTATATCATACATGGTTATGTTACATACGTGGTTATTATCTTACATACGTGGTTATGTATTTTTAATCATACATCTGTTATGGACTGTTGTATTGATTGCTCACGTCGTGTATATGTAGTCGTATTTAAGCGGGAGGTTAATTACCCGAGATCCAAATTGTAATTGGATCTCGCCTCTTATCATAGCGTCGAGTTCGAAGAACCGAGGACCGAGGAGAAAGCGAGCAGCCGTACGAGTCCCGACGAATACTTTCTTCGTTGTTATTCATTTTGAAAACTCTCGGTCAATGCACCGCTTCAAATCAGCCGGACTTACGGCAATTTGAATAAATGTATCGCTTACTCAATCGCTCCGATGCTCTACTCGATGAAAAAAAAAATATACCGCTTTTGAAAATGGGATGTTACGCTTTGGTATCGTGAGCGTAGTCCCGGCATTGATATGACTATGTTATTATGGACGGTATGGTAGGACGCTTAAGGCTAGTCTATGTGGGTGTGGCCAATCGGTCGCCGCCATAGAGTTGGTGAGGTCCCCATGATAGACACTTATCTGGCCATTCTGTTCGGTTAACGGAGTTATGTTCAAATCAGCCTTTTAAACTTTGAGCGTGTTTTGAAAATGAGTACTGAGGTAGCCCTAGGTCGGTGTACCATCTTGAACCGGTATACCATCTTGAACCGGTGTACCACCCTTTGTCGGTGCATCACTCTAACCCGTAATCCGCAAATCCATTGTCGGTACTAATATCGCCTCTAATAATCCCGATAATTCGATAATCGCGCGGTACTTGACGGTAACTTCACCCTAACCCGAGCTTATATGTGGAGCCGGGGCCACATCGGATGAAACTCGTGACGAGGCCACGCCGGACGAAACTTGGAGACCGACAAAGATATATTCATGTGGTATTTGAACCATGTTGAGAAGTTCTATTAGTTTTCGTGTGGAAAGAACCAACAAAACCCCGAACGAGGGGAAATAGTACGAGTGTCCGTTCGTAGTACTAGTGTGATAAAGTCTCGATAGAGTAACCATTGTTTTTTTTTTTTTAAAAAAAAAACTAACGTTTTCCCTAATGAAGGAAAAAGAGTGAGACATGGCTAATTTAAGAGGAGCCGGAGCTCCCGCAGGCCGAGGCAAGAGGCCGAGGCGCAGGTAGAGGTAGGGCGCATAGCCACGAATAATACCAATACCGACACGAACCCGAACGACAAGGACCGCAAAGAACCGCAGCGAAATGAGTTGCAAGAAATGCGGGGGATGCTGCAAGAACAAAGGGCTCTTATTGATGAACTCCTTGCCGAAAGGCGGGAGAGAGAAGAGGAAGGTGACCGAGCCAATGAGGAACGACGAATCGCGAGGAAGAAGATGAAACCGAACCCGATGATGAACGTGAAACCGAGGAGTCCGATAAATCTCGACACCCCCTCGACGTAATAGGGCAATAGCAGCGCTACCTCGACCCAACAGAGTGGTTGAGACCACGCAAAGAATGGGTCACCCACTTCGCAAGCTCAAACCTCCAGTTTTTCGTGGTAAGCTCGATTCGGGCCGAAGACGGCTTATGAGACTCGGACAAGATCTTCGGTGATGGATTGTCCGGAAAAACAAAAAGCCCAACTTGCGCTATAAGCTGGAAGGGGATGCAGACCGATGGTGGAAAAGCATTGCGAACATTGCAAACCCGTTATTGTCCCGTGACTTGGGAGAAATTTCCGGAGAAGTTCAACGAACAATATTTTCCTCCTTCGGTACAAGTTATCAAGGAGTCGAATTCCTCCATATTCGACAAAGTCACGAGGAGTCATTCGATGACTACTTCGCCCGGTTTACCAACTGCCTCGATATTCTTCATATCTCGAAACGTAACGTTGACGAGAGCCGGAAGGCAAGCGGGATGGTAGACGGGCTAAAGTATGAAATAAGGGAAAAGCTGGTATCCCAACAGTTCCCGCACTTGATCCAAGCGGTGGAGTCATGCCGGTTGATCGAACGTAACATAACGGAACTACGCACATCAAGAATCGACAACCGCAAAGAATGCAAGTCGTGACGGGTTGAGCCGCGGAAGTTCCTTGCGTAAGAGGGCAGCACCATGGAATAACCCTCAAGGGAGGCAAGATGCCATACCGATCCGAGCAACGTGAACAACAACCCAGAATGCCTGGACCCCGAT
Source organism: Acacia melanoxylon (assembly GCA_019022615.1). Taxonomy (NCBI): domain Eukaryota; kingdom Viridiplantae; phylum Streptophyta; class Magnoliopsida; order Fabales; family Fabaceae; genus Acacia; species Acacia melanoxylon. The sequence continues at coordinate 4,565,821 of JAFJYJ010000030.1, read as the reverse complement.
CATGTCCAAAATGCAAAACGAACCACCCAGGAACCAACCGCGGGGGAGCAGATATGCTACAAGTGTCGAAGCCGAGGCACTTATACATGAACCGTCCTCAAAGGACTACGGATAAGGCCACAAAACCCAGGCCGGGTTTTCGCTTTGACAACTAACGAGGCCGAATAATCTTCGTGAGAGGATCCGAATAACTATCTCTCGATAGGAACCTACCTTAGGTATTGTACGACACGGGTACTAATCACTCGTTATATCGATGAATATGCGAATCATTTTGGGATGCATACGTATATGTATTACCTTACGATCCAATAGTAGCTACACCATTGGGTGTGAACTATTTTGCTTATGTAATCATGTCTCGAATTCCAAATCGAATATATATCTCGTTCAAAAACTCGTTCACAAACATCGACGACATTCTCAAAATTCACTATGACATTAATACCTAGCATAGGATCAACATCTAAAACGCCGTATCAAATGATACCGAACAAAGTACAAGAGTTGTGACTTTGTATCAACCATCGCAGGATGGACAAAATGACTATCATGAACACATACCTACTTCCCATGATCTACGATTTACTCGCTTATGTAATTCCTACGTTTTGTCAAGGGTTGACATATGCTCGAACACCATTTCAGCGTATATCAAGGAATAGCAATCTTCTCAAGATAGTAACATAGATATTTAGTTTCGGATCTAGCGGGATAGTACCGCAGATTCATACCAAAATTTTCTCATAACCATTGATAAAGCTTAAAGAGTAAAACTTAAATCATTGCGTAGAACACAGAATGAGACGAGCTTGCATAGACTGAGAACGAAGTTGGTCATAGCACCAAGAGTTGGTTGTCCGGATCCAAGTAGATGGTCGTGGTGCCATTAGCTATGGGTCGGGATATGTCTTGTCATTAAAGGGACAAAAGCGTGATGACTTACGCCTCTCGCCTATTGAAGCCTCTCAAGTTGAACTAATCGATGTAAGACCTAGAGTTAGTGAGTATTGTATAGAATTGTACCGCTAACACAAGTGTTTGAAGTACCTTTTGAGTTGAAAGAAACTCGGGAAGGGACAAGAAGTCCTGTGTTTTAATGGACGAAAAGTCCTGTGTTCGAAAAACTACACCTGAGTACAGGGTAAAAGAAATCCCCTATGGTTTGATAAATAGTTGTCTTACTTGCCGCGAAAATTTTAGTTTCCGATGCATATCTCATAGTTACTACTATCCGACTGCGATCGTGTCATTGAGTAGGAGGTATCTTGTGTTGTCATGGTGTATGGGCGTCATGGAAACATTTAAGGTATCTTGTGTTACCATGATGTATGGGCGTCATGGAGACATTTTGATATCCGGTATTGACCAGGGTATATGGGTGCCACGGAAAATACTAAATATCAAAGTACAAAATGACAAGATCTTGACAAAAACCCGAGCAAATTCTCGATCATCAAGTGGAGCGGCCGACATATAGAGAAAAGTTCGAGCGAATAAGTCGTGGAGCTGGTTGCATGCGCAGATGCGGTGCGTAAAACTAGTGGCCGAGGTATCTTTTGTCGTCACGGCACGTGGTTGCTAAGAGACGCTTTTGGCACGTGGTTGCTAAGGAGACGCTTTTTGGCACGTGGTTGCTAAGGAGCGAATAAGTCCGAAGTGTAGTTAGTACAGAGTCTAAATTGGTATAGAGCAAATTTCGAGGGCGAAATTTTATTTAACTGGGAGAAAATGTAATAATCCGGATTTTAGTAAATCTGGAAGTTTTGAGATAAAGGAAATTAACGAATATTTTGATAAAGCAAAATCATGAGCTTAAAACTGTTATAGAAAATTGTTATAATTATAGAGTAAATTGTCAAAAAAGTTACGGAAAATCATGAACAACGACTAAAAATGATATAATGGTGCTAAAAACACTAAAAAAATATTATGATAAATACTTTAAAGATCATGAAAAATTATGAGAAAAATATGGAAGTGTTATCCCTAATTATGAGAATTTAATAAATTATTTCGGAGGAAATAACATGAAGAAAAGTTTAAAAAGCATTTCGGAACCATAAAGTAACCTATGGGGTAAACATTGTTAATATTTTACATAGGATATAAAATGACAATGTCGGATAAAAGTTTGCAAGATAAAAATATACTGTAAAATTGGTAAAGATAAATATATGAAGAAACCTGATCCTAAAAAGATCACTAAACGAAGAAATTAGGTCCGATTAAGCCTAACGGCGGTATAGTAAAACGAGAATTTTTGGTAAAAAATATTATATTTTTAAAAAATGGAAAAAATTATAGAAAAATAAATAAATCTGAATTTTTAAAAGAGGGGGCCGAAATTCTAAGTATTTTTAATTAAAAAGAATTGTTTAAATAATTAAAATGGTAATTAGAATAAAATAATAATATAATGCGGTGAGTCGCCTTATAGGGACTAGGGAAAAGTTAGAAATAAATTCTACAGTAAACCAGAGGTAAAAGTCTTTTCAGACTGATCAAATTAAGTACAAGTGAAATTCTACACGAAGAAAGAATTTACCAGACGTCGATTCCGCAACCGAAAACCCTAATTTCAAATAAGACGAAAAGTTGATCGGATAGAAATGGAGTCGATAGGCAAAGTGAGAACCTATAGAAACAATTGTGTCTTTTTAAACACGAGATTAAGTTAGGCAACAACCGGACGTTTTACGATTCAAAGGAATTGTTGTCCGGAAGTTGGTTCTATCTAAGCGATTTCCGAATCGACGCGTTTGTCCGAATATCTTCCGACGCACCGAGAATACCTGGATATGATAAAAAAGAGGATCCAAATAGATAATATGAAAGAGGATGGAAAGATCTTCAAAGTTACACGCCCGATTTTTGAGTTTCTCGAAATCGCGCGAAACGGACACCGACGGTAGCTTTATCGGCCGGAGGCCATAAAGCAAGAGCCATCATGGATGACAACTCATCCATTGACTTTAAGGCTCTTAGATTTCGATCTTGACCATGGATGGCCAAGAGTGTTTTGTCCTCAAAAATGCGATCCTACGGTCCATATTCGTCAAGACTGAAGTTCGAATTATTTACCGTTCTGCCATCCGTCTCTTCTATAAATACCAAGCTCCTCTTCTTCATTTCTCACACCAAAAATCTGCCTCTTAGAGAGAAGTTAGAGAGAGAAGCTCTGGAGAAAGTCTGAGCAAAGTCTGGGTAAGTTCTTCGGTCCCTAGTCTTTAGTTTCGGTAGTTCTTTCTTAGATATAGTAGGAATGCTAGATTTATCTTTAATTTTTCAAGATAGTCTAGATATCATATTTAGGGGTAAATATGATATATATTTCGAAAATATGATGAGGGAAAAGATCTGTCAAAATTCTAGAGAGATAGAGCGAAAATAATGGCTCCGCGAAATTCCGCCGATTAGGGGTTCAGGGGCAAAATGGTAATTTGTACCTAAAATGCCTGTTATGCTGCTAAAAGTTGTTAAATATTATCCTTATAGGATATCTGAGATAATCGTACATTACAGTCGAGCCGCCGTTGTGCCGCCGTCACACCGCCGTTTTTTTCCGCCGTCGGAAATTTACCGTTTTTCCGTAAAAGTTCCGTTGTACCGCCAAAAAGGTACGTTCGCGTCTTTTAACACTAACTCGATGGTTATTGTATGATTATATATGTTTGTTGTGTTCTGTTTGTTGTTGTAGCATACGTGGTTATGTTATATACACGGTTATGTCACATACGTGGTTATGTCACATACGAGGTTATTATTGCTGTATCATACATGGTTATGTTACATACGTGGTTATTATCTTACATACGTGGTTATGTATTTTTAATCATACATCTGTTATGGACTGTTGTATTGATTGCTGCTGTCGTGTATATGTAGTCGTATTTAAGCGGGGAGGTTAATCGTTACCCGAGATCCAAATTGTAATTGGATCTCGAATCGCCTTTATCATAGCGTCGGAGTTCGGAAGAACCGAGGACCGAGGAGAAAAGCGAGCAGGCCGTACGAGTCCCGATGAATACTTTCTTCGTTGTTATTCATTTTGAAAACTCTCGGTCAATGCACAATTCTCAGAATCAGCCTGAGACTTACGGCAATTTGAATAAATGTATCAGTTACTCAATCGCTCTGATGCTCTACTCTGATGAAAAAAAAATATACTGCTTTTGAAAATGGGATGTTACATCTATGACCAAGTCTTTGAAGATCAACTGAGACAAATCCAAATTTAGGATCTATTACAACAACATTATTGCTAACCCACTTGCATTTCAATAAAGCAACTTTGAACTTGCTGTAGCTCATCTCCCATATTTCTTCAATAACTCCATAATAGTCCATTGATGCTAACACCGGGTTTTTGTCTTTCGAACTCGAAAAGTGCATGGATTTAGCTTCAACCATCACCCCACTATTTTTCACAGAACTTCTTTCATCTTGGTCTTTTGTGTGGAAACAATATCCGTTTATTTCATAACCGCTCCAAGTGATGACCTGAAAAGAAGGCCCCCAGGCTAACCACTTGATTGTATCTGACACACCTGTCTCGTGCAATACCGTCTCCTGGAACCACTTTATGAATGTCTTCTTTTGCTCATTAGCTATCTGCATGTCATTCTTCCTTGGATTCATATCCTTCAAACTCTTCGTGTTCTTCAATGTATGGTTGAACTTCTTCCGTATTATTCAAGATGTACATGTGTGCTTGCAACACCTCTTCACGAGACTTATTCTTCGCTTTGATTCCTCGAGTTCCCTCGCTTATCCATTCGTCATCTTTGAGATGGTATCGTCGCCCCGATAGATAATCTTTGCGAACTCCATAGCCTCTTCAATTACATATCTCTCAACTATCGAGGCTTCCTAGGTCGATAAAGATTTTTAGAATACCCTTTTAAGATCTTCATGTATCGCTCGAAAGGGTACATCCACCTTAGGTAAACCGGACCGCGAGCCTTACCTCCCTTACCAAGTGCACTATCAAGTGCACCATGATATCAAAAAAAGCAGGAGGAAAATGCATCTCTAGTTGGGACAAAATAATATAACCCTCATTTTCCAATTCATCCAATTTTTCAATGTCAACCACTTTGTTATAAATAGCATTAAAGAAAATACTCAATCTTGTTATAGTGGCTCGCACTTCATCTTTCATAATGCCTCTAATAGCTATTGGTAATAGTTGTTGCATCAACACATGATAATCATGGGACTTCACTCCCACTAACTTCAAATCGTCCATTGAAACATACCTTCTCAAATTTGAAGAATATCCTTGTGGCACCTTAATGTCATATAGACACGCACACAAACTTTTCTTATCCGCTTTTGATAGTGTATGAGTTACTGGCTCCATGTATGCCCTCTTACCATCTTCCATTACTCGTGGATGTAACCGTTCTCTTATTCCCATATCAACCAGATCTAGTCTCGCACTAATTCCATCCTTAGTCTTCCCTGGTATGTGCAAAAGAGTACTGACAAGACTATCGCAGACGTTTTTCTCCACATGCATCACATCAAGACTGTGTCTCACATCAAGACTACGCCAATATGGAAGATCAAAGAAAATTGATCTCTTCTTCCATATATTCTTCTCACTCGCCTTCCTTTGCTGCTTACCCAATATGACATTGATATGTTTCAACCGACTATAAACGTCCCTCTCCCTAATGCCTTTGGAGCCGTGCTCTTCTCCTAAAGCCGTTAAAACGCTTTCTTAACTTACATATGGGTGGAACCGATGAAGAACCCTCCCGTGACCGAGGTAGACCGTTTTTTCCATGCTTTAGTTGATGGAAGTTTGTGTCTGCTTCACATATTGGACATGCTTTATGCCCTTCACACCGTACTCGACAAATTTCCGTATGCGGAAAGTCGTTTATCGTGGTAAAAATCATTGCACTCAACTTGAAGGATTCCTTCTTATATGCATCAAACACATCTACGCCTTCCTCACACAACTTCTTCAAATCCTCAACCAAAGGCACCAAGTACACATCGATATTGTTCCCGGGTTGTTTTGGTCCAGAAATCATCATAGAAAGCATCACATACTTGTGTTTCATACATAGCCAGGGAGGTAAGTTGTATATTACAAGGAGAACTGGCCATGCACTATGGGTGCTGCTAAGAGTTCGATACGGGTTGAAGCCATCTCGTACAAAGCCCCACCGAAGGTTTTCTTGGCTCACGCCAAATTGAGGGAACATTTCATCTATTTTCTTCCATTGCGGAGAGTCACCGGGTGCCGAAGATATTTTCCATTGGATATTCTCTCATCAGAATGCCATCTCAACTTCTTCGCCGTTGCTTCACTAGTAAACAGACGCCTAAACCATGGAATTATTGGAAGATACCACAATGCCTTCAAATGTTGCCTTTTTGTTGTCTGCTCTTCAGAAACACTAACTTTCTTCACTTTGTATCGTGAAGTTTTACACTTCGGACAATTACTGAGGCCTTCGTACTAGTTCTCAATGCATTCATCGAACTATGACCCATTTTATTACCACCTATGGCATTTCCAACAAAGACTCAAGTTTATAACAAAAAACATAAATGAGATGCTTTTTTCTCTATATTTTTTTAAAAATTCTATAAAGACTTCCCCTTAAAAGGAAGACATCCCAAAATTTCAACAACAAACAATTTCAGCTTAATTCAACAAAACTTACTAACTAAGGCAATTCATAACAATATCATCTATTAAATGCATCAACTTCATCATTACAGTAAGAAGGAAATTGAAGCTAAGGATCCTTCTCCACCATTATTAGAGAAACAAGCATTGAAAGATTCAACAACTAAACCACATTTGAGAAGCACATCTCTACATGTAAGTTTATTGATTGATTGTCTATTTTTAAGATGATAGCAAGTTCATTTGAAACTTAAGGTGAAATACTGAACAAAGTAAAATATCGATGAACTAATTAATAAAGTTTTATTAGGTGAAATACTTGGTTCTTTCTCTTGCTGTAATTCAGAATTCTAAAGAAACAGAGAAAGAAAGTGGCGAGTAGTTCCTAATCCCGCTTCAAAGTTACCAACACCTACTTCATCTTCTTTTCAAGTGAAAAAGCCCATCTATCTAAATGTGCTTTGCAGAAAGAATTGCTTATTGAATGGAAAGATAAATTCAATCAATTGATTAAGTTACCAACACCTGAATTGTAAATAAGGTCGCCTTAATAAGGCGTCCTCATATTATATCAGGTCACCTTATTAAGGCGACCTGATATAAAGTCAGGTCACCTTATTAAGGCGACCTGATATAAAGTCAGGTCGCCTTAATAAGGCGACTTGATTTAAAATCAGGTCGTCTTATTAAGGCGACCTGAATTTAAAATCAGGTCGCCAAAAGTCACAATTTCCACTACCCCTACCAAGACGTCCCTCAGTAAAAAGACGTTAATTGGGTCTTATTTAGGTCGTTTTTTCGCATTTTTGTAGTAGTGATATGATCAAGGTACTCACTCATCTGGCTTCACAGCAACCAAAGTTACCAGTTGGTAAAACATAAGAACCATCGGACTCTGCGATAAGCATGGATCTCGGGATACCGGTGGGTGGTGCCACTCTTTTAATGTCATAATAATTTGGATCATCATTTGAAGGGTAGTGCTTAATAAGATGTCCTAATTAAGCAAGGAAGTACTCTAAGTAAGTACATAGGTTATTGAAACCCACAATTTTGCACAGAAAAATTGCTACATTTTTAATACATACCTGGCACATTTCATTTGTGACAAACATAGCCTGGTGGAACTTTGTTCTTTTGTAACCCTTCCAGCAAATATAACCTTAAAAAAAATAATGGTGATGCTTTTGTAAAATATTCTCAATAATTATGGGGTTGGGGAAATCATGAGTTGAGAAATGGCGAAGAGGCGAGAGTTGAGAAATGGCGAAGGAAAGAGAAAAAGGAAAATCATGAGATCATAATTATCGCCCAACGACCCAAAAAAGGGGAAATATTGTGCTTCTTCAAAACCATTTGAGACTTTGGGAGCAAAAGGTGTTTTTGCCATTTCTCTAGAGTGTTTGGGTCTTTTTTTTTTTTTAGCAAATCATGGTTTTAGGGCTCAAAAATGTTTTTCTATTGTTACCCAAATAGGCACTAAAGATAGTAGGGTGAAAGTAGCAAATTTGTTTTAGAAATTTTTTTAAGAAGTAATGTTACCCTGAAAGTTTTTTTATCTCAATGTTGCGCCGGAAGTTTCAAAACGAAGCAATATAATGCTATCCATTTCAATTAAAAAGTTAACGGTCAATGTTAATTTTTTTACGGTCAACGTTAATTTTTTAATGGAATTGGGTAAAATTGCAATGTTTTGAAACTTCTAGGGCAACATTGAGACAAGAAAAATTTACAAGGTAACATTGCTTCTGGGTCAATACTTCTAAGATAGATTTGCTACTTAACCCAAGATAGTATACAAAAAAGTGCATGCATGAATTAAAGCAAAACATGTGTACAGCGTCACTAAAATGTATGGGGAGTGGCTAGAGCTAGATAGATTAACCCAAATTTAAACCTTTAAAGTTTGATAAGGGCACAAGCATGTGTAAACTGAAGTATCTAAAAAAAAAAAATCAAGCTAAGGGTGTTGTAAAAGAAGAGTGAATACTCTTATTTTAATAAATTAAAAAGTATGCGGGCTTAAAAAAATCAACCTTCGGCCTGAACCAGTTGACCCTTTTATTTTTTAGCCCTAACAGGCTAGCCTGTTTAAGCCTAATTTTCTTTTTGCACCGCTTAAAATACACGCCCGCCTCGCTTGACCTGTTTTGTTTTGATGGCTCTACTTTTTAGTATATTTGATTTTTTATTATTTAGCTTATGATTATTTTAGAAATTTATTTTTGAACAATTAAATTTAACTATTTTTAAAGTTAGTGAGGGTAAGGATATTGTCTCACGTGAAAATCCCAATAAAATTAAGCTGAATTTCCAAAATCTAAATACTATAATTTCGTCATGCTATACAAACCCTTAAAATTTTATTGAGTAACGTCACTTATGGCAGAGGAATAACTATAAGTCTATAAGTATCACAAGATGCAATTATATATGCTGTTACGGATCTGCATAAGGTCCATCTTTAATATATGGCCTAACAATGGACAATTCACGTGGCAAAGATATGACAGCTCATCGTTTGGGCTTGGAGGCACAAGAGGCCCATAGGTCCAAACCCTAACTCTAAGGTAATATAATCTCTATAAATAGGAGGTTAACCTAAAAAGTACACACATTCTACACTTTCTTTCTGGCTATTTACAATTAAGCCCCTCACTGTGTACAATGATCTCATAGCTGTGTTCTCATACAGAACATATGCAAAGAAATTTAACTTAAAAGACTGAATAATAATGGTTTGTTTTACACGTTTTTTCTTTTACTACATTTAAGTACTAATAATATCTTCGCTTGTGCTTATGCCTTCTTTCCTCCTCCCAGCTTACTTTAGGTAGCCTCCTTCTGTAATGTCGTTCATCATCGCTAGATCTGTAATCTATTGTACTCTTCTTCTCTCCTCCAGACCTCCACCTCTTGCCGGAATGGCCTTGTGATGCGTCGTCGTTGAAGTTGCCAATTTCCGACCTGGCTCAGTCAAACATGACGTTGTGAGCTTTCTCTTCTTAGAGACTTGCCTCTCAGGGATGCTCCAGCCGGAGGAGTCATCAGCCTTATGCCTGCTTTCTGTAGTTGCGGTGGCCTTGGTCGTGGCACAGGAGGACTTTGCTGCCGGCCTTGTCAAAGACTTTGATCGGTGATGGTGGTGATCGTCAGAATAGTGATCGGACTTTATTTTAGAAGGACGTGAAGGTTGTAAGTTGCCTGAAGATTGATCCGGCGATGATGAGGGAGGAATACAGTTCTTGGAAGAAATATCCCCACTACTGTTCACTTGCCGATCTCTGGTTATGTCCCTGTATGATGATTGAAAAAATAAATTCGTAAACATATACTTAATCTGTGACAATTAATGTATATGCATGAGGTAGCAGAGTATTGTTACATACCTTGGAGGAGTCAAAACAGGGAACATGTAATTGCTGAGGCCACCAAAGGGCCTCGTCATGTGGAAGGGGCCTAGGCCATAATAATTCATCATTTGCATCATTGCTCCTTCATATGGTAACGGTGAAGGTGCCACAAATCCTCCCATGCCATTCCAGTACGGATTATTATAACCCTCCATCATCATGTAGTTCTCAACTCCGTACTGATCTTGTACTTTTCTTTCTTCTTCATTACCAGGTGACACCTTCTGTTCTCTATTAGACCAGTGAAAAGGGATGACCATTAATGAATGAAACAATAGATGTAGGGGGAATATATAATCAAGGTACTCACTCATCTGGCTTCACAACAGCTAAAGCACCGGTTGGTAAAACATAGGAACCATCTGACGCGGCGAAAAGCATTGATCGTGGTGCCACTCTTTTAATGTCATAATTCGGATCATCATTTGTAGGGCAGTACTTAATAAGATGTCCTAATTAAGCAAGGATGCACTCTAAGTAAGTACATAGGTTTTTTTTTTTTTTTGCCCAATAGTACATAGGTTATTGAAATCCACAATTTTGCACAGAAAAATGGCAACACTTTTAATACACACCTGGCACATTACATCTGTGACAAACATAGCCTGGTGGAACTTTGTTCTGCTGTAACACTGCCCAGCCCCATGAAAAATAAGTAAACGTCACACATTGTTCAAAGCAGTAGATCAGAAAAGAAGAAGTGGGAAAAGTAAAAAATTAGGCTAAGGGAATTACCAAAGTTTCGTTCGCCTATATCAGCTTTCTTCATTGTTGGAAGAACATCTGGAATTGATTTGCTTGATGGTACGTTAGAAACATGGACCGCACCACGTCTGCGCCACACATAACTCTGGCGAGGTGTTTTCTGCGCATCACCATAACCATGCCCTCTCACCATCTGTCTAAAACCATTAGGACAAGGTGTGCTTCCCAAAGAAAAAACACATCAATATCATAATGACAGAAGTAGGAGTGTCTTTTTGGAAGGCAAAGAAAGATAACAAAAAAGTACAAGTGAGGTAAAGAAAGATGCAAACTCACTGACTCCAATCCAACGCCGGGGTATTAACCAAGGCCTTAATCCTATTGTCCTCTTCAGCTTTACTCATTGGTGTAGGAACCTCTTGAATCAAGTTGGAGACTTCAGCCTATTATGAAACACTTAATTTGCATTCTAAGGAATTTCACATCAATGTTTTATAAAGAAAATCAAGTTACTTGCATACCATGAGAGAGATATCAAGAGAGTAATCAAGAGTTCGTAATAAGGTTTTGCCTGCAGAATGTTTTTATATGATAAGATAAAAGCTCTTGGAATCTGATTTTAAGTTTAAGATAGTCTCCTACTTGATATATCTAAGAACTTATTCTGAGAACTTATTGAATTAACACAGCAAATTAAAACTGTTATAAAATGTTGCAAATATATGATTCTTTGCATTAAAGATACCACAATTCTTCAAAATCGGACGTCTAAATGCAATTTCCCTTTTCCTGTTCTGTATTAATGTCCAAACCTAAGAATCTAGGACTATTATTCCTCCGAAAAAATCCTTATTTTTCCAGTTTAGAGTTGATCATTGAAGCAGATTTATTAAATTTATAAGTACGCAGCCATTGGAATAGTTAAAACCCTATAAATGCTTGGATTCAAAAAAAAAAAAAAAATCATCAAGAGAGAAGAAAGAACAGTCAACAAGATATGGATTATAATCCCTTTCACTATATATCAATTGCATAATACATGGCCTTGAGATACAATTCTCTATCAATACATAAAAGGGGATACATGAAAAAATAACAACACAACAGAACAAACTAGGACCTCGTACAGAAATCAAACAGTACAATATCCAAGCTTCTCTTTCTTTTCTTTTTATCTACCTAGTGTCAATCACTCAGATAGGGCCGAACAAGTTGAACCGCCAAAACGAGTAGCTCTCTTGGGTTCCTTTCTTGCAGAAATATCCGAACTTTCTTCGTAAAAACTTGAAATTCTGAAATTCAAGGTTTCTAAAATCGTCAGCGTCCACGGATCGTAACAATCAGAACGTACACGAATAATCAAGGAGAAGCATCTGTTTCTTGAGACTCCGACGGACACGAATAATCCCTAAACCCTAAATCAGAACGGACACGAAAAAGCTTTTTCTTGAGAGTCGAACCTTTAAATCGAACGATCTGTGACGATCGCGCGAAAGATCGGTGACGGTCGAGCAAAATATCAGAAACGCGGAAGGGCGGGAAAATAAACAATCGATCAAAGATCTGAATTCGAAGAGGTATGGTTATATAGCAATTAAAAAGAAGAATGTAGATTTTTTATTTTTTTTTTACCTTGAAGAAAAGTCTAGATTATGGTTTCAATTTTAATCAAATCAAAGAAAATTTGACATTTTACTAAAGATAATGAAATTGTGATGTGATTTACTGCTTTTCCCGGTCAAACATTTTATTTAAATAGATTAAATTTAATAGGGTTAAGGTGCGATTTGACTGGATAAACTTATTAAGTTCAGGAAATACGTCAAAGACAATTAACTATTGATTGGACCTTAAATACCAACAAACTATTTAAAATGTAAAATCAGCACAAATCTCCGTTAGCATCTTAACGTCCGTTTGGAAAAGAAGGGGGGAGACGATCCTAGCCAATTTCTTATCATCTTCGTTCTCATGCTGTAGCTCAGTAGCTTGCTGAGCATCCAAATGATGGGCGAACATATTTATGGAGCAAATCCTACACAAGTTTAACTCTTTTCAATTAAAAATGGCTCTCGCTGGTACCAAATTCTTCGAATTTCCTCGCAAGACTTCACTCCCACTCACATATCGCTCCTCCGCTCACAGTTGCACTTCCTTCTGTCATTCCAAATTCTCACTTCGTATTCTCAGGCCTTCCTTCCTTCGTACAAACCCTAGAAAAGGTTCGGTTTCTTCTATTTCATTCCACATGCTTTTCTGCACAATCCATGCTCATTAGTATTTCGCACATACACGCTTTTGTTTCCTTGATTATATATATCTTGGGCTAATTGTTGAACATAAATCTAAATTTTGAGGAACTAGGGGCTAGAACGCGATTTTGGTCAAGCCTCGGGGATGGTGCTTCGTTATCAACTGTATGTATTGGTGTATATATATGTTCGTGGTATACTACTGTTTGTTTGCATTTCTTCTGTTCTTTTCATTTGTAAATGACGAGTCAGACAGTGCACTTCCAATTTCCAGATCTACGCAATTCCCTTCAAATCGAATTGTCCCGCTACTCCTACCCACTTTCCATCAGAATTCATCATCAACACGCAGGTCTTCGTCTAAGAGAGGGCTAGGATCGTCTTTCCCCACTTTCTTTTCCAACTGACGTTAAGATGCTAACGGAGATTTGTGCTGATTTTACATTTTAAATAGGTTGTTAGTATTTAAGGTCCAATCAATAGCTAATTGTATTGGACGCTCTTGGGCCAATAGTTTATTAGCCAAATCGCACCTTAACCCAATTTAATACAGTAGCATTTTACTTTATTTTTCAAATTTATACACATACATATGCTTCTGTTTGGGAAAATTAATTTTTAGTCGCCAACTTTTAACTCACTTATAACAGTCTCTCAACTATGATTTGATGCGACACAGTGCCTAAACTTTTAATCGATTATGACTCAGTCCCTCATCTTTTTATTGTTTTTATATCATTATCTGTTTTATTGACAAGTCATATTGAGTCATCCCATGTGGCACCAAGTAAACTCCAAGTATGCAAAGAAAGGAGTGAATCAATAATCATCCACTACTAAAAATTAAAATAGCCTATAAGACTGTAACATCTAAATCTCTCTAAGTAGAGACGATTTAAAAAATATAACTGGCGATATTTTTGTAAATATTGATAGACTAACACTGGTCGCACTTACGAGTGGTCTAAATAATATTTTCTAGACATGTTGTAAGTTAATGCGATGTTGACAAGTCACTACTACAAAAAATAGATATTACTTCCTTAAAGGACATCCTTTTTGGAAAAAGGAAGTAAAATGTGAACGCGATGGCAATTTTGTAATTACTTGGAGAAAATTTGATATATTAGGCATCCTAAAAAAGTTTTAGGACGCAGAAAGTGTACTTAAAACGTTCTAAAACAATATTAGGACGCCAAAAGTGGCCCAAAAGAAGAGGAAAGGCGATGGCAAATGAAAAGGTTGGCGGAAAATTGCTATGCTTTTGGCGCTATAATGAGGCTTTTTTGCAACCAAAAAACTGGGCCTGCATCTGGGGCCCGGGAAAAGTGCCGCATTTTTGGCATCTAAACTATATGTTTAGATATAGTTTAGACGCCAAAATTGTTCTTTTCAAAGTCTAAACTAAATATTTAGACTCCAAAAAGGTTCTATTTTCATCGTGTTTTTCAAGCTAGTGAGCAGCGTGTATCGTGTTTTCCATTGTGTTTCCCTCCAAGTTGCGTGCCCTCCTTCTTCCGCCTCTAGCCGCCACACCGTCGGACCTCCCTTCTCCTACCATCGGTGTCATTCTTCCTTCCCTGACCTTCGTCTTCCCTCCGTTGGACGTCCCCTCTCCCACCGTCGGTGCTCATTCTTCCTTCCCAAACCTCTATCTTCCCTCCGTCGGACCTCCCCTTTCCCACCATCGGTGCTCATTCTTCCTTCCTTGACCTCCGTCTTCCCTACGTCAGACCTCCAGTACTCTTCCACCATCGGTGCTCATTCTTCCTTCCCTGACCTCCGCCTTCCCTCCGTCGAACCTCCCCTCTCCCATCGTTATTGATCTTCGAACCCAACCATTGAGGTATGCAGTCTGTAGGATCTGTATTTTTTTTTTGCCCCTTAATTTATTTTCCCTTTTGTCATGCCACCTCAGGCAATGGGTACTACTGAACTTAACCTGTTCTTCTTACCTGCATTCAACGTTTCAGGTTAGTATTTTTCTTTTATGTCAAATTTTCATATGATATATTCATTTGCTGAATCGTCTTGGTTAATATTGATCAATTCTGTTTTTTTTTTTGGTTATGCTTATGGCCTTGCTTTGCGAGTTATTGTATTGCAGACAGTATCTGTGTGCTTGTTGTGGAATATCAGGTTAAAAAATATTTTGTTTGAAAAAATAATATAAGCATTCAGCTTATATGTTGAAGAATGATGATAAATACGAGTACCATGAAGCATCCATACTGCAGATTTAGGCTACTCATTTCATAGCTTGACTGTAGATATCTTTTTTTAAATGCTCATGATTTCATCTTAATCATAAAAATATTTTATCCAGAAAGAATTTGGAAAATCTGAAGCGATTTTATCTGAATCTTTGTTGCATTGGATCTTTATGTTGGAGGACTCTCGTAGTTTTGCATATTTACTAATTTTTGTTGCTTTGTCTTTTCATTTTAATGTGACTATCAACTTATTGATTTTCAATTTAATTGCTGAATCACTATAGTACCATTGTTTTTGGAAGGTTTGATTGAGACTTTGTGCTATCCTTGTCAAAAAATTTGCGAATCAGTTTTTGGTTTTGCATATAAATTGTTTCCTTCTGTCATTTTGGGAAGTGTTCATTGCTGTCAAATCTTGGATGCTATCTGAAATTACTATTGTCCTGTTTTACATATGTGTAGTTGATACTCTAGTGAATTTGAGCTTTAACTGAATGGTGTGAAAAGATTTTATTTATATTTTTTGGTGAGAAAACTTTTGAATTCACATTTGCATCTAGTCTAAATTTTGGTTCTCTTGAATCATAAATTGTAGTTTCATGGGTTAAGGTGTAAAAGTACATATGTGCTTTTCTTCGAGGAGCGCTCAGTAGCAAATGTTTTTTTAGGTGGAAAAGTACACACATGGTTACAAATTAGGTGCAAAAATACCGTTTGACCGTTAAGTTTGACTTTTTTTGCTGACTGGACGATGACGTGGCATTTCAAAGGTGCAAAAATACACATGTGGTTTGTCAAGAAGAGTGTCCAACACCAATTTTTTGTTTTTTAAAATTTAATAATTTTACTTCAATTAAAATTATTTTAGGATCTTGAAAAAGTATTTCGGGTATTGATCGGTACTAAAAGGATCTTGATTGATCTTGAAAAAATATTCGAGTCTTGATTGGTACTAAAAACTACTTTCAAGATACTTTGACTTGTACAAAAAAAATTACTTAATAATTTTGAAATTTTATTTTAGGATCTTCAAAAAATATTTCGGTATTGACCGGTACTAAAAGGATCTTGGTATCTTGAAAAAAAATATTTCGTGGTCTTGAGTACTAAAAAGTACTTTCGGATACTAAGCGGTACAAAAAAATACTTCATAAATTTGAAAAATTATTTTAGGATCTGAACAAATATTTCGGGTATTGGCCAAGTACTAAAAAGGATCTTGATCGATACTAAAAAAATATTTCAGAATATTTCTTGGTAACTAAAAAGTACTTTCAGGATATTGACTGGTACAAAAAAAATACTTCATAATCTTGAAAAATTATTTTAGGATCTTGAAAAAATATTTCAAGCTATTGACTGGTACTAAAAAATACTTCATGATCTTGAAAAATTATATTAAGATCATGAAAAAAATATTTCAGGGTACTTACTGGTACTAAAAATATACTTCAGCATATTTTTTTAAGATTCTAAAATAATTTTTCAAGATCATGAAATATTTTTTAAATGCGAGACAATATTCTCAAAGTATTTTTTGGTACGATCGGTACCACGAAATATTTTTTCAGATCTTAAAATAATTTTTCAAGATCATGAAGTAATTTTTTCGATGCAATGTCGATATCCGAATATCTTTTTAGTACACTGTAGTAATTAAAATAAAATTATAAAATTTAAAAAAAAATGGTGTTTGACGTTCTTGTTGACAAACCACATGTGTATTTTTGCACCTTTGAAATGCCACATCATCGTCCAGTCAGCAAAAAAAAGTCAAACTTAACGGTCAAACGATATTTTTGCACCTAATTTGTAACCACATAGTCACTTTTGCACCTAAAAAAAGCACTTGCTACTGGGTGCTCCTCGGAGAAAAGCACATATATATTTTTGCACCTTAACCCTAGTTTCATTATTGAAAATCTGACCTTGTGGTTGCAGGGCATTGGGTTTTTGACAATTTTTTCTTGTAGCTATTGACAAGTCACTGTTATATGCCATTTGTATGTTGTCTTCACATGTTCAAATCCCATTAGTAAACGTGAGCTGAATTTCCACTTCTCTTGCTGGTACATATGGTCCTTACATTTGAAACATGTGACCTAAGCTATAAGTGAGTGGTTTTGTTTAGTGTCAGTTGTGAGCTCATAAATTTCAATACATGGTTTGCCCCTAAATCTGATTGTTGCATTTACCATTCTTTTGCAGTTAATCATGTTCTGCACTATCACAAAAAAGGGTTTTTACTTTCCTAAAAAGCATTCTTTAAAAAAAAGGGAAGTAAAAAATAAAGGTAATGGCATTTTCGTAATTATATGTGAGAAAAGTAGACTTTCGGCGTCTAATTTTTGAATTTAGACGCCAAAAGCATCACTTTTGACGTCTAAATAAAAACTTAGACGCCAAAAGCATTTTGGTGTCTAAATTCAAAACTCAAATGCCAAAAGTGATTCAAAAGAAGAAAAAATGCGGTAAATGAAAAGCCGATGCCAAAAAGTATTGCTTTTGGTGTCCTACTTCAATTTAGGACGCCAAAAGTGATTCAAAAAAAAAAAAAAAAATGCGGTAAATGAAAAGTCGGCACCAAAAAGTATTGCTTTTGCCGTCCTACTTCGAATTTAGGATGCCAAAAGTGATTCAAAAAAAAAAAAATTGGTAAATGAAAAGCCTAGTGACAAAAATTATTGCTTTTGGTGTCTTAAAATTTTTTTTTAGGACGCCAAAAACATTAGTTTTGGTGTCTTAAAATTATTTTGGGAACCCAAAACTTTAATATTTTAGACCTTCCCTGCCTTCACTTCTCATTTCATTTGAACGCCTCTCGACTCATCCGCTACTTGCCAATGATAAAATTTTAGACATCCTTCAACTTTCATCTCATTCGATCGCCTTCTCTAGCCTCGGCGCTGCTCCTCTGCTCTCCCATCTCCTTCGCACCTCCGATCTACTCTCGGTTCCCATCTCTATCGCACCTCTGTCCTCCGCTCCCATCTCTGATGGCCTCCTCTTCTCCTCTGCTCCCATCCCCTCAGATCTGGAAAGACGGTGGCGGATCTACAATCTCTTTCATCATCTCCATTTTGCCTCAGATCTACACTTCCAACGGTACTTCATCCTCTTTCAACTCTGACCGACCTTCGATTTCAACGATGATCTGTCTATGTTTTGCATTTGCGTTGATCTGCAATTTTGAGATGGTGAGATCTGATTTTGCGTTGATCTGTGATTTTGAGATGGTAAGATCCGATTCTGCGATTTTATTAGATCTCTTTTATTGTGATTTTTTGTTTTCTCACCTCGTCCGTCTTTTGTTACATATGTGATTTTGGTATTTGTTTTGATTTCCATAGATATGCTTTTGTTTCAATTTTCTTTTAGATCTGCTTGTGTGCTTCCTGTTTATATTTCATTACTTGATCCCCGCTTCTCCGATCTCGCTCATAAAATAGCCATCAATCTCATTCGCCACACAAGTTTCTTTATGGGTCTGCCTGTGTGTTTTATTTGTACAAGATGGGTCTAGGTATTTAAATTATTGCACTTAAGAATTGGGCATTAAAAGAAATTAGGATATCTAATGCAGAAGATATTGTCAATAGAATCTCATATTTGCGTTTTCGTTCTGGAAGCTTGTTGGTTGAACAAATTAGGATATCTCAAATCGGCGTTCTCAGTCTGTGCTCTAATTTATTTACTTTTTTTTTTTAAAAAAAAAGATGGACTATGGAGTCCTATTTTTTTTTAAAGACGCCATAAATGCAGCTTACAACGTTTCCTACTTTTTTTTGGGACGTCATAAGTTTTACTTATTACACCCCCAGATAGGCGTCATGCGGAAATAGGACGTTAAAAGTGCAAAAAATAAGACGTCATAGCCCATTTTGTAGTAGTGTTGTGTGAGTCCTAACTCTTGAGAAAATTTAATCTCGTAAGTTATACCTTCTTGGTAAAAGGTTTGAAACCAACTGTTGTGCTCTCAAATTAGGTCAATTGCTTTTATTTTATTCACACACACATATATTTTCCTCATATGAATACCTTCTTACTGAGTGAGAACAACACTTTTGTCTTATGGCTTCATGGTTTACCATTATGGATTTAAGTGTTTTTAATCTAGTCCTTGAAATTTTTCTTTTGTCTTTCCTTTATTATTAGCTTGATTAAAAAAGTGATGGCTTCATGGTTTACCATTACCATTGAAGTATATGTTAGTATGAATAATTCTAGTGTTCTCTTTATTGATGAAAGTGCTGAATTTAATAGCTGATATTGTTCTAAATTGCCTTAGTAAGTTTTGTTTGAATTAAGCTGAAATTGTTTGTTATTGAAATTTTGGGATATCTTACTTTTAAGGAGAAATGCTACCGAATGTTTTAAAAAATATTGAGAAAAAAGCATGTCGTTCTTGAAATTATTATAAACTTGAGTGTTTTTGGAAATGTCGTCGCTGGTAATAAAATGGATCATAGTTGGATGAATGCTTTGAGAACTAGTGAAGAATATTAGAATGGGTTGGAAGAGTTTATTGAATTTGCTAGAAGGAATGTGGTTACAAAAAATGGGATGTATTTTTGTCCTTGTGTGAATTGTTTAAATGAGAGTCGATGGGATATTGCTGATATAATGGATCACCTATTTTGTGATGGAATAAACCTTTGATACACAACATGGATATGGCATGGTGAGGAAGTAACAACCACTGTGTCCCATGAAAATGAAGTTGAGGTAGATGATGATGGAATGGAGAGAATGATTCATGATGTTGAGGTAGAATCTTTTACACAATCGCGTGAATATGATAGCGTGCAGAGTGATGTAGAGACACATTTGTTCCCTAGGTGTACTAAGTACACACGGTTGACTGGAACCTTACAATCAAGGTAGGGTGACTGTGACGTGTGAGCAATAGACATCCTGATCCCTAATGACGAGGTTCCCACACTAGGCAAGGCGATAGGATCATTCATCCTTTGGCCAAAGAAACTTATTAACTGCGCGCCGGCACCTCTAATGGTATGAAAAACTAACTATTACTTGAATTTTAGACTTGCTTTCATTATTGATGTGCTTATGTGTTTGAGAGCAATTCTTGTGCATATGACATCCTTTTGCTGTGACTTGGGGATTTTTGTTGTCAAACCTGAAATTGCTTAAATTATTGTATCTAAATCTGATTTACACTTGCTTAAATATATTATATCTTGACATAAACTTGAACTACAATTGTTTGGATAGTTGTTTAATTACTCATTTTTGCTATCTTTTTACTGTTGTAAAAAAATGAATTCTTGTTGCATTAATTGATTGCTACATTTTCTTGTCAACCTACTCATAATATGTATTTTATATTTTACTAGGATGAACACCATGCAACACAATTTCCCTTTTTGGAACAACTGCAACAATTGTACAATGGCATTAACAAAATCACCATGCAGATGCCTGAGGGAATTCTCGGCTCAAGAGTGTCATCGTATCCTTTTACAATTGAAACACAGATCTTAGGCAATTTATACATTTAGAGGAGCTAGATATATGTTGGCTTAAACTTGCAATCTTGTAAGTAAATTTTTTGCCCTTCAATTAATCATGTGATTTTTTTTGTTTTATAAATTCAACAATTCATTTATCTTTTTTAATTCTATCATAGTTTCTTCCACAACATGTGTCCAAAACAGAAGAAATGAGTCATATGGATTGTTATGTCCATCAAACACAGCAAGGAACAACAGAACCTTGGAAATAAGGACATCTTATGTGGGTTATACAATGGGAGAGACGAAATTGCCTTGTTATCTAGCACCAATTCATTAAGGGTATGTATTTTAGTTTTGTTTATTTAAGATGTTTAAGAATAAATTGCCTTATTATCTTAACTTAATCTTATTCTGTATGTGATGTAGTAGTTATCATTGGACTTTGTGTGTTGTTTGTCCACCCAAGAACACCCTTTATTGATTCGATTCCTTGGTAAGAGGCCACACAGAGAAATAAAATCCATGTTCAGCAAGTAAGTAAACTTTTTTCGAAATCATTGATATTCTTGAATTAAATGAATTGTTATAATGTTTGTTCATTTTCATTTTAAAACTGAAGGCATATAGATTGCTTTGTGAGCTTAAAGGGGGTCCAAGTAGAGAACCGATGTGGGTTTATCCAAAAGTAAGTAGTTTGTTTCAATTCAAGTTATTTCATTGACAAGGGAATTCGATATGCCTTTCTTCATTAAAGAGGAATTCAAGTAACCATTTGATTTTGATTTATAGTGCCCTCGACAACCAAGGGGCACTGAGTGCAGATACTATGTTATACTTTACATGTATTACGTCATATTCAGAGCGGACTTACTTCAGATATTGACGAGGTAATCGCTCCTTCATTCTCAAATGATAATATTTTTTGAAGTTGTACTTTAGTTGTTTAATTAATTCATTCACTTGATTGATTTATCTTATACCTTGTTTTCCATTTTACAGATTTTTGGTACTAAGGAAGCCTACTCGAAGGAAGATATCAGTTTGATTTGAAACTTTTTGGCTAGACATCTTCTTCAACACATAGATGAATGAAGTTAGTCTTTTATATTGTTTAATTAGTAGCAGGTAGCTAGACAACTTTTTGACACTTTGTGGTGATTGTTGTACATAGTAGTAGTAGTAGTTACCACTTGAATTAGTTAGAGCAAATTGGTTAAGATGATTTGAAGTTAGCCACTTACACTTTGTTGTTACACTTTCGAGCAAAAAATATAAGGTTAGCTGAGCTAACCTTTTAGCACATAAGTGTTGTTTATTTTATCACATTGTGATGATTGTTGCTTGCTGATATGTAAGAAGGTTTTTGTAAGGGATTATGGGCAGTGAATATATGAAGCAGCTATTTTAAATAAAATAATAATACTTAAGGCGTCTAAATAAAATATTAGGACGCCATAAATTCAAAATATATTATAGGACGCCTTAAGTTGAACTTACGGCATCCTAACACTGTATTTAGATGCCTTAAGTGCTAACTTACGGTGTCCTAATACTCTATTTAGACACCTTAATTGCTAACATACAGCGTCCTAATACTCTATTTAGACGCCTTAAGTATGGCACAAGTTGCCTTAAAGAGTTCTCTTATGGCATCCTAGTACTAATTTAGGACGCTGTAAGGTACAATTTACAACGTCTTACTTTTTTTTTGACACCGTAAGTTGTACCTACTACGCCCTCCAGATAGGCATCCCACGGAAAAAGGACGTTAAAAGTGCAAAAAATAGGATGTTGTAGCCCTGTTTTGTAGGATTGAGTATTAAATATTAAGAAAATTTAAATTCTTTTTACTTTGGACACTATAACATTTGCTTTATATATTCCGTTGTTTCTTTATACCTGGTGTTAAATGTTTCAAACTTTCTTTAGCTTCTAGAGTAAACTTTCTCAACGACACGTCTCTATGAAATCTGAGGCTACTTCTATAAATGTAATTCATCTTAAGCCATCTTGATGTATTTAAACCCCCCCCCCCCAATTACTTTCGTTTCTTCAAATTCAAACTCATCTTCCTCTCGTCTCTAGAATATCAATACGGTATGTAGGAGGACTAATTTTGTTCATCCTCCATTTTCTCCTCCTCATTTATAGCCACCTCCACTGCCTCCTCTGCCACCTTTATCCAAGCAGCTTCATGCGAGGGTGGATCATATAGACAGACGACTCGGAATACTAGTCATGTTGCATCACATTATCAACAATAAGCTCAACCTTGTACTCAATGCCAATGACATCGAGTACAATCTTTCGAACAACTTCGCCTCTTCCCCTTCTTACTTCTCTGCCTCCAACAATAAGGAGGAAGATTGATGGTTTTTCTATTAAGTAAAATGTTCTTTTAATCTATATATTGATGCTATCCTTGATCAAGCAGCACACAAAAATATTATTAATGAAAAAATATTTTGATTTCTAATCTTCATCTTGTTTGATTTTGATTTTGATCACGTCTCTTTTATCTTTGTTCGGTTATTTTTAAATTATATAATTTCTAATATATATTCATATTAATTATATCCATTTTAAATATATAATTTAATTATATTTAGACCAGTCATAGTGGCACAAGGTATAAATTTGTTAATCTGAACGGTCGTTTAACAGTTGATCGATGTAAATGTTGTTTATTTTTCTAACATTCACTTTTTATTTACACCAGATAAGATGAGCATCCAATTTTATAAATATTATTTAGACCGCATTTTAAATACGACCGATGTAAATACGTAACATATCAACTTACAACACCTATCATCTTGTCTCATTAGTATCATCTAAACTATTCGGCCATTAGTCTCATTTATAAATACCAAGTTGCCTTTAGTTCCTAAGTTCAAATTCAAAAGTTCCTTTGTTCTTCTCTCTTTCTTGTTTAAGTGTCAACACTTTCATTGATGCATATGGCAAGACCAAACACTACCAAAAAACTGTTAATTCGTAGCGGTTTAATTTAACCGCCACAAATATGAGAATTTGTAGCGGTTTATACCGAAACCGCTACAACTTTGCAACGGTATGATTCATGCCAAGTAGCGCACTGGTTCGTGAGCGACATTTGTAGCGATTATCACAACATAACCGCTACAAAATATAGTGTCAAGATGGCGCCAAATTTGTGGTGATTATTTTGTAGCGGTTTATTTACACAAACCGCCACAAATGTGATGTCAGTTTGGCGCCTTATTGTACGCCATTAGTGGCGGTTTATTTGTAGCATTTATATAAAAACAAAAAAAAAATCTACAAAATACAAAGAGTCCATACATTTATAGCGGTTATACATAAAAACCGCTACAAAATGCCAAGAGCCTGATCTTGTAGCGTTTATAGAAAACCACTACAAAGTTTCACGATGCACGAAGTAGGGTTTCTTCACTTGTAGCATTTTTTATTAAACCACTACAAATATGAACATTTTGTAGCAGTTTTTTAGTTAAATTGTTACAAATGTGAAGTCCTTAAACACGTCGCCAAATAAAGGTTATACAAAAAAATTAAAAATAAATAAATGAATGAAAACATTTTGTAGTGGTTTCTTCCTAGAACCCGCTACAAAGTTTAATTTATTTTTTTAAAACAATACTTTCATATTTGTAGCGGTTATTTAGCTAAACCACTCCAAAGTGTGTAATATTGAAATTTTAATATTTCGTATCCCACCAGCGTTCATGAAGTTTGTAGCGGTTTTAGTAAATAAACCGATACAAAGTGTATAGTCTTGAAATTTGAATATTTTGGAACCATCCAACGGTCACAAACTTTGTAGCGGTTTTTGGAAAATAACGGCTATAAAGTGTGATATTGAAATTTGAATATTTTGAATCTTGCCAACGGTCATAAAGTTTGTAGCGGTTTTAGTAGATAAACCGCTACAAAGTATGTCATTTTGAATATTTCATATCCCGCTAACATTCATTAATTTGTAACGCTTTTTAGTATAACCGCTACAAAATATAAATTTTTGAATTTTTTGTTTAAAAAAATACCAATAAATTTTTGTAGCGGTTTTTACAAACGTGAAACTGCTCCAAAAACTGTCACATAAACCGCTACAAATAAAAGCCATTAAAAAGTCCGTCATAGCAACCGCTACAGAAGTTATGTAAATCCCCATAAATACTCTCACCGCACCTTATTTCACATACTCATTTATTTCTTTCCACCCCATTCCATTACATTATATTATGTTGAGCCAAAAAAAAAAACATTATATTACATCCTCTAATTCCATGAACCAAATAGACATTAAGTCTTGTTTATCCCTCAGAAATCAGTTTGGCAATAATAGAGAAGCTACAAAAAATTCATAAATCACAATTCCAAGATAAGTTGCAATAATAGATTTTTTTAAGTTTTCAAGAATCATCAAAACCTAGAAATAGGTATATTTCTAATTATTTTTAGATTTTGGATGCAATTTTAATTTGAGTAACTTTTTAAGATAATCCGATGTACATGAGAGAGAGTATCATAAAAATATTGAGTTTCATATATATGCTTTTTTTTTTTATCAAAATATACATGGAGATATAATCTAATTTGATAATTAACCGTCAAATAGTCTAGTAGATACTAGAGAAAATGTAGAGAGTTTAGTTTAGGTTAATTTCATAATTTAAAATTTATATTTTATTTTTGGGTCCTTGGAAGTAATTTCAATTTTTAAGATCTTATTAATAAATACCTCTTTTCCTTGCTTCTTCTCCATAATTCTACGTAGAATTAATGAGAGTATCATCTCAATCAAAATGAGATACATTTGACGTGGCAAGTGCAACATAGAATATATATTTAAAGAAGTTCTTGAAGGATAATTACCTAGAACCATTTCAAAATAGGGTAAAATAATCTAATCTTCCTTATATATTATCTTAATTGCACATATATTCCCTCTTTTAAAAACATACACTTTAGTCCAAGCCATTTACTATATCTTAGGCAAGAATATTTAATGAGGATATTTAACGTTATAATTATTAATCCATCCTTGATTAATTCTATTAATAAAAATATATATTTGACAAGTGTTTATAATTATGCTTGTAACGAAAAATGTGTTGAAGAATTTTAAATTATAATATACTATATGATGTAAAAAAAATATGTTTTTAGCGATTTAAAAAGAATCAAAATTATAAAATTTTATAATATAAGTAAGGGTAAATGTGAACTCAACGCTCCAAACTTTTTTTGGAGATAATATTTTGGGGTGTAATTTTACTCCTAATATATTTAAATTGGATCAATTTCACCTTCCCCTTACTGAAATATGGACGGACGTTTTTCCCTTTCCACGTAAGCATTTTATTATTTTACCAATAATAACACTTAATTATTAAAAAATGCCACCTTTCTCATCTTCTCCTCCATCCTCTCGTCATAGGCTCATCTTGAACCCACTTTAGAACTACAGCTGAATCAAGTAACGGCACCACTTATAGAGAGATTCAAACAAGTTGAAGGCAATGTTAGAAGAAGAAGGAACAGGTGGAAGAACAGAAATAATAATAATAATAATAATAAGTTACGAGCAGAAAAACTATGGAAATGCCTTTAGGATTTTGACAGGAAAAAAACCAAGATAAAGAGGAGATGAGCAAATTGGCTCATTCTACCCAAATCCAGAGCAGAACTACTTCATCCCTGTTCACATCTAAGACGCTCAAGCTTAACATCGAAGAACGAGAGGTAGAGATTCCAGTCGAGAGTGGGTAAAGCCGTCGCGTTGTCGATATCAATCCTACTTGTTGGTGGCATCCTGCTTCTGCTTCAACTTAGGCTTTGTTTGCGAGTTCCATTTTGGAGGGAAAGGAAAGGGAATGGAGGGTTTTGGTAGTCTCTTCCTTGCATTTATCAAGGAAGGACTACCAAAACCCTCTCTTCCCTTTCCTTTCCCTCCAAAATGGAACTCGCAAACAAAGCTAGAGAAATTTTAGATCACAGATCAGAGAAGTTTCAACATGGAAGCACCCAAGATTGACTTTCTTTTTTAGGCTTTTCAAGCAAGACAAAGTAATCGCTATTCAGTTTCAATTGGGTCATCTAGTTTTAAGATATATTCCAACCAACGATACTTCTCTGCCTTCCCATCGAAGATATACGTGTCATTGTTGTAAAATAATAAAATGCTTATTTGGCAAGGGGAAAACGTCTGTCCATGTTTCTGTTAGCAGAGGGATGAAATGGATCCAATTTAAATCCATTAAGGGCAAAATATCACCCCTAAATCCAAAAATAGTTCGGGTGCTGAATGCATATTTACCCTATAATTTAATATTATGATTAAATTATATAAAAACATTTTTATAAACTTTAGGTCAAGTATAAATAACCCATGATATTTCAAAGTTTAAATTTAGGGTAAAGGTGCAAAAATAGAAATAATATTTTTCACTTTGAGCACCTTGCAGAATTAACATTTGATGAGTGCAAAAATATAAATAAACAATTTTTAAGGTAGCTTAATTGAGAACGCCGTTAATTTTGACCATGTTAATCGTTAATTGCAAGTATCTTCTATCAAGTGGGATCCACTATTTATAACGGTTAATATGGTCAAACTTAACCGCGTTCTCAATTTAGCTATCTTAAAATTTTTTTATTACTACTTTTACACCTATCAAATGTTAATTATGCTAGTTGCTCAAAGTGCAAAACATCATTACTATTATTTATACCTTTACCCTTTAATTTAAACCCCTAATTTTTTTATCATAAACCCCCTCAATCCTTAACTGACAATTATCTTTTTAATAAAAATTGTCATGTCAGATTAATAAAAGATATGTAGCATCATACATGATATCCTATGTAAGTTGTTAATTCTATAAAAATTCATGATGAGGCTTGTTAATGTTAGAATCACCCGAGAGATGCGGTGAATTGAGTGATTAATACAATTCTTAAATTAATACAACAAAACAAGTTGTTGAAAGGATATCACCAAGAGAGAGTAGCAATTTATACATAACAATTTATACTAGTTTAGTCTATCATTTGACCTGCATCCAGTCCCTGAAATAATACCTCTGAGAATTTCCACTATAATCTTTCAAGATTATTCTAATAAGCTCTTAGTGGCACAAGACAATCAATTATCTCTAAGATAATTACTCTCCCTTACTATCGCCAGGGTATAACCCAACTTAAGATCCCAAGATCTGAAACATCTCAATACAAGATGTGAGCTGACAGAAGCAGAGTGTATATGATAATAACTGAAGTACTAAGGAATTTCTCTTCATATAGTTAAGTATGTGAATATTGATCATATTGTCCTCGCGCGTATTCTTCCTTTTCATTGTGTTTTTATTCTTCTTTTTCTGTGTTGAGTGCTCTTCCTTTCATAGAGAAACTTAGACTTTATCTATTAGACACAATAGTCTTCCTGATGGAGCATTTTTCCCATTGGAGCTTGACATGTAGGTAACGCCATTAAATGTGTCTAACATAAAGTAACCTTTACAAAACTTCACTATTCATTTGAACTCAAAATCCTTCTTGCTTATTATTGTAAAGAGTGCATGTTTTGATGTTTTCTATCTAATACATACATAGTAAGTTTAGACACTCTTTCCAAGATATTAATCTCTATTGACCCAGATGATTAAACGTACAGATCTGATATTCAGAATTACATAATGTATCATTTGATTAAGTCTATTGGCCCAGATGATTTCTAACTCGTTAGATATTCTCATATCCAAGTGGCAAAGACATCAATGTATTATTTAGATTATTTTAATTCTTGTTTGTTAATGACTATTTAAAATAATTCACATTTTATTTGTTTTTAAGGAAAATAAACATCTTAATTTGAAGAAAACCAAAAAAAAAAAATTATCAACCACTATTTTTTTAATTAAAAAAAAATACAATATGAATAATTTCATATGACTCATCAAGCCAACTAGCATGAAAATGATGAATTGTTGTGTTTTCATTGAATATGGTTTAAATGATGTGACACTTTAAAAGCATGAAAGTATTTCTCAGATTTCACAACACCCGATATAAAAGCTTGTAAATATTATTTTCTCAAACAAGTATTTTTGTTATTTTTTAGACTGGTGGTACAAACAACCATTTTAAAACGTATATTTTAGAATAATTGTATGCAAACAAGTCTAAAATCTTGTAAAAATTGTTTATTTAAAAAATAGTTTTTAGATGTATTATAAAAGCGCATCTAGATTAGAAAGTATATTTTAGACCGGTTTTATGTGGAACCAATCTGAAAGTTTATATATATTTACGTACATGTTGGCGATCAAAACTTTAATGTGAATCGTATACACAATGAATAGTCTAAGTAGAGTGGTCTTAAAAAAATTCCCTACGAATCCACATTCTTAGTCATTCAAAAGATGAGCAGAGAATGCTCATCTCCAAATAATTTTTTTATAGCAAAAATACTCTATGAACTAAAAATTAATTAGCTTAAGATATTGGATTTTGAAAAAATTATTTTAAATATTGAGTGCTACTAGAAAAATATTTTAGGATGCTGGTGGTATAGGCAAACTATTTTTTAATGCAGGATTAGAAATTAATTAATTTGAAATACTGGGTGCCAAAAATATTTTAGGGTACAATATACAATTTAATCCAAATAAATAAAAAGACATTAAAATTTTTAAAAAAATATGGTCCCTCACCCAAATATAGGGGATGAATATGCCTACCTCATAGATTCGATGGGCGAGTCATGCGACCTCTTTTCCTACTAGTGTGTAGAGCTGGCAATCAGGGTCGACCCGGCCCTTCAAGGCCGGCTCGTGAAAGGTCAGGGCCCGGAGTAAGAAAAACACATGTTTTTCAAAGTTCGGCCCGAGAGCATCGGACCTGCGGCCGGCCCGCAGGGCCAGGAAATTACTATTTCAAATTTTAACTATTTTTCCTCCACTTTTTGTTTAAAAAAATATAATTAGTAAATTACAACACTAATCATCCAATAAATAAGCACAATCACTAATTCATAATCAAAAGCAAACTATGTTCACAAATAACTCACATAAAACATAAAAAGCATATCACTAAGCGACATTAGTACGATGACTATTATTGTCGTCATCTTTGTCACTATCATCGATTTTAACGACATTTGATTGTTCTTCACTTTGAGTAGTAGCCTATGGCTCATGAGTAAGAATATCATGAAATTCTTCTCCCGCATCATGAACACATCCATAATCTTTATTTGCAACAAATAATAAATCAAATCATAAAATTATAGTATAGTTATTATGTATTTGTAGTTAAATGGATAAATAACTCTATAACAAATACAAAAATATATAAATTAATAAATTTAAAAAAAAAAAAAAAAAAAAAACAGTGAAAAGGGCTTGCAGGGCTGGCCCGAGGTCCTCCAGGGCCGGCCCGTTTAAGCACGAGACCCGTCAGGGCCGGCCGTCCAGGGCTAATTTCAAATATCTCGTCCATTTTTCAAACCTAGCCCTTAAAGGGCCAAAGGCTTAAACGGGCCGGCCCGATGGGCCTAGCCCGTTTTGCCGGCTCTACTAGTGTGGTAAATAGGTAAATAAGTTTTGTAGATGGGCCTGGTTTCTCTCCTTATCACTCAGAATCATTTAATCATGTCCATCCAATTAATCTAAAAGCTCACAATACACTATGTCATCAAGCTATTCTCACCTTCCTCTTCTCTCTCATCTTCCGGCTCCCACGCCTTGGTTTCGGAGGCCTCTGCTGTATGACCTATATATATATATATATATATATGTGTGTGTGTGTATTTGGACCATTAACAACCATATCAGCAATATTCTTATTCACCTTTTGATTAGTCTTCGACTATTATTATCTGGAAGGTTGCGAGTGATCTTACTAGAATGTTCGACACATGACTTGAATCTAAGAAACGAACATGCCATGTGCAGCCAAATAGAACCATGGGAGTCAGAACTAGGAAGATGAGAGAAAAATCGAGAGATTTGAGTTAGAACTCGGAAGAGGAGAGAGAGATGAAGGAGAGAATTGCTGATTGTGTGGTGCATTTTGTAATTTTAGATTGATTGGATGGTCATAATTAAAATATTATAATTGATAAGGAAAGAAAAGAAATTAAGAAGATCTGCTTATTGTAGATAAACTGAAAGAGGAGACATAGCATGTAGAAGCCTCGGAGGCTAGTAGGGGTAGCTTTTTAAAAAAAAAATGTGAAGGGCTATGTGATATAAGGGCAATAGTCTTAAATTCCAGATGGTTCCATAATACTCCATCCGGTCCTAATTATAGGAGTTATTTACCAGAATTTGGAAGGATTAAGGAAGGAAGTTAAATTAGTTAATTATGTATATTTTCCTAAAATACCCTTACCCAATAAATTAGTTCATAAATTGTGTAGCTTACATTTTAGATTTTGTTGGATAAGTATTCAGTTCATAACACAGAATGAAAATTCTCGGTGATGAATCTTCTTGAGAAAATTGTAAGGTGAGGTTAGATTACTTAATTAAAATAATTTAAAAACTTGAGTGATTATCCTCCAACTCCAGGTATACAGTATTGTTTTTGGGAAGAATGTAAGGGTGAAAGATTGGGCAACAAAATAGCGTGTGGATTTGATTTGGGCTTTAGGGTCCATAATCCTATTCGTTATAAAAATAGTAAGGGCCCAGTGGACCCAACAGATATTTGTATTTTGGGTCTATCACTAGCTACGTACTTCTCTTACCGGCAACAAGGAATGACATAGTTGGTTAAGACGTTGATCATTACCCTAAAAAAGAGGAGATTTAATACCCGTTGGTTAATGTGAAAGCCTTATTAGTTGACGATATGTAAATATTTCTAAAAGTACTCTTTAAGCGTAGAGACATACTATGACCCTGAGTAAAAATAATGACAAGATAAGTTTGAAATATATTTCGAAATTGATCATTGAAAATTGAAAACTTTATTCATAGTACGCAGGATACTTGAAGAAAATAGGCATTGATTGTTCACATGATAATACTAAGCCAAAAGGGGAAAAAAGCGTGGCATCGAAGTCACAAAAAGATTTTTAATAAAAAAAAAAAAATTAGGACATGTTGTTAAATTAATTATTGTAGAAGAAATATTAGTAGGGGTGATATAGGAAAAATATGACAAAAATTGTTCAAAATTATTTTATATTAAAAGTATAATTTAGGTGTATATGACATTAATGAGTTACAAACATTATTTACTTTATAAAATATATAGGTGTATTATTAAATTATTATTGTCTTTAATTATTATTGAGAAAGTATAAATAGGGGTATTATAGGAAAAAATTGACAAAAGTTAAAACTTCCTCTTATAATTATGACCAAAACCAACTCTAAAATTTGCTCCTATAATTAGGACGGGAGGGAGTACCAATTAAGAATTCGTTAAAGTTGGAGACCTGATTTTGGATTTCGTATATCATGTGACTTTAAATGGATTTATGATTTATCTCTTTTAAATTTCTCTCAACTTTTTATCATTTATAGGAAATTAAAAATTAAAACTACATACGAATGAAAAAAGTATAACACGACAAGAATATGGGATAAAACTTCTTTTTGAGAAAAAGAATACATACTAATAATGTTAATTATGTAATGCCAAACGTGGAAAATGTCAACTAAACTTCACTATATGGGTCAAATTTCGATCAGTTTGCAACTACCCAACATCACTTCACTTCATCAACAATTCAAAACCCCCACCACCGATAAATCATTCATATCAATCAGAGAAACCAAAACAGAAAAACCTCACATCAACAGATTTAGATCCAATAAAAATTCAACAAATTTTTAAACTTATAATTATCAACAAAATTTAAAAATTACCACCAAACAATTAGATAGAGATGGTAAAAAGGGTCGGCCCTCTACAGGTCAGGACCCTAAAAGAGAAGGGCTGGCTAAAAAAAAATAACTCAATTTTTAGGCCCGGCCCTTAAGCATCAGGGTCAAGGCCGACCCTACAAGGTCGAAGCTATTTTAACAATATTTTACTATATTTAAGTTATAATCAAAGGTAAATTATTATCTACATACCACAATTATAAATAATTAATTAAAAGACTTTAAAATATTTCTTATAAATATATCTTGAAAAGTGTAAATAGTCAATAAATTAAAAAATACAAAATATAAACAAACCAATAACTAGAAAATAGGTAAAAAAAATAAAAATTGGTTCATTTATAAAATAAGAAATATCTTTTTTATAAGATTTTAATTTTTAAGATTCTTAATACTAGAAGTTCTTAGAAAACTTTATTCTTAAAAAGATAATAACAACTAAATATTTATAATATCATTAACAAAGTATAAAAAATCACTATTATTATTATATTAATATTTTTTTAAAGAAAAAAACACATATGGGCCTAAAAGGACTAGCTCTTGACCCTACAGGGCGGCCATTTTAAGTCCTCAGCCCTGCATGCAGAGGCAGATACAGGGGGGCTAGGGTGGGCCCCTGCCCCCCTAAAAAAACCAAATAATGGGAATATGATAGTGTTCACAAAAAAAAAAAAAAAATCAACGTGATGACGACGCTGCATTTTGGTTATTCAAGTAAAGATGGAAAATGGGCCCAAAACCAACAGTCCAACACCAAGCGTCCAAGCCAGTGCAGTGAAACCACGAGTAAAAGAAATTGGGGGAAGGGGAGCCCACCAATTATCTAAAAGTCACACGCTCATATTTATAAAAACAAAAGTCGCAACACACACTAACTTTTGTTTTTTAATTCATTCTACTACTTCTCACACAGTCGGCACACAGGCATGCCATAGACCACAGTCATTTTTCTGGTTCATTTCAGTGCAAACTTTAAAATTATCTTTTTTGGGTTAGAGAATAATCGACGTCATTTTTGTTCTTCTTGGTTTGATTTATATCCATCTTGGTTAGAGTATTTTCCAAATAAAGATGCTGCATTTTTTTTCCCTTATTATTTATTTAGTAAATCAAGTGGCGTGGTCGTTTTGGACTTAATACATTTGTTGCTAAGGGATTTAGAAATTGGAAAAATGTTAATGATAGAGAAAATTGTTTTTTTTACGCCATGTTGGGAAAAATATTATCTCAACACATAAAAATGTTGTGACTTTATGTAGTGATTTTATGTACCAATCTCAACAATTGAGTATCTAAAGATGACATTTGTAAACTTGTTGATAAATTTTATTCTCGAGATTTCACGGAATTAGAAAAATTGCATCTGAAGATGGAGTTACAACATTTAGAACTTGACATTCCTAAACATCCATATTTGATTATTTTATCAACTACATCTGAATTATATCAACGGCTAGTAAAAACTGGAAAGTGCATCATTTATCCTCTTATTGATAGAGTGATTAGACTTTTTGTAAAAACTCTTATTTTAAAATGAAGGGGCTTATTGGTATTTTTAATTAAAAGTTTTTAAATAATTAAAATGATAATTAGAATAAAATAATAATATAATGCTGACAACAATTGAAAGATCTTTCTCTGCTATGAAGATGATCAAAAATCGGCTTCGAAATACTCCCTCTGGTCCTAATTATAGGAACACTTTTGTAGTGCAAATTACACTATAAAAGTGTTCCTATAATTATGACCGGAGGTAGTATAATGGAAGACCAATTTCTTGATGATTTTTTCATTACATACATTGAAAAAGATATTGTTTTGAGTTTTAGCATGAATTCAATTATAGATGAATTTAACAATATGAAAACTCGTAGGGTAAGAGTGTCTAGTGAAGTTATCTTAATTTACGGGACCGCTAGGAAGTCGGTGGGGGACCGAGATGATAGGTAGAACCAGCGATCGATCGATCTACCTCGCGGAGCCCAGAAGGCTTGTAATACGACTGTCTGCCCGGCGTACGATTATGTACCAGCTTATGATGTTGACTATCTTTATTACGGACCCGATAACTCCGAACCCCGATGTCACCCCCGGACCAGGAATGCCGGATTATATTTGATCCCGAGAACAGGGTAGAATCAAGAGAAGACCCGGAAGAAGACCGGAACCTATGAATTTTGAAGATGCGTTGCAACCCGATGGTTCAACTCACTCTTACGTAGGAGACAACCGATTTCCGGACATCCAAAACCTCGATACCGAAGAAGTCACCCTGACGATTTTCACTTCGTGTTGGGGCGATATCTGGCCTTAACCCAGCAATTAGAATCATTTTACTTGTTTGCGAGCAGTCTACAAAACGCCCGAAAGAAAGGTATCTGACATTCCTTCGCCAGTTTCAAAACTCTCAAAACCCGGAGAGGAACCCACGTTCGCTGGAAGCTGGAGTCGAGATCCGCTCTCTTTTGTTTCCACTGTGACGTTTGGGCCCCGGAATCACTAACGAAGCTGGCGGGACGAAGGCCTACTGTAGACGCTCGTATCTATCTTCGTTGCTCCGAAAAGCATAGTGCACCGAGCGCATGTAGAAAAGAGCGAGGACGGTGAAAAAAGGGTTTGTGGAACCATAGATAGAGGCTATATAGTATATTATTATTTTAAAACTCTCTAAATGCCCTAAGAGATTGTGAGATGTTGTTAGAATAAAAGGGATTGTAGAATTTTGTATAGTTTAGGATATGGCCAACGTCGAGGTCAACTTGTACAAATAAGATACATTAATAATATATGTTGTTTTGTGTGCTTATTTCTGTACTAATTCCCTTATTCCTATCCTTTGTTATAAATAAAAAGTATAAACCTAAAGAATGGCGAACCTAAGAAATAGGGGGCCGTGGACGGAGGCAAACTAGAGGTAGAGGACGTGGTCGAGGCGGTGACCTCAAAGAAATCAACACGAGGCACGAGAATAACCAACTTTGACGGCGGTGAAATACGAAGTGAAGCAAATGCGCAAAGAGCAAGAGCTCTTATTAACGTACTCTGGAAGAAAGACAAGCCGAGAAATCAGCAAATGAAGAAGAAAAGGAGTGACAGCGAGGAAGAAGACGAAGATGAGGACAGGACGGACGGAAAGAGGCATTAGTCGCGAAGGGATCTCCAATCGCCTTCGCGATAGAGCTTTGGTAGTTACACCTCAACGAAATAGAGAGGTGGAAACGCAACATTGGGTAACTCAGTTACGTAATTGAAACCCCGGTTTTTCCTTGAAGAAGGTTCGGGTTTGAAGACTTGGCGATGAGATTAGATAAGATCTTTGAGATCTTAGTCCCCAGACCGCAAGGCCCGGGCGGCAATTTACAAATTGGAAGGAGATGCCGATCGTTGGTGGAAGACAGTGGTAGTGACATTGCGGGCACGCGTTTGCCTGTGACTTGGGAGAAGTTCTTGGAAAAGTTTAACGAACAATATTTCCGTCCCTCGTTACAAGTAATAAAAGAAGTCGGGTTCTTACATATTCGACAAAACCATGATGAGTCATTCGAGGATTACTTCGCATTCTGAACCTATCTCGATACTCGTCATATGCGAAGACCAACGACAACGAAAAATGGAAGCGAGTCGATTGGTAGATGGTACGAGGGTTTGATTCGGGAAAAGGCGTAATATATTTTTGTACATTAAGTCTCGTATTGTATTTCAAATAATTTTATTTTTCATATAATATTTTATATTCTCACCCCTCGCCATTCAAAATCCTAGATTCGCCACTACCTACATGGCTAGCCCTCTTATACTGACTTTCATTTTTAAGACAAAAATCTTTATCCCAAACTAGAACCGGAAATCGGGACGAACTGTTTAAGCCACTAGCCTGCGGGGTTTGGGCTTGAAAAATATGCCATAAATTTCAAATTGGCCTTGCGGCGACCAGGTGACCTTGTAGGGCTTCGGACCTACCCGTTTAATTATAGCTTTTTTTTAAAAAAATAATAATAATTAATTACTTAGACTTTCACTTAATAAATGTGTTTATTTGTAATTACTTAGATTTTTTTAGTTTAAACTATAACCCTTTTTTTATATTTATTATTATTCCGTATTAAAACACATAATTTGTTATTATAAATTTTAAAGAAGAGATGTTTTCATATTAAATAAACACATACTTTGGTATTACAATATTATATAAGTAATAAATTATAAATATATTTTGTGTAAAATAAGTATAATTATTTTTACTTGTCGAAAAATCATGCATGAACCGAAAGAATCTACAGGCACACACAAAATTACGAGAGGAAATCGTTTTGTCGTGTGGTACATAAAGCAATCATTTGTTTAATATTTTTTGAAAAAAAAAGAGGAAAAAACATATTCTTTGTGTTTATTTGTTTTTTATTACGAATTAATGAATGTGTTTATTTGTTGAATGATTTATATTGTTTAGATATTAATGTTGATAACATTTATTTGATATATTAAATTTTAATCATTTGTAATTTCTTAATTATATTTCTTTGAAAAAAAATTAAAGGAAAAATAGTTAAACTTTAGAATATTAATTTTTAGGCTCTGTAGGCGCAAGCGCTCTCTTATCGGTAGAAGCTTTAAAAACATATGTTTTCTTTACCCTAGGCCCTAAACCTATAGGGCCCGGCCCTAATCCCAGCCTTTACAAATTATGAGCCTATTTTCCCTGCTCTAATATTAGAATTAGAATCTTTAAAAAAAAATTAAAAATTAAAAAAAGAAATCATGACTGAATCAAAAGATTACCAATACTTGTTTAAATTTTTTTATATTAATTTCCAATTCTTCTATAACCATAACAATAAAATTTAAAAAATGTGATGTAATTTCTGTAAAATTTAAACTCAATTTTAATCAGAAATTTTTTACAAACAAAAGAATTGACAAAAGCAGAACAATCAAATACATCAATGGACCACACTCTGACCCAATTACCGGCACCTGGCCCTGCCACGTGGCTCCCATGGTTCTTCATTAGGGTTTACTTACGATGTTGTAGTCCGCGCCTCAGGGGGCGGCGTTTGACCGTCGGAGCCTCTGGAGGGATCATCGGAAGACCGTCGTAAGGCCTCGTCAGTCCCGCCACGGTTCATATCCTCGATCATACGAACCACAACCGGCATGGCGGGCCTCTGATCCGGCACGACGGAGACACAAGCCATCGCTATTTGCAAGAGCTGAACCATCTCTTCCTCGACGTTGAGTTGCCTCGTCAGTTCGGCGTCGAACACTTCGGCGGTCCATTCCTCCCGAACCACCGACTGGACCCACCTCGGAAGGTCGATGCCTTCCTCGCCCAGCGTCGCTTGGTTCGGAGCCTTACCGGTTAGGAGCTCCAGCAACAGTACTCCGAAACTGTACACATCGGATTGGAACGTCGTTTTTCGGGTTTCGACAACCTCGGGTGCCCGATAACCTCCGACCCGATTGGATGGGAGGATTGATCCGAAAAGTGGGTTCAGCCCGAAGTCCGAAACGCAAGCTTCGTGGTCGTCTCGGAGGAGGATGTTGAAAGATTTTATGTTGCCGTGGACCACATTTGCTGACACGTGTAGGTGGGCCAACCCTCTTGCAGCTCCTATCGCGATTCTTATCCGGTTATCCCAGTCCAGTGGGGTCCTGCCTGACCCTCTACTCCCTGTAAAATCATCACATTCTTTTGTGAGTGAAATCATCACAAATTTTAAGTAAACATCATCCAGACGATACCAAATTTAATAATATCTATATTTATTATTTTTCATGAATAGGATCACAGGAGGGCAGCTTGAGAAGAATATCATTGATGTGACTTTTCTAAAGAGAAATCTAAAATGCAAAAAATTAGAGAAAAATATAATAAAGTAAAAAAAAAAAAAACCTGGATTGTCTCGTTTTCTTTTCTTTTTCATCTCCGTCCACACCGACCTTTTATCCCTTTTATGACCATTGAATAAAAGTCTAACAGTCCATATTTAATATTTTCTTCTTATCATTCTCTCTACAAAATATTAAATGTGGACTATTAAATATTGAATCAATGGTTATGAAGGGATAAAACTATAACAGTTGAGAGTGGATGGAAAAAAAAAAAAAAAAAAAAAAGAAGAGAAACTAGGTCTAAAACAAACACAGTCAATGTATCAAACCTTTGTGTAAAGGAAAATAAAGGTTTAATCTTAAAAAAAAAGGTTAAAGTATACATTTAGTCTCTTATATTTGTATCAGAGTTCATTTTAATCATTTATGTTTAATAAATACATTTTTAGTCTTTTAAATTTAAAACCGTTAGTCTCATTAAACAAAAATTGCCAACTTATCCTGTAAGTCTTTCTTTTTTTTAGATATACTATTGATCGATTTGCTCCCTGCTATGATCGTGAGCATCAGTATGTTTTTTTGTGTGTAGAATGTGCTGATATATTTTGGCTAAAGACTTGCCTAGAGAGATGGACCTATTCATTCTTCTGCTTGATGGTGCAAAAATTGCACTTTGAACTTTTCAAGCCAGCTTGCCATATGTGGGTAAAAGAAACCAACGATTTCTTTATGATCTTGCAGGTAGATGAAAGATCCAAATGTTGTGGGTAAAAGAAATGGAAGGATTTGGTTATGTTACAGCATTACATGTGTTTGGAGGAGTTGGTAGGTTGTCCAAGAAGAAGATAAGACACATGTTTTTGCCTTATTTATTTTCATTTTCAAATATCAATAAACATCACAAATTAAAAAGATTAAAATGTAAATACATGTCATAGTTTACTTGCACAGTTCTCAATTAAATTTGATGAATCAGCAATTAATTTCTGTTAAGTGAGACTAATGACCTTAAATTTGGAAGTTAAAAATGCATTTTTTAAACATAAAGGAACAAAAAGAACTCTGTAAACATAAAAGACCAAATGTAAACTTTAGCGTTTGCAAAATAACTAAAGGAAACACAAGCCGAAAGGGGGGAAACAATCTACTAAAGAAAACACAAGCCAAAAGTGGGGAAACAATCTTAATTAAGTAGTAGGTTCATGGACTATTTGTTTGACTTCTTATAAAATTATATATAGGGTTTATTTGAGAAGAAACTACATTGCATTATAATGACTATATGATTTTTAAATAAGATTTTATAACATTTCAGCATCTCACTACTCTTTATATTGTCCGTTTTGGAACTCTGTCGCTCCTCACATTTTAAAAACATGTTGAGGGAAGTGTTGAGGGAAGGTATAGACCCTTACAAAATATCTTTTATTTCCCTCTCC
This sequence comes from Acacia melanoxylon, assembly GCA_019022615.1. Lineage (NCBI taxonomy): Eukaryota > Viridiplantae > Streptophyta > Magnoliopsida > Fabales > Fabaceae > Acacia > Acacia melanoxylon. The sequence continues at coordinate 4,525,932 of JAFJYJ010000030.1, read as the reverse complement.
AACCAATATCGAAAGACATTTTATAATGGTTTGAATATCTCTCCTCTCAATAATACGTCTTAAAACCTAACTAGGACCCAAAGTGGATAGCACGCGCTGAGATGTTATAGATTTTCCTTACAAGATTAAACTATCAGCAGTATCTTTTCAAATAGCCAATTTTTTAAACTATAATTATATTTATAACTTATAAGCTTATAAAAATCCTATACCAAAAAATATTGTAATTTTAGAAAAAGTAAAAATTTGAGACTCATGGAAAACAATGTTAGAAAAAACATGCATTAAATCTATTTCATTTTTTTAAAGAAAATAACCAAAACCATGTTCTCAAATGAATAGTTTCCTTCATTATTTTTTTTTTTGCTAACAGTTCCCTTCATTTTACCCACTTGGTGACTTGAAGCAACCTGTTAAGCAGCAAGCACTCACATTGGGTTCTAATGGGTTATTTGCTGGTTATGCTCTTTTAACTTTTTCTTTGTTCTTTTCTTGGGGAAAGAGAAAAGGGAAGGCCAGAAAATAATGTCGGCGACGATGAAAGAGCTTGTGAGTGTCCTACAAATTATGAGTAAGTGTTGCTTTGTGAATCAATAAAAAAAATTTAAAAAGAAAAAAGTCCATTTGAGAATGTTTCATTCTCAATCATGGACAAACTTTACCCACCTCCATTATCAAGCTCCTCCTCACACGGGAGCTGCAATTTTCAGTCATTGGTCCAACCAAGGAATAATTTATCCATAATTATAATAATTTACCAAAATTAGCATTATTATAATAATTAGTCCCAGAAGAATTAAGTAACTATCATTATCATATCCGAAAGCAACAGAGAAAGAAAATAGGATTCAAGGAACAAGAACGTACCGTGAAGCAGAGCAGCCATGCTACCGGCAGGCAAGTAATCGTAGACGAGCAATTTCTCATCTTTGGAGAAGTAAAATGCTCTGAGAGGAACCACATTTTGATGCTTAATCTTCCCTAGAATCTCCATTTGTGTTTCGAACTCCTTCTTCATCGCCGTCACGTCCTTCAGCCTCTTCACCACCACCGTCGTTCCCTCCTCCAGCACCGCCTTATACGACGTACCGACGGTTCCCTTCCCCAGAACTTCCGCTGAAGCTCGAAGCAAATCTTCCAAATCGAAACTATAAATCCCACGTTCGAAGAAAATTAATTTGTTCCTCTCTGCTGCCTCAGCAGACCCACCTGTTACATCGTCTTTCGACGATGAAGTTGCCGCCTCCGCCGCCGGAGCAGCCCGTGTTTCAGTTGCCACCGGTTTCGGCGTCTTCGAAGCTTGCTGACGCTGGCGCCTGCGGAGGCAGAGCAAGAGAAGGAACAATAGTAGTAAGAAAGCAAGAACGCAGCCAACTGAAATTCCGATGATGGCTCCAGTGGAGAGCTTCTTGGAGTTTCTTACGTGAACTGGAATCGAAGGAACGACGGCGGAAGGAGCCGGCGCCGGAAAGAATGGGTTACACGATTGTAATGGGCCTCCACAGAGAGCGAGGTTTCCGGCAAATGAGGATTCGGGGAATTTCGAGAGGGTTTTGGGGATTGAACCATTGAGCTGATTATGGGAAACATTAAAGCTCACCAATTTGGCAGTAATGCTTGGAAGATTCCCAGAGAATCTATTGTTTTCCAAGAAAAGACCACTCAGGCGGGTCAAATTGTTGATCGAGAAAGGAATTGAACCCGTGAAATTGTTGTACGAAAGGTCCAGACGCGCCAAACGAGTCAACCGAGTCACTGTGGCGGGAAACTCGCCCGAGAGCTTGTTGCCCTGGAGGTAGAGGCTACGAAGCAAGGTCAAATTCGAGAAATCCGAGGGGATCTCGCCGGAGAGGCCGTTAGACCGGAGACTGAGCACGCGGAGGCGAGTGAGCCGGCCGATGGTGTCTGGCGGAATGGGACCAACAAGGTCGACGCCGGGAAGACGAAGAGAATACACAAAAGAACGCGACGAGTCACATTGAACTCCAATCCAGTCGCAGGCCAAGTCGGAATCGTTCCACTGGAGCCGATTCGCGTGAGGGGTTCTGGAGATGAAAGCAAGTAGGGCTTCCTTGTCCTGAGTCGGCTCCGACTTAACTCGCCAACTCAGTTGCAGAAGAAGAAACAGAACAAGAATCATCATCATCACAGGCACAGCATCAAAAACCACCCCCATTGACATAGAAAGACGAAATCAAAAACAAAATGTGATACACAATCGATAACCACCCAATCACTGAGGAGGCTCGTGAGGATGAGTTTTAATAAACCCAGAAGCAGTTTTGAGGCAAAATGCCATAAGAGACAGAAGAGAGAGAGAGAGAGTTGTATGAGTGAGTATGTATGAGTAGGACAGTATCACGAGGCAAGAAAAAGTGAAGAAAAGGAGAGATAAAGAAGAAGACAGAAACTGGAGGGTTATTGGGGTCGGGACTTGTAGAGCTGAAACGTTTACTTTAATATTAATTTTGATTAATTACGACAGTGGAATAAAAAACCTAAGAAAAACGACTTTTCAATTATAGACGGGTTAATGTAACCTTCAATCTTTTAAGTTGGCTCTTATTTCAATTTTGACCATTAAATTTTAAATAAAAGAATAAAATGATTTAGATTTTTTATTTAATAATAAGGAAAAATGTTTCAAACGCAATGAAACATTAAAAGACTAAAATTTGTTAGTTTGCAAATTAAGAAACGAAAATTTAATTGAGTGCAAATTTAAGAAATCATATTGTATTTAGTACTTTCTCATCATATATATTCATGGATTGTAGTAATAATTGTATAATTGTCAGTTTTTTTTCTCACCTTTTTCATTATCCATCATTATCTCTAAATCACATCCGTCCAATCAATTTAAAATATCACAATACTACTTTAATTTTTTTCTCCTCATCGATCCGATGAGATGGGAAGAGATGAGGAGAAAGAATCTTTCATGAGTTTGTAACTCACGCGCTAATGGCTTTTGTGTGGCGTGGGTTTCAATGTGAATTTAATTATTTTCGGCCAAGAAAGTGAATTTAATTTTTTTATTTTGACGAGTTATACACTGCCGTGGTTAAGATTCATGGTTCATGTAATTTGACCGCAATAATTCACTGATATGATACGGATACGGTCGTATCATCAAGAGCCTTCAGTATTAGTAAATAATTACTACCTTACTAGTCGGCGTCACATTAAAAACTAGATTTATTTCCACATGAGAATTGGTTGATGGTGATTTCTAAACATATTCAAGCACAAAAAAAAAAATCTAATAATATGATTTTTTTATTAATAAATAAATAAAAATATTACTCATATTAATGTAGTGTCAGAATATAGTTAGAGAAATTAAATAAAAAATAATGCAAAATGAAAAGATTTTTTTTTAGGAAAATATACTTACCGTGTTGTAGGAGAAGTATATCCTAAATGTCGCCATGATCATACTTCATTTCGCTTGAGTTTTTTTTCCTTTTTCTTTTTCTTTTTAAAAAGATATGGGTCCCACTATTTAACATGTGTGTAAAAATATTCTTCTTATACAACGTGGAAGTTTAAACCCTTTTATATATATATAAAAACCATGCTTTCATCTTCTTTTTGCTTTTATATATATATATATATATATATATAAATGCAAAAAGAAGATGAAAGCATGGTTTTTTTTTTACTTGGAAAATCCCGAGAAAACACTCTGGAAATTACAAAAAGATAAATTAGTGATGCCAATATACCAAATTCTATGTCCGAACATGTGGACAAATCTGAAATTATAAAATCTTGTTAAAAGACCTCTCCGCCCTTTATCAAATTGGGCTCTCATCAATATGTAGTTCTTGGCAAAAGTTAAGGCTTTTCAGGAATCAACTTCGAATATCTTCTTTTTCTTCCTCTGTATATGAAGAATTAACTGAAGATGTGAGATATCTGGGAAATGAAAGTGACCCAGAAAGATCCAGAAAATTAAAGTTAATTTGGGATGGGATGAGAAAGATTCCAAAAAGCTCCTCCTCCCGTGCTTGATCTTCCCCAATCTTCAAATGGGAGCACAATGAAGATAAGAGGGATGAAGCAAGAGGCCAATCTAATAATATTTTGATGGAAGGTGAAATTACCAATAAAAAGGAGGATTGTAAACCTTTTAAAATGGCTTAGCAAGTATCCGAAACTGCTGGGGCTAGAGAAATCAAAGGAGTTGGCCAAGAAATTGAACCTGGCCAAGAAATTGAACCTGGACGCGCAAGACCAGCTCTTTGGGTTTGATTCGGAGGAAGCTTCTCCATTAGTTGTTCCAGCAGACAGCAGTGGTTGATCCAGAAAATTATTGAAGGGGAGGCACTTGTCAGTTGCGGAGCCACACTTGTGCTAGTGTGAGCTTGTGCAAACACTAAAATTTTGATTATATATATATATATATATATATATATATATTGAAGGAGTTTTGTATCAACTTGTTTAGATGGTGTAGTTGGTTATAAGTCAACACACTTGTAACATCCCATTTGAAAACGGCGGAATATTTTTTTTTTTAAAAACGTTTCCAAATATTTCACGCAGTGTAATCGAGTAGAAGCGTTGGGCGAGTAAGTAATTTACATTACATTCAAAATATGGACCATAGTGTAAATGTATTGGATTATAAAATCATCCGGAATTCTCAAAAGTTAAAGGAACTTAAAGAAAACGGAAAATAACGTAGACACGTCTTGGCCTTACTCCAAATGCTTGCCTCGATCTCCATGCATCGGTCCTCTTGACACGATGCTACGGTGAGATCCATTCCACATATGGATCTCGAATATGATTAACCTTATGCTCAAATAAAACAAGATATCGTACAACAGATATTCATTTCAATACAGCATATCATCACAAAAGCAAACAGCAGATGTATGATCAATAACATGGACAGAACATAAGCACAAAGCAGTATGTAAGGTCTCTCTCTCGACTAGTTCTGCAACATATCCAATTGCCACGCCACAACGTGTCCTCGGCGCTAGGAATAACTCAAACTAAGCATTACCAATACTATAATCCGTGGTAAAGGCGTAAGTATCTCTCGACGATTCTCAACAACCTCGCTATGAACGTATCTATAACGCAAATGTATATAAGAAGCATAGAGTTAGGGTTACGGTACGCGTCCGTACCTTCGTTGCGAGATATCCGGCTCTTCCGGCTAAAAACGGTACTTTTTGACGCCGTACGTAAAAAACAAATAAACAAACGGCAAACAGAACGATGGAATTTCGACAGCGGTTCGACGTCAGAAGTATTCTAATCAGAATAATAACACACTTATGAATATTTGGCAGCATAACAGGCATTTTAGGTGAAAAAGACCATTTTGCCCTTACTACCCCTAATTGGCGGAATTTCGCCAGAACTTCGTTACTTTGACCGTATTCCATTTCAAAATTATCCCCACTATGTTTTTACCTCGTCGGGCATCTTTCAATGCAATGAGGCATAAAAACAAGCATAGGAATATATTCTCAAACTTCCTAGATCAAAACAACAGTTCTACTATAACTACCGAAAGAACTACGGAAACTAAAAACTAAGGACGAGAAGAACTTACTCGGAGCTAAGGCACAATTTTTCCAGGCTTCTCTCTCTAGAACCTCTCTCTAGGATCTGAATTTTGGTGTGAAGAATGAGAGCAAGAGAGCTTGCTATTTATAGAGAAAAATAGGAACAAGGTGGGAATTTCCAAAAAGTCTTCGAAATGATTCGCCGTTGGATCTAGGGTTTTGTAAGATGCAATCTTGACCATTCAAGGTCTTGGCCGACCTCTTTGGCCCAAAAAGTCAAAGAATGAGTTGTCATCTTGCTTTATGGCCTCCGGTCCGATAAAGCTACCCGATCGGTGTCCGTTTCGCGATTTCGCGAAACTCAAAAATCCGGCATGTAACTTTGAAGATCTTTTCATCCTCTTTCATATTATCTATTTTGATCCTCTTTTTGATCATATCCAGGTATTCTCCTGTGCGTCGGAAGATATTCGGACAAACGCGTCCGGTTACGAAAATCGCTTCCGATAGAACCAACTTCACGGACAATAATTATAATTCGAATCGTAAAACGTCCAGTTGTTGTCTAACTTAATCCCGTGTTTGAAAATACGCAATTGTTTCTATAGGTTCTCACTTTGCCTATCCGACTCTACTCTATCTGATCAACTTTTCGTCTTATTTGAAATTAGGGTTTTCGGTTGCGGAAACAACGTCGATAAATTCTTTCTTCGTGTAAAAATTCACTTGTTCTTAATTTGATCAGTCGAAAAGACTTTTACCTCTGGTTTACCTGTAGAATTTATTTCCAACTTTTCCTCATTCCTCGCTATAAGCCGACTCACCGCATTATATTATTATTTTATTCTAATTATCATTTTAATTATTTAAACAATTATTTTTAATTAAAAATACCAATAATTTCGTCCCCTTAATTTTAAAATTCAGATTTATTTATTTTTCTATAATTTTTTCCATTTTTTAAAAATATAATATTTTTTACCAAAAATTCTCGTTTTACCCCCGCCTTTGTTAGGGCTTAATCGGACCTAATTTCTTCGTTTAGTGATCTTTTTAGGATCAGGTTTCTTCATATATTTATCTTTACTAATTTACAGTATATTGTTATCTTACAAACTTTTATACTTTGATATTGTCATTTTATATCCTATGTAAAATATTAAAAATGTTTACCTCATCGAGTTACTTTATGGTTCGAAATGCTTTTTAAACTTTTCTTCATGTTATTTCCTCTGAAATAATTTATTAAATTCTCATAATTAGGGATAACACTTCCATATTTTTCTCATAATTTTTCATGATCTTTCGCATTTATCATAATATTTTTAGACCAATTTTTATCACCATTATATCATTTTTAGTCATTCTCGTTCATCGATTTTCCTGGAACTTTTTGACAATTTACTCTATAATTATAACAATTTTCTATAACAGTTTTATGTCATGAATTTACTTTATTAAAATATTCATTAATTTTCCTTTATCTCGAATTCCGTTGCTAAAAATCCGGGATTACATTTCTCTCCCCTTAAACAAAATTTCGCCCTCGAAATTTAATCTACACTAACTAGACTATGGGCCATAAACTCGGGTACTTCTCCTTCATGTCACTCTCGGTTTCCCAAGTTGCCTCGTTTGATGACAAACCCTTCCGGACCACCTTCACTATCGGATAGTTTTAGTCCTAAGCCGTTTCTCCCGGTGTTCGAGAATTTGCTCCGCCGACTACAAAGGTGTTATCATGCCGTACTTCAACATCATCGTACTTTATGACATGATCTCGATCTGGTAGGTATTTCTTCGGTTGTGACACGTGAAAAACATCGTGGAGATTACTCGGTTCGGGGTAACGCTAGTTGATACGCAACCGGTCCTCGCTCGGCTAACACTTCAAATGGTCCAACGTAACGCGGACTAAGCTTCTTTCTCTTCGGTGTTCCACGACACCGTTCTTTGGAGATAATTTCGAAACACATGGTCTCCGACTTCAAACTTCAATGGTCTTCTCCTCTTATCTCGCATAGCTCTTCATCTCTACAATGTGCGCAAGCAGGAGTCTCTTCTTGATCGGAGCGATCTGCTCGGAGGTCTCTTTTAGCATATCCGGTCCAAGCAATCGCTTTTCGAGACGCATCTCGTCCAAAGATAAAGGCGATTGGCACTTTCGCCCATACAAAGCCTCGAACGGGGCCATTTGTATGCTTGAATGATAACTATTGTTATACGCGAATTACGCTAGTGAGAGGTGTTCGTCCCAATTTCTGTGAAATCCGGGGCACATGCTCGCAAAGATATCCTCCAGCGTCTCGTATTGTTCTCTCGATTGACCGTCGGTTTGAGGGTGATAAGGCCGAACCGAACTTCAGCTTGGTACCCATTCCTTCATGTAGTGCTTGCCAAAAGCGGGATTGGAATCGAGTATCCCGATCAGAGATAATACTCTTAGGGACTCCGTGCAGTCTCACGATCTCTTTGATGTAGATTGCAGCCAATCGTTATGGAGAGTAGTGGATGCTAATGGGTATGAAATGTGCCGACTTGGTTAATCGGTCGACGATCACCCAAATGGTATCGTGATGCCTGATCTTAGGTAGACCTACCACAAGATCCATGGTCACATTCTCCCATTTCCACTCCGGCAGTTCTAGTCCTTGTAGAAGGCCAGGGGGTCGCCGGTGCTCAATCTTTACTTTACGGCAAGTTAGACACCCCGGCTACGTCGAGTTACGTCTCTTTTCATTCCGAGCCACCAAACTTCAGCCTTCAAGTTTTGGTACATCTTGACCATTCCTGGATGTAGAGTATACTTACTCTTATGAGCCTCATCCAAGATCTTCCGCTTGTTCATCAACGGCGGTATGTAAATGCGCCCTTTGTGTCGACCAATCCACTCGATGAAAGGTCGTGGTCTTGGGTTTCACCTTGAGAGATCTTCTCCCGCATGGAGATTGCCCAATCATCTTGTCTCTACGAGCTTTATCAACTTCATCTCTCGTGTCGTACTCCCCTTGACTTACAAAAAGATTTGCAAGGTAGGCGTCACTTGGTGCGTTGAAATTCATGCGATTTGGTTTGAAAGATTCGGTCTCGAAATCTTCAAGTAATTTCGCTCTTGTATCATCATGTATGATACTTGCACCTTCTTCCGCTAGAGCATCTGCAACAACGTTTGCTTTCCCGGGTGATACTTGATCTCCGGTTGTAGTCTTTCAAGCAATTCCATCCAACGACGTTGCCTCATATTCGGTTCCCTTTGATCAAAGAGATACTTCGGGCTCTTGTGGTCGCGGATAGTTCTACGGTCGTACCGTACGGATAATGCCTCCATATCTTCAGCGAACACGATGGCGCAAGCTCCAAATCGTGTGTAGGATAGTTCGACTCGTGCGGCTTCGGCGACGAGAGGCATAAGCCACCACTCGCCCAATTGCATTAGGACACGGCCAATCCTTGCCCACCGGCATCACCGTAGACAACATATGTCTCATCGGGATCCGGGATGATCAATACGGTGCCGTAGTCAACCTCTCCTCGATCTCTCGAAAGCTCTCCTCACACGCCATCTCCCCATAAAAGGGTTGATTCTTCCTCGTAAGCTTTGTCAATGGTAGGGCAAGACGTGAGAAATCCGTATAAATCTGCGGTAATATCCCGCGGACCTAGAAAACTACGTATCTCCGTCACACGTCTACGGCCTCTTCCAAATCCCGGAACCGCTTCCACCTTGCACGGGTCAACAAAGAACTCCGTCGCTAGATATCACATGGCCCGTAAATCTCACTTCCTCCTATAGCCAAAATTCGCATTTGCTCAACTTTGCGTAGAGCCGCTTCTCTCTCCCGTTGTTTAATACTAAGCGCAGATGTTCTTCATGCTCTTTTCTACTTTTGGAATAGACGAGAATATCGTCGATGAACACCACCACAAACTGGTCTAGGTGTTGTCGGAAGATACGGTTCATGTAATCCATGAATACCGCAGTGCATTTGTCAATCCGAAAGGCATCACAAGGAATTCATAATGCCCATATCTGGTTCTCGAAGCGTCTTGGAAATATCATCGTCTTTGACTCGCAATCGATGATATCCCGAACGTAAATCGATCTTTGAGAATACGGTGGAACCGATAATTGATCCAAAATATCATCAATCCGGGAAGTGGATATTTGTTCTTGACGGTTACTTTGTTGAGTTCACGATAGTCGATACGAGTCGGAAACTTCCATCTTTCTTCTTTACGAACAAAGACCGGGGCTCCCCACGGGTGATACACCGGGTCGGATGAACCCCTTCGTAATAGATCTTCAAGTTGTTTCTTCAACTCCTGCATCTCATTTGGAGCCATACGATACGGCGCCTTTGAAATTGATCCTGTGCTGGCATCAATTCAATGGTGAACTCGACTTCTCTCGTAGGAGGTAGCTCGGTGAGATCCTCCGGAACACGTCGAAACTCGTTTACAACGAATGTTCTCAAGTGAAAGCTCGTCACTTTAACCGAGAAAAGATCAAATATGCTTGGCATCCCTCCTTCATGCATCCGTCGCCTCCGTAGCGGAGAGAAAATTCAGGCTCACATCAACTTTGTCTCTGCTAGGTGAATCGAAGAACGTTATCTTCTTGCTGCTACGCTTGATCATCACACCGCTCGTTGCTAGCCAATTCAACCCGAGTATGACGTCTATGCCATGAAGTGGCAGTCGGATAAGGTCCACTTTTGATACTCGTCCATCAACGCTCACGGTACAATTAATACATGCATCAGAAGCTAAGGATTTCAAGCCAAGTGGTGTAGATACTATCATATCATAAGACAATCTAGAGGCATGCATTCCTAGACGATTTGCACAATCATAGGAAATAAACGAATGACTAGCACCCGTATCAAACAATGCTTGCAGTAGATTTCCGTTGATAATAACAGTACCTTGCACCATCTCTGGAGACTCTACGGCCTCCCGCGTCGATCGCCGCGCAAAACCCGGCCTTGGTTCTGCGGTCACACTTGCCACCGCCGCAATCTCCCGGACGATTCCATTGATATGCCCGGGTTTTGGCACTTGTAGCAGATCGGCTTCCCATCACAAATGGATCCGGATGGTCCTTCGCACTTTGGGCAAGTTTGGGTCCCTACTTGACCGGATAACCTTGTTGCCCTTGTTGGAACGGCTTCTTGCCTCCGCCTCGGAGTTGTTCCATGGTGCGCCTCTTCGAGAGGAACCTCCGCGACTTGATCCGCCACGGTTTGCATTGTTGTTGTTGTTGAGATGTCGATCCTCCCGAGCTCCTTCGATTACGCTCGACCAGCACGGCATGATTCAACTGCTTGAATCGGATCCGAAATTGCTTTGTGACACCCGACTTTTCCCGAATTTCAAACCTCGGACCATCTACCAATCGACTCGCCTTCCGGTTTCGTTGTCGTTGGTCTTCGGATATGACGAGTATCGAGATAGGTTGGTGAATGCGGCGAAGTAGTCCTCGAATGACTCATCATGGTTTTGTCGAATATGTAAGAATTCGACTCTTTTATTACTTGTAACGAGGAGGGAAATATTGTTCGTTAAACTTTTCCAAGAACTTCTCCCAAGTCACGGGGCAAATGCGTGCCGTAATGTCACCGCCACGTCTTCCACCAACGGTCGGCATCTCCTTCCGGTTGTAGATTGCCAACCGGGCCTTGCGGTCTTCGGGACAGTCTAAGACCACAAAGATCTTATCTAACCTCATCGCCCGGTCTTCACCGAATCGGTCTTACCGCGGAAAACCGGGGTTTCAACTTACGTAATTGAGTTACCCAATGTTGCATGGTTTCCACCTCTCTATTGCGTTGCGGTAGAACTACCAAAGCTCTATTCGGCGAAGGTGATCGAGATCCCTCCAACTCATCCGCCTCTTCATCGTGTCGTTTCTTTGATTTCGGCTTGTCTTTCCTCCAAAAGTACGTTAATAAGAGCTCTTTGCTCTTTGCGATTTGCTTTACTTCTTGCGCCTCGATCGCTCGGGTTGGTTATTCTCGGGCTCGGGTGTTGGACTTCTTTGAGGTCATGCCGCCTCGACCACGTCCTCTACCTCTAGTTTGGCCTCGTCCACGACCCCTATTTCTTAGGTTCGCCATTCTTTAGGTTTATACCTTTTTATTTATAACAAGAGATAGGAATAAGGGAATTAGTACAGAAATAAGCACACAAAACAACATATATTATTAATGTATCTTATTTGTACAAGTTGACCTCGACGTTGGTCATATCCTAAACTATACAAAATTCTACAATCCCTTTTTATTCTAACAGAATATCTCACAATCTCTCAGGGCATTTAGAGAGTTTTAAAGCAATACAATACTATATAGCCTCTATCTATGGTTCCACAGCTTTCTTACACCGTCTCGCTCTTTCTACATGTGCTGGTGCACTATGCTTTTCAGATAACGAAGATAAATACGAGCGTATGCAATAGGGCCTTCGTCCAGCAGTTCGTTAGTGAGTCCGGCCCAAAAACGGGTCACGGGAAACAAAAGAGAGTGGATCTAACCCGGTCTCCCGAGGCGAATGTGGGTTCCTCCGGTTTTGAGAATTTTGAACCAAGTGAAGGAAGGTCGATACCTTTCTTTCGAAGTGTTTGTAGACGTACGCAAACAAGTAAAATGATTCTAATTGTTGGGTTAAGTCCGTATCGCCCAACACGAAGTGAAAATCGTCAAGGGTGACTTCCTCGGTATCGAGGTTTTGGATGTCCGGAAATCGAAGTTGTCTCTTTCATCTCTACACATTGCACTAGGTCATATCAATACTCATTTTCCAAAAAGTGCTCAAAGTTTTTTGAAAAAGGCTAATTTGAACATAACTCCGTTAACCGAACGTAATGGCCGGATAAGTGTCTATCATGGGGACCTCACCAACTCTATGGCGACCCGATTGGCCACACCCACATAGACTAGCCTTAAGCGTCCTACCATACGTCCGTAATAACATAATCATATCAATGCCGGGACTACGCTTCGATACCAAAAATGTCTCCTTAGCAACCACGTGCGCGTGACGACAAAAGATACCTCGGCCGCTAGTTTTACGCACTGCATCATCACAAGTATGCAACCGATTCCACCGGCCATGTCGGGGTAAGAGCCAATGCTTCGCCACGATCACACCGTGAGAACCCCCGATCATGGTTAACTTAACCACTACGATACCAAAAATGTAACATCCCATTTGAAAACGGCGGAATATTTTTTTTTTTTTTTTTTTTTTTTTTTTTTTTTAAAACGTTTCCAAATATTTCACGCGAGTAGTCGAGTAGAGCATTGGAGCGAGTAAGTAATTTACATTACATTCAAAATATGGACCATAGTGTAAATGTATTGGATTACGAGTCATCCTAATTCTCAAAAGTTAAAGGAACTTAAAGAAAACGGAAAATAACGTAGACACGTCTTGGCCTACTCCACCGCTTGCCTCGATCTCCATGCATCGGTCCTCTTGACTTGATGCTAAACAGATCCATTCCACATATGGATCTCGGTAACGTTAACCTTATGCTCAAATAAAAACGGTATACGTACAATGTATATTCATTTCAATACAAGATATCATCACAAAAGCAAACAAATGGATGTATGATCAATAACATGGACGAACATAAGCACAAAGCGATGTAAGGTCTCTCTCGACTAGTTCTGCAACATATCCAAGGCCACGCCACAACGTGTCCTCGCTAGAATAACTCAAACGGCATTACCAATACTATAATCCGTGGGTAAGGCGTAAGTATCTCGACGATTCTCAACCGAACCTCGCCTATGAACGTATCTATAACGCAAATGTATATAAGAAGCATAGAGTTAGGGTTACGATGTACGCGTCCGTACCTTCGTTGCAGATATCCGGCTCTTCCGGCTAAAAACGGTACTTTTTGACGCCGTACGTAAAAACAAATAAACAAATGGCAAACAAATAGGAACGATGGAATTTCGACGATTTCGACGTCGAAGTATTCTAATCAGAATAATAACACACTTATGAATATTTGGCAGCATAACAGGCATTTTAGGTGAAAAAGACCATTTTGCCCTTACTACCCCTAATTGGCGAAATTTCGCCAGAACTTCGTTACTTTGACCGTATTCCATTTCAAAATTATCCCCACTATGTTTTTACCTCGTCAGGCATCTTTCAATGCAATGAGGCATAAAAACAAGTATAGGAATATATTCTGAAACTTCCTAGATCAAAACAACAAGTTACTATAACTACCGAAAGAACTACGGAAACTAAAAACTAAGGACGAAAGAACTTACTCGGAGCTAAGGCACAATTTTTCCGAGCTTCTCTCTCTAGAACCTCTCTCTAGGATCTGAATTTTGGTGTGAAGAATGAGAGCAAGAGAGCTTGCTATTTATAGAGAAAAATAGGGACAAGGTGGGAATTTCCAAAAAGTCTTCGAGAAATGATTCGCCGTTGGATCTAGGGTTTTGTAAGATGCAATCTTGACCATTCAAGGTCTTGGCCGACCTCTTTGGCCCAAAAAGTCAAAGAATGAGTTGTCATCTTGCTTTATGGCCTCCTATCCGATAAAGCTACCGACGGTGTCCGTTTCGCGATTTCGCGAAACTCAAAAATCCGGGCATGTAACTTTGAAGATCTTTTCATCCTCTTTCATATTATCTATTTTGATCCTCTTTTGATCATATCCAGGTATTCTCCGGTGCGTCGGAAGATATTCGGACAAACGCGTCCGATTACGGAAATCGCTTCCGATAGAACCAACTTCGGACAATAATTCGCAATCGTAAAACGTCCAGGTTGTTGTCTAACTTAATCCTGTGTTTGAAAATACGCAATTGTTTCTATAGGTTCTCACTTTGCCTATCTGACTCTACTCTATCTGATCAACTTTTCGTCTTATTTGAAATTAGGGTTTTCAGTTGCGGAAACAACGTCTGATAAATTCTTTCTTCGTGTAAAAATTCACTTGTTCTTAATTTGATCAGTCTGAAAAGACTTTTACCTCTGGTTTACTGTAGAATTTATTTCCAACTTTTCCTCGGTGCCTATAAATTTGACTCACCGCATTATATTATTATTTTATTCTAATTATCATTTTAATTATTTAAACAATTATTTTTAATTAAAAATACCAATAATTTCGTCCCCTTAATTTTAAAATTCAGATTTATTTATTTTTCTATAATTTTTTCCATTTTTTAAAAATATAATATTTTTTACCAAAATTCCCGTTTTACCCCTCGCCGTTAGGGCTTAATCGAGACCTAATTTCTTCGTTTAGTGATCTTTTTAGGATCAGGTTTCTTCATATATTTATCTTTACTAATTTACAGTATATTGTTATCTTACAAACTTTTATACTGATATTGTCATTTTATATCCTATGTAAAATATTAAAAATGTTTACCTCATCAGGTTACTTTATGGTTCTGAAATGCTTTTTAAACTTTTATTCATGTTATTTCCTCTGAAATAATTTATTAAATTCTCATAATTAGGGATAACACTTCCATATTTTTCTCATAATTTTTCATGATCTTTCAAATATTTATCATAATATTTTTAGACTGTTTTTATCACCATTATATCATTTTTAGTCATTACATTCATCGATTTTCCCGGAACTTTTTTGACAATTTACTCTATAATTATAACAATTTTCTATAACAGTTTTATGTCATGAATTTACTTTATTAAAATATTCATTAATTTTCCTTTATCTCGGAATTCATTTGCTAAAATCCGGGTATTACGTGTAGTTGGTTATAAGTCAACACACTTGACTAGAGGTCCCCTATTCAAACCTTGTTCTCCTCTCTTCTTCTTCTTTTTTTTTTTTTTTTTTTTCATTTTTCATTGTTCTCTTATTTTTTTTTTCCATTTTCGTTGTTCTCTCAAGTCTCAACCCTCGCTCGCCGCTCTCAAATCTCGTCTCCCAAACTTTCCCTCCGTTCACCGTCGCCCTCTTCCTCGTTTGCTGCCGCCACTGTCGCTCTCCGTTCCAAATCCACCGTCTCAATCGTCACACAAAGCTATCTTAGCTTCCCCGCTCTACCGTTCAGCTCTGTCTTCCACCGTTGAGTCCGGCAGCTAAGGCTCATTCCTAAGGTGTTTGGCAAGATTCGAGGGCTGGTCATGCTTAATTTGTCAAGCAATCTGCTTATGGTTAGTAGATTTTGCATCTTTCCTCTCTTACTCTTGAAATCAATTAAAGCTTGTTTTTCTGATTACTGCTCTTGTTTTGAGATTAGGAAATATTAAATGTTTTGTTATGGAATCTTTCACGTTGCTATTAATTTTCTAGGCTGAGTTTTTACTACATGAAGTCATAAACTTGAGCAAAAACTAATGAGTTAATAAGGAAAGGATAGAAATCAATGATCCGCCAACAGAAATGACGTCTGCTAGGAGTGAGTAATCTATGAGAAGGGACTTTTTGAGCTCTAATTAAGAGTTTGCAGTTAAATGTTTGAAGGCAAGTACGTTCGATCACTTTTGCATTATCTGATCTACTTAAAGAGGGAGAAGAACATAAACTTTTAATTCCATGGCATTGTATATTACTTGTATATGCTGTTGAATTGGTTGGAGGTTTGCAATTATGCTCTACATCTTTTCAAGTCTTAGAATTGCATGAGAAGTTGATTAAAACAATTTCTGCATCAATCTTTCAGTGGATGACTTGAGAGAAAATACATAGTATTATGGATATACTATTGCATAACCTATTATCCAATGATTTTAGGAGGTCGTTCATAGTTTCAACAAAGAAGGCAAGGCACGATGATTTATCAATGTGTACATTCTGATATAGCTTGGTAGGGTGCATCTGGGAAATATATGATTATGATTAAAACGGTGATTAATTTCATTACTTCTTTTTCTTTGTTGTTTATTGGTAAATGCCTACTGATTTTGTTGTGCTTTGATGCACTAAAATTAGAACATCCTGAGTTCAATTGCTCTGTCCCCACCTTCCATTTATTATAATTCTTCATTTTTTTGATTTCTTGTGGTCGAGTTGCTTTGGAATTGGAAATCATAGCTTCAGTTGCTTAGTGTCCATTTATGAAAAAAGATACAATGTTATAGGTTTCGATAGAGGAAGCATTGAGATGAGCTAGCTTATAGGTTGCAACATGTTCCCTAATCTTGTCAAACTTTTTTCCTTCCAGAAAATGTCAATGATACAATCTTATTTCAAATGTCTAAAACCCACAAATACAGAACCCGAATCTCAAAGTGAGTAACTTTCAAACAAAAGATTTCGGCCCAACTGTCCAAGAATCCTACCAACCACCACAAACATCTCAATTTCAAAGTTTTCAATCACCACCTCAAGCAAAAGTTAATATAGAAAATCTTGAAGCAGATTCGGGAAAAAGACTTTCAATTTATTCAATGACATCAAATCCTATAGAAAGAGAAGATATTCAGAGAACTTATTTGCTCAAAGGGCCAACTCAACCAATTATTAAACCATTCCCTCAAACGGAACTGTATGGAAAAATGCGTAGATTCAATCCTAAGTGGTATGAAGAATTTGGTTCTTGGTTGGAGTATAGTGTATCAAAAGATGCATGCTTTTGCTTGTATTGTTATCTACTTGATATGGAGGTTGGAGGTAATGGTTCGACGCAGAAAGCATTTGTCGATGTGGGGTTCAAAAATTGGCATAAGAAGGATAGAATCAAAGTTCATGTTGGAGATCATAAGAGTGCTTACAATAGATGTTATCAAGCTTGTCAAGATTTGATGAAGCAAAATCAACATATTGATATTGCCTTTTCAAATATTTCTGAACAACAAAGAATTGATTATCGTATTCGACTGAAAACTTCTTTAGATTATGCTAGATACCTACTACGAAATGGTCAGCCTTTTTGGGGACATGATGAATCTACAAGTTCAAATCAACAAGATTTATTCCTTGAAACTCTAAAGTTTTATTCTAAGCCAAATAAAGAGATGAGTCATGTGGTCTTGCAAAATGCCCCCGATAATCACAAATTGATTTCACCAATGATTCAGAAAGATCTTTCTTAAGCTTGTGCTGATTTGACTGTTAAAGCAATAATTAGTGATCTCAACGATGATTACTTTTCCTTGCTAGTTGATGAAGCTCGTGATGTTGCAATTAGAAAACAAATGGTAGTTGTACTTCGGTATGTAAACAAAAAAGGGTCCATTGTTGAATGTTTTATTGGTATAATTCATGTTTCAGATACTACTTCACAATCACTAAAAGTAGCGATTGATGAGCTATTTTCTAAACTTGGTTTAAGTTTGCAGATATTCTTTTTCTTTCTTCAAGTCTCGGTAATTTTATTGTTGATGTAAGAGCTAATTCTGATTCTGTCTATTTGCAAACAATATATGACCTTGCTTTGAAGATGGTTGAGAAGAGAAAGGATATTGTTTATCCATTAGTCTATTTGTTGATAAAGTTGGTACTCGTTCTACCGGTAGCAACTGCTAGTGTTGAGTGAGTTTTTTCTGCAATGACTTTTGTTAAGGATAAGTTGCGTAATCGAATAAGTGATGATTAGTTTAACTCATGCATGCTAACTTATGTTGAACGTGATATATTTGATAAGATTGATGACAAATATATAATGCAATATTTTGAAGGAATGAAGAATCGAAAAATGCTTTTGTAATCGTTCTATTGTAATAGCTTAGTTGACTCTTGATTATTATTTTTCTATGTTAAGTTGAAGTTTTCTTTTCTTTTCTTGTCTATATTCTTTTGTTTTTTTTAATGCATTTAAAACTTTCCTTACAAAAAAAAAAAAAAAAATCCGGGGCTGCGGTCCCTGAACCCCCAAATCCCCCCACTAATTGTGCACACACAAACGTAAAATCCTAGCTCTATTACGGGCACCGTGAGTGGGGGGATTTGGGGGTTCTGATTTTTTTTTTAAGGAAAGTTTTTAATACATTAAAAAATAAAAGAATATAAATAAGAAAAAAAAAAAAATATCAAAAGAATATTCATTAAATCAGAAAATACTAATGATGTAATAAGATAGACAATTATTTTACAAACTTGTCATTTAGAAAAGCAAGGCTAAGTCTTGATAAAATGCAACTACATAAATTACAATAAAGGGTGGACATTCAATAAGTTCAAGACATATATTTTAATAACGAAAGTATATTAATTACAATAAAAATAATTATAATGGCATCATTCTAGACCTTATTTTTTGGAATTCCATCATAATTGCCTTATTATCAATGATATCAAATACATTTTTTTTCCAATATAACGCTCTAAACAATCATTCAACCATTCATCCCCATCTGATTACGAAGTGCAATCTTGATGTATTAAGGGTGAACACTTAATTTAAGGGTGGACAATCATTCAAACATGTATTTTTTTTTTAAAAAAAAAAAAAAACTCAAATTCAAAGGGGGCACTTGCCCCCTTATCTACAACATGGGTCCACCCATGTGCTCCAGCGAATTACATTGCTTATAGGAAGAACTAGTTTTGGTCCATTGCAGCTTCTGGAATCATTGCTTTATACATGAGCTCTTAACTTGTGATGTCCAGTTGTCGATTATGGCTTTACTATGGAAGCTTTGGGTATGGAGCAGAAAAACCATTTGATTATGAGGTGAGCGAGGGAGAAGATGGAGTGAAGTAACTCAAGGGCAATGATGTCTTTTTAGCAATATTTCATAATCCCAAATTCGTCCAGCTCTACTGACATGAGATTTGCCATATTTTAATCACTGATTTGTCCTTTTGTAATTTTCAGTCATTTTCTAAGATTTTCCTTTGCCAACCCAAAGTAGGGAACATAAAAGTTAAAAGGAAGCCAGATTATTATACCAGACAAAGGCATCAAAATGAACATACGATTAATTTTTCATGTTTATAAATGTTTCAAAATTAACTTACTGCCTGGCCGGCCTTACATTAAAAAGTAGTTCGATTTTTGATTTAATTATGGAAATTTTTTCCTAAAATATGATTTTTCATTAAAAAAATATAATTATGTATTGGGAAAAAATTAAGAGAGGATTGGAAGAAAATCCGATCAGAATTTTTGTTTCCTTTTCTCCTTGGAATTCTATCTATCTCTACCTTTAGATAAAAAAATAATGAATAGTTCAAATTTAATATTTTATATAACTATTAATATAGTACTTTATAAATTTTTTATTTTATCTGTATTATAGTTATAAATTATGTAGATCAGATTTTAACAATTTAAGTTTATTTATTTATGTTTATAATAATAAAAATGTTACAAAGTAGTAAATCTTAATCATCTATTGTTTTAACGTAAGGGTAAATATGATATTTTGAGAAGAAACTGAGAAAAACAAGAGGATATGATATAAGAAAAACTAATAAAATGAGATGAAAAGCACGAAATTTAGAGCTTGTTTGGTTTGAGGGGGAGGGAATAGGAGAGAGAATTTTTTTTTTCATCTTTACTAAATAACCTACGAAATTTCAATATTGCAAAATATACTCTCAATAAAAAAAAATATTCTTCTCATTAATGATTTGATCAATATCCTTCCTATGCTTTTCCCTCCTATTTCCTTCCCTCAAACCAAGCAGGCCCTTAGAAAGGAAGCCAAAGTTTATAGGTCACTTGGTTTTTTAAATAAATTTATCTTCCATATTAAGAAATGAAATGAAAATCTAATTATAAGCATATTTCTAAATAATTCTTCTAAATTATAATAATTTGTATTGATTAGCGGTGTTCATCAACCTCGATTGCCCTTTTGCCTTCTTTTCGGGAAAAAAAAAAAAAGCTTAGTTGCCTAGTATGCCCTTTCAAGCTTGGAGAAAAAGTTCGAAGTCTGACCTCAAAAAATGGCTTGAAACAAAAATGGGCATTTTTAGGCCGGCATAATTGTGGGCACCGAGCATTGAGCATAATGTATGTTGCCCTGCTCATTTGGCTCTATCCAATACATACATGTATATTTTTTTTTACATATACATGTATATACATATATACATCTATATATATGTGTGTACATACATATATAAAATTAATTAATTTTATTTAGCCCGCAAGCTACGTTTCCTTCTAATATGAAGTTACATCAGATTATTTAGCATTGTTTGTCTTTGTTTTATCTTGTTTTGTTGGAATGAGAATTTTTGGTGATGAGGGATATAAATCTTTTTTTAAGCTTAAGGTCTATACTTATAGACCGGTGTAATCAACGTGCTTTCCGTAGATAGATGTTCTTGAATTACAGATGAACATTTTGTATTGCTGCAAGATGGAATGAACAAGATGGAATGTGTTGTATACGTTGGCAAAAACTAAAACAAAATTATGGAAAGTGTTGAAAATATATTAGACAAATAAGTGGATGGCTGAAATTCTGATTTAAGATGTGTTTGGTTTGAAGGGAGGAGAGGGAGAAAAGCTTTTTCTCCTTGGTGTGAAAAGTCAAATATGACCATAAATTATATACTCCCTTTGGTCCTTAAAGCACCAACTAATAATTCTTACAAATTAATAAAAACAGTTAAAGTCAATAAAAATGTCTTAAAACTTAAATAATTTTCAATATTACCCTTAGTAATTACACTAAACTCTAATATCATATTAATTATTACTTTCACCCACCGCCTTTATTAATTAGGGACATATTTGAAAAAATAATAATTAATGCTCCTTGAAATAAGTAAGTGTATTATAAAAAGGATCAAATACACTTACTAGTTGGTGCCTTATAATAAAGACCAGAGGAAGTAACTTTTTGCATCGTTTTTCACACAAACATTTCACATTATAGTCATATTGACTTTTTACACTAAGGAGGGAAGCTTCCCTCCCTCCACTCTCTTCAAACCAAACACACCCTGTAACATCCCATTTTCAAAAGCAGTATATTTTTTTTTTTCATCAGAGTAGAGCATCGGAGCGATTGAGCAACTGATACATATATTTCAAATGCCGTAAGTCCGGGCGATTACAATAACGGGACATTGTTTTCGGACGTCTAACGTCGTGTAACTACAAAAAACATAAGAAGTCTTCACGGGTCTTTATGCGGCTGCTTGCCTTTCTCCTCGGTCCTTGGTCCTCCCGAACCTCGACGCTATGTTAAGAGCGAGGTCCAATGCACCGGACCCCGTGTAACGGTTAACCTCATGTTTACATACATCATATAAGTACTACATATATTCATGGAATTTTGACGACACTTACTACGTTCAAAGTAGGGTATACATAATCGAGATATATGGCAATAACAATACATCGGATGTAGGGTTAAGGCACAAGGAGAAATGTACATGATCGATATGCACGGCAATAACAATACGATCGGATGTAAGGTTAAGGCACAACGGACATTGGACATAATCGGATATGGACGGCAATAACAATACAATCGAGATGTAAGGTTAAGGCACAACATAGAAAATACAAAGCATGACGGAGGAAAATACATATATGCATACAATAACCATCGAGTTAGTGTTACAAGACGCGAACATACATTCGTTGACGGAAAACGGTACTTTTACGGAAAACGGTAAATTTCCGATAATGAAAAAACAAATGGTGTGACGGCGGCACAACAAATGGCTCGACAATGTTCGATTATAACAGATATCCTATAAGGATAATATTTAACAACTTTTAGCAGCATAATTGATAACGCATTTTAGGTACAAATTACCATTTTGCCCCCGAACCCCTAATCTATGGAATTTCGCGAGCTTCGCTGTTTTCGCTCTATCTCTCCGGATTTTGACAGATCTTTTCCCTCATCATATTTTCGAAATATATATCATATTTACCCCTAAATATGATATCTAGACTATCTTGAAAATTTAAAGATAAATCTAGCATTCCTACTATATCTACCGAAAGAACTACCGAAACTTAAGACTAAGGACCGAAGAACTTACCCGGACTTTGCTCGAGACTTTCTCGCAGCTTCTCTCTAACTTCTCTCTAAGAGGCAGATTTTTGGTGTGAAAAATGAAGAAGAGGAGCTTGGTATTTATAGAAAGACGGATGGCGAACGGTAAATAATTCGAACTTCGCCTTGACGAATATGGACCGTAGGATCGCATTTTGAGGACAAAACACTCTTGGCCCTCCATTTCTTGTGCAGACCTCCCTTCCCCAATAGTCAACAAAATGATGTCATCTTGATGGTGACATCTCGAGACGCACCGATAAAGTTTCACCCCAGGTCCGAAACGCGTAATCTTGACGAATCGCGAAATGCCGACGAGTTTCGAAGTTTCTTTCTTTCTCATTAGGAATATCTAGTTTAATGAAATTTATGATCCCATTAAGGGTATTCCGTTATCTCCTGAAGATTTTAGGACGACGTCTTGATTCTGGAATTGAATTCCTAAGCGTCGCCGTCTAGGCAAAAATCCACCGGTTTGTAATATGATCTGATCTAAGTCACTAGATTCCTAATTCACGGCAACTACTTGTTTCAAAGTATTGACTCTAAATCCTCTATCCGCATTTTCTCTCTCCTACCCTGTCTTAAATACCCTATTTGTTCCGGCCGACTTCGAGACCGCTCAATCCGAGATAGAATTTCACCTGGTTCATAAAAAGTCCAAGATAAAAGACTAAATTTCTATATCTTGAGGTAGAATTTTATTTCTATATGTTCTCATATCTCCCGTTGGCTCTTTACCGATTATATTATTATTTTATTCAAAATATCTAGATATTTATTTATTTTTCTTTTATTTTTTATTTATTTTTCTAAGCATAAAATATTTTATTATTTATTTAATTATTAATTTCGAATTTCTCCCTTAAATTAATTATTCACTAATTAATTTACTTATATCTTAATCTAAACAATTAGCCACTAATTACTTAATTAGCCACTTACTAATTGTTGATAATTTTCATAATTAGGATAAATTATTATCTCACAACTATTGCACTGACATTGGTATTTTATGTCCCATGTAAAATATTAAAAATCATGGGGCCATAAAGTGCTTTTAATATTATTATATTTATTCTTCTCTATTTTTCAAGGAAATAATCCCAAAATTCCTAAAATTAGAGACAACATACTTTCTAATTTTTATAAATATTTTACTACCTCTTGGATTTATCATAATATTTTTAGGCCATTTAATGCCATAAAAATACATTTTAGCTCTTTATCTCTCCTAATTTACATAGTAATTACCTTAGAAAATAAGATAATTATTACTTATTATTTGAAACCACATATTCACCTATTTTCAATAGGTATTATTTATCGAAATATAATATTCTAGATAAATAATTATCCGGGTATTACATTTCTCCCCCCGTTAAGATAACCTTATCGCAGTACCTGGCTTCTTTTTTATTTTTGATTTTTCTGGATTTGCTTCGCATGTTTGATTTTCTGGGTTCAGTTGTTTTCGAATTTGCTCCATGGCATTTTTTATAATCTGGATTTGCTCCTTGACATGTTTCTCGGATTTTAGATCTGCTCTTCCTCTATCCAAATCGTGGCTTGCTGTCTTCGATCCGCTTGGCTCACTAGCTAGCTAACCGAACCTGCAGTTTGGGGGGGTTTTTTTTTAAAAAAAAGTAATAAGGCGTCCTGAATTAAATATAGGACGCCTTTTTTAAGACGTCCTTGATTAAACACAGGACGCATTTGTTAAGGCGTCCTGAATTAAACATAGGACGCCTTTGTTAAGGCGTCCTGTATAAAACATAGGACGCCGAAAAACTTAAAATACAACTTCCCCTGGTTAGACGTCCTTCGGGTGCGGGCGTTAATTGCCTCTAATTCAGGACGTTATTTCACGTTTTTGTAGTAGTGATAGTGTTAAAAAGAATTAATATCGCTATCGAAAAGGGCTCCAGGGTATGCAAATCTAGAGCAAGAAAATGAGATATCGAGGTTTTCATATCTTTGTGCCCCTTTTTAATAGGGTTATTCATTCTTTTTTGAAAGACCTGGCTATCACCCAAGAGGGGGGGTGAATTGGGTGTTTGATAAAAGTTTAGGAACTTTGAAATTCTTTTCGCAACTTGTTGAAAGCAGTTTGAATGACAATAATAATTGATAAAGCAACAAATAATCATTCAAACATGTATGCACATTCGTATATATATATGCCGGAAATATAAGAGATAAGGGAAGAGAATGTGCAAACCGATTTATACTCTGGTTCGGCCCAATCCTTGACCTACGTCCAGGTCCCAAGCTCCGCTTGAGATTTTCAATCCACTATCTTCTTTCAACTTGATTACACGATCCGTACTTGAAGTAATCCTCTCACTAGGATTCACTCCCCCTTACAAACCGTAATCAATACACTTGCTTGATCACACACTCGTACTCAAGTAATCCTCTCCCTAGATTCACTCCCCTTACAAGCCGTAATCAACACAATGTGTTTCCCACTCAAGATCACCCAATCTTGAGTATCTCACGATAGAATGATAGGATGTGTACAATAACTCTTCTCTCTCGAAGTAGATGGATAAGCATTGAAGCACAATTACAAGTCATCTCACTCTCTATGATAAGCTATGTAAACATTAAGAACAGAGAGTAAATGATATGAGAATCGAGTATTAACATCTTGAAGATGTCGCCTTGTGTCTCTCGTTTTTCTCGCTTCCGTGTACTTTGTATTTCGTGTTGGAGTCTTCAAATCTTCATGTATTTATACTAATTGAAGCTTGTGACCGTTGCATATCCGTTCGTGCATGAATCCATTCGAAATTATAGTCATTTGTGAATATGGTCATTGAGATATAGTTGTTGGGAACATTTGCGCTTGAATATTTGAATATTGGCTCTTTCAAGAATGTCTCCCATGATGTTCAGCTTTTGTTGGTGGGAGCCTTCTTGTCAGTCGCCTTGAAGAATGGTTGAGTTTCTTTCCAGTGTCAATCTATCCACTTACTTCGAAGATATAATAAAATAATACAAGTGGTTTATGAAGTTGCTTTATTTGACTCTAAAGCAAATTCAAATCTTCCTCGAAATCTGAAGTTAAAGCAAATCAAGGATATTGGATATTCGAATCCATTAGAGATGAGAATTCAACTTTGTTTCTTCAAGAGTTTCATTGAATTCGATCTTCTTTTCCTATTTCGAAAATCTGCAGCAACCTTCATCTTCATGCTTTTGACAGATTTTGATTTATGTCAAGTTTGATGTAATCTCAAACTTTAATCACCTGAAACTTATACACAAATGATATAAGTGATGTTAAGAAGAGGTATGAATCATTTGAGTAATAACTGATGTTCTTGATCTGAAACAAATTTCGTCGTGGTGATTTTTCCAAGTTGAGGCGAATACTCGAGTATTGATTTGGAAACTCGAGTATTGAGGTTGTTGAGTTACTCCATGTCTGATGGAAACTAGCCGTTACAACTTCGTTTTTTGAACTAGCGACGTATACTCGAGTATAGGGTTGGAAACTCGAGTATAGAGGTTGATTCGTAACTCCTGGTTCCTCTCTGTCTGATGGAAACTCGAGTATAGAATTTACATACTCGAGTATTGTAACTCCTTCAACACATAGTCAACTTTCGAGGGCCATATCTCCCTGGTATGAACTCCGTTTTGGTTGGTTCAACTCTTCATGGAAAGCTCTGTGAGTGTACTTTCATATGCCACCAATTTCCGCTCAAACGGAGTTGTAGTTTGTGAGTTACACTCAAAACATTGAAGCTTGGTTTGCTGTGTGGCGTGGATTTATCTATCAACTTCCACAAATCATACCTCTCTCATATGAACTCCTTTTGGTTTGAATTTTATATCACAATGACGTATTAGGAGTCGAGTTTCATATGCCACTGATTTCACTTCAATCCGATCTCTGGTTTGGAAGATATCATCAAATTACCAAACGTCGCCCATGCCGAACGTGAAACGAGCTGATCACCGCCGTATACTCGAGTATAGACTTGCATACTCGAGTATGGATAGTCCAGAGGCACCAGAGATGCTGAAAACACTACATACTCGAGTATATACTTGGATACTCGAGTATTGCCAGTCCAGAGACGCCAGAGAGACTGAAAACACTCCTATACTCAAGTATAGATGAACATACTCGAGTATTGACTCCTATACTCGAGTATTGAGTTCCAAACTCGAGTATTCTCATCCAGAAGCTGATTTTTGCTGACTTTAGCTTCGAATTGAGTCATTCCAACTTCCATATGATCTTGGAGGCTTCTAGCATCAGTACAAGAACTTGAATAATGATATCTTCATTCCATTCAACAAGTTCTTCCTTTTTACATCTCTCATCTTGATCATTCTTCATCATTCAACTTGGACTCACATTCTTTACAAACTTTCTACCTTCTTTAATATCCATAAGGTGATGAAGCTTCATTCCAAATTCTGCTATCATAGAGACTTCCAAAGTATCACAAGAACTTGAATGTTGATATTCCTATTATATTGTGCAAGTTCTTTTGATAACATCTTTCTCTAGTCTCTTCTCTTCTTCTTGCTTATCCTCTAAAATCCATTGATAACTTCTTGCTTCCTTGACATTCTCGATATTCCAATTATATTGCAAGAGGTTCTTTCTTCAATCCCTTATCTCCTTTTTGATTATTCTCCATGATACAACTTGGACTAATCTACATTAAACATAGTAGTTAGTCAATGTAGGAGATAAATAAATTACTCAATCTTTTTGCTTTTAACAATGACATCTATATAAGACATCATCAAAACTAATCATAACCAACATTCTCCCCTTTTTGATGATGGCAAATACTTTAAGAAAAATATGTATGAATATGAAATTCCATTAAACCCAACATATTTTTCTTGCCATTTCTCTCCCCTTATTTGTCATTAGCAAAAAGTTGAAGCAAAGAAGAAATGCTTAGAGAGACAAATATAAAAACCAGATTAGAAAGAGTCAAAGAACCGATTTCCTCTCCCCGATTGTTTTCTTTCTAAATATGAAGTAATTTGGAATGTTTTTATGAAAACAAATTTAAAAGAATTTGAAGAGGTTTTCAAAACATCTTTCACACTTAAAGCATATAGATACCAAACATGTGCAACATTTCTACTCGAATATAAAAAGATAGAGATTAGAAATGCTCATGTTGGTTCTCGCAAATTGATGATCCATCTCGTGAGTCCATTTGCTAGCTTTGAGATCTATGATGTGCTTCCTGAACAGCCTTTGAACATATCTCGCTTGTTCCAAGAGGTGTTCCTCATTCTTTGTAAAGCAAATCTCGATTGATTGTCAAAGCATCTTTCCTCAAAATTAATAGTTTCTCCTTGTAGTACATTAAGGAAAGTTGTAACACATAACAAAAGTTTCGCACCAAATTGAAAAGCTTTCTTTGCGAAGAGATTTGTTAGTGTAACCAAATATCAAAGTATTCCTTTCTAAGTGATATTTTCAAATAAAAATAATGAAAGGACAATATGATATCAACTCATCATCAAAACTAATAAAAGATAGTGAATGCAGATGAGTATGCTTAAAAGGTTTTCTTCAAATAAAGGAGATGAGCTTTTAAAATATAAAACACATATGAATGTGAAGCTCCCCTTAATGAATGCATGACCTGAAAAGTGAAGCTCCTTTTAATGATACCAAATAATGATGTGATACCAAGTGTTATGAGGTCTGGAATTCATCTAACTCCAATAGACATAACATGGTATCTCGTAATTAAGAACTTTCAAGTACACAAGGGTGGCCTTGAAATTGGTATGAAGAAATCACTTATGCTTTTTATGATGATAAAAGAGTTTTAAAGCATAAGGATCACTTTTAGAAATACGTGTGCTCAGGCTAAACTTCATGAGAGAAAAATTTGAATGGAATCAAGTTAGCCTAGGATGATTATGATAAATGCATATTACAATACCTCACTCAAGTAATATCGTAATTACTTGAGTCATAATCATCTAAATCCATAGATGCATCACTGGCTAGCCATTATCTGATGATGTAATCAATTTGAGGCTCTCCCATATTTGAATGAGCTTTAAGAGGATGAGATTATAACCACCAATTGTTCTCGAATGCATCTTAGAAGCGAAATCCCAAATGAGCTTTGAATAGATCTCAAAATTAGCTTATGCTCATAGCTTCTCATCAAGCTAGCATGCTCCTTATCATCTTGGTCTAAGCCTCTTGCTAGTGATGAGATGTCATTCAAGTGATATCACCAAATTTGAAGACATAGCCACTGAAATGGTCTATTCTGTTTGCCTATGTTCTTTGTTTTCAACAACAGAACATTTTGGTCAACTCCTGCAAATATATACATTCTTTGGTACTCAATGATTCTTGAGTCCACACATGATTAGATATGAAAACTCTTAAGCTCTCATATAATTTAACAATATGATATTGGAGAAAAGAGTATAAGATCAAAGATTAAAAAAAAAACATAGTTTTACCCAATCAAATAAGTTCAATCCAATGAATCAAGTAGTGTAACAACTGAATGATACCAATAATGTTATTTCTCAATGAAAATTTATAAATACACTTTATGCAGAAAAGATATCATTGATAAAATGCATGTAAGTTTGATCAAAGAGCATAGAAAATCTTATCCATAAAGATAAACATTTATCAATTCACAGTTTATGAGTGAGCTCAGATTTTTCAAGAATGATAATGAAATATGCAAAGTGTTTCAAATCTTGAATGTTCTTTCAAAATATGATAATGCATTATGAAATCAAAATTTTCATGAATGAAAGATTCATTTTTGAAACATGCTTGAAAACAATGTTCATTTTAAAACATGATGAAAGTCAATATATCGAATATATCGAATGCTTCGCTTTTGGAGAACATGTTGAACATTGAAGTTAACATGTTGAAGAATTTTCTCAAAAGCAAAAGTCATGAAGGTAGAGCATTTTCGAAACATGCTTTGCATAACAAGTATATGAGCACAATGACTTTGCTATTGTCTAAGAGATAATCTTGCCTTTTAGAATAGAGTCTTGAAGTATATGAATATTCAAGGCAAGAATATAAATATAGTTACTCAAAAATGGATGAAGATAAATGTATATTTGAGTAACTTGACTAATAAAAGTTTATTCAATATGCATAGGATTTTCACAAATTGAATTCTTTTCTGGAGATAAGCTTGAAACTCATATAGATAATCAACTTGTTAGATATAAGATCTATCTTGATTGAGAATGAAGAATGAGGAGTTCAAGCATCATATTGAATACCAAAGGTCAATATGTGAATGATAGGAAAGACTCAACTTAACAAATTTGAAGCATAGCTAACGCTCAATATACAATATTAACTTCCAATTTGAAACATCATTTAAATGCAATCAAAGTATGGATATGTTTTCAAAACATTTGTATGCATTTTTCACAAAACAGTGTGAATTGAAATCCGCATACAGATTTTAGAGTTGTGCATTTCAAAAAGATATAAACTCAGAAAGTTATGCACAAATTCACATGTTTGATCATCAAAAATTCACTAACAAATTGATTAAACATAGTTAGAAATATTAGTGATTGATGATATGGAGTATTGGAGTCAATCATGAAGATTTTACAAATTGGCCGATTTGAATTTCAAACTCGCGACTCATACTTGAGTATGTTATTATATACTTGAGTGTGTCACTGTGCACTAATGTCTATACTTGAGTATAAAGAGTGATACTTGAGTATGATTCATTCGAGAGCATCATCGTGACTTAAGCTTTGGTCTATATCTTTAAAGTGAAAGTCATACTCGAGTTTGTCATTCCATACTTGAGTGTGAAACTTTTAATATGAAAATAAATTTAAGTCCAAAGTCTCTATACTTGAGTATGTAGATCTATACTTGAGTATGTAAGTCTTTCAAAAAGAAAGAACTTTCGTATGTCCTATACTCGAGTGTGTACAGCCATACTTGAGTATACAATAATTTTGAAAAGCTTTTTGAAATCGCTTTTCACGTCCATACTTGAGTATGTAAATCTATACTTGAGTATGTAAGTTTTTCAAAAAGAAAGAACTTTATGTATGTCCTATACTTGAGTGTGTACAGCCATACTCGAGTATGCAATAATTTTGAAAGGTTTTGTGAAATCTGCTTCAAATCCATACTTGAGTATACAAAGTCATACTTGAGTTTTCAAAGTTTTTGGGAAAGAAAGATTTCTTTCTCGTTTGTATCATACTCGAGTTTGTGACTACATACTCGAGTATGCTTAAGTTCAAAACTTTAGTATATTTCTGTATGACTTATACTTGAGTATGCATATGTACACTTGAGTATAGAAGACTTAAGCAAATATACAAGTAGTCTCTGTGTGATTCATACTGGAGTATGCAAACTCATACTCGAGTGTAGCTTGGTGTAAAACTCAGAGTGCTCTCTGTGAGGACTATACTTGAGTATACCCATGGATACTTGAGTATAGTTCAGTTTAATCAAATTTGTGCAATTCTCTGGCAAGTCCATACTTGAGTATAGATACTCATACTTGAGTATTCGCAAAATTTTTGAAAATCATAGAAAAACTTGACAAACTGAAAACTGAAGTTTGGTTTTGACAAAAGTTCCGATTGAAATTCAATAAGTTTCAACACGTTTTAATTTAACTAAAAACAAACCAAACATGAATTTCATATAATTAGTATGAGGTAAGAATTAGATATCACCATAATTCCTCTTGTCCTCATAGAAGCTTGCTTTATTGAGATGGATTGATGTAGATAACTCATTTTCCAATGCTCACCATCAACATCAAGCATAGCTTGTTCAGCTTTCTCAAGATTTGGATCATTTCTCTATGTTACATTCTTGAGAAGCTCTCTCTGATCCTACAAAACCTTATAAATCTTTTTCTTTCTATGTATCCAACCTTACTTGGATCCAATCATCGTTAGCTTGTAGGAAACAAAATTAAATTCACATGCTCTTATCAGCCGTAACAACAAAGCATAGTGAATTAATCATGAGTTTATGCATAAAGAAATACTTTCTTTTCAAATCATCATATATGCATAAAGAATTAAGCTTGTTGAACATTGCAATCTCTTTCAAAAAT
This sequence comes from Acacia melanoxylon, assembly GCA_019022615.1. Lineage (NCBI taxonomy): Eukaryota > Viridiplantae > Streptophyta > Magnoliopsida > Fabales > Fabaceae > Acacia > Acacia melanoxylon. The sequence goes on along the minus strand of JAFJYJ010000030.1, from coordinate 4,494,365 downwards.
ATAGATCGGATGTGAGAACCCAAAAATACAATTTGCAATGCTCATTCCTAAGACTACAAGATATAAAACCTCAATGAATATTTCAAATGATAGCATAGGAAGTTTTACCTTTGCATACCTTAGCCTTAGGTACTTGAAGGATTGCATTCGCCACCCAATGTATCATTCGTTGATACTTTGTCATTTTGAATTTAGTCTTGGGATCAAGCAATGCTTTCTTATATGGTTCGTAATGCAAGAATCTTTTCCTTAGAGCATGCGAGATCCTTCTTTTCTTATTCTCCTCAAGATAGTTGAATGAAACTTCATGGTAGTTCATTCTTGAGGCGAATGTATTCTTCTTGCTTGTATCCATTGCTTCTTATGATTTGACCTTGTAGTTCCAAAGAATGGCTTTTCCACAGTTTCTCCTAACTCGATGTGAGTTTCCTTTTAGGTTCATGAGAAACTCTTGGATTCTTCTTCATCTTCTCAGTACCTTATGTCCATTGATTTTCAAATTGTCCCGCACACTTAAATCACTAGATGGACATTTTGGTACCCACTTATACTTGGGTCCTTGACTGTTAGTATTGGACCTTGATTGTTCTTTAGAGCCCAAACAAATTTATTTCTCACAAGAGAATTTCTCCTAATATAGCATGTGTAAGAAATATGACCAGATTTACCACAATAATTGCAAGTAATAGAGTAATGCTTATTATGAACATTTTTGCAAGTATTGTGTTGGTAATGAAAATAAGACTTCAAATAATCTTTATTTGAACATTCATTCTTCCCATATGATTTTCCAAAGATCATTTTCGAAAATGTGTTTGTTTTTCAAAACAGAATCGCAATTGGTTGAAAAACAATTTTATGCAATTGTTCAAAATCATGTTTCTTATCAACACAAGAAGAATTGGAATTCTTTACCTTATGTGCATCTTGATCTCTAGATAGTGATTGATCACAATCGTCAATGAGCTCATCTTGGGAATCCTTTTTCTCTTGTTCTTTTGTGTTGACAGATCATGAAAGCATTCTCTCGATTTCGCCTTCTTCCATTTGTTCATCATCCATAAATGTGCGCTTTGTAATTTCGATGAACTTTCAACACTTTCAACTTCAACACAAATGTTAGAAGCATAAATAGAATCAAGAGTATCCCAAATACTTTTAGCACTAGTACAAAGTTTGATTTTCTCAAAATCATTTTCTCAATGCACCGTAAAGAAATTTCATTGCTCTAATGTTTAATGAAAACATCTTCATTTCTTTTTCTCATCCAATCCTTTCTTGGTTGGAAATCAAAAGCATTTGTAAAAACATTCCACATATAAAAATCAGTTGCTTTGATAAAACTAGTCATTCTAGCTTTCCAAAACCAAAAATCGATATCTTTGAAGAACGGTGGAATGGTATAATCAAAACCTTCGAAAACAGGAACACCCAAAATCAGCCATTGATAACTCTTGAGACGGTTAAGTCCTTTAAGCAAGAGCCTAGCTCGATACCAAATGAAAGACACGGCTATCACCCAAGAGGGGGTGAATTGGGTGTTTGATAAAAGTTTAGGAACTTTGAAATTCTTTTCGCAACTTGTTGAAAGCAGTTTGAATGACAATAATAATTGATAAAGCAACAAATCAATCATTCAAACATGTATGCACATTCGATATATATATGCTTTGGAAATATAAGAGATAAGGAAGAGAATGTGCAACCGATTTATACCGGTTCGGCCCAATCCTTGACCTACGTCCAAATCCCAAGCTCCGCTTGAGATTTTCAATCCACTATCTTCTTTCAACTTGATTACACGATCTGTACTTGAAGTAATCCTCTCACTAGGATTCACTCCCCCTTACAACCGTAATCAATACACTTGCTTGATCACACACTCGTACTCGAGTAATCCTCTCCCTAGGATTCACTCCCCTTACAAGCCGTAATCAACACAATGTGTTTCCCACTCAAGATCACCCAATCTTGAGTATCTCACGATAGAATGATAGGATGTGTACAATAACTCTTCTCTCTCTCGAAGTAGATGGATAAGCATTGAAGCACAATTACAAGTCATCTCACTCTCTATGATAAGCTATGTAAACATTAAGAACAGCAGAGAGTAAATGATATGAGAATCGGAGTATTAACATCTTGAAGATGTCGCTTGTGTCTCTGCGTTTTTCTGCTCGTGTACTTTGTATTTCGTGTTGGAGTCTTCAAATCTTCAGTATTTATACTAATTGAAGCTTGTGACCGTTGCATATCCGTTCGTGCATGAATCCATTCGAAATTATAGTCATTGGTTGTGAATATGGTCATTGAGATATAGTCATGTTGGGAACATTTGCGATCTTGAATATTTGAATATTGGCTCTTTCAAGAATGTCTCCCATGATGTTCAGCTTTTGTTGGTGGGAGCCTTGTCAGTTCCGCCTTGAAGAATGGTTGAGTTTCTTTCCAGTGTCATCATCCACTTACTTCGAAGATATAATAAAATAATACAAGTGGTTTATGAAGTTGCTTTATTTGACTCTAAAGCAAATTCAAATCTTCCAAATCTGAAGTTAAAGCAAATCAAGGATATTGGATATTCGAATCCATTAGAGATGAGAATTCAACTTTGTTTCTTCAAGAGTTTCATTGAATTCGATCTTCTTTCCTATTTCGAAAATCTGCAGAACCTTCATCTTCATGCTTTTGACAGATTTTGATTTATGTCAAGTTTGATGTAATCTCAAACTTTAATCACCTGAAACTTATACACAAATGATATAAGTGATGTTAAGAAGAGGTATGAATCATTTGAGTAATAATCTGGATGTTCTTGATCTGAAACAAATTTCAGTCGTGGTGATTTTTCTGAAGCAGAGGCGAATACTCGAGTATTGATTTGGAAACTCGAGTATTGAGGTTGTTGAGTTACTCCATGTCTGATGGAAACTAGCCGTTACAACTTCGTTTTTTGAACTAGCGACGTATACTCGAGTATAGGGTTGGAAACTCGAGTATAGAGGTTGATTCGTAACTCCCGGTTCCTCTCTCGTTCGATGGAAACTCGAGTATAGAATTTACATACTCGAGTATTGTAACTCCTTCAACACATAGTCAACTTTCGAGGGCCATATCTCCCTGGTATGAACTCCGTTTTGGTTGGTTCAACTCTTCATGGAAAGCTCTGTGAGTGTACTTTCATATGCCACCAATTTCCGCTCAAACGGAGTTGTAGTTTGTGAGTTACACTCAAAACATTGAAGCTTGGTTTGCTGTGTGGCGTGGATTTATCTATCAACTTCCACAAATCATACCTCTCTCATATGAACTCCTTTTTGGTTTGAATTTTATATCACAATGACGTATTAGGAGTCGAGTTTCATATGCCACTGATTTCACTTCAATCCGATCTCTGGTTTGGAAGATATCATCAAATTACCAAACGTCGCCCATGCTGAACGTGAAACGAGCTGATCACCGCCGTATACTCGAGTATAGACTTGCATACTCGAGTATGGACATGTCCGAGGCACCGAGATGCTGAAAACACTACATACTCGAGTATATACTTGGATACTCGAGTATTGCCAGTCCGTAGACGCCGAGAGACTGAAAACACTCCTATACTCAAGTATAGATGAACATACTCGAGTATTGACTCCTATACTGAGTATTGAGTTCCAAACTCGAGTATTCTCATCCGTAAGCTGATTTTTGCTGACTTTAGCTTCGAATTGAGTCATTCCAACTTCCATATGATCTTGGAGGCTTCTAGCATCAGTACAAGAACTTGAATAATGATATCTTCATTCCATTCAACAAGTTCTTCCTTTTTACATCTCTCATCTTGATCATTCTTCATCATTCAACTTGGACTCACATTCTTTACAAAACTACCTTCTTTAATATCCATAAGGTGATGAAGCTTCATTCCAAATTCTGCTATCATAGAGACTTCCAAGATCACAAGAACTTGAATGTTGATATTCCTATTATATTGTGCAAGTTCTTTTGATAACATCTTTCTCTAGTCTCTTCTCTTCTTCTTGCTTATCCTCTAAAATCCATTGATAACTTCTTGCTTCCTTGACATTCGATATTCCAATTATATTGCAAGAGGTTCTTTCTTCAATCCCTTATCTCCTTTTTGATTATTCTCCATGATACAACTTGGACTAATCTACATTAAACATAGTAGTTAGTCAATGTAGGAGATAAATAAATTACTCAATCTTTTTGCTTTTAACAATGACATCTATATAAGACATCATCAAAACTAATCATAACCAACATTTTTCACCCTCTTCTTGTTTTCTTAGCTGATTGAAGAGACACAACATATAGGTAAACGGTTACATTATAATATATATAGGTCAGAAGTAAGATTGATTCTAGCCACAAAACCTAGAAAATCTTGATTTGTCCCTAGTTGCATTGCTACTCGATGTAGGAAATACTACTCTATTAAATAGAGTTGAGACCAAGTAGCTTAGAAACTCTCTCATTAAAGAGTCTAGGACTAATCTCACATTGTCAAATTTTAGAACTTTAACTTGGTGCCATATACTCAATACAAAAACATGAGAAGAGTCTTGGATCATAGCAATAATAGGCTTTCTAAAAAAACATAACTTCACAAATAAAACAATTTAATGTCACCTTGAATACTTTATGGCTTCGTGACTTCAAAAAAGCTGGTATTCTCTTGATCATATATGACTCTCAGTACAACCGAACTAGTTTATTCAACACATCCATATTGATCTTTTGGAAGTAACTTCTACATATATGAATACTTCCAACAAAAGAAAGGTAGTCGCTTAAGGATCTATATTTCCCAATGTTATTAAACCCGGACCGGACCGGCCAGTTCAAACCGGAAACCGGCCATGAAACCGGTCCGGTCTACCATAGAAATCGGGGTCAGTGTTTTTTTTAAAAGAAAAAACCGACATGCAAAGAGGGAGAGATGAAGTGATGAATAGAAAGGACTAGAGAAAGGCCAACAGAGGAACCGCCGGTGAGATAGACTTGGAAGGAAACCAGAAAAGGCCATCGGATCGAGAAACCCCGGTGAGATCGACGAGGAGGAGACCAGAGCGACCGCCACTTCTTTCCCCTCGAACCGCAGGAGATCGACGAGGAGGGGAGGCCACTGTGGGTGGTTGAGCGTAAGTTGTGGGTGGTTTGGGTGAAAAAGAATGAACCTTGTAGAGAAGAATGGGGTACTTCAATGGCTCACCTCTTTTTGTTCAATTTCTGCAAAATACGACTTCGAGACAGCTAAAAGCTTTAATGGGACTTGGGTGTACAGTGCAGAGCTACTAGCTAGCTGTGAAGACATGACAATAGAGACTCAACTTTCACGCTTCCCAAGTATCATTTAAATATAATTTTTTTTATATAATTTTATATTAATAACTGAAAATCTTTACTTTTTTACCGGTTTGGCTCCTGTTTGACTCCGGTCTGACACACTAACCCTTGACCCAGTATCCCAACCGGTTCAGTGACCGGTCCGGTTTTAATAACCTTGATATTTCCAAAAGTTACTTAAAAAAGAACAATAAAGTAGTAATCATCAATCAAATTAATGGGTTGACAACTTCCTATAACAGGAAAGGAACCTTCTATCAGAGTAATACTAGGTTTTCCAAAAATACATAACTTCACAAAAGCAAACTTTGAATGCCTTATTACATCATGACTTCACAAAGGCAACCAAATCAGCCAAGTTGAACACTGTAAGTAAAATGAGAGGAACCTTCGAAGTGACTGTAGGAAGGATAATGCGAAATAGATGAGAGAAATCATAACTATCTAGCTAGGGCTCATGAACGAAACATGAGTTAGGGAAAATGAAAGCAACTCACACGATATTTATTGGGACAAAGGTCAAGTGTATTCACTAGCACGACTATTGTTAATAAGTCGGGCAAAGGCTTTTTATAATGAGGTTTGACTAAAAATGACTCTTGACAGTGGAAAAAATAACATGAGTAGTAGGGTTATGATGTTGGTGGGTTTCGTTTGAACATACTAAGTGTCAAGTGTATTCTATTTCAAAGTTTAAAAATAAGAGGAATGATGAGGTTTTTTTTGGGCTATCGTGCCTGGAACTTTACATCACACTTTATTTGTAAGAACTGTTATTAATTTTTTATATTTATCACAGCTTTTTTAATAATCGTGAACTATGTTTTATATATATATATATATATATATTAAAAGGCTAATAATGCCCAAATAATTACATTTTTGTAAAAATAGAACAAAAATATCACCCTCTCGATTGATTATCGAGGTCTATATTGAATTTTGGAACTTTTGTTTCCTTCAATTTGAATGAATAAAAAGTTCTGAAAATTCACAACATACCCTCATATTATCACACTACTCATTGCCGTAAGAGTGGCCCGAGTCATCTAAGAGTATGTTAGGATTATGGTAGAGAATGTCAACTCATCAAGAATGAGATGTGTAACATCCTAAATTTTATTTTTGGAATTTGAATAATATTGGGTGGTGATTTATATATTAACTTGAAAACTAGAGTAAATTAAATTAGTTTATTGTCTAAAATCGAAATGGGACGCCATAATTAGGATGAATGGGATCTAATCATACTTTTCTAAGATGTCTAATCATCTTTTATAAAAGAAAAATATGCAATTTAATGTAGTAGATATTTGTTGAAATTAATTTGTGTTTAATGTGATTATTTCTTGGTAATTGGAGTTTACAATGAAATTATTGCGTAAGGAGAACTTTAATCAAATGGAATTTAATTTTAAAGACTTAATTTCCAAACTATGATTTTAGAAGAAGAAGAGAATCTATAAAATTAGATGAGATTAAATGAAAAGTAGTTAAAAATATTTTTAAAGTAATATATTATGATTTATTTAAATGTGATGAAAAACCTATTTAAGTAGATTTAACACAATTGTTTGGATTTTAAGAGGTGTCGAAAAGTGAAAAGAAAAAGAGGAATCAAGTTGTTTTTTTTTAAAAAAAAAGTAAATAAAGAAAAGGTTATAAAAAAAGAGTTTTATATATATATAAACATTTTTTTAAAAAAAAATACAAATAATGGGGGCTTACGTGATGACTAGAGCTGGGAATCAAGGCCGACCATATCATGAATACATCCATAATCTTTATCTGCCACAAATAATAAATCAAATCATAAAATCAGAGTATAGTTATTATTTATTTGTACTTAAATGGATAAATAACTCTATAACAAATACAAAATACATATAAATTAGTAAATTACCACCATATGTGAATCATTGGACTTGCAAGGTTCCTTCACCCCCTAACATTCTTGGTTTCGATCAAGTTAATGGGGGGGGGGGAAAATAAAGGGCCTAATGGACCAGCCCTTTTAAGCCCTTGGCCCTGTAAGGCCGGCCCTACAGGGCCAATTTCATTTAGCAACTCCAATTTACAAGCCCGGCCCTTGAAGGGCCAAGGCTTAACAGGGCCAACTTCATTTAGCAACTTCAATTTAGAAGCCCAGCCCTGGAAGGGCTAGGGCTTAAACAAAGCGATCCGACGGCTCGCCCCGATTTCCCGGCTCTAGTGATGACCCTACCATTTTTGTTTTAAAAGTCAATATACTCCCTCCCCTTTACACTCAACAAATAGGTCCATAATCTGCAACGACCTTCTTGTCGTTTTATTCCTTTCTTCATAGTGCCTCTTCATTCTTCCATGGTGACGCTGAGTGAGATAGGGGGATAGAAGGAGAGGGAGAGAGGGATCGAGGATCTTGCTTGGCTTCACTTGAGTAAGTTATCTAGCTCCTACGTTTTAGCTTTCTCCTCTTCTATTTTCAATTTGGATTTACGAAAATTCCAGGGTTTGTTACATTTTAAATTTCTCAAGGTTGTAGTTGATTATTTTGCTTTTAATGGAGCTAGTGGGGTTTGAACAAGAGTTGTATGATTTAGATTTTTTTTTGAATGGTTTATTTGAGAAAACTAAAGTTAGGGATTTGTTAGGAAATTTAGGATTTATTATATGAGGTATGTTAAATTTGAATTTAATGATTCATTTTAGCTTATTGGAGGTTATGTTGGTGATTGAATGGATTGGTTTTGAGTTTTATGATGACATATGAATATTGAAACATTTGGGTGAAACTTTGAGGGTGGAGATTGGGTATTTTTGAAGAAATTGAGGAGACAATTATAATTTAATGATTCTAATAGGTAAGAAAGAATTAATAGAATGAAAGAAAATGAAATTTGAAATGATGATTTTGAGAAATAGTTGTTTATGTGATTTTTCTTAAGGATTTAAAGTGAGTAAATTTTTGGGGATTTAATGATGAATGGAGGAAATTATTATTGTCAATAATTTTAATGAGTGAAATAGAATTGTTAAAGTTAATTGAAATAGAGAAATTGATTTATAGTCCAAGCTCCAAGCTCAACCACAATTTGTAACATCCCATTTTCAATAGCAGTATATTTTTTTTTCATCAGAGTAGAGCATCGGAGCGAAAGAGTAATCGATACATATATTTCAAATGTCGTAAGTCCGTCAAGTTTACATTTTAGAATCGGTACATTGTACCGAGTGTTTACAAAAGTAGATAACAACAGAGGAACATAACAACAGAAGTGTCTCCCCGGCAACACCCATGCCGTGGCAACAAAAGATAGTCTTCAGTCGAGTCCTATGCGTGCTGCTTGCCCCAATCCTCGACGCTCAATCCTCCTGATCCTGATGCTATGTTAAGAGCTGAGGTTCAATGCCCATTGAACCTCAGGTAACGGTTAACCTCATGTTTATATACACCACATAGACAATATATGAGCATACTAACAAGCATATCCCAACATCATATAAGCCCCCTGGCAAATATGTCGCACTTAGCAATGGTTTCGCACTTAGCCAACATATCCCAACACCCAGCAAGCATAATAACAGTACAATGAGCATACTACAGAGCTATCAACTACCTCACATAAGCATAACATACACATAGCACCTATACGCATACAATAAACATCGAGTTAATGTTACAAAGACGCGAACGTACCTTCGTTGACGAAAACTAAGACGTTTGACGTAAAAACGGTACTTCCGACGTAAAAACAATGTTTGACAATGACGACAGCGTTCGTGATTACAGATATCCTATAAGGATAATATCACATTTATAAAGATTTGGCATCATAACAGGCATTTTAGGTACAAATTACCATTTTGCCCCTGACCCCCTAATCGACGGAATTTCGCCAGAGCTTCGCTATTTTGACTCTAATCTTCCAAAATTTTCCATAACTCTTTTCCCAACATATTTTTTGAAATATATATCATATTTAACCCAAAAATATGATATCTACAATATATTGGAAGATAAAGATCAAAACAACATTTCTACTATAACTACCGAACTAAACACCGAAGGTTAAGACTAGGGACCGAAGAACTTACCCTAAGACTTTGCTATTTCTCCAGACTCCTCCTTCTCTCTAAAATCTCTCTCTAGAAAGCTCTAGGAATTGTGAAGAATGAAAGGAATGGAGGGTGGTATTTATAGGAAAAGCGGATGACATTTCGCAAATAACTCGAACTTCGCCATCTCGAATCCGATCATTGGATCGCACTTTGACAAGTGGCTTCATCTTGGCCCTTCCTTGCCTTGGCCGACATCATCCTTCTAGAAGGAGATGATGTCACCTATGTGCTTTATGCACCTGCACCGATAAAGTTCCTAGTTCGGTGTCCCAATCGTGTAATCTTAGCAAATCTCAAAAATCCGGCAACACAGCGCTGAAGGTTTACTCTTCCCCTTTGGAAATATCTGGGTTAACAAGATTTTTGATCCCATTAAGGGTATTCCGTAGTCTGCTGAACATTTTCGGATAAACGCTGTCGGTTACGGAAATGACTTTCGGTAACACCAACTTCTGGATAAAAATTCACTGGTTTATAATATGTCCTGACCTAAGAAACATAATTCCTAGTTTGTCACAACTAATTTGTTTTCTATAGGTTCTCATTTGTACTATATGCCCTTTTTCTTATTTATCCTGTCTCTTAATGACCCCGCCGGCTCGAAATGACTTCGGAGATAGCTCACTCGGATAAAATTCTACTCGTTTATAAAAAGTCCAGATGTTAATGACCTAGTGTCCATGTCTTGAGATAGGATTTTATTTCTACCCGTTCGAATGTCCCGTTGGCTCTTTACCGTGATATAATATTATTTAATCATAAATATCTAGATATTATTTTGAAATAACCTAAACCCTTTTCACACTATATTATTAATTATTCTTTTTATTATTTATTTAATAATTTTCGGCTCCCCCTAATTAATTATTTTTAATTATTTTCTTAATCAATTTACTTTATATCTTAATCTAAACAATTAGCCATTAATTACTTAATTAGTCACTTACTAATTTTTAATAATTTTCTTATTTAGGATAAATTATTATCTCACAACTATTTTACTTACATTGGTATTTTAATCCCATGTAAAATATTAAAAATCATGGGGCCAAAAAGTGCTTTTAATAATATTATATTTATGCCTCTCAATTTTTCAAGGAAATAATCCCAAAAATTCCTAAAATTAGAGACAAGATACTTTCTAATTTTTAGCAAATATTTTATTGCCTCATTGGATTTATCATAATATTTTCAAGCCATTTTATGCCTCATAAATGCATTTAGGGATTTTTAGCTCTTTATTCATCCTAATTTCAATAGAAATTACCTTAGAAAATAAGGTATTTATTACACTAGTTTCGAGACCACAAATTCACCTATTTCCAATAGGTATTATTTATCGAAATATGATACTTATCATAAATACGATTTTTAGGGTATTACACAATTCACAAATCAATCTACAACAATCAATTAGAACCATAATTTAGTATTTAAATTAATTGAGTGGTTAAAAAAACAATTTAGACACTTAACGTCTCTAGAAGTCCCAACTATCATCTTTGACCATCACAATCAACCAAATTACCAAACCTTATTTTCAATTTACTACTATTACTCAATTTAAATAGTCATAAACTTAGTTTTGGTGAAAGGTAACCACTTTCCACTTATTATATAATATATTGATATTGACTAGATATTTCAATGAGTACTTTGAATTGTTTATTAAGATTGACAAAGTTATTATTATGATGATGAGTATTTTAATATAAATTGCCTTGTGGAACCTTATGATTTGAATTGTAAAAAATATATATAATATTTCTTTCCTTGATTTCCCTAACCATCACTTATGGCCCTTTCTCACTTAAAACCTAATTTCCCTAATCTATTATGTGATAAAATATGTTTAAATTTCAAATTATTGTTTCCTTGATTTTAAGAGAGATTCTAGTAATCAGATTTCCTTAATAATAGGAGAGATTCTAGTGACCAAATTAGGTTAACCACTTATGGATTTCTCCTTTATATGTACACACAAAGTAGATGATTAAAACATATGAAAAGCTGCAACTAAATATTTCATGGTATAAAAACTAGGTTCTCGGCTCAATGTCATATAAGGCAGCTTTAAACAGTTAGCCACGGGTTTTCTCCGTTGACGATGGAGATCATCATTCCTCATCAACAGTAGAGAGCCCAAAAAGGACTGACACACCGAATAATATGGGAAACCATGGTGCTGGTTCGATTGGGGCAGCGCCGGATTCCCTCTCCCAAATAATGATAACGCATCGATTGAATGAAAACAACTATCTTCAATGGTCCCAGAACATATTGATGTATGTTCGAGGAAAGAAGAAGGCGAAGTATCTCACCAAAGATCCACCCTCAACCAACTCTGTTGAATTCGAGATTTGGTGTGCATAAAAAGAGTAAATACCCTTTTGGGTCCCTGGAAAAAAACACGGACCCCATTTTGGTCCCTCACACAAAGAAATTCCCTTTTTAGTCCCTGAAAAGGACGAATAAGAGTTGATTTGTGAACATTTTGGTCCCTCGCAAATTTCCAAAAAGCCCTTTTTAGTCCATAAAAAAGTTTCATTTTAGTCCCTAGGGACGAAAATGGGGTCTATGTTTTTTGTCGGGGACCCAAAAGGGTATTTACTCGCATAAAATAATATGGTTATGGCATGGTTAGTGAATTCCATGACCGTTGAGATAAGTGAAAATCTTGCTACTTTCGCCAAAGAGATTTAGGATTTTGCCTAAAGAACCTTCTTTGTCCAGGAGAATATTGCTGCAATCATCCAAGTCAAACAAACACTCCAAGAGCTATATCAGGGGTGAGAAATCTGTTACTCAATACTATACTACTTTAGTGAAGTTGTGGCAGTGATTAGACTTATATGAAACTTATGAATGGTCTTGCCATGACGATGTCTTGTATCATAAACGTCTACTTGATCGAGAAAGGTGTTGTGGTTTTCTCCTTGGTCTCAATGACTCATATAAAGATGACCGAGGATGCATAATGAGTATAAAGCCTCTGAATTTATTGGAAGATGCATTTAATATGATCAAATGTGAGGAAAATAGAAAGTTTTTGACTCGAGGCTCACCTAGCTAGGCACCAATCACCTAGGAGGCATATGCCCTTGCTGTTTGATCTAATCAAGAGATATGAAGACAAGAAAGTCTGCAAAATGGTGCGATCATTGTAATAAAGTACTACCCTTACATGTGCTCTTAGTGGTATGTCTATATCCAAGGATATCTGGTTGTGGATTTTGGTGCAACAAACCATATAATAGGTTTCAAAGAACTGTTTTCTAATTTTACTGAATACTTTAAGCATAATTCAGTAGAAGTAGCTAATGGCGAATTTTCAAAAATTCAAGGTTCGGGCACAATAGTAATCTCTAAAGACACCATATTATAAAACATTCTATATGTTCCAAAGATTGAGTGCAACTTGTTATCTGTATAACGTATTGTTGACCATCTAAGTTGCATAGTAACCTTTGACAAAACTGACTGCATTTTTCAGGACTTGGCTTTGGGCAAGGTGATTGGGAATACTGAAGTGTGGAATGGACTCTACTACATTCAAGTATCACTTTCAAATAAACCTCGTGTTATGCTCTCTGTCATGTCTACATAAGACATTAAATTATGGCATTCTCGGATTAGGCCACCCTAGTCTCACCTCTATGCGATTTTCATTTCCAAACATTATTACTAAATCTATTTCAAATGTTCATTGTGATTCTTGTTAATTTGCTAAACAAATTCAAAATTCATATCCTTCTTATTCTTATAAACCCTTACATCTGTTTTTACTCATTCATAGTGATGTATGGGGTCCTTATAAGGTTGCGACAAATTCAAAAGCTAGATAGTTTGTAACATTTATTGATGATCATAATCGGTTAACATGGGTTTCTTTAAAGAAAGAAAAATATGAGGTCTCCACACTTTTTGAAAAAAAATTATACTTTTGCTCAAAATCCATTTCAAACCTTTATTAAGATTCTTAGAAGTGACAATGAGCAGGAGTACTTAAACTCCAACTTCAAAAAAAAAAAAACTGAAAAAGGCATACATCACCAAACTTCTTGTGTTCATGCCCCCAAACAATTAACTGAATGCCTTCAAAAATACTGAACTTTCATACTCCTCTTCAAATATTTACAGAAACTTACCCAAATTCCTTGCTTATTAATTCTCTTTCTACACGAGTTTTCAGCTATACAATTTTTGTTTATAGTGAGGAAGGAGGTAAACTTGACACAGAAGCTCTTAAATGTATTGTCTTGGGCTATTCTTCAACTCAAAAAGGTTATAAGTGTTTTTTTTCAATTACAAATAAATTCTACGTCACTTTAAAAACAAAATTTGTTGAAAACCAACCTTATTTTTCAAAACCACCCATTCAGGGAAAGAGTAGAAGGGAATGGCTTGTTTATGAAACTGAACATAATCAACAAAAATAATGAAATTGAGCATGATCAGCAATATAATGCTTTCTCATCTGGACAACCTATTAATGGATTCCAAACACCACTACCACTACATATTCCAGATTCTTCACCTATTTCTTCTAACGAAAATCATTTTGTTCCTAGCTCTATTCCATACTCTGATTCCTTGGGAAACAACCTTGAATCTAATAACTTAGCACATAAAACTCCTAGAAATAGACGCCAGCACAGTCCCCAAACAGTTGAACTCCAAACAACAAATCTTTTTGAGCCTCTTAACTTGATTTTTGAATCTAAAACATATGAGACTAGGTTGGACAAAGCTAATACAACAGGTAGATACCAGCTCCACGCCCCAGCAGACTCCTGATCATGTGTCTGAGACAAGTTTTGAGAATCTGTACTGGCCTATTGCCTTAAGGAAAGGAAGGAGAAGTTGCACTCAACATCCTATAGCTAGGTATATCTCATCCAACAAACTTTCACCATACATGAAAACTTTTGTGGTTAATGTTGAGAAGGAAAACATACCCAGAAATTTGAGGAAGCTATTTCTGATCCAAAATGGAAACAGGCGATATAAGAAGAATTGAGAGCTCTACATAAGAATGGAACATGGAAAATCACTAATTTACCTAAAGGGAAATCTATGGTTAGCAACAAATGGGTGTTTATTGTGAAATATAATCCTAATGGGAGTGTGAATAAGTACAAAGCTCGACTAGTTGCTTGAGGTTTTACACAAACTTATGGCATTGATTATCAAGAGACCTTTGCTCATGTAGCAAAACTTAACACTATAAAGGTTTTGCTATCTCTTGCAGCTAACTTAGAGTGGCTTCTCCATCAAATGGATGTGAAAAATGCCTTCTTAAATGGGAATCTTGAAGAATTAGACATGGAGGTGCCATTGGGGCTAAGAAACTCAGAAAATTCCAAGAAAGTGTGCAAGCTTTACAAGTCATTATATGGATTAAAGCAATCACCAAAAGAATGGTTTGAAAGATTTACTCAGGCCATTAAGGCTTGGGGTTATAAAAAATGCCAAGCAGATAATACACTATTTATAAAGGACTGAGATGGAAGAAGGACAATTCTCATTGTATATGTTGATGATATTATCTTAACAGGAGATGAAGAAGAAGAAATCACAATGCTATAGAAAAATTTAGCATTAGAATTTGAGATAAAAGATCTTGGCCCACTAAGATACTTCTTAGGAATGGAGGTGGCTAGAACCCATAAAGGGATTAGTGTGTCACAAAGAAAGTATACCTTGGATCTCCTTAAAGAAATTGGAATATAGGGCAAGGCCAGCCCATACTCCTACGGAGTTAAATAAAAAATTAGCTAGTGGCCATGATGGTACAATAGTAAATCAAGAGAGATATTAAAAATTAGTTGGAAAACTGATTTACTTATCTCACACACGACCTGACATATGTTTCCTTGTAAGTGTGGTAAGTCAATTTTCAAGTAACCCACAGAAATAGCATATGACAGCAGTATACATGATACTTCGGTACCTAAAGCAAACTCCAAGCTTAGGCTTATTTTTTGAAACATGAAGCACTAGAAGTGTTGAATTGTTCACTTATGTCAATTGGGACGGTCCAAAAGTTGATAGATGCTCTAGCACTGGGTATTGTACCTATGTATGGGGTAATATGGTAACTTGGAGGAGTAAAAAGCAACCAATAGTCTCTCGAAACTCTGCAATGTAACATCCCAAATTTTGAAGCAAAAAGTTTAGGAATATGACTAAGATAAGAAGGCTACTAAGCTAGTAAGAGCCAAAAAGTCTTAAACTTATTATGAGGAAAAGCTTAAAATAATTATGAAAGATTATTTTTAGACTGTGGAAAAAAAATTAAGGGAAAAATTATGAAATGTTATCTTGAGGATCTAGGATTATTAGGAAGGGAATAATTACGAAAAATTTGGCCTAGATAGTTTTAAAGCTATTATTTGAAATTTATGGCATATTTTTTTGGGAAATTCAAGGAAAAATAATGAGAGGATAAATTTTGGCCCATAAATTTTAGAGCCAATATTTTAAGGCTTAGAGAAGCTAATTGAGGAAGAAAAAAATCCTTATATGGGATTAAGGATGAAATCCTAATACCTATCCATTGTTTGCAATTAAATGAGTAAAGGACTAAGTTGCAAACAAAAGTCTTGTAGGGGGTCAAAAATGTGTTAGATATGATTAGTTTTGATGATGTCTTATATAGATGCCATTATTATTCAGAGCAAAAAGTTTATATCATATACATTGACTAACTACTGTATATTTAATGTAGATTAGTCTCGAGTTGTCTTATTGAGATTAATCAAGAAGGATATAAGAGGTTACGTAAAGAAGAACTTGCGAGAATGTCAAGAAAACAAGAAGTTATGAAAATATTTTGGGAATAATCAAGAAGAAGAAAAGATATTGAAGAAGGTGGAATTTCAAGAGAATGATGAGTCCAAAGAAGAAAGATTATGCCGAGATGGGTGATTGTTTATCTGACTGTCTGTATATGTTTGAACTGGGATGTTAAGTTCAAACTAAGAATTAAGAAGAATGATCAAGAGAAGAGAAGAAAGAATGAAGAACTTGCTAAATGGAATGAGAATATCATTATACAAGTTCCGAGATTGATTCTAGAAGTCTCCACGATTAAATGGAAGTTGGAATGGCTCAATTCAGTGTTAAATCAAGCAAATATGAGGTTCAAGATGAGAAAACTCGAGTTTAGGACACAAAACTCGAGGTTTGAGTTTCAAACCTCGAGTTTTGGAACTCAAAACTCGAGTTTAGAAGAACTGACTAGAAAACCTTGAGGTTTCAGTCAAAACCTCGAGTTTCCAAATGCTATCATCGCCTTTTCGCCCACTCGTTTCACGTTCAAAGACGGGCGACGTCTCGGTAATTCGACAATATCTTCCAAACCAGAGATCTGATTGAGATGAAACTAGACTCCCAATGCGTCATTTTGATATAAAACCCAAGCCCAAAGGAGTTCCGATCAAGGAGTTATGAATTGTACAAGTTGACACTGAAATTCACGCCATACAGCAAACCAAGCTTCAATGTTTTGAGTGTAACTCACAAAATACAAATCGGATTGAGCTGAAATTGGTGGCATATGAAAGTAGACTTACATAGATTTCCATCAAGAGTTGAACGAACCAAAACGGAGTTCAGACCAAGGAGATATGGTCTTCGAAAGTTGACAGTTATTTCAAGAAAGCTGAACAAAGTCAAAACCTCGAGTTTTCATCGACGAGAGCAACGAACTTCTGAGTATCTTCAAAACCTCGAGGTTTGGAACCAAAACCTCGAGTTTTGGTCAGACAGAGAGCAATCTAGAGTAAAGCAACCTCAAAAACTCGAGTTTTGCAAATAAAACCTCGAGTTTTCATCTCAGCTTCAGAAAATCACCATTTCGAAAATCCTGATTCTTCTGATAAACATCCAGATGATTACCCAAATGATTTATAACACTTCTTAACATTATTTATATCATTTGTGGACATGTTTCAGATGATCAAAGGCTGTTAAACTAAAGATCCAAGGGAAAGCAAATGCTGATGTCATAGTTGGTTCAGAAAACGAAGTTCTAACGGCTAGTTCCATCCGAGTCTAACGACTATATTTCTTTATCCAACAAATCATTAAATCTTCAAACGGTCATATATTGATCTCTACCTATAAAAGAGGACAGATTCAAGCAGAAAAACGTAGAGACACAAGATTACATCTTCAACATGCTTATACTCTGTTTTTCATAACATTTACTCTCTGTTTTCAATGCTCACATAGTTCTTCATAGAGAGTGAAGTGATTTGTATTGTTCTTCAGTGTTTATTCATTCACTTCTAAGAGAGAAGATTTATTGTAATCATTCCTTCCATACTATCTAAGAGTTACTTAAGATTGGGTGATCTTGAGTGGGAAACCCATTGTATTGATTACATTGTAAGGGAGTAAGTTCTAGTGAGAGAATTACTTCGAGTACAGAGTGTGTAATCAAGTGGGTGCATTGATTACGCCAGTTTGTGGGAGTGAATCCTAGTGAGAGGATTACTCCAAGTACGTAACGTGTAATCAAGTTGAAAGAAGATAGTGGATTGAAAATCTCAAGTGGAGCTTGAGGACCGGACGTAGGTCAAGGATTGGACCGAACCAGATAAATCTCGCTTTACATATTCTCTTCCTTATCTCTTATGTTTCCAAGATATATATTTGAATGACTGATTATCACTTTATAAATTATTTCTGTCACTCAAACAACTTTCAGTAAGTTGCGAAAAGAATTTCAAAGTCACTAAATTTTAATCAAACACCCAATTCACCCCCCTCTTGGGTGATAGCCAGGTCTTTCAAAATGATCAAATAAGACTATTTTGGAATGGGCCCCACATCATTCTCCTCTCTTTTTGCATGTGTGACACCTTACACTTCACTCTCTTAAGTTACGGACACACACGCCCACTTTTCCCTCATACTTCACACACACACACACACACACACACATTTCACACTTGATCATTTTCGAACCAGCCAACACACAAAGAGTGATAAACCGAAAAGAGAGAGAGTGAAGAGAGTTGAATATGGAAGAGAAGAGAAGTACACAAAGAGGAAGAAGAGGTTGAGGGATGAGCAATTTCCAACATGCAAAGCTTGTTTTAGGTTAAGGTAAGAGCCTAGATCTATAATCCACCTTTATTTTCTTGATTTGGAGGATATATTAAGAGTATATTGTGATTGGAAATCTAAAGGTTAGAGAGAAAAGTGAAAAACAAATGAATAAATCCATACAAACAATGTCTAGGTAAAAGCTAAGCTTGTTTTGATTAGTTCATGGCTTGTATGTCGGTTTTAAGGCATGATTTGAGGTTCTTTGGCTCAATAATGAAACACCAAAACTGTGCATGAAATGTAGAATTAAATGGTGTAAAATTTTTGCAAGATAAGTCATGGTTTGAGGTTCATGTTCTTGCTTTTATCTTTGTTTCTTGGCAACAAAACAGAGCTTTCTATGCATGTCGATTTTTAGAGCTAGGGTCTGAGTTTCTCATACAATCTGTTAAGGATATAGTACACTCCCTAAGCTTTAAAATGAGTGGTAGAACGTGTTAAACAGAGGTCTAGAACTCGAGATATGATTTTTCAAAGTCAAGTCATGAATTTGGAAAATCTGAACTTTGCAGCTATAATGATAATATTTGAGTAAGATAAAAACTGAGTAAACGATCTCTTATAACCTTAAGACTTTGTGTATATATAGCACACCTCTTAAGCTTTAATATGATCCCAAGAGAACATTAATTGGATAAGTATAGAAGGAGTTATGAATTTTTGAAAATGATCCACAATTATAGAGTAAAATCTGGACAGAGGTCACTTGTTGTTGAAGTGGGAATGGTATGCATATGCGTAACTTCTAGAACAATTTTTTCCTAGAAACTATACTTAATAAGGAGTTAATAGGATTTGGAATCACCTCATTTAGACATCTAGAACTCCATATATGAATTTTTAAAGTTTGGTCAGAAAATATGGAGAATTCTATTTCTAGATTCAAACTGTAATACCCGGGTAATTATTTATCTGGAATATTATATTTCGATAAATAATACCTATTGAAAATAGGTGAATATGTGGTTTCAAATAATAAGTAATAATTATCTTATTTCCTAAGGTAATTTCTATTGAAATTAGGGTGAATAAAGAGCTAAAAATCCCTAAATGCAATTGTGGGCCATAAAATACCCCGAAAATATTATGATAAATCCTAAGAGGCAATGAAATATTTATTAAAAATTGGAGAATATGTTGTCTCTAATTTAGGTAATTTTTGGGATTAATTTCCTTGGAAAATATTGAGGCAAGATTTAATATTATTTTGGGGATCATAATTGACCCCATGATTTTTAATATTTTACATGGGATATAAAATACCAATGTAAGTAAAATAATTGTGAGATAATGAGTTATCCTAATTAAGAAAATTATCAAAAATTAGTAAGTGGCTAATCTGGTAATTAATGGGATAATTAAGGTATAAAGTAAATGAATTAAAAATAATTTAAATAATTATTTTTAATTGGAGAAATTCGAAATTATTAAATAAATAAAAAATAAAAAAAATAAAATATTAATAAAATATTTTATGCTTAGAAAAATAAATAAAAAAAAAAAGAAAAAAAAATAAATATCATGATATTTTTGTAAAATTGTATTATTATATAATATAGTGAATAGTAATGGAATAAATAGGAAACGGATCCTATCTAGAGAACCAGGAATAGGAATTCCAAAGTTAAGGTAAAATATTGATCGGTGAGTTTTTACCTTCAAGTGACCTCTTCCGGAAGTTAATTCCGAGGCCGGTGAGCGCATTTGCCTAATAAGACGAAATAGGGAAAAATGCGAGATATTCACATTTTGGATTTGAAGAAAATAATTATAACTCAACATCTAGAGATGAGTTTATAATTATCTGGACATATTTGGAATCGTGAATTATTATCTAGAGATTGATGATTCCGAAAGCGATTTCGACACCGGACGTGTTTGGACACGTTTTTCGAAAAACTTCAACTGGACATTTGGAACCCCGTAAGGGACCAAAATCTAAGTTAAATTAGATATTATTGATGAGGAAGAGAAGATCTTCAAAGTTATGAATTCAGAATTTTGAGATTTTCCGAGACTACGCGAAACGTACACCGATCGGGAAATTCTATCGGATCGGGTATAAAGTAAGCTTGAGTCACCACTCTTGGACCAATGGCTTGCTGCCACATCACTCCCCAATGTCGACTAAGGGCTGCCCATGGTCAAGAATTAACCACCATTTAGCCTTTATTTTACTTGGTTATAAGGTAAGAGAAAATTACAAGATTTGGAATATGGAAATTACCAAAGTGGCACAATTTTTGCCTATATAAAGGCATGAGCACCTTCTTCATTTTTCACACCAAAAATATGCCCCTTAGAGAGAAGTTAGAGAGAGAAGCTCTGGAGAAAGTCTGAGCAAAGTCTGGGATATCTGAGCTAATCGAGCCGCTGTTGTGCCGCCGTCGTACCGCTGTTTTTCCCGCTGTCGAATTTCACGTTTTTCCGTAAAAGTTCTGTTGTACCGCCAAAAAGGTACCTTCGCGTACTGTAACACTAACGCTGATGTTTATGTTATGCATATATGTGCTATGTTTATTGTATGTGGTAGCTGATAGCTCTGTTGTATGTCATATACTGTCTATGCTGTTTGTATGTACGTTCGCGTACTGTAACACTAACGCTGATGTTTATTGTATGCGTCTATGTGCTATGTGTATGGTATGTCTATGTGAAGTAGTCGATAGCTCGTGGTATGCTTATTGTAGATTGTTATTATGCTTGCCGGGTGTTGGGATACGTTGGCTAAGTGCGAATACCATTGCTAAGTGCGAATACCATTGCTAAGTGCGAATACCATTGCTAGGTGCGAATACCATTGCTAAGTGCGAATACCATTGCTAAGTGCGAATACCATTGTGAAGTGCGAACCGTATGCTAAGTGCGACATATCTGCCAGGGGGCTTATATGATGTTGGGGTATGCTTGTTAGTATGCTCATATACTGTCTATGTGGTGTATATAAACATGAGGTTAACCGTTACCTGAGGTTCAATGGGCATTGAACCTCAGCTCTTAATATAGCGACAGGTTCTGAAGGAATGACTACCGAGGAGAAAGGCAAGCAGCACGCATAGGGACTCGGCTGAAGACTTTCCTCTACTGCTATTTACTTTTGAAAACTCTCGATCATTGTACCGTTTTTGTAATCAGCCAGACTTACGGCATTTATAAATATATGTATCAGTTACTCAATCGCTCCGATGCTCTACTCTGATCAGAAAAAAAATTTATACTGCTTTTGAAAATGGGATGTTACACAAACTATGTCCAATTTTCAAAACTTTGGTAATGTTTCAGCCATATATTAACTTAGTGATTATTTTTATTTAACAATATACTTAAAAATATTTAATTAGGAACTGAAATCACCTCATTTGGAGTTTTCTAGATTAAGTTTGATTTTTCCAAGTTCCATAAAAAATTATAGTCGATTTTATGTTAAGTCCGAAAATGATAATATTTTTGGATAAATGTATCTAGCCATGAGTTAAGAGTTTTGGGTAGGATAATAGGTATTTAATTATGTCTTGGTGAGTATATATGTAGAAGGATAAAAGATCACCAATGATGACCTATCTCTATTAATTTCAAAATTTATAAGAATTGACAATTGCTTGAGCTCAAGAAAGAGAAAAGTGAATCCAAAGGATTTTGATAAATATATAGTTTCAAAAGGAGTAATAAGTAAGTGAATAGCGTCCCTAATTTTATAAATGATATTTTTTATTGTTGAACTTTTATGTTTATTTCCATACTTAAAAGTATGATTTTATGAAGGAATATTTGTTAATAGTATATGAGTAAAGAATGGTGATTTTATTCATTATTATGTATTTTCTTTCAATTGTTTCAAAGCATAATTCATGATTATGCAGTTAAATGGAAATGAGACTTTTGAGATATTTTTCATACATTTTATATTGAAATGATCTTGGATTTTGAAAAGTTTATAAGCTTGAATTTATTATTTGAAACGTAATGTTTTTATGCGAGTTCTTAATATTTTAAAAGGATTTTATCGATGATTGAATTTGAAGGAAACTTTTGAAATATTGTTTGTGAAACTTCATGCTGGTGGATTTGATTATGCAGTATGAGATAGAGCTGTTATTATCTTGAAGGAAGAATTTTATTATTTTGATAAATTGACCCCAAGCATGCTTGAAAATGTTTTGGAGAGGATTGAATACAGAACGCTAGTTACTAACAAAGACATAGTTAACCTCGAGCTCACTTGATATTCATGGGATTTGTTCGCATGCTTGTTATTTGTAGGTTTTGTACCTACGCTTGTTTCGTAGCTTCGTCTTTGCACTTGTTTCATGGACCGTGTGTCCATGCTTGTTTCATGGCCTCGAAATGTAATACTCCTGGATAATTATTTATCCGAATATTATATTTCGATAGATAATACCTATTGAAAATAGGTGAACATGTGGTTTCAAATAATAAGTAATAATTATCTTATTTTCTAAGGTAATTACTATGGAAATTAGGAGAGATAAAGAGCTAAAATGTTATTTTAGAGCATTAAATGGCCTAAAAATATTATGATAAATCCCAAGAGGTAGTAAAATATTTATAAAAAATTAGAAAGTATGTTGTCTCTAATTTTAGGAATTTTTGGGATAATTTCCCTTGAAAAAATAATGAGGCAAAATTAAGTATTATTTTGGGATCATAAGTGACCCCATGATTTTTAATATTTTACATGGGATATAAAATACCAATGTAAGTAAAATAGTTGTGAGATAATGATTTATCCTAATTAAGAAAATTATCAAAAAATTAGTAAGTGGCTAATCTGGTAATTAATGGGATAATTAAGGTATAAAGTAAATGAATTAAAAATAATTTAAATAATTATTTTTAATTGGAGAAATTCGAAATTATTAAATAAATAAAAAATAAAAAAAATAAAATATTAATAAAATATTTTATGCTTGGAAAAAATAAATAAAAAATAAAAGAAAAATAAATAAATATCTAGATATTTTGAATAAAATAATAATATATATGGTAAAAGAGCCAACAGACGTTTGAGAATGGATATAAATAAAATCCTACACCAAGGTATAGGGATGTAGTCTAAGTCATCCGGACTTTTTATGAACCAAAGGAAATTCTATCTCGGATTGAGCGGTCTCCGAAGTCAATTTCGGAACCAACAGGGTATTTAAGACACCTGGATAGGAGAGAAAATGCGAGATAGAGGATTTAGAGTCAATACCGAAACAAGTAGTTGCTGTGAATTAGGAATCTAGTGACTTAGGTCGATCATATTACAAACCAAAGGATTTTTGCCTAGACGCCGACGCTTTCGAATTCAATTCCATAACCGAAGACGTATGTCCTAAAATCTTCAAAGCAGATAACGGAATACCCTTAATGGGATCATAAATTTCATTAAACTAGATATTCCTAATGAGAAAGAAAGAAACTTCAAACTCGCCATCGATTTCGCGATTCGTCAAGATTACGCGTTTCGACACCGGACCGAAACTTTATCTAAGTACGCTCGTATGTCACCATCAAGATGACATCATTTTGTTGACTATTGGGGAGGGGAGGTCGGCACAAGCAAATGGAGGGCCAAGAGTGTTTTGTCCTCAAAAATGCGATCCTACGGTCCTATATTCGTCGATCGAAGTTCGAATTATTTACCGTTCGCCATCCGTCTCTTCTATAAATACCAAGCTCCTCTTCTTCATTTTTCACACCAAAATCTGCCCCTTAGAGAGAAGTTAGAGAGAAGGGAGAGCTCTTGAAGTTGTAAGCCAAAGCCGGGTAAGTTCTTCTGGTCCTTAGTCTTTAGTTTCTGTAGATATAGTAGGAATGCTAGATTTATCTTTAATTTTTCAAGATAGTCTAGATATCATATTTAGGGTAAATATGATATATATTTCGAAAATATGATGAGGGAAAAGATCTGTCAAAATTCGGAGAGATAGAGCGAAAACAAATAAGCTCCGCGAAATTCCGCCAATTAGGGTTCGGGGGCAAAATGGTAATTTGTACCTAAAATGCCTGTTATAGTGCTAAAAGTTGTTAAATATTATCCTTATAGGATATCTCGTTATAATCGAACCACTTGTCCGAGCCAGCATTGGCCAGGTTGTCGCGCCGTCGTACCTGCTTTCACCCGTTGTCAAAAAGTACCGTTTTCCGTAAAAGTGCCGTTTTCGTCAACGAAGGTACGTTCGCGTACTGTAACACTAACGCTGATGTTTATTGTATGCATATATGTGCTATGTGTATTGTATGTGGTAGCTGATAGCTCTACTGTATGTCATATACTGTCTATGTTGTGTGTGGTACGTTCGAGTACTGTAACACTAACTCTGATATTTATTGTATTCGTATATGTGATATGTGTGTTGTATATGTGTTGGTGGTATGTTATTTGAAGGCATGGTGATGTTAGAGGATAACTGAACATTTGCATGCGTTGGGAGCGATATGTCCGTATTCGCTGGGGAGCGATATATCCGTATTCGCCGGGAGCGGCGTATGTCTTCGCCTGAGCGGTATGTCCGCATTCGGGCCGGGAGCGATACATGTAGGAATGGTTCATTTGTTATGATATACCGTATATGTAAATATGAGGTTAACTTAGTTACTCAGGGTCTCAGTATGCATTGACCTCGGCTCTTAACATAACATAGTCGGGTTCGGGAGGACCAAGGACCAGGAGAAAGGCAAGCAGTCGCATGAGATCCTAAATAAGATCTCTTCATGTGACACGGCATGGCTGCATGTCGGGGAGACACTTTTGTTGTTATTCACTTTAAAAACTCTCGTCATTGTACCGTTTTTGTAAATCGCCGGACTTTACGGCATTTATAAATATATGTATCGTTACTCAATCGCTCCGATGCTCTACTCTGATGGAAAAAAAAATTATACTGCTTTTGAAAATGGGATGTTACACGAGCCATGCTTGGTTAGTTACCTTCATGGACTGCGTGTCCATGCTTGTTTCATAGCCTTGAGCCATGCTTAATTAGTTATCCTCTTAGACTATGTGGCCACGCTTGTCATTTGTTCTATAAAAAGTCCTACGAAAAGATGGGGTTTGATAATTATGGTATAAATTGATTATATTAAATCAAAGGTTTTACTACATACTTGAATTTATTTGATTAACAATATTTTAAATAAAGTTCTATTTTATTCATGATTGTATGGTTTAGAGATTGAAGTTTATTGCAATATTGTTATTATCAAAAGATTTAAAAAATTTAAATTATTTACTTTTGTATTTCATTAATTTAAAAGAATGTGATGTTATTCACCAGAAAATTTGCTTTGGTTCAGACGATATTGCTGACCATGTACCTCCTACTGAGCAATAAAGAGTCTCCTTAAGGATTTAAAGTTCATTGGCTCATTTTGAAGTATTGCTACTTGATGTAATCAGAACACTAGTCTTTTGTATTAATATTTAAAGCTAGATGCTCTATGTAATTTATAGGTAGGATCCATGTATTTTGGAACACATGCTTATAAGTTTAAGGCTTAAGGAATGTGAGTTCACTCATATTCCTGTTAGTCACCCCTTTAGGTTTCAAGGTGTGACAAGCATAATCTGAACATAGGGCATTGTCCCTTGGAGTACGTGAAGGCATGTGGGCAATGCGACTTCTTAAAGAGATTAAGGCTGATCCAAAAGGACCCATAAAAGTATGGTGTGACAATATGTAAACAATTAGGATTGCAAACAATCCTATTCATCATGACTAAATGAAGCATGTGGAAATAGATCATCAATTCATTAGAGAAAAATTGGAAGCAAAGGTGATAAATCTATCATACTTTCAATTAGAAAAATAGGCTGTAGATATTATGACCAAGTCTCACTCAGAGAAAGTTCGAAGGCCTTAAAATCAAGTTGGGAATGATCAACATCTATTCACTAACTTGAGGGGGAGTGTTGGAATGGGCCTAGCTATTACTTATGGGCCTTTCTCACTTAAAACCTAATTTCCCTAATCTGTTATGTGATCAAATCTGTTTAAATTTTAAATTATTGTTTCCTTGATTTTAGGAGAGATTCTAGTGATCATATTTCCTTGATAATAGGAGAGATTCTAGTGATCTGATAAGGTTAACCACCTATGGATTTCTCCTATATATGTACACACATGTTAGATGAATAAAACATATCTGCGACTCTAAATATTTCAGATATAATATTATGGCATGTATATAAAAATGAGTTGTATAACATGATATGAATGTGAAAATCCAAACAAATTCTTATTGTGCTATTTATTGATAATTATTGTGATGATTATATTGGGATAAGATGGAGTAGTTTGCTCCACCATGAGGTGTAGACTCTATTATTGTATGATGGTTGGATTTTTGTTGTCCCACTAATTCAACAAGAGGCCATGACACTCCACTAGTTCAATGAAGGGAAAACACCCATGGTCTAGGCATGTGCTCTGTGAATTTTGGCCGATCCTCATCACATGACCAGTGAGCTTTTGAGAGGCTAGTAACATGGATAGTAACTTAGCCCATAGGTCTAGTCGGTGGAAATAAGGCAGTTCGGTTAGATTGATGGGAGGCAACATGGAAATTGTT
Source organism: Acacia melanoxylon (assembly GCA_019022615.1). NCBI lineage: Eukaryota > Viridiplantae > Streptophyta > Magnoliopsida > Fabales > Fabaceae > Acacia > Acacia melanoxylon. Next base: position 4,467,209 of record JAFJYJ010000030.1, on the reverse strand, counting down.
ATACGGAAATTGTGATATGGAATCTGTGATATGGAATTTTTTATATGAAAATTGTGATATAGAAATTTGAGACGGAATTTGTGATATGAAAATTGTGATACAGAATTTGTGTATGGAAATTGTAATATAGTATCACAATATAGATATTGTGATATGAAATGTGTGACATGGAAATTGTGATACATAATTTGTGATATGGAGTTTGTGATACAGAATTTGTTATATGAAATTTTTTGAATTATATCTCTTATACTATGTTATATAAATTGTTCCACCTGGTACCCCACGAAACATATTAGCATGTGTAATGAGTTGGATAGTTGGTTACCTAGGCTTTTGTTCTCCCCATTGATTTAACATTTTTCAAGTAATAGTTCTTTTGCTAGTCAATTAGGGAAGGCTTTTGAGGCTTGATTATTGTGATAATATTTGTAAACCCTCCTTTTTATTTATTTGGTAAACTGTTGTGTATTGACACTTTAGAGCTCATATTGCATACTCGATGAGTTATTATGTTTTGGATTATATTGTTTTCTATCATGAATAAGTAACTCAACTGGATATTTGAGAAAATTGTTATTTAAGTATTTTGATAATTGAGTTTCATATTGGACTTGTGGTCGGATGAGTATATTTGGGAGTTTGAGAAGTTCAAGGCCTAACTATTGATTGGAATTGTCTTAGTGTACAAATACTTAGAAAGATTTTGTCATCCATGATACATTTTAAATGATTAGTTTATTCTTTTCCATCATGGATAGACATTTTAAATGATTAGATTAAGGACGGGTTTGAACTATTGGAAATTATGCCCTAGGGGCAAGTCATTGTACTTTAAACGTTAATGCATTTAAAGTATTCTCCATTTAGTTATCATTTCATTTGCATGTTTATAGTGATAACCGTATCCCCGGATATATCTTATAGATTATCTTAAATGTCCCTGGTCGGTCATCTACTCGAGAGCAAAGATGAAATAAGACCAGTATAACTTTGATGAGGTATGGAGATACGAATCAAAGTCATGGGTACTTGTAAGAGTACAAGGTGCTGGACCGAACCACTATGAGAAAGCTGCATGGATTTAGTCATAAGTTTTTCTCATGTATAACTGTGTCACAACACCCTTTGACCTAAGATCATCATGGATTCCTACATGAGAGTTGCTGGTCTTTGACCTAGTCAAAAGTCACCTTTGACCGGGTGATGATAAAGGCTTCGATCGGGATTAGTGGTTTTCATGCAGAGGAATGTGAATGGTCAAGATGGAATTTGTCCCTCACATTTGTAGAGAGATATTATTGAGCCCCTCGATGAGTAAGTCTGAGAAATGTATGGCTATACTACGATGGAAAGGAGTTTCCATTTCAATTGTTAGACTACTCAAGAATCGAGAAAGTAATAGTCAAGAACAGGAAGTTGACATTATCCATGCCTCATCCTTGACCAAATTATCGCGTGATAAAAGGGAGTGACATGGTTGTACGATAGGTTATATCGTATTATCGATCCCCATATGAATCGGGTAGTCATAATGTCTTGCTAGAAGCCGCTTGCGACTTGAGGGGCGATACGCATTGGCCCGCCAATCTCATGTAGGCTAGGTCACACAAGAATAACCTAACACGAGCAAAAGTGTCCAAATTCATTGAATCTTATATATGTCTAAGATTTAATGAGTACAACTTTAATCTAGGATATATATTATATTATATTATAAATTCAAAATTAAATAATGATGATATTATTATTTGTTTTGTATTTAATTTATTTGATAAATTAAATATCTAAAACAAATAGAGATATTATATCTCATATTTAATTTTTGAATAAAGATATCATATATCGATTTAATTTAAATTGAGATATAGTATCTCGATTTAATTAAATAGATAGATATCATATCTTAGATTTAATTTATAGAGATAAATTAAATCAAAAGGCTTTTAATTCGATTAAATAAATAGATTAGATTAGATCTATTGGATAGATTTAATTAATATATTATTTTAATCCAAATTCAAATTTCAAGATTAATAAGGATTAATTTTGAATATAATACATCTATTGGGTTTTGAAAACTTACGGACATTTTGCAAGATGTATTAGAAAAGCCGCGAGAAACCCTAGAGAGAGAAAAGAGAGACGCGAAAATACCGAAGGCGCTAACACGCCGTCGGTGTTGGAGGTTATTCGTGTGGATACCGGTAGAGGGAGTGGATTCGTAGAGTCGGCTCCTATTGATCGAGTAGGTAGCCCACGAGAACGAATCGAACGAAACGCTCACGAGTTCGCATAGGTACGGTTTCTAACGAACCTTGATTTAAACATCGTTGATGGATCCTCTCAATAGGATTCATAAATTTTAATGGATGAGAATCCTTCCGCTACATGTACGGATCCCAACATGAACCATCATTGCACACGTGTGAAGTTGAAGAGGAGCAGTCACAAGCAATGGTGGGTAATGAATGGGTACTTGATTCTTGTGCCTAGTCATTGGAAAATGAAGAAGCATGTACAGAGTATCATCATCAGCGTGGGGAAAGGGAAAGGTTTCGAACGATAATGGCGTTTGTTGTTTTATGACAGTTTTTTCCGTAACAACCCTTATTCTTAAGAGACAAAATATAATGATTACTAATTACAACCGTTATTTATTTGCATATCTTTCTAATATGTGATGGGTTTTACTTAATAAACATTATGTATTTTATTTTTTTAATAATTTTGGTGGTTGATTATGCAACCACCATTTTACAAAAAGAAGAAGAAGACAATGTATATAAACAAACTAGTTATGGCGATGTTTTAAGAAATTGATGCATCATCGCATTCTTCCTTCTCCCGCAGGCGGATCCGGGAAGAAATATTAGGGGGGCAAATATATACTCATTAACTATTTTTTTTAAAAAAAGTTGGGGGGGTCAAATGTATAGTAATTAACTAATTAAAAAAAATATTTGGGAGGCCAAATGTATAATAAAAGTATTTTAACAAGTCTAATAGATAAGATAACACACCTTTTTACATTATATTAATTTTTTAAAACAAATTTGTGAACACTTTTCTTTTTGGGGCCCGGGGATTCATACACTAAGCTCTGCCCATGTTCTTTCGTAACTTGTTCACCTTCTCGTTCAAAGAGCGAACAAGAGTGGTAAGTCCTTCAAGCACTGGTCCATGTGTCATTGCTCTCGTAAGTAAACCTGGACCATATGATGAAGCTCGTAGGTTGTGTGGATGAACCCTTCAATTCTTGTTGGTGGAGGGATCTCATCAATCATTTTTTCCCCAGATAATGAATCAAAAGTTCTCTTGCATTTTTCCATGATTTTGGTGAAAAACAAGAGCTTGCAATTGGCCATGAGAAGTTGAAATAGAAGTAGAGTATAGTTTTCAAAAGTTTATATAGATAGGGTTTTGTGGATTATCGAGCTGTCGCGTCTTTTAGTTTTAAAGATAATTATATTTTATAAATGGTGACGGTTGGTTTTTAATAACCTTTAGGAATTTGAAATGGTATTCTAATAAGCAAAGGTTTTTCATAATAACCATTACCTATTGACTTTTTTTAAAAAAAAAAAATTAATGTGTGCATGGTTGCATACATCAATCACCATATCACACGGAAAAATTACTAAAATAGGTTAATTTAATTAGAGATATATGAAAATGTACTTTAAATAAGAGTAGTTGGGAAAAAAAAAGATCTTTGAAAGTTCTACCAAATTGTTGTTTCTTTAGAAACGTAATATTTCTCATTCATATTTTACGGTTAATTGTTATAACCATTATGTTTTTGTTTTTGATATTAAGACGGAAGACGAATTGTTTGTAAGTTTTACATAACGGTTTTCCCGTAAAAAAACCGTCATATTTTACTACTAGAAAGAAGGCTTTTTGGATCGGACCTATCGAGCGGTTTTAAAAGTTTAACACTTTTAAGACTAGATAATGACAACTGATCAAAAAGTAAAATTTAAAAAATCAGAAAAAATCTAGATTTCAAAATCCCGATGAAGAAGCGATTTTGAGATCCGAATTTTTCTGATTTTTTAAATTGAATTTTTAGAACAATTTCTTTTGCTAAGATTTTGAGATATGGATTTTAATATGTAGATAAGATATCATAAAATTGCGTAAGAGGAGCTACGATTTTGTGAGATCTTATAATAAAATCCATATGTTAATAAAATGAAAGATAAATTTGAAAAAATTAAGAAAAAAAGCATACATAATAAAATCGCAACAAAACATTCAACAATAAAAATAATAGAATAGTAGAAAATATTATATTAAACGATACATTCAAGTTTTCTAGATTTAAATAACAATAACATATTCGATAAAAGTAAAATAAAGAGAAAAACGAATTTGGCATTATCATGGAAGAAATCTGGCAGTGGCCATACAAGCATCAATCTGGGTGATGACTCAATAAGAGCTTGAGATTGTGCAATCTTCATATAAAGAACATAGATTTGGACTCGATGGGCATGGATCTGGACATGGTGAGCATAGAGGAAGCCATCGAGCACGAAGAAAAAGACAAGCACGAAGAAGAAAACTAGTGTTGAGGAAGCCATCCAAGGATATGAAGAGCATAGATTTGCAGTTGATGAGTATATATCTAGACATGACGAACATAGACCTGGAAGGCAACAAACATGAAGAAGCCAACAAACACGAAGAAGCTAATGAGCATGAAGAAAAACACAAGCACAAAGAAGAAAACTAATGTCGAGGAAGTCATCGAATGAAGATGGAGAACTTGTTCCTCTTGAAGTAGTTGGGGAGAAGATCACGAGTGATGAGATGAGGAAGGGGAGAACTTCATAAAAATGGCAAACGTAGATGAAAAGGTGCAAAGATCGTGAAACTTGGTTTTAAAAGGGTAGTCGAGTGAAGTTTAGATAATTTTATCACTACTAGCGGTGAAAACTGTGTATTTGTAGAGATTTCAACCACTACCAACGACATGCGTAGCGGTTAGACAAACCACTTTAAAAAGTACCGTAACAAGCTATTTTGTAGCAGTTAAAATAATCTACTACTCAAGTAACATCAATGCTATAAGTAGCGGTTACTAGTCAACGCTGATGAATGACATCCGGACGACAGATTGTGTTAACATTTTGTAGCAATTTGAAAACTACAACAAGGTGAAATTGCAAATATTTGTAGCGTTTAAGTAACCGCTACTAACAATGTCCAAGAATTTTTAAAAATAGTGGGAAAGTGTTAACACTAGTGCAAAAAAGGGTTTTAAGACCGCCTCATTTAGACCGGACTTTCGACGCCCGGTCTTAAAGGTATGACCGAAAGGGCGCTTTGTAAATATAAAGAACTTCTTATGTATGACCGGTGGCTTTTGTAAATATAAAGAACTTCTTATACCAGATCATTTCTTCATAGGTTTTAAATATATTATTCAAACCCGTTAAAAAACAAACCGGTCTTAAAAATGTTATTAAAAAAATTCAAATATCAATTACTTTATGGAGAAATCTCACACAACCGGACTAATATTTTTTTTGGTCCAAAATAATAAGGAAAATTTTAATATAAAGGTAATAAAGTTTTAAGACCAAACATATTTGAAAGCCGGTCTTAAAAGTTATTTTTTTAAGACCTGACATAAATGCGGCGTATAAAATATAGAAAAGAGAAGCGATAAAAAATTAATTACTTTTAAGACCGACTTAAATATGACCGGTCTTGAATATTAATTATTAAGACCATCTCTTTTTTTATCTCGGTCTTAAAAATGAACCGCCAAATAAACATTTCTTCGCGTGAAAGCTTTTGTTACTCTCACCGAAGAACCTCTCGTTCACGTTAAAGAAACCCTTCCCGTTGCATTACCTCTTCTTGTCTCGAAAATGAACGGTGAAAATGATTCTATTCGTGTTCCAGGAACACCAGTTACTGGTGTGACTGGTGTGAGTCAGAACGGACCCTCTTCATCTCACAATGAGCCTCGTAACCGCCCTGCACGCCATGGTAGAAGAGGCACACGAATGATGGATGTAACCTTAAGTCGGACTTCTAGCTCAAGGCTAGAGATTCAGTTTGATGAAAAGTTGGAACCTTTCGGTCCCAAGAAATCCAAATATACTAGTTTTGTTGGCTATCTAGTACGCAGCAAGGTTAGCATCTTGACAGATGAGTGGAAAAATGTGGACACAGACACAGTAAAGGATCCTATTTGGGACACTATCCGGCTTACATACACTGTCCCTGATTGTCAGAAGTTGAAGACAAGACATTGTCTTATTGTGCTGATCGGTGGAGGAAGTTTAAGACCTTTCTAGATAACAAGTATATTTTTGCCGAGGTTCAGGCTGAAGAAAATCCTTGGGACTAGTACACATTTATTGATGAACAAACTTGGCAATAATTTGTTCAGATGCGGACCACTCCTGAAGCTCTGGTGAGTTTATATTTAGTTTTTTTTGCTATTTTGTTTGCTTATTAACCTGTGCAGATATGTGAATGTTATTGTGTTTATCTAATCCTTTTAGTTAAATGGTTTGGTGTGTGAATAGAAGTATACATTTCCTGCCTTTGTCTATGCAAGTCTGATATGTAAACTCTGAAAAGGTAAAATACTAAGAAGGTAATTAGGGAAATAATAATGGCATAAGAGTCAAGCCATTATTAGTGTCTTAGTTCTATTATAGTAGGTAGTGGTTAGACATTGCTGTTAGTTAGTTAGTTAGTTAGTATGTTAACTGTGTAATGGTTTCGGTGCAAGCTGTTATTGGGCCTTAAGAGTCAAGCCTCTAACTATATATAAGAGGTTAGTCTAATATGTGTAGGAACCAGTTATGATGAATGAATGAATTGACCGAGTTGGCGATTTCCGCAACTCCTTTCCTCTCGTTTCTCCCAATTTCTTCTACAATTCTACATCTTTCTTAAATAAAATGTTGAAACTTGATTAAGTGAATTTGACTAATGTTTGACCTTCATATGAAGCGAAGTTCTCTAATTTCTCATTAGTGAGATGGCTGGAATTCATAATTAATAGTTTTTTTCAATTCGATTCACGAAAAGAAGGGAATAAGCACAGAGATAGGAGAAAGAATGATTGCCCGCATAGGGCTTCTCGCGGCGGATATGAAATGGCTGAAAAAGAATTGATGGCGGCCAAGCGGAAGAGATTGGAAGATGAAGTTGAATCCAATCCTTCTGCGATAGTTGATCAGTCATCTCCAATACGTCGCGAGGAGTTGTGGTTGCAAATCCGGCAAAAGCCAAGCGGCGCCTACACGAGTGAACAAACTCGTGTAGTTGCTGAAAGAATTGTAAGTATCGTCATTGTTATTTTTTAGTTACTAAACATGTTTCATTACTAAGCTTCTCGTTATCCGTATCTTACGGGAAGATCTTAAAAAGAAAGAAGCGGAGGGATCTTTTGTGTCGGACGGGAGGAATAATGTTCGGCCGCTGCGGCCGGAAAACTGGATCACGTGGGGCGTGTAAGGGGGTTGGAGGACGGGTAGGCCTCGAAGGAATACTTTGGTAAATCCAAACGCCACAAACAAAGTATGGTTACCCGGGAGGAGATGGAACAAACGGTGGCCAAAATAAATGAGGAAGCAGTGGCTCAAGAAGCTTCATTGACTGCAAAGTTTCAATCACGGATGAGCAAGATGGAGGAGGAAATGAATGAATTGAAGCTGCTTTTGAGCTCTCGTCCAGAGAGCAGTGTTCCTTTCACACATTCTCCTGTACCTATGCAGCAGAGCACTAGGGGGAGCTGCATTGTTGGACAGTCAGAGCAACCTTGTGACCCGTATGTGGAGGATCGTGATAGTCAAAGACGATTAGTTGCAAAAAGGGACCGGCCCACAACTTGGGGATCAACCGTACACCACCAACAAATGGTGATGATGAAGTCGAGTGTCGCTTGAAAAGGTGATCATTGATGCACCTCTCCCTCTCCCAACCGATCACCGAAGCTTGTGAGTGATGTCAAGGGAACCTTCATCTCTTGGCCGGTGAAGCTTGTACATGTCTCTACTCCTCCCGAAGCTTCATCCCCTCCTCCTCAAGTTCCATCCCCTCGTCAAGCCGCATCCCCTCCTCCTCAAGTTCCATCCCCACCGCTAATTTGATCGCCAAGGAAAAAATATCCGATTTGGCAAAAAAAGGATATTTTAAAGATAAATCGTGGCCTGTCAATGAAGTAGTAGGCGTCCATCATCCTGAAGAGGTTTACCTTGACAACGAAGATGTAACATCCCTGCTGCTTCCTGGACAGGAGCTTACTAATCCAATCCTTCAACTGTTTATGAAGTAAGTATCTTCTTCTGTGAGTACATAATTTAAATGCATTGTTTAGACACACACACACACACATATATATATACTAATTCCCTGATCGATGTCATTATTGTAGGTTCATGCATCAAGAATTGGTTGAACAGGGCAGAATCAATGATTTTGGTTTCTTGTGCCCAGTCTTTGCAAGTACAACACCCTTGAAGAATAGACAAGAATACATGTCAACGAGGGTGTGTGAAGTGATAAGAAAGGTGTACGTGTTTCCATACTACCACGGGTACATATCACAATTCTTGTCTGCAATTCACTTAATTCTGCTACATATATCACTGAGTACTTTACTACTATGAATTTTCAGCCGCCACTGGCAGTTGGTCCTCATGTGCATTGAGGATCATAAAGTTATCTTCTTATGCTCCACTCACAGTGAGCCAGGGGCTACATTGACGCAGAGCGTCAACGAGTAAGCATGTCATTTTGATTCTCTTGTCTGAAATCTCTACTGTGAATTTTCAGTGAACATTATTGATATATTTGTGATTTTGATGATAGTGCCATGAAGACCTTCTAAATCGAGGTAAACAAAAGGCGTGGGTCTCAGGACACTTATCCTAAATGGTACAAACCACAGGTTAGTACATATTTGGACACTGGCACACTGCCTTGTGAACTTGGTCAGTAAGCTATATATGCTAGCTCTTATATATATTTCTTGTTCGTTTTAGACCCGTCGGCAACCAACGGGGTCCAACTTATGTGGCATCTACGTCATGAAACACATATATGATATTATCACGAAAGGAACGACTAAATTAACTGCAAAGGTAAATGTATTTGATGTTACATATTATGGTTGAATTGAGTTTCTGGCTTAATGTTACATATGAAATATGCACGCAAGTTAATTCAGTTTCTATCTTTGATGTTACGTAGGTTTGCCGGCCTGCTCCTTTCCGGATGATGAAGTGGAGCACATACGCAATGTGCTATGTGAATATCTCAGTATGACCTAATTAAGTCTTAAATTCATTTGTAAATATACATACGCAATGTGTAATTCAATAATAAATTTGTTTATTTTTTTCGAACAATTCGTTCATTCATTCAAGCTATTTAGTGCTTAAAATTTGAGGTACAAGATGTTGTAAATGAGCAATAAGATACTCGAAAAGTATTCGCGACTTCTATGACCTAAATTAATTAAGGGAAAAGAATAATTCAATGAGTTATGCCTAAAATTATATATGAGAATTAAATCATGAAGAATAGCCAATGATTTAAACTTAATTGGAAAATTATGAATTTTTTTCCTTGTAATCTGTAAAAAAAAAAGGAAAAAATAATAATAATAATGAATAAAGTACTCAAGTGACTTTTATGACCGCATATTTTTTAAAGATCCGGTCCTAAAAGAATTTTAGGACCGTATATTTGTTAAAACTACGGTCTTAAAAGTATTCGTTTATTTTACAAATATGGCGAGACCATTAGGACCGCATATTTATTAAACATCCGGTCCTAAAAGTCTTCGTTTATTTCTAAATACTTTTAGGACCGCATATTATCTAAAAATCCGGTCCTAAAAGTCTACGTTTAATTAAAAAATATGGCAAGACTTTTAGGACGCATATTATATAATCATCCCATCCTAAAAGTCTACGTTTAATTATAAAAATATGGCTAGACTTTTAGGACCGCATATTATATAATCTTCCGGTCCTAAAAGTCTACGTTTAATTATAAAAATATGGCAAGACTTTTAGAACCGCATATTATATAATCGTCCGGTCCTAAAAGTCTACGTTTAATTATAAAAATGTGGCTAGACTTTTAGGACCGTACATTTGTTAATTATCAATACCCTGAAAATATTATGATAAATATCATATGGCAACAAATACTGACAAAAACTTGGGAAATATGTTGTCTCTAATTTTATGAATTTTTGGGATTATTTCCTTGAAAAATATAGAAGCATAAATAAAATATTATTAAAAGCACTTTTTGGCCCCATGATTTTTAATATTTTACATGGGACATAAAATACCAATGTCAGTGAAAAAGTTGTGAGATAATAATTTATCCTAATTATGAAAATTATCAACAATTAGTAAATGGCTAATTAAGTAATTAGTGGCTAATTGTTTAGATTAAGATATAAGTAAATTAATTAGTAAATAATTAATTTAAAGGAGAAATTCGAAATTAATAATTAAATAAATAATAAAATATTAATAAAATATTTTATGCTTAGAAAAATAAATGAAAAATAAAAGAAAAAAATATCTAGATATTTTGAATAAAAAAATAATATAATCGGTAAAGAGCCAACGGGAGATATGAGAAACGAGATATAAATGAAATTCTACCTCAAGATATAGAAATTTAGTCTTTTACCACTGGACCTTTTATGAACCAAGTGAAATTTATCTCGGATTGAAATGCGGTCTCGGAAGTCGTTTACAAAACCAACAACGTAATTAGAGTACTTAGGATAATTAAGATAAGGCAAATAGTGCTAAAAGTGACTTATAGAAAATGCACCGTGTTTTTCAAACCAGGGATATGGTTACTTAGATCGGATCATATTACGAACCGAATTTTCACGCAAGAAGTTTGGGTTCTATCGGAAGTTATTTCCGTAATCGAGAAATGACGTTTGTCCGAAAATCTTCTAAAATAACGGAATACCTTAATGGGATCAAAAATATAGTGAAACCCGGTAGTTTTAAAGAGAAAGAATGGAACTAAAAAACCTAGTTCCCGGATTTTTGAGATTCGGCAAAATTACGCGATTCGGACCGATCGTGGAAACGCTATCGGTAAGTCGGCACATGTGATGTCATGCATGACATCATCTTCTTCTAGAAGGATGATGTCAGCCAAATAGGTGTAAGGCCAAGATCGAGCCACGTGTCAAAGTGCGATCTGACGGTTGAAATCCGATCTGAAGACAATTGATGTAATTCCAACCTTGTACCTCCTTGCTTCTATAAATAGCCAAGCCCCTTCTCCTCATTTCTTCACACCAATAACCGAAATATAGAGAGAGAGTAGAGAGAAGGAGGAGCTCTTGGAAGTTCTAGCCAAGCCACATAGAGACCCGGCTGAAGACTTTCCTCCGTTGTTATCTACTTTTGTAAACACTGGGTACAATGTACCATTACTGTAATCAGCTAGACTTACGGCATTTTAAATATATGTATCAGTTACTCTTACGCTCCGATGCTCTACTCTGATGAAAAAAATATATACTGCTTTTGGAAATGGGATGTTACACTTTGGTATCAGAGCAGTTGTCCTGGCATAGATCTGACTAAGTTATTCCAAAACCTTTTTGTTCCGAAGGCGGGGCTAGTCTATGTGGATCGGCCAATCGATCACCCTAGCACGGTGAGGCTCCCATGATAGACACCTACCTGGCCAAATTGGTTGAGTAACGGAGTTAGGCTCTACGCCTTTTTAAAGAGCATGTTTTGAAAATGAGTAATGATATAGCCCTAAGTCGGTGTACCGGTTTGATTGGTATACCATTCGAACCGATGTACCATCCTCTCGTCGGTGCATCATTCTAACCCGGAATCGCAAATCCATCGTCCATATTCATATTTGATATCGACCCCACGATCATTCTCGATAACTCGATATCGATCTCGGTAATTCGATAATTTCGATAACCCCGATATCAATCTCTGATAACTCTGATATCAGTCTCTGATAACTCTGATAATTCTGATAATCGTCAGTTTGTACTGGACGACAATTCTATCCTAACCTAGAGCTTATATGTGGAGCTGGGCCACGCCGGATGAAGTTCTGAGATCAATAAAGATGACTCATGTAGAGAAACTCCTGACACATATTTTCGTACTCATTTTTGAGTAGAAAGAACCAACGAAATTATGACGAAGGAAAGGTTGCGGGTGTCTGTTTATTTACGGTGTGAATACTAAGTGCGATAGAGTCTATGTGTGGTATAAATGCTAAGTAAAGTATGTGATATGTTACTTGTTGTTTTTCTTTTAAATCTAAACGTATTCACTCATAAAGAGAAAGAACGAGATATGGCGAATTTAAGAGGAACCGGAGCTACCAGAGGCCGAGGCAGAGGCCGGGGCAAGGGCCGTGGTGGAGGACGAGGTAGACAACCTCGGGTGGATCCAATACCAAACCAACCAGAGCAGAATGAAATGCAGGAGATGAGGGGAACTCTACACGAACTGAGGACTCTTGTTGATGAACTTCTGGAAGAAAGGCGGGAAAGACAAGCTGAGAGACAAATAGAGGATCGACATGCTGAGGAAGAAGAAGATGAGGAGCAAAGTGAGGAACGTGAAGAAGAGGTAGAGGAGTCGACATATCGCATCCACCCTCGACGAGGAAGAGTAGTGGAGGCCACACAACACTAGGTCACGCAATTTTGTAAACTCAAGCCGCCTGGTTTCCATGGGAAGAACGATTTGGCTGAAGATTGGCTGATGAGTCTAGACAAAATATTCGAAGTCATGGATTGCCCGGATAATCAGAAGGCTCAACTTGCTATTTATAAACTCGAAGGCGATGCGCATAGATGGTGGAAAAGCGTAGCTACCACGTTGCGAACACGTTATTGCCCTGTTACTTGGGAGAAGTTCCTGGAAAAATTCAATGAACAGTATTTGCCTCCCTCAACGCAAGTGATCAAGGAGGAGGAGTTTCTCCATATCAAGCAAGGTTCCGAGGAATCCTTTGACAATTACTATGCCCGGTTCACCAATCTGTCGCAATATTTGTCGTATCTAAAGAGTACTGACAACGAAAGCTAGAAGGTGAATAGGTTAATTTACGGGTTAAGATATGAGATAAGGGAGAAGCTGGTATCTCATCAGTATGCTGAAATGGCTCAAGCTGTGGAGTCTTGCCGACTGATTGATCGGAACTTGAAGGAATTACGGAGGAATAGACCTTCCAACAGTAGCAGTGCAGGTCGTAGCGAGGTCAACCGTGAAAATTCCTCGCGGAAGAGAGAGGCATCATGGAGTGACTACCAAAGAGAAAGTAAGAGGCCACTTCAGACTGGGCAGCAGTACAACCCTGGAAGGTCGGGACCCCGATCGTGTCCAAAATGTGGGAGGTATCATCCTCGAAGTACTGATTGCGATGGGAAGCTGATATGCTTTAAGTGTCAAAAGCCTAGACACATTAGCGTGCACTGTCCGGAGAAAGCTGCAATGTCAAGGTCACAGAACCCAGGTCGAGTGTACACACTAACATGTACAGAGGACGGAGGACTTCCGGAGATGGTCCAAGGTACTATTCCATCTAGTAAGGAATCCCCTAGGAATGCATGCCTATAGATTTCCCCTATGGTTTGATAAATAGTTATCTTACTTGCCGCGAAAATTTTAGTTTCCGATACATATCTCTTGGTTATTAAAACCGGACCGCGATCGTGTCATTGAGTTGGAGGTATCTTGTGTTGTCATGGTGTATGGGCGCCATGGAAACATGTAAGGTATCTTGTGTTACCATGGTGTAAGGGCACCATGGAGACATTTTGATATCTGGTATTGACCGAGGTATATGGGTGCCACGGGAAATACTATATATCAAAGTACGACATGACAAGATCTTTACGGTCAAACCTGAGCGAATTCTCGATCATCAAACGGAGCGGCTGACATATAGAGAAAAGTTCCGGAGCGAATAGTCCGAAGGTTAGTTTGTACAGAGTCTAAATTGGTATAGAGCAAATTTCGAGGGCGAAATTTTGTTTAACGGGGGGAGAAATGTAATACCCTGAAAATATTATGATAAATATCATATGGCAACAAATACTGACAAAAACTTGGGAAGTATGTTGTCTCTAATTTTAGGAATTTTTGGGATTATTTCCTTGAAAAATATAGAAGCATAAATAAAATATTATTAAAAGTACTTTTTGGCCCCATGATTTTTAATATTTTACATGGGACATAAAATACCAATGTCAAGTGCAAAAGTTGTGAGATAATAATTTATCCTAATTATGAAAATTATCAACAATTAGTAAATGGCTAATTAAGTAATTAGTGGCTAATTGTTTAGATTAAGATATAAGTAAATTAATTAGTAAATAATTAATTTAAAGGAGAAATTTGAAATTAATAATTAAATAAATAATAAAATATTTTATGCTTAGAAAAATAAATGAAAAATAAAAGAAAAAAATATCTAGATATTTTGAATAAAAAAATAATATAATCGGTAAAGAGCCAACAGAGGGAGATATGAGAACGAGATAGAAATGAAATTCTACCTCAAGATATAGAAATTTAGTCTTTTACCACTTTGGACCTTTTATGAACCAAGTGAAATTCTATCTCGGATTGAGCGGTCTCGAAGTCGTTTCGAAAACCAACAACGTAATTAGAGTACCGGATAATTAAGATAAGGAGATAGTGCTAAAAGTGACTTATAGAAAACGCACCGTGTTTTTCAAACCGGGATATGGTTACTTAGATCGGATCATATTATTAACCAACTGATTTTCTCGCCAAGAAGTTTGGTTCTATCGGAAGTTATTTCCAGAATCGACGTTTGTCCGAAAATCTTCGGAAAATAACGGAATACCTTAATGGGATCAAAAATATAGTGAAACCCGGTAGTTTTAAAGAGAAAGAATGGAACTAAAAAACCTAGTTCCGGATTTTTGAGATTCGGCAAAATTACGCGATTCGGACACGATCGGGAAACGCTATCGGTAAGTCGCCACGTGATGTCATGCATGACATCATCTTCTTCTAGAAGGATGATGTCAGCCAAATAGGTGTAAGGCCAAGATCGAGCCACGTGTCAAAGTGCGATCCGACGGTTGAAATCCGATCCAAGACAATTGATGTAATTCCAACCTTGTCCCTCCTTGCTTCTATAAATAGCCAAGCCCCTTCTCCTCATTTCTTCACACCAATAACCGAAATATAGAGAGAGAGTAGAGAGAAGGAGGAGCTCTTGGAAGTTCTAGCCAAGCCGCATAGAGACCCTTTGAAGACTTTCCTCCGTTGTTATCTACTTTTGTAAACACTGGGTACAATGTACCATTACTGTAATCAGCTAGACTTACGGCATTTTAAATATATGTATCAGTTACTCTTACGCTCCGATGCTCTACTCTGATGAAAAAAAAAATATTGCTTTTGGAAATGAGATGTTACATTATCCGCTCCTAAAAGTCTATGACGAGACTTTTAGGACCGTATATTTGTTATTTGTCCGCTCCTAAAAGTTTAGTCTTAAATATTTTTTTAAAAAAATATGGCTTAACCTTTAGGACCGTGTTTTTGTTAAACTTCCGGTCTTAATAGTTTTCCTTTAAACAGAAATGTTGACTCTTTTTTCAGACAAATTATTAAAGTTCAAGGCAACCGAGGTTCTGGCGTTCTGCTCAAGCTAGGACTCTCTTTGTCGTCGATGTTACCTCTCCTGATGTTGAGCAGCGTTATCGGTTTCCCTTTTCTTTGTCTCTTTTCTTTTTGTCGGAAAAAGAAGGAAGATAATGAAAAGGACACGAAAATATTCAAATCGGGCGGTAAAACCGACGACAACGACGGTCCAACCTTGAGAAGAATAGTCACTTTGTTTGTTTTTATTGGAATAAGGTAAACATTTTTTGTGTGTTTTTTGTGTGTTTTTTTTGTATGTTCTTAACCAACGACAACGACGGTCCAACCTTGACAATGTTTTGTTTGTTTCCTTTTTGTCGGAGAAAGAAAAAAGATAATGAAAAGGACAATGCGAGACTTTTAGGAAACAAAAATAATATATATTTTTTGATCTTTTGCCGTTAGGGGGCAAAGCAGCAATCAGAAAAAAACATAAAAAAACTACTCCCCCCCATCGTTGTCGGAGGGGAGGAGTCGTCGGAGAGGTCGTCAACGTCGTCATCGTAGGATCGTACTCAACGTCCTAGGCATCGAGTACCGCGGTCGCTTGTTATTGATCGTGTGATAGACACTGAAACAATTGGCCCAAGCGTCGGTCTATATGATCAACGCGGGCCAGGAGGTGCTGCATCATCTGGTAGAATGAGGGGTTCGGAGGCAGCGAAGGAGGGTACGGAAAAGGAGGACCTAGTGGTGGTGGAGTAGACATTACGGTGGAGGTTTTAGAAGTGATGGAGAAGAATGTGAAGGAAGTAAAGTAACATCAGGTTTAAATAGAGAACCCTTCCTGAACAATGTGAAACGCTGGAAACAATAACGAGGAGACACATAGTTCCTCAGAATACGAGGAGACGCCTAGCTGGGAAGTTTATCTGGAAGTCGAAGAGACTCTGAATCATTCATTTCAACAAAGTGTAAGGATACGACTCTACTGTCTGAGTAATTTGAAAAGAATGAACCTTTAATACCAGATATTGTAAAAGGTCCGTTCTTAAAACTAATATTTATTAAGAAAAAATTCTTACTTTTTGAAAAAATAGAATTGAAAAAAATAAATGAATTCTAGGACCGGATACAAGGTAAAAGGTCGGTCTTAAAAGTGATTGAATTGATTGAAAAAAATAAATAATAGACTTTTAGGACCGGATATATAATAAAAGGTCGGTCTTAAAATCAATTGAATTGAAAAAAAATTAGAATTTTAGACCGCATATTTATTAACTCCTCATACCTCTCTGTCCTTATTAACTCCTCACAATCTCGTAACTCCACACTACGTGGCTCTCTGCCCCAATTGCTCAAACCATGGTTAGATACAAGAGAACCGCTCATAGGGGTACTCTTACTCTTGATGCTCGTGCCTTCCGTAGATCGTTATGCGGTGCGCCTCCTCCAGCGAGAAAGTGTTCTATTGTGATAGAAGAGTCTCGGGTCGTTGGACCCATTGTTATTTTGGATGATGAAGAGATTGCCGCACCCCCTCCAAATTCTTCGGACCATGAAGAGGTTCCCGCTCCCCTCTCCAACCGGTTGGCCCCAAAGTGCCTACCGCTGACCCCTCTCCTCTTTCCTCTAATGATGCATTGCGGCTGATGTGAATAAGACAGGAACTTGCTGATCTCCGGCGGGAAGTTTGTTGGAAATTATGCCCTAGGGGCAAGTTATTCTCCTTTAGTTATCATTTCATTTGCATATTTATAATGATAACAGTATCCCTGGATATATCTTATAGATTATCCTAAATGTCCTCGGTCGGTCATCTACGGAGCGAAGATGAAATAAGACCCGATATGACTTTGATGAGTATGGAGATACGAGTTAAAGTCATAGGCACTTGTAAGAGTACAAGGTCTTGGACCGATCTACTATGAGAAAGCCGCATGGAATAAGTCATAAGCTTTTCTCATGTATAACCGCGTCATAACGCCACTTTGACTGAGATCATCATGGATTCCTACATGATGAGTCGGCTGTCTTTGACCTAGTCAAAAGTCACCTTTGACCGGGTGATGATAAAGGCTTCAATCGGGATCAGTGGTTCTCATGGAGAGGAATGTGAATGGTCAAGATAGAATTTGTCCCTCACATTTGTAGAGAGATAATACTAGGCCCCTCGATGAGTGAGTCTGAGAAATGTATGGCCATACTACGATGGAAAGGAGTTTCCATTTCAATTATTAGACTACTCGAGAATCGAGAAAGTACTTGTCAAAACGGGAAGTTGACATTATTCATGCCTCATCCTTGACCAAATTATCGCGTGACAAAGGGACGTGACATGGTTGTACAATAGGTTGCATCGTATCATCGATCCCCATATGAATTGGGTAGTCGCAATGTCTTGCTAGAGGCCGCTTGCGACTTGTGGGTGACAAAAGATTTGACCACCGCCAATCTCGTGTGGGCTGTGGTCACACAAAAAATAGTCCAACACGAGTATTAGTGTCAGATTCATTGAATCTTAGATATGTCTAAGATTTAATGAATGCAACGTTTAATCTATGAAGGATATATATATATATATATAATTCAAAATTAAATGTTATTTTTTTTGTATTTAATTTATTTCATAAATTAATACCTAAAATGAATAGAGATATAGTATCTCACATTTAATTTTCGAAGAGAGATATTATATCTTAGATTTAATTTAATTGAGATACAAGATCTCAGATTTAATTAAATAGATATATATATATATATCTTATCTTAGATTTAATTTATAATGATAAATTAAATCACAAGGCTTTTAATTCGGATTAAATGAATAGATTAGATTAGATCTGTTAGACATATTTAATTGATATATATTACTTAATCCAAATTCGAATTCAACAATTAATTAAGATTAATTTTGAATATTTTAATACGGCTCATTAGGGTTTTAGAAACTCTATAAAAGGATGATGATCTAGTCGTATTAAAAAAAAGTTGAAAACAAATTGAGACAAGCCGCAAAAAGAAATCCTAGAGAGAAAAACGTGAGACACAAAGAGAAGGTGCTAGCACGCTGCCGTACGTGTTGGAGAGTTGTTCGGTGTGGATACTTGGTAGAGGGGAGGAGACTTGAAAAGGCTGCTCTTGGATGATCGAGAAGGTAGCCCACGTGATCAAATTGAACGTAATAAACGCTCAGAATTTCGCATAGGTATGATTCGGACTCTTTAACCTTGATTTAAACGCGGTTGAGCGATCCTCAGAAGGGATTCGTAAGACTTTTATAATTCCGCTGCGTGTACAGATCCCAACAAAGTTAATGCTGCTCACGCCGATATCGCCAAGGCTTTGGAGGATAATATGCTTTAGGATGTTTAGTCGATTCTTGTTTTTGATAATTTTCTCGCTTGTTTTTCTTTTGTATTTTTTCTTGTGTACGTTCATATTCTCCAAAGAATGTATGAAGCATTAAGAACTAAGCTTGTGTCTTTTTTTGTTCATATTCTCCAAAAGAATTAAAAAAGTTTATTCTCCATTTTTTCTTTAATTTTTATTCATTCAATTCTTTGCCGCTCCGTCGCCAAAGCCAATCCTCTTTTTTAAAAAAAATGAGGACTTTTAGGACATGAGTTTTTATAAAATTCCGGTCTTGAAATTAAATGAAAAATAAAAATTTAGGACCGGAGTCTTTTAAAACTCTGGTCTTAAAAAATTAATTATATATTTAGGACCGGCTACTTTATAACTAACCGGTCTTAATAAAATAAAAAATACTAAAAAATGTCTTGGTCGCGCGGAATGCTGCGCTCGCCAAAGCCAATCCTCTATTTTTTTTAAAAAAATGAGGACTTTTAGGACCGGATGTTTAATAGAACTCCGGTCTTAAAAATTTAATTATATATTTAGGACCGGCTACGTTGTAATTAACCGGTCTTAATAAAATCAAAAATACTAAAACATGTATCTCACACGCGGAATATTAAATTTCCCTCTCTGAACTTCTCTTGTCGCGTTGAAAGTGATTACTCAGGTTCTGTCTCCGGTGTTTGGGTGTTGCTTCGTCGCTTCGCGTTGCTCTCTCGACAATCACTTTTTGGTTCCTTAGCTAAACGTCTATAGACCAAGTCGTAAGAGGTGTTTCGGTTATATAACTTTATGATTTTCCGGGTTGAACAAAATCGATGAAATGTTCTTGTGGGTTTCTCTCGTTGTTAATGAATATTGTATTTCGAAGATTATATTTGTACTTTAGACCTACCCAACCGACCAACAAATGTTTTTTTGGTTACTCTTTTTCAGTCTGCAACATCAACGTTCGTGGCGGAGCAAGTTTGACTCAAGAAACGCATTTGAATTTATATGCTACGGGTGAGTCCACAAGACCTTCGGCGATGCATTTAATTTCCTCGTCATGCATTTATTTTGCTTCTTGGATTCATTGTGATACATTTATGACCAAAAGTGATTCTTCGTTATGCATTTAATGGGCAAGTTTCTCCGTAATAAAAAAAAAAAAGACATAACCGACATTGAGCATAAATATGCATTTGGTGCTGCCTTATTTTATATGCAAGTGTCAAGTTTTTCGGATTATGTATGTTAAATATTTCCGTCTATAGGAATTCTACTATGGATCACAGTTGGATAACTGCGTTACGAACAAGTGTTGAATATCAGAATGGGGTGGGGGACTTTATAGAATTTGCTAAACAAAATGCCCATGATGATAGTGGGAAGTTTTATTGCCCTTGTGTAGAATGTTTGAATGAGAGGCGACTAAGTCCTGAAGTTATACACGCACATTTAATTTGTGAAGGATTTTGTAAGACTTATACAGTATGGGTATGACATGGTAAAAAAATACCAAGTAGGTCTCAACATGGGGATGTGGCCTTTGATGATAATGACACGGATATGGATGATCACATAGAGGACATTATTCGTGATGTAGGAGAAGAGGCTTTTTATCAATCACATGCATATGGTAATATGTGCAGTGATGCAGAGATCCCGCTATACCCTGGGTGTAAAAAATACCAATTGTTGAACGCTGTATTAAAATTGGTAAGCTTGAAGGCACCTCATGGATGGAGCGACAAGAGTTTTTCTGAAATGCTTGAGGCTTTTAAGGACATGCTTCCGGATAAGAATTTGTTGCCGCATCGATACTATGATACTAAGAAAATACTTTGTCCACTGGGGATGGAGTACAAAAAGATCCATGCATGCCCGAATGATTGCATATTGTATAGAAAAGAGTTTGAAGAGAAGCAGAATTGTCCGATATGTGAAACCCCAAGGTACAAGTCAAATAAGGGGCTTGCAAAAGTGTTGTGGTATCTCCCAATCATACCAAGGTTCAAGCGGTTGTTTGCGAATGAAATGATGCAAAAAATCTAAGGTGGCATGCAGATGAGAGGATTTATGATGGAAAGCTTCAATATCCGGCCGATTCTTCTCAATGGAAGAAAATCGATTATTTATTTCTGAACTTCGGCGAAGAACCTAGGAACCTTAGGCTTGCCCTTAGCACGGATGGCATGAATCCATATGGAAGTCTTAGCAGCATACATAGTTCATGGCCTATGCTCCTTATTATTTACAACTTATCTCCTATGTTATGCATGAAATGAAAGTACATCATGCTGTCTATGTTGATTTCGGGACCAAAACAACCCGGAAATGACATTGATGTTTACCTTGAGCCCTTGATTGAATGGTTAGCACGTGGTCCTGAGGTTGATGTCATAAGTTGGAATTCGTATGTGATCAATGGTTATACATTTTACACAAAGTCCCTAGATGATAAGAGCACCGTCCAGAATTGTGGTGTTATGTTAGAGGCTGAATCTATGCACTTCTCCAGTTCGAAAGACAAGAGGCCTTTATTGGCAGTCATGTGTACATATTTGTAAATACGCCGGTCTTAAATGTTCAACTGCTAAGACCGGATGTTTGTATATGTCCGGTCTTAAAGGTCATGTGTACATATTTGATATTAAGCCGGTCTTAAAAGTTGGTCTTTTAAGATCGGTGTATTTATACGTCCGGTCTAAAAATTCAAGAGTAAATACCCTTTTGAGTCCCTGACAAAAAACACGGATCCCATTTTCGTCCCTACTTTTTTATGGACTAAAAAAGGCTTTTTGGAAATTTGCGAGGAACCAAAATGTTCACCAATCGACCCTTATTCGTCTTTTTCAGGGACTAAAAAGGGTATTCCTTTGTGTGAGGGACCAAAATGGGGTCCGTGTTTTTTTCCAGGGACCCAAAAGGGTATTTACTCAAAATTCAATTTTTAAGACCGGATGTATTTACCATCCAGTCTTGAAAGTCGATCTTTTAAGACCGCGTATAATTAGTCGTCGTCTTAGAAGCCGCTATTTTTCGATCGTATTTATTTTTGTCCGGTCTTAAAATTCGATCTTTTAAGAAATGCGTAGAGTTTTTTTCCGGTCTTAAAAGTTGAGTTTTAGGACCAAACAAAAAATATTTCAGCTTTATTTAGTACGACTTTTAAGACCTAATGTTTTAAATGTCCTGGTCTAAAAGAGCTTCTTTAAGACCAGTTCGAGTCCGGTCTTAAATGTGGACTTTTAATACTGGCTGGAACAAGACCGGTGCGGGTCCAGTCTTACGATGCCTCTTTTGTCCGGTCTTAAAACTCTTTTTTGCACTAGTGTAATGGGGGCAAAACTAAGGGTGAGAATAAGCCAAGCCCATATCAGGAGGCCTACAATGACACAGTGCATTTTAAGGCGCAGTCAAGCCTCACTGCTTTGTTAAAAAAGCCAAGTCAATGCCTATTTAAAGGCCTAAATATGTAAATAGGCCAGGCTGTTTACATAATAAATAAATTATATTTATATTTATATCATATAAATAACATAATATTTATTATTTTTCATTCTTATATTCTAATTTCAAGTTATATTTATATAGAACTTGATATACTCAAAATGTACAAAGCTTATATATGACCTCCAAAGCACAACGATATGAGGCCTTTTAAAAGCCTACATTTTAAGTAGGCTTTAAAAGCGCTTTAGGCTCCGACTAACCCTTATGAAGGCTCAAGCCGAGCTAAAAAAAAACCCGAATTGGTGCTGCGCGCCTTTTGCCCCTATTACTGTGCTCGCACTTTGTTTAGCCAAAGTCCGGCGGCCTAACCTATTTTCATGCCTAAGCAAAACATTTTGAAAAATTGGCGGCAGAATTTATCGCAATTTAGTAACCGCTGCACTATTGGATGGAATTGTCAATGGCGCCAAAAAATTTGAATTAAAATTGTAGTGGTTGTATAACCGTTACAAATATGTGCCGCCAATTTTTAAAATTTTAAAAATGAGCCAAAATTTTTGTAGAATAATTTTTTTAAAAAAAAAAAAAAAAAAGAAAGAAAGAAAATAGTAACCGTAGTTCCTTTTTTTTTATTACTTCAACATTTTAGTTTTATTAGCACTTTGGGCCTTATTTTCTTTTTGTTTCAGGTTTATTTGGTTTTTGGGCTAACATCTTGGGCCTAGAATTTTTTGGACCTTTTGTCAATTTTTGTTTATTCTGTTCTGGGCTGAGATTTGGGCTTGTTCCATATTTAATCTTTTTTTTTATTATTTGAAGCATGTGGGCCGAGACTATTTTAATTTGTCTGCCTCTAATTATTTTTAATGCATCTAGGCTTGGGAAATCTTTTCGGTCCTTGAAATTTTTCTGAACTATCTGAATTATTTCTTGTTGCTATTCGGGTCTGTTTTATTTTGGGAAAATTTCATTTAAATACCATTTGAATTTGTAAAAACCCCCAAAAGTTTCCTAAATTGGTAAAAGTATTGAGAGATACTGAGACTTGAGGAATATCTGAATCGTGAATTACTATTTTGCCCTTACTTTTAAATAAATCAAAAAATAATAATAATCGTCACCACTTGATTTCTTTAATATATATACACATTAACAAATATATATACTCTTCTTAACATTTTTTCCAACAATATTTGCAAAACTTGCAACGGTATTTACAAATCCTAAAACATCAATTAGAAATCCATAAGCGCAATTTACAACTTTTTTTACAAGGATCTTTTTTTTACTTTTTAATGCATGTGAGTGAAAAAAAAAAATACACTATCACAAAAAAAATGCACTATCACAAATCTTGAAACGCGAATTATAAATCCTAAAAACGCCAATTACAAATCCAAAAACACCATTTACAACGTTTTTTTACAAGGATCCTTTTTTTTTACTCTTTAATGCATGTGAGTGAAAAAAAAATACACTATCACAAATCCTGAAACGCCAATTACAAATCCGTAAAGCGCCATTTACAACGTTTTTTTTACAAAGATCCTTTTTTTACTCTTTAATGCATGTGAGTGAAAAGTATATTAAAAAAAAAAAAAAAAAAACTATCACAAATCACAAATCGAAACGCCAATTACAAATTCAAAAACGCCATTTACAACATTTTTTTACAAGGATCCTTTTTTTACTCTTTAATGCATGTGAGTGAAAAGTTTAAAAAAAAATGCACTATTATAAATCCCGAAACGCGAATTACAAATCCTAAAATGCCAATTACAAATCCACAAATGCCATTTACTTTGCACTTTTTTTTTTTTTTGATAGTGCATTTTTTTTTACTTTGCACTATCACAAATCTGAAACGCCAATTACATTGTAAATGGCGTGGTGTTTCGAGATTTGTAATTCGCGTTTCAAGATTTGTAATAGTACTTTTTTTTTTCACTCACATGCATTAAAGAGTTTAAGGATCCTTGTAAAAAACGTTGTAAATTGCGCTTCGGATTTGTAATTGGCCTTTTAGGATTTGTAAATACCGTTGTTAAGTTTTGTAAATATTGTTGAAAAAATGTTAAAAAGAATATATATATTTGTTAATATATATAAAATGAAGTGCCACTTTGCGTGGATGTGTGGGTTGGGGTTCGAACCCCCTAGCCCCCACACTTTCAATGAATATAATTTTTTTTAAAAAAGAAACCCCCCCTAAAAAAAACAAAACCTCCACCCCTCACCGGTGGCCGGCCGGCCGGCGCCCGCCGAACGCCCCTCCGGTGAGGGTATTTTTATTTTTATTTTATTTAAAAGAAGTAAGAAAAAAATGTAATTTCACTCGAATTTGATATCATTCATGTCCTTAAGACTCTCGCCTCTTTTACAAATTCGGGAGACTTCTGGGAGTTTTACAAATTCAAATGGTATTTAAATGAAAATTTTCCTTTATTTTATAAGCTAATGTCCGATTTAATTGTTTAGTTTTCTGAACTTTAGGCCTTTATTTATGTTGTTTAAGTCGTTTTCTTTATTTTCTCATAAAAATATTGTAGCTAAACATATGTTGTTTCTAAGTTATCATCCTCATTACTCATTTAGCATTTTTTATATTTTGCTTGAATCTGTTTAGTTTTCTCAAGTTATGGGCTGACGGAGTTTGGGCTTAGGCTTTTTTTGTGGATTTTATTTTATTTATTAATGTTTAATTTTTTTGTGGTTTCATTTTGGAGTTGTAGAGTCCCAGTCACGTTTTGATTCACATTTTGGGCCAGGGATGTATTTATTTTAATTCTGGACAATCGTTGTTGTTCGATGTATTGGATTATTGATATTGAGGCCTTTAAATTTGATTTATAGATATTACCGGTCTTAATTATAAAATCTAGTTGACTTTTTTTTAGAGGGATTAAGGAAGCTAAATAAGTTACTTAATCATTTCATATGTTGTGTTTTCTTAGATTATATATTAGTTTATTAGTCAAACTATTTAGTTTGAAGAAAAAAATAAAAATACTCTAAGCTAATTTAATTAATTCCTTAATCTCTCCAAAAAAGTCAACTGTGCCTTATAATTGTGAATTTAGAGAAGTATTTTGGTTCAATATGGTGGGGGTATTGGATGGGAAGTAAGGGATGGTAGGAGTGTGAAATTTTGGGGGGATAGATGGTTGAATGGGGTGGATAAATTGGAGAACTTTTTTGTAGGGGAGCTGGGAATGTTAAATCTAGCTCTCACTGTAAGTGAAACCTTAAACAGAGAAGGGAATTGGAACTATGCATAGCTTGAGGGGGTTCTTCCGCATGAGGTTACTCAACTGTTAAAAGTCATTCCCCCACCGTGTCCTGAGGATGGTGACGACATAGTTGTGTGGAAAGGGGGACATGGAAACATATTTTCAGTATCTTAAATGTACCAGCAGTTGAGAGGACATGTGAATATGGAGCTAGGGCCCATTTGGAAGGTGAAAACCACAAGAAGGATCTAGGTATTTTGTGGTTGGCAGCACATGATCGGCTTCTCACGACCGCTAGAAGAGCACGTATCCTGTGAGGTGCGCCTACTTGTAGCAGGTGTGGTGGAAGAGTTGAGGACCTTGACCATGTATTGAGAAGTTGTCCGGAATCTCGTCGGATATGGCTGGCCTTAAAGGTATTAAAGGTACGTCCACAATTTTTTATAGAATATAAGAATTGTTGGCTTTTAAATAATCAGCAAGCTAACAAATAATGGAGTATAGTATTTTCGGTGTGCAGTTGGATGATTTGGGGATGGAGGAACAAGTTATTATTCAAAGAAGGTTTTAATATGCCTGACCGTCATGAGTTTGTTATCCAGAATTATGTTAGAGATTGTATTACCTCGTTAAACAGATTTGATGACCTTGGGTTGCTAAAGAAACCAAGGGAAATTAAATGGAATTTCCCGGAAGAGGGGTGGGTGAAACTAAATTTTGATGGTGCTGCTAGAGGGTGTCTAGGCTTAGCAGGTTGTGAAGGGGTATTGAGGAGGAGTGATGGTAGCTGGATTTGTGAGTTTTGTAGGAAGTTAGGACGATGCCAAGGTTTGGCTGCTGAGATTTGGGGTTCGTATAGGGTCTTAGATTGGCACATGGTTTGAGTTTCAACAAGATCATTGCAGAAGGTGACTCAACGGTGGCTTTACACATGATTCAAGATGCTTGGATCCAAAGAAGGGCTAGAGACAGAACTCTGAATGCATGGCTATAAGACAATAACAATGAGCTACAAATTTGCTTTTCTCACATTCTGCGAGAAGGCAACGTTGTGGCAGATTGGTTAGCCAAGCATAGATTTATTTGTAATGATGATTTTACAGTTTTCGATTCTCCTCCAGTAGGGGTAGTAGATTTTTTGTACAGGGATACTGTGGGAGTTGTTTACTCACGGCTTAATCCTGGTTATTATTTTTTTCTTTAGTGAAGTAACGAGCAATCCTCAGTTTTTACGAAAAAAAAAAAAGTTTCCTTAACTCCATTTTGTGCTCAATTCTATGGCAATTTCCCCTTCTTTTCAAGAAATTAAACAATTGATTAATTGTTTGGGTTTAATTTCTATTTCATCCCATAAATGCTTTATTTGATCAAAATATTTGAATGCTGATTTATTTTTATGTGCCATTTTAATTGTTTCAATATGAGAAAATTATTTTTGACTATTTTTGCATCATGTTAATTTGCAAATTTTTGTTTTGGTATATCATTTAATTACTTTAATATGCATGTAATTAATTTTTGACAATTTTTTGACTGTTTGAATTTTGCAAATTTATGTTTGAGTTGAAATATGCTGAAATTGATTTCTTAAATATTTTTTTTGGATACATAGTACAGTGGAAGGGCTATTAATTTAATTTTTTGTTCATCAAATTGATTAGTTACTCCCTCCATTAAGATGTGCATATATTATATTTAATTTAGATACACAAAATAGTGGGAGAATTTATCTATGGTGATTATTTGATTATATTTTGTTGATTAAATTAATCAATTCAATTCTCATTAAATATTCGTGCATATTTGAAATATAAATGCACATAGTTGATATTTGTGCTTAACATCCATCTTGGGTAGTATCCACAACATCCTCAATGTTACATGCATAAATAATCACTTTTGAATTTTAAAACATCAACTCCAATCAATAGTTAATTAATTTAATCAAAGTGGGAGAATTTCAGTTATTTTGTCACTCTTGTTGATTATATTAATTGCTTAAATTCTCATTAGGTTATTGATGCATATTTATGTTCTAAATGCACATGATATTCGTCATTAGCATGCTTGTTTCTTGGGGAGTAACTACAACATCCTTAATTGTGTTGCATGTATCAATTGTTATTAAATATATGGTTATAATTAGTCTTTGCCCACTGGTAAATAATTATAATTGCATATTTAACTAGGGTGTAATAGAATGACATTATATTTTCTAAGTAGCCCACATGTATTAGAAAATATAACTGCATTGTAAATTCATCAATTCAAGATAAATTTATGCTATGCTAATGTCTTTGCCCACAGGTAGACTTTAGTAATACAAATTTATAATTGTATGATTTATATTGGTAAACATATGCTTTTTTTGTGATGGTTTTTTCCTTGCCTCTTATATTTATTTTGTAAGAATGATTAACATTTACTTTGATGTTGTAGTATAATTGTTATCTATTTAATTGTTTAGTTTAATAGGATTTATTAGAGATAATTGTTGAGTTTATAAGGAGATAAATTATCTCTCCATCCATTAGGATAAGAATGACATCAAGAAAGCTCTAGTACTTAATGATACTAGCATGAAAAAATGAGATAACATTGTGAGATGTAATTGTCTCATCAAAACAATCTCAATTAAGAGTTGTTCATCATAGGGGCATAAAGAATGGAACAATGTCAAGAGTTGTTTATAGACTGAAGGACAAAAATAGAAATTCTTATAAATGTCATTGCACTGTTGACTACAAAATGATTTTCCATAATAGGGTAAGATGTCTCCATTAATTTTGGTGGAAGGATGTTCATTTTATTATCTTATTAACATGAGTCATTATATCTTTTTCATGATTATTAAATATTCATTGAAACTATGTATAAAGGTTTGACTCAAATGTTGGAAAAGAATGAGATTCTAAATGAGGGCTATCAACTTCAAAGCCATAAAGTAATATAGAGTTTAATGTATCTATAGTTAAAAGAAAAAAAAATGCTTGATTGGAGGAAGTAATAGAAATACACTTGCCATTGGTTATGTTTCAACAAATAAAATAGTTCATTCTCCTTACATGCGACCCTTCGCATACAACACCTGAACATCATTTGCTTTATAATTAAGTAGTGTCACTTGACACTTTTAGAGTATATAGAGAAAAAGTGGGTTATTTAATTTGGTAAATAGATTAATATAGTGAAGTCAACTAGAAGATATGGGTGACATGATAAGTACATCACTGGTAGACTAGAACTTAGTCTATATATTAAGTTTCTTCATACTTGAACTCACCTAATATAGGTGGTATTGTTGCAAGAAGAAATATGATGTTCATAGATATGTTGGATGATACAATTTTCTTCTTGAAGAACACACCAAAGACAATTACGTATATTTTATATGAGTTTCCAACAAAATTTATGTTTAAATCCTTTTGACGTCTTAAAAGTTGGAAGCCTAGTTTAAAATATACTCTTGTATAGAATTGTCTTATAAAAGAAAGAGTGTGGAAGGAAAATATTCTCAGAGACTGAGACTGCATTTTTTGATAAAGATGCAAAGAGGTCTTAGGAATTCAAGTGATCTGTCCATTTTATTTTACAGTTTATTTAGTATTTTGAAATTTGAAATGGCAGATTATTAAGGAATGCCAAAATTAGTGGGAGTGATCAAACTTATTGAGAGCGATCACATATAGATGATTTGTCACCTATAATAATAATAGAACATTGGTTTTACATGGCACTCACCTTATTGAGTTTCAATCTATTAGTGGATGGAGTTGAGACCAATAATGATAAAAATTTGGTAATTCATGGTGACTACATGATGTACTTCTAGGAATTTGACTAGAAAATAAATATCGAGAGTGACCATAAATTCTAAATGAAGGCATTAATTCATGATAGATGTAAGGTAAGCAACAACAAGATCAGTGTATTTGTAAAGTTACTAATATGCAACATTAAGTAATATAAATAAAGTTGTTTGTTATGAATTTTATACGAAAAAGGAATTGATTTAGTGAGGTTTTTCCTCTTATATTCATGTATAATTCCTTCCATTTTCTCATGATGCGTACTGTCTGTCTTTACTTGGGATGTCATTGGTATATTTTCATTTTGGACATAAAGAGGGAAGAATATGTGGATTAGTAGAGAGTCAAATAAATAATGGAGAGAATTTAATTAGCAAAATTTAGAGTTCATTTTGTGATGAGAAAGTTTCACAATGATGATAGTTAAGGTATCATGATGTGATTACATACAAGACATTGTTAAAAACATCATAAGTTTTATATATATCATTGGATTAGTGGGAGTTGAGTCATCGATATTATACAAAATTGTGATTCATTTATAGCTCGTACATTTTGAATTAAGATGTTACAAATGACTAAGTCACCATTGTTTAAAGTTGTGATGTGATTGTGTTAGGTATGATATTCTTTTAGAACACATAAAGAAATTATTCTCAAAATATTTGAGAATATTTTAGAACACATAAAGTAATATATGATCATAAGCATTTAACATTCATGGATAATGATAGTTGTTGTGAGTAACATCTATTATGATAATGTGATTAGACTGTCCATATATCTCTAGTATCATCTTATTCCTTCTAATTCAATTTCCAAGGTGTAGGCTTACTTAAATGTGTGCACAAATGGGTAATGCCGTTGTAAAGGAATTTTAGGAGGATTGTCGGGCATACTAAAAAGATGCAAGTCATGTGGTGCATTACCAAATGTACAACAAGTTTCATGCTTTATATATAATTGAATGATTAGGTTGTTTAGTTTTGTAAGATGTGTTAACCATAAAAGAGTTAACATTATGATATATCTTTACACTTGTTGAACAAGTTGCATCATGGAGGATTGCAAGATTGCTAAGTAGTCACTAATTGCTTATTTCCACAATGAATCGCTTGACCTAATCATTCTTAGAGGCAAGCTGCAAGATTGCCATTTAAGGAATTTCATCGGAGGGTTTTGGAATTATTAAATTAATTCAAACAAATTAAGAGTGTTACATGACCATGGAATCAATAGGTCATAAACACATAAAGTATAGATCCTTTAATGAAGAGCATGCTTTTAGAGAAATAAAAAGATCAAATATCTTATGAGGCACATTTAGTGCTCTAGATGAGGTCTTATTAAGTGATGAAATTCAAGTTGAAGTTTGTTGTCTCAATTTTTGGTACCTAAATTATGAGATATTAGAAAACATTTACCTTGGAACCAAATAAACATTCGGGGTTTACTCATTAAGTTTTAACCCATTAACTATTTGTGATGCATAAAAGGTAATACTTGATCAAAGAGGACTTATTGCCATGATTTATGAAGTATTGCTTAAATAAACCTTGACTTACCAAACGACATTAGGTTGGGGGCAAGTGAGAGAATGTTGGATATTTTATTATTTAGTAAAGATGATATCTAGATATTATCTTTGGTTAAGGTGCAAAAATGCACATGTGTTTTACCTTGAGGAGCGTCTAATACCAAGTGTTTTTTTAGGTACAAAAGTAACTGTGGTTATAGATTAGGTGCAAAAATACCGTTTGATCGTTAAGTTTGACTATTTTTGCTCACCGGATGATGATGAGGCTTTCAAAGGTGCAAAAATACACATGTGGTTTGGCCAAAAGAGCACCTAACACCAACTGTTTTTTTAAAAAAAAAATTAATAATTTTATTTCAATTAAATGAAAATTATTATTTCTCTAGGTATAATTCCTAGGAGGCCAAATTTCTTCTCGTGATTTATCATTCCAAGAAGGAGGATTTATTCAATGAATAAAAACGGTAAAAATTTTATTTCCATAATTTATTTTCTTCTTTTTTAAAATTTTTTATTAAATTTGCTAATTAATAATTAATAAACGAGTATTTATGCATTTGATATTATAAATAATATATTTACTTAAAAATAATTTTAATTTTTTGAAAAATAAATAGTTAAAGAAATAATTCATTTATTCTATAAAAAAATTAATTCATTTACTTTGAAGAAGTCAACTTTATAAAATTATTAAAAAAAAATTTAAAAAAAACACTTGGTGTTGGACGCTTTTTTGCCAACCCACATATGTATTTTTAAACCTTTGAAAGTCTTATCATCGTCAGTAAAAAAAAGTCAAACTTAATGGTCAAACGGTATTTTTGCACATAATTTGTAATCGCATAGTCACTTTTGCACCTAAAAAAAGCTTTTGGTGTTAGGCGCTCCTTAGGGTAAAACAAATGTGCATTTTTGCACCTTGACCCTATTATCTTGGATAAAATATCTCATGATTGTGGCCCCACGTGATTTGGATAGAGATTTGGTTTAGAGTTACTTGCATGGCCGATAAATTATTTCAAGCCTTGTTGGAGGACTATAAATAGTACATGCTATTTTAGAGCAGTAACATAAAAAATATGAACTTGCTCCTTGACGGGTGACGGCTATTCCTTGATCATCACTATGCCCATCTTCCTGTTAGAAGAAGCCCTAACCTATTTTCTTCTAACTCTAGCTTTCTTGTTCTCTATAGTTTCTAGGTCGTGAGATATTACAGGTAGTATCACTATGGCCAGAGGTGTTTGATCAAATCTTCCATTGCTACTCTCACTATAGGCAGAGGTATTTGATCAAATCTTCCATTGCTACTCTTGTTTAACATCATTATCATAATGTATGTTCCAACAAGACTTTCCTTGGCAAGTGGTTTAGTGTACGCCTTTTTTTTTTTAAAAAAAAAAAAACTATGTTCAAACGAATTTTTGAAGTACATGATGATAAGTACAAGACTTTTACAAGATAGAAAATCTATAAATAAATAGATAATAGTTTGTATGAATATGTTTACCGTATACTGAATTCTAAAAAGACATTTAGTATATATATTGATGGCAAAGAAGTTGAAGTGAGTTGTTGGCTTTGGTCCAATTCACCTTACCGCAGCGGACAGTGTTTTGCACAAAATAGTTGTTATGGACCTATGTAATGGGCCCGACAGAATTTAGGCCCAGTAAGGGCACTTTATGACAAGATCATCCTCAATCAGGTAAAATATCAATCATCCCACTATCATGCCTATAATCCTGAATAATGCAGGTAGTAGAGCAGACATTATGCAAGTCGTGGAAAGACACGATTGAGAATGAGGCGAAAGCACGATAGGAGACGAAACCCTAGGTGATCACTATAAATAGGAGGACATTCACCAGGTGCAATCGATCCATACTCTATTCCATTATTTATAATTCAGTTCCACTGTGCACACACCCCACCCCTCTAGCGAAAAGTCATACTCGTGTAGCACAGTGATCTGTAAATACTCAGTGTTATCTTCCTCATAGATAGCAGTGGGTAATTCTCGTTTGGGTGTTGAGTTGTTTGACATCCTTGAGAAGTCCTTTGATCCAAGATAAACCAATCATTAGCCCTTGAGGCTAGACATACGTGTTCTGCACTAGAACATTGGCGCCGACCATGGGGACCCGTAAATTTTGATTCCCAAACCATAAAAGTCCACAAACGACAATTGAGTATGGCCGCAAGCACTAGAAGTTGCAGTCAGGCACTTCGGTAGGATCAGTTGCCAGGAGGACAACCGCAGGAGCCGTTACAGGAACAGGTAGTCCAGTATTCAAACTCGGTTGCGCCAGATCCTGACCATGTCACTATCAGGGCGGAGGGAGAGACAGAGAATACTGCTAATTCCCCCCTTCCAAGCCACGGTGTCCAGCAAGGGCAACAATTGGCCCAGCAGTCGAATCCCCTTCCCCCTCCTTAAGAGTTTCAAATTGAACATCCCGATATCCAATTGTTGCACAACACCATGGAGTCGGTGCTCCATCGTTTGGAGAACATAGAGACTCGGGGCCGACTCCAAAGAGAAGAGGATGTCCGGCGTATTAAGGAGGATTTGGACCGCCAAAATGCCATATGGCGGCAAGAAGAGCAACGAAGGATGCAGCAAATGCTTGAGGAGCGTATCGGACAACAGGAGCAACAAGTTCAAAATGCAAGACAGGATGAAGCTGGCCCTAGTCGAGTTACGATCTCGACCTCCGTGCACACCCACGATGAAGAGCGTTCCGAAAATCATGGGGAGAAGAATCTGATCATCAATGACCAAGATCAAGATGCCGAAGACGAGATGCTGAAGATACAGTCGTTAGAAGAACGCGTCAAGATGCTCGAGAATCCACCACGGAATGCTGGCTGAAACACTACAAATCCCAGCAGGGATAGTCGCACGATGGCCACTCAGGTTGATGCAAGGGTCCAAGTGGTTAATAAGGCCGGGCACGATCAGGCACTGATTTGGAACTCGGCTCAGACTAAAGGAAAGGAGCCTGTCAAAGGCCGGGATCCACCTAAGGAGGACGCAACACATGCATCACAACGTGTGTCAGTTTCTGATGATGAAGATAGAATTCCGAGTCCTTTTTCTGAGAAGATCATGGCCGCTCCTTATCCCAAAGGGCTAGACACGAAGGACTTTCCAAAGTACAACGAGAGTCAAGACCCACAAGTGCATGTTAGTAATTTCAAAATGGAGATCATGGGGAAGGGTTATGTAAGGCCCGTGATACCTCGGCTGTTCGCAGGAACGCTGCGGGGAGCCGTGCAAATCTGGTTTAACTCCCTACCAGTAAACTCGGTTCTTGATATGAAGGACCTAGTGAAGAAATTTTTGCTGAATTTCACCACAAGCAGGAAACAGCCAAAAACCGAGTTCCAGCTTGGACAGGTGAAGCAGTCCCCCAGTGAAACTCTGCAAAAGTATCTGGAGCGTTTTAAAAATACGGCTCTTCAAGTGCCGGGATTGAAGGAGGAAATACATCTGCATTGTGTCATGGCAGGCCTGGACAAATCATCCTGCCTGAAGAAATCAGTCATGAAACATCGTCCAGAAACTTTGGTGGACTTCCGAGATTGGTTTAAGCAATACTTAGAGCTGGAGCAAATGGAAATCATGAGCCAAGTACCCAAGGAAAAAGCTAGGAGTTCGCCTCCGCGGAGCAAAGAGCCGTATGGCCAGAACAGGCAAGACCCCAGAGGACGTCGAGGAGATAACAAGCCTAGAGGAGGTAGGGCGGATAGGAAGTACGATAGATACGCTCTGTTGAAGGTATCTCAAGCTCAAATCTGGAAGGAGGTATCCATGACAGATATGAAGAAAGTCGAGCGACCACGACCATTGTGGAAGGAGGCCACCTTAGACAAATCTCAGTACTGTGAGTTTCATGACCAACACGGTCATACCACGGACGCCTGTTGGGATTTAAGAGACACGATAGAAAAGTTCTTCCGAGAAGGAAAGCTCCGTCGTTATGTCATTCAGATGCAGGGACGACAGAACAAACAACAAGGAGGCTGGAGTAAAAGTCTGCCTCCTGAGAAGAAAAGGTGAGAGCAGAAAAAGAAGGCGGAAGGCAGTGATGACGACTTAAATATGACTGCGTTGTCATCAGTGGAGGTTTCGGCGGTGGAGGAGACTCAATTAGTCAGCGAAAGAAATACTTAAAGGAGGTCCTCTCTGTTAGGAATCACCCCGAGTTCAAAAAAGACTCCACAAAGCCAGAACCACCAATGCTCAGTTTTACCAGAGAAGAACTGGAGGACGTAGCACCTGGCCACCATGACGGGTTTGTAATAACGGGAACAGTGGTACACTGTCGGGTCAAGAAAATCTTCGTAGACAATGGTAGTGCAGTGGACATAACTCTTTGGGATGCGTTCAAGCGCATGAGGTTTGACTCGGAGGACTTGAAGCCGTGTAAGACTACTTTGACGGGTTTCAATGGACAGGATACGCGTTCGAAGGGGTATATTACTATATAGACCTCAAGTTGACTTTGGGGACCAAGAAAGCATTTAAGTTGGAGCTTGTCCAGTTCATTGTAGCTGACTTTCCATCCCCATACAATATCATCTTAGGAAGACCTACAATACATGACTGGGATATGCTGATATCCTCAAAACACCAGAGGCTTAAGCTCATCAACAAGAAGAATCAAGTCGTCACTATTAAGGGCGACCAGAAGGACTCCCGACAGTGCTACTTCGAGGCTGTTAAAGAAAACAAGACTTTAAAAGCAAGGTGCTCAGATAAGGAGAAAGGAAAGTCAGTGAACAAGTCCGTCCATGTGGTCGAGCTGGACCTACGAGAAGAAGATAAAATCCTAAGGGCGGAACCAAATGGTGAAGTAGAAGACTTTTTCCTGGGCACCGAAGCGGAATAGACTACCAAAGTCAGCAAGACGTTGGATCCCGAGATCCGCGCAGAGCTAGAAGATTTTCTAAGGCAAAACAGAGACGTGTTCGCATATAAGCCATCCGAGATACCAGGGATAGATCCCGAGTTCTGCTGTCATAAGCTGGCGATCAATCGGGGTCAACTCCAGTAGCACAAAAGAAAAGAAAGCATGGCTCGGATCGGGGCTTGGCTTTGGAAGCACATGTAAAGGAATTGATGGAAGCCGGCTTTATTAGGGAGGTGCAGTACACGACATGGCTCTCTAATGTGGTCATGGTTAAAAAGTCCATTGGCAAATGGTGGGTCTACACAGATTACAAAGACTTAAACAAGGTATGTCCTAAAGACGCCTTTCTCATGCCTAACATTGACCAATTGGTCGATAATTCCTCTGGTTTTCAACTCCTGTCTTTTATGGATGCATACTCGAGATACAATCAAATCGCTATGCATCCTGAGGATCAAGAGAAGAAGGCTTTCATCACTGATAAAGCAAATTATTGTTACAACGTGATGCCATTTGGTCTCAAAAACGTCGGGGCAACATACCAGAGGATGATGACAAGGGTATTCGAGGACCAACTGGGGAAGAATGTGGAGGTGTACATAGATGACATGATTGTAAAGTCCGTAGAGCCGAGGAACAATGTTCGAGATCTACATCAGACGTTTGACAAACTGCGAGCTCACCAGAATCGACTGAACCCGGCTAAGTGTGCCTTCGGGGTTCCGTTGGGCAAGTTCTTGGGTTTTTTGTTGACAAACCGAGGTATCGAAGCCAACCCAGATAAATGCCAGGCAACATTGGAGATAAAGGCACTGGCGAACAAGAAAGAAGTATAGCAGTTGACCGGGAGGTTGGCGGCCCTGACGAGGTTTTTACCAAAGTTGGTCGAGAAGTCGCTACCCTTTTTCAAACTATTGAAAAAGGAGACCCAAGCAGGATGGAACTTGGAGTGTGAAGCAGCATTTGCGGAAATAAAGCAGTGTCTGGCAACCCCACCGGTTTTGTCCAGACCCGAGCCAGGTGAAAGCTTGATCTTGTACTTGTCAGTTGGGGAAGAGGCGGTAAGTGCCATGTTGGTTCGGGAGACGAAGGATGGCCAAAACCCGGTGTACTTTGTTAGCAGGGCTTTACAAGGTTTGGAGCTAAGGTACCCAAAGTTGGAAAAAATGGATTTTGCTTTACTGACCACGGCCAGACAACTTCGTCTTTATTTTCATGGCCACTCAATCATGGTCAGGACGGATCAGCCAATTCGGCAGGTGCTGCACAAACCAGACCTAGCAGGTAGAATGATAAGCTGGGATATAGAACTGTCAGAATTCGACATCTCCTACGAAGCTCGGCATGCTGTCAAGTCTCAGGCATTGGCAGACTTTCTAATGGAATTAACCCCGTTGAATCGGGAAGGACAGCAGAAGTGGAGCCATGAAAGGTATTTGTAGACGCTTCATCAAATGTTAAGGGAAGTGGAGCCAGAGTCATCGTGGAGAGCCCAGAAGGAGTGTCTATGGAATTTTCCCTCCGACTAGATTTTCCAACCTCTAACAACCAAGCCGAGTTTGAGGCCCTTATCGCGGGTCTGCTCCAGGCTAAAGAAAACGAAGCTAAACAAGTGCATGTGTCCACGGATTCCCAGCTCATGGCATCCCAGGTAAAGGGGACTTATCAAGCCAGAGGGCCGCTGTTGGCCAAATATCTGGGAAAGGTGAAAGAAATTATGGCAGATTTCGACGAGGTGACGGTTGCGCACATTCCAAGGGGGA
Organism: Acacia melanoxylon; assembly: GCA_019022615.1. Lineage (NCBI taxonomy): Eukaryota > Viridiplantae > Streptophyta > Magnoliopsida > Fabales > Fabaceae > Acacia > Acacia melanoxylon. Next base: position 4,429,518 of record JAFJYJ010000030.1, on the reverse strand, counting down.
AATACAAGGGTTGACGTTTTATCTAAACTTGCTAGTACCAAGGGCTCTGGTAACCTCCGAACAGTGATCCAGCAGAGTTTTTCGGAGCCAAGTTGTGTCATGATTATCTCGGAGTCAAGTGATTGGAGAAAGCCAATCGCCGACTATCTAGAAAGAGGGATCATCCCAGAATATGTGATTGAATCAAAGAAGCTGGTAAGCGCAGCAGCCACGTATGTAATGGTAGATGACCAATTGTATCGAAAGGGCCTACACTCCCCCATGTCAAAGTGCCTTAACTCGGAAGAAGCCCAGTACTTATTGGTCGAGATTCACGAAGGTATTAACGGGCAACATATGAGCACTAAGGCATTAGCCCAGAAAGCGGTGCGAGCCGATTATTATTGGCTTACAATGGCAAGCGAGGCCAAGGACCATGTGCGAAAATGCGAGAGCTACCAAAAACACGCCAATGTAATACGGGCTCCCCCATCAAAACTAACGTCAATCTCGGCTCCATCGCCATTTTATAAATGGGGCATGGATTTGTTGGAGCCATTCAAGGCAGCGCTAGGGTAGTTGCGATGGCTAATAGTAGCAGTAGACTACTTCCCCAAATGGATCGAGGCAGAGCCACTGGCAACGATTACTTCGGCTCGGGTGCAGAAGTTTCTTCAACGGAATATTATATCTCGGTTTGGGATCCCGGCAGAGATAGTCACAGAGAATGGAACCCAGTTCATCGATAAAGGTTTCCAAGAGATGGTATCCAATTTCAGTATTAAACATCACTTTGCCTCTGTGGAACATCCGCAATCCAACGGGCAGGCCGAAGCGACCAATAAGGTTATTGTTGATGGATTGAAAAAGCGGATGGAGGAGGCTAAATCTAACTGGGTGGAACATCTGTACTCCATTTTATGGGGACATCAGACCACTCTTCAAACATCCACTTGGGAAACCCCTTTAGGCGACTTATGGATGTGAAGCGATGATTCCTGTTGAAGTTGGCGAGCCCTCATGGAGGAGAATTAAGGCTCTACATGAGGAGTACGAGAATAGTGAGGCTATTGCAGTGGAGTTGGACCTAATCGACGAAGTCAGAATTATGGCACGCTGCTGAAACATGGCAACCAAACGACTCATTGCAGCTCGATACAACAGGAAGATTCGACCTCAGTCGTTTGAAAAAGGCGACCTTGTCCTTCGAAGAGCCGACATAGGCAACAAGAATGCCAGTGACGGGAAGCTTGCGACAAACTGGGAAGGCCCATATTGCATCAAGGAAAAGCTTGGCAAGGGAGCTTATATGCTGGAATCGTTGAAGAAAAAGGTGGTCAAGAGAACATGGAACGCGGATAAGATGAAAGCCTACTACAGTTGAAGCCAAGATCCACCAAGACCGACGTAACCTCGAGTTGTGAAATTCCCTGGGTGAAGTCTCATGTTTGTTAAACTCCCCCATCTCATTTATTTTCAGAAAATTCCTTTGTTTCATTTATTTTAGATATCCTGGCCGCAAGTCTGTAAATTCCTGTGGGAATCATGTATGACGGCGTTAACGCCGGACTAAATGAATAAAGAATTTTGGGTCTAGGAACCCATTTTCAGAAGTCATGTCAAGACGACAATGTCGCCAAATTAATGTGCATGTATGGTGACCTTCACACCAATACAAGGGAAATCGCTCTTCAATTTCCCCAGAAGCTTGGCTTTGGAAGAACCAGGGCAATTTCCTAGGTTCGGCGACAACCTTGAAGAATGCAAGCTTGAAGCCTTTCCATGAGTCGGTGAAAGGGTGAAGAAACTTGTAATCTCGGACGGCCCAAAATGAGGTCCAACCGAACCATTTGGTGTCTCCCTGGGTGACGACGTTGGTCTCTAAGGGGGAAAAGAAATAGCAAAAAACCGGAATGGTACAGACGATGTCTTGTTCCCTGCAGAAATTTTCAAAAGCAATGGCGAATGACCAGCCATTGGGATGAAGTTGGGAAGGAGCAAGGTGTAGATGGTTCAAGAGAGACATTTGAAAGTCGGTGAAGGGAAATTCCAAGCCAAGCCGGGTGATAACGTCTCGGTAGAAGTAGAAAAAGTGAGGATCCCCATTACTCGATCGGCATGAAGCAACCGATTCGTGATCTTGGGGTAAGCGTATGGTGTATCCTCGCCATCCTGGAGGCCACTGCGGGTGACTTCACCGGCAGTCATTTTTCTTTTAAAGCGTGTCACGGCATCACTGACGACAAAAATCTGAGTGTCGAAAGGTTGGGAGGAACCAGAAGAATCCGATTCTCCCATCTGAGATTGATTGCTATGAGTTGAAGATGAAGCCATCTATACCTATCATAAAGAAAAAGGGCAAAGGTCAGAATATGGGAGAGTACCTGCCACAGTAGAGCTGCCGGGGTGAAAATCAAGGGATTTGGAACCAGGTTGATTGTGGGGGGCAGTAACTGGCGTGGTCTGAGCAATGATATTACACTGGCAGTTACCTAAAACTAAGTCGGCTTCTCTATAACGCTCAAGCCTAGCGAAGTCAAGGGCTTTGTAACAACACTCATCACAAGGCGTCGATGGCCGAGGTTGAAACACCGGGATTATGGCGTTTTGACCTAAGTATTGAATAGAAACTTGATAGGAAGACCTCGGGGCTATGGTGTTCGATACGGGGGTTGAGAGTGATGGTAATACACAGACATTTCTCCTACTTCCAGTTGGGACGATTTTGCCACGCCAATTCGGGTTTATATCCATTAAAAATGAAGAGGGATTCCGAGATAATGATAGTTGAAAGCGCAAGTCATGATACTGGCGTTTGAAAACCCAGAAAAACAAAGTCAAGACACCAGAGAGAGAGCAAAACAATTTAAAGACGAATGCAGGTAGAAAATTCAAAGGGTATTGAGATGCCTCAGTCCGTAATTGGTTTTCAACATTATTCCTCAACATGTTACGTTCAGAGAGGAATTAACAGTTTTTGGTCATCACAGCCATCCAATACCCACCTACTTTGTTCAAGAGATAATAAGACTAGAATGACACCAGATAAACAAAGCGACATTCAATAATACTCAAGAAGTTCACAGCCTACCCAGAAAGCCTGACAACTAGAAAACTAGTTTTTGATTGACACGACTGAAAATGAAGGGGAGGACAGGTGATGCAGTGAGACATTTTAAAAGAAAAAATGCAGTGCTGATACCTAGATTAAAAGAGCTTGACGAAGCTTTCGGGAGAAGCGAGTTAGGTGATAGTAAGAAATGATTCACAGAAGGTAGAGAAACTCTTGAGTAAAGTGACAAAGAGGAACAGTGAGGGGGAATTTATAGATGTGAGGAGTTGGAGGGTCGAAGTCGTAACGTCAAGTGCGTGGATCGTTACGTCAAAAACGAGGAGGATAGGCCTAAAACCCTCAAAAGTAATCATGACGGATATGAAATGACGTGGGCATTTATTGCGCATGATAACCAAAGGCGGCTATTGAGGGTGTGTGGCCATTATCTTGAAATTGGCGGTTATACACTGCGATGCGGGCAAGTGAATAGACGCCTAACTTAGTGGACAATCACACCTACAAGCTCACATGATACCCCGGATTAAGGGCAGTACGTGGTAAGGAATGGTAAACTCGGAGAGACATGTGAATAATTCTGAGATAATCCCGGGCATCATAAGAGCAAATAGTCCCGAGATATGCTCACGACATACATATTGGGGAGCAGGACCAAAGCCAATGCGGAAAGTATATCAAACAGCTCGGCAATAAAAGCTAGGCTATGTCATCAAGCGCTCTCGGACAAATTAGCAAGGGGCAAAGGGCAGGAGAACTTTGGAGTTCTTTGAGCTTGATGAAACTCGGCGAGCATCCGAGTAAGAAGCCAAAAAAGACTTAGACCTACGTGGTCAGGATCGGGCAACGAAATAATCTCGGCAGATCAGAAACTTGAACTACCGAGCTTGGGGGCAACTGTTATGGACCTATGTAATGGGCCCGATAGAATTTAGGCCCAGTAAGGGCACTTTATGACAAGATCATCCTCAATCAGGTAAAATATCAATTATCCCACGATCATGCCTATAATCCCGAATAATGCAGGTAGTAGAGCAGACGTTATGCAAGTCGTGGAAAGACACGATTAAGGATGAGGCGAAAGCACGTATAAGAGACTGAAACCCTAGGTGATCACTATAAATAGGAGGACATTCACCAGGTGCAATTGATCCATACTCTATTCCATTATTTATAATTCGCCCACCGTGCACACACCCCACCCCTCCGGTGAAAAGTCATACTCGTGTAGCACAGTGATCTGTAAATACTCAGTGTTATCTTCCTCATAGATAGCAGTAGGTAATTGTAATACCCCAGATTATTGTTAATAATAATAGATTTAAATAATAATAATAATAATAGTAGTAGTAGTAGTAGTAATAGATTTAAATAATAATAATAATAATAATGATATAGTAATAATAAAAATCTTGAATTTAATTGTATTATTTTATAATTTATTAATTAGGAATAATTAGAGAGCCCGACCCATAGCTAAAACCCTAGATTTTAATTATAAACTTAGGTCTAGCCGCCTAAACATAAAAAAACGCTCGATATTTTTCTTCTCCGCTACTGCATCTTCCTCCCATACTCTCATCAAATTATTTTTCTAGGAAGCTAGCAAAAACGAAGGCCAGATAATCCCAATCCCATGAGTCTTAGGTTAATTTTATTCCTAATCCCATGAGTCTTAGGTTAATTTTATATGAATCTTGATAGGTAATCCTAAACCCATGAGTCTTAGGTTAATTTTATATGAATCTTGATAGGTAATCCTAATCCCATGAGTCTTAGGTTAATTTTATATGAATCTTGATAGGTAATCCTAATCCCATGAGTCTTAGGTTAATTTTATACGAATCTTGATAGGTAATCCTAATCCCATGAGTCTTAGGTTAATTTGATACGAATCTTGATAGGTAATCCTAATCTCATGACTCTTAGGTTAATTTTATAGGAATCTTGATAGGTAATCCTAATCCCATGAGTCTTAGGTTAATTTTATAAGAATCTTGATAGGTAATCCTAATCCCATGAGTCTTAGGTTAATTTTATACGAATCTTGATAGGTAATCCTAATCCCATGAGTCTTAGGTTAATTTTATAGGAATCTTGATAGGTAATCATAATCTCATGAGTCGTAGGTTAATTTTATACGAATCTTGATAGGTAATCCTAATCCCATGACTCTTAGGTTAATTTTATACGTTGCACCCTCTTGAGTACATATATATAATTCTTCTTCTTGATTTGCATGGTTATTCCCTTTACTGTATCAAGAGTGTTACGATCTTGAAGTTTCTTTCATCAGATTCTTTTGTCATGCACATTGGTTGTAGTTTGTTTTGTAGTTCTCCGCATTGTCTTTGTCACATAATGGAATAGTCTCTACCTTCGAATTTTTTTGTCCTTTCTTTTAAGGGTTCATGGGTTTGTAACTAAGAAAAAAGTGGGAGATGAGATCACTTTGTATGATTGGTCTGATTAATTACATATTTGAAGTCACTTTGAATAAAAGATTATAGTCATGAGAATTTCTCATGACAACCTTATAGGAACCCATGAGTAAAATGGATAATGAGTAGAGTCGGAGATTTAAATGATGATCATGAGAATTTCTCATGACAACCTTATAGGAACCCATGAGTAAAATGGATAATGCACTAGTGCAAAAAAGGGCTTTAAGACCGGACGAAAGAGGCATCGTAAGACCGGATCAGCGACAAGTCTTGTTCCAAATTTAGGTATTAAAAGTCCACATTTAAGACCGGACTACAACCGGTCTTAAAGAACATCTTCCGCACCGGACATTTAAAACATTAGGTCTTAAAAGTAGTACTACATAAGGTTGAAATATGTTTTGTTCGGTCCTAAAACTCAACTTTTAAGACGGGACAATTATAAAGCCGGTCTGAAAAATATCGGCTTCTAGGACCTGACGACTAATTATACGCGGTCTTAAAAGACTGACTTTCAAGACTGGACAATAAATTCTCCGATCTTAAAAATTGAATTTTAAGACCGGACTTATAAACACACCGGTCTTAAAAGACAAACTTTTAAGACCAGCTTAATATCAAATATGTACACATGACCTTTAAGACCGGATATATAGATACCTCCGGTCTTAAAAGTTGAACATATAAGAGCGCCTATTTATTACCGGTCTAAATTTTCCGTATTTTATCCATGTTCGCTCTTCCTGATCATATATATATTCATTCACAAATCCACCAACCAATCCAGCACATAAAAGTCGAATCTATAAGTACAAGCTTTGAACAAATTATGAATAAATTGAATTGGGAAAAATTACAAATAATATTCACCATGAGTCTCGACAAATACAACATACATGCCCAATGGAATAAGTTAGTTACAATGCATAATATACAATAAGTTACAAATACATTCCCAATGGAATATTCACCATGCCTTCATCTGATTCCCCACCCAACAACGTAACATCCTCTTTTATAACATGCCCCTTAGGATTCGATCCCGCCACAAAAATAGAACAAGAACAAACTTCATAGTCAAGTGACAATAATGTTTAAGAACATAGATCGAAGGAATATATAATATATATAGTTAAAACCTTAAAGTTTGCAAAGAAGTTTGCATATGAACATTACCTTATATATGAATTATATTGACTCTTTTATCAAGCGATATCCTCCCATATCCCTTCTTGATGATCATTTCTTATGCCGGTTCATTATCCGCTTCATCTTCTTCTTTCAATATTTCCGGTGAGACCCCTTGAAAAATGAGTACTTTCGGAAGACCATAATTTGAATGACTTTCCTCATCAATATCAATGACCCTTTTACCTTGGAGAGCTACTGCATCACATTTTATTTTCTTGATCGGTGATATAGAACACTTGTTTCGCCGGTCCGCCATAATAAAAGGTTCATCACCAAAACTTCTACCGTTGACATCGACTAATGTAAATCCTAGCCGATCGATCTCGAACACCATTATTGACATTAACCCACTTGCATTTGAAAATGGGAAATCTAATTTTAACATAGTCTACCTCCCAAATCTCTTCAATAACCCCATAATATGGCATTACCGCCAATAAAGGCCTCTTGTCTTTCGAATCGGAGAAGTGCAAAGATTCAAATCTAACATAACACCACCGCTTCGGACGGTGCTCTATCATCTAGGGACTTCGTGTAAAATGTATAACCATTGATCACATACGAATTCCAACTTATGACATCAACCTCAGGACCACGGGCTAACCATTTCATTGTATCAGAAACACATTCCTCTCCCTCGACCTTTTGTTTGAACCAGTTTACAAAAGTTATGTTATGCTCCCTAATCAACCTTTGTTCAGTCATTCGATGATTTTCCTTCCTTACAGCTTCTTTATGAGCAGCTATGCTGGCTTGAACTTCATCAACATTATTCAAGATATATAAGTGGACTTGTGACAATTCATCGATCCACACTTTTACCGAAGCCCCTCGTCTACCCCCTTCAAAGATCTTTGACGTTTTGGAAGCCCAATATGTCTTACTTTGGCCAAATAATTTTGACAAAATTCCATGGCTTCTTCGAAACATATTTCAACAATTGATGCTTCTGGCCGGTATGCGTTCTTCACGTACCCTTTTAGGAATTTCATAGATCTTTCAATTGGGTACATCCACCGTAAATGGATAGGTCCGCACAACTTTATCTCCCTCACTAGATGAACAATTAGATGAACCATGATGTCAAAAAGGTAGGAACAAAAAGCTTCTCAAGGTGGCACAAGATAAGATATCCTTCATTCTCCAATTCATCCAACTTTTCAATCTCGAAAACTTTACTACAAACCGCATTGAAGAAGACACAAAGTCTAGTCAAAACGACCCGAAGATCATATTCGGCGATGCCTCGAATAGCTATCGGGAGTAGTCATTTTGCATCAAGACATGACAATCATGAGACTTTTGGCCAACTAATTTCAAGTCCTTCATCGATACAAGCCTCTTAAAATTTGAAGAATACCCCGAGGGAACTTTTGTGCCATGTAAACACTCACAAAAACTTCGTTTCTCATCCTTAGACAAAGTATGAGAAGCCGGGGACAATAAGTTCTCTTCCCGTATGGCCTTGGATGTAAGTCTTCGCGTATTCCCATTACTTGCAAATCCAATCTTGCCTTCACACCATCCTTGGAACTACCTTGTATGTTTAGAAGCGTGCTAACAATACTATCACATACATTTTTCTCTACGTGCATGACATCAATACAGTGTCTCACATCAAGATTGTGCCAATATGGAAGATCGAAGAATACATATCTCTTTTTCCATATATTTGTTTCTTTTCTACTCTTTGCAGTCTTACCGAAGATGACACTGATATGTTTCACCTTTTCATAAACTTGCTCCCCAGTCAATGCCATTGGAGCATCTTCATACTCCTGGCCACCAAAAAAGGTTTTCTTTAATCGACGATATGGGTGGTCCTGTCGAAGAAATCTCCTATGTCCAAGATAAACCGTCTTTCTTCCATGTTGAAGTTGATGGTAGCATGTGCCTTCTTCACAAACCGGACATGCTTTATGGCCTTTTACACTATACCGACAAGTTCCCATATGTCAAAGTCGTTTATAGTACAAAATATCATGGCTCGCAATTTAAACACATCCTTCTTGAAAGAGTCAAAAACATCGACACCTTCTTCCCACAACTCCTTCAAGTCTTCGATCAAGGGCTCAAGGTAAACATCAATGTCATTTCCGGGTTGTTTTGGTCCCGAAATCAACATAGACAGCATGATGTACTTTCGTTTCATGCATAACATTGGAGATAAGTTGTAAATAATAAGGAGCACAGGCCATGAACTATGTATGCTACTAAGGCTTCCATATGGATTCATGCCATCCGTGCTAAGGGCAAGCCTAAGGTTCCTAGGTTCTTCGTCGAAGTTTGGAAATAAATGATCGATTTTCTTCCATTGAGAAGAATCGACCGGATGTCAAAGCTTTCCATCAGAAATTCTCTCATCCGCATGCCACCTCAAATTCTCTGCATCATTTTCATTCGCAAACAACCGCTTGAACCTTGGTATGATTGGAAGATACCACAACACTTTTGCAGGCCCCTTGTTTGACTTGTACCTTGGTGTTTCACATATCGGACAATTCCTTCTCTTCAAACTCTTTTCTATACAATACGCAATCATTCGGGCATGCATGGATCTTTTTGTACTCCATCCCGGTGGACGAGTATTTTCTTAGCATCATAGTATCGATGCGGCAACACATTATCATCCGGAAGCATGTCCTTAAAAGCCTCAAGCATTTCAGAAAAACTCTTGTCGCTCCATCCATGACGTGCCTTCAAGCTTACCAATTTCAATACAAATTCAACAATTGATATTTTTTACAACCAGGGTATAGCGGGGTCTCTCGCATCACCGCACATATTACCATATGCATGTGATTGATGAAAAGCCTCTTCTCCTACATCACGAATAATGTCCTCTATGTGATCATCCATATCCGTGTCATTATCATCAAAGGTCACTTCCTCATGTTGAGACCCACTTGGTACTTTTTCACTATGTCATACCCATACTGTATAAGTCTTACAAAATCCTTCACAAATTAAATGTGTGTAGATAACTTCAGGACTTAGTCACCTCTCATTCAAACATTTTACACAAGGGCAATAAAACTTCCCACTATCATCACGTGGGCATTTTGTTTAGCAAATTCTATAAATTCCCTCACCCTATTCGATATTCAACACTCGTCCGTAACGCATTTATCCAACCGTGATCCATACTAGAATTCCTATTTATGACACGAGATACAAAATAAGGAAACACCAAATTCATATTTATGCTCAACAAAGAAACTTGCCCATTAAATGCATAACGAAGAAACACTTTTGGTCATAAATAACACGTGAATCCAAGAAGAAAAATTAAAGCATGACGAGGAAATTAAATGCATCGCGTGAAATTAAATGTGGACTCACCCGTAGCATATAAATTCAAATGGTTTGCGGAGTCTTTCTTCTCCCGCCACGAACGTTGATGTTGCGATAAAGAGTAACCTAAAAACATTTGTTGGTCAGTTGGGTAGGTCAAAAGCGCAAATATAATCTTCAAAATACAATATTCATTAACAACGAGAGAAACCCACTAGAACATTTCATCGATTTCGTTAAACCCGAAAACCATAAAGTTATTTAACCGAAACACCTCTTACAGCTTGGTCGATAGACGTTTAACTAAGGAAACAAAGCGATTGTCAAGAGAGCAACGCGAAGCGAGCAACGACGAAGCAACACAAACAAACCGGAGACGTAACCCGAGAAATCACTATCGGCGCGACGAGAGAAGTTTTGAGAGGGAAATTTGTTATTCCGCGAAAGAGTTGTGTTTTAGTATATTTTGGATTTTATTAAGACCGGTTATTTATAAAGTAGACGGTCCTAAATATATAATTACATTTTAAAAACCGGAAAATTACTTTTAAGACCAGAGTTTTATTCATATCTGGTCCTAAGAGTCCTCATTATGTTTTTTTAAACAAAAAGATGATTAGCTTGGGCGAGCGCAGCAGCAACTCAATGAAAAAAAATTAAAGGAAAAATTGAGAATATAAACAAAAAAAAGACACAAGCTTGGCGGTCGCAACTTTTATTAAGACCGTTTATTTACAAATGGACGGTCCTAATATGTTATTATTCATTTAATTTTAAGACCGGAGTTTTATTAAACATCCGGTCCTAAAAGTCCTCATTTGTTTTTTTAAAAAAATATGAAAATTAAAGGAAAATTCCAAGCTTAGTTCTTAATGCTTCATACATTACTGGAGAATATATATACATGTACACAAAAAAACAAGCAGAAAATTATAAAAAACAAGAATCTGATCGACTAAACATCCTTGTCGATATCGGTGTGAAAAGCATTAAATTCCCGCCGGATATCAACAAGTTCCGCCTTAATCGCATCGGCCCGCAATAAATCGGTAGAGAGGACAGAGGAGAGGGGTCGCGGTAGGCGCGGCTGGGCCAACTTGTTGGAGAGGGGAGCGGGAACCTCTTCATGGTCCGAAGGCCGGAGGGGGGGGCAACTTGTTGGAGAGGGGGAGCAGGAACCTCTTCATCATCCGAAATAACAATGGGTCCAATGACCCGAGACTCCTCTGTCACAATAGAACGCACTCTTAATGGAGGAGGCGCACCGTATAACGATCTACGGAAGGCACGATCATCACGAGTAAGAGTACCCCTACGAGCGGTTCTCTTGTATCTAACCATGGTTTGAGCAAATTGGGGCGAGAGAGCCGCGTAGTGTGGAGTTACGAGATTGTGATGAGTTTAATAAGGACAGAGATGTATGTGGAGTTAATAAATATGCGGGTCTTAAATTCATAATTAAATTTTTTTCAATTCCATTGAATTTAAGACCGACCTTTTTAAATATATCCTGGTCCTAAAAGTCTATTATTTATTTTTCAATCAATTCAATTACTTTTAAGACAGACATTTTGTCTTATATCCGGTCCTAAAAATCAATTTAATTTTATTAAGAACGGATCTTTTACAATATCCGGTCTTAAAGGTTCTCTCGTTCAAATGAATTTCGAGAATCGCTTCGACTTCCGATAAACTTCCCAACTAAGCGTCTCCTCGTATTCTCGCGGAACTATGCGTCTCCTCGTTATTGTTTCCGGCGTTTCAAATTGTTCGGGCAGGGTTCTCTATTTAAACCAGATGTTACTTTACTTCCATCACATTCTTCCCCATCACTTCTGAAACATCCACAGTAATGGCTGCTCCACCACCACGAGGTCCTCCACCACCACGAGGTCCTCCTCCTCCGTTGCCTCCGGGCAGACAATCTACCCGATGATCCAAGACATCCCGGCCCGTCTCGATCATATAGACCGACGGTGCGGCCGGTTGTTTCAGTCTATCACGCCGTCAACGCAAAGCCGCAGCGGTACTCGATGCCCAGGATATTGAGTACCATCCTTCAGATGACGACATGTCCGACCCCTCCGACGACTCCCTCCCCTCCGACAACGATGGGGGGGAGTAGATATTTTATTTTATTTTTCTGTTTTTTTTGTTGTTGTCTCAGTATCGTTATCGCCGCTGCTCACACGGCAAAGGTAAAAAATATATAAATTAAAGATCTTTTTGTTTCCATATTCGATCGCCATGTCCTTTTCATTATCTTCTTTCTTTTCCGACAAAAAAGGAAACAAACAAAACATTGTCGTCGCGTAAATCAACATTAAAAATTCTCACAATACTGATTAAGAACATACAAAAAACAAAAAAAAAAAAGATCGTTTACCTTATTCGAATAAAAACAAACCAAATGACTATTCTTGTCAAGGTTGGACCGTCAAAACCTCGGTTGAGCGACGCGTAACCTCGGTTGTCCGAAAACCGAGTCAAAAAATATTAAGAGGAAACAAATATATATACACAGTCCTTTAAAAAAAATTATGACTTAACTTTTAGGAGCGGATATATAACAAAACTACGGTCTTAAAAGTCTTTACATTTTTGAAATAATAAAACGTAGACTTTTAGGACCGAACGAAATATAATAACAAGGTCCTAAAAGTCTAGCGAATTTTTAGAAGACTTTTAAGACCGGACCAATAATTACGTCTGGTCCTAAAAGTATAGCCATAATTTTTTTATTAATATAAACGTAGACTTTTAGGACCGGCCGTATAATAAAGATGCGGTCCCAAAAGTCTAGCTCATTTTTAAGACCGGGCAAATAATTACGTCCGGTCCTAAAAGTATACCCATAATTTTTTTTAAATTAACGAAGACTTAAAGCACCGCAGGTTTAATAACTATGCGGTCCTAAAGGTCTCGCCATATTTTTATGAACAAAGACTTTCTCATTTACAACATCCTGTAACACAAATTTCAAGCATAAATATCTAGAATGAATAAACGAATTTATTCTTGAAATACACAGATTTGTATGTTTATTTACAAATGAATGACTTGTTCGAAAAAATAAACAAATTTACGAAAAATTATTTTTGCTACAACATATATTTACATCCACATTTAAGAATTAATAAGGCGATACGTATATTCACAAAACACATTGCGTATGTGCTCCACTTCATTATCGGGACGGGGACCGTAACCTCTAAACATCTCGTAACATCAAAGACAAAAAACCGAATTAACTTGTGTGCATATTTCATTAAGCCAGAAACTGAATTCAGACATAATATATGTAATAACATCAATTACATTTACCTTTGCTAACAATTTTGTCTTTCCTCGCCTGATGATAACATCATACATGTGTTTCATGACGTACATGCCACATAAATTGGATTCTTTTGGTTGATGGGTCTAAAACGAACAAGAAATAATATAGGATAAGTGACAAGAAATATATAGCATATATATATATATAGGTTATCACCAAGTTCTCAAGGCGTGTTTCGGTGTCCAAATTAAAATATGTGCTAACCTCTCAAAAGGGTGTACCACAAAGGTTTAATAGTGGCCTCTTTCCCACGCTTTTGTCTTACCCCGACTTGGTAGGTCATCATGGCACTATTATCAAAATCACAAATTTATCAATAATTCACCAAAACCATTACAAGAGAGATTTCGAGACAAGAGAATTTCAATGACATGCATGCTTACTTGTTGACGGTCTCCGTCATTATAGTATCCGGGTTATTGTGAGTGGAGCATAAGAAGATAACTTTATGATCCTCCATGCACATGAGGACCAAGCGCAGTGGCGGCTGAAAATTCACATCGGTATTATATGTAGCACTTATATTAAGTTAATTGCATACAAGAATTGTGATATGTATATACCGTGGAAGTATGGAAACACGTAAACCTTTCTTATCACTTCACACACCCTATTTGACACATATTCTTGTCTCAAGTTCTTCTCTCTGTTGTACTTGCATAGACGGGCACAAGAATCCAAAATCATTGATTGTGCCTGTTCAACCAATTCTTGATGCAAGAACCTACAATAATGACATCGATCAGGGAATTAGTATATATGTATGTGTGTCTAAACGATGCATTTAAATTATGTACTCATATATAGAATCGGATACTTACTTCATAAACAGTTGAATGATTGCATTACTAATCTCCTGTCCAGAATCAGCAGGGACATTACATCTATTTTGTCAAGGTAGACATCTTCAGGATGAGGGACGCCTACTACTTCTTGGACAGGCCACGATTTATCGGAAAATAATTATTGTTTGCCAAGTCGGTTATTTTTGCCTGCGGTCAAATGAGCGAAAGGGGATGGAACTTGAGGAGGAGGGATGCGGCTTGACGAGGGGATGGAACTTGAGGAGGAGGTTGCTCGATCACATCCAACAATGCAGCTCCCCTAGTGCTCTTCCGCTGCATAACCGCAGTGAATGTGTGACGGAACACTGGTCTCTAGACGAGAGCTCAAAAGCATCTTCAATTGATTCATTTCCTCCTCCATCTTGCTCACCGGGATTGAAACGTGCGATCAACTTTGCATCAATGAAGCTTCTTGAGCCGCCGCTTTGACCGTCGTTTCCTCATTTCTTTTGGCCGCGTCTGCTCCATCTCCTCCCGGTAATCATACTTTGTTTGTGGCGTTTGGATTTACCAAAGTATTCCTTCAGCCTACCCATCCTCCAACCCCCTTACACGCCCCGTGTGATCCGGTTTTCCGGTCCGCAAATTCGGTCGAACATCATTCCTCCCGTCCGACACGAAAGATCCCTCTCGCTTCTTTATTTTTAAGATCTTCCCGTAAGATACGGATAACGAGAAGCTTAGTAATGAAACATGTTTAGTAACTAAAAAATAACAATAACGATACTTACAATTCTTTCAGCAACTACACGAGTTTGTTCACTCATGTAGCGCCGCTTGGCTTTTGCCGAATATGCAACCACAACTCCTCGCGACGTATAGGAGATGGGTCGATCAACTACGGTGAAGGATTGGATTCAGCTTCATCATCCAATCTCTTCCGCTTGGCCGCCATCAATTCTTTTTCGGCCATTTCATATCCGCCGTGAGAAGCGCTATGCGGCAATCATTCTTTCTCCCTAGCTCCCGTGCTTTTGCCCTTCTTATCCGTGAATCGAAATGAAATGAAAAAAAAACTATTACTTATGAATTCCAAACCATTGATGTCTAACGAAATTAGAACACTTCGCTTCATATGAAGGTCAAACATTAGTCAAATTCACTTCATCAAGTTTCAACATTTTATTTAAGAAAGATGTAGAATTGTAGAAGAAATTGGGATAAACGGAGGAAAGGGAGTTGCAGAAATGCTGCCAACTCAGTCAATTAATTCATTCATCATAACCGGTTCCCACACATATTAGACTAACCTCTTACATATAGTTAGAGGCTTGACTCATAACAGCTTGCACCGAAACCATTACACGCTTAACATACTAACATCATAACACCAACGTCTAACAACCCTACTATAACGTAACTAAGACTATATAATTGAGACTTGACTCTTATGCCATCATTATTTCCTTAATTTACTTAATTTCTTTATCGGGTCTACATATCGACTTGCATTGACAAAGGCAGAAATGTATACTTCTATTCACAAACCATTTAACTAAAAGGATTAGATGAACACAATAACATTCAAATATCCGCACAAAGTTAATAAGCACACAAAAAGGCAAACTAAACTAAATATAAACTCACCGAGCTTCGGAGTGGTCCGCGGTGAACAAATTGTTGCCAAGTTTGTTCATCAATATATGGGTACTTATCCTGTTAGGCGTTCTTGAGGCAAAACCTCGACAAAAATATAGGTGTTAGCTAGAAAGGTCTTAAACTTCCTCCATCGATCGACAATAAGACAATGTCTTCTCTTTCAACTTCGGACGTCGGGACGGTGTAGGTAAGCCGGATAGTGTCCCAAATAGATCCTTTACTTTAGAATCGTCCACACTTTTCCACTCATCTATCAAGATGCTAACATGGTTGCGTGCTTGATAGCCAACAAAACTATTATATTTGGATTTCATGGGACCGAAAGGTTGCAACTTTTCATTAAACTGAATCTCCAGCTTTGACCCAGTAGTCCGACTTAGGGTTACATCCCGCATTCGTGTTCCTCTTCTACCACGACGTGCACGGCGGTTTCGAGGCTCATTGACAGATGAAGACGGTTCGTTCGACTCACACCGCCAAAGCAAGTGGCGCGTTCCGAACAGAGTAGAATCGTTTTCACCGTTCATTTTCGAGACGGGAAGAGGTAATGCAACGGGAAGGGTTTCGCAACGTAAATGAGGGCTCTTCAGTGATAGTAACAAAAGCTTACGCGCGAAGAAATGTATATTTGGCGATTCATTTTTAAGACCTAGGACATAAAAAGAGACGGTCTTAATAATTAACATTCAAGACCGGTCATACTACATCCGGTCTTAAAAGTAATTAATTTTTTATCCGAACTATTTTTCTATATTTTATACCAGCCGCATTTTATGTCCGGTCTTAAAAGAATAACTTTTAAGACCGGTGATTATTTACATTCGGTCTTAAAACTTTATTACCTTTATATTTAAATTCTTCCTTATTCTTTTGGCCCGCATAAAATATTAGTCCTAGGTTGTGTGAGATTTCTCCATAAAGTAATTGATATTTGAATATTTTTTAATAACATTTTTAAGACCGGCCTTGTTTTGAACTGGTCTTAATAATATATTTAAGACCGATGAAAAAAATGATCCGGTATAAGAAGTTCTTTATATTTACAAAACTGCGCCAACGGTCATACATAAGAAGTTCCTTTTATTTACAAAACTGCCACCGGCCATACCTTTAAGACCGGTGCTTCCAATGTCCGCTCTGAATGAGGCGGTCTTAAAGCCCTTTTTGAACTAGTGATGGTAGAGCCAGGGAGTTAAATGATGGTCATGAGAGCTTCTCATGACAACCTCATAAGAACCCATAAGTAAAATGGATAATGAGTAGAGCCAGAGATTTAAATGATGGTCATGAGAATTTCTTATGACAACCTTATAGGAACTCATGAGAATTTATATGTGTATTAAAAATAATTTAACAGTAGGAGGATAGCTTTGGGATGGTACCTCCCAAAGTGATGAACACAACCTTTAGGCTTTATGCCTTCGATATTTATACGATGTGAAAAGATAGTATCCGTTCTTCCCAAAGTGGTGTCTGGCAGGTTTCCGGGACACTAGTAGCAACTTTGGGAAGAGGTGTGCATACTAGGAAGAAAATGTTTTATGGCCAAAATTTGATGATTTGTGATCGCGGGTTTCGGGTCACGGGTAGACTCGGGATATCCTAAGTCTACCATGGTTCTCTTCCTACTAAATAAATTGAATAAAGAATAATAAAATTAACATTTTTATTTTTATATATAGATATTTATTATGTAAATATTCTATTTTCTCTTCATTATCTTTGTTTTATTAGGATTACCAAGAATTGATGTTTGTGTTCATGGGTCGCGATGATCCTTCGGTGGAGCGGAATTTTAGTGAAACAGTGCAAGGGTTGGGGCTAGCGGTGGGAAGTGAGGAATGACATTCAAGGCTCTAGCTAGTTTTATTTCTTTTTTATTTTTTAATAAATCACATTTATTTGAGTTGGATTTACATTATTGTAATAAGTAGCCTTGCACTTGTCCCAAGATAAAGTGCGGCGAACACTCCCCAATGTTGTTTATTTCGAATTTCATTATTCATTTATAAAAATCATTTAAATTTTATACTATGATCGAGAATTGTTAGATATTGGGAGTGTTACGATAATTCTCTCTTGGGTGTTGAGTCGTTTGACATCCTTGGAGAAGTCCTTTGATCCAAGATAAACCAATCACTAGCCCTTGAGGCTGGACATACGTGTTCTGCACCAGAACAATAGTGTCGTTTTGACGCAAAAGTGATCCCTCTTTTTTAAAAAAAAAAAAAAAAAATTGATATTTCAGAATTAACTGGTACTTAAAAGATGCTAAAAAGATATTTTAAGATATTGACTGGTGTACTTCATGATTTTAAAAAATTATTTTAGGATCTCAAAAAAAAAAATCAAAGTACTAACTGGTACTGAAAAATATACTTTAGATATTGACTAGTACTGAAAAATGCTTCATGATCTTAAAAAATTGTCCTGAATTATATTTTTAGTATTAGTCAAGATCGAAATAATTTTTCAAGATCATGACACATTTTTTCGATCTACCAAGATCCTCAAGTATCTTTTTAGTACCAAATAATATTCTCAAATATTTTTTTGAGATCATGAAGTACACTAGTTAGTATCTTAAAGTATCTTGGATCTTTTATGTAATCGTTAGTGCTTGAAATATTTATTTTATTTTTTTTAAAAAAAAAGAGGGATCAGTTTTGCGCCAAAAACAACGTTGTTTTGTGCAAAGCACCATTCGTTGCAGTAAGGTAAAGCCAAGTCCTATTTATTTATATTGGGTTTTGAATTTCCATATTTTTTTTTGTAAAAGGCTAAAATGTTTTTAATTCCCTAAATTCTTTCGAATCCTTTTATCTGTCTTGTAAATACTCATATTTGTTTTTTGAATTTTTATATTTGAAGGTGGAATATCACCTAGAGGGGGGGTGAATAGGTGATTTCAAAAACTCTTTTGAAATTCGCACAGTGTAACATCACACGAAAGAAACAAGAAATATAAATGTACACAAGGCAATTTATACCGGTTCGGTCTAAATCCACTGACCTACGTCCAGTCCCCAGAACACCTGGGATTTCACTATCTTTCAAATATAATTACACACTCTGTAAACGAATGATAATCTATCTGACTCCACTCCCCCTTACAAGTTGTAATTAATACACCCTCACTTAAGGTTCCTCAACCTTAAGTCTAACAATCAAAATAAAATGAGTAAGTGTTTAAGACTCCTTACGAGTAGAATAAATGAACACTGAAGAACAAGATATCCGAAGATATTAATGTGGTAGTTGAAACAGCGAATGAATTCTGAACTCTAATAAATTTCACATTGTTTCGGTGGTTGTCCGAATTCAATGCTCCTCCTATTTATAGATGATTCCATTAATGACCGTTGGAGTAGATTTGGGAATCATCCGTTGGGACTCATTAAGATAGCCGTTGTGAGTCATAAATATATTTGTTGCTCTGTTTCTTCGTAGTGTTCGGAGGTTGGTGAATCTGCTCCGTTGACATTCCTTATTCCTTTTACCCGTTGAGACATGAGAGGAATATTATTTGGAAACTTTTGAATTACTTTTCAGAGGCTCAGATATCCATATCCCTCTTTCATGAATTGTGTCTGGCTCGCATTAAATGCTTCTGACAGTTGGTTTGCTTTACTCAAAATTTGAGTTAATGTTTGTTCTAATCATCGAAACTCACTTAGCAACCGGTCAAAGTAGATTAAGGATAGTTACAAAGGATGATATGAAGAATACGAGATGATAATGCACGAAATCACTATCTCATAATGAATATTTAAAATAACGAAGACTGGATTGCCTCGAGGCAAAGTTCTTGCTGACTCGAGTTAATCAATTGGAAATATTCAAACTGAGTTTTCTAGATGAGATATTAACTCGAGGTTCATCCTTTATTAACTCGAGTTACCTAACTCGAGGTAATATTATTGCAGCCTCGAGTTAAATCACACAACCAGAATATGTCAATATTTTACCGGACTCGAGGTTCATGGAATATAGACTCGAGGTTCAAGACTCGAGTCAATAATTAAGGAGGCTCGAGTTAAATCTCTTGGGATGGATATTGATTCAACATAGTCTAACTCGAGGTAGATTGTTCTTTGACTCGAGTCATCTGACTCGAGGCTACATGTTTCTTGCCTTGAGTTACTAAACTCGAGGTACATTTACTTACTAGAGGGTAATTGAATTCTTTCAACTTCATTTTTCAAAGGCTAACTCGAGGTAGAGATTGCCTTACCTCGAGGTACAATTTCGAGGCTCGAGTTAATTTTTAATCTCTAAATGAATTTTCAAATGGTTTAACTCGAGGCTCGTTAGACCGCCTCGAGTTTTTTGTGACAAAGAAACATAAAAATGCAACAAAAGTAATGTGATTTTCCCATTTCCTTATTTTTCTCGCTTCTTGGTTAAATCTAGTTATCATCAAAACATTTATGAGAGTTAACAATATTTATCTTGTAAATGATCAAAATATTTTTAATTCCTTTGGTTATTTCAAATCTCTATATTTATCTTATAAATATCTTTATTTATATTGTAAATATTCTTATTTATTTTCTAAATAATCTTTTAAAAACATAAAAGAAAGAAGGGTATTTTTTCACCTAGAAAGCTTAATTTCATTTTAACATAAAAGTAAAAGGTGGAGTGAAATTTCACAACTTTTACTGAAATTAAGTTATATGCTTCAGCGCTAAATGAAATTTTCCCCATAAAATTCCACCATATGGGAAACTTGCCCATCGCAACACTCTACTGATATATAATGGATAAGGCAACGCCGATTATGGAGGCTTATCCAAAAGGATCCAAACCTCCAACGGG
Source organism: Acacia melanoxylon (assembly GCA_019022615.1). Classification (NCBI taxonomy): domain Eukaryota; kingdom Viridiplantae; phylum Streptophyta; class Magnoliopsida; order Fabales; family Fabaceae; genus Acacia; species Acacia melanoxylon. Next base: position 4,408,935 of record JAFJYJ010000030.1, on the reverse strand, counting down.
GTTACATCGTAGCAAACTTCTGAAAGAACGACTTCGCTTTCAAATCGTATCAGAATCTATGCTCCAGGACACTCTTTGAAGTCGGACCCTCCAACTCTCAGATTTTGCCGCCTTTGATCATTACCACTTCCATGGCTTCCATTTCAAGAATCATACTCAAATACCATGAGCTTCGAGCACATGATACTCTGCGTTATTCCGTCTCTCCCTCTCCTACTTCCAAGCGTCATAATCATACTCTTTTGGGTATGTTCGGTCTCGGACTTGTCGTTCAATTGTCTGTTTTATTCAGAGTTGATTTCTTAGTATGATTATTTTCCTGTCTTTCATTTGTAAAAGGTCGGCTTTCTCTGCCTGATGGAAGAAGCCTTGCAGTCAGAAGCAAGTTGAAGGCTCCAATTGGTGCTGTTACGGCAATTTCTTCGACCAATCAAATGTCAAGGTATCTATTTGAACTGGTAGTGACGTTATTTATAATTTTCAAATCGGGGGAGAAAAAAAGGAAAATGACAAATGCTGACATGATATATACTAGTTCAAAGGGGAAATCCTATAGCTTTTTTCCCCTGGATTCCAAATTTGTTTTCCAATTGATGGGTTTTAGTGTTGATGTAGCTATCCAGGTGGTTTGTTGCATATGTACACAGGCATCTGTAGTAGATACTTACGCTTATTCTGATCTTTTAGTTATTCTAATTATAGGCCATTTGAAACTTTAAGCCTTGTTGGGCAGGCAAGAGTTATTTAATTTTTTCCACCGAAGAATATGGATATTTCTAGTTGTCTGGCTCTGGGGTCTGAAATTGGCTTTGCTTGTGAAGTGCATTAAATTTAATTGATTCGTTTTCAGACATGCAACGTCTGGTAAAATTTTTGTTGGTGTTCTGGTGTTTGAGCTTTCAATTTATAATTTAAAAAAGACATTGATTCATTGACTGCTAGGCTTAGGAACTCTCAGATTTTGTGCAAGGCTACAACAGATGTATCTGGAAGTCTTCCTGAAAGAGCTGGTGGGATGAGCCAGTTTGAGAGAATAATTGAAACCTTAACCACTCTTTTTCCAGTGTGGGTATGTCTCAAACTCCAATGATGATCTTCTGTCCAGTATCTCAAACCTTTCATAGCATTTCTTGCTTGATCAATGGTTTGATAGTTGTCTCATTTCCATGGACAGGTCATCTTGGGGACCATTGTCGGCATTTATAAGCCAGCTGCTGTAGTGATTCTGTCTTTTTCATCTAATTTTCTCATATAAAGAAGCACATTTGATTTATTGCTTTGATGTTGGGGTCTCATTCCAGGTAACATGGTTGGAGACAGACCTATTTACCCTTGGGTTGGGTTTTCTTATGTTGTCTATGGGCTTGACATTGACATTTGAGGATTTCAGACGATGTCTACGAAATCCATGGACTGTAAGGGACAGATAATTTTAAACAAAAGTAAATTACTATTCATTTCCATGGTCTAAGATTATTGCTTTGTCGTTGCAGGTGGGTGTAGGATTTCTTGCACAATATCTAATCAAACCCATGTTAGGGTTTGTCATAGCAATGGTATGCTTTTTTATTGCAATTTTGTATTTTTTTTTCTTGTGGAATGGAGTTGTGATAATAATTATGTCATCTGTAATAGTTCATTGTCTACACATCACCTGGTCCTTAATAAGTTTATCTTAGCACATGCAAGGATTAGTTTATCTATTTGTTCATTAGGTGTATTTTGTGATTTCCATGTCATTTATTAGTAGATGTTGATTACAAATGATGAAATGACCTTTTAAGAGTGCAGCTGAGTTCCTTTTAGCACTCTGTAACTCTTCTATATCCTATGTCTCTTACCTTCAGTAAGAAGTATGTGCACTGACAACTGAGGGTTTGTAATTTGTAAGATATATTAATTTGTCATATAGCAGCTAGTGCATTAAGCATTTTGGGAACCATCATTCTGCATAATCTTCTAATATCTTCTATCTAATTGTCAGACTCTAAAACTTTCAGCCCCTCTAGCAACTGGTCTTATTCTGGTCTCATGCTGCCCTGGAGGCCAGGCATCAAATGTTGCTACCTTCATATCCAAGGGAAATGTTGCTCTTTCTGTTCTTATGACAACGTATGTTTAACCTACATATGTATTTAATGTTATTTTTGGCTGTCTTTCTTTTAACTATGTCTTTTGAGTTGAAAACTGTTTTTTTTATGTACACCTGAAAGCTGAGTTGAAAACTGTTTAATTGATAGAGTTTTGATTTAAGAGATGTAGAGCTAGAACAATGTCTGGGGTTGCACTAGATTGTTTAAACAAAATAATTTGCTGTAGCTATCATATCCTGCTTTACCTGTACAGTATAAGTTGATAAATAGTCGTTATGCATTTTAATTTAATTATTTTATCTGTTTCCCAATGCTAACTCAAGAAGGGATATGCAAATTTGGATTGTCACTGTCATGCTAATTTCTAGTAAGAGTGTTATTAAATTGTTAACTTTTGGCTGTTAAAGGTTAACGTGTTAATGTCTATATGCAAGTTTATAAATAAATGTGATGTATAATATTGATCAATAACAACTGAAGACACTTTGAATGTACACTTGTTGAGCTTGCTAAAGGCTGAATTACAAACAACTTTAGCTTGAGAGTTCCACTAGGTAAGGCTTTTGGCTTTTTATTTTTTTCTGTTAATAGAGAATGAAACAATTTGTGTATTAGTGTAATTATCAAAGAGAATGATATTTTTCAGCTCTAGGGGCTCATTTTGTACACACAATAAAAATAGACTAAAAAAAGTAATTTTGAGGATAAAAAGTAGCCTATGTACCTCAATTTGAAAAGGTAAAGAAAAAGTATTGATTAATTTCTTTTTAAAGACATAATGGACATTTAATAGAGAGAATAAAGAGGGATTCCCTTTAAATCCCTCCATGCAAAAGGGGTAATTAGATTATTCTAATATATAATTTTTTTTCTTAATATTCATATAGGTGTTCTACAATTGGAGCTATTGTAATGACACCACTCCTTACCAAGCTTCTTGCTGGCCAACTTGTACCAGTTGATGCTGTTGTAAGTTGAAACAGACTTATTTGGCTTGATGAGAATTGAGATGTTGGAACACTTGTTTAGAAGCTGTACTGCTGTAGTTTTGGCCTGCTATCAGGCGAGATCTTTTAAAATGGATATAACTAGCTTTTTGGTATTTGCTATTAGGTTCTCTATAATAATGACTTAGAGATATCTTTTTAAGTAGTCAATAATATGGTTCTGAGATTTGGAGACGTTTCAATGATATGATTTAATAGGAAAACCTGATAGCAAGGGACCAAAAGCTATACCTATGTCTTGTCTTATTTAAAACCATTACCTAGTCAGTTTTTCAAATTGGAATTTTCACTCAGGTGGAGTTTTTTTTGTTTTTAATAACAGGGCCTAGCTATTAGCACATTTCAGGTTGTTTTAGTGCCAACAATTGTGGGAGGTATGAGATGAATCTATCGATTTATTTTTGCTTAGAGTTGATGCATTGAAACTGCAATGTAGTCTAAACATGTTTTCACCTGATGTGAGGCATAGTTATCAAGACTTTGAAGGCTTTTCTGATAATATTTCTTTTGTGGCAGTGTTGGCGAATGAATTTTTCCCCAAGTTTACCTCAAAGATAATTAAAGTTACACCATTGATTGGAGTCATTTTGACCACTCTTCTTTGTGCTAGCCCAGTAAGTATTCTGAACTTTAAATGGTGGGTTCATCTACTAGTACAAAACTTTTGATAGCTTTAGCAATTCATTTCGTTGTATTTTGATGTAGTGATTTTTACTTTGCATTGAAATTTGACACATTTTAACTTTTCAGATCGGGCAAGTTGCTGATGTCTTGAAAGCTCAAGGCACACAATTGATACTGCCAGTTATGATTCTACATAGTGCTGCATTTGCTCTTGGTTATTGGCTTTCAAAAATCTCATTTGGAGAATCGACATCCCGCACAATATCTATAGAATGCGGGATGCAAGTAAGCCCCTATTCCATACCGTATTGGTTTATCTGCATTACGTGTTCTTGACATTTGTTCCCCCATAAGCCAATATTATTTGTTCTTTAGTGGATGAATTTTTAATTTAGAGTATGTTGGAAGTTTGCTTTCCCAAACTTCAACCTCAAGGGCTTTCAGGGTGCATCTTAGAAATATTTAGATGAACCATATGTCTTCACTCTACAGCTTAAGCCTTTGATTGGTCTCTCATACTCTGAGGAGAACCTGTTTTGAATACTTGCCCATATAGCATCTTGTAAGAAAATATAGATTGATGGATTAGCATGTAAGGGGGTGAACTGTATCAAGAGGTGAACAGTCACATGAGATTTACACAATGAGTAGAAATTGAGAATCTGTTAGTAGTTACATAACTTGTTAATCAGGTGTTTGTTGGATGGGAGCTAGTTGGTATTAACTTTGTTGCGGCTGATGCATAAGAAGAGTGATCAGTACATCTAAACATTGACTTGTTGAATATCTCAACAAATAAACATTGAAACTGGGATCAGTACATCTAAACATGTTAGAACTGCCTGGAAGTTATTTTTGTAAAATTATATGCACTGCATGGTCATATATACACCAAAGGAAGCGAAGTTGATTTTATGAGATTAGGATCTTTTGTATTTGGAAAATCAATATACTGTTGGGTCTGCCCAGCTATTGGGCCGAGTATATCAGAGAAGGGCCGAAGGACATGGATCAGGCCCAAATTAGAAGCCAGCAAACATCACGCAAAGTGGAGGGCAGAATGGGAAAAGTGAAGGCTAAGCAGTAGCAGGGTAGTGGGAGTGCGAATAAGATTTTCTGTGGGAAAAGACTGTAAGAGGGTAGGCCCTAGAATGGAGTGAGGAGAGGACCTGGTCTGTCAAAAACCTGTCTCTGGTAGGGTCGTTTGCTTGTTTTTCTGCATATTTCCGGTCATCATCCTAATTCTAGAAGAGAATAATTAATAGTTAATTTCAGCAAAGGGCTACTGGTTGTAATCATCTTATTTTTCCCTCAGTAGTAGAGTATTCAACTAGTTTATTTCCTCAACTTAATCTGATTCAGCAGGCTTTATCATACAATATATATTTAAAAAAAGATTGACACAGAAATTAAGGAGTAACTGGAAAGAAAAGCAGGTCCTATGTGCATCTCCATTCTTTTGTGCCGCTCTCTTTTCTAAATGTGTTGTACATTATTGTAGAAGATCTAAAGTCTGCTTTTATGTGGCCGAAGATTTATTTCATAAAACCCAAATCACTACTCTAGGCATTATTTTCTACCTTCTCTGCAGAGCTCTGCACTGGGATTTTTGCTTGCTCAGAAGCACTTTTCAAACCCGCTTGTTGCTGTTCCTTCTGCTGTTAGTGTTGTTTGCATGGCGGTACGTTAGTGTTCCAATTTTTGTGCACATGCTAAAATTTGTTCAATCCTTGTTTTAGGATCGGAAATGTACTAATGACTAGTTTGTCACCATTGTGAATGCAGCTTGGGGGTAGTGCTCTTGCTGTGTTTTGGAGGAACAGACCAATCCCCCTTGATGATAAGGATGACTTCAAGGAATAATATTTTCTTGTCCATCGTATTTATTTTCTGTTTCTTCTTGCGATCCCTTTAGAATGGTAAGGAAGTTTTCATGTCATAATGCTTAGTATTCAGGATCCATGAACTGGGGTGAGTTGCAATTTTTTATATTATTAATATTCTATCTGGGATTAAGGTCTCTTCATAGGGTTTCTCCCAATTACGGTTTTCTTTCTTAGTATTTGAGAAAATTATAATTGGAGGATTATGTTTGACCCATTACCCAATATCAGTTGTGCTAAAGGGTTTTCTTTTGTTACGTACCACGTGCCTGGCAATGCGAGAATCATGTGGCAGTTTGTTCCTGAAAGGAGAATAAGGCAAGTGTATCCTTTGTCTCCTTTTATAAAACTTGGCAGATGATCAGAACCAATCTCTCATCTTGCTTTTGTTGAAAACAATACCTTTTCTCCTCCAAAAGGTGAACAGAACTGTGAAGTTATGAAGATAGTTTTTGACCTCTGCTTCTGCGTTTCTGGGCAGGGCATTATTAATAAAGGCAAATCTGCTTTAATTTTTAGCCCAAACACATTTTAAGATTGTAAGCTGAGATGGGATGGTCCAATATTCTTGGGATTAGATTCTCGTCTTCATTGGATCTAAATCTGGGCATTATAATAATTATGGATGGAACAAAAATTTGGTCTTTGCAGAATTAATAAGTAAAATTGATAAGAAGCTTGTTAATGGGAAAGGGTATATACTCTCTCAGTTAGAGCGTGGATGTAGTTTTTGGGATTCATGAGATAAGAATGACTTTTGAAGAATAGCTTTTGTGATTTCTGAGGTAAAAATGATTTTTGGAAAATAGCTTTCGAAAAATAGCTTTTGGATAAAGATGACAGTGTTTAGATAACTTCAAAACCTGTGGTTCGGTAAAAGTTTGTCAACACTCCAAAATTATTTATGTCAAACAGTCCAACATTGTCCGAAGTTGATACAGATCAAAATCTAAGTTTTGAAAAGTTTATCAAAACATTCAAAAAATTGTCCAAAAGTTATTCGGTATCAAAACCTAGATTTTCTAAAAAAACTATTTTTTTTTCAGTTTTTTATCTCTCATTTACCATCATTAGTATTTTTTTTTAGTAGACTACCAATATCCTTAAGTATTTTCTTAATACCTTTTCAAGATTTCTTTGAAATATTTTCTCAAGATTATTCATTACCATGAAATATTTTTTCGATATCCTAAAAAAATTCAAGATCATGAAGTATTTTTTTGATATCCTTAAGATCTTTTTAGACATCTGCTAGTTAGTACCTGCGAATTTTATTTTCAAGATTAGTCAAGATCGCGAAATATTTTTTCAAGATCCTAAAATAGATTTTTAAAACCATGAGAAGTATTTTTTGATCTTAAGTCGATATTAAGTATCTTTTTAGATTTTCAAATATTTTTTCAAGATCAGTCATTACTGAAATATTTTTTTTTAATATCTAAAATAAATTTTAAGATCATGAAATATTTTAGGGTCTGACAAAATACTTCATGATCTTAAAAATTTATTTTAGGATATTAAAAAAAAATTAGAGTACTGAGTCATCTTGAAAAAAAAAATTAGATCTTAACAGTGTAAAAAAAGATCTTAAAGATATTGGAAAAATACTTGATGATCTTGAAAAAAAATTTAGGATGTTGAAAAAATATTTTAGGGTAATGACTAATCTTGAAAAAATATTTGAGTGCTAAAAAAATATTTGAATATTGACACCGAAAAAATACTGATGATGGCAGAGGAGAGAGAAAAATATGGAAAAAAAAAATAGTTTTTTTTTTCCAAAACCTAGGTTTTGATGCACTTCTGACAATTTTTGGAGTGTTTGACAACTTTTCAAAACCAGATTTTGATCTGAGAATAAACTTTCGGAAAATTTTGGAGTGTTTGATAAACGTTTGTCAAAACCTAAATTTTGAATCCTTCCAAACAGACCGTCTATTTAGTTGACCTTAATTATCAGTTTCTAGTTCTCGTGCATTTATCAACTCACTTGTTTGTACCTTCCAAAAAGATTACTAGCAACTTTTAGGGATATACTTTAATGGTGGGAGAAATATCCATCTTAGCTGGAAGAAAGTGCTTAGAAAGAAACAGCAGGGTTGAGTTGGCTTTTGATCTTTTCACTTTTTAAAAGCTTGTTTGGCTAAACAAGGTGGAGAATTGTATCTTACCATCATTCTCATTCTATTTACAAGTCCAAATTAATTAACTCTTATATACCCAAAAAAAATTAATTAACTAATTAATTAAGAGCTAAATTTTCAATTTTTCCCTTATCTATGATTGGTTCCAAAAGTTAATATGAATAATTTTTTTTTTTTATTGCAATTACTTGGGGTAAAAAAAAAATTTAAAAATGTATTTATTGCTCTAAACCGAACTTATAACAAGGACTAAAAAATTTAGTCGAAATAAACTTATAAATAGAATTATGGTATGTTGAAGATACTTCTCGAAAAGGAGATTAGAAGAAAATACTTGCTCAGAATCATAGATTTTCTGTTACGGAGAAAAAAATTATTCTTGGATGATGAAGAGTATTCTCATGGATCTCTTGCATGCTTGGAATAAGAAACTTATGTTTTCTATTTATGGGAGGGAAGCATCAAGAGATACCATGATTGGCTCTTTCTCCATGCTTAACGGCTAAAGTTTTTGGACTGATCATTATTTTTAGGTTAAAGTATACTTTTAGTCTTTTAACTTTACATGGGGTATCATTTTAAGCCTTTAAATTTGTAAAATAAATTTATAGTCCTAAAAACTTACTACAGTTGATTTATATATATATATATATATATATATATATATATGAAAGATTGCTAAATTAGATTAAAAAAGTAGAGTTGGGGAGTTAGATCCCATACGATTAAGCACCAAGGTCCTTAAATAAGTAGGACACAAATCATAGAAGGAGTATTTGGATAAACCATCCTTAGCTAGTCTATCCGCCACCCTATTTTGCTCACGAGAGATTTGATGAATCTGCAAACTCCAGTTAAGTTGCATTAGTCTCCTCATCTGATACACAACCAGACTCTGAGAATTAGACCCTCTCGCCTCCATTAGCATGTTAACAAGATTACTTGAATCAGATTCACAAATAACTTGTTCAAATCCTTTCTGCCAAGCTAGTTCTAGACCTTGCAAGATCGCCCATTCTTCTGCCTCATGAGGAGCACAAAAACCGATCGCCCATTCCATGCCAAAATGAATTAGTAGTTTAGTACTGCCTGCCTCTATTTCTTTTTATACGAAATGTTTAACCGAAGTATTGGTTAAAAACAATAAATTTATCAAAATTATAACCATCATTTAGTTAAATACTCTTATTTATGATGACATAAGGAATAAGAGATAAAATAAGGAAGTTATTATAATAAGGATGATTGTAGAAGGGAGAGAATAAGAAAATAAATATGATAGAAATAATAGGTCTTTGAGGGTTGTGAAAATTTATTATATTGACATTAAATAGGAGTAATTAAATAAGGGTAAAATGAGAAAGTGAGAAGTAAAAAAATAAGATATTCTCTAAATATTTCTTTAAAAAAAAAAAACGGGATATGTGTGACAATTATTTCTTATAAAAAGGAAACGGAGGACAGAATACAAATTATACACAAACCTACAAATCCCAAAAGTTACTAGGGAAATCGTTGGAACATCCTAAGAAATTGTAATCGCAAAAGAAGTTATAATAACATAAACTTACTGTCATATCATTTAATGGAACTTGTCATGTTACATACTGCTGCTCATTTTGTGGTGAAGTTTTTGGTAGGTTAAAATATATTTTTGGTCCATTAAGTATACATAATGTTTTATTTTAGTCCCTTATGTAATGCACTTTTTTGTAATACTCTACTGGCATACCAGCATTTATCAGAATATCATTACAAAGGTTAGTGGGCAACAATAAGAGGTACACAGAAATAGCATAACATATCAATTCTCATAGTGTTGTACAAATTCTAATAATAAAACTCTAATAATAACCATTACACGATTACATAATTCAACTACATACGGCCAGTAATGTCTCTCGACCCAAACCAAAATCCTTTCCTGCCAGAATATGCTGCCTTGCCTTGGGAGCCGCATCCAGTGACTACCCAATACAAACACAATGACAAGGGCTGAGATCCCAAAGAATCTTAGGGTAACATTTAATCTCACATAGAATACATGCACAGTATATGGTGGTTAACCATCAAACAATCCAATCAGCTTTCAGAAAGCACATAACATAAATAGTACCAAATGTAAACAAAGATCACATATGGCACACAATGGTTCACACATGCATATAAAGTCACACATAGAATGTGAGAAGAGTTACCACTTGGACGCTTACCAATTTTTGAATCGACTCCCAATGCTTCAATTTATGGACAACGAGTTATTACAAAATTTTCCAGTTTTTATGACCAAACTTAAAAATTCATAACTTGGATTCTAGACCTCCGGTTAACACATTCTAGGACTCATTTTAAATCTTATGAGGTCTACTATTTTTTGACCAAGTTTTACAGAGAGACAAGGTCATTTGCTTGGTCAAAACCACACTGAAAATGGAAACCCAATTTCTGGAAAACAGAGTCTCACAGTTTTCCTTGTCTATCTTTGAAAAATTATAATTAAATCTACAAAACCCAATTGAGGTGGTTCCAAAGGCTAATTGACCCTTATTGAGTCTTGATTTAGGGAAAAATAATATCCCTAGCTAATTGGATGCACAAAAACCCGGAAATCCTCAAACAACCAAACTATTTTAGAATCATTTTAGTTTCAATGCCAAAACTTCAACAATTCATATCTTATAGTCTATTGAGCCAAACAACACATATTCTATATCAAATTAAAGCTTACGATGTCTAACACAATCCTACCAAGTTTTAGGGCCATTAGATATCTTTTGGATAGTAAAAAACACAACACAAATTGACTGCCTCCAGAAAACAAATTATGGCAGCATTACACTTTAACCTCAATATTTGGGTTTTGAATCCAACCCTTCTAAAACCGTGATTGCAACTTATTCCCACACAATTTTGCCCAAGAAATTCATTTTTAACCTCAAAAATAGCAAAATTACACTCTTCCATGCCCAAGAAATCAGGGCATATGAACAACTCAAGAAAATTTCAAACCAATTGGTTTAAAATGAAGCATACGCTCACCTTAGCGCGATTTCGCGATCAGTTCAGAAATCCAGCCGTACCTCTACCATGTAGACAACACCAAACACCTCAGATCAAGAATCTGAAACTGTAGAAATGTTGCTCTCACCGAGAGGAACAACATTAGAGAAGGCCTCGAGACCTAGAAATGCAAAATCGGAGGCAAAATCGGCTCAGGTGACTTCCTCGCTTTTTCTTCTCTCTTCTCTCTCGGCCTCTCCCTTTCTTTCTCATTTTGGCTGACTTGGGATGATGAAGAATAGGATTTAATAGATATTAATGGGTGTTAAGGCGGCAGGAAGGAGGGAGCAATATTAAGCATGATACTTGTATTATTTACAAGTATATCACCAACAACAATTTCCAATCTTACCCTTTCTTATTTCTCTCTTTTTCTTCCATGTGGCCACTTGGCCGAATTTCTAGAGAGAATGAGGGATGAGATGGCACCTTCCCAGAATCCTGGGTCCAGTGTTTGTAAAAGTCAAACGCATGTCCAGACCGGAGACCGTGGATTCCTTGGATTCCAATGCTACGTGGCGCGTCCTGGTGTTACCAATACAAAAGTGCTTACGTACTTTATAATCATGAAGGGACACGTGTCATCTTTCTATTAGACCAACACAAAAGTAGTTTTATGCTTTGTCATGATGAGAAACATGTGTCATGATCTTATTGCAACGAATCAAAAGCTTTGTCATTATTAGTCATGATGAGGGGACACGTGTCATGTTATTATTGCAACGACTCAAAAGTTATGTCATAATTAGTCATCATGACTTCCTTTATTAAATTTACTTTAATAAAGCTATTTTATCGATTCTTACTTGGGGCTCTTCTCGGGTTTTACTTAAGAATGCGGTATGCAAACCGAGACGCACGAAATGATTCTAGATTAGACTTTATATGTGGGCCCCACATACCGGTGTCTTCTCCCAAAAACACAGGGCACACCAGTCCACCCTGAAAATGTCATGTGCACAACTATACCAACACATTTTGCTCGACCAATCATCCTATGCCTCATGACATAACTGGGTGGCATCTTTCTATGAACCCAATGACACCGCATAAGCGTTATGTGCCCTACTACACCGCCACTTTATGTAACATCCCAAATTTTGAGATTTTAAAGTTTGAATAATATATGGAGATTAATTATGAACTTTTGGTTTAAAATAATTATGAGAATAATTATTTGGAACATTTATAATTAATTTCCTTATAATAATTAGAAAATAAAATCAAGGAAATAATTTCAAGAGATAATTTTGGGAATAACACCCAACATGCAATTTTTCTTCATTATTCAATTAAACCAACTCATTTGACTTGCACCAAAACGCAGCAGCAGAAGCAATATTCATTAAATATGTTTTCTCTTTCTTCACTCCACACTTTGGTCTAAACACGTAAAAGGCACCGAATACAGTCAGCAAATCAGCTATTAGCCATACTTCACCAGCGGGATTAACTCACCTTTTGCACATGCAAGGTCAACGGTGCCATGCTTCTCCAGACCCCCACCAGACATTTTGAATTCAGCACCATTTATCTTTGAATATTTCCAGTTGGATCGGACCCTTGGGTCCTTATATAAGTGTTGTTCTTGAAGTCTCATTCATTCAACTTCCTGCAACCAAAACTGAGAATAGGGGAGAGGGAGAGGAGAGAGAGAGAGAGTTCATTCATTTTCCTCTGTTTTCAAACAGCAAAACAGAGGTAAGTGTGGCGTTGAGAAGCAACGATAACAAGGGAGTTTGAGCTTTGCATGAGGTAATCTTTCAACCTTGCTTTCATGGTTTAGTTGCTGCTTGTGGGACTCTGTTCTTAGGAGTTTAAACAAAGGAAGTTTTAGCATATTGAAAACAAAGCTTAATGTTTATACGACATTAAGAAGTTGGTCATATATATATATAATGAAACAGATTAGCCATTACTGAGTGTTCTGGTGTAGAACACAGATGTCTAGCCTGGTGGGCTAGTGGTTTGATATTGGATCCATAGGCTCTGCCTGAATATCTATGAGGCAAATATCCAGGAGAGCGTGGGATCACTGTACACAATAGAGGCTTTCGCCAAAGGGGGTGATGTGTGTGCACAATGTCGACTGTATATAAATAATTCAGAGGTAGAACATGTGTACCTTAAGGTTTGACCTCTGTATTTATAGAGCATACCTTAGACTGAGTTTCGTGGGCCCTGCGATTCGAGGCCCTAGTATCATAACTGCCAGATATAGATTTATATATTCCAGGATTATAGATAAGATAGGATTTCCCATGATTATAGGCAGATCCTGATATATGATATATTTCGTGTCGAGCCACTTCGGTGTTGGGCCTAATGTGGGTCCGTAACAGTTCCCCCCAACCCGGTAGTTCAAGCTTTTGGGTTGCCGGGATGTATCTTGCCCCCAGACCAGGCTGTACCGCTGAGGACCCTACCCTGCTTGATGACCCGAGGTCATGTCTCAAGGATCTGAGCTCACGCCAGGGCCCTCGAGGATCCGAGGTAGTGCTAGGTGGATCGCTGGACTTCGAGACCACGATCCTCCCGTATTTGCCATCATGGCCCCCTGACACCTGACTTCCCTGGATTGGCGAAGGATTGTAACCATCACTCCTAGCCGCCTCCGATTTTCGTGCGTATTTAATGCACCTATCACACGTTGTCTATCACCCCTGGTGGCAGGGTGAATTGTCGCCTTTACCCCTGACGCTCTAGTGTTGCTATATTTATATTTTGGATTTCCCTCCATTCTTTACACTTTACCTGTTCTTGGTACTCTCGCAAAAACTTTTGAAACTCTACCGTTTCTGCTCTGTCAATCTTTCCACGACTCACGGATTTTGCTACTTCATACTCTCCCCAGCTTTATCTACTCAGGTATATTCCCCACTTCTTATCATTTCTCTGCTTCCAATTTCGAAGTTCGACAATTTCAAAACTTATGCTTTCCTCCATTTTCTTTACCTTCCCCCGACAAGCTTGTCTTTTTGGGTTTTCTGGTTGAGTTCCGGTAGGAGTCTTTAGATAACCTTTAATTTCTGGATCCATTCTTATAGCCACATGCCCTTGTCTATAGGAATATTTAGTCGTCTAGTTTTGTTTCGCTTTGGTTTCTTTCCCTCTTTCTCAAACCTCTTATGCCCTTTAGGTCTCAACGTCTGGTGTTGATGGGTAGGGTTGACCCTTCCGCCTCTTCGAGTAAGAACCTAAACCCTGAGGAGGAAGAAGCATTGCGTCTCCGTTATCCCAGAACCAGCTATTGGTTGCTTGGCTCCCTTCTTTCTAAAGAGCAAAGGCTAGCCCCCTTGCTCCGGGGTGGTTCCGGTGTGAGGAGTATCGAGGAATCAGGTCCTATAGTTGCTAGGTCTGCAAATGAGGGCTCTGCTAGTATTTTGCCTCATATCGGGACCCGGGGTGAGTCCGATGCTATCCCGGCACTACCTGTCAGTTTCTACGATATTCGCCTCAGCGCAAGGTCGGAAAGCCATCCCGACGGATACCTTGGCCCCTGCTGGGATTGCATCGCCTCAAGTTCCCATTACATTTCCATCGGCCAAGACTCTATGGCTGACACCATCCTAGGTTCCTGCCGCCATAGGTCGTCCTCTGTTTCGTCCCGGCTGCTAGAAGTCAGCATTTTCTGAGGTCACCCGTTTATCCTTCCTCACGTAGTAGATTGCGTACGTCAGGTATACCCCTCCTTGCTGATCTGAGTATTTTTGGTTTTTGTTATAGGTAAATGGAGTCGTCATCCTCAACCCTTAGTGCCCGCTTCGATGCCAGAGAGCCGGATTCTTCCAATCCTTCCAAAGTCCTGCTCGAGCGATATCCTTGGGTGACACATGAAGTAATAAAGACTCATTCACTAATGACTGCTGCCGACGTAGGCAGATTGGATTTGGACGAATTGGATAGATGTCTCATGTGCCCTCCCGATGACGATGAACTCATTTGCTCTACCCGGGAGGTCGGACACACCAACTTCTTCTTCTATAAGGACTATATGTCCCGGCTCAGTATTCACTTCTCGTTTACCGAGTTTCAAGTCGCTGCTTTGAATCACCTCCATCTAGCCCCTTCTCAACTTTACCCGAACGGGTGGGCATATCTAATAGCCTTCGAATATTTATGTGGATCCTTTCAGGAGCCCATACCTTGTACCGCCACTCTATTGTTTTACTTTTTTAGCCCTTTTACTCCTCGCTTTGGTAAGGAGTCTGCTAAATTAAAAGGGTTGACCTCCCTTCAAGGTGACCCGGATAGAAAACTTATGACCGCCTTTTCTGATTCTTTCAAACACTTCAAAAACAGCTTTTTCAAAGTAGTAGCCAAACTTGGAGAACAACCCTGGTTTCTTAAAGGGGCCAAGGCCAAAGACGTGGAATGGAGGTTCCTGTTGTATTGGACGAAAGATCATCACAAATTGACCTCCACTTCCTATCAAGTCGACCCCGATAATCTACCAGCTGAAGAGGTTTCCTCTGTAGACCGGCTGACTTCTTATGTCACTATAAACGACGTTAAAAGTGCAGCCTTTTATATTAACCGGGCTGGTGCCGGGGTCGGATCGAAGCTAGTATGGCGCCTTTGTTACTTGTCATAGAGTCACGTTTCTATTTTCAGTCTATATTATATCTGACCTGGATTCTGACTTCCGCGTTTGTTTGTTTTGCAGCTCAGGGAATGGAAGGATTGTCGACCTATCTATCCTACGTGAACTCGGCTGCGGGGGCTCCGAGTAAGGGGAATACTAGAAAACGATCCGCCCCTACCAAGTCCTAGAAGGGCAAGACTGGGACAGCCCCTCAGGCCGCTATGGCCAAGAAGTCGAAAACCTTGGCCCCGGAAGGAACTTCCTCCTCTCCTACTCTAGACTCGGTTTCCTAGCTTGACGGCCAAGGATTTAAAGGGAAGGAGGTTTCGCCTTCGGATGTACCAGCTCCTCCCTCGCCCATCAAGATTCTAACGGCTCCTCCTCCTGTTGCCAAGCTCCCCCGTGGGTTTGCATGGGAAAAAGGGATCACTGACGAGACTTGCATCGCTTTCTTGCCGCTACGCCGCTTTGTCGTCACCATGCCGTTGCCCGATGTTGATGTGGCTACAATTCACGGTGTGCAAGATCACCTTCATTTGTTTTTTCCACTCAGCCTTTGCTTTCTAGGGTTAATAAGATACAATTTACATACCAACAATTACATTTTATCACATATATAGGACAACAGTTGTCATTGATTCTCCCCACAAAGCCTGGATTGTCTTGGTCCATCCCAAATTGCATATCCACTCAATGTGGGAGGTACTATTCTATTATTTACAGTATAGTCCAACTAGCTTAGACACTCTCACTTGAAGAGTCACACATTCATACATCACGATTATTATATAATAACAATCATTTGTTATAAAAGTTCACAGTTCATATTTAGAAATCATTATTAATGTAGTAAATACATAACATTTGTCTATGTGACACTATTATTTATTTATATTAAAAGTTGTAGAACAGAATATCACCAAGAGGGGGGGTGAATTGAGGATTTAAAAATCTTTTCAAATGCCCCTAATATTCACGCACAAAAACAGAGACTAACAGAGAGAGTGGGAGAAAATGAACACAAGAGATTTATACTGGTTCGGTTTTAATTCTTGACCTACGTCTAGTCTCCAGACACTTTGAGATTTTCACTATTACTTCAACAGATTACACACTTTGTACTCTAAAGTTATCCTCTCACTAGGATACACTCCCTCTTACAAGTTGTAATCAAATATCTCAATCTCAAAGTCTCAATACTTTGAGATTCTTACAATGATTTATAATAAAAAAAAATGAACTCTCTAAAAGAGTAGATAGATAAACACTGAAGATTATAAATATCCGAAGATATTACACAAGTAGGTGAAACAATAAATGCGTATTGATCATTTTTGCATTTTTGTTTCTGGTTGTTCTTCTTTTTGAAGGAATTGAATGCTTCAGCTTAAATATGGTGAAGGCAATTAATGACCATTGGAAGCCTTCAATGCACCATTAAGGGTAATGAATATAGCTGTTGGACTTGAGTCGTTCGTTACTCGATGCTTGATTCGTTCGACATTCTTCGTTGACATTCCTCATTGTTCTTCCCGTTGGATGATCTAGCTTCTAAATGAGGAAAGAAACCATTAATACCTTTGGAATGTGAATAGAATGTTTAACCAAATCGATGCTTCGATTTAAACCAAAGATTTAATGCATTTGAAGTAAGCACCTGCTTTTGTTTAATCTTCGATTAATTCATTATCTAATCATCTGAAACTCACTAACAAATTGATTAAACATAGTTAGGAACAATGATAAGCGATGATATGAAGTATACAAATCACACTTAAAGATTTAAGATTTACGAACATAGTGATTGTAAAACAAAGATAAGTTACACTCGAGTTCAATTCAACCAAACTGGAGCAGGTGACTCAAGTTTAGCATTCTAGGCTCGAGTCACTAGTTCATCTTTTTTGAAACTAAGTTGAAGTTTGAATGAAGATGTTTCTATATGACATAGGCTCGAGTTTAAAACATTTTACTCAAGTGCATGACTCGAGTCAATTAAGGTTCGCTCGAGTCAAGTTTTTCTTTTCACAAATGAACTTTGAAATGACTTTCTGGAAAAGGTTTGAACTTGTGCCAGCTCGAGTCATTAAGAGATGACTCGAGTCAACTCAATTCATTTAAAATTTGATTTCAAAAAGCATGCTCAAGTTAAGAGACATAAGCTCGAGTTAGGGACTTTGAATTTGAAAAGTGAGTTTATGTCCATAAAGTATGACTAGATTGATTTCTCATAGACTCAAGGCAATATCATTTCACATAATTTTTCATAAGAGCTCTTGACTCAAGTTTTGTGTGACTGGCTCGAGTCACTTTATGTTCAAATATTTTTGAGAGCTTTCTACCTTATCTTAACTCGAGTTTTACAACCTGAAACTCGAGTTAATATTGACAGTCAGTTACTGGTTTAAGTTTGATCAAGTTCAAAGTATTTTGACTTAAACCATTAAGTTTATTTCGTTTACAATTGTCAGTTATCATCAAAACATATAAAGAACTGACAAAAGTAACAGTTCTTACATAAGAACCGTTATATATATTACTGAATAAATAACGGTTGTTAATATGAAATCGTTATGGACAAACATTAGCTTATATTATGATGGTTGTTCATGTGTACCCGTTAATTATTATCAAAACAATGCGCATATCATGGCTTAACCAAACCTCAATACGAAATAAGTGCTATATTAGAACCGTTATAATAGGTTGAGAATAAATAACAGTTCGGAACTGTAATTTATTTGCATGAAGAAAATATAACACCCACATATATGACGGTTCAGAACCATGATATATGACAGTTAATGATCATCATGTATCATGATTTTCATAGTAGTGATCACATAAATATTGATTGATACATGACACTAAAACTAATGGGCAGATTTTCGGCATGTAAAAAAATGACAACTAACCCATCTTAAAATTGAAAGATCTCACAAGAGGAATAAATATATGTTGTCTCAAGAACAACAACCACCTTGATGCTCCAAACGATATACAAAAATAAAATTAGATGAAAATAGAATATATAATCAATTTTCATATATATTCTTTGAAATAAAACATATTACAAACACCTAGAGAGGATAGATAACTACATATGTATATATCAATATAGAGATAAAAAAAACAAGATTTATGTATATAAACACGTATATGGCAGTGGAAAAATAAACTTCACCTTAGGCCTCAAGAGTAAACAAATTCTCTAGGAAAAATAGTATCATAAAGGCCTCAAGAAAACCGTATTCTCTGATACCATGTAAGAATTTCAGGCATACCTGTAATTTGACTAACTCGCTAGAGTACCCACAAAAATTGCAACACCGATGCAAACCCTGGTTACATTACACAGCAAATGCACCAAAAGAGAAGAAGAGAATAGAGAACTCTTATGGGAGAACCTTTTAGAGGGAGGATTGTGTATGTTGTATTCAGACTCATTATTCCCTTAATTCTACATCCTTTATAGAGTATCCATATAGACACATGAGAATAGATATGATCTTTCAATGTATAGTTACATGAAAATAAATAGGGTTAAATATCATTTTTGCCATGGAAGTTTAGCCTAAGGAGCACTGGTCACCCATAAGTTTTGTTATTCTCATTTTTGCCCCGGACGTTAACAAAACGGAGCAAATATGCCCCCAAAGTTTTTTTAGGAGCAAATTTACCCCGGAAGTTTTTTTAGGAGCAATTTTGCTCCGAAAGTTTACAAAGAAGAGCAACAATTCAAGGATCAAGATCAACGGATGAGTAAGATTGCTATGTTTTTAAACTTTTGGGGCAAAAATGAAACCAAAAAAACTTTCAGGTGAACAATGCTCCTTAAGATAAACTTCTATGGCGAAAATGGTATTTAAATATAACTCTTGAACCATAAAGGAAAAACTCTCTCTTTGACCCATATTTCTTCATATTTATACAATAGGCCTAATTTGCATTGGGCTTGGTCTCTAATCCACCAAGTGTGGACTAGTATATTCTAACATTAACTTTGGACCAATGTTTTTAAACTTAAAGCTGACTAGACCGTTGGCTTAAAAACTTAGTGGCTCATTTTTAACATTTGGACCATTTGAAGAGTTGGACCATAATGAGCCATCATAAACTGACTTTTGCACTGGAAGCCGAAGTTCAACCACAAACCAAAGTGGGAAGTGGAGAATTGGATGGGGAGATCCAGTTGAGATGTCTATTACTTTCCTGGTTGAACTCTACTAATCGCTTTGGTTCGCGATCGAACTCTAGCTTTCGGATCAAAAGCCAATTGCTTATGGTTCAACACGGTCCAACTCTTCCAACGATTCAAACATAAAAAATGAATAGCTAAGTTTTTTGGTCGATAATCCATCTAGTCAATCTAGTTTGAGTTTTGAAATGTTAATGGACATTTAATGTTCAAAACACTGGATTGACGACCGATTTAGACCAACAACTAGTGAATCAGATACTTGTCTGGTTTGGGGAAAGGGTTAAACCAAAGGAAATATGACCCGATACACGACTCAGTATGACCTAGAACAACTCGAAGACAAACTGGGATAACTAGAGAGTTCTCTTCTTTCCATAGCCTCAACCTTGATTTGCTTTGCTCAATAGATTTATTCAAATAGAACTACCTATAGTTTAAGTGTAAGCCCATATTCAAATATTAAAAAAAGAATAAGAGAATAAGAGAGAAAATAGAAAAATAGAAGAAAAAGAGAAAAAGAAGATAAAGATGAAGGAAAAAGTCAAAAACATTGAAGAGCTAAAGAAGACCAAGATAAGATATAATAGAAATAAAGATATGGATTATTAACATACAGTTGATGTAGTAGTGTAATGTTCTGCTAGATCCTTTTAAATCTCAAGTTTGAGTTCTAAAGGAGACACTAATATTAAGATAGGTAGCCATAAACCTCAAACCGGATATTAAATGATAACATCAAGGCCTGACATAATGATCGTGTCTTGTCTCTCAAAGAAGACAAATAGTTAAGAATTGAAATTAACAACATCTGTATAGAGATTAACAGCATGAGAGTTTAGGTTAATGACTTCGAGATCATGTTTCACAACTTCATATCCCAAAAAAACACTTATTCTCGGTATAATTTTCAGGGCACACGTTTTATGGTCAATAACAACATTTATATATAGATTAACAATATAAAAATTTATTTTAACAATTTCAGTATCACGTTTCACAAACTTCTTATTCAAAAAACCAACACTTATACTTAGGTATAATTTTTAGGGCATAAGTTTTAGGGGTCAATAACAACATCTATATATAGATTAAGAACATGAATTTAGATTAACGACTTCAGTATCATGTTTCACAACTTCATATCCCAGAAAACAACATTTATACTAAAGTATAATTTTCAGGGCACAAGTTTCTGTGGTCAATAACAACATCTATATATAGATTAACACCATGAGAATTTATATTAATGATGTCAGTATCATATTTCACAACTTCATATATTTTATATGTTGTTTCATGAGAGTTTGCACAGTTACATTCACCAATAATCAGAAATCAAAAATGACAATCTTTATATAAAAACTAAGTGCCTTATTCCAACTTAGTTACATATCATCAAGTCTGTTTCTCGTATGCGTGAATTTCAGAACCAAGAGTAGAGAGGGAGGGAATGTGAGAGAAACATTTTCAGTACAAATCATATACCTAGAAGAAAGCACAAGAAGCCTCACGAGACTTAAAATTTTAAGCAGTTTTTGTACCCTAATGAGTTGTTGTCGAAGGTCTTGAAAGAAGTGACTTTAGCACTAGCTTGTCGAGGCAAAGATTAGATACCTCCTGTATTATAATCTCACTATCTTGCAAGATTAAAACTCCGGTTTGGAAGTGAATACAACGATGACAAGACAGGGAGATAAAACGGTAAGGACGGAGAAGTGAGGAGGGCGAAGGAAACTGTTAAAGGGTTAGGTGAGTGAGGGACATTGAAGTCATTTGGCAACATTTTCAAATTCTGAATTCCTCCTCTATGACATGAGATTTGGGATATTCGAACCCCTAATTTATCTTTTTTATATTTTAGGCTAAAATATACGATTTAATCCTTTATGTTTGCCTCCGATATCATTTTAGTTCCTTAAGTTTGTAAAGTGCACATTTGGTCCCTTAATGTTAACATCATTAGTGTAAGTGTGTAACTTAACGGAAAATACTGACTCAACAATTTTAAGCGATGACTATGCAATTAAATACTGACCAAACATGCTTATATGTTAGTATTTTAATAAATTAATATTTTAAATCCTATTAATTGAAAAATATTTAATATTCACATATTGTTTTACGGTTTTTCACAGTTTGTGAAGATTGAAGGTTTTTTTTTCGAAGAAAATTAAATATTTTTCAATTAATAGGATTTAAAATATTAATTTATTAAAATACTAACATATAAAGACGTTTGGTAACATTTAATCGTAGATAATCACTTAAAATTATTGAGTCAAGATTTTTCGTTAAGTAAGATTAACTAACTGTTAACATTAAGGACCAAACGCGACTTTACAAACTTAAAAACAAAAAATGATACCGGGAGAAAACATAAAGGATCAAACATATACTTTAAATTTATATTTTAAAAAGTATTTTTCTGAGATTTTGCTTACTTTCATGGTATTTTTTATAACTTTTTTGTGGGGCAGATATTTTCATGTGAGACAAAACATTTTTTAATTAACACTTTTTGAAAATCCCATAGCTTTCCTATCCAAAACAAGCAAAGGTTCAAGTCAAACCTGTCTTCTGTTCTGTTTTAGGAATGCGACAGCGACTATGCTAGCTGCCAAGCACTTTCCTGCCCTGCCACACCAATTTTTTATTATTTTCTTACCGTGGTGCGCGGGAACGAAGCAAAATATTTTTTGGCCAAAAAATATTCGGCAAAAATTTAAAAATACTAATTTTGATAAAACAAAATATAAAATAATATTATTAAAAATATAAGAATATAAAATTGAGACAGGCCTCACTTTTCTAAAAATGTCAGGTCTTTAAACACCTTTAAGTAATGTTTAATGAAAATTTTTTAATTCCTTATTATTATATAATGGATAATTGTCACGTTTAAATTGAGATGAAAAGTAATCAAATGTAATTATTTTATACCATGATCTTATTATCTGTATCACAAGGAGTCTTAAGATAATTCATTACTGGTTCGAACTCTTTATAACTGGTTTAATAAATGTCAAATCATGACAAAAAAAATACTATTAAATTATTAATTTTCAAATAAAATTGATTCAAACAATTATGAGTTGTTTTATTGAAGTAAATATTTTTGGCTGTAATGCTATATTTGGATGATCTGAAAAGTCAATAATAAAAAAGCTAAAAAGAGCGTAATAACAAGAAAAAAAAAACTCAAGAGAAAACTTTACCACTCTTTTTTAATTAAATGAGAAAAAAATATAGAAAAAGAAAGTGGACCAATATTATAATTATAATAATAATACTGACTTCAGTCTATAATATAAGATGTTGCTAACAAAAGCTCTAATTAACATAAATCAATAAATGTTGGTTAAATAATTTAATGTTTTTAAAATTGATAAAATTAATTTATTATACTCTGGTTAAAGCATATGATTTTTAAATAGTGATTAATTGCCTTCTCTGCCCCTAGTTAGTGCATCGCAGGTCATCATTTATACACGTATCTCACTTTTCGTTCCTTTTCACTCCATTTCTGAATATTTTATTTCCTCTCAGTTTTTCTTGCTTCTTTGGCGGTCATCTACAGGCAGCCAACAGACATTCATCTTTCACCTGTTTCCACTGTCACATTCACAACTGCTCCCCCAAATAACACTTCCAATAACATTTTGTTGTTGGAATCATGTCTCACCCTCTCTGGGAAGCCGATAAAATGTGAGGACCACGACATTTTCTTGAGATTTATTACAGTTCAAAATTTCTCCTGTTTTGCAACTTTCTTGGTTTCTCTTTACCTAAAGAATCCTTGTTTTCTTGGTTTTCTTCTTTGCAAACCATTTTCTGAAGTTTTGGTTCTAGGGTTTGGTTTCAGTGCTGATGATGCTGTAATTTCCAATTGTTTTGCTAGAATTTCTTTAGTTCTTCTTGGCATTCTTTGAATAAACGGCACCACATTATATGCAGCACACGCGTTTGGGTACTCAGCTGTGTTTTTTTCTTTGAAGTTTGAAATGGTTTTTCCCTTCCTGACTTGAGTTAATCTATACAATTTTTAATGAGTTTCCAACCTTGTTATCTTTTTAGGTTGTTTTTGAGTCTCTCTCTCTCTCTCTCTCTCTATATATATATATATATATATATATATGTTTTGACTTGTTAACTTTTCATTCGTTTGTTTTAAGATGACATGCGGGAATTACTTCTAAAGTTTTCTTGGCCTATAATTTGAGTTTATGCTACGTGGCTATATAAAACTTATTTGACTTGTTAGATTAACTTTTAAATATATACGCTCTCCAGTCCTTCCAGCGCTGTGTTCATCACTTGCTACGAAATTTTTGTGCCTTCAATTTGGCTGCAGGTTAGGAGAATGAAAGTTGAAGAAATATAATCTTTTTGACAAATGTTTTCAGCTCTTTATTCCGTTTTTCTGTACCTTAAGCTTGAAGAAATTAAGCTCTTCTAAAACATATTATGCTTACGCTCAGTTTGGTGGACTTTTGATTTCCTTGTTCCTTTTGCTGAAATTTTTTTCTGCAAACCATTAATTATGTGGTTAACTATTGACTTTGCATGATATTTTCTACTGTATTTTCTTATCCGGAATTTCTATAATTCAATAGTGCCCTTTTTTATCTCTCGTTTTGAAAATGGATTGAAGTTTGTTTGGTGGGATTGAAATTTGTATTTACTATGTTTCATATGATTCATTTGAGGTGTGCATGTATTATCTGCAAATTGTCTTCCTAAGATTTGACTATTTAATAGTATTTACTCTTGCTCTAATTAATATTCTTGAGTCTTGACCCGTTTTTGTCTTGCGGGTCCTCAGGTTAGATGTGTATATCCTTGATTATCTCATGAAGAGAAAACTGCATGCTTCTGCAAGGGCATTTCAGCTTGAGGCGAATGTCTCAACAGATCCTGTAGGTGAGATCAAAATACTGATTTTTTTTTTTTAATGAAAATAAACTTGATTTATAAATGCTCTTATACATTTATTCCATTTGACCCTGCTTTTTGTTCATTGCTCCAGCTATAGATGCACCAAGCGGTTTTCTTTTGGAGTGGTGGTCTGTCTTCTGGGACATATTTATTGCCAAAACTGCCAGGAAAGACCAAAATTACTCGGGAGCTGCATTATCTTACATTGAGGTGGTTGTTTGGTTTTGCATTCATCTGAATTTATTTTATTTTCTCTCATGATTAAATACCCCGGTATTAAGTTTCATTTTCCGCTTTATGTCTACATATTCCAATATATTCTGTAAGTGTTGACTGCTTGCAGCATTGGAAGCACAGGCTAAATGTGTGTTTCTTACTGATGCTTATAATTGTCTACATAAACCTTTATCTTTGTCATTGGTTCTGGTAATTAATTATCACTTTTTTCACTACTTGCTTATTATTTTACTGTAAATCAAAATAATTAAGGTTTCTAGTTTTACACCAAACTTGAGTTTTCATCATCTGATAATGATGAATAAGTCCCTATACCATCTGCCTTATGCTTCAATTTCTGTGTTGAGGCCCGAGGTCTTGTTTCTCTTAATTGAATATGTAGTATCGTTCATTAACAAGCTCATTGTAAATTTCAATCTGATAGACTCTGCAAACTAAGACTAGGGAGATGCAGAAGCAACAAGTGCTTCAAAAACCGAATCAGCATCAAGAAATGCAAATGCAGCAACTTTTGCAGAGGCATGCTCAACAGCAACTACAGCCACAGCAACAGCAATGTAGGGGTGGGACCCAAGTCATCAGAGATAGTACCACGGGTCCTCTTGGCAACAATCCTTTGATGAGGCAGAACCATGTGACTGTAAATGCCGTGGCAACAAAAACATATGACGAGAGTTTGAAATTTCCTCTCCAGGGAGAAGCCTTGGATAATGTGCCTGCCAGGGTATTTTGATATTTTGTTATTTAGTCCTGTTTTTTGTATTACCTTAGTATCACTGTTCATGCTACTTTCTTGCAGCAAAAGATTGGCGGTGCTGCAGGTCAACTTGTCAGACCAATTAAGGCCTCATTGTTGAAAGCAACAGCGGCAGCTACAACAGCAACCGTTGGACGTCCTGCAGGGTGCCTTTATCCTCAAATTTTCTTTTTGTCTGAAAATTTTTCACTTGGTCATCTTATTTAGTATACTTCTCTCCTTTTGGTCTGAGTTTTTAAGTTTTTGGAATTTGTTTGCAGTGAAACACTGCATGGTGCACCTAGGGGTTTACCAGGGAATCTTCCACATGTTCAGAGTTGCAACCAGCAACTTGCAGGTTATAGTCCACTTATTTCTTTCCTTTTTTACTTCCTTGTCTCGTTATTTTGCATTTATTTCCATCTTTCCTCCTCTATTCTGAGATTGGTTTGCATATTCCTAGAGCCAACAATCTCATTTATATGGAGCACTCCTATTTCGATATACATGAATCATAATAAACTTCCAAATTCCAACTTAGTACAGATATAATCAAAGGTCTCATTTGTTTTTATAATATTTTGGAAGCACCTAATTCTTCCCATTTTCTTGTGCATAGATAATTCTTCTGAAGGCATTTCTAAACATTTCTTTGCTAACCGAAACATTATATCCATTTTGGTATATTATTATTTGTCTGTAAAAAAATGAGAATATTTATTCCTCTGCTTACTATTCTTATCAGACTTAACATTTGGTGCATATTTTTGCATTGTATGGCTATTGGTTTTGGTGATTATTCTCAACTTTTAGGATCGAATCAAGGCAGTAGCAGTTTGACTTTGAAAGGATGGCCTCTAGCGGTAAGACTTATTTGCATCTCCTTGATAAAACTGTCATACTGCTTATTTAGTCCATTAATATGTTTTTTCTTTTTTGGTCCATCTTTCTTAGCTCATGTATTTGGCAATTTTCAACTATCAGGTTGTATGTATTTGGATTGAATGCACTTTTTGGGTGAAATAATTACTGAAAATATTATTGGCTTGCATAATTGGTATTCTTGTACAGAACTTGATAGCTGATGCAGCCTGTTGTTGGTTTTGAAAATGCTGGTTTACATGGGAAATTTCTCATTGATGTTGTCTATACTAATAAAGAGAACTTTTGGCATGACACAAATCAATATGGGTCTAGGTCAATGAGAAACGTCACATATAAGAAATCCAAACAGAAAAGAATTGAACAAAATGATCTCTTATACTGTTGGTGTTTCAGTGCTGTTTGAAAACATACCAGTATGTTTCCAATCATACCAGTTGATTCTGAAATATTTTGAATTTTGAAATGCAACCAGCCAAAAAATTGGCAGGATATATATGAAATTGTACCATCCAACTATCTGTATCATTTACGTGTCCAATATGGGTGTGTCTAATTTTATTATGGATTCTGATTTCTGACTTATGGGAAGTTATAATGAATTGAAAAACATCTAAAATGTGTTTTGTCATGGATGTTACAGAACATGCTAGGTTTCTCTTAGTGCTCTTTCCTTTTCTTTTACTTGCATCTTCTTGTATAATTTAGGTGCAATAATGTTGTTCGTGCTTTCAACTAAATATTTAACATTCAAATTTTATATATTTGACGTCTATGAAAAGACTTATAGTTTTGATATTTTAGATATTATCAGCTATTCATGTTTTATCCTGATCAGATCTCAATTATTTTAGGGACTGGATCAGCTTTGCTCTGGGTTTCTCCCACAGAATGCTTTAATGCAGTCTCCAGAGTCCTTCAATCAACTTTCACTGCAGCAGCAACTTATGCTCCAAGCACAACAAAATTTAGTGGACACATCTGTTAACAATCTGGATAGCTGGAAACTTAAAATGCTCCTTAATAATCAAAATATGGGTCCTGAGAAAGATGGCATTCTGAATCCTGTTGGTGATTTAATTCCTAGTATTGCAACATCTGTTCATGATTTGCCTGACTCAAACTCGAATACATCTTTTAAGGTATCATCTGCATTACTAACTAGACTGGATTACTTTTCTGAGTGTTTTAGTCTGATTTTTTAGGAATGTTGCATTTGAGCATTTGTTAATGGAGCATGAGGGGGAAAACAAAAGAGGATTTTGAATGGGATCATTGTTGACTCATAGCCAGGCTCCTTGTGTTTCCTTTTACAAATTATAAATAGGGCCCAGTAGCAAGGCAATATCAACAACTGCTACCCCAGTCAACATGTCATCAAAGGACTTAAGCCATCATAGATGCACTAACTTAACACTACCGTTCAAGTTGGAAATTATTCAAGCATTAGCCAGTTATATTCTCTCTTATAACAAAGCTAAACAGAACAATTAGAATATGTGATTAGCACACTCAGAGTCTTGATTAACTATGTCACATTTCAATTAACTATCAATTCAAGAACTTCAGCAACTTATATCATCTCTCATGTTGTCCTTGGTAGACACATAACTCCTAATATTCTGAGCGGTTTCCCATATGCCGAGCCTGCATCATTCTCCCAGCTACTTTCATTAGCAATGTCAATGTCTCATATATTGGCACACCTTAAGTTCTTGACCTAATTCTCTTGAGTAGTTCCCTTGACCTTCTCCCAGCTGGTTTATATTACTTGAGTTGCACACCAAGGCACCCCCAGCAACAGAATATTTATTCTGAAGTCTTCAATATGTCTGAAACTCAAAACACACCAAAAAAAAAAAAAAAAAAAAAAAAAAGAAGAAGATTATAATAGGATAATAAAAATGCCTTCTTGCCCTTAGTAAAAAAATTTTAAAAAATGCCCTTTTGGCTTGGAACCATTGAAGATCAAACGTTTCTAATCCAAGCCCTCACCAAAACACCATATTGTCCCTTCTCATGTTACTTCAATATCGCCACCTGACAAATTCAGCTCCTAGAACCTTAACCTGTGTGGCCCCTTGGTCACTATATTTTATGATTTTGATGGCTTCTAGCCATGGAATTCCCTTGGGGGGTTTTTTCTTGGAGTAGTATGCCAAGCAAATTTGACCCCCTTTTTTGGTCGTGCTGGGATTTAAAGACTGATACAGTTTCTCTTCCATGTTAACAGAGAATATGAATGCAAAGTAAAAAAAAAAAGGAAAGGAATTTGAATGAGATGAATGACTTGATTAGTTAGGCACCTCATGTGTCTATTTATGGTCAAATTTTAGGTTTAATTCAAGGGTAATTGTAGAAAATACAAGCATAGTTCATCAGTCATAAACTCAATTAACCTAGTTTCCATGTTTGCCATTCTGGCAAGCTTTTCAGAACTATTCTCTACATCTATTAAATTTTGACTTCAGCAGCAAGTGCAGCAGAGCTGTCAACAAGTTCAACAATATTCACATTATATTCTATCTAGCCAGCAGTCTCAGAATCTTGAGCAGCAAGACAAAATGGTTGGCACTGGCAGCATTCCTAGTATGTTTCAAGGAAATGACCAGGTATTCAATCAGCTACCTGTGAATTAATGTTATGAGATGCATAGTGTGCTAAAAATGTAGGTTTCCTTAACTAGTTCTTGTTCATTTAAGGGTTCCAAAAGTCATAGTGGGCGAAAGCGAAAGCAAGCATCATCTTCTGGTCCTGCCAATAGTTCTGGAACTGCAAACACCACAGGGCCTTCCAGTACTTCACCAGCAACACCTTCTACGCAAACAGTAGACATGATGTCTGTGTCGTCTCTGCAACAAAATGTTCCTCTGTCCAAGTCACCCCTTATGTTTGGTTCTGATGGTCTGGGCTCATTCACATCAGCACAAAATCAAATGGTTTGGAACTTATACATAAAAATTTGTCTGATTTTTGTTGTTGCAGATAATCTGACATGTGGTTACTTATTTTTTTAAGTCACTGCAGTACCCTATTATTGCAGTAAGATAACTGATTGTGTTGCAGGAAGATATGGACCGTCTTTTAGCTGATGGATCTTTGGGCGACAATGCTGAGTCATTCTTATCTCCTGATGATGCAGACCCTAGAAGTAGATCTGGCAAAGGTATGGTAGCTTCTGATACAGTATCACACTATAGTCTGCCCTCGCTGTTTCAGATAATAAAACAAGAAAAATGCATTTATCTCCCTTAAACTTTATGTAATTTGCGATCTTCTTATCTACAGTTGAAACCACAAGTACCCCCTAGATCCTCCTTGTACCACCAAAAAAAAAAAAAAAATGAAAGAGAAAGGATACCTCTAAAACTTATATCTGGTTCCAGCTAAAACCATCAACTGAGATTCCACTTTGGAATTCTTTGCTTGTGACATGCCATTCTACAACCCTTGAAATTTTGCACTCCATGTTGATTGCGTCAGAAAATCTACTATTACAACATTTTCTTGTGAATCAAAAGCCAAAAGGAACTTCTGAGAAGTAAATCTCGTGGATGAGTGGATGTAACAATTGAAAGAGGTTGAGGTGACATCTTAGTCAATATTTTTAATGAAAAGCTGAACAGAAGGATCTAAATTGTGATGGACTGATGGGAAATAACTTGGGGTTAATTTTTAGTTTTGAAAGTTGAGTGAGCATTTTATAAATGGTCCCAAGGGAGGGGAGGGTATTTGTATTTTTGCCAAGAAAAAAATTCCTAGAGAACTTGATGGGTTGGATCATTTGCATGACTACAAATATGTAGAATTCTGGGATTTCAGAGTTGTGTTTCAACTCTGTATTTCATAATCTTATTTCTAACTTGACTTTCCACAAGGAATAAATTATTTCTTATTTTGTGGAGGCAAAGCAGATTAAATATGGAGAGAGAATTATGATAGTGAGGATTTAAATCCCTTTATACAAGAAGATAATAAGATAATAGAAGGAATGACTGAATATGAGGAAGTAAAAAGGAAATGATATAAAGAAGATAATAGTCAAGCTATAAAAAAGAATAAATTAGAAGGAATGACTGAATATGAGGAAGTAAAAAGGAAATGAAGCGGAATAAAGAGTTAAAGACATAATTAATTTCTTAAAATCACATAAATGGAAGATATGAACAAAATATAAGCACGTGTTTCACAAAATTCAATGATTTACTGTGCATTAGGATTCTCGTTCAAGGAGATCAATCATATAATGGCAAGTACACATCAAATTGAATGCTGCCACTTCTCATCTGATGGAAAGTTACTTGCTACTGCTGGGCGTGATAAAAAGGTAGTTTCTGTGTTTCTTGAACTTCAACTGTGATCTCTGTTCAAGTGGAAATGCTATAATTAGTTATTACTGGAAATTTTATTAGTTGTTATTTTGGACTTCTGTTAGAAAGTGGAAGCAATTTATTTGCTGTTATTTCATGGTACAGGCTTCATTGTGGTGCACTAACTCGTTGGATTTGAAGTTGACACTTGAAGAGCACACTGAATGGATAACTGATGTTCGATTTAGTCCCAGCATGTCACACATTGCTACATCCTCAGCTGACAAAACTGTTAGGGTTTGGGATGTTGATAATGTTAGTTGTGATCTCTTATCCTTGGTTAAATTGTAAAATTCAAATTTGAATTGACTAAAGTAAAATTGAATTTAGTTGAACTGAGATTGAGAGAGAATTAATTTAATCATACCTGCATCTTTCCCTTGCATATATATAATGCTCATCATCCCATCGTTGTCTATCAGCATTGCAAATTTTCAGATGCATTTTACAAAATATCAAAATTATTGATGAAGTTTATGGGACATCCTTGGTTGAACTTTTATCATTTTCTATATTCGCATATGCTGTTGAATGTTGCGGCTAAGCTATTATTTGAAATCCTCTAAATTA
This sequence comes from Acacia melanoxylon, assembly GCA_019022615.1. NCBI lineage: Eukaryota > Viridiplantae > Streptophyta > Magnoliopsida > Fabales > Fabaceae > Acacia > Acacia melanoxylon. The sequence continues at coordinate 4,377,608 of JAFJYJ010000030.1, read as the reverse complement.
ATTTTAATTTCCATAGCTCCAAATATGCGTACAACAGATTCTAAGAGAAACCTTATCCTCATTTCAGTGCTTTACAATTTGGCTGATCATTTTAAATGACTTCTGACTAATTCTTACTTTCTTCTACCTAGTATATGGTTCAGTTTAATTCTTGTGAGAACAATTTCTTACCTACGGTAATGCATCTTATGAACTGAAATTAGTAAAGGAAGATGTGGTCTCTAGTAAATCTTTTACCCAATACTCTGACAAAATAGGCTGCATTTGGCAGGAAAAGCTGATTAGTTTGAAAGTTCCCACTCGATCACCTTTTGATGTGAATCCTGTCAGTGGCTTTTCACTTTCATCATTTCTTCAGTCTGTTAGAGTGCATCATGAACAATCTACTTATCTGTTTCAGTGCTCTTATAGGCCATATGATCTTTGCTGAAATTGAAATACTCTTTACAGCCTGTTTATTCGCTCCGTACATTCACTGGACACTCAACAACTGTCAAGTCACTGGACTTTCACCCTTGTAAAGAGGACCTTATATTCTCTTGTGATAATGATAATGAAATAAGATACTGGAGTATCAAGAATGGTGGTTGTGCTGGGGTTATAAAGGTAAAATACCACTTATTAATCTCAATACAGTTATACAGCTGATTGCAACATAATTTTTTTCCCCTTCATGTGCATACGAATCTTAGTTTGTTGACTTTGTTCTTCATTTTGTTAGGTTGGTGCCACGCAGATAAGATTTCAACCTTCAGGAACGCTTCTTTCTGCTGCAGCTGATAATTATATATCTGTTATTGACATTGAACATCCGTTTCAGAGATTTAAATTACAGGTTCCCATTGAATCTTTGTTTTGAGCTTTGTATTACCTTGTTAACATGTTAGGCTTCTCTAGGAAACATTTAATGATAAAAACCACCGCTCTTGTGGTGGAACTTTTAAGTGGTTATTAATGATCAATTATACTTTGATGCTTATTTTAGGGCCATAAAAACCCTGTCCGTTCTCTGTGCTGGGATTTTTCTGGAGAATATTTGGCATCTGTGAGCAATAACTTGGTTAGGGTGTGGACTGTGAAATCTGGTAAAGGGGAATGCATTCAAGAGTTAAATGCATCCGGCAAGCAATTCAACACTTGTGTTTTCCATCCTTCCTATCCTTTATTGATTATTGGTTGCAATGAGGTTAGCTAACTTTCGTATCATTTTTGTCCTCTCACGCTAATTATTATAAAATACACATGCTAGAATAAATTATATAAACACTCCCTCTTTTTTGAGATCAAATGCAAACTTTTGAATTTTTCTAAAATTATGCAAATCTCTCATTTAGACTCTTCATTATGGGGTAATATTTTACAAATTTCTTGTAAGTATCATCAAAGTTACATGTACCTTCTCTTTATTTCCAACATATCCACAAATCTCCCTTGAAAAATAGTAAAGAAGTTTGTGTATTTCCTCCAGAACTTTGGGGAGGTCGGTAGTTTTAGCAAAATTAAGAGGTTATCCGTGTAATTTTCTTTTTGTTTTTTGGGAAAAGTCTATGCAAGTTTTGAAAAAAGAAAAATAAGATGTGAAGGCTCTTATAGTTTTCAGTGAAATTTAAGGAAAGCCTATCAAATTCACTGCCAACTTTGAACTGATAAGCATCTTCTGCTGACTTGGAATCATATGATGTTTCAGACTCTTGAGCTCTGGAACTTAAGTGAGAACAAGACAATGTCCATACATGCACATGACAATCTTGTATCTTCTTTGGCTGCATCAAATGCTACTGGGTTGGTGGTCTCAGCTAGTGTGGACAAACACGTCAAGATTTGGAAGTGATTGCAATCTTGCCTCATAATGGTACTTAAATTACAATATAGGTATACTTTAACCACATCATACCTTTTCTTTATAGGTCTTTCTGGTACCTTCTATAACTACATATACATCTAAATCTATATCTATCTATCTATCTACCTATATATATACTGACCCACTTCTTGTTAGCCTACATACTAAGGATGCCACTCACGGGAAATGTTGCGCAGGTTTTTTGTTTAGACTTAGAAATTGGTATATAATCAAAGTACTAGACCTTAGAAGAAGAGTTTAGTTGTAATGAGAGATGATATTTAGTACTTATATATAGCTACGTAAGTACTAAGCTAGTTTCCTCTCTCTCTTTTTGCCGAAGAAATTACTGCTCATAAGTAATTATCTGTAATTGTAGAACTTTAGTTGATGGTTTATCAGTGGATATAGAATATCTTTGATAAGGATTCACCCTCTGTTCCTTCTCTTTTCTTAATGCATCTCCTAAATTGCTAAGGGGCCATTAAGAATGAAATGTGATAAAATCATAAAAGAGGAAATGAAAAGAGAAAATGTGATTTTATAATTTAACTTGTCCCTTGATTAAAAAAATAAAAATAAGAAAAAAATAATTATTGTTAAATATTAAAGGGTACTGTGGATATTATGTTTTTCATTATTGTATTATGTAATAATAAAATATGTCCTTTTCTTGTATCAAATGTGTAGTTAGATTCAGTGAAAGGTAGGCAATTGGAGTTTATGTATTTTGAGTTTTAATCAAAGATAAATTGGATCAAGGGATTTCCTGGAGACTTGGCCACCTTCCTGTCACATTAACCGAGCTTATGCGAATTTTTGTTAGATCCGATATCATATAAAAGTCCATAGTTATATTCGATACTTTTGAGACTTTAGCCAAATATAATTCTTCTAGTTATCATCCGATGGCTAATCCCAATCCCATAAAGAACACTAGGCCTAGTTTTTGAGGATTGGTGGTCTATCTTAATGGTGTTTGGTCTACATTTTATGTGATTTGTATGGTGAATGTTACAGAACTTCTGTATCTAAAGTATTTTACTTAGTAGTTGTGGCTTGTGGGTACCCAAAAGTTTTTAAATCATAGCAATGTTGTCATGACTGTTACCCAAAGTTTAGTTTGACTATTAGTTTACTAATATATCTTCCATGTCAGGTTTATAAGTGAGAAAAAACAAATAGATACCTTGTCTTCATATTTTTAGAAAATAATACAAATCTCTCTTTTCCCTTTTGTTCCATTGTGACCTAAGGTCGTGAAGGTAGGAGGAAGACTTGCACTGTGGATTTAATGCAATCAGGTTGTTTGGTATGAGGGATTTGGAGGGGAGCGAAAAGAAAAATAAGAAAAATTTCATGACTTGGATTTTAAAAAATTAGAAAAGTGTGGTTGAAAGTTTCTAATTATTTTAAGACCAACTCATACAAATTCTCCCTCCCTCCTGTTCCCTCCTGCCAAACAGACCCTTAGCGTGTTTCTGGTTTGAGGGGAGGGGAGGGGATGAGAGGATATGTTAAATTGCTTGGTTTGTTAGAAGGAAGGGAAGGGGAAAGGGAAAAGATTCTTTGTTTAAAATAGAGGGAGGGAAGGGAGTCTAACCCAAAATTTTGCCTTCCCTCCCACACCTAAAAATTTAAATCAAATGAAGGAAAAAGGTCCCCTTCCACCCCCTCCTATCCTCTTTTTTCAAACCAAACACACATTTAGAATTGATATTGCCCATCATGGCTCCTCACCTTGATCATTGACGTCATGGACATCAAAGCTTGAGGAAAATTTCAACAACAAAAAAAAACTGCAAAAAGTTTTAAAGCAAGGGGAAATTTTCCATGAATGACCTTGAACAAAATGAAGGAAAAGTGGTGATGGTCGAGATCTCTAATTCACATTTTCATAATTTTTGGTAAAAAATAAGTTGTGTGGATACAATCATAAATTGCTCTACCGTACTTCTTAGTGGATAACCTCAATTTTGGTATAATAAAATATCCCAATGGGGGAGAGTCGCACTTATATAATATTTAATCTCGCTCAATGTACGTCGTTCCAATTTTATTGAACGTCCCGTAACGGATCTTGAAAAGAGTTTTTGAATAAGAATTAAGGATTATTTGAGCCAAAAAAAAAAAAAAAGAATTAAGGATTTGCAAATCCTTCGCATTTCTCTGGAAGATGTGCTCACAGGAAAGGGCAAATAGTAGACCTTTAACAGTTACATTTGTTATAACAAACAAAAAAAGTTGAGCTTTGAACCCAATCACTTATTTAAATAAAAGCTTCTTCCACACATGCCAATTTGAGGGGGTTAAACAATGAAACATTTAAAGGTTAAATAGTAAATTCGCTCCGTCCAATAGCAATGATACCTTAGTAGTTTTCTGATTTCAATGTCGTCCCGAAAATATCAAAACATAACAATGTTGCCCTATATTAACATATGTCAAGTTTGACTGTTTTGTTTGACCAAAACTCCCACACGGCACATGTCTTCAAGAACTAATGAACAATGAAAAAACCCAGAAAAATGAACAAGGTTAAGGGTTTAGACATTTGGGTGAAGGAGAAGAAAATAAAAATTTTAGAAACCCAAACGTTACTGTGATCTTGTGCGTATCATAGGAATGACTTCATTGTCAACTAGTAAGCATGAAGAAGTTTGAAGGAAGATGAGCCAAGACTGAGAGTCCAATGGGGAGAGGCAGAGACGGCGAGATCAGATAAAGACGAGAGGTTGTCAGCTGCAAAGAGCAAGGTTTGATGAAGATAAGGCATGAGACAAGAGGGCAGAGGCTGAGATGGCGAGATCTTAGGAAGATGAGAGCCTTGCTGCTTGAGACGGTGAGACTGAAGGCCGGCGCCATTGATTGAAGCTAGCAATGGGCTTTGAAGTACAAGATTTTCGTGTGGAGGTGGGGTTAGCAATGGTTGACAATGCCAATGTTCATGGTGAGGGATGAGACGTCGAGCCCAAAGGCCGGCGACGTTCATCAAAGCTAGCAATGGGCTTTGAAGTTCAAGATTCATGTGGAGGTGGGATTAGCAACGACCTACGGTGCCAACATTCATGGTAAGGGAGGAGATATCGAGTGTGAGAGGGAAGGGATTGGATGAAGGAGTGAAGGCAAGGTTTTAGAAGGAGGAGGTGTTTATGGAGGCGAGATTCCGATGAGAATGCAGGGAAGAAGGAGATGTTTCTAGAGGTGAGTGTTTCTAGAGGTGAGTGACGAAAGCTGTTGAGCTCACACAAAATAACCAAATTTACCAAAAATTTGTAGCATAGGGACAACCTGGATCGTCTCTCAAGGAATTCGCATTACATCTAAATCAATCAAGTAAAACAGTAAATTAAATGGGGATCTTCAGTACAATTCGAATTAAAGCAAAATATAAGAAAAAGAGATTAAAAGATGAGAGATAATAAACCCATAATTGGGATTCTAGAAACTTCCATCATCGGACGAAAAAAATGACTAAACTCGTGATTGATTCTGGACAAATCGGAATCCCTGCATTTGTCTAGAAATTCCCTTGACTAGGTGATCTCTTAGAATTTGTTCGAACATGTGGCATTTTCACTGTGTGATCACACAGTGCTCACTGTAACCCAGTTCGAACTATGTCCCTGGGATATCAATCTGAATATTAAATCTAGCATCCAATCTCTTCCCTAAAATCGAATCCGATTAAACGAAAAAGAAACAAATTTAGTTACCGATTAAAGTGCGAGTCCTCTGGATGAAATCATGGAATCCTTAACTCATAGGTCAATCACAGAAGCTTAGCCAAGTATGGCTGGGCAAAATAGAAATGCATAAACGATGAAGATCATCATGAACACAAAGAATACATTCAGAGAAAATGAAAGCTTCTGTTTTCAATCTGAAAATCTCCAAAAACGTAATAATTCTGTTTCAACTACCCTAGTGTATTAACCTAATTCAAAATTTGGTTGGACTGTAAAACCCAGCCCAAAAAATGAAAACAAATAATAAATCATCTTCAATTACAAAGTTTGGGCCCAATTAAATAAAATTCCAGAATTTCACGTTTGACTTTGTCTCCAGTTTTGACCATTTTCTTGTCCGAATTTGGCTTTAAAGTTTTCATATCAATTGTAGCTCTCTAAATCATCTAGAAAATGAGACAAGACTAGAGAAAAATTTATGGTAACAATATTCAAGCATTGTAAATCTGAAATTTTATCATAAAAATGAATTAAGTCCAATTAAAAGCCTAAAGTCCAATTAAGCAGAAAATCTCATTATTTATGAACTAAAAAAATCCTAAATTTATTAACCAAGAGATACAAATAAGTGTAATAATATTTAATTATCAAATCCCCTTACACTTATCCTTTTGCACTTCTGAGTAAAATTAAAAGATAAAGACTAAAAGAAAAACTTCTCCTTTATAACAATTGCAAAAAATGCAAAAATTGAACAAGGATCACAAAGCTTCAAAAGATCAACCAATCAAAACAAAAATTCTTTCATCTCCAATTACAAAACATGGCAATCTCAATAATGATGCTAATCACACAAGATGGTCTCTCAAAGGATGCCCTCAATCAATCTCTCAAGTGTATAGGGTAAGTAAGTGTATCACTCAAATTCCACTCAAGAAAATTGTCCTACCATAAGCTTACTCAAGTTCTACTTCTCCACTACTTATAACACATGCATGCACAAATAAAGAGGGCTTATTATTCAATGTTGTAATCGAGCTAGGGTGAAGGTGTGTATAATAAGGACATGAGAAGTTAAACACCCAAGAAATTTAAAAGAGGATTAGTTATGAATATGAAATCACTCAAATATTCATTTCTTTTTATTTATTTATTATTATTATTTTCTATTCCTTCCTTCTTTCTATTTTTTTCCTCTTTATTTCTTTCTATTTTTTTCTTCTTCTCTTTTTTTCTTTTTCTTTTCTTTTTCTTTTTTTTTTTTATTTTGTTTTGTTTTTTTTTCAATTGACTATTTACACAATCACAATGATCAAATTAATGTTATACGATCAATGACACAAAATCAAACACCCCCCCCCCAAAAAAAACTTAAAATGTTGCACGCCCGGGCAGCCCCACGCTTAAACACAAAACTAAAGTGAAAACAATGCTCAATATATTTTCAAGGTGCAGAACAAACTGGTTTTACACTTAGGTTGGTAATGTAGTTTAGAAAAGAATGAGTCAAAAAGGCACAAAGAGGCTAACAAAGGGAATATAATGCAAGGAAAAAGCTATTTGGCTAAAGTGGGAAAATCAAAAAAATAAATAAAGCCTCATGTTTATGCATGTAAGTGAAAAATGTAGTTTTAAAAAGAAAGAGAGCAAGTTCTAGAGAAGATAAATCATGAGCAGAAGCACACATGAAAGAAAAATGGTAGAAGATGAATTCCATGCATGCAGACCCAAAATCTCACAAAGGTCAATACCAAATCATGCAACCAGCATCAAAAAATCAACTACCAAGGTAGGTAATCCAAGAGTCAAGAAATTCAACCCAAACAAAATGATCCATCAAAACCAAAATGTCCAAGTTCACAATATGTATAGCTAAGCAATCATAAAAGGAGAGACTATATTATTCACAAAAACTTATTCTTTGGAAAAGCAAAGTGGAAAAATGGAAGAAATAAAAGAAAAGGAGAACACATAAAGAAAGAAGAATACTCCCCAATGTTCTTATGGAGGGTAAGTGGCATCAGTAAGCCGGATCTCCGCTTCCACAGGTTGCTACTGGGATCCTTCATAAAACTTTTTGAGGCGATGTCGATCTATTCACTTTGAAGGTCCTCCTATGGGCAGATCACACAACTCAACCGCACCAATAGGAAATACATTAGTAATAACTAAAGGGTCATCTCATCTAGATCGAAGTTTACCAGGCATGAACTTAGATTGAATAAAAGGACTTTCTAGCCTACAACAAACTCTCTTATTAGGATTTTCATATCATGGAATGTCTTTATCTTTTCCTTGTATAAACGCGAACTCTCATGGGCATCCAATCGAAGCTCATTCAACTCTTGTAGCTACAACTTCCGTTCCATCCTAGACTTAGCCAAATCCATGTTACACTGCTTAATAGCCCAATATGTCTGATGCTCCAACTGAACCAAAAGATGACATGCCTTACCAAAGACAAGCTGAAAGGGAGACATCCCAATCAGAGTCTTGTAGGCGGTCCGATATGCCCACAAAGTATCATCTAGCCTCTTGCTCCAATCCCTCCAGGTAGAGTTAATAGTTTTATGAAGGATTTGCTTAATCTCTCTATTCAAGACTTCAATTTGACCATTAGACTAAGGATGGTATGATGTGGAGACCTTATGAATCACCTCATACTTCCGTAACAAAGACTCATGCTTTGGTTACAAAAATGAGAGCCCTGGTTACTGATAATAGCTCTTGGAATACCAAACCTATATAAAATGTTAGACCTGACAAAATCTACCACCACAGCAGAATCATTAGTCCTGGTGGCTTTCGCCTCAACCCTTCTCCAAACATAATCAACAACCAGCAATATGTAAGTAAAACCATAGGAAGCAGGAAATGGACCCATAAAATCAATACCCCAAACATAAAAATTTCACAAAACAGTATAGGGTGTTGGGGCATCTCATGCCTACGGGAAATACTCCCTAGCTTTTAACAATTATCACATGACTTACAAAACAAATGAGAATTATGAAACAGGGAAGGACAAAATAAACCAGAGTCCAACACTTTCTAGCAGTTCTTTAGGGTACCACCACAGGAAGAAGTATGACAAAAATGTAAGATGGAGTTAAACTCATGATCAGGCACACATCTCCTAATTACTTGGTCATTACAAAATCTCCACAAAAAAGGGTAATCCCAAACATAATATTTAGATTCACTTTTCAATTTTAGAATTTGGGCCTTAGTGGAATCAGAAGATAAAACACTAGCAACTAAATAATTAACGAAATCAGCATACCAATGAAGCTTACCTTGCAGCGATAAAAGCTGCTTATCAGGAAAATTATCCTAAATGAAAGAGGGGTCAGAAGGAGAGTGAGTGATGTGACTCAAGTGATCAGCTACTTAGTTTTGTACACCACTTCTATCTTTAATCTCAATGTAAAATTATTGGAGCAACGACATCCGTCAAATGAGTCGAGGCTTAGCATCTGCTTTCTTCAAAAGAAACTTCAAAATCATATGGTCAGAAAATACAATTTCTTTAGTGGCTACCAGATATGGCCTAAACTTATCAAATGCAAACACTAAGGCCAAAAGTTCTTTTTCAATGGTTGTGTAATTAGAATGGGCAGAATCTAAGGTCTTGGATTCATAGTTAATGACATGAGAATCTTTATTGACCCCTGAGCAAGGATAGCACCAACAGTATAGTTGGAGGCATCGTACATCAACTCAAATGGAAGATACCAATCTGGTGGTTGGATCACCGAAGTTGTGGTCAGGCAGTGCTTCCAATGATTGAAAGCCGACTTGCACTCATCATCAAATACAAAATATGTGTCCTTATGCAGAAGGTTAGACAACGATTAAGCAATATGGCTGCAATTCTAAATGAAGTGTCGGTAAAATCTTGCATGACCAAGAAAATAATGAACTTCCCACACAAATATGAGGTAAGGTAAAGCAATAATAATATCAATCTTAGCAGGATATACCTCAATACCCTTGCTAGACACTATGTGTCCCAAAACTATCCCTCACTCAACCATGAAGTGACACTTTTCAAAGTTTAACACTAGATTAGTTTCTATGCATTTATTCAAGACTTCAGCCAAATTATCCAGACATGCATCAAAAGAAGACCCATATATAGTAAAATCATCTACGAATACTTCCATGCAATTCTCTAAAAATTTAGAAAATATGCTTATCATGCAACGCTGAAAGGTGCCAGGTGCATTACAGAGTCCAAAGGGCATCCTTCTGTAGGCATAATTTCTAAAGGAGCATGTGAAGGTCGTCTTCTCTTGATTCTCATGTGCAATGTGGATCTAAAAGTAGCCCGAGTAGCTATCCAAGAAATAATAGTGGGACTTACCAGCCAACCGCTCCAACATCTTATCAATAAAGGGTAAATGATAGTGATCCTTGCTAGTGGTTTGGCTGAGCTTCCTGTAGTCTATTCATACTCTCCAGCTATTCTGAACTCTTATAGGGATTAGCTCATTCTTTTGGTTGGCTACTACAGTTACTTCAGACTTTTTGAGAACCACCTGCACTAGACTAACCCATTGACTATCAGAGATAGGGTAAATAATATCAGCTTGCAGAAGCTTAGTCACTTCCTTATTCACCACATCCAGAATAAGGTTATTCAGGCATCTTTGGGGTTGTCTCACTAGCTTAGCATCCTCTTCCAACAAAATTTGATGCATGAACATGGAAAGGCTAATGCCAACAATATCAGCTAAGGTCCACCTAATCGCCTTCTTATTTGCCTTCAATAATCTCAACAGCTTCTCTTCTTGATCAGGTAGAAAGTTGTTTGCTACAATGACTGACAGCTGCTCATTCACCTCCAGAAAGGCATATTTCAAGTGATCTGGAAAGGACTTCAGCTCTAACTTAGGCGGCTACTGAGTGGAGGGAAGAAGTTTGAGTGGTTGCATAAGCTCTGTAGTGTGCACACCTGTAATGCCTTAAATCATATACACAGAAGTAGAACTGTATTTAGGCAGCTCAATGTTAAAATCAAAATTCAACACATATTCAGAATGAGCATCAAAATGAATATCACAATCAACATCGGAATCCACAATTAATGCAGAATCACTAATTAAGTCAAAGTGACCATCTAATGCATCATTAATCTTAATGCAAACACGACACCATTCATTATCAGAACAACCACAAATAGCAGAGTCACTCATAGATGCAAAATCCGGATAAGCAATATACCATTCAACAAGAACATCATCAATCACATCAATACACAAAACTGAATATTCTTCCTTAGGATGTTTCATGGCATCAAAGATGTTAAAATTGACAAAAATATCACCAAATTCCATGGAAAGAGTATCAGAATGCACATCTATCTTAATCCTAGCTATTTTCAAGAAAGGCCTCCCTAGAATGATTGGGGACCTACTGCTAGGAGATTCATCCTCCATCTCTAAAATGTAGAAGTCATTAGGGAATATCAATTCATTTACTTTAACTAAAACATCTTCAACCAAACCAACAGGATGAACATTACTCTTATTGGCTAACTGGATAACAACACCAATATCACGCAAAAGACTAAGAGATTTATAAACAGATGCAGATATGACATTAATAAAAGCATCTAGATCTTATATGCAATCATCAAATTTATAATTTTCAATAATGCAAGGGATAGAAAACGTCTCTAAGTCTTTGAAGGAGCTTACCAAAATGTGTGGTAACAAAATGGTATCAGTGTGCAGTATGAGACGACTGTGTTAGAGTATTGTATCAAAGCTTCAAATAAAAGAGTGTTGTGGTTGCCTTCACCTTAAATGTTATCAAATTTCCCAAGCATTATGCATTTGAATAAGTGAAGGAACTTCATTTTGGGAAATGTGTAGTATCAAAAAATGGTATCATAGACTACCCTATTAGATCATTTTAACAGAACTTCCAATAAAAGAGTGTATTAGAAGAGAATGATTATGCTTGTATTATTTGTAATTGTACATTATAGAATAGTAGTGGTCCTGCACTCTGTACATACGTTGTACATACGCTGCTGATAGTGTAAATCCTGTGCAGATATTCTCCAGGATATTAGCTGTATATGTGTCCTTGTATTATAGGTTCAGTTAGGAATTGTGTAACGGTAAATATTCTTCTAGAATGTTGTATTGCTGCCTATATAAGAATGATTCGCTGAGCATGATTAATATGCTTCAGTATTCCCATACTCTGACCTATTTTCTATTTGAGTGCCACCTTGGTTTCACCTTATCCTTTGCCAAATTCCCCAAGCTTCATGCATTCCAATAAGAGAAGAACTTTCCAAAATGAATGGTATCAAAGTGCGGTATGAGATCTCCATATTAGTTTCTTGTAGCAGAGCTTTAAATAAAAGATTGCTATTGTTGCCTTCACCTTATTCACTAACAAATTTCACAAGATTCTTGCATTTAAATCAGGAAATGAACTTTACAAAATGTGTGGTATCAAATAATGGTATCACAGTGTGGTATAAGATAATCGTATTAGAGTGCCATTGTTGCATTTTTCTTCTCCGCCACCAAAATTTCCCAAGCTTCATCATGCATTCGAATGATGGTAGGAACTTTCCAAAAAATGTGGTATTAAAGAATAGTATTAGAGTGCAATATGAGATAACCATATTCCAATAATTGAGTGCTACCGGTTGCTTTGCCTGATATGTTGCCAAATGCCTTAATCTTCATGCATTTGAAAGGTGAAAGGAACTTTCTAAAATGAGGGGTATCATATAATGGTATCAGAGTTTGATTGTATTAGTTTTTTATAGTAGAGCTTTCAATACAAGTGTGGTGCCATTTCCTTCACTTTCTATGTGGTTAAATTCCCCAAACTTCAAGTAGTTGAATGATGGAAGGAACTTTCCAAAATGAGTGCAGCATGAAACGACGGTATTAGTTTCTTATAGTAGAGCTTCCAATAAAAGTGTCCACCATTGCCTTTTTATATGTGGCCAAATTCGTGAAGGGAAGGAATTTTCCAAAATTTGTGGTATCAAAGAAAGGTATCGAAGTGTTGTATGAGACAACCGTTTTAGAGTATTATAGCAAAGCATCTAATAAAAGTATTGTCGTTGTCTTTGCCTTAATTTCCCAAGCTTCATGTATTCGAATGAGGGAAAGAACTTTCCAAAATGTGTGGTATCAAAGAATGGCATCAGAGTGTGGTATGAGACGACCATATTAGAATATTATAATAGAGCTTCCAATAAAAGAGTGACATCGTTACCTTGGCCTTATATGTCACCAAATTCCACAAGCTTCATGCATTTGAATGAGGCAAGGAACTTTCAAAAATATGTGGTATCAAAGAATGGTATTAGAGTACAGTATGAGACGGACGACCGTATTAGATTCTTGTAGTCGAGTTTCCAATAAAAGAGTGTCATTATTGCCTTTGCCTTTTAGGTCACCATATTCAACAAGGTTCATGCATTTGAATGGGAAGGAACTTTCTTAAATGTGTGGTATCAAAGAATGGTATGAAAGTGCAATATGAGACCACCGTATTAGAGTATTGCAGCAGATCTTCCAATATAAGAGTACAACAGTTGTAATATATTAATTATAGCATGATTATGATGTAATGAAATCATTTGCTATTAACATCCTAGCATACTTTATTCATTTCAAACATTTACATATCTATACAACGCATAGGTCTTGTTAAAGGACTAAAACAAAACATTATGTAAACTTAAAGGACAAAAGTATACTCTAGCTTAAGAATGGGCACTTAATCACAAATTTGTGACCATGATGATGAGAAATGTCTCTTTACAGTAAAATATAATTTGAATGGGATGAAACAGAACGATTTTTGAAGACATAAAATCTTATTAGTCAATATAAGCCCACTTGTTTGGCATATAGGGTAATAATTTACTATACAAATAACAAATGCCAAACTTAATCGGAAAAATGTGACACAATCTTAGAACTCTCACGGCATGCAACTCCAACCGTCATCTCCTTTGGAAATTGAAGGATTTAATTGCAAAGGCAAATATTATTGCAAAAAATATGCAGAAACCAGGCACCATTATTGCAGCAATGCACAAGAAATCATGCTTATAACCAAACACTTCAACCAGCACCTGCTTTATGGATTTCATGTTTATTCCATCAGATAGCTTCACAAGTTTATAATCGTCACCATACTGAGAAGTTACCAGGCCATAAAGAGTCCAGGCTACAGGGTTTGCCCAGTAATACCATCTCCACCATATTGGAATTCTCTGAGAATGAGACCAGAACCAATTGATCAGCATAAATATGACTATATAAAATATAAAAATTATTGCGAGTCAGATTTGTTATGAGTATCTAACAGTGCAGCTAATTTCTCAGATTTCGTACAACATATCGGATCCATCTATACTCTTAAGAAAAATTTGTATTTTAAGAAAAATTTGCATTATTGACTTCTCGATAAATAGAGTTCAAGATTTCATTTTTAGCCTTATTAATGAAAAGAATATAAACTTCGTCATGACTTTCGGACGATTTAAGAATAATCATTGAATGACTAAAATGTAAAAAGGCAAATTATTACATATTTTATATATGACCTAATTAGTGTGGATCAAGAAAAAGTTGTAGAGATTTGCAGAGATGAAAGATGAAAAGATGTTATGATAACTTGGGGCAGTCAATCCTAAAATAGTTAGATCTTGAAGGATGAAGTGAATTCATTTTCTGTTTGCGATTGAGGGATTTGTAAATTTGTAGATATATTAAAATTTGGCAGAAAATCATTTAGGTCTCAAACAAAAGAAATAATATATTGACAAATTTGAAAACTTGTCAATAATAGCCCATCACTTATTAATTTATTTTTCATAGTTGGGACCTTCATGCTATTTTCCCTTAAAATTTCGTTTGAAATTTATTTTCTTTAGCTAAAATTATTTTAAACAGTTTCATGACTTCACGGATAATAATAATAATTATAAAAAGTGAGTAAAAATTCAAATCAAATTTATCACCAGCAGCAATTACAACTATATGTTCTTCCACAAAAAAGGGGATAAGCATGAAGCAAACTAATCCAAGCCAAACTAAATTATTACACGCAAAAATTGATTAATTTGGTTTAGTTTGGTTTCAATCCAAAATCAAACCCAACAAAACCTAGAAAACACCTACATATGAGAGCTAATATTTTTTAGCGAAAACAATCATGAAAAATTGTCTGGCAAAACAAAATCAGTTTTCAAGTTTGAATTAATTTCCATCTACACACCCTATCACCTAAGCTAAAACTCAATTATTTTAATATACGCATTCAAAGTTCCAAGCATTAATTCTAAACTGTTATTCCCTAGTCAACCAAGAACTTTGACACACATTTAGGAATTTTAGCAAAGAACTCCCATACCTTATGAGGGATCATGAAACCGCTGAAAAGGTTCCACAGCATATAAAATGGAGCAGCAATAATGGAAGCAACGTGATGATTTGGTGTGACAGCCGTGGTCATCATTCCATAGAACGTAAAATACAGCATGGTAAAATACATGAAGAATATGTACCAAATGAACTTAACAGCAGACCATTCAAAGCAAGCCATGGAATAGAATATTGTGCTGTATATAAGAGACTGGGCAAATACGTAAGGAAACTCAATAGCACCCTGCATAACGAAATATATATATATATATATATATATAACACGTTCATCAACTTTCTGTAAAAGGCTGGCTTTATTTGAATCAAAAGTGCGGAAAAGATATGCATGTGTTCTGCTAAAAACAAACCTGAGCAAATGCAAATGGTAAGGCTGAATACATCCCTGCTGCTCTTTCCCGATATGAAACAAATCTTTCAACAGAAAGAACAGGTTGAACAGCCGTGCCGTTTGTGATGCCAATAAAGAGGATTGCTGCGTACATAGATCCCATGGCATTAAATATATCTTGCTGCGTCTCCCTGTGAAAATACAATAAAGTTGCCAATTGATACAGGAAATCAGAATTAAAGAAAATAGTGAGATGGGATAATCCAGGATCTGCTGGTACATTAGAGCCAGTGATAGATATCGAGGTTGAATTAGTATTGAGTGTTTCATTAATCATCCCAATCTTAAGCAATCATTCAAGGAACAGCAGATATCATTTATGTGTAAGATTGGTGTTCACTCATAAGAGATTGTGTCTTTTTCAACTGGTTGTGCCTAAGGGCTTTATTTCTATTCATGC
The DNA here is from genome assembly GCA_019022615.1 of Acacia melanoxylon. Classification (NCBI taxonomy): domain Eukaryota; kingdom Viridiplantae; phylum Streptophyta; class Magnoliopsida; order Fabales; family Fabaceae; genus Acacia; species Acacia melanoxylon. Next base: position 4,361,851 of record JAFJYJ010000030.1, on the reverse strand, counting down.
ACTAAGCAATGAGCATAAAAAAAATAAGAAAACACATTTATGCGGTAGATCATAGCTACCTATCACCAGCAGAACCAGGTTGTAACAACGGAAACTAACAAAAGTCCTAATGTATTGAGACAAGGAAGATGTTAAGATTGAAAATGTAACAGAACAATGTAAAATGCAGAGTAAACGACCTTTTGGCACCAAATCTCCAGCATATACTTCCAAGCATCAATGAGATAATGACAGTGTAGAAGAAGCGAACAGCAGTGTATTGTGGGTTACGCCAATAAGATAGATTTTGCTTCCAGAGACAAGTTAGGAACTGCTCAAAATATGACCGACAGTACTTGCTAGGAAAATTCAATTCTTTTGAATTACTACTTGGCTTGCTCAAGCTTTCAACCAACTCTTTGTTTCGTCTGAAAAAGAAAACGAATAAAGACGGTATCAACAAGAGAGCAGCAGCATATAGAACTGTAAGTTTGTGTAGAAAAGTTGATTTAAGAATTGCATTTACACAAATAAGCTTGATCTTCGGTAGATTTCTGCAAAGTCCACTCCTAGACGACTTTCTTCCAATGAAGAAGTAACCTCCAGCATCCATGTAGAAGGATTATATCCAGTTCTAATCTTTGGAACACCTTCATTCGACTACAGAAGAAATATTCGTACAAGAATTAGCGAATTTATTTTCCTCATCACTCAGTGAATGAATTATTCCGTAAAAATTAAGCGTCAATCTGCAGACCTCAAAATAACTTATTAGCTCACAAGACTTGGGGCCGAGCGGACCAGCATATATTAGCTCACCTCCACGCTTCATACAGAGAAGCTGCAAAAAATTTGGAAAATGGTTAGACTTGTGAGTAGATAGAAATGCTTAGAGAAATACAGGGAGAATTGATAGAATATTAGATGCTAGATAAAGATAACATAGCTATAGGCTTAATTTCCGCAGACAAGCATGATAGAAACATACAAGTTATCTTGGCAAAATATTTTTTTTATATATATATATATATATATATATATTGTATCAAGTTATCACAAAGACATGAACATAATTCGCACAAAGGTTAGACACTGCCATAGTTGAATCCTGCCTCAAATACTCATATTATTAAATGATCATTAGCGGTACCTCATCAAAAGATTCAAATATTTCAATGCTAGGCTGATGGATTGTGCACACAATTGTTCTTCCAGTATTTACTATATTCCTCACAGTTCGCATCACAATGGCGGCTGCCCGAGCATCCAACCCTGATGTGGGCTCATCCATGAAGACTATGGAAGGGTTGGCAACCAGTTCAATGGCTATTGTTAACCTTTTTCGTTGTTCTGTTGACATCCCATCAATTCCAGGCAAACCCACAAGTGCACCACTCAATGAAGTGAGCTCCACAAGCTCCATTACCTCCTCAACAAAAGCCTGACCATCAAAATTCCCGAAAAATCATTATGTGCCCATGGTTAGGAAAAATTTGATGTCATGTTTCATTTTTGTTACCTTTTGTATCTCGAAGCTAACGTCTGAAGGTAATCGAAGCCTAGCAGAAAATAGTAGGGATTCCAAGACAGTCAAGCAAGGAGAATGAACATCAGTCTGCTCACAATATCCAGAAACTCTTGCAAAAGTGTCTTGTCTTTTTGGATAACCAGATATGTATATACTCCCTTCTATGGTCCCACCGGTTTTCCTTCCAGCTAATACATCCATGAGAGTGGTTTTTCCAGCACCACTGACTCCAACCAATGCTGTGAGCACACCAGGCCTGAAAGCTCCAGTAACATTAACTAACAGCTGCAACCTGTCTTCTGATATCCCTTGTTGTTTCAATTCCTGAAGCAATATTTGAATGAAACGGGAATTAATCCAATGAGTAGAAAAAACAAATATCGAAAAGAGCCATTTTTACGCACCACAGGGACATCCACATAGTAATTAATATTGCTGAAAGCCATTGAAAGCGGTTGGAAAGGGAGAACCATCCCTCGTTGCTTAAAATGTGTTCCTATAAAATGACAATTGGATAACATGTCACTTCTCAATTATGTATAGGAGCAGAAAAGACAGGGATAAATATGAGATGTATAGTTTACAAACCATTTGATGTTGAATGCTGGAAGTACTCTCTCAGCTCAGTAACAGAACTTTCACCTCTCCTCCTTCTCTCTCTCTCTTCCAGCTCCCCCTTTGAGACAACAGCTTGTGGCCTTCCCAAAGCTGAACAGATTGTTAAGAAATTATTTAAGGTTAATACTTCGTATTCATGCAGCACCAGGAGGCAAAGTAATATTAAATTATTTGAGGGCTTAACAAAAAGGAAGTTGTCTTACGATTAAGGTAAGCAAGGAAGATAGTAAATAATGTATTGAACAAAATTGTATATCCAACCATTGCGCCAACACCAATCCAATACCAATAGCTCTCTGGATACAAACTCCGCTCTCTTAATAATGCTTTACCCAACGGAAGGGTGGTGTCATTTCCAGCTTTCTACAGAACGAGAAAACAGAGTGTGTGCTTCAATGCAATTTTTTTTTTAAAAAAAAGTGCTAACCAGAATTATATTAAAACCTCAGAAAAATGCCACTGCACCTCTCGACGACTCGAAATGATGGTTTCAATTTTCAAGGTACTCGAAGCTGTAAAGAAAATTCCCCAGAGGATAATAACTACTAAGGAACAAGGATTATACCTTATGCCATGAATGTCCAAGGAACTCATTTGCAGAAGCCGAATTTTGTCCATACATTAATGGAGAAATCCAAAAGCCCCAAATCCACCAAGGAGGTATATGGTCTGCTCAACGGGAAGAAAATTTAAGTGGTAAAAATTAGGTTGTCAAAATAAATTTAAGAACATGAAAAGATTGCAAGCCAGTTTGACCTCTTGAAATTATGTATCCTCCAAGAGCCATCACAATCAACATAGCAAAGGATCCAAAGGTGTTGGCTACAATCATATTCCGGCCCAAGGATCCTATCAGACGGAAGAGACCAATTGACATCTGGTGTAGAAGGAAATATAGCAAAAACTGCTTAAGAAATCTGCACATCCAGAAGCACATACAATTGTCATTAGCAAACAGTACACACACATACACAAGTACATGCCATGTAATAGTCACTCGTTATAAACTATTATAATATAGAACAGAGCAGAGTGCACTCTGGATTTACCTAGAAATAGCAGGATCATATCCGATTGTATAGTAGGAGACTACCACCCAGCATCCGGCCTCCATGAGAGAAGTTGGGATACTAAGGAGCCACGAAGGGAGTGTATACACCCAACTAGGATAGAAGTGCAAGTCTCTGTGCTTGTAAAGTACTTGAAGCTTTGCAACCAACATTGATACCTCCGTAAAACCATTGAAGAGAATAATTACCATAGAGAAGTACAGTGCCCCAAGATATAAGCCTCCATCATCTATTGTGTTTTTATGCATTGTTGTCCGGAAGAAAACACTCATTGTGATCAAAGCAACCAAAAGAAGCTGCAAATAGTGTAGAGCTTGATATCAACCTTAAAATCTTTCCATCCAAAGTGTAATTGATTCAAAACGGAAACAAAAGATAGCTGTATAATCAGAGAGCAACAAATAATAAACTAACGACGGTAACCAGAATTGAGAAACTTTTCAATATTTTCAAAATATACAGTATGATACTAGGTGAATTTAGATGAAAACAAGCGCTATTGGATAATCAAAATATGAAATAAAGAAAGCCAAGCAATGATATCAAAAGGACAACAAAGGAAAAAGTGAGAAATTGATATCAAGTTTCCTGGTAAAAAGTATCTAATTTCACATATGGCAAGAATTGTTTGTTTTTAAGTGACAAAACCATTAGAGTTACTGTGAAATAATTTGAGAGAGAAATATTATTCTTAATCTCTAAATCAGAAAGAGTAAATATAAGTCTTTATATAAGCAAACCTAGAGCTAACCCTAGAATCTCATAAAATCTAATTAAATCAAACTGATTGAGATATAATAGGAAATATCCTAAGATATAATATACCAATATCTAATCATAAGATGTGATATAATATATCTATATCTAATATAATATTAAGATAATAATAAATGCATAATATTCTCACACTCCCTCTCAAGTTGGATCATAGATATTAATCTTGTCCAACTTGGAGTTTTGACGATGTTGGGAGTTACTGCTGCGACAAGATAAACGGGCAGCAGATACACGACAACTTTAGGAGTAAGCGGCTGCGAAAAGATCGACGGGCGGGCCGCAACAAGATCGACGAGATCAATGGGCAAATGGCTGCAACAAGATCGACGGTGAAGGTCCCATAACTACTTGAGTCTTCAAAATCATTAGGCTTGTACTTCTTGGGTCTCGGGAGGTCCATTTATTTTGTCTCGGACTTGTACTTTTTTTGAGTCTCGGAGGCCCATTTGTTTTTGTCTAGGCTTGTATTCCTTTTTGAGTCTCAGAGGCCTACGAATTTCTAAAATGACAATTTGGTCCCTCAATTTGATAAATGACAGATTGGTCCTGCGAATTTCAAAAAATGACAATTTGATCCTTGAATTTCTAAAATGGCAGTTTAGTCTTCTGTCAAAAAACTACAGCAATTTGATTTATTTATTTTTTCAGATCTCTCTCCTTGCGAGGCTTCCACACCCCCCCTCTTTTTAAGAAAAAAAACTTTTAGGTTAGATCTGTGACTTCATGCAGAGCCGTGGACTTCGCCTTCTTTCTCTTCTCACATTCTCCTTCTTCAATCTGCGACAATGGCGAGGAAGAGACGGTGGAGCATTGAGGAGAAGGTGCTGGTTCAGTGCTCTTATGTCTCAGATATGGGACCTTGCTAACGACATAGAAGACAAAGGATGGATGACGGCCAAAAACTCAATCTGCGACGGCTCAAGCTTCTTGACAGAGGTTCGATTCTCTGGTTCAAATCGCGCCAAGCTATGCCTCTGATTTTCGCAGGTGTTCGCTATTGAGATTACGGACTGAGTTCGTGAATTGACGACAACGCTAGGCGACGGTGGTGATTGGCTGCATCTAGTTCGATTTGCAGTTGAGCTTCCGGTGAATCTAGACTTCTTTCCTTTTTCCGGCGATGAGATCGAGGCTATACCACGGTGAAGGTGGCAATCGACGTTGCTCTAAGTTCTCCTACCGCGGCGCTCTCTTCTCTTTTCCTCTTTCTGGAACGCTCGCCGAATCTGGGAATATCGCCGGAATTCGCGACTCTGTTTGCTTCTAGTTCGACTTGGTGTTGAGCTTTTCTTCCCTAATCTCTTCTTTGCTGATCCTCAATCCTCTCCTCCAAGCTTCCCATCATGACTGATCTCTATTTTGGTGATTTTGGGATCTGACTATGGTGGTCCTGTTTGTGTTCTCTGGTTTAACCATAAGGGTTGTGTGTCTCCCGACGCTGTGTAACTCACTGCCTCTCTGAAACTCTGAACAGAGCAGCAAGTCACCAACACTGGAAAACCAAAACATAACTGTTATTTTTCTTCAGGAATTAATCCCGCTTTGATACCATGTGGAAGAATTCAACAAAGATATTGAACACGTTAGATTTTTCTTTTAGGAGGTACACCCAACACATGCGAGAGTGATCGTCTATGAAAGTGACAAAGAATTTCAAACATGTCAGGTTAGGTACTCTAAAGAGACCCCATACATCACTATGGATGATGGAGAAGGGATGAGTAGAGTGATAGGCAGTGGGAGGGAAGGTAGTATGATGATGTTTTGCTAGTTCACACATTTCACAATGGAAATTGACATCTTTATTGAATCAAAATTGAGGAAACAATTTTTGTAAATACTGAAAACTAGGATGACCCATCCTTCTATGCCATAACATCAAATTATTGTCTAAAGTAGGGGAGACATAGGTCTTTATTTGTGACGACAAGGAACTTGTAGAGGAATCATCAAGGTAGTAAAGGTCGTCATGCTCCTTAGCTATGCCAATCGTCTTCCCCGAGGAGAGATCCTGAAATATACAATGAGTGGCAAAAAAGTGAGTAGAACAGTTTGTATGTTTTGTCAATTTGCTGATCGAAAGGAGATTGTATGCCAAATGAGGAACATGAAGAACATAATCAAGTTTTAAGTCTCTTGTAAGAGGTACAGTACCAGTACCAGCAATGGAAACACTATAATTACTGGCTGTGCGAATTCGATTATTACCAACCATAGGAGAATAGGAAGTAAAGATTCTTGATTCTGAGGTCATATGATTAGAGGCGCCGGTGTCTACTATCCATTTTGGCAGAGAGGATGATGATATAAGAGTAAGATGATCATTACCTTGTTTGGTGATAGTGGCAACTGGTCCTTGAGAGGACTGTAAATTTTTCAGCAAGTTGAGAAGTTGAATCATCTATTATGTATTGAGGGAAGGAGGCACGGATTCTAAAGGAGTATCTACCTCAATGATTGTTTGATGAGCAGAAGGTGATTGTGGTTAGCGAGGTGTCCAATCAGATGGCCTACCATGGAGTTTCCAGCATTTGTCTTTGGTATGACCAAACTTCTTGCAATGATCACACGTTGGACGAGATTTGTTAGAACCAGAAGAGGGATGTGCTTACTGATTAAACTGGATGCTTCTAGTCCTGAAGAGATAGCCTTGAGAAGCATAGTGTGTCCTCGGGACTCTTCTCCACTCTACCGATAACCAGTTGGTGTCGGAAAAACTGAATCTTCACAATTATCATGACTGAGCACGGGCCGTTCTGCTGGCTATCGGTGGACGTGGCAAACGGAAGTTTTTAACTGGAGAGATCAAGCCACCGTCGGATCAAAACTCACCAACCTGGGTTCAATGGGAAACAGGACCACCATAGTCAGATCCCAAAATCACCAAAACAGAGATCAGTCACGACAGGAAGCTTGGAGGAGAGGATTGAGGGTCAGCAAAGAAGAGATTGGGGAAGCAAGGCTCAGCACCAAATTGAACCAGAAGCAAACAGAGTGGCGAATTCCGGCAATATTCCCAGATTCCGGCAAGCGTTCCAGAAAGAGGAAAAGAGAAGAGTTGAATTATCGCTAGTCTTGGGGAGCGGCATTGTATCAGGTGATGATGCCATATAGACTGAACAGGGACAAGAATTGGGCCAAGCAGTGACAAATGAAAATTTGGCTCAGGAAAGAGACAAATGAAGCACAGTAGTGGTCAAACAGTAAAGATGACCAAATCTCATGAAAAACATATGGACAAGCACTGTAGCAAAGAGCACATGAAAAAGGACGATAACACAGTGGCTACAGATGGCGACGGAGACGAAGACGCACCGGGGAAGCGTTGTGTAGTTATGATGAGTCTCGGAGACCGATGAGTTTGCACCCGGAAGGTGATTGTGCTCAGCGTTGAAGCGAGAACTCGGACAAACTTGACTTGGCTTTGACGGACAAGTGAGGGGCGACGTCGGACGACGAGTGACAAACCAGGTCAGGATGACAGGACTCTAGCCGTCGAGTTGCAGAATCAACACTGGTCGATGATCTAAGAATCGTGAACCTAAATGACAAGAGGCCGACGCCGTGAAAGGACGTCGAGACGAACTTGAAGGACTAATCGAAGCCGGTGATGGCAGAGGACGAGTCGAAGACAGAGAACTAGTTTGGTTGAGGTTGAGCGACATCAGTCGATGATGACGTTAACGGTTGCAAACGTTATAGTGGGTAACGTCTCTGATCGGACTCAAGGTGGAAGCTTTGGAGGACGCTATAGTGTGGCTTTGATACCATGTGGAATAATTTGAGAGAGAAATATTATACTTAATCTCTAAATCGGAAAGAGTACATATAAGCCTTTATATAGACAAACCTAAAGCTAACCCTAGAATCTCATAAAATCTAATCAAATCAAAATCAATCAAACTGATTGAGATATAATAGGAAATATCCTAAGATATAATATACCTATATCTAATCATAAGATAAGATAAATATATCTATATCTAATATAATATTAAGATAATAATAAATGAATAATATTCCCACAGTTACCCTCATAAAATAACTTGTATAAATCGGCGATTATTTTTGGCTATGACAGATTTCATAGTGATGAGTTTACCTGAACAAATTTAAAAACATAAATAAATGAATTTCGCTTCATCAGTAGCCTCTGCCATTGGTAGCTGGTTTTGAGCAGTTCAAACTTTTTCGCTCCATAGTTAGTAGTTGCCAAGGCTGCTGGATGATTAAAGCGTTTATTGAAAGGAACTTTTAGTTCCTCAGACAAATTCTTGCCATCACGATATGAGGCAAAAGCTTCTGCAAACTGCCCAACAGGTATGCACCGGTATGGACGGTCGAGGAGAGACCAGTACTGTTCTTGGTCCTTCTTCGACGTAACCTGTTTAGCATAACTTGAGCAATGACTAAAAGCATACATATTAGAATAGGAAGCTATGTTCTAATATCTTTACCACTCACTTCTTGCAAGAAGTCTGCTACATTCTTTCGCTCAGGGCAGCTAAATCCCATCAATTTGAAAAATTCAAGAGCAGATTCACGAGGTCCCTGATACACAATCTGACCCTCGCACAAAAGAATGACATCATCAAACAATTCATATGTCTCGGGAGCTGGTTGTAGAAGAGAAATTATGGTGGTTGTATCAAGTGCACGAGTGGAATGCTTAAGATATCTGACAATTTGGTAAGTAGTTGCACTATCAAGACCAGTTGATATTTCATCCATGAACAGCACTCTTGCTGGACCAACCAGTAATTCACCTAGTAACGACATACACCAAGTGAAAACACTGTAAATGCAATGAACTTGGTGATGCACGAATCAGAGCTACATGCACACAGATACCTGTTGTAAGACGTTTCTTTTGCCCTCCTGAAATGCCCTTGAGCATTTCATCTCCTACCAATGTGTCAGCACATATGTCCATACCTAATATCTTTGTCATAAATATTTTAGTATTTCAGAAATCAGAAGATTTATAGAACTAAACAAGAAAATATCGCACAAATCTGATAGAATATTCATCTCCCTTTTTAACACACACTAAGACACTTCTTTCACCATTCAATTCAGTAGCCAGGGTCAAAAGAACCGCATTAATAGGGACATTACAAATGTCCTTAGTGAGTAAGTCGATGAAATATTTCTTCTTGTTTTATTTGGTGTAAAGTTGATGAAATATTTCTAGTCATAATTATCAAGGCAGTTCTTTATGCATTAAGATCAAAAGGCTAACAGCAGTTAAAGATCAGAGTACCTTCATGACATACTCCACCACAAGATTTGTTTCCTGTTCACCAAGGGCTAATGCCTACAAAAAAAAAAATTTAATCAAGTAGTGTCCATAAGTTACAGTAATTAACCAAGAAAGCTACAGTATAAGAAGCACCTTCATGAATATATCAAGATCTTCATCAGGTTTTATCCCATAATTCTTTTCTCTTCTGGCGAGTTCCAGCAACATATCTGGTAGGAGTTGAGAATTCAGAATTCAGTATTTAAATGTGCAAATTAACAGAGTCTCTTAAGAGCATACCATGTTTAAATCCAACGCCTTGACAGCGGCCTGCAAAATCAAGAGTTTCCCTCACAGTCATCTCTGGCACGTGTGAATCTTTTTGGCTGACATAAGAAGCTGTTCTCTGAGGAACAAACTCATTGAGAGTATGTCCATTGTATGTGATGCTCCCTGACATCTTCAAAAGCCATACCAAAATATAAATAAGCAAGAGAAAGGATAACAAAAGAGAAGCCACAAGTCAACGGAGTATTATAGACTAGTCTTAGTCCATCAGTGAATTAGAGTATTTAAATGTGAATAAATTAAAGAGGGCGGATCTCCAAAATCTCAATGTGAATAAAAAATGAATATATTAACGATGAGGTGGAACCCAGCGTAGCTAAGCTTAGGCACGTAGTAGCTCAGGTATTAATTTCGAAGAACCGTTTGATTAATATATGATGTGTATGCTTGGGATTATGCTTAAATAGAAAATCTAATTCCAGCTCACATAAGGCATTGAAAATCTGAGTACCTGCAAACCAGGTCCCAGCCTGCCAGCAAGAGCTAAAAGCAGTGTCGTTTTTCCAGAGCTTGGCGGACCCAACAGTAGAGTCAATCTTTAAGAAAATAAGACCAATGTGAGCTAATCAAATGTCAAGCTTGTCTAATTTCAACGCAAGTATTTAATGCACGATGCACAAAGAAGCCAAGTAACACGAAGCAGCGCGTAAAATTTCTATTATGGGAATGACTGAACAAATCGATCAATTTTAAAAATTTCAAAAAAGTTGGAAAAAAAAAAAATCGTATAGAATGTTAGAAACCTAGCATTCAAAATCGCAATTGAAGGAAATGCTTTACTCATTTTTACGCAAAGAAATTTGATCCACGAAATGTTGGTTTTATCTATAAAAATTAACTGCGCAAAGGAATAAAAATAGCAAGTATAAATAGCTTTTGTCATTTTAATGACAAAACTATAGTCATTACAACAAAAACAAAGCACAAACTTATTAAAAAAATGTTACCACCTACCTTGAAGGTCTAATAATCCCACTAATGTCGGCTAGAATGGTCAATTTACTTCGCTTTCTCCTGTATAGTCGCAACTGTCTTAAAAGAGCCTAGACGATAATTAAGACAGAAAATTAACAGCTATCATGTTAGATTACCAAACAACAACCCCAGATTAAATAGAAGCCCAGTAGAAATGAACAAAAACAAGAGAAAATACCTCGGTCATGTTGCAGATAAAATTAGGAATAGTAGGCAGGGCTCTGCTTCCAACATGGACATAAGTTTCAACAGTCAAGTGTTGAAATCGAACTTGAATCTTCGGAAAACTGAGCTTTACCCTGAGAGATATCACTCAGAGTCAAATGAAAATAATGAAGATTTGTATTCACCCGATTGAGCTAAAGCAAAAGTATAAAACGAAGAAGTCTGAAGAACCAGTGTGTTGTAAGAAGAATTTTTAATCCCCTAGTAGTATTTCGAACTCGACAACGTGTAAAAGTACAAGAGCAATAATCTTCAGTTGAATTGCTCAGATACTGAGAGATTATAACGGGCACAGCATTATTTTCTCCCAATCGCACAGTTTCCCCGGAAACTAACCAAGTAAAAATCAAGAGAGAAAATTACTTGTCAAATCGGCTTCTCATCTGATCGAAGAACTTCTCGGGGTCATCACCAAGAGAATTAGCCAATCTCTCAAGAACAAGAATCCGCTCCTGTTCTTCGAGCTCGGTCACATCAACCTCCTTCATCTCACCAGTAAGGTCCTTGAAAATGGCTCTGCGAGCTCGCGAATAGGTCGGCAGCCTCTCCAGTGCGGCCCACCGGAGCGCCTCCTCGTCGTCCAAGTCCTCCCTAAGCGACGCCGACCTAGCAAAAGCATTCTTGGCGGAGTTCCACATAGCGGCCACCGTAGATCTACCGCACCTCCTCTTTCTTCCACCAAACACCACCCAGTATCAAAGAAAGAGAAATAGAGAGAGAATGAAGTATGATGCGGTAAGAATGAGAGAGTGTGGGTGTGTGTTGTAGTGAGAAGAGTGCTTGTCAATTCCAAGAGTGGATTGGTAGTTGAGCTCAGCATTAATGGCCGCCCTTAACCTTTCTTCCCGAGTTGGTTGCCTACGTGAAAGAGTGATGCAAGTGATCACAGTGCGAGTAGTACCCCCTCATTCAATGGCCGCGGGAAAGACAAATTTCGTGGATGTTGGCATGCTTTTCCACGCGCTCGCGTGTTGTAATATACGTTACTCGCGGGGTGGTTATTAACTTACTATCATTGCATTTTTGGCCCACGTTACTGGCCTTATTTAAGGACCCTTTTTTAGAAAGGACCCCTGTTTTTCCCAACAAGGATACACTCTTGCCAAGATGCCAGTCTCGTGGGTGGGTTGCGGTATTGTTCGAGTTAATATTTGTAATATTTTGGGTTAAGTTGTAAAAATATACATATGTTTTACTTTGAGTAGTGTCCAACATTAAATATTTTTTTAGGCATAAAAATGTATACGTGATTACAAATTAGGTGTAAAAATACAGTTTAATCGTTAAGTTTAGCTTTTTTTGCTGAATGGATGATAACATACTTCCAATGTAAAAATATACGTGTGGTTTGAGGAAAAAAAAAGCACCCAAAGCCAAGTTATTTTTTTCAATTTAATAATTTTTATTTCAATTAAAGAAAAAATATTATTTCTCTAGGTATAATTCTTAAAAGATCAAATTTTTTATTTCCATAATTTATTTTCTTTTTTTAAAAAAATCAATATTAAATTTTCTAATTAATAATTAATAAATGAGTATTTATGGATGTAATTAAAAGTAATTTTAATTTTTTGATCTAACAAATTGAACTAGAAATTATTTAAATAATTTTTCAATCAAAACCGAACAATATTATTTAATTTTTATTGCATTAAGAAATATGCAATATAAACATTTGCACCTCTAAATGAGTTATTTCTATTTATAATGAAAGTAAATTAATAAATGTTATAAACTTATAGTTATAAATTTAACTTTTTCAAAGTAAATGAATTATTTCTTTTATAGAATAAATGAATTATTTTTTTAACTATTTATTTTTGAAAAAATTAAAATTATTTTTAAGTAAATATATTATTTATAATTTCAAATTTCAAATGCATAAATAGTCCTTTATCAATTATTAATTAGAAAATTAAAAAAAAAAATTATGAAAATAAAATCTTTACTGTTTTTACCCATTAAATAATTCTCCTTCTCAAAATAATAAATTAGAAGAAAAAATTTGGCCTTCCAAGAATTATACCTAGAGAAATAATAATTTTTTTTAATTAAAATAAAATTATTAAATTTTTTTATAAAAAAAACACTTAGTGTTAGGCACTCTTTTTGCCAAACCACATATGTGTTTTTTGCACCTTTGAAAGCTATGTCATCATCCAATCAATAAAAAAAGTCAAACTCAAACTCAACGGTCAAACAATTTTTCTGTACCTATTTTATAACCACGCACTTTTTACATCTAAAAAAAAAAGTACTTAGTATTGAGCTTTCGTAGTAAAGTGTATTTTGGCACTTTAACCCTAATATTTTTTAATAATTAATATACTTTATTATTGGAGGGCGAGTTTTAGAGCATCTAAGGCTACATTTGACCCTCCTTATACCCTCACATGGTGGAAACCTTATATATAGGGCCGCCTTTTTCTTTAGTTATTATTATTTTTAATTAGAAAATGAGTAAAAGTTTTGAAAAACTTAATCTTTTGATCCATATGGTTTTGATTTGATTATAACTCCGGTCCTTATATTTTAACTCAATATTACTCAGTCCCTATAGTTTTAACTTGGGTATAACTCAGTCCTTCAACTTTGATGCATTGCAACTAAGTCCTTATAGTTTAACCATTTTATAATTTAGTCTGTATATTTTAGAATAAAGGTCAGATACTGAATTATAAAATACTTAAGACTATATATAAGGACTAAGTAGTAGTGAGTCAAACTTGAGAGATTGAATTACAACCGAATCAAAGTATGGGGATCGAATTACAATTGAGTCAAAACCATAGCGAGAAAATATTAATTTTCCAAAAATTTTCTATATAGCTATATTTTTACTATATATTTTTTTCGCCAAACAAGCTAAGTCCCAAGACATCTCTTCTTAAGAGGAATATATGTTGCTACAGATGGCAATGGTTGGAAATGAGGATTTAGCACACACTTGCGGAATTCAAAAAGAAGAAAAGATTATTTGAAACGTTTTCTTGATTAATCAGCAAAGGCGTTTGGTTACAATTTTGGCACAAATTGTATTTAGAGCGTTTGGATCATATTTTATTTTTAGGCTTAAAAAGCTACTTTTAAGCTAAAGCTAAAAAAAAAAAAAACTTTTAAAAAAAAAAGCTAAAAAAGCTGTTTGATAATTACTTAAAAGTTTGAAATTAAAAATAAATTGTTTGACAAAATTTTTGTTATAAACACTTTTTCTAATAAAAATTATTATAAAAGGTATATTATAACGGGGTGGTAGTGGCGGCGCGATGGCGGTGGTGATGTGGTGGCGGGTGGTGTGGTGGCGACGGCGCGGTGGTGGTGGCGGCGATGGTGATGGCGCGCGATGGTAGCGATGTTGAATCGAGAGATTACAAGTTATCTTTTTTTTTTTATAAAAAAAAAAATAAAAAAATAAAAAAAAATAGCTTATAAAAAAATAGCTTAAAAATAAGCTCATCATAGGAGCTTATTTTTAAGCTCTTTTTCTTTATTATAAAATAAGCTCTTATAATTATAAGAGCTTATGTAAAATCTTGTTTGGCCTAGCTTATACTTATAAGTAGATTATAAACTAAAAATAAGCTAGGCCAAACAGGCACTTATTAGCAGTTCTATCATTTTGGTCGAAATCATTAGTAGTTCTATCATAACATGCTTTTATTACATTTAACAAACAAAAAAATAAATAAAAAGGTAATTTTCAATTTTGTAATTATAAAATAAATAAATGAGACAGTAAGCAACTAGAAAATGTGAGCTTTAAAAGTAACAAATAGTAGAGATGAGGATGCAATAAAATTGAGGTATTTGAGACCAAAAACTACTCCTTCCTAGGTCACAATTATAAGAAATTAGTTGACTTTTTTGAAGAGATTAAGGAAGCTAATTGAATTAGCTTAGAATATTTTTATTTGTATTTTTTTTTTCTTCAAACTTAATAATTTGACTAATAAACTAATATATAATCTAAGAAAGCATAACATATGAAATGATTAAGTAACTTATTTAGCTTCCTTAATCTCCAAAAAAAGTCAACTAACTCTTATAATTAGGACTGGAGGTAGTAGAATAATTATTGTGTTTCTTTCTTTTCTTTTCTTTTTTCCTTTTGTTAAGGTTTAATTTTACCCTAAAAGTTTTTTAGTATGAGTTATAGGTATCTGAATATATATTTTTTTCCTAGGTAAATATTGCCCAAAGAGTGTTAAAATAGGAACAATATTGCTCCTAGATGGCCGCTGAAAAATGTTTACAAACAAAGCTAATTTTTAAAATGATTAGAGTAACTTTGCTTTTTTTTTTTTAATACTTTTGAAGTAAAATTGATACAAAAAAAATTCATAGATACCCACAACTTTTACCCAAAAACTCTCAAGACAAAATTTAACCTTAACCTTGTTTTATATGATATGTGTGTTTGATGGCATAATGTGAAACATGTGCTTTGCTAGTCAATAATGAAAGATACTTGATATGGATGAAAAGTCCTAGTTCAGCTAACTTCAATTATAAATGGTGGGGGAGTTTCAACAAGTTCATTAGCATTTGTTTGAAAACTGTATTATCAATTAATGATTTGACAATAATTTACTTTACATTAGTTGTCACTTTTGTTATAAGAATAATATAATTATATATTATTCTAAAAATTTTACCCATAAAAAAAAATGAAAGTTGATCGAGTCAAATTCATAGAACAACACGATTCACTATGCTTATGATATGAATTCTTGATGGGGAAGCTTCCATTGATCTTAAAATTACATTTCACTTATCATAATTATATTATAAGGATAACCCATTTATAAATTATAAGAAAACTAATTAAATTAATTATTTGTAAAAAAAAATTGTATTCCCTTTAAAATTTGCATTAGAAAGTACCCCATTAATGAAAACACCCTTTTTTTAATATATGGAATTAATAAGGATAGTTTGAAAAAAGATTTATAAATTTATGAGATAAAATTGTTTGATATCTTACATACATTTATCACCAATACAAACGCATCAATTAAATATCATACATTTATTGGACCAATGATCGTAATTAATATTAGTGATGAAAATTGGTTGAGGGAATAGCTTTCTCATGTACTAGCGACTCCCCCTTAAATTTTATATATATATATATATATATATATATATATATATATATATATAAAACTATATATAAATGATCTTCTTATATGCTTGCCCAAAATAAATCGGGGAAAAAACATGCTTTATGATGCATGTCTTTTTCCAAAAGGACAAACAAAACAAAGCATATCTTATTGTCTCTACCATCAAACTCTTGCAAAACTTTTTTCTCATGAATCCGATTGGTACATCTAGAACAATAAGCATTAGAGGGAACCTTTATTTGCTTGTTATTGTGGTTGGCTACTACAAAAAGATCGTATTAGCCACGGAACTTTCTGGGAAAAATTAGTGAAATTACCCACGGAATTAGTGGGTAATTTCGATGGCTAAAAATTTGCCACGGAATCACGGAAATTAGCCACGGAAAAAATTCCGTGGCAAATAAATACGTGGCTAATACGATCTTTTTTGTAGTTTTAGATAAACCGTTTTATAATCTTGTCGAGGACCACGGCTTCAAGTGTTTTTTGGAAGTGCCTAAATTTATTCCACATGTTTGCAAGAAATTATCATTGTAAAAATCATTGCTAGAAGATACTCTCTTTAGTCCTTAATATAAAACATATTTTGGAAGTTGATTTTAATCATAAATATAAGACATATTTGTTAATTTTCTCCTAATTTGCCCCTATTTATACTCCCTTAACAATAATAAAGAAATGAGAAGGAATGGGCGAATTAAGGAAGATAACTATGGTGTTTTAGAAAATACGTGTCATTAACTAACTTCTTTAATCTAATCAAATTAGGTAAATATGTCTTATATTAATATTAAGAATAAAAGGGAGTAGAAAATTTATGCCTCTAATCTACGTTTGTTTTTTTAAAATAGAGTGATACTAAATTTAGGTGGTGACATTTCTAAAATTTTAAACTTAAATTTTATGTCTGTTTCTTAAAAATAGATATAGCATTGAGTTATAACTTTTCTACTCCTCAAACACAATGGCAAAACATGATGTAGTTTAATTGAAAAATTGATCTTTAGAAAAGATGGCAAGGATATGCTTAATTGCAAGATTCTTTCCCAAGTACACTTTTTATTTTTTGGTGAAAAGTACTTCAGTTGTTATGGTTATCACTAAATGTACAATGGAACTATGGAAGGAAGCCAAACATATTTTTCCAAGTGTTTAATTGTAAGAATTTTGTCCTCAAGAAGTATAAGAATGTGTCATTATTTGAATATAAGTTTGATACAAAATCTAATGATGAGGCTAACTTCATATTCATATATGTGTGTGTGTTGTAATGTGTTGGATGTTTTATCATCGGCTATTGAAATTATACATCACATCTCACTTTTTAACATCAATGATTTCATATCGAGCAAGAGGAAGATATTGCAGGAATAAACATCACGCAATCCCATTAAAATGGTACGTAAAATCCAATGTCATTGGGCTGTTTGGGTTGACGGTAGGAATCGGTAGGCAAAAAAGTTTATCGACTTTTGTAAAAGCCCGGTAGGGAAAAATTCATGTTATAAATGTGATTTGTGTTTGGGTTGCCATTGGCAGAAGTGGTTTTTTTTCCAAACGAAAACGTATTGGGATTAGTGGTTGAAAAGTCCGTTAAGATGAAAAATGACTAAAAAGGGCATGAATAATATACATACACACACACACACATATATATATATATATTGTATACATTGTGATAATTGATGATAATAATTTAAATTTATGTAAAAAAAAATTAAATTAATAGATAAAAAGAGGCATGCATGGGATTTCAGCTTAAAATATAAGTTTTTAATTAATTTTTGAAAATAAAAGAATAATGAATAAATAATCTATTATTATTATTATATAATATCTACACAAAATAAATTCTTCGTTCCACATAGCACTGTGAGTCTAAGTCTGATAGCTTTTTTGTCAGATAAAGAAAAAAGCAAGGAGAATAAAGAAACAAAAGTAAAGAAGAATGGGGCCTACATGATCTCGGCGCCCGTGGCATCCCAAACGCCCAAAACGTTGGGTCTAATAGCTTTTTTGTTAATGGGCGTTTTGCCAAAAAGCCCATTAACAAAAATGCTACACCAAACACCTTTTTATGAGCTTTTTTGTTAGTGTTAACGTTACTGGGCGTTTTGGGTCCAAATGCTCCAAAAATGCACGATCCAAACAGAGCCATTATCTCCTATATCATAGTTAACGTGAAGTCAAATACATTGTTTTAGTATTCAATGAGTTTCTAGGAAACCACAAAACTGTAGTTTCAGAAATTCTTTTCGGTAAGCTAAAAACAAAATTCCTATCATATACTTATTTCATAATCGTAAAAACTATTCTCCAAAAGTTAATCCAAACATACTTAAAGATACTTGTTATGAAGAAAAAATAAATTAGAAATACAATGAAATTGAAGAATGGCATCCTAAGGGTTTATTTGATACGAATAAGGGTTATATTTGGAAGGGAGGGTAAATTTTTATAAGTTGGATTCAAAAAATTAAAGAATTGGCTGGGATTATACAATTTTAATACAAAGATGATGTAAGATAAAAAAAGTAAGAAAAAATCAATTAAAAACTTTTAACCCCTCTTCTCTAATTTTTTTTATTCAACTAAAATTTGGTGTCTCCCCTCCAAATCCCTCAAACCAAATAGCCCCTAAGGATTGCTAAGTTTGTTAATGAAAATGACTTGTCACTACTATAGATTTGGACATATATAACGTTTAATAAATAATGGTTACGCGAATACACATAATAAACATTATCTATGTCGAGGTGGAGTGTAGGTTAATTTTGGGTTGTTACATGACTTTCAAGTAAAAGCTCATGTGAGGTTGAAAAATGAAAGTTTTATTAATCATTGCGGAAACCCATAACTCCGTATGATCTTCATGAGTTATTAACCTAACTCCTCATATCAATAAGTTATTATTATTATTACTACTATTATTATTATTCTTTTTTTAAAATTCTTAACTCTTTACGATACTCATAAGAATCCGTAACTATTTACGATATTCATGAGTTATAATATTTAACTCTTTACCTAGAGAATCTCCTTTCTCCTTAATTTGTAACTCTCTTTACCTAGAGAATCTCTTTTCTCATCAATCCGTAACTCTTTACCATGCTTATGAGAACTTGTAACTCTTTACAATGCTCATGAGTTATAACTCGTAACTCTTTACAGTATTCATGAGGGCCCACAACTACTTATGGTACTATTGAGTTTAAGTTCTTAGATTCCAAATACTCTTTCAAGTTATATTCAGGAGTTACCATTATTTTAGAATCTACTCGTTATAACACGTAAAGGGGTTTAAAGAATACATTTGATCAATTGAAGAAATGATAAAGATTATGACATCCTCTAATGTTGATCCATACAGCTATCTCCTGATTGCAATGAGAATTCCTTCTCCTTGACTCTTCATTATATTCTCCTTGAACTTGCTAGGCAATGGCAAGGTAGAGGCTTCAAGTTCTTGGGTTTTCTTTTTCCAAGACGATGATGGTGTCTTGAGGTTGGGCGGAGGATAGGATGAACAAGATTGGATCTTACCTTTATGAATTGTCGCCTCTTGCTCTCTTCTTGGATGGTTGGCTGAAATTCCAAGACCTTGATTTTATCTCTCTTTGATTTCGGCCAAGACCCTTATATTTATAGAAGAAAGACGCAATTTTTGGTGTTATCCAAATAATCAAGATAATGGATTAAATCTATATCTTGAATTATATTTTGAATTCAAAATTCAAGATAATGGATCTTATCCTTATCTTGGATTATAACTTGAATTACAAATACAATATAATGGATCATATACATATTTTTGAATTGTGTCTTGAATTCAAAATTCAAGATCAATTTTTTATCCAATCTTTATTTGATATATGTTTGCTTGTGTGTGTATTAGATAATTCAAAACTATCTTTTATAACCTAACCTCTTGAATTTTAAATTCAAATTTCAAACTTAAAATCAAAATCCAAAATCCAAATTTAGATTGGCCTAAGACCCTATTTGGTCTTCTAACATATTTGGGCCTTTTAGTGGAGAAAATGATTTCACACTAAGGGCTCAAATAATATGGCATCATTTTGCTATTGGCTTGGAGTCCTAATCCAACCCAATTATACCTTTAGTCTTGACAAAGCTCAATCACAATTATTGGCCCAACATTTCTAATTTTAAACAATCAAGAACAACCTTTGTATGTGACCTATTAGGCCCAATGAGTCACAAATATAAATAAACTTGGACCAATTAAACTTCTTTAACAGGCTCAATTTATCTAATGACCACATAAAACACTAGCAATGCTCTACGGCTCCAGAACTAATTGATTTGATCAAGTGATCTATCTTTCTAATTTAGATACCGTGCTGGCATCATCCCTCACATCGTCATTCACATTTAGTTGAGAGCAAAGATATAGTATCATCTCTCTTGATTGACTAAATGTAGTTACTTCACAGAACTAGGAATCTTCTTCTGTTTAATCTAAAATGGATCATGACTCTTCATGATTACTTGTACAGTCAAAGCATCTATACTTTTGTATTCGAGTTACACCCAAGAGTACACCGTTCTCCTCATTCTCAGGAGGATAAAGTTGTATAGTCAAAGTATAACCCTAGGACATGATGTTCAATGACATCCTCAAGTCCAGGACGATCTGTGTAATACCCGGATATTCGGTACCCGGATGACTATTAAACATAAATAAATATTTCTTAAGTGTTAGAGGTGAATATGTGGTTTCAATAAATGGCCAAAATTACCTTATTACTTAGGGAAATTACTTTGAAAATTAGAAAAGAAAAAGAGCTAAGGTCAATGAAAAATGTATTTTATAAGGAAGAAGATGACCTAAAAATATTATGATAAATATCATATGATAACAAATACTGACAAAAACTTGGGAAATGTGTTATCTTTAATTTTAGGAATTTTTGGGAATATTTCCCTGGAAAATAATTGAGCATAAATAAAATATTATTAAAAAGCACTTTATGCCCCTTTATTTTTAATATTTTACATAGGATATAAAATACCAATGTTAGTTCAATAGTTATGAGATAATGAGTTATCCTAATTAAGAAAATTATCAACAATTAGTAAATGGCTAATTAAGTAATTAATGGCTAATTACTTGGATTAAAATATAAGATAAATGAATTAGGAAAAAAATATTAAAAATGGCTGAAATTCGAAAAAAATAAAAAAATAAAAAAATAAAAAATAAAATATTTGGAAATTTGTAATATAATAATAATATATATGGTAAAGAGCCAACAGGACATTTGAGAATGGTTAGAAATTAAATCATACACCAAGATATAGGAATTTAGTCTAAGACATCTGGACTTCTTATAAACCAGTGAAATTCTACCTCGGAGTGGACTATCTCCAAAGCGATTAAACCAACGAGCAAATAAGAGACCGGGTATTTATGAGAATAGGCGGATAGTAAAAAGTGAACCCGTGGTAAACTTGAGTGTTGTGACAAACCGGGATTAAGGTTTCTTACGACGGGACATATTTCGAACCGTGAATTATTGTCCGAAAAACACGGCTATCGGAAGTCGTTTCCGCAATCGATCATCGGCCTGAAATGTTCAGCCGATAACAGAATACCCTCAATGGGATTAAAAATTTAGTTAACCCAGATATTGTGAATGAGGAAGTTTAAACCTTGAAACACCGTTGTCGAATTTTGAGTTTTGGCAAGATTACGCGATTCGAACACCGTCGAGGAACGATATCGGTAAGTCGGCTAGTATGACATCATCAAAGATGATGTCACAAGGGGAGAGGTCGGCACATAGGTGGAGGGCCGGGATCAGTCCATGTGTCCCAAGTGCGATCCGACGGTTGAAATCCGATCTGAAAATAATTGAAGTAATTCCCACCTTGTCCCTTCCTTTTCCTATAAATAGCCAAGCCCTCTTCACTTCATTTCTCACCAATAATCTGAAATATAGAGAGAGTAGAGAGAGGGAGGAGCTCTTGGAAGTTCTAGCAAGCCGGAGTAAATTCTCGGTCCCTAGTCTTGAGTTTCGGTAGTTCTTTCAGTAGATAGAGTAGAAATGCTAGAATTTCTTTAAATCTTTCTGAATAGTTTTAAATATCATATTTTATGAGTATATATGATATTTATGTTTAAAATATTTTTGGAAAAGAGATCGGCAAAATTTCGGAGAAATAGAGCGAAAACAATGGCTTCTGGCGAAATTCCGCCGATTGGCCTAACTAGGGGCAAAATAGTAATTTTTGCCTAGAATGCCTGTTTTGATGCCAAATGTTGATAAGCACTATCATTATAGAATATCTGAGATAATCGAGCCGCTGCCGTCCCGCTGTTTTTCTCGCTGTTGAATTTCACGTTTTTCCGTAAAAGTTTCGTTATACCGCTAAAAAGGTACGGACGCGTATTGTAACCTTAATCTGATGCTTGTTGTATGCTATATGTATTTGCTGTGTTCATATACTGAGATTCTGTTGGTTTGAAAATGGTGGAATGATGAGTACACGGGTTATGATATTGTTAACACCGTTGAGAGTTTTCCTAGCGTTATGGACACGACAGTACATCATGGCACCGGAGAGTGTGAAGACTGGGATGACATACATACTGCAGGGGCTGTGTAATGTTATTGCCTGATATGTGGAGATGTGTTTTATCTTGTGAAATGTTGTGGATATACTCTGTCATGCATATACTGTTTACATAAGCATGAGGTTAACCGTTACACGAGATCCAATGGGCGTTGGATCTCAGCTGTTAATATAGCTTCAGGATCTCGAGGAGTTCGGGACGTGGTGAAGGGTAAGGAGCCGGCATAGGAAAGAAGATGAAGAAAATAAATTGTAGTCTATTTTGTTTAAAAGTATTCGGATGATTGTACTACTTATGACTACCAGACATATTATTATGTTTGTTATTCAGTGACTCTGTTTCCATTTTAAATCAAAAAACTTTCTGACTGCTCAACTCTGATTAAATACGGCAAGAAAACGTTTACGAAAATGGGGTGTTACAATCTGCACTACCAAACGATGAGAGACTTTACATATCCAATGATACTCTCTACAATTAATCTTTGTAGAGTCTCTCAACAGGTCAGTTCAATGTTATCTATTCTCCAACAGATCCACCCACGACATCAGCTAAGGCATCACCATGCATGTATTCCATGAGGTTTCTACCTTGTATCTCTATACAAGTAGACGATGTCGTACTAGTCTTATTGAAATCTTCAATGCCCTTTCTTGGTGATTCAAGACTAGGAACAAGTTTCAGGCAATAGACATGTAGTGTCCTCGAGTCCTCATGATTATGATCCCTATCATAGATCATCGAGTGAACACATGATCTATTCCTAGTACTTTTATCTTCAAATGCATATTTACCTTAAGTAAAAGTGAGACATAAATATGATAAAGAAAAAATGTGTTCATTTATATTAATCATGAAATACTACAATGTAAAAAAAGTATTCATTTGTCAAAATATAATGTCTCTAGGATACTTAAATACTAACATAGAGGTCATGCAAGGATATATAAGGCTAAAAGCTAACGGTTAAATATGTATACCGTCATGTATTAAGAGGCAGAATCTGATAATGGTTGTAGTTAACAATAATAATTTATTCAGTGAGATATATGATGATTCTTACGAAAAAAATTGTCATGTAATAGTTACAAACGATTC
This sequence comes from Acacia melanoxylon, assembly GCA_019022615.1. Lineage (NCBI taxonomy): Eukaryota > Viridiplantae > Streptophyta > Magnoliopsida > Fabales > Fabaceae > Acacia > Acacia melanoxylon. The sequence continues at coordinate 4,338,264 of JAFJYJ010000030.1, read as the reverse complement.
TTCTTCCAACCTCTTATATCAGCGAATAATCTTCAGAACTAACCGTCATCTAACACTTTCTTAATCCTTCGTAACATCGTTAGACCTTCATAAGTCATAAGTCATAACCCTTCGTAATCCCTTAAATTATCATAAGTTATAACTCATAACCCTTCATAATCTGTTAGACCTCTATTTAAACTCACATATTCCTTGTGATTCTTACTATTTTTCTTTATTGGCCTCCTCCTTCTCTCCTTGATCATGTTAAGTTCTCAGGGAGCTCCTCCGTCGATGCCCCTCCTGAAATGGAGGCTCTGATGCAGATATTGGCAGGCCTTGATAACCACACATGGCATCTCGCGCCATATGCCAACAAGTTGAGCAGGAAGTTGAACCATATACTTCATCACAATGATATTGAATATGACTTGCAATCATATTCTTTCTCTCCCTCCTCCGATTATGAGAAAAGAGGATGAGGATTGCAATGGTAGCTATGACTGAACATCATCATTGTTTTTTTAAAATATTAAAAATGAAGTTAACAAAAAAAAACTTAATAATCCATGATTATTAATTAAGAACCATAAATCATTCTTGCCTACCCTCCTCATCCTCCTCATCCTCCTCATCCTCATCATCGGAGGAGGAGGGAGATGATTATTAATTAAGAACCGTAAAGCATTCTTGCCAACATACTTAATGGTTCTAACATAATAAATGTTAAGTTAATAATAAATTTAACAAAAAAAAACAACTTAATAATTCACGGTTATTAATTAAAAATCACAAAATATTCTTGCAAACATACTTAACGGTTCTAACTTAATAAACATTAATTAAAGCGTTCGAAACCTTTCCTCTTCGTAGTACTGACTATGAATGCCTCCTTATTATCCGATGATTGTCAGGAGAACACAGGTGCCCTTTCATTACATCCTGTTTGATTTCCAACGCGTGCAATAATAGTTTTTTCATGTCCCTTCCAAATGTCTATTACAATATTAAACTCCATATTTTCATTTATTTTTCGCACGTTTTCTTCATTGTCCTCCTCTTTGTTCTCTAGCTCAATCGCTAAGATGAAATGACGTACAAAAGACATGCTAGAAAACTCTCAGTATCATCCTCCACAACGTCCTTCTCCTCCTCCTCAACCTGCACCTCCTGTTTCTCCTCCCCAACATCCGACTCCCCCTCCTCTACCTTCACCTCCACACCCTATACTTTCTTAACTTGAGGCAAAGTTGCGGCATGCACAACAAATTGACCATGCCATGAGAAGGCTTTTTGGATATCTCTCTAGTATGAACGGGAAGGTCGTTTCATACTTGATGAGTATGACATTGGCCATGATTCTAACAATGATCCTTACCAATTCTCTAATGACAAGTAGCTTGGTGATCTCATCAGTTTATCAGGCTACTCGCCACTATTCTTTGCTCAAGGATTTGCATACCCCTTGCTTTGCTCAAAGGTTTGAATACCTCAAGTGTCCTTTCTTATATATATATTCGTTCATTTTTCCCCTTATTCGTAGATTTCTAGGTTAATTTCTATGTAGAGACACAATTTATAGGTCAACAGTTACATTATCACATATATCCATCAACAGTTGCTATTGATTCTCCCTACAAACCCTGAAAGCAACTTCTTTCAAATGATGATTCAATAGAACCTTCTTTCAAGAACGTTAAAGCTACATATGAGTGGGCACATAAATAGTACAAGCAAGCAAAAAGGAGATACGAAGAACGTGTGAAAATCAAACTAGATTTCTATTAAGGAGATATGAAGAAGCAAGCAAGATAGGGGAATGCGGCAGAAGGATAGGGTTTCGTGATTGAGAAAGAAGAGAGCAAGTGAATGAAGAAATTGATCAATTTTTTTTTAATTAAAATTAGATTTTTACTTGAGAAATAAGATATGATATTAAGTAAATTCCTAGGAATAAAATAAGGTGTTGTTTTGCAAGGGGCTAGCTTGCTTTATTAGCTTTGTACAGTCATCGCTTAACTTTGTTTAATCAACATTTGCCGTTTGCAATATTAACGATGTTAAGTTTTAAGGACTAAAAATATACTTTACAAACTTAAAGAACTAAAATGATACTTCTTGTATACTTAAAAGACCAAGAGTATAGTTTAGCCTTCACATAATTTCTTAATACATTTTTTATAAAAAAATCTGAAATTTTGATAATCATAATATTATAATTTTATATATGAAATATTATTTATAATTATATTTTATTAAATATTATACAAGTTTTAGAAAACAACTTAAATAAAATAAGGGCAAAGATGTCCACATAAAATATTTTTCCTCACGTCTCCTCATAAACCAAACAAGTTAGCATTAAAATCCTCCTCTCTCCTCTTCTCTAATCTATCAAAATGGGATAATATTAAGGGTTTATTATATATCCAGTGAGAATATAAGCTTTTGTCTTGTTAAGTTGATACTACGGCGTTTGGGTGTGGGTGATGAGGAAAAGAAGGGAGTTTTATATATAGGATATCTTTTTATAATATACAGCGCGCCAATTGAGGATGAGTCTCAATAAATGGAATCGTGTACCACGTTCAACAAACCAAAAGGTCAAGCCCAGAAATTCACGACGCTGGCTTTGATTATTTGTTGGAGAGGTTGAAGGAAAGACAGAGAAACCAGAGGGAAGCAGAAGTACATTAGCCAGAAAGCGAGCAAGTGAAATGGTTTGATGCAGAGATCGCCGACCACGAAGATGACGCAGGAAGACTTTGACAATGGCTCCGATTCCTTGAGGGTATTTGAAAATCGAAAAAGGATGGAACTTTGAAGAGATTGAGATCATGGAATCTTAGGTTCCGTTTATGACTGTGATGGCATGGATTATCACCACAAGCCATATGAGGCCACTGAAGATGGATACTACCCACAGGCTTATGAACTCGTGGTCTTTCGGTTTCGGAGCATGTGGTAAGTGAAGGCAAAGATGATGGCGGCACCAAAGCTGCCGGCTACGGTCCCACAAAGGGAAAGCCAGCCGGAGACTTCTAATGAAACGACAATTATGGATTTTTTTTTTGTATTGTTCACTCGACCAAACGACGTAGTATATTGTTCACTGGACAAAGGCTTATATCCAGTGACAGGATATATCATAAGCCCTAATATTAAAATCTCTCACTTCCCTTCCTTTATATTGAAATCCCTCTCTTCTCATCCCTTAACCGAAAAAGGCCTTTGTTGTTTTAATTTATTCAGGGAAGATCCACATTGATCTATACCTTATTGAGATAAATGAAGTCATCTAAGATAACTGAATGATTGATTAGCTTTTAGAGAATAGCTTTTACGATTTATGAGGTAAATATGTCAAAAGAATTTTGTCTTGGCTTCTAAAATTATAATTTTGTGGTTTGAAAAAAAAAAAAAAAAAAGCACTTACCTCAAATTCAATCCTCTAATTAAGTTGCCTACATAAAATGGAGCAGCGATGGAGACTTTGATTACACAATAAACCAAATAAAACAAGCCAGAGAAGGGAAAAGCTTCCCTGAGAGTAATGATATCTAGGTGTTATAATTGTTACCTAAACTGACTGTGATGTACCCTGTCGGTTTCTAAGATGGTCATTAATTTAGAATCTAATTAACAAATTGATATTAGTGCTAAATATAAAGCCTATTCTACATTTTTATCAATTTTTTCTTAAATTAACCTTAATGAAATTCTCTCAATAATAATCAGATATGAGAGAGAATAAGAGAATTAATGAAAAATTATTAGGGTGTTTTAGAAAAAAAAACATATAATATTAATTAAATTAACTAATATTTTTAATCTACTCAAATTAATTAATTAGATCTCACATTAAGAATAAGAAGAGCATTTCTTAATTAGATAAATAGAATGACGTATAAAACATAATAGTTTGCTTATGCAGCTGCGAAACCACATTTGAGGGGACCTGATTCTGATACAGTAATCATGATTTCACGCCGCTTCTTATGCCCAAAATTTTAATGCGACCGAAAAAAGGAGTCAAAAGGTTTAAAAAGTACTGCAACAAAGTAAACTGAATTAAGAAGATAGTAGTTGGCAAAAAAAAAAAATTAAGAAGATAATTGAATCAAATAAAAAAATACAATATTGTGGAGTACTCAATAATAATTTCTTTATTCTTTCTTATTCCTATGTCCTTATAAATAATTTTATAATGATATTTTAGTCAAAAAGAGTTACAATTTTAACATATTTATTATTATTAACCTACATTTTGAATTGTGAAATTCAGTTAAATGTTTCTTATAAAAAAGAATGTAAATCCTTACTATCCTACATAAAGTAATAAAAAAAAATTACCAACAAATAAAAATAACAGATACGTCATAGATACTGCATAACTGAGCTCCAAAGCATATGATTTGGTTCAAGATTTAACTCGTTGGCCAAACAAATTCAACATTTAACTCATTAAAATTTTTATTAATTTTATTATATTATAAAAAATAATTTTTTTGGTCTAATAAGGGCAACGAACGAGGGCTTAGATCCAGTTGTCGAAAGCTAATGGGATTCATTACTGACATTGACGGATTTCCGATACATTGAGAGGGTTAGCAGGCAAATCATTTTTTATTTTAATAAATAAATTATACTATATTATACAAATCACATATAGTTTCATACCCACAGTGTTAAATATAAGACTTAGTTAGTTTTTTTAAAAAGGATTAATGAAACTACTTAAAAGTATTTATATTTATCATTTTTCTTTTAAATTAATTTTTCAGATTAATAAACTAGTATATAATTTAATCAAACACAATATATAATATGATTAAGTAACTTATTTAGTTTTTTTAATCTCTTTCCAAAAAATTTAATTAGGTCTTATATTTAGGATTGGAGGTAATATAATAAATAACTCGATTTTTCAAACTAACCTTCCTGACCTTTCAAGCTTGTAGGAATGATTTCCAATTAATTATATACTCTCTTTTTTTTAAAAAAAAATTGTGTATATAGCCCTTCAAATTTTATGTTATATATAAATGTTAATCCTCATAAATTTAAAGGTATGTGGGTATAAATAATGGACAAAACTTTTAATAGGACTTATTAATTTGCATAAATGATTTGTAAGAGCTGGATCTATTATATAAAGTTTCAATAATTAAGAAAGTTATCTACATATTGCATGAGATTAAAGGTAATTCCGCTAATTAATTGTTTCACCATTAGAGATAAAAAATAGATAAAAATTAATATCTTGAATATCTTCACAAATTTCATGGAAAAGAAAAGGAAAAATTGCGAAAAAGTCCTTTATTGAAAATTTTATTTATAAGAAAGACCTAAATCAAAGTACTGTTATTCTGAATTTACAAAATTTGCAAAGTACCATATTTTCTGTATATAATTTAGTCTTTCTTGCCAATAAAATTTTTGACGGGGACTTTCCTAATTTTTCCAAAGAAAGAAGTACTATAGTAGTAATAATCAAAATTCAAAAATATTTTTTAGAGAAAACTTTTATATTAGAGTAATCTTTTTCGTGTGTTTGGCTAATAATTAAAAAATCACGTTTCCAAGTAAAACTATGATATTTCTTAATTCCATCCAAACACCGAAAAAAGGTGATTATAATGTTGAAGATGGTTTGATAGAATCACTATGGATCAGCTTATAAATTTTAGGGAAAATATTACTCAAGTTCTAAGGAAGAGAAAAAAATATTAACCCTAAATTCCTTATAAAAAAGTCCTTAGAGACTTTTTTGATATTAATTATGGAAAAAAAAATTCAAAAAAAAGTCTCGTTTATCAAAATAGTTTTTTTCGTTGTTAAAATAGGCTTTTTTTTGTTGTTAAAATTTCTTTATGAAAAAATGGTTGTGAAAATGGCTTTTCATATCGTCCAAATAACTTTTCTTGTTGTCAATTTTTTTTTTAAAAAAAAAAATTCCTCCGGCTGGAACATTTTTGACAACCGGAAAAGCTATTTTAATAATATGAAAAGCCATTTTGACAACAATTTTATCATCGGAAAATTTTAATAACGGGAAAAGCTATTTTAACAACATGAAAAACTATTTTGATAACTTAGATTTTTTATATTGAAATTCCGTAATTAATATAAAAAAAGTCTCATGAACTTTTTTTGATAAGGGATTTGGGGTTAGAACTTTTTTAATAATTTTTTTTTCTTAGAACTTGAGTGATATTTTTCCTAAATTTTATGGTTGTTGTCGTAACAACGAGCAGTCTGAAGTGGGGTGCTAAAATTACCCCCGGTTCAACTGCAAAAAAAGTAACTACGTGATTATATCAGTAACTTAATTATGTGCTTTATTTATTGTCTTGAAGCCTTGTAGCTATACATATGAAAAAATGTTCTTAATCGCAAAAATCCAAATATTTTTTATTTTTTCAATTTCATTTGGGAAAATACATCTTTTAATTCACTTATAACACAAGATAACTCGGTCCTTAAACTTTTAACTCGTAGTATCATTTTTATATTTTTTATCCTTATCAAGTTATGAGCTATGCTATGTGGCAAACATTGATTCCAATTTAGCGGCAAAATTTATGAGAAAATTACATACAGGTCCCAAAGAAAAGAAATAATTACAAAAAAGTCTCATGAAATTACCAAATTACATAGAAGTCCCAAGTGATTTTTTGATATTATATGTATTTAACAATGAAAAAAACATAGATTTACAACGGAAATCTATATTTACAACAAAATTTAAAATCGGTCATTTACAACAAAAAAGTTATATTTACAACAAAAAATCATATTTATAATAACATTTAAACACCTGGATTTTAAACGTAGAAAGGTTATTTACAACAGGAAATGCTATATTTACAAGAAAATTTAAAATATGGTCATTTACAATAGAAAAAGTCATATTTACAACAGAAAAAGACATATTTACAACATTTAAACACATGAAATTTGAACGTAGAAATGTCATTTACAACAGAAAAAGACTATATTTACAACAAGAAATGCTATATTTACAACAAAATTTAAAATATGGCCATTTACAACAGAAAAAATCATATTTACAACAACATTTAAACATCATAATTTTGAACGTAGAAATGTCATTTACAACAGAAAAAAGCTATATTTATAACAAGAGATACTATATTTACAACAAAATTTAAAATATAGTCATTTACAATGAAAAAATATTTACAAACAACGTTTAAAAACTTGAATTTTTTTCCATACAAATAATTATAAAAAAGTTCGCTAGAAACTTTTGTGTAATTTAGTGATTTGATAACTTTTTTGTAATTAGTTTTGTTTCTTGGACCTATACCCAATTTAGCGGCAAAATTTATTTCCAACTCATCAGCGGCTCACCTTCTCTCTGAACTCACTCATCAGCTCCTCTGATTGCTCACCCAACTCTCCACCTTGACGGCTTGACCTCTCTGACAACTCTTTCTCCGGCCAAATCCCACCGCGCCCCCTCCTCCCTCTCCATCCTCCCATCCTTAACGTATTATGGAAGGAGGGATGGAGCCAGAGAAGGAATTGGATCGTAGAATACATTAAGGATTGGAGGCTGGGGAGGGGGGGCGGTGGGATTTCGCCGGAGAAAGAGTTTTTTTAGAAGTCAAGGTGGTGAGTTGGGTAGGCACCCAGAATAGCCCGATGAGTTGGAAATAATTTTTGCTGCACCTACATGGAGAGCTGAGTTGGAATCTATTTTTGCCCCACCAGGCCACCAGATAACTCATAACTTGATAAGAATAATAATATAAAAAAGAAAAAGATAAGAGATTGAATCATAAATAAGTTAAAAGTTTAGAAAATGAGTGGCATCGGGTCATAGTTTAGAAGCTTATCATAACTCATAAGTAAGTTAAATATTAATTAAAAGATTTTTTCCCGTACCATTTTTCAAAAAAAGAAAAATTCTCAAAATATGTTATTGAAAAGTTAATCCAAACATTGTATATAAAATAAGCTAATCCAATCAAACCCATACTATGTAGTTCAAAGTTTTTACACACAAATTATTAATATGAAAAAAAAAAAATTACAAAAATAAAAACAAAAAATAAAAAATTAACAAACTAAAAATAAAGGGGAAGTATGAAGCATCAATTAAAAAGAATTGAAATAATCAAATACAAAATTAGACATGCACCTATTTTCAATTTTCCTTTTCAACTATAGAGGGGTATTCTGGTATTTAAACAATATTTAAAAATCCCTAATTAAGTTTCTTGGTCTAATTAAGATTTTTTTTTTAAATTTTAAGTCTAAATTTAAATTTTGGTATTTTCAACTGAATTTAATTCGGATATTATTTTTTTTAGATTTTTCTTAGTAATTTTTTTTTAATTATTAATTAAAGTGACAGTGGCATAGTAATGAGCCGAATCAAGTTCAAGTTCAACCAACATGTCTGCGGTCAATTTGAATTGCCTTCATGATCATCTGAATCTAAAATCTTACATAAACAAGCTGTTGCGCGGGACATCAATATATGTGGTTGAAGTTGTTTGTTGATTCTGAATCATTTATTTACAATCTCCCATTGTGCAAGTACATTTCTTTCTGTCTTGTAGATATACTCCCTCCGATACTAATTATAGAAACACTTTTATAATATAAATTATACTATTAAAGTGTTCTTATAATTAGGACCAGAGATTGTAATAAGATTTTAGCTTGTGCATGAGATTAATGTACACGTGGCTTCACTAGTACAAAAAAAGTCTTTTAAGACCGGACAAAAACGCTTCGTAAGACGGATCTGAGTCGGTCTCGTTCCAAGCGGTATTAAAAATATGTTACTAAGACCGGATGAACGACCGGTCTTAAAAAATCGTTTAAACCGAACTTTTGAAATATCCCGTTTAAAAGTGTTTAGAATAATAATAAAAAACCCCCAAATGAAACAATTGGTCCCAAATTACCAAATTTGGCAACATTTTGAATGTCTTTACGTTATTAGCGACGAAGAACCAAGAGAAGATTGAAAGCAACAACAACAAAAAAAACAAAAAAAGAAGATTACAAACTTCATAAATAAGAAAAAATAACAAGAAACGAGAAATCATTCACCATGGAAATCAAATTTAAATCAATATAAAATCGAGAGATGAAATTGAAGTCAGATCTACAAAAAAATTACAAGCTTAAAGAAACCAAATCGAAGCGGGATCCTCTTGTCGGTACTAACAAAACTTCTAGCAACCAAAATCGAAGTCCAGGATCGAGCGGGAGTGGTCAAGGTAGGAATAAATGACTTACGCAAGAAGAGATCTGGGCTTGATTTTAAGGCTGGATCTGTGCGAAAACAACGATGGGAGGAGCCATAGATCGAAGAGGAAGGAGCCGTCATCCGGAATCCTCGAAGTAGTACGCTTTATTGTGGTGAGGATTGGAGTCGACGCCATCGCAAAACCCTCGAAGCATCTCACCGCCAACGTTGCTAAAGATTTGATTATGTAGCTCTTGGGATGACTTACAAAGATTGAGTAGGTTAGAGGAAGAGTATAACATTCTTGTCGAGGATTTAACCCGTGAGACTCTTGGGACACTCTTTGAATCTATAACTAAGTAAATGTTATCACCAAGAAGACAAAGCAGACTCTCGGACTTAACAGGTTTAGCGAATTTAGTTTTTTTTTTTTTAACACTTTTAAGACCGTTTTTTTTTAAATAAGCGGTCTTAAAAGTATACTTTTAAGACCTGTTTTTTTTTTTAAACAAACGGTCTTAAAAGTGTGGCCACCGGTCGCTTCTTTTTTTTTTTTACACTTTTAAGACCGGTTGTTTGAAACAATCGGTCTTAAAAGTATACTTTTAAGACCTGTCTTTTGAAACAAGCGGTCTTAAAAGTGTGGCCACCGGTCGCTTCTTTTTTTAACACTTTTAAGACCGGTTGTTTGAAACAATCGGTCTTAAAAGTATATTTTTAAGACATGTTTTTTGAAACAAGCGGATTTTAAGTTAGCGGAGATCATGATTTTTTGAATTTTGTAATTAAATTCTTGATTGTAATCCTCTTAATTAAGTTGTTATAGAGATTTTAGGAATTAAGTTAGCGGATCATGGTTTTTTTAATTTCGTAATTAAATTCGATTTGTAATCATCTTAATTAAGTTGTTAGAGAGATTTTAGGAATTAAGTTAGCGAGATCATGGTTTTTTGAATTTGGTAATTATATTCCTGATTGTAATCCCTAGATTATAGGAACTACTTTTAGGTCAAAAGATTATTTACTTATTAGCATCTCAGTATATAATTCCAATTAAGCGAAGGAATAAATCATCGCATTCTCGGACTCATCTCTTATTAGCGTCTTCTCATAATATTTACGAAATTGCCACTGGTCATATTTTTAAGACCGCATATTTTATAGTCCGGTCTTAAAAGTATTCTATATATTTACGAAATTGCCACCGGTCATACTTTTAAGACCGGATCTTTTATAATCCGGTCTTAAAAGTGTTCTATATATTTACGAAAGTGCCAATCAGGTCATATTTTTAAGACCGGATACTTTATAATCCGGTCAAAAAAGTTCTTTATATTTACGAAACTGCCACCGTCATACTTTTAAGACAGGTGCGTCAATACTTTCCAAAGTCTAAATGGCGGTCTTTAAAGCGCTTTTTTTGTATTAGTGCTTAGTGCCTTAGAGCCGCCAAGTTCTTCATATATGTGAGCTTCATTGAAATTCCCGGTCATGGAATTTTAATTCATTAAAAAAAAAAAAGTGGCTTCATTGCTAACAATTCATGGAGCCACTGCTAAATGTGGTTGTGGCTACTTGTAATGATGCAGGGACCTATCTGCATTGTCAAACACAAACAAAAATGAATGATCATATGTTTAACTTCAATTAATTAGATCTGGCCTCTTCTCTTAGAATTGGTCATTCCATCTGCAGTCATTTCGATTCTTAACATATAGCAAGATATATAAATGACATTCTGATTTTGAATCTCTAAAATACAAGTGAGTCGGAGATACAAGTGAGATCAGAATGGGACTTGAAGGGGAAGAAGAGAGAAGACAAATGGAGAGAATGATCCAATGAGACAGAACTAAGAGGGCATATAGGTAAAATTACTCAATTATAAAATTTTGAATTAAGCTATTTGACTGACTAAAAATATGTTAAATTTAGAAGCCTAGTTTAAAATTTGAGTATTTCAAATTATTTTTAATAAGATTTTCCTAGACAATATAATATTTTTTATAAAAAATGTACTATTTATCAAAATAAAATTATTTAAATTTATATATGTCCTATATGATCGCAACAAATAGTTTTGTCCAGCAAAGATATTCAAATTACAATATAATTTCTTTTTTAAAATTGTACTATTTATCGATATAAAATTATTCAAATTTGTATATATCATGTATAATCGCAACAATTATTTTTGTCCAACCAAGATGTATATTCTATAATACCTGTAGTAACATCATTAAATTCCATTTTGTTTCTAAGTAACACCGTTTGTTTTTATATTCATTCATAATCGAATTTTGTTTCATCTTCATAAATCAATGAGTTATCATATATGATTTAAAATTATTTTTTTGCCAAAAACATAATAAATATTCCCTCCGGTCCTAATTATAAGACAACATTTGGAGGTTGGTTTTGATCCTAATTTTAGGACAATTTTTTAGTTTTTGTCAATTTCTTCTTAAAATATCCCTATTTTATTCTCTAAAATGTGTTTGATTTTTGATGAGTATATGTATGTGGGTTGTAAACTCTTCCCGTTAGTAAAACTCTTAAATTGTTGGATTTTAATTTGTAATACACACACGCACACATGTGTGTGTCTATAAACATATATATGTATGTACGTAGATGTGTGTGTATATATATATATGTCTATATATGTATGTATATATTGTGTGTCTACACTCAAATATATGTGTGTGTGTATTTCTCTCTCTATATATATATATGTATGTATCTATGTGTGTGTATGTGTCTGTGTATATGTGTGTTACATATATATGTATATCTGTGTGTGTAAATATATATAAATATATATATATATATGTGTGTGTGTGTCTATGTATGTATGTATATAGATCTATATATATACATATATACACACACATATATGTATATATAACAAAATGTGGAAAGAAAATTGGTCGAAAACATACGTAGCAAGGTTGTTAATTCACTTTTATATGTCATTTTAAATTCATATAAGGACATTTTAGGAAAATAAGTAAAATTAACTAATTTAACTTCTCTCCTTAATATCTACAAAATCGGTTAAATATGTCATATAATTAGGACCGGAGGGAGTACTAAATATTTAGTTTGGATCCATTAATCAATAAATATAATTTATTGGTAATTATTTTCTAATTATTATTTTTATATTCCTTTATAATTGAATTTTTTATCTCCATATTAGGGATTCAGTTTTGTAATAAATACTAGAGGATTCAGTTTGGGTTCATTAATCAATAAATATAATTTATTATTTTCTAATTTATTTTTTTATATTCCTAATTTGGTTCTAATTTGTTAAAGGGGGATTCAGTTTGGTAATAAATACTAGAGGATTCAATTTAGATCCATTAATCAATAAATATATGATTATTTTCTAATATCTTTTTATATTCATTATTTGGTTCTAATTTATTTGTATTATGTTTTTGCATTGTGAATCCTTATATACAGAGTCTGAGCTTGAGTGCAAAAATGTTAATTTAAGTTTAAATAATTTCAAAGTTAGTATGAAATCCATTTGCTCTACCAACGTTGTATGCTTTTGGAAAAATACGAGTGATTAAAAAATGAAGGCATATTCAAGTGCTTATAACTATAGCTAACTTCATATAACCTAATTGAGGCTTTATATAAATATGAACTTCATCGTGCAACGCACGACACCTATACTTGTTATATAAATATAAGAATATAATGTGTGAATTTATTCTTCTATTTCATCAAAAAACCTTTGCGTGTGGTGGTTGGGAAATTTCACTTATTCCATTTCTCTAATGTTGATCCTATATACAATATAAAGAAATATGTTGTCCTTTCTTCTAACGGGAAATTAATGAACATTGATGTGCCTATTACATTTTTGAATCACATATTAAATCATGGAGTAAATTTCATTGGTTTTTAATTAATACATTAATAATCATAACTAAAAACAAGAGATCAAAGAGAGAATTGAATTAGTCGATAGAGGTGATTTGGTAAAGAAGAATTGACTTTGAGAGGATAATGTAGTCATTTAATAACATTCAGAAATCCCTAATTAGGCCACTCGGCCTAATCAAGATTTTGTTAAAAGTGGAGGCCTAAATTTAAATTTTAGTATTTCAGCTAGATTTAAATAGGATTCCCCTTAAACAAAATAAATAGGACTCTCCCTTTATTTTATTATGGGTTTAGGAGCAAAAATACACATGCTTTATTTTCGGGAGCGCCCAGCACCATATGTTTTTTTTTTGAGAAAAAATACACATGTGGTTACATTTTAGGAGCAAAAGTCACACCACCGTTAAAATCTAGCCGGTTGTAAATATGATTTTTTTCTGTTGTAAATGGCCAGGTTTTAAATTTTGTTATAAATACAACATTTCCGGTTGTAAATCTAGATTTTTTCTGTTGTAAATGACCTTTTTATGTTTAAAATCTATGTGTTTAAATATTGTTGTAAATATGACATTTTCTGTTGTAAATATGGCCAGATTCTAAATTTTGTTGTAAATACAGCACTTCCTGTTGTAAATATATCTTTTTTTTCTTTTTGTAAATGACATTTGTATGTTCAAAATCCAGATGTTTAAATGTTGTTGAAAATATGACATTTTCTGTTGTAAACATGACATTTTCTGTTGTAAATGCACCGTTAAGTTAGATTTTAACGGTGGTGTGATTTTTGCTTCTAAAATGCAACTGCATGTGTATTTTTGCTCCCAAAAAAAACATATGGTGCTGGACGCTCCCGAGGATAAAGCACATGTGTATTTTTACTCATTTATCCTTTTATTATTAAGTGTCTGTTCAGTCATTATATTTTCCTCAATTATACCATCTGGTTCCTAACTTCCTATATTGATTACATGACTCTCACACTCACATGAATTTAAAAGAAACTAAAACCGACCACATTACATATATAATATATGTATATATAAATAAAATGAGACAATGATAAGTATAATATTTATTTTATTTTATATCATTAATAAATAAATTTTATTCCATCATATAATTTTATTTCTTAAAAAATATTTTTATATATTTTGTAACAATATGTACATGCTGCATTCACATCACTCCTAATGAACATATTATGAATATATAGACTAATACTTATAAATAAAGAAACTGGAAGTACATGATAAAAAAATACATCAACCTAATCAATATCAAATAAATCTAAAAAAAGTGAGTTTTTTTAATTCGGGGATTAGTTGTACTCTGTTTCTTAGCCCACATAGTAGTTGTCTTTAAGGCTTTGTGTTTAGTTTGAAGGGAATGAGTTTCCCTCTTTAGTGTGAAAAGTTAGATATGACTGTAAATTCGCATCGTTTTCCATACAAACGTTTCATATCATGGTTATATATAAATTTTTACACTAAAGAGGAAAGCTTCTCTCTCCTCAAATCAAACAAACCCTAAAAATCTCATCTCCCTCAGGATTTTTTGGTATGAGGGGAGGGAAAGTGGTAGGAGGAAATTTGTTTTACCAATTATGTGTGTGCCTAATATATATTTATACATATATAATTTATAAAACTCACATAATATAACCCCTATCGCTTTCGCATTTAAATCTCACAGAACACGGATGGGGTCATACCGTTCAAGTATATATTTCCTGTTTCAACACATTTTGTTTGCATTTCCAATTTTTTTTGAAATCAATTCAATAATACGTCAACATGAAGAAAAAGGGATCACATAAGTTAATTTTTTTGGTCAACACAGGGTGGTTGTGAGAAATCAATGATACATAAGAAAATTATTGAGAAAATAACACTAAAGTCACAATTTAAAAAAAATAATATAAGAAAAATCCTATATTGGTGTGATTTTCCTAAATTTCTTATAAGATCCCCTTATTAACAACAAACTTCTGTCTGTACTATTTATTAAAAATTTATACTCTAATTTAAAAATAAATATTTATTAATAAGACTAATTATTAAAAGCCACTAACCGATTATTGAATGATAATATTTCTAAAAAAATTATATTTTAAACCAACTAACTTTACTTATATTTTTTATTCTTGAGAATTATTTATTCATCTTTTTTATAAGAGAGGGAAGGGAGAAAATATAAATTAAATGATTAGGGTCCATAGTATAGTTGGCAAAGGAAATAATTGTTGCTGGCTTCGACCTCTTCATTAATTCTTATCTAAGGAGTATTAAAACAAAAAATTAAATTAATAAAATGAGAAATAATTTTTCGCCATGCATATTATATACCACTCTGGTTCTATTTATAAGTTCTTTTGACCAAAAATTTGGTCATATTTATAACTCCTATTTCAGGTAATAAATGAGATATGATAATTTTACTCATATTAATTATACTGATGGAAAATAAAGAAAGTAGAAAGAGTTCAAAGATATTCACTCATAAATGAAGGAAAAATTGAAAATTTATCCTATAATCATTAACTAACTATCTTTTTTTAATATGTGTGATTTAATTAAAAAATATTGGAGAAGAGTAATACATATACTCCGTATTATTTCGTATGGCTGGGGACCTAACTTAGGGACAACACACGTGTCTATTGAATGCATTGTCGTCTCTCTCCTGTCCCCATCATATTAATAATCAGCCTTCTATCCTTGGTAAAAGGGCAAGTGTGGTGCTTGCTTTTAGAAAAATTAGAATATTTAATTGTATTCGATTTCCTAAAATAATTTTCAGTAAAATTCAATATCTAAAATAATTCCTAATCCAGTTTTGCCTTTAAAATACTTTTTAAGTAACAAACTTATATTATACTTTTCAAAACAGGGCAATTCAAAAAAAAAAAAAAAAAAAAAAAAAAAAACAGGGCAATTCTAACTTTGTCGCTAGCTCCCAAAAATTCTGTTAAGTGGGCCTCTGGTTTGATATGGAAAACGATATTTGGGGATCTATAAAAATATTAATGATAGTGAAGACCCACAAATTTTAAAATTTCAAGAGAAGACCTTGCCTCTTTTAGGAATTAAAATTTTTCTAATTTATTTATTTTTTTCATTATTTTTATGAATTAAAATTGGCTAAATTATATAAACCCCTAAACTTTGGTCAGTTGTATATAACCCTTAGAATTTCACAATTTAAGCTTAACCCACCGACCATTCATTTTTTAACTATTAACCTTTGTCGTTAAATAATCATTATTCTTTTAACAAAAAATGTCACAACAAATTATGAGATGACACGTGATCCTTGTGTAATTTGCCAATTTCATAAAACTCTCCCGAACTTTGAACAATTTCAAAGAATCTTGAACTTTGATTAGTTATAAATAACTCCCTAGACATTTCAAAACTTAAATTTAAATTCCTTAAAATTTTGATTTATAATATTAAGCCTCATGTTGTTATTTTTATAATTGTTATAATTTTATTAATTTTTTACTATCATTTATCAATAAAATAATTCTTTTGTATGGAAAAAAACTAGAGGCATAATATTTAGAAAAATATAGAAATAAACATTGAACCTCTTATTCAAGAAAAAATATGCAATACTACTAAAAAAAATAAAGGGAAAATCTCATATAAATACCATTTGAATTTGCAAAACCCCCAAATGTCTGTTGAATTTGTTAAAGGACTTAAAGGTACTCAAGGACCTTATGAGGATTTACAAATTTAGGTGAATTTACCCTTTTGCTTTTAGTTTTAAATAAATTTTTTAAAAAATAATAAAAATCACCCCCTCATGGGAGGGAGGGGCGCCGGTCACCGGGATGGTTTTTTTTGGAGGGGGTGGAGTTTTTTTTTTTGGGTGAGGTTTTTTTTTTTAAAAAAAAATCATTGAAAGTGTGGAAGGTGGGGTTCAACCCTCCACCCCCCACACCTCCATGGGCTTGGTTCTTTTAATATATATATATACATTAACAAATATATATATATTCTTCTTAACATTTTTGCAAATCGGTAGTTACAAATCTTTCAACGACATTTACAAAATTTTCAATTTTTTTTTTTAGGTTTACCTTTTTTGTCTCAAAGGGAAAAACAAAAAAAAATAATGCATTATCACAAATCTTTCAACGGCATTTACAACTTTTTTTGAGGTTTACCTTTGAGGTTAGGCCACTTGTCCCCATGGAGATGTGGGGGGTAGGGGGTTCGAACCCCACCTCCCACACTTTCAATGAATCTTTTTTTTAAAAAATAAAAATAAAAAACCCCACCCCCCCCCCCCCCAAAAAAAAACCCATTGCCGGGCCGGTGCCCGGTGCCACCACCACCCTCCGACAAGGGTGATTTTTTTTTTTAATTTATTTAAAACTAAGGGCAAAAAGGTAAATTTACCTGAATTTGTAAAATCTTCATATGATCTTTGGTACCTTTAAGTCCTTTAACAAATTCAATAGACATTTGAGGGTTTTACAAATTCAAATGGTATTTATATAAGATTTTCCCAAAAATTAACAAGGGCAAAAACTATTCAAGAGGGCAATACTGTGGAAACGGGCATTAATGTATTGTTTGTAGTTTTGTATTGGGCTAAGGGTTAGTTTATCCTTAAAAGAATGATTATCTAGAAGTTTCTTTTTTTTTGTCTTAATATCTCCTCAAAATTGTTAAAAAGGAGCAATTCCACCATACTCTAACGACAATGAAACACGTGCCTGTAATGTTGGACCTTATGCTACATATGATTCCACATGTGCGATTGTGCTTTTTTCTTTAGTCATTTTTGTTGTTGTAAATTTATGCAAATGACCAATATCTACCCAAGAAGTGTTAAAAAAGTAGCATTATCATCATAAATGAAAAAAAAGGAACATATGAAAGACGGACGAAGTCATAGAACAAAGTAAAACAACATAGACCATGAAGTATATGTTAAACAAACACTGAAGAAGATGATGTGAAGGCATATGGTAAACAACTCTCCCTTCCACGTATATCAAATTTCCATAGCATAATGGAATATAGCATACAACATTTAGAAATAAGAAATGGAAAAAATTATGGTCAAATCTAAAAAGAAAAAAATAATAAAAAGTTTTAGAGTATAATGGTGCTCCCATTTGCATCTTACTTAGAGCTGGTAATATGGGTCAGCCAACCGGGTTCGGACTAACCCACCATGAGTTGAGATCATATGGGTTTAGGTTGGCAGTTAGTCCGTCCAACCTGTGTTTTTTTTATTTATTTTTTTATACCGCGTTTTTTAAACTTTTTTAAAACAATGTACTGAATTTTTTTCGCCACAAAGCTAAACCATACAAAAATTTAAAATGCATTAAATTATAAAGTGATAATAACACATCAAATTCAAAATTTCAAACATTACAAATTAAGCATGCATCACAAGTCCATACATTACAAACTAAACATATATTCAAAATCCATCATTAACATTCAATACAATCAATAATTAGTTGATATTAATGGTGTTCAAATTTGAAGCATGATGTGAAGCTGTAAGATTTTTTTGAGTTCGAGCACTTTCCCATCTGCCACAAATAATAAAACAAAGTGAAAGGTAATATTTTCTTAAAACAAAGTGAGAGAGGAGGGTTAGACACTTACATGCCTTTTATAGATTTTTTTAAAACAAAAAAACAAAAATAGGCCAACCTGTCTTGAATTTGGACCATATGTGTTTGGGTAAAAAAGAATCGCTTCAAAACGGTCTCACTTTTTCAGAGCCCAACCCACAAAATTTTTCAGATTGGGTGGGTTCGGCCTATGGGTTAAACCCGTATTACTAGCTCTAATCATATTGTTAATCTTGAAATTGTCTTGGACTCACTCCACATTCTTTCTTGCTATGCAACCTCTCACAACACTGCACTTGTAATACTAAAAAATAATTAAATCATTACGGCATACAGAATTCTATTAGATGAATTAAATTATAAAAGCTGGAGATTTGGAAGTGACTTTAATGATTTTTTTTTTGGGGCTAGCACATGAATCCTCTTATCAGAGACAATCTTGTTCAAGACACTATCGGGTACTAAGTGTTTGCGCCTCTCCTAGTGGAGATTCAAACCTTAGTTTGCTGCATTGTGAGGGATAGCCCCAATCCTCTTTGATGCTGAAATGAAAAAGGAATGGATTCACCACTTAAAAAAATTAATTGATTGAAATTGCTCAAATATGATTTAAATGTTTGGCAAAAAATCATAATCTAAATAATTTATATTCCATTTGTTCCCCGATATAAGAGTTAGTTTGGAGGTTAGATTTGGTCTTAAATATAAAATCTTAATTTATTTTATCTCTTAAATTTATCATTTTTCCTAAAATAAATTATTTAACTTGGGCGAAAGTATATTTTTAGTCCTTTAAGTTTACATGAGGTATACTTTTGATCTCTTAACTTTATAAAGTATACTTTTGGTCCTAAAAGTCTAACACCGTTAATTTTACTAACGGAAAATGCAAACTCAAGTGATAATGGTGTAAACATTATGTAACTAAATACTATTAAATTTAAATTTAAAATATGGGTAAATTGAATAATATATGAAATTTGTGTAATTAAATGTTATTAGTCATCACTTGAGTTCACTACTCAGCATTTTCCGTTAGCAACATTAACGGTGTTAGAATTTTAGGACAAAAAGTATACTTTATAAAGTTAATGGACCAAAAGTATGCCTTATGTAAAATTTAAAGGACTAAAAGTAAACTTTAACTTTTAACTTATAAACTGATATCTATTCTAATGTCACACATAGATATTTTAAGGAGATAATGTCATATTTGTTCAAACTAACTAATTTATTTTATTTTCTCAATCTATCTATATTAATTAAGTAACTCTTGTACCATGAACATGATGCATAATCTTCTGTTGTCCTAACCTAAAAATAAGGGAAAATTACTCACAGGTCCCAAGGAAGGAACATAATTACAGTTAGGTCCCTCAAAATGACAAAATTACACAGAAGTCCCTAGGGACTTCTGTGTGATTATTTCAAAACCTAAAAAGACTCTAATGCCCATTCATTATAAAAAAGGAAAGGCAACAGACTGGAAAAAAAAGTAACGCGGAGAGCTTTCGTCAAATAGGATAAAACGCAAATCAAGTAACCATCAAAAGTCAATCGATTCTCCAAGTAGAGGGCAAGTAAGTGACATATTAATGGTCCGGCAAAGTTTAGATTCTCTAGCAGTCATCTTTTCTTTGTTCGATGATTATTTTTTCATTGTATGTTCTTTGCATTCAGAGTGAAGGCTTGGTAATGGGTTTAAGTTTGAGCTCATTAGTGGACATTAGTGGATTATAAGCTGGTCCCTAGGTAAGTAATGCTAAGATTTTGCTAAAGATATCATCTTTATCATTGAATTTGGGGTTTCATGTTATTGGGTAGGGTTAATAACATTGTGCTCTGTTTTTTGGGAAGCTAACGGAGGGATTGCTCGTTTTCGTTGGTTTCGGTTGAGGTGATGATGGAATGTTCAAAAAGTTCGATAGGAGAATATAAAGTTGTTGTTAATACGTGCATTTTCAATTGTTAATACAATCTTCTTGTTGCAGATTGTCCTGAAAAATGGAAGGTACTTCTAGGAAAAATATATTTTGTTACTTTCATTCGGGGGGAGGTTTTTAAATGGTGGGGGAGATGAAGGTCAATACCTTGGAGGTTTGGTAAGAACAAAATTTTTAAAGGAAGGCACAACCTATGACGAATTGCGAAGAATCATATCATCTCTGATTGGAAAAGAAAGCAATGACATTTGTTTGAAATTCAAAGTTAGCTTTGATCCATGAGGCTGGACACATGGTCAAGACATGCAAAAATCCAAATCCCAACTGAAAACACAATGTACATGCTTTTGATGGTTAATAGCTTAGTCATTTTGTCTATGCACACATTTGTAGTAGTGACTTCTTGTAACACCTTTTTGTATTTTGGTGGGTGGACAAGAACTTGTAATTATAGCTTGCGCACACGGACGCGAAACTAAATATGATATTAAGTTCAATGAGTAGGTGCAAATACCCACTTACTCATACAACTTAATATTTTGAAATGATATTCACTTCTTCAAATAGCCTTATATAGTCGTCAAAAGTTTAAAAAGTTATTGTTATTTCATGCATTTTGTGTTGTTATTTCATGCATTTTCTGTTGTTATTCGCTTCTGGAAGTGAGAGATGGCAAATTCTAGATTTTAAAAAGTTGTTGTTATTTTATGCATTTTCTTTGTTATTTCATGCATTTTCTATTGTTATTCGCTTGGAAGTGAGAGATGGCAAATTCCGATTTTAAAAAGTTGTTGTTATTTCATGCATTTTCTCGTTGTTTTTTTGCATGCATTTTCTGTTGTTATTTGCTTCTGGAACTGAGAGATGGCAAATTCCAGATTTTAAAATGTTGTTGTTATTTCATGCATTTGGTGTTGTTATTTCATGCATTTTCTGTTGTTATTCGCTTTTGGAAGTGAGAGATGGCAAATTCCAGATTTTAAAAAGTTGTTGTTATTTCATGCATTTTGTGTTGTTATTTCATGCATTTCCTGTTGTTATTCGCTTATGGAAGTGAGAGATGGCAAATTCCGCATTTTAAAAAGTTGTTATTTCATGCATTTTGTGTTGTTATTTCATGCATTTCCTGTTGTTATTCGCTCACGGAAGTGGGAGATGGCAAATTCCAAGATTTTAAAAAGTTGTTGTTATTTCATGCATTTTATGTTGTTATTTCATGCATTTCCTGTTGTTATTCGCTTCTGGAAGTGAGAGATGGCAAATTCCAGATTTTAAAAAGTTGTTGTTATTTCATGCATTTTGTGTTGTTATTTCATGCATTTCCTGTTGTTATTCGCTTCTGGAAGTGAGAGATGGCAAATTCTAGATTTTAAAAAGTTGTTGTTATTTTATGCATTTTCTGTTGTTATTTCATGCATTTTCTCATTGTTATTCGCTTCGGAAGTGAGAGATGGCAAATTCCAGATTTTTAAAAGTTGTTGTTATTTCATGCATTTTCTCGTTGTTTTTGCATGCATTTTCTTTGTTATTCGCTTCGGAAGTGAGAGATGGCAAATTCCGATTTTAAAAAGTTGTTATTTCATGCATTTTCTTGTTATTCGCTTCCCTCGGTGAGAGATGGCAAATTCAGTTTTAAAAAGTTGTTGTTATTTCATGCATTTTGTGTTGTTATTTCATGCATTTCCCGTTATTCTCTTCCGGAAGTGAGAGATAGCAAATTCCGATTTTAAAAAGTTGTTGTTATTTCATGCATTTTGTATTGTTATTTCATGCATTTCCGTTGTTATTCGCTCGAACTGCCTGGAAGAGATGGCAAATTCCGATTTTAAAAAGTTGTTGTTATTTCATGCATTTTGTGTTGTTATTTCATGCATTTCTGTTGTTTTTCGCTTACGGAAGTGAGAGTGACAAATTCCGTTTTAAAAAGTTGTTGTTATTTCATGCATTTTGTGTTGTTATTTCATGCATTTCCGTTGTTATTCGCAAAAACAAGCAAGCAAAATAAAATCCTTAAGATTTTGAACTACACCAGTAAACATGCATCAAGCTTTGCCTCCTCTTGATGTTTTCCTTTCGTTTTGTTTTCAACGAAAAAAAGGCAATCACCACAACAGACTGTACTAGTGACAGTACTTAGTGCACATGCATCAGATTTTCACAGTTCTAACAATAGATTCAACAACAAAAGCTAATTGAAACTAACCAACAATTCATTTCTCATAATCAAACTCTACCAAAATAGAACTCCTTCAACATAATCAAAGATTTAATTAAATGCACAATGTACATTTAGCTATAAGGTTAGTACCAAAATAGTCAGTATTTGCTCTTGGGTTTGGCATAGTTGATACATTCAGTTCCAATACTTTCAACTACTCTACAATAAAACTACAACTCTATTTCTTCTTCTTCTTCGATTGTTGGTTGCCCGGTAGTCGGGACAACACCTTTTGCGCATGTATGTTTTTCTCATGAATTGATTTGGGGCACAACGCGTAAGGAAAGGAACAACATATTTTTTCCCGACCTACTTAATTTCCGGGCTCTCTTCCTATATTTTTCCCTCTCCTTATCTCTTAACGCATTCCATGCTTGTTTAACAAATGAGTCTCCGTTCTCAAAAGCTCGACCTCTTCATTCTTCTTCTTCTTTTTGTTGAAATACTCTTTAGTGAACAATTTATATCCGGATATCTTTTGAATGACCTCTTTATCTCGTCATATTCTTATTACCCGAAAAATAACATCGGCGGTCATGAAGATATGCAAGAAGCAAAACTTAGGTCAACAACACTTGCCAACCAATATAAAAAGCGTAAACGATTCATCATAACCTATTAGGACTGATGGCACATTACTCACATTACAAAGAAACATAAGCTTGATTAGATCAGAAGATGCATCTTAGGATAAAGAAATATTGTGATGGTTGGGTTAAGCACCAACATGAGAAGTAGGTTACATATACTTAGTATTTACAATGGTATTGTAATATATGACAAAATTTGAAGTGCTTGAGTATGGTTTCAAATGTTGTTGGCCATATCAAAGGTATCATTTCAACTGTTGGAAAAAAACAAAGAAAGGAAAAGGAAGTAAGTTTTGAGTGTGAAATTAGGGTAATTTAATTTCCAATGCAGCATTATTCAATGGAAATTTATTGGGGAAACAGTCAAATTCAAATTGGGTGTGGCAATATTGTGATGGGAAAGGCTTGTTTTACCCTCCTTTTTGTTAACTTGTTAAATCCAAATTCAATGCAAGGCTACAAGGGCTGAAGAAGGCAAATGAGTTACAAATGGTAACATGAAGGCACACCCTTCATCATCATTCAAATATCCTTCTTTTGCCAGTGTCAATCTGTCAATCAATCAATAGAATCCCATCACAATTACAATTAGACTCATTACCTTACACCAAGAAACTTATTGATATTCATGCCAGAGTTTGTTGACCTGTTTCCTAAAATGAATACAAATTCTGGCCTTTTTCAGGTTTATGATTGTGCATAGAACTAAACTTTGGGGTTAATTGGTAGTAATTAGATTATTTTTGCCCGAAAGTGACCACAAATTTATGTTTTATATTAATAAAGATTATTTAAGTTAGCCGTATTGTAAAAAGCATTTTTAAAGTTAGTTAGTTTAGATGATTAGACTAGCGGCATTAATCATTAGTGGCATTAGTCATCTCGGTGAGGCACTAGTCAAAATTGGCCTTAGCCATGTCTAATGACTAATGAACCTATAAGGTGCCCCTATTTTGATGACCCTCTAATGCCTATATATATGGCAAAGTATCTATCGCAATTCGATTTGCATTGCTAATAACGATCGCATTATTCATATTTTAGCTCTATTCTCTACTCTCTTCTTCTCAACCCTCTAATCTTATTTCTCCTATACTCTAATTTCCGGTTCTATTACATTCATATTACAATTAGTTATCGCATGCAAATTTGTTCTACTTCTCGCACCACCTTATTTTCGGTTAAAAAAACATCTATTTCGAGAGTACTCGAATCTCCACATCATCCAAAAGAAAACTACCATCAACGGTAAGGTTCAAAGCCCATGGGAAGGCGGCGTCGTAGTAATAACTACTATACTACTGAACAAGTAAATCAAGCTAAAAAATTCAGCAAGGAAAAACTACCAACTCTATATATACCTCAAGCTCAAAGCATCAGAAATTTAGAAAGAGGGCTCTGAGTGCAACTGAAGTCTCAACACCAAAATGATGAACAATATCCAGGTGTTGCTACCAAAGAGGAGGACAAAAAATGGCTTGAGTCAAGTGAGGAGCAAGTGAACTAGGAATTCGATCATGGGTTCATACTTAAATGAAAAGGAGAAAAAAATGGCTAGAGTTACACTCTTCATAAGTTATAAGTAATATGACTTTCCTATATATTTTATATTAAATTAAATACGAGATCGAAGCTCTTGGTATTTGTAAAAGGTAAATCAAGAAAACTCGGATTAGTGTAAGACAAATAAATGAAGGGGAAGCGGTAATTTGGAAGACGAGACGATCTATCATCAATAAAGGCCACATGTTTTTGGCATGAAAGTTTCACCGATAATCATACATCCAAATACCCCAAGGACCAAACATATAGTTTTCGCTTGATAAACCCCTACTTAAAGGGTTCCCTTACGATATAGTAGAAACCTTTGCCAGATATCAGCTAAGAGGCAGATTAATTACGACATTTCATTGATTTAAGCTTTTGTTTTGCTGAACCTTCAAATTAACAAAAACAAACCCATGTAGCCACTCATACAAACATATACACTCAAGAAATTGATAGCAATAAGATTCAAATCAAGCCTAACAAGAGATCAACAGTTAAATGCACAAATCAAAATCCAGGTTTTACGAAAACGTCACACCATCGAGATCAAAACACAAAAGAAGGATCAATTTCCGATAAAATAGAAGCAACAAAAAACAGAAAGCGTAAGCACCGACCTTCAAGCCGCACGGCGAACTTCGAACGGCGAGCGAAGCCCCCTTGATTCACTATACTCTGACCTAACCTTGCGTGCGTGCGCCTCTGCCCATAACCGCCCCTTGCCTGACGCAAATTTACTTGGCGGTCGAACGCTGTCGAACGCGGTGGAGATCGAATGCGGCGGAGATCGAAATAGGGTAGAGGTCGGTGTAGGTCGAAATAGGCTACTGTCGAAGGTTGGAGTCGATAGTTTTAAGTGTTTTCTCCTATGGGCATTAGAGTCTTTTTAGGTTTTGAAATAATCACAGAGAAGTCCCTAGGGACTTCGTGTGATTTTGTCATTGAAGGGACCTAAACAACTTAATTATGTTCCTTCCTTGGCCGTGAGTAATTTTCCCTAAAAATAATGCTCCATCTAGAACAACTTGAACTTGAGAACAAACTTTTTTTTTTGATATAAAAATTTTAGGAAAGGGTTGGGCCACCTACGTCCCAAGAAAAGGTCTTGGAGCGTCCACAGGGGATCTTGGCCGAGAAAGTATACGTCGCTCCCACCTCTACCAAATAAGTTATCACTTGAGAACAAACTGAACCGGAGATAAGAAAAATAATGGTCAGTGTACTCAACGCAATAGGCCCAATTACAATAACTTGGCCCACATATGAGGAGATTGCATATTTTAGCTATGGGCCCAATTACATTCAGTTGGTCCAAATGAGAGGAACTTGAATTCCCCCGACGAGTTCTTCTTTGATTATCTTTCTCCCCCTTCAATTTCATTTCCCTGTGGCGGTAAAAAATGGAGACGACTTCGAATGCATCGGAGGACTCAGAAGTGGTGTTAGAAACCCTAAGAAAAAGAGGATGGTGTTTCGGAGACTTGCAGCAAGTAAAGGCTACGATCACCATTCACTACGCTCTAGCCATTGATGCAACAAAGGTGGTTGATTCTGTGGAGTCGGAGGTATTGAATTTGGACCTTCGATCAATCGGAGGCAAGTCCTTGCCTGACCCTTCTCTTCTTCGCAAGTCTTCTTATCTTCAGGGCCCCAAAGTCCTACAGGCAAATTATTACCCTTATTTCTTCTTTCTGTTGAACTCTGTCTGTTTGCTTTTGTACAGTGAACGAATCATATTCTGGGATTTCGTTCTTTTTAGATACTGTGTGGATTTACTAATGGATGAAAGCTATTGATTGATGTTGCTCCGAATTCCTAATTACGGTTCTTTAGTTGCATACTTGCATTTAGTTTTAATGGTAAATTATACTTCTGATCATAGTTTCCCTCGCTTTTAATTTAGGTTTGTTCTTATGATTTGGAAACTTTTTATTGAGACATAGCTTACAAGCTTTTCAACTTAGTTCTTGCTTTTTAATTTTTCAATATTTTGTTTAATTTTATTGATGTTATAATGAATAACTATTTGTAATCTTGCTACTCCAAATTCCAAATATATACGATTTATACTTACAAAATAGACACAAGTATGGACAACGAAGCTAAATTAATCATATATTTAATGAAATATTAACAAAAATATGATGAGGGACTACACTAAGAATTATTTAAACTAGAAGATTTAATTACAATTTAATAAATTGTTTGGACTAAATAAAAAAATATTTGAATCAGTAAAGCCCATAGGTATAACATTTCCCTTTTTTGGCTCATGCTTTTGTTAATTTATTCCCATACCATCGGCTGAGTGCAGTGGGAACTGGTTTTCTTGAATCTTATAACTTCTGAATTGCTTGAGTTAAACTTTCTCTCTATACATCATGACTTTGGTTCTGGTTCATTTGAGCAGATATCTTCCGTAAGGGACATTTCTAGAAGCACTGTAGATGAATTTTCAAGAAGCTCAGGTGATCGGCGACTTCTTCGATTAGGTCTCACGGATGGGCACTCTGACGTAACTGCCATAGAATATTCTCACATGCCACTTATACCTGATAATGTTGTTCCTGGCACTAAGGTACTGAAATTCTGTTTATACTTGCTTTTCCTGGTAGATTAGAGTTAGGAGAGAGGGTGATGTAGCAAGTATTTTTTGTTTTAATTAGACATGTATGGGCTTAATCAGGCTGTCTGCCCTAAACATATTGTGAATGTGAGTTAAGGTAAGGGAATTATACA
The DNA here is from genome assembly GCA_019022615.1 of Acacia melanoxylon. Taxonomy (NCBI): domain Eukaryota; kingdom Viridiplantae; phylum Streptophyta; class Magnoliopsida; order Fabales; family Fabaceae; genus Acacia; species Acacia melanoxylon. Next base: position 4,310,504 of record JAFJYJ010000030.1, on the reverse strand, counting down.
GTACTATAGGGCATATATTGGGATTGTAATTATAATTTATAAGCATGTTGTCTATTGTCGGGTTAATTCAATATTTTTGTGTAGTTCTAAATGTTTGGCTATAGTCAATAACTTGAATTCTGCAAAATGAATCATGCTTGTTGATAAATCTTCTGATCTTTGCCCTGGGCAAAATTGAAATTTTGTTTATGTGGAAAATCTTACAATGGTAGTTTAGTTTGATATGAAATCTGAAATTTTTAACTTTTAATTTTTAACCTTGATAAATGGAATTGAATCTGAAGCTTGGCTTGCTTTTGGCAATAAAAGCACGTATGATGATTGAGAAAAGCTCATGTTTGGTGGAATGAGTAGCTTGGATGTAGAAGAGGCAATAGCTGGAATTTTAACATCCTCCTGTTTTAGTGATGTTGTTTAAGTCATTTGAGAGTATTGATGTTAAAGAAAGGTAGTCTGATCCGTGGCACTTCTCTTTTTCCTTATGCTATGAGTGGAAGAATTGTCCCCATGGTAGTTGAGGTCTTTGGGAAATATTGTTTGAATGATTGTTAGCTCTGCTTAGAACCAATGGAATGCTTGAGATTCTATAGAAGAGTCCTGCAAATTTATGGGCTCTTGCACTTGAAAGCTTTAGAGGTTCCTTTGTATTTGTTGCTCTTTCAGTTTAAGCTGGGAAATTCTGGATTATGGTTTGTAGCTATGTGCTATAATGCAGTCATTAGTTGGAAAAGCAAATATAAAATTATTGGTTTTGTCAAGTCACTGATTATCGCTTGACAATGGACAATAGTAGTAATAAGATTCAGGTGGTATTTTGTGCTTTGAGTTGTATTGTCAAGCTTGAAGTTGATGATATTTTTCATTATTTCTGGAGGGAAGTAGTGTTAAAATGACTCCATTGTCTTGCGTACAATAAATGATATAAGGTTCTTTGATGTGGATCCAATAGGAACCTGTCCTAGAAAACCTATAAATTACAGATTGGTTAGCGAAATACGGAAGCAAAGATGGAACCTGATCTTAGCAACCAGGCTCTGATGCCAATTTAATGTGGACCCAATAAGAACTTGTTCTAGAAAACCCAAAAATTATGAATTAGTTAGCGAAATACAAAAGCAAAGAAACTACAATAATAATATAGAGATAGATAATTATGATATTGGAACTAGGAACCTAATGAATGCACGCTCTAGAAAATAGTATGAAAACTAATGGAATAATGGCTCAAAAAGTTCCAACTTCCAAGTATAAGAAAGTAAGAAACACTAGAGTCGATCACACTCTTGCTACCAAGGCATATTAATATAACCTAGCAAAATTGAAAAGAAACAGTAGGAAGAAGCAAACTGAAACTGAATTAAATCACAATAATTCTTTCCCCTAAGAACTGAAGTTACAACAACAGGTAGCTCACACAAAAGGCACAAAATGTTCTGGCTTTTGAGAGGTCAGAGCTCTCCTCATCACACTCAAATTACAAAAATCCATCTTACCCTGCCCCAAGATGCACTGACTGCAATATAAGTCAAAAAGCAACTCTCACAATCCTCAAAATGCCCTTTTACCTATAATAGGTCTAAAACGCTGTTACTGAATTAATATTCTGTATTGAATAGAAAGAGAGGGAAGGCAGAGGGAATAAGAGAAAACAGAGAACAAAGGGATTCTGAACATGCACACACTTGTTATTCCATCATGAGAAATGTCATTTACAAATTACAATAGGGATTAGGCCCTTTATTTATAGACTAGACTGACTTATTGACCAAGCTAAGACTAAACTAACTAACTCCCTAACAAACTCTAACTAACTTTTAAATATTTATTATGTTCATATCAAATGCAGTCCCCAAAATATCCTTTTACAAATAATAGGTCTAAAACACAATCCCAAAAATACTCTTTGAGCAGCAAAAGGCCTGCCAAAAAGGGTAGGGGTAGGAAAATCATGATTAGGTAACTTTTTTCATCCAAGTCGAATTTATAGATTTCTGATTATTTCTAAGACCAATCCCGGTTGAAGAGGATTTCTTCCTCGAAGAAGAGGCCCCCCTCGGTTCATGTCAAAGCCTAGAGAAAGCCCAACACGGCAGCATAAAACATTATTTGAATATTTTAATTGATACAGTTAATATTTGTTAATTATCATTAGCCTAAATAATTGTTTTAATGGTACAGTTATATTTCCTAGGTTCGTTCTACAGTTTATGCTTGATCTGTTGATCTCTCTCTCTCTTTCTCTTTTATTTGTTTGTTTGTTGCATGTATCCTTATTGTTTGCATGTTCTTGATGATTATCACTCCTAATTAATTGATATTGCTCTCATGTTCTGTTTGACAGATTCGTTTGGAGGATAAAACTTTGATTCGTAGTGGTATAGTTTGTTTAAATTCTCAAGTAGTGACTATATTAGGAGGTGTTGTTCAACCGCTTTATGAAGAATGGCAGATGAACAAAAAATATTCAGGGTTCTCTCGATCATCTTTAAGGAAGCTAGAGGAAAGTGATGCAGACCAACCTCCTCAATTTGTGAAGCTTCATGTTGGATCTTCCTCAGGTCAGTTCTGCTTGAAAGCCTGTCCGTTTTTGTGCTCTTCCTTTTCTATGAGAGTAAAGCTAAAAGAAATTAAGGGATACTTCCACAAGGAAATTAACATGGTCAATCATTGTACCTGGACAAGCTAAAAAACAACCCATCCAACATCAAGAAATTAAGGGAAGAAAGCCTATTAACACCTTGTACCTGGACTAGCTAAAAAAACAACACATCCAAGTACATAGAGCAAGAAAACCCTTGCATGTGGTACTAGGGCATAGCCCTCAGCATTAACTTCCACCATCATGAAATTTTTTCTATGCCAAATCAAGCTTACATATATGCTGGACTGCTCTTTATCTTTTCCTAATGGGAAAGGGATGGGAGGGAAAGAGATGGGAGGGGTGGGAGGGGTGGGAGGGGACCTCTTTCCTTCATTTGGTTTAAATTTTTAGGTGGGATGGAAGGCAAAATTTTGGGTTAAATTCCCTTCCCTCCCTTTATTTTGGGTTGCCTCAAATTGGGGGTTTTTGGAGGGAAGCTAAAATTGTTTACAATTTTACCCTAATGAATATTTTGAAATTCTAATAATAAGTCTACAATTTTTTATGCTCAAAATAAACCTTGTTCATTTCATTACATTGATGAATTACATAAAGATATAAAATCTAGATGGAATCATGAGTTAAGAATGAGCATATGCAAAATTTGGATGAATAGAGTTTAAATAATCAAAAGTTGAACGCTTCTAACCAAAAAGTAATGAATCAATGGGCAACGTGAAGATGTTTATGGATAAAAGAAAAAAAAATTGTTAATTTAGTATTTTTAAAATATTTATTATATTAGCTATTGATAAAAATATCTTTTTTATACACATATTACAATATTAATGTAATAATTCAATTTAAATCCAAGTGTAAATTAATTTAAACAATCTATAATTATAAAAACATAAAGTAACATGCAAGGGTAAAATGGTCAATTAATTATTACCACCCTCCCCCTCCCTTTCCTCTAACAAACCAAACAAGGTAACATACCCTCCCCTCAAACCAAACACACCCTTACCTAAAAGTCTTCATATTTTTTCTCTGCATTTTGACAATCACCTATGACAGCTTTCCCGTCAATGGGAAGCCTCATCAAATTAAAAATCCAATTTGAATACAACTGTTTTTTATAAGTTTAAAAACATGACAATTTTCTTGTCCATTTTGAAAGATGCCATGGTGAAAATGCGCTACAATTCTTCACAAGATCTAGACCTCTGGTATCTAACTTCCTAGTCTCCCAGCTTTTGAAGATGGTCACTTGATGCTAGCTAAATTGAAAATACAAATAGATTAGAGTGCAGAACCAAAAATCAGGGTTGCTTATTGCCCTTGCTCATCCTTTTACAACAAAGAAAGTAGCTGCTGTTTTTTGTTTAAAAATTGTGTGCCTTCTCAACAATGGATTGCATGCATCAAAACACATGAATAGCTGGATAGAGCTGAAATGTGATCTCGTGCAGGTTATGGAGATTCTGTCTTTAGGACCAGTAAGCCTATTGCTGTGGCTGGCAAAACTGGGAGGGGGTCAGCTGGTAGCCAGCAGTACCCTGGTCAGAAATCAGATAGCTTGGATGTAAATCAGAAATCTGGATTGCTTCCAAAAACAGATGAAGAAAAGCCCAGCAGTTCAGGGACAAGACCAAAAGAAGGTGCTGCTTTTGTCTCAATCTTTTCGCTGATTACTTTCTATTGTTACGGTTTGCCAATCTTAAGAGTTAAGACTCATCTGGAATTGATATCATTAAATATTGATCTTTATTTTCATGCTTATGAACTGAAAGGAGTGTCTCCATAATATAGTTCATATGTTACTAATTGGGTTGCAACTCATAAATCCCCTAGGAAGAGTGTTGGAAGCAGCTTTGTGGAAAGGCAGTTAATGGATGGGTTTGCAGATGGGTATTAAATCCTTCCAATGCTGCTATTGGCCCATAAACGTTATTTAATTTGTAATTGAGTTACTGTTATTATTGATTGAGAATAGTTCTGTTACTTAGAGTCAATATATTTTTGCTGTGAAAGGAAATATGGACATTAGAGATAATTTTTGGTCCAAGGAGAATCCACCAAAAAAATGTCAGTTTATCAGAGAAAAATGGATAATGCATTCTTCTCTTTGAGAGGAACCTTGATGCATTTAGAAGTTACGAGAACCCATCTTTAGAGGCTCAAGGTATGAGAGAATTTACATGAATAAACTTTTGAGATAGGAAAAATGTACAATAGTGTCTCTAGTATTTAACTTATTTAAAATAGGCTTAATAGATAAAAGAAAACTTCTAATAAGAATGAATGACAATCTTAAATGCTTATTTAAACAGGCTCAAGGTTGTAGAGTTAATGAACATTATGCTTATGTTGGGTAGATAATTATTCACAGGAGAATGCGATTTGAGTCCCTTGCAAGGGCATTACTCCTTGGTTTCTTGAAACAATGACCCTTATGAGATCAACAGCTATGATATACTGTATGGACAACGTTTTTTTTCAAAGGGACCTAAAGTTAATTATTCCCTTACAAAAAGACCCAAATGTCATTCTCCCATTATTCAGAAGTTAATTTTAAGTTTTTAATCAATGCTGAGATGATTGTATTTTGCTTTAGAATTCACCATGATTTGTGAGAACTTACAAGACTAACTCTACTTATATTCAGAAAAGTGAGTTAACATTAAGCAGAATTGAATTTACCATAATAATAACTAAATCTGGACTAGGAAAACACTCAAAATGTAGTCTAATCCTATTGATTTAGAACATGACGTTGCCTTAACTATACCCTGAAACATTCTTAACGACATTACTTAGGAACCAAGAATTTTTCAGGTTGATGGGTATACTGTCATCAACAAATGAGAGTACTCAAAATGAGAAGGATAAAAAAAAAACTGAGATATAGCTTAGAGCTTGGGGTTTGGTTGTTGGCAGTGGATTGAACAAGATGAAAAAATTATGGCATGATGAAAACAGTGAAGGTCCATAGAAAATCTTCGCTATAAAATCCTGTGACTTTTCACTATTTTATTTTCGGTCTATTCGTTTATCCAATGTGATTTTTTCTCAGTAAATTCCTATCAAGAAGCTGAACTCAATCTAAACCAGTCCATGAAGTCATTTCTTTAGATTGACTTGGTAGAGTTGATATATTGGTGCATGGACTGATGTTTGTGGTTTACGTGGCATATTGCTACTTCTAGTTGGCAGATTGAATGCGCTGAGACTTCCTGCTTCTGTTAGCTTCCATCAGGTTACCAAGTCATTGACAATGAAATGTTCATCAGACAATTAATGATTCTAACAGATGTAAAAATAGAATTATAAACATACTTTATATGCAATGCCAAAGGCTTACTAGCTAACTTTGAAATGTTCATCAGACACTTGTTCAAATGATTCGAAACAGCTGTAAAAATTGAATTATAAGCATACTTGTGATTATATGAAATGCCAAAGGCTTACTGGCTAATTTAAGTTTCTAGCTTCAATCCCCTTTCATTTGTTATTGATTCAAATTATGCATGATTATTCGGGGTTTGATCTTCTGGGAAGATTGGATTAAAAATAGCGTATGAAAGGATTATGGTCTATCTACGGGAGACATAGCTTACTCCATTAAGCTTGAAAGAAAGCTCTGAAAGCCCTGTTTCCAGGTAAGAGCATGGAAGGGTAAGGAATTCATTCAACAGAGGCTAAGGGGCTTATATCATGGCTTGCTGCATCTCATGTATTCTTTCTCCCAGTCTGTAGAGATCACTGGGACAAAACTATGAATGGCAAAGTGAGTTTCATGGGGAGAAGGGACGGTCCTAGCTCATGAACTTAGCAGACAAACAATCAGTCCCCGTCTGAAGGAAAAAAGAGATTGCCCTATCTTCAAAGGAAACTCCTGAGATGAAAGTAGTACGCACACATATACATATAGTTGGGGAGGGTGTGATATTGATATTTTTTCATTCTTTCCAGTCCAGTCCTTCGAGTACTTGATTTTAGGATACATAAATACCTTTTCCAAAGCCACCCACACTCTTTCACTGAATTGCATCAGGTCGCTAGACCACTCACATATCGAACGGATCTCTCTCTTACTCTCAATGGTGTAGTATCATGTAGAGCAATGTCTAGCCCAGAATTTTCCCTTACAGGCATACTTTAAATTATATAAAGTACTAAAGTGTTGGTCTCCCCCCCACGGTGCGGGGGGTGCAGTTACTTTATTTTTTTATATAATTCTTTTCTCCTGTTGTAATGACTGTGATCTCATTCGTCTTCTTTCATATAGTTGTGGAATCTGTTCCAATTCAAAATCAAGCAGCTGCCCAGAAATTACGTCAGAAACTGAGTCAACCAAATCAGGAGCATCATCCCCGCAAGGGTTGGAGACATAGGGGCAAGGAACAGCAAGAAGATTCAACTGTCTTTACTTTGGAAGAATATGAAAATAGAAAACTTCAGGCGAAGCATCCTATGACACAGTATATTCCGGATACTAGTCAAGATGAAATTCTAGCTTGCCAGCTTCAGAATCAATTGAACGTGGAGGATTCTCAGGTCAGCATCTTATTTGCCCCTAATTTTGTTACATTATCTTGTATATCCTTCACTTTCTTCTCTTCACTTTTGCTATGCTTCTTCCAATGTCCATTGTGCAACTTGTTTAGGTACAGAGGGGCTATCATCATGAAGCTAGTGCAGAAGATATTAGAATGAGTATGTTTAATTATGAAAGAGATGACAGCAGCCATCACATGGGATATGGAGGAGGAAGGGGAGGAGGAAGGGGAAGAGGGAGAGGTAGAGAAAGGGGGAGAGGTAGAGGTAGAGGAAGAGGAAGGGGATGGTGAAAATCTGGTTATCCATGTTGCTTTCTTCTCATATCCGTTTCAATCTTCTTTTTTACTGATTTCTAAATGTTTGTGCTCGCCTTTCATTGGCGTATGTAGAATGGAGTTGGAAATGCATAGTTTCTATTTCTATATTAAATAGTTCAGTTCTTGTTATTTGGGGGTGAATTATGGAAAAGTCCTCTATTGAAAATTTTATTGGTGAGGGTACTATAAATTTTTTATACATAGATAATACTAGTGCTGTGCAAATTTTGTGTATAGGTCATTTTCACCAATAAAATTTTTAAATTGGAGATTTTTTCCATTAATTAATTGAATGACTAGATTTTATCACTTCCCAAACAGGTGGGTATAATATTTTGAAACTATGCAAAATTGGCAAGAGAAATAGAAAAAGCAGGAGCTCGTCTGGTTTTATGTTGGTGTTAGTTTAACTTGTGTAATATTTTTATATTGGGTTAAGTAGCAAACTGTCCAGAAAGTATATGTCTAGAAGCAACATTGTTCTATAAGTTTTTTTGTCTCAATGTCACCTTGAAAGTCTTAACCACCATTTATATTACCTGTTAATTTTGACAGAAATTGCTTTTAAGGCCGCCACATGTATTCTAATTTTATTCTAATTTTTCTAACTCATCATCACTCCTCCTCTGTCCCTTCTTCTATCCGTCAATAAGGTATTTACTGGGAATCCTTCACTGAACATAAAACAAGTTGCTATATACGTGAGAGGCTGATTAAAACGAATGGTGCATGACTCGTGGAGAAACACATGGAACTTGAATCCTCCTTTGGTTCAATGGTAAAGAAAACGGATAAACTCTACTGTGATAGGGTTTTTCGGATAAACATAGGGAACCTAAGAAAGAGCGAGATTTGCAGAAGCTTCCATTGATCACAGAATGCCCTTCAAGAGTTACACTTTACCGTAAACAACGTATTGCTATCTTACAAAAATCGAAGATATATCAACAACAAACCAAAATCGAAAATTTATCACGACAAAAGATGCTTCTAGGTAAAGAAAGATTTATCAGCAAACCAAAAACAGATCAAATTGGTTTCAGCAGCGTTTAGGATTTAATTTGAAGATTTATCTCAAGAATCCAAAATCAAAGCAAACCTAAGTCGCTCTGTCTCAGTCTCGTCAATCTTACCTTTCTTCCTCCGCCGCTTTGGTTGGGGAAATTTGAAATAAACCTATGATAAACCTATATCGATCAGTGACATTAAAACAATTTAGGAAGTGTGACAGATATTATGAAGGGAATTCATATCAATTAATCCCTAAGGTTATTAAATTTTGGCCAAGGCAAGGAAAAAAATAAATACAAGGGCAAAATGAGAATTTTCAAATAACCCTAAGATATAAAGTATCAATTGGTCAACATTTTAGATCATCAAATCTTCCAATTGGGCCATGATTTTCTGCCGAAGAGAGGAAGAAAGGAGGCCACATGAATTTTTATTAAAGATCATACAATGGTCAAATAATAATTAAATATGCCTTCTTGCATAAATTTGTACCACATGTCACAATTATTTAATATTTTGTAAAATATATATGCATGTGAAGATGGGTCAAAATATGATATCAATAAACCTCCCAAAAGGCCCATAATATGGCTTCACCCAAGAAAATGAAGAGGGAAAAGCCCAACAAAACACCAACTATAACACTAACAAAATAGTTGGGTTGTAACAAGATGGCATGGTAGTACATAAGTGGCTAGTTGGAGTAGAATAGTTTCCCTCATTCTCTTGACCAATTTGGCCCTTTATTAACCACCAAAACACTTCTTCCTTCCCCATTCAAGTCAGACATACACACCAAGAGGAGAGGGAGTGCTGAAAAACACAAGAGAGAAAGGAGGAGGAAGAAGAAAAACTCAAAGAAATCAAGGTGAGTTGGATGCCTATGTTCTATATCTCTTCTAACCTCTTTCTAGCTTCTTAAAAGCTCTTGTTTATGGTGTTTAGAAGAGAGGGCCTAAACCCTTGGTCCCAAAAAGAGGAAGATAAATTTCAAGAATACAAGATCAAATCAAGGTAAGAGGCTTTCCCTGTTCTCTTGTGATTTTGGAAACCCTAAGTGTCAAGGGGAGGTGCTATCCATTGGTTTAAAAATGGGTTAACGTGTGAGTAAGGCCTAAATAACAAGTTAGCATGTGATTAGAGACTTTGTTATTGCAAATAAACTTAGAAGAACAAATTTGTTATCTTTTAACCTCAATTTTAGGCCAGAACAAGGGATCCATAAGGAGTAGGATTTTGTCCATTTTTATGCTTTCAATGTGTTTAAAATGAAAAATTGTGTAGGATTATGGTTAGGAAGTGATTTTGGAAGCAATGGGAGTAAATTGTGCAAAATTCTAAAACTGCCAGTGATAATTTCCTACAAGGCAGTGAGCTTGTATTTTGTTTTTGATTAAGTAAATGGTGTCCAATGGTTATGAAAGTTTTCAGAATTAAAATAGACATATCAAACTTTAATTTGATATGTCATATGCCTCATTTGGATGTCTACATATGAAGATATGAATTTTTGAAAATGACCTATAATTGGGAAGTTATGGCGTGTGTAATTATTGTTGAATTTGAAGCAATGTGCATATATATGACTGCTGGCCGTATTTTTTTCGAAAATAGACTCAATAATGATTACATAGGCTTTGAAACCACCTCATTTGGAAACTTGTACAATGAAATATGAGCTTTCAAAGTTTGTAGAAAAATGTGACAGAGTTGGGCCAAAGGAGCGAAAATGAAAAGTAAGGCACAAAGTGAGTAGTTGAATCTCTAAGATAATAGGAACTCTTTGGAATTAATAAAGACCATTTAACTTTATGTTGAGTGAAGTGTAATGATAAGTTCTAATGCCTTAGAATAAGTGGTAATTCGTTGTCCACAATTGTATTACTATAGGATCTTACATTGCTCGAGGCAATTAAAAGAACTTGGAACCCAGTTGAAGATTGTAAAGCAATCAGTTAGTAACTCTAATTCTCACACACTCTGTATGACTATGCATGTTTCTATAAGAGTCTTGTCTTGTGTGGGGCCAGCACCACTTGTGGCTCGATTGAGCGAAAGGGCTGACCATGGAGATCCTTCTTGGTGGTTAGGGCCTATTGGACCGGTAGTCCATAGGTGACAAACCTAGTTGCATTTAGACGACATGGGCGGTTCTCAGTCGATTATTCCTAGCTCTATGGTTATGTGATCTATGTTTGCCAATATTGCTGAATATGATCTGTGTTATGATTTCTGAATGCTGTTGTGGACTGTTTTTGTTTGTGGCTAATTGTCATATATTGTCTGTACTTTGTATGTGAGATTAACCATTACTCTGAGAACCTTCAGGCTCCTAGCCCTTATTACTACATGTGAATTGTATAGTGTATTGGACACGGCTCACAGGGCAAGGCAGCAAATACTGGCAATTGATGATTTCAGGTCAAGGCAAGGGCAACTGTTAGTTGTCTATGATAATTTTTGTAAGGGTTAAGGTGCAAAAATACACATGTGTTTTATCCCGAGGAGCACCCAACACCAAGTGTTTTTTTTAGGTGCAAAAGTGACTATGTGGTTACAAAATAGGTGCAAAAGTCACATATCTCCGTTAAGGTTAGATAACTGCTGTTAATTTTTAAAATTCTTACCAGATGGTGTCTATGTGTCGCTCCTCCTTTGAATTGCTAGGGATGTGGCGGCTGGGGCAGGAGTATAGAGAGAATCAGTCAAAGATCCTCAAAGAGTAGTATAGAGATAAACGGAGGGGAGGCAGCATCGACGACGACGAGGGTGACGATGGATGTGACAGAGGCGGCTGGTAAGTGTCTCCTCACGAGTTTCTAGTGAGGATGAGGATGGCCTCATTTTCGGTGTACGAAGGGGTTGGGAGGACTCTGAAGGGACGAGATCTTAGCAAGGTCTAAAATGCGATTTTGGAAAACCAGGTTCCAAGACTAGTTCTTCGGGCAACAACATGAAGTCCATATTATTATTTTTTTCCTTTTGGTATTTTTTTTTACGAGTATTAGTGTATGCTTGATGAGAAGAAAGAGGCTTTAATTTTCAATGTTTGTATTGATTGTTAGAGATATGAGTTTGTACTAGGATTCAAAGAGGAAATAATGAATATTAGTGAACTTGACTTTGACCGCCGCCATCTCTAACTCCTTCAATTTCACCACTGCTCCTCAAAAGCCCCCTGTTGCCCCCACTCAACGTAGGCTTCATCTCCATTTTTAGGAACAAGTTCTTGAACAATTTCATTTGTTGTTTTAATTTGTAACTAAAGTAAATAGTCCGTACTGTTTGGAGTTACAAAATATATATAGGAGATAGTTTCATAAACAAGAAACATAAAGAGAGAGAGAGAGAGAACAAAGATTGATCAACCACCAACACCATCATATATTTTTAGTGTTTTCGACTTCTTGAGCTTGCATGTTTTTTTTTGAATTTATGGTAATTAACTAATACTTTGTTGATATATATTTATAGAGATATGGTCGGAGGAGTCAGTGGCGGACCCAAGATTTTATGTTTGTGGGTGCACAATTAGTGGTGGAATTCAGGGGTTCGGGGGTAGGGCCTCGAAATTTTTTTTTAAGGAAAGTTTTTTTTTTTTGGATACAAAAATTTTAGGAAAGGAGTTGGGTTTACCCACAATCCAAGGGCATGGCAAAATTTGAAGGAAAGTTTTAAACGCATTAAAAAATAAAAGATTATAAGTAAACTAAATGAAAGGCGTCTTTTTATATTGTTTTGCGTATCCTTCTCTCAATGAAAGGTTGTGTTGGTCACCTGGCAAAGTGGATCCTCTTAGGGTGCAGCACACCCTTATGTCACGGGTTCGAAACCTCTTGGGTGCAGTGAGGATGCGTTTCACTGTTTTTTAAAAACTATTATGAAAGAAACGCCGCTGGAGGAATTGAACCAGGGTCACACCATTCAACTCTGTAAACTTACCAGCTAGGCTACTTATGTAACTTGGTATAAGATTCCTTCAAAATATATATATTATCAAAATTTTAGTGGGTGCACTTGCCCACACTGGCACCAGTGTGGGTCTGCCACTGGTCGGAGTGTTAAAGTCGAGCAGGCACATGGAGGCGTGTAGTTTTGTGAAGGTGATGATAATATTAATGACGCTGCAAATGAAGAGTGTTGTGAGAGAAGGAGAAGGAAGGAGGTGGAAGGGTTGGGACAATGACAATGACAATGAGTTGTCAAACGTGAGATTGAAAATACCGTTGGAGGCCACGGTGGAGGAGGCGGAAGTGGATTAGGGGACACGGTGTGTGGTTTTGGTGACTGGTTCTTCGGGTTACGAGAATTACAGGCATCAAGTGAGTAATTAGTTAATCACTACACTTTCTAATTCTCATGCTTTTTTTTTTCAAGTTTATTAATGTTTAATGAATTAATTCGGAATAACTGGAATGAATGAAGAACAAGCAGATGTGTGCCACGTCCCTAGCAATTCAAAGAAGGTGTGACACATGGATACCATCTGGTAAGAATTTTAAAAATTAGCGGCAGTTATCTAACTTTAACGGTGATATGTGACTTTTGCACATATTTTGTAACTACATAGTCACTTTTGCACCTAAAAAAACATTTTGCGTTGGGTGCTCCTCAAGGTAAAACACATGTGTATTTTTGCACCTTAACCTTTTTTGTAATAGTACTTTTAGAAGTTGTAAAGAATTTGTACAACTCTATGAGAATTCATGTATTGCAATCAAATACGTTATATCAGTATGTTATGGTATTTCTGGTTGCCTATGATTATTGCCCACTAAGCTCTGTAATAATACTCTGGTAAATGTCGGTATGTCTGTGGGGTATGACAAAAATTATAAAAGATGTCAACGTGGTCACCGCCATCGAGCTGGACCTAATTTTTCCAAATAAGAACATGTATTGGTTCCACTGCATCGAAATGGCGAACCCATTCAAAATCTTTTCTCAAGGTCAGAAATGGCTTTCACTGGCGGTGATGGAGAGGGTGGGCTTCATCTCGATGGTTGAGTGGGGTTAAACAATTGGATGGAGGAAGGAATGGACGGAACTTTTTTTTATTCTCTAGAAAGATTGAAGGAGGGGGAGAGAGGATGAGATGTGACGATGGGTTGAAAAATCAGAGTACATGTGATTGTCTTGTAAGTAATTTCAGTCAAAATTAATGGTCAACATAAACGATGGTTAAAATAGAGGCAACATTGCTATGTTTTAAGACTTTCAAGGTCACATTGAGACCCAAAAAACTTTTAGTACAACATTGCTCTTGGACTTATACTTTCGGAGCCAATTTGCTACTTAACCCCTTTATATTTTATAGGGAAAATCCCCTTCAGGGCCCAAATTAGTAAAAAATTGTTAAAAAATGTCAAGAAAAAGTCACATGTCATTGGTTTATTTCATAAACGTTAACAACTATATTAGTAAAATATGAACAACTAAATTAGTAGAGGTTAATAACAATATCCTAACAACTAAATTAGTACCCGTTAACAACTAAATCAGTTCCCGTTAACAACTATATCAATACACGTTAACAATTAACGTTTTATGAAATAATACCAAAAAGACATATGACTTTTTTTTAGGCATTTTTTGACAATTTTTTGATTATTTAGACCCTGAGGTGGATTTTCCCTATTTTATATTTCCTGCTGAATATTTGAATGGGACTTTTCTCCACTTTAACTCATGCTGGTTCATTCCATCGTGGCATTGTCCGAACTACGGACATATGTATGCAAATGCAAGCCTGGATTACATGTGCGCCCATGTGATCGAATTTTCCAATATCATATTTTTTTCTCCTCATTCAAATTAATAATTGGTCCGTTTCAATAACCTTTATTTAAATTTTTTTCTGGGTCTATTATGAGTTTGTAGCAGCCTGACGAGGCATGTGGCTATGGCTCAAACGAACTAGTTAATCTGTCAAGTGATGGTTTTGAAATTAAATGTGTTTTTTTCCAGTAATTTTTCGTGACCAGTCAGGGCCAATGATAGAGAACATTAGAACATGAAGGGAACAAATTAATCAAGTCTTGCATCAAAATGTAGTTGACTAAAGCCAACAGATAATATAATTAATAGGTAGGTTAATAACATTGGTTTTTTTTTTTATTAGAGTTTAATTGAATTTTAGTTTTAGTCTTTTGGTTTCAAAATTATGGTGACTTGGTTTGAATAAACGCCCTCAATTATAAGGGTCAAAATCAAAACTTGTTAGAAGTATATAAATCAAAACTAAAACCTGTTAAATATAGGGGCTAGATGAGTTTTGGCTTTAGCCTATGTACTTTTAACGAATTTGATTTTGGCTATTATATTTTAGGAGTGTAGAAAGTGTCCTTATCATCATCTCAACTCGGTCTCAGACATTTTGATCATGGAATCTCCCGTTCTTTTTTGAACCGGGATCAGGCATATTGGGACTAGGACAGAAGCTGGGATCTCAAGAGTGATCCCGGTCCCAATTTTTTTTAATTTTAAATTTTTATCTCATAAATTAAGTTATCTTTTGATTTTTGTATATTTTACCTTATAAATTATCCTTTGATAAGATTTGTATAACATTTTTAGTTAGAGTTAAACCGTATATATCGTGATACTAATCCTATATGTTTTATAAAAATAATAACAAACATAATAATAATAATAATAATAATAATAATAATAATAATAATAATAATAATAATAATAATAATATGCTTTCTTCAACTCTAAATCTATTTATGTAATTATCATGGTCTTATTAGTTCTCAAATGATCACTTTAAATAATAGAATATGGAGAATTTAAATAATATAATAACATTTTTTAAGTTTATTATTATTTTTTTAAAAAATAAACAAGGATTTCCTTGTCTTGTCCCGGTACTACCTGGGATTAGGATGCAAATAGCATCCCAACTAAAAACCGGGATCAAGATTAGGGTATCCCAGTCCCGTCCTAAGTTTTGAACACTCCTATCGTATTTACCACTCAAACCGTATCCTTATAAAACTATAAGGATCAAACCCACATTTGAAACTATAAAGATTAAACCAAGATTCGGTCAAACTATGAAGACCAACAATAATATAAACCCTTACAAATATTACCTCATGTCCTAAATGTATAACCTAGTTTGTAGTGTAATACGGAAAGAGTATAATTATAAATTCTAAACGTAAGATCTAGTTTGGTGGGAGAAGTTCTGGTCTTAAAAGTAAGTATTTTTTTCATTTTATCTCTTATATTTATACTTTTTTAAAAAATTAATTTGCCTAACTTATAAACTACTATATATTCTAATGTTACAGAAAATATTTTAAAGAGATCATGTTATATATTTTATTATAAGTTATTTATTTAGTTTTCTTAATTTTCATAAATTATATAAATAGGTTGAATAAAAAAGAGAGGAGTGGTATATTACGCAACTCTTCTCACGCTATTTTCTAGCAGACACTGGCAACTAAAACATCATGAGCCGAAAAGATTGATGAATGGCAATTAAATGGCAATTGAACTTCATTGTTTTTGTTTTTATTTTTATTTTTCATTTTCCCCTTCATTATATCATGGGGCTTGAATCTGTGACCATCTATCATTTTATATTTCTCCATTACCACTTGAGTTAATAACTTTGCTTATTACGTTTTTAGATTAAGCCTAACTCAGGAAAAATCAAAATCTGCATATTGAGGACATCTTTTATTTTCTTTTTGAAAAATTTAGACTGGGTCACATTTTTTTGACAATGTATGAATCCATAAATATGGGGATCCAATGTGAAAATTAAATGAAAAAAATGTATAATAAAAGGGGGAAAAAAAAGGAAAATCCCTTTAAAAGACAGTTAAATTATCCAAATAATAAATTAGGTCATTTAATTCAACAAATTCTAGATCGAGGTTAGATCTCCTAAAATAAAATTTTAGGATTTGATAATTTTACCGTACTACCATTCATTTAATTATCTCTTCTTAGCAATACGTCTCTCCCCTCCCATCCACCTTTCCTCTCCTCCACTTTTCACATATGACCTGCGCTTCCTCCTCTCCTTAAATATTGCTCATTATTCATCAAGGGTACATAACAACACGCTTAAAATTCCCTTTCTATTATTCTTGTACTTATTTGTCAATCTAGATTCACAAAATATTCGAAGCACATCCCCATCGAATCAAAATCTTCGATCTATACACAACTAATTACAATTGGGGGGGGGGGGGGAATTTCATCATTGGAGACAAGCATCAAAGGAAAAAATGTTTGCTGAATGAGTAGGTTAGGATTGTTTGAAACCATGAACGAACTATCTCTTTCCTAATATAAACACTTAAATACCATCTGAATTTCCTAAATCTAGATAAACCTATTGAAATTGTGAAAGGACAGAGAAGGGATAAGAGGCAATCAATGATATAGAAATTTTGGAGAAAAGTCCAAATTGCCCTTCACATAATGAAGAACGCCAACCTTATCCCTGAAAAGTTCTCCGATCACGACCTTCAACCTTAATCTTGGAGACAAGCATCAAAGGAAAAAATGTTTGCTGAATGAGTAGGTTAGGATTGTTTGAAACCATGAACGAACTATCTCTTTCCTAATATAAACACTTAAATACCATCCGAATTTCCTAAATCTAGATAAACCTATTGAAATTGTGAAAGGACAGAGAAGGGATAAGAGGCAATCGGTGATATAGAAATTTTGGAGAAAAGTCCAAATTGCCCTTCACATAATGAAGAACGCCAACCTTATCCCTGAAAAGTTCTCCGATCACGACCTTCAACCTTAATCTTTTTCTCTTGAACATCAAGAAGATCCAAGGCTTTGACCTCCACGATCTCCTTGAAGACCAACCCGATTTGGGGACAACGACGCAAGGAGATTCTGTTGGTCTCCAAGGAGATCGTGGAGGTCGAAGTCTTGGGATCTTTTGGTGTTTAAGAAAAAAAGATTAAGGTTGAAGGTCTTGATCGGAGGAGGACTTTTCAGGGATAAGGTTGGTGTTCTTCATTATGTGAAGGGTAGTTTAGACTTTTCTCCAAAATTTACATATCCATGATTACCCTTATCCCTTCTCTGTCGTTTCACAATTTCAATGGGTTTCTCTAGGTTTAGAAAATTCAAATGATATTTAAGTGTATTTTCCCAATAATTTCTGTGAAACATTTAAATTTATCTGATGTAATAGAACAATAAACAACTAATTTAATCCCCAAAATTAGATGATGATATAATAAAATAAGCATGTGGCCCACGTGTTAGAAATCATTTTGTTTTGTTCGATAAATAAATAGACCCCACACTAGTGCAAAAAAGGGTTTTAAGACCGCCTCATTTAGACAGGAGTATCGACACCCCGGTCTTAAAGGGATGACCGATGGCAGTTTTGTAAATATAAAGAACTTCTTAGATCGGATCGTCTTTTCATAGGTCTTAAATATATTATTTAGATCGGTTTAAAAAACAACCGGTCTTAAAAATGTTATTAAAAAATTTGAAATATCAATTACTTTGTAGAGAAATCTTATACAAAATTGGGACTTATATTTTACTCGGTCCAAAATAATAAGGAAAAATTTAAATATAAAGGTATAAAATTTTTAAGACCGCACATATTTAATAGCCGGTCTTAAAAGGTATTCTTTTAAGACCGGACATAAAATGTGACCGGAACAAAATATAGAAAAAAATTAAACAAAACATTAATTAATTTTAAGACCGGAGTTTTATAACGACCAATCTGAAAGGTTAACTATTAAGACCGTCTTATTATTTGTCCGGTCTTAAAGTTAAATATTTTAAGACCGGACTTAAAATGTGACCGGTACAAAAATATTGAAGAAAATTAAACAAATAATTAATTACTTTTAAGACCATAGTTTAATATAACCGGTCTTAAATGTTATATATTAAGACCGACCTTTTCTGTATCTGGTCTTAAAAATAAAGCGCCAAATATATTTTTCTTCGCGTGAAACCTTCGTTACTCTCACTGAAGAACCTCTGTTAACGTTGCGAAACCCTTCCTGTTGCATTACCTCTCTTCCTCGCCCACGTACCATTAGCATCTGTTACTCTCTCATTTGCTCAGGCATTCCTCTCTTTCTGTCTCAAAAATGAATGGTGAAAACGATTCTAGTCCTGTTCCTGGAACGCCAATTACTGGTGTGAGTTAGAATGAACCCTCTTCATCTTACAATGAGCCTCGTAACCACCGTGCACGCCGTGGTAGAAGTGGCACACAAATGATGGATGTATCCCTAAGTCAGACTTCTGGTTCAAAGCTCGAGATTCAGTTTGATAAAATTTGGAACCTTTCGGTCCTAATAAAAACAAATATAATAGTTTTGTCGGCTATCTAGTACGCAGCAAGGTTAGCATCTTGATAGATGAGTGGAAAAATGTGGACCTTCGCACAGTAAAGAATCCTATTTGGGACACTATCTAACTTACATGCACTGTCCCTAACTGTCAGAAGTTGAAAGACAAGACATTGTCTTACTGTGCTGATTGGTGGAGGAAGTTTAAGACCTTTCTAGCTAACAACTATATTTTTGCCGAGGTTCAGCCTCACCATAATCCTTGGGACAAGTACACATTTATTGATGAACAAACTTGGCAACAATTTGTTCAGCTGCGGACCACTCCTGAAGCTCTGGTGAGTTTATATTTAGTTTTGTTTGCCCTTTTGTTTGCTTATTAACCTGTGCGGATATGTGAATGTTATTGTGTTCATCTAATCATGTTAGTTAAATGGTTTGGTGTGTGAATAGAAGTATACATTTCCCCGCCTTTGTCCCGCATTAGAGGAGCATGTCTTAGTTCTATGCAAGTCGATATGTAAACCGTGAAAAGGTAAAATACTAAGTATGTAATTAGGGAAATAATAATGGCATAAGAGTCAAGCCATTATTATAGTCTTAGTTCTCATTATAGTAGGTAGTGGTTAGACATTGCTTTAGTTAGTTAGTTAGTATGTTAATTGTGTAATGGTTTCGGTGCAAGCTATTATTGGGCCTTAAGAGTCAAGCCTCTAACTATATATAAGAGGTTAGTCTAATATGTGTAGGAACCAGTTATGATGAATGAATGAATTGACTGAGTTGGCAACAATTCTGCAACTCCCTTTCCTCTGTTTCTCCCAAGTTCTTCTACAATTCTACATCTTCCTCAAATAAAATGTTGAAACTTGATGAAGTGAATTTGACTAATGTTTGGGGTTCATATCAAGCAGAAGTTCTCTAATTTTTGTTAGTGAGATGGCTGGAATTCATAATTAATAGTTGTTTTCAATTTTGATTCACAGAAAAGAAGGGAAAAAGCATAAGAGATCGGGAGAAAGAATGATTGCCGGCATAGAGCTTCTCGCGGCGGATATGGAAAGGCCGAAAAAGAATTGATGGCGGCCAAGCGGAAGAGATTGGAAGATGAAGCTGAATCCAATCCTTCTGCGATACATGATCCGCCATCTCCAACACGTCGCGAGGAGTTGTGGTTGTATATTCAAAAAAAGCCAAGCGGCACCTACACGAGTGAACAACTCGTCTAGTTGCTAAA
Source organism: Acacia melanoxylon (assembly GCA_019022615.1). NCBI lineage: Eukaryota > Viridiplantae > Streptophyta > Magnoliopsida > Fabales > Fabaceae > Acacia > Acacia melanoxylon. Next base: position 4,290,482 of record JAFJYJ010000030.1, on the reverse strand, counting down.
GAATTGTAAGTATCGTTGCTGTTATTTTTTAGTTACTAAACATGTTTCATTACTAAGCTTCTCGTTATCTATATCTTACAGGAAGATCTTAAAAAGAAAGAAGCAGAGGGATCTTTTGTGTTGGACGGGAAGAATGATGTTCTGACCGTTGCGACCAGAAAATTGGATCAATTGGGGCGTGTAAGGGGGATTGGAGGACGGGTAGGCCTAAAGCAATACTTTGGTAAATCCAAACGCCATAAACAAAGTAGGCCTAAAGTAATACTTTGGTAAATCCAAACGCCCTAAACAAAGTATGGTTACTTGGGAGGAGATGGAACAAACGATGGCCAAACTAAATGAGGAAGTAGCGACTCAAGAAGCTTCATTGTTGGACAATGTTTCAATCCCGTTGAGGATCGTGATGAAGGAGGAAATGAATGAAATGAAGCTGGTTTTTGAGCTCTCGTCCGAAAAAGATCATTGATGCACCGTCCGGACTTACTCCTCTTACAAGTGAAGGTTGTGAGTCGTCATCAAGGGAACCTTCATCTCTTGGCCAGTGAAGCTTGTACATGTCTCTACTCCTCTTCATGCTCTATCCCCTCTTCATGCTCCATCCCCTCCTCAAGCTCCATCCCATACTGATAATTTGATTGCTAAGGGAAAAATATCCGATATGGTATCCAATGGATATTTTAAAGATAAATAGTGGCCTGTCAATAAAGTAGTAGGCCTCCCTCGTATCCAACCGGTTTACGTTGACCCCAATGATTTAACGTCCCTGCTGTTTCCTGGAAAGGAGCTTACTAGTGCAATTGTTCAAATGTTTATAAAGTTAGTATCTTCTTCTATGAGTACATAATTTAAATGCATCATTTAGACACACATACATATATACTAATTCCCTGATATCATTATTGTAGGTTTATGCATGATGAATTGGAACAACAGGGCAGAAGCAAAGATTTTGGATTCTTGTGCCTAGTCTATGCAAGTACAACACCCTTGGATGATAGACAACAGTACATATCAACAAGGGTGTGTGAAGTGAGAAAAAAAGGTGTACATTTCCATACTACCATGGGTACATATCACAATTCTTGTCTGCAATTCACTTAATTCTGCTACATATATCACTGAGTACTTTACTGCTGTGAATTTTCAGCCACCACTGGCAGTTGGTCCTCATGTGCATGAACCAGCATACAGTGGTCTTCTTATGCTCCAATCACAGTAGTCCAGTGCCTACGTTGATGCAGACCGTGAACGAGTAAGCATGTCATTTTGATTCTCTTGTCTGAAATCTCTGGTGTGAATTTTCAGTGACCATTATTGATAAATTTGTGATTTTGATGATAGTGCCATGAGGACCTTCCAAATCTAGGTAAACAAAAAGCATACGTATGATGCCAAAGATCCTAAATGGCTCACACCAAAGGTTAGTACATATTTGGACACTAGCACACTGCCTTGTGAACTTGGTTAGTAAGCTATATATGCTCTTATATATATTTCTTGTTCTTTTTAGACCCGTCGACAACCAAAGGAGTCCAACTTATGTGGTCCGTACGTCTTGAAGCACATATATGATATTATCACGCAAGGAAGGACTAAATTCACTGCAAAGGTAAATGTATTTGATGTTACATATTATGGCTGAATTCAGTTTCTGGCTTAATGTTACATATGAAATATGCACACAAGTTAATTCAGTTTCTGTCTTTTATGTTACAAAGGTTTGCTGTCTTTGATCCCTTTTCGATGATGAAGTGGAGCATATACGCAATGTGTTTTGTGAATATCTGTATGACCTCTTAAAGTCAAAACAATAATTAATGTCCTAAATTCATTTGTAAATATATCTTTTGTAGCAACAATAATCTTCTGTAAATGAACAATTGCACAATTTGTGTAATTCAATAACAAATTTGTTTATTTTTTCGAGCAATTTTCTTGTGTCCATTTTGGGGTTTTGAATATTGGATGGTGGATAAAGCTATTTAGTGCTTATACCTTGAGGACAAGATGTTGTAAATGAGCAGTAAGAGTCTCTGAAAAGTCTTCGCGACTTTTAAGACCGCATATTTTTTCAAGATCTGGTCCTAAAAGCGTTCGTTTAATTTTAAAAAATATGGCGAGACTTTTAGGACCGTATATTTGGTAAAAGTCTGGTCCTAAAAGTCTTCATTTAATTGTAAAAATATGGCGAGACTTTTAGGACCGTATATTTATTAAAAGTCTAGTCCTAAAAGTCTTCATTTAATTACTAAAAATATGGCGAGACTTTTAGGACCGCATATTTTTTCAAGATCCGGTCCTAAAAGCGTTTGTTTAATTTTAAAAAATATGGCGAGACTTTTCGGACCGTATAGTTGTTAAACATCCGGTCCTAAAAGTCTTCTTTATTTTTTTTTAAAATATTGCGAGACTTTTAGGACCGTATATTTGTTAAAAGTCCGGTCCTAAAAGTCTTCATTTAATTCTAAAAGTATGGCGAGACCTTTAGGCGGGGACGGAGGTTTGAAGATACATGGCCCCCCCCAAAAAAATCTGTTGAAATTATTTTTTTAAAAGTTAATATAATGGGAAAATTTAATTTTGGCCCCCAATTCTTTTTATAACATTTTCCCCATTTGTTTCTCATTCCCTCTCGCTCGACTCATCCCGCTCGGCCTTAAAAGTCGAGACCGTCGGACGTTACGCGCGGCACGCGCTTCCTTTTCCTCGGTTCATCCACTCGCTTTCGCCATCCGTGCTTCAATCTCCATCCTCTTTCGGTTCTCTCGCAGTCGCGATCCGATCCACACGAGACAAAGCAATCTTCTTCTCATCTTCCTCTCGGCCTCCTCCTTTCTCGCGGCTTCTCTTTGTCAAAACGAAGCTTCTTCCTCCACCAAACCCTCGATTCTTCCAAGTTCCATAGCTGCATTTTCCAAGGTTATTTCATTTTCCCTCTTTTTTGTTTTCAATTTCTACTTTTATTCATTTGCAAATTTCCTTTGTCTCGTGTTCTTAACCCCAAATTTCTCAACTTGGTGATTCGGGTTTGGGTTGCGATTGCATATGCTCACGAGTCACGCTTGGTCCTCTTGCTCCGGCTCCACCAAACCCTTTGATTCTTGCTTACTCATAGGTTAATTGGAAACATCATACTTGTTAGTTGTTAATGGTTTCCGAATTTCGCAATATGCTCACGCCGGTCCTCTTGCTCGTTTCACCGCCATCTAGTATTCTAGTAGGAGATTGCTTTTAGTCACTATTTGTTATTTGGATTTTATCATTCTTTCATACTTTGGATGATAAAAATTACTGTTATATATATATATATTATAGTCACTATTTGTTCTCTCGTTTCGCTGCTAGGAACTTTGTATGATTTTTTCCGATATTTGTCTTTTTTGAAATTATGGTCTACATTAGTCGGCTTTTTTTTTTTTTTTTTTGAATAAGTTATCGGTTTTTCTTTTCAATGCTTGAATGAAACTACATAGAATGAAACTAAAATTGTAGGCTAGGCTTAATCCTTAGTGGCAAGTAAGTTTTAGATTTTTTAAAATGTTATATAATAATAAAAATTTTATTTAGTTAATGAGTATACATTTGGCCCCCAAATATTTATCGCAAGCTCCGTCTCTGCCTTTAGGACCGTATATTTTTTAAACGTCCGGTCTTAAAAGTCTTCGCGTAAATATAAATAATGGTGACCCGTTTTTCAGATAATTAATTAGGGTTCAAGACAACGCGATTACTCTCAAGCTAGGACCCCTCCTTGTCGTCGTTTTTACCTCTCCCGATTTTGAGCGGCATTATCTGTCTCCTTTTCTTTGTCTTTTTTCTTTTTGTTGGAAAAAAGGAAGATACTGAAAAGGACACTGAAATTATTCAAATCAGGGCGAGGTAAAACCGACGACAAGGACAGTCTAACCTGTTGGAAATTATGCCCTAGGGGCAAGTCATTGTACTTTAAACATTTATGTTATTTAAAGTATTCTCTTTTAGTTATCATTTCATTTGCATGTTTATGTTGATAACTGTATCCTTGGATATATCTTATGGATTATCCTAAATGTCCCTGGTCGGTCATCTACGCGGGAGCGAAGATGAGATAAGACCAGTGTGATTTTGATGAGGTATGGAGATACGAATCAAAGTCATGGGCACTTGTAAGAGTACAAGGTCTTTGGGCCACCCACTCTGAGAAAGCTGCATGGATTTAGTCATAAGCTTATCTCATATATAACCGCGTCACGACGCCCTATGATCTGAAATCATTATGGATTCCTACATGATGAGTCACTGATCTTTGACCTAGTCAAAAGTCACCTTTGACCGTGTGATGAAAAAGGCTTGGATCGGGATCAGTGGTTTTCATGTAGAGGAATGTGAGTGGTCAAGATGGAATTTGTCCCTCACATTTGTAGAGAGATAATACTGGGCCCCTCAATGAGTAAGTCTGAGAAATGTATGGCCTTAATATGATGGAAAGGAGTTTCCATTTTAATTATTAGACTACTCGAGAATCGAGAAAGTAATGGTCAAGAACAGGAAGTTGACATTATCCATGCCTTATCCTTGACCAAATTATCGCGTGACAAAAGGGACGTGACATGGTTGTACGATAGGTAGTATCGTATCAACGATCCCCATATGAATTGGGTAGTCGCAATGTCTTGCTAGAGGCCGCTTGCAACTTGTGGGCTGGTACAATATTGGCCCACTGCCAATCTCATGTGGGCCTGCAGGGTCGCACACAAGAATAGCCCAACACGAGCAAAAATATCCAGATTCATTGAATCTTAGATATATCTAAGATTTAATGAATAATATATTTAATCTAGGATGAATATTATATATATATATATTAATTATATTAAATTTGAAATTAAATATAATAATATTATTTAATGGAGATTATAATATTATTATATACTATTTGTTTTGTATTTAATTTATTTGATAAATTAAATATCTAAAACAAATAGAGATATTGTATCTCACATTTAATATTCGAATAAAGATATCATATATCTATTTATTTTAAATTGAGATATAGTATCTCAAATTTAATTAAATAGATAGATATTATTTCTCGGATTTAATTTATAGAGATAAATTAAATTAGAAGGCTTTTAATTCAGATTAAATAAATAAACTAGATTAGATCTATTAGATAGATTTAATTAATATATTTTTAATCCAGATTCAAAATTTGAATTTCAAAATTAATGCGGATTAGTTTTGAATATAATACGCCTATCAGGTTTAGAAAAACCTACGGGACTTTTGTCGAGCGTATTAGAAAGCCGCGAGAAACCCTAGAACAAAAAGAAGAGAGACGAAAGTACGAAGGCGCTAGCACGCTGCCGCAGTCGTGTTCGAAGATTATTCGTGTGGATACCGGTAGAGGAATGTGATTCGTAGAGTCGACTTCTACTGATCGAGAAGGTAGCCCACCAGTTCAAATAGTACGAGACGCGGACAGGTTTGCCGTAGGTATGATTCGGATTCTTTTAACCTTGATTTAAACATGGTTGAGCGATCCTCAGAAGGGATTCGTAAAGTTTTTAATTCCGCTGCGTGTACGGATCCCAACAGAACCTTGAGAAGAACTGTCACTGTGTTTGTATTTGTTCGAATAAGGTAAACGATGTTTTTTTGTTTTGTTTGGTATGGTCTTAACGTTGTATTCTACGAATTTTTAATGTTGATCACACACGAGGACAATGCTTTGTTTGTTTCCTTTTTGTCGGAAAAAATGAAGATAATTGAAAAGGACAATGAAGATGGGAACTATTTATTATATTTTTTTATCTTTTAGATGAGGGGCAAGAAACGAACAAAAAAACATAAAAACATCTAATCCTCCCTATCGTTGTCGGAGGGGGAGAAGATGTCGTCATCAGAAGGATGTTACTCAACGTCATGGGCGTCAAGTACCGCGTTCAACTTGTTGTTGACTATGTGATAGACCTGAAACAGTTGGCCCAAGCGTCGGTCGATATGTTTGACGTGGGCTAGAAGGTGCTGCATCATATGGTAGAATGACGGGTTCAGAGGCAACGGAGGAGGGTAAGGAGGTTGAAGAGGAGGACGAGGAAAAGGAGGACCGGGTGGTGATGGGGTAGCCATTACGTTGGAGACTAGGTAGTGGAGGAGGACGGTGGAGGTTGTAGAAGTGATGGAGAAGCATGTGGAGAAAGTAAAGTAACAACGGGTTTAAATAGAGAACTCATCCTGAAGAATATGAAATACCGGAAACTTTAACGAGGAGACGCATAGTTGGGAAGTTTATCTGGAAGCCGAAGAGACTCTGAATCATTCATTTGAACAGAGTCTAAGGATACGACTTTGCTATTTGAGTAATTTGAAAAGAATGAACTCTTAATACCGGATATTGTAAAAGATCCGTTCTTAAAAGTAATATTTTTAAAGAAAAAATTCTTTCTTTTAAAAAAATTGAATTGGAAAAAATAAATGAATTTTAGTACCGGATACAATATAAAAGGTAGGTCTTAAAAGTAATTGATTTGATTGAAAAAATAAATAATATACTTTTAGGACCAGATTTATGTTAATAGGACGGTCTTTAAAGTAATTGAATTGAAAAAATAAATAATATAATTTTAGGACCGGATATATGTTAATAGGACGGTCTTAAAAGTAATTGAATTGAAAAAAAAAGACTTTTAGGACCGGATATTTGGAAAATACGCTCTTAAAGTAGAAACACTAAATTCATTTATAGCAATTGAATCCTAGTTCATTCTCATCATCAATTGCGTATCTCTCCCCGCTCTCTCGCCCTTATTAATCGCTTTCACACTACCTCTCTCTGTCCTTATTAACTCCTCACTACCTCATAACTCCACACTACCTAGCTCTCTACCCCAACTGGTCAAACCATGGTTAGATACAAGATAACCGCTCGTAGGGGTACTCCTGAAGCTCGTGCCTTTGGTAGATCGTTATACGGGGCGCCTCAAGCGAGAATGCGTTCTATTATGACCGAAGAGTCTCGGGTCGTTAGACCCATTGTTATTTCAGATAATGAAGAGATTGCCGCACCCCCTCTCCAACCTCCTGGCCCCAGCACGCCTACCGCTGACCCCTCTCCTCTTTCCTCTAATGATGCATTGCGGCTGATGCGAATAACACAGGAACTTGCTGATCTCTGGCGCGAAGTTAATGCTACTCACGCTGATATCGCCAAGGCATTGGAGGATAATAAGCTTTAGGGTGTTTAATCAGATTCTTGTTGTTGATAATGCTCATTTTGTTTTTTTTTTCTTGTGTACATGCATTTTCTCCAGTAATGTATGAAGCATTAAGAACAAAGCTTGTGTCTTTTTTTTTGTTCATATTCTCCAGTAATTAAAGAAGCTTATTCTCCGGTTTTCCTTTATTTTATTCATTCGATTCTTCTTTGCTGCTCGCCAAAGCCAATCCTCTTTTTATTGGTTTGGTTAATAAATGAGGACCTTTAGGACCTATACTTTATAAGTGTCTGGTCTAAAAACTATTTGACTTTTAGGACCGGATGTTTTATAAAACTCCGGTCTTAAAATTAAATGAATAGTAAAAATTTAGGACCAAAGTCTTCTAAACCTCCGGTCTTAAAAACTAAATTAATAAAATTGCTTATCTTTAGGACTGGATAATTTATAATTAACCGGTCTTAATAAAATTCAAAATACTAAAACACGTCTCGTCGCGGGAAAATTAATTTTTTCTCTACGAACTTCTCTTGTCGCGCCGAAAGTGATTACTCGGGTTCTCGTTTCCGGTGTTTGTGTGTTGCTTCGTCATTTTCTTCGCATTGCTCTCTCGACAATCACTTTCTGGTTCCTTAGCTAAACGTCTATAGACCAAGCTGTAAGAGGTGTTTCGGTTATATAACTTTATGATTTTCCTGCTTATCGTTCTGGGTTTTTCATGGGTTGAACGAAATCGATGAAATGTTCTTGTGGGTTTCTCTGTTGTTTATGAATATTGTATTTTGAAGATTATATTTGCACTTTAGACCTACCCAACTAACCAACAATTGTTTTTAGGTTACTCTTCTTTATCGCAACATCAACATTCGTGGCGGAGAAGAAAGACGCGAAAAAACACATTTGAATTTATATCTACATGAGTCCACAAGACCTTCATGCGATGCATTAAATTTCTTCGTCATGCATTTATTTTGCTTCTTGGATTCAACGTGATAGATTTTTTGGAACGGAGGCTTGTACAACTGTACACCGGCCACAAACGTACGATTATGTACCGGCTTATGGCGTTGACTATCTTTGTTATGGACCCGATAGCTCACAGACGGTATCGTCCGGGACCAATACCCGTCATATTTACGATCCGAACCGGTAGAATCGAGAGGAAGACCGGAACTTCGTATATGTTGAAGATGCTGTTACGGCCACGATAGTTCAACTCGCTCTTACGTAGGAGACAAGCATTAATAATATATGTTGTTTTGTGTGCATATTTATTACTAATTCCCTATTCCTATCTCTTGTTATAAATAAAAAGGTATAAACCTAAAGAATGGCGAACCTAGAGAAATAGGGGAGTCGTGGGACTGAGGCCAAACTAGAGTAGAGGGCGTGGTCGCGGGGACATTACCTCGAAGAAGTCAACCTTAGGCAAAGAGAATGTGACCGTGGAAGTGAGAAATTTGCAAGAAGTAAAGCAAATCTTTTAAGAGCAAAATACTAATCTGCAATTGAGATCCATGGGAACCTTAAATACGATCTTTGTGGTCTTAAGGCTGTCCTAAAGGGACCGCAAGGCCCGAGTTGGCAATCTACAAAGTGGTAGGAGAAGAAGAGGCGCGAGAAAACACATTTGAATTTTGAATTTATATGCTACAGTGAGTCCAAGACCTTCATGCGATGCATTAAATTTCTTCGTCATGCATTTATTTTGCTTCTTGGATTCACTGTGATAGATTTATGACCAAAAGTGATTCTTTGTTATGCATTTAATGGGCAAGTTTCTCCGTAAAAAAAGAAGACATAACCGACATTGAGCATATATATGCATTTGGAGTTGGCTTATTTTATATGCAAGTTTCAATTTTTTCGGATTATGTATGTTAAATCTTTCCGTCTATAGGAATTCTACTATGGATCACAGTTGGATAAATGTTTTACGGACGAGTGTTGAATATCGAAATAGGGTGAGGGAATTTATAGAATTTGCTAAACAAAATGCCCATGATGATAGTGGGAAGTTTTATTGCCCTTGTGTAAAATGTTTGAATGAGAGGCAACTAAGTCCTGAAGTTATACACACACATTTAATTTGTGAAGGATTTTGTAAGACGTATACAGTATGTGTATGACATGGTGGAAAAATGCCAAGTGGGTTTCAACATGGGGAAGTGGGATAATGACACAAATATGGATGATCACATAGAGGACATTATTCGTGATGTAGGAGAAGAAGCTTTTGATCAATCACATGCATATTGTAATATGTGCAGTGATGCAGAGACCCCGCTATACCCTGGGTGTAAAAAATATCAATTGTTGAACGCTATATTGAAATTGGTAAGCTTGAAGGACGTCATGGATGGAGCGACAAGAGTTTTTCTAAAATGCTTGAGGTTTTCGCGGACATGCTTCCGGATGATAATGTGTTGCCGCACCGATACTACGATGCTAAGAAAATAATTTGTCCAATGGGGATGGAGTACAAAAAGATTCATGCATGCCTGAATGATTGCATATTGTATAGAAAAGAGTTTGAAGAGAAGCAGAATTATCCGGTATGTGAAACCCCAAGGTACAAGTCAAATAAGGGGCCTGCAAAAGTGTTGTGGTATCTTCCAATCATACTAAGGTTCAAGCGGTTGTTTGCAAATGAAAATGATGCAAAAAATTTGAGGTGGCATGGAAATGAGATGATTTCTGATGGAAAGCTTCGACATCCGGTCGATTCTTCTCAATGGAAGAAAATCAATCATTTATTTCTAAACTTCGGTGAAAGACCTAGGAACCTTAGACTTGCCCTTAGCACGGATGGAATGAATCCCTATGGAAGCCTTAGAAGCATACATAGTTCATGGCCTGTACTCCTAATTATTTACAACTTATCTCCTATGTTATGCATGAAACGAAAGTACATCATGCTGTCTATGTTGATTTCGGGACCAAAACAACCCGGAAATGACATTGATGTTTACCTTTAGCCCTTGATCGAAGACTTGAAGGAGTGTTGTGAAGAAGGTGTCGATGTTTTTGACTCCTTCAAGAAGGAGGTGTTTAAAATGCAAGCCATGATATTTTGTACTATAAACGACTTCCCAGCATATGAGAACTTGTCAGGGTATAGTGTAAAAGACCATAAAGCATGTCCAGTTTGTGAAGAAGGCACACGCTACCATCAACTTCAACATGGAAGAAAGACGGTTTATCTTGGACATAGGAGATTTCTTAGATGGGGCCACCTACATGGCCAAGAGTATGAAGATGCTCTGGTGGCATTGATTAGGGAGCAAGTTTATGAAAAGGTCAAAAATATTAGTGTCATCTTCGGTAAGACTGCAAAGAGTATAAAAGAAACAAATATATGGAAAAAGAGATCTGTATTCTTCGATCTTCTATATTGGCGCAATCTTGATGTGAGACACTGTATTGTTGTCATGCATGTGGAGAAAAATGTATGTGATAGTATTGTTGGCATGCTTCTCAACATACAAGGTAATTCCAAGGATGGTGTGAAGGCAAGATTGGATTTGCAAGCAATGCAAATATGCGAAGACTTACATCCAAGGCCATATGGGAAGAGAACTTATTGTCCCCCGGCTTCTCACACTTTGTCTAAGGTTGAGAAACGAAGTTTTTGTGAGTGTTTACATGGCACAAAAGTTCCCTCGGGGTATTCTTCAATTTTTAAGAGGCTTGTATCGATGAACGACTTGAAATTAGTAGGCCAAAAGTCTCATGATTGTCATGTCTTGATGCAACAGATACTCCCAGTAGCTATTCGAGGCATCGCCGAATATGATCTTCAACACATTTTGACTAGACTTTGTTTCTTCTTCAATGCGGTTTGTAGTAAAGTTTTCGAGATTGAAAAGTTGGATGAATTGGAGAATGAAGGATATCTTATCTTGTGCCAACTTGAGAAGCGTTTTGTTTCTACATTTTTTGACATCATCGTTCATCTAATTGTTCATCTAGTGAGGGAGATAAAGTTGTGCGGCCCTATCCATTTACGGTGGATGTACCCAATTGAAAGATCTATGAAATTCCTAAAAGGGTATGTGAATAACACATACCGGCCAGAAACATCAATTGTTCAGAAATATGTTTCTGAAGAAGACATGAAATTTTGTCAAAATTATTTGTCCAAAGTAAGACATATTGGGCTTCCTAAACGTTAGCATGCTGAAGGGGGTAGATGAGGGGCTTCAGTAAGGAGTGTGGATCCTGATGAATTGCCACAAGTCCACTTATACATCTTGAATAATGTTGATGAAGTTCAAGCCAGGATAACTGCACATAAAGAAGCTGTAAGGAAAGAAAACCATCAAATGACTGAACAAAGGTTGATTAGGGAGCATAACAGAACTTTTGCAAACTGGTTCAAACAAAAGGTCGAGGGAGAGGAATGTGTTTATGATACAATCAAATGGTTAGCACGTGGTCCTGAGGTTGATGTCATAAGTTGGAATTCGTATGTGATCAATGGTTATACATTTTACACGAAGTCCCTAGATGATAGGAGAACCGTCCAGAATAGTGGTGTTATGTTAGAGGCTGAATCTATGCACTTCTCCAGTTCGAAAGACAAGAGGCCTAAATTGGCAGTCATGCCATATTATGGGGTTATTGAAGAAATTTGGGAGGTGGACTATGTTAAAATTAGATTTCCCATTTTCAAATGCAAGTGGGTTAATGTCAATAATAGTGTTCAGATCGATCGGCTAGAATTTACATTAGTCGATGTCAATAGTAGAAGTTTTGGAGATGAACCTTTTATTATGGCAGACCAGGCGAAACTAGTGTTCTATATCACTGATCAAGAAAATAAAATGTGGTTTGTAGCTCTCCAAGGAAAAAGGGTCATTGATATTGATGACGAAATTCATTCAAATTATGGTATTCCTGAGAGTACTCCTTTTTCAAGGGCTCTATCGGACATGAATGAAGAAGATGAAGCGGATAATGAACCCGGCATAAGAAATGATCATCAAGAAGGGAAATGGGAGGATATCCCTTTATAAAAGAGTCAATTCATAAGGTAATATTCATATGCAGAATTCTTTGAAAACTTTAAGGTTTTAACTATATTCCTTCTATATATGTTCTTAAACAATGTCATTGACTATGAAGTTTGTTCTTGCTTTATTTTTGTGGCAGGATCTGATCCAAAGGGGCATGTTATATGTAAAAGAGGATGTTATGTTGTTGGGTGGGAATCAGATGAAGGTATGGTGAATATTATATTGGGCATGTATGTTGATTTATGTGTTGTATTTGTAACTCATTGTATTTGTAAGTAAGTTATCTTATTTTATATATTCATTTAGATGTTGTACTGTCATAGTATAATCATTAATTAAGAGGCCGCATAACTCATGGTGAATAATATTTGTATTCTTTTCCCAATTCAATTTATTCATAATGGATTGTTCATAGCTTGTAGTTTAAAGTATCGAATTTTATGTGCTGGATTGGGTTGTGGATTTGTGTATATATATGATCAAGAAGAACATAACAGGGAAAAAATTTGAGAAAATTTGGACCAAAAATAAATACGTCGGTCTTAAAAGTTCAAATTTTAAGACCGGATGTATTTATATGTCCGGTCTTAAAGGTCAGGTGTACATATTTGATATTAGGCCGGTCTTGAAAGTTGGTCTTTTAAGACCGATGTATTTATACATCCTGTCTAAAAATTCAATTTTTAAGACCGGATGTATTAATCATCTAGTCTTGAAAGTCAGTCTTTTAAGACCGGTATAATTAGTCGTCTGGTCTTAGAAGTCGCTATTTCTTAGACCGGATTTGTTTTTGTTCGGTCTTAAAATGTCGATCTTTTAAGAGCGGCCTATTTTTTGTCCGGTCTTAAAAGTTGAGTTTTAGGACCGAACAAAAAATATTTTAGGTCTATATAGTACGATTTTTAAGACCTAATGTTGTAAATGTTCGGTCTAAAAGAGTTTCTTTAAGGTTGGTTTGACTCTAGTCTTAAAAGTTAGACTTTTAATACCGCTTGGAACAAAACCGGTCGCTTGTCCGGTCTTACGATGCCTCTTTTATCCGGTCTTAAAAGCCTTTTTGTACCCGTGCCATTAATAAATAAATAATAGGTAAAAGTGAAAGTGTACTTTACTTATCGTACCATAAATCTCTTAAGCTCTTATGTTTATGTAGCATGACTAATATTTAGGTAAAATGACAGAAAAATATTATTTAAATTATAGAAACCCCTAAAATATATACTAAATTAGTAAAAGAACAAATATGTGATCTAGGAAGAATCTGTGATTTTTAAGTTTGAGTATGTACTTGAGTATAAACAATTATAACTTAAGAATAGCAATTAGCATTACTAGAAAAAAGGATTTGTAGACTGGTTTTAGGTCCGGTCTTGTATTAACCGGTTTAGAAAGTCTATCCTTATTAAGACTGGACTTACAACCGGTATTAAAAGTTACTTTTTCAAATCGGTTGTTTAAATGACTGATGTTAAAAAGTTTCAATTTATAACAAAAAATGCCCACTCTAATTTCATACCCTATCTTAAAAGTGGACTTTTTTTTTATTGAAAAAAATGCACATTTTATTTTGTTTCAATAAGCCCGATTGGATATTGTTATATCTAAAAGATATATTATGGAATATAAATTCTATAAACAACCTTAAAAGAAATGCAATCGACATAAAAATAATTATAACTAACAACCTTGAATCTAAGCCTTATATTATTATATAATTATTTAATCTTAATTCTACCATTTGTTTTTTCAAGGTTTACTTTTTTTGCTTGCATTTTCCCCACCTCTAAAGAAGTTAGATGATTTTTTAGTGTTAGATTTAGTGGATGCAATTTTAGGCCCGTTACTGCATGCTATTGACACATGATTCATATTGTGAACATCCTTATGGTTGAATTTAGCTACCTATGGATCGATTGCTAGGTTACCATACTTATGCATTTTGATCCTTCTAGACCTCAAATATGAAACATGGCTCTGACCTACCCCAGTCTCAGGTGATAAAGGATAATATTCTTATTTAATGAACCTGAGTATAATAGAGTAAATATACAAGTATGAGAATTGGATTTTTTATGTGTGAGTATGATCTCATGGGGAGATCTTGGTTGAGAAGGAAACCAAATTGAAGGTCAATAATTAGGAAGTAATAGACTAGGTGAAATACTAGTGACGAGGTGAGGATTAATAACTCTAAATTGGAGGATGAGATGATCATCACTCAAAAGGATAAATTTGTTGGACTGGGTGCTAATCCAATCTAACGATGTTTTTTTTTTCAAGCATTGATCACTCAGGCTACATTTTTCATTGTCTAATTTAGACGTTTTAATCATTAACCTGTCAATGCTAACTCCACCTAGTCGAGTAGCTCCTTATTATTGGACTGGGTGCTAATCCAATCTAACAAATCTTTTCCTTTCAAGCATTGATCACTCAGCCTACATTTTTCATTGTCTAATTTAGACGTCTTAATCATCACCCTATCACTACTAACTCCACCTAGTTAAGTAGCTCCTTATTATTGGCCTTCACTTTGATTTTCATCTCAATTAAGACCTTATCACACAACTGAATTCAATTATACAAAATAGAATTTTTAAGTTTGTATATCAACCACGTTAGACTTAGCTTCATTAAATAGGATACTACACCTTTATCACCTAAAACTAAGGTAAGCCAGAGCCATATTCTATTTGAAATCTCAAAAGAATCAAAATGCCTAAGATTTGTAAACTTAGCACCCAAACCAAGGGTGGTTGCATTCGACTCTAGGGATGACCCACAATACAAACTGTATCTACAACTCCCATACATTGGGGTTAAAATTACAATCGACATTCTCACCCAACACTCAATAATGATCTAAGCCCTTTTAAGGAGGGGACATCCAAACAAACAAAAAACTTGAAAATAACAAATGTATGGTAAATAAGATTCAATTAACATACATGTACGCAAACTTTTGTCCATGGAATTCACAATGATTGGATTTGCGAAACTTGTCATTATGAGAATGATATAAGGGTTAAGGTGGAGATTGGCCAACGAACTATTACCCGAGGAGCATCTGGCACAAACATTAATTGAGGGTACCTTAATTATCAATAAACAATTTAAAAGTGAAAATAAGTACCAAATAACAATTAAAAAAACAACTATCATAATTACGTTAAAATATGAGGTATTGGTGGAGGACGGTGGCGAAGACACTGAAGAAAAGAACAGTTATGCCTTCTTGTTGGATAAGGCAAACACCAACAGAGATGGGACCCATGCAAGCAGGCGCTGTGGTAGTAGCGGCTGTTGCTTATGGCATCGGAGGGATGGACCCAGGGTGCAAGGCGCGTGCCGGTCGGAAGCTGTGGACTGCTGGATTTGGTTTCGGTGTGTGATTCTCACCCTGAAGCTGCATACGGACCTTGATGATTTCAAGAGGGTGAGTGGAACACCCAGAAACAATGGAAGCTTTGGAGACGTTGACGTCGCCAACACTGTGACAGTTAATGGAAGACGGAGACACCAAGACAGTGACGAGGTAGTTTAATGGCATTGTGTGTTTTTTTTTTCACTTTTTGTGTGTTTTTTTTTTTACTTTTTAATTGTTGATTGATAATTAAGGTACCCTCAATTAATGTTTGTGCCAGATGCTCCTCGGGTAATAGTTTGTTGGCCAATTTGCACCTTAACCCATGATATAATGAAATTAAATTATTGTTATAATCACAAGTTTCGCAATCCCAACCATAACGAATTCTATGGACAAAAGTTTGCATACACTAACTAACCATAAATAATATATAGCCAGTAGGGAAAAAAAAGTAAAGTAAACTTTCATGTATCACACAAAGAACATACAAGAAGGCAACAAGAACAAAAGGAATATCATATTTATACTTTTGGAATGAAGGCTTTTTTTTTCCAAGTCCTAAAGGAAGAGTTTGCATGTATCTGTAACCTCAAACTGTGTTCATCTGATCCCTTGTTTTCAATTACAATAAGTTACATATTAGATCATATTATTTAACGATCTTCACATGTGTACAAAAATATAAGTGATAGCTAGAAAAAAAAAATCACTCAATTTGGTGCTTTTCACATGTCTTTTCAGCACTCTTTATACTCCTTTCTATAATTAAAAATGATAAATTTGTAATAAGCAAATTAAACACAAATCCACTATAAACAAATAAATATGATGATGATGAGAATGATACAATAAGGCAACAAGCACAAAAGAATATCATATTTATACCTATTTTTTCATTTTCTAAGTCCTACAAGAGGAGCTTGCATGTATTTACGACCTTCAATTGTCTTCATCCAATTCTCTGTGTTATGTATGCAAATGCAATGCAAGTCATGAGCATGTGTACTACATAACATAATTATTGCACATGCAATGTACTAAATATGTTCACAAACCACATTGCATTTGGATCAAGCAACAAATCAAATAATACTGGCCTCTTCATAAACTCTTCACACTCAAGAATATATGATCTATTTGGCACTCATTGTAGGTTTGTGCTATGTGTGGCTGTGTTGATTGGCCAGAATTAGCACTACTTGCTTCAAATTCAATGTATTAGGTACAGACCATATGTTCACGAGCTACATTAAACTTGCAGCAAGCATAAATATACTGGCCTACCCACACCACCACAAATATCACATATGAGACACTTCTCAAGACATGAATATATGGTCATGTGCAGATTTCCATCACATGATGTAAGGGAAAAAATTGAACTTTCAATATAAGGGTTTCAACAAAGAAGGAAAAGAAGTATCAATGGTTTGTAAAAACAAAGAAAGACAATGATTAAAACTTCTATGCAAATAAAGACAACAAAAGGAATACTAATAGAACGCTAGAGCAAAACAACTATTAAGGGTTTAAGAAAAGCAACAATTTTTACCGAAACTGAGAGCAAAACGACGACGACAAAGAGGAGAGCCCAATAGAAAGGAATATCAAGCCATCCCAACACCATAGAGAGACATATCACATCAGCCGGAGGCGACGAAGAGAAGAAAAGTGCGGGCGTGGGACTAAGAGGGGCTAAAGATGAAGACTGAGTGCGAAAGTAAGTATACATACTAGGGCAATCTTTTCTAGATCGGTTCTCATTAAAGACCGTTCTCAATACGTAAAAAACATCTTTAATTCATAACAACATCGTATTTTAAATCAACCGGTCTAAAATGTAATTTTTGGAACAGGGAAATAAAATTTTAGAAACAAGAACTTTCATGTAAAGGATGAAACTTTTTCATCAAGAGGTTAATAATATGAGATAGATGATCATGAACAAAAACTATCAAAAGACCTAAAAGACAAAAACGTTTTCATTAATCATCACTTAAAGGTGGCAACTAGGGATGTTCAAAGTGTCCCGGCCAGGTCCCAAACATTTTGATCTCGGAATCTCCCGTCCCATTCGGACTGTGACATATTGGGACCGGGTTTGGGATGGGAACCGAGATCACCCTTGAGATCCCGGTCCATGTTTTTTTAAAATGATTTTTTCTCTCATAAATTAAATTACCCTTTTATTTTTGTATTTTTTATCCTATAAATTAAGCTATCTTTTGATAATATGTGTATCACATTTTTAGTTGGAGTTAAATTGCATATATCATGATGCTAATCCTAACTATAAATTGTATAAAGATTATAATGAATATAAAAATTGTTAGTTCTCAATGTTTTGATGATAACAAAGTTTATGTTTTTGATGAAGTTCTTAGCTTGCTCGAGCACCCCCAGGGTCTTGCCCGAGCATCATCGGGTTCTAGAAAGGAAGAAGTGATGGATGATTAGTCATCATCAAACACACCGAGCTTGCGAGCATCATCGAGTCAAAGACGAAAGCAGCATGATTGAACAATCATGCTTGAGCAAGATAAAATTCCTTGCTCGAGCAGCATCAAGGCAAAAGCAAAACATTGCCTGCAGGTACACCATGCTCGAGCAACGTCACTGGAAGCACTTCCCTTTGCCTTTGTCTATAGCTTGCTTGAGCAAGCATTGCACCATGCTCGAGCATCAACGAAGCATATCATTTTCAAGCTTCTGTGAAGAAGCTTGCCCGAGCATGAATATACTCATGCTCGAGCACCATGTAGTAGCAAAATATCTTTGCTCGAGCATCAGCGACCAAGCATGTTTTTAACTGACACATACGAAGCTTGCCCAAGCAAGTTGGGATTATTGCTCGAGCAAGGTTCCTCTGATCTTTAAATACTCGTTTGCAGATTTAAATACTCATTGTGTTATCCTCTTCGTCTTTATATGATACTCATTATTATTCTTAAATGCTTTTAACCAATTTGTTAATGAGTTGCAGAAGGTCTCCGAATAGATTAACATCATACTTAAGTTTTGAAGCACTAAAATTATCATGCACAAAGCCAACATCGAAACAGGGTAGCCCATAACCGAAAAATCACCGGAACAATGTTTTAAGCTATCCTTTATCTAAGGCAACATGAATAACAACTGTAAAGTATCTCAACCAAGAAGACAGTATCAAACACTCAACGGTTTAATATTGATGAGCTATCAAGCAGCGAAAGTTTCGTTAAACAGAGACAATGCACGAAATCCAATTAAGGCGAAATAGGTGCAGATGCTTAAATGCTCACAACAGACATATTCAAACGGACAAATTCAAATCCTACAACGGTCTTTATTCTATAACTACTATAAATACTCGAAGGATTGAATTCATTGAAAAAAAAACAACCAGCGCATACAAAGTTAAAGTTTGCAATTGTTCAAATTGTATTATGATCATACGGATATTTCTAAGCTTCAGTATTTATCATTTCACTCTGTGAGAGAGTTTTACTACTTATTTTACAACTCATTTAAAATCTCAAGATAGAGGTATCTTGAGTGTGGGTGTACGACTACAACTTGTAAGGGGGAGTGAGTCCTAGAGAGAAAGGATCATCTTGAGTTACGAGTGTGTAAGCGTGTTTTGTGAGATAGTGGAAATCCCGAGTGTGTTTGGGACTGGACGTAGGTCAAGGAGTTGGACCAAACCAAAAGATAATTTCTCTCGTGTCATTTATCCTTAAACTCTCTCTTTGCTTTCCTCGCTTACTCATCATAAAACGAAAAGAATTTTGAGATCACCTATTTTCCCCCTCTAGGTGATATTCCACCTTCTTCAATAATTATAATAATAATAATAATAAGAGAAAATAATAGAAAAATACCATTTGAACTTCACAATCCTGTGTCACAGAGAAGTTCAACTAATATAAAATGTTGATATGACTCGAGTCACTCTACTTAACTCGAGTTACATATTCTAAATTCTTCTTTGTTTGAAAATCATAGAACAATGACTCGAGTCAATGGTACATAACTCAAGTCAAATTACTTGCAATTCTTCTCTGTTTGAAATGGTTACACTATGACTCGAGTCAAGCTTGCATGACTCGAGTTACATGACTCAAGTCATCAGAGAATGACTCGAGTCAATAATATCAGCTTTTCATTATCTTCACTGTCGTAACCTGAAAATCTTTGGGTACTTCATATTATTGATTCTTACTATTCCTAACCAAGTTTAATCAGTTTTCTATTGAGTTTCAGACATGATTAACAAGTTTTAAACTTAAAATTATCATAAAGCAAAATTGTGTCAGACACATTAAATGTTGGAACAGAGACGAAGCATTAAAATGGAAAATGGACTTCTGAGCAATGATAAAGCATTCCGGCCATTCCCAGTCAACATTCTAACTGAGTCTCAACGGACAAATCGAATGAAGAATGTCAACAGAGAATAACGGCAACATCGGAAGATACGAAGAGACAAAGCAGCGTTAAAACTCAACTTATATATTCATTACTCACAACGGCTCATTAATCTCTTCTCAACGGTCATTAATTGCAAGCAACTATAAAAGCCAGAAGCATTCAAGTCTTCACCTACCAAAACTCTGCGCATTCAATTAGTGATTTAAGCATTTACTGTTTCTACTCATAGAGAGAATATCCTTTGATATCTGTACTTCAGTGATTATCATTATCCACTCTTAGAGAGAGTATCTTTTATTGAAATCATTCATTGTAAGAATCTCAAGTCGTGGGACTTGGAGATTGGGTTATTTGATTACAACTTGTAAGGGGGAGTAAGTTCTAGTAAGAGAATTACTCCAAGAGTTACAGAGTGTGTAATCATTTGAGTTAGTGAAATCCCGGAGAGTCTGGGGACTGGATGTAGATCGAGGATTTAGATCGAACCAGTATAAATTGCTTGTGTTCAATCTCTCCCTATCCTACTCTGTTCATCTCTATTTCACTGACTGTTAACAGAGTATTTTTGAGAAGAAAATTTTATATCCCCAATTCACCCCCTCTTGGTGATATTTCGTCTTTCAGTGGAAGCTGTAGAGGAGGAGGAAAAGGAGGACGAACAGAATTAGCCCTGACATGTACCTATTGATATTCTAGAGAGGAGAAGAAGAGAGGTTGAATCTAAAGAAACAAAAGCAATGAGGAGTTTAAATAGACAAGATAGATGAAGATAAAGATTACATTTATTGAAAGATTTCGAAGAAACGAATAGTTGGGAAGTTTATCAGGGAAGCTTAAGAAACTCTGAAACATTTAAGATTGGGTATAAAGAAACGATAGTATTTAAAAGAATATTTAAACCGGATGTATAAGCATCCTGTCTAAAATGAATTTACATTTTTAAATTTTATCATTATTTAATACTTATCGACACTGCATTATGTTACAATCAGTCTAGGAAATATTATTTAGACGCACGTAAGTACAACCGGTGTTGAGTTGTATCAATATTTAGAAAAATGCAACCGGTCATACTTTTTAAACCTTCTCTGCCTATAGAGGTCTAGATATGATTAAGGGGTGGAAATAGGCCAGGCCAGGCTTCACCCTTAACAGGCCTGGCCTGTTAGGCAAGGAAGTGGCCTAAGACTGGCCTGTGGCATGTAACAAGCTTATTTTTGGGCTTAAGCCTGGCCTGTGGCGGTTAAGAGGCCTGTATTTTTTAAAATCTTGTACTCAGGCTAACAGGCCACCGGCCTCAACGTAAAACAGGCCGAAAATAGGCCAACGGTAAACAGGCCTAGTTTAAACAAGCCTTACATAAATTATTCCTAATGATCTAAAATACATAAAAAAATGAAATCAAATACAACAACATAACATTACCATGGATAAAGTTCATAACATGCATGAATGAAATAATATCCCATGAATAAAGGCTAAACCCTCGAAAAGAAAACAATGAATAAAGTTCATGTTTACACTTTTTAATCAGTAATACAAACAAAGATATGATCAGTGAAAGACAAATATCACCAAGAGGGGGTGAATTGGGGATATAAAATATTCTTCTCAAAATACTCTGTTAGCAGGTAATGAAACAGAGATGAATAGAGTAGGATAGGGAGAGATTGAACACAAGCGATTTATATTGGTTCGGTCTAAATCCTCGACCTACGTCCAGTCCCCAGACTCTCCGGGATTTCACTAACTCAAATAATTACACACTCTATAACTCTCGGAGTAATTCTCTCATTAGAACTTACTCCCCCTTACAAGTTGTAATCAAATGTCTCAATCCCAAAGTCCCAATACTTTGAGATTCTTACAAAGATTGTTAAACAATAATGAACTCTCTAAAAGAGCAGATGTATAAACACTGAAGGTTTAAATATCCAAAGATATTGTCTGTAAGAGTAGAAACAGTAAATGCTAGTGTTGCTAATTGAATGCACAGAGTTTCGGTGGTTGTGGATTTGAATGCTTTTGGCATTTATAGTTGGTGGCATTTATGACCGTTGTAGAAGCTTGAAGGATATCCGTTGAGACTCTTTGAATTAGCCGTTGAGAGTAATAAATATTTCCGTTGAAGAATGTTTACTCGGACTACTCGTATTCTCTGAAGATTTATCGTTGACATTCCTTATTCAAATTGTCCATTGAGACTTAGTAAGAATGTATGAAGGAAATAGTCGTGAAACTGTATCGTTGCCCAGAAGGTCATTTTGCCGAAATGGTGAATATCTCTGCTTTGCATTATATGCTTCTGACACATCGTTGCTTTATTGTAATTTAGTGTTAATCCATATAGTAATCTTCTGAAACTCATTAACAAACTCATTAAACATAGTTAGGAAAAATAATGAGAGAAGATACAAAGTAAACAAGCCATACTTAGAGATTTGACAGGGTTTGGAACTAAGGTTTTTCAAACTGATACATATTGGCTCGAGTCAACACTCTGGCTAGAGTCAAATTACTTTATAGAGGCACTCTAGGCTCGAGTCATGAGATTTAGGCTCAAGTCTGGACGTGAACTCGAGGTACACTGTGTAGGCTAGAGGTGAAAATGTCATTTGAAAGTAACGGTCAAAAACTTGGCTCGAGTCAGCAGAAATTGGCTAGAGTCAAAATTTGCATTCTGATAAATTTAGACAGGAGATTGGCTCGAGTTAGATGGATTAGGCTGGAGCCAATCTGACAGATAGAATGCAGACTGAATTTTCACAAAATAAAAACACTTTGTTTCAAATCATAAACCAAGATTCTTTATAAGGGTTAGTTATCATCAAAACAAACATTGGGAGCTAACAATCAGCAGATTTCATAACTAAAGCATTTCAATTTCCTCCAGAATTGACAAGCATGGATGAGCATATCTGATCAGTGAACAAAGATCTCTCCAAAATAATTGTATCAGTTAAACAAAGCTTCCAAAACAAGACAAAGAATCAAGAAATAATAGCAAAACTTAACATGTTCTGGCTGGGCTCATAATGTAGGAGTCATAAGTCACAACACTTAGCAAATAAATATCTTTTTTTTTTAAAACAGACAAGTAAAAGCCAATAAAATCAAGAACATGTGGAATCCAAATGCATCAGATAGCATAATCAAAACAAGTAAGTAATATGGCTATGGAGGAGAGGTCTGAGATTGCTCACTCTCTTTTCACTTTGCTCTCTGAGAATGTCGTTTCACAGTAATCTGCAGCATCACGAAGCTGATACTGAAGTCCTTTAAGCTCCTGCAATCATCATCAACAAAATAAAATAATAAGAAGCAAAAACATTTAAAAGCATGAACACAAAAAAATCAAACCTAGTACCCTTTAATATAATGCAGGTAAGATAGAAACCTGAAGAGACTTGGAAAAACACAAGCTTTCTTCTTCAACCTCAGCTTCTGGGTTTTCACAGGTTGATGCAGAAGAAATGGGTTCCATAGCCAAGCTCTTGTGGGTAGACACAGAGTGAAGAAGATGGGATTTGTGAGCTATGGAAGCTTTTATTTATTTATTTTTTTGGGAAATGGTGCAACAAGAAAACAAAAACAATGGACAATCTGGGATTTCGTATTAGGCACAACACTAAGAAGGTGGAATATCACCTAGAGGGGGGGTGAATAGGTGATTATAAAAAATCTTTCGCTAAGGCTCAAGAATAAACAACAAAGAGAGAGAGAGAGAGAGAGAGAGAGAGAGAACAATGAACACAAGAGATTATATTGGTTTGGTCCAACTCTTGACCTACGTCCAGTCCCCAGAAACAATATGAGATTTCCACTATCTTTCAAACATCAATACAATTACACACTCTGTACTCGAAGTAATCCTCTCACTCTAGGATTCCTCCCCCTTACAAGTTGTAATCGTACACCCACACTTAAGGTTCCACAACCTTAAGATTTTAACAACTAAAATAATCAAATATTGTTTAACTCCTCACTGAATAGATAAATAATAAACAATGAAGTACAATGAGAATATCTGAAGATATAAGCTCAGTTAATGAAACAATAAATTGTAGTTGAGTCAAATTACTTGCACAGTGTTTCGATAGTTGGAGAATTCAAAGCTTCTAATATTTATAGTTGATGACATTTATGACCGTTGAGAAGCTTGATGCAATATCCGTTGAGACTCTTCAAAATGTCCGTTAGAGATGAAGCACGAAAGGTCTGTATAATCGCCGTCATAAACATTATTTTATTCTTTTCTTCGATTATGACCGTTGGAGTCTCAGCAAAAGGAATGAAATAATCTTGCCCAAAACGTCTTTTGGTAGTACAGAGGCATGTTTGTTGGTTAAGTGTCTCGAATGGGTAAGTGCATTAAATGCTCTGACACGTCAGATTACTTTATTCAAAATACAGAGTTAATCCGCATTCTAATCATCTGGAACTCATTAACAAATTGATTAAATGCAATTAACAACAGCCATGATAGATGATACAAAGAATCCAAAAAAAAAATACTTAGATATTCTCATAATATGTCTTTAAGCACTTTCAGAAACAGAGTCATATTGGCTCGAGTCAAGTTATCACTGGCTCGAGTCAATCCATCGTTCAAGGCATATAGAAGTTTTGAAAATGCTGATTGACTTGAGGCAGACAAAGCATTGACTCGAGTCTAGGCTTAGGCTCGAGTCACAGAAAACATGGCTCGAGTCAAATTCAAATGATCATTCAAAAATATAGAAGAGATTTAACTCAAGGCAAAATAATGAGGCTCGAATCAACCTCTAGACTTGAGGTAGGAAATCATGCTTGACTTAATCGCGAGGGAAAAACATTTGAAAGCCCGATAGACGGGTCTCTGGCTCGAGTCAATAAGTGGAGGCTCAAGTCAAACTTGATTTTTAAATATAATGGTCAAACTTCAGGCTAGAGTCAAAACACACTGGCTCGAGTTAGATGAGTCACAATTTTGAAAAAAACAATTGGCTCGAGTCACTGGATATGCTGGCTCGACTTTAGTCCCAAACTCGAGGCAGGCTTTTTGTGGCTCAAGTCAATATATCATTTTGGCGATATGCAAGAAGGATATTGACTCGAGTCAATAAGCCATGGCTCGAGTCATTCTAACAGCAAAAATATTTAACTAATATGAACCATGTTTTTCGACTGACTAAAGCATTTTGCCTACATACATTGTTTCCAAAGGTTAATAATCATCAAAACACATATAGGGAACTAACACACTAAATGTACGAAAATGAAAAATAAAAAAGTTTCAGTCGTCCCGTGATATTATGTTCTTTTGTTTTCTCAGTCTTCATTTTTTTCAAAAAAAAAAATGGAAATAAGATTAAACAGTGAAATCAAGCAAAATTGTATCAGTTGATGAAAAGAACATAGTGCAAAAAGAAATAAAGCTGGAGACGAGACGCACAGAGATGCTTTTTTGAAGAGTTGATAAAAAGAACATAGTGCATTCAATAGAGATGTAAAGTTTTTTTTTTTTTTGTAATTTAATTTTAGGAAAGATAAATTCGAAGAAACAAGACAAATTAGGGCAGTTGAAGAAATTGAACGAGGTAAATACTTATTAGTAGAAGCGGAGAAACTGAACAAGGCTAAGCACTGAACTGAGAATTAGGGCAGTCAGTCAGTCACTAAGCTGAGAATGAGGAGGAGGAGGAAAGACGAAACTCAGAAGTGCTTGCGTCGCGTCTCGCGTGATTGACTGAGTGACCGAGACGTGCAAAGGCCGACGGTGAGATCGACGACTCGACGAGGCCTGAGATGTGCGACGGCCGACAGTGAGATTAACGACTCGATGAGGCCTGAGACGTGCGACGGCCGACAATGAGATTGAGATTCAAGAGTGACCAGTGGAAATGCAAAATGATTTAAGGTTAGGGACTTTTTCTGATTTGAGGCCGAGGGTCTGAGGACTGAGGACTGAGGACTGAGGGAGGGGCGGAGGACATATTAAGGGCCCGTTTGGTATGGGGAACATTTAAAGAGGGAAAGGAACTTAAAGAAAGGAAAGGAAGGGAGATTGAGAAGGAACTTTAAAAAGTTGAGCTGTTTAGTAGACATGGGAATATAAGTAAGTTGAGGGAAAATAAATTGTTTAGTAAGAAGAATTGGGTGTTGGTTAAGTGGGAAGGTTAGGTAAAATTCCCATAATGCCCCCTAAAAAAGGCAGAAAACATTTTTTGTTTGTTTTGAGAATTGGACAAAAACGATGGAGCCAAACCAAATCGCGTCTTGGTGGAGAAAAGTTTGCAAACTTCAGCATAAAAACCAACCCTACTGATGTTACAGAGCAACATGAAGAAGAGAAGCGGGCCCTAGACAACGGGTAAACCAACCCTAGGCATGCATGTGGCAATGGACGATTCTTTGCACTAGACCAACAAGTACCAGACCCAACCAAATAGTGTAGAAAGCAATTAACAAGCCTCAGTAAAATTAGATGTGAACCATAAGGTTAAATGACATAAAACAGACATAAGATATGCCAAAATAGCCCACAAATAACTTATAAAACTAGTTACACACTAAAGTTGCAAAAGAAGACATTCAAGTTCGAACCAAACAATCAAGTTCGAACTCACATTACAAAATGTCAACCAGTATAGTAAACATGTGAGCAGGAGTAATGACGTTTGGAAAATCAGATACGACTTAACAACAACAATAACAAAAATTAACCAACAAAACCAGATCCCATCTCTTCCTCACTCCCTTTTCCTTCATCACCGTTACCCAACAACCCACACATATACGGCTTAATAACGCATGACAAATCACCCAACTTTCTTCCCAAATCGTAACTCTGCCTCACTCCCCAACTAGAATAGACAGGGCATCAACCATTTTCAAAGCTCACGAAAAGAACAAACCCATTCAACTCTTACCTCGATTCCACCTTTTGATGAGTCTTGCTTCAGTTCCAGCTTCAACTGTCGACGCTTTCTTCGCAAACTCCTTCTTCAAGCTCGTTGATGATGTGGTTTATAACTTTTCAGAGGGGTTTTTTTGTCCCAACAATTCACTCTTCCGGGAACAATTTCAGGATCCCGCCAGTTTTGAAGGGATAGCACTTTCCCGCGTTTGTGGGAAGATTGGGCAAGGTGGGAAGTCCACCTTACCGAAACCTTTGTTGTCAAATGGGTTTTGGGAGTGGGAATTCTGTTATGTTCCTTGGAACTGACGTGAGTTCCTTGTACCAAACAGGCTCTAATTATATTCTATATATATATAAAAAAATCTTAACAGGCTGGCTTGACAGGCCTAACAAACTTATTGGGAGGCCTAGGCCTGGTCTGTTAAGACAAACAAGCCTTAAAATAGGCCTTGGCTTGGCCTTTTAGCCAGCCAGGCCAAGCCTGACCAGACTTTTAACAGGCTAGGCCGTAGACCCCTGATAGGCCCTTGACTTATTTCCACCCCTAGATATGATGGTCTTATAGCCCTTTTTTCTAGTAGTGTAGCAACTTGAGTATACACAATGACACTTTGAGGAGCTGAAGTTGTTAATTCCCATACTCAATTTGTCAACACCCAAATTTTATATTCATACCATATCACCTATTTGTCTCTTTACTAATTTAGTAGACATTTGGGGGGTTTATAATTTAAATAATATTTTTGTCATTTTTCTTAATAGTTTTGTTCAAATACTCCGCTCCTCCTTATTATAGCACATTTATTAAAAGTATTTTGTGGCCTTAAATATAAGACCATATGCAAAATGTAATTAGTATTAATTTTTTTTTATTACACATACTCTTATTAATGGTAATGCAGAGCCGGGAGAGATTCTATAAGAAAGACATTAAAAGTAATTAAGATAAATTGATTTTAACTATAGGATAGAGTTGGGAAAGTAGTAATTATTTTTTTATCATTTAAATTTTAACTAATTTTCTTAATTCTTATGAAGTGGTTAGAATGCTCTTATATTAAGGATTGGGGGAGTGCTTTATATATATATATATATATATATATATATATATATATATATATATATATATATATATATATATATAAATTTAGGGGATTTAAGTACATATCATTGATGAGTTGTGATTTATCCATATTAAAAGCTTAGGAGAGTTACCTATTGCTCCTATAGTGTAGAGTGAGAATCGAAGGTCGGTTCGGCCGGCTCGGCGGGGCTAGCTCTACAGGGCTAGGGCCTAACAGGGCCTGAGGTAAGGAAAATATATGTTTTTCAAAGCCCAACCCGATAGTACCAGGGCTGACCTTACATGACCTGAAAATTACTATTCCAAATTTAAACTATTTTTCCTTCGATTTTTTTTTTCAAAGAAATATAATTAGTAAATTACAATCATTAAAGTTCTAATTTATCAAATAAATGTTATCAACATTAATATCTAAACAATATAGATCATTCAACAAATAAACACATTCATTAATTTGTAATAAAAAACAAATAAACACAAATAATATGTTTTTTCCTTTTTTTAAAAAAAAATATTAAACAAAGAAATCGTTTTATGTAAGCCCATGACAAAATGTCTTTCCCTCTAATAATTTTATGTGTGTTTTTGCAGATTCCTTCGGTTTATGCATGATTTTATTGACATGTAAAAATAATTATACTTATTTTACACAAAATATATTTATAATTTATTACTTATATAATATTATAATATCAAAGTATGTGTTTATTTAATATGAAAACATTCCTTCTTTAAAATTTATAATAACTAATTATGTGTTTTAATACAAAATAATAATAAACATAAAAAAAGGGTTATAGTTTAAACTAAAAAATCTAAGTAATTACAAATAAACACATTCATCAAGTGGAAATCTAAGTAATTAATATATATTTTTTTTTTAAAAAAACTACAATTAAACGGGCCTAACGAGCCCGGCCTCTAGGCCAATTTCAAATTTCGACTTATTTTTTCGAGCCTTAGAAGGCCAGAACTTAAATAAATGGCCCAATTTTCACCTCAATTTCCCGACTCTACTATAGTGACATGAGATTTGATTTTGATCAGGAATTTAGCACTTATTTATGTTATTTATCAATTTTTTAATTTATCCTTATTTATGTTTTCTCAATAGTAATGAAATAAGAGAGAGATAGGAGATTAATAAAGTGATTATGGTGTTTTTAGAGCAAACATATCATATTAATTAACTTAATTAATTTTTTTAATCTAATTAAATTAAGTAAATAAATCTTACCTTAAATGTGTAAATTTTAAAAACTAAGGAACTATTTGTACATAGACTAGAATTTTGTGTAATTGAGACTAAATAATATAATATAATATAATATAGTCCTTGGACGTTAGTGACTGCCTAACTGGGGAGAAATCTCCCAGCTCAAACATCACAGCGAATGAATGAAAGATATAAAGAATTATGTTAGTCAGCAAACTGATCCTCACGAGGATTTCAGGCTCTGGCGACGCCATAGCTCCAAATTCTTCACAATATTCTTCTTCTTCTTCTTTCCTAATTGGTAGTGATGAAGTCCATGAAATCTTCTCCATGGCTCCAACCGTTAATCGCCGTCTTTCTCTCATTCTTAATCGCCTTTCGTGCTTACAGAAGAAAATCTCTCAGTCTTTCTGGAGCAATTTCCGGTTTCGTCGTTATGGCCATTCACATTTCTGTTGGATACAGGTGGTTCTTCCCTCCTTTTACTTACTTGTGTGGCTTTTTCACCCCATTCTTGGGCCATCTTGCGTAGATTTAACGCCTTTTTTCCTTTTTCTTTTTTTTGGGAAAAAGATTTGGGGCTATGATCATTGCGTTCTTTTTCACTTCGTCTAAGCTCACCAAGATAGGAGAAGAAAAGAAGCGAAAAGTTGATCCTGAATTCAAAGAAGGTGGACAAAGGAATTGGTGTGTTGTTCTCTGTGCTCTCTCTTTCTTAAGTGTTAATGAGTACTTAGGTAGTGTTTTTTGTGGTTCACATAGAGCTTTCAATTGATGTCCATTTAAATAAATTAAAAATAACATATGAAGTACGCATGCAAATATACAAAAAGGAAGCAACGTCAAACAAATAGATTCAATAATTGGGCTTGAAACTGAAAAATAGGGAGACAGACATAGAAACAAGAACTGAACAGTTGGTAATCAAGAAAATAAGAATGTAAAAAATGCAGAAAATTAGTCTAACTGAGGACATTGCGAAGTTGTGCTTACAGGGAGGGGACTTGATGAAATTCATTGTGTTGGAGGCCAAGTTGGAGCAATATGGTTAAGGAATGAATGAGTGTACAGAGTTTTTTCTTTTGTGACATCTTTGACACGGCACACCAATAGCCACATGCAGGGGGAAATGATAATCAATTAGAAAAAAAAAATTTGTTCCTCACAGTGGTGGACACTATATATATGCCATATTCATAATGCATTAGCAGGCAGAAAAGCAGAGCTAGATAGGTCTCCCTGTCATGGAGGTTTTATGGTAGATGGGCTACTGGCCACATCTTTATACTATGGTGGTCATGGCATCAATCTTTGACAACACTAATGAAATATTTCATTGTTTTTTAGGAGTTCAATTTATATATGTTTATGGTATGCTAGATATAATATTTACCATTCTGTCTGAATTCTTTAGTTTTGTCTTGAATTTTAACTTGATGTGTTATAACTGAACAAGTTTGAACATACTCAGGTTGGAATGTTGGATAGTTAAGCTTTATTACAGAAAATCTGTTGTTGGCCTCATGGTCTTGCAATTAATACCTCTTCAACCACTTTTCTTTACTTTTTAAATTGACATTGAATTTTTTCTTAAAAAAAGAATTCTTTCTATCCATTGTGGTCAATACATCGTTCTCAAGAATAAAAGTATGAAGATGTAAATTTCCTTGGTGCTACTATTTATTTAGTATCTGATTAAGCCAGCTTGAGAACCTTGTAGCCTGCACTAACTCCCTGCACATGTGCTATCAAAATACAAGGTGACTAATGCAACTTCCCAACAATTTTCTGCTGCTTCTGTTTTTCAGGATACAAGTTCTATCAAATAGTAGCATTGCCACAGTTCTGGTCATAATTGTATGGAAACTGACAGAAGGGCAGGATAAATGCTTAAATTCTAAGGACTCAGCTCTGATCACCTCTCTTATTGGTGGCATCATAGGCCATTATTCCTGCTGCAATGGAGACACTTGGTCTTCTGAGCTTGGAATTCTAAGTGATGATCAACCTCGTCTAATCACAACCTTTAAGGTGAATAATCTCTTGGCTGCAACTGTACAAGCATGGATTTCTCTGTATACTTTTTTTTTGGTATTACTGCTTAACTTTAATACAAATGCATGGTTGTTAGCCTGTTCGGAGAGGTACAAATGGCGGTGTGACAAAAGCAGGACTTCTAGCAGCTACCGCTGCAGGAAGTGTCATCGGACTGTCGTTTGTTCTTCTGGGATTTCTAACAACCAGATGTGATTTTGATGTGGCCCTTAAGCAACTACTGGTCATACCTATCTCCGCCCTGGCAGGATTAGGTGGAAGTGTAATTGACTCTCTGTTGGGTGCAACATTGCAATTCAGTGGATTCTGCACTGTTCGCTACAAGGTAAAATTAATTTTGTCCCAAGAAAGCTAGCATTGTGCACTTGTCCTATCTTTAGTCTGTTGTTTTAGATTTGTTATGTGAAAAATTTTCTTCTTCGTCCGCAGATTGTTGGAAAGCCAGGACCAACTGTTAAAAGGATCTCTGGTCTCAGTATCCTTGACAACAATGCGGTGAACTTTGTCTCCATCCTGTTGACCTCAATTTTAACTTCGATTATTTGTATGTATACCTTCTAAACTCATTAGCACGAATTGGTTATGGTGGGGACCGAAAGGGATTCAGAGTTTGAAATTCTTAATTGCTTAGTGTAATTGTACTAGTAGTCAGTCATATCTCACAAGATGCTGTCTATGACAAATCCCAAAATGCACTTTGATTTTGTTGTTAGCCCTCTTTCAATTTTCAACCCAAGATGGATAGAAAGTACAAACCTTGCACTTCAAAGGTTCTTTTTTAGATTCATAAATTGCAGGCAAATGTTGGATGTCGTTCTGATGAGTTTGGCTGCTAAGATTGAAGTACTCATTACACCCTTTCTTCACTGTTTCTCTTTGAATCAAATAATGTAATATGCTTATCATTCTTTAATATCTATCCTCATTTGTTTACATCATACTGTCATGGTAGGAAAGAGGGGAATAGGATGTGTTAACCCAAGTAATTTGAAATTAACTGCCAAGTTTTTTAATGTGGACACTTGAATGTGAAATTAAAGTCACTAAATGTTTCTTTTATACTTTGATGCCCCCTCCCCAAAAAAACAAAAGGAGATCATACTTATCTTGAATGCTAACTTAAGTGGATTGTAATGTAAGAGTTATACAATGTATAGTAATAATTCATCCTAAATTGGTGTTTCAATTGTGATGCCTTTCGTCTCAAATGATGTTTAAATTGGTTTTTGGATGCATTGGACAAGTTTGGAGTTTTGAAACTAGTTTGTGCTTGGTCTATTTTAATTGCTTTCCCTTTGTTTAACTAGGCGCGAGTTATTCAATCATTTAACAATGTTTTACTCCCTATGGTTCTAATTATAGGATATATTTAACCGATTTTGGGGAGATTAAGGAGAGAAATTAAATTAGTTAATTTTACTTATTTTCCTAAAATGCCCTTATATAAATTTAAAATGATATATAAATAAAAGTGAATCAACAACCCCGTCACATATCTCTCCGACCAATTTTCCTTTCCACACGTTTTTTAATTGAAGTAATGGTCTTGTTATATATACATATATGTGTGTGTGTGTGTGTATGTATACATACATACATACACACACCCATATATCTACACACACTGAGATATATATATGTTTTTATGTATGTGTGTGTGTTTGTGTATGTACACACACATATATCTCTACATACATATATATTGACACACACAAACACAAATATACATATATATGTACACACACATATATACATGTATACATATATACACAGACACATATACATACATACATATATATATATATATATATATATATATGTTTATAGACACACGTGTGTGCGTACGTGTGTGTGTATTGCAACCCACCTACATATACTCACAAAAAATCAAACACACTTGAGAGAATAAAATAAGAGTATTTTAGGAAAAAATTGACAAAAACTAAAAAGTTGTCCTATAATTAGGGGCCAAAACCAACCTCCAAATGTTGTCTTATAATTAGGATCGGAGGGATTAAATTTTAATAAAGATATTTATAATAAAAATGTTTTAACAAATTTCTAGTTAAAATTTAAGCTATGCAGAAATTATGATTCAGGTCTTGAAGTTAATATTCTAACTTCCTTAAAAGCTATTTTAAAATTTAAGGCTATGCATGATAAATATATTTAATCAAATTATAATTACCCTTTAACATGACTTTGTTTATAGCTCTTTTAGTTCGATTCCATTGGAGATAATTGCATATTACCTTGATATAACATACTCATTATGACATTTGTTTGGGCTTATAGAATGTAAAGAGGATTACATTTTGTAAAATTATATCATTTGATGGATTACCTATTAGGATTGATGAATGAGGATGTATACATCTTGTAATCAAGTGAAAAATACATTATTGCCATTATAATTTTTTGAATTGACCAAAGTGTCCACTCATAAAAGTTGTTAAATATTAATACCATCATTAAATATTAAAAAATTAGTTAATAACATAGAAATAAAAAAAATGCTCCCCCATTAAAAATTTAATAAACTATGTTCCATCGTTAAAAAATATTAAAATATCTCATTTAATAATATTCCTACCATTAAATATTAAAAAATTACCATGAACCCAACATGTACATTGTATAATTTTTCTACCATTAAATATTAAAAACAATTACTATGAACCCTACATGTATACTACATAAAATGAAAAAATTATCATGAACCCAACATGTACATTCACTCCGATTCCGTAAATCAAAGGGTTAAGGAGCATTTTTACCAACAAACTATTGATCCAGGAGCACCCAACACAATAAACTATTTTATGGACCTTAAATGCCAACCAACTTTTGAAAACATTAAATTTGCACAAAACCGTTAGTTTACCACAAACGTTCGTTACTGCCTAGGCTAGCCGTGGTTCCAGCACTGAATAGTGTCTTAGGCAATTGATCTGCTTCATTCTTCCCCAGAAGACTTTTGAATTGCTAGAAGACCAATCAAATCCCCTCAATTTAAGAAGCAGATACAACACCATACTAGATCCCAACCCCAAAGCAGCACTATAGCCTGAGAGAGAAATTGCAGCACCAACCAAACATCACAAATGACTCTTGCTTCGTGTTCATGTCCATGGAAGCCATGGCCAGTTCAATCCCTGCAAATAACAGAAGCACTCCAAGAATTCCGATCGAGAATTCGTTCAGAATCATCATGAGTGAATTCCCCAGAACCAGAGCAAGCACCAATTTTTGCAATCCCTAGAAAACACCACTGAAGCTCCACTTCTTCCCCCAGATCGATACTGATTGGCATGTAACATCTCACTCTCAATAGCCGGCGACCTGAAACACCTGAACTCTCAACTAGGCAGCTATCTAGGCAAATAAGTCAGAGAGGGTGGACAGCTTGATCTCGCCCTGCTGAGAAACAGGAATGTTAATGTTTCCGATAACAGGAAGATCAATGATGAACACCAAATCCAATTTGTAATCTATGTCCCAATCCTTTGCCACGTCTCTCCCCAAGCTCAGTAATATACTGTGTGCCACCTTCACCGGTACTTCCACCACCGTCGACACCTTTGCCTTCAACGACTCCGGGTTTGGTATCACCGATTTGCGAGATTTGAGATTCTAGCTCGCTGGCGACGAGAATGGAGGATAGATCCAAATCTGATGGCGGTGTGTGGTGCCAGCGACGGAGGAAGAAGCTCCGATCGGTGGTCTATTCCGAGCTTCGCTGGGTCATTCTCTGCAAAAAATTGTTGTTTTGTGATGGTCAAGTTGAGAGTCCAGGTAGGCAGTAACGGACGTTTGGGTAAACTAACGGTTTTGTGCAAATTTAATGTTTTCAAAAGTTGGTTGGCATTTAAAGTCCACAAAATAGTTTATTGTGTTGGGTCTTTCCGGACCAAATAGTTTGTTGTAAAATCTTTCATTCTTAACCTTAACCCTAAATCAAATCAAATGGGTCATTAGTGTTTTTTCTTTGCTACAGCTTTGTTTAGTGCGCATATTGGGATAAGCTCAAGATTATTATGGTAGCTAGAGTGATGCCTGCGGACAATTGGGAGTTTACTTTTATATGGTGATTTCATTTTATTTATTTTTAAAATAGAGTAAATAATTTTTTGGATTCCCTGAAAAAAACACCTGACCCCATTTTTGGTCCTCACACGAAGAAATGTCGCTTTTTAGTCGCGAAAATGATGAATAAGGGTCGATTAGTGAACATTTTGTTCGCTGCAAATTTCCAAAAACTCTTTTTAGTCCATAAAAAAGCCTCATTTTAGTCGTAGGGGCCGTGTTTTTGTTGGGGAGCTAAAAGGGTATTTACTCAAAAAAATATTAACAAAATAATAATAATTCATTTTAAAAAAATTGAAATTATTCTTAACTACAAGCAATATTGTCGAAATTGAGTTTCTACGTAAAAACGGAAGGGGTGGTAGAAATATAAATCGTAAAAACAACACGAAACGTAAAGTTTCGATTATTTAAGGTCAAGATACAAAATTATATATATGTGTGTGTAAAAACATAAATCATTACTCAAAATTCAACGAACAAACTTCATATTTAAAAGATATAAGTCACATAACTATATAAAATATAAGTTAAAAAACACAAAAAGAGTTTAACAACTCCTACAACGAAGTTCCAAAACATAAGTTTAACAATTCCTAAATTATATCAATTGATTCAAATCAAATGCATTATCTTGCATCAGTTGCATGTCCTCAATGTCATTTTCTCTTACTCTTAGAACAAGTTCATTTGCAAAACTTGAAATGTCCAAATCATGACTATCCATAGGTTACATCATTTCAATTTCAATCAAACTTTCCTTATCATAGGCATCAACATCTAAATTGTCTATATCTTCCCAATCTTCTTCATTAAAAACGGTAAAATCTTGCATTTTTACCATTTTTATGTTTTTACATGGCGTTTTGACCTGTTTTGACTAAGGACAATTTTTACTTGCGTTTTAATATGTATCACTCCAATAAAAACATAAAAACGTAATACTAGTTTTTTACAACAATGACTATAAGAACAATCATGATTACATTAATGATTTATCTAAATAATTTGTGACATTGGTCTCTGTTTGGCCCCTCACTGAATAATATATTATGGAAAAGATATTATTTATTTATTTATCATATAATACTATGATATGTGATTAAAAATATTTAATATTGTGTGTGTGTAATAAAATTCTAAAATGAATTGTACCCAACTATTTGCAAATGCAAAAAATTAGTAGTTTTTTTCTCGATCTTATGTTTCGGTTTAAAAAATCAGTCGGCCCAATAGTAATCCAAACATGATATTTTACACCCAACAAACTTTTTGAAGTCATAACTTAAGTTTTGGGCTTACAAATGATATAGGGGGAAAAAAAGCACCAGAATTTTAGGGAGGTGCAAATAAACTTTAAAAATTATAGTTTGAATCTGTTATATTTAGATAAATCATTATTTAACCATGAATAATGGATATCTAAGGACTGTCCATACAAATATAATTTTAAAAAGTTTCCAAAATATTTTTCCGTAATAGAATTCCTATAAGAACTTTTGAATTGTGTAGGTCCTGCGTTGAGTCTTTTGAGTTCCCATAATCTAAATCAACTAAACTTTTATATTAAAAAAATGTATTATTTTAAAATAAAAATATTTAAAAGAAATTACTTTTACTACACAATCATTGCACAACTCAACTCAAGTGAAAAAGGGAAGATTCATGCACTTAGAGCAAGAGAATAAAGAGAAAGAAAGCTTTAGCCGACATAATAAAAACAAAAAAGCTCCGCAATTTGGGATTTATTACTGCGAGTGAATAATGATGTGGTAACTTTTGCTGCTAAATGTTGAAAATACTATCCCCAATTATTATAAGTCTCTTTTACGACACTATGTCCCTTTTTGTGTTGAAGTTGTAAAGTAAAACTACTCCCTCCGGCCTATAATATTATAGTATAAGGCATTTTAATTAATTTATCAGAATTAATAAATAGTAGCTAACTCAATAAATTTACGTTAAATTACGAGAAATTTTTAAATTTACCCATATTAAGTGGGGTATTGAAGGAGAGAAAAATATAAGAAGTCATATTTAAACATTAATTACATGATTTTTTTTTATTATAAATAAACATTAATTGCTCTCTAAATGACTTATATTATCGACCAAATTATTCTCCCTAGAAGTGACTTACATTGTAGAGAGGAGGAGTACATCTTAGCTTTCATGTGTATTGGGCATATACTGTAGGAAAGAGATAAAATTACGCATATATTCCTATTAGTAAATTATTAGGAAAATTATAATAAAGGACCTAAGAAAAATAATATTTATTAAGAATGACTTTAAAAATGGTAATTATTTTGAAGGACCAGAAATTAAAATATTAAAATAGAAAAACTTAATTGCCCTTAACCATATTTCCTATTTTCTCTGTAACTAAATCAAAATCTAGAATGATTGATGGATAATGACAAATAGAGGCCAATTCAAATAACCTCATTCTATTTTCGATCGTATAAATTGTGGATAATAGTTGAAGACCCTCCACGAGATCCTGTACTTCCTTAGCCAAATGATCAACTGCTAAGTTATTGAGCTATTATTATGCAGAATTATTGACACAGAATATATACTGACGTTCCTTTCATATTTTTACTCTGCCAAACATGATAACATAAAAATGTTCTTGTGTTATTTAGCCCGTATCAAACGAGATATTAAATACTAATATATTCTCATTCTCATTACTTTAGAAATCTCAGTATGATAGTTTAATGGGGTATATACTGAATACTGATACGGATATCTGAAAAATTTTCCCACCTGCAATATTAATAAGGAGCTGATTATTTGACTAAGGAAGCATAGATCTCGATGAGGGTTTTCAATTGTTGTCCCGCTAATAAATTGAAAAAGAACTAGGTTATTTGAATTGATTTCTATTTATCATTATCCATCAATCACTCCAGATTCTGATTTAATTAGAGAGAAAAAGAGAAATTTGGTTAAGGGCAATTTAGTCATTCTATTTTAATGTTTTAATTTCTCAGTCCTTCAAAATAATTACTATTTTTATGGTCCTTCTTAATAAATATTATTTTTCTTAGGTCCTTTATTATAATTTTCCTTAAATTATTTCTAATTTATTTCATCGAAATTAAGAAAAACCTAAATCTCATTAACTTTGTCTTAAAATTTAATAAAGTTTCACTTTTACGGCTTTACCTCTATTTAATAAGCATCCTACCCTAGGGTACAAAGTCTAGACAATAATAAATAAAGATTAAAATAGTATATTGATGTGAAAAATTTAATGAAATAACTTATAAATATTATTTTAAAAAAACTTATCTTTCAACCTTATAAATAGGACAGGGGTGTATATTGATAATGGCTTAATGAAAATTAATGCAATTTAAAATAATATTATATATTCATATTAATTAAATTAAATTAAAGACATGGGTGGAACTTAAAAGTTATAAACAATGCAGTTTTGGATAATTTATTCACGTGTGTTAACCTGACAGTTTTACCATAGTGTTGAATATAAGAAAACTAGTTGAAAGATTATTTTGTTGGATTTATTGAAAATTATATAATAAATATTTCAAACAAGTCTCATCGCTTCTTCCTACGTTGATCTCCAAATTTCAACCTCTTCCACACTTTAATCGTGTGACCAACAAAATTAATGAGTGTGGTCAAAATTTAAAAAGGAAAGAAAATAGAAAGTATGTCGCTTCAAGAAGGCAAAATAGTAAAAGATTAAAATGAACTATGCTCTGTGCAAGAACACAGATGTCTAGCCAGGCGGGCTAGTTCGTTGATATTGAATCAAAGGGTTACACCTGAATATCTATGAGGTAGATAATCAGGAGAACTTAGGATCACTGTACATGGGGGATGACTTTCGCCCTAGGGGTGATGTGTATGTACAGTGATGACTGTATATAAATAGTTCAGAGTTAGAACGTGTGTACCTTAGGGTTTGACCTCTGTATTTATAGAGTATACCTTAGGTGGATACTTAGATTCAAGGTCCGAGTATCATAACTGCCTGATCTAGCTTAAGATCTTCCTTGATTATTGATAAGATTAGATTCTCCTTTATCATAGGTAAATCCTGATATGCATAATATTCCTTGTTGGGCCATCCTGCTATTGGGCCTGATGTAGGTCCATAACAGTTGCCCCCCAGCTCGGTAGTTTAAGCTTTTAAACCTACGGATGTCTTTTGGCCCCCCCCAAAGTAATTGTCCGGGCTATGTTGCCGTGAACCCTATCCTCTTGCTCAAAGGTTCAAGGTAATGTCAAGGGGTTCGCATGACTTCAAGGTTGGGGTCCTTCTGCGAGGGTCATCATGGCCAATTGACACCTAGCCCACTTGGATTTGCGAGGAAGTGCAACGGCCATGCCTAGACGCCTGCAATTTCTATGCACATTTAATGCACCCATCGCGTCGTGTACGTCACCCCTGCTTTTTGGGCGAATAGTCTTATTTACCCCTGACGCTTTGGTATCGTACCATTTATTATTTGTATTTCCCTCCATTCTTCACACTCTATCCATTCTCTGCATTCTCTTTCTACTCAAAAAACTCTTGTTTTCTTGCTGCGACCATCTCTTCACAACCCTCGGATCTTGTCATCTTGCCGCTTCATACTTCCCCGAATCTCATTTAATCAGGTGCATCTACACTTCTCACCATTTCTCAGCTTATTATCCTAAAGTTCGCCGATTCTGCGGTGTTTGATTCTTACTTCTATCCATGCTTGCGAAGGAAACTGGGTTTCGGTCTCAGGGTCTTCTGGGTAGCTTTTTACAGGACTTTTGTTTTCTGGGTAGCCTTTCGTCCCTGGCTCTGTGTGAATATTAACTTCTGGCCTTGGGTGTAGTCGCCTCCACTGTCTTTCCATAGTTGCATTTCGTCTCTTTTTGTTTCTTTTCACCGATCATTTTGTGCCTCTCTAGGTCTTGGTTTCTGGTGTCGATGGGTAGGGTTAACTGTTTGCCCTCTTCAAGTCGTACGTAACTCCGAGAAGAGGAGGAATCACTGCGTGCACTTTGTCATAGGACCAGTTTTTGGTTATTTGGTTCTCCTCTTACCGAAGAGCAGAAGCTATCCACCTTGCTCCGCGGGGGTAGGACGAGTGTTGAGGGATCTCGACCTGCCTCCGCTAGGCCACAGGATGAAGGTCCTACCAATATTTTGCCTCGCTCCGGGAGTCGGGGTGAACTTTGTTAGTTCTCTTGTTTTGATGATAACAATTATAATTAATCTCAAAGTAAATTCATTGTGAATTTTCTATATGTTTTGTGTAAAGGAATATTGAGTCAATACTTTTTATATAGAGCTTTAATTAGAATCTTAACTTGAAGTCAGTTTTGCCCTACCTCAAGTTAATTGTGCTTAAAATTTAAATATTCTCTTTCGCGCCTGAATCTACCTTTTTAACTTGAAGTTAAAAATTGATTGACTCAAGGTAATGTGTCCTTTTGAACGATGTTTAAAGAGCATATCGTTTTTAACTCCAAGTTAGATGTTAAATGACTCAAGGGAATTTAAGTTTTTAACTTGAAGTTAACAACTAAATAACTCAAGGCAACTTTTGTTTAAAGCTCAAGTTATCGTTTTTGACTTGCTAAGCCAATATCAAGTTAACTTCTTATTTCAAGTTAACTTTCTCTTTGAACTTAAAACATGAAGTTATCGTTTTTAACTTGCTAAGCCAATATCAAGTTAACTTCTTATTTCAAGTTAACTTGCTCTTTGAACTTAAAAACATGAAGTTATCATTTTTGACTTGTCAAGCCAATATCAAGTTAACTTTGTCTTTTAAAGTATAACTTGAAGTTTGCTACTTATTGCCTCTAGTCAACAACTGAGTGTATCATTCCTTTTACACTTATCGTGTTTAACTTTCTCCATACATCAAGTTAACTTTCACATATCAAGTTAACTTCTTATTTCAAGTTAACATTGTTTTTAACTTGAAGTTAACTTCATCAAATTTGAAAATCAGCATGCGTAAACTGAAAATCAATGCTTGTGATTTCATAACTTCATATCTTCACTCATTACTATTCCTAAATGCTTTTAACCTATTTGCTAATGAGTTTCAGATGATTATATCTTGGATTAACAACAAATTGTTGAAAAGCAATTTGTGTGTCAGAATGCATTAAATGGAGTTACCATATCGAGACACAATCTCAACAACCATTCTTCTGAACATTCGAAAGATATTCCTGCTATGCCAATCTTGCATTAAATGCTATTTCACAACGGGAAAAACAGAAGGAATGAAGGAATGTCGTGACGGCACAATTACAGCTGAACTGTTAAACGACAAATGTGATTATCAAAGCTTCGTGTCTAACAGCTAGTTTTTTGAAGAGTCACAACGGTTAATCTTCAAGCTTCTCAACGGTCATTAATGACGATCAACTATAAAAGGAGAAGGACTCAAAACAGACAAGGAGATATTCTAGCACTGTCAATATGCTGATATTCTGAATCCGACATTTATTTTATACACTCTGTGTTTTAAATGCTTATATAGCTCATCATCAAGAGTGAAATAATTTGTATTGTACTTCAATGATTATTATTCATCTGCTTTGTGAGAGAGTCTAAACACTTATTTGATTATCTGTTTAGTGATCAAATCTCAAGGTTGTGGAACCTTTGAGTTTGGGTGTACAATTACAACTTGTAAGAGGGAGTGAGTCCTAGTGTGAAATGATCATCCTGAGTACATAGTCGGTAATTGTATTCTTACAGTGCGTAAGAGGATATCTCAGAAAGAGATTGTAAAGGCTGCACAAGTGTCCGGCTAAACTTGTGAGGTTGTAAAGGCTTTTCTCTTGTGTCTGGTTAAATAAGGAGATAGTGGAAAATCTCAAGTGTGGCTTGGGGACTGGACGTAGGTCAAGGATTGGGCCGAACCAGTATAAATCTCTATTTGCATATTCTTTTCCCTAAACTCTTACATTTCAGCATATATGTTTTGAATGACTGTCTATCAGTTTATAAATTATTATTGTCATTCAAACCTCCTTTAGTAAGTTGCGGAAAGATTTTCCAATTTTCAAAAAGTTTTATCCGACACCCAATTCACCCCCTCTTGGGTGATAGTCAGGTCTAACAAACTTGATGCTATCCCAGCATTACCCATCAACCTTTACGAGGGTCCGCCTCGCGTAAGGTCGGAATCCCTTCCGGATGGATACCTCGGCCCATGTTGGGACTGTATCGCCTCAAGCTCCTATTACATCGCGAGCGGCCAAGATTCCCTGGCAAACGTCACTCTAGGCTCCTGCCGCCATAGATCCTCTTCCGACCCTATTCCGGCCCTAAGGAGTCAGTGTCATCCCAGTCCGGCCATTCCTTCGTCACGCAATATGTTACATAGTTCAGGTATGCCGCTCGTATTCTGATTTCAACCTTTTTTGTTATAGGTGTAAATAGAGTCGTTATCTTCACCTCATAGCACCGGATCTGATGCCGGGGAGTCGGGCTCTTCTAGTCCCCCCAAAGGTTTTGATTGACAAATACCCCTGGGTGACCCATGAGTACTGAAAACCGTTAATGACTACTACCGACATTGACAAGTTGGGTTTGGAGGAGTTAGACGGATGCCTTCTGAGTCCTCCCGGTGATAATGAACCGATATGCTGTACCTGGGAGGAAGGATACACTAATTTTTTCTTCTTTTATAGGGATTATGTGTCTCGACTTGGTATTCGCTTCCCGTTTACCTCATTCCAGATCACCATGTTGAACTACCTTCACCTGGTCCCTTCTCAACTTCACCCCTACGGGTGGGCCTTCTTAATAGCCTTCGAGCATCTGTGCGGTTCCTTTTCGAAGCCCATACCCTGTACTGTTACCCTCTTCTTCTATTTCTTTACTCCCTTTACTCCTCGCTCCGGCAAAGAGTCTGCCAAGCTAAAAGGGTTGACTTCCATCCGAAGTACTCCCGATAGGAAACTTTTTACCGCCTTCTCCGAGTCTTTCAAGTACTTCAAGAATAGCTTCTTTAAGGTGGTTGCTAAACTCGGGAAACAACCTTGGTTTCTTAAAGTGGCCGAGTCAAAAGCCGTGGAATGGAGGTTCCCCTTGTACTGGACTATCGACCATCATAAACTGACCTCCACTTCCTATCACGTTGAGTCAGACGATCTCTCGGTGGAAGAGGTTGATTCCATGGACCGGATATTGTCTTACGTCAATGAGCATGATTGTAAAAGCGCGGCCTTTTTTATTAACCGGGCTCGCGTCGAGTTGGGGTCGGCGGCGAGTATGATCCCTTTTGTCATTTGTTATATGCTTGTTCTTTATACTTAACCTGGGTTATACCCAACACAACTTCTGACCTCTTGTTTGTTTGTTTTGCAGCTCAAAA
The DNA here is from genome assembly GCA_019022615.1 of Acacia melanoxylon. Classification (NCBI taxonomy): domain Eukaryota; kingdom Viridiplantae; phylum Streptophyta; class Magnoliopsida; order Fabales; family Fabaceae; genus Acacia; species Acacia melanoxylon. Next base: position 4,246,789 of record JAFJYJ010000030.1, on the reverse strand, counting down.
TATGGAGGGGTTGCCGCGATACTTTGCCTACATGAACTCGGATGTGGGAGCTCTGGGCAAGAAAGATAAGAAACGTTACGCCCCAGAGTCCGAGAAAGGTAGAGTCAGGGCAACATCCCAAGCAGCTGCGGCAAAAAAGACGAAGGTCACGGTCCAACACGGGACTTTTTCCACCCCTTCCGCTGGTCCAATTTCCCAACCTACTAACTTGGATTCGATAGGGAAGGAGGTTTCCCCGCCTTCCCCCATCCAGATTCCTACTGCTCCTCCTCCTCCTCCTGCTCCCAAGATTTCCCGTTGGCTGGCCTGGGATAAGGGGGTGACGGAAGAACTCAGCGTCGCCTTCCCCCCGGTTGTTTTTTAGATGCCGTCCTATTATCTGAGGCCAATGAGCGTGTGATTCATGATGTGCAAGATCATGCCCTGAAAGCTGTCGGGTTGGCACAGGCTGTGCTTCATTTGAAGCGCAAGTATGTTGGTGCCGCGACTGAAATTCGGCGGATGAAGCTAGAAAAAGATGAAGTTGTGGCAGGAAAGAAGAAGGCTGAGGAGGAGCTCAGCGTTGCCAATGCCGCTGCTGGGAAAACGATCGAGGAGCTTCTGTCGACGAAGGATGCTCTGGACAAAACCAGTTCGGACCTTGACAATGTGCAAGCAGCTCACTCCCAGAGTATGTAAGCCATGAAAGCTCTGCAGTCCCAACGCAACGAGCTGGTGACCCAACGCACCAAACTGGTCTCGGAGCTGGACACAGTGAAGGCCGCCCTTGCCGATGAGAAGAGAGCCCATGTTGATTGTAACATTATTAAAATTTTAAATTGCAAATAATAATAATAAGATTTTTATTTTTTTTAAAAAAAAAAAACAAGAAAGTAAAAAAAAAATATAAGGTAAAATTTTGTGGCGGGTACGCCGCCACCATTTGGAAGTGGCGGCGTCGCCACTCTTAGCGTGGCGAGGGAAGTATATCATTAAAAAAAATTGCTCGATGAAACCGCCTCATAATCCACCGCCATTAATCATCTATATATACATGTAATTGTGTGTGTTTAATAAAGAGATAGTGAGTGTGTGCGAGAGTGATCCGGCGAGAGCGGAGAGAACATTCAAATAATTTAAGGTACGCCACTTATTTTATAAGATTATTTAGGTAGTTAAATTAATTTCTTTTCTATAAACTTTCTTCATGAAAGTTGTTCTATTTATTTTTCTCTTTCTAATGAAAGTAGAATAGTGTTGATTAGTGAAAATTTTAGGATTTGAATATTGGTAAAATTGAGTTTTGATAATAGAAGGCCATATATATGAAGAGCACAATAAATAAACAACTTTAATCGGTTTAGATTTTTGTTAGTTAGTTGTTGTGATATTTAAAAGAATTTAGGATTTTGTATCATATATGATATTTTTACTGATTAAATGAGAATCTAAGCATTTGTTTGGATTACTAGAAGTATTATTTAAAGTTTAATCGGTTAGTTTTGCTAAATCTTGATTTACAGGAAATTATGAATTGGGATTTGAGATTTTAAATTAGTACTGATATGATTCGAGTATTTGAAGGTCTAGAGATTGTTTAATAAACTAGGTTATAATTATGAAAGTTAGTATTAGGTTAAAAATTGAGGAATAGATAAATTGTCATTTTTAGGAAAAACTAAAGTGAGATAATAATTTAATTAATTATGGTATTAGTGGTTATTTTTGTTAATTCTATTAACATATAATTATGTATTTACTGTTAAAGGGGACTGATTTCTCTCATGGTTAGTGTTGTGTCAAGAACTTGAGGCAACTACTTTCCAATTTATCTTGTATACTTGTTGAGGTGATTATAAGCGTATTGCTTATATATTTAAATGATATGAATATATTATAGTTTGTTACCTATGAAAATGTATATGTGTGAGATATTTGTTTAAAGGTAAACTTTTAGTTAAATGGGCATAAATTGTTTATATTGTTATGATTAAATCATTTATTTTGTAATTATGAAAGTTATGCATATGGTGTTGAATATTGAATATAAGTGTGAATTGTTGATATTGAAAATTGTGACACTTCACTGCATATTGGGTGTTCTGGATTGAGATGAAATGTGATGGCAGGAGATTTATTTTTATACCACGTGGTATTGCCGCCACTGAGCGCACAGTGGACGGCCGAATATTTTAGGGCCCTTGGTATCATCCTTATCCTTTGGCCGGGATAAGGGTAAGCCCTTGGGACAGTGACACCTTTCCATATTCGAAGGGAAGGGAACCCATGGTCCGATATGAGTTCTGTAGCCTTTGGCCGGGCTACACCTCATCATTGGTGAGCTTGGAATAATCTCGTCAAAGAGATTAAACCTATTGTATTTTAGCTCATGGGTTCTGTCAGCGGAAATAAGGAGGTTATAAGGATGGTTGAGGGAGTTACATGCATATTGAATAATTTTGAATAATTAATTGGTTTGGTAAAATTACTCAGAGTTATTGATATACGAATAGATAAATGGCCCACTTAACTATCTTGTAATCATTCCCTGTATACTTGTTAAATTGGATGTGTGGTTACTGAGTCTTCGTGACTTACTCCGTCTTTATTTATTTATTTTTTTTCAGGCGAGAATTCAGGTGTTAGCACTAAGGGGAAGGCATCTGAGACTTGATCTGAGTTATCAATCTTGTATGTCTCTTTTGTTACATGAGCACACTCTAATGTATATTGCCAAACTTTAGGGCCTTTTTGGTACAATGCATATTTTGATCATTCCGCTACATACTAGAACTCATATTATGAACAGAGCCTGTTGGTATGAGTTTTAATGTAGAATTATTTATTTTGACCAGAATTAAATATGATAGGTATAAAATAATTATTTTAAATGGTAATTTTGGAAGGATGTTACATTGATTGCGTGGAGACGCTAAATGAGGCTGTTATAGATTGCTTCGCCATAGTTCTTGCACAAATTCGCCACCTAAACCCGAGGTCAATCTGAACACCGACGGGTATCATCACTGAGCCTTTGTCAAGGATGGTGTACTGGTCCCGCCTCCTTCATCGCCCGGGGACGACTCAGTATCTCGCCAGGAGGGTGAACGGGTTGATGATAGAGGAGAGGAAACTTCTACTGCCGTCCCCCCCGAAGGAGAAAAAGTTCCTCTGGAAGAAGCAGCCCCTCGGCAGTTCCGGGATGTCGATGACTCTTTGTTTTTGTGCCGATGTATTATCCCGGCTTTGTTCTTTTTGTAGTTGTTGCTGAACAATTTACTTAATAGTAGCAATTTCTACTTACTTTTTAATCAGTAGTGCATGTTTTCATGTCTTTCGTCAATGATAAGCTATTTTTACAAATTCAAATTTGTGTTTGAAATTCTATGACCGGGCCAGGGTCAGATTATGTATTATACAGAATCTGCTTTAGGTGTTCTTCCGGTATTAAAGATTGGGTATGTGAGTGGGGATTTTTCAATTGAACCCTCCTACTGCGTTTTGGATCCGTTGTTCGGGATTTAATTCAGGATAAGGGCAAATCGTCACATGTTCAGTCTTGGTGTAGAAACGCAATACTTAAACATTTTGACTTGATCAGGGTCTAGATGACAATTCACCTTCTTATCTAGAAGCGAGTTCTGATGCATCAGTATTGCGAAGGCTTGTAATAGCGACTTCACATGATTCAGGACACGGGCTCGAATAGCCCTGGTGTATTTCTTTAATGGTGCTTTATCTATGACCAGGTTCAATGACCTTGGTCAGGTATCTTTTCCTTTGTCTGTAATCATCAAGACTTCGGGTAGCACGGAATTTGAGTCTCCACTGAGGAATTCTTTATTAATTTGAAAAATAATTCACTCCAAAGAGCTAACAACTTCAAAGAAGGGAATTGCATAAGTAGAAAAAGGAAATTAAAATCGAAATACTGAAATCAAAATAAACTAACTCAGACGTGGTCTGTCCATCATATTGTTCATTCGGTAGCTAGGTCTAACTATAGTAGACTCTAAGCTTATCAACGTTCCATGTCCTTTTGATTGGTTTCCTTCCCAGGGTTTCCAGTGCGTATGCTCCTTTATCGAGCTTCTCCCTAACCCGGTAAGGGCCTTCCCAGTTTGCAGCTAGCTTGCCATCCCTGGCGTTTTTATTTCCGACGTTGGCTCTTTTAAGTACCAGTTGACCCCTGTCAAAGGACTGGGGCCTCACCTTTCAATTGTCCTTGGCCGCGACGAGTTGCTTGGTGGCCATATCTCGGTAGTGTGCTGTAATTTGGACCTCGTCAATGAAATCTAATTCCGTCATGAGCGTCTCATTATTCCGCTCCTCACCTTCCTGTAGAGTTTTCAACCTCCTCCATGACGGCTGACCTATCTCGACCGGGATCATTGCCTCGCATCCATAGGTCAACCTGAAAAGGGTTTCCCGGCTTGAAGTTTGAACACTGGTCCTGTAACCCCACAACACGTTGTAGAGTTGTTCGACCCAGCTGGATTCCACGTCTTCCATCAGCTTCCTAAGACCATCGACGATTATCTTGTTTGCTGCTTCAGCTTGACCGTTTGATTGGGGATGTTCTATGGAAGCAAAACGTTGCTTGATGCCTACATCCTAAATCATCTCCTAGAAGCCTTTATCAATGAATTGGGTCCCATTATCCGTGACCACCTCGGCAGGAATTCCAAAACGGGAGACGATGTTGTGTCGAAGGAATCGTTGTATGCGAGCAAAAGTGATGGTTGTTAAGGGCTCAGCTTCTATCCACTTTGTAAAGTAATCGACAGCTACCACGAGCCATCGTAGTTGCCTAGGAGCTGCCTTGAATAGTCCCAAGAGATCCATTCCCCATTTGTAAAAGGGCCAAGGAGCCGAGATGCTTTTCAATTCTGAAGGAGGGAGCCAAATGATCTTGGCATGTTTCTGGCAGCTGTCGCATCTCTTTACAACCTCCTCCTGGAGTCCTTTACCATGGTCGGTCAGTAATAGTCGGCCCACAGAGATTTCCTTGCTAGAGCTTTTGCTATCATGTGCTAGCCGTTGATCCCTTTGTGTATTTCCGCCAAAACATATTGGGCCTCGGATGAGTTCAGGCATCTCATCATTGGAGAGTGTAAGCCTTTTCAGTATAACTGATCGTCCACCATTATGTACATGGCAGCATCTCGGATCAACTTCTTTGCTTCGGTTGAATCCACGGGAAAGATTCCTCTTTCAAGATAGTCTTCGATCGGTTTCCTTCAATCTGTTGTTGCCGATATGGTCATAACACAGCTTGGTTCCTCTAGGTTTTGTTGAGCCACGGTTCTGTGGTTCCCCGGGCCCTTCGTACTACCAAGCTTTGACAAGATACCAGCTTTGGTATTTTCTCCTCGCGGGATGTGAGTGACCGTCACCTCTTCAAACCTGGAGATCATCTCTTTAGCTTTATTTAGGTATTTGGCCAACAACGGACTCTTTGCTTAGTAAGTCCTCTCAATCTGTGCTGCAACGAGTTGAGAATCAGTTAAGACCTTAACTCTCTAAGCTCCATGTTCTTTCACTTGTTGCAGCCGACCAACAATGCTTCATACTCCGCCTGGTTATTTGAAGTTGGGAAGTTGAGTTGAAGAGAGTGCTCAATTGCAATTCCCTCTGAGTTTTCGATTATGATTCCAGCTCTGCTTCCCTTAGCGTTTGATGAGTCATCGATGTATACTTTCCACGTCTTACCGCCATCTGCTTGCTCTTTACGGTAGGGTGAGTTCTCTCACAAAATCCACTAGTACTTGCGATTTGATCTCATGACGGGCTTCGTATGTGATGTCAAACTCGGATAATTCTATTGCCCAGTTGATCATCCTGCCAGCCAAGTCCGATTTATGCAGCACCTATCGATTGGTCATGCGGTTCGAATAACGACCTGGTGTCCCTAGAAGTAAGGATGTAGTCTTCTAGCTACCATGAGTAAGGCAAAAGCCACTTTCTCTAGTTTTTGATACCTAAGCTCCAATCTCTACAATTCTTTGCTTACGAAGTAGACCGGTACTTGGCCACTCTCTGTCTCCCTAACCAGGACCGCGCTTATCGCTTCTTCACCCACCGATAAGTAAAGGAACAACATCTCGCTGGGTTCAGGTTTGGATAAGACTGGCGGAGTTGCCAGACATTGTTTAATTTTTTCGAATGCCACTTCCCATTCTGGGCTCCAACCCCCTTGTGCCTCCTTTTTCAACAATTTGAAGAAAGGAAGAGCTTTCTCAGCCGATCTCGGTAAGAACCTTGTCAATACTGCCAATCTTCCGGTCAGCTGCTGAATTTCTTTCTTATTTCTTGGGGCTTTCATGTCTAGCACGGCTTTGCATTTGTCCGGCTAGCTTTGATTCCATGGTTTGTTAACAGAAAACCCAGGAATTTCCCGACCGGGACTCCAAACGCACACTTAGCCGGGTTCAGGCGGATTTGGTACGCCCTCAACTTGTCGAAGGTTTGTTCCATGTCTCGAATATGGTCTTCCGGGTCCTTTGACTTGACTATCATGTCATCAATGTAAACTTCCACGTTCTGGCCGATCTGGTCTTCAAAGACTTTGTTCATCATTCTCTAATATGTGGACCCGACGTTCTTTAATCTGAAAGGCATCACATTATAGAAATAGTTAGCCTTCTCGGTTATAAAGGCCGTCTTCTCTTGATCCTCCGGGTGCATCATGATCTAGTTGTATCTGAAATAAGCGTCCATAAAGGATAACAGTTGGAAACCGGCTGTGTTGTTGACTAGCTGGTCGATGTTGGGCATGAGATACAAATCTTTCGTGCAGGTTTGTTCAAATTTTTGTAATATGTACATACCCTCCATTTACCATTCAGTTCATCACCATAACCATGTTAGATAACCACGTGGTATATTGTATTTCTTAGATGAATCTAGCATCCAATAGTTCTTTGACATTTTTTTCTAAGGCTACCTGCCTGTCTGGTCCTTGCTTTCTCTTCTTATGTACCACCGGTGCTAATCCCGGGCGGATAGCCAACCTGTGACAACAAAACTTGGGGTCGATCCTGGGTATTTCTGAGGACTTCCAAGCGAATAAGTCTTGGTTCTTCTTCAGGAACTCCTTCAATCGGCACTTCAGCTCTGGATTCATCGTCCCGCCCACTTTCATGATTTGTGATGGCTCATTTCCCAGTACCAAATCTTCCAACTCGCCTTCTGGCTCTGGACATGGAATCTCGGGCTCCTCCCGCAAATTGAGCTCTACCAAGCTTATTGGCCAGCCAGACTACATTCTTTTCCCCGTATCCGCGCTCTATTCGCCCTTGCGGATCCGGGGTGGTGATGATGGCCCGCCTTCACCTTCTCGGATTGTTTCGAAATAACATTGCCGAGATTCCTTCTGGTCTCCTTTAATAGTGACAACCTTGTTCTTAGTGCTTACCATCCTCAACTTCTGATGCTTTGTGGAAACTAGTATATCCCAACTATGGATTGTCGGCCTTCCTAATATGACGTTATATGGGGAAGGGAAGTCAGCCACGATGAACCTTACTCATTCTAATTTGAAGGCTTCTTTGGTCCCCAAAGTCAGTCTGAGATCGATGTACCCCTTGGGGGGATAATGTTCTCCGTTGAATCTAATGAGGGTTGTCTTACAAGGCTTCAAGTCTTCTTGATCTAGATTCATCCTTTTAAAGGCATCCCAGATTATGATATCCGCCGAGTTCCCAGGTCCACAAAAATTCTTTTTACCCGGCAATGTACTAGGGTTTCCGTGATTACCAAACCGTCCTGGTGGCCTGGGACTACATCCTTCAGATCTTCCGTTGTGAAAAGTAATGGGGGAGGTGCCGGTTTGCTATGATCTTCTTTAAACTTCGGGAGGTCCCTTACAGAGAGGATCTCTCTCAAGTACCTCCTTCGTTGGCTTGCAGTGTCTCCCCCTCCGCCCATGGCTCCACTGATCACATTACAGTTGAACTCGGCTTCGGGGAATTCGTCCTCCTCGCTAGTTGGTCTTCACCGCTTATCCTCTTTCTTTTGGTCAAGAGCCGGGCTTGTACTTCGGCCTCCTTGTTTACGTTTGTTGTTTCTTCGCCCCAGAGTTTTTATTACATATTGGCACAATTTGCCATCTCTGACGAATTTCTCGATGGCGTCACGGAGTTCATAACACTGGTCCGTGGTGTGCCCCAGTCCATCATGAAATGCTCAAAACTTAGATTGGTTTGTATTAGCTCAGTTCCGTGGAGGCTGCGGTCATTCAACTTTTTTCATCTCGGTAAGCGATACCTCCCTCCAAACTTGAGAACGTGAAACGTTCAAAGGAGTGTATCTATCATACTTCGCTTTCCCTTCAAATCTTTCAATTCGAGATCTATTATCCAAATTTCTTCTGCGAGAATCTTCCCTTCGGTTTTCGGACTGCCCCTTTCCTTGTAGAGGTGAGTTCCTCCTCCTTTAGTTCCCGATCGCATTTGTTATCTCTATCTGTTCAACCTCTAAGTATATCTTTGACCGAGTGTTGAACTTGGTGAGGGTATCGACCCGGTTCTTGAAGATTGATTTAGCCAGCCGAGATGATGGGTCTAGGCCATCAATTGAGACAGTGCACGTGTACGCTCTCTGGGAGTGAACGTACTTGTAGGGCAACATCCTTGAATCTATCCAGGTACTTTTAAAATGTCTCTCCACGCTGCTGTTTAATCTTACTGAGAGCGAATTGGGACTTCGGCTGTTTCTTACTAGTTGCAAAATTCAACTCAAACTTGGTTCCGAGATCTTCAAAATTCTGAATTGAATTGGCCAGCAAAGTAAGGAGCCACTTTTGGGTAGCCCCGGTCAGGGTGGCAGCAAAGAGCCGGGGAATAACCGGCCTATGGATTCGTCGTACGAACATGAGTAGTTCAAACGTGACGAGATGGGACCTTAGGTCTTGGGTTCCATCGTATTTTGGCAGGTCTGCCAAGTCGAAGTCTTCCGGATACAGTGTGTTCGCAATTTCATCAGAGAACGGATTGCTGTTGTGCCCATCGCGTATTTCATTTTATACTTTTTTGGGGAGCTTGCCAATCGGGTTGGTCTCTTAACATCTCGGTCTTTATTGTCTGGGGTCCTTTCGGCGCGTAGTTTCTTCAAGCCCGAAGCGGGATTCTGGACTTGTGCCCGTCCCGAATCCATCGCTTGAGTAATTGCGCTTGTATTGTGTCGCGTAGATCTTGGCTGTTCACTGCGAGGAGGGTTACCGGTGTCTCGTACCGCCCTTTCTTTCCTCCCACGCATGTCATCCCGGTTCTCCTTCTGAGCCATCGTTTCCAATTACCTGAAACAGTCCTCCATCATTTGCTGTATTACTCTGAGATCCTCTTGGCGCTGGAGATTGTTGCGTTTCTCTGCGTTCTCCATTCGCCTAAGCATCGAGTCTACCGTTTTCTGTAGGATCAGAACGTCTGGATTTGGGACTGGAACCTCTTGAAAGAGATCCTGCTGCAGGACCTCTTGTGCCACCGCCTCTTGAGGATTAGCTGCGACTGGTGGGGAGGACGTGATGTCAGATATGTATTCCCCACATTCTTAGCGTCACGTTCAGGTACGTCTTTAGGCCGTGGTGGGTCCTGAGTTCGTTGTTGTTGGCTCGCCTTCGTCTGAATTGGATTTCCAGGCTGAGGGATTCGACTGCTGCTTCTGGTGTTAGCCATCGTTGGTCACGGGATCGAAGTTTAACGTCCCCACGGTCGGTGCCAATGTTCTGTGCAAGAACACATATGTCTAGCCAGGCGGGCTAGTTCGTTGATATTGAATCAAAGGGTTCAACCTGAATATCTATGAGGTAGATAATCAGGAGAACTTAGGATCACTGTACACGAGGGATGGCTTTCGCCCTAAGGTGATGTGTGTGCACAGTGATGACTGTATGTAAATAGTTCAGAGTTAGAACGTATGTATCTTAGGGTTTGACCTCTGTATTTATAGAGTATATCTTAGATGGATACTTAGATCCAAGGTCCGAGTATTATAAATGCCTGATCCAGCTTAAGATCTTCCTTGATTATTGATAAGATTGGATTCTCCTTTATCATAGGTAAATCCCGATATGCACAATATTCCTTGTTGGGCCATATGCTATTGGGCCTGATGTAGGTCCGTAACAAACTGAATGTGGTAAACTCCCAGTGGACAAACTCTATGGCCCTATTTGATATGTAACACTGAATTTTGATGGATGGGGATTGAGATCAGGATTAGGATTGAGAGTTTAACATTACATTCACCATTTGATATGGAGTAATATTTAGATGGATCGAGTAAATTAATTTTACTCCATAATTAGCAATAAATTATAAAAAGACAATAATGCCTCTAATAATAATAAATTTAAACAAATATTATCTCAAAGCCTTTTGCCTCCACTCTCACCATGCAAAGCATAACTCTCCAACTTCAATGGGCATCATCTAAAATCCAAACTTGGTTTTATTTTCTCAAATTGGTATGCTTCAAAATTGTAGCTTCAGGCTTTTTCCTCTGAGTGGAAGAGAAGAAGATACAACAGGTTACATAAGATTGAAAGGATTTTGAAGGAAAAGAGAAAGTGAAAGGATCGAAGAAAAGATTGTGAAGGAAAAGAGAAAGAAATTGATGGTTGTGTTTCATGGAGGATTAAATCAACCGATGAATAGAGGATGAATCGAGAGGCTGGAAGGGAGAGAAGTTATCTTTAAGTTGAGGGGCATTTTAGTATTTTTATATTGTATTTCTCGTTTGTTAGAGAAGTTTAACGGTATTGATATTTTTGCTCATATTTTATAAATTAATGGCTACTTTTACACATGAAAATCATATAGTAGTCGGTGCATTTTTTATTTTACTTTTTGTAAAAACTCATGGATATTTTTACATATTAGCCCTTTTATTTATGGATACCCCTTTAACATATGAAATTATAAGGATAGTTTTAAAAAATTATAAATTTATAAGACAAATGGAAATTGAAGTATTATATTGATTACCAAAACAAATCTTTGACTAGCTCCTATTAGGTTATGGATCAATTATTCCATTTGTTAACGTTACAACTCTAACTGGTATAATTACTATAAAAATGCATTTAGAAAAACTCATTTGGAGTTGCATGTTTTTCACTCATTTATAATTTAGTACCAGTATGTTTTTCTCTCTCAATTAAATTATTGATTTTGCTCTGTTAACACTGTTAGCTCTTATAATTTTGTTGTATTAACACGGTTAGCCATTGTACAGGAGTTCTAATAGAGTAAAATTAAAGCATTTAATTAGGAGAGAAAAATACATAGGTATCAAATTTAAAATTAAAGAAAAGTAGCAAATGTTTTTCCTTTTTCATAATTTATAAATTTTTTACATAATTTTTAAATGTTGAGTTATTAGTGAATAATTCTTTTTTATTTTTTTATTTTACACGCTTCACAACCAATGACCTTAAACTTTTAGTTTTCAGATAACACTCTTGTTTATTAAATTGTACAGTAGCAATTAATACATATACTTTTGTAGGCAATAAGACTGATTTGATATTTTCTTTGTATTTTTCTATATTTTTTATTTAAATATTTTTATTCGAAACATTTTATTCAAAATTATTATACCTTCTTTAAGTTCTTCCACGAAAATAATTATTTTTAAAAAATTTAAAATTCAATAAAAATACGCCAAAAATGAAGTAATAAAAAGCGGCGCATGAAATTTAGATTGATTTTCGTTTATGTTTAAATTAATATAAATAATACATTAAAAAGACAGAGTAATGAGTGATACCCACATATATATTTAAAAAATATTCATGTAAAATTAATTAAAAGAATACGATAGGATTTTTGTCGTTATCTCCAAACTACTTTTAAGAATATTTCTACGTCACATAATTTCTTTTAAAAAAAGTTGGTGAGTGAAATAATCAGAACCTAAAATTTCCCAAATTCAAATAAATATTTTTACCGTCCTAAGGTTAATATAATTAAATGTATTGATTATCAAAAGGTGAGTTGACTGGTCCAGTCGTCGCCCACAACATTTGAATGGAAAATTTGAAGGTCAAAATTCAACTAAAAAATATTGAAAAAGACTTTTTTTATGCTATTGATATACAGAAAAAGAGTTAAGAGTAATTTGGTCAACAAATATTATTCTGATCAAAGACTTCAACATAAATAATTTTTAAATGGTAAAAATATCAAAAAAGCTTTTAAAAGCGTTGGAGAAGATCGTAACTCCAGGTCGCTGGTAAACATCGAAGATAATAAACGGTTAGTTCTGCTTGCCCAACATTGTATTATAAAAAGAATGAAAATTTCGCTCGCTCTTTATCCTGGCATCCTAACAACTTTCCTCAAACTTTTTTTTACCAAAAGTTTTTTTTTTTTTTTTTTTGGTTTTCAGTCCCCATTAAAAATAATAAAGAACATAAATGACTTATCATTGTTCCTTTCTCTGCATTCTCATACAGTCTTATATTTATTTTTAAATAAAATTAAACTTTAAGAAACTCATTCAACAGTGAGAGAAGTTGGACTAGGAGCACAGGTGGGGACCACCTAAGAAGAAATAATGTGCTGACAGACCAAATAATTGCAGGCACCGACAAACACAAAAACATGAACACCTCAAAAACAAAAAGTGAAGGAACTTCCCTGCTCCTCTCTGCTCATCAGTGTTTTTTTTTTTTGGTAATTAAAAAAAAAAAAAAAGGAACCACAATCATATCAAACCCCTCAACCACAATTTTGCAATATGCATGCTTAGAAAATATACAAAAAGAACATTTTAATAAAAAAGACCAAAAATAGAAGAAACCTATAGGCATCATACTAACAAAAAGAAAACAATATTCTTATCTTAATAACAACAACAATAATAAAACTAACTCATCAGTATGTGAACTAGAAACACCCTTCACAACCTATATAGATGCTCTGCCTGGTCTTACTACTTCAGCTTGGTTTGCTTGTGAAGCAATTAACAGCAGGCCACTGAGCATGTAGCCGCAGGCTTTACTGCAACCATTATGTCACTGCCACTACCACCGCTGTCGCTGTTATTGCTACTCACACATTGCACATTGGCGGCTGCTGCGGCTTCCAGGCGCTCCCATGTTGTCCGCCGCCTCTCAGCGGCTGTGGCGCTTGACAAAACCGACTCTTCCTCCTCCAACTTGCGTTGGCAGGTGGCGACCAAATCCTCGTCCATTTGTGACAGAGTCTTCCTCACATTCTGAGTCAGGTTCAGCACTGGTTGGTTCCAGTGCTTTTGAGCATTATGTACAAGGGCCGACAACACCATCGGCAGCAACACCTGCCGGTTTTGCGTGACGAGGTTAAGGAAGTGCTCGTTGTTCCATAGCAAGAGGGCTCGTTCCGCCACCTGTACAATATAAGAAGGAATTTACCTGATCAGCACATTTTTTTAATTATTATTACTTTAATAGAAATAATTAAACAAAAGGGATCAAAATGGTTAAATTAAAAATTATAAGAGCATAATAAGCATTGCACAGAATGAAAGGAAACCAAATTAGCTTTTCGCTATTAGAAAAGATAATATGGAAACATTCTTTACAAGCTAGCCCCACACTGTTGACTTGTTAACAGAAGTTTTTCTATTTATTTATTTTGGTAATTCACTAACTTATTGTGTCTTTATTGAAGAATCTAAGAGCACTTATTTAAAATCTAGAACTAGCTTCGTTCTTTTCTTGAGCCTATCCAACGCATTTGACACAACAGGCTCAAGAATTAAAAATATGAATAACTAGCACATCAAAGTTGGCTCCAAGCAACAACAGAAGGTTAATAAATCAGTCTGAATCTGATTAATTAAAACAAAGAAAAACATAACATCATTCGTTGACAAGAGTTAGTCGATACAATTAAGGTGCTGTCTCAACTTCCAGCTTCTTAACAACCACCAGCCATATAAATATTCTCTTCAGTTGGTAGAAGAAAAGATGCTATTGCAAATAGGACAAAAAAATCACAGAAACAAATACCAATTTCTATATGAAAACTATATGCATTTTTTGCATAAATCACATGGTATCTTAAACAAGTCACATTATTCATATCTTAAAAATATTGCAGCTTACTATAAATTTTATATTTTCTATTGATGCGAGTAAAAGAATATTTGCAGGGCAGAAGAAACTACCTGGTAATGAAAACTATTTAGGCAATAACATATACGGCGAAATAGTGGGACCATGATCTTCTGAAATTCAGGCATGCTAGTCATTTCCAAAACCTCTTCCAACTCACTCAAGAACATAAGCTCCTTTTGGCTATTTGTTATTGGCCAGTACTTCAATAGTCCCTTTATCACAGAGCTAGCCAGTTTTTGATCCTTCTCTATGAACTGTACCACACAATATGTTAGCTGCTGTTGATAGATACCCAACGATCTTGGTTTGTGCAGAGGAATCAAAGCCCTAAACAAAAATGTCTTGTGCTCCTCTTTCAATGGCAAGGCAAACCCACTAATCACACTCCCAAAATCTCCAACAGCTCAGCAATGCCATTATGACGTTCCGTCTCAAAAACAAAACGATAGATGATATTGCTAACAGATTTCCTTATAAAAGGCCTGTGTACCATGAATTTGCCATAGATTCTATGCAGAATAGTCTTCAAGCAATCTCTTTCTCTAGGGTCTTCAGAATCAAAAAGGTCAAGTAATTTTAAGATAAAAGCATGGTCAATGTACATTTTCGCCAACTTCACATCAAGGGAGTTGTAGTTAACGAATTGGAGGAGTAGATCATAAACAATTTGCAGGTGAGACCAGGCTGGATCAAACATTGGTTCTTCGTCTTCTGTTTCACCACCGGTAGAACTGGTTCGAATCTTGGGAGGGAAGACCCTGAACAAGTTACTTGCACACATTTTACACACAGCAGCAATTGCTGGTTCTGTAAACTTTGCAGATCCAGAAGAAACAAAGTCAACAAGATCCACCAAAGTTTGACGTTTATGATCTTGCTCTGCACTATTCTTATCCAGATCACTCATATCATAAACTTTGCAGCAAAGATTTAACTTACTAATAAACAGGTTTTGCTTCTGTGTATTTGAAACGTCTTTGAAGGATAAATTGGGGTCAACTGCTTCTACCCCAGCATTGATGCTTGCTGGAAAAACCACAGAAGATACTCGCTTCACAACATTCAATTTGCTTGAAATGGTGCTCCCTACATTTGTACACTGAAAGACATTCCCAAAACTTGTTGAATTCCCAGAATCACCCCGGGCAGAGTCAGTTGAATCAGATTTTGGCACCTTCTTGGGCAATTTGTTAAGAATTTGCTTTAGCATGGTGACAGTGGCACAATCCAAACAGAAGCAAGACCTGCAGCTAACTTATCACTTTTAGCTACAAACACATGCCCTGTTCTTTTATATGATTTCAAAGTTGACAATAAGATTACACAAACTTCTGTAATCATCCATCAGCACATCGACAATTATGGAAAGCAAGGCGTGGTTGAGACTCTAAAACTTGTAACTAATAACATCCAATTATAGATTAGAGCAGATCACAAACCAGTAAGGGTAGAAGGAGGAGGAAGAACAGAATGAATGCTAAAACAAAAGTTATGACTACAAGCTTGCTAAGGTCAAGATGGTTTTTCTTATCAATGAGCTTAAGATGATTCAAAGAACTGAAAAGATATACACAGTAAGATAGTGTTGGAACGTCAATCAAATGTAAATAAAGCAAACAATTCCAGCCAAATCTCACTCGAATTTGTAAATTTGTCCAAAGAATGTTACAGAATTCAGCACATATATAGCACAGCATTTCCATTACTTTTCATCTACGAACAAAAAGAGGATCATAACATGTCTTTCTCAGACCCAAATATGCCAGATCAAGTTCATCTTCACAAATTCTGGAAACACAAAAAAGGGGAGGGAAAATTCACAAAAGAAAAATTTCAAACACACGCAGAAACAGCATCAAAAGTGTAGGGAAACATCGAGATCTGAAACTAAAATTAGCAGAAAATAGAGAGGAACCTCAGCGTCCTGAGGAATCACTAAAGCACAACAATTACTAGAAAAAGACAACCACTTTAAGGTAACAATTCAGTCAAGATCACTCCTAACTATAAGAAACATAACTCAAATTAGCACATTCAAGCAGAAATTGAAAGAGAGAAGCCCAAACAGTACCAACCTGATTACGGAGGAAAAACCCCACTTGAGATACAGACCCCCAAGTTTCTCTCCACGGAGATCAACAAAGAAGACGATGAGTGGGTCAGTTTAGCATAATCTTCTTCCTATCTTTCTTCTATTTTCTTTGGGCACCGAAGACAGAAAATGTGGAGAGAGAAACTGGGTTTGATCTGAGAAAAACAAGCTAGTTTGAGGAATCTGTTTAAATGGGTTAGCGCCAGAATGGAGACGCCATCTGAGAAATTTCACGATAGATCATCGCCAAAGGATGAATGGTGGAAGAAGCGACAGAAGATGGGCTTTCCTCGATTCAAGAGAATAATAAGCGAAGCGACATGTTACTCAACTGTGGATACAGTAGTCCCAGTCATGAGTCCCTCCGTACCTTCGAAGGTAAAATAAAGCAAGCTTGATAACAGTAGGTATATCTATTTTTTGTTGCTCCTATATATAGAGAGAGAATATCTATGAAACTTTTTTTAAAATTATTTCCTATCTTGTTTTCTTTTTGTAATTACATGTTTAAGGCAAGGTTCACGACCAGTAATCCTAGATTTTTGTCACAGTTTAAATGAAGGTTTGGATTAGTAGTGAAACGGTTTTCAATATGATTCCTGATATATAAAGAAAGTATTTGAGATAAGTTTTGTTTTTAAAAGTGTTTTTCGAACATCAATTTAAATATGCTTCAAATTTTAAACTATTTGTGTTTGTCAAGAGAAAATGACGAAGAAATTATTCTATTTGATATTGTTTACCAAAAGTGTTAATTTAATTAAAAAAATAATTTAATAGAGAGCTTTGTGGTTTGGTTTTGTTTTTTATGAAAATTTGTTTAGAAATTTGGTTGTTTATATATAAGTAGTATGTAGGGATGTAATTGTACGGGAATTTTACTTTAAGCATCCCTTCATTTCTTCATTTAACCCCCTTAAAATAGGGGTCTTTGGTGTTTATTAGGAAACGAGGATCCATCTTTTTTTTAATTAATTTTTATAATCCCTCAATTAACAACCCCTAAATAAAATAGAAAAAAAATTAAAAATTTTAGTAGTTCCAAAAAAATCTAATGTGGATTCAAAAAACAAAAAAAAAAAAGAGTTGTATTTTATTATAAAAAGATTAATATATATGATATATTAACTAGAAGTATTATATAGTTCAATTATTTCCACTGAAAATAAATAGTTCAGTTCTCGTATTTTTCACGAAATTTTCTTATTATGTATGGCTTGTGAAAATTATGACTTCTTATAGGCTATTTTTGTAATATAATGATTTTATATTTAATATTAATCCCTCTTATCTTAAATATAAGAGTTAATTAGTGATTTATTTTAATATTAAATATAAGATATCAATTCATCTTATTTTTGTAATTTTTTTTATAAACTATTCCTATTGATTACACATTTAAATAAGATAAGGCAGTTTCAACATACAAATGAAATATTTTATTGTTGGCAAGAAAATCAAATTAAAAAAATGAAATATTTTATTGTTGGAAAATTAAATTACTTTAGAAATTTTTATTTTTTCTTCAAAGAAATATTTTAGAAAATTTAATAAACATTTTTATTATTAACTAACTTAACTAATTTTTTTAATCTATATAAATGAGTTATTTATACACTTTTTTAGATTTTGTAAATAAATTGTAAATGAAAAAAACAATGGGATTACGATATAAATGCTGGATCGGAGGGAAAAAGTATATTCAAGTTGATTTCCCCCCCCCCCCCATAAAAAGAGCTAAGCCACAAGCTAAATGATTTCATTGTTGATTAATTAATACAACAAAATTTAAATTAGAAAAAAAAAAAATGGCGCAAAGCAGACAACCCCATAAGACATTTTACTTTATATAATTTATTTTACTATGTCTTTTTTATTTCGTATGCAAGTCGAATCATATTATTACATTACACTCCAAAAAGAAAAGGGTGATGATTTCAATTTAGTGCCTTTTTATCATACGTAATATTTTTATTGATTAATAATATCTTTTCAATTTTTTTTTTTTTTTATTCCGCCTGCACCAAAAAGTTTATTCTCATAGATTGCCTTCGGATTATTTAATAAGTGCCCTTGGGGCCCACGTTATTAAAGTTACTGGGATTTTTGTTCTTATTTTGTCAATTTATTGCCGTAAATATATAATATAAGAATTCATTTTAATAGTCAATTTTTTTGGCCAAAATTTTAATAGTCAATTCTATTTAAATGTCTAAAATAAATATAGGGAAAATTTTATTAAAGGTCTACTGGACCAAATTTATTTCAGCTAAGGACCAAAACATTATGAAATTTCACTATATGACCAAGGGGCAAAATGAATATAAGTTTTATAAGTAAAAAGACAATAATGCCTCTTGCTTTATTTTAATTTTTTAAACAAAAGGTTTGATAATTGTCGGAGCTTTGGAAACCAATCACCGGTCGCCACTAAGTCAGGGCGACCGTTGGCCGGCCAACCATCGTTGCTTTGATGTTGACTGGTTAAAGGTCTGACCACCGAAAATTAACGTGTTGTTCATAAGAGGATTCTATTTTTTTTTTTGTGTGTGGATAATATAGGCAAGCCAAAGCTTGAAAATGTGAAATAGGAACTAGATTATAAGACTTTAGCCCTGAATACAACAAGTAGAAAGATACTAGGAGTGGTAGGATCACTGATCCTTCAAAACCATATCCAGGCAACCTCTCAGGATAGTTGGAATCATAACCATATCGGCACTAATGGCAACACTATGGCCTTCCTTGGCCATGTAATCAACACAAGAGATGTTTTCTCTTAGAATATGATGAAGCATCACGTCCCAGTCTCGGAACAAAAGGTCTATAGTCTCCCCAATAATGTCTTTAAGAGGATGATCGGTAGGGCAATCTCTTATAAGGATATTGACAGCATCAAGAGAATCGGAGTATATGGCGATTCTTTGTAACCTCATTTGAAGACCAATCTGTAACCCTATCATAATAGCATAAATTTCAGCTTCAATGACAGAAAGTAGGCCAAGGGGTTTATAGAAACCCATCAACCATTCCTCTTGAGTATTTCTTAGTACTCCCCCACATGCAACTTGGTGTTGTTGAAGCACCGATCCGTCCACATCAATGCGAACCATGTTCTCAGGAGGGGGTGTCCAGGATTTCTTCTCTATCTTGTCCAGTTGGAAAATCTGGTGGTTTAGCTTTTGATTCGCTCCATTTTCCATGAGTAGGTAGCTGCACCGGTGTAATATCTCCCTTGTTTCTGTGGTCTCTCCCTGAAATAGAAATTTACATTTGATTGTCCAAAGAATCCAACACCCCAGGCTAAAGATTCTTGTCTATGAGAAGTTCTGAAATCTCCCTTTGCCAGGGTTGTGCCTGGTATTCCAGTTAAGCCAAACTTGCAAGCTGCTAGAGAAAAACTAAGAGAAATAGTTAGGTTTTAAAATGAGTTTCCACAAATTTCTAGCTCGCTCACAATCTCGAATTATGTGAATCACACTTTCCTCACTATTACATTGAAAATGGCAACCATTATCGTTGGTAAGGCCCTTCCTGGCCCGAAGAGAGTTGGTGACAAGTCTCTCGTGACCAACTTGCCACATAAAATATTTAACTTTTTTGGAAGTTGCCATTTCCACACTTGGGCCTAGAAGTTATTAGTGCTTGCTTCTTCGCTATCAGAGAGAAACTAGTAGGCTAATTTTACAAAGAAACCCCCATCCTTAGTTGCTCTCCAGGTAAAACAATCCGAGGAATTGTTGAAGGGTGGATTCAATTGTAAAATGATGTTTATAATATCCGGAGGTAGAACTCCAAGCCATCTGTGATAATCCCACCGTCCATTTGACAGAAGATGATCCCTAATCGTCTCATCTTCGTTGACAGATGAAGGATACTGAATAAAGGAGATGATGGGTTGATCAAGAGGGAGCCAAAGGTTAGTCCATATCTTGGTACTCGCCTCGTTATTGACCTTTTTATCAACACCATTGAGAAAATTATCTCAAACTTCAACAATCACTTTCCAAGCAGAGGAGGAGTTTCTCTTTCTGGAGATATTAGGCGGTATAGGTTACCACAATCTTTGTTCATGAATAGTTGCACACTTGTTCATAAAGAGTAGAACATTTGCAAATGTGACTTGTTCAACTTGTGTTGCTCATATATATAATTCACTTGTTTATGAAGAGTTGAACAATTGCAAATGGAACTTGTTCATTATCGTATGTTTTCTTGTTAACCTATTAGTTTGTGTTATTCATATGCATATTTCACTTGTTCATGAAGAGCTTGAAACTTGCAAATGAACAACACAAATCATCATTTTGTATTAATAGGTATATGAACAACACAAACTAATAGGTTAATAAGAAAACATATGATCATAAAATGTAAGTTTAAGTCTTTCACTCAAGGGGGTGAATTGGGTTATTTTAAGAATGTTAAACTTTAACACAAGCTAAGTAAAGAGAGAAGAGTTATAGAGATATCACCAAAGGTGGACACAAGTGATTTATACTGGTTTGGTCCAATCAACTTGACCTAGTCGAGTCCCCATAGAGCCTTTATAAGATTTACATGGCTCTTGGTGCCTCAGTACAAACTAGTTCTTTTTCAAAGAAAACTTGCTCCCCTTTATACTTTACAATCAATGCCCACTCAATGTCCCACAACCTTGAGTATCTCAGACGAAGTAAATGCTTAAGTATATTCTCTCACAAAAGTAAATAAATGATCGCTGAATTACAAATTCACACATAAATTGAGCTTTGAGACTTAGCAATGAATGTAACAGTAAATGCACAATATTAGGTAGTTGCTTTGTCTTGAATGTTCTTTTATTTATAGTGTGAGAATGTTTGAAGACCATTGCTCTTGAATGTACCCGTTGGTTCTGTTAGATTATTCTCTATGTCTTTGGAATTAGCCGTTGAGAGCAAAGAGAATGTGAAGCGTTTGAACCTTGAAGCATTTAATGCTTTGATACAAAAGTGTTTTTTTGCTAATCTTGATTTAATCCTTGATTAACCAAGTGTAATATGATTAATCACTGATATAATAAAGTGTTAGACCAATTGGAAGCAATTCTAATAAGTTTAAGGTAGATTGAAATGAGTATCAAAATTTACGATAAGATGCTCTATTTTCTAAAATTGCATCACTCAAGTGGTTACTCGAATTATCTTCACTTAGTCGTTTTGAAAACAAAATATATCATTAGATGGTTCACCGTGGTGATGTGGTAGTGATGTATAAATATAGGATCACTTGAGTGATCTTGTTTCTTTTGAAAACATATCACTAGGTACTTCATCGTGGTGATAAATATAACAAAACCACTCGAGTGATCTTGTTTCTTTTAAAAGAAACATATCACCATATACCATCACCATGTTGTAGTGGTAGTGATGCTATTTTTAAATATCACTAGAGTAATCTAATCTTAGAAACTTTTTCAAAAATGCTGAGCACTACCAAAGTCATTGTGTTACTGTGCTAGTGATACACTTTAACACATATTACTCGAGTGGTCACTCGAGTGATATGCTCTTAGAAAATTTTCAGAAGGCTTATCACTAGAATAGATCACGGTGAAGTGATGATTATGACAATTTTGAAACATCACTCAAGTGATCAAGTTTAAAATCTTTTTCAAAAATTGATCACCAAATGGTTTCCTATAGTGGTCTGATAGTGATGTACTTTGTATCTCATCACTTAAGTGGTCACTCGAGTGATCTCTCAGAAAAATATTTTCCAGAAATCATATCACTTTCTTGGTAATCGTAGTGAAGTGGTAGTAATGGTAAATTTTTGCATTACTCGAGTGGTCACTCGAATGATCATATTGTCTACTACTACTGGTGAACACTGGGTGATGATTTATTTTCAAAAATCACATCACTCGAATGATCTTCTCTTAGAAAATTTTTAGAAAACTTATCACTAGAACATATCACTGTGATGAAGTGATAGTGATGACAATTTTGAACATTACTTGAGTAGTCACTCAAGTGATAAAGTTTGAAATCTGTTTCCAAAACTGGTCACCAAATGTTTGTTATGGTGGTATGATAGTGATGTACTTTGTATCTCATCATTTGAGTGGTCACTCGAGTAATCTCTTAGAAAATATTTTTTAGAAATCATATCACTATCTTGGTCACCATGGTGAAATGATAGTAACAATAAATTTCTTCATTACTTGAGTGATCATTGTCTACCACTACTATTGAGCAATGTGGTGATGAGTTATTTTCAAAAATCACATTACTTGAGTGGTCACTCGAGTGATCAACTAAAATTTTCATAAACATCTCATCACCATTTCAAAAAAAAATAACTAAGTTTTGTCTCATCACTTGAGTTGTCACTCAAGTGATATAGTGATTTTCATAGTAGTGGGTTTCAAAATCGTTTTAAGTTAATGTGTCTTCTCCAAAACACTTTTTTAATCTTTCTTAATCGTTATCATCAAAACATAGGATCTAATATGAACAAGTCTCATTTGCAAGTGTCCAACTCTTCATAAACAAGTAGATTATACATATGAACAACTAAATTGAACAAGTTGCATTTGCAAGTGTTCTACACTTCATGAACAAATGAAATCTTCATATGAACAACACATTAATTTTTGGTGGTTAGAGCTCTAGTTGGCTAGTTGGCGAGCATCGATGACTTCTCAATTTTAATAGATTTGAGATATCAAACCCATCTTCTTTGGTAACTCGACAAAATCCAATGTCATATAGATGGATGTAACATCTTGATTTTATTAAGATTTTGATTGAATTTCTTGGCATTTTCTTTTTGTAGGAATATTATTTCAATAAGAAATCGTCTATTTCTATTTAAAATAAAAGTTGAGTTTAGGTCTAAATAAATAACTAAGGAAAGACTCCAATTTCCTAGAGAAGTTTAAAAATAAAAATCTAGTTTTTATATATTTATTATTATTATTATTATTATTATTATTATTATTATAATTAATGCTTTGTATGATGATCCTATCATACTAGCACTCACTCCCCCTTACAAGTTGTAATCATATATTGTTTGGACTTTGGATTGAATAAACAAATAATTAGATAGTGTTTAACCCTCACCAATAAATAAATGATTAAAGAACATAAAATATCCGAAGATATTAAATGAAGTAGATGAAACGTTGATTGAATTGATTGTTGAAAGTTTTGATTAAATGGTGGTGGAATTGAATGTGGTGAGCATTTATAGCGATCTTCAATTAATTCTGTTGTGAAGCTTTAAATATAGCCATTGAGAGACTTCGAACTTCCGTTAGGCACATATGGATTCCATTGAGATTAATCGATCATTGTTTTATTAAATGCGTTCGCCATCGATTGTACTTGTGCAGAAGATGACTTAGAAAAATAGCCGGAATAAGTATGCCTCGAAGGAATGTATTCGTCTGCTCAGGACATTTATTCCATTTGTATCCTCTGTTTTCTGAGTTGTATTTAATGCTTTTGACACGTTGGATCGATTTCCGGCTAATCTCCATATAAAAAAGATTAATCAACTGAAATTCACTCAAAAAGATGATTAGAAGTAATTGAAATAAGTTTGAGAGTGATTAAGAGTAGTTAGATAATGACCCATAATGATTAGAGAAGAGATTAAGAGCATACCGATGGTTTCTGTGATTTGAAGGAAACTTACTTAGGTAGCTTTATAAATTACTTGAGTAATATCACATATTTTCAAAATAAAAACTCAATGGAAAGATATTACTTGAGTAACAAGAATTGTTACTTGAGTAATATCGAAGATATTCAAAGAAATAGAAGTTCATGAGAGTTTGCGAAATTACTTGCGGGCCAAGAAAATATTACTTGAGTAAAGGACAAAAGTAATATAAGATGATTCCTTGAAAAAAATGATTGATTTGAAATTTACTTGAGTAATATCGAAGATAATCAAGAAGTAGAAGTCTCGGAGGTGTAAAGCGAAATTACTTGTGAAGCCTGTATATTTTACTTGAGTAATCTCCGAAAGTAATATCGAACAACTTTGAAAAAGAGTGATTGTTTCTAAATTACTTGCAGAGCAAATGTACATTACTCGAGTAACGCCTGAAAGTAACCAAGTTACTTGCGGAGCAAATACCCGTTACTTGAGTAACACCTGAAAGTAACCAAATTACTTGCGGGCAAATACTCGTTACTTGAGTAACGCCTGAAAGTAATATCAAACATTTCTTAGAAAAAGAGCGATGAATCAGAATTACTTGAGTAATCAAAATGACTTACTCAAGTAATTAAATTACCAACACAATTAATATTTACTGATTCAAAAACACAATTTCTTTTCAACAAAAAGTGTTAATCAATTAAGTCTTGCTATCATCAAAACTCTGAGAACCAACAACTTGAAGAAACTGATCAAGGTCAAGTTCAACCTTCTTGCGACCACATTTTGTTGTTTTGTTATGACACGCTCCATTCCTAACCTTTGTTTTTTTCCAAATGCGATGAATGACACTATTGGATACTGAATACATTGATGCAACCTTTCTTATATCCTCTCTATGTAGTCTCCCACCTTGACATTCAACAATAAGAGAGAGGAGATGGCTTTACAGTCTTCATTACTCAAAAACTTATAGTGGTTACCTGAATTTAAAAATATAACAAGGACAAGCCAAACCAGAGTAAAGAACAGTAAAAAAGAAGAAATCATCGAGGCCATTCATTTTTCAAAATGGCCACATGTATTAAAAAATAAAATCAGTGCAAAGGTATTTGTGTGTGAACTAAAAACAGTATAACACACATGCATCAATAATAAAATCCAATATTATCCTACATATGGGTGCATCCAAAATCTTTGTTTCAGGAAAACAAAATGCAGCATATATTGTTTCAATTATGCATGGTCTATCAAACCAAAATTTCATTCAAGGATCACATTTAAGGATAGGTAACAAATTTCCATTTTTGTAATTAAAAGGAGGGTTATATATGTACAGAAGACCTGCCATTTCTGCGTTATATTGCTTTGACTTTCAAGTCCTTATACCTAATACCCAGTCATACATAGAACATCCCTTTTAAGTATTTTCATTCAACAATTAGATACTAAATGTTAGACCTGACTATCACCCAAGAGGGGGGGTGAATTGGGTGTTTGATAAGTCTTTAGGAATTTTGAAAATCTTTTCGCAACTTCTAATTCAACAATTAGATATTCAAATAAGTATATACTGGAAATAGAAGAGATAAGGGAAGAGAATATGCAAACAGTGATTTATACTGGTTCGGCCCTTCCTTGACCTACGTCCAGTCCCCAAGCTCCACTTGATATTTTCAATCCACTATCTCTCCTTGTTTAACCGGCACAAGAGAAAAGCCTTTACAACCTCACAAGTTTAGTCGGGCACTTGTGCAGCCTTTACAATCTCTTACCGAGATACTCCCCCTTACACACTGTAAGGATACAATTACACACTTTGTAAACGAATGATGATCCTCTCACTCTAGGACTCACTCCCCCTTACAAGTTGTAATTGATACACCCACACTTAAGGTTCCACAACCTTAAGATTTTTATAGCTAAAAGAATTAATCGGTGTTTAAGAACTCCTCACTGAGTAGATGAATGCTAATCACTGAAGTACATAATCGATCATCTCACTCTCTATGATAAGCTATGTAAGCATTGAGAACAGAGTGTATGAATTAAGCACATATTCATAATGTCAGCATTTCGACAGTGCACGCTCGTATCTCCAACCTCTTCTATCTTGAATGCTTCTCCTTTTATAGTTAGTTTCAATTTATGACCGTTGAGCAATTCCTCCAGTTTAGCATATGACCGTTGTAAGCGTATATGACCTTTGGAAAATATTACCGTTGGAGCTTCTGACATAATCATCTGCTTTTCGTAATCCGATGTTAATCCTTTACATAATCATCTGAAACTCATTAACAAGCTGATTAAAGATGATTAGGAATAGTAAGGAGTAATGGTAAGGATTAATGAAATCACAAACAATGATTTTGAGATTTCGGACACGGTGATTTTCTGATGCAGGAACGCTGACTCGAGTTATTCCATATGACTCAAGTTGATTTAAATACCAGATGCTTCCTGTGTCCTTGAGTGACTCGAGTTGGTGGACTTGACTCGAGTTATGGTTTTCGAATCGAAAGAAATGAAGAGACACGATGCGAGCGGATATGTATAGCAATCGAGTGACTCGAGTCATTTAATGAGTGACTCGAGTTGGATTTTGTCGCCAAGCTTCGGTTGCTCTCTCGTGTAAGTTGTGACTCGAGTTGCTTGGATGACTCGAGGCACGCCTCGAGTTGAATCTGTCGACTTGAGTCAATTTTGCGTTTCAACAATTCTCGGTTGCTTTCTCGTCTTTGTCCTTGCACTTGAGTTACTCGTAACTTGACTCGAGGTAAGAGCTCATCAAAATTGGTTGCTTCCAAATTCTTTGAAACACTTGTTGAGCCTAGATTCATATGGAATTGGTTTCATTTCATTTGGTTGTGCATGAGCTATATCCGAGAAGATCAAGCCTATCTTTGAACCGAATTCAAATTTCGAGTATCCACTTTTGAAAGCCATATCTCCCTGGTATGGACTCCCTTTTTCTTGGTTCAAGTCTTGATGCAAATAATTGAGTCTACTTTCAAATGCCACTGATTTCAGCTCAATTGGATTTGTATTTTGTGAGTTAGACTCAAAATACCAAAGCTATGTCTGTTGTGGCGTGAATTGTAGTGTCAACTTTCACAATTCATAGCTCCTTGATCTTAACTCCTTTGGACTTTAATTTTATACCAAAATGACGCATTGGGAGTCTAGTTTCATATGTCACTGGTTGCACCTCAATCTGATCTCCGGTTTGAGAGATATCATCAAAATACGACCTCCGCTCACCGAAATGCGAAACAGGTGAACATAGTTGCTGAAATACACCTTGACTCGAGTCATTTAGTGTTTGACTCGAGTTACAACTCGAGTTACTCATACATGACTCGAGTTAACTCATTCCAGAAGAGGGAAAACACTGTAGCAACTTTACTAACTCGAGTTATAACATCCTGAAGCTTCCTTTTGCTTATTTTAACTCTGAATTTAGCTATTCCAACTTCCATTTGATCGTGGAGACCTCTAGTATCAATCTAAGAACTTTCTCATTCCATTTTGCAAGTTCTTCATTCTTTCTTCTCTTCTCTTGATCATTCTTCTTAATTCTTCCCAGTTCGAACTTAACTTCTTAGTTTGAACTTAACATCCTAGTTCGAACATATACAGACAATCAGATAAACAATATGCATAGAAACGTTCGCCCATCTCACCATAATCTTTCTTCTTTGGACTCATCATTCTCTTGAAATTCCACGTTCTTCAATATCTTTTCTTCTTCTTGATTATTCCCAAAATATGTTCATAACTTCTTGTTTTCTTGACATTCTTTGCAAGTTCTTCTTTCTGTAACCTCTTATATCCTTCTTGATTAATCTCTATAATACAACTCGGACTAATCTACATTAAATATACAGTAGTTAGTCAATGTATATGATATATAATGGCATCTATATAAGACATCATCAAAACTAATCATATCTAACAAAATTAAGTTGCCCCTTAAACCTTAATACGTGTATAAGTATATGTGTGTATACTATGCCTAGCTTGGGAGCCTCTCATTTAATCAATTCAATTAGAGATGAGATGCATCTTATTGTGCATGCATCAATGTTGCAGTGGTGGGTTTGGTTCTCTGTATATCACAAATTTGGAAAAAAGAGTCTAGATATAGCGAAAGAGTATAATGAACAAATAAAACTAAAATAGAGATATAGTGAATCATGTGTCTGCAACTAGACTAGAGTAAAGAACAGTAAAAAAAGAAGAAACCCTTAGCTAATTTGGGTAACAGCAACCCGGTGATATCATTAAGAGTTGCATTTAGCTTATTGTAAAGTATGACCTTCAGACGACTATTTTTTTATTTTATTTTCTGTTTGACACTAAAGGAAGGTAGAAAAATAAAAGTCTGAAACATTCAAAGCTTCTCTTATAATCAAACCAGAAACAGAACACAACACAAATGAATTTCGGCAAGGAAGAAACATGTATATGCATTATAGGACTAGATCAAAACCAATGAGACCATTTATAGATAAAAAAAAAAAGCTAGCATGAGACAGATACCTGAAAGAAATAGGACATAACATGGAACATGTTACATTTAGGCAAAGAAATAGGACATAACATGAGACAGATACCTCACCATTCAGGCAAAGAAAAGTACTATTTGAAATCCAAACTAGCTTGGTGTTTGAAAATTATCGTTATTTTCATATGCATGAATGAGTTCCTCATCAATTTGTTGTTTAATACTATCATGTTCAGTTTCTGAAATTTCCTGAAAGTGGTTGTTTAGGTCAAAGAGAAATCCACATGAAATTGATAAGGAAACAAAATTATTAACCAAGCCATTATATCTATAAGAAGCCAAAACATTCATAAATCATAAATAGTGCAGCTCAACTTAGAGTTCATGTAGAACAAGGCCTCTACAATCTAATTGTATTTATGTATAATCAAATGCGCTGCTTGACTACAATAAGAATAAGCTTTAACGCCATCACCTGCACCAATTTCTTCACTATTAAAATCCATCGATAGTGGCCAATTTAGGGATCTATAGCAAGTAAAATTTGAAATCGATAGAAATTTAAAGTCCAGAGAAACAACATTGAAGAATTTTGGCAAGCAAATCATAAATCTACAAAAATCTGAAGTCCAGAGAAACAACATTGAAGAATTGCAGCAAGCAAAACTAAAATCGATGGAGATCTGAGACTAAAATCTAGAGAAAGAACTTTGAAGAATGGAGTATCTGAAATTAGAACTCAAAATAAGAAACATATATATCGAGATTCGAGGTCACGCACATTTCCAACCTCTAAGAGTAGATCAGAAGTTGTTGAGGGAGATTGACGATGTTGGACTGTGTGAGAGCTCAGAGAAGTCAACGATTTTGGAATGTATGATAGTTAGGAGAAGTTGACGATGCCGAACTGTGTGAGAGCTCAAAGAAGTCGACGATGCTGGACTGTTTGAGAGCTCAAAGAAGTCGACGATGCCGTCGAAAAAGTCGTGTGAGGTCGGAGAGGTATGTCGTGGGGGGTTGTTTATTCAACAATCTTTTCCTGATGCCATTTTAAATTTTAAATAAGAGCATTTTAGGAAAATCAATATAATTAACTAATTTAACTCGTATCCTTAATCTCTCCAAAATCTGGTAAATATGTTTTATAATTAGGACTGGAGGGAGTATTTCATTCAGATTTCCTTCTGGTACTCTACTATAGTTCTGTATGGCAATTTTTTGTGTATTCATTGTATTAGAAATTGTTAGATCTATTGTAGTTTCTATTCTCACAGTAAATATACACCTTCAGTAGTAGAGTGTTGGCCATTAGATTTGATGCCATTAATTTGATGTATTGTAAATGATCCCATGAACCTTATGAAAGTTGTTTAATTGCTCTTTGTTTTTTGTTTTTTAAATTAGATGGTAGGCACTAACGTTTTGAGTTACAAGAGGGTTAAAACCCTTGACCTCCTATTTATAGGGGAGCATCTACAAGGTCATTGGCAATTGATTGCTTATTTTTGCAATATAATATAGCTAGGTATTGGGTTACAAGCATGAGTAATAGCATAATTCTTTTTGTATTTGATTAAGGGTATAATTCCATTTGAGACCTAGAGAGCAAAAACATTTCACCTCTCCTAACAAGTGTACCTCCCAGAATTGGAACTTGTATTCTCTACATTACAGGGGCGAGACCACTTACCACATTAACCAATAGTTTGTTGGTGTAATAGCATAATTCCAGACGCCTTTGGAATTTTATTGGGACGACAACTGCCTTAAGTATCATATTCAATACAAATTTTGTTATTCCTTGTATTAGTCAGTGATGAGCACACTTTAAAAAAAGTAGTATTCATATTTCAGTATTGACATAACAAGAATATTTTGAATTACGCCTAAACATTGTTGGCCCCAGAAAGAAAATTCCTTGACATTGGCTGTTTGGTATAAGAGGAAGAGGAGGGAAAAAAATTAAGTTGTATTTACAAAAAAATTAAAGAAGTGGGGTAAAAGTTTTAAATTAATTTTTCTTACTCTTTTTATCTTGAATTTTCTCTTTATTAAAATTTTATAACCCACTTCTCCAAAAAAAAAAAAAAATTAAAATCCAACTCAACAATTTTATTTCCACTCCCCTCCAAATCCCTTGTACCCAAATTTTGTCCAATGATATTTATATCCATGCTTCATTACTTTGTTTTAGGACAATGTTAATGTTCAAGAGGCCATCACTGAAGGGTCAATCCGATGGCTTTCGCCTTCATGATTTTCTTACTTATACAACTTAGTAGAACAAATTGCATAATGAGGTAATAATCATTAATCATTTTCTGTTTGCCCCATTGGAAATGGGAGAGCATGTTTGATTTTGTTTTCAAAAACATTTTTAAAAAAAAAAACTTGTTTAGAAAACTATTTTCACTAAGTTGTTTTTAAAACAAAAAACTAAAAACATTTTTTAGTTATTACTCTTTTTTAGAACATTACATGTAGTAAGAAATGCAGAAATCGAATTAAAACACTCAAAAACACCAATGGTGATTGAGTTTCTAATGATAATGAACTCAAATCCATGGTAAGAACTTTCTTCTTGAACCTTTACTCGGCTCCTCCAAGTGCACCACCCCTTTACAATTGCTGAAGTATGTTTCCCCCACTCTCAACTAACTCTCTTGAATTATTAGCACTAGCATCTGCCATGAAAAGGTTAGGGTGTCTTTATTTGACATGAAACCCCTAAAAGCTCCTAGACCTAATGGCCTCCATACTCTCTTTTTCCACAGTCAATAGGAAATTGTTGGCCCTTCTCTCTTTAACATGGTGCAATCCATTTTCAAGGGGA
Organism: Acacia melanoxylon; assembly: GCA_019022615.1. Lineage (NCBI taxonomy): Eukaryota > Viridiplantae > Streptophyta > Magnoliopsida > Fabales > Fabaceae > Acacia > Acacia melanoxylon. The sequence continues at coordinate 4,215,636 of JAFJYJ010000030.1, read as the reverse complement.
ATCCTTAGATGTAACGTTGAATAGAACCCTCATCACACTCATTCTCAAAGTTGACCACCCTGTCACTGTTAAGGAATTTAGACCAATAAGCTTATGCTCTGTCTCATAAAAGCTAGTCACAAAAATCGTTGCCAACTGCAAAAGCTCCTAATGCCTATGCTAATCTTCCCTACTTAATCAAGTTTCATCCGTAGGAGAAGCATCATAGATAACATTCTTATAGCCCAGGAGGTTATTTACCCGATGAAGACAAAACTGGGGCGGAAAGGCTGGCTTGCAATTAAAGTTGAATTGTAAAATGCTTTTGATAAGTTAAGTTGGAGCTTCATAGAAGACTCTCTAATAGACACCAGACTACCCAATAGGATTGTTAGATTTATTATGAATTGCATTACCACCCCCAGTATGCATGTCTTACAGAATGGCAAGCCTATAGAAACTTTTTCTCCATCTAGAGGAATAAGATAGGGTGATCCCTTATCTCTTTACATTTTTATACTATTCATGGAGAGATCATCCCAAGCCATCACAAAGGAGGTTCAAAGCAGGAAATGGGAAACTATTCAATTAGGTCGCAAGGATCCAAAACTATCACATTTGTACTTTGCAGATGACCTCATACTATTTAGTGGCACCTTAATGAAGCATATAAATTTGTTCCAACGAATTTTCTTTGATTTTTGAGAAGCCTTAGGACAGATTGTTAGTGCAAGTAAGTCTAGGATATACTTCTTAAAGAATGTGAGGAAACAAGAGACAGATCAACTTTGTGACCTACTCAACTTTCAAAAAACAGATCACTTAGGAAAATACCTCGAAGTACTTCTCTTGCATGAGTGGGTAATGTAACATCCCAAAAATTAGATCCAGTAGATTGGGAAACTCATCTCAACTAGTAGGGTACTCATTGAGGCAAGTTGATTAAAAAAAATGAAGGAGTGACTTTTTGTGTCACTTTCCTCGGCAACTAAGTAGGTCGCGGAAGCGAATGACATAGTGCTAGTTGACTTGGCAACCAATGTAGTTGCCAAGATGAATTGTCGATTTTTATAAATAAGAGGGAACTTGTCACAACTCATTATTTTTTAAAATTTTGGATACGGAGAGGCAGAACTCTGCTAGGTTTTTGTAAGGAGGACTCCTAAGGGCTCTAATTCATTAGTAAGCCTCCCTAATAATTCTCCTTCCTCATTCTCGTTCTCTAATTATTGGATCCTAAGAGATTTAGGGTAGGGCTTGAGAATCCCAATTTAGGGATTTTTCATAAAACTAAGTTTTAAGGGTTTAAAACTCAAATTGAAGACACAAAGATGTTAGACTTGAATAGTCTAACAATCCGTTGAAGTCAATTACCTGAATTTTTATTATCAATGAAACTTGCGAGGATTTCTAAGTAACTGTATGAGATAAATTCTTGAGTAGCTAGATCTTAATGATTCTTTGTAGTTTGAATTCCTATGTCGGGGAAAGATCCTTCTTGTTTGTACCTAAGGGAAGCACCAGGTAACATGATTCTATCTATCTTATTTATCAGTACTACTCGTAGGCTTTTTCTTAAAACCCCACAAGCCTAGACGAGTAGAATTGCTATGAACCCTACTATTTTATGACCCAAAACTACCTTGTGGGACCTCTTTATGAACCCTAGAACTAGATAGGTTGATTTGTCGAACAATTAGAGATAACTATAAATCTATGTATATAAATATGTCTAAATCCGTATGAGCGCAAAGGCACGCATCGCTTTGCCTTCACAACCATGTTGGTTGCCAAAGCGACTTTGACGTGGGATGCCTTGACAACTATGTTGGTTGCCAAGACGAGTTTGACACAGGTTGCCTCGGTAACTAGGTTGGTCGCTGAGGTGAATAGCCCATAAGGGCAAGTAATGTTTTCTTGTTATGATGCCTACAATATTATGTTATGATTATTTATGTACTGTTGAATATACGAGCATGCAATTATAGATGTAATGCAATTGTATGGATTATATATGCATTTAGAGTATGGTGGACTTTTGGTGTTGATTAACGTAAATGAATATGAGAATATGAAAACCCCTTAAGAATAATGTAATATAGATGGCAGAGCTAGTGATTGGGTTGTGATTGATGAAAACTGAATACCACATGGTAGGCCCCTAGGTTATCATTGTACACCACTAGCTGGCACTATTTGACAGGGTAGTACCCCCTGATACGACACTCCAATGGCTATCAGAGTATTATCTCCCAGGCTCGGGTAGTATCCCCAATGGCAGTAACCCTACTGTAGGAACTGTGCTTTGTAGTGTTTTGGCTGGCCTACATCACACATGTGGAAAGCTCTTGAAAGTCACCAGTAACAGGGGATAGGACTTAGCCCATGGGTTATGTCGAAGGAAATAAGGAGGGATTATGGGTTAATAATGGATAATAATAATAATAATAATAAGGAAAGTAAACATCAAGTGTTTGTTCTGTGTTGACCTGTGATATAGCATACTATGTTGCAATTAACTATGGATTGTTATGTTCATGCATTATACTTCCCTTATTACTTCTATATCTGTTGACTACCTGTTTGTTAGTCCCACCTAGCACGCCACAGGTGGTGCCAATAGGTAAGGTGGGTAATGACTATGTTATTGAGACAGTGGTCTCACCCCGTTACTCTTACATGTTTTAGGTAAGGGTTTGAGGTCATGTGTGATTGAGAAGGCACCAGAGGCTTAAGGCAACTATAACTAGTGGTTGCGGATTCATGTTTAATTCATTTAATTGTCGCTTATGAGTGTTTATTTATTTCATGTTGCATCACCTTTAATTCTGGATAATTACTTCCAATTTTTTTCTTTATTTAAAAGGCATAGGGCCTAAAACTTATTTATAAAATACGAGACATCATTTGATATTTTCATAGTAGACGGTTGGAGGCCTAGGTGGTTATTTGTTTGAGAACTTGGTCTTTCATATTTTAATCTGAGTTGTAGAACTTACTATGAGTAGTATTCTTGACGTATATGTGGACACGAGGCCGGAGCAAAGCTCCCAAGCATGGTTTTAATATTTTATGCATGTGATCAAAGGAATATACTATAGAGTGACATCACTTACTTATGGCCTCCATAGTCATGTGCGGAGTCAACGCCCTTCTATGGGGGTTATGTTTTGAAAATTTTGCTAAGTTCATGCTATAAAATTAGGGAAAATCCCGCTCAGGGTCCAAATCAGTAAAAAATTATCAAAAAAGACCCCAAAAAAAGTCACATGTCAAAAAGCGCCCAGCGTCTTTTCTAAGTCAAAAAAAGGAAAGACTTTTGTAGTCAAATTTTATAAAAGTGCTCCTATAATATATTTCATAAACGTTAACAACTACGAGTATATCAATAGAACATTAACAACTAAATCAGTAGACGTTAATAACAATATCCTAACAACTAAGTCAGTACTCGTTAACAACTATATTAGTATACGTTAACAATTAACGTTTTATGAAATAATATCAGAAAAGGTTCTGGGCCTTTTTTTACATGTGACTTTTTCTTGGGCCTTTTTTGACAATTTTTTGATTATTTGGGCCCTAAGATGGATTTTCCCATAAAATTAGGGTGTTACAGATAACTAAAGACTTATGGCTACCTCATAGAAAATATCCAGCAAGAACTAGCAAGTTGGAAAGCCAATATCCTATTGCTTGCAGGCAGAATCACCCTTGCAAAACCATCCTTAATGCCATCCCCCTTACTACACAATGCAAACCACCATGGTGCCCTCTGCTTGCCGTAGGTTTTGTATGGGGATCTTCTGATGGGTCTCACAAGCCAAGTCTCATCAAATGGGATGACTTCGATCTGTCAACCTCTACAACGGGGTTGATGCAATCTTACCTAAACTTGCCTTTTAACTCATAAGCAAGCCTGATCAGCTGTGGGTCCAGGTGTTACGAGCAAAATACAATTGGTCAAGGGAAACAAATTACACATTCAAGACACGGACCACTTCTCATGTCTGGCGAAGTCTATCTAAAGTCTGGCCAGATACTGAGACGAACATCAGATTTTGGACAGATTCTTGGGTAAGAGACATGGGTCCACTCTAGTTCAGAGTTATGTAAGTGACTCTGGAGAATGAAAATCCCCACGTGGGAGAGACAATTAATCCTGACTCATGTTATTTCAACGTCACCTCTGCTTATGAAGATAGACATTGGAGAAATCATGATCGGCGATGGAAGTGGCCAGGTATTCAAAGAAACCGAACCTTTCTCTGGTTCACAGCACATGGCAAACTTCTCACCAACTTTGAGAGAACCAGGAGAGGAATGACCACATCGGTTAAATGATGATTAAATTGATTCTAATGAAGCTGAAATCTGAAAATATTTTTTCAGATTATAGGAGTTTTTTTGGCTATTCCAAACTTGTTCAAGGCTAGAGAATGTTTATTACCTAAAATGTTAGAGAGTATTTTAAGCTATTAGCTCATGTTTTGAGGCTTCCAAAAATTGATGGTAGGAACATGTTATTAAAACTGAAAAGTTTTCATATTTAAGATTATAGTTGCTTAAATAATTAGAAAAAGGCTAAAAGGCTCAAATGATATAGAAGTTTTATGGTATAAGAACCATATTGATATATCATAAATAATTGTTGAACTTGAATTTGGCATCTGAAATTTAAGAAAAGAACTGTCGTTTGAGATGTGCAAGAGGGGAGTAAGTGTTCTATATTACTTTATCACTCCTAAACAATGTCAAGAAGTCTCAATGATGGGTTCAATGACATACAGTAGACTAGAGTTTTTGGGCTAAATGAGTCCAAGGTTTACTGGATCTTAATTTTCTATCATTAAGCTTTTCAAGACCTATAAATAGAGTTTTGAACTACTAAATTTGAAGTTGAATTGAATTGGTTTTAATTTTTTGAAAGTTTTTCAAGAAATCCCTTTCCAACTATCGGTGTTAGAATTTGAAGCTTTCTGAGAAAAGTTTTAAAAAAATTGTTCTTATTAGGATTCTAAACGGCCCCCACGAGGCCACGAGGCATTTTTTTTTAAAAAAAAATATCTGATCAACATTATATCATATTTCAGTACAATCAGATTAAAAGATGAAGCAAAACCAAAAACTAAATATTAGAATCCAGCACAAAAGAGCTTCGTTGTTCCAGGTTTCAAACCATAGGGTGACGATTATAAACTTGTGAAGCTATCTGATGGAATAAACATGAGAGCCATAAAGCAGGTGCTGGTTGAAGTGTTTGGTTATAAGCATGATTTCTTGTGCATTGCTGCAATAATGGTGCCTGGTTTCAGCATATTTTTTTCAATAATATTTGCCTTTGCAATTAAATCCTTCAATTTCCAAAGGAGATGATGGTTTTTTTTTTGGTCAAGAAGGAGATGAGGGTTGGAGTTGCATGCCGTGAGAGTTCTAAGATTGTGACACATTTTTCCAATTGAGTTTGGCATTTGTTATTTTCATTGTAAATTATCACCCTATATGCCGAACAAGTGTGCTTTTATTGGGCTTGTAGAAACTAAGAAGATTTTACGTTTTCAAAAATTGGTGGGTTCTACCCAATTCAAAAATTGGTGTAAGGACCAACATATCTTGGGAGCAAGTGGTAAGGGACTTGCTCTCCCACCACCATATCTTTGGTTCAAGGTGTGGGAATGAAAAAAAAAAGTGTTGGAAGCTCTTCCCCAACGACCGTGGGCCCAACGCGGAGCGAAATCCAGATTAGTCGGAACCGAAGGTTCTAGTGAACTAGGTGGGATACCAAAAAAAATAAAAAATTGGTGTAAGGAGACATCATTTATAAAAAAAAATATTATGGAGTCAACTGCCAATTTTTATTCCGTCTTTGCTTGTTACAGACTTACAGTTGAAGATACTAAGCTATTATTTTTGTGTCATATCATTATCATATGGAATATTGATACCCTATGGAAGTATGTATGGGTCATCAAGATTCATCAAATGCTTGTATGTCAAAAAATACTTATATGATAAAGCTTTCAAGAAGTTACAATTTATATTGTTAACAAAGTTAAAGGATTGCAATCATAAAATTTCTTCCTAATAAAGATAGGATCAATTTAGTGCATCATATATCAACAAAAATAACTTTTTAAAACAAATATAATTGAAGAAGTTCTAACAATATCATAGAAGTTAACCTATTGAGAAAGTTAATGAAGTGGTAAGATTCAACTGAAACTAAAGAATGGGAAGAAAAAAATCAGTGGACAAATAAATCCTTAAAATATAAACCCCATGAATCATGATAAAATTTTAACAAAAAGTATACAAAAAAAGGCCTCTTGACTTTTCGATTGAAAAATTGTAATTCCATTTCCTATTATATGGGCATGAAGATGACTCCAATACAATTGAGCACGCCATTATAAAAGTTATAAGATATTACTTCGGTCCTAAATATAGGATAGTTTGTAGTGTAATATTACAATATAAAATATGTCATATATTCAAGACCGGAGGTAGTAATAAACAAACTCCTCTTAGAGTTTGATGCTTTAGGAACATTCCAGTAAATTAGGACCAACCTTCCTAAGAGAACAAGTTCGGTTATGACACCCCCTGGAAAACAAAAGATAGAAGTATAATAAAATAATAATAATTAAAAGTATAATAATACAGTCACCTCCATCACCTAAATTCTTAAATACGATGATACTTGGTCCATTTTAAAACATTTGTGTCTATTTGGATTAGTAGTAAAAGCTGTTTTTCCAACATAATTTATAGTATACAAAGTAAATCTGTGAAAAGAGTTTTGTCTCAACTTGCGTGAACATGTTTTTCCAACGCCAACTCAAATAAGCCAAGAGTCCACCCATGCGACAACTAAACTGAACCATCCACACAAAAAGAGTAGATGAATATCGGGTATTTAAGAATTTAAACAGTACCTGCACGCGTACTGTCACAACAACAAGCTTTTCTCATTCAAAGTTAAGGCAAAGTGATCATTTCATCAAGGCATTCACAGCAGCAAGGACAAACTTTCACATGCAAACCCAAAGCCAAAGGATCTTCTCCTCAAGCACCAGCCCATGCTCATTAAGTTGCTGGTACATTAGCCAAAGGATGACATGGCATATCTAAAATTCTATAAGAGTTGCTGTTAGGATTTTGAGGCTAATCAACTAGGTCTTCACTAATTTAAGTCGTTAAGTCAACAGCTAGGGATGGGAAATTAGTTTCAAGTTAGACCTCGAATACGAAAGAATGCCAACAATTAGATCTTCACCATTGATAGCTAAGGCGAGCAACATGGAGTCATTACTATTTCTTTACACCCAAAATTCACCAAATATAACCATCTCAAAACAAGAGTAAAAAGACGAACAGTTAAATTGTAAAGGAAATAATTGAGGAAATAATCAAGCAAAAGATGCACAAATATCCCTGTTAAAAAAACATACCTGTTTAGGAAGGTATCATAACTAGCTTCATTTATCCTTCCCCAACCTCACCATTCAAGAAGAGTGGTTTCATTAGGGTGGTCACAATTATCGTTTCTTTCTTTCCTCAAAGAGAGCATAATACAAATAAAGTGAGATAAAATTTATCCTAAAATCTTGGTAATTCCGAAATCAAATAGTATTTTCAATTTGTGCAAGTCTTGGTTCATATTATTGGTTTGCCTCTAGATTATTCCACAGCAAAGGTTGCGCGTGAATTGGGTAATCAACTTGGTTCGTTTCCTTGCATATGATTCAAATAGTTCAATGAAGCTAGGAGGTTTTCTCATCAAAATTGCTTTGCAAGGAAACATTAACTTTTCGAAATTTCCTACTTTGATGCTTCGGTCAGGGAAGAAACTTGCTCTTTCTTTTTTAATTGAGCACGTAGGCTGGTTATGTTGTTGTTGTGGCTCTTTGGGTCATAATATCAAGTTCTGTCCTTAATAGAGAGAGAAAACTCTTCTGCTTTATTCCAATGTAAGCCCATTGGCCCTAAATCAGGCAGAATCGTCTTCTCTGGTTCTCAGTATCATTTTAACAGAAACTTGGGTGTGTTAATGAAGCTAAATTCCCATGTGGTTGACCACTCTTCAGGAAAGTATTATGAAAGTAAACTTATGTCCGTGAAATCTAGATCTGCCCTCCGTAACGAGCTCCCCTGCTCGTCCCAAGAACGAGCAGGGAAACCCCTTAAACTCTGCCACTCTCTATCAGAAATGTGAAGGTTTGTCAAAATTTAGATTTGTCGCTAATGTCACTTGAATGAATAAGGTTTTTATCAAAATTTAAGATTTGTAGTCTCACTTAGCTAATATGGCCCTTTAAGTCACTTGAATGAATAAGACCACAAAAGTTGCAGTTTATCACATTGTAAGACAGTCGACCTAGAAGATAGATAGTCTCAGGTAGAAGAAAAGGCCACAAATAGAGCTAATTACATCTCCGCCCTCCAATCTGAACGTGCACTCCGTTTGGGTAAGCGTTCCCACCGGAAAAAAGTCCAGTTGATGTGTGAAAATGGGATCCTCTTCCCAAAAAAAAGGTAAGTAGAAAAAACCCTCGAGGTTTTTTGGACAACCCTAAATAGAGCTAATTACATCTACGCCCTCCAATATGGAGGTGCACTCCGTTTGGGTAAGCGTTCCCACCGGAAAAAAGTCCAGTTGATGATTCTCTTCAAAAAGAAGGTAAGTAAAAAAAAGCTCTGCAAAAGCTCTATTTTGGGTAAGCATTTTACTATTAGACTTCTGTTTGAGAAAAAACTATTTTTATTACCATCAATTCAAACATAAATCACATTTGCAATATGACTTTTATCCTATCTTATTTTACAAAAGTTAAATTGAAAATAAATCACTTATCCCATCGCTAACCCAAAATAAATCAAATCTTGGTTATCCTCGTGACCTAGAAGCCATAGTTTTAAATCACTCAAATAAGGCAACAAATTTTTTTTTAGCATTGAGAGTCATCGGTACGAAAAACTACTCAAAGGAAGAAAATTGGGATCACAACATCAAATAATCTATTGGTACCAAAAATTAAAATATTAAATCTTTCTAACCAATTAGTTCTTCATCATTTTCTGTGTAATCTATGATACTTTTTATAGAAATGAAGTTGAATTTTTCCTTAGGAATTGGAAAATCTAAATTTTTGGAAATATGTTGCTTCGTGCAATAGGAGCTTTCAAGAGTGTGGAGTTATTTTATATTGGTCATTGTTGTCAAAAACCTCAAAATTTTCAACATGGCAGACTTCACCCTTCGCAGTCTCTTTCATGTAATGCTCCAACCATCTCTCCTGCATTAGGAAACCTCAATTCTTGTTCCCTACATGTATTTCGTAAGTCATTATAAGTAGCCGCAGGAAGCGTTACATATATAACGAAACTTCATGAGTTCCTTGGATGTATTTCAAAAGCCCTAAAAAGGAATGGGGGAAAGTACTACGTATGTAAAGAAACTTCATGATTGACATATATACATACTCATCCACCATAATTATACCAGCCTTTTAAGGAGGATATGTCAAAGTCTTCGAGAAACAAATTTTGTCAGAACACACGAAATAATGATCCAAGTGTCTTTTAAATTGTTGATGTTGTTGAAAATATCATGGATAACATTTGTCATATTGCGCTATTATTTTAGAGTTTAGATCAAGCAAGTGATCAAATGAGTGGAGAAGTTTGCAACTACAAATCAAGCGATGAATAGAGAGATTGTTTGAATGTGAACATATCCATAAATCACACCATTCCTAAGGAATTGCATATAACATATATATCAACTATTAGTAATTATTATTAAATGATAAATTAATAAAGGGTTGTTAATTATTATTATTATTAAATGACAAATAATTAGGGAAAATTACGCGCAGGTCCCAAGGAAGAGAATTTATCACAATAAAGTCCCTTGAAATCATAAAATTACACAGAAGTCCCTAGGGACCTGGTTGTAATTATTTGTGAATGTAAAATTACCATTTTGACCTTCCCTCTCATGTCTTCCAATTCCTCTCTCTCCGTTCTCCTTCTTTGTTCTCCTCTCTCTCTGCAATTCTGAACCTCTGCAATTCATCTTCTGGAACCTCTATTGATGGCAATTTGTTTGTTAGGGTACAGTGAGGAGAATCTGAGAAGAAACTGAATCGGCAAACTCTGACTGGTACTATCATTGGGGCAATTGCTTTTCTAGGGTTTATAGTGGTGACATTGTTGGTATTGCTGAATCGAAGGCGGAATAAGAAGAAACTAGAAGAAATGGATTGATTCTTGTTCTGAATCTTAAGCTATTTTCCTACAAAGAGCTTCAATTAGCGACTCGGGGATTCTCAGGGAAGGTAGGTCACGGTGGGTTTGGGACAATATTTCAAGGAGAATTACCAGATTCAACACGTGTAGCAGTGAAGCGACTTGAGAGACCTGGTGGTGGAGAAAAGGAGTTCAGAGCAGAAGTTTCCACCATAGGTAATATCCAACATATTAATCTCGTTAGACTTAGAGGCTTTTGTTCTGAAAATTCTCACAGACTTCTGGTTACGAGTTCATGCCCAACGGCGCTCTTAGTTGTTACCTTCGCAAAGAAAGAGGGCCTATTTTGAGTTGGGATGTTAGGTTCAGAATCGTCGTAGGAATAGCCAAAGGCATAGCTTACTTGCATGAAGAATGTCGAGATTGTATCATTCACTGTGATATCAAACCTGAAAACATCCTCTTGGACACAAATTTCACGGCCAAAGTTTCTGATTTCGGATTAGCGAAGCTCATGGGGAGGGATTTCAGTAGGGTTTTAGCAACAATGAGAGGCACTTACTCATACAACTTAATATTTTGGAATGATATTCACTTCTTAAGCTAGCCTTATATAGCTGTCAAAATTCTCAGAAGATGTTGTGAATATATGTTTTTTCTGTTGTAAATATAGCATTTGTTGTTGTAAATAGTCTCTGGACGTGAGAAATGAAAAAAAAATCCAAGTGTTCAAAGGTTGTTGTAAATATATGATTTTTCTGTTGTAAATATAGCATTTGTTGTTGTAAATAACCTCTGGACGTGAGAAATGAAAAAAAAAAATCCCAAGTTTTCAAAGGTTGTTGTAAATATATGCTTTTTCTGTTATAAATATAGCATTTGTTGTTGTAAATAGCCTCTGGACGTGAGAAATGAAAAAAATCTAGGTTTTCAAAGGTTGTTGTAAATATATGTTTTTTCTGTTGTAAATATAGTATTTGTTGTTGTAAATAGCCTCTGGACGTGAGAAATGAAAAAAAAAATCCAGGTTTTCAAAGGTTGTTGTAAATATATGTTTTTTCTGTTGTAAATACAGCATTTATTGTTGTAAATATCCTCTAGACGTGAGAAATGAAAAAAAAAATCCAGGTTTTCAAATGTTGCTGTAAATATATGCTTTTTCTGTTGTAAATATAGCATTTGTTGTTGTAAATAGCCTCTGGACGTGAGAAATGAAAAAAATCCAAGTTTTCAAAGGTTGTTGTAAATATAGCATTTGTTGTTGTAAATAGCATTTAGACGTGAGAAATAAAATAAAAAAATCCAGGTTTTCAAACGTTGTTGTAAATATATGCTTTTTCTGTTGTAAATATAGCATTTGTTGTTGTAATGTGAGAAATGAAAAAAATCCAGGTTTTCAAAGGTTGTTATAAATATATGTTTTTTCTGTTGTAAATATAGCATTTGTTGTTATAAATAGCCTCTGGACGTGAGAAATGAAAAAAATCCAGGTTTTCAAAGGTTGTTGTTAATATATACTTTTTCTGTTGTAAATATAGCATTTGTTGTTGTAAAAAGCCTCTGGACTTGTCAAATAAAAATAATTACATAGAAATCCAAAATGGTAATTTTACATTTACAAATAATTACACAGAAGTCTCTAGGGACTTTTGTGTAATTTCATGATTTCAAGGGACTTTATTGTGATAAATTCTCTTCCTTGGGACCTGCGCGTAATTTTCCCAAATAATTATGTAGTAGGGAGGTGAAAGGTGTAACAATCGGTGAGGGGAGAGAAAATGAGTAGACGGTGTGGTAACCTTAATGCCTCATTAATCAAAACGTTGTAAAAGAAAAAAAAAAAAAAAAAAAGGAAAAAAAGGGACAATGACAATGAGGTCCCAAGCTACCTAAAGAATAACAAAAAAGTCTCAACCCAAAATCACATATAAAAAAAGTCCCTAGGGACTTTTTTGTTATTAATTCGTTTTGTCAAATTACTAAGTTGCCCATTTTGTCAAACGCATAAACGCCCAATTTCAAATTGCTCACTCAGTTATTTGCTTCACTAAGTTACCCAGAGCGACGCGAGAGAGAACACCTGTTAAACTAACATAGAAAACTCCGGAGAAGAAGGAGGAGGAGACGACCTAAGGGAAAACGGTTAAATCGATTGCTCACTCAATAACCATCTCTTGTGCACAGTGTTCAACCGATAGACCCAAAGCGACATGAGACGAGAGCGAGAGAGAGAGGTGAGACGAGAGGAGTAGAGAATGCCGGAGAGGAAGGAGGAGGAGGAGGTGACAATCACAATCGGCCATTTGATTGTCCCCAAACGCACAGAGGCCATTAACAATAGTAAAAGCTACATTGACAACAAGAAATGCTATTTTGACAACAAAATTTTTAAACATGGAGCCATTTTGAAACTTAAGTCCCGAAACGCACAAAGGCCATTAACAACAATAAACGTTATATTGATAACAAGAAATGTTATTTTGACAACAAAATTTTCAAACATTGAGCCATTTTGAAACTTAAGTCCCTAAACGTGTAGAGACCATTATAATAGTAAAAGCTATATTGACAACAGAAAATGCAATTTTGACAACAAAATTTTGTAACATGAAGAACAACGACTATTTTTCAAAAAACAGTTGTTAATGGCGTCTGTGCGTTTAAGGACTTAAGTTTCAAATTGGCTCCATGTTTGAAAATTTTGTTGTCAAAATAGCCTTTCTTGTTATCAATATAGCGTTTACTATTGTTAATGGCCTCTGTGCGTTTCGGGACTTAAGTTTCAAAACAGTAGTTGTTTTGACTTACAACAACTGTTTTTGGAAAAACAGTCGTTCTTCTCCATGTTACAAAATTTAGTTGTCAAAATTGTATTTCATGTTGTCAATGTAGCTTTTACTATTGTTAATGGCCTCTGTGCGTTTAGGGACTTAAGTTTCAAAATGGCTCTATGTTTGAAAATTTTGTTGTCAAAATAGTATTTCATGTTTTCAATATAACATTTACTGTTGTTAATGGCATTTGTGCGTTTCGGGACTTAAGTTTCAAAGTGGCTCTATGTTTGAAATTTTTGTTGTTAAAATAGCATTTCTTGTTGTCAATGTAGCTTTTACTGTTGTTAATGGCATCTATGCGTTTGGGGACAATCAAATGGCTGATTATGATCATCACCTCCTCCTCCTCCTTCTCCGGCATTCTCTACTCCTCTCATCTTACATCTCTCTCGCTCTCGTCTCATGTCGCTCTGGGTCTATTGGTCGAACACTGTGCACGAGAGATGGTTACTGAGTGAGCAATCGATTTAACCGTTTTCCCTTGGGTCGCCTCCTCCTCCTCCTTCTTCTTTGGCGTTCTCTACGCTAGTTTAACCTGTGTTCTCTCTCACGTCGCTCTGGGTAACTTAGTGAAGCAGATGACTGAGTAAGCAATTCGAAATTGGGCGTTTATGCATTTGACAAAATGGACAACTTAGTAATTTGACAAAACGAATTAATAATAATAAAAGTCCCTGGGGACTTCTTTGAGACTTTTTTGATATGTGATTTTGAGTTGGGACTTTTTTATTATTCTTTAGGTAGCTTGAGACCTCATTGTCATTGATCAAAAAAAGAAAAGAAAAAACTCATTGCCAGCACACTTTAAACAAACCATAAACCAACAAATGGGTCGAGCAAGTCATTGCCATGATTAGAGCCGAGAAATTGGGCCGACCCTTTTAAGCCTGACCTTTAAGGACCGGGCTTGAAAATTAGAGGAATTTAATGAAATAAGCCCTGCAGGGCCGGCCCTGTAGGGCCTCGGGCTTAAAAGGGCCGGCCTTGAAGGCCCTTTTAATTTATTATTATTATTTTTTAGATGTATGGATTCACATATGATGGTAATTTACTAGTTTCTATGTATTTTGAATTTGTTATAGAATTATTTATCCATTTAAGTACAAATACACAAATACATAATAAATATACTCTAATTTATTATTTGTTGCAGATAAAGATTATGGATGTGTTCATGACACGGGAGAAGATATTCATGATATTCTTACTCATGAACTAGAGCCTATTCAAAGCGAAGCACAATCAAATGTCGTTGAAATTGATGATAGTGGCGATTTTATGACAATAATAGTTATCATACTAATGTCGCTTAGTGGTATGCTTCTTATGTTTTATGTAAATTATTTGTGAATATTTTGATATTAATGTTGACAACATTTATTTGATAAATTAAAACTTTAATTGTTAAAATTTACTAATTATATTTCTTTGAAAAAAAAAAACGAAAGAAAAATGTTAAAATTTGGAATAGTAACTTCCGAGCCCTGGAGGGCCAGCCTTGGCCCTGGTGTTCTCGGGTCGGGCTTTAAAAAACAGATATTTTTCTTACCTAGAGCCCTGGAGGGCCGGCCCTGTTAGGCCCTGACCCTTCACGGGCCACCCCTGTAGGACCGGGCTGTGATTCCCAACTCTACCCATGATTACATGTTTTCAAGATAGAAAGTAGATGGATAGTATATAAAACTCCCCGAGTATGTTTTAAAGATAGAAAGTAGATGGATAGTATATACGAGTATGTTTTAAAGATTTAAACTTAATCTTTATTATTACCCTTTCAGGCGTGTTGTCGGCTTTATATAATCATAACCCTGAAAATTACTGTGGAAGGCTTATTTTAATCTTCAGACGTTTTTCCCTCATTCCAAAGGAAATAAAATATCATGACTTCTTCTGGGAGGTAGTTTGGAGCTACAGAGGGATAAAGCAAAAAAGGACAGATTTCATCTAAACTATTTTTTTTTTATTTGATCAAAAGCTCTTTTGAAGTCTAGAGCGCAAAGAATTTTCACTTCTCCTAACAAATGTGTTTCCTTAGATTTAAACATGTGTTTACCTCTTTATAGGATTTTCACTTCTTCCAACAAATGTATTTCCAAGAATTTAAACATGTATTTTCCTCTTTACGGGATGAAGCTATTTACTACCTCAACCAATAACTCAGTGGATTTTGCTTTCAATAGATATTCAATACATGGCTCATGAGGAGAAAGATGTTCATTTTTTTTCTTCACAAAATATTTGAAGTTACCAATAACCAATGATGATATAATTAACCTGATTACTCACTCAGGTCGTCATCAAAATAATTCAAATCAGATTCATCCTCGGTAGTAGCATCCATGTTAGCATGATCTAAATCCAAAGATCCTACATCACCTATAGCAACCAGTTCAAGGCATTCCTTCACAGGCCTCGCAGCTCCATCTTCATAATCAATTGAATCGTTTTCGCATTCATTACCGTCTTGTTTGCCTCCAAAAGTGATGACCTACAACGAAGACACAGAAATCAATACACTATCAGTACCAAAAGCTTCACTTTAAAAGACCGGTCTAGCGCACAAGTCTCCTATCAGTGGGGAGGGTCACATGTGTGCAACCTTATCCTCACAAGCAGAAAAGTTGTTTCCAAGATTTGAACCCATAACCTCTTAGTCACACGACGACAACATTTACTGTTGCTCCAAGGCTCACCATCAATACCAAAAGCTTGGCTGCTGATGAGAAATTGAACCTTGATGGAAAGCATGTTTCACTCATCACCAAGATGGTCAAGAATTTTGAACACAAACTTATTTTCAGGGTGCTATAGGTGATGCAGGATCATTAGATTTAGATCCTACATCATCCATGTTGCATGAATGACAGCAACAATGCAAAGACAAAACTTGTTTATAGCAGAAAATACATGCCATTTCATTCACATTGATGAACAAAGATGTGGTGGAGGCAAATAAAACTTTGACAGCTGAAAATATAGGATGCCACAAAGCATGGTATTACTTCACTCGGCCGACTCAACTATGATTTAGCAAGAATATCCAATGGACTTCCAATTAATGCTTTAATAACACTCGAGCAAGTTCACTTTCACCCCCAAAAAAAAGACCTTGAGCAAGGTATATAAAACTGTAAGAATTGAGTACCTTATCACCAGTTGCGCTTTGTAGGTTTGCGTCAAATATCCAGTCCTCAAGCAAAGTCTCTTGCAGAGCAGTGTCAAACGAGACAGAGCTTGAGTCCTTGGACCTTTTTCTTGATTGGCATTCTCTTAGTCGCAAGTTGTAGTGAACATAGATAAGATCATTCAGTTTCTTCTGCGATAAACGATTACGTCTTTTATTATATATCTGATCATATATACTCCAATCATTCTCGCAACCAAAGGATGAACATGTCTGACCCAGTATGCGCACAGCTATTCTTTGCAGTTCTAAGCAACTTATTCCATGTTGTTGCCACCAAGCAGCTGGGGATATAGAAAAGAACAAATCAACTCAAAGTTAATATAAGGGAAATAATCATGCATATAAAGGAATCTGCACAAGAAGCTTTTAGAAGGAAACGTAGCAGTTTTTACCTGGTTCAAGCTCTGTTCTAGTGCTAATTGCCAATTCGGTTCCGAGATCAGCCTTGGCAGAATTATAATCAGAAATCTGGACGACATAAAAATGATAGCAAGGACTAAGGAAGTTTCTAGTAATTTCGTCATCATACAAAATTATCACCGAGGATATTGTAGAGCGAGAGAGAGAGAGAGATAAAGAATATATTCTTGAATGAATGTGTTTATTCATATGCACAATAGGGGTATTTATACACAAGAGAGGAGACAAGAAAGTTAATGACTCGATTGATTCTCTAATCAATCATAATCTCTATAATCCTGATTATATGCGATACTAATTAATTATAATATATTTACACTAATGTATTTCCTAACAGATATCTTACCTGCATTGATGCAGCAATCCGTCTCACATTATCCGGCTCCAACCGCACAATGCAATCGTTAAGTCCACGTACTACCTCAGAATGCTAGTCATATAAAACAAATATTTACTTCAGGTGAAAAATTGAAGAAAAGATTTGCAGCCAATAGGAAATATTCAACATTCTCTCACTTACCGCCACAAAATCTGGACGGTACCGGTATGATGGATTTAAGAAGTATGCAGCCAAATAGAGAGGGTGATAGAAAAGAGAGTTCCAGTGGTTGTCTATCACCTTCCAAAATGGTTCATATCTACGAGCTTCATCACCATGAATGGCTTTGATGGCAAGTTTAGCCCTGTACATGTCATTGTATACATATGGCATTGAGAAACTTTCACTACTGTAAAGCTTTTGAAGTACTTGCATTATTGGGTCTACTGACTTGCTGACATGCTGCATTTTCTTCCAAAATGTAACATTCAAGATAATTTTTTCCACCTCTTTTCCTTCAATTGTGCTGGAGAACCTAGATGAAATCCATTTGTTTGATGTAAACAATCGTCTAAGACCAACTCGATGATCCACCAAGCTTTGTAATGTAGCAAAGCTAGAGGCATATCGGGTCCCGGCTGGCTTTAGAAGCTCCTGCCCCTGAGTAAATTCATTCTTCATAAGATTTAACAACCATATTTGATTGTATATGAGCTTCGTAATTTTTTGGCCCTTTTCCATGCACTCTCCAACACATTATATCTTCATAAAATCTTCAAGCATCCTATCAATACAGTAGGTGGCACATGGGGTCCAGAATAAGTTCGTTCTCCTCTCTTCAAGCATTTTCCCAGCAGCTTTATAGCTGGGGGTATTTTCAGTAATTACCTATCAAAGAGGGAGCAGAAAAACAAGGATAAATAACTGCTACTAGATTACATTGAGAATGAAGGAGGACGCGACAAGATTAAAAAGGACTAAAATACCTGCACTACATTTTCCTCGCCTATTTCTTCCACCACTTCATCTAGAAGCCTAAATAAATTTGATGCATCTTCGACAACATTAGTGGCATCTACTGACGAAACAAAGTAAACACCATGAGGACAAGAAACCAGAAAGTTAATCAAAGTCCTATCCTGAGTATCTCTCCAACTATCTGCCATTATAGAACAACCAGTAAATGCCCAAGAAGCCTTGTATTCAACTAGGTAATTCTTAATTGTATTGATTTCCTCCTGAAGAAACCACCCGGAAATAAGCTGGCTTGAAGGACATACCAGTCTGTGCCCATATTGACCAACTGCTTCCAGCATTCTGTGAAAGTATACGGAGTTTGCAGCCTGTAAAGGAACCCCTGCATGATAAAAGAACTTGCAAATTGTGGAAATGACTTCCTTACGTGATTTTTTAGTGGGACCTGTCTTAACTTTTAGTGGTTTGTAACATTGAGGTGTCTGATTCTTAGGCATTTTCAGATAAACAGAATCCAATCTTGATTTTCTTAATACTGGTTCAGGACCACTACTAGGTGACAATCCCTTGAAGTTCTTTTTTAAATCTTTAGACAATCTCTTATCAACATCTACCAGAGTTTCCTTGGACATATGATGCAGAGCATCATCAACTTGATCATCTTCTTCCTCTTCATTGTCTGACTTTGAATAGAAATCTGGAAAGTCCTTGGCCTCATGTCGCTGATGTCTCCTTCCAGTGCGATGCCATTTCATATTCTCTTTGATTTTAAGATAAACTTCCTCAGGAGCATGTTTACAAGGTGCTACCTCTCCAGGAATCCTTGCCAGATGTTGCTTAAACCGATTTATACCTCCACTAACAACTTTTTCACAGTAATTGCACTTGACTTTCTTCTTTCTCTCATCCTGAGCAGTGCCATGCTCCCATCCTGGGTCAACATATCCTAATGATCTAAGAGGAGTCATATTTACAGAAACATTTCTATCAACCATCAGTTGCTTCCCTTTGTTTCTATACCCGACTCGCTCTTCCTCATCTTCCTCATCATTAGAATGGAACTTTAGATATGTTTGTGCCTCAACTTGCTTTCGTTTCTTATTGGAACGACATCCTTCAAGGTTTTCCTTCATTTTAAGGTAGACTTCTTCTGGAGCCTTTTCACAGTAAGTTACTTCTCCAGAAACTCGTGCTAGATGCTGCTTTAATCTGTATATGCCACCACTAACTATTTTTCCACAGTAATTGCATCTAACCTTCTTCTTTCGCTCGTCTTGAGCAACACCATGATCCCAACCAGGATCAACAAATCCAGTGGAGCGAATGGGAGCCATTAGCTCAAATATTCACCCAAAACAGAAATCGCCTGCTCACATATGAAAGAGTGCTTAATCCAAGGGCTATAAAAGTCCCACAAATAAGAGCCTTTCCTGTTTCAGTGATCATGGTGTGCATTTGTGCAGGAAAACTGCTGCCCAGATCTCAGAGCTGTACATAGTATAGCCAGAAAATTAAAAATGCATAAACCACGCCAGAAAACATAAAGACAACTAGAAACACAAATGGAAGACATTAAAAATGGAAAAATAGCCTATACTATTGACATGAACTAACAGGTGTATATAGAGGGCAGTTTGAAACAATTCTCTTGATGATGAGCAAGAGATAGGTTTCGAAACATGCCAACAAGAAGGGAAAAAAAAAACGTTAGGTTTAAAAACCCATTACAACTGTGATGACTGAGCTGAAAAGTTGGCCAAATTCGGGTATTATCACCCCTTCTTCCTGAGGGCCATTTAAGTTCTATGCCGCAGTTGCCAAATAATTTCAACTCTTAAAGAGAACATTTGAAGCTACCTGTCTCTTCATGGAAACTGTCTAACAAGCACCAAATGTAACTTCAACATTGAGAGAGAGAGAGAGATTATTGAAACATTGAATAAAAAATCAAACCTGAACGAGAAGTTCAAGGTTCAACACTCATGAAACTTATGACACAAACTCTCTGTAGGGTGTCTGTTCATTCATCACTATATTGGACAGCAAATGTGTGCAGAGTTTACTTTTGAAAGTCACATGTGTGCAGCCACTTATGCTTGTTTAAAAATTAAACACAATATGCATATAAATAGACACCATTCAAAATGCCCTAAGGTTAAAGTGCCAATAAAGTAGTTATCTGAATTAGTGACAGCAAATTTTGTAACATATATAATATTTGTTCAAATAATTAACCAAATAAATCATTTTAATATCCACTTCTTAGATGAACACTCTTATTCGTTATGCTGTACTTGATATAATGGACCTGTGCTCTCCCAAAAAGTAAAACTCCCCTTGTATTTATTGCAGCTGTTGATAAATATGTGATCAATCTGCTACTGTGACCTGGACTATGTTTTGTATCATATGCTGCTAATACTTTTTAGGGACGTCTGTCACACATATCACCAAATCGTGAATAATTGTATAACTGAGATGTTTCAACATTCCAATGCATCTCTTGCCCATTCTATAGGAAGGATGGGAAAAGAAGGGGAGAGAAGTTCAATTGATGGGCTCTACTTTGAGGAATAAAATCATGTCACTAAAGGTATAGAAAGAACAAAGAGCAACCACAAAAATAAAAGTAAACTCCTTTGCCGTAGCAGCAACTTCCAAAAAAAAAAAAAAAAAAAAAAAAAAAAATCTGATAAAAGGGTAACATTTGGATATTACTAACAGTTTCAGAGAGGAACCAAAAAAAAAAAAAAAAAAAAAAAATTGTTTTCTTCCTTTACATCTTTCCTGAAGCTCTATTAGCATTGGCGCTACCAATTAATATCTGATTAACCCAAACCAAAAGCAACACAGTTCATAATTGTTTATTTTCCGAAGTGTGTGTTCTCCAGCTAATCAACCCATTCATGCACCCCACTGAACTCACAAAATAGAAAATACAAGAATTCCAAGCAGAAATTGTCAGCAGCTACTAATATTTCAAACATAATCAGGAGAACAAATGAAAAATAAAATGATACTGAATTTAGTGATAATCTCGTTATAGTGAGGAATGAAGAAGAAGACAAAGAAATTTATGATCTGGAAATTTACTCAGTAAAGAGAGAAGAGCAAGTAACCATTGAATTAAATTAAATTATCGTCTGGATCATCACCCAAAAAAAAAAAAAAAAATGACGAGTGAAAGCTTTTTCATCCTACCGATCAGAGATAACATATTGGCCGTGACCTGGACAGGACGGGACGGAAGCAGAATCAGAAAGACGAGCAGCATAAGGGTGGAGGCTAATATCTCTGAAGGCTTGTTAGAATTTAGAGAGCAACATTCTGAGGAATTGAACGCTTTCTTGAAAGGAAGAAGAAAATGTCCGGGGCGTTTGGATGGTCGGAGTTTGATCGGAGAAGGAGGCGAAGCCGAAACGCCTGGGAATCGTGAGTCGCGAGTAGATGGCTGGGTGAGAGGCTCCAGAGTCAACTCGACCCGGACGGGTTATCCCATTTTCTCATTTTATTTTATTTTTTAACAAGATTGATTATTTTTTATGAGTTTTACTTATTAAATTTATCATCACTTAATTTTTTTAAAAAAATGTATTTCTGATTTATTTAGTACTAATATAAATATAAATGTTATGCAAAATAAATGAAAACAGATTCCATAAACAGTTTATGTGATTCCATATCTTTTTATAATAAAAAAAAAACGGCACAATTTTTTCAGCATTAGCTAAATAATAAAAGGCTTCATTATGTTGATGAAACATTTTTTTTTTTAGGGAAAAAAAAAAATCATGCATAGCATGAAAATATGATGTTATCTGATTGGCTAGGGAACTAATTCACTATTTTGACTTGCTAAACCTGATTGGGTTGTCGTACCGTAAAATTAAATCCAGAATCATTTCGGTGTTAAATTTATTATCTTCTCTTCTATTATAAGGCAGGTAGGTTCTCGGTTCTCCATAGGAATTGGAAAAATAAACTGAGTTATAAATATTAAATTTTGCTATATACTACCTATATATATTAAGGACACAATATATTTTATGAAGAATTACCCCAAGAAATTAATTGCCAATAAATCTTAATAATAAGTAAAGTTTTGTCATGTTTTATACTAGAAATTGTTATTACATGCTCCTCTATTATCATTAAAACTTTTTTATAATTAAGTTTTTTCCTTACTTGAGATCTTGCAGTAATTTCACAAGTTATATAGTAAATTCGTGGTTGTTCAGATTGTCACTCCTATTCCAGTTAATGCTTCTTAAGACACGACATGGACATGAAGGGCCCACAAGCGTTATAATCGTATGGCACACTTCAATTCCCATGTGAGAGGGTGGCATTTACAAGCTGTATCAATCATATCTTGCAATCAAACTCGTTCTTCCCCAACAGAATATACATTCAAACAATAATAATAGCTGTGATTTCCTCACAAGCAAATTTGCAACTTCAAAGAAAAGAATTCTATATTATACATACACATGCGTAGATACATACACGAAACGAATAAATATTGAACACAGCCTAGCTAAATGTGTAGTGGTGTTTAACCATAATAAATTAAATAGAACCATGGACCTGAGATTGAGTGAGAGATAATTACAGGGAGAATAAGACCACTTCCACTTTAACCTCATACCCTTCAAAGAGACAATCAGAAGGAACATGTAATGAACATGAAGATTGGACAAAGACAAGCAAGAATTGTCCAGTAGAGGGAAGAGGATCCATTGGCCATTATTGATCTTAGGTGCTCGATGCTGGAGCCTCGTTCACGGCACCGAGTTTGTTCGCGTGTTTGGGCCTCCACTCGGTCATCCCCCTCACAATCTCAGCACCATCCTCCATTAGAAGATAATGCTTGCACTCGATGTTACCGCCTTGAGCTGAATCACTAGCATCTGCTTCAGAGACAGCAGTGAGGGACTTGAGGACACTGTCTCTACCGCACTCCCTTCGGTACTCCAAAGTCATGGCAGAAAGCTCATGAGTCTCCAGGATCAGCTGCGGAGCACTCTGCAGGAACCAAAACATCATCCTCAGGTTACAAGTGCTCAAAAGGTTGATCCCCAAGAATACAAGCAACTTGAACTAATGAACAAGTTCTATGAGGGATCAAATTGCTACCAAGAGGCATCAAATATGCACATTAATTGATTGCCCTGTCAGATTGTATGGTATTATATGCATAAAGTATCAACAAACAAGCTGATTAGTCACTTTATTGGATAGTAACTTAAAGTTTGCTACCTGACATGTGGGATTAGGAAGTTAAATCTTCAAAATGCCTTGTTCAAGCCAAAGAAGCCCAACTAATAAGTTTTTACTTGGGCCTAACACATTTATGATCACTAAAACTCATAGTCTAACATATGCCACAAGAGATGCACTACAAGAAACAAAAAAACAATAACAAAGCCTTATCCCACAAGGTGGGATTGGCTACAAGAAACAAAAGATAAAACGATATACTAGTATGAGAATTGGGAACTGGAAAGAACAGAAGTACATAAAATTACCTCCAGGATCCAGCCAATGTACTTCACATTGTTAACATGCTGATTGACATCTAGATCACTCCATCGAGGCTGATGAAAAGGACAATCAGCATATTACGTTAGTGTAAAGTAGAATACAGATTATTTTTTTGAAAATAATCTCAGGTAACGAAAAAGTTTGAAGAAACTTAACTTACAGTTAAACCACTTCGAATATAATCAGCTGTGTTTTCATCAAGCTTAGGTAGCTTTCTGTTATTCTCTTCCAAAACTGGATCAGAATTCACAAAATAACCTTCTATCTCCCCTTTGACCTCATCTGGAATTTTAGATAGCCTCCTTGTCAATTTATTCATCATAACCCAAACACTGTATTGTCAAAGCCAAAACCAACATATCAGAAACATTTAGTTACTGTCTTATCTTCATGATGCTGCAAGAATACAAGCTAAAGACTTGTATACTATCATGAACAACCAAGATATAGTAACTGTTGGTAGGACCAGGGAGCTTCATCTATAAGTAGTTCAAAATAAATGCACTCAAAACTGTAGTTCATTGTATCTATTACAATGTTAAATGCATGATAAATGCCATAAGAATACTTAATATTTTAGTTATGATAATTTTAAAAGCGTAATCAGACAAAGCAACAGCAACCATAACTTCATAAAAAGACAGCAAAATTTCAACCAACGCCCAATTGCCAGCCATGCGCATTCAAAGTTCAAGCCATGTGTCATTTTAGGTGGTAGGAAGAAGGAGGATAGGAAGAATTTCAAAAGGTTTCTACCTGGAAGCTCTGATCAGTGTTTCTCCAGTTTTGTAGTCACGGATAAGCCAATCACGCCGCAAACCATTCTTTCCAGATGCAGAAACCCAAGTGTCTACTTGAACAACATCACCCCTTAAAAATACAAAAATCACACAAATTGATAATCAGTTTCACAATCCTCCCACAATAATCCTAACTAATGGCCATTCAAGCATGGCACTAGTTGAAAACATCTGTTTTGTCCAAAAATTCAAGACTATAGTCCGACGGTACAAAAGTTGTTAAAAGAATAAAAAAAGTTGCAAACAAAATTAACATCAAAAACAAGGAGAAAGAGTTTGAGCACAATTTCAACCAGGTTTTCAACTTGATGAAAACTCAATTTGGAACAGAGATACAAAGATCCTAAGGATATTATTGTACTTTGTCCCTAGCTTAAGGGATAAAATAGTAAATTTCCCAGCCTTTGGCCTATAAATATCTCAACTCTCGCAAGAGGCATTAGAGCTTCTTACAATGAGAAGAATACATTCTCTTTTTCTCCAATCAATTGACAAAATTTGAAACAGAATGTCAAGTAGTCATTTTACACATTGCTTTGACTAGAATTTGCACAAGTCTGTATATGCGCTCAGTTTTTTACCATAATAACACATTAGGTTAAACAATCAACATACAATTTATGCTACATCGCATTTCACATCCACGTTGACAACCCTGTAATACACAGGGCCTCCAGCATTACAAGTGCGCCATAACTCTTATGCTTCTTATTTCTATTATATCCTAAAGGAATTTCACTTCACAAGTACTATTGGATTCAAAGTTAAGTCTCATTTTCAAGCCAATCTATGGAACTAGATACATAATTAACCCCAAATAAAGATGCAGTTTCAAAATTCAGACAGAAATTGTAAGGGGCACCAATCACTGCAAAGATCACATAAATAAAAACGCATAATAGATTACATAGTTAAAAGCCAATCCATGGACTAATCACATAAATTAAGGGCAAGACTAGGTGAATTACCATGTAGGATAGCGATCAACTGCGACCTGCATCTTAGCAACTACCCATATTAGGTTTTTCTTGCACATTTCTGGCGTGGAACCAAAGCCATCACCAAGAAGCCCAACAGTCTTTACATGATTAAGTGCGGTTTCCTGTTGTGCAAAACAAATAATTGAAATAATCTCATCAGGAAAATCAACTACAACCTATTATCTCTATATTAGCTTTCCTGCAGTAGAAGGACTCAGTATTTAAAATTGTCTGCCTACAGTCAAAGTCTCTTCAAATGCAATTTAAAGTTTCTTTCAAAAAAATAGAAGCATGCCTGCAAATGGTTCATCAATGTCTCTACAGATGCTGTTCGATCAGCACCTATTTCATATGATCTGATGGAAAAGTTCTGACGGAACACAAAACCATCCTGAACAATTCTTCCTATTCCAAAGGGGTCGAAATCCATGTCTGGTCGCCTTGGTTTCCAATCAAGCATCATCCACTGCTTCTCTGCAGCCAAGAAAACTGTTGTGATAGCAGCAAGCAGCATACTCCAATCAGGTAACTGGTTGATAAATGTCCTTGGAGCAGGTGATGGCATATTATCATCATGCTTTGTGCCTTCCACAGATGTAACTTTGGATCCATTGACCTTGGTAGGGGCTTGGGCATTTGCCTTAACTTGCAATCCACCATGAGTTGTGGATTTTGATTTGAGTCCTCCAAGGTTTACAGGCCCACCACCAAGCTTGGCCGCCTTCGCACCAGAGTCTGGTGATGGAGAAGTAACAGGAAAGAACGATGAAGTAGCAGCAGTTGCCACCATGATGAATTCTACAGCTGCATGCACATCAAAATGAGTTTGAAATAAATAAATACGCATATAAATAATATATCAGTTCTCTCCCACATCACAGGGAAGAAGGTGGAAAGAAAGTAAAAGTGGCTAATAAACACTAATTAAGAGGGAACTTAAAACCAACATAACAGGCTAGAGTTCAAGGAAAACAAATAGAGAGAGAAACAAAGGAAAAAACAATATGACACCAGAATTTTTTGCTAAATAACTGAATAAAACGAAATACCACTAATTTTTTTTTAATATTATGTACAGAGAACAAGCACCAATCCAGCCTAGAAGCGATTGGAAAACTTCTCCTCAAACTTTTCCAGAACAGATTCCCGGAAGCCTCTGTTTTCTTTGGCTTTCCTATTAGAAGTCTCTACTTAGTTGTCATCATCAAACATCGTGGAGAATCAAAGAGCTAACATGCAACTTACTTTGTCCTCTTTAATGTCACGCCAGAAGGAATCGAATAAAAAAGGTTACATCAAACCCAATCCCCAAATAAACAGTGTCTTAGTAAAAAGGGTATCAATTTTGAGTTCAAAAACCAGACTATAATAAAACGTGTAAACTTTGTTACCGCTGATATGGAAAATTAATTTTCTTGAGGAGAATTCGCAGTAAATGGCCAAGAATGACGTGAATTTTTGGGTAGAAATAAGAAACTAATCAATCAACAAACAGACACATACTCAACACGAAATCAGCAGCAAAATTCGATGTAGATCTGACTTTGAAGCAGAAAACATCGGAAGCGAATAGTACTCTGCTAGGTATTAGCCCTTTTAAAAAGAGCCTGAAGGAAAAATAAGGAAATCAACACGGAAGATGGAAGCTCATACACATAGCAACATGAACCAAAAGCTTTAACCCATGCATCCCAATTTACAGACAAACCAACTCTCGTTTAGTTTCACAAACTGAGAAAAGTCACAAGCCTTGCTTTACGCAAAAGAGAAATGCTGAAAGAAAGTGGAAAAACGAAACCAAAGAAAGAAAGCAGTTGTACTAATTTCTTAAGCCTCGATCTTCCTTGTCCAGGAAAACATAAGAAATCATGACTAAGTTCTGAAAAAACCATACCACACAAAAACAAGCAAAAACCTCACACAGCTAGATCAGACGAGAAAATGAGGCAGTGAAGTAAAGGGAGGGAAAAGGGGGACGAAAACTAGCCCAAAACCAACAAACCAGTACCTTACTCAACCTCGAAGTTGAGAGAACCAAAGAAGGTCACCCAAAAGAAGACGAAATCAAATTTGAAAAGAAAAACGAAGGAAAGAAGAAATAAAGAAGCAGAAGGGCTAATGCGTCCTTTTAGAATCTGTCAATTCCTTCTTATTCTCCTTCCTTGTGTTCAACTCCACGAAGATTATCTACTCTGCTAATTCAGTTCCAGACTTTTTAGAGAGGGAGAGAGATCTTAGGGCCAACCAGTATATGGAAAGGAAATGGGTCGACGATTCTGTTATATAGTATCAACGTTTGTGACTTGGGTGACCTGTCCCTCCCGCCTCTGGTTCAAAGTCTTCAACATGCCATTTCTATTCTCTTATTCACAATTTTCCTCTCAACTCCTCCTTTTTTTGGTTCAAATTTATTCTACTTTTCTACTTCTAGAATAATAAATAATCAATTTTATGAATAAATAATAATTTCAGGAGATATAATAAACTATTGCATACTATTACTACCACATGATTTTTTATTTCATGCGTGTTGGGCATGTTTGAGAAACATGCGTTTTGTTACATAAATATTGTTTTTTTAAATATTTGAGTGGTATTATATTTTTCATTATTCGTTTAGATAAATATTAAAAATTATTTTTCTTTATCACAATTATTCATTCATCTTTTCTGCAAATATATATATATATATATGATTTTATTTTATTTTATTTTTTTCATTGCAATGTCAACAAATTAAAATCTTATTTTCACTTCCCATTTTAAATGTAGAAATTAGATAACTGGTTTACACATATTAAGAAAATAATTTAAGTTGGTTATTTGTAAGAATTATGTGTTCATTTTTCTAAATTATTCATTTTAATCATTAATTGGAAACTACTCCTTTTAGTAAACATTTTTAATATGTGCAATTAATGAGGAGGGTTGGGGAGGGGGAATTATAAATTTAGGTAACCAAGAAAATTGAGATCTTATATTTGAGAATAAGGGAAATGGTGATTTTTTTTTGTCAATATTATTTTAATAAATTAAACTTCATCTATTTTTATTAGTGAATGTTTTGTCAATTTATAAAATTTTAACCATTGCTATGGATTCTTACATATATAAAGCTAAATAATAATTAAAAAACAGTTACAACAAATAAACGTCATATATGCCAAGGCAAAAGTCACACAAGAATATTTAACGTTAAGTGGTGAAAGTTGTGCAAGTATTTAACTTTAAAACTTAATGGTTAAATATACATATCATCTGTATTAAGAAGCACAATTCGCAAAAACAAAAGCATAACAGTTGTAATTATTAATTGTCATATATTTAATGAAAAAAAGGACGATTCTTTTGAATAAGCTGTCAACACTTACACACAATTTATTTTCAAACCTTATAACTACGAAAACAAAAAGCATAACTATCATACCAATTAAGGCAAAGGTGAAAATCTAACAACTAAGTTTTTGACAAAGGGCTTCTAGCACCATAATATTTATTAGAAACTCAAAAAAGAAAGCCCATATTGAGACTACAATAAGTATGTAGCTAAATGATTGCCATTTCACACCTGAGTTTTGACGTACGTTTATCATCAGTACCATTGGGAGGACCATCTGACTAGTTGCTTATGTTCACCTCGCGCTATTCTAAACTCCTGAACAACAGAAATTAAACTGCCAAAGGTAGAGAGAACGAGAAGTAGAGATGTTTATTCTCACTGCAGGGGCTCACAGAGCAGTCAACAGAAGTGACGATTCTGATCAGCAAAAAGGAGGGAATAGCAGCAAAGAAAAAGATGGAGTTTTGATTTGATCATCGCCAAGAAGCGTATCCACCATGAAAGGAGCCAAAACTATATTGACGCTTTATCCACCATTGTCTTGTTATTTTTCTTTTTTTTTTTTTTGTAAAACAGCGGTTGCTTATGCAGCCACCAGATTTTTTTAAAAAAAAAAAGTTAAAATACATACCGGTTATTAAATAAAACTCATTACTTATTAGAATACCATATTGAATACATCACACTTTTTGTTTAACCGTAATTTGTAACATCATTGCGCAGTTGTATATTGTCTCACAAAAATGACGGGTTCTTACGAAACAACCATTATGACACACAAATGCTTTGTCATTCAACTTTATATCAACAACAACAAAAACATAACGATTTCTATTTAATAACCATTAACTAAACATTTGAAACATTTACTCTTCCCTACACTGAAACATAATACACTTTAACACTTTGTTTGGTCGAACATAAACCTAGCAACAACCTTACTACTCATGTTGTTCTTTCAGGCCGTCAAGAGTCATTTTCAGTCAAACCAAGCCATCAAAAGCCTTCATTGGACTTCTCAGCAATAGTCGTGCTAGTGAATACACTTAATACCTGTATTAGCAATAAAAACGTGATTGCTTTTGCTTGCCCTAACTCAAGCTTCCGTTCATGAGCCCTTAGCTCGGTCGCATTCCTTTAGTGCTTTGTTCTCGTTATGTGTAGGTATTATTTCCCTTCTCCATTTCACATTATCCACTCTGCATTCTCCATAATTTACTTCATGTTTCCTAGATAGGTTATGACATTAGTCATGCTCTTTTTTTTTCTTCTTCTTTTTTTGGAAAACCCATTACTCTAATCAAAGGTTCATCTCCTATTACATGCATGAAGTTGTCAACTTGGACGATTGGGTTTCTTTTGTGAAATCACGATGTCATAAAGCATTCAATGTGATATTAAATTGTTTTTATGAAGTCATTTTTTTAAAAAAAAAAAAATCATTGCTCTGATTGAAGGTTTCTTTCTTGTTACAAGAGGTATGTGTTTTGAAGAATTTCTGCGTGATTGAAAGATTGCTTTGCTTACTTGATTGCTTCCAATACATTATGCATTTTTACTATTTTTGTTGTTCGATTGATTATTAATTTATCTTCATTAGTTATTAGCACTTCAATTGTTTTAGCTATTGGAATGAACCTAACTATTTTATCTTTTCATCATGTATCAATATCTCCAGAAGTTAGTTTCGAAAAGATTAATAGGGATGTGATGAATAAACTAGTTCAGTTGTACTAAGAGTCATACATGAACAAGCGAACACCATCTTTTATGAAGTCATGACGTGATAAAGTATTCAAGGTGACATTAAATTATTTTTGTGCAATTATATTTTTTTAGAAAACCCATTGCTCTGGTCGAAGGTTTCTCTTATGTTTTTGTATTGAATAAGTGACACCAAGTTAAAGCTCTGAATTTTGAAAATGTGAGATCAATCCTAAACTCTTTAATATGAGAGTTTTTGAACTACTTGACCTTGACTCTATCTAATAGAGTAGTACTTCTCACATCAAGTAACCATGCAATTTGGGGTGAATCAAGATTTTATAGCCTTTATTGCTAGAATCAATCACACTTCTGGCCTATATATATAATAAGGTAACTATTTGCCTATATGTTGTGTCTCTTCACAGTGTTCAAGCAAAGCAAACAAGAAGAGGGTGATAAAAAGCAAATATTCACATGGGAAAGGGCGCAAAGGTATGCAAACCTCGATCTAATCAAGTCTTTTTTTTTTTTCTATATTTGCATACCCGAGCTTGTCCCCCTTTTTGATAGGGATATTCATAATTTTTACTCTTTCATTATTTATCTTGTTTATTCTTGTGAAGAGACATAATGTACATGTCAACACTTCCATTATCATAAATATAGATTAACAATTGTCATTGATTCTTTCCATAAAGCATGAAATGACTTGATTCATCTCGAATTGCAGGGCAACTTGGTATGGAAGTATTGTTATATTGTATACAGTCTAGTCCAACTAGCTCAGAAACTCTCACATGAAGAGTCTAACATTGATACATCACGGTTATTATATAAAAACCTTCATATATTATAAAAGTTCACAGTTCTTATTTACAAATCGTTATTTATGTTACTAAATAAATAATGGTTATTTACGTGAACTCTCTATTTATTATTATTAAACTTCACGGTTCTTATATAAAAATTGTTATGTAAGTTACTAAATAAAAAATGATTGTTTACGTGAAACTGTTATGCATTATGCTAGCATCACTGATTATGTAACAATAGTTTACATGAGCTCATTTTTTATTATGCTAATATTATGCACATCACGTCCCCACCAAGTCTCAATACATAACGGTTGTTATATTAAAACTGTTAAAATAGATATTGAATAAATTACGGTTCAGAATCATGATTCATGGTCGATAAAAACTGTTGTATATATGCGATTCTGTAGTAGTAGTAGTGCATGTTGATATTTTTATCAATGAATCTAGATTAGAGCACTTAAAAGACACTTCATCAATGTAACCAAAAAAAAAAAAAAAAAAGACACCTCATAAAATTAAGGGGTCAAAATAAAACCTTACACCTCATTTAATTTATTTATTACTATTATTTAGTACCGGAAAACAACACTCTTCAAATTTTGACACACAGGATACAAATACTCTCAAATTAATTCATTTCCTTCTCACTAATAATATTTTTAATGAGAATCTTTTCTTAATTTTTTTCTCAAGATAGTACACCTCACAATGATGAAATTATAACTCCATACAAGTCAAATATATCACATTATTACTTTTTTTTAAAACCGACGAATTAGAACATTATTACCTTACTGGCCCCCAAAAAAAACATTATTACCAGCTATATATCTTGTGGGTTTGATCATTGATGATTCATATTTTTACCATATTTTCCCTGTATGTTTTGACTGTTTTGAATGTTGAATATGAGCTTAATGATATTTGATTTGATAAACTGTGTTATAATACATTCACATAGGAAAATAGATGATAGATTCTATAAATTGCTACATTCATATTATTCTACACATGTGCATAAGAAAAGGGCTATTTTATGGTTTACTATGAAAGTGCATAACAAAGCGGATCTAATGCTACAACATATGGTATCCTCACTTCTGTACTAGCAATGCGATGTGACTACCATGCTATAGCATCATAAGTGATGCAGTGTTATGTGCTACTTTACGCTGACCTTTCCTCAAGGTTCTTCAGGAATTAAAGACATGTCATCAAAATGGACGTTTAGACGAGGGTTGCATTGACGAAGGCTGAAATAGAGGATGCGGAGAATCGAAGAGGAGATTTGCAAAATCTCGTAGAATTAAATGAGGAGAATCAACCGAATCTAGGGATTTGGACCTAATAGATTTGGAAGGCCCAGCTCATTGAACGTATGGCACGTAAAGACCTGACTATAAGAGGAAAGCGCGAAAAAACCTAAAAGATCATCGAAGTCGTGAGAGTCAGAGCAGTCAGTACAATTCCAATTTGACTAGACTCACGCCAAAGGAACGAGAGAATTATCGCGAGAGAGAGAGAGAGAGAGAGAGAGAGAGAGAGAGAGAGCCGTAGAAGAGACCCGATTCTTCCCTAAAGTCAAACGGACCATAGAAGACATGGAGACATCGCGTGACAGGACGTCTCCTACGCCGTCGATCATTCTGATAAGCTTTTTTGTTTTCTTTTATCTTTCTCAGTTTTACTTTCCCATGGGCTATTCTATCGTGCTCTATTTTGTGTTTCCCTCATCAGTCATGAACTAAATTTCCATTGGCTGGGTGAGGATGGATTTCTAAATTGTAGAATGAACCCAATTTGTTAAGCTTTTCATTTAATACATTCAGTTTGTTTAACAGTGTTTAATATCTTGTTTGTTAGCGGGCGCTAAGGGGCTAGATCAGTTGCATTGGCTTACTGGAAAGGAGTTGAGGTTAGAGACAGTGTTTGCTAGGTGAGGTTGTATAGGGCTCGGCCTAAATTGTTGACTACATGAATGGTTCTACCGCTCATAACCGAAACACCTAGGTTAAACTACATTCTAAACTGGAAAATTGTCATAGGAATATGGGAGAAGTAGAGGAGGATTGTACTTACAGAATGAAAATGCTCCTATATAGGTTAGTGGTGGGTTAGTTGAACAACATTGTGAAAGGCATTTTGCTGTAGCATTGCGGAAGTTGTGCAGCAAAATTGCTATAACTATGTGTCGCGTGCAAACTGGGGGAATAATGTGACTTAGGATGAAATCCAAAACTCAGCCTATTTTTAAATTGATATTTTCCTTCCGACTTCCGATCACTTATTTACTTATTTGTCATTAGAAATAGATAAACAAACCAACTTTATTCTCATCACGAGAAACCAGCATCATCTTTGGTACCAACAATCTCTGTGGGACAATAACTCTACTTACTATTTATTACTTGTTCGACTGGTTCACTTACCATAAAAAATTTGACCCATAGACTTACTATTCACAATAGATTATTTAGATATACTTTAATTTAAAATAGAGATAAAAGTTATTTTAATTTATCTATGACTATGCTTTTCTTATGCTTTATTTCTGCGCGGCTCAAAAAGCATTCTTTTATCTTGTTTTTTTTAATATTTTATGTACCCAAAAATATCTTAAACAGGAGTTGCACTTCTGAATAATTTATTGATTATTGATTCTTAACTATAACTATGTGAATAAAAAAAATAAAGTTCTCTGGCAAGAGAAAATGACAAATAACAAAAGAAAAAGAAAAAGAGAAAGAAGTATCGGGCTTACTATGTATTCTTCTCAAAAGTTCTTCTTCAAAAGAGAGATTTTTAATCAATGAGGTTGGCAAAGACAGTAGAGAAGAAGAAATTAAGGTCACGTACAAGAAAGCGCCTCAGTTGAACTCGTAAATGCAAAAAAAGTCCTGTTGAGACTCTTCCACCATAAGATCGTGATGTAGATCGGATTCAGATTAGTAGATAACAAAGAAAAACAGAGAAAAGATTTTTAAGGGAAAAAATTTTCCGATATTTTTTATATAAGTATTATTTCCATTGTGAAATTAAACGAATTTGTATCTACATTTTCTTGTGTTCGTTTATCTGCAAGAAGAGAAAATATTATCTTTTCATTTTTCATTTTCTCTCATCTGATCAAGAGTTTCAAACGCGTTGACTAGGTTGATTTTTTTTTTTTTTTTTCGTCCCTTGCTAAATTAACCTGAAACGATCTTGCTAAATTAACCTGAAACGATATCATTTCATTTTAAGTTTAAAAAATAGCAGTCCACATCATCAAATTTGCACTTTATTTATTCTGTTTTGTTGATATAGTTGTCTGCGTAAATTTGTTTAAATTGTATAAAATAAAATAAAAACTGTGGTCTATTAAATTATAGGTTATTTGTACATGAATAATTTTTCATTTAATTGGGGATTAATGCCTGTTTATTTAAATAATACTCCTTTCAATATTATATATGAATATCTTTATATTTTCAATATTCTTGACTCCATGTGCTTTTCCTCCTCATCATCCCATCAAGGCGTTGATTTGGAAAGTCAACGTGTCATAAGGAAGAAGAAGGTAGCTTCTGGACGAAACGAAGAAGGGGGGAAATAATGTAGTTGGGGTAGTTCGATTTTTGGAAGTTAAGTCTCATGAATATGGAAAAACAGAAAAGCAAAAAAAAAAAAAAAAAGGACGATGATTTCAAAGAACCAACGTGCATGTATCGATCTCATGCATTTGGGTGTAGGTTATTCCGGTGGTCAACAGTAATCCTTTGCTTGGCCAACTCAAAACACGCCACCTTCAATTCAATTCAATATTTCTTTGAATTCCTCATCCAATTATTTTATTATATGTGTGTGTATATATATATATATATATATGAAATCTTTCAACCAAAAAGTTTGATTTGATTTCTTTTAAATAATATGTGGGACCCTTAGACAAAATTTGAAAAGTTTGATTATGATTCACATCCCATTATCATATGAAAATCAGTCACATTATGAAAAAAATAACTATAAAGATAAATATAAAAAAAAAAATGAGTTCAATTTTAATAAAATATAAATTAAATAAATCCAAAATTCACAAAATCATAATCCTGTTTTTCAATTTATAGGTTTGTCAATCCAGTGTTTTTTTTTTTTTTTTACCGATGAGCTTGTCTTTGGTCAAATTTTAGATATGTTTCACCTCAATTTCATTTTTTAAAAAAGAAAAAAAAAATACTAAATGGTCTTGAGAAATATATTCCTATGTGAAGTGAGAGAAATTCTCATATTTAATGTTTAACTATATCTTGAACAAGACTATGTTGAATAGGAAAAATTTTACTTGAGAGAAATGTTTCCATTGATCTCTCTTTCCGTAGTATCTACCATGAGCTCAAGTTAAAATGGTTGAGTGCAATAAAAAGAATTGAGCTGAACAAAATCAAAACATCATCAAGCCAATTATTGTTGAAACTGAGTATGTCTTTTCTTAATACCATTGTACTTGTGTAAGTCACTTGCAGGAGAAAAATATGGTTCTAAATATAAATTATTTGTAGGATAATCAATAATTTTTTTTTCCAATTTTACCCATATTTGATCTCTATATTGGAAAGATAAAAAGAATTAAGCTGGATAAAATCAAAACATCAACAAGCCAACTATTGAAACTGAGTATGTCTTTTATTTAAGGGGTTTACACTTCTCATGTTACATGAGAAGAAGGAGATTCCTACACATACATGAAATGGTGGGAACCCACATCTTTGTATTTTTTTAAAAAAAAAAAAAATCAAGCACGGAAATGGTGGGACCAACATCTTTTTGTATCTATGACATGAGAATACACTTCTCCTACAACATGAAAATGTATTTCTTTTTATTTAATACTAATATGTACTTATATGTTAGTTGCTTGTAAGAGAAAAATTTGGTTTTAAATATAAGTCACTTTTATCACTTGATAAGCGTTATTCGGTTATTTGAAGTTTATATTTCGAGTCAAAGGGAGTATTACACATGAGATGAGATCTTGTATTAAGATTTGTAGCTAGTAAATGTATTTATTATCAGTGAAAGAGTTTTTTTTTTTTTTTCAGTGTTGTCAATGGTTAATGACTTATTTGAATTAATAATTATTGTGAAGATATATATATTTCTTGAACTTTATCATAATTATTGAGACGTATTTTCTATTTATATAATATACACATGTTTTTCAACATATACATGGAAGAAAAGGTAAATAAGAAAAGGAAGTTCAGAATGAAATTCGGTGACCTAAAAATAAAAGAAAGAAGAAAGAAAACAGAGTTTAATATAACTGAGATTTGAAATCTAAAAGGTATGTGGCTGGTAATCGAACATGCATGTCATACACACTCATACGGTATTGGGTTCTTTGACCATTGAATTTGACCCCCTTTTTCTCATCAAGTCATCCCTTCGTTACTTTCAAGAAACTTTATATGATAATTAACGATATTTTTTTATTTTTGTTCTTGTAATTAATGCTTATTTTTCAATTTTGTCACTCATTAGATTTTCAAGCATATTTTTTCAATAAAGGTAAAAGTGAAAAAAGATTCAATTTAAGACTTATTTAATAAGTTAATTGTCATTTCTTAATTCCCATGAATTAGTTTAAACTTCTCATGTTGCATGAGATCGAAGAAGAAGATTCCTACACACACATGAAATGGTGGGACCCACATATATATAATTCTATGTGGGTCATACTATTTCATGTATGTATGACATGAGAATACACTTCTCCTACAACATGAGAAGTGTTTTTCTCAAGTTCAAATGTCATATATTATGGATATTAGAGGGAGTACTCAAATCCTTTCTGGTAAAGTAGGCCATTGATTAAAAGTCGGTGGTATTATTATTATTTGGAGAGAAAAGAATCATACCAACGGCTTTATAGTTTGGTGACATAAAAGCTCCACTATAAGTGAGAGATAATGACTTTGATTTTGCTTGTAATTAATCTAAAAAACAATTAATGTAGTGACAATTAATTTTAGTGAAATATCTTACTAGACTACTATAGAAATCATGATATCTGACGGTTATTAACTGTTATACTTCATGATTCCGAGCCATCAACAGTTCTGAACCATTATTTATTCCGGACCTATTATAATGGTTATAATATAACACATGTTATGTATTGATGCTTAGTGATGCACTAATATGCCCATTGTTATGATAATAAATAACGAACACACGTAAACAACCATCATAATATATAATAATGATTGCATCATACATAACGGTTCCTCTTTAACAACCGTTATACATAGTTGACATAAATAATGATTGTTAGATAACAACCGTGATTTATCGAAGCTAATTTTTTTATATAAAAAAAATGTGGGGTGGTTTCTACTTTTGATATCCCCCATGCATATACATTTGTACGGACCGAATCACAATATATATTTACATTCATTCATATATGAAATAATACAACAAATCAAAATATATTTACAGTCATTCATGTACATGTATACACTATTTAAACAAAAACTTTAAAACAAACAAATAATCAATATCTAGAACTTTACAATCATACTATGTATTATTACTCTCCCATTGATGTTGCACAGATGTCACCAACTTTTCAGCAACTTTTTCCATTTGTGAGTTGTTAAACATTGTCCAGGAGGCATCAAAATACTGTGTGGAAAAGGAAACAAAATGGAAGTTTGATATTGTAACATATAGCTTATCGAATGTATATACAAATGAATTGAGCATATAATATACATTTATTGTATCCATATTTTCAGGATCCTGGGTAATAATGTCCTTTATATATTGCATCACACAGTTCCCACAAGTGTTGCTTTTTCCATTTGCTTTAGGCAATATAAAGAAATGCGAAGAAAAATTTGTCTGTTTGTCATATATATAAACTATATGTATGCTTCAATTTAATATTATAGTTATTGGTGAATAATATATACACTTTCAGACTTAGCCATT
This sequence comes from Acacia melanoxylon, assembly GCA_019022615.1. Taxonomy (NCBI): domain Eukaryota; kingdom Viridiplantae; phylum Streptophyta; class Magnoliopsida; order Fabales; family Fabaceae; genus Acacia; species Acacia melanoxylon. The sequence continues at coordinate 4,177,507 of JAFJYJ010000030.1, read as the reverse complement.
GGAAGTTGTATTTGAAGCAACCATCAATGAGGTTGTAATTGTTGCAGTCGAAACCATTTTGCATGCAGTACTTCTAAATCTCTCTGAGAATATACAATAAAAAATTATATATATATAGAAACATGCAAGATAAACTGAATTATAAGAGATGAAAAATGAATAACTTACTAGTTGAAAATCTCCTGCATATATGGTCTCGTGTCTGGAACCCTACTATGGAGCCATAGTACCAAATCCTTTTCCGCATTGGATTTACGATTATGAGCATCAAGTGGTTTCTAAGTACAATAATAGATCACACCATTAGAACAATTGAAAAATAAATAAAAACTAATTCAATCAGAGTTAATGATGTTTTCACCCTTAAACGTAAGGCACCAAGAAAACAAAATAAATACTTCGTTTTAAAGTATTTAATTTTAGGAGAACTAGTATTTGGTGCCAAACCGAATGAGGTTCCAAAAAGGTGGTTTTTAGATTTGTATTTTACATTACGGTTGCTTATTATGAAATGTCATTTTTATCGTTCATACTTTACAGTCAATTGACATAACCATTATATTTGTGTTTTCACTGATGTAAGGTTAGAAGACGAGTTGTTTGTAATTGTTACATGATGGTTGTTTCAAAATAACTATCACTTTTGTCACGAAATAAATGTTGGCTATTAACTATAACTGTTATTTTTGTGTTTTTCTGAATCCCGCTTAGCAATACATGATGATGCGCATAATTAACCATTTTTTAAAGCATTTTATATCCTTATGCGCGACTTCTATTTGGACATACATAATATTTATTAAATGTAATTGTTATATATTAGACGTTATAAATGCTCAAATCTATAATAACGATCAATGATAACAACAATTTAACAAATAACAACTTTAGCTTATTAAATGTAACTGTTTTTTTTTTTGAACTATTAAATTTAACTGTTATATATGTTATATATTAGACGTTATAAATGCTCAAATCTATAATAACGATCAATGATAACAACAATTTAACAAATAACAACTTTAGCTTATTAAATGATAATAACAACGTCACTAAGATAGTGATAGGTCATTCCACACAAAGATATTCAATTTCAGGATACCCTAAAAGATTTATAGTTGTTTGGTCATTTCAAAGGACTATATCTTAAGACTCTCATATTTCAGTGGTGCTTATAATTTTTTTTTTCCTTTGTTACTACTCCCTCCGATTTTTTTTTTTATAAGAAACATTTAACCAAATCATATGGATCAAAAAAGTTGATTAGAGATAATAAATATGTTAAAAATATAACTCTTTTGCCAAAACTACCATAATTTAAGTCGAAGAGAGAGAACTAGTGGGAATTAAATATACAATGTTATTGGTAAAATGAATAATTAAATAAGGTTAAAATAGGAAGTCAACAAAAATATTTTGAAACAAATTCTAAATGTTTCTTGTAAATATATAGGAATAAGTCATAGATTGTAGTTGTTTTTTTATAAAAGGGAAGGGGGTATTATTTAATATATTATGAAGATTTGAAACTTAACCTTTATTCATATCTCACTTAAACTAACTTTAAGTGGCATCATCATCAAACATCATCGTCATAGGGATAATTAAATGATTAATTCTCACCTAATATCATTAATAACGTTGGTTTATGCTATTACGTGGTAGTCTCTTGAGGATCATAATAAAACGATGTACCCTCTTTTTTATAAATCTAAATGATGTATCTTCTTTACATTGTCAATATGGATGGGAGGATAGAAAAAGTAAGAGAGAAAATAGGAGGAAAGACCAATTTTTTTCTTCTTTGGATGAAGAGAGAAAATTATAAAAAGGAAAGGAAAAATCTATCAAAATTTTTCTTTACACTAGATTTTAAATTAATATATCAAAATAAAATCATTATATAATTTGAATTTATGAAATATTGTGCTGTTCATAAATAGTTATAAATTACTAATAATATCACTTACTTTAAATACTACACAAAAAAATTGTAAAAGGGTTTCCTGTTTGTAAAAGACCCATGTTGAATTACTTGCTCAAAAGAACGTTTAATAAAGTTTAGTATAAAAGTTTGCTCAAACATCATCTTCCATCAATCACATGGTTCGGTTCTTCACTCTACAGGTCTCTTTCTTTTATGATTCTTTCTCGTATAAGCTTTCATTTTGTCTAATTAACATTTTTAGTTGAGACTCAAGGGTCTCCAATCGAGCCAGGTTATCTAAGAAGAATGGCAGACAAAAAATGACATCTAATTTATGATGATAGCCGTTGGTTTAATTTGAAAATAAAAGGAGAGAACAAAAACCTATGAGAAAAGTAGAGACCGCGGAAAAAACGATGAGGTAAAATGTTGATTTTTATTTTTAAATTTATCTTTTGTCTTGAATGTTGTTGTTGTTTTATTGCATTGAAAATAATTCTAATTACACTAGATTATATAAACTAAAAATCAATCACAAATTTTTCTCCTAATGTTTAGCAATTGTTAAATCTTGAATATTTATAACCTCAAATATTTAAAAATATAAATTCCGTCTATATCAGAACCTTGTTGAGGTCACTATCGCACTTTTTTGTATTTATGAAAAGGTCAGTATCGAATTGAAGTGGGCAAATATTGGGTATTAGTTGGATTTATTTTGGATAAGTTGTAGGGTGGGTAACAGTTCACGGTTGGCAAAACAATGGCTTCAATTAATGCCTAACTCTTGCAAATTTCAAATTTTCTTTTAATTTTTAATCAATTTACTTTTAAGTCTCTTGTGGGCCCATTCGCTTTATGCATACCATTGTTTAAAAACTACAAGCTGAGGCCCACGGCAAAAATTATTAGTAAAACATTGAGAAAGCAAAACTACATTTTTCATCTTGAAATTCAATATTATGTCAAAAACAACTGTCATTTTGTACATTCTTCTGTAGAATAATCGATCAATTAAATTAATTAAAGTTGGTATCAATCATGATCAGTTTAATTTCTCTCATTTACTATTATTGGCCGCTTCCATCCACCGCTTTAAAACGCCCCATTTTTTTTGTTCTGAAATGAACTTGCTGTGAGCTATGACTTGGAGGAGAGAATCTTTGTAACGTGATGCCACGTGTGAAGGCCAAGCGCAAGGGCTTTTTCACAAGTTGAGTTAAAATAAGTTTTTTCACTTTAAGAAATTCACAATACTCTTTATGAGAAAATTAAATTTTGTAAAACAAAATAGCTGTGGCAATTTTTTTTTTAGACAAAAAGTTTTATTTAACTAACAAAATTTTTATTATTGACTGTAGACTATCTAATAAGATTTCTTAGAGAATATGCAGTAGGGAGTTTTTAAAGTAAAAGGTCAAAAGCTTTTCACTGTAATTAAGGGTGAAAATAGGCTAGGCTTTAGCTAGGGGTGTTCATGATGTCCAGGCGCATTCTGTCCGCCCGCCCCCCCCCTAAAAATCGCCCCCGGTCCAAGGAAAAGCGGCCACTTTCAGATCGGGGCATTTTACGGGGCTTGGGCGTGGGCATGATGCCACCCTGCCCATTTGGCCATGCCCAGTAGTTGTGTATATATATATATTATAGGATGGTATTATATAATTTTGATGAAAAAAAAGCCATTCGGCCCGGAAGTAAGCCTCAATTCTAACTCTATAAAATACTTGAACACGTTATATATTCTTAGATGCTTGAACACATATATTTGATATATACACACCTGAACACATATACTACTTCTTATTTTGTAATGTAATTGTTTTATTTTCTTCCTAAATGCTGCACATGGAGAATGGGGAATTTAATGCTTACGGTTGCCGGTTGGCTAGTGGTGGATGAAGTAGGCAATTTGCAACCTTAAAGTTTAAACTAAGGCTAAGAGCCTACAATTAATTGTTACTTTCACATGTAAATGATGTAATAATATGCTTTCTTTTTTGCTTCCTTGTAGGTGATTCTATATGCTTCATCCTTTTGACATTTTGGGGCCTTGATGCAACCTCTAGGAGTTTTGGATGTCTACAAGGCTTTAATTCCTATTTTTTGATATCTTGTATTTAATGGATTATGAACTATTTGTTAATGCCTTATTAAGACATATGGTTGTCTTTTTAATTTTAAGACTTAATTTGTATACTTATATTGAAATATTCAAAAGTGTAGAATTATGGATGTTATTTAATTTTTCAATTACTTAAGCTGTTTTTTTCACATAGGGTGTGGCGGGGATCCCACTTAGGCATGGAAGGGCCGCCCGGCCAATTTCAAATTTATTATTGCTCACCCAAAAATGTTAGGGCTTTTATCGGGTAGGGCTGCACCGGGCGATTTTTGCCGCCCAAATGATCTTTCGAGCAAGGGTCTTGCCCCGCCTAACCCCTCGCCTATGAACACCCCTAGCTTTAGCTAATCAGGTCTGGGCCTGTGATAGAAATCTAAAGCCTGAGTTTGGGTTTAAACCTGTATGTAGGTTTTTTTTAGGCCTGAACCTAAGCCTTCAAAAGGTCTGACTAGGCCTGAAGTCTATTTAAAGACCTACTTAAAATGTAGGCTTTTAAATAGGCTTAAAGTCTATGCATATAAGTTCATATATAATTCATCAAGTCTATTTAAATGCCTACGTTATGTCTTAAAAGTTTGGAGATTCATTCTCATATGAAATAAAAGAGTTAGTAGGAAGAAGAAAAAAAAAATACATAATGACAACAATTGTATAAGCAAGTAGGAATAAGAAAAATCAATCATCTATTGATTAAGGAAATATATTTTTTAAAATCAACCAAGCACGACAGTGGCACGTAAAGTTAGATTTTACCTCATGTTTTTCTTACAAAGATGAGACAAACTCCTCCTATTGGGATCAATTTCATTTGGGCATCACTAAAATAAACTTACTACAATTATTATGTTGCATCAAATGACATAAATTAAAGGAGAGATAATGAGTTAGCATTATCATCTCAAGCGATCAAAAAGAAAAGAAATAGATGTGATCAATTAATGAATGAAAATGTTAAGCTCGTTAATTAATAAATGATAAAATGTGAAATTTAGGGTTAAAAATAACTTATTAATTTTATAAATAATTAATTTTTATTAATTTATATAATTATAATAGGTCGGACTTGTAGGCCTATAGCTAGACCTTATGAAAATAGACCTACAATGTTTACCTAAATAGGTCTAACAATAGGCCTGAGTATGAGCCTAGCCTATTTACTAAATAGGTTATACTAAATTTAAAGTAGGTTAGGCCGTAAATCCTTGGTATATGTCTAACTTATTCCTACCCCTAACTGTAGTCCTTACTAAAACCACATTTTAACTCATTCTCAGTTAGTAATAAACCATGATCAAGTTATTAAATATCTCTTAAATTAATAAAAAAAATCAACTTTACTTTTGTTAAAGTGCTTTCTCTCTCTCCATTTACACATTATTCGTACCTCTCCCTCCTCTTTCTATATATCCAACAAGAATTAAATGAGGATATACTTTAAAAACAAACATTAATAACATCTAAGGAACTTATATTTAGGACGAAAATTCCGTCTATAAGTAAATTTATAATAAGAATTAGAGTGGTATTTCTTATGAGTGGTACTCTCAGTCATTTTTTATAAGATTCGAAATTTTAGTCTTTCTATCCCTTTTTCATAAGATTCAGTATGGATATATAAGTATTAAATGCATTTTTACCAATTTTATCCCTAATTAATTTTTTTTCATTCATTTTCTTTCATCATTCTTCTCATTATTAATCTATCTCATTTACCTACTTATAAATAATGACATATTTTTAAAAAAGTAATTTTCATACATGGCTAAATTATATAAAACTCTCATGAACTTTGGGTCAATTGCATATAACCTTTGATATTTCAAAGTTTAAATTTAACCCTCATGACCTTTTAATTTTTAACTATTAATCCCCTACCGTTAAATGACCATTATTATTTTAACGAAAATTTCCACATCAGTTTATGAGATGACACATGTTATCCTACGTGACATCTTTTGTAAATTACTAATTTCATAAAACCCTCTTGAACTTTGAGCAGTTGCAGTAACCCCTTGAATTTTGATCAGTTACAAATAACCCACTTGACTTTTCAAAATTTAAATTTAACCCCCTTAAAATTTTGATTTATAATAAATAAACCTCATGTTGTTACTTTAATCATTTTAATAAATTTATTAAGTTTTTTACTTTCATTTGTCAATTAAGATAGTTTTCTTGTATGGGAAAAACTAGAAGAATAATATTTAAAAATTAAATAAAAATGTCATAATTTGTATAACATTTACTTATTGTTTTGGGTTAATTGAGCATTGATAGTATAAAATTGTCATCATTTATGTTAAATATATTCTTGGGATGATTGAGCATTGATAGTTTAAATATTACATTTTGTTAGAGGATAGCTCTTGCCCTCATTAATTTTTAATTAGTAGTGCATATTTTTGTCTTGAACTCGAGCTTTAACGTTTATTATATATTTTTCTAAATGCTAGTCTTCTAATTTTTTCCATATAAATTAAAAGAATTATTTCAATTGACAAATGATAGTAAAAAATTTAAAATTTATTTTTTATCAATTTTTTCATAGATTTATTAAAATGATAGGAAGTAACGACATGTAATTTAATATAATAAATCAAAATTTTAAAGGAATTAAATTTAAAATTTGAAATGTCGGGGGCTATTTGTAATAGATCAAAGTTCGTGTTTTCTAACTATTCAAGGTTTAGGGGGTTTTAAGAAATTAGTAATTTACACCGGATGCCACGTAGGATGATACATATCATTTCATAATCTAACGTGACATTTTTTTCGTTAAAAACATAACGGTTACTTAGTGGCAGAGATTAATAGTTTAAAAATGAAATATCGGGGTTAAATTTATACTTTGAAATTTTGGGGAGGTTATATGAAACGGACCCAAAGCTCTTGGGGTTTTGTATAATTTAGCATTCATACATATTATTACTTTTAATTATTTTTAAAGTCACAATTCAATTATTTATATCTTATAACGAGAGATTAAGGGAATATCTAATCTTTCAAACATTATCTCAACTTTTTTCGGACAAAAAAAGTTGTATTTAACAATTTCTCGGAATATCTTTGGACTTTTTAGAGTATAATCTTGTTGGGGGAAAAGACAAAAAAAAAAAAAAAAAAAAAAAAACTTTGAAGTCACAAAATCCAAATCGGGTTTGTTATCAAAAATTGATAAGGGAATAACGAAATTTAATAAGCAATTCACGACTTATTTTTTAGAAAAGCCCTAATTTAGAATTTTATAATTTCATAATTATTTTTCTATTTTTTTCCTAATTTATTTTTCATAGCTATTTTTTAAAATATATACACACACACACACTCTCATAAAGAGTATTCTGAATTTCTGAAAGTAAACTTATTTTACCTCAACTTTATCTCTTGTGTAAAGTCCCCACCCATGGCCTTCACACGTGGCTTCACATTACATTGTCTCTCTCACCTGAGCTAAAGCTCACAAGTTACTTTGCACAAAAAAACGGAGTATTTGAAGGTAGTGGATGACACCGAAAAGTAGCAGCAAAGGAGAGAATTGAAGCTAATCTTGTATCAGTCAACACACAACTAATAGAGGGTTGTGTTCACTTAACCCGTGTGTGTATCATTTGATATCAGGTGCCAGGTGGGTTGATAAAAATTTAATTTAAATTAATGATATATCTTTTTTATATATAAAAAAAATTAATGATATACCAGTATGCATCATTGAATGTAAATTGATGGTCATCATACATAATATATTGAGATTTGAGATAGAGCATGGCATATTTTAACAAAACTATATTACCTAATACAGTGTTACTATAATTTTAACAATATGTAATGTAATGTATTCCCTTCTGTCCATAATTATTAAAACCGAATCAGACCAGTCGGTTTGGTGACTTAACTGGTCCGATCCGACCGGTTCAATATTATTTTTTATTTTAAAATTAATTTTTTAATTTTTATATTTTATCTATAATTTATAACCTTGAATGAGATCTTCACTTCCTTACTAGTCTAACCCTGAGCTAGTTCCAATATGCCTTCAATCTGACTCACTAACCCTTGATCAACTACCTCGACCGGTTCAAGGGATCAAGGGAGCCAAAAGAGTGCAATAGCTTCTTCACCTTAGAAACTGAGTAAAATGCATGGGGCTTTCAAGAAGATGAAGAAGTTGAGAGTTGAGACTGCATACTATATATTGGGAAACTCCTTGAAGTTTGTTTCCGTTTTATTAAAAAAGAAACTCCTAGAAGTCGTATTTTAATCATCACTATAATTGGGATTGTGGGTTTCATATATTAGAATAGTCATCAAATAAATTTCAAAACTAGAAATTAAGGCAAAAGATTCACGATTTGAGGGAGGAGCGGAAAGAAAAGGATACAGAGACATAGAGGTAGATTCTGAGCTCTGAGGATGATGTTGATGAGAGAAAGTAAGAAGAATGTGGTAGATTGATGGATTTTTTTACTGATGAGAGAAGAAAGGAGCTATTAAACATTAAGAGGTATTTGAAGTACACTAGCCAAGGAATAGCGAGTGAGAGGTCATGTATTTATAATGTGTTGTAAAAAATCATTTAGATATTTGACGGGATAATCAAAATATTCAATTAAATATTTACTAAATATTTTATACATACCACCCCTATTATTAATTTACAAAATATTGTGCAACTACCTTCTTTATTATCCATCTTTTATAATTGTCTTGTTTTTTTTTTTAAGTGTTTTAAGCTTGCCATTTTATTGATGTGTCTGCCAAGGAGATACTTACTGCTATACTTTTATATAGTTAAAATTTATAAAATTTGAAAATTTCTTATTATGCCTTTAGCCTAATTAAGAATTTATTGACAATGTAGGATTGAATTTAAATTTGAATTTGATATTTCAACTGAATTTAATTGGAGTTCTCCTTTTAAAATAAGCTACATATTTTTTTTCTCCATATTTATTAATTTGACCTAATTTTAATTTTTTTATTTATGTAATTCGGAATATGGAAGTGGTTCACATACAAAAAGTTCAAAACTTTTTAGTTTTTATTGAAAGTTTGCTTGGTATTGACACCAAATTAATACTTCTTCTAGTGTTTTTTTTTTAAAAAAATTATAAAAGCTTGATAATTGAATTACACAATTTAAGAAAATAGTTAAAATTGATTAAAAGTAATAAATATGTAGAACATGAACAATTTTGTTTTTTGTTTTTTGTTTTGTTTAAAACATGCCCTTTTTATAAGAGGGTAAGGAAGAGAGAGAAATAAATTAATAATAATGAGAGAAAATATTTTTTTATATATATATATATATATATATATATATATATATATATGGCATGAAAAAATAAGGAGACATAATAGAATTAAGGGTTAAGGAGCGTCCAACACAACAAACTATTGACTTAGGAAAGCGTCGTCCAAGACAATTAACTATTAAGTGGACCGCCAAAGACAACAAACTTTTAAAAAGGAGCGCCCAAGACAACGCCGATTAAAAAAGTTAACGACGTTAGCAAAAAGTTAACGTCCGTTATCTAAGGAGCGCCCAAAGACAACAAACTATTATTCCAAGAGCGCCAAAGACAAAATTCTAAATTTTACTAAATTAAATAATTTTTTTCTCAATTGTCATTATTCAAAAATACTTGTATAAATATCTATGGACAAAAATTACTCATTTTTCAATTTTGTCAACAAATTTTAGATTTTTTAAATTTTATTAACATTAAGTGAATTTTTTAACTCACATAAATTTCTTCTAAAATAAAAATAAATCATTTTTTTTGTTTAACATATATAATAAACTATAAAACACCTTGGGTTTTTACTAAATTAAATAATTTTTTTCTCAATTGTCATTATTCAAAACTACTTGTATAAATATAAATATCTATGGACAAAAATTACTCATTCTTCAATTTTGTCAACAAATTTTTTAGATTTTTTAAATTTTATTAACATTAAATGAATTTTTTAACTCACATAAATTTCTTGTAAAATAAAAATAAATCATATTTTTTTAACATATATAATAAACTATTAAACACCTTGAGTTTTATTTAAATCATATAATTATATTTTTAATAAAAAATTTTGTTTATTTTTGCAAATTATAATTTTGACAAAATTGGAAAATGAGTAATTTTTGTCCATAGATATTTATACAAATAGTTTTGAATTATGACAATTGAGAAAAAATTATTTAATTTAGTAAAATTTAGAATTTTGTGTTGAGGCGCTTTTAGATAACTGACGTTAACTTTTTGCTAACGGCGTTAACTTTTTTTTAATGTTGTCTTTGGGCTCATTTTTAAAAGTTTGTTGTCTTTGGGATCCACTTAATAGTTAATTGTCTTTGACGCTCACCGAACCAAATAGTTTGTTGTCTTTGACGCTTCCTTAACCCTAGAATTAATTGAGGGGGAAATGGCAAAACACATTAAATGTTCATATAACCCCAAATAAAATCTTATAAAAAGGATCAATCCAATTTAAATTTTAGGCTCTTATAAAAAAAGATTTGAGGGAGTTACAAACGAACAAGGTATTATGGAGAATACCATGCACAACACTTCCTTTTTCTCTTTTGCATGATTGAATTCTCTATAATGCTAGAAATGAGGTATCTCCATGGTTAATAAAATCGAATCACAGCAAACCGGCCAATTTGACCAAGAAATTGGAGAACTGGTGTCCTAACCGGTCTGGCCCGGCTAGTTTGACCGATTCAATGTATATTTAGAATTTCATGACTCAACAATTCATATATAATTTTACATGCTTTTAAAAAGTTTGAGATGTCTACTTTCTAATGCAAAAAGAATCACTCAAAATATTATCATTTAATTCTCGAATACCCCATTTTGGCATCATTCAAGTTCATTTCAACACCGGTCTTATCTTATCCTTAGGTCCAGCTTGATTTTGATCTAGCCAACTAACCCTTACTATTTGACTAGTTCAGAGTTTGAAGACTTCTCTTTGGCAAAGAGTACTGTTTGCTCTTGCATACTGGGCCCCATGACAATCCAGATGCAGCAAGCTATACTCCACCCTCTGGATCAATTATTAAAAGATTGAATATTGACCAACCCGCTTGCGGTTCAGATTGGTCAAAAAATCGTTTTTATAACTATGTCAGGTTAGAACAAAATTGAGCTGTCGTTTAGTCAAAACTTAAAAAATTAGACTAGGATTCTTATGTGTTTTTGACAATTTGTAGTCATATCATATTATTTTATTGAAAACTTCACATATTTTAGTGTTATTATGTTGACAAATAGACTATCTATGAATTTATATTTCTTATATATAAAAAAAACGTATATATTTTAGTGTTATTATGTTGGCAAACAGACTAAGTATGAATTTATATTTCTTATATATATATATATATATATATATATAAAGTATAATTACTTTTTGTCAAATTTATATTTAATTATTATGTCATTGTTTCAATAATCAGTCTAACCAGTTCAAGCATCAAAGTTAACTCTTAAAATATTGGTAGGGATGCTTACATCACTTTTTTAAGGACTCTAGGAGTCATTGAATCTTAAATTAGTACTTTAGTAGAATTAATGAAAACATCTCTAGATTGTGAAAAATTGTCACCAACGGATATTTATGCCATTATATTTATTTTCTTTGTACAACTTATTGCTTTAGGCTTGTAGCCTCCCTAGTCTCGTCAAATAATAATAATAATAAAAACATTATTAATCATAATTTTTTTTTATTTTTTTTATTGATAAGAAAAATTAAATAAGAAATTTAAAGATAAAAAATAAGTTTTCTCTCTTATTCCAGAAAAATTAGAAATAAATATTTATCAACTATTAATTACAAAGATATACTAAACATTATATAAAGATGACAAATATAAGTTTCCAAACTGAAGTAAATTGTTTGTATATTTACATAACTTAGGTTTTTATTTCAAAATTTTATTGTTAAAAAAATTTTAAAAATATCTTTCCGCACTTGATGTCAATTATCTGCGCAGATTTACATAACTTAAGTTATTTTATTATTTGAAAGTCTTAAATTTAAAAATATTAAAAGAAATTCAAATTTCAACTTAATGATAAAATTTAAAACTAAAAATATAAATCATGTCCAACTAGGAATGTATAAGAGTGCTACTAATGGTATTGTTAGAGCATATAAATTAAATACGTGCTCTTGAATTGTAATTTTCTAAAATTAAAAAGGAGAATAGAAGGGAAGAAATTTGGGACGTGGATTTTTTTCTAAACAAACTTTCCATGTGGAAATATTGGACCCAGAAAATATGTATTTTCATGTCGAGTCAACGTGAAAATTAAGACACAATTTGATTTCAAGATAATTTTAAAAATTCGTGGATCTTACACAAATTTCCCCTCAAAATCAGATTTAAAGATGTGAAAGGGGAATGGGTTGTTCCATATATATGCTTATAGCACTAGTAAAAAAAAGACTTTCAATAACGTATCGTAAGATTGGATCTACGGTCAGTCTCAATACAGATGGTCTTAAAAGTCTGTCACTTTTAAGACCGGATGCGCGACCGGTCTTAAACAATTGTTTTTAGACCGGACTTTCAAAATATGAGGTCTTAAAAGTCATACTATATAGACCTGATATATTTTTTATTAGGTCTTAAAACCCGACTTTTAAGACCGAACGAATAAATATGCTGATCTAAAAAGACTAACTTTTAATACCAGGCATATTGAACAGTAGGTCTCAAAAGTCCGAATTTTAAGACCGGATTAATAAATAAGTCAATCTTAAAAGTTTGACTTTTAAGACCGGATATTTAACATACCCAACCGGTCTTGAAGGTCTGAATTTTTAGAGATGCTGTGAGATACATACAGTCTTAAAGGTAATTAATTTTTTATTTCATATATTTTGTACCGGCTACTTTTTACATCTTAAAATTTTAACTTTTAAGATCGACTTCTAAATATATCCGTTCTTAAAATTAATAGACTTTATATTAATTTTTTTTCTTATATTTGGACCGAATACTATTTAAGTCCAATCATATGAGATTTTCTAAAAAGTAATTGATATTTCATTTTTTTTTTAAAAAATGTTCAAAACTGGTTGTTTTAGAAACCGGTCTTGTTATGGACCAGTATTATGGGCCCGACAGAACTTGGACCCTACAAGGACACGTGGCAATAGAATCATTCACATTCAGGAAGAGTATTAATCATCCCACGATCATGGCAGAAGTCATGGGAAGTGCCGCGGATATCATGCACATCATGAAGGAGCACGATCAGGGAAGTGGCAGAAACCACAACGTGGAGACTGGAACCCTAGCCGAACAATATAAATAGAAGAGTATACATCAAGTAAAGACAGAAAGTAAACTCTATTACATACATTTGGTTGATCACTGTGCACACTCCCACGAAACACAACCCCCATTCCCCTTGGCGAAGAGCCTAGATATCTGTGTACAGTGATCTCTCCCTCTCACAGGTATCTCATCTATAGGTATCTGGGAGAGAGTGATTTGATCCCATATCAATACCCTAGCCCATATCGGGCTAGACCTCTGTGTTCTTACTACAGAACATTGGCGCCGATCGTGGGGACCGTAAATTTCGATTCCCCAAACCATACAAAGTCACTACCCACCATTGAGTATGGCAGCAAGTACTAGAACTCGCAGTCAAGCACCTCGGCAGGATCAGTTGCCAGGAGGGCAGCCACATCAGACGGTACGGAGCGAAAGCGATCCCAAAGATTCAAACTCGGTTGCACCTAATCCTGAACATGTCACTATCAGGGAAGAAGGTGAGACTGAGGATACGGCTAATTCTCTGCATCCGAGCCGGGATGTCCAACGAGGGAAACGAGTGGCTCAACAATCGAACCTTTCTCCCTCTCAAGAATTCTAGATTCAACATCCTAACATCCGACTGCTGCAGAAGACCGTAGAATCAGTCCTCAATCGTTTGGAGAACATTGAAACTCGAGCCCAACTCCAACGAGAAGAGGATGTTTGGCGGATTAGGGAGGATTTGGACTGCCAGAATGCAATATGGCGACAGGAACTCAGGAAGAATAGCGGAGAATGAACCAGATGCTAAAAGAGCATACTGAACATTGGGAGCAGCAAGATTGGAATGTAGATCGAGATAGATCCGGTCCAAGCCGAGTTACTATCTCGGCATCCGAGCCACCTTACAATGAGGAACGCTCTGAAAATCAAGGGGAAGATAATTTGGCCAGAAATGACCAACATCAAGAGCCTGAAGATGAGGAATTAAAGATATAATCGTTAGAAAAACGCATCGAGAGGCTAGAAAACCCATCACTGAGAGCTGGCCTGAACACTAGAAATGCAACCAGAGATAATCATGCTGCGACCACTCATGTTGATAACGTGAACCAGGAAGGGCGAAATCCGACGTGGATCAAGAACTCGGCTCAGGGTAAAGGGAAGGAGCATGTCAAAGGTCGGGATCCACCTAAAAAAGATGCGGCCCCTGAGCAAGAAGAATATGCTTCTGAATATGAAGACAGAATTCCGAGCCACTTTACTGAAAGAATCCTGGCCGCTCCTTATCCTAAAGGCCTAAACACTAAAGACTTCCTGAAGTACGACGGAACTCAAGACCCACAAGTGCACGTCAGCAATTTCAAAATGGAAATCATGGTGAAAGGCTATGTGGGACCCGTGATACCTCTACTTTTTTGGGAACATTAAGGGGAGCCGCCCAAATTTGGTTTAATTCTTTTCCAGAAAACACCATTCCGAATATGAAGGACCTAATAAAGAAATTCTTGCAGAACTTCGCCACTAGCCGAAAACAACCAAAAACCGAGTTTCAACTCGGACAGGTGAAGCAGTCACCTGGTGAGACATTACAAAAGTACATGGAGCGTTTTAAAGACACGGCTCTACAAGTGCCGGGATTGAAAGAGGAAGTACATTTACATTGTGCTATAACGGGACTAGATAAGTCGTCTCGCCTCAAGAAGTTAGTCATGAAACGTCGAACCAAAACACTGGCGGAATTCCGAGATCAGTCTAAGCAATATTTAGAGTTGGAGCAAATGGATATCATGAGCCAACTGCCGAAGGAGAAGAATAGAAGTCCACCCCCGAGGGACAGAGATAACCGAAGTAAGCGAGATTCCCGAGCGCGCGGAAGAGATGATAAGCCTAGAGGGGGAAGGGCAGAAGGAAAATTTGATAGATATGCTCCTTTGAAGGTGTCCCAAGCGCATATATGGAAAGAGGTGTCCATGACCAAGATGAGGAAGGCTGAGCGACCGCGACCGCTTCGGAAGGAGGCCACGCTGGACAAATCTTGATACTGTAAGTTCCATGACCAACATGGACATACAACGTACGCTTGCTGGGACTTGAGAGATGTAGTAGAAAAATACATCCGAGATTGAAAGCTTTGTCAATATGTAATTCAGACGCAAGGACGGCAGAATAAGCACCAAGGAACACCAAGTAGAAGCCCGCCTCCAGAAAAGAAGAGGCGAGAGCGGAAAAAAGTAGATGGCGGAGAGGACGAGTTTCCCAACCCTAAATACGATTGCAATGTGATCAGTGGAGGCTTTGGCCGAGGAGGAGATTCAGCTAGTCAAAGAAAAAAAATATTTGAAGGAGGTCCTCTCTGTTAGAACTTGCTCACAGTTCAAAACAGAGCCCACAAAGCCGGGACCACCGATGCTGGGTTTCACCAGGGAAGAATTGGAGGACGTGATACCTGGCCATCATGACGGGTTGGTAATTACGGGAACAATGGTAGATTGCCTAGTCAAGAAAATCTTTGTTGACGATGGAAGTGCAGTAGACATAATTCTTTGGTATGCGTTCAAACGCATGAGGTTTGACTCGGAGGACTTAAAGCCATGCAAAACCACTCTGACTAATTTCAATGGGCGGGACACCCGTCCAAAGGGGTATATTGACCTCAAATTGACGTTGGGCACTAAAGCAGCTTTTAAGTCAGAAATCGTGCTGTTCAACTTAGCAGATTTCCCTTCCCCTTATAATATCATCTTGGGACGTCCTACCATTCATGACTGGGATATGCTAGTCTCCTCGAAACACTAGCGGTTGAAGTTCGTCAACAAGAAAAGCCAAGTCGTTGTTGTGAAAGGCGACCAAAAAGACTCTCGGCAGTGCTACTTTGAGACTATCAAAGTAAATAAGATTTCGCTAGTAGGCTGCTTAAACCAAGGGCGAGGAAAATCAATGACCGAGTCCATCCACGCGGTAGAGCTAGACTTGCGAAAGGAAGACAAAATCTTAAGGGCGGAACCCAACGATGAGGTGGAAGACTTTGTCTTGGGAACAGAACCAGAGCAAACAACAAAAGTTGAGAAAGCATTGGAGCCCGAGGTTCGTGCAGAGTTAGAGGGTTTCTTAAGGCAGAATCGAGACGTGTTTGCATGGAAGCCATCCGAGATACTGGGGATAGATCCCGTTTTTGCTGTCACAAATTAGCCATTCATCCGGGGTCGACTCCAGTTGGGCAAAAGAAAAGAAAGCACGGCTCAGAGAGGGGCGAGGCCCTGGAAGCGCATGTGAAGGAGCTAAATGAAGCTGGCTTCATTAGGGAAGTGCAATACACAACATGGCTCTCAAACGTGGTCATGGTCAAAAAGCCCAATGGTAAATGGCGGGTATGCACTGACTACAAAGACCTAAATAAGGTATGCCCTAAAGACGCCTTTCCTATGCCAAACATCGATAAGTTGGTCGATCAGTCCTCCGGTTTTCGACTCTTATCTTTTATGGATGCGTACTCGGGATATAATCAAATTGCTATGCATCCTGAGGATCAAGAGAAAACGGCGTTCATCACGGATAAAGCTAATTATTGTTATAATGTCATGCCATTTGGCCTCAAAAATGTTGGGGCAACATACCAAAGGATGATGACCAAGGTATTTGAGGACCAGCTGGGAAAGAACGTGGAGGTTTACATAAATGACATGATAGTAAAGTCGACGGAAGAAAAGAGCCATGTGCGGGATCTGCAGCAGACGTTTGAAAAATTAAGACTCCATCGAATTCGGCTGAATCCGGCCAAGTGTGTTTTCAGAGTTCCATCGAGCAAGTTCTTGGGTTTCCTGTTAACCAACCGAGGTATCGAAGCTAACCTCGACAAATGTCAGGCAGTCTTGGAAATGAAGCCGTCGGCAAGCAAGAAAGAGGTTCAGCAGTTAACCGGGAGGTTGGCGGCCCTGACTAGGTTTTTGCCAAAGTCGGCAGAGAAGTTGCTTCCCTTTTTCAAATTATTGAAAAAGAATACACAAGGAGGGTGGAATGCAGAATGTGAAGAAGCCTTTACAAAGATCAAGAAATGTCTTGCAACCCCACCGGTCTTATCCAAACCCGATCTCGGCGAAAGCCTGGTTTTGTATTTGTCAGTGGGGGAAGAAGCGGTAAGCGCTGTGTTGGTTCGAGAAACGGCGGATGGCCAAAAGCCTGTGTATTTTGTTAGCAGGGCTCTACAGGACCCAAAACTAAGATATCAAAAGTTGGAAAAAATGGCATTCGCTCTATTAACTCCGGCCAGAAGGCTTCGCCCTTATTTCCATGGTCATTCGATCATCGTGAGAACGGATCAGCCAATTCGACAAGTGTTGCACAAACCGGATCTAGCAGGGAGAATGATAAATTGGGCGATACAATTGTCGGAATTTGACATTTCTTACGAACCTCAGCATGCCATCAAAACTCAACCTTTGGCGGACTTTCTAATGGAGCTAACCCCCATAAGCACGCAAAGGACAACAGAAGTGGAGACGTGGAAGGTGTTTGTAGATGGATCGTCAAATATCAAAGGAAGTGGAGCCAGAGTCATCATTGAGAGCCCAGAAGGAGTTTCTATGGAATCGTCTCTCCGACTCGATTTCCCAACCTCCAACAACCAAGCTGAGTATGAGGCCTTAATAGCTGGTTTACTCCAGGCTAAAGAAAACGGAGCTACACAGATGCATGTATCCATCGATTCTCAACTTGTGGCTTCCCAGATACAAGGAACTTATCAAGCCAGGGGACCGCTGTTAGCTAAATACCTGGGAAAGGTTAAGGAGATTATTGAAACTTTGATGAAGTAACAGTTGCACACATTCCAAGGACGGACAATACAAGGGCGGACGTGTTATCTAAACTTGCTAGTACTAAGAGCCCTTGTAACCTCCAATCTGTGATCCAGCAAAGCTTGTCCGAGCTGAGTTGTGTCATGATTATTTCAGAATCCAATGATTGGAGAAAACCCATAGCCGACTATCAAGAGAGAGGAATCCTCCCAGAGACGCACTGGAATCCAAAAAGCTCGTAAGAGCAGCGGCCGCTTATGTAATGGTAAATGATCAGTTATATCGAAAGAGATTGCACACCCCTATGTCTAAGTGCCTGAACTCGGAAGAGGCCGAGTATGTACTAACCGAGATCCACGAAAAGCAATACGAGCCGGATACTATTGGCCTACTATGGCGGCAGATGCAAAAAACCACGTGCAAAGATGTGAGAGTTTCCAAAAGCATTCCAATGTGATATGGGCTCCCCCAATAGAGTTAACATCAATCTCAGCTCCGTGGCCATTCTATAAGTGGGGCATGGACCTGTTGGGGCCATTCAAGGTAGCACCAGGGGAGCTACGTTGGCTAATAGTAGCGGTTGATTACTTCACCAAGTGGATAGAAGTCGAGTCGTTGGCGACAATAACCTTGGCGCGGGTGCAGAGATTCCTTCAACGAAGCATAATATCTCGGTTTGGGATCCCGGCAGAGATAGTGATGGATAATGGTACACAATTCATCGACAAAAGTTTCTAGGAAATGGTGTCCAATTTCAATATTAAACATCATTTTGCCTCCATAGAACATCCGCAGTCCAACGGGCAAGCCGAAGCCGCCAATAAGGTCATCGTCGATAGCTTGAGAAAGAGAATGGAGGACACTAAATCTAATTGGGTGGAGCATTTGTACTCCGTTTTATGGGGACATCGAACCACTACTCAAACATCTACTCGGGAAACCCCCTTTAGATTGACTTATGGATGTGAAGCCATGATTCCAGTTGAAATCGGCGAGCCTTCATGGAGGAGAGTTAAGGCTCTACATAAAGAGCAGGAAAATAATGAAGCTGTCGCGGTGGAGTTAGATTTGATTGATGAGGTCTGGATTACAGCTCATTGCCGTGATATGGCAGCCAAACAACTTATTGCAGCTCAATACGACAAAAGGATCCGACCTCGATCATTTGAAAAAGGAGACCTAGTCCTCAGGAGAGCTGATATAGGCAACAGGAATGCCCGCAATGGAAAGGCAATTAAGAGAACATGGAATGCAGACAAGTTGAAGGCTTATTATAGTTGAAATATGGATCCGCCAAGACCATCATTACCTCGGGTCATAAAACTCTTCCCCGTTTATTTATTTTCAGAAGTGTTTCTTGCTTATGTTTGTTTTCAGAAAGTCTTTGCCGCAAATCTATGAAAATTCCCACTGGAATCATGTATGACGGCATTTCCACCAGACGAATGAATAAAGAATTTTGGGTCCAGGAACCCATTTTCAAAAGTTACAAGCGACACATCACCAAATTAATATTCATGTATGAATCCAAGGTGATGAACCTGTTTTCATAGATCATGTCACAGCGGCAAAGCCGCCAAAACTAATTTACACATGAATTCATGGTAAATAAACCAGTTTTCACAAATCGTGTAAGAATTAAGCATGAATGAACACGGGTAATCACCCGTGTTCACAAATCATGACTTAGCGGGACACCGCCAAATTAACGAACATGTGTGAATACAAGGTAAATAAGTCTGCCTTCACCAAACATGTAGCGAAAAAAACCACCAAAGTAAAGTAAACACGGGTGAATCCGAATTTATAATAACTTTTCACAAATCATGTATCATGGTGGAACCGAATAAAATCTAAATTCGGGCTAGAATACCACCTCTCGTGCATGCCAATCGAAACCCAGAAAAGAAAATCGGCTCAAAAGGGCAATGTATGATATTAAAAGGGTGCGCAATGCCCAGCAACAATGGTGTTTCGCATGACGATGAATAAGCCGTGGTCCCAGCCCTGATCAAGTCAGGAGTTTCAAAGTCTGGCTTGAAGCCGACTGAGAACACATCACGAGTTTACCATTGTTCATTGTCAAACGTCGAAATGAGCACGCCAGGATGTCAACACACATCGATAAAAAAACAAAACGTGGTTTTACCTCGGAAAGAAATTCAGAGACGAAAAAGATAGCAAAATCTCGAAGTGAAAAGCAAATCATTAATATAATGACGTCATAAAAAGTCAATTAGGGGCTTTAAAGCCCCGGATAAGATGTTACATCAAAAACCGGCATCCCGGTTCTTCAAGCTAAGGGAGGAATGGTGGAAGGATCATCAGAGGCAGAGGGCGCGATTGCTTCGCTGACATCCGCAGCAACAACTTTGGGCGGAGAAATCTCTGGAAGAACGGCCGGAGTCGTCTATGGAAGAACGGTCGGAATAGAAGAAGACGATGGGGGAGCAATAAATTTGCCATCCTCGATATAGGCATTGTAATGGGCCCTCGCAAGGTTCAAAGTAACGTCGGGATTAAGGAATTGAACCTGTTCAAGAGCATTATCAAATGAATTTTTAACACCATCTTTCAACCGGCCGACATCGGCTTCGGCAGCAGCGAGTTCTTCTTTATAATGCTTGGCCTCTGCCTCGCGCTCCTCATGCATAGCCTTCAACATGTTCATGGAGTTCAGGTCATTCTCATGAATCTGTTGTTTCCGGGCTATCTCTGATTGGGCTTTCTGTAGTTCTTCCTTAATCTTTTGCAGCCCTGTTTGGAGATTCTCATTGTCAACAGAGGTCGTCTGTAGCTCGCCACAAAGATTATCCCGCTCTCTCCTGGCTGTTTGAAGTTCCATGAGAGCACGGGAGATCACTTCCCTAGACTTATCTTTTTCCTCCAGGAGCTTGGCATGTCTATCTTTCAGGTAAGCCACGGTTTGGCTTAAACCAGCAATTTTTACTCCATAGTGCTCAATCTCTCGAAGCTCAGTAACCTCGGCATCGGTCAGAGGCTTACCGTTAAAATAATTGGGGGCAGCCGAATACCACGCCGGAGTTCCTTGGATACCCCATTCTTCCAGATGTGAGATCGTGAAAATTGATTCAAGAGTGGGTCGGTGGTAGTCAAGGGTTCGGGAGAGGAATCCCGAATGACTTGCCGTTCAGAAGTCGGATCAGCTGCAGTGAGGTCGGAATTGAGGTATGAACAGTGGAAGGGGATACGCCCTTAGAAAATGCAACCTTCCGAGTCACCTTAGCCCTTTTGGGCGCCTTATCAGGAGAGAGTTCAGGTGCTTGGCGCTTCTCGGCATGTCCCGTGTTTGTGCCCGCAGCATCTCGGAGGGTAACTGCAAGGTATGCTGGTCTTTTGCCCATCGTTTGACCTACAAAAGAAAAGAGAAAAGTCAGTGTCCATTAAATAAAGCCGGAGATAGGACGAGAAATAAAAAGGCATCAGTACTCGAGGCGGGTCTCTTTCACGTCAATGCCGTTAAAATATAGTCGACGGAGTCCACTAGATCACTACTTTCACTAATGATAATTTTCAGTAAGTTTATGGCTTCTTCTTCCGAGTCGGTAATGCTACTCATAGAAGGAGTGAACGATTTGGGAGAGAGGCGATGGTGACCCTCGCTCCAATATAGTGGGAATCGCTCTTCAATTGCCCCAGAAGTATGATTCTGAAGGAACCAAGGCAATTGTCCGGGTTCGGCAACCACCTTAAAAAAGGCTTGCTTGAAGCCTTTCCATGAATCGGTGAAAGGGCGAAGAAATTTGTGATCGCGAACGGCTCGGAAAGAGGTCCAACCAAACAATTTGGTATTTCCCTTGTATACAACATAGGTCTCTTAGGGGGCGAAGAAATAGCAAAACACGGGGACGGTACAAGAGATATCTTGTTCCTTACAAAAATTCTCAAAAGCAATGGCAAACGACTAGCCAATGGGATGAAGTTGGGAGGGGGCGAGATGTAGATGGTTCAACAATGAAATCTGAAAGTCGGAAAAAGGAACTTGCAGACCAAGCCGAGTAATGACATCTCGGTAAAAGTAGAAAAAATGAGGATCCCCATCGTTTGATTGAGGTGAGGCAACCGACTCGCTAACTTGGGGTAGGCGTATACTATATCCCTCCCCATCACGGAGCCCGCTGCGGGTGAGTTCCTCAGCTATCATCTTACTTTTACAGCTGGTGACAGCATCACTAACAAGCAGGATCCGAGAATCGTAAGGATGAGAGGAACTAGTGGAGTTCGACTCTCCTGTCAAAGATTGGTTGGAATATTCAGAAGCCGAAGCCATCTATACCTATCATAAAACAAAAAGACAAGGATCAGAAGCCAAGAAATGGGAAGATCAGCAACCTGGCTCATCTAAGCGAGCCGTGGTAGCCAAGGATTGAAAGGAATATTACTCTGCTAAAATGTTAGGAAGCCGAGGTTGGACAGCTAAACAAGAATCCCGAGAATTAATCTCGGGGTTATGGTAGAAAGATGCTAACTCGGACGCCTTACGTTTCCTAGTAAATTCATGGACACCGCGCAAACCCTGGGCTATAGCCGTGCAAGGAAGATAGAAAATACCCAAAAACATAGCCAACGGAACAAATCACAAGGTTGGTAGTAGGATCAAGACGACAGGTCTAGAACAAACAAAATTCAAAGACAAAGGCAAACAGAGAAACTAAACGGTATTGTGATGCCTTAGTCCAAGATGGGTCTGGTCTGTTCCTCAACATGCCACATTCTGAGAGGAATTAATAGTTTCTGGTCATCACGGCCATCCAATACCCGCCTACTTTTCTAAGAAAGTACCATCAAAACTAGCACAAAAGATGATCATACTCAAAGTATCGACATGCATACCCAGACAACCAAGAAATGCAAAAAATCCAGTTTGGCGAGCATGGCAAAGAAATAAAGCGAGGGAAAATCGACATGCTGAAATTTCATAAGACAAATATGTAATGCCGATACCTGCGCTGAAGACTTTGACGTTATCTCCGGAAGAGGAACGCTCGCCGATAGCAAGAAGCACTTTAAAAGATACAGAGAATCCTGGGAGCAAAAGTATTAACAAAAGGCCAGGTGCGGGGCTTTATAGGCTGGTCATTAGGGGTAATCAAGTCAAGATAGTCCCGAATGCGAAAAGTTGAGAGAAAATAACGTCAGAATTTGAAGGTAGTCATGATGATAAAAAATAATCATCACAATCGTCGAATGACGTGAGCATTAAATGCGCGCGGAAACCGAAGATGGCAGATGTGCACGAAAAGTCATGAGTGAAATTAAGTAGCGATATGGACAAATGTAACGTCAGTTACGTTACAATGTAGGCAGACGAAACACCAGCTAATTCAAAAAAGCGCTTAAAGCCCGCCATTATGGGTGCATGACAACCCGGGTTGGGGGTAAGACGTGGCAAAAGACACGGAACGTGCGCCGAGATTCATTGAAAATTCCAAGATAACCTGGGGCGTCATTAAAAAGAATGATCCAGGGACGTATTCACAACGCGCGCAGATAAAGATATGAAGCGGATCGAAAATCTCGGCCTTGAAGTCGGGAAAGCACGTCAGAAATCTCGGCCATTAAGTCGGGATAAGCATTGGCCCCGAGAAACTGCGGGCAACAAAAACTGAAGAACTTTGGAGTTCTCAAATGCAGCGAACAATCGAGTAAGAAGCATTATTAGAATCTGAATCTGAGATACGATTTGGGCAACGATAGAATCTCGGCAAATCAGAAACTTGAACTGCCGATCTTGGGGGCAACTATTATGGACCAGTATTATGGGCCCGACAGAACTTGGGCCCTACAAGGACACGTGGCAATAGAACCATTCCCATTCAGGAAGAGTATTAATCATCCCACGATCATGGCAGAAGTCATGGGAAGTGCCGTGGATATCATGCACGTCATGAAGGAGCACGATCAGGGAAGTGGCAGAAACCACAACGTGGAGACTGGAACCCTAGCCGAACAATATAAATAGAAGAGTATACATCAGGTAAAGATAGGCAAGTAAACTCCATTACATACATTCGGTTGATCACTGTGCACTCTCCTACGAAACACAACCCTCATCCCCCTTGGCGAAGAGCCTAAATATCTGTGTACAGTGATCTCTCCCTCTCACAGGTATCTCATCTATAGGTATCTGGGAGAGAGTGATTTGATCCCATATCAATACCCTAGCCCATATCGAGCTAGACATCTGTGTTCTTACTACAGAACAGGTCTAAATAATATATTTTAGACCTATAAATAAAAGATTTGGTCCAAGAAGTTTTTGATATTTACAAAACTACCACCAGTTATACTTTTTAGACCGGAGTGCGTCAATACTTCGATCTAAACGAGGCGGTCTTAAAGTCCTTTTTGTACTAGTCTAAAAGTAGGCATGGATAAGGCCAGGCCAGGCTTTGGCTAAATAGGCTTGAGCAAATGAGGGGCCCGAAGGCCGAGACTGGTCGGGCTTTTTTCTAGGCTCAGGTCTGAGCCTTCATAAGGCCTGGTCGAGCCTGAAGCCTTTTTAAAAGCCTACTTACAATGTAGACCTTTAAAAAGGCCTCATATTACAGGCCTTGGAAGCCATAAATAGGCTTTGTATACTTTAAGTCTATCAAAACTTATACAATTATATCTTGAAATTATAATATAAGAATGAAAAACAATAAATATTATCTTATTTATATGATATAAATATAATTATATTTATTTAATATTTAAATGCGCCGGCGCTGAAGCTTTCTGATCGGCCTTAACAAAATAAAAGCTTGACCTATTTACATATTCGAGCTTTAAATAGGCGCTTACCGACTTTTTAACAAACAAGTCGTACTGACGCCCTAAAAATAAGTAGCTAAAAATAGAAAATACCACTGATAGAAGCCTGGCCTATTCCCACCCTTATCTAAAAGTAATTGATTATAATTGCCACAAAATAATCAATTCAAATGCTGCTTGCCTAATTTTAAATTATTCGAATTCAATGGAGTGCATAATGCAATGTAATCATACCTAATCTTATAACTTTATTAATTATTATTTTTCCAATATTGACTGATTTTATCCTACGACAACTATATCTACCATTCTACATTTCTACCTACATTTTTGTTTTATATATATATATATTTGCCCCAGAAGTTTGCTTATATTACAAGTATTGTTTCTCTTTATTTATTATTTTCTGTAAAATATTAAAACCTTGCACTCTCATTCTAAATTTAAGTAAACTTCCGCAAATTTATTAATCTCAATTTCAAAATATGATATTAATATGAAAATCAACAACACAACCAATTCGGCACTCTCATTAATTAATCGAATCATGCATCTAACATATTTCATTTATTTCAAAGCAACATGTATATATATATTGCTCGTGGGGCTGCATATCTTTATTTATTATGTATGTGAGAGAGAGAAGTGAAAAGATAGTGTAGGTTTGGATTTGTTGAAGCGAACAAGGAAGAGAATTTGGTTAATCATGTTGGCCAAGGCACTTCACTTTTCACTATCGATCACTCTCACGTATGTATTCACATATTAATTCCTGCCGACATTTATATGGACCCGAATTCTGAATTGACAATTGACTATTATATGCCATCAATTTGGTTTCTTGGTTGCCGCAGTACAGAGAGATTAATTATTACAATCAATATATTATATAAATAAAATTAATTAATGGTGCCTGTCTCTCCTGGAGAGAAAAATAACAGTAATACGGTTGGGAGATGTGAGGATTATTGAAGGCCTTAGAGTTTGTGGATATATATATATATATATATATATATATATATATATATATATATATATATATATATATTTTTATTTGTCGTATCACTTGATATAATATTTTGTCAAGTCACCCCAAAACTACGTCGTTTTGAGAGTTAAGAAAATTAATAAAGGGTCCTTTGGTAAAATTCATATAATAAATATAAAATCAAAACTATCAAAAGACCCTTCATTAATTCCTCTAATTCCCAAAACGATGTAGTTTTGGGGTTAGGAAAATTAATAAAGGGTCTTTTTAAAAAATTCATATAATAAATATAAAAACAAAAATACCAAATTATTAATTCCCCTAACCCCAAAACGACGTCGTTTTGGGAATTAGAAGAATTAATAAAGGGTGTTTTGGTAAAATTCATATAATAAATACAAAAACAAAAATACCAAAACACCCTTCATTAATTTCTCTAACTCCCAAAGAGACGTAGTTTTGGGGTGACTTAAGAAACCTTATGTCAAATGACATGACAAACGATAAACCCTAATATATATATATATATATATATATATATATATATATATATATATATATATATATAGATTATATATATGAAGGCAGTTAATTTTTTTTGGGTAGAATTCATGCGGTATCACCAACTTATAGCTAGAAATCCTCCTGAAAGATAGAGATAACTGAAGTGGGTTTTGACTCTTCCAATAAAGCCTTTTTTCTTGCACACGGCATGATTGAACCCAGGACATCACAAGTTTAAGGGATCTAACCATCTACTAACTATACAAAGCTCTTGTTGGTAAAGTAAATTAATTTTGTATTTAGGGTTAAGATGCAGAATGGCTTTGGAGATGACGTATGATGGAAGAAATAACACCAATTCTAGTAACGTAATGGCATGTCACTTGTTTCTCCATAAAAGGCAAAATGATATTCAGATAAAAGATCGGTTTATAATACAAAAAAAATAAAAATGCATTTAATACTAAGATAATTCATACCAAATCTTATGAAAGAGGGATAGAAAGATTAAAATTTTGAATCTTATAAAAAATGACTGAGAGAGTATTACTCTAGTTATTAATTCTAAGTATATATAATTATCTAAGAATATAATTTTCATATGATAAGAATTAGAGTGGTATTTCTTATGAGTAGTACTCTCTCAGTCCTTTTTTATAAGATTCAAAATTTTAGTCTTTCTATCCCTCTTTCATAAGATTTGGTATGAATTATCTTAGTATTAAATGCATTTTTACCAATTTTATCCCTAATTAATTTTTCTCATTCATTTTCTTTCATCGTTTTTCTCACTATTTTTTTTTAATCTATCCCATTTTCCTACTTATAAATAATGACATATTTTAAAAAAGTATTTTTCATACATAGCTAAATTATACAAAACTCCCTTGAACTTTGGGTCAATTGAGTATAACCCCTTGACATTTCAAAGTTTAAATTTAACCCTCCTGACCTTTCATTTTTTAATTATTAACCCTCTGCCATTAAGTGACCATTTTATTTTAACGGAAATTTCCACGTCAAACTATAATATGACACGTGTCATCTTACATGGCATCCTGTGTAAATTATTAATTTCATAAAACCTTTTTGAACTTTGAACAATTTCAGATAACCCCTAAACTTTGATCAGTTATAAATAACCCCTTTAACATTTCAAAATTTAAATTTAACTCCCTTAAATTTTTTATTTATAATAAATAAACCTCATGTTGTTATTTTAATCATTTTAATTAATTTATTAAGTTTTTTTTTACGACCATTTGTCAATTATAATAGTTTTCTTGATTGGAAAAAACTAAAAGAATAATATTGTTAGAAAATAAAAATGTCATCATTTGTATAACATTTATTTATTTCTTGAGTTAATTGAGCATTGATAGTATAAATTGTCATCATTTGTATTAAATATATTCTTGAGAGGATTGAGCATTAATAGTATAAATATTACATTTTTGTTAGAGGACAGCTATTACCCTTATTAATTGTGTATTGGTAATGCATATTTTTTTCTTGAATTAGAGGTTTAATGTTTATTTTATATTTTTCTAAATATTATTCTTCTAATTTTTATCATACAAAAGAACTATTTAATTGACAAATGGTAGTAAGAATAAATTTATATTTAATCAAATATTTTTAATAAATTTATTAAAATGATAGCAAGTAACGACGTGTAGTTTAATATTATAAATCAAATTTTTAAAGGAATTAAATTTAAATTTTGAAATGTTTGGGGGTTATTTGTAATTTGATCTAAGTTCAAGGGGTTCTCTATAATTGTTCAAAGTTCAGGGGCTTTTAAAAAATTAGTAATTTACACAGGATGTCACATAGAATGACACGTGTCATCTCATAATTTGACGTGACATTATTCATTGAAAACATAACGATTACTTAACGACATGGGTTAATAGTTAAAAAATAAAATGTTAGAGGGTTAAATTTAAATTTTGAAATGTCAGAGAGGTTATATGCAATTGACCCAAAGTTCATAGGGGTTTTGTATAATTTAACCTTCATACATATCATTACTTTTAACTAATTTTGACTATTTTTTAAGTCACAATTCAATTATTTAGATCTTATAACGAGAGATTAAGGGAATATCGAATTCTTTCAAATATTATCTCAAATTTTTTATGGTAAAACGAGTTTTATTTAACAATTTCTTGTAATATCTTTGGAGTTTTTAGAGTACAATCTTATTGGGAAAAAGACAGAATAGAACTTTGAAATCACAAAATCTTAAATCAGGTTTATTCAAAAATTGATTTGGGAACGACAAAATTTAATAAGCAATTCACGACTCATTTTTTAGAAAATCCCTAATTTAGAATTTTATAATTCTTTTTCTTAAAAATTATTTTCTCATAAAGAGTATTATGAATTTCTTACAGTAAACTTATGTTACCTCAACTTTGTGTCTTGTGTAAAGTCCTCACCCATGGCCTTCACACGTGCCATCACATCACACTACATTGTCTTTCTGACCTAAGTTAAAACTCACAAGTTACTTTGCACAAAAAAACGGAGTATTTTAAGGTAGTGGATGACACCGAAAAGTAGCAGCAAAGGAGAGAATTGAAGCTAATCTTGTATCAGTCAACACATAACTAATAGAGGGTTGTGTTAACTCAACCCCTGTGTGTGTATCATTTGATATCAGGTGCCAGGTGGGTTGATAAAAATTTAATTTAAATTAATGATATATCTTTTTTATATAAAAAAATTAATGATATATGCATCATTGAATGTAAATTGATGGTCATCATACATAATATATTGAGATTTGAGATAGAGCATGTAATATTTGACAAAAACTATATTACCTAATACAGTGTTACTATAATTTTAAGACTATGTAATGTAATGTATTCCCTTCTATCCTTAATACAGGACCTATATAGAGAGTTGGTTTTAGTCCTAATATAATATCTATTTTTTATATTTGTCAATTTTTTTGTATAATTATTAAAATCGGACTAGACCGGTCGGTTTGGTCACCTAACTGGTCAGATCCGATGGTTTGACTGGTTCAATATTATTTTTTATTTCAAGATTAATTTAATTTAATTTTTATATTTTATCTAGAATTTCATATTAATAACTCTAAATGAAATCTTCCCTTCCTTACTGGTCTAGCCCTATGCTAGTTCCGGTATACCTCCGATCTGACTCACTAACCTTTGATCAACTACCTCAACTCGGGTTCAAGGGATAAGGGGGCCAATAGAGTACAAAATAGCCTCTTCACTATCAGAAACTGAATAAAATGCATGGGGCTTTCATCAAGACAAAGAAGTTGAAACTGTATACTATATATTAGGAAACTCCTTGTTCCGTTTTATAAAAAAAGAAATTATGGCAAAAGATTTACGATTTGAGGGAGGAGCGGAAAGAAAAGGATACAAAGACACAGAGGTAGATTCTGAGCTTTGAGGATGATGTTGATGAGAGAAAGTAAGAAGAATGTGGTAGATTGATGGATTTTTAATTTTTAGTAATGGGAGAAGAAAGGAGCTATTAAACTTTAAGAGGTATTTGAAGTACACTAGCCAAGGCCCCTTGATGTGTGGGTGAGATGCCATGTATTTATTAATGTGTTGTTTTATATAAAAAAAAATCATTTAGATCTTTAAGGGGATAATCAAAATGTTAAATTAAATATTTATTAAATAGTTTATATATACCTACTATCCATTATTAATTTACAAAATGTTGTGTCACTACCTTCCTTATTATCTATCTTTCATAACTGCCTTGCTTTTTATTTATTTTTTATTCGGATCTCTAAGGGAATAATCAAAATATTAAATTTAATATTTACTAAATATTTTGTACTTACCGCCCCCATTATTAATTTATAAAATATTATGTAACTACATTTCCCATTATTCATCTTTCATAACCGCATTGAATTTGAATTTGATATTTCCACTAGATTTAATTGGAGTTCTCCTTTTAGAAACTAAGCTACATATTTTTTTTATTTATTACTTTTTTTGATATAGTATATTTATTACTTTTACTAAAGCTGAGCATGAAACCCATATCCCATGAACCCACCCACAACCTAGTGTAATTGGATCATTTTGAGTCCGCCCAAAAAGAGCTATAACGGGGTGGATTAGAACTCAACCATTTAAGACTTAAATGAGCAGGCTATGGGCATATCTATGGGCTACTCGTACCTACTCATTTAGTGTTCTTTTTTTATTAACTACCAATCTCATTCCGCATTTTGACATAAGGTAAAGGCATTCCATGACTCCCTGTCCTAAATAAATTTATGTTATGATGATACTTGTCTAAATTTATGTTGTTTTTTGTGAATTGTGATTATTGAACTTTGAAAATTTAGAATTTAGAATGATGAATTTGAATGGATGCTTAATGCTTATGTAATTTTTTTTTCAAAAAAATAAATAAGGAAAATGTAAATGGGTTACCCAAAACCCAGTTGGCCCCCATTTATGTTCTAGCCCGTTTACACAACTTTAAATGAGTTGAGGTACTAGCCTATACCCATTTAAAGTTGAATAGGCGGGCTATGTGTTTGACATCGAGTTGCCCAACCACCTATTACTATACCCTAACTTTTACCTAATTTTAATTTTTTTATTTATGTAATTCAAAATATGGAAGTGGTTCACATACAAAAAGATAAAAAGCTTTTTATGGAAAGTTTGCTTGGTATTGACACCAAATTAATACTCCTTCTAGTTCTTTTTTTTATAAAAGCTTGATAATTGAATTACGCAATTTAAAAAAATAGTTAAAATGGATTAAAAATAATAAATATGTAGGAAATGAACAATTTTTAAAAAACATGCCCTTATTTATAAGAGGTTAAGTAAGAGAGAGAAATAAATTAGTAATGAGAGAAAATATATATTAAAAAAAAGAATATGGCATGAAAAAATGAGGAGACATAATAGAATTAATTGAGGGGAAAATGTAAAAACACATTAAATGTTCATATAACCCCAAATAAAATTTTATAAAAAGGATCAATCCAATTTAAATTTCAAACTCTTATAATAAAAGGATTGGAAGGAGTTATAAACAAACAAGGTATTATGGAGAATACAATGCACAACACTTCCATTTTCTCCTTTACCTGATTGAATTCTCTGTAATGCTAGAAATGAAATGAGGTATCCCATGGTTATTAAAATTGGATTACATCAGACCCGTCGATTTGAGCAGGAAACTAAACTGAAACTGGAGAACCGGTGTCCTAACTATTGGTTAATTTTGCCTATTACATGACTTTCATGCAAAGTTTCATGAGGTTGAAAACAAAAATTTTGTTTAATCATTGCGGAAACCCGTAACTCCTTATGGTCCTCATAAATTATTAACTTACGTTAATTAGTTATTAATTATTAATCCGTAACTCTTTACGGTGCTCATGAGAATTTATAACAATTTATAATATTCATGAGCTTTAGGATTACTTGTTAAAACAACTATTGAGAATTAGGATACTTGATAACATGACTATTGGAAATTAGGATTACCTTAGATCACTTGAAGACCTCAATGTTGTTGATGTCCTTTAACATTGATCCACGCGGCTATCCTCTGATTGCAACGAGAACTCCTTCTCTTTAAACCTCTCACTCCTTGGATGTTTGCTAGGCGAAGATAAGGTTGGAGTTTGGTTTCCTTGGGTTTTTATCTTTTCAAAAAGGTGGTGGTTTCTTGGTATTAGGTTGAAGATAGGAGGAACAAAATCATTAGAACCTTGCCCTTGTGGATGAAGTCTTTTTCTCTCTAAACCTTGGTGAAGACCGAAATTTAGAGAGCATAAGGCATCTTGTTTTTCTCCTAGAAAAACAGGCAAGAGAGGGGCACACCAAAAATCATCACTTTATAAGAGTCTAACCCTAATTTAAGTGCTTACAAGAAAGACTCAATCCAAGCTTGAATTGGAAAATCCAAATCACAATGAGTTAAATTCATATATTGATTGATTGATTGAATTTAAGATGATGAATCAAATTCATATCTTGATTGATTGATTGAATCAATCATTTAAGATGATGGACCACATTTATTTCTTGATTGATTGATTGAGTCAACCATTTAAGATGATGGATCACATTTATATCTTAATTGATTAATTGAATAATAATTTAAGATGATGGATCAGATTTATCTCTTAAACAAAAATTCAAAATCATTCTTAATTCAATCCTCATTTATTATTTTTCCTATCTTCATCCAATCATTATCTCTTTAACATCATTTTGCTTATATAAAATTTAAATTTCAAACTTAAATTCAAAATCTTCAAATTCAATTTGGCCTAAGACCCTGTTAGGTCTTCCAACATATTTGGCCCAATTATATGTAACATCATTTTGCTTCTTATTGGGCTTAGAGTCTCATTCCAACCCAATTACACCTTTACTCTTGATAAAGCCTAATAACAATTATCGGCCCAAGTTTGCTAATTTTAAGCAACCGGGAACAACCTTTATGTGTGAACCATTAGGCCTAATTAGTCACTGATATAAATAAACTTGAACCAATTAAAACTCTTTTAACATGCCCAATTTATTTAATGACCTCATAAGACACTAGCAATGCTCTGCGGCCCAGAAGTAATTGAATTGATCAAGTGATCTACCTTTCATATTTGGATACCGTGCAAGCATTATCCCTCACATCGTCATTCACATTTAGTCAAGAGCAAAGATAGAGTATCATCTCTCTTAATTGGCTAATTGTAGCTAATTCATAGAACTAGAAATATTTTTATATTAACTCTACAACAGATCCTGATTCTTCATGATCACTTGCTGTGCGCACAGATTCCCAAGTTAATTAGAAGCTATCCTAGCTCTACCGGTCTTGTGAATGACTAATCCCTTGTAGGGGATTGTGAGTCATCTCAGCATGTCTATCTATACTCATGTATTCGAGTTACACCTAAGAGTACATTGTTCTCCCCATTTTCAAGAGGATAGAGTTGTCCAGTCAAAGTATAACCTTAGGACATAGTGTTCGATGACATCCTCAAGTCCAGGACGATCCGCACTACCAAATGATGAGAGACTTTACATATCCAATGACACTCTCTACAATGAATATTTGTGGAGTCTCTCAGCTGGTCAGTTCGGTGCTATATGTTCTCCAACAAATCCACCCACGACATCAGCTAAGACATCACCATGCCTGTATTTCATGAGGTCCCTACCTTGTATCTCATACATGTAAATGATGTCGAACTAGTCTTATTGAGATCATCAATGCCCTTTTTTGGTGATTCAAGACTAGGAACAATTTTTAGGCAATATATATCCAGTGTTCTCGAGTCCTCATGATCATAATCTCTATCATTGATCCTTAAGAATAACACATATTCTATTCCTAGGGTTTTTTTATCTTCAAACCAAGGTTCTGAAACCCGGGCCTGTCACTAAACCGGTCGAGGTACTGGTTTAAGGGTTAGTGGGTTAGACTTGAGTCAGCCCGGAGTCAACCCGGGCCTAGACCGGTGAGGTATAAAAAATTGGAAAATAATTAATTTCTTATCACACCAACCTAAATTTGACATACTATATATCATTTCAATACTTTGGATCAGTGGCAAAATAATCATATACTCCAATACTTGTGACATATTCAAATATTCTTAACAATTTTCTTTACAACCTACATTTGACATCCACTAAGCAGAGCCAACCGAAAACAGAGAAACCACAATAGCTTCAAGAAAACCAAAAAACGAATCCAAATCAAACCCATATGACATCCAAAAGTGAAAAAAGGAAAAAAAAATTGAGGGAGAAATTTAAAAAAAAATTGAAGGAGAAATAAAAAATAAAAAGTAAAAAGGTCGACCCGGTGACCCTTGTAACCCGTCCAGGTTACCCCGGGTTCATCGGGTCAGTCCGGTTTTACCCTAAACCGGACGGTTTCTCGGCCGGTTGGCCGGTTTCCAGTCTGAACCGACCGATCCGGTCCGGTTTCACAAACCATGCTTCAAACACATATTTACCTTAAAATAAAGGCAAGACATAAATATGATAAAGATAAAATGTGCTCATTTATTAATAATGAAATTCTACAACGTAGAAATGGTGTTGATATATCTTTATAGATTGTCTCTAGGACACCTAAATACTAACAATCTGATCCGGCCCAGCTAGTTTGACCGATTAAGTGTATATTCCTAATTTCATGACTTCACAAATTCATATCTAATTTTACATGTTTTCAAAAATTGCAAATGAAGACTTTATGAAAAGATTGAGATGTATTTTCTAATGCAAAAAAGAATGACTCAAAAAATTATCATTTGATCCTTGACTACCTCATTTTGGTGTCATTTGAGTTCACTTTCTCACCAGTCTAGCCTCGAGTTAGTTCCAACTTTACTCCAATCTAGCCAACTAACCTTTAACTCACTGTCCCAACCAATTCAGTGATCGATTCGGGTTTAATAACTTTGGGTACCTCAAAGACTTCTCTTTGGCAAAGAGTACTGTTTGCTCTTGCTTACTGGGACTTATGACAATCCAGATGCAGCAAGCTATACTCCACCCTCTGGATCAATTATTAAAAGATTGAATATTGACCAACTCGCTTGCGGTTCAGATTGGATCAAAAAATTGTTTTTATAACGCTGTCAGGTTAGAATAAAATTGAGCTGTCGTTAAGTCAAAACTTAAAATTAGACTCGGATTCTTATGTGTTTTGGACAATTTGTAGTCATATCATATTATTTTATTGAAAAATTCACATATTTTAGTGTTATTATGCTGACAAATAGACTAACTATGAATTTATATTTCTTATATATAAAAACGTATAATTATTTTTTGTTAAATTTATATTTAATTATTATGTCATTGTTTCAATTATCAGTCTAACACGTTCCATCATCAAAGTTAACTCTTTTTATTTAACATTGGGTTTGACTCTTAAAATATTGGTAGGGATGCTGACATCACTTTTATAAGTACTCTAGGAGTCATTGACTCTTAAATTAGTAGAATTGATGAAAAGATATCTAGATTGTGAAAAATTGTCACCAACGGATGTTTAGGAACGAGGACACCAACAATTCAGTCTATCTCCAGATTTAATATTTTATTTTTATTTTTTTAAGAAATTATTTTAAAGGATATAGAATTTAGAATAAAAATAATCTCGTAACTAATATTTTTTTCCAAAAATGTTTTCTTTATTTTAAAATCATATTTTAAAAAAATATCAAACCTGAACCGTCCTGATCCATCAACACGGTTTAGATGAGCTGAGTTATTTCCAGATATTTATGAAGAGCCTAAATACTAGGACTCATTATACTTTATTTGTACTTTGGCCGAAAAAAAAAACTTATTTTCTTTGGATAACTTATTGTTGTAGGCTTGTAGCCTGTAGCCTCCCTAGTCTCATTAAATTAAAAAAAGGGTTAGGTGCAGATTGACCAATAAAGTTTTACTCCATAAACACCCAGCACAAAAAAGTGTTAAGTGGAATTCAAATACGAAAAAACTTTTAAAATGTAAGGGTTAAGGTGCAGATTGGCCAACAAAGTTTTATCCCAGAAGCGCCTAACACAAAAAAGTTTTTTAAGTGGACCTTAAATACAAAAAAAAAATTAAAAAATATAAAGTTAGCACAACGCCATTAGAACAAAATAAACGTCCGTTGGAGAAGAAATGACGATGTACAAATGTGGGTGTTAAAGAGATACATCGAGAGGTTAATAATCGAAGGTATACCTCAGCTGCAACGGTCGAAAACGCGATCAAGGAGGTAAACAATGTGATTGGATCTGGAAAGGAGGTCTTGTATGGTGACATCTTCGTTATCGTCGACGGAAAGATGCAGGCGGAGGGTAGTGCTTCTTAAACAACCGAGTCGCCAGGACGAGTATGAAACTCCGAAGAGGTACTGTCATCACATAATGGTGGCGTCGAGATGGACGGCGTGGACTGACGGCAACCCAGGTTGGAGGTTCTACGGTTGCCCATTCTACTACCAGGTAAGCAAGCTTAATCAAATTGGAAAGGGTCTGGGTAGTGGTGGATGACATTTTCCATCTGACCGAACTTATGAACACAGGATTGTAGGTGTGGATTCTTTGCTTGGCATGATAACGAGTTCGGTGAGAGGGCAAATACTGTGATTAAGGAGCTTTTAGACGATATTGACAAATTATATGATGAAAATTGCAATCTTCGAAGAGCAGAGCATGGGCAAAGACTGAGTGAAGAGCTTGATGCAATACATGGTGAATTGAGGAAGCTTAAAACGCAGAAATGAGCTATATGATGGGGAACTTATGAAGGGGAAAACAAGTTTAAAGTAGCAATATCATTGTTGTTTGTTACATGTGTTTCGTTGTGTGTATTGTATTTGAAGATGTAATGAAATATGTAACAACTTTGTGGTGTGAATTGGGTACTTATGTAGGTGTAGTATGCAATAGATGTTATATTTGCTTTACTGAAGAAAAATTGTCTCCCTTTATCAGTAAAGACACTCCATTTGGATGTATGTGAAATTTTTTGTGTACTGTCATTCGTTTATCAAAAAAATTGTCTCCCTTTACCAGTAAATACCCTTCCTTTATGAGAAAAATTGTCATTCTTATGGCTCAAAAGATTTGGGATCCAGTTAGACAAAATGAGATGAGAAATAAAGAGTCCATAAGAGTCCTATGCTGTAATACGTAACATTCTTCCATAATTACCATTTAAATAATTATTTTATACCCAAAAATATTTAAGTTCGGCCAAAATAAGTTATTCCACATTAAACATCATATCAAAAGGCTCTTCATAATACAAATTCTAGCATGCAGTGAAATATCAAATTATGCAATGTACCAAAAAAGGCCATGAAGTTTGGCAATATATATTAGATTATGCTCATGTGAAAAAATCAGACATACAAGATTGATAACTCAAATCAGGTCTCGGATGCCTTCCCCTTAGTATAACCGTCTAAATTCTTGCCTGAAAAAAAAACAATGACGGGGTGAGTCACGAGGACCTAGTAACCACATATCCAATTTAACAAGAATATATGGAATGATTACAAGATAGTTAAGTAGGCTAGATATGTCTTCGTATATCAATAAGTCTGAGTAGTTTGCCAAACCATTTAATAGTTCAAAATTATTCAATATGCATGTAACTCCCTCAATCATCCTTATAACCTCCTTATAACTGCTAACAGAACTCATGGGCTATAACATAATAAGTTTAATCTCTTTGACAAGATTGCATCAAGCTCACCAATGATGAGGTGTAGTCCGGCCAAAGGCTACAAAACTCATTTTGGACCATGGGTCCCTTTCTTTCGAATAGAGAAAGGTGTCACTGTCCCAAGGGCAAACCATTAACCCGGCCAAAGGAAAAGCATGATATCAAGGCCTTGAAAATGTCAAAATCATCCACTGCGCTCTCAGTGGCGGCTATATCACGTGGTATAAAATCAATCCCTTACCATCACAACTCATCTCATCTCAATCCAGTATACCTCAATATGCAATGTAATATCACAATTTCAACATCAATAATTTCTACTTATCTTCAATATTCGAAACCATGCATAATTCACCATAATAACAATTTAAATAATTTAATCATAATTACCAATTTATGCCTACTTAACTAAAAAGTTTACCCTCAAACATATATTTCACACATACATACATTTTTCATTAGTAACATACTATAACATATTCATATCATTTACACATATGGACATATCCTTGTAATCACCTCAACAAATATACAAAATAAATTGGGAAGTAGTTATCTCAAATTCTTGACACAAATATTAAGCGTGAGAGAAATCAAGTCTACTCTAAAAATAAATATAGAATTATACATTAATAGAATTAACAAAAATAACCATTAATACAATAATAAATAATTAATTAAACAATTATCTCACTTTAGTTTTTTCTAGAAAAATGATAGTTTATCTATTCCTCAAATCATTTTACAATCTCATTTTCTTCCTTTGTAAATTGTTTCTCACTAATTATAATAATCAAAATATCTTTATATCCTCAATTTATCCTTCAATAAATTAAAAAATGAATTATAATTTCGGATATAAGAAACCTATTATCACAAACCTCAATTTTTTAAACAATCTCCAAATCTCCACATAATCAAAATCATATCAACTCTAATTTAAAATCCCAAATCCCAATTCATAATTTCATATAGTTCAAATTTAGCAAAAACTAACCGATTAAACCTATAATAATACTTCTAGTAATCAAACTAAATGCCTTAACCCTCATTTAATCGGTAAAAATATCCTATAGGACATAAATTCTAAATTCTTTTAAATAGAAAATAAATTTAAATTCTCATAACAACCAACTAACAAATTTAAACCGA
The DNA here is from genome assembly GCA_019022615.1 of Acacia melanoxylon. Taxonomy (NCBI): domain Eukaryota; kingdom Viridiplantae; phylum Streptophyta; class Magnoliopsida; order Fabales; family Fabaceae; genus Acacia; species Acacia melanoxylon. The sequence goes on along the minus strand of JAFJYJ010000030.1, from coordinate 4,138,721 downwards.
TTAAAATTATATATTAATTATGCTCCTCATATATATAGTCATCTATTATTAAAACTCAAAACTTTGCCAATATTCTAATCCCAAAATTTTCATTAATCAGTACTATTACCCTCATTAGAAAGAGAAAAATACGTAGAACAACTTTTATAAAGAAAATTTGTTGAAAAGAAATTAACTTAGCTACCTAAATGATAAATAACTTACCTTAAAAACTCAAATAAACTCTTCTTTTCTTCTCTTTTCTCTCCTCCCTTCCTTACCCTGGATGCTCTCCAGTTCTCTCCTGTCTCACACTCACACTCACACACACACACACATAGATATATAGGAGAAAGGCGGTTTGGGAAATTGTTGTTGTTGTTGTTTTTGTTTTTTTTGTTTTGTTTTTATATCTTCCCCTCTGCCACACACAGTGGCAAGATGCTACCACATTACCCAAATTGGTGGCAACATACCTGCCACAAGATATATATGTTTATACCTTTTTCTCTTTTACGTTGTTTTTTAAGAGTATTACATAATACCACCACCAAATAACAAAAATAATCTCCATTGGTGATTCCAAAATATACAAGATTGGTGAAACCAAAAGATTCAAATATAATCTCCATTATAGGTATTACTGATTCTTGGTGCCATTGACTCTGCCTATAGCTATGGTTGCTATATACTTTCAATGGCTCAGTATGAAGATTTGTTGATACAGGGCAAAACTTGGTTATGTTTATCTTTGGCAAAAATCATAATAGAATCATATTATTGCAAATATGAAGAAAAATATGCTTAGCTATCCAAACAACATCTTACTCACATGCAACACAGAAATAGAAAATAAGGCTACATCAATGGAAGCCTTTATACAAAGCTGTTGGAAAAACTAAACACACTTGGCAAAAATCAAATAGAGTACTATCAAATGTGAAACTCTTTGCTTTTATATTTGTATACTTGTTATGTACTGCCAAATGCTTTCACCAAAGCACCATTTTTCACACCTAGCAAATATATTTCATTACAGTGGATATATGCAGATAACAAGAACACAGTGGACAGAGGCAATATATTTCATTAAACTTGGCAAAATATACAAGCAACTTCCAGGTTACATACAAAGTTCCAAGTTCCAGTTTACCTGGCAAAATATACAAGCAAATTCCCTATATTTCCTACACTGATTGCAAGTTCCAAGGATCTACATAAATACAATAGGATCCTAAACAAGTGTTTCTTGCTAGAGTTACCCCAAAATATAAAAAAAAAAGTTCAGTGTTTGTTGCTTCCAGATCTACTTACAAGAGTTAGCCTAAACAAGTCTACTTGCTAGAGTTAGCCATCGTCTTGGTCATAATCTTCTCGCTCTGTAATTGCAATTGTGATCTTCGTCTTGTCAAAATCTGTTGGCTTTGCATATGGAGTTGAGTTGCTAATACTTGGTTGCCCCTTCCACCGCAATCCAAGTGGTTTCACTGCTAGTGGCGAATCATTAGGAGATGTGAAGTCAATCTTCCTAGAAGCATCTTGTGTGAATGATGTTGCAACTGTTGACCTCCTTATTTCTTTCTCATTTGGGATTGGAAATTTTGTTTGAGGGTTGGCATTATGCAAGAACTCAGCGGGTGTACCTTCTTTAATCACCTTTTCAGTACTTAATTCGGGATACAACCGAAAATTGCACATGGTCAAAGACAAGTAACTAGTGAAAGACATAGAACTTTATCACAACGATAATGAAATGGGTAACTATAAATTACATTGTAAACACTTCTACCACTATCCTCATTAACCATTATTCCAAACCCAAATTTCCTTACTAGTTTGTAAAAACGTGTCCTTCCCTTTAATTGGTTCCCAGATTGACAAGGCGTTGAAGTTTGTCAAGTACTTGCAGATGGAGTACATGAGACCTGTGGTGAAGTTGCTTGACTACTTGCAGAAGGAATTGGTGTGTGTCTCTTCCTTCTAGGATGAGGATTGCTTTAGGGGGTGCCTGAAACAAGGAATGAAATCATGTTGGTCATTTTTCAAAGGTAACAACATAAACTAACATAGAAATTTAAATTACCTCTTTGCACGTGCTTTTGTTGTGTCCCTTAGTTCTACATAAGTTGCACTTGTTAACAATGCCTTTTTTGCTTAATCGTTCAACATGGGGTACTGCTGAAGCTGAAGCATTGTTCTCATTAACTTGACTACTCATGTTCCTAGACCCAGTCGTGCATCTATTCAACATTCTTTGTGGTTCTTCAGTCCTCTTTCTTTTCTCTGGAGGTCTGCCTGGTAATTTGCATATGGGTAGGGGTTGCATGGGGAAGAACTTGGTGTTTCCCAAAATTGTTGTCCCTTAACAGGTTGGAATTTTGTTCTATAGCTCGCTAGAAATGTATCCCTATGGTATATTGTGAAATTTGAGTAGTGGGATCTAGCTTGGCATGATACATCACACAAATCGCATGTTGGCATGGATTCCAGTTGAATCCCTAGCTCTACAAGTCCATACTTTCCTACTAAGCTCCACTGAGTGGCTATCCTTCCCTTTGTTACCTCATACCCATAATCACCATTAAAGAAAAACCCTACAATTGACAACCAAGTACCTATTTGTCTCAAAAAAATCAATACATTTTGGGATATAGTTGGCCATCCAATTGGTAACAATTTGCTCACTAGCAGCCCATTTTTCCATCAACTTAATTCTAATGCCATCAAATATTTTAATTATAGGCAAATACCTATACCGACAAATCTAGGCATTAAAACTCTCACTAACATTATTGTCTACAACCATAACAAGCATCTATTGGTAAAAAAGGCTCTTACCCATCCGTTAACATTGTAAGTTAGTACTCCAACTTGTTAACTTTCTCCAAGGCCTTTAGGTTGTCATTAAATTGTTCCTTATAAGTGCTCCATGCGCAAGTGACATTTTTTTCTTCAGCTCATATCCCCTCCACCTTTTGCTCCAGTTGGCATAAATATGCCTTGCACAAAGTCTATGTTCAGCCAACGGAAGGACGTCACTGACAGCTTGTGCCAACCCCTACATGTATGATGAAGTCAGTGATAAAATGTATGACTTCAATTACAAAAGCACACATAAATGGAAAAAAATTGTACCTTCTGCATGTCAGACATAATGGTAACTTTACCACCTTCCTCAACATCAAGCAAGGATCTAAGCCATTGTAGGAACCAACTCCAATCAACAGTTGTCTCCTTCTCAGTCAAAACAAAAGCTATTGGGAACATACTGTCATTTGCATCTAAACCCACAGTAGCCAACAAAATGCCTCTAGCTTTCCCTTTCATAAAAGTGTCATCTAGCCAAATAAATGGCCTACAACCCACTTTACACCCGACCTAATAGTTTAATGACATAATAATATATCAACCATACATACTTCATTTGACTACTATTGCAATGTAAAAATAGTTTAACAGAGTAAAATGAAATAATAGTATAACAGCCAAACATAAATAACATACTTCAGAAAAACAAAAATAGTATAATAGCCAAACATACATACCTTTGATGTATTAAAACACACGTACATTCTTCTAAATACCCTCCTTCCTTGATCTAAAGCTTCGCCACTTAACTCCACACTAACATCGGATCCTGGATTTGACACTTTAAGCTCATTGCAGTAAACTTCTAATTTGGCAAACTCATCTGCAAAACCCCCATCCATGACCTCCATTATTATTCTTTTTGCCCTCTTACACTTATATCTAGTGACAAACAGTTTGAACTCACGCTCAACCTCCTTCTTCATCTCAGTTACACTGTATTGAGGATTATCTTGGACTTTATCCTTGAGGTATTCAACTAGCCACCTCGCACTTGCCCTTTGATTCTTATAAACCCTAGCACACATAGCTTGTGAACCAGTTTTTCAACATGTACCCAAGACCTACTGATAGGGCAAAACTTTATAGCCTATAACTCCGAAAGTATACGGGCCGTATCAAGTAACAAAGAGTAAGTAAGATATCGTTCCCACGAAGACTTTAGTACCAAAACTTTAGTTAAGCATTAATTTTACACTTTCCTTTAAGTTGAGTAAACCAAATTGAATTTAATTAAGAGAAAAGAAATTAAAACTAAAATAAAAATAAGAAAACTACCACAATAATCAAATGAGCAACCTAGAGTCACTAATCCCTTATTAGCTTCATAAACTTTGTTTTCACTAATTTAATTAGCCTTAATATCAATTTTGTTAATCTCGAGTATAAATAGTGATAAATGTCTGTCGGTCCACTTATAACCCTCTCTTGAGTATAACTTGTTATGTCTAACATAGTTACTCAAGAGGCAATAAAACTCAAACACACTCTTCAACAATTATATGGGGCCATTAGGTATATGTCTATCCTAATCGCAAATTAAATCGTAATCTAATCCCATATTACTTAATCTCAGAGCCTAATTAAAATTTCCTTCGTCAAGGTAAATCCTAATTCTCAAAATCATATTCAATGATGGCCAATCACTAAATAGATAAAACTAAACAAGATTAAGTAACCAAAATTAATATCAAATTTAACTAAACAATGAAAACAAAAATCCAATTCACCCATAAGTTCATAGGTCCTCTAGGTTGCAAAACCAACTAGCCACACATGGCTTTAATCAAATCCATAACAAAAAGATAAGAATTCAGGTTCAAAGAATAAAGTGAGAGAGAGAGAGAGAGGAAAGAAAGATTCTTCGTTGCCTCCACAGTCCTTCCGTCCTTCCATGGAGATGATGAAGAGAACTGAAACGCTCAACCGCTACTTCTCTGCTTCTTCGTTCCTTCTCCGTTCTCGCCGATCTCCTACTCTTTTGTGCGTGTTCTTCCCTATTTATAATTTAGGTTCCTTCACCAAACCTAAGATCTCGTTTATGATTAATTTTGATGATGTCTTATATAGATGCCATTATTAAAAGCAAAAAGATTGAGTAATATAGTTATCTCTCGATCTCCTCTTTTTGAAGTATAACCAAAAGAACTCCAATCTTTTCTTGTGCGTCTCTATGATAAGCTTGGAATGAAGCTTCATCACTTTATGGATATTAAAGAAGGTAGAAGGCCCCCAAGTTATTTATAATTTAGGTCATCCTCCAAGTCTCCACAATCAAATGGAAGTTAATTAATCACCAAGCCTAGGATCCAAGTTTAATCACCAAGCTTAGGATCCAAGTTTAATCTTTGAAAGAAGTATCTCGGTGAGAGTTTTGGCTTCACAAGTGCCTGGGTGAACTTGTGGATTGTATAGGCTTCTCTTGTGCCGATTAAATAAGAGGATGGGGTTCACGTCTTTATTCCTTTTATTTAATTTATGGTTGCAAGCTCCATATGCTTTTTGTCTCTTCTCTTTCATATAATATCTCCCAAGTTTAATCACAATAAAAATAGGATATGAGTAGATTTTATGTCGATTTATTCTTTGATCCTAAGTTTGATTCAATGATGGAAAAGTTTATAAAAGATAATTAAATAGGTATATAATATTAATAAATCTAGTCAATTCTCATAAAACATACACCTATTTAATCATAAAATATATACTTATCACCTACGCTATCTCTAGCTGCATACAATCTAAATAGGTAGCCCTATTCACAAGTGGCAATGACCATCTTCTTCTCACTTCTAACTATTTTCACATTCACCCCCTTCTCAATAGCATACTTATCAATAGCGCTCCTCAACTCACCTCTATCCAAGAATGTCATACCCAACATGAAGGAGGCCCTTATTTCAGAGGCATCCAAGTCCCTTAGACTAACCCTCTCTTGTAGAGGCCCACTAACGTCATTGAGGCCCAAACTTCCCTCATCCTCATCACTAGCTCTATCCTCAGGGTCTTCATGTATTTCATAATCATCCTCTAAACTTTCTTCACTATCAGAACATTCTGACTCTGAATGTTCCATATAGCTATCATCATCACTATCAGAGTCATCTTCATCATCCCTACCAACGTCATCACAATCAGCTTCCCCTATCTCTCCAACAATCAAGTTGAACATAATATCCCCTGTATCTCCAACATTCTGGTTCAACCGAATGTGTTCCCCATCTCTCCATCATTATGGTTCAACTAATGTCTTCTATCCAACCTATGTCATCTAACTCACCTAATTCTTCTATATAATCATCGGATCCTACATTAATTTCAAGTTCACTAGACCTAATTTTTCCCTCATTATCACTCTCGATCATCGACATGATCAAGTTTTTCACACTTTCTTTCGCAATAGAAACCACTTCACTTCCCTTCTTTAGTTGAGTCAAGTAGGTCTTTTGCACTCCCTTATCGTTTTCTCTCCCACAAATTTCGTCCCATCTTGCACACGGCCTTCATCTTTCCCTTTTTCCGCCATTACACCTGTAGCAACTCAAGCATGTAATTAATTGTCAGGCATCGATGGTAACACACCGTAAACCCCAACAGAGCATAAATTTTTCCAAAAATCGAATGTTACCTGTCCAGTTGTGAACACCCAAAACCCTAGCCGATTGTCGATTATCTCCTTCCAAGCCCTATTGTCGTCCGAGCTTCCTCAACCACAATCACAATCACAATCGCTTGCAAACCAGGTTCGGGAATCTCTCAAACTTTCACTTCCATTACTTCAATCTCACCACTTTCTCTCAGTGGCGGATCTTGGAAAAAATATTTGAGGAGGCCAAATGTATACTCATTAACTAATTAAAAAAAATATTTGGGGGGCCAAATGTATACTCATTAACTAATTAAAAAATATTTGGGGGCCAAATGTATAATAAAAGTATTTTAACAAGTCTAATATATAAGGTAATTTTTTTTTTGCATAATATTAAATTGTTTTTAAAAGAAATCTGAACAAATTTTTTTTTTTTTTTTTTGGGGGGGGGCCATGGCCCCCCTTGTCTATGAAAAGATCCGCCTGTGCTTTAAAACCAAGTCCGATAGGTTTCGCTCACACAGTCTCTTCTCGATTTCGCATCTTTTTTTTTTTACTTCTTTCAAACTCTCCCTTCATTTCAACTCTTACCCTCCACTGGTTAAATTTCTCGCCACGTTTAAGCTGAGTCAACTCTCACCCATTTTTCCTCTACGCCACGTATACATTTTAGGTCAATATATTTCCCCCCACTTTTTTTTTTCCAATGGACGTTGATTTTGTTCTAACGGCGTTGTGCTAACTTTACATTTTTTAAAGTTTTTTGGTATTTAAGGTCCACTTAATTTTTTTTGTGCTGAGCGCTGTTGGAGTAAAACTTTGTTTGCCAATTTGCATCTTAACCCTTATAAAAAAACACATCATTAATCATAAATTATATGTTTTTTTATTGATAAGAAAAATTAAATAAAAATGTAAAGATAAAAATAAGTTTTCTCTCTTATTCCAGAAAAATTAGAAAGAAATGTTATCAACTATTAATTAATAAGATATACTAAATATTATATAAAGATGACAAATATAAGTTTCCAAACTGAAGTAAATTGTTTTCATATTTACATGACTTAGTTTTTTATTTCAAAATTTTATTGTTAAAAACAATTTTAGAAATATCTTTCCCACTTGATGTCAATTATCTGCGCAGATTTACATAACTTAAATTATTTTATTATTTGAAAATCTTAAATTTAAAAATATTAAAAAATATTTCAACCTTCAACTTAATGATAAAATTGAAAATTGAAAATAGAAATCATGTCCAACTAGGAATGTATAAGAGTGCTACTAGTGGTATTTTTATGGGGTTTACACTTCTCATATTGCATAAGAAGAAGAAGATTCATACACACAAATGAAATAGTGGGACATACATCTTTTTTATATTTTTTTTAAAAAAAAAAAAAACTCAAGTACGGAAATGGTGAGACTCATATCTTTTTGTATCTATAACATGATGATACACTTCTCCTACAACATAAGAAGTATCTTTCCCTATTTTTATAGCATATAAATTAAATACGTGTTCTTGAATTGTAATTTTCTAAAATTAAAAAGGAGAACAGAAGAGAAGAAATGTGGGACGTGGATTTTTTTTAAAAACGAAACTTTCCATGTGGAAATATCGGACCCAGAAAATATGCATTTCGATACGTGAAAATTAAGACACAATTCGATTTCAAGATAATTTTAAAGATTCGTGGATCAGACGCAAATTTCCCCTCAAAATCAGATTTAAAGATGTGAAAGAGGAATAGGTCGTTCCATATATATGCTTATAAAAGCAATTGATTCTGATTGCCACAAAACAATCAATTCAAATGCTTCAGCTTGCCTAATTTTAAATCAATTGAATTCAATGGAGTGCATAATGCAATGTAATCAAACCTAATCTTATAACTTTATTCATTATTATTTTGCCAATATTGACTGATTTTATCCTACGACAACTATATCTACCCTTCTCTCCGAGTTGTGACAAAAAACAGTAGAATTGATATATATGTGGCATTAATGAGTTACGACATTACTTATTTTATAGAATATATAAGTGCGTTATTAAATTATCTATGGTTAATTATTATTAAGAAAGTATTAATAAGGGTATTTTAGAAGAAAAAAATTGACAAAAATTAGAAAGTTGTCCTATAATTAAGGTCAAGATCAACTCCCAAACGTTGTTTTATAATTAAGACCTAGGTGGGAGTATTATTTTGCCAATATTGACTGATTATATCCTACGACAATTATATCTACCATTCTTATATATATATATATATATATTTGTGTGCCCTGAAGTTTGCTTATATTACCAGTATTGTTTCTCTTATTTATTATTTTCTGTAAAATATTAAAACCTTTCCATCTCATTCCAAATTTAGGTAAACTTCAGAAAATTTATCAATCTCGATTTCAAAATATGATATTAATATGAAAATCAACAACACAACCAATTCGGCACTCTCATTAATTAATCGAATCATGCATCCAACATATCTCATTTATTTCAAAGCAACATTTTATATATATATTATATTGCTCGTGGAGCTGCATGTCTTTATTTAGAGAGAAGTGAAAGAATAGTGTAGCAGGTTTGGGTTTGTTGAAGCGAACAAGGAAGAGAATTTGGTTAACCATGTTGGCCAAGGCACTTCACTTTTCACTATCACTCTCACATATATAATATATTCACATATGAATTCCTGCCGACATTTAAATGGACCCGAAATTCTGAATTGACAATTGACTACTCCATCAATTTGGTTTCTAGGTTGCCGTAGAGAGAGATTAATTATTACAATCAATATGTACACTCACATTTTTCAACTCTTTTTTTTTTCTCTATTTTTATTAGTACAATTAATATAGGTAAAATTGTCATAATCTCATTTATTAATCTGAAATTGGACTTTAAATAAGACCAATTTTTTTTTGAAAAAAATGATTTATAAATAGGACCAAAGTGATATGTGTGTGTACTATGTAGTGATTCTATATATGAAGGCAATTAATTTTTTTTTGGTAGAATCAAAGCGGTATCCCCCCAATTGATAGCTAGAAACTAATCCTCCAAAAAGGTAGATATCACCTAAGTGAGTTTTGCCTCTTCCAATAAAGTCTTTTCCATGCACATGGCATGATTTGAACTCAAGACGTCATGTTTAAGAGACCCAACCATTTACTAACTGTACCAGTCTCTTATTGGTGAAGGCAATTAATTTTGTGTTTAGGGTTAAAGTGGCACAATGACTTTGAAGATGACGTACGATGGAATAAATAACACCAATTCTAGTAAAATTCATATTAGGTGCACATCTCTTATGTGCACCTTATGTTAGAGGGATGAGCGTACTTTTCTTTAATATATTTTATTTATTTAGATTAAATTATATCTTTACATCCTCGAAATATTTTTTTGTACATTATCTCAAATTAATTAATTTTCAGTCCTACATTCAGAAATGTTTTTCATGTAACACCAGTATCCTGGAAACTAATTAATTTAAGATATTGGGTGCAAAAAAGATTTTAGGATGTAGCATATAATTTAATCTAAATATATAAAAATAAAATTAAAAAATATGATCATCCTTCTATTAGAGGAATGAGCATATAAGATACACATAAGAGACCCAATTCTAATAACGTATGGAATATCACTTTTTCCCACAAAAGGTAAAATGATATTCAGATAAAAGATCAGTTTATAATACAGAATAAGTAAAAGAACCGAAAAATAAACACAAATAACAATTATTAATATCATCATCATCACTAGTCCTAATTAACAGAAACCAAGTCAAAAGCTTTTGTCATTTTGGGAATGTCTTGCCAAACTATTTGCTGGGGATCGAAGAGATTAGCTACTTGATGCACTTTTTGATACAAATGATGGACTGCTTATTTAATTCTGATATAACACTCGAACGATAGATCCAACCAGTGGCGGATCTTGGAGAAAATGTTTGGGGGGGCCAAATGTATATTTATTAACTAATTAAAAAAATTTGTGGTTATATAAATTTTTTAAAATCTTATATTAAATTTTACATTATATTAAAAAAATATTAAAAAAAATATGAGGTTTGTCATGATTTCTTGGACTTTTGATATTAGGAGTAAAATAATGATAATTTGTTAATTATGCATACAAATTATTTCTTGGACTTTTGATACTACTTGTTCTTAATTTTGCATTGTAAGTGTTTAAGAAAAAAAATTGAGATTTTGGAGGGTTAGAATGAATGTTTTGAGGAATGGGAAAAGTTATAGAAAAGTCCCCAGAATTTCTGAAAATTGTAATCAATGAAGAAAAGGGACTAAGGAAAATTATAGAAAAATACCCATAGTTTTCAGAAATTATAGCACTCTCTACAAAGTTTTCAAAGATTTGTACTTTAGTCCCTTTTTTAAAAAAACATTTTTTTAAAAAAAAAAAAACTAAACATTTTATTTTTTGGGGGGGGGGGGGGGGCCATGGCCCCCCTAGTCCTAATGAAGATCCGCCATTGGATCCAACCCAAATTAGTTGCTCCTAAACAATATATTGTTCAATATAAGAGCTAGTTGCTTTTTTTTTTAAAAAAAAATATTAAGGAAATTAAATAAATTATTTAATAATATTATATGTTATTTATTATTATATTATATATCAGTTTAAATCCAAGCAAATTATTTTACAGAAAAACAATAAATATAAATATTTTAATGTAATTTCTAAAAAAATCAACTAACTGTCATATTAAGAACGAGAAGTAGTATGTGAAAGATATTTGGATTTTTCATAAAACGGACCATCTAAATTGATGCATAGGGCTCCTTTTAGGTAATATGATAACATGAAAAAATGAATTCCTATGGAGCACCTATTTCGCCAATATGATGATAATCCAACCGGAATGATGGAATGAGACTTGTGAATATATTTGTCATAATTAATAAGGCCTATAATTAAGTTTGTGAATTAGTTATTAGTTAGACAAGCTCACAATCTCCATATTACTTATTATTTTTCGGTTATTTAATGATCATTTATAAATAGTGTGATGACTTGCGAAAAATTTGATATTTGATATTAATATTTGTGCATTTACAATGTATTTTCATCAACTTGTGGATAGATAAGAAAAAATTAAGGCGACAGAAATTTACCTTTCGTCTTGGTAAGAAAGACACTAGAAAAGGCGTAAATTAAGGTTGATGATTCCCCAAACCATGCTTAACTAAGTTTGTTTAAAGGGTGGATGGCCCAAAAATAATGACTAGGCATTATTTGTTTGGATATTAACAAAAAGGGCATGAATGATATGTGGATTGTCAGCTCAGTATATTAAGTCAACTAATTGTAACATCCCATTTTAAAAGCAATTTTTTTTTTTCAATCAGAGTAGAGCATTGGAGCGAATGAGTAACTGAACCATAATAAAACATTAACCATAGTGTAATAGTAACGATACAGTCATCCTAGTGTTCAAAAGTAAATACATAAACGGTAAGTAAATCTCCGTCCCGAAGCCTACTCCTGCTGCTTGCCCTTGTCACCAATCCTCGGTCCTCCCGACCTTGAAGCTACAGCTGAGATCCAATTCCCATTTGGATCTCAGGTAACGATTAATCTTATGCTCAAATAAAACAGTATATGGACAACAAATATTCATAACAATACAGCAGCATATCAACACATAAGCACAAAGCAGATGCATGATCAGTATAATGACAGAACATAAGCACAAAGCAATATGTAAAGTCCCATAACATGTCTGCATATACCCAGTGCCACGATCACAACACGTGTCCTTAGCGCTAGGAAAACTCATACGGTATTACCAATACTACCCGTGTAAGTTGTATGTATAATTGACGACCTTAGACAGAGCCTCAGTCTATGAACGTATCTATCACATATATGTATATGAGTAGCACAGAGTTAGGGTTACAGTACGCGTTCGTACATTTGTTGACGATATTCGGTACTTTTGACGGGAAAACGGTACGTTTGACAGCGATACGACAGCGGCACAACAGCGGTATGTGATCACAGATATCCTATAAGGATAATATCACATTTATCAATGTCCAACATCATAACAGGCATTTTAGGTACAAATTACCATTTTGCCCCTATCTTTACTACTCCACTAAATTTCGCCAGAGCTTCGCTACTTTGACTCTAATTCTCCAAAATTTTGACATATCTCTTTCCCCAATATATTTTTGAAATAAATATCATATGTACCCTTAAAACATGATATCTAAACTAACTGGGAAGATTAAAGATTAATCTAGCATTTCTACTATAACTACTGAAAGAAACACTAAAGCTTAAGACTAGGGACCGAAGAAATTACCCAGGGCTTTGCTACAACTTTCTCAAGAGCTCTTCCTTCCTTCTCTACTCCAAAATTTCAAACTCAAGCAAGAGGAATTGGTGAGAAAGTTTGCTAGGAGGTGCCATCTATTTATAGGAAAATTTGTGCTACTATTCATGCTTTATCATATCGAATTTCAACCGTCGAATCTTGACTTTATTGCATGGCTTCTCCTTGGCCCTTGGATGTGCTAGCTGACCTCCCCCTTGCTTTATGGGGAAATTACATCATCAAAAATGATGTCATCCTCTTGCTTTTTGATCTTGTACCGATAAAGTTCCATGTTCGGTGTTCTAATCGTGTAATCTTAAACAGTCTTAAAAATCCAACAACAAAGCCTTGAAGGTCTATTATTCCTCCTTCAAAATATTTGGGTTAGCAAATTTTTTGATCCCATTAAGGGTATTTTCTAGCTTGCTGAACATTTTCGGACAAACGCCGTCGGTTACGGAAATGACGTCCGGTAACACCAACTTCTGGATAAAAATTCACTTGTTTATAATATGTCCTGATCTTAAAAACTTAGTTCATGGTTTTCTAGATAGGATTTAATTTCTATCGGTTCTCATTTATCCTACTTGTTTTCTTTACAAAATATCCCATTTTACATTATTATTATAATACACAAAATTATCCTATTGGCCCATTCTTAATTACATGGATTTAGGCATTTTAAAATTGTTAGAAATTTTTGTAGCCTTTGATCTTGCTTTATTAGATTACATCCTAACCATTGACCATTGTTTAATTTGTCTAATTTAATTAGAATGCTTAATTAGGGCCTTAATCCTATGATTAGTAACCTTTTAGGATTTAGGGTTTTCATGTACTTAATCTCACCAATTTTTCTTAATCTTTTCTAATTAATTAGCAAGTACACTTTATGCTAATTTTAGCCATAAACATTTAATTAAAGGGTTTTACATAATTTACCTTGGATATTCTCTCGTTCAAGCTTAAACAATTAGCCATTAATTACTTAATTAATCACTTACTAATTGTTGATAATTTTATTAATTAGGATTAATCATTTTCTCACAACTATTTCACTGACATTGGTATTTTATGTCCTACGCATTATATTAAAAATCATGGGGTCCTTTAGGGTTTCCAAAATAATATTAAATTTTCTCTCTTATTATTTTCAAGGAAATAATTTATTAAATTGCTATAATTAAGGACAATATTCTCCCCAATTTCTAATAATTATTTAATTGCCCTTTAAGATTTATCATAATTTTCTCAGGCTATTTTTATGACACATAATGTATTTCTAGCCCTTTGGCACCTTATATCTCTAATCTCCATGGTATTTTTCCTTAGAAAATAAGATAATTATACACATTATTTGAGACCTAATACTCACCTATAGCCATTTATTTATCTCAATATAAGATTCCAGATGAACAAATACCCGGTATTACACTAATGGTCAAAATTAATTGGGATAATGACCAATGCAAAATTACTCCTTTTTTTACACTTTTTGAGCAAAATTGTCCCTTGAAGAACTTTTAAAATAAAATTACCCCTCGGTGACAACTTTCGGAGTAAAATTTCCCCTTAGCCCTATGTTTATATCATGTGAAATGTATTTAAATGAGATGATGATAATGAATGAACACCGCATTGGTTGTGTACCCAAAGGTGTGTGCTATAAAGGTGTGCCCGACCACTTAGAACTATGTACTTCACTACTCGTACACTTTGGGATTACGTTTGAGATTCTTAAAAGTGTTTATTTACGTAAATCAAAACAAAATTATTCTCATATACTTATCTCTTATTCCATAAATTATGATTGAAAAGCTTCTTTTGAAAGCTCCAATCATTATTCCAAACAACTATTGACTCTTTTCTATTTTGTGTGGTAGCATGTGTAGCTCATAGGCGTTTTGCTTGGTATACATGCAACATCGGCCAAATAACATGTTTATACATACCTCGCACTTATTTGATTTAGCTAGTCATGTTGATTAAGAGCCCATGATATACTCCTTCTATCCTAAATATTGGACTTAGTTTGAGGGTAAAATTTGATCCTAAATGTAATACTTTTTTCTATTTTGTCATATATATTTATTATGTTTCTCTAAACTAATGTATTTAATTTATAAATTGACATATAATCTAATATTGTATGGAAGTATTTTAAAGAAATTATATCACATATGTCATAATTAAAAAAATTATTTAACTTATTTAATCTCTTCAAATTTGATAAACAGACCAGAGGAGCAAGTGAGAAGGATGGTTTATGAATGTGTTGAAGTAGGAGAAGTGCTAGTTTTGGTCTCCCTGTCTCATCTTGATTTTCTTCTATGGTTTTATGTGTTATTGGGCTTGGGAACATGCTTCGCTTTGTGTTGTAGTTGTATTCACCCAGACGACAATCTTCATATATTGGGCATTGGGGGCACAATTAGCCCTGTAGAACTATTTATAGTATCAATTGGCGCAAGCTTCCTTTTTGGGGGGGGTGTTAGTATTTATTTTTTTTATATATAGTTAGGGCTTATAGAAAATGACAGAAAAATATTACTTGAACTTCAAAATCCTATTGACAACAACATTAATAAGAACAATAAAGTAATTGACAATTCATTTTATTGAAAAATCACTTATTCAAGATTTTGAAATTTAAGTGGTATTTTCTAAAGATTTTTTCTAATACTTAAGAGAAAATGGAAAATGGGGCCCATCATAAATGTTATGTGAATGTGGGATTTACATTACAAAACAAAAGGTGGGGTGTAAAATCTATAATGTACAACTTAAGTAAACAATTTTTGTTGTTTGGAATTTTTAATTTACACATTTTAAATAAAAGATTTTGTTGCTAGTATCAATCAAATATATCCCACTAAACTTCCTAGTTGTCTAACTATTGGTCCACATGGAAATTTCAGCAACAACTAATGGTTATTAGATGGATTTCGATTAATGGAGCCACGTGTAAATCATTCCCCACTATATATTATCCTCAATTCAAACTTATTTATCATTACTAATGCATGTCAGACATTTTTTATTTCACCATTGGCTAAAAAATACTGATTCAACATATTACAATTTAATATACGTTGTCAGTTTATTCCCCGTGCATCATTGGTTTTTTCCCAACAGCTTATATCCAGAGAAAGACCCTTATTGGCTGAACTATTCGGTCATGGTAATTAAAGACTCATAATGGCCTTTAATCATTTCCAACGCTTGAGGCAAATTTGTAGTTCTACTTAAGCTATTTTGATAAACATTATGTAAGTCAGTTCAAAAACTCCAAACAATATCAACTTTGATCTTCATATTTGGCATTCCAAATGTCTACATCAAATATAATGTTATATATCCTTCATTGAAGTTGATTGTAGCAACAACAATGGGTGTATCTCGGTGAAGGTTGTTTCAAATTTTTAGAATATTTCTCATGTAAAGATGCATCGCTAAATTACTTACAATGCAGTGATGTCAGATTTTAAGGTTGTTTGTATTTTTTAAATTTGTCTATGGTTTTTTTTATTTTAATTGTTATATATATACCATCGGCAAGCATTTATGTTTTCTCATTTGTTGTAGGGTTACACGGCTTTGGCTGTCATGCGTTGTCGTGACATCATTCGTAGGCTCTATGGTGTCATTGTGTCTAGTTTTTGCTTTGTTCTTAGAAGGTTTATTGTAAAACATGGGCCTAACATAATTAACCTACATTTGAGGATAGCCATCGAACCTTTAATTGAAGTCAAGTTTGTTAGTGATATCATTAAGACCCGTTTGACCATTTTTTAGCCCCTTCTTCCATTGGCTGCAATTACACTAATGGAAACAACTCTTATAAGTATTTTTTTTTCATTGTCACTTGTTTGTATTTATTGATTTTATTAAATCTCTAAATTTTCCTTTTAACTTTTTCCTATATCTTTCTTCTCTTGCAAATGTTGTAGGAATTGTGATTAGTGTTTATGAACTAATTGATGTCATAAACTACAAAGAGACCTTGTACCACACTACAAAAAAAAGTCTATTTATAGCGGTTAAAATGACGTATTTATAGCAATTTTAGCCGCTACAAATGATATTAGTAATGATTATTAAAACCACTACAAAATACATTGTTGCAAGGTATTTTGTAGCGGTTACCAAAAACGGCTACTACATATGCCTTTATCGCTACTATATCTGTAGTGGTTTAACACAACCGCTACTATATGAGGTTGCGCTAACGTCGTATGTGAGACATTAGTAGTGGTCAAAAAACCACTACACAGTCAAATTGAACAACATTGTAGCGGTTTTCCAACCACCACTAACTATATAAACAAATTGCGCCAAACTTTTAAATTATATTGTAGCAATTAAGTAACCGTTACAAAATATTCCCACCATTTTTTGGAAAAAAAATTTTTTGCAGCCTGTTTTATTTTTTCACATTTGTAGCGATAAAAAATATTCCCGTCATTTATTCGGAAAAAAGTTTTTTTTTGCCGCCTTTTTCAAATTTTTTTATATTTGTAGTGGTTGTATACCGCTACAAAATGATGTTTAAATTTTTTTAGTAACTGTTTCTAGCGATTTTTTAACTCTACAAATGAATAAAAACAATTAAAAACAATTTTTTAAAAAATCTATATTAATTAACTAAATATTGTAATATCAATCATTTATATTTTTAGTAAGAATAAATGATATTAAAATATGATATTTGATTATATATGGTTATATATTATATATATAGGTGTAAAACAATAAGAATGTGTAGGTATAATAACAACCAATTATGAGTTTTTTTAAATAATATTTAATTTAAAAATTAATGTGTGTGAAAGTAGATGGAATAATGTATGAGAAAGTGGAAAGAAAGTAGAAAAATATTTGTACAATTGTGAATTAAAAAAAAAAAAGTATGACAAAGTTAGAAGACGGAAGAATTGTTTCGATAATCTTTATATTTGATCCGGTTAAACAACACTTACCTTCTTCAAACACTTATCCTCTTTAAGGAAACGTAGAAATATGAGAGAAAACGTGTGTACAAAACTAAACTAAAGCATATTAAATGAAGTTTGGTGGGGGTATTTATATATATTGATATCTGCGCAACACTTTGTAGCGGTTGAGATGACGTTTGTTGTAGCAGTTTCTGTTAGTAGCGGTTATGGATACAATTTTTTTTGTAGCGGTTGGTATTTGATTTGTAGCGGTTTTTAACCGTTACAAATCCTATTATGATTTTTTTTTTAAAAAAAATAGAAGATTACAGATTAAATCATAAACATAATTTTTTCTCTCAATCTTCGTCGTCATCCCTACAAAAAAAGTATGGAGAAAATGTTACTTGTGAGTTGAATATAAAATTAAACTTTAGTTAAATGTTATTATACTTCATAAAGCGTATATTGAAAAAGTACCAAACTATAGGTAAATTGTCGTCGCCGTGTGGGAAGAAGTTTTCAAAACTGGCGGGCTGGAACGGCTCACTCTCGTAGGTGACGTTATCACCATCGCCCATGTCGTAAAGGTCCCAAGGCTTTAAGTGAACCACCATATTCCAATCCCTGTGCCTCTCATCGGCGGCATAATAAACCTAATGTGCCTCTGAGGCAAGAATATATGGATCATCATCTTCAAACTGACCGGTATGAATAGGCAGGGACAAATTCACTGATGTGATGCCTAAGTCGTCAATTGTGAGTCCCCGGGATGTTGTCGTATTCGCCCACAAACACTTGAACAGCATCACAGTGAAACGGCTTGGTAATTTATGTTGACCACATCAAACAGCTTTCCATAATACGAGATGTCACCGAACTGCATGTTCCCGTCACTACTGCTCGCATAACTCCTCGTCCTAAATGTGCCATAAACACCCGAGTTTTAGGTCAGCAATGCCTAATCACGTGAAACGATGCAAAACTTGAAACCATTGACATTGTATGCCATAAATCTTTGGGTATGGTCAAGCGGGCCGAGTGCAAGACCTCTGAATTCTGGTGAGTACGGGTTGTGGTCATTCATTATTCTCCTCGTAAACCAATCCGAGAATTCTCTGTGAACCTTTCTATCAATTTCGAAGGATGACTATGTATGGATCTCTGTGCACCTTTCTATGTGCTTGAAACTTCTCAAGTGCCGTTAGTTTGAAGTTCTCACTTTCGCCAACTGGTTTACCAACACGAGGGATTAATAACTCTGTTGTTGATGGCTCTGGCTTAAGACAATCGTCTACACGAGGCAGTCGGTTGAATGACATCTCAATGTCATCAAAGTACCTTGAACAAAAATACAAGACCTCATCCCCTAAATAACCTTCTACTATTAAACCTTCAAGTCATACCTTATTCCTCACGTAAGATTTTAGTTTCCTAAGAAACCTATAAAGTAATGAAGGAAAAATGTCAGTATATTAATGCTGACATGTGCGACTAGGAAGTAATGCTCAAGTAATTAATTTTAAATGAATACCTCTCAATAGGATATATCCATCGGTAGTGAACTAGGTCAGCAAGCTTTGTTTCATGAACAAAGTATACTGTCAGGTAAACCATCACCATGAAAAATGACGAAGGAAAGATCATCTCCAAATGACACAACGTAAGAATGATTTTCTATTACAGCTAGTCGAGCTCCTCCACGATCAAAACCTTGGAACACAACTTCCGGAAGAAAAAACACAGCTCCACCAAAACGATCGACACATCGAGAGGCAACGTAATTTTGATGGCCAACAGAAGTACCTGTTGCATAAGCACATTTGAGTCGTGACTCTTCAGCCCAGCAACCTTTCGAGCCTGCACGTCAACACGTCGTGAGATGTTGCTTGAATACCCTTCCGAAACTTTTATAGCCTTCAATGTCACGAGGAAGACTTCCTTATTCGGTTTTTTCAGGGTGAATTTTGCCGGTTGAAATCTATCATGCTCATCTGGCCACGCGTCTCCATGAACTCCCATCTCCCATAAATCTTTCCTCGCTTAAAGATGATCTTTTGATTTTCCTGGCTTGTTTAGAATCATGTACAACACATTGTCGCAAACATTCTTTTTAATGTGCATGACATCCAGATTGTATCGGAGCAAATTATCTTTCCAATATGACAGAGTGAAGAAGACGCTTATCTTCCACCATTGCTGGGTTGAAGAACCAGAAGCCCTGGTAGTCTTTGTCTTGGCCTCTGCTGGATCGTCTTTTTTTTCCATACTCAAATTCAAAATCCTGAAACTGCTCTATGATTTTTGCACCGGATAAATTCTAAGGAGGTCTTATTTTTTCCTGTTGCCTATTGAAGCAATTGCATTGCAACCTAAACCTGTGCGTACCATTAAGAAACCTTAGATGACCCATGAAGCACCACTTACGACTGTGGGGAAGGCAAACTGAGTCAGAGTCAAAATTGTAAGCTGGACACATAAGGCCGGTATGCACATTCCACTTGGATAATGTTCCCAAGCCAGGAAAGTCACTTATCGTCTACATCAAGGCCGCATGCATGTTGAACAATGTCTTCTCGTGCGTGTTGGTCGATTTCCTTGATGGCAAGTGAACCAGTCGAACAAGTAATAAAGTGAAAGTAAAGTATCGTCCCACAGAGACTGAGATACCAGAGAGTGACGCTCAATTGCTATGATAGTTGCAACTAGAAGGTAGATGTAATAGGTTTGAGAGGTTTTTGGTGATTATCCTAGAAAACAGAATTTAACAAAGTAAATGGAATAGATTATCAGCGAGAGATTGGGCTGAACTCAGATTCCTCTTTAAGTGCATACTTCCCCCAGTTGCCTTACCCAATGCTATAGTATCATCTTTGTACAGCTTCCACAATTGCTACAGCACAGATACTAACTGCAAAGCTATTCGATTAACCCACCACTATGATCTACCGAAGCTTCCACGTCCGATACATTTGATATTAACTATACTTCTTCCATATTCCTATGGCAACTTTCTAGCTTTTATCTGCATTATTCTCAAGGTGTATTGGTTATGAGAGGTAGACCCATTCCTGAAGCCTACAATAAATAGGTCACGCCTTGCGCCGGCGGCCTAGCAAACACTATTTCTTAGAGTCTAGCCTCGACTCTTTGCCTACATCTCCCTTAGATTCCTCTAACAAGCAATTAATCTACTAATATGCAAATTGAATCTTTAATTAAAAACTTGCAACTGGGTTCATACACGCTTAAAGATTCATCCATGTTCAACCATCAGAGAGTTAGTTCATGACTGATAAGGGAAACACAAAACAGTTGAAAATAGAATGACCCATGCTCTAACTATGAAAGGTAAATGTAAAACAGAAAGCTTGACGGCGTGGATGAAGCCCGTCACGTCATCTCCACGTCTTCTTCCCTCCGTCTTGCGGAATGATCATGGACATTCTTGTGGTAATTTTTGCTCTTCTCTTGAATGGAGCTTTTTTGCTCATAACACATCCATATCCAGAGACTTAGTGTGATGCAAGTTAGGCAAGTTGTGATCTATCATATCTTCTGTATCAACACTTCAAATCTTTCCTTTTCGATCTCATATACTTCGCCCTTTTATTTCTATTCCCGAAATCAACTAGATAAACTTAGAAAATATGTCGCAAGATTCGTCCTTTACGAACTTAACCATTAAAACTATCGGTTGCGTTTCTCTTAGAGACAATGTAACTTGCTTTTCTTCCTTAGCAAGACGGATGGACATGGTGTCCAAAATCATTTCTAGGGAATTATTTGCCTTTACGCTCTTAATCGTGAAATTAGTCTAACTCTAGGAAAACATGGCATCTAAGTCAAACGCTCGTTGCCTACATTCCACAACTCCACCAACTTCGCGATAAGCGGTTGGAGATACACATTAATGTCATTTCCCGGTTCCTTTTTGCCTGGAATGATCATGGACATAATGAAGGAGATTTTTTTCATACACATCCAAGGGGACAAGTTGTAGGGTATCAACACAACTAGTCATATACTATAGCTTGTGCTAAGATTCCCAAACAGATTGAATGTTTGAGTTTCTACCATCTTTCTAAGTCAAATCTTGTGGATGTTTGAGCTTTTGTTGTCACCTTTATGTCATATGCTCACTGTCTTAGATGACATAAACAATCTTTGTAAGCGAGGTTTTAAAGGAAAGTATCTGAGAATCTTTGCAGGTTTCTTCTTCTGCTTTTTCCCCTTCCGTACTATACTGAACCTCGAAGTGTGACACTTCTTACAAGTCTCTCTGCGAGCATCCTCTCCCCAATAAAGCATACAGTCATTGGGGCATGCATCGATTTTTTCATAGTTCAAGCCTAATATGTTAATTATCTTCTTGGCCTCGTAGAAGGTTGTAGAAATGTCCACGTCAGGGAAAGCATCTCGTAGTAATTCCAGCAACATTGACATTGTCTTATCAGTGATCCCACAACCTTGATACAACTTGATCAGGAAAGATAATTTGGAGTATTTCCAACAACCTTGATACATCCATCCATGAGATCGAAAAATTCCCGAGCTGCATCATTCCTAAAGAAAACAGGTTCTGCACCCTAAATTGTTAGTTCTCTATGTGTTTTGATGATGACTTACAATTGTAAGATCAAAAGATGCTATTGATTTAGTTCAAAGTAACTTACTCTTAAAAATCATAGTTTGCTGGTATAACTCAAGTTGTCACTTAACAACTAGAGTCATGCCTTGTACTTCAGGTTTTCAAATGCTTCTTCATGATAACAGATTTTTCAAAACTGATATAACTCGAGTCATTTAATTTTTAACTCGAGTTATGAAGAGTCACAGAGAGCTTATCTGATATGGTCTACTGATATGACTCGAGTTACCCTATATAACTCGAGTCAACCTATCTGAAATTCCTTTCTGTCTGAAATTGTTGCTAGTATGACTCGAGTTTCCCTACATAACTCCAATCATCGTATTTGTGAAACTTCTCTGTTTGAACATATTGGAGCAATAACTCGAGTTACTAAAGCATAACTCGAGTTAGCCTAGTTGTAAATTCTTCTCTGTTTAAATCATACAACTATGACTCCAGTTATAGTATGTGACTCGAGTTGAGTAACTCTAGTCATCACTATATGACTCGAGTCATCTATGTCAATATTTGAATTCTTCGTCTTCGTAATCTGCTAATTCATTGATTATACTTGGAATACTTCTTCTTATTGATTCTAACTATTCCAAACCAAGTTTAATCAGTTTGCTAATGAGTTTCAGACATGATTAACAACTTTTAAACATCAAAATCTCATAAAGCAAATCTTGTCGTCATTAAATCTTTGAACAGACGAAGCATGAAAATGGAAAATGGACTTCTGAGCAATGATAAAGCATTCCGACCATTCCCAAACAACATTCTAATCGAGTCTCAACGAAAAGATCGAATGAAGAATGTCAACGGAGAATAACGGCTAACATCGGAAGAATATGAAGAGACGGAGTAACGTTCAAATTCAACGGATATATTCATGGGAAAATCCTTTTGAGGGCCCTTTTTGGTGTAAAATCCCAAACAACATTCTAATCGAAAAGGCCTCAACGAACAGGGGGAGTTGTTAATTTGGGCGATATAATTGTTAGTTAACAACTATATCGAATTAACAACAATTTTTTAACAACTATATCAGAATTAACAACTATATCGAGTTAACAACTATATTAGCCCCGTTAACAACTCCCCCAAACTTCAAAAATACGATATATTCATTACTCTCAACGGCTCATTACTCTCAACGGCTCATTAATCTCTCTTCAATGGTCATTAATTGCAACCATCTATAAAAGCCAGAAGCATTCAATTCTCCAACCACCAAAACTCTGCGCATTCAATTAGCAACTAGAGCATTTATTTTTTCTACTCTTACAAACAATATCTTCGGATATTTTGATCTTTAGTGTTTATTAATTTTATTAATTTTCTCTTTTATAGAGTTCATTATTGATTATCAATCATTGTAAGAATCTCAAAGTATTGGGACTTTGGGATTGAGACATTTGATTACAACTTGTAAGCGGGAGTAAGTTCTAGTGAGAGAATTACTCCAAGAGTTACAGAGTGTGTAATCATTTGAGTTAGTGAAATCCTAGAGAGTCTGGGGATTGGACGTAGGTCGAGGATTTAGATCGAACCAGTATAAATCACTTGTGTTCAATCTCTCCCTATCCTACTCCTACTCTATTCATCTCTATTTCATTAACTGTTAACAGAGTATTTTTTAGAAGAAAATTTTATATCCCCAATTCACCCCCCCCTCTTGGTGATATTCCGTCTTTCATTTGGTATCAAAGCATGGTCTTCTCTGAAGAGCTTAACATCTCGAGAAGGATCAATATGAACGGCATTCTACCTGACGAAGCTTCAATCAACAGACCACCCGGTTTCAGTGGAGAGCACTATTCCTTTTGAAAATCCAAATCCAAAGTCTTTGTTTTGGCTTCTAAATATGGTTTATGGAGAGTGTTCGAGATTGGAGACTACAATCCAACTGTACTAAAAAACGATCTCAGAGTTCCAAAGCCTGAAGATGCCAATGATGACAATGACAGGAGAAATATCATGCTCAATAGTAAAGTTGTCCTCATGTTGCAAAGTGCCTTAAGTCAACAGGAATATTTTCGTATCTGTACATTGCTATCTGCTAAAGGGGTCCGGATTTTCTCAGCGTCTTTTTTCTCCTCATCTCTTAGAAGCTTCAAATCCGGTGCGTCCAATTAATCTAACAGCTAGGAATGCACTACATCATCATCGAGCCAATCTCTCATTCGGCCCTCTCTCCTCTTCCATTCCGACTCCCAAGCCTTAGTTGCAAACCTCTCCCTCTGTGTCCATCGTCTTTATAAGCTATTCTCTAGTGTTCATCGTTCTTAATGATGTTATTATTATTAATAGTTTAAAAGGTTGAAGAGTTTTTTTTTCTTTAGATCTATATGTCTCTTCTTATCTCTACTATAATTGGAAAGACCATGGTATGGTGCTGTGCAGGAGGAGGAGGACGGCATCTGCCTCTCACATCTCCTCGAGCAGCGTTGAAGACATTCCCTTGCGACGCCCACCACGCCTTCCACCCACTCTTGATACGCATCTTAGAAAATTTAGCAGAGTGAGATGACTGTTTGAGGTCAATAGTATCAATCCTTTAAAATAAGAATGATCTTTACCTAAAGAAATTACACCCACCTTCTGTTTCCAAACATTCCATAGATATAAAGAACCATTAAAATTTTCGAATGGCAGGACAAGATTAGTCTTTCTAAGACTATAGGAAGGATGAAAGCATCACCAGTTAGATTTGCTTACTACTCTCATATTCTTCTCAGCTCGTTTTCAACATTCAAATAAATTCCTGAACAAACACCTCCTTTATGGGATTTGGATATTATTCCCAAAATCAAGGACAAATTAGAATTTCTTTTGTGCTCGTCTTTGATAAGGAAAAGGGAATTTATGAAAACTATTCACAGATGAAAATAAAGGCAGAGAGACTATAAACCAAGATCCTGAAACCCGCTAGTACAAATACTTTCCCCAAAGGGTAATATCAAACAAAACCTAATCCGCAAGTCACAAATGATAGGAAAAAGGCAAATACTCGAGGACTTTGTTCTTCTTGGGTTCAGTTGTAATTTTTTGCCTTCAGGTTCTGTTTTAATCATCTCTTCCTCGTTCTCAAAATCAATAGAAACAATAAGCTCTTCTTGCTTTGACCAACTCGATAACGAAACCTGTTGTGTTAATCGCTTGGAAACCATTCAACACAGACCCAATTGCTGAACTCTCTCTGGTTTCTTCCCTTTCGAGTTCAAATCCGTTGAATCAGAGTTGTTTCCAATGGTCAGTTTTACTTTAGCTGTTGCAATTTTGCTACTCTGATTAGTTCGAACCATTAAAGCTTAGATCAGGAGGAGGAGGATGTCAGGCAGTGGGAGATTGAGGAAGAACGATGACAGATATGGTTTGCTATGGTTTGGGAGTTGAAACGGAAGAGGACAGACGGTCGAAGGAGAGATTAGCTCGATGATGACGTGGTGCATTCCTAGCTTTTAGATTATTTGGAAGCACATCATTTACAACTTCTGAGAGATGAGGAGAAAAATGACGCTGAGAGAATCTGCCTCCTCTGCTAAAGCCATGTGGGATGCACTGGAGAGAAGGATTGCGTAGAGTCAATATCCTCATGACCGAGTACGATGTTCTTCATATGAAGTCTAGGGAATCCATTATCGATTTCCAATTAAGATTCACACATCTGATCAACCAACTTGCTGCATGATGAAGACCTTTTGTCATTAGCCTTGGGGTCCACAATCAACAATTAACCAAGGATTGCGTATAGGAAAACCTAGGATCGTTCTCTCTTCTCGAGGAGCCTTTTATTGAATCCTAAGTAATCTAGATGTCATGCAAATGAAATAAAAACAAGGGGGATTGAGTTTTGTTGGAATTAGAATAGAAATTAAAGACAGAATGAAAAGGGTGAGATTCATCAAATTAAAAACGATCAACTCGAATTTGGATTCCAAGACCTTCCATCATTGGACAACAAAAATAGAATAACTAAACTCGTGATTGATTCTAGACAAACCGAAATCTCTACATTTGTCCAGAAGCTCCCTCGACTAGAAAATCTCCTAGCATATGATCGAACACGTGGCGAGTTCGCTGTGCAATCGTACAACGTTCTCTGTAACCTGGTCCGACCTAAGTCCTTGGGATTTCAATCTGGGTATTAAATCTAACACCCAATCCATAATTATAATCGGATCCGATTAAAAATCAATAGAAACAAGTCAGATTACGATTAAAGCACAAGTCCTCCGGATGACACCATGGAATCCTCAACTCATGGGTCGATCACGTAAACTTAGCCAAGCATGGCTGTGTAAAATGAAAATGTAGAAAAAGATGTTCATCATGACCACGAAGAACATGAACAAGTTCATCATGAACAAGAAGAACACAAAGAACAATTAAAGAAAATGAAAGCTTCTATTCCAATATAAAAGTAAATATCAAAAACATAATGAACGAATAAAGGAAAAAGATGAAGAACATAAAATCAAAATAAAATAATTAAAATGAAAGATTAAAACTAAGCCATACGAAGTAGGAGGCAAGAAATTAAAGACAAGAATTAAAGACAATACATGAAACTAATAAAGCAAAACTAAGCCATCCCAAGTAGGAGGCAAGAAATAAAAGAAGGAACTTAGAATGGGAGAGATCTTGGTCTCTTCAAGGTGTGTGTTTCTCTTCAGCCTCTCCATCTATTTATAGGAAAATTTGGCATCTCATTCATCCATTTTACAACTCATTTCGTCACTTTACTTAGTGGCCAACATGGAAGAATCATTGAACCACTTTACACCTCCAAAAACGCGTCTGTTTTCAAGCTGGATTACACCACGGAAACGGCGGATCTGGACCACGTGGTATTCATATGAAATGTAGCCCTGGATGTCAGCTTTCCAGGCGCGCAAACCGGACCTCATTTGGATGTCTGTAGCTCCAGTTATGGATCAAATACCGAACGTTGTTCCGGAGTCCAGTGATTGCAGCCTGTGTCGGTTTCTAAGCCCATTTTGGCCCTCTAAACATCTGAGTTAGCTTTTGGGCTCTTCATAGGATTTGTAGGGCTTCCTCTTAGATTTCTGAAAATACAAATTATAGATCCATTGGAATTCTATAACTCAATTTATACTCAAAATACCGAACCGTATTCACTACCCAATTGTAGTAAGAATGTGACAAAAGTTCAATTTTGAATCCAAACTCAAGATGTGACCAAGATAAATGCAAATAAAGTCTAAAAACTCATTAGGAAGATGAAATCATATATTTAATTAATTGATCCATTAAAGCATGACAATGACAGAGTTTTTAGATCCTTTTTGCATTTAAAACAATATGAATTTAAAGGTTATCACTGCACTAGGTAAAAATTATGAACAACCTGTCCGAGTGAGGAAAATTCTCAATATCCTCAGCAAGGAATGGGAAGCTAAAGTCACAGCCATCGAAGAAGCTTGTGGAGAGTCGATGAGCTCTGTAGCAGCATTGTTTGGCAGCTTATCCGAATATGAAGGAAAGATCAAGTTCAGAAAAGGACTTGATGAGATCAGTGACAAGAACAAAGGAATTTCCCTCAAACCAGTCAAAGAAGCAAAGGAGTCAGATGATGATAAAGAAGAAGACAAAGATGGAGAGCTAGGTATGATGGTCCGGAGATTCAAGAGATTCTACAAGAAGGACCAAGGATACAAGAAGTTTCACAAGGGTAGCTCCAGCTTTGAGGCAAAGAAGCCAATCATCTGCTACGAATATGAAAAGCCTGACCACATCAAGTCTGAATGCCCCCAGCTGAAGAACAAGGATAAAGACAAGAAAAGATTCAACAAGTTCAATAAGAAAGCTTATGTGTCAACTATATGGGTAGACAGCTCATCTGATAAAGATGAAGCTAAAGATGAAGAAAGAGCTAACATATGCCTCGTGGCTCAAGAAGAAGAGCAATCTGAAAAAGTCAATGAGGTATATGATTCGCAACCATCTTATGATGAACTATTTGCTGAGTATAATCTTGTACAATCTGAATTTGAAAAACTTGCTGAGAAATACATTGTTTTGAAAAAGAAGAATATTACTCTTGAACTGCAAGTAAAAAATCTTTCTCCTGAAAACGATGTTTGTGAAGATTGTCTTGATTTACAAAAGAAGAATGTGTATCTTACAAAAGCACTTGAGAAATTCACTAAAGGTAGTGAAATGCTCAATGTCATTTTGAAACAACAAATATTTACAAATGACAGATAATGAATTGGTTATAATCCTAGTTTTGATAAAAATAAAGGCAAAAAGAAATTTGGAGAAAAATCCTATATGAACTATTTTAGAAAATCCGTTCATTCTTCAAATCCTTTTGCTCATTGCAATTATTGTAACCGGAAAGGTCATACTACTTCTTCCTGTTTTCATAAAAAGGAAAGAAAGAGTAAACCTGTAGGTAATTATCGATGGGTGCCTAAGGGATCTTACAAGGTTCTTAAGACACAAACTAACCCAAAAGGACCCAAAAAAAGATGGGTACCTAAAACCTGATTTCTTGTGATTTGCAGGTTTGTCTGAGAGCATCAAAATCAACAAGTGGTATATTGATAGTAGATACTCTAGACATATGACGGGAGATCATACTAAATTTGCTACTCTCAAGACCAAAGATGGTGGCAAGGTGACTTTTGGTGGAAATCAATCTAGAAGGATTACTAAATTTGCTACTCTCAAGACCAAATTGGTGAAGTTGGCAACAACAATGGACCTCAAATTAAAGAAGTCTACCTTGTAGAAGGCCTTTGTCACAACCTCCTTAGTGTGAGCCAAAGCACAGACAAAGGTAACTTGGTTATCTTCGACTCTGAGGAATGCTTGATTGTGAACAAGAATGTTCTGCCCTTAATCAACATCAAATCAAAAGCCTTATTCAGGGATCCTAGAGAAGGTAACTGTTACATTCTAAACCTCTCTAGTAATTGCAATGGAATTACTTCTGAAAATTGCTTTATTAGTAACTTGGAAGAAAGTTGGCTATAGCACAAGCGTTTAGCTCATATCAATATGTTTCAACTTGACAAGTTGCTAAGAAAGGATTTAGTCATTGGCTTACCAAGACTTAATTTCAAAAATGACATGATTTGTGATCCTTGTTAGAAAGGTAAACAAACTAAATCATCTTTTAAATCCAAAAATGAGATTTCATCTAACAAACCCCTCCAACAACTCCATATGGATTTAGTTGGACCAGCAAGAGTAAGAAGCCTTGGTGGCAATCCTATACTCTGGTCATCGTTGATGATTACTCAATATTTTGTTGGACTATATTTTTATCATCAAAAGATGAAACCTTTGATCAGTTTGTTGTGTTTGTCAAGAAGGTCCAAAACGAGAAAGGTATCTCTATTTCAGGTATAAGAACTGATCATGGTAGAGAATTCGAGAATTATGCCTTTGAAGAATTTTGTGATGCTCATGGGATAAATCATAACTTCTCTGCTTCAAGGACTCCTCAAAAAAATGGAGTCACGGAGAGAAATAATTGTGTCCTCACTGAGATGGCAAGAGCAATGCTAAATGAAAATCAAACATCTCAAGTATTTTGGGTTGATGCAATGAGTAAAACGAAAAGGTATCTGTTCTATTTAGCTTCATGGTAGAGAATTCGAGAATTATTCTTTGAAGAATTTTGTGATGCGCTTTGCTACATATCAAATCGTACATCCATATCAAGATACATCCTAAGAATCTTAAGAAGATATCTTATGAGCTTTACAAAGGGAGAAAGCCCAACCTTGCCCATCTACACATCTTTGGGTGTAAGTGTTTTGTGCACAATAATGGTAAGGAAAATCTGGGTAAGTTTGATTCAAAATCTGATGAAGGCATATTTCTAGGTTACTCTAATAGGAGTAAGGTTTATAGAGTTTTCAATACTCATACTCATATTGTTGAAGAGTCTATTCATGTTGTGTATAATAATACCAAGTCTGATAAGCCTTTGGATGATGATGAGGAAAATGCTTATAGAAATCAATTCTTTTCAAAAACTACTCTTGCCACTCTTGAAAATTCTGAAGATGTT
Organism: Acacia melanoxylon; assembly: GCA_019022615.1. Lineage (NCBI taxonomy): Eukaryota > Viridiplantae > Streptophyta > Magnoliopsida > Fabales > Fabaceae > Acacia > Acacia melanoxylon. The sequence goes on along the minus strand of JAFJYJ010000030.1, from coordinate 4,108,309 downwards.
TTTGAAACTACTTTTGAAAATGATTGTGAAAACAATGTTCAATCTCAACCTAAAGCTTGGAGGTTTATTAGGAATCATCCTTTAGACCAAGTGATAGGTGATGTAAATCAAGGACTAAGAACTAGAAAAGGTACTTTGAATGAAGTTACTTTTTCTGCATTTATCTCTCAGATTGAACCCTCTAAGATTGACGAAGCCCTTTCAGACAATGATTGGGTTATAGCAATGCAAAAGGAATTTCTTCAATTTGATAGAAATCAAGTTTGGGATTTAGTACCTAGACCTAAGGACCATCCGGTTATTGGGACTAAATGGGTATTTAAGAACAAACGTGATGAAACAGCAATCATTGTCCGTAACAAGGCAAGATTGGTTGCTAAAGGCTATAATCAAGAAGGAATTAATTATGAAGAAACTTATGCTCAAGTGGCAAGATTGGAAGCTATAAGAGTTCTTCTAGCCTTTGCTTGTATCAAAGGATTCAAGCTCTATCAAATGGATGTCAAAAGTGCATTTTTAAATGGTTTTATACAGGAGGAAGTTTATGTTGAACAACCTCCTGGTTTTGAAAGTGATCATCATCCAGATCATGTCTATCGTCTCAAGAAAGCATTATATGGACTTAAGCAAGCTCCTAGAACTTGGTATGAGCGATTAAGAAAGTTTCTCCTTAATCAAGGGTTTATTAGAGGCAAAGCTGACACAACTCTCTTCATAAAAAGTAATAAACTAAATGAAATTTTAATTGTTCAAATTTATGTTGATGATATAATTTTTTGTGCTTCTAACAAATCTATGTGTGAAGAGTTTTCTAAGACAATGCAGGGAGAATCTGAGATGTCCATGATGGGTGAACTCAACTACTTCCTTGGTCTTCAGATCAAGCAACGTAAGAATGATATTTTCATATCTCAGACCAAGTATTTAAGAGACTTGTTAAAGAACTATGGTCTAAGTGAGTGCAATGGAGTTGACACACCTATGAGTTCTACTGCCTCTTTGGATGCTGATGAGAAAGGAAAAGATTTCAATATCACAAGATATAGAGGAATGATTGGTTCATTACTCTATCTGACAGCAAGCAGACCTGACATTCAGTTCAGTGTGGGAATGTGTGCTCGTTTCCAATCCGCTCCTAAGGAGACTCATGTTGAACACGTGAAGAGGATATTCAAGTATCTTGCTGATACAGAAGAATTGGGATTATGGTTTCCTAAAGGTCAACCTGAACATCTGGTAGCATATTCAGATTCAGATCATGCCGGATACAAGACGGATAGAAAGAGTACAAGTGGCTAATGTGAGTTTCTTGGTGGTTCACTTGTCTCTTGGTTCAGCAAGAAGTAAACAACCGTCTCAGTATCATCAATTGAAGCTAAATATATAGCTGCATCAAGTTGTTGTGCACAAGTGCTGTGGCTCAAACAGCAACTTCAAGATTTGGGAATTCATCTCAAGGAAATCCCAATCCTTTGTGACAACACAAGAACAATAAGCTTGGCCAAGAATCCAGTGCAACATACTCGAACCAAACATAATGATGTTAGACATCACTTCATAAGGGATCATGTTCAGAAGAAGAATGTCAAAGTAATGTTCATCCCAACTCATCTGCAACTTGTTGATATTTTCACCAAACCTTTGGCCAAAGAGCAGTTCATGTTCATTAAAAGAGAATTAGGAATGGTGAATCCCAATGAATTGTAAGTTAATTCCACTCAAATAATGTTAGTTATATGTTTTTGATGATTTATAGTCACTAACTTAAGCTTTGGAGTGTCTACCTATTGTCTTGAAGGACTATGTAAGCTTACATCAGCAAAAATTCATATCTAATCTCACCTCTAATAAATGGCTGTTTACTATCGTAACTCGAAGTCAATTTTCAAATAACTCAAGTCATAATGACATTTCAACACTGATAATTTTGTAAAGTCATGCAGTAACTCGAGTTAAGGATAGCACAAAGAGCAATCAAGATTTTGGAGCACAAACATGACTTGAGTCATGCAACCACAACTTGAGCACGCGAAGACAGAAAGCAAAGTGCCTCTTATGACTCGAATCAGTAAGTTATAACTCAAGTCACTGGGTCGCGACAAGTTAGTTTTTCTTCATGTATGACTCGAGTCATTCACTAAATAACTCGAGTCACGCTATCTGATATATATGTCTGTCGCATTTGTGGCACTTCACTTCCTCACTTTCGCAAACCCTACCCAAGTCGATTTATCTCCTTTTGTCTTTCCTCTCTTCATCGAACTCAAATCCCTCAACAATGCCTCCTAAATCTTCTAAAACTCAGAAGGGATCATCTTCAGATTATGAACCTATAGTATCTTCATCTCCACCTACTTCATCGAGACCTAAGAGGAAGCGAAATCCTTCAAGCAAAGTCTCTGAGTTGCCATCTGAGAAACCCAAAAGTTGAGGGTCGAGGAACCTCCTAAAGTCCTTATTCGCAAAGAAATTGACCTTGAAGCCGCGACTCGAAGAGATAAAGAACCTGTGGTGGCTCCACACAAGAAGAAGAAGAAGAAGGTTGTCATTTCCACTGATGCCCAAGGCTCTGGCTCTAAAGCTCAAGCTGGTTCTAGGATAGGAGGCTCTGGCTCTAAGGTATCTGAACCTCAAAACTATGTTTTTAATCCTCCTAACCTAGTTAAACCCCCAAACCATGAATTTATCTGTTGCCCAACTCCTATGTTTGATGCCCAATTGCTAGACTTCAAAGAAAAATACTTTTCTCGTGGCTTTTGTCCCACAATGTATGTGGATTTGGTCAAATTGAAGGAGCAGTGTAATCTTGACTTGTCTCCTTAGTTAGATCAATTTAGAAACCTCTTAGCTATCAATACCCCATACACTCCCTCATTAGTCAAACACTTTTACTATAATATGTCTATGGCTAATGTGGTAGACAAGAAGGGTAGAGTCATTGAGGATAAGTGTATCACATCTATTAGGGGAAAATCCATTACTATATTTGCTAATATGTCTGGGGTTGAACAATTTGATATTTGTATATTGTGCCTAGCCTATGAATGGTTTATTATTGTTGATGCTAGATGAAACTCAATTAAACAAAGAAAAACATGCAGGCACTATCTGAAGAAAAACGCAATGACTAACTATCAGAATCGTTGGATTGGGACCCAATAGTATGTTATAACTATGGAAGGGTTTCGTTTGAGAGATCGAGAAGCATGATCGGGAAACATGTAGGTGCATGCAATGACAGATTTTGAGGTTCATATGGATCTTCTCTTTAGAGAATGAAAGGCGCTAGGGCTATGTTCTAATATAGCTTTCTATTTATAATTTTTTTACTTGCTTGATGGTTAAAAAAAAATTGCAGGAGAAAAGATATAAGAAAGCAAAACCGAAGAAGCCAATTTGCAGAGAAATTGAAATTCGCACCTGACTTGTGGTTGTAGAGAAGATTCGCACTAAACTACCAATCTGCCAAAAGATACGCACGTGACCTGTGACTATAGATGTGATATGTTGAAGACGAAGAACAATTCATAGTTGAGAGAGATTTTTCTTCTTCTTTTTTCATAAGTTTATAACAATTAAGGTTTTGATATCTAGGGTTTCAAGTTTTCAGAATTTTTTAATTTACACATATTTTAAATTTAATATTATTAATATTTAAGTTTTCAGAATTTTTTAATTTACACATATTTTTAATTTAATATTAATAATATTTAATTACATTGTCATCACTTAATTTTACACAATCATCATTTGAGCTTATTGTGTCAGCGTTTTCCGTTAGCAAACTAACGGTGTTAGAATTATGGGGACCAAATGTATGCTTTAAAAAGTTAAGGGACCAAAAGTATACCTGATATAAACTTAAATGACTAAAATTATACTTTAGCCTACAAATTATATAATGCCCAACTATCAAAGTAGTTGTGCATTCATTCATCAATTTCATTAAAGAAATGCCATTCGCAAAACAACCATCCCAACATGGAAAATGATAATAAGCACCAACTTCAACTAAGCATGAAGCTCTTACAGAAATTCCAGGATCAAACACTGATATGAGAGATGAAAACATATTGGGAGATTTATGTGGTTTGATCATTAAAATCGAAAAGCTCACGTAAGTTGATGGAACAGCAAAAGCGTCACCAAATAATAAAATTCCCAAAAGCTAGTTGGTGACGTAAGCATAAGCAAGAAGAATAATTTGGCCCTAATATAATCATCATCCCAAGAATAGGAGCTATAGTGGTGGCTCGTGAATAGAAGGAAACCAGAATGAACATAGTAAAAGATGGCAATTGTGGGTCCCATTTCCAATTTTAAATGATGAGTCCAGCAAGTTAAAAACTATAATTGAGCTATATTGAATTCTTTAGATTCATTAAACAACCCTTGAAAAGAACATATACCGCACTTCAAGACCAAAGCAAGGGAAAAGGAAATACCCGGATCAAATGCTTATCTAGAAATAATGCTCTGAAGTGGTGCAAAATCATGATAATCCAGGACGGTGAAAATAATGGAAGCAAGGAACTGATTAGAAGTCCAAACCTCAATCGACTTAGCTGTCTACGACAAGAAAAGGAAGATGTCATTGAAATGCGTGGTGGCTGTAATAGGGATAAAGTGGGGATGCAGAGACATAACTCCATCATGACAATTAGCAAGTTTGTGTTCATCCCTGAAAATGGAGATGAGGTGGCTAGGGTAGCTAAAAGTAGGTGGAAGAAACCCAAATTCGGCTCCAACCAATTTGGCCCAGTCAAGAAAATGATCCACCAAATGAAAAAAATAGAACCTATTCATGATCGGCCCATTCTTATATGTACTTCTCTTCAAATCACAGAGCGTTGGGTAGTGTAAAAATGGAAATGATGGGTTAGCAACGAATGTGACTAGTGATGTAGAAACAATAGTGGTCTGCGCATATCACTATCCACATGTTCCGTGTTCGTAGTGGTACCCTTACAATTGTCTATAATGACTACTTCGGTAGCGATCGACACACTAATAGTAAATGCTAGATAAATGTCACTCTCCCATAAAAGATCAATGTAGAATCAGAGCCCTTAGTGTGGATGGACACCGGAATCATATAAGGTGATGACCCAACCTTGAACCTTGTGCCCGATGATTCCACCCTTCAATCTAGCTTATCGATCGATTGGAGAATAGCTTCCATCAATCCTTTGATACAATCAAAGTGACCCTGGCATCTTCAATGAATTCATTCACCTTCTTTATATCCACCTCAAGTTGTTCCAATTCGGCTTCATCAAATTTGTCGGCCATGGTGGAAGGTTCAACTCTCAATGAAAGGTCCATTTGTTATGGTTAAAATTGCAAAAATAATAAACAATCACAGTGATAGCAATTTGATAGTGAAACTTCTATTATATCATCTTTTAATATATCATATATGGACCTCACGTCCTATTCATTACATGAGAAAAGTTGCAGAAAGAAGATAGCGACAAGGGAGAAATAACATAAAAGAAGGACCACAAAGAAAGAGGATTTCCACAAATATTCCATACCTCCTCATAACCACTTTTGTCTTATTTATACTATTCCTTATGCATTTCTCTATGCTTCCAGGACCTTCGTTTGTTCCTTTGCTCCTTCTGATGGACCTTTCTTCATTCACAGCCTGTGTACCCATTGGATCGCCTTCAATTAAGCCCATCTCATCTAGATTCATTACACTATTATTATTTAAGTTGATATATATTGACCATGATTCAAATGTATGTGGCATTCTTCGTTCATGCCATCGGACGTCTAACTACAAGTGCATGAGATATACTTAATGACATTGATATTGGACCTGAAAAACAAATGGTTTGCATAGTATTTAAATTTTTAAATATACCTTTATAAAAACCTTGGTTGACCACAATTGTACCTCATTTATACATTCATTATATTGCAGGAAGAAGTTTCAAATTAGATGAGTCTTGCACAGCTGATGCTCTTGAAAGGGGAGAATTTAATGGACCGTTCTAGAGTCTTTGCAACAATAAGAGTTATGATAATTACATATTTATGTGTATTATCCATCGATGCCCTGTAATTATTTTTTAATGCATGCTCATGTTGATTTTTCGACCGTACTTAGTACTACTCATGTTTACGTAGATCCAAAGTTTCCCTGAAGTTTCTCTGGTAAAGAGTATAGTGTTGGAGCAATGAATGGATTTTTTTTGGATAATTTTGTTTCTATTTTAATCAGTGTAGTTTTACCCGAACTTTATTTGAAGTTTCTATAAAGTACAAGCATAGTTTAGTTTTTGAATATGCTTTTGATGACTTTTCATTTTGATATGTCTATCAAGCGAAGAATATAGCCTCTTTTGTGAATGGTTGTGTATTAATTACAAGTAAATACATTACAAGATATCAGTTACTTTTTTCATCTACCAAGAGAACAAATGAAAAATAAAAAGATATTGAATTTAGTGAAAATATCGGTATAGTGAGGAATGAAGAAGAAGACAAAGAAATTTATGATCTGGAAATTTACTCAGTAAAGAGAGAAGGGCAAGAAACCATTGAATTTAATTAAATTTATTGTCTGGATCATTACCCAAAAAAATGACAAGTGAAAGCTTTTTCATCATGCCAATCTGAGATAATATATTGGCCATGACCTGGACAGACGAGACGAAACAAAATCGAAAGACAAGCGGATAAGGGTGGAGGCTAATATCTTTGAAGGCTTGTTAGAATTTAGAGAGCAACATTCTGAGGAATTGCAAGCTTTCTTGAAAGGAAGAAGAAAATTTCAGGGGCATTTGGATGATCGGAGTTTGATCAAAGAAGGAGGCGAAGCCGAAATCGCTTGGGAATCGTGAGTCGCGAGTAGAGATGGCTGGGTGAGAGGCTCCAGAGTCAACTTGACCCAAACGGGTTATCCCATTTTCTCATTTTATTTTATTTTATTTTATTTTATTTGCAAGATTGAGTATTTTTTATGAGAATTAATTAACATCATTTTCATTATTAAATTTATCATTACTTAATTTTAAAAGAAAAATATTTCTAATTTATTTACTATTTAGTACTAATATAAATATAAATCTTATGCAAAATAAATGAAAACAGATTCTATAAACCATGGTTTATGTTATTCCATATTATTATTTAGCAATAGCTAAATAATAATGATAGCTGTGCTTTCTTTACAAGCAAATTTGCACCTTCAAAGAAAAGAATTCTATATTATACATACATGTGTACATATATACATACACAAAGCCAATAAATATTGAACACAGCCTAGCTAAATGTGTAATGGTGTTTAACCATAATAAATTCAATAGAACCACGGTCCTGAGATTGAGTAAGAGATAATTACAGGGAGAATAAGACCACTTCCACTTTAACCTCATACCCTTCAAAGAGACGATCAAAACGAACATGAAGATTGGACAAAGACAAGCAAGAATTGTCTAGAAGAGGGAAGAGGATCCATTGGCCATTATAGACTTATGTGTTCGGTGCTGGAGCCTCGTTCACGGCACCGAGTTTGTTCGCGTGTTTGGGCTTCCACTTGATCATCCCCCTCACAATCTCAGCACCGTCCTCGAGAAGAAGACAATGCTTGCACTCGATGTTACCACCGTGAGCTGAATCACCAGCATCTGCTCTAGAGACAGCAATGAGGGACTTGAGGACACTGTCTCTACCGCACTCCCTTCGGTACTCCAAAGTCATGGTAGAAAGCTCATGAGTCTCCAGGATCGGCTGCGGAGCACTCTGCAGGAACCAAAACATCATCCTCGGCTTACAAGTGCTCAAAAGGTTGATCCCCAAGAATACAAGCAACTTGAACTAATGAACAAGTTCTATGAGGGATCAAATTGCTACCAAGAGGCATCAAATATGAACACTAATTGATTGCTTGTCAGATTGTATTATATGCATAAAGTATCAACAAACAAACTGATTAGTCACTTAATTGGATAGTAACTTAAAGTTTGCTACCTGACTTGTGGGATTTGGAAGTTAAATCTTCAAAATACCTTGTTCAAGCCAAAGAAACCCAACTAAGAAGTTTTTAATTGGGCCTAACACATTTATGATCACTAAAACTCATAAAGGCACACGTGTCATCTTTCTATTTAACCAACACAAAAGTAACTTTTTACTTGTCATAATGGAGGACATATGTCATGATTTGTGTCGATGAATCAAAAGTTATGTCATGATGAAAGGACACGTGTCATGTTCTCATTGCGCCAACATAAAAGTATGTCATCCTTAGTCATGATGAAGGGATACGTGTCATAATCTTATTAGACAAACAGAAAAGTATGTCATAATTAGTCATGATGACTTACTTTATTAAAGCTACTTTATCGATGCTCGTTAGGAATCCTACAGCAAGCATACCGAGACCCACCAAATTACACTCGTCCAGAGTGTATGTGTGGGCCTCCACATGGCAACACATATCAATGTCATTTCCCTAAAAACGCAGGGTACACCTATATGCCTTGGAAATGCCATGTGCACTAATATACTGGCACATTTTGCTCGACCAATCATCTCATGCCTCATGACATAGCTGAATGGCATCTTTCTACCAACCCAATGGCATCGTATAAGCATTCCATGCCCTTTTGCACCGCCACTTTAACCTACGGCCTACGCATACTAGGTCTACGCATACTAGGTCCACTACCCAGTATGGCCGAATCACATAATCCATTAGAGTTATTCTATCTCTCGACATCCTTGGGACTCTTCTCAAACTTGACTTAATCGTCTGCTTGATACACGCTTATCCTCAATTCTTTAGGCCTAAAATTCAAGATATTACACATGTTGAGTCAAAACATGAAAATTAAGACACAATTCAATTTCAATATAACTTTAAGAATTCATGGATCTTGCACAAATTTCCCCTAAAATTAGATTTAAAGATGTGAAAGGGGAATAGGTTGTTCCATTTATATGCTTATAAAAGCAATTGATTCAAATTGCCACACAAAAAAAAAAAAAAAAATCAATTCAAATGCTGCTTTCCTAATTTTAAATTAATCCAATTCAATGGAGTGCATAATGGAATGTAATCATACCTAATCTTAGAACTTTATTAATACCTACACACACACACATATATATATATATACATATACATACATATGTATGTATGTATGTATGTATGTATGTATGTATGTATGTATGTCTCTGTGTGTGTATCTAATCCAACAATCATCATCATCATCATCACTAGTCCTAATTAACACAAACCATGGCACCTTTTGTCCTTTTTGGAATGTCATGCCAAACTATTTAACAATAAATTTCATCATCATCATTATCACTAGTCCTAATTAACTTAAACCATGGCAAAAGTTTTTGTCATTTTGGGAATGTCCTTCCAAACTATTTAATAATAAATATCATCATCATCACTTATTGGGCAAAATTACCCTCGGTGACAACTTTCGGAGTAAAATTTCCCCTTAACCCTATATATTTATATATATATGAAATGTATTATCATGTAAAATTTAAATTAGATTATGATAATGAATGAGCATCGCATTGGTTGTGTACCCGCGGGTGTGTGCTGTAAAGGTGTGCCCGACCACTCAGGATTATGTACTTCACTACTCATGCGTTTTGAGATCACATTTGAGGTGCTTAAAAGTGTTTACTCATGTAAATCGAGAGAAAACTATTCTTACATACATATCTCGTATACAATAAATTACGATTGAAAAGCTTCTTTTGAAGACTCCAATCATTGTTCCAAATAAATATTCATACTTTTTTTCTTTTTTGTCATGTATATTTATTATTTTTCTCTAAACTAATGTGTTTAATTTATAAATTGATATATAATCTAAAATTGCATAGAAGTATTTTAAAGAAATTACATCACATATGTTATAAATAAATATTTATTTAACTTCTTTAATATCTTAAAATTTGGTAAACATATCAGAGGAGCAGGTGAGAAGGATGGTTTATTATTTTTATTTTTATTTTATACTAAAGAGATTGACATTAATAAAATGAAAGTTACAAGGGGGAAATTAATCCCAGTAAATCACGGGCATACAAATCCCGGGCAAAATCAGCACACTCATTAAAAGAGACGATGAAATTCCATTCTTGGCCAAAGCGTCTACAACATGGTTCCTCTCCTTGTTCACATGAAGCAAATGAATACACCAATTCTGTTGCATCAATTCACTGATTCTCCACGAAAGCAAACTGTTTCTTCTACCATTCACATCCTTCAGTCCGTCAATAACTTCCTTAGCATCTGATTCAAGCACAACTTGCCTAAATCCAAGATCCCAGGCAATAGACAAACCCTTAATGATTGCCCATTCCTCATATTCAAACACAGTGCATATGCCTAGAGTTTGGGAAAAACCTGCTACCCATCTTCCTTCGTTATTTCTAATAACACCCCCACATCCTACACGGCTACCAGACCGAGAAACCGCACCGTCGACATTAACTTTAACCCATCCCGATTCAAGAGGTTTCCACAGCAAAACCTCCAGGAGAAGGATGGTTTATTTTATTTATTTATTTATAAATTTTAGGAAAGGGATTGGGCTCACCCACAGTCCAAGGGTAGGGCGCTTGGAGCCCAGTCCACAGGGCATACTAGGCTAGAGAATACACATGCCTCCACCTCTACCCAGCGTTTCCACTGCTTCGTAGACCTTTAGGATGCCTCCCCCAACGCCTTGACCAACTCCAGGATCAAACCCACTCCCTTTAGGTGAGAAAGTCCGACCTCTTCGCCAGTTGAACCCAAAACCAGGGGTGAGAAGGATGGTTTATGAATGTGTTGAAGTAGGAGAAGTGCTAGTTTTGGTCTCCCTGTCTCATCTTGATTTTCTTCTATGGTTTTATGTGCTATTGGGCTTGGGCCTAATATTTTGGGTTCCTATGCTTCTAACATGCTTCGCTTGTGTTGTAGTTGTATTCACCCAGACGACAATCTTCATATATTGGGCATTGGGGGCACAATTGGCCCTGTAGAACTATTTATAGTATCAAGTGGCTCTCGTTTTTTTTTTTTTTTGTTATTATTTAACTATTTATAGATCTTAGGCGTTCGATGTTGGAGCCTCGTTCACGGCACCGAGTTTGGGCCTCCACTCGGTCATCCCCCTCACAATCTCAGCACCGTCCACGAGAAGAAGCCAATGCTTGCACTCGATGTTACCATCGTGAGCTGAATCACCAGCATCTGCTTCAGAGACAGCAGTGAGGGACTTGAGGACACTGTCTCTACCGCACTCCCTTCGGTACTCCAAAGTCATGGCAGAAAGCTCATGAGTCTCCAGGATCAGCTGCGGAGCACTCTGCAGGAACCAAAACATCATCCTCAGGTTACAAGTGCTCAAAAGGTTGATCCCCAAGAATACAAGCAACTTGAACTAATGAACAAGTTCTATGAGGGATCAAATTGCTACCAAGAGGCATTAAATATGCACACTAATTGATTGCCCTGTCAGATTGTATTATATGCATAAATTGCTGCTCTATCTCTCTAGAATTTTGACAGATCTTTTCCTCATCATATTTTTTCGAAATATATATCATATTTACCCCTAAATATGATATCTAGACTATCTTGAAAAATTAAAGATAAATCTAGCATTCCTACTATATCTACCGAAAGAACTCGCAAACTAAAGACCAGTGACCGAAGAACTTACCTGACTTTCTCCCGAGCTTCTCTCTCTAACTTCTCTCTAAGAGGCAGATTTTTGGTGTGAGAAATGAAGAAGAGGAGCTTGGTATTTATAGAAGAGACGGATGGCGGCGTAATCCGTAAATAATTCGAACTTCGCCTTGACGAATACGGACCGTAGGATCGCATTTTTGAGACAAAACACTCTTGGCCCTCCATTTCTTGTGCAGACCTCCCCCTCCCCAATAGTCAACAAAATGATGTCATCTTGATGGTGACATCTCGAGCGTAAAGACTGATAAAGTTTCGGGCCCGTGTCCGAAACGCGTAATCTTGACGAATCGCGAAATGTATCGACAAACAAGCTGATTAGTCACTTAATTGGATAGTAACTTAAAGTTTGCTACCTGACATGTGGGATTAGGAAGTTAAATCTTCAAAATGCCTTGTTCAACAAAGAAACCCTAAGAAGTTTTTAATTGGGCCTAACACATTTATGATCACTAAAACTCATAGTCAACACTCAACATATGCCACAAGAGATGCACTACAAGAAACAAAAAAACAATAACAAAGCCTTATCCCCTAGGTGGGATTGGCCACAAGAAACAAAAGATAAAAAGATATACTAGGATGAGAATTGAGAACTCGAAAGAACAGAAGTACATAAAATTACCTCCAGGATCCAGCCAATGTACTTCACATTGTTAACATGCTGATTGACATCTAGATCACTCCATCGAGGCTGATGAAAAGGACAATCAGCATATTACATTAGTGTAAAATAGAATATAGATTATTTGTTTGAAAATAATCTCAAGTAACAAAAAAGTTTGAAGAAACTTGACTTACAGTTAAACCAGTTCGAATATAATCAGCTGTGTTTTCATCAAGCTTAGGTAGCTTTCTGTTATTCTCTTTCAAAACTGGATCAGAATTCAATAAATAACCCTCCAACTCGCCTTTGACCTCATCTGGAAGTTTAGATAGCCTCCTTGTCAATTTATTCATCATAACCCAAACACTGTATTGTCAAAGCCAAAACCAACATATCAGAAACATTTAGTTACTGTCTTATCTTCATGATGCTGCAAGAATACAAGCTAAAGACTTGTGTATTACATCATGAACAACCAAGATATAGTAACTGTTGGTAGGACCAGGGAGGTTCATCTATAAGTAGTTCAAAATAAATGCACTCGAAACTGTAATTCATTGTATCTATCACAATGTTAAATGCATGATAATGCCATAAGAATACTTAATATTTTAGTTATGATCAATTATAAAAGCGTAATCAGACCAAAAAAAAGACAGCAAAATTTCACCCAACGCCCAATTGCCAGTCATGCACAATCAAAGTTCAAGACATATGTCATTTTAGGTGGTAGGAAGAAGGAGGATAGGACGAAGAATTTCAAAAGGTTTCTACCTGGAAGCTCTGGTCAGTGTTTCTCCAGTTTTGCAGTCACGCACAAGCCAATCAGTCCGCGAACAATTCTTTCCAGATGCAGAAGTCCAAGTGTCTACTTGAACAACATCACCCCTTAAAGATACAAAAATCACACAAATTGATAATCATTTTCACAATCCCCCCATAATAATCCTAACTAATGGCCATTCAGCATGGCACAAGTTGAAAACATCTGTGCTGTCCAAAAATTCAAGACTACAGTCCTACGGTACAAAAGTTGTATAATAAAAAAATGGCGAACAAAATTAACACAAAAAACAAGGAGCAAGAGTTTTGTGAGTGAAATTTCAACCAGGTTTTTCAGCTTGATCAAAACTCAATTTGGAACTGAGATACAAAGATCCTAAGGATATTATTGTAATTTGTCCATAGCTTTGGGGATAAAATTGTAAATTTCTTAGCCTTTGGCCTATAAATATCTCAACTCTCGCAAGAGGCATTAGAGCTTCTTACAAGGAGAAGAATACAAGTACACATTTGCATTGGTGCTTATACTTAGGTGCTTTTATGTACTTATACCTCTAATTAGAGGTATAAGCAAATTTTTTTAATTTTTTTATATATTGTATTTATTTAGATTTAAATCATATACTTCTTTCGAGATGTTTTTTGCACCCAAGATCTCAAATTAATTAATTCCGCCTTCGTATTTGTTTGTAACACCAAGATTATGAAAATTAATTAATTTGAGATACTCTGCAAAAAAACATCTCGGCGCAAGATATGATTTAAATCTAAATAAAAAAAATTTAAAAAAAAATTCTTATATCTCTAATTAGAGGTATAAGTATATAAATAAGTACCTAAGTATAAACACCAAATGTGGACTCCAAGAATACATCCTCTTTTTCTCCAATCAATTGACAAGTTTTGAAACAGAATGTCAAGTAGTCACTGTACACATTGCTTTGACTAGATTTTTCACAAGTCTGTATATGCACTCAGTTTTTTACCATAATAACACATTAGGTTAAACAATCAACACACAATTTTTGCTACATCGCATTTCACATCCACATTGACAACCCTGTAAAACACAGGGCTTCCAGGATTGCAAGTTTGCCATAACTCTTATGCTTCTTATTTCTATTATATCCTAAAGGAATTTCACTTAATAAGTACTATTGGATTCAAAGTTAAGTCTCATTTTCAGGCCAATCTGTGGAACCAGATACATAGTTGACCCCAAATAAAGATGCAGTTTCAAAATTCAGTCAGAAATTGTAAGGGGCACCAGTCACTGCAAAGATCACATAAATAAAAGACGCATAATAGATTACATAGTTAAAAGCTGATCCATGGACTAATCACATAAATTAAGGGCAAGTCTAGATGAATTACCATGTAGGATAGCGATCAACTGCGACCTGCATCTTAGCAACTACCCATATTAGGTTTTTCTTGCACATTTCTGGGGAACCAAAGCCATCATCACCAAGAAACCCAACAGTCTTTGCATGATTAATTGCGGTTTCCTGTTGTGCAAAACAAATAATTGAAATAATCTCATCAGGAAAATCAACTACAACCTATTATCTCTATATTATCTTTCCTGCTGTAGAAGGACTCAGTATTTAAAATTGTGAGCCTACAGTCAAAGTCTCTTCAAATGCAATTTAAAGTTTCTTTCAAAAAAATTGAAGCATACCTGCAAATGGTTCATCAATGTCTCTATAGATGCTGTTCGATCAGCACCTATTTCATATGATCTGATGGAAAAGTTCTGACGGAACACAAGACCATCCTGAACAATTCTTCCTATTCCAAAAGGGTCGTAATCCATGTCTGGTCGCCTTGGTTTCCAATCAAGCATCATCCACTGCTTCTCTGCAGCAAAGAAAACTGTTGTGATTGCAGCAAGAAGCATACTCCAATCAGGTAACTGGTTCATAAATGTCCTTCGAGCAGGTGATGGCAAATTATCATCATGCTTTGTGCCTTCCACAGATGTAACTTTGGATCCATTGACCTTGGTAGGGTCGTGGGCATTTGCCTTAACCTTCAATCCACCATGAGTTGTGGTTTTTGATTTGAGTCCTCCAAGGTTTACAGGCCCACCACCAAGCTTGGCCGCCTTCGCACCAGAGTCTGGTGATGGAGAAGTAACAGGAAAGAACGATGAAGTAGCAGCAGTTGCCACCATAATGAATTCTACGGCTGCATGCACATTAGAATGAGTTTAAAATAAATAAATAAATACGCATATATATAATATATCAGTTCTCTCCCACCTCCCAGGGAAGAAGGTGGAAAGAAAGTAAAAGTGGTTAATGAACACTCATTAAGAGGGACTTAAAACTAACATAACATGCTAGAGTTTAAGGAAAACAAATAACTGAATAAAACGAAATATCACTAATTCTTTAATATTATGTAAAGAGAACAAGCACCAATCCAGCCTAGAAGAGACTGGAAAATTTCTCCTCAAACTTTTCCAGAACAGATTCCCGAAAATAAAATAAAAAAAATATTGCTAAGAAGAATTAAATAAAAAATGTAAAGATAAAAATAAGTTTTTCTCTCTTATTCCAGAAAAATTAGAAATAAATATTATCAACTATTAATTACAAAGATATACTAAATATTATATAAAGATGACAAATATAAGTTTACAAACTGAAGTAAATTGTTTGCATATTTACATAACTTAGTTTTTTATTTCAAAATTGTATTGTTAAAAACAAATTTAAAAATATCTTTCCGCACTTGATGTCAATTATCTGCCCAGATTTACATAACTTAAATTATTTTATTATTTGAAAATCTTAAATTTCAAAATATTAAAAAGACTAAAGTATACTTTTAGTCGAAATTCTTAAATTTCAAAATATTAAAAAGGCTAAATTATACTTTTAATCTTTTAAGTTTTATATAAAACATATTTTTGGTCCCTTAACTTTATAAAGTACACTTTTGGTCCTAAAATTCTAACACTGTTAATGTTTCTAACGGAAAACGCTGACGCAACGAACTCAAGTGATGACAAATAACATTTAATTACACAAATTTTATATATTCTTCAATTTACCCATATTTTAAATTTAAGCTTATTAATAAAAGCATTTAATTACACAGTCATCACTTAAGTTTACATCGTTATTACTTGAGTTTGTATCTTCCGTTAGCAAAATTAACGGTGTTAGAATTAGAGGACTAAAAATGTCAATAGAAAGTTAAGGAACCAAAAATATACCTCATATAAACTTAAAGAACCATAAATATACTTTAACCTATTAAAAAATATTTCAACTTTCAACTTAATGATAAAATTAAAAATTGAAAATATAAATCATGTCCAACTAGGAATGTATAAGAGTGCTACCGGTGGTCTTTTTATAGCATATAAATTAAATACGTGCTCTTGAATTGTAATTTTCTAAAATTAAAAAGGAGAGCAGAAAGGAAGAAATTTGGGACGTGGATTTGTTCAAAACAAAACTTTCCATGTGGAAATATTGGACCCAGAAAATATGTATTTCCATGTTGAGTCAACGTGAAAATTAAGACACAATTCGATTTCAAGATAATTTTAAAAATTCGTGAATCTTACCCAAATTTCCCCTCAAAATTAGATTTAAAGATGTGAAAGGGGCCGGAATAGGTTATGCTTATAAAAGCAATTGGTTCTAATTGCCACAAAATAATCAACTCAAATGCTAAATTAATCGAATTCAATGGAGTGGATAATGCAATGTAATCATACCTAATCTTATAACTTTGTTAATTACTCCTGATCCTAATTATATGACATCTTTAAAAATTTTGGAGAGATTAAGGATAGTAGTTAAATTAGTTAATTATATTTATTTTTCTAAAATACCCTTATTTAAAATTTAAAATGGCTTCAAGAAAATATTTTTAAATCAATAGCCCTATGTGCTTATACCTTTCCAACCTCACACGACTTCTCCAAGTCTGGTATTGTCGACTTCTCTGAGCTCTTATACAGTCCGGTGTCGTAGACTTCTCTAGACTTTCACACAGTCCAAAGAATATCTGCAAATTCATGAGGTGTAGGCTTTTCTTTGTCCCTAATAAAAATGTGTCGGTGAGTGTGTTTATCATCCCATATGTGTGTGTACACAAACATGTATATATCTACACACACATATGGTAAATACACACACACTCAGATCACACATATATCATAGACTTCTCCGAGCTGTCACAAAAAATAGTAGAATTGAGGTATATGTGGCATTAATGAGTTGCAAACATTACTTATTTTATAGAATATATAAGTGCATTATTAAATTATCTATGGTTAATTATTATTAAGAAAGTATTAATAAGGGTATTTTAGAAGAAAAAAATTGACAAAAATTAGAAAGTTGTCCTATAATTAAGGTCAAGATCAACTCCCAAATGTTGTTTTATAATTAGCACCGGTGGGAGTATTATTTTGCCAATATTGACTGATTATATCCTACGACAATTATATCTACCATTCTTATATATATATATATATAATTGTGTGCCCTGAAGTTTGCTTATATTACAAGTATTGTTTCTCTTATTTATTATCTTCTGTAAAATATTAAAACCTTGCCCTCTCAATCCAAATTTAAGTAAACTTCAGCAAATTTATTAATCTCAATTTCAAAATATGATTTAATATGAAAATCAACAACACAACCAATTAGGCACTCTCATTAATTAATCGAATCATGCATCCAACATATCTCATTTATTTCAAAGTACACACATATATACATATCTCTTTGTGTACATATCTCATCCAACAATTACTATTATTACTATCATCATCATCACTAGTCCTACTTAACATAAATCATGGCAAAAAAATTTGTCATTTTGGGAATGTCCTGTCAAACTATTTAACAATAAATATCATCATCATCATCACTAATCCTAATTAATAGAAACCATGTCAAAAGCTTTTGTCATTTTGGGAATGTCCTACCAAACTATTTAACAATAAATATCATAATCATCATCACTAGTTTTAATTAACAGAAACCATGGCAAAAGTTTTTTGTTATTTTGGGAATGTCCTGCCAAACTATTTAACAATAAATATCATCATCATCCTCCTTAGTCCTAATTAATAGAAACCATGGCAAAAGCTTTGGGTGAAGGTGCAATTTTACACGGAACTTTCTTGCAAGAGCGCCCACGCCACGACCTTTTTTCGAAAGCAAAATACACACGACGTTACGTTTTGGGAGCGCCCGGCACCACCCGGCCGTTAGTTGACCAAGCGGTCAACGTTAACTTGGATGGAAGTGAAACGATAACACGGGTAAAATTACACTTTTGTCATTAGTTTTAAGTGAAATTACCCTTTTGCCCTTAGTTTTAAATATTTTAAAAAAAACTAAAATGCCCCCGGTGGGCCCCACCACCGCCACCCCACCGCCGGCCGGCGGTGGTAGGGCCCACTGGCCGGTGGGTATTTTAGTTTTTTTAAAAAAATATTTAAAACTAAGGGCAAAAGGGTAATTTCATCTAAAACTAAGGGCAAAAATGTAATTTTACCCGAGTTATTGTTCACTTCCATCCAAGTTAACGTTGGCCGTTTGGTCAACTAACGGCCGTGGTGTGGGACGTCGTGTGTATTTTTGCTCCCAAAAAAAGGTCGTGGTGTTTAGGCCTTCCGCAAGAAAAAAGTTCATGTGTAAAATTGCACCTTCTCCCCAAAAGCTTTTGTCATTTTGGGAATGTCCTTCCAAACTATTTAACGATAAATATCATAATCATCATCACTAATCCTAATTAACAGAAACCATGACAAAAGCTTTTGTCATTTGGGAAATGTCCTGCCCAACTATTTAACGATAAATATCATAATCATAATCTCTAGTCTTAATTAACAGAAACCATGGCAAAAGCTTTTGTCATTTTGGGAATGTCCTGCCCAACTATTTAACAATAAATATCATAATCATCATCACTAGTCCTAATTAACAGAAACCATGGCAAAAGCTTTTGTCATTTTGGGAATGTCCTTCCAAACTATTTAACGATAATCATCATCACTGGTCCTAATTAACAGAAACCATGGCATAAGCTTTTGTCATTTTGGGAATGTCCTGCCAAACTATTTAACAATAAATATCATCATCATCACTAGCCCTAATTAACAGAAACCGTGGCAAAAGCTTTTGTCATTTTGGGAATGTCCTACCCAACTATTTAAAAATAAATATCATCATCATCACTAGTCCTAATTAACAGAAACCATAGCAAAAGCTTTTGTCATTTCAGGAATGTCCTTCCAAACTATTTAACGATAAATATCATAATCATCATCACTAGTCCTAATTAACAGAAACCATGACAAAAGCTTTTGTCATTTTGGGAATGTCCTGCCCAGAGGCGGATCTACCTTAGTGATTGGGGGGGAGTGCCCTCCCCCCTTGAATTTGGGATTTGGGGGGTTTTTTTTTTAAATTAATACATGTTTATTGAAAGGAAAACATAGGTAGCTGCATGTTGGTGAGTTCAATGCCCCCCTTCATGACTGTTTAGTGCCTTATATTAAAAAAATGTATTTGATAGCATTGATAATAAGACAATTATGATAGAATTCCAAAAAATAAGGCATAGAAGGATGACATAGTAATTATTGTTATTGTAATATACTTTTATTATTAAAATATATATACTTGAATTTATTGAGTCTTTTCCTTCATGTAATTTATGTAGTTGCATTTCTAACAAAGACTTAACCTTGCTTTTCTAAATGACAGTTTGTAAAATAATTGCCTCTCTTATTACATCATCAGTATTCACTTGATTTCATGAATATTTTTTTTTCTTGTTTATATTCTTTTGTTTTTTAATGCATTTAAAAATTTTCTTTAAAAAAAAATTGGGGGCGCTACGCCCGAATCCCCCCACCACTAGTGCCCCCCTTCAATAAATTTTGGATCCGCCACTGGTCCTGCCCAACTATTTAACAATAAATATCACAATTATCATCATTAGTCCTAATTAACAGAAACCATGGCAAAAGCTTTTGTCATTTTGAGAAGGCTAAAGTATACATTTAGTCCTTTATGTTTGCCTCTAGTATCATTTTAGTCCCTTAAGTTTGTAAAGTACATGTTTGATCCCTTAATGTTAACACCGTTAGTCCTACTTAACGGAAAATACTGACTCAACAATTTTAAGCGATGATTGTGCAATTAAATGTTGATCAAACATGCTAATATGTTAGTATTTTAATAATTTATTATTTTAAATCCTATTAATTGAAAAATATTTAATTTTCTTCGACAAAAAATATATATTTAATCTTCACAAATTATGAAAAACCACAAAACAGTCTATAAAGATTGTTTCTTTTTTCAATTAATAGGATTTAAAATATTAATTTATTGAAATACTAATATATAAGCAAGCTTGGTCAGCATTTAATTGCACAGTCATCGCTTTAAATTGTTGAGTCAGTATTTTGCGTTAAGTCAGACTAACAGTGTTAACATTAAAGGACCAAACGTGCACTTTACAAACTTAATGGACTAAAATGATACCAGAGGCAAACATAAAGGACCAAATGTATACTTTAGCCTTTTGAAAATGTCCCGCCCAACTATTTAACAATAAATATCATCATCATCACTACTAGTCCTAATTAACAAAAACCATAATAAAAGCTTTTGTCATTTTGGGAATCTCTTGCCAAACTATTTGTTGGGGATCGAAGAGATCTACTTAATTGGTGCACTTTTTGACACAAAATGATGGACTGCTTATTTAATTCTGATATAACACTCAAACAATAGATCCAACCCAAATTAGCTGCTCCTAAACAATAAATATTGTTTAATATAAGAGCTAGTTGCTTTTAAAAAAAAAAATATTAAGGAAACTAAATAAATTATTTAATCATATTATATGTTATTTATCATTATATTATATATCAGTTTAAAACCAAGCAAATTACTTTACAAAAAAACGATAAATATAAATATTTTAATGTAATTTAAAAAAATCAACTGACTCTCATATTAAGAACGAGAAGTAGTATGTGAAAGATATTTGGATTTTTCATAAGACAGGGCCATCTAAATTGAGGCATAGGGCTCCTTTTAGGTAATATGACACCATGAAAAAATGAATAGCTAGCATCTATTTCGCCAATAAGATGATAATCCAACCAGAATGATGGAACGAGACTTGTGAATATATTTGTCATAATAAGGCCTATAATTAAGTTTGTGAATTAGTTATTAGTTAGACAAGCTCACAATCTCCATATTACTTATTATTTTTCGGTTATTTAATGATCATTTATAAATAGTGTGATGACTTGCTATAAATTTGATATTAATATTTGTGCATTTACAATGTATTTTCATCAACTTGTGGATAGATAATAAAAAATTAAGGCGACAGAAGTTTACCTTTCGTCTTGGTAAGAAAGACACTAGAAAAGGCGTAAATCAAGGTTGATGATTCCCCAAGGGTGCTTAACTAAGTAAGTTTAAAGAGTGGATGGCCCAAAAATAATGAGGCATTTACCTCATTTTTTTTAAACTTATATTTAAAGTTTTTAGAATAAATTTGCACCTTAACAAAAATGTGGTAAACAATATATAGATTATCGATTCAAAGATATTGAGTTAATTAACAATCAAAATTAATTGGGATAATGGCCGTAACAAAATTACTTTCTTTTTTATACTTTTTGGGCAAAATTGCCCCTCGATGACAACTTTCAGAATAAAATTGCCTGTTAATTTTTCATTCATACATATGTATATATTTACATACATATATGTATACATGTGTGTGTCATGTGAAATGTATTTAAATGAGATTATGATAACGAATGAGCGCCACATTATGATAAAGATGTGCCTCACCACTTAAGATTATGTACTTTTCATGTGCTATTTAGGGCTGTTTGAATTAGTGTTAAAGAAACACGTTCATACAAATCGAAATAAAACTTATTTCACATATTTATTTTGTATACTATAAATCACGTTGGAAAAGAAGCTTCTACCTCCAACCCAAACAGACGTAACATATACAAGCATGTGTAACTCACAAGCGTTTTGCTTGGTATACAAGTGTAACATCCCAATTTGAAACGCATAATTTTTTTTTTCAATCGAGAGTCGAGCAATGATAGAGCGAAAGAGAAATCGACAGTAGCCAAAACATCAACCATCAGGTAATATTGTATAGATTACAATAAGATCTAAGGTTTTAGAAATGAAATAGCGGAATGACACCGTAATAACAAAAACGGAGCAAGATAGAAATAGTCTTCCGCCGCACGTCTATTCCGGCACTTGCCTCGATCCCCTAACCGTGGTCCTCCACGACCACAAACTACGGTGAGATTCGGTCACCATATGGTCTCGAATGTAAATATAAATAACGAGACTCAATACGATATCACGGACAACGAGATATTTCTGAGAGCTAATACCACGTATATCATAAGCATACAAACGATGCATGATCATTATGCCGACAAACATAAGCACAAAGCAATATGAAAGCCCACAAATATGTCAACACCCCGGTGCCACGATAATTACTCGTGTCCTCGCGCTAGGAAACAAAACGGTGTTAAAAACTATAACCCGTATTTTGCCGAACATATCATTGACATATAAGTATTTAAGATGTACAAGATTAATCTCCGTACTCTTCGTTGGCAACGTTAGGTACTACCAAAGACGTACTTTCACGGAAGAACGTAACTTCAAACGGTTAATCTAGAATTGAAAATCGTAGATTCTTATATCCTATAAGAATAATATCACCTTTATTAGCGATTTGACACTATACGGCTTTTTTAGGTAAAAATTACCATTTTGCCCCTTCTACCCCTAATCTACGGAATTTCAACTACTGCAAATTTTCTTCCGAAAAACTTGACGCAACTATGATTTTCTAATGAAAAATAGCCTCCCATATGATACCCAAATCATACTTGAAATTTAAAGGCTATTCTAACAAATTCTACCTTACTTTTTTAAAAAGAACTGTAAAGTTCCAACTTTTCTGACGAAACCCCCTACTATGTTTTTACCTCTTTAGGCATATTTTTCAATGCAATGAGGCCTAAAAACAAGCATAGGAATCTTATCACCTACTTCCTAAATCTAACTAACAATTCTACTAACTACCGAACTAAAGACTTAAAAGCTAATGGCCAAAAGACTTACCCGTTGAAGAATTCGTGCAGCTTTTCCCCAGAAGCTTATCTCTACTTTCTCTCTCAAGAAATTCGGTCAAGACAAGAAAGAAATGGTGTGAGGATTTCTCGGGAAGCGTGCTCTCCTTATTTATAGGCTTTAGTTAAGGCTTTGTTTGGAATTCCAAATTGTAAAGAACCCATTAATGCAACTTGAACACAAAGTCACAAACTCCACCTCACCCCCTTTGGTCGACATCTTTGGGCTGTTTGACGGCCAAGGATTGGCCAAGAAGTGGATGACCACCTCACTTTATGGCCGATCCAGTAGGATTTCGATCGGTATTTGATTCGCGTAATTTCGAGAAATCTCAAAATTCTAGATTTAGAACTTTGAAGACCTTCTCTTTCTCATCAATAATATCTATTATAACTTGAATTTTGACTTTAGACAGGGTTCCAACTGTCCCGTCGAAGTTTCTCGAAAACGTGTCCGTACGCGGGGCCGGTGTCGGAAATCGGTTCCGAATCATCAAGCTCTAGATAATAATTCACTTATTCCAAATGTATTTTTATAATTATAAACTCATCCCTAGATGTTGAGTTATAATTTATTTCCTTATTTTCCCAAAATGTGACTAGCAAGATTTTCCCTATTTCGCCTTATTAGGACAATGTGCTTTCACAGGTCTCAATTGACTTCCTGAAGAGGTCACTTGAAGGTAAAAACTCACCGATCAATATTTTACCTTGACTTTGGGATTCCTATTCCCGGTTCCCTAGATAGGATACATTTTCCTAAATATAAGATTACTATTCATGCTTTTTAATTATATTATATAATAATCAAAAATTTGCAAAATATCAAGATATCAAATTTTGCTTCTTATTCTCAAATTCTTTGGCCAATTTTCGCAGCCTTCTTTTTTTTTTTTTTTTTTTGTAAATGTTTTTCAAGAATTAATTAATTACTTAATTCAATTTTTATTAAAAATTCTACAAAATTCCCTAATTGGTCCATTCTTGTATTTAGGTTTAAAAATACCTAAACTCAACTATTTTTCTCAAAACTTTCCAATTTAATTAGTAAATACATTTTATTAATATTCAACTAATTTCCACTAATTTTAGAGCTTCACATAATTATTACCAAATTTCCTTTTGCTTATGCTTAAGTAATTAGCTATTAATTACTTAATTACTCTTTTAACCATAGTTGGTATTTTTCTTAATTAGAATGCTTCATTACCTTCATATTCTTGTATTAACATTAGCATTTCCATGCCTCTTGCATTTGTTTCATAATTACAAGGGTATTTTGGTCATTTTATTACTTTATGAGCATCCTTTCTCATTTTCCCAAGTTTGTAATTTATTTAATTACTGTAATTAGAGATAATATACTCTCTTTAATTCAACTGGTCATTTTACCGACTTTTAGGATTTTTCATGAATTTTCTAAGTTAATTACCGCTGCCAGGGCATTTTGGTCATTTTGGCACTTTGACCCTTAAACTCCCTAATTTCTTGCAGAAATTCTACCTAGAAAATAGACTATAATTACCCAAGAATGGAGATTGCAATTTCACTTATCGAAATATCCAACTTTTATTTATATCTTCCGGATAAATATCCGGGTATTACATTTCTCCCCTTACACAAAATTTCGCCTCGAAATTTAATCTATACTAACTAAACTTCGGACCATAAACTCGGGTACTTCTCCTTCATGTCACTCTCGCCTCCCAGTTGCCTCGCTTCGAAGTCAAACCCTTCCCGGCCACCTTCACTATCGATAGTTTTAGTCCTAAGCCGTTTCTCCCGGGCGTTCGAGAATTCGCTCCGGGCCGACTACAAAGGTGTTACCATGCCGTACTTCAACATCATCGTACTTTATGACATGATCTCGATCTGGTAGATACTTCGGTTGTGACACGTGAAAACATCATGGAGATTACTCGGGTTCGGGGTAACGCTGGTTGATATGCAACAGTCCTCGCTCGGCTAATACTTCAATTGGTCCAACGTAACGCGGACTAAGCTTCTTTCTCTTCGCTTGTTCACGACACCCATTCTTGGAGATAACTTCTAAAACACATGGTCTCCCGACTTCAAACTTCAACGCCCCTTCTCTTATCTCTGCATAGCTCTTCTCGTCTCATCAAGTGCGACAGAGTCTCTTCTTGATCGCGATCCGCTCGTAGGTCTCCGCTTTTCATGTCTCGCCCAAATGCGCTTCTCGACGAATCCGTCCCGCCAATGGTGATTGACACTTCCGCCCATACAATGATTTCCGAACGGGGCCATTTGTATACTAGCATGATAACCGGTTGTTATATGCAAACTCGCTAGCGAAAGATGTTGATCCCAACTTCCTTTGAAATCTAGGGCACATGCTGTGACATATCCTCCAAATAAGTTTGTATGGTCCTTTCGGATTGACCGTCTGTTTGTGGGTGATAAGCCGAACCCAACTTCACACTTGGTCCCCATACCTTCATGTAATGATTGCGAAACGGGATTTGAACCGCGTATCCCTTTGGTCGGAGACAATGCTCGTAGGAACACCATGTAATCTTACTATCTCTTTGATATAAATCCCCGCCAATCGTTCTATGAGAATAGTGATCTTGATGGGAATGAAGTGTCTTGACTTGGTTAATCATCGTCAACAACTACCCAAATTGTATCATGGTTTTGATTTTGGGTAGACCTACCACAAAATCCATGGTTATATTCTCCCACTTCCATTCGCAACTCTAGTCCTTGAAGACCCAGGGGCGTCGGTGTTCAATCTTTACTTTCCGACAGTCAAGCGTTTGGCCACGATTCTCGCTACATCTTTCTTCATCCCGACCACCAAAACTCGGATTTCATACTTCCGTACATCTTGACCATGCCTGGATGTAGAGTGTACTTACTCTTATGAGCCTCATCCATTATTGTCCGCTTTAATTCATCAATTGGCGGTATGTAGATTCGTCGCTATACCGACCAAACCACTAAGTGATAGGTCATAGTCTTGGGTCTCACCTCGAGTGATCTTCTCCGCGTATCTCTTTTTGCCCAATCATCTTGTTTCGCGCTTTCTCCACTTCATCTCTCGATCATACTCCCTTGACTCGCAAGCAAGTGTAGCAAGATAGGCATCACCGTGCGTCTTTGACCCATGCGATTTGGTTGGTTAGATTCAGTCTCGAAATCTTCCAGCCAGCTTTCGCTCCGTATCATCATGTATGATACCCGCACTTGTCTTTCTACTAAGAGCACGGCAACAACGTTTGCTTTACCCGGATGGTACTTGATCTCCAGGGTGTAGTCTTTAATCAACTCCATCCAACGACGTTGTCTCATGTTGAGTTCTCGTTGATCGAACAAGTATTTCGACTCTTGTGGTCACAAAACACTTCTACGCTTTACACCGTTTGGGTAATGCCTCCATATCTTCAAAGCGAACACGATATAGCCGCCACTCTAGATCGTGTGTAGGATAATTTAACTCGTGGGGTTTCAAATTTCGACGAGAGGCATAAGCCACCACTCTGCCCAATTGCATTAGGACACAACCCAATCCTTGCCCACTGGCATCACTGTAGACTACATAAGTCTCATCAGGATCTGGGATAATCAATATCTTTGTGTCAACCTCTCCCTCGCCGGTTTAAGCTCTCCTCACGTGTCGTCTCCCCCATACAAAGGGTTGATTCTTCCTCGTAAGCTTTGTCAACGGTAGGGCAAGACGCGAGAAACTCCCGTATAAATCTGCGGTAGTATCCCGAGACCAAGAAAACTACGGATCTCCGTCCATGGTCTCTGGCCGTTTCCGATCAGAACCGCTTCCACCTTCTTGGATCAACCGCAACTCCGCCGCTAGATATAACATGGCCCGAAATTTCACTTCCGTGACCAAATTCACATTTGCTCGGCTTAGCATAAAGTTGTTTTTCCTGGAGTATGCCTAACACCTTTCGCAGATGTTAATCGTGCTCTTCTTTTTCTCTTAGAATATATCAAAATGTCGTCGATGAACACCACCACAAATTGGTCTAGGTGTTGTCGGAAGATACGGTTCATGTAATCCATGAATACCGCGAGTGCATTTGTCAATCCGAAGGGCATCACAAGGAATTCATAATGCCCATATCACGTTCCAAAGCCGTCTTGGGAACATCGCCATCTTTAACTCGCAACGATGGTATCCGAACGCAAGTCAATCTTTGAAAAGATCGTGGAACTGCATAATTGATCCAAAAGATCATCAATC
Organism: Acacia melanoxylon; assembly: GCA_019022615.1. Taxonomy (NCBI): domain Eukaryota; kingdom Viridiplantae; phylum Streptophyta; class Magnoliopsida; order Fabales; family Fabaceae; genus Acacia; species Acacia melanoxylon. Next base: position 4,080,774 of record JAFJYJ010000030.1, on the reverse strand, counting down.
CGGGGAAGTGGGTACTTGTTTTTACGTTACTTTGTTGAGCTCGCGTAATCGATGCGAGTCGGAAACTTCCATCTTTCTTCTTTACAAAAGTACGGGGCTCCCACGGTGAAACGCTAGGTCGAATGAACCCTTCTTCAAAAGCTCTTCCACCGCTTCTTCAACTCCTGCGTCTCGTTGGAGCCATTCGATACGCGCCTTTGATATTGATCCCGTACTGGCATCAAATCAATGTTGAACTCGACTTCTGGATAGGAGGTAACTCGGTGAGATCCTCTCGGAAATACATCGAAAATTCATTCACCACCAGGGATGTCCTGGAGTGAAAGGTTAGCTCTTTGACAAAAAGAATACCATGAAAGCATGACATCCTTGCTTCACGTCCGATCGCTTAGTAGCGGAGAGAAAGTTCAGCTCACTTCAACCTTGTCTCCGGCAAATGATATCTCCTTTTTTGCCACGCGCGATCATCGCACCGCTGGCCGTTAACCCGATTCGGCCGAATATGACGTCAATGCTTGTGAAGAGGTAGACGGATGAGATCCACTTTAGAAACTCGTCCGTCCACGTTAGCGGTACAATTCATACATGCATCGAGGCTAAAGACTTTACACCCAACGGTGTAGCTACAACAAGATCAAATGGTAATCTGACGCATGCAATCCTAAACGACTTGCACAATCATAGGAAATAAACGAGTGACTAGCACCCGAGTCATACAATGCTTCCAATAGATTTCCATTGAGATAGATGGTACCTTGAACCATCGGCGGGGACTTCTCGGCCTCTGTGTTTGTCAATGCAAAGATCCGGCCCGGCGTTACGAGGTCTCGCCTCTGCGGTCCCCTCGGGCAATCCCGGCTAATGTCCAGCTTCGACATCTGAAGCGGACTTGTTTCCCATCGCGTTGGCTCCTGGATGGTACTCTCTACATTTCGACACGTCCGGGATCCCGTCTGTTTGAAACTATTTTGTTGGTAGGGCTTCTTGTTCCCGCGGTTGTCATTCCAAGGCGTTTTCCTCTTCGCGAGGAACCTCCGCGTTTGATCCACCGCGATTTGCGTTGTTACCTTCCCCGCCTCGAGTCTTGCGCGGTTCCTTTAAGTTGCGCTCTCCGTCATTCGGGGATTCTACCGCTGGGCCATTCTTGGAAATTGCCGAGATACTAACCTTACCTTTATATCGTACTTCAATCCTTAATAGTCGGTTAGCCTTCCCGGCTCTCATTCTTGTAGACTTTTAGGTATGATGAATACCTTGACAGGTTGGTAAAACGGGCGAAGTAGTCGTCAAATGACTCTTCGGGCTCTTGCTTGATCTACTGGAATTCTTCCTTTTAATTACTTGCGTTGATGGAGGAAAGTACTTCGTTGAATTGTTCGAGGAACATTTCCCAAGTAAGCAGGACTCGAGGCGGGGTTGTGGAAACACTTTTCCACCACCCGTGGGCATCTCCCAGTCAAGCCGGTATATTGCTAGCCGGGCCATCCGATTTCCAGGGCACTCCATGACTTCAAAATCTTCTCAAGACTCAAAAGCCAATCCTCGGCTAGCTCACTCTTTCCTCGGAAACCGAGTGGTTTCAACTTATGGGCCGGTTTACCCAATTTTCCGTAGTTCTCTCTATTTGTTCATGCCTGGTTGTGATTGGGATTCATTGTCATCATACCCTTCGTCGTCATCATTGTTATTATCTTCATTTTCTCGTTCATCCTCGCGTTGTCGTGCGTCTAATTGCCTTTGTGCCTCCCGTCTTGTTGGTTTTGTCTTGCCCGGAAGAGCATCAATCGAACTCTTTGTTCTTGCGAGTTCTACGCATTTCTTCAATTTCTTCACGTCACGGTAGATTCGGTTCATCGTTTCGTTATCCCGAGGCTGTCATCGCCTCTTCCTTCCTCGGCCTCGACCACGGCCTCGCTTCTTCCTCTTGGTGCACCAAAGACCTCTCAAGTTGGCCATGTTTTAAATTCTTTTTCCTTTAAACAATTATGAAAGAATATATAAATATTAAAAGTGACAAAACAATTTGCACACCAAACATATATTCACATATATTCATTCATAAAGTTTATACATATCGATCGATCTAATACTAATACAAGTCATACCGCTGTAATCTCCTTATTCAAACGTATTTACAATATTCAAAGGTACTTGGAGATACAAACTAAACTCCCTAGTTCAACATCAGTCAAATAACATGTTTATATATACCTCACACGTGTTAGACTTATAGTTTGAGGGTAAATTTTGATCATAAATGTAAGATTTTGTTTTCTATTTTGTCACGTACATTTATTATTTTCCTCTACACTAATATATTTAATTGATAAATTGATATATAATCTAATATTACGTAAAAATATTTTTTAAAAAATTATATCACATATTTTATAATTAAAAAATTTATTTAAATTTTTAAATCTCCTAAAATTTGATAAATAGACCTTAGGAGCAAGTCGACGGTTTATAATTGTGTTGAAGTAGGAGAAGTGCTAGTTTTGGTCTCCTTGTCTCGCCTTGTTTTTCTTCAGGTTTGTGTTATTGGTCTTGGGCCTAATTAGTTTGGGCTCGTATGCTTCCCTTGGGTTGTAGAAGTATTCCCCCGGACGAGAATCTTCATATATTGGCGGCACAATTGGCCCGGTAGAACTATTTATAGCATCAATTGGAGCAACCCGCTATGATAGATGAGAGTTGGCGAGATGGTAAGGAAGTAGTTTTGGTCTAAAAGGACGACGAGTTTGATTTTTCTTCTATTGTTTATGTGTTATTGGTCTTGATGGCCTAATCATGTAAGTATCTCTTGTAAGTCTTCCCTTGCGCGTTGTAAGTATTCCCCCGGGGCGAGTCTTCAACCGACACAAACTTTTATGTATATAAAAAAAACAAAACAAAACAAAAATTGGAGCAAGCTTCTTCTTTTTTGTTATTATTTAATTTTTTATATATATAGTTAGGACTTAAGAGAAAGGTAGAATGACATTTAAGTCCCAACAAAGGGGAATAATACATTAAAAAATCTCATAAATTATTAATAGTAACTAATTCATTTGTTAATTCTCTATATTCACTTGTCAATAGAGATTTTTCTAATATTATTTCTTTTGGTTGAAACATAAAAGTCATTCTCTCTAAAATGTGGGGCCCATCGTAAATAAGGTGGGGTGTAAAACCCATAAAGTACAACTTAAGTAAACAATTTTAGCAGTTTGGAATTTTTAATTTACACATTTTAAATAAAATATTTTGTTGCTAGTGTTTTTATATGGACAAGGTAACAAATTATATAACGTGGTAATTTATATATCCGTCATTTTAGCTATTTATAGCTGGATAATAAAATAAAGAAATAAAAATATAAAAAAATTCATCAGATGATGCAAATTGTTGATTATAAAAATATATCTAAAATTGGATGAAAGTATAAAACTATCAAACAAAAAATTTTCCACAAGAAAACTTAAAAATAGTAGCAAAACCCCAAGTTAATGGAACAAATATATCCGGGATTAATTAACTGGATAATCATAAGAGTACATTAATAATGATTAAAGCCAATTATTAGCAACAAAAAATAAAATAAAATAATAAAGTGTGTTTACTTAATTGAGTAAATGAATCAAATAAGAAGAGCATTAAAGGCTTCTTGGATAGAAACCAAATGCAAGAGGAGATAAAATAGGGCTCCCACATAGCCTAGAAAAATGGCTCCAAAGGCACTCGCACAGTACAAATGAACTCGCGAGCAAATTGGCCTCCACAGTGCATGAAAGTTACCGTACGTTTCTAAGTAGATCACTGCCATTGCAGCTGAACTACTTGAAAACAATATCACCATCAAAATCTGCATCATCATCATCATCATCATCATATTACTGAATTAGTAATAGTTGTATCTGAAATTTTTATGTTTCGTCTTGTAAACTTTTCTGGTGTGTGTTTGTGTACTTCTCATTTTCGTGTAATATAATTCGCTGTCTTGTAAGAAAATTTAGTAATAAATCATATATAAAAGTCTCTAATGGAAAAAAAAATTGTATAAAGAATTAATATGCGGGAGGTTAAAGTTTAAAAACCTTACATACAATTTTTAAAAAACACTCACTAGAACTTACTAGTTCATTATAAAAAAGTTAAGATATTGTGTACTAACAATTAATTACACACACACATGTAGACGTTAGATAAAAACTAATTTATATAGATTAAAAAAATTAGTTAAATTGGTTATTTTATAAAAAAATATGGGTTAAATTTTCTAAAATATCTCATTTAATCATTTATATTGGAAAGTTCTAGCATCGATGGAAATATTTTTAATATATACAATCAATAAAGATAGTTTGAAAAAAAAATGAGACAAATTAAAGTGATATTTCACATGGATATATTGATTATTTTAATTCTAAAACAGTATTTTATACTCCCTCCCATTCACAATTATAAGAAAATAGTTGATTTTTTTGGAGAGATTAAGAAAACTAATTAAATTAGCTTAAAGCATTTTTATTTTTATTTTTTCTTTCAAACTAAATAGTTTGACTAATAAACTAATATATAATCTATGAAAACACAACATATGAAATGATTAAGTAACTTATTTAGCTTCCTTAATCTCTTCAAAAAAAGTCAACTAAATTCTTATAATTGGAATGGGAGGTAGTAACAAACAAAGGAAAAGAATTTTCCAACGTTATAAAAGAGGCTAAAATACATAAAACCTCTTTAAATTTTGAGTAAATTGTAGATCACCTTTCAAACCTTTAAAAGTTAATTAAGGACCCTGATATTTCATATATTGACTTTCAACTCTCCTATCGTTAAATTTGCGTTTAAAGTTAACAATCTTTACCATGTTATAATTTTTATATTTTTATTTAAAAACAACATGGTCAATTAACTATTTTAAATTATTTTATATTTTCAAGTATTTTATTTTAAGTATTTAAAATTACAAGTCAACGGTTAAGAGTTATTTTTTAAATGACATGGAATATATAATAAAAATATAAAATTATAATATGGCGAAAATCGTGAAAATTTAATCGTAATTTTAACGGGAAGGGTTGATAGTCAAAATATAAAATATTAGGGTCGTCTAAACTTTTAAAGATCAAGGATCTGATGTGCAATTCACCTAAAATTTAGGAGAGTTTTATGTATTTTCACCTATAAAATATGACATTCATGTGTACTGTTATATATCTCTGTTGATATACAATATTATTTATCCTTGTAATTTTAATATATGTAATGTACCCATTAAGTTATAATAATATAATTAATATAAAAAAAATCCACCATTTTATTTTTCTTACCAAAGGGACTGTGCGGCTTAAAGACAATTTGGGTAAATAATTTTAAGAGGAAAGAAAAAGTTTTCTCATCAGGTTTAATTTAATTTCTTCTAGTGCATGCGCATGCGTGAAACAAAATCAGAGTTGGTCATATTAATTTTTCTTATTTTCTGAAAAATAAAAATCAAGTATTTAATTTATTAATTTAATTATGCTAATTATACTGTAATCATGCAGTTATTAGTTATTACAGCAAATTGCAACATACAAAATGAACAAGAAGAAAGCATAACGGATAGATGAGGAGGTGTTTATACGTACAGCATCAAAAGCAACGATAGTTTTCCATAGTAAGCTCTTGGCGTTGAGGCAAGAAACCGCAATGCTGTAAACAAATGCAAAACAATTTGCAACTACGAAGCACCTGCCATCACCCAGAAAAATTAATAATAAGATAAGATAAAATATAAATATATGAAATATAAATTATGTAAGTATAATATTCCTTCGGTCTTAAATGTAGGACATAATTTATAGTATAAATTGTATTATAAACCATGTCTTATATTTAATAGGGATAAGATATTGTCACTATCAATTTTATTTTCACCGTTAGATCATCTCAAGGAGAGAGAAATGATAAAGGTAAATAAGATTCTCTAACGATGAAAAAGTGGTAGTGACGGTGACATAAAATTGTCAATATCCTATCCCTTGAATATAGGTAAAATTCTTGAGAACCGACCGTAGATGTCATTGATCCCTCCTAAAAAAGGTACCGTTAGATTTAGAGATCAAGTCTAAATCTAACGAAGTGTCAAAAAAATTGTGTACATATTTTGAGTGAGATAGAGAGAATGATATAATAATTGGTCAAGGTTTTTTGCCCCAGATCATTTTTTTTTTATAATTCACCGTTTGTTTTTTTATTTTTATATCTTACCTTTTAAACTAAAGAGAACTTTAAAGTTCCTCACAAAATCTGTCTATACAACTAAGGTCCCGTTTGGATCGAAGAAAATTAGGGGAGGCAAAAGGAAAATTGGGATTTTTCAAATGACGGCGTTTTGGTTCAAATTTTTCCCGGAGAACATTTTCCCGCCGTGCTCCTTTCTCCCACGTTTAAATGAAAATGGGTTCCCACCAAAAATTGTGGGAAGCCATTTTCCAGCTTCTCGAAAATGGACTAAAGTCCAATTTGCCCTCATCACATAAGCGAGAGCGAAGAGAGTGACCAATTGGGGGGGAGGAAGAGAGAGAAGAGAGTGACACCAAGGAGAGGAAGAAAGAGAAGAGAGTGGCACCGGTAAACATTATCGAAGGAGGAAGAAGAAGCCGCGTTGTCGTTGCAAATCCGTCAAACCGGAGGAAGAGAGAGAAGAGAGTGACGCCAGGGAAAGGAAGAGAGAGAAGAGAGTGACGCCGGGGAGAGGAAGAGAGAGAAGAGAGTGACGCTGGAAAACATTGTGGAAGGAGGAAGAAGAAGCCGCCGACGGTAGCCTCTTTGTCGCTGCAAATCCGTCAGACCAGAAGGTGACGGAAATGGAAGAAAATCGCGACCGAAGGAAGGAGGAAGAGAATTGCGAGAGTGTGCAATCGCGGTGCACACTTGAGTGCGTGAGTGCACTAGGCACACTCAAGTGTAGACGACTCTCATGTATAGTGTCTCTCTCTCTCTGTGTAATGTTGTTTAAAATAATTTAATTTATGGGCAAAATGATATTTTTTCTTATTTTCCTACTTTATTTTCTTTCAACCAAACATAAATTTTCCTATCAACCTATTTTTTTTTTCTAATGCAAACCAAACACATTGAAGCAAAATATTTTCTATTTCATTCATTTGGTTTCAATTCCTTTCCATTCCCACATTTTCTTTGATCCAAACGGGCAAGTAAAACAACACTATCCAAGATAATGCAGTGCTGTTTTACAAATAAAAGAACAATTATTCAATTTGTAAGAAAATGAGATTTAGGTTATAATTATTCCAACCAAATTTATTATTGTTCTGGTCCTACATAAGGATCTTATTTAAAGGTAAATTTTGGTCCTAAATGTAAGATATATATATATATATATTTAAAAATATCTCTTATATTTATCATTTTTTTCAAATTTATCTGTCTAAACTTATATATATATTCTAAATTTATAATGAAGTATTTTAAAGAGATCAAGTTACATATGTTATGATTAAACGGTTTATTTAGTTTTACTAATATATTTTAATTAGATAAATATGTCTTACATTATATTGAGGGTCAAATAAATAATAATTAAAAAAAAAAACCACTATGAGAGATAGTTTCAAGTGTCTTTAAAATACTTCATTATAAAATTAGAATATATATATATATATATATATATATATATATATATATATATATATATATATATATATATATATATATATATATATAAGTTTATTTAGTTTTATTAATATATTTTAATTAGATAAATATGTCTTATTGAAGGTCAAATAAATAATAATTTAAAAATAAAAAAATAAAAAAATAAAAAAAACCACTATGAGAGAGAGTTTCAAAGTGTGATATTAACCATGGTTATCAGAACCGGACCGGACCGGCCGGTTCCGACCGGGAACCGTCGAACCGGACCTGGAACCGGTCTGAAACAAGTCAGAAACCGGGGTTAACCCCCTGAACCGGAGCCGAACCGGTGAAACCGGTGTGACCCGGTCTTAACCCGCCGGTTTGACTGGTCTAAACCGGAGTTGAGTTTTTTTTTTTTTTTTTTTTTTTTTTTAATTTTTAAGAATAGGCTTCAATCCAAAAACCACTTTTCTAATGTTTTGTCTCATGCAAAGAATCTTAATTCCTTCCCCTTATTCTATTTTTCCTCTATTTTTGTAACAAGACAAATTAATTACATATACAAATTAAATCATACAGATTCCTTTAAACTTATGCATATTTTACATCTTTATAATGTCAAACTTATTATCAACGTATGTCCTTCATATTCGATTTTACCTAGGGAGTTGATTGATCTTAATGATGATTATCATGTTGATGATTATTAGTTTAGTGATTGAAGGTGAGAATATTTTGTTATGATGTAGGTGGGAATATTTTGTTATCGTATACTTGGTTTTTGACATTTTATTATGCGAGAATGTTTGTGATTCCATTACAAATTCGGGTGTCATTGAGTGGTATATGATCTTTGATATCAATTTGTAAAGAAAATTGTAAACAATATTTGACAAGTATATAATTATTGAAATTTCTTGATTTAAAGTCTTGAAATAATATATAGTATTTGGAATTATGGATTATGTGATAAGAAATTAAATTATTTCTCATTTTTTAATTCCTCACCGGTTTGGTCCTGATCGATCCCGAGTTATTTCCGTCCACCCATCGACCCTAACCCAAGTCACTCCAACCGGTTCACTGACCGGTCCCGGTTTAATTACCTTGATATTAACTGACCAAAAAGTAGCATTTAAGTCACGAAATTGGACGAGAACGGCGGCGTGGTCACCAAAGTTGGCTGTTTGGCGCGTGAAACACATCCACGTGGCTGCACCCACACAAGCCGTGGAAGCCACTATCCTGAATGCTACCTTCCTTCGTTTCTTGCTCGCCATCCGATTGATGCTTTTGCTATTTAAAGGCCAAACTGTAGTTAGATCAAAGTTAATTTCAATTCAGATTGAAATAATAAAATTTAATTAAAATATGCAACAATATTCATGTATAACTGATGTGCAACTTAATGGAGGAAGAATTGGGATAAGAGAGAAACATAGAGGAGATACCAATATAGAGTTAGAGCCGGTTTGGATGAGCTTTTTTGATTAAAAAAACACTTTTTTAATGTAAAAAAAAATGCTTGTTTTATTAGTTTATATATTTTGATGATATTTTTTAAAAAAAAAACAAAAGTCACAAAAAAAAAAAAGTTAAAATGCTTTGTTTTTTTTTAAAAGCTCCACTTTGGAGAGCTTAAAAAAAAAGACTTAAAATAAATCTTTTTTTAAAAGCATCCGAACGGGCCCTAATAGTATAAAGTCATATTAGATCCTTTTAGGGTTTGAGTTAGAGTTCTAGAGAAGACATTTGTGTGTGTTGGGAAAGACAGTCATAAACCCAAAACTAGACAATAATCATTAAGGCTCCCATCCATAAATGAAACCGTAAACAACTATTTATATCATAACTAATAAAACTAATTCTGAAAATAAATAAATATTATCTTAGATCAGTTATATAAAAATGTTTAACTCAACAGTAACTTAGAAGTTTAGATTAGTTAGATTTCAGTGACTCCTTAGAGCCTAAACATACCTACAGGCTCAAAAGGTACTACAGATTATCCATTAACAATGTTTTTTATATTGACAACAAGATTTGAAATGCTTATAAGCCAACTTTTTACCAAGAGGATCAATCTTTACCAATTGAACTAACTTTTATTGGTAACAAAAAAAGTTGTTAATTAAGGGTTAAATACTAATTTTGCCATGGAAGTATTAGTTAGGAAAGATCTAAAGATCCGGAAGTTTACAAACATAATAATCTTGCCGATTGGTTGATCTTGACCGTTGGATCGTTCTTTTCTTTGAAAACTTTCGGAAATTTGCTCCAAAAAAAAAAACTGGGACAAATTTGATCATAAAATAAACTTTTGGGGCATATTTGCTTCCCTTCGTAAACTTCGGGAGCAAAAAATACAAAAACCTTACGGGTCTTTGGGTGCCCCTTTACTAATACTTCCGCGAAAATGATATTTAACCCGTTAATTAAAGCACAAATATGATAGACATCTGTCTTTTTTCCTTTTTAACTCAATGGTATATCATTTTAGGCTCTCTAAGAATGGGGGAAAAAAAGAAAAGAAGAAGCAAAATCCAAGACCCTACATCAAAATAAGTTAGTTACGTTCTAATCTAATGTACCTTTTGAATATTAAATTGTTTGATGAAAAAAACGGATGCCTCAAACAGAAAACACACGAAATAGCTAGCCCTTTATGACAGTTCATTAGAGATAAAAGTAGAGTAAAGAACAGATAATTTAAATTATCAAAGAAAAATGATGTTGGAATTTATTAAAAAAAAAAAAAATAAAAAATGAAGCATCAATCAAAGACTGTTGAAATAGAAGAGAGATCGAGTTATAAAAAGATGAAATATAACTCACAAGCTTATTCGTGGCTGGAGAAACAGGCTCTGTTACCAGCTGTGTAGTAAGCAAACTGTTATATATTGGTGTTCAGAAGAATTGTTAATTAGGGCTTCTTCTTTTTTTTTTTTTTTTTTTTTCAAAAGGTCTTGTAATCTAAATCCCTAAAATCAATGCTTCAATATTCTCTTCCTCGATGGTCCGAAAATCCGTGATTGAAATTTACTTTCCAAATATGTTTTTGCTTTCTTGGAAACTAAGCTAATCGATTTTAATTTACTGGCTCATCTCAAATTTGATGCAGAAAATTTTAATTGTACGCTTTTATAGAAAAAAAAAAAATCCAATATTTTGCATTATGATTTTTTCCCCAATCAATAATTTTGTTTATTCGTTTTATTGGCAAGGATTATTTCAGAGAATCAAAGAGCCTTCATAACTGGGAGATTAATCCAAGATAACATGTCATCATAGTGGCACATGAAGCTTGACCATTACCTGAAAAATAAGAAGAAAGGTACTACCTCCGGTCCTAATTATAAGACATAGTTAACTTTTTTTGGAGAGATTAAGGAAACTAAATAAGTTACTTAATCATTTTATATGTTGTGTTTTCTTAGATTATATATTAGTTTATTAGTCAAACTATTTAGTTTGAAGAAAAAATAAAAATATTCTAAGCTAATTTAATTAGCTTTCTTGATCTCTCTAAAAAAGTTAACTAGGTGCCTCATAATTATGACTGGAGGAAATAATAAGTATGAGATGGCTGTGAAGGTTGACATAGCTATGATTTTGAAAGGCCTTTAATTCCCCATGAAGAGTTTTATGCTGGTAAGGGGAGAAAATGAGAGACGGACCTTCTTAGACCCAAAAAAAAAAAAAAATTGTTCAGACATTTTTAAAAAAAAATTAACATAATGTAAAAAGGTATGTTATCTTATGCATTATAATTGTTAAAATATTTTTATTATATATTTGACCTCCAAATACTTTTCTTAGTTAGTTAATGAGTATACATTTGACTTTCCTAAATATTTATCCCAAAGTCCACTTGGTGCGGGTCAAGTGTGCTTGAAGGAAGAGAACTTTTAAAGAAAAATATTGTATGGAGAATTAACAAAGGAAAAAAAAAATCAGGATCGAGATTTTAGGATGATTAAATTATTTTCTTACAAGAGGTAAAATCAATGGAATTAAATTAAAACAAATAGCTGAAATAGTTCGCATATACGCGTCATAAAAATGGTATCTTTCCTTCTCTTAGACAAACTATTAGAATTTTGGCCAAAAAAAAGCGAGATAAACTTTAGAATGAATCACATAATACTCGTATTTGTTAAGATTAAGTCTATAAGATGTCAATTATGATCAGAATTCAGGTCCAAAAAAATTATGATCAGAATGATGGTGCCTTATAAAAATGGTACTTCCTCCGGTTGTATACATAAGGATAAGATATTGTCACTATCATTTTTTGTTACTACCAATGTCACTACTACTTTTTCACCGTTAGATTAAAATCTCAATAGGAGAGAGAAATGATAAAGGTAGATGAGATTCTGACCTAACGGTGAAAAAGTGGTAGTAACATTGGTAGTGACAATATCATATCCCAAAACATAATTGACTCTTTTTTTTGGAAAGATTAAAGAAACTAAATAAGTTACTTGATCATATTTTCTATTGTGTATCTTTATATTATATATAAGTTTAATTTATAGGATATGATATTGTCACTACCAATTTTATGTCACTTACTACAAAATTCACTACCACTTTTTCACCGTTAGATCAGAATCTCATCTAACGATGAAAAAGTGGTAGTGATTTGGTAGTGACATAAAATTGGTAGTGACAATATCATCTCCCTTAATTTATTAGTTAAACTAATTAGTTTGCAGGAAAAATAAAAATAAAAATACTTTTCACGAAGTAATTTAATTAACTTTCTTAATCTCTCTAAAAAAAAGTTAACTTTGTTTTATATTTATTAGGACCCGTAGAAGTATCTTTCCTTCTCTTAGAACAATAAAATGAAGTGAGGAATAGTGGGTTGAGACCCCAAAAACCTGTTGCTGTGCTTAGTCCGTTACAAAATAATAGCCCACCTAGACAAGTCGATTGATCAGAATGATGGTGCCTTGTAAGAGATGATGAAAACCATTGTTATGCAATTGGATTAAGGTATCTTTCAACCAAAGTTGAAAGGTAGGAAGATCCAAAGCATCAAGTTTAATGGAAAAACATTCAAACAAAACTGCATTGGTGAAAAGGCATGTACAAATCAAATGAAGAAAGGATTCTTCATTGACCATTCACATTTAAATGATGACGTTGAAGAATGCAGATGATGGCAAAACACTACTCTGCAATAATTTCCAGATCAAGAGAATATATTTAATCGATGAGGAAATTGACCATAGGAATTTCCAAAAGGCATCACTAGCACTTCATTAATTTGCCTCAGACAAATGGAAAAACCATCTCTGACAGTATATGAACCAACCACATTACTAGTACAGACAAGGTGATCAGGAATGTTTATGAAGGAGGTAGGTTTATTTAGAATGGACCCAGCAACATGAGGGGCACACAATGATCTTATCAACTGACTATTCCAACACGTAGCATTCCAAGCAAAAAACAAGCCTGCAATAGTTATGTGTTCTTCGTTCGTTGCAAATGTTGTATGTAGGGGCCACCACAAGGGGTGGTTGAGAGGCATTAAGGATCCATTGCCAGCATTGCATTTTAGGTAATCATAGATACGATCTACATGCTATCTATCAGATCCATGATGAATTATAAGGCTGCTTGAAAATTGGAATTTCGATAAGGTCAATATGTTTCAGTCTCAAAGTACTACACTACTACCTACTAATTTTGAAATATCAAGTTTCATAATCAAGAGCTAATTAATCAGTAGGTGCATTGAGTTAAAAATGTAAAGGTTAAAATTACTCTAACTCGATAGATAATGGTTTTAGATAGAAAAGGACAAATAGTAGTGGAAATGAATTGTCCAAAAGATGCAATCCTCCTCTGGTCACTGTGTTGTATATATACTGAATGATCATAACCAGTATTGTTAAAACGTAGTGTCGAAATGTAGAAACGGAAGTTTCTACTTTTTTGCCTGAAAATAGTGTCAGAACGTAGGTAGGAACGAAAATGGAGTGGAAACGGTTAAAACGCCGTGTTAACTCGATAAACTCAATGAGTTTACCAAGTTGACTCAGTTCTGAAAATTAAAAAAAGAGAGAGGGTATTTTGGTAAAATCGACTTTTCCTTCCCCAAATTAACAAAACGCAAACCCTATTTGCTCTGCCGTCGACTTTCCTTTCTGCTTCTTTGCTGATCGCTGGGGCTGGACGCTGTTGCTTCTCCAGTTCTTCTTCATCGACCATCGCTGGCTGCTGGGTGCTTCACTGCTTCTTCTTCATCGTCCGACCGTCGCTGGGTTCTTCACTCCAATATCATATTTTTGCTGCTTCTTCTTCATCGACCGACCGTTGCTGTCGGTTGGAAGGTCCGGAGTTGCTGGGTATTTTTGCTGTCTTGCTGAATATTGTGTTTTTGGCTGAAATTTGAAAGCCTTAAATTGAGATAATTTCTTTGAATTTTGATTAAATATTGTTCCGGTGTGGAACCAGAACGCTAGCCCTAACGGACTAGCATGTTTGATTGTTTGCTTATATGGAGCGGACTTGACCTAGGCGTGACGCCTAGGGCCTACGTACCCTAAGAGGGATCAAAGTCCACGTAGTTCGAGGACACACCTTGGCGTTTAGCCAAAGGGGTGGTGTGTATGCTCCAGCAAGAGTGTGTGTGTGTGCACCTTAGGGTTAACCTCGTATTTATAGGGTGTGCCTCAGGTGGGATAGTGTGGGCGTAATCCACTGCCCTAGTATCATAACGGTCGAATCTATCTTTAGATAAGATAGATCTCTCTTGATTATAGCTGAGATAGGATTTCCCTTTATTATAGGTAGATCCTAATATGTGATATTTCCTATTGGGCCATACTTGCTATTGGGCCCAAAATATGGATCCGTAACAATGATTGCCCCCACTGAGTTTGAGCTTTCAAGCCGCCGGGATGTATATTGTTCCCAAGCTGGTTATCCGGGGTAGGTTGTTGTGAACCTTACCATCTCGTATGTCTACCGCGCATTGTCGGGTTGGGCTACTCTGGTCTTGGCAACCGAAGTCTTTTACTCCTAGATCCGAGGTAATGTCTCAAAGATCCGAGGTAGTAGTCTGATGCTCAAAGATCCGAGGTAGTATCTCGAAGATCCGAGGTCTTGCCTCAAAGATCCGAGGTAACGTCTCGAAGATCTGAGGTCTTGCCTCAAAGATCCGAGGTAACGTCTCGAAGATTTGAGGTCTTATCCCACATATCTTGAGTAGTGCCGAGATGGTTCGCCTTGCATTTGAATCCAGGTTGTTGACCCCACCTAGCTATCGATCAAAGTCGAGATCTTTCGTATTCGAGTTGTTCCACTATTTACCTTGATTTGCTTTTGTCCGTGTTTTGATGAATTCTCGCTTCATTTGCATTCTCGATCGAATTGCCCCTCGATCATTGCCATGTGGCGTCCAGGTTAGTTTTGGATAAACAAATTCCGTCTGTCTATTTTCATGACCGCCGGGATCTCTTCTTCTTCACTTATCCTGCCACACCGAACTCTCCCAATCCGAATGATCCTGAAGAGGAACGGATCTCGGGCTTGCTTATATTGCTGTCAGCTTTACAGTGCCACGCTTGTCTTGTCGTCCCTCAGCCTGGCAGTCAAGGGTTCTGGGCTGCCGGGGTGCACTCGGATCTTCCGACCAAGATGCACTCTTGCCCTTAGGCCGAGGTGTTATGCCGAGTAACCTATTCAATTCATGGACCCGAGGTTGTTTATCCGACTCCATGGCCCGAGGTAGTATCTCAAAGGTCGGTACTCCTGCCGTTGCTTTCGAAATCCCGAGGTAGTGTCAGATGGTCGCTTGGCTTCGAGGCTGAAACCCTTTCGACTTCGCCATCATGACCTCCTGACACCTGGCCTCCGTGGATTGGAGAAGGTCTGCAACCGTCGTTCCTAGTGACTTCGAGATCCGGGTCGTTTGACGAGGAGGTTCGAGGTGGGGAAGAAGATCCTTCTTTGGGTGATGATGGTGGAGAAGGGACTTCGAGATCTTCCGGGGCCGAGGTGGTCCCTTCAAAAAACATTGCTCTCCGAGCTAAGAGCCGAGTCTTTTTGTTGTTGTTCCTACCGGTGTATCGTACTTAGGGTTTGTAATTGTAACTTTGTAAACATTGCTACCTTGATTATATATAAACTTGATTTCAACCAATCAGTTTGTCTTGTCAACTTTAAGTTAACATTCTGTTTTTTATGGCCGGGCCAGGGCCTTTATATGCGCAAGATGTCTGCTAAGTGTTTCTTCCGATAGGTTGACTTTGGGAAAAGGGTAGGGGGAGTAACCCGAGCTACCGAGATCCGGATATGGCTGTCCGGGGTTGTTTTATCCAGAATAGGGGCAAAATGTCGGATGCACAATCGCGGTGTCGAACGCGGTTTGTACATGTCGGCTGATTGGGGCTGCGTGACAATTCACCTCCCTATTTAGGAGCATTTTTCGATGCATCTTTTTTAAAAGAGAATGATGTTTTTACCGTCTCGCGAACCGGGCGTGGTAGCCGGGTGTAGTACCGCAAATTGGGTCGGTAATGCCACAAATCGGGCTATACGCAACCCGGGTGTGGTAACCCCGGTGTAATCCCTTCTTTTGGGATTTTTGCTTGACCGGGGCTTATATGCCTCGGTGTATTCTGACCGGGTGTGATACCTCGGTGTGTTTTTGACTACCGATAGTTTTTGTCATAATAAGGGCATTATCGCATCCCGGAGGAGTACGTTTTAGCCATAATCTTGGTTTTACCGTGCTCCCTTGGAAACACGTCTGTTTCCAAGGGAACACGTCGTGCTCCCGAGGAAACACGTCTGTTTCCAAGGGAACACGTTTTAACCTGTCTCGATGGCACTCGGTCGTTAACTTGATTTGGTATAACCGGGTCCATCTTCGAAACAAGGCGGATCCGGATTCTAACCGTATTAAGTGTAATCGGGTTCCGTCCTCGTCTGAAATATAATCCGGAACTTGTTTATCCGGGATGGGTGTTGTAACCCCTGAATTTGTTTAACTCGAACATGATTTTCGAAAACGGGTTTATGTACCTCGGATTCCTACATGTTTACACCTCGAGACTCCTATATGTTTAGTTTCGACATGATTTTGGGAAACGGGTTTTAGATCCGGGTTTAAACTAGATTCGGGTTTTTGTAAACTCGGGTCTCCACCTTCATCCCTTTCGTAGGGGCGGGACTCCGCACGGATCTCTCGTTTTCAACTAGATTCGGTTGAACCGGGTCCTAAGACCACGATGTGAATTGAAGCAATTGAAACCGGATTCGAGACCGCGGTGTGAATTGAAACCGGATCCCGAGACTCATGGTGTTAAATTGAAACCGGATCCTAAGACCGCGGTGTTTAAACTTAAGTTATAAACAACACGTTCTTGAAGGTTCCACTGGGGGATTTAAATAATCGACTGCAATGATCTAACAAAAGCAAGGAAATCAAATTATTATAAACGTAAATTTGAAATCAAGATCAAGAACATAACCGTGCTCAAACATGATGTGTTTGAGGTGTTGCGGGTGCCGAGCCGGGATCTAGCGTTAGTAGATTCTTAGCTTGTCGACGTTCCATGTCCTTTTGATTGGCTTCCTTCCAAGGTTTCGAGTGTGTAGGCTCCTTTGCCGAACTTCTCTTCAACCTTGTAAGGGCCTTCCCGATTTGCGCCTAGTTTGCTATCTCTCGGCATTCTTGCTTCCGACGTCTCGCTTTCGTCGGTGTACGAGGTCGCATTGCGAAGGCCGGCCGTAGCGGCTTTGCTTGACAAAAATCCCAGGCTTATGAGCCGTGGTTATAATCTTCAGTTGATCCGGGGTCCAATTAAGAAGCACGGATTTAATCGAAAATCTTCGACTTATCCGGGGTCCAATTAAGGAGCGCGGATGTAATGGATAATCTTTAGTTTATCCGGGGTCCAATTAAGGAGCGTGGAGTCAACGGGGTAATTTTCGGTTTGTCTCGGGGTCCAATTAAGGAGCGCGATGTAATGGATAATCTTTAGTTTATCCGGGGTCCAATTAAGGAGCGCGGAGTCAACTGTACTTTATACGGAGCCCGGATTCTAACTGTGTTCAGTGTAACTTCAACTCAAAGCACTTCAACCAAAATTTATTCATGGCCACCTATGAACTTGATGGAAAAAGAAGGTTTTGTTCTCGTGTATCACATATAGACACAATAAGATGATAAGATGATGTTTTCAGTTTGTGAATCTGGACAAACTTTGGTGAAGTGGATTTTCAAGAATAATATAATTACCCTTCTTATTCATCAACCTATCAGTTTTCTATAAAGAATAATGTAATAAATTGGTAGGGCCCATATTTTTATTTTCTCTCTCCCAGACCACCGCACCTGAATTATTGCATCACCAACTCTCATACTTCATCAATCTAAGTCTGCAATACTCTTTAACTAGTATATTGCAAGTAACAGGATCGATTCAAATGCCCTTTTTATCCATTTCAAATAACAACCCAAAACCTTGGTCAGATAATGCTTGGGAACAAAAGGCCCAAATGATGGTATAACAAGTAACAACATCAATTTCATTTGTCCTAAGATATCCTAAAGCCAAGTCCAAATTCCTTACTTTGCACAGTGAGTGAACCAGTATATTAACACTGTAAGCACTTGGCACAATTCCATGCAATAGCATATTGGACTACATAAAGCATACCTGAGAACCCAAACCCGCGATGTTGAATTCACATAAAAAAATGGTTCCACATCTTGGGCGCAATTGGCTCTAATTTTGATAGGTCCAGACGCAAAAAAAAAAAAAAAAAAAAATTCATTTTCCTTCTGCTCTTGCTGAAATTGCTTGAACCTCTCCATGAATGAACCATCATTAACAAAAAGGCTTGGAGGCACTCCATCATCCATCACCAAACAACAAAAAATGCAGCAAAACACAAATCGCCTTCTTCGTTTGAACAAGATTAATCGGGAAAAGACAGGGCTCTTCCTACAACTGATTAATTGAACAATAATTTTGCCTTGATCATCAAAGTAAATTGAGATGAGCAAACCTGAAAGTGCGAGGCACTAATCTTGAAGAATTAATGTAGTAGAGGTGTCAAAATTGCAGACTTTGAATTGGTCAAATGACTATCCCGGACCTCCACCAGGACATGATAAATTTAATAGTAGTGACATTAGATTCTAAGGCAGGGCAGGACAAGTCCAATTATTCCAGAGACTATGCTCTTTGGGAAACTCGTCATCCATCCAGATTAACGATGATAGCCATATCCCCTAATAAATAAGCAAATCATAACCGGCAAACCATATTAAATTTGATCACGGGTACACTGCTAGCAGTCCTTTTCATGATGATTTGTTGCAAATCATCCAAGAATTCGCCCATGCACAACGAAGAGCATTCCTTCATGATAACTTGACCATGGTGCCCGAGATTCCACTTTAACCACTGATACAAACCTCAAGCGTGGATAAACCACAGCCACGAATCAACTCCGCTCCATGCTCCGTTTTCCTGGAGATCCGATGTACAGTACCGGATAAGATCTAGTTCTTGCTTTTGGCTTCCTCGAATGTCACTTTTTCCCGTCCGGACAAGAGAGCTCGCTGCAAAGTGAACAATGCGTCACCTTATATTAGTCCCCTTTGCTTGCAGATGCACAACATACCTCAATTCGAGTATTCGATTTCCTTTTCGTGTAGGCCTCAAACGTTCCTTGGGAGGTTGCTGCTTGTCGCTTCTTCTACTGTATGCCGATCCCGGTTTTATACTCCTCGGCCAGAAGATGTCGGCATCTCAGATCCCGGCCAACTCTGCCAATTATCCCGGTCTATATTCCCGGCAAATCAGTATTCTTGAATTCTAATTCAAAGGCAGGGTGTGGTTGAGTTGGTGAAGGACCGTGTGTGCCTTTTGTCTCGTGCGAGTTCGAGGACAGAAGTCAAAATCGCTTCTGTTGAGAGTCAAAATTGCCACTACGTTTTTTGTTTCCCATTCTTGGAGTTCCGGGGTGTTCGGCCAGCGAATTATTGACGAGAGAAGGATGACGTGGAAGCTCTCCACATGCAAAAACATCCTTTTTCTCCGAGCTCTTCTCCATCTTTGCCACTTATCTGGGGGAAAGCCAAGATAGTCTCTGCTTGAGAATGATTGACAGGGACGCTATATAAGCCGAGATAGTCTTCGACTGAGGCTGAGGCCGAGATAAACTGAGGCCAATATTTGTCAGAATTATTCGCCGCCATATCAATGTTCTCCTTCCTTGAGACCGTCGAAGAGCTTCATCTAAAATCTGTACCTCGGCGGCATTCCCTAATTAATCAGTAATTTCCCATTCTTCCTAGAATGAAGACTCGCTCCGTCAAGAGACCTCTTTGATGCAAATTTCATAGGCCTTCTTAAGGGAATCGTGTTGACTGCCGAGATCCACGTTGTTGAAGACTCGGTGAATATTGGTGGAAACAAGAGGAATCCCGTCTCGGTGAGGACGAATCCCGACAGTGAGTCGAGATTCAAACTACTAAAATTGAGTGAATGTACCCAGAGGTGATTTCGGCTTACTCAAAGAATGACGATTCCTTGGGTGTCGGAAAAACGCAGGTATAGTGGACGGGGTGAAGGCGGGTGCATTCACGGCATTGGTGGTGGGGCTATCGTCGGATCGTTTTCATCTGTTATCCCCCATGAAAGTTCTGTCAAAGCTCGAGAGGAGTATAATAAGGAATTACACAGAGATTAGGGTAAAAACGTGAGTTTTTGACGCAAATCGATCAAGCTCAAAGCCCAACGCAAATTAATGGACATTCTTTTGCGATGTTCGTCGGAGCTCGAAGGACTGGTGATACATAAAAACTGCTCGATAGCTGTTGCTTTTGGAATTGACCATTTGGTCACGGGAATCGAAATTTACGGTTCCCACGGTCGGCGCCAATGTTCCGGTGTGGAACCAGAACGCTAGCCCTAACGGACTAGCATGTTTGATTGTTTGCTTATATGGAGCGGACTTGACCTAGGCGTGACGCCTAGGGCCTACGTACCCTTAGAGGGATCAAAGTCCACGTAGTTCGAGGACACCTTGGCGTTTAGCCAAAGGGGTGTGTGTATGCTCCAAAGAAGAGTGTGTGTGTGTGTGCACCTTAGGGTTAACCTCTCGTATTTATAGGGTGTGCCTCGGGTGGGATAGTGTGGGCGTAATCCACTTTGCCCTAGTATCATAACGGTCGAATCTATCTTTAGATAAGATAGATCTCCCTTGATTATAGCTGAGATAGGATTTCCCTTTATTATAGGTAGATCCTAATATGTGATATTTCCTGTTGGGCCATACTGCTATTGGGCCCAAAATATGGATCCGTAACAAATATAATTTGAAATCACATGGCCTCATCAAGTGCTGGTGATAGTAGTAGCACTCCGGCTTCTGCAAGTGTAAGTAACACTACTCTTGGGGGGAAGAGATTGGCTAGAAATGCTCTTGGAAATAGGTTAGATCCTGCATGGTAGCATTCAATTAAAGTTCCAGGAACAAAAAAGCTTAAATGCAAGTATTGTCCGAAAGTAATGTCTGCTGGAGTTTTTCATGCGAAGCACCATTTGGTAGGAACATCTAAAGATGTTGAACCATGTATATTGGTGCCTGAGGAAGTAAAAATAGAGATGTTAAATATCTATTTTTGTGCCCTAGACTCCGATGTGCCAGCTTTATGAAATTAAGAAAAGGGTTTTCCTTAATCAATTGTTAACCCGGTTTTGTGAAATCATTATGGTTCATTAATGATTTGTAAGGAAGGGTCTTTTCAGAATCTTCTTGTTGGAGCACAACAAGGAAAGCCATCTCCAATGCAAGAGGAAGCTGTTAGTGCTGCTACTGCCTCCAATATTTTTAAGAAAAGTAGATCATCCGCTCCCGTAACCCTCAACACCATATTGAAGAAGAACTTGAGGGAGGAGGCATGTCTTGACATTTGCACTGCTATTTATAACAATGGAATTCCTTTCAATTTTGTGAATAGCGATGATTTCAAAAAGATGTGTGAATCAATTGCTAAGCATGGACCAGGTTTCAAGCCACCATCTTATCATGAGTATAGAGTAAAATACTTGAAGCAAAAATATGATATGACAATGGCTGTTGTTGAAAAACATAAGGCTTTATGGAAAAAACTGGATGCACAATAATGACTGATGGGTGGAACTGATAAAAGAAGAAGAACAATAATCAATTTTTGTGTGCATAGCTCTATGAGAATTGTGTTTCTTAAGTCCATTGATGCATCTCACATCACCAAAACAGCTGACAAGATTTTTAAGATGATTGATGAAGTGGTGGTGGAGGTTGGTGAAGAAAACGTTGTCCAAGTTGTGACGGACAATACTTCAAATTATAAAGCTGCTAGGGCTTTGTTGATGGAGAAAAGAAAGAAAATATATTGGACACTTTGTGCTACTCATTGCATTGATTTGATGTTGGACGATTTAGAGAAGAAAATACCCCTTCATAAAGACACGATTTTCAAGGGGAAAAAATTACAACTTATATCTATTCAAGAGCATCTCTCATTCCAATATTGCACAACTTCACCAATGGCAAAGATTTGATTAGACCCGCTATGACTCGCTCTGCCACATCCTATTTGACTTTGAAATGCCTCCATGACAACAAAAATCTTGTGAAAAGAATGTTTGTGTCGGAAGAATGGAAGAATACCAAATATGCAAAGTCAATAGATGGAAAGCTCATTGAAAATGTAGTGATGGACAAATACTTTTGGAAAAGGGTTGAGATTTGTTTGATAGGGGCACTTCCTTTGATTAAAGTGCTTAGGTTGGTTGATTCAGATGATGCAGCAATGGGCTCCATTTATGAGGCAATGGATCATGCCAAGGAGAAAATTGAAGAGGATTTCAAAAAAAAAAAAAAAAACCATCATTGCAAGTTATCATTTAATTTATTTAATTCAGAGTTATAGACATTTTAACTCAATATTAATTCAATTGTTATCTTTTCTTTTTTTTAGTTATCAACCTATTTGGGATATCATTGATGCAAGATGGGAGAGGCAACTCCATAGGCCTTTGCATGCTGCAGGCTATTACTTTAACCCAAAACAACATTATTCTCCTACATTTAAAGTTGATTATGAAGTAAAGGCTGGATTATATGATTGTATAAAAAGGATGGTGGCGGATAAAGCTCTTGAAAGAATTATTGATGAGCAACTTGAGGAATTCAAGCATCATAGAGGCCTTTTTGGGACTACCTTTACTATGGATGGAGTTGAAACCAAGAGTCCAACAGCATGGTGGGAATCTTATGGTGATGGTGTTCCAGAGCTCCAAAAATTGGCTATCCGTGTGCTTAGCTTGACATGTAGTTCCTCTGGGTGTGAGCGGAATTGAAGTTCTTTTGAGATGGTATATTTTTAATATGAATTGCATTTCATTTAAAAAATATGATATTAGTCTAGTATTAAATTATTTTCTTGTATTTGTTTAGGTCCACACAAAGAAAAGAAATCGTTTGAAGCAGGAGACAATGAATAATGTTGTTTTTGTGATGGCTAACTCAAAATTAGGCAAGACAAAACATAGAGTGTCTCCTCAAATTGATTATAACTTTGATGACATTGAGTCAGATGATGATTGGATTGTAGAACCAACATATGAAGATTTTTCGGAAGATGTTGGAGTTGGAGAAGATCAAGATCCCCATGGCTTGGATGATCATGATCTGAATGAAGAAGAGGGGAACTTGAATGATTTGGATATTCTCGAATTTATTGGGGGGGATGAAGAAGATGATATTGACTTTGACTCCAATGACTTAAATTAGAGATGTTTATCTCTTTTATAATTTCATTGCTTGGTGTTTTGATTTTAATATGTATTATGATGACTGGATTTGAACTTAATTATTTTCTTGACTATTTGGACTTAAATTTGTGATGACTTTAATATATTGGTGTGTTTTGGTTTTATATATGTTGGATTTTTTTTTTGTAATACGTAGTAGACTCTTACGTTTCATTTACGTTTTACGATTTTACGCTTTTGCTCACCCTTACCGTTTCTATGTAGACTTTACGTCTTAACAACGATCATAACAGAAATATTGTACAATACAATCCTAGCTATACATGTGGCATATGCTAGCTGTCATATACAAGAGAAATACTCATTTCTATTTACAAACACTAATCAACTGCTAATCCTAACATTCCCCCTCAAACGGGAGGGTGTTGCACATACTCCAAGTTTGTTTCTAAAATAAGAAAATTGAGAAAATGATAATGCTTTAATAATACAATTAGCTACTTGAAGAGAAGAAGGTACATATCTAACACTTATGGATCCAGATAACACTTGATCCCGGATGAAATGAGCATCAATTTCAATGTGTTTACTTCGAGCATGATGAACGAGATTAGAGGCAAGAGCCTGAGCACTAAGATTATCACACCAAATAATTGAAGGTTGCTTAGCAAAGAGACCTAGTTCTAACATTAGAGAACTTAACCATTTAATTTCAGCTGCCCTATCTGACAAAGATTGATATTCTGATTCTGAACTTGATCTTGAAACCACTTTTTGCTTCTTTGAACACTAGACACAAGTGTACCACCCAAATATACACAGTAACCACCCATGGACTTTCTGTCATCTATGTCTATGGCTTAATCAGTGTCTGTAAAAGCCATCAAGCGAAGTGTTCTAACAGGTTGAATGTGTAAACTATAGTGACAAGTTCCCTTGAGATACCTTAGAATTCTCTTAACCCCTTGAAAATTCACCTCAGTAGGTGCATCCAAAAATTGACCGAGCTTGTTCACTGAGTAAGCTATGTCTGGTCTCGAGGTGGTTAAGTATTGAAGTGATCCTATTGCCCTCCTATATAATGAAGGATTAGGCAGAAGTTTTCCATAAGCAATTGAAAACTATTTACTGGTGATCATGGGTGTTGGGACAGGTGCATAATCATACATATTGAATCTCTTCAACAAATCCAAAATATATTTGGTTTGATTAACATAAATCCCATGACTATCTCGATGAATCTCCAATCCCAGAAAATAATAGAGAGAACCCAAATCTTTGAGTGAGAAGACAATATTCAGTTTGGTAATAAACTTTCGAACAAAGACTGAATTATTTCCAGTAATGAGTATATCATCAACATAAATCAAGATAAATACTAGAGTGTGCTTCGTTCTAAGGAAAAATAAGGAGATATCACTCCATGCGTTCTGAAAGCCCCAACTCAGTAACATGTTACGCAACCTCTAAAACCAGACTCGTGGAGCTTGTTTAAGACCATAAATGGCCTTGGTGAGTCTACAGATGATATTTGGATGCTTAGAGTCACGAAAGCTTGGGGGCTGAGTCATAAAAACTTCCTCCTTGAGTTAGCCATTAAGAAAAGCATTGTTGACGTCTAGTTGTCTAATACTCCACTTGAAAGTTACAGCTAAAGTGAGGATGAGACGAATGGTGGTTGACTTCACAACTAGACTAAAAGTTTCTCCATAATCTATCCCAGCAGACTGTTGAAAGCCTTTGGCTACCAAACAAGCTTTATGCTTTAGGATAGAGCCATAAGCTTTAAACTTAGTTTTAAACACCTATTTGCAATCAACCAATTTCAGACCTTGATGTGGCACCAGGACCCATGTACGATTTCGACAAAGAGCATCATATTGTGTCTTTATAGCTTCAAACCAGTGAGGAGAGGCTAAAGCTTTTGGAATCGAACTACGTATAGTAGCGTGGGAAAGCTGCTGAGGAGTTTCAGTAGAAAACATACCTATAAAGGGGTATTTGGGTTTGGAGATTCCAGATTTGGCTCTGGTAGTCATAGGGTGGCAATTGGTAGGGAAGGTAGAAGTAGAAGATGGCGTATCGGAAGAAACAGAGAGGGTAGAGGGCATAGTCGAATTGGAAAGAGAAGTTGAGAGGGATGACAAAGGGGTGTCAGACAGAGAAGGACTGAGGATTGGAGAAGAAGCAGAGTCTGGACGACGTTGGGAGATTGGTGGTGAATGAATGGGATTGTGTAGATCAGTCAGGTGGCTCGTTATTTGTGGGTTGGTGATGGGAGTATTTGGGCTTGAAGGAGTGTTAGGGCTGGACAAAGGAGTGGGGCAGGAGACATGAGAGTTGTGGATATTGGACTTGGGTATAAGCTGAGAAGAAATGGGCTAAGAGGAGATAACAGCATTCCCACGTCAGTGACCATCAACAATTAATGGAGAAATTGGTTGGACATCATTTGTTGGGCCTGGTGTTGAGCCTGATCCATTTTCAAATCCTGTATGGAAAGGAAATGAAGTAGTGTCAAAAATTACATGCCTAGATACATAAAATTCTTCCAGTTGGGCTAAGACATTTGGACCCTTTTTGATTAGCAGCTGGGTCTAGGTAGACACATTTTTTACTGTGATATTTCAGCTTGTGAGAATTATAAGGCTTCAAACAAGGATAACAAGTGCACCTAAACGGCTTTAATGGGTGATATTCAGGCTCTTTTTGATATAGACAAGCAATGGGAGACTTTCCTTGCAATGTAGGAGTAAGAAGGCGATTAATTAAGTAAACAGCCATGTGAAAAGCTTCAAACCAATAGGCTAAAGAAATTTTAGCTTGAGCTAAAAGGGTCAAACCCATTTCAACAATGTATCTATGTTTTCATTTTGCTCTACCATTTTGTGAAAAGGTATAGGGACACGTGAATCACATTATTATACCAGAATTTGCAGCAATATGTATGAGAGGTTTATACTCGGTGCCATTGTCACACTGAATGAACTTGATCTTGGTTTGAAATTGGTTCTCAACCATTTGTTGAAAATGTTTAAAAACAATGACTGTTTCTCCTTTGTGCTTGAGAGGATATAGCCAAGTATATCTACTAAAGTCATCAACAAAGTGAATATAATAATAATAACCATGAACAGATTGTGTAGGTGAGGGTCCCCATAAATCAATGTGCACAAGTTCAAAGGGAGAGGAAGCATGAGATAGAGATTTTGAGAAGGGTAACTTTCTTGATTCTCCAAATTGACAAGCCTCACAAACAAAACTATCACGAATTTGGATTTTGACATTACAATTATTTAAAACTTGTAAAACTTTGTTACTTGGATGACCAAACTTGTAATGCCAAGTAAGGAAATCTTCATCATGTGGAGACCCTATTGCAACATTGGCTTTAAAATCAACTTTACTCATTGGATATAGTCCTTCCCTTGGAGTTCCCTTCATTAGTAGGTGGCCTGTTCGATTGTCCTTCACAACACAACCTTCATTAGTAAATAAGACTGATACAGGATTATGAGAAACTAGATGATGCACACTTAACAAATTCTTAGAAATGTGAGGAACAAGCAAAACATCTTTAAGACAAAGGTTAGATCTAGAGCAGGGAATTGAGGCAGTACCAATACTAGATATTTGAGATTTAGAACCAGTGCAAGAAATTAAATTAGCCTTACCAACTGGTTTCATAGAATAAAGCTGAGAGGAGTTGCCAACAACATTGTGATTAGCACCACTGTCCATGTACCAATCTGGATCAGCTACTATTTCAGAATCAGCATAGTAAAACTGTGGAAGAGAATGAGTTGGGGGCGAAACTTTTTGTCAAATCTTTTGAAGCAATTAGACACTCTATGCCCTGAGCGCTTACACAAATCACAATAGGGTCGCCCAGAGTTATTGCTGTTATTCAAACGTCCCTTGGAGCGTCTGCCACCACCATTTCGTCCTCCACACCCCTGACAATGACCAGGAGAACTATTGGAAAAGAGAGCAGAGTCAGGGTTCTTAGCTACAAAGTTTGCTGAAGCTTGAATCGAGAGAGAGGAAAATTGATTCAGCTGGTCTAGACGACTTTCGAAGGCCAGAAGCGCCGATTGGACATCGACCCACGACAAACCATCTTGATCGATGAGTTTCACCACTATTGGATTGTACTTACCATCAAGATCGTTCAAGGTGTACAACACTAGTTTATCAATAGAGATTGGAGCACCAGCCAGGGCCAAATGGTTAGCTATAAGTTTCATCTTCGACAGGTATTCGGTCATAGAGAGACCATTCTTTTTGGTGTTGTGAAATTCTGAGTGATAGACCATGATTCGGGCCTTAGACACTGGAGAAGTGAGAGCTTGCCTTGGTCCAAAATTATAATAACATAAAATTGTTTGAATTACTGAAATTCAAAATAACCAAATTTGGAAGTTGTTAACACCCCCAAATTTCCAACAATTATAATAATATAAAAAGATTGCAATAATTTTTTTATGAATAATTACCGGTCAAAATTCAAAATAATCAAATTTGGCTAAACGCCTATGTGTGTCCTCGAACTTGGACTTTGATCCCTCTACATGCACTTGTAGGCCCTAGGCATCGTGCCTAGGTCAAGTCCTCTCCAATTCATCAACATCAAACATGCTAGTCTATTAGAGAAGTGCAAGGCTAACTTATTACATTAACATAAATCCAAAATTTAAATAAATATGCTTTATTCAAAGCATAAGAAGGATTAAAAAAAAACTAGCTAGAATTAACTGAATGTTCTTCCTCACTTCTCACTACTAGCCCCAATCTTTGGAACCTATTTCACTGAAAATCTGATCTCCCGAAGGATCATCGCAACCACATAAATACAAAAATCAGCAAAGCTGGTAATCCTAATCAAAACAAAGATAATATAGTGAAAATAAAATATTTACATAAAAATATCATTCATATATAACCAAAAGAAAAATGTCAATTTCGTTATTTTTTATTAAGTTTAATTAGTGGGAAGAGAACCATAGTAGACCCGAGAAACCTTGCTAGCCTACCCCGGGAAACCCTGTCAGACACAATTAATCAAATTGGCCATAAAACATCTCTTCCTAGTGTGCACACTCCTTCCCAAAGTTGCTATTAGTGTCCCGAGAAATCCTGCCAAACACCACTTTGGGAAGAACGGATAATATTTGTTCACATCATATAATATATCGGAGGCATAAAGCCTAAGGGTTGTGTTTATCACTTTAGGAGGTACCATCCCAAAGCTATCATTCCATTGTTAAATTATTTCAAATACACGCATAATAAAATTCTCAGACTATTTTCAGTATGTGTAATCAAATATATATAATAATAAAAATCCATAACTCCTACATGAGAGCATGGATCTTAATTTCATAAACCCAAGAGCTATAACTCTTTATGAGTGCTCGTGAGTTTTCCCAAATGTAATCATTGAAATTTTGTCTCTATTTTATCATGAGATTTCCCAAATTAAACTACAAAGTAAATACTCATAGGTTCCAATAAGGTTGTCATGAAAAATTCCCAGGACCATCATTTAAACCCTAGCTCTACTCATTATCCCTTTTTGGCTTTACTTGCTATAAGGTTATCATAAGAACTCATAACTCTTATGGTACTCATGATAATAAATATTATTTAATGTTTTTAGACTTCTAATCATGTGATTAAAATAATTGGTACTTATAAGAACTTCAAGTGGGCAATCCTGCTACTGCATTACCATGAACAAATTCACTGCTTCTTTCAAATTCTTTGCCTTACAGTGTCCACTAATAAGTGTGTTGTAGCACCATTCTTTCTCAATTCATTAAATAAGCATATCGCCTTATTGCTAAGTCATGTTAGGTAGGACACCATTCTTTCTCAATTCATTAAATAAGCAATCATTCAAAACATATATGCTAAAATATAAGAGTTTAGGGAAGAGAATATGCAAACAGAGATCGCCTTCCCAATATCATTACTTATACAAAAGCCCTTCAATATTTGGTTTACATTAGACACGTGAATTTTAAAACCACGTTTGATTATCATCCCCAAGACCCCTTCACTCTCTAATGCTAAGTAACTCGAGTTACCCTTCGTAACTCGAGTTATGTTTGAGCGCCAACGTTCTGATTGCTTTCTGTCTGAAGACTCGAGTTATCTTGCCCAACTCGAGTTAAACCAGTTCATTCACTTATGCTTGTTAGCATTGTCATTGATCCTCAATCCGAGCTTTTGATCAACTGAAACTTGCTCATGAAGATTATTAATAACATTGAGAAGCATAGCAAGTAATAATCAATTGATAACAATAAGATCGAATTCTCGAGACGTTGTAAACATTGCTCGCTACTTTGTTCGTTCGAGTTAAAATCTCTTCCCAATATTCATTCTTCTCTGCTCTGCCTCTCTCGATTGACATTGACTCAACTTTTCAGTCCTAAACTTGAGTTATCCAAGCCTAGTTAACAACTCATTCCAAGCTCATTGTATGTTGAGCGTTTTTGAACCATCTTGAATTTACTGTAACTTTTGAAGGCCATATCTCCATGGTCTAAACTCCGTTTTGCTTGGTTCAAATCTTGATGGAAATAATTTTGAGTCTTCTTTCATATGCCACCAATTTCAGCTCAATCCTATTTGTATTTTGTGAGATACACTCAAAACATCAAAGCTATGTCTGCATTGTGGCGTGATTTTCAGTCCCAACTTCTACAATTCATAGATTCTTGATCTGAACTCCTTTGGGCTTGGATTTTATATAAAAATGACGCATTGGGAGTCTAGTTTCATATGCCACTAGTTTCACCTCAATCCGATCTATGGTTTGTGAGATATCATCGAAATACCCGACCTCGCCAAATAAACACGAAACAGAGGTGAACGAATGAGTTCTTTGAAATACATTGTAACTCGAGTTACTAGTGAAAACTCGAGTTACACAACTCGAGTTACTTAGTGATAACTCGAGTTATATCAGTCCAAAAAAACCAGAAACGCTGTAACAAAGTGGTTAACTCGAGTTGCAACCTCATGACTCGAGTTGGATCATCCCGAAGCTCCATTTTGCTTATTTTAACTCCGAATTGAGCCATTCCAACTTCCATTTGATCGTGGAGACTCCTAGAATCAATATTGGAACTTGTATAATAATATTCTCATTACATTCATCAAGTTCTTCCTTCTTCCATCTCTCATCTTGATCATTCTTCATCATTTAACTTGGACTCATTATTCTCTCGCAGCCTTCTACCTTCTTTAATATCCATAAAGTGATGAAGCTTCATTCCAACTTCGCTTATCATAGAGACTTCCAAGATCACAAGAACTTGAATGTTGATATTCCTATTTTGTGCAAGTTCTTTTGATAACATCTTTCTCCAGTCTCTTCTCTTCTTCTTGGTTATACTCCAAAATCTATTGATAACATATTACTTCCTTGACAACCTCTGCAAGTCTTTCTTTCCATTAATCCCTTATCTCCTTCTTGAATATTCTTCTTAATTTAACTTGAAATAATCTACATTAAATATAGCAGTTAGTCAATGTAGGAGATAACTATATTACTCAATCTTTTTGCTTTTAATAATGGCATCTATATAAGACATCATCAAAACTAATCATAACCAACAAGTCAGGCCTATGGTTATTCACAAAACTCTCAATCAAACTGCTATATGATGTAAACCTTGGCAAGACGCCGACAACGCTCATCTTCGAATAAACCAATAAGACCAAGGCTTGACATAAATATGAAAGACATGATCATTGCGGGAAATAGAACCGCCAATATGAGGAGCGAGAAGCAGTTTTGATATTATCATAATCGCTATAGCTAATTCAAAAGCTCAAAATAAGAGATTAAGACTAACCCTGAAATCGTTGATTATGTATCATTCAGATGTTCATGGGAAATTCCCACGATCTACTCATTAAAATACATTAGCGGATTTAGGATTACCTGGTGTCCATTTTTGCTAATCTCATTGAAGAATAATTTGATGCAGAGTAAAAATAGAGAAGTATTAAGGGTTAGCTAGGGTTAGGCTAGACCTCTATTTATAATTTAAAATTAAAGTTTAGCTATGGTCCGGGCTCTTTTACTATTGCTAACTCATTAGTAGGTTATATAACAATAACAATATTATTAAAGTTCTAAATTTTAGTAATAATAATCTGGGGTATTACACCACGTCTTGGGTCATGGTGTTGTGAAGCCAACCCATGAGCATCCTATCAACGAAGTACCATTCTTCAAACTCCGGATTCGGAATCACCGTGTTGGTATTTGGAAAGACGGTGGTGAACTGAGGAATAGAGTAATCAGCATCAATGTGCTTTCCCAAACGATTTCCTTCTATTAGAGGCAACATGACGAACTCCCGAGACGAGGTAGTTAGATCGATCCAACTTGATGGATGAGGTTTGGCTGGACGACTGAAAAAGAGCATATGTTTTTGAGTAGTTGGAGATGAGTAGAGTGTCGGTGCGAGGTGAGCCAGAGGAGGCCATTGCAGAGAAATGGAGAAAGAGAAAAGAATAAAGGTAAAGGAATCTTGGGTCTGGTACCAAGATAGAAAAGGACAATAGTAGTGGAAATGAATTGTCCAAAGGATGCAATCCTCCTCTGGTCACTGTGCTGTATATATACTGAATGATGATAACAGAAATATTGTACAATACAATCCTAGCCATACATGTGGCATATGCTAGCTGTCATATACAAGAGAAATACTAATTTCTATTTACAAATGCTAATCAACTGCTAATCCTAACAGTTTTGGTTAGACTATAAGAAGTTACTCCCTCGATCCTTTTGAATTTGTTTCAATAATAAATGTAATTTTCTCATTTTGTCCTTTATAATTATTATATTATATACATTCTCTTTCATCTTTTTGACATTATTACTCTCTTTCTCTCTCTTTCTCTCGCACCATTTGTAAATAGGGGCATTTTTTAGGATTAAAATTAAACTTCTTACATAATTATTACATTTAATTAGTTTTAACTGTTTTTTAAGAATATTGTGATTCAGTTGAAAAACTCTTATATATGGACGAAGAAGTATGAATTTTAACCATAAACTGACGCTTACCAAAATCAAGGGCATAACACCTTTTTTTAGAAAGGACTAAAACTTAATGTAAAACATAAAGACTCGAGTTATAATTAGAAAGATATAATAAAGTTGAATTTTTAATTTGACTTGATGTAAAAGAATATGAATCAAGTTAAAGCTAAAATTTTTCGAAGAGTAAGAGAACTTTAACTCCATGTAGAGTTCGTATTTACTAGGCAGTTAAAGTTGAAAAATCACCTTGTTTTGAAGTTATTAGAAAGATGTTCTTATATACTACGTATTTTTTTTTATTAAGAGCAATATTGTCATTCAGATAGTTTTTCCACATATCTTACTAATATTTTCAATCTACCAAATATAAATCTCTCATCAAACCATTTTCCATTTAGTGCACACCAAACATCTCTCAGTAAAAAATTTTCTATTCTCTTTCTTTTCATAACAATCAATTCTTCCAACTAAATCTTTGAATTTTTTTTTATCTTCCAACTAAATGAGTTCTGATGTTAAAAAAAAAATTATTTCAAATGAATATTTATATTTTTAGTTTTATATACAATTTAAAAACCAGATTTTTTCCAATTCTCTCTCTACTACTATAGGTGCTGCGAAGACGCTACTTTTCAATTCTCTCTACGCTACAATAGGTGCTGCGAAGACTAGCCCGGGAAAACGGAAAACACTTCAAGACTTCACCGAGACCTACTCTTGCGATCCAAGCCTGTCTGCTTCTGGTTCTTCTTGTTCATCCTTCTGAATTGATCGAAATTGACGAAGCATTGCAATGTCGAATCCCAGATCAAGTCCAGACTCTTGGAATTGCATGCTTCCAGGACCTCCAAGCCGCAACAATTTTGGATCCGCAGACTTGAGCTCCCATGATCTTCTTGCATTCCCTTCCGGCAGCTCCGTTTCCGTCGTCGACACTCGCTCTATGCAGTTGGTCTCCGCCATTCCAATGCCGCCACCGTCTTCGCCGTCTTCATCTTCCACCGCTCCACCTCTTTCCCCATTTGTTACCTCTGTACGCTGGATCCCACTTCCTCTGAATCGCGACCTTCTATCCACAGAGCCTTCCTCTTCCCACCTTCTACTAGCCGCCGGTGATCGTCAAGGACGCATTGCGTTGCTCGATTTCAGACTCAAGACCGCTGTTATGTGGTTCGAGACAGATTCCAAACTCGGAATTCAAGACCTGTGTTGGGTTCAAGCTCGACCCGACTTTTACTTCCTTGTTGCTGTCAACGGACCGTCTACGATTTCCATTTTTAACACGTTGACTGGTCGGTGTGTTTGGAAGTACGACGCATCCCCTGAATTCTTCTCTTGTCTTCGCCGGGACCCTTTGGATTCTCGCCACATCTGCGCACTTGGGCTTAAAGGCTTTCTCTTAAGTATTATGATTCTTGGTGAAAGTGAAAGCAACTTTGTGATAAAGGATTTTCAGATACGGACCGATTGTAGCGAACTGAATAAGCTGGAGAGAGATGCGAGTGATGTGTCAACGTCGCCTGCATCGGCGTTGTTTCCGCTTTACATGGCGAGGCTTGCGTTTTCCCCGCAGTGGAGGCACATATTATTTATCACATTTCCGAAAGAGTTGATTGTGTTTGATTTGCAATACGAGACCACTCTTTTTACTGCTACATTGCCTCGTGGTTGCGGCAAGTTTATTGAAGTTTTGCTTGATCTAAACAACGAGTGGATGTATTGTGCTCATCTTGATGGCAAGCTCAGCACCTGGCGTCGGAAACCGTAAGCATTTCTTGCCTTGAATTATGAATATTTGGATGTCTCTCTTCTTAATCATTTGTGAATTATGCATACATCGTCAAAGACAGCAACTATCAGCTATTGGGGGTTATAACGAGAGATCAATAAAACAATGCTATGACGACCATACAGGCAAGAGCCATGAATGCAAAAAGTAAAATTTTCTGGCGTCCTGGCTTGATAACACATCTTAATGACTGTTAAGACAATTATTTGTTTAGAATCAATTTTGAGGGAGTGCTGACGGGTAATTCAATATGTAATCGTACGGAATACAGTGTCTATACAATCTTTTAAAACTGGGACTGATTTGCATCACTGGGAAGGGTAAAGGTGTGCTAGCGGCATGCATCCTAAATAATGATAAGCGTTACGGACACTACTGCCTTTGATCGTTAAAGAAATAGTCATTAACAAATGAATTAAAATGCAAATGACTTAAGAAATATAAAGAAAAATATATCCTAATTCCTAATTGAAGAACGCAGTGGAATGAAGGGGCAAGTATTCTTGTAGCAATACCATTCTAACAGATCTTGAACTTTTTTCTCCTGATGATTCTTGGCAATGTTAGAAATACTAAATATTAAATAATTTTTTTAAGTTCCGCAGATTATCACAAAAAAGAAGGTATTCTGTAATTGATATGCTAGCATTTTCACACTGGCGAATAAGATACTTTACTATCCTGGATTTCCATGCGTAGAATGTCAATCTCTAGGGAATATCGGGTGCATTCATGTTCTTGAGCATTAAAAACAATACTTTGATTCACAAAAAAAGGAAAACAAGACCTGTTAAATGTTATTGTGAAGAGTGGGGCAGGATGTGGGCAAGTGAATCCTCCTGATGTAGTAGGGGGGAAAACTTTCTGGTGTGTTGGTGAATTGTCAAGAAAAGATGTTAAATCTATGTAATGGCTTTCATAAATTGTCAAAGGAAAAGAAACAAAATAACGATCATATAGTAGATTATAGAATAGTTATAAATCTTCTATCTTAAGCTATTTTGAGGAGGTCTTTGTCATCAATTCAACTGTAGCTAAGTTCAAAATCAACTTTTGACTTACCTGCGTTTCTTTTGTTCTGTTCAACCATTTTGGCGCTCTGTATTATATGTACTTTTCACTATGCAATTTTGTACCGTGTTTGTTTTGTTTTTTGGAAAATCTGTAATCAGACCTTCCAGGACACTTTTAGACTAGGGGTGTTGGGTTTGCACCAAGTATTTAAGACCCACAGCATCTTTTATTTTGTCCTAGTAAATGCTACATCTTTTTTAAATTTGACACATCATACATGAATCTTACAAATATTCAAATGTCCTGCACAAAAATGCATGCAAAAACATAGACAACTGTTGGAACTTAAGTTCCCCCTCCTCCATTTCCTCATATTATATGTCTACATGTCATTACAGAGGGGAACAGGTGTATACCATGAGTTCCATGGAAGAGTTAATGCCCTCACTTGGTACCTCTGTCCCTTCCCCTTCAGTACTTGCTGTGCTTTTAAGCCAGTCAAATTCCATTCTTCAGAACATTGCAAAGACTAATGCGCCTAGTTCTACTCACCTCAACAAGGATCCTGATAATCCTTTTGATTTCTGCGACAAGTCTTTTATGGTTTCCGAGACGCATTTGATCTTTATTTCTGATGATGGAAAATTATGGAACTGGATCTTGACTGCTGAAGGGAAACCGCACACTCAGAAGGATGATAAGAAGTCAGATTTGGTCAATGATGACAGCCCAGAATCATTAATTGGGACCAGTGCTAATGCCACAATACCTTCTAAAAGCTGCCTATCAAGCTCATCCTTCAACCCAGAAAATATTATTCTAAAGGTAAGAATGTGTCTATATAGGAGTTTGTACCTGACATTTATGGGTTCACATTGCCTAGTCAAATTGCGTTGATATGAAGTACACAACCTATAATTTTATTTCTTCTTTTAATATTAATATTATAGCATTGCTATAGATTCATGTGGGCAATTATTGAGCGCATCATGCTGGCCCGTTATGTTCTTGCATTTAGTTCCTTTTATCTCTCGTAATGTATAGGGATTCTTTTATTGTTTTTATTCTAGAACCTAGATTGATTGCATTTTATTTTCCTTGATTATTTTCAATGTTTTATTTTTTGGATTTGAATAGCAAGTCGTTTTTTACCTTTTCCACTTTAAAACATTGTATCAAAATACATTGAATTGATAAAATAAATCCAGCATTTTGAGTTTGTTCATTAAATTCATGATATCTTTCAATGTTTTATATGTTGGATTGGTCATTGAACTAGTGAAACTGAAAACACATGCTTCCGGTTTATTGGTTTAACTGAGGTTGAATTAGTAATATGTGTGTGTGTGTGTGTTTGTGTTTTTTTTTTTTTAATATTAAAATTCTAAGATAATAAAATGATGAATCAATAACAACAGCCAATGTCTTTCGCCCAAGAGAAGAAAATTACAATGTCAATGTTAAATATTTCTTAGATTCTATAGTTGGTTACTGGTGCATCCTATTTACTAGTATACCCCACCAATTGAGAAGGCCAGAACAAATAATTAAAGCCAACTGTTGAAGCAAACTGCACCTTTCCCTCTCTTGGAATGATAATATGATTTGAAGCTTACGGATTATGACAGATGAAAAAGAGTTTGGATACTAATGGGGAAGGATTCATAAATGACGGGAGTTCAAAATTAACGAACATTTGATGAAAACATGGGTAAGGTTCTACCCTCAAACCAATAATTAATAATTAATGGTGCAATTTATTGAATTAGTTACTAATCAAGAGTAATCTACCTTTGCTATTTAAGTGGGACATGGTAGAAATATGGATTATTCATGTACCTCTCTGTATGCCTAAATGCTTGTGCGCTCTCATGTGTTTGTAATATGGCGCTGTCTGCATTGTTGGTTCTTTTGGCCATCTATATTATATACATGTGTAAAAGTAAGTCTTGAATACCATCCCTTACCAATCTACTTGCCTCCTTTTAGTCAATAATTGTCAAGATTGGAAATGAAGATTAGCTGGGTACAAGGGATGTATCTTTCCTTGAGGGAGACAGTAGGAAAACACATTTTTCTCATTATTCAGAGTGGCATAATTCTTAATGCCTATGTGCATATACTGGGGACTTCCAGATAGTCTTTATTTTATTTATTTCTTTATTCTGCTGTGAATTGCATCTAAGTTCCAAACGCAACCAATATTACTTGGTTTGTCAATTAAAATATACTGAAATTAAACTCAAATTTTTGCAAAACTGACAGACATCTGATAGTAGCTTTCCCTTTTTGTTATGTTGCAGATGAGCTTAGTTGGACAGCTTCAGCTGCTTTCTTCGACGGTGACTACGTTGGCAATACCGATTCCTTCTCTAATGTCAACTTTGGCCCGTTAGTTTATGTTCTAAAAATTCTACATATTTTATTATGTTCGGTATGGCCTTTTGATAGGGGCTGCATTCATACCATGTTTTCTATGTTAATTAGTGTGTCATTTTATGTGAAGGTGGAGGAAACCATCCTGCTGTAGCTGTTCCTTTGGTTGCTTTGGGAACTCAAAATGGGAATATTGATGTAATTGATGTCTCTGCTAATGCTGTTGCTTCAAGTTTATCTGTGCATAATGGTACCGTTAAGGGACTACGATGGTTAGGAAATTCTAAGCTGGTATCATTTTCTTATACCCAGGTAAATTTATAATTAATTCATTTTGGAATTTTTGTGTGTCGTCTATCTGCATGATAAGGGTTACAAATTATGCATATTACTCAATCCACCCTTCTTTAGTTTGTTTTTTTTTTTGTTTTTTTAAACTTTTAGTTGTCTCTATTTTCAAAACTATATGTTTGAAATGTTCTGACAATATCTGGAATTAGGTTAATGAAAAAGCTGGAGGATTTATAAACAAGTTAGTTGTGACCTGCCTTCGAAGTGGACTTCATAGGAATTTTCGAGTCCTGCAAAAGCCAGAGCGTGCACCAGTAAGAGCTTTAAGAGCATCATCATCCGGAAGGTGAATCTCAAATCCACATTATGCTTTATGAATAATTAATGAATCTTATTGAACGATAATTTTTGAATATGCATGGATTATGGACTGAATTTATGGGGAACTCTGTAACTTCAAATGCTGATGGGCGATTCCAAAATAAAAATAAAAATAATTATAGAGAGGTATTAATCTTTCCATGTTAAATATCACAGTAGACTATTTACAATACTTAATAGAGCAGAGGAAGGAGGAAAGGATTACATGAGAGTAA
This sequence comes from Acacia melanoxylon, assembly GCA_019022615.1. NCBI lineage: Eukaryota > Viridiplantae > Streptophyta > Magnoliopsida > Fabales > Fabaceae > Acacia > Acacia melanoxylon. Next base: position 4,042,200 of record JAFJYJ010000030.1, on the reverse strand, counting down.
ATGCAGGAGGTTGCAGACTAAAGGAGGGAGATCCTATAATATTTAGATAGTAAATTCCCCATATTTTCCCTAATCTTCCTCCTGTTAATGATCTAATCATTAAGTATAACAATCTATCCTTGGGGGATACTTTAATGATGGTGGAAGGAGATGATGGGGTTGCCAGGGGGAACAATTGTGTCTGAAAATTTTCATTCTCAGGAGATTGGTTGTGTGGGAATATTATATTATATCATTCTCCCTAGGTTGTAACCTCTCCTTTATTCTCTCCTTGTTTCTCTTCTAAATTTCCTCCATAAGTTACTCCTTTATTTTCTCCTTAATTTGTTTAGTTTTATCTCTCTACTTATTATATAAGTAGGTATTGTATCACAACATTTATCAATGCAATGAGAATACAATTCTTCTCTCATAAATTCCACAGGTTGCAATCCCGAGGGTTGGGGACTTGAGTTTGAGTAATCCATGTAGGAGGCATCAGACCTACTTTAGGATAAATTGAGTTTAGGGTGTAGTGGTGGTGATTGCGGGTTGTTCACGGTGGTTGGCTTATGGTGTAGTGGTGGTGCTTCCATATTTTATTTTTCTATTTTTTTGGCAATAATCTGTTGCAATTATAATTAGATAAGAAAAGGGTGGTCCAGTCCATAAGCTTCCCACCAGGTAGGGTTTAGGGAAGGTCAGATGTACCGTGTACGTAGCCTCACCCCCTCAAGCAGAGAGACTATTTCCAAGGTTTGAACCCATGGCCACTTGGTCACATAGCAGCCATATATTATATAAAACTTATTCAAGTATTGCCATGACATACCATACATGTTTTTTATACCCATCCCTATTCCCAATCCTTTAAAATTCATCGTGTACCTAATGTAGCCTAGGAGTTCAAAGTCCTGAACTTCCGTGTCCTTGCAAACACCTTAAGGTTTGATTATTTCTTTTGTGTACCTCCTTTGTAATGATGATGTTATCCATGCACCCATTGAGTGTAACAATTTATCCTTGGGGGACACTTTCATGAATATTGTGTGATTGACTTGATCCTGGGGATCCCCGTGCATCTTATTTGCTTTGATGAACCTCTCAAACTGCACTCTAGGGGATGGTTTGCTGACACATTACAATGGAAAGATGTATCAAACAGCAAGCACCAAACATGCAAATTGCCAACGGTTTTCAATAATTGATTAAGCTTTTGAATTCGTCTTCCTGGCACATTTACTGTATCTTTCTTTTTCCCCTTACGTGTTAATGCAAAACTTATAATTAATATTCACTTAAAAATATGAACAATTTTGGACAAGTCAGACGCAGTATAACGATTTTATGAAAAACAGTTTTAATGGAAATTGTTGAGGAGCAGTAGGTTTATATATGTTTGCGAATTAATGAAACCGGGCTTAATATAATACTATTTTGCTTTTAATTTTATCATAAATTGTGCTTTATATCTACTTTTGGTTTCTAATATTTTAATATCCACAATAATGTAGGTACCTTGTCATTTTGCTTCGTGATGCACCTGTTGAAGTTTGGGCAATGACTAAAAATCCCACTATGGTATGTTGGCAGATGAACTTAAACCTCTCTAGAGTCTGTCTATGGATGTTTTTGATTGAGCTACGGAGGAATCTGATAGAATGCCGGATTAGCATGAGATAATGGAAAGTTGTGGAAAGTTAGCGATTTTAGGAATAAATATTTAGTAATATTATTTTAGATATTTTTTATTTTATTTAGAGTATTTTCTGAGTTGTTAGTGGTCCTTAAGTTTAAGCTTGGTGGGTTAGTTACTTGCATATTAAATTAATATTTATATAGATATTTACTTCCATTATCTGTATCGTGGATTAATGGGATAAATTTATGAGTATTTTTAGGGAGTCATTGTTATATTTTTTATCCATAAATATGGAGTTCCAGTTCATGTAAAATTGAGTCTGGAATATATAAAAAATTATTTGAGAATTACTTCTCTAATTACGGGAGATTCTCCTTGGGCTTTATTAGTCTATGGGTTAAGATTCTGGCTAATCTTCTACTAAAGATTTATCCTTTTCTTTATTAATTATGAGATTAGATTCTAATTTCATAATTTAATAAAGATTTATCCTTTTGTTTATTAATTATGAGATTAGATTCTGATTTCATAATTTAATAAAGATTTTTCCTTCTAATTTCTATCCTTTGGTCTCTATCAGAAGCTTGATTGAAACTATTGATTAGATTCTGATATTTGCATTCCTGCAGTCCTTGCTAACCCATGAAACTCGTTTTTCAAAGAATGTATCAATTTTTGGGCCAAAAAATGCATTAATTTCTTTGAATATGGAATTCTTTCTCTATTTACATTGGTAGATGCATTAATCTGGAATTTTTCCGAAAGTAAATGAAAACCTTGTGATTATTCAATGCACCTTTGTACAGTATCAACATATATTTTCTGTTGTTCCCATGGACATTAAATTAGGAATGCTTTAGAGCAATCTCTAATTTCCATAGTCTTATATCAGGTCCTATATGCTGGGATAGTGGCTGAATACTTAGCCTTTTTTTATACTAGTTATCATCACTAGGAATGTTGAATGATTGTGGGTAAGGTATGGAGGATATTGTAGTCCCAATCCTTGTACTCATCTTGTAGGTGTGTTTTGTAATGGGTAGGCAGAAGTAAGTCCAGGGAAATTTTTGTTTTGTTTTGTTATTTATCTAGTTTTTAAGTTGAGACTTATTTTGAGAGCTTATTTCTATAAAATCACAAAAAGGAATCAAAATATCTCAAGCAACTAGTAGTATAATTCAAAACCAATGAATCATTATTTTGGATGTATATTTTTAAACTTTTATTTAATACGTCTAATTGGCATTGTTATATAAATATAAATTATGTTTAATTATAAATAAATCTATTTAAATTAAGTGTTTGGGGCAGCTATCTAATTGATGACGAAAGCGCAGTTGGTGCTGATGAAGCATTGTCAGAGTTATTAGTGGATTAGGCCATATGAGCAGAACCACTACGCTGCTCATGTAGCTAACTTCACATAGTGATAAGGTTAGTTGTTGTTTTACTGCAATAAGTGAGATATGAAGTAAAAATTGGGATGTGTGTGAATAAATGAATAGTATCCCACACACTCCCATACATAGCATCTGGCATCATCATTGTCAAACTGATGGTGTTGAATACTTAAGACTATCCTCTCTAGGTGCTAAACTTCTCCTGTTTGACTCTATATATATGGCTACTACATTTGATTCACCATTACCCAAAGAGGAACCAAAATTGAGATAATAAAAATTAATCCATTTCAGCCCAATTGATCTTCAATTAGGCTGCAAAAATCTGCACAAAATAAAATAATATTCAATAGCCACATGTGCAAAAATATTAAATGGAAAATTTAATCATAAATGTCCAAGATTTAACCAATTAATTTCCAAAAAATATAAAATGGCTAATAAAATTAAATAGAGTCTAATTAAAGCTCAATTAGCCACAATTCATCACTAAAAAGACGAAGTGCAGAGGATAAATTTACACTCACACACACGAGATTTATCACATGAAACAAAACATGCTATCCTGGTTGGAGGGATCTGAATATGGAGCTAATGACCCAGTATATATGTAAAATCATGTGGATCTATCAACTTCTAAAGGAAGGTGGTGTCAAATCTTGATTGCCTACAAAGCTATGGTGCGACAACCATACGGCTCATCATATTGCCTCTAACCGTCTCTTTCACTAACGAACTAAGAATATTTAGATCAATTGCCTTTTTGTTCATTGGAAGCTACAAGAGAAAGTCATATCTATAGGTTGTGTGAAGGCTATATCAACTGGGGGATATATTCACCAAAGCTTTGAATGGTTCCAGAATGGATTACATGTAAAACAAGTTGGGCATGATTAACATGTATGTTCTAACTTGGGGAGTGTTATGTATTTGATGTACATTATTGAAGGAATATTATGTATTCAATCAAGAGAAATTTTAGGAGATTTTTTTGCTCAAAAACTTGTATATAAGCCTATCATATATGATGAATAAGACAGATTATGATTTCTCTCAATATATATGTTGACTGTATATGCAATTTGGGCGCAAAGTGCACTTGTGGAACAGAGGAGAGAACAAGAAAAGAATTTTATGTTTAAAGTATTTAACAACCCATATAATGAAGAAATACTTCCTATGATTATCAGTACAGTGGGATGTGCGCTCACGCGAACCACAAATCCCTCATGGCTACTAAATACTAATGAACTTTTCATGCTTCTCAATCTTCTTTAATTTTTTCTTTCAAGATTCAGACTGGATGCTTAAACTAGAAAACTTCCTAGACTTGGTCCACAAAATATCATGATACTTGAATGCTTCTCACTCTTCTGACTATCTATATTCTAAACTTTCAACTTCCAACTCCTTCCGCTGCTATTACTGCTCTATAAAACTTGGTGAGTATATTGGGGTATGGCTCTTCAAATTCTCATGGTAAGAACTTTCTTAAACAAGAACTTATGACTTCGAAATTTCTCAGGGAACAAGATCCAATCCTAGTGTAAGCAATCTGGAGGGAGGGTAGAGATGATAGAAAAAATGTGGACTGCCATTTTGATGTAATCATGAATTTATTCAGTATAATAATTAGTATGATAAATAGGCATATTACAGGAAAAGATTTGGGCAATCTAATTCAAGTTCAGGTGATCAAGCTCATGATAAAACTAAAGAAAGATCTTTAGCATCATGATGCAAAAGAGGAAGTTACATGACAATCATAATATCTTCCTGGAATCTTTCGCATGCCCATAAAACTTTCACAATGATGGTCTTGAAAATTTTGAAGAGGAACTAGTCTTATCCCAAAGATATTGAAGAGCAGTCGGAAGTAAATTGAATACATGAAGACCACCAAAATTCTATACAAGAATTTGAAGTTAAACCTCAATTTGCGAAATGTCACGTCAGATTCAACTAATCAAATTGCTTTACCTGGTCAACTTTGTTATTCTGCATCTATCAGAGAGCTGGAAGCTGTTTTGGTTATCGCAAGTTGTAGAAGTATCCTTTGTCTTACCTGACACCCCTAGATGAATTATTCTACTACTATACTACTCTGGAAAGTGTTTTTTCCAGCCAGTTAAGAATGATGAAGATCAGCAGGAAAATACTAGGGGAAATGATATTGTGGAGAACTCGTTCTAGGCATAGGAATTTCTGGATAATTATTAAGTGCGTTTTGAAATCTTTATTTGAAAGTTTTTATATTCTCTGTTTTATGTATTTATTTTCTTATTATTGGCTCTCTGTAAACAGCTTTCTCATTAGTTGTCTGATAGAATACCAATTACTGTGGGATAATGGGTGATTCGGGGAGTTAGAGAAATTTTATGAATAAATATTTATTTGTTATTTTAGATATTTTCTATTTTATTTAGACTATTTTTCTAATTTAATCATTGAAGAATATATGGAATTTTACAGAGAAATATTTCTCTTATTTGGGAGATTCTCCTTGGGCTATTAGCGAGTTGAGAGTTAGATTCTTGTTTCAACTTTTTATTAGATAACCTTTTCAGCCTTTTATTTTTCGGTACTTCAGTTCCTGTCATTGTCTCTCCCAACTTTATTAGCCTCTCATTTTCAAGTGTTATATGATTGATCTTCATTTCTTAGGAAAATTATATTTAATGTTTTCCAATTTCCATAAAATTGTTGTGCTGGTATATTCTGTCCTCAAGATATTTATAATGCTTTGTTTTCCTGTGTAGCTTAGATCATTAGCTCTTCCATTTACCGTGTTGGAGTGGACTCTTCCAACAGTTCCTCGTCCTGTTCAAAATGCCTCTGCTAGGCAATCCTCCTCATCTTCAAAGGAGCAAAAAGCAGAGGAGGCATCCATCCCAACAAAGTTGCCCTCATCAGATTCAAGTTAGTCAACTTAAACGTTCTCAGTATAGAAGTTAGTCTAGAATTAATGGTCCATTTTCATTAAAGATTAAATATGGTTATGCCTAATGCTAGTTTCTCTGAACAGAGGATTCAGGCACAGAGGGACATCATGATGACACTTCTGAGAGTTTTGCATTTGCTTTGGTGAATGGGGCACTTGGAGTTTTTGAAGTTCAAGGACGAAGGATTCGAGATTTCAGGTATTCACTCTTTTTCATTGACTGGAAAATTGTTGAGGTTGTGCTGCTTTTAATTATACATGGGTTGTTAAATTTATAATGATCATGTCTAAGACCTTGCAAGGGTTATGTATATGGTTAATCTACTTTCAATAGTTATAAGCTATCAAGTTGTCTTTGATGATGCATATCTTAAATAATTAGTTACCATTGGTGCCTTCCTGCTTTTTTTTTGTTTCAGATAATTTACAATTCATTAAAAAGTTCAGAGGAGGCATGTTTAAATACAAAAAGATGTATATGAAAAGGCCCTGCTGGCCTAGTTTTTTAATAGTAAATTGTTGACTGTGGACGATTAAATTCATCGTCAACTTTCGAGAAATGGGCTTGCTTAGGACATCATAGGTTGCACTTTTCTGTTTTCTTCTAATTAAAACCTCTTAACCTGTAAATTACTTTCTGTACCTCTTATGTCAAAATTGTCTGTCAAATTTGATATGGGTCTTTTTGAATAGTAGAAACTCTTGTTGGAGCTCAATGGAGGACTGTGATTGCAAATAAGCATATTTTTCTTAGTTGGTTGTAGGCATAAACCACCCAGCTCTGAAGAGTTAAAAGAATAATGCATTTGAATTTTCTATATCTCACACTCATCGCATCTAGGCATCAGTTTTCCTGTCAGTATAGATAGATAGTTCCTAGACCAGGAAAATGAGGAGTGCTCAGAAGTTGTTTATTACATTTTACGCTATCTTAAAAGTGACTCTTGGAGTGGGAGTATTCTTTATAAGGAGCACCTGAAGTATTTAAGTTTTTTAGATGCTGATTGGGCAAGATTTGTGATTCATATAAGATTCACTACAGGAACTTGGAGAAGTAAGAAACAACTTGTTGTTGGTATGAGCAATGTTGAAGCAGAGTTCCATGTGTAATAAAACAAAGGTTGAAAGTTTATGAGTAGTCAAAACCAAGCTGTTGATGGTACACTTTTGCCACTTATTTCGCGGTATATTCTCTTATTGATCCATCTGGATCCCTCTTAATTTTAAACACCGATCTGTACAGTAACCATATTCCTCCCTTGAGCCATCTGTTTAGATGAGCAAATTAAAACAAGAATCTTGAGTGGTAATTGAGTATGAGTAGCAGTTGAGGAACTTGTTTTAGAAGTGGAGAATTGATTATGTGTCTTGTGAGGAAAGCCATTCTCATCAAAGGGAACATCTCTTGAAACAAAAAATCAACCACTTACACTCAAAAAGTGATATCCCTTGCGCTTACCTTAGACAAAAATTACATCTTTCATACTGAAATTGCAATTTGTGAGCATTATATGGCCTGGGATTTAGATAGTGGGGTTAGGCTTTGTCGTCGTCGTTGTTGTTCAGTGATATAAGCTTCACTCCACAATTTGTAAGGAATTGAAGCTTGTGTCATCATGCAAAGTCCTTTCTTAAGCTAGTGTCTGGGCTTTTTCTCAATGTTGCCAACATGCTTATGTGGATGGGGACTGCTAAACATGTGCACAAGCACAATTCCTTCACTCTGCAAATAACAAGTAAAACTTCTGTATACCCCCAAAATCATTGCAAAATTGTCTTTCTTTTACTCTTATTTGTGCTCTAACCTTTTAATTTGTGTAGGAATTTGGTTGTTGAGACTTTTCAAGGAACTTAAATTAGTTGTTGACTTACCATGAAAGCTTTTGTGATAAGGTAGCGACAGATAGAATACCTAGGAGTTCTATTCATCATGATAGGACAGAGCACGTGAATATTGATCATCAATTTATCATAGAAAAACTACCATAAATTCAATTCCTTGCTTAGCCTTACCTGCTTCACTATCCATAAACAGAATGTGTTCATCATTGAACTACTAACTAAACATCCAAGTAGCAATACTCTGGTGCATTTTGAACTTATATAGAAAAAACTAAACTGAGTCTGCAACTTTGGTCCTTAGGGTACTGTCAATTTGTCTTGCTTTTATTGCTCATCGCTCTTCCTTCTGTTTTTTAATCTTATTAAGAGAGTATCTACTTGACTGCAGACCAAAATGGCCTTCTTCTTCATTCATATCCTCAGATGGATTAATTACTGCAATGGCCTATCGCTTGCCTCATGTGGTATATATCGCATCCTTATAATTACTTTGATTTCAGTACATAGATAATCAGTCTGCTTTATAATTTTATGATGGTTATGACTAAAATAAGATTTCAGGTTATGGGGGACAGGGTAGGAAACATACGATGGTGGGATGTGACAACTGGACAATCTTCCTATTTCAACACTCATAGGGATGGAATACGCCGTATCAAATTCTCTCCTTTTGTACCAGGAGATCATAGTCGGGGGCGTATAGCTGTTCTGTTTTATGACAATACCTTCTCTGTATTTGACTTGGTATGTAATGTTGCTGACTTTTTTTAATTATATGTACACTTTCATTATGATTACAATCCCTCCCTCCCTTAGTATTATATCCAAATAATTGAATTGCATAGTTTAAGAAAACTGTTAAAACTAGTTAAAAGTAATAAATCTGTAGGAAATGTGCTTTTTCCCCCCAAATACGCCCTTATTTATAAGTGGGTAAATGTGTGAGAGAGTAATAATGAGAAAATGATGAAATAGAATGTATGGGGAAAATTAATTAGGGTTAAAACAGGTAAAAATGCATTTAATGCTTAAACAACCCCAAAGTAAACCTTATAAAAAGGGACATAGGGATTTGAAAATTTGGATCTTATAAAAAAGTGAAGGAGGGAGTACTTTTTAATGGTTTCTATACATATTTGTACAGCTTGTGATGAATAATTTTGAAACATAAAAATTATATTTTGGTTTTTATTGGGGATTGACAACTTTAAATGAAGGGAACCTTTTATTTTTCTTGTATTTAATTTATTCCCTTTGTTTCCTTCAGTCTCTCTTGGAATCCTTTTACTTTTCTAACGTATTTCGATTATTCCTCTCCTAGTTGGCCATAACTTTCCTTCATGAAAAAACACGAGAAAAAATACACAAGACTTTGATTAAGGACGCTGCGGAGCACCGATGACCTGGTCGGAATGAATAAGTACGCCGCCGTTGTTGTTCCTCGTGGAGGATACTCTTCGACTCAATTGAGCCGAGGTTGCCGATGAGTTTGAGCGGTACTCGATGAGGATTTTACAGACCGGTTTTGGTGGTGTAACTTCCAATCGAGGCGTTAAACTTTGTCCAAGCTTGCTGCCCTTCGTCAATCCGGCGTATTTTGTCGAAACGTGCAGCAATTGTCCGGCCATTGTGAGACGTGAGACACACGCTTTGCCCATTCCCTCGTCGATATTCTTGAACTGGGTCCGATGCTATTGCTGTAATAGGTTTGTTCAAAATATAAGGCCGCCACGTCTACCTTGTCTTCATCGGATGTGGTAATAATGAAAGAATTTGTCGCCTTTGAGGATCCAACCTCTTGGGTCGCCACCATCGAATTTTGGAAAATCAATCCTCGCATATGGAGAACGAGCCGGCCGCCGCGAATAAGTATCTTCATCGCATCGATGAGTTTCAACCATGATTGTCTCTCGGTGAAAAGAGGCTTTCCGATGCCAAATTTGATGTGGAGAGGTTTGTTGCCCGATCGTGTTTCAACCATGATTGGGTGAAAAAGGCTTTGATGCCAAATGATAGAGTCAGCGCGGGTGATGAATAAAACAATCTCTAATCTCAGTGAAGGCGCACACGCGTTCAATCAGATTAGCCAATCTTTAATAATTAGGAAATTCCACTAATTAATTAAAGTCCAGGAGAACACTTCGATGAATTTACTCTCTGAAATATTCGACACTTTATTAATGAGGCACTAGGCCTATTTATAAAGATTTACAAAGAGGACTCTATTCAAAATTCAAATACGAAATCTAAAAATATATCTAAATCTAAGATTTAGATAACTAATAATCCTACAAACTATATCTTATCTAATAAGATATTCCTAAAAGTAATAATAAAATATAATTAAAGACTAACTAAAAATCCTAACAACTATATCTTATCTAATAAGATATTCCTAAAAATAATATAATTAAAACAGACTCGATTAAATAAAAGATAAAAGATAAAAACAATAAATTAAAGCATAGCGAGTTGGATCGCTATCATAGAATGTATGGGGAAAATTAATTAGGGTTAAAACAGGTAAAAATGCATTTAATGCTTAAACAACCCCAAAGTAAACCTTATAAAAAGGGACATAGGGATTCAAAAATTTGGATCTTATAAAAAAGTGAAGGAGGGAGTACTTTTTAATGGTTTCTATACATATTTGTATTTTGTACAGCTTGTGATGAATAATTTTGAAACATAAAAATTATATTTTGGTTTTTACTGGGGATTGACAACTTTAAATGAAGGGAACCTTTTATTTTTCTTGTATTTAATTTATTCCCTTTGTTTCCTTCAGTCTCTCTTGGAATCCTTTTACTTTTCTAACGTATTTCGATTATTCCTCTCCTAGTTGGCCATAACTTTCCTTCATGAAAAAACACGAGAAAAAATACACAAGACTTTGATTTTGAATAAAGAAGGGTTCTGGGTCTCTTTAAATATGAAAGGGCTCCTCTAATCCTATTTGTCATTTCATTCAGAAGTTTAAAGGGAGGAAAAGATATAATTTCCCATATGTTGTGTGCTGATGAGGACCTCACCCTTTTGAGATAGGTTCTTTGATTCATGATATTTTATACATGCATTTTTCAGGATTCACCAGACCCCTTAGCCAACTCACTGTTGCAGCCTCAATCTCCTGGAACTCTTGTATTGGAACTTGATTGGTTGCCCTTGCGAACTGATAAGAATGACCCACTGGTTTTATGCATTGCTGGAGCTGATAGCAGCTTTCGCCTTTTTGAAATCAATGTGTAAGTTGTACAACTGTCTGAATTGTTGAGCTTCCCTCCCTTCATAATATAATTTTAATATGGTGATCTAGATGTATAGAGCTTGGACTACAATAGATGGGCATGGGCCTAAGGATCTAGTGTCAAATCCCTGATTTGCTAAGATAGTTTGTTTGTTTTTTTTTTTTTTTTTTTTGTTTTTTTGTGTAGTTATATGAAATCTGTAACATTTTCTGAATAGCCTTGATCCTTTTCTCCTTGTATAGTACCAAGGTGCTGTGAATAAATAGGAAGTATCTAGCTAGCAATGGGTTAGCTACAAGGGATGGTTAGTTAGTTATAAGGGAACTGGAAGGGTATTCGGGTAGACTGGTAGAGCATGTTAGATTTATGCCGCTTTGCGAGTCTTGTGTTTGTTGATGAATTCCCACATTTTCTATTGATTATCATCGTGTTAGCCACTCCCTAGCTCATTATGGTGCCAAAGACATAGTTATGACGTAACTTATAACATGAGGGATTCTAGTCATTAAGCTATATTGTAGGTTGGCTTTATTTATTTTTCTGGTGTAAATGTTTTCAGTATGCAGAATATTCTACTTCCTGTGTCTTTCACATGTGGCTCTCCTTTACCTGTTGAAGATCTCAATGTCTGTATTACACAAACATTTGCACCCTAGCTGAATATTATATCAGTTACCCTGAAACTGTTTGGTGTGAGGAATGCATTGGAGATATTGAGCATTGGCTTGAGTGTAAAATTTTGATGGATGATACTAGCAAGACTTGACTCAAATGCGATACCTAGGGCATTGGAGAACTTACTATTAAAATAACTACAATGGAGGTACCAACGGCTGATATGGTTGTGAAAATGTGTCTTTTGGCTTCAAATGGACGCCAATGCTTGGAATGGACAAAGGACGAGGCAGAGATGTAGGAGCAGCATGAGTAATAATTGTTTTTGAGTTATGCCAGTAATGTCTTAGCTCGAGCTTTTCTCACATCTCTTGTTTGATCATAAGTGTAAAGCTCTAAGTAAGCATGATAGGGTACTAATTTTAGAGGATGTGCTTATAGGTGCTAGCAGTTTTTTGAGGTGGATGAGGGGTCCATTGTAGCATTATATAAGGCTCCTTAGCATCCACTTTTAGAAGAGAGCTCTTTGGTGGCATTTGGATTTTATGAAGGGATAGAGCATTACACTCATGTACTGGGATGAGTGTTTCCATGAAGCAGGGGCAAAATTCATGGATGGTCAACAACTAAGTTGACTGAGAAAATTAAAAATTTGCAAGGTTTGATGGAAGAATAGGGGCTGCAGTTCAATGAGCTATTGACATAAGTGGATTTGCTGGAAGTAGCAATTAAATGTTATATTAGTGGCCTTCAAAAAGATATACTGAAAGCAGTGGCAATGTTTAAAATGACTGCTTGTAAGTACCATGGGTGTGGCTCAGTCATAGAATTTGCTCTGATGACCTCTAAATGGTTATATTGATTACTAAATTTGATTTACATTGATTATTGCCTACTGAACATTAACTTGCAACCATTTCTTTATTCTTGTCCCTTTCGTCCATCAATTGTTTGATCTCTAATCTATAAAATAAGCACGCTGACATATGATAGTTAGAATAGCACGTGGCTTAGCTGTCATTACAAAATGTAAACTGCTTTTGTTTTTAGATATGGTAGAAAACACAATAGATATGGGTTATAAATACCACACAAGTACTCAGTCAAGTTTGTTGAATAAAGAAGTACTTTCTCTCAATTTCCTTTCTCTCTTCACTCTCTCTCCTTTGGCCTTTATACCAATTTGGTAACAGAGCCAGGTTTCATATTAGCTGAAGCTTCCTGGGGGAACACTTATTCACCCTGTTTTTCATGTTTAGCTGCTCAAAAAGTCTACTTGTTCAGGTGTCCCTGTTAGTTCAGTGCTGCCGCAAACTTTTGAGGATGCTTTGCAAATGAACCACTTGCTTTGTTGGGCCGCAAAATTGTCCGTGGGGGCATTTGCCTATTACTCAGGTTTTAGTGCCGTGACATCACACTAAACCTGAGGATGCTACTTGGGAGGATCTTTCTTTTATTCAGGCTCAGTTTCCTGCACCACCAGCACATTCCATCCTTGTGGACAAGGATGTTTTTTTTTTTTTTGGGGGGGGGGGGTTGGTGTAGTTGATATATATAATAGCATAATAGTTATAATATCATGTGGCTTAGCTGTCATTATGAAATGCAAACTGCTTCTGTTATTAGATGCGTGAGAATATACAATAGATGGGGGTTATAGAGAAGTACTTTCTCTCAATTTCCCTTCTCTCTTCACTGTCTCTCTCTCCTTCGGCCTCTGCACCACAGGCCTTATGATAGAGTACCGGATTAGCGGAAGATAATGGAAGTTGCGGAAAGTTAGAGATTTTAGGAATTAATATTTAATTAATTATGTTTTTATTATCTTTTATTATTATTAGGAAATAAGAGGATTATCTTATTAGATATTATCTTTAGGAATTAGGAAATAAGAAGAATATCTTATTAGATAAGATTTAGTTGTTAGGATTATGATTATTAGTTATCTAAATCTTACATTTAGATATATTTTTAGATTTCGTATTTATATTTTGAATACAGTCTACCCTTTGTAAATCATTATAAATAGGCCTAGTGCCTCATCAATAAAGTGTTGAATATTCAGAGAGTAAATTAGTATGGGAGATTCTTCTTGGACTTTAATAGTCCGATGAGTTACATATTCTGGCTCATTTACTATTAAGAGTTAGTGAGATCCTTGCCTACTCTTTCGTAGAAACAGTTAGTGAATCCTTGTTTTCCTGTTTTCCTTTTTATTTCCGGAGTTCTCTTTACGTTCCCATTCTCATTTAACCTTCCCATAATCCGTACTCTACCACCTTACTAGACCACAAACTCAACACCCTTAAATTGTCCATGACCAAAAACACTCAAGACACCCAAAACTAACCTTGAAGAGTTTGAGAAAGCTAACCAAGAATATGATGCTAGCGGGTTTGAAGCCTTAAAGTCACAATTTGTTGAGCTGAGAGGCCAGCATAAAGAAGTTATGTATGCATTTCAGTTGTTAGATAGGTAGAATATTGGCATGAATGTAGATGGTTTACTTGAAAACCCTTGGAGTAAAGAAGAAACAAATCCAAGAGATGGACGTGTTCCTACCCATAACATGTTAGGAATTGCTAGTTTCAACTATATTATGCCACCCCTTGTAAGCCTGTTAAACATCAAGTTGAATACATATATGATCTGTGGGATGACTGAGACTTGGTAGAACACTATCATAGGCAATATGAATCACCTCCTCAGAATGCTTAGGGAGGCTTTAGTCAAAGTAACAATCTTAACCAAGGAGGTTTAAGTAAAGGCCCCCAAGTTTGATGGAAGGTTAAATCTGAGAGCCCTCATAAATTGATTTGCTAAAATGAAAGATTATTTTAACCGGTTCAGCATGATACTCTTGTTTCTATTAAATTTGCTGGTCGGGTCTTGGTTAATAACTGTTTAAGGTGTCAAGCTTCCTCGGAAACTAATGTTTTTTTATGGAACTTTGTTGTGATTACTTATTTACAAATGTTTTTTCATGCAGAAATGATAAAAGAGTTGGTTATGCACCCCAACCCAAAACTCTAAAGGAAAGATTCCGGCCTGTGCCTTTGTGTTGTCCCATACTTCTTCCAACACCACATGCCCTGGTACAATGCAGGCTTTAATCTACTGAATTAATGACATATTTTGTTGTTGTTTACATTCTGAATTTTATGTAGTGGGTCTCTGCATTATATAGATGTCATTACCATGCAAATATCAGTTTTAATGTGGATGAATGTTGATGCAGCAGAAACATTAAAGTAGTAAAATGGAGATGCATTAATGTAGTTTTTACTTGATCTTCTGCAAGGTTTCTGAAATGAATTAGTTTTAAATTCAACTGTTCTCATCCCTTTATATTATAAAATTGGAGTCATTTTCATGATTTGTTGTTGTTAATGTTAATATGACTATAGTGTCTTTTTATTCGCCTGATTCTACTTAATTTTTCTGTGTGAAAAGTTTTGTAAAGGTTTTATACTGGGTGCATTGCATATGATACCCAAATTTCATTGCCATCACCGTCATACTTAATTTTATCTTCAGTATTTCTTCTATCCGTTCTGTAACTTTCAACATTCACTATGGTATCTCCTGGGAGACATTATACATCCTTGCCATGGTGCCAAGATCATGCTCGAATATCATATGCTATAGAGAAAATGTAACACACTCAAATGAACAATACACGCTCAATTCGTTCCTTATTTATTGGCTACAATGAATGAAGGTGTACTATAATAATAATAATGTAAATAACAGTTTGGGGGTTAGTTAGTCTAAGATAGCCGTTTAGGAATTATTAAGGCCTATATATACAGACCTATTAATTTCATTTGTAAGCCTATGATCATTCTAAATTAATATAGTGAATTGTTCAGCTCTCTAACCCTCTGTCGTCTTTGCTTCTCTCTTCTCCTTGTTCTCTCTATCCTCTGTCTCCCTTTTCCCTCTCCTTCTCTTCTCATTCCCTTCCTTTTGTGTACGGATTACATACCTGTAACAGAAGGCTACCAAACAAAAATAACAACTGCTGCCTGCTGGCAATGAGCTAATTCTGTTGAATCCAATTAATCTCACATGACAACATCTAATCAAGTTTTCTTACCCTGAACCTTTGTGGGATTGGTTTATATGACATTTTTCGAGTATAATAAAACAGCAGTAAGGTATCTTATTTGATTTTGTGGTGGTATGTCCATGCTATTTTTATTTTACAAGATGTGCTTCCAGAGAGTGGATGACTATTTATTGTGCTCGACTGAATAAGAATCATTGTTGCTTCAGGCATTGCGGATGATCTTGCAATTGGGTGTTAAACCTTCTTGGTTCAATACTTGCAGTACAACTATAGAAAAAAGGCAGGAAACTCCTTCGTCCACTGAGGATCTTCGCACATACATGATTGACCTTCCATCTCTTGGTGACCCTGTGGTACCAGAGATGCTTCTAAAAGTGTTGGAACCTTACCGAAAAGAAGGTCCCTATATTATTTTGTGGAATTTGTAATCACGCTCTTGATAATCTATGTGTTTTAACCTGTACCAATTCGTTTTCTTTTCTTTTCCCCCGTCCCCTTTTCTAGGGTGCATACTTGATGATGAGAGGTCAACAATGTATGCTAGTGTGTTAAATTATGGCTATGCCATGAGGCTTGCCTATGCAGCTGCACTATTTGGTGAAACTTCTGAAGCTCTGTTCTGGCTACAACTGCCTCTGGCACTCAACCATTTGATAAATAAGTTGTTGAAAAAGCCTCCTACAAAAGATCCAGTTGTAGTGTCAATTCCCGAAGTTGATGAGACATCTGTACTGACTAGTTTATCATCGAAGAAATATTCAACAGAAGAAATGAGGCGAGATACATTGGTAAGATGTATCCTGTGATAATATATTATACCTTGGTAGTGTCTCACATTACATTAGCTTCTTCAGTAGCTGAGTATTTGTATCAATTCCAATATCATCGAAGTGACTTATGTTTTAATTAGCAGATTCATGGTCATCTGAAGTTGATAACTTTTGACCAAGAAGAATTGAGGGAAATTGCTTGTGAACGTATTTCTTGGCATAAAAAGTTAGAGGGTGAAGAGGCTATACAGAACCGTGTTCATGAGTAAGTAAACCTTTCTTTTGATTCTTACTGCACAACTTTGCAATTTTGTTTGACCAATTGGGGAAAGTCCTAATGTCATACTCATTTGTTGTAGTACAAATACATTATTATATGAACATGTATTTGAAGAAATAATTATATAAGCAATTAGTTATTGATTTCACATCCTTATCTCTTGTTCTATAACTGTTTTATTAGAGGTGAAAACACTAGTAGGGCCTGTAACGTCTTGGTTTGCTTGATTTCAATCATCTTGTGAAACCAGGTGATAAAGAAGAAAAGTGGAAGAGAATAAAACTTTTATGAATGAATTAATCAAAGCTATCTAACCTTTGTAATGAATGACCTTACATGGAGCCTCAGGATACATATATAACATGCAAGATAATAATAGGGAAATTATAAATTAAAGAAAATAGGAAAATCCAAACAAAACTTTTATAAACCTAGTAAATAATTAAAACTATATCAATGACATCAAGAAGAACCCTTATCCCACCAGATGAGATTGGCTATATGAATCATATGATGCCATTGTACATTATCAATAAACAACTCTCATATCATTCACCAAAAGATCCCGTTCAATAACCTTGAGTGTTGGTTTTGGACTCCCTCTTCAGTTCTTCTTTGGGCTAAAGACTATTTACTTAACTATCTTCATTGCCATCTCTCAATCTTCCTTTCACATTTCCAAACCACTATAAACTATTATCTCTCGTCCTTAATATAAGAGCCACTTGACTTTTTTGTGTGTGCAGAGATTAATGAAGTTAAATAGGTTATTTAATAATAACATATGTGGTGCATGATTAGATTATGTATTCGTTTATAATTTAGGCAAATTAATTTGAAGAAAAATGATAAATATAAATACTTTAATGTGACTTATTTAGCTTCCTTAACCTCTTTCAGAAAAGACAACTGACTCTTATATTAAGGACCGGAGGTAGTACTATTTTTTCTTTGTATACAATCATTATGGGTATTTTCTTTTCAGTAAAGCTTCCTTTAAGCTTAGTAGGTACTTTGTAGTTACAAATGAATCTTGATTCCTTCTGTTATTCCAACCCCCTAACTTGTGTCTTGTGCATAACATCATCAATTTCATTGTTATTTCCTAATATTGATCTAATGTACTTAAACTATAACATGTGATTAAAATAATTTCCAATTTTCCTTTTTGTTAAATTTGCTAAGCATTTATTCCGTCTTTCTCCTACTCAAGCAGAAATCCTTCAATCCCAAAGTTTGTCTCTATAAATCCTTCAATCCCAAAGTTTGTCTCTATAGCTCACAGTAATGAATAAAAAGAAAATAAAATCTATATTATTTTAAATGTATATAATACTATCAAACTAATATAGTAAAACATAATTTGAAATATTAAATTTGAATCTAATTTATTGTTGCAATCAGGAAAGAGCATGAAGAAAAAGCCTTATTGAAGAGATTATAGGACTGGATTGTTCGATATCTTATTCACACCGGCAGATTACATATATATACACATGACATAATCAGGTATTAATTAGGTCCTGATATGATACTATACAAATCAGGAAATAATCAAGATTAATTATCCTAATCACTCCGTATAATTTAGGATCTAAAGTTGCTCCCTAATTTTCTGATCTTGCTCCTTAAATTTTGGGATTCTACACTCCCCCTCAAGTTGGATTATAGGTATCAATCAAGTTCAAATTGCCAATTAGATACTCAAACCTATCCTTGGGTAGTCCTTTAATGAGGATGTATGCGGTTTGTTTTTTAGAAGATATATACCTTAGGTTAACGATACCCTCATCAACTTTTCCCTTATAAAATGCTTGTCTATCTCAATATGCTTAGTTCTATCATGTTGAACCGGATTATGAGCAATATTAATCGCAGCCATGTTATCGCATTAGTTATTGATTGGCAAATTTTTGCACTTCCTCAAGTCTTCAAGGACACGCTTTATCCATATGCCTTCACACATTCCCAGTGCTACAGCCCTGTATTCAGCTATAACACTGCTTCTTGCAACTACACTTTGCTTTTTACTTCTTAATGTGACCTAGTTACCCCACACATATGTACAATATCTGGATGGGGACTTCTTGTCATCTTAATCACTTGCCCAATCAGCATTTGTAAACAATTCTTCATTCCGTTTGTTAGTTTTTTTAAATAGCGAACCACGTCCTAGAGATCTCTTTAAATAACGAAGGATCCTGTAGACTTCATTTAAATGTTTCTGTTTAGGATCATGGGAATGTTGACTGACCATATTTACTGCAAATGCAATGTCTGGTCTGGTATGAGACATATATATTAGTTTGCCTACCATCCGTTGACAATTCCCTATGTTCACAGCTTTACCGAGATTTGCTTCTTCATCTATTTTATTAACCCATAGAGTTTTGTCATTGGGTCTGGTGCTTGTTATCCCTATTTCCTTTAGAAGGTCTATTACATACTTCCTTTGGGAGATATAGATTCCTCCCTTGGATCAAGCAATTTCGATCTCAATAAAGTACTTCATTTCTCCAAGATCTTTAATATGGAATTCTTGTGTCAGGGCTGCCTTGATTTGATTAATTTCTACCTTGTCATCTCCTATAAGGATTATATCATTAACATATATGGCTAGGACAAGCATCTTACCCTTATGATGTTTAACGAACAAAGTGTGGTTGCTCTGCCTTTGAGTATACCCGTGTCTCTTCAGGACCCGAGTACCTAGCACGTGGAGATTGTTTCCACCCGTATAATGACCTTTTTAGCTTGTAGACTTGGTTAGCCTCTTTCCCTGGGGACCCTGGAGGTAACTTCATGTACACTTCTTTCTTGAGTTCTTCATTGAGGAAGGCACTCATTACATCGAGTTGGTGTAGATCCCAATCTAAATTTACTACAATAGATGAGAGAATTATGATGGTATTCAACTTGGCTATCGGAGCAAATGTTTTTGTCTAATCTTCCCCATATATTTGCGTGAAACTTTTTTCAACCAGTCTAGCATTGTATTTCTCAAGTGTTCCATCTGAATACCCATTTGCATCCAACATGCTTCTTTCCTCGAGGTAGATCTACTACATCTTATGTCTTATTTCGTTTGAGAACCTCCATCTCTTCCAAGACAAACCTCTCAATGGGATGTTGAGTGCATGATATGGACTTCTTTCGTATTGCAATGGGAAGATCAATGTCAGAATCCTTTGTTACCACTGTTTCTCCTGCACTTGCCTCCAGTTTTGACTCCTAGTGAGTGCTAATAGCTTGTGGCTCATTACCTTTTTTGTGCATCGTATGTAGGTATTACCCCACTTGCTTGTGTCTCCCCCTGGAATTGGCACATTATCAGGGGTATCAAGATTATCAAGAATATCAAAGGTATTAGGATTATTAGAGTTATCTGGTTATGTTTGGATAGGTGTATAGACTGTAACTATTTGGTCATCTTATGATGTCTCTTTTGTCTGGAATTCACCATCTCTCCCCCCCTGAATTGCAAACAAGGAATAATAGGGAGTATTTTCATTGAAGGTGACGTCATAGGTGACGAAAAGACATTTGGAGACTGGGTCATAACACTTTTATCCCTTTTGGGAATTAAAGTAGCCAAGAAAGATACAACGAAGGGCTTTAGGGTCAAGTTTGTTGGTGTGATGGAGGTGAACATGGATGTGCAGCCAAACACCTTGAGTGGCAAAGAGTTTTCGAGGTATGGGAGGTTATAGTATTTGTGTAGGAGCTGAAGTGGTGTTTTGTAAGACAGTGGTTAGTTGGGCATTTGGTTAGTGAGGAATGTGGCGAAAGATAGTATTTTCCCAATGATATTTAGGAACATTACTACTAAACATGATGGCTTTGGCAGTTTTGAGAATATGGTGATTTTTTTGTTCGGAAATGCCATTCTGTTGGGTTGTATTGGGACGAGAACTTTTGTGAACAATGCCATTTTCAGTTAAGAAGGTGGACAAGGATTGATTGAAGAATTCAGTCCTGTATCGGTGTGTAGGATCTGCATGTGTGTTTGGAACTGGGTTTGGATTATATTGTGCAAGTTGAGGAATGTTTGATACACCTCTGTTTTATCTTTCAATAGGTAAACCCAACTGACAAGTGTATGGTCATCGATGAAAGTGATGAACCATTTGGATCTTGATCTGCTTGGTGTGCGTGATAGTCCCCATAAATCACTATGAATGGTGGAAAAGGGTTTTGATGCTTGGTATGGAATTTTGGAAATGAAGTACGATGATGCTTAGTCTTTTCACATGAATCACAATGAAAATCAGAAGCAATTTTATTAGAAACGAGAGATGGAAACATTTGAGGCATGTAATTGAAATTTGGATGACCTTAATGTTTGTGCCATAACTCCAAGTCACTAGTCCTAGGAAGAGACACTTTATTGCAAGATTTATTTCATCAAGGTAATAGAGACCATCAAGTTTTTTAGCACTCCCAATCATCGTCCCCGTTAGCAGATTTTGAAAAAGATAGCAAGTAGCAAAGAAATTAGCTTGACATCGTTCATCATTAGCTAATTTGCTTATTGATAAATAAATTACACTTCAATTTTGGAACATGTAATACGGAGTGAAGAGTAAGTGTAGCAAAGATTTTGATATAACCAATTCTAGTCACTACAAGCTCAGAGACATCAGCAATCCGCATAGTTACTCCATTAGTGTTAGGAGTATAGGATGAGAAGAATCTTATTGTCAATCATATGATCCGAGGCACCTGAGTCAACAGTCCAACAATTCCCTGTACATAGATCTTTTATCACAGCCAAAGCTTGGATGAAATTACCTCTACTAACTACTGTGGTAGTAGGCTGTTTCATAGTCTATAGTGTGTCTAGCATTTCCATGATTTTGCTTAGCTGGTCACTTTGGGATGATTCTTAGAAATCAGGCAAAATAATGCAACTATAAAGAAAGTGGCAGTTGAGTAAATCTAGAACAATTAATGGCTACATGGAATCTTGTTTTTGCCAGGTCAGCTAAACTATCCAGTGACTGAGTTTGGTTAGTGGAGGGACCACTTTTATTGGTGAAAACGATTGGAGATTTAATTGAGAGTTTTTATCTAAAGAGGACAGAATTGATAGAAGACTGATCCTTCAAGAACTAAACTGTTAACTTCATCATGAATAATCCCAAGTCTAGTATTAGTTCAATACTTGATACATTTAGGTTTTTGTGATTTTAAATTTTTTATTCCCATTGCAAGTGCTGATGTGACTGAAAACAAGTATAATTTCTTTTTTCCCCTTTTAGT
Source organism: Acacia melanoxylon (assembly GCA_019022615.1). Classification (NCBI taxonomy): domain Eukaryota; kingdom Viridiplantae; phylum Streptophyta; class Magnoliopsida; order Fabales; family Fabaceae; genus Acacia; species Acacia melanoxylon. Next base: position 4,020,149 of record JAFJYJ010000030.1, on the reverse strand, counting down.
TTGATTGGGAATGTTATTTCATCTTGACAGTTTAATTTATGGTCTTTGTCAAAATTCATTATGCACTTCCTTATCTACTGCCAGACTTGTGTCCGTTGGAAACCTAGAAGCTGCAGTTAATTTATTGCTTTCAACTCCTCCCGAGAGCTCCTACTTCTATGTTAATGCTCTCCGTGCAGTTGCTCTCTCTTCTGCCATTTCTAGGTCTCTTCATGAACTTGCGGTTAAGGTGAGTTTAACGTCCATACTTGAATTTCAGCATGATTGTATACCTCATATATTATGAAGTTATAATATAATATCTATTGTTAAGGTTGTTGCCGCCAACATGGTGAGGGCAGACAGGTCACTATCTGGCACTCATCTTCTCTGTGCTGTTGGAAGATATCAAGAAGCATGTTCTCAGGTTTGGATGCTCTTTCCACAACATTTTTAGTGCACTTTCATTGTTTTCGTGGACTTACTTCTCTACTAATAACTTTGTGATTCTTCACCAAGATACAACGTGTCAATCATGTAAAGCTGTAAACTGGAAATTGATTGCTTGATGTAATTTACAAGGTGTAAATATTATGCATTATGAACCTCCACCTTAGCAGTTACATAACTAAAAATATATACTTGGTATTCACTATTCAAATTTATGAAGTAATTCATTAATTTTGCTCATTTTTTCTCAATTTTAATGATAGCGACAAAGTTCTCGTAAATTTTTCCTGAAAAATATGAACACACATAAGTTCATATAGAAAAACGAGTGATTTTTAAAATTACTAATTTTATCCAAGTTATGAAGCTTGATAGCTTAGATCGGCATATTTCTATTTTCTGTGAGTTTGTACTGTGAGATCTCGCTATATAAGTCTGAATTTGACAGAGGAGGGATACACTTCACTTAATTGTTTCTTATTTTAAGCTTGGAAAATGTCTAGCACCAATACTTTACTTTTTAATACATAATCTCTTGATATCATTATTTGCCATGCTGAGCTTTGATATATCAAAGTAGATGTTGATTATAATACTGAGTAAAATTTTATAAATATATAATATTACTAGTTATGTAAATCTCCTGAATGACCAATTAGTAGAAGGGACCCTTGATGAGATCTGAGCTGCCTATAACAGTTGCTCAAATTAATAATTTAAAGGCTTACTTGGCCTGGCAAAAATTTCAACAACTTTAGTAATGGGAAATATGAGAGGGTGAGCCTTGGCGCAGTGGTAAGGTTGCTGCCATGTGACTTGGAGGTCATGGGCTCAAATCCTAGAAACAACCTCTTTGCTTGCGAGGTAAGGCGTATCCCTCCCCAGATCTCACCTTTGTGGGCCTTGTGCTCTAGGCCGCCCTTTCTTTATATAGTAATGGGAAATGACTTTTTATTAGGCTCATGGTAATTTAGGCTACACAACTTGAGTTACCCAACCCTCCCATAAACATTGCCCATCAATTCTTAAGAGATATATCCATTTGCCATAGTTTTTTTTTTTTTTTAAAAAAAAACTACTATACTAATGGATGGCCTGTTTATATAATGTGCGAATATGTTATCATCTTATTGTACTTGATTTGTCTCGATAATCTAACGCCCTATTTCAATGTAGTTACAAGATGCTGGATGCTGGACAGATGCTGCAACCTTAGCTTCAAGTCACTTAAATGGATCTGATTATGCCAGGTTCATACTCTTTCTCGAAACACAGAAAGGAGATTTTTTCATCAACGTAATTAGTTTTTTGTTTTACTGTCAGCACTATGAAAGGAGTAATACAGCAAGTTCGTCTGATGTCATCATGCCATCTGCTATGTTTGTTGCGCTAATTCTTTTCTCTTACTAAATAAAAAATAATTAAATAAATTCCTCGCCATTTGATAGTAAATCATGCATATCATATAATGTACACGGTCTAATTTCTAGAAGAATTTGTGTGCTACACTTTTGGAGTTTTGGTTCCCACTTTTTGCTTAGTCATCATTTTGGTCCTGAAATGAGAGAGAGAAAAGGATAACCCTTTAATATTGGATCCATGCAGGGTGTTGCAAAGGTGGGCTGGACAAGTTCTTCGCAGTGAACATAATATATGGAGGTATGATCGTTTTTCTGTTTTCTTTTCTTTTCTCCGACGAAAATATCACTTCGTTTTAGCTTATGATGCCTCATTGCAGGGCTCTGATTTTGTATGTTGCTGCCGGTTCACTGCAAGAGGCGTTGGCGGTACTCCGTGAGGCTCAACTACCTGACACTGCTGCAATGTTCATTCTTGCTTGCCGTGAAATCCATGCAGAGCTACTTTCCAAGTTAGATAATACTGACGATGAATCAAATTCTTCCATCCATGATAAGGTACTACACTTGCCAGGGTTAGATCCACAGAATGAAGGTGTCATTGCTGTTGGTGAATACTTCGGGCAGTATCAACGGAAATTAGTGCATCTATGCATGGATTCACAGCCATTCTCAGACTAAATACAGAGTTTCATGGCATGAATTCTATTCTTTCAATTTATATTCATTATAGAATTGTTCAAAAGGAAAATGAAGTTCTAGTTTGATTCTCATACCAGTCCTGTTAATCCCTTAAGGTCAAAGGATCAGATGCTTTCAGTACAAAGTTGTTGGTTAAAGTGTATACTGAAGAAATCACGGGAAAGAAAATGATCTAGAACAATTTGGAGAGGCAATATATCAGTTTTGGTTTTGTTTTTCTGTTTGATTGCAGAGAAAACATTCTCTAGAAATTTTCTTGTTTCTTTTCTTCTTCTTCTTTTTCCACGTAGACAAAGCAAGCCGTTGGGTAGATTGTATTATTACAGGTGATGTGTATATTTGTATCAACAACAAATAGTAACTTTGCTGTTTGATTGGATGAGTTGAAGAGGTTGGATATGCAGCTTGAGAATAGTATGCTTTTTTAATGATTAAATAGGGACCTATTTCATTGTTGTTGTTGGATAATGAACATTTTTTTTTCTTGGGACAATCCTATATAAAGACTGTTAAATTACTTAAATTTTAATTTGGGTCTTTGAACTTAACAAATTATATATCAGGTTATGCGTCATAATTAGAGATTTAAAAGTTGGGTCAAATAACCTACATATCCTTTAGTTAAAATAGATAAGGGTTTGGTTCACCAAATATCCTCTTCCATCATATCCAACCGTTTTAAAACTTAAAACAGAAAATGCCGTACATGATTGAAATAATTTACTTATTTTTGGGCAGTGACCCACTATTGAAAATATGACCCTATTAGTTCCTCTATCAATCAATTCCTTAAGAAATACTACATAATGGAGCACCGTTTGTTGGGAGAGGAGTGTCTTCATTGAATCCAATTGAGCATCGGTCACTCCTCCGGTGGTATTCTTTAGTTTAAACGGGGTTGTTTGCTCATGTGTTGCTGCCGATTGTTCTCTTCCTTCACGCATCACACCATCTTCATATCTCTTCATTCACCTGTCGTCCATAGTGGTCCTCTTCACCCCTTGTGCTCTGTCTTCATCACCCTTATTTGATCCCTTAAGGGCTTTGCCATGAGAAGCCATTTTCTCTGCACTGCTGAAGGAGATCGATGTGAATCTCAGAAAAGATAATGAAGATAAAGAGGAGAAATGAAAGGGAAAGTGGGGATAGCAAATATCGAAAAGCATACAGGTTAACTAGAAATAAAGAGGAAAGAAAGGATCCATAAATAATGATTCTGGAAAGTAGACAAAATTCATGGGAGGAAGAAGCTTTATTTATTTTTATTTTATTTTTAATTTTTATGGACATCCATAACTAAAGGATATAAAGATAATTTGACCAAATTTTAAATTCCTAATTATGACACATTCTAATATATAATTTGTTAAGTTCAGCGACCTAAATTAGAATTTAGGTAATCAACTATCTTTATATAGATTTTTTTTTAAAAAAAATAAATTACAATTTGATTAATACATTATTTAATCCTTAAATTTGTCATTATTTTAGTTTTGGTCTCTCAAGTTTCAAATCATGGGTTTTGATCCTACAAAGAAAAAAAAGATTCAAGGCTTTGTGAAATTATAAGGTCCAATGTTATAGTTTTGGGAATGGTCATATTTTGATTCCCACATTTAGTGCATTACAAATATTCTTAGCTCTCTCAACTTTCAATTTCATTTGAATCTGTGAGCATGTGGCGAATAAACTGTTCCTCTCAACCAATCAACCTACTCGAAACATTGATGTGCATTACAAATATTCTGAAAACATTTTTCTACATTGCATTTATCTTCCTAACGTTTTTTTTTTTGAAATACGCTAGAGAAGTATTGAATAATATGAAAGGTTAAATATCAATTTTGCCCCTGAAGACACACGCGGCGTTAGTTGATCGTTAGAAGTTTTTTGGAGGGCAACATTGCTACGTTTTGAAACTTCGATGTTGATCGTTAGGTTACCCTAACGGAAATGTTATTCTACTTTTGAAATTTCCGGGGCAACATTGCTATATTTTGAAACTTCTGGGGCAACATTGCTACCCAAAAAACTTCCAGGGCAAAATTGCTCTTGGCCGTGTACTTCAGGGGAAAAATTGATACTTAACCCTAATATGAACGAAGTTGTATAGAGCAAACTTAATTGTCCCCAAAATTAATAACAAATATTTCATATTATTCTGTGCTCACAACTAGTTTCATTTTAAAAATTTCATGGCAAAATTCTATCCCTAATTCAGTATTTTTTTAAAAAAAAATTCAAGTTAAAGTCAATTTCATTCCTTCCCTTTTAGATATTGATTTAAAAAACTTCCAAATTTTAATTGCATCTAACAAACTTATTAAATGAAATTTGATAGTTTGAGCCAAGTATCTTTCAAATACAACGAAGGGAAGAGAAACCTCTTTCAAATACAAAATGAGAAAGAAACGAAGGGAAGAGAAACCTTCCTCAAAATATGAAACCATTTTATAACTACGAACCTCATTATGCTTATACCATATTAATAAATAGACTTTTTTTTTTTTAATTTTTTTTTGACTTCAATATTCTCTTTCACTTTTTCAATATTCTCTTTCATAAAGACATGAAGGTCCCTCTTTAAAAGTGGACGACTAATGGAGGACGCGTAAGAACATATGATGGAGAACTGCTTTAATTTGAGAAAAGCAAAAGGGCAAATATTATTGAATAAACTAAAAGGCAAAGCACATTTAGCTTAACAACTCATCAGGGTACGTAAAAGCATATAAAAGATATCAATTGCTGTGAATAATAGAAGTAGCGAAATAATAGAAAGAGATAATATGAAGATAAACAATACAAACAATACAATACGTAAAAAAAAAGGTTAGAATGAGATAATGGGAAAAAAGCTACAAAAAATATCTATAAATACGTTGATAATAAGAATAGGGTTAATGTGCGTTCAATATCCTGAGGGATAATTATCATTTTTGTCCTAGAAGTTTTGGTTGAGGAGTGCTAGATACTCGAAGTTTTTTTTTAGAGTAAAATTGTCCCGGAAGTTAACAAAACGTAGCAATTTTTCCATTATGTTAATTTTGACCGTTAAATTTAACTGATATGCACATGTGGCACAAATGCTTGCCAACTCATCAATCAAAATAGGGATAAATATTATTTTGCTTCAAAAGTTTTCACTGAGGAGTAGTGATATCCAGAAGGTTTTTCTTAGGAGCAATTTTGCCTCAGAAGTTTACAAAATGTAGCAATTCTAGCGATTTAAGGGAAGGTGACATAGATCAATCTATATAAAGGTAAATACTATCGCTATTGCTTTGTTTTTCTGAACTAATTTTTGGGATAATTCATATCTCGTTTTGTATTTCATTTGCTTAGATCATAAGTGATGCTTCTTTTGGGTTTTGCGATAGTCCTTTTAGTCCCTTTGACCAGTTCAGTTTTACAAATTCCGACCGCCATGAGCTCAACGTCTCAAAAATATCCCTCTTTGACTCCAAGTTCAACATTTCCAAGGTTGACTTATTCCTTTGCACCAAAGATTCCTAGTCCTACATCCTTCAGCAACTCTTGATCTTGTTGAGTCTATTTATTCCTTTAATTCCCTAAATACCGATGATTCCTTCAACAAGACGAGATTGATCTCTTTTTGTATTCATTTCTTTAAGCTCGTCGTATTGGGCTAAGTGATGCCCTCAATACCGATGATTCCTTCAACAAGAAAGAGATGACAAGGTGTGATGCCATGTCATATTGGGCTAAGTGATGTGGATGAAGAGGTGACATGATATGCGTGTTGTTTAACTAATTTAACAATCAAATTTAATATTGGGAGATGACAGGGCAAAATTACTACGTTTTGTTAATTTTGGGGCAAAATTGCTCTTAAAAAATCATTCGGATACCCACTACTCCTCAGCGAAAACTTCCGGACAAAAATATGCTTAACCCTATTTTGATTAATGAGATGACATGCCCCATGTGCATATTAGTTAAACTTAACGGTCAAAATTAACGGAGAGACAAAAATGCTACGTTTTGTAAACTTTTAAGGTATAATTACTCCTAAAAAACTTTCAGATAGTCACTGCTGCTCAGTGACAACTTCCGGGACAAAAATAATGTTTATCACATATCCTAAAGTACTTTCCAGGATGTACACGGTGTTCTAAATATTTTTTGGGGTGCATTTTCATTACATCAATCACGTTATCATACAAGAAATAAAAAGATGACAATCACAATGTTCAAAAGCTATACGCGCATATTTAAAAGTCCGATAAGGAGGCTAATTTTCTATTCAAAAGCCAACTGTAGAACCACGTTTTCCTTATCATGATGACCCATGACGCGCACACATTATAGTTTCATTGGGAAGGCTTTGTAGCACTATTATACATATTTTTAATATAATATTTAATTAACTTTTTTATGATAGTAAGGAAGCTAAATTATAAACTACTTAATCATAACAAATGTTATGTATAATTAAATTATATATTAATTTATGTGTGGGGCAAATTAGTTTAGAGAATCTTTTTTAATATATATACCATTCTGATTCTATTTATAATCCTTTTTAACCAAAAAATTGATTCTATTTAGAAGTCTCCTTTCAAGTTAATAAATGAGATTATGAAAATTTTTTCTATATTAATTATACCAATGAAAATAGAAAAAGAAGAAAAAGTTGAAAGATATACATTCATAAATGAGAGCAAAATTAAAAATTTATCCCATAATCAATTGAGTTAACTACATCTCATTTGGTATATCTAATTTAATTAAAAGAGACTTATAAATAGGAACAAAGTGATATATTTTAAAGTAATTTATTTAGCTTCTATAATCTATAAAAAAAAATTAATTGTGCCTTATATTTAATGGGTGGAGGAATAGTTTGATTGAGCGCGCCCATATATATATATATATATATATATGTATGGGGTTATCGTTTGTCGTGACGACGTAATGTTATGTCGAAGTCACCCCAAAACTACGTCGTGTTGGGGTTAGAGGAATTAATGAACTCTCAAAACGACGTAGTTTTGGGGTTAGGGGAATTAATGAAAAATCTTTTGGTAAAATTCATATAATAAATATAAAAAATAAAAATACAAAAACACCCCTTATTAATTCCTCTAACTTCCAAAACGTAGTTTTGGGGTGATTTGATATAACCTTATGTCGTGCGCGCCCATATATATATATATATATATATGGAGCACTATGTGTGTGTGTGTGTTATAGTTTGATTGGGAAAGTTGGAGCATCTTCCACCATTTTTGGTGATCCCTCTCCTGGGATCCCCCACGCGTTTTGGTTCATTAGTAAATTATATAGTAAAATGACTAATTACTTTATCAAACAATTAAATGGATAGATTATTCTATAAATAATATCATTTGAAGTTATTTTGTCTGTTTAAAATATAAAACGATTTTCTGAATATAAAACCTCAAATGATCGCCGCCTTGATCTGCCTAGGGTCTTCAAAATTTGATTCACTCGGTTTTTAACAAAAAATCAAACAATTAGATATTTGAATGATCAAGTAATTAACAAATATAAAAAAAAAAATTGTTCAAATTAGTTTTTCATTATTTTAATTTTCATTGGATCGATCAATTCACATATAGTATGTTAGATTAACTTTTGAAAAACTCTTTTTTGTGTCAATTAAAACTGAAATAAGAGCCAGGTCAATGATCTTGACTCAAACTGACCAATCTGGCTTTATGTTAGGATATCTAATTGTGAGTGGACTGAGTTAATGTCAGAGTCTTACATGTATAAAACTAGGCTTAATAAATTTATTCAACCTCTCGTAATAAATTATTTAATTATAATATATGTTACATGATATTTATGAAATACTTATGTATCATTAGATTATATTTAGTATTTTTAATCTTTTAAATTAGTTAATTAAGTCTTATATTAAATACGAAAGAAAGTAAAATGGCTATGTTTTTGGACTTTAATTTATCTCCCATATCTTACAGATAATTAAATTGCTTTCTGATTTTTTTTTATTAGAAAAATATAATTAGTCCAACTTGGCTTAAACTTTAAAGAGCTCCGTCTAAAGCAAAACGCATCGCAATAATTGATTATTTTTTAGTCAATCAACGAACATAATGGTAGGTAAACAACCTCACCTTCTTCAAAGAGAGTCGGTTCGCATCATTAATTATTCATTTTTTCTTCTCTTTCCATTGTGTGAGAGTTCGCGCCATTTTTCAACGAGAGGGACAGGAAATTTCCACTGTCTAGCCATTTTAAGCTATTGACACAGTCTATTCAAAAAAGTTAAAATAATATATTGGAATAATAAATAAAAAGTAATAACTTGAATAGGAATATGCAGATCGACTATACATGACGATATACTTGAATATTGATCTCTCCGGTAGATACAGAGATATATATATTTGTCATTTATTATAAAATATGATTCACAAGGAAGGTGTTTGGGAGTTGCAAGAAAATACTAACATTATGTGTGGGAAGAAATAGCTAAAGAGACTTAAAAAAAGCAGTTAAAGTAATTTTGGAACAAAAATATAAGTATTTTGTATAAGAACAACAAATGTCTAGCTGATAGGCTAGTGTGTTGATATTGGATCAGATGATTACTTCAAGATATCTATAAAGTAGATACTAAAGAGAATATAGGATTACTCCAATATAACTATAAAGCAGATACCGAGGAGAACGTAGGATCATTGTGCACGTATATGACGTTTAGCCAGAAGGGGGTGGTGTGTATGTACAATGACGGCTGAATAGTAAATGAGAATAGGATAGAATCTCATATCTTAGGGTTTACCTCTTATTTATAGAGTGTACCTTAGGGTTAGGATTTGGACTTGTGGGCTTCTTGTGCCTCCAAGCCCAAACATTGTGCCATCGTATCTGTGTCACATAAATTGCCCATTGTTGGATTATACCTTGGATGGGCAGTTTCCCCCAGCCCGGTAGTCCAGGTCTATGGGCTGCCGGGGTGCATTGATTGTTTAACCCGGACCTCATTTCCGAGTTGTTCAACTTCTATTCGAGTTTCAACGAACTTTAGATTCATTTATTTCGACTAGAACTGTCTATTCCTTTTCATTCGAATTGAGATCTCTTTTGCATCAAACATCCGGGTTTCCAGGTGATAAGTTTTAGCAACAAGTTTCCCCCCAGTCCGGGTTGTCATGAAGAGGAGCAGACTCCATTTGTTTATATCGGGCGATGACTTTACAACTGTACACTTGTTGCCCCCCAACTTGGCAATCCAGGTTTTTGGGTTGCCGAGGTGCCTTGACTATTTAACCCGGATCTCATGTCCGAGTTTTGTCTTCATTTCAACAATAAGTTAATTTTTATGAACTCAAACACATTCAGAGTTCTATTCAATAACTGGGCCAAAGTCAAAAATATTTACGCAGAGTCTGCTTGAATATTCATCCGGTATTAAAACCAGGTATCATATTTGTGAAGATTTTAGCTAATCCGTCACATTACATTTTAGCTCATTGTACCAGAATCTAATCTGGAGTAATGACAATCCGTCACATGTTCAAATTCAGTTTTTAACCAACGTTTTAAACATTTTGACTTGATTAGGGTTAGCATGATAGTTCACTTCATTACCCCAGAAAAACATGTTGATGCATCATTACTACGAAGGCTTGCAACAATGGCTTTGCTTTCTCTGAGGCCGGGTTTAACTACCCTGGATTCATTCATTCATTCATTTATTCATTCACACTTGCCACAATTTGCAATAATGTGACACATAATTCTCAGTTTATCCGGGTTTCAAACACATTGAACATGAAACATAGATTTAACTGTAATTTACTTTTAGTTTTACCGAGTTCCAAACTCATCATGGAACACAGATTTAACTGTAATATACTTTCAGTTTTACCGGGTTCCAAACTCAACATGGAACACGGATTTAAATGTTCTTCAAATTCAGTTTATCTAGTGTCAAACTTAACACAGAACACAGATTTAACTGTCTTCAAACTCAGTTTTACCGGGTTCCAAACTTAACATGGAACACAGATTTAACTGTCTTCAAACTCAGTTTTACCGGGTTCCAAACTGATCATGGAAACACGGATTTAACTGTTCTTTCAATTTTACTGGGTTCCAAAGTGATCATGGAAACGCAGATTTAACTGTTCTTTCAGTTTTACCGAGTTCCAAATTGATCATGGAAACACAGATTTAACTGTTCTTTCCATTTGCTCCAGCTCTGCTGGTTAGTTTATCCGGGTTCCGAACTTAACATGGATCTGCCCGGGTTTAACTGTTCTTTCCATTTGCTCCAGCTCTACTGCTCAGTTTATCCGGGTTTCAAACTTAACATGATCTGCTCGGGTTTAACTGTATTCCCATTTGCTCCAGCTCCACTGTTCAGTTTATCCAGGTTCCAAACTTAACATGGATCTACCCGGATTTAACTGTATTCCCATTTGCTCTAGCTCCGCTGTTTAGTTTATCTGGGTTCCAAACTTAACATGGATCTACCTGGATTTAACTGTTCTTCAAACTTTCAGTTTATTCCGAGTTCCAAACATGGATCACGAATTTAACTGTTATTTCCATTTGTGATAGCAATTGGCTCGGCAAGGATTGTTGTAATCTCCGCGGCACACCGAAATTCTCCAAGTCGAATAACAAACATTATTATCTGAGTTTCTTTATTCATATGAAAGTAGCCTGTCGACGTAGTCGACTTTAAACAATTATGGGAAGGAAATTTGAACTTAAAACAAAACGAACTTAGTAAGGAACTCGGATTTAACCGTCACACACTCAGTTTATTCGCATTCCATGTTCTTTTCCTTTTGGAGGTGAACTTCTCCTCCTTTTCTTTTCTGCATCATTAGCCATTTCCATTTGCTCCAGCTCCAGATATTTCTTTGACTCGGGTTCTAAGCTCGACTAGGGTCTTGACGGGAGTCTTGTAAATTGACCTTGCCAGCCGAGATGAACCATCCAGGCCGGCTATGATTAACTGTACGTGCACATCTTCTTGCAATCCATGCACTTGTAGTACGGCATCTTTAAAGCGATCCAAATACTTCTGAAGCGTTTCCCCCGGTTGTTGCTTGACCTTGCCGAGAGTGAACTCAAACTTTGGCTGTTTTTTTCTTGTTGCAAAATTCAGCAAAAACTTGTCTCCTAGATCTTCAAAATTTTGGATTGACTTTGCAGGCAAAGTGTGAAACCACGCTTGCGCAGCTCCTCGCAATGTTGCAGCAAATAACCGAGAAATGATGGGCTCCTAGAATCCTCTAACGAACATTTCCATGTCGAACGTGTTAAGATGGCCTTGCGAATCCTGACTTCCATCATATTTCGAAAATTGGTTGCATTAAAATTCTTCGGTAGGGAGCACTAGAAATCTCGTCGGTGAAAGGACTGTTGTTATTATGCCCCCTACTATATTTTCTTCTATATTTTCCAAGAGCTTTTTGTGTTTGAGGCCTCGCATCTCGGTTTTGGTCTCCTGTATCCCGGATGTCCGCTGTTTGTTCTTCGCGAGCGTAGGATCCAGGCCTCGAACTTCAGGGATTCGAACCCGGTCTTGATTGGCCAAGTTACTTTCAACATAATTGATTCGAGGGCCTTCAGCATCAACTTGAGCAAAGGTCGTAGCATTAACCCGGCTAGGGCAACTCTCATCCCGGTTCCCGTTATGATCGGGGTTCTCAATTCGTCTTAGGTGTTCCTCCAACAACAATCTATTTCCAGCATCATTGACTCGAGGGCCCCCAACATCAACTTGAGCAAAGCCCGAACCAGTAGCCCATTTTAGATTACTCTCATCCCGGTTGTCGTTAGGAATCGGGTTCTCAATTTGTTTGAGGCGTTCCTCCAACAATTGCATTCTTTGCATCTCTTCTCGCGCAAGATGGCATTACGATGATCCATGCCCTCTTGCATTACTCGGATATCCTCTTGCCTCTGAAGGCGGTTATGGTGCTCCATCTCCTCTATTCGACCCAGTACGACATTTAGAGTGGCCTGCATGAGAAGAACGTCCGGATCAATGACTGGAGGGACTTGGTGCTGGACTTTTCGGGCAAATCGCATTCTGAGGGGTTGATGCGAATACTGGGGAGGATGCCATGTTAGATACATCATCAACTTGCACTTGGTTATATTCTGGAACGATCGTATGCTCAGGTTGCGAATGATGCTGAACCGTTTGTTCCTCAAGTTGCGACATTTGACTATTGCTTCTAGTATTAACCATCGTTTATCACAGGAATCGAAATTTACCGATTCCCCACGGTTGGTGCCAATGTCCTGTATAAGAACAACAGATGTCTAGCTGATAGGCTAGTGTGTTGATATTGGATCATATGATTACTTCAAGATATCTATAAGCCAGATACCAAAGAGAATATAGGATTACTCCAAGATATCTATAAGGCAGATATCAAGGAGAACGTAGGATCACTGTGCACGTATATAGCGTTTAGCCAAAAGGGGGTGGTGTGCGCGCACAATGACGGCTGAATAGTAAATGAGAATAGGATAGAATCTCATACCTTAGGGTTTACCTCTTATTTATAAAGTGTACCTTAGGGTTAGGGTTTGGACTTGTAGGCTTCTTGTGCCTCCAAGCCCAAACATTGTGCCGTCGTATCTATGTCACATAGATTGCCCCTTGTTGGGCCACACCTTGGATGAGCCTCATATTTGAGTCCGTCACAATAAGGAATCTTAATGGTGGAATGAGAGTGTACAGGAGTCTATGTTGAAACTAAATGCGTTACATTTGTGCAATAATATTTTAAAAAAATGAGACACATATCAAATGGCTAGTAAATAAAAACAGATACTAAAAAATCGCAAGCAGTGAGTGAAGTGCAATCGAAATTTTAATAATTTTACAAGAATTTAAGGATGAAGATTGAAGAAAGTAAGGATGTACCACTTTAGTCTTATTTATAAATCCATTTTCACAGAGAGTGCAAATGGATTTATAAATAGGACCAGAATGATACATCAAGAGACTTGGACATGTAGAATGCATAAAAGATGAAAGAAAGTTTTGTTATTGAAGGATATATTAATAATGTCAGAAAATAAAGAGAGAAAACGAGAGATATGTATACCGAGTCAAATCGGGGTCGAAGTTTTCTTATTTAGTATGGTTTCTTGTTCCACAATTCTCTCGTAGGAATTAATGTTGATTTATTCTCTTATTTGATTAGGTTTTCATTTCTTTAATCAAATAGTCCACCCTACTAAGGACAGCTTGCACCCTAAGTTCAACAAAAAAATGTTGTAGGATATTCTTACAAGCCTTTTAATGATGGAAGACAGTTGGCAATATTGACATGGAGGATTTAACAACCAGAGATGGCGAATCAGATTCGGCTTTCTATAGCATGATCCAAACTGGAGACGTTAAGAAAATGGACAATGATAAATAGAGAAGAAGCACTTTATTTGTTCTCATACACAAAAATAAATGGAAAGATTCTTAACTAAGCAAACTAGATAAAACTTGTGAGCTATTTGATGAAATCATAGAAAAGAGTAAACACAAGTTGATAATGGAGACTTGCATTTTTAAGAACCGTTTAGACTTATGCAAATATGTTCTACAATAGAAGCAATCTATTTACTAAGGAGGTTAATTAGAAAAGTACCAGAGGAAAAAAAGTGTCAAAAATATGTTCTTGAGTCATATGAAGAGAGATAGAAGATGGCCAATAACATCCAAAGAAATTACTCCCTCCGGTCCTAATTATAGGATAACATTTTAATTTTTGTCAACTTCTTCCTAAAATACTCTTATTGATATGAATGAAGGATTATATGAAATCAATAAGGTAATTGAAGTGCAAAATTTATATAAGGTTGTTTTAGAAAAATGATTAAAATTAACTAATTTAACCCTTATCCCTTAGTTCCTCTAAAATTAGTTAAATACATTCTTATAATTAGGACCAGGAGGTAATATCAAACAAGACCATTTATTGAATAGTAAATCTAAAGAGTTAGTTATTAATAAAACACAATGATTCCGTGTGATTCATTTGGACATTGCTTAATAAGGCTTACTATTTTTAAGGTTAAAGGACAATTTTGTCCAGAAAAAGTATTTTTAGGAATAATTGTTATCTAAAATATTTCTTTTGGCTCAATGTCGACCAAAGGTGTTAAAAGTGAGGAATTTTGCCCTGCTTGAATGCAGATTAACACGGACCGTTAAATAAAAAGTTCTGACCAAAGAATGCAAGGTTGGCAAGTGACATCAACGGGCAAAAAAAGATTACCGATAGCATCTAGCCTGACTCAACGTAGACGTAGTACTCTCGCCAAGTGGTTTCTTGGGTAGTATAATTGGCAGCAAGTGAAGCATTGAAGTTCATAAGGGTGAAATAAATTAAGATCCTGCTTCAATAGAGAAGTGAGAGTCCAAGTGAAGGAAGTTAGAGTGGTAGGAATATGGGTAAAAGTAGAGCTGATAACACAGACTCAACCCGCAAGCCTACGTGTTTTGGGGTAGGGTTAGGGTTAGGAGTTTTGCAGCCCGCACCGCACAACCCACAGGCTAATGTGGGCTGCCTCACAAATATACATATATATATATATATATATATATATATAAAATAAATAAATTGGAACTATCTTCAAACCACATGACTTGATGTTTTTTGTTTGTAAAATTTAGCACATTTGATGTTCTTATCTCTTGAATTGTGGATTATGTTTAACTTTTTCTAAGTGGAATAGTCTATCTCTTCAATTGTGGATTACGTTTGGCAAATTTAATGACTTATATTATATGCGTTTGAATGTTTTGGAGTTTCGGTCATTGTGAAAAAAGGAAAAAATGTGCGGGTTGGCTGGCTGGCATGCCAACCCACCTTTGTAGGTTAAGCTGGCTGGAAAAACCCGCGAGCTGACCTGTCCTCCCAGCTCTAAGTAAAAGTATAGTAAATAAGCTTATGGCCCTAGGTCACTGGAAACGAGTAGGAAAATCCCAAAGTGATTTACTACAGATTTGTATATAGTTGACGCTCCACATTTAATGATTTTAGAGTAAACTTTAAAATACCAAGAGGAAGATATTGTATAATGAAATACTTAACGGTTGTTAAGAATAAGATAAACCGTCAAGTATTGTGCACAATAGTTAACGGTTTTACAAAATGATCATGAAAAATATCTTTATTTTTTTATTTATTAAAATATTCACACATACTTAACGATTTAGTTTGAAAAAATGTTAACTATATGACATCAATATATGACGGTAAACACCGTGGAACTTATATATTTAATAGTTCTTCTCTGCTCACTCTGTGTCTACAACTTGCAAGCCGCAAGCAATCACCCACCGTCCATTGTTCTTCAATTTGAGTACTTTCCTTTTAACATTCATTTTGGAGACAATTTTTCTAGGCAAATTTGGTTAAAGTAGCTTTTAGAGTAATGCTTATTTCCTTACTTGTGTATTTTTCTGAGATTCTTTCATTTGAACTCAGTAGGTTATAATTTGGGTGATGTTGTTTGTTTATGTTGTTGAGCCTTTGGAAGTTAAGGATTTGTTAGCCAAGAGGATGAATTGAGAGTTTGGGAGGAAGGGTGTTTTTTGTTTGTTTTTGTTTTTGTTTTTTGAGTTCAGGGGGTATTTTGGTATTTTCATATTGTATGTAACATCTGTTAAGGGAATTTAATAGTCATGGTATTTTTGCTCTTATTTTGAAAGTTAATGTGTATTTTTGCATCTCAGAAAAGCATATGGTGTTAGATGCACTTTGGATAAAAGTTCATGTGTATTTTTGCACCTTTACCTTTAAAAAAGCCATGTAAGGGATATATTTGGTATTAAAACACATCATATTAGTGAAGGGTTAACCAATCTTTTAAAGGAAAATGATAGCCAGTCCCAAGGACCATAAAAAATTACAAAAAAGTCCCAACAGAAATTTACATATAAAAAAAGTCCGATGTTATTTCTATTGAAACAAAATCCGGGTTTTTAAATCTTTGTTGTAAATATAGACTTCCTATTGTGAATATGACTTTTTTTGTTGTGAATGACCATGTTTAAAGACTTCCTTGTTGTAGAATCTAAGCGTTTTTAAATTGTTGTAAATGACCTCTCCGTACGCTTAGGACTTGAGTTTGAAACAAAATCCGGTGTTTAAATTTTATTGTGAATATGACACTTTCATTTGTGAAATATAATTTTTTTTTCTATTGTGAATGACCATATTTTTAAAATTTATTGTAAATATAAGACTTTCTACATTGTTAATAAAAATAATTTCAAAAAAGTTTCTAGAGATTTTTTTTTTTTTAAATTTTTTTGTGGTCCTTGGGGCCGATTGTCATTTTCCCATCTTTTAATTGGTCCCGTCAAGAACTTTGAACGGACAGATGGCGTAAGGTTTTATATTTTTTTCTTCGTATGCTGAACTTGAAACAACTGGTTTTTAGTTAAAAAAATAATAATTCTTCGTTAAATTTATGCTTTATTAACTTTGCGTGGTTCATGCATAAATATTTTATTTACTTGTGGAATATTACGTTTTTATTTAAATAATACTTTTCTCAATGTTATAACGATGATATTTTTGTATATTTTAATTATATTATATTATTTAAATTATTATTGGGATGACTCAAATTCAATTAAGGTTAGGTAACTATCACGGTCTCAACTATTTTAATGACTGACCCCATTTTCAGTATACTGTGGATATCTATAATACTTCCTCTAATTCTAAATATAGGAATTAGACAAAAGCTAAGGTTCAATTTGTTTTTAAATATCAGACCTTAAAAATTTATAATTTTTGTGTAATTAAGAGAGTGTCTATCATAAGGGATAGTTTCAATCCAATGTATTTTATGAAATTTAACATCTATTTATTATAAATAACTAGCACAATTAATTTTCTTAATATATGCAAATTAGCTATTCCATCTTGTCCTTATTATAAGATACTTCTAACTCATTCATATGTGTTATGAAACTAAGGAAAATACAAGAGAAATTTAGATGAGGGAAATGAAGAAATGTAAGAGAGAAATGGAGAGTAAGGGGAGAGTGATTCTTATTTTATTTCAAGCTTACAACCTTTGATACATACTTACTATTTATAGGTCATAAATCCTTAACTTCCATTATAAGAGTTACAACAAAAGAGTAAATCTACATAATGGTATAATATGAAGTCTTTGTAGGTTATTTACATTAATCATAGAAAACTCCCACTAAGCCATTCATCTCATAAGTTATATGACTTTAAGTGTAGAATTCCAAATGGACTCATCCAGAAATGTTATGGACATCCACACCAAATATTGGAATATTTATAATACTCCCCCATGGATGTCCATTACAAATATGCCTCATTTAAAACTTTAACTAACAAAAACCTAGTTGGACAAAAACCTAGCCAAGGAAAAGAGTACATCATTCATTGATACAATTTCCAATCTGCTTTATTAAAAATCTTTCTAGGAAAACCCAATGGGATAAAACTTAGATAAGGCAAAAAGATTACAGTGTGTATCAACTCCCTCTCTTGACAACATCAATTGAAATCTTTGAGTTTCAAACCAATGTCATGGACAAGTTTTTCAAAAATTGTACCTGGAAGTGACTTGGTGAATAAATTTGTTAGATTTTCACTTGAACTGATTTGATGGACATCTATTTCACCATCCAATTTTGGTGAAATATGTTTTGTTCTATCACCCTTGATATAACATTCTTTAAGTTGGGCAATACATGCAACATTATTCTCATATAGAACTGTTGGGACCATTTTACTTGAAGATAAATGACAAGTTGTTCGTATGTGATGTATTACTGACCTCAACCATACACATTCTCGACTTGCTTCATGCATTGCTAGAATTTCTGCATGGTTAGATGATGTGGCTAATATAGTATGTTTCATAGATCGCCTTGAAATAGTTGCACCTCCACATGTAAATAAGTAGCCTGTTTGTGATTTATCATTGTGTGGATTAGACAAAAATCGAGCATCTGTATAATCAACCAATTCATGCTTGGATACATTTGAGTAGTATAACCCCATCTCCATAATGCCTTTGAGGTAACGAAGAATGTGTTTTACTCCATTCCAATGCCTTTGTGTTGGTGAAGAACTATATCTTGCTAATAAATTAACAACAAATAATATATCAGAATATGTGTGATTAGCAAGATACCTTAGTGCTCTAATAACACTAAGGTGTGATACTTATGGACCAAGTATTTCTTTTTCACATTCTTTGTAACATCCTCAATTTTTTAAAAAATAATAATTAATTAAGGACTTGATCAAACCATTCATCAATATATTATCATACACATAGTTGAGTTTTTGGACTTCACAAGGCCCAAACTCTTTAAATCATAAATAATACTTCATCATTTTTCATCCATAATTAAACTAAAGTATACAAAATGAACTCTAATGTGGCAATATACAATAATCCAACGTATATAAAAAAAGATGGAAGCACCATTGTCAGCAAAAGTAGCTGAAGCTTCCGAAGTCTTCCCGATGGATCTAGGTGAGAACTATCACTTGAAAAATATAAGTAACCATCAATCCATCTCATTGGGCATACGAGTAGTTGCTCATGAGGTGTCAAGTGGAACAATTTATATAACAAAGTATTATAAATAAAATTCACAAATTTCCAAATCAAATTTCATATCATAACTTTCATATCGGAAATTCTGTATCATAAATTATGTATCACAGTTTCCCTAACACAATTCTCAAGTTGCCTCCCACAATCCAACTAAGCCGCCTTATTTTCGCTGACTAGACTCATGGGTTAAGTTACCATCCATATTACTGGCTACTCAAAAGCTCATTGGTTATGTGATGAGGACCGGCTAAAATCCTCAGAGCACATGCGCCAGACCATGGGTCTCTTCCCTTCATTGAACTAGTGAAGTGTCATAGGCCCTCATTGAACTAGTGGGATAATAGAAAGCCAACCATCATGCACTAATGGAGGCTATATCACGTGGTGCAACAACTACTCCATCTCTTCCTAAACCAACCATCAAAATAATTATCACAACAAATAGCTCAACAAGATTTTCCAAGATTTTCACGTTCATAACATGTTATTTAGATCGCTATCATATACATCTCATAATATCTCATTTCCAACTCTTACACGCAGAACACACATCACTATTCAAATCAAAAGTTTTCACAAGGCAATTTTTATTAAAATATTCATCATTAGTTCACTAAATACTCACAAAAAACTACCAATACACATAATAAGTGGAAAGTGGCTACCTCTTGTTAAAGCTAATTATTACCACAATGCTCCTAATCCAATAGCTCATACACACGTTGTAATCAATCTACAACAATCCATTTATTACCCCTTAATAACTCTTTGAGTTATTTGCACAATTAACTTAATTTTATAATTTGAATTAATTACTCACAAATTCCAATTTAACACTAAAACCCCAACTATTTATATTTCAAATATATATGTGTGTATTAACTCAACAACTCATTTAAATCATTGATTATCATCAAATTTCATTCCATTACATAAAATCCCAAATTTTAAATCTAGAGCATGAAATAGCTAAATTATAAATCTTCACTTTAATCAAAAATCTAAACCGATCAAAACTTTAAAGATACCTTCAATAATCAAAATAAACCATTTAACCCCTTTTTTATATAGGACCCCAATTTAATTGGTTAAAACTTTCAATATAGAATTATTTATAGATTGATTATGTATAAAATTCATTATAAAATTTTATATAAACTAAATAGCAAAAATATAAAAATTAATTATTAATCATCCTCTATATTATTATAGTTATCTATCAACAAAACTCAAAACTTAGCCAAAATCCTAACCCTAAAATATTCTCTAATCAACATAAAATTACTATCATAAGAAAGAGAAAATTATTTAGAACATTTTTCATGAGAGGATTTTTATGATTAGAAGTGATTTTGAGTAACTTACCGATCCCAAAGAATTGAAAATGACGACGATTACTCGTTCCTTTCGCTCTCCTCGTATATATATGCCTTATATCTCTCCCTCGAATATATATATATATATATATATATATATATATATATTTCAATTTACAATTTCCCCATTCTTATAAATCATATTTTAAATAGACACTTCTTATTTTAATAACTACATGATAAATCTTTTTATCATAATTAACTTTCCCCTAATTGCAAGTAAATCCTAAAATAAAAATTAGGATCTTACATTCTTCTCCAATTACTTGAGGTCGGAATGGACCTTTATCCACCTCAGGGGCAGAGTTGGGATTTGAAATTGGGGGGGGGGTGAAAATTATAGAATAGAACTCAGTTTTCATGAAATTACATTTGATCCGATAAATATTTCAATATTTTCATTTTAGTCCCTACGTGAAACTTTTAGTGGGGACTAAAGTGAAAATATTGAAATTTTATGAGGCTAAAATATAATTTCCTAAACCTTTGGGTTCATTTCTATAATTTTAGGGGGGCAGAGGCCACCCTTAGCCCCCCTAATTCCACCTCTGATCCTCCTGTAAAGACCTTACAATCATTGAGGTACATAATGGATGTGACTTATCCATATAAAATTGCTTTAGGACCTTCTTTATATAAGCTTCTTGGTATACAAAGATCTCATTCTTTAGGTATTCGATATGTAATCCAAGATAGAATTTTGTTCTTCCCAAATCCTTCTTTTCAAATCCTTTCTTTAAACAATTAATTGCCTTTTGAAGCTCTTCAAGGGTTCCAATGATGTTAATATCATTAACATAATTAACAATGATAGCAAATTCACTTCTAGATCTTTTCATAAAGATGTATTGTCATATTGAGTCATTTTTGTACCCTTCTTTCAACATATATATATTCCTTTAGACGATTATACCACATGCGCCTTGATTGCTTCAAGTCATATAGAGACTTATTTAACTTAATTGAGTATTGTACTCGAGAACTGGAATTAGATGCTTCTAGCATTTTGGGTCCTTTAGGAACTTTCATATAATTATCATTGTCAAGTGAGCCATACAAATAAGCTGTCACGACATTGTTGGTCAATTTCCTTGATGGCAAGTGAACCAGTGAAACAAGTAATAAAGAGTAAGTAGAGTCTTGTCCCATAGAGATCGAGATACCGTTGATGAATACCAATTCTCGCAAACAATTGTGTGTAAAAAGAAAAGAAATTTATGATTGGTTTGGATGTTTTTGATTATAACTATTAAACAAAGAAAATAAATAAATGATCGTAGTTGTAAGAAGATATCAGTTAAAAGATAGGTTGAGCTCATATTTCATCCTAAGCGTATCACTCCCCTAGTTTGCCTCAGCGCATTGCTATAGCAAATATGCTACAAAGCTTCCGCAATACTACATCATAGCTGCCTTCACATCGTTATCCAGTTAACCCACCACTATGCTATTCAGATGCTTCTGCGTCCTGTACGTACAATCTGAGCTTTACTTCTCCCATATTCCTATGGCGATTTTCTAGTTCAGATTATCATTCCTAATCAAGGCGTATGGCTATGAGTGGTAGACCTATTCCTGAAGCCTACAATGATAGGTCAAGCCTTGCACCAGCCTGCCTAGCAAACACTACCTACCAGATGTCTAACCCCGACTCCCTTCCAGTAAGCTGAGGCTACTAATCTAGCCCTTAGCTTCCGCTAACCAACAAAAGATTAAAATACTGATAAACAAACTGAATTTATTTAAATAAGAACTAACAAACTGGGTTCATTCTACACTCAAGAATTGATCCTCACTCAGCCAAGGGAAATTTAGTTCATAACTGATGAGGGAATCACAAAACAAATCATATCAAAATAGCCCATGACAAAAGATAAACTAAAAATCAATAAAGGAAAACAGAGAGTTCGCCGGAGGGTTTGACGGTGTAGGAGAAGACTGTCACGTGACAACTCCATGTCTTCTCGTCTTCGTCTCACTATGAGGAAGGATTCTGAGTTTCTTCTGAAGCTCTTGTGCTTCGTGCATTCTCTCCTCTTCTTCGGAGTCTCAGCTGAATAAGAATTCTGTTGGCTCCTTTACGACTTCGATGATCTTTAGGGTTGGCCGTCTTTTCCTTTTATAGTCAGGTTTCCTTGCAGTGTACGTTTAGTGAGCTGGGCCTTTCCAAATCTCTCAGGTCCAACTGGTCCAACTTTCTAGATTTGGTTGATTGATTCTGTTGATGCTATGAGATTCTCCAAATCTTAACTTCGATCCTTCGCATCTTCTAATCCATTATGTCAGCAATCTAACCGTCGTCTAACGTCCGTCCAATAACATGTGCTTAACTTCCTAAAACAGCTTTGAGGAAACGTCAGAATACATGGTGCATAGCATTGCCTCACTTATGTTGCTATAGCATTAGGGTTGCATTGTATTGCGGCTTGTTATGGCTTACCCTATAGCATTGTATCGTTATCTTTGTAATACCCTTTTTAGCAAATGAATTCTTGAGATAAAAGAAATTAATGAATATTTTGATGAAACAAATTCATGAGTTTAAAACTATTATAGAAAATTGTTATAATTGTCGAAAATTGTCGAAAAAGTTACGAAAAAAATAAGATGAAAAAAATGACTAAAAATGCAATAATGGTGATAAAAACATCTAAAAACATTATGATAAATACTTTAAAGATCATGAAAGATTATGAGAAAATTATGGGAGTATTATCTTTAATTATAAGAATTTAATAAATTGTTTCGAGAGGAAATAACATGAAGAAATGTTTAAAAAGCATTCCAGAGCCATAAAGTAACTTTATGGTGTAAACATTTTTAATATTTTACATAGGATATAAAATGACAATGTCAATTATAAAGTTTGTAAGATAATAATATACTGTAAATTATAAAATTATCAACCATTGGTAAGAGAATGATTAGATAATTACTAGCTAATTGATTCATAAAACAAGAGAAATATAGAAAGTTAAATTTATGGTAAAATCCTTAATTAAGAGATTAAGGCTATAATTAGCATAAAATA
Source organism: Acacia melanoxylon (assembly GCA_019022615.1). Taxonomy (NCBI): domain Eukaryota; kingdom Viridiplantae; phylum Streptophyta; class Magnoliopsida; order Fabales; family Fabaceae; genus Acacia; species Acacia melanoxylon. Next base: position 3,996,633 of record JAFJYJ010000030.1, on the reverse strand, counting down.
TACTTACTGATTATGATAAAAAGATTAAGGAAAATTAGTAAAGATAAATGTATGAAGAAACCTAATCCTAAAAAGATCACTAAACGAAGAATTTAGGCACGATTAAGCCTTAATGAAGCGGGGGTAAAACGGGAATTTTTGGAAAAAATATATTATATTTTTTAAAAAAGGAAAAAATTATGAAAAAAATAATTAAAACTGAATTTTAAAGTGAGGGGGCCGAAATTCTTGGTATTTTTAATTAAAATGAATTGTTTAAATAATTAAAATGATAATTAGAATAAAATAATAATATAATGCGGTGAGTCGAACATATATGGCGGGCCGAGGGGAAAAGTCAGAAATAAATTCTACAGGTAAACCAGAGGTAAAAAGTCTTTTCAGACTGATCAAATTAAGAACAAGTAAATTTTTACACGAAGAAAGAATTTACCCAGGCGTTGATTTCCGCAACCGAAAACCCTAATTCCTAATAAGACGGAAAAGCGATTAGATAGAGTAGAGCCGATAGGAAAAGTGAGAACCTATAGAAACAATTACATGTTTTCAAACACGGATTAAGTTAGGCAACAACTGAACATTTCACAATTCGGCGAATTATTGTCCGGTTTTGGTTTTATCGAAGCGATTTCCGAATCGGACGCGTTTGTCCGAATATCTTCCGACGCACCGGAGAATACCTGGATATGATCAAAAAGAGGATCAAAATAGATAATATGAAAGAGGATGAAAAGATCTTCAAAGTTACACGCCCGAATTTTTGAGTTTCTGCGAAATCGCGCGAAACGGACACCGATCGGGAACTTTATCGGTACCGGCTCCAGATGTCACCATCTGGGTGACATCATCCTTTGAATTTTGGGGACCAAGAGGTCGGCCTTGACCATGGATGGCCAAGATTGCTTTGTCCTCAAAAATGCGATCCAACGGCCGGAATCCGATCTGAAGACTTTTGTGTTAATTCCCACCTTGTCCCTCCCTTCTTCTATAAATAGCACGCACCTCTCCTCTCATTCTTCACACCAAAAATTGGAACCTAGAGAGAGGTTCTAGAGAGAGAAGCTCTGGAAAAATTCTGCCTAGCTCAGAGTAAGTTCTTCTGTCCTTAGCTTTTAGTTTCCGTAGTTCTTTCGGTAGTTATAGTAGAACCGTTGTTTTGATCTAGGAAGTTTTAAATATATTCCTATACTTTTTTTTAAGCCTCATTGCATTGAAAGATGCCCGACGAGGTAAAAACCTAGTGGGGATAATTTTGAAATGGAATAAGGTCAAAGTAACGAAGTTACGCGAAATTCCGTCAAATAGGGGTAGTAGGGGCAAAATGGTCTTTTTCACCTAAAATGCCCGTTATGCTGCCAAATATTCATAAGTGTGTTATTATTCTGATTAGAATACTTCGACGTCGAACCGCTTGTCGAAATTCCATCGTTCCGCCGTTGAGCCATTTGTTTATTGTTTTACGTACGGCCAAAAAAATACCGTTTTTAGCCTAAGAGCTGGATATCTGCAACTAAGGTACGGACGCGTACTTTGTAACCCTAACTCTATGCTGCTTATATACTTTTGCATTATAGATACGTTCATAGACGAGGTTCTTGAGAATCGTCGAGATACTTATGACTTTACCCACGGATTATAGTATTGGTAATGCCGTTTGAGTTATTCCTAGCGCGAGGACACGTTAGTGGCGTGGCACTGGATATGTGCGAAACTAGTCGAGAGAGACTTTACATACTTTGCTTTGTGCTTATGTTCGTCCATGATATTGATCATACATCTCGCTTTTGCTTTTGTGATGATATGTTGTATTGAAATGAATATCGTTGTACATTATCTTGTTTTATTTGAGCATAAGGTTAACCGTTACTTGAGATCCATATGTGGAATGGATCTCGGTAGCTTCAGTGCGGAGGACCGATGTTTGGCGATCGAGGCAAGCGGTGGAGTAGGCCAAGACGTGTCTATATTATTTATCGTTTTCTTTAGTTCTTTAACTTTTGAGAATTCCCCGATGACTCGTAATCCGATACATTTACACTATGGTCCATATTTTGAATGTAATGTAAATTACTTACTCGCTCCAATGCTCTACTCTGATTACTCTGCTTGAAATATTTGGAAACGTTTTTAAAAAATAAAATTCCGCCGTTTTCAAATGGGACGTTACATTTTTGGTATCAGAGCAGTAGTCCTGGCATTGATATGACTATGTTATTACGGACAATATGGTAGGACAGTTAAGGCTTGTCTATGTGGGTGTGGCCAAGCAGTCGCCATAGAGTTGGTGAGGTCCCCATGATAGACACTTATCTGGCCATTCTGTTCGGTTAACGGAGTTATTTTCAAATTAGCCTTTTTTCAAAAACTTTGAGCACTTTTTGGAAAATGAGTATTGATATGACCTAGTGCAATGTGTAGAGATGAACGCAGACGATAATCCGTTCGTTTGGCGGTATGGGAGATGGAATCGGACCGCTAGGAAGTCGGTGGGGACCGAGATGATAGGAAGAAGACTGAACCCTGATCCAATCTACCCTCCACCGGAACCAGAGCTTGTACAACCTGTACCTGCCCTGGCATACGATTATGTACCGGCTTATGACGTTGACTATCTTTACGGACCCCGATAACTCCGAACCCCAGTATCACCTCGGACCGGAATACCCGGACTATATTTACGATCCCGAACCGGTAGAATCGGAGGAAGACCCGGAACCCATGTATTTTGAAGATGCACCCGTTGCAACCCCGATAGTTCAACTCACTCTTCAGAGGAGACAACTTCCATTTCCGGACATCCAAAACCTCGATACCGAAGAAGTCACCCTTGACGATTTTCACTTCGTGTTGGGCGTATACGGCCTTAACCCAACAATTAGAATCATTTTACTTGTTTGCGAACAGTCTACAAACACTTTGAAAGAAAGGTATCGACCTTCCTTCACTTGGTTCAAAATTCTCAAAACCGGAGGAACCCACATTCGCACGGAGACCGGGTCGATCCACTCTCTTCTATTTCCCCGTGACCCGTTTTTGGGCCGAATCACTAACGAACTGGCGGACGAAGGCCCTATTGTAGACGCTCGTATCTATCTTCGTTATCGAAAAGCATAGTGCACCAAAGACATGTAGAAAGAGCGAGACGGTGAAAGAAAGCTGTGGAACCATAGATAGAGGCTATATAGTATATTATTGTTTTTAAAACTCTCTAAATGCCCTGAGAGATTGTGAGATATTCTGTTAGAATAAAAGGGATTGTAGAATTTTGTATAGTTTAGGATATGGCCAACGTCGAGGTCAACTTGTACAAATAAGATGCATTAATAATATATGTTGTTTTGTGTGCTTATTTAAATACGAATTCCCTTATTCCTATCTCTTGTTATAAATAAAAAGGTATAAACCTAAAGAATGGCGAACCTAAGAAATAGGGGCCATGGACGAGGCCAAACTAGAGGTAGAGGACGTGGTCGAGCGGAGCATGCCTCAAAGAAGTCCAACACCCGAGCTCGAGAATAACCAACCCGAGCGATCGAGTTACAAGAAGTGAAGCAAATGCTGCAAGAGCAAAGAGCTCTTATTAACGTACTCCTGGAAGAAAGACAAGCCATAAATCAACAAAATGAAGAAGAAAGGAACGACATTGAGGAAGGAGATGAAGATGAGGACAGACGGACGGAAGAGGCTGATGAGTCAGAGGGATCTCAATCACCTTCGCCTGATAGAGCTTTGGTAGTTCTACCTCAACGATATAGAGAGGTGGAAGCCACGCAACATTGGGTAACTCAATTCTGTAAATTGAAACCCCCGGTTTTCCGCAGAAAGACTGATTCAGCTGAAGACTGGCTGATGAGATTAGATAAGATCTTTGAGGTCTTAGACTGACCCGAAAACTGCAAGGCCCAGCTGGCAATTTACAAACTGGAAGGAGATGCCGACCGTTGGTGGAAGACCGTGGCAGTGACATTGCGGGCACGCGTTTGCCCTGTGACTTGGGAGAAGTTCTTGGAGAAGTTTAACGAACAATATTTCCCTCCCTTGTTACAAGTAATAAAAGAGTCAGAGTTCTTACATATTCGACAAAACCATGATGAGTCATTCGAGGATTATTTCGCCAGATTCACCAACCTATCTCGATACTCGTCATATCGAAGACCAACGACAACGAAAACCGGAAGGCGAGTCGATTGGTAGATGGTCCGAGGTTTGAGATTCGGGAAAAGTTAGTGTCACAAAGAATTTCAGATTTGATTCAAGCGATAGAATCATGCCGTCGGTCGAGCGTAATCAAGGAGCTCGGGAGGATCGACACATTTCAACAACAAAAACAACAACAACAACAATGCAAACCGTGGCGGGTCAAGTCGCGGAGGTTCCTCGCGAGAAGAGGAAGGCACCATGGAACAACTCCCGAGGTAGAGGTAAGAAGCCGTTCCAACAAGGGCAACAAGGTTATCCCGGTCAAGCAGGGACCCAAACTTACCCAAAGTGCAGAAAGGACCATCCCGGATCCAGCTGTGATGGGAAGCCGATCTGCTACAAGTGCCAAAAACCTGGGCATATCAGCCGGAACTGTCCGGAGATTGCAGCGGTGGCAAGACCGCAGAGCCAAGGCCGGGTTTTTGCGCTGACTGATACGGAGGCCAGAGAGTCTCCAGAGATGGTGCAAGGTACTGTTATTATCAACGAAATCTACGCAAGCATTGTTTGATACGGGTGCTAGCCATTCGTTTATTTCCTATGATTGTGCAAATCGTCTAGGAATACATGCCTCTAGATTGTCTTATGATCGATAGTATCTACACCACTTGGCTTGAAATCCTTAGCTTCTGATACATGTATTGATTGTACCGTGAGCGTTGATGGACGAGTTTCAAAAGTGGACCTTATCCGACTGCCACTTCATGGCATAGACGTCATACTCGGGTTGAATTGGCTAGCAACAAGCGGTGCGATGATCAACTGTAGCAGCAAGAAGATAACGTTCTTCGATTCACCTAGCGAGAGACAAAGTTGATGTGAGCCTAAATTTTCTCTCCGCTACGGAGGCGACGGATGTATGAAGGAGGGATGCCAAGCATATATGATCTTTTTCTCGGTTAAAGCTGACGAGCTTTCACTTGAGAACATTCCCGTTGTAAACGAGTTTCCCGACGTGTTCCGGAGGATCTCACCGAGCTACCTCCTACGAGAGAAGTCGAGTTCACCATTGAATTGATGCAGTACGGGATCAATTTCAAAGGCGCCGTATCGTATGGCTCCAAATGAGATGCAGAAATTGAAGAAACAACTTGAAGAGCTATTACAGAAGGGGTTCATCCGACCTAGTGTATCACTGTGGGGAGCCCCAGTGCTGTTCGTGAAGAAGAAAGATGGAAGTTTCTGACTCTGTATCGACTACCGTGAACTCAACAAAGTAACCGTCAAGAACAAATATCCTCTTCCCCGGATTGATGATCTTTTGGATCAATTATCTGGTTCCACCGTATTCTCAAAGATCGATTTACGTTCGGGATATCATCAGTTGCGAGTCAAAGACGATGATATTTCCAAGACGGCTTTCGGAACCGAGATATGGGCATTATGAATTCCTTGTGATGCCTTTCGGATTAACCAATGCACTGCGGTATTCATGGATTACATGAACCGTATCTTCCGACAACACCTGGACCAATTCGTGGTGGTGTTTATCGACGATATTCTCGTCTATTCTAAAGGCGAGAAGATCATGAAGAACATCTCGCGACTAGTGTTAAAGATGCGAGGAGAAGCGACTCTACGCCAAGTTGAGCAAATGCGAATTTTGGCTGCCGGAAGTTAGATTTCTGGGCCATGTTATATCAAGTGGCGGAGTTGCAGTTGATCCAGGCAAAGTGGAAGCAGTTCTGGACTAGAAGAGACCAGAAACAATGATGGAGATTCGTAGTTTCCTAGGTTTGGCGGGATATTACCACAGATTTATACGGGATTTCTCGCGTCTTGCCCTACCATTGACAAAGCTTACGAGGAAGAATCAACCCTTTGTATGGGGAGATGACTGTGAGGAGAGCTTTCAGAGACGAGGGAAAGGTTGACTACGGCACCGATTGATCATCTCGGATCCCGATGAGACTTACGTGGTCTACGGTGATGCCGGTGAGCAAGGATTGGGTTGTGTCCTAATGCAATTAGGCGAGTGGTGGCTTATGCCTCTCGTCGAAGCCGCACGAGTCGAACTATCCTACACACGATTTGGAGCTTGCGCCATCGTGTTCGCTTTGAAGATATGGAGGCATTATCTATACGGTACGACCGTAGAATTATACTTTGTGACCACAAGAGCACCTCAAGTATCTCTTTGATCAAAGGAACGAATATGAGGCAACGTCGTTGGATGGAATTGCTTTGAAAGACTACAACCGGAGATCAAGTATCACCCAGGGAAAGTAAACGTCGTTGCAGATGCTCTAAGCAGGAAGAAGGTGCAAGTATCATACATGATGATACAAGAGCAGAAGTTACTTGAAGATTTCAGAGACCTGAATCTTTCAAACCAAATCTGCATGAATTTCAACGCACCAAGTGACGCCTACCTTGCAAATCTTCTTGTGAGTCAAGGGGAGTACGACCTGAGAGATGAAGTTGATAAAGCTCGGAGACAAGATGATTGGGCAATCTCCATGAGGGAGAAGATCTCTCAAGGTGAAACCCAAGACCACGACCTTTCATCTAGTGGATTGGTTAGGTACAAGAAACGAATCTACATACCGCCGGTTGATGAATTAAGGAGGAAGTGTCTGGATGAGGCTCACAAGAGTAAGTATACTCTACATCCGGGGAATGGTCAAGATGTACCAAAACATGAAGGCTGAGCTTTGGTGGCCTGGAATGAAAAGAGACGTAACTCGGTACGTAGGCCGGGTGTCTAACTTTCCCGTAAAGTAAAGATTGAGCACGGCGACCCCCGGTCTTCAGTAAGGACTAGAACCGGAGTGGAAATGGGAGAATGTGACTATGGATCTTGTGGTAGGTCTACCTAAGATCAGGCATCACGATACCATCTGGGTGATTGTCGACCGATTAACAAAGTCGGCACATTTCATACCCATTAGCATTCACTACTCTCCAGAACGATTGGCTGCAATCTACATCAAAGAGATCGTGAGTCTGCACGGAATCCCTAAGAGTATTATCTCTGATCGGGATACTCGATTCCAATCCCGCTTTTGGCAAGCACTACATGAAGGAATGGGTACCAAGCTGAAGTTCGGTTCGCTTATCACCCTCAAACCGACGGTCAATCGAGAGGACGATACAGACGCGGAGGATATCTTTGCGAGCATGTGCCCCGGATTTCAAAGGAAATTGGGACGAATACCTCTCACTAGCGGAATTCGCGTATAACAATAGTTATCATTCAAGCATACAAATGGCCCCGTTCGAGGCTTTGTATGGGCGAAAGTGCCAATCGCCTTTATCTTTGGATGATGCGTCTGAAAAGCGCTTGCTTGGACCAGATATGCTAAAAGAGACCTCCGAGCGGATCGCTCGATCAAGAAGAGACTCCTTGCGCACACGATGAACGTAAGAGCTATCTTTGATAAGAGGAGAAGACCATTGAAGTTTGAAGTTGGAGACCATGTGTTTCGAAATTATCTCCGAACTTGGTGTCGGCGAACACCGAAGAGAAAGAAGCTTAGTCCGCGTTACGTTGGACCATTTGAAGTGTTAGCCGAGTGAGGACCGGTTGCGTATCAACTAGCGCTACCCCGAACCCGAGTAATCTCCACGATGTTTTTCACGTGTCGAACCGAAGAAATACCTACCGATCGAGATCATGTCATAAAGTATGATGATGTTGAAGTACGGCATGATAACACCTTTGTAGTCGAGCCGTGAGTGAATTCTCGAACACCGGAGAAACGGCTTAGGACTAAAACTATACCGATAGTGAAGGTGGTTTGGAAGGGTTTGTCACCAAACGAGGCAACTTGGGAAACCGAGAGTGACATGAAGAAGAAGTACCCAGAGTTTATGGCCCGTAGTCCGGTTAGTATAGATCAAATTTCGAAGGCGAAAGTTTGTTTAAGGGGGAGAAATGTAATACCCGATTTTAGCAAATCTGGAATTCTTGAGATAAAAGAAATTAATGAATATTTTGATGAAACAAATTCATGAGTTTAAAACTATTATAGAAAATTGTTATAATTGTCGAGTAAATTGTCGAAAAAGTTACAGAAAAAATAAGATGAACAGAATGACTAAAAATGCAATAATGATGATAAAAACAGTCTAAAAACATTATGATAAATACTGAAAGATCATGAAAAATTATGAGAAAATTATGGGAGTATTATCTTTAATTATAAGAATTTAATAAATTGTTTCGAGGAAATAACATGAAGAAATGTTTAAAAAGCATTCCGAGCCATAAAGTAACTTTATGGTGTAAACATTTTTAATATTTTACATAGGATATAAAATGACAATGTCGGTATAAAGTTTGTAAGATAATAATATACTGTAAATTATAAAATTATCAACCATTGGTAAGAGAATGATTAGATAATTACTAGCTAATTGATTCGATAAAACAAGAGAAATATAGAAAGTTAAATTTATGGTAAAATCCTTAATTAAGAGATTAAGGCTGGTAATTAGCATAAAATATACTTAATGATTATGATAAAAAGATTAAGGAAAATTAGTAAAGATAAATGTATGAAGAAACCTAATCCTAAAAAGATCACTAAACGAAGAATTTAGGCACGATTAAGCCTTAATGAAGGCGAGGGTAGAACGAGAATTTTGGAAAAAATATATTATATTTTTTAAAAAAGGAAAAAATTATGAAAAAAATAATTAAAACTGAATTTTAAAGTGAGGGGGCCGAAATTCTTGGTATTTTTAATTAAAATGAATTGTTTAAATAATTAAAATGATAATTAGAATAAAATAATAATATAATGCGGTGAGTCGAAATGCATAGGCGGGCCGAGGGGAAAAGTCGAAATAAATTCTACAGGGTAAACCCGAGGGTAAAAGTCTTTTCGGACTGATCAAATTAAGAACAAGTAAATTTTTACACGAAGAAAGAATTTACCAGGCGTTGATTTCCGCAAAAAACCCTAATTCCTAATAAGACGGAAAGCTGATTAGATAGAGTAGAGCCAGATAGGAAAAGTGAGAACCTATAGAAACAATTGCATGTTTTCAAACACGGGATTAAGTTAGGCAACAACTGAACATTTCACAATTCAGCGAATTATTGTCCAGAAGTTGGTTTTATCAGAAGCGATTTCCGTAACCGGACGCGTTTGTCCGAATATTTTCCGACGCACTGGAGAATACCTGGATATGATCAAAAAGAGGATCAAAATAGATAATATGAAAGAGGATGAAAAGATCTTCAAAGTTACACGCCGGATTTTTGAGTTTCGCGAAATCGCGAAACGGACACCGATCGGGAACTTTATCGATCACGGCTCCGATGTCACCATCTCGGGTGACATCATCCTTTGAATTTTGGGGACCAAGAGGTCGGCCTTGACCATGGATGGCCAAGATTGCTTTGTCCTAAAAATGCGATCCAACTACGAATCCGATCTCAAGACTTTGTGTTAATTCCCACCTTGTCCTCTCCCTTCTTCTATAAATAGCAAGCACCTCTCCTCTCATTCTTCACACCAAAAATTGGAACCTAGAGAGAGGTTCTAGAGAGAGAAGCTCTACGGAAAAATTCGCCTAGCTCGAGTAAGTTCTTCTCGTCCTTAGCTTTTAGTTTCCGTAGTTCTTTCGGTAGTTATAGTAGAACTTGTTGTTTTGATCTAGGAAGTTTCGAATATATTCCTATACTTGTTTTTAAGCCTCATTGCATTGAAAGATGCCCGACGAGGTAAAAACCTAGTGGGGATAATTTTGAAATGGAATAAGGTCAAAGTAACGAAGTTACGCGAAATTCCGCCAAATAGGGGTAGTAGGGGCAAAATGGTCTTTTTCACCTAAAATGCCTTTATGCTGCCAAATATTCATAAGTGTGTTATTATTCTGATTAGAATACTTCCGACGTCGAACCGTCGAAATTCCATCGTTCATTGTTGAGCAATTTGTTTACGTACGGCCAAAAAATCCGTTTTTTAGCCTAAGAGCCGGATATCTCGCAACTAAGGTACGGACGCGTCTTAACCCTAACTCTATGCTGCTTATATACTTTTGCGTTATAGATACGTTCATAGACGAGGTTGTTGAGAATCGTCGGAGATACTTACGGCTTTACCCACGGATTATAGTATTGGTAATGCCGTTTGAGTTATTCCTAGCGGCGAGGACACGTTAGTGGCGTGGCACTTTGGATATGTGCGTAACTAGTCGAGAGAGACTTTACATACTGCTTTGTGCTTATGTTCTGTCCATGATATTGATCATACATCTGCTGTTTGCTTTTGTGATGATATGTTGTATTGAAATGAATATCTGTTGTACGTATACTGTTTTATTTGAGCATAAGGTTAACCGTTACTTGAGATCCATATGTGGAATGGATCTCAGCTGTAGCTTCAGGGTCTGGAGGACCGATGTTTGGCGATCGAGGCAAGCAGCTGGAGTAGGCCAAGACGTGTCTATATTATTTATCGTTTTCTTTAGTTCTTTAACTTTTGAGAATTCTGGATGACTGTAATCCGATACATTTACACTATGGTCCATATTTTGAATGTAATGTAAATTACTTACTCGCTCCAATGCTCTACTCTGATTACTCTGCTTGAAATATTTGGAAACGTTTAAAAAAAATAAAATTCCGCCGTTTTCAAATGGGACGTTACATATGCCGTGTGCTTTTCACATAAAACCTCAAACTTGTTCTTTTCTTATGCACATGTATGGGATGCTTATACATTTACCATCATTTGAGAGATTCACCCTACATTTCCTTTTATGCACGAAATATGACATATTTTCTCAGATTAGATGCGTTTAAGCTCCTATTCATCATACAAAATAGTCACACAATAGAGGGAAATCATGGCATAATTAGTACTCATCATACATCCACTAGGTGCAGTTCAATTCCTTCATTTACTACTAGGCTAATCAAATAACGAAAAGTAGTTGCATCCACTATTGGTGAATACGTTTCTTCAAAATCAATAATAGGTCTTTGTATAAAGCCTTGGGTTACAAGACGTGCCTTATATCTTATAATTTTACCATTTTCATTTCTATTTTGTACAAAGACTTGTTTGTATCCAACTAGCTTTACATCTTCATGTGAATGGACTACAGGTCTAAATACTTTTCATTTTGCCAATGATTTCAATTGTGCACTAATGACATCTTTTCATAGGGGCCAATCCATTTGCTATTGGCACTCGCTAATGGATTTTGGCTCATGATCCTCATTAACATTTATTACATCATATGCTATATGATAAGTAAATATGTCATCAACGTTGATTCATTTTGATCCCATCAGATTCTATTCATAACATAGTTTATTGAGATCTTATTATTTTCACATATGTCAAGTACCTCGGTCTCTTCTGGGACTATAACATTCTCTTCTAGAGATATCTCTACTAGATATAATAACTTTCAGGAGATGGCTCTTTTGGAGCTACTAACTTTTCTTGATTATCCTTGACTTGACCATCTATATTCTTAGCTCCTTTTCTCTTTTGAGGATTCTTATCTTTGGAACTGATGAGCTTGCTACGCTTCAGGTGTGCTTTAAATTTTGAGTAAATACCCTTTTGGGTCATCGAAAAAAACACGGTCCAACTAAAATGAGACTTTTAATGGACTAAAAATGGCTTTTTGGAAATTTGCGACGGACCAAAATGTTCACCAATCGACCCTTATTCGTTCTTTTTAGGGACTAAAAGGGCATTTCTTTGTGTGAGGGACCAAAATGGGGTCCGTGTTTTTTTTCCAGGGACCCAAAAGGGTATTTACTCTTAAATTTATTTATAACAGGTTTTCTTTCAGGGACATAATTTTGAATAGGAGCATTAACAGGTGGGACATATGACTTTGTCACTTTCTTTGGATCAGTAAATACTTCTGGCATTTGATTAGCTAAATTCTATAAATGAATTATCTTTTGAACTTCTAGTTTATGAGGACCAAAAAGAGCTAATGATAATTCATTCTAGCTAATCTCTTTACCCTATTGTTTATTTTCTCCCCTAATGTTGGAAAAATTGATTCATCAAAATGACAATTGGCAAATTATGTCGTAAATAAATTTCCTACAGATGATTCTAAATATTTTATGATCGAAGGAGATTCATACCCTACATATATTTTTATCCTTCTTTGAGGATCCATTTTGGTGGTATTATTGGCACATATACTGCACATCAAAAAGCCTTATGTGGGAAATATTAAGTTCTTGACCAAAAACTATTTGTAATGGGGAAACTTTTAGTTAACTTGTTCGCCTATGTGAATTAACATTGCTATATGCAAAATGACATAGCCCCAAGCAGAAATTAGGAGATTAGATCTCATATGTAAAGGTCTTGCAATAACTTGCAATCGTTTAACCAATGATTCTACAAGTCCATTTTGCGTACGAACATGAGCTTCCAGATGTCCAACATCAATTCTAAGGGACATACAATTTCCATTAAAAGCTTGTGAAGTAAATTCACCAGTATTATCAAGATGTATTTTCTTGATAGGATTATCAGGGTAATATGCTCTTAATCTAATCAATTAAGCAAGTAATCTTGGAAACCCAAGTTGCGGGAAGATAATAAACAAACATGCGACCATTTGGTTGATGCATCAATTAAAACCATACAATGTTAGTTCTCTATGTGTTTTGATGATAATTTACAATTGTAAACAAAATTGAAGTTATTGGTTAATATAGAAATGGCTTTAAACTTGTTCAAAGTTAACCAAAAACTTACTATTAAGGCTTTGTCAAAGTGACTCGAGTTTGGAGTTATAAAACTTGAGTCAGTGCAAGGCAGAGAGCTTTCAAAACATTTTTAAAGTTAACTTGACTCGATCCAATCATGATTAACTCGAGTCAATTCAATACAAAGAGCTTTCAAAGATATTTGAACTTAACTTGACTCGAGTGTCTAAATGAATAACTCGATTCAGTGCTTGGCCGAGAGTCTTTCCAATATTTTTAAACTTAAAGTGATTCAAGCTAGTCATGGTTAACTTGAGTCAATGCAAGGCATACAGCTATCGAGGTATATTAAGCCTATAGTGACTCGAGCCTATGCATCTTGACTCAAGTCATATCTATGGACTTAAACTTATTTTCAAAACATAAGTCCTTGACTCAAGCCTAAGACCTGTAACTCGAGCTTAACATTTAAAAGATATTTTCAAATATATATGTTGACTTAAGTTAGTCACTTAATGATTCGAGTGAACACGATCTCAAAGCTCTTTTCAAAATGTTATCTCGAAGTTCATTTCAAAACCAAAGCTTGACATGAGTGAACTCTATCTAATTCGAGTCATGCACTTGAGTTAAACATTTTAACCTCGAGCTTAAGTCACACAGAGACATCTTCATTTAAACTTCAAACTTATTTTCAAAGAAGATGACTCGAGCCTAGAATAATTGACTCAAGTGAAATGTATCTCTGTTTTGATATCACCGAGTTCGTAAATGTGAAATCTTCAAGTATGATCTATATACTTTGTATCATCACTTATTGTTGTTCCTAAATATATTTAATCGATTTGTTAGTGAGTTTCAAATGATCAAAATTATGATTAACAAAAGATTATTCAAAAAGCAAAGTGATTACGTCAAAGCATTTATTGCTGGTTTAGAAAATGAAGCACGAATTTGGAAAGTTTTTCTCTGCACATTCCAAAGGCTTTATTGTTTTCTTTCTGCATTTGGACGCCATATCATCTAACGGATTTATCTTAAGCAAAGCAACATAGATTATCTGGGCATCTTGGTTGAGTCAAAGCAATTGAAGCAAATGCCTCCAACGGCTCTTTATTACTTCCAACGGTCATTAAATGCTTCTATCACATATAAATTGAAGCATTCAATTCTCAAACACCAGAACAACCAAAATACAAGAAAACTAAAAACACTCAAAGTCATATTAGCATTTATTGTTTTCTACTCATCTCTATAGTATCTTTGGATATTCTAAACTTCAGTGTTTATCTATATGCTATTTTAGAGAGTTTATCTTTGATTATAAATCATTGTAAGAATCTCAAGTCGTGGGACTTGGAGATTGAGTTATTACATTATAGCTTGTAAGGGGGAGTGAATCCTTATGTGAAAAGATCATCTCGAGTAAAGAGTGTGTAATCTTGATGATAACTGACAATTGTAAACTCAATTTAAAGTTTGTCTTTGGTAAGTTCAAAAACTTACTGTCAAAGGCAAACTCGAGTTTGAGATGTTAAACTCGAGTTTGGACTTGACAGAGAGTAGCTCAAAACTTTATGAACTTGGCCAAAATCTAGTTTGCTTTAGCAAACTCAAGTTTTTGTAATACAGAGAGCACTTAAAGTTTTTCAATTTAAGGCAAACTCGAGTTTGTATTTGCTAACTCGAGCTTGTACAAGATAGAGCTTTCAATATTTTGTGAACTTAGCCAAACTCCAGTTTGCTTTTGCAAACTCCAATTTGTGCTTGACTGAGAGTTTTCAAGTTTCCCAAGCTTTCAAGGAAACTTGAATTTGGTTTTACTAACTCGAGTTTGTGACAAGCAAAGAGCTTTGCTCTATTTTTGAACTTGAAAAAACTCCAGTTTGTGTTTGGCAGAAAGTTTTCAAAGTTCTCTCTCTTTTGAGGAAACTCGAGTTTGGTTTTACAAACTTGAGTTTAGATCAAACTTGAGTTTAGATCATACAGAGAGCTCCTCAATTTTCTGAAGTTTTGAAAACTCCAAGTTCCATTCAAAAACTCCAGTTTTGAGCTTTGTGGGCTTAAACTCATTTTTAATTCAAAAGTCCCAAACTCGAGTTTGTCACTTATTGACTCGAGTTTGCTATTATTTTCAAAATGCTCTTCAAAGCTCAAGTAGCGACATTCTTATTTGGAAGAAACAAACTCGAGTTTGTGTTTATTAACTTAGGTTTGGTTCCTGAAGAATAGTTGCAAACTCCAGTTTGCTTGAACAAACTCGAGTTTGCATCGCTAAGTTTGAAAATAAAATTGCTCGAATTTGTGAAATCTTCATGTTTGATCTAGATACTTCTTATCATCACTCCTTACTATTCTTAACTTTGTTTAATCAGTTTGTTAGTGAGTTTCAAATGATTTAAAGAGTATTAAATGAAGATTTAGCTTAAAGAAAAAAGTGACGTTAGCGCATTTATTGCAAAGTCTAGAAAACCTTACATGCTTTTGGATAATCATTCTCTACACGTTGCCAAGGGATTAATGTTTTCTTTTCCTATCAAGAAGCTGCTCTTCCAACGGATTTATTTCAAGGGAAGTCAACCATAAACTTCTGTGCACCTGGATTAGCACTAATCTAGAGAGAGACTGGACCAAGCTTCAACCTAATCAGCTCATTAATGTCTCCAACGGTCACATTAATGAATCCAACGGTCATTTAATGCTCTCTTCATATATAAAGAGTTGCATTCAAGTATTTACAACAACTATTTTGCAGAAATCGAAAAGCATTCAATGTTTCAACTATTCTTAATGTTTTCTACTTGTAAAGTATCTGTTGATACTATTGCACTTCAGTGTTCATTATTATCTGCTCTTAGAGAGAATTTTATTTATTGTAAGAATCTCAAGTCAAGGGGACTTGGAGATTGGGAATATCAGTGTACAACTTGTAAGGGGGAGTGTATCCTATTGAGAGGATAACTTTTGAGTGCAGAGTGTGTAATTGATTTTGTGAGTTAGTGAAAATCCCAGAGTATCGGGGACTGGACGTAGGTCAAAGATTTAGACCGAACCAGTGTAAATCCTCTTGTGTCAAGCCTTTCTTCTTCTCCTCTGTTCTACTTTGTTTTCCTGTCTATTTACAGAGTATTTTAAAAAGAATTTTTAAATCCTCAATTCACCCCCTCTTGGTGATTTGCTTCTTTTACAATCTTTTGGAAGAGTTAGTGAAAATCCCAGAGAGTCTGGGGACTAGACGTAGGTCAAGGATTTAGACCGAACCAATATAAATCTTTTGTGTCGATATCTCTCTCTATTTTCTCTATTATACTCTACTATGTGAGTGCGTTTCCTGAGATATTTGCAAAGAATTTTTAATCACCCAATTTACCCCCTTTTAGGTGATATTCCAATTTTCATTTGGTATCAGATTTATGTTATCTCTTAAGGATTAACATTTGAGATAAAAAGATCATATGGAAGGAATATTTCTTGATGGAGCTTCTATCAACAGACCTCTCGGTTTTAATGGAGAACATTACTTATTCTGAAAAGCAAAATTTAGAGTCTTTGTAAGGGCTACTGAGTATGGTTTGTGGAGAGTGTTCGAGAGAAGAGACTATGATCCAGCTACAATAGAAGTTGGTGTTAAAACTCTCAAGCTGGAAGAAGAATATGATGAGAATGAAAGAATGCAAGTCACTCTCAACAGCAAAGCAATTCTCATGCTTTAAAGTGCTCTAAGTCAGAAAGAGTACTTTCGTATCTGCACATTATCATCTACCAAACAAATGTGGGATGGGCTTGAGATTTCTTATGAGGGGACAACTGGAATCAAGGAGAATCATGTAAATACCCTGATGACTGAATACAATTTACTTCGTATGAAGTATGGGGAATTTATTGGTGAATTCAAGCTCAAATTCACTCATCTGATCAACTAACTTGATGCATTGGGAAAAGAATATGATCAACATGTTCAAGTAAGAAAAGTTCTGAATATCCTCAGCAAGGAATGAGAAGCTAAAGTCACTACCATTGAAGAGGCTCGTGGAGAGTCAATGGGATCAGTGGCAGCTCTCTTTGGTAGCTTGTTTGAATATGAAGGTAAACTCAAGTTCAGGAAAGGACTTGATGAAATTGATAGTAAACATAAGGGAATCGCCCTTAAAACTGTCAAGGAAGAAAAGGAATCAGATGATGATGATAATGATGAAGAGGTCAAGATGATGGTCCCACAATTCAAGAAAATTCTACGAGAAGGATCAAGGATTCTGGAAGTTTCACAAGGGTAGCACCAGCAATGAGCCGAAGAAGCCAATTATATGTTACGAATGTGAGAAGCCTAACCACATCAAGTCTGATTGTCTCCAACTAAAGAACAAGGAGAAAGAAAACAAAAGATTCAATAAGTTCAAGAAGAAGGCTTATGTCTCAGCTATTTGGGGAGATAACTCATCTGATGAAGATGAAGCCGATGAAGAAGAAAGAGCCAACATTTGTCTTGTGGCTCAAGAAGAAGAATCTGAGAATAAAGAGATAAAAGATTCTATCCATCTTTTGATGAATTACTATCTGAATAGAACTCTCTCCATTTTGAATTTTGAAAATTGGCAAAAGAACTTATTTCTTTCAAAAGAAAAATAAAAACTCTTAAAGATCAAGTTCAAGATATTCCTCCTCCAGTTTCTATTTCTGAAAAGGATTGTGAAAAAGTTTGATAAAAAGTTTGTGAAAATTGTTGTGTTTTAGAGAAAAGAAATGTTTATCTTACTAAAACACTTGAGAAGTTCACCCATGGCAGTGAAATTCTCAATGTGATTTTGAAACAACAAAGATTTACAAATTACAAATCAAGGATTGGTTACAAACTTGATTTTGATAAAAAGAAAGGTAAGAAGAAATTTGGTGAAAAGAATTATTTGAACTATTTTCAAAAAACGATTCATTCTTCTAATCCTTTTGCCATTGTAATTATTGCAATCGTAAAGGTCATACTACTTTTTCCTATTTTCATAGAAAGGAAAGAAAGAGTAAGCCTGTAGGTAACTATAAATGGGTGCCCAAAGGATGCTATAAGGTTCCTAAGACACAAACTAACCCAAAAGGACCCAAGAAAAGATAGGTACCTAAGACTTGATCTTTTGTGTCTTGTAGCTTTTTCTAAGAGCATCGAAATCCAACAAGTGGTACATTGATAGTGGATGCTTTAGGCACATGACGGGAGATCAATCTAAGTTTGCTACAATCAAGCCTAAGGATGGTGGCAAGGTGACTTTTGGTGGAAATCAATCCGAAAGGATTGCTAGAATTGGTGAAGTTGGAAACAACGATGGGCCACAAATCAAATATGTTTATCTTGTGGAAGGCCTATGCCACAACCTTCTCAGTGTGAGCCAAAGCACAAACAAAGGTAACTTGGTTATCTTTAATTCTGAGGAATGTTTGATTGTGAGCAAGGATGATCTGCCCTTGGACAATGTTAAGTCCAAAGCCTTATTTAGGGCTCCTAGAGAAGGTAATTGTTATACCCTTACTCTTCATAGCAATAGCTCTATTTTTAAATTTTTTTTATTGGTAACTTGGATGAGAGTTGGCTATGGCACAAGCGATTAGCTCATATCAAGATGTTCCAACTTGATAAGTTGCTGAAAAAGGATTTGATTATTGGTTTACCAAAACTTCGTTTTAAAAATGACCTGATTTGTGATACTTGTCAAAAGGGTAAACAAACCAAATCATCTTTCAAATTTATAAGTGAAATTTCAACTAATAGACCACTCCAACTACTTCATATGGATTTGGTTGGACCATCTAGAGTGAAAAGCCTTGGTGGCAATTTATATACTTTGGTCATAGTTGATTATTTCTCTAGATCTGCATGGACTATATTTTTATCTTTGAAAGATGAAACATTTGATCAGTTTGTTACCTTTGCCAAGAAGGTCTAGAACGAGAAAGGTTTCTCTATTGCAAAAATTTGCATTGATCATGGTGAAGAGTTTGAAAATCATGCTTTTGGAGAATTTTGTGATGATATGAGAATTGATCACAACTTCTCTACCCCAAGGACTCCTCAACAAAATATTGTTGTAGAGAGAAAGAATCGAGTCCTCACCGAGATGTTAAGGGCAATGTTGAACGAGAACCAAACCTCCCAAGTATTTTGGGCTGATGCCATGAGCACCGCTTGCTACATCTCAAATCAGGCATACCTCCATAAAAAGCTTGACAAGACTCCCTAAGAGCTGTATAAAGGAAGAAAGCCCAACCTTGCACATTTGTACATCTTCAGTTGCAAATGCTTTGTGCATAATAATGGTAAGGAGAATTTAGGGAATTTTGATATCAAGTCAGATGAAGGTATATTTCTTGGCTATTCTAATAGGAGTAAGGTATATAGAATATTTAATAATCGTACTCGTGTTGTAGAAGAGTCAATGCATGTTGTTTTCTGTGAAGCCAAATCTGATAAATCTTTGGATAATGATGAACCTATTGTTCAAAGTCAATCTGTTTCAAAAACTTCTTTTTGGAAAATTCTAAAAAACCTTTGGAAAAGGAATCTGAAGTTGAAAACGATTGCAAAAATACTTGTGAAAACGTTGATCAATCTCAACCTAGATCTTGGAGATACAGTAGGAGTCATTGTCTGGATCAAGTGATAGTTGATGTAAATCAAGGAGTGAAAACCTGGAAAAAGTACTTTGAATGAAGTTACTTTCTCTGCTTTCATTTCAGAGATTGAACCCTCTAAGATTGAGGAAGCCCTTTCAGAAAATAATTGGGTTATAGCAATGCAAGAGGAGTTACATTAGATTGAAAGAAATCAAGTTTGGGACTTAGTACCTAGACCTAAAGACCATCCGGTTATTGGGACTAAATGGGTATTCAAGAACAAACGTGATGAATCTGCAATCATTGTCCGTAATAAGGCAAGATTGGTTGCAAAAGGCTATAATCAAGAAGAAGGAATTGATTATGAAGAAACTTATGCTCCAGTGGCTTGATTGGAAGGCATAAAAGTTCTTCTAGCCTTTGCTTGCATTAAGGGATTCAAGCTTTATCAAATGGATGTGAAATCTGCATTTTTAAATGGTTTTATCCAAGAGAAAGTTTATGTTGAACAACCTCCTAGATTTGAGGATAATCATCATCTGGATTATGTCTTTTGGTTAAAGAAAGCCTTGTGTGGTCTTAAGCAAGCTCTTAGAGCTTGGTATGAAAGACTAAGCAAATTCCTTCTTGATCAAGGATTTGTTGTAGACAAAGTAGATACAACTCTCTTCATAAAATGCAACAAGAGGAATGATTTGTTAATTGTTCAAATATATGTTGATGATATTATTTTTGGTGCTACTAATGATGCTTTGTGTAAAGAATTCTCTAAGTTAATGCAGGCAGAGTTTGAAATGTCTATGATGGGGGAGCTGAACTACTTCATTGGTTTGCAAATCAAGTAAAAAAAGAATGGAATCTTCATATCTCAGACCAAATATCTCAGAAATATTTTGAAGAAATATGGCTTAGACGAATGCAATGGAGCTAACACTCCAATGAGTTCAACTACTACATTGGATGCTGATGAAAAGGGAAAGAACTTTAACATTACAAGATATAGAGGAGTGATTGGATCATTACTCTATCTGACTGCAAGTCATCCTGACATTCAGTTCAGTGTGGGAATGTGTACAAGCTTCCAATCCGCTCCCAAGGAGTCTCTTGCTGAACATGTAAAGAGGATCTTCAGATATCTTGCAGACACATAAAGTCTTGGGTTAGGGTTTCCCAAAGGACAAGCTGAATATCTTGTGGCGTATTCGGATTCGGACCATGCTGGATATAAGACTGACCAAAAGAGCACAAGTGGCCAATGTGAATTTCTTGGTGGTTTACTTGTGTCTTGGTTTAGCAAGAAGCAAACAATAGTCTCATTATCATCAATTGAAGCTGAATATATTGCCATATCAAGTTGTTGTGCTCAAGTTTTATGGCTCAAGCAACAACTTCAAGATTTGGGAATCCATCTCAAGGAGATACCAGTTTGGTGTGACAACACTAGCACAATCAACTTGGCGAAGAATCCTGTTCAACATATAAGAACCAAGCATATTGATGTTAGATATCACTTCATCATAGATCATGTTCAGAAGAAAGATGTCAAAGTAATGTTCATTCCCACTCATCTCCAACTTGCTGATATCTTCACAAAGTCATTAGCAAATGAGCATTTACATTCATTAGAAGAGAATTAGGAATGATAAATCTCAATGAGTTGTAAGTGACATGTACTTAATGTTAGTTATGTTTTTAATGATCAATAGATACTAACTTAAGCATCGGAGTGTTTAGTTATGGCTTATGCAAGACATCTGATATATCTGTCAAAGTTGCTGAAGTTTACTGTCAAAAAATGCAAACTCGAGTTTGTAAATCTCAAACTCGAGTCAACTGAAGGTAGAAAGCAAACTTGAAGTTTTGGAGAAAACTTAACTCAAGTCAGTGTGTGCCACATTCGAGTGTATTTCATATAGAGAACAACGAAGCTTTTGAGGGCAAAACCAAACTCAAGTCAAGAGATAGAAAACTTGAGTCACGTCGACACAGAGAGCAAACGAGGGCAAAGCAACTTCCAAACTCAAGCCAACAAGTAGTTCACTTGAGTCAACAGAATCTTTCAAGTTTTTTCATATACACACTTGAAGTCCAGGTTAGTCTATGTTTATGTAAATTTGAACTTGTTCTGATAAACTCGAGCAGGTAACTCGAGTCAACAAGTGAAAGTTCGAGTTTATAGCTATCTATATATATTGAAACTCGACTGTTGCTCTTCACTTTACACTTCTCTCGAGTTTGTTCCTCAAAACCTCTCGTCCTTTCTTGCCCTAACTCAAGCCTTCTTTCTAAAAATGCCTCCTAAAAGATCTGCCAAACCCACGAATACTGATTCTAATTTGGAAGCTACTGCATCTTCGTCTCCACCTCCACTAAAGCGACCTAGACGCAAGAAACACACACCGAGAAGGTATCAACCAAGGTTGCTGAGATCGAGCCTTCACCCAAGGCCAGACCAAAGAAGGTCATGATCCAGGAACCCCCTGAGGTTCCCAAGAGGAAGCCTATCGACCCTAAGACTGCGTATTGGAAGGACAAGGAACCAGCTCTTGAGATTCCTAACTCTAAGAAGAAGAAGAAGAAGAAGCCGGTTCCTTCTTCTGAGTTCAAAAGGAGTCCTTCTACCTCTTAACCTCATGAGCAAAGAAGCTCAAAGGTATATGTTGACATCAATGCTCTTAAGGATATTTATGCTCATTCAAAGCCTTCTCCTGACTTTTGTTGCAATCCTATCCTTTTTGAAAATGCTGATGCAAAACTATTTAAAGAGCATTATGCAAAAAGAGAGTTTTGTCCTATTGTCTATTTAGACCTTGCTAAGGCAAGGAAGATTGTAATCTTGATCTTTCTCCTTGGCTTAAGAAATTTCAAAACCTTTTGTCTATTCGTACCTCTATAGTCCTGGCATAGTTAGGACTTTCTATTTCAATATGAACCTAGCCAATTGTTTGGATGGTGATGGTAATTTGATAGAGGAAAATATTATTACTCATGTTAGGGGTAAGAAAATTGAAATAACTCCTAACTCTATCAATGCGTTACTTCAAATCCCAAACCCTCTTCCTGTTGCCGTGTTAAATTATGATAACAGTGAGATTTTTCAAATTCCAAGACCTAATGAGCCTGTACCTGATGGGCCATTAGATACTTTATTTTTTCCCCATGTTGTCATGCCCCCTATGTATAGAGCTATCTGGTATATATATATACCAGAAATCTTATGCAAAAAGGGAAGAACTTTATACATTTTGCAAAAAATGATTACCCCATTTTTGCTTCTAAATATCAATATTCTATATTCAAAATACAAATATATATCTATAAATATATATATATATATATATTTTGAATTTTATTACTAAATATATTGATATTGAATTTCAATTTCATTAAATTAATAATTAAAATTAAATAATATTAGAATATTAAATCAATGGATAATGAATTGCTTTTATCATAGACAAAGTGCATCACAATATTGGGCACTGGGTCTTTCAGGAAATGGTCAAGTTTAGATTTTCCTTGAAAAAGATTTCAACTATACCATTTCCAAATTTGGTTTCCCTCATTCTCTTTCAATCCAAAATTTGGCATTTAGCCATGAATGAGCAACCAATGCAACCCCATATGTTTGGTCAACATCATCTTAATTTGATGAGGATCTCATTTGAGGAAGGATTAGGTCAGTCAAGGGCTTCTTCAAGATCTCGAGCAACTCAATCCAGAGCAAATGAGGCTTAGTCTGCTCCACCTCCAGTTGACTCTCCTTCTGGTTTACAAGATCAGATCAAGGAAATTGTGGATAAAGCGATTGTTGACTTGACTAATAGAATTGAGTCTGAGGTAGGTAGATTGATAGTTGAGGTGACTATGGGAAAACACACTCTAGTAGATGCTTAGGATGAGATGACTGAGAAGGTTGAAAACCTTAGTGGTCACTTTGACGATCAAGCTGCTAGCATCTCTAATCTTCAGGTTTTCATGATGAGTCTCAGTGATAAGATGGACAAGATACTGAAGAATCAGTCTTCCTTTGGTGTTGGTCCTGGTCTTAGTACTTCTATTCCTACTGGCCCTAGTTTCAGCATTCCCAAATCAGAATATCCTCCTATCATTTCTTCACCTATTCCTTCATCTCCCACTTTCACTTTCACTACACCAATCATTACCACTACTCCAGTTGTTGCTCCTAAACCAGCAACTGTCATTATTCCTCCCTCTCAAACTTCTAAAGTTAGGATTTCCCCTTCTGGAAATACCGTTGACTTGTTTGATGAGCAATCCTCTGGATCCTCCGTTCATCAACCTGACTCATCCACCTCTCACCACTCTCCTCCACCTATACCTTTGGTTGATTCTCACCTGGGTTCCTGTCTCAGCTCCACCACCTGCTACCTTTGATCCACCCATTTTGAGTAATGACAAAGGGGGAGAAGTGAAGTAAGCAAAAGAGCATATCAGTTAGTCATTTCAGTTGTATTTGCGTTTCAGCTATTGCTTTGTTTTTTTTTATCTTCATGCACATTAATGTGATGTACTTAGCTTTTGTTGCAATGAAATGACATATGAACTTTTGTATGAAATGGTTTTTGATGTTGGAAATTATGCCCTAGGGGCAAGTCATTTTCCTTTAGTTATCATTTCATTTGCATGTTTATAGTGATAACTGATCCTTAGATATATCTTATAGATTATCCTAAATGTCCCTGGTCGGTCATCTACGCGGGAGCGAAGATGAAATAAGACCAGTATGACTTTGATGAGATATGGAGATACGAATCAAAGTCATGGGCACTTGTACGAGTATAAGGTGATGGACCGACCCACTATGAGAAAGCTGCATGGATTTAGTCATAAGCTTATCTCATGTATAACCGCGTCACAATGCCCTTTAACCTGAGATCATCATGGATTCCTACATGATGAGTCGCTGATCTTTGACTTAGTCAAAAGTCACCTTTAACCGGGTGATGATAAAGGCTTGGATCGGGATCAGTGGTTTTCATGCAGAGGAATGTGAATGGTCAAGATGGAATTTGTCCCTCACATTTGTAGAGAGATAATACTGGGCCCCTCGATGAGTGAGTCTGAGAAACGTATGACCATACTACAATGGAAAGGAGTTTCCATTTCAATTAGACTACTCAAGAATCGAGAAAGTAATGGTCAAGAAAAGGAAGTTGACATTATCCATGCCTCATCCTTGACCAAATTATCGCGTGACAAAAGGGACGTGACATGGTTGTACGATAGGTAGTATCGTATCATCGATCCCCATATGAATTGGGTAGTCGCAATGTCTTGCTAGAAGCCGCTTGCAACTTGTGGGCTGGTATCGTATATACCCATTGCCAATCTCATGTGGGCCTGCAGGGTTGCACACAAGAATAGCCCAACACGAGCAAATGTGTCCAGATTCATTGAATCTTAGATATGTCTAAGATTTAATGAATACCATATTTAATCTAGGATGAATATATATATATATATATATATATATATATATTATTAAATTTGAAATTAATAATGATATTATTTATAGATAATAATATTATTATATATAGTATTTAATTTATTTGATAAATTAAATAATTATAATAAATTGCGATATTGTATCTCGATTCAATTTTCGAATAAAGATATAGTATCTCGATTTAATTAAATTGAGATATAGTATCTCATATTTAATTAAATAAAAAGATATCATATCTTATATTTAATTTATAAAGATAAATTAAATATGTAGGCTTATAATTCGATCAAATAAATATATTAGATTAGATCTATTTGATAGATTTAATTAATATATTATTTTAATTGAAATTCGAATTTCAAAATTGATTGGATTAATTTTGAATATTTTAATACCGCTTATTAGGGTTTTAGAAACTTTATAATGTATATAGATCTAGTCGTATTATAAAAACGGATGAATTAGAAAAGCCGCGAGAAACCCTAGAGAGAAAAAATGAAGAAACGCGAGAATACTGAAGGCGCTAGCACGCTGTCATCCATGTTCAAGGCTATTCGGTGTGGATACCGGTAGAGGGAGTGGATTTGCTGAGTTGGCTCTTGGTGATCGAGAAAACTGAGCCTATGCTGAAATAGTTCCAGAATTTTTAGTGTCAACTTTCAAAGGCCATATCTCCTTGGTCCGAACTCCGTTTTGGTTAGTTCAAATCTTGATGGAACGAATTTTGAGTCTAGTTTTAAATGGCACCGGTTTCAGTGAAATTGGAAGTGTAGATTGGGAGATATACCCAAAACACCGAAGCTTGGTCTGTTGAGTGGCGTGAATTTCACTGTCAACTTCCAAAATTCATAGCGCCTTGATATGAACTATTTTGGGCTTGAATTTTATATCAAAATGACGCATTGGGAGTCTAGTTTCATACAAAATTGTTTTTACCTCAATCCAATTTCTGGTTTGAGAGATATCATCGAATTACCAGACCTCACCCAAGCTGAATGTGAAATAGAGGTGAACACGAGTTCGCGAAGGACGCACACGTGTTGCATAGGACGCGCACGAGTTCTTAAAGGTACGATTTCTTAACGAACCTTGATTTAAACGCGGTCAACCGATCCTCTTTTGGGATTTGTAAATTTTTAAATTCCGCTACGTGTACGGATCCCAACATTTGACTCTATCTATTCTAGTTCATGTGTATGATCAACAAGTTTTTATTCTCAATTGATTTACACTTTGACTATTTTTGAAAATCTTGACAATTGGTTTACAAGTGTTTTCATCATCAAAAAGGGGGAGAATGTTTGTTCTCTATGTGTTTTGATGATAATTGACAATTGTAAACAAAATTGAAGTTATTGGTTAAGATAGAAATGGCTTTAAACTTGTTCAAAGTTAACCAAAAACTTTCTGTCAAGGCTCTGTCAAAGTGACTCGAGTTTGGAGTTATAAAAGTTGAGTCAATGCAAGGCAAAGAGCGTTCAAAACATTTTTAAAGTTAACTTGACTCGAGCTAGTCATGGTTAACTCGAGTCAATTCAATAGAGAGATCTTTCAAAGATATTTGAACTTAACTTGACTCGAGTGTCTAAATGAATAACTCGAGTCAGTGCTTGGCCGAGAGTCTTTCCAATGTTTTTAAACTTAAAGTGACTCGAGCCAGTCATGGTTAACTCAAGTCAATGCAAGGTGAAGAGCTATCAAGGTATATTAAGCCTATAGTGACTCGAACCTATGCATCTTGACTCAAGTCATATCTTATGGACTTAAACTTATTTTCAAAACATAAGTCCTTGACTCGAGCCTAAGACCTGTAACTCGAGCTTAGCTTTTAAAAATATTTTCAAATATATTTGTTGACTCGAGTTAGTCACTTAATGACTTGAGTGAACACGATCTCAAAACGCTTTTCAAAATGTTATCTCAAAGTTCATTTTGAAACCAAAGCTTGACTCGAGTGAACTTTATCTGACTTGAGTCATGCACTTGAGTTAAACATTTTAACCTCGAGCCTAAGTCACACAGAGACATCTTCATTTAAACTTCAAACTTATTTTCAAAGAAGATGACTCGAGCCTAGAACAATTGACTTGAGTGAAATGTATCTCTGTTTTGATATCACCGAGTTCGTAAATGTGAAATCTTCAAGTATGATCTTTATACTTTGTATCATCACTCATTGCTCTTCCTAAATATGTTTAATCGATTCGTTAGTGAGTTTCAAATGATTAAAAGTATGATTAACAGAAGATTATTCAAAAAGCAAAGTGATTACATCAGAGCATTTATTGCTGGTTCAGAAAATGAAGCATGGATTTGACAAGTTTTTCTTTGCACATTCCAAAGGCTTTATTGTTTTCTTTCTGCATTGGGACGCCAGATCATCCAACAGATTTATCTTAAGCAAAGTCAATAGAGATTATCCAGATAATCTCTAATGGCTCTTTAATGCTTCCAACAGTTTCATCAAGCCTCTCAACGGTCATTAAATGCTTCCATCATATATAAACTGAAGCATTCAATTCTCAACAACAAGAACAACTAGAATACAAGAAAACTCAAAAATGCTCAAAGTCATATTAGCATTTATTGTTTTCTACTCATTTGTAAAGTATCTTCAGATATTCTAAATTTCAGTGTTTATCTATATGCTCTTTTAGAGATGATTATAAATCATTGTAAGAATCTCAAGTCGTGGGACTTAGAGATTGGGTTATTAGATTACAGCTTGTAAGGGGGAGTGGGTCCTTATGTGAAAGGATCATCTCGAGTACAGAGTGTGTAATCTGTTGGAAGAGTTAGTGAAAATCCCAGAGAGTATGGGGACTAGACGTAGGTCAAGGATTTAGACCGAACCAGTATAAATCTCTTGTGTCGATATATCTCTCTCTCTCTCTCTCTCTTTCTCTCTCTCTCTCTATACTCTGCTGTGTGAGTGTGTTTCCTAAGATATTCGAAAAGAATTTTTAATCATCCAATTCACCCCCTCTTAAGTGATATTCCTGTTTTCATATAATACCTAAATGGTCTGCATGGTGGGTGTATTGGCCCACAAATATCTCCTTATATTTGTTCTAGAAACGGGAGAGACTTACTTTCTACTTTGCTTGGTGATGGCCTAATAATTAACTTTCCCTTGGAACATGCAACACATAAGAAATTATGGGATTGTGATATTTGTTTACACTTCAGGGTATGTCCACATGAATTCTCAATTATTTGTCACATCATGGTTGACCTGGGATGGCCTAACTGGTCATGCCCAACATTAAATTCATTGTAAACTTCTGGTTTACATTGGGAAACTGTTGATTTGTATTGGTAAACTTCTGGTTTACAATAACATGTGTTTCAATTATGCTTATAAATGAATATTACAAACCAGAAGAAAAATAAGGAAAACTTTCTAATGTGCATTTTCTACTAGAAACTATATTTGTGATTGCAAGACATTCTTGATTATGTTTAGTTGTTGTTTCCATATGATATCCATTTTTGCGGATATCTTTGAAAATCAATAAGTTTCTCTTAGATTTAGTATAATAAAATGCATTACCAATACATAATTTTGTTCCTTCAGGTAACAAAATATTAGCATTTTCAAAGCTTTCAATCAAATTTATACTACCAGATATAGTCTGAATATTGACTTCTTGCATTACTAAGGAAGATAAATATTTGTCATTTTTTTTAGTATGGTATGGGTTAAATATAACATCAAGTAAGGATAATAGGAGAGAGAAAACCAATATATGAGCAATACTAAATAAATACTCACAAACACTATAAATTAAGTGCTATTAAGCTTAAAACTATATATTTGTTTTTTTTTTTGGTTGAAAAACTATATATTTGTTAAAATCTTCTTATTGCTCTTTAAAATTTGATTTTTTGAATGAAGATGTTACAAGATGTACAGATAACAAATTCTACTTGTGACTATATGGGAATTTTAACAAAAATAAGGGCATCTTCTGTAATATTAACGTCACTTTTAGAAAAGTGAAAGAACAGAGAAAATTACAAAACATGACCCCACATTTCATAAATGACATTTTAGTACCCCAAAATTTCAAAATTCCAAATGAGTCCATATTTTCGAAAATCAATGTCTACCATTGTTGAAATTGATTTTAAGGCTGGTTTACTCATAATTCTTATCTTATCAACATGATTTATTTCAATATTTGACCCTTTACCAATGTGTCTTGGTGTACGATAAGTACGAGACCAATTACCCTTGCCACCACAACGATAACATGAATTTTTAGCATGTTTATTATGCTCACTAGTTCACTTTTGTGGTTCTTATCAATAATATTTATCCACTTCAGGTGGGAATTTGAACCACTAGGATTACAACCATGCATGCCTAAGACTGTAGCCATGCTTACACCCATGTCTGAGACCATAATTAGATTCATTTGTTACTTTATTCACTTCTAGGAATGGAGTCGAGCATGTTGAGGGATTCATGATTTTTGCAATAAAAAGGTCATTGTTTGGCCACATATAGGCAAGAAATTAATGCATCATATTTCTTAAAACCTCTTTCACAATGTAACATCCCATTTGAAAACGGCGGAATATTTTTTTTTTTAAACGTTTCCAAATATTTCAAGCAGAGTAATCAGAGTAGAGCATTGGAGCGAAAGAGTAACGATTCATAACAAACATCAACCACGAGTGTAACATTGTAATGATTACGTAATCCTAGAGTTTGAAATTGGATAACCGAATGTGGTAAAGATAGATAAGTCTCTCGGCTGCACGTCTACGATGCTTGCCTCGATCTTCGATCCGTATTCCTCCGGATCCTCGATGCTATAGGCGAGATTCAATTCACCGCATTGAATCTCGGGTAACGTTAATCTCAAACCCAAACAATACAAAAGATATACGATAACGTATATTCTAGACAATACAACGATATCACTACATAAGCATACAAAGAGATGCATGATCATTATGCCGACAAAACATAAGCATTACGCAGATGTAAAGCCCCACAATGTAAAACAACAATAACGCTTGCACTATTCACCGGTGCCACGATACCACTCGTGTTCTCGGCGCTAGAAAAACATACGGCGTTATCATGACTATAACCCGTGTAAAACTGTCTCGTATATCGGTCTACGAACGTATCTATCACATATATGCATTTAAGCGACAAGATTAGTGTTACAAGACGCGTCCGTACCTTCGTTGACGACGTTAGGTACTTCGGCGGAAAAACGTACTTTTTACGGAAAAACGTGAAATGTTCACCACGGCACGTCGGGCAACAGTAACGGCAAAAATCGAGTTTCGATGCCCTATCGAGTAATATCACTTTCATTAGTGATTTGAAATCATAACGGCATTTTAGGTAAAAATTACCATTTTGCCCTTCTACCCCTAATTTGGCGGAATTTCGCGTAACTTCGTTACTTTGATCGCACTCCATTTCAAAATTATCCTCACTATGTTTTTACCTCGTTAGGCATCTTTCAATGCAATGAGGCTTAAAAACAAGCATAGGAATATATTCTCAAACTTCCTAGATCAAAACAACGGTTCTACTATAACTACCGAAAGAATTACGGAAACTAAAAACTAAGGACGAAGAACTTACTCGGAGCTAAGGCGAATTTTTCCAGAGCTTCTCTCTCTAGAACCTCTCTCTAGGATTCGGATTTGGTGTGAAGAATGAGAGCAAGAGGGCTTGCTATTTATAGGGAAAAATAGGGACAAGGTGGGAATTTCCACAAAAGTCTTCAGATCGGATTCCGGCCGTTGGATCGCATTTTTGAGGACAAAACACTCTTGGCCATCCATGGTCAAGATCGACATCTAAGAGCCCTAAAGTCAATGGATGAGTTGTCATCCATGATGGCTCTTGCTTTATGGCCTCCGCCCGATAAAGCTACCCGACGGTGTCGTTTCGCGCGATTTCGCGAAAACTCAAAAATCCGGGCATGTAACTTTGAAGGTCTTTTCATCCTCTTTCATATTATCTATTTGGATCCTCTTTTTGATCATATCCAGGTATTCTCCGGTGCGTCGGAAGATATTCGGACAAACGCGTCTGTTACGGAAATCGCTTAGATAGAACCAACTTCGGACAATAATTCGCGAATCGTAAAATGTGCGTTGTTGCCTAACTTAATACCGTGTTTGAAAACAGGCAATTGTTTCTATAGGTTCTCACTTTGCCTATCCGGCTCTACTCTATCTCGATCGCTTTTCGTCTTATTAGGAATTAGGGTTTTCGGTTGCGGAATCGACGTCTGGTAAATTCTTTCTTCGTGTAAAAATTCACTTGTTCTTAATTTGATCGATCCCGAAAAGACTTTTACCTCTCGTTTACCCAGAGAATTTATTTCTAACTTTTCCCTCGGTCCCGCCTATAAGTTCGACTCACCGCATTATATTATTATTTTATTCTAATTACCATTTTAATTATTTAAACAATTATTTTTAATTAAAAATAACCATAATTTCGACCCCCTCTTTTAAAAATTCAGATTTATTTATTTTTCTATAATTTTTTCCATTTTTTAAAAATATAATATTTTTTACCAAAATTCTCGTTTTACCCTCGCCTTCGTTAGGGCTTAATCGCACCTAATTTCTTCGTTTAATGATCTTTTTAGGATCAGGTTTCTTCATATATTTATCTTTACTAATTTACAGTATATTGTTATCTTACAAAATTCTATACTTGACATTGTCATTTTATATCCTATGTAAAATATTAACAACGTTTACCCCATCAAAGTTACTTTATGGTTACGAAATGCTTTTTAAACTTTTCTTCGGTTATTTCCTCCGAAATAATCTATTAAATTCTCATAATTAGAGACAATATTCCCATAATTTTCTCATAATCTTTCATGATCTTTCAAATATTTATCATAATGTTTTTAGACCGTTTTTATCACCATTATATCATTTTTAGTCATTCGTTTATCGATTTTCCCGTAACTTTTTCAACAATTTACTCTATAATTATAAAAATTTTCTATAACAGTTTTATCTCATGAATTTACTTCATTAAAATATTCAATAATTTTCCCTTATCTCAGAAATTCCAGATTTGCTAAAATCCGTGTATTACACACAATATTGCTATTGCAGGAACAAATTGGATACTTTCATTTAGAACGAGCTTTTGGAAGAACAACCATCTTATGGTGGTCATACAATTCCTTTAATTTGTTCTAAAGAACAATGGGATCTTTTAATGCCAAATATTCAATTTTGAGGCCTTCATGCAAATGGTGGCATATAAAAATCATGGATCAAGCAGTCCAGATAAGTAGTTCTCTTTGATAATGACAAAGGCCACAAATTTAAGTTTCATAATATTTAACATAATTCAAAATAATGGAATAAAAGAGAATTCATAAAATATGAAATATAATAACACAAATGATAATAATAGGAAATTCATAAAAACAATAAATAATTCATAAAGTACGATGTTACAACAAAAAATTAAAACTCTTTGGCTTTGGGCCATTTAGTTGTCATGGCTTCAAGCTAATTTATCTCATGGCTTCAGGCTAATTAATCTTATAATGAGAAATTAAATCTATATTTCATGGCTTCAGGCCAATTTGTCTCATGATGTGAAATTAAATCTATATGGCTTCTAGTCATTTATCTTCAAGATAAAAAATAAAAATTGAATATGACTTTCAGCAATACAATAAAATAGAAGATGAAAATTTTATGACTTATGGCCATGTAATCTCAAAAGAAAGTCAAAGAAATATGTCTTTTGGCCATATGATTTAGAATAGGAAATTAAAGTAATATGGCTTCTGGCCATATAATAGTGAATCAAAGAAATATGGCTTATGACCATATGATATCAAAATAAGAAATCAAAGTGATATGACTTTTGGTCATATAATTTCAGAATAAGAAATCAGAGGTGTATGGCTTCCGGCCATATTAAAATAACAATATCAATAATATAAAGAAACTTGTAAAGGAAATCAAAATAAGATATAAAACAGTAATAATATCCAATCTTAGCCATGGAATCCGACGTTTAAAAAATCGGTAAAAGTATTTCTTTAATTCTATAAAGTGGCTCAGATTATCCCAGATAAAATAAACATATGATTAAAAATGGCAGATGAAATCATTAAAGAGATGATGAGAGAACCATACCTTCATTAGAGCTCTCATGCTGATAACATGTTATGAAACTAAAGAAAATACAAAAGAGATTTTGAAGAGGGAGATGAAAAGATGCAAGACAAAAATGGAGAGCAAAGAGAGAATGATTCTTATTTCATTTCAAGCTTATAACTTTTGATACATACCTACTATTTATAAGCCATAAATCTTAACTTCCATTAGTTACAACAAAAGAGTAAATCTACATAATGGTATAATATGAAGTCTTTGTAGCTAGGTTATTTACATTAATCATAGAAAACCCCCACTAAGTCATTATGTCATAGGTTATATGGCTTTAAGTGTAGAATTCCAACATATAAACATTAAATTTGTTATAAAACTCAAGTAATTTTCAACCGTTACGCTTAGTAACTCAAATAAAATTCTAACATCATATTGATTTCCACTATCTTACTTTATATATATATGGGTTTATCGTTTGTTATGTCACTTGACATAAGGTTTGGTCATGTCACCCAAAAACTACGTCGTTTTGGGAGTTAGGAGAATTAATGAAGGGTGTTTTGGTCAAATTCATATAATAAATACGAAAAAAAAAAAATACCAAAACACCCTTCATTAATTCTCCTAACTCCTAAAACAACGTAGTTTTGGGGTTAATTAATGAAGATCTTTTGGGTTTATATAATAAATACAAAAAAAAAAAAAAACCAAAAACACCCTTCAAAGGATCTTTTGGTAAAATTTATATAATAAATACAAAAACAAAAATACCAAAACACCCTTCATTAATTCCCCTAACCCCAAAATAACGTAGTTTTGGGGTGACTTAACATAACCTTATGTCAAGTGACATAATAAATGATAAACCTTATATATATATATATATATATATATAATATTTGATGATCATTCAACTGTCAAGGTATCTTGAAGAGGGAATATTTAACTCTTATACTAACAACCTTGTGAAGTACTATATTATTCACCAAGAAAAAAAAACTACATAAAAAATATTATAAAAAGAAAAAAATAAAAATAAAAATACTCTAAAGTAATTTAATTAGCTTCCTTAATTTCTCCAAAAAGACAGAAAAACATCAACAAAATTGGTAAAAGATAAATAAATATGTTTAATTTTGATAATTCCTAAAAGACTGATTTGGAATTTTAAAATGTTGCCAAATTTGAGAAATTACCTAACTATCCTTACTTTTTTAAAAATAAAAATCCTTAAACCCCTTTTGGTAGCTGGCATTAGAGCTCCAGTGACTTTGCCGGCGACCGACGATGGAGCTCGAAGGTTTTTTTTTTTTTTTGATTTTTTTTATTTTTCAGACTAAAGTTGTTAATATATGTACTTGAGTTGTTAATAGCATACTAAAGTTATTATTATAGATATTTGAGTTGTTAATAATATCACCGAAGCTCCGGCGGTCAGTCGCCGACAAGGTCATCGGAGCAACTGGTACAAAAGCTCCTGTTGTCGGCAAGACGATTGGAGATTTTTTTATTTAAAAAATTAAGGATAGTTAGGTAATTTCTTAAATTTTACATTATTTCAAAATCTCAAATTGGTCCCTTTGGAATTATTAAAATTCTACATATTTATTTGCCTTTTACAAATTTTAATGGTTATATTTTTTGCAATATAAAAACCAGTATTAATTATAAATCACAAATGCAAACTCACTCTGAACTAAACATCCCACGTTTTAGCTAGAAATTAAAATTTGTCCATTGTTCAAAAGATTAAAATTTGTCCAAATTATAATCACATATTCACAACCACATTGGACGTTTTCATCCTCTTCGAAATAAACAAAACTGCACATATGAATGGAAAATCAAATCCAACTTTATTCAGAAACTCCAATGAAGACTCAATCTTTTTGTAAAACAATCAAAGATCCAAAACGAATCGCATCAAACTCTACACTAAGCACAATCTCTCATCATCTATCTAACAAAGTAAAGCCGCAGCCATCAACAAGAGGGTGGCGAATAATCCGGCAGCTCTGTCTGACATCGCGCCGGAGTTTGGCGGTGTTGGGCTGGTAGAACCGGAGGGAGATGGGGATGAAGGGTTTGTGCCGCCTGCGGGGGGTGAAGAAGCGGGAGATCCGGGGGCAGGAGCGGTGGGAGATGGCGGAGAGCTCGGAGATCCGGCGGGGGATGGAGACGGAGACGGTGACGTCGCGGGGGAAGAGGCGCCGGTGACGTTGATGGCCAGCTTTTGGCCGCCGAGGCAGTGACCGGGGACAGCACAGAGGTAATAATGCTCGCCGGTCTTGTTCAGAGTCACCCTCACCGGCGGGTTTTTGTGAAGCGCAAGAGGAGATGAGGTGTTGCAAGAATCATAGTTCGCCTTCGTCACCTCCGCCACATCGTGTGCGTTCTTCTGGAAGTTGAACACTGCACAAATCACTCAAAATCCATCAGCAAAAACAAAGAGAGCTTAATTCACCTCAAGAACTCCATATCTACTCTGAAATAAATTTAATGACGACGTTCCCTCCTAAATATCCTTACGAGTCAGTTTACTTAAAACCTAAATATATTTAGTTAACCATATCATATTATATGTTATTATACGTTTTGTATGAATAAATTATATATATACGTTTGGAGAAACAACGATAAATATAATTCGTTTTAAATAATTTAATTAGCTTTTTTAATTAAGAAAAATCAACTGAAGTCTTGTATTTTTATACAAAGTAGTAGTAGTCTCTTTTCTTACCTAGGATGTCGCTGACTTTGAAGGTCTTGCCGGAAGTCCAGGTTTTATAAAAGGCATCGCCGCTGGAAGGGACGGTCCATCCGGTTTTGTCTCCGACGGTGTAAGTTACAGATCCATTAGATGAAGGAGACGGAGCTGAAGCAGGGGATGGTGAAGGAGCTTTCACCGGGGCTGGGGGAGAAGCAGCCGGCTGAGGAGTAGGGGAACCAGCAGGAGAAGAAGCTTGCTTGGTAACATTAATGGCGATTTTCTGGCCAAGAGAACAGTGAGACCCAATAGTACAAATATAATACTGTTCACCACTTTCGTTCAATTTCACACTCGCAGGTCCATTGTTCAGAGTGAAAATGGTGTTCCCAGTGTTACAGGCATCAAAAGCTGCCTTCGTCACCTTTGCTACGTCATGTTGCCCAGTTGCAAAGTTGAACACTACAAGAATCACACAAAAAATACAATAATTATTGCATTGCAAGGAGAAATTGTAATTAAGTGTGTGTGTGTAGGAGTCTTGTTATACCGAGAGTGTCGCCTTGCTTGAAGGTCTGGTTAGAAGCCCAGTTGGTGTAGGTTGAAGCGCCGCCGGCAGGGACGGTCCAGCCGGTGTTGCCACCGACGACATAGCGGGTTTGAGCAGATGAGCCGTGAAGCAGGGTGGCTACTGATAGGAGAAGAAGAACAAGTGAATTGAGCTTGCCTACCATGGCTGTGTGTGTTCTTAAAGGTCAGGTCGCCCCTGTTCTGTGTTTTCTGTGAGAATGAAAGGGAAGAGACACTCGCTTATTTGTTAGTGGGTGTATGTGTGATTATAGGAATATATATGTATGTGTGTGTGTATAAATAAATAAGCAAGTTATGGGAGTGTGAATAAAATTTTAGTTTGTGGAGGAGTGGGATTTTGTGCATAATCTTTGTGGAATTTGTTTGGTCAACCAAAATTTTAATTAGCTGCCGGAAATTGGGACTGGTAGGTGTTTGACGGATGGGCAGATGACAAAGGAAAATTGTAAATGATTGTAAATTGTTATATTTAAAATTAATATTTTCTTTTTAAAATTGAAAATGTTAAGTTCAATTTTAATGGCTAAAATTATCATTATTTATACTTTTTATATATAATTATTGTTGATTTCAAAATTACAATCAAAGTCTTGTGGTTGTTGTTGTTTTTTTTTTTTTTTCATTTCTTTATATGTCTCACTTTTAGAGAAACAAAATTATTTGGTTAAATTATACCAACCTCCTAAACTCTATATCATTTTCAGATAACACGTCAAACTTTTAAAACTTTATAGTAAATTCCTTAAATTTTCGAGTGTATGTAAATATTCTTAACTAATCATTTTTATCCCTCTTAAACTGTATTTTTATATGCATATAACCCCTCAAATGTGGACTTATATGCAGATAAACCCCTTTAAACTTTAAGCTATTTATAGATAAATAATGAACATATACCTTAATAATCTGGTAGTATGAGAGTTATCAATATAAGTTATTGTCTACCATCATGCAACAAACAAACACAATCACTAATTCATAATCAAAAGTAAACTATTGTTGTAATGATTCCATGTGTCTACATTTATACAAGTGGGGTATATTATACAAGAGAGAGGCCTTAGAGTTAATAGATTCATTATGACAATTGATTTCTAATGATCCCTAATCCCTAATTCTTTGTGATACTAATATTTCCTAATACTCTCCCTTAAGTTGGAGCATAGATGTTAATCAAGCCCAACTTGTTATAAAGATAGTCAACCTGAGTCTCATTTAAAGCCTTAGTCAAAAGGTCGCCCAATTGGTCACTCGACCGCACATGCCTCGTAGAAATAAAGTTCTCATTGATCTTATCACGTATAAAGTGACAGTCAATCTCAATGTGTTTCGTATGTTCATGAAACACAAAGTTGGAGGCTATACGTAGACCAATTTTATTATTATCACACCACAACTTTACAGGCAATGACATGACAAGACCAACATCCTTCATTAACTAGTAAATCCATACAAATTCTTGAACTGACTGAGCTATGGCTCTATACTTAACTTCTGCACTCGACCGAGAAATCACATCTTGCTCCTCCAAGATACTAAATTTCCACCCACAAACACACAATATCTTGTGGTGGATCTTCTGGTAGCCTTTGACCCCGTATGATATGTATCACAAAAGCACTCAGTCTTGATGTGGCCATGATTCGTATAGAGTATACCACAACCTGGTGAGCCCTTCAAGTAATATAAGACATGCTCCAAAGCTTCCTACTGAGCAACGGTTGGTGCTATCACGAATTGGCTAAGCACACTAACTAGAAAAGTCACATTAAGGAGAGTCATCATGAGATAGTTCAATTTACTAATCAGTCTATAGTATCTCGCAAGATACACAAATGGTTTGATTTTCTCAGGATCGACCCTTTTTCTCACATCCTCAGGTAGCTCGTCAAACAATACACTGTCATCAAATGTCCAGAAAAGGGTTAGAAATCATGGGAAAGCTACTTGGTGCTCCTCCAAGTTTCTTGGTTTCTCTTAGTAGATCAAGAACATATTTCCTCTATGTCAAGAGGATGCCCTTCTTGCTTCTTATAACCTCTATCCCAAGAAAGTATTTTAATGGATCCAAATGTTTTGTTTGAAAATGAGAATTAAGAAAGGCTTGAGTGATGAGATGCCTAAAGTATCACTACCTGTAATAACAATGTCATCAACAAATACTACTAAGAGAATCATGTCGACATTTGTTTGTTGATAAAACACAAAGTGGTCACACTTACTTTGATTTAGACCAAACTTCTTAACCATAAAGCTTAACCTGTCAATCCAAGCACGAGGGCTCTGCTTCAAACCATATAAAGACTTCTGAAGGTGACATACCTTCCTATACTCCCCCTAAGCAACAAAACCAGGTGGTTGCTCCATATAAACTTCCTCAAGAATATCACCATTCAAGAATGCATTCTTAATATCCAACTGATGAAGATCCCAACTATAATTAGCTACCATAGAGATGAAGAGGTGAACACAAGACAATTTTGCCACATGGGAGAAAGTTTCTGAATAGTCAACACCATAGGTTTGAGCATATCCCTTGGCAAACAGTTGAGCTTTCAAACGTACCAAGGTGCCATCAACTTTTGTTTTTACTATAAATGGAGGAAATCACCAAGAGGGGGGTGAATTAGGGATTTTAAAAATTCTTTTCAGAATACCTAAACTTAAACAGTAGAACATGGTAAAACAGAGGTGAGGGAGAAAAGCTTGACACAAGAGGATTTATATTAGTTTGGTCTAAATCCTTGACCTACGTCCAGTCCCTAGACACTATGGGATTTTTCACTAACACTCAGATCAGTTACACACTTTGCTCTTGAAAGTTATCCTCTCACTAGGATACACTCCCGCTTACAAGTTGTAAACTGATAATTTCAATCTCACAGTCCCACGACTTGAGATTCTTACAATAAATGATATTCAATGTTAAACTCTCTAAAAGAGCATATGAAATAATCACTGAAGTACAATGTATCAAAAGATACTTTACAAGTAGGTAGAAAACACTAAATGCAGTTGAAACTTGATAGCTTTTCATTTTCTGTATATTGGTTGTTGTAGAGACTTGAATGCTATAGCTTATATATGAAGAGAGCATTAAATGACCGTTGGGATCATTAATGTAACCGTTGGAGACATTAATCTAGCTGTTAGGTTGTAACTTCGTCCAGTCTCTCTCTTGCTTTGAGTTAATCCAGGTGCTCAGCTAATCTTGTTGACTTTCCTTCAAATTATATGAAGCTTCCATAGAGGGAAAGAAAACATTTAAACCTTTGTAAAGTCCAGAGAATAATTTGCCAAAAGGATGCTAAGTTTTCTGAACCAACAATAAATGTGCTGACGTCACCTTTTGCTTTAAGCTTAATCTTCATTCTAATACTCATTTAATAATTTGAAACTCACTAACAAGCTGATTAAAAATAGTTAAGAATAGTAATAAGTGATGATGAGAAGTATATAGATCAAATGTGAAGATTTCACAAATTTGACAAAGTTGATTTTCAAACAGAGCGGCACAAACTTGAGTTTGTTCAAGAAAATTGAAGTTAGCAACTTTTACTCAGGAGCCAAACTTAAGTTTAGAAACTCAAACTCGAGTTTGGTTCTTTCTTAAAAAAGATAATCGCGATTGAGCTTTAAAGAACATTTTGAAACAGGAGAAAACTCGAGTCAATAAGTGACAAACTAGAGTTTTGGACTTTTTAAACTGAAAATATGTTTAAGTCCACATAGCTCAAACTAGAGTTTCCAAAAGCAAACTGGAGTTTTCTTAAGTTCAAAATAGTGAGGAGCTCTTTGTATGCCATAAACTGGAGTTTGCTAACTCAAATTCGAATTGCTTAAAAGATGAAAAACTTTGAAAACTCTCTGCCAAGAGTAAACTAGAGTTTGCAAAGCCAAACTCGAGTTTGCTTAAAATAGGAAAACTTTGAAAACCCTCTTCCAAGAGCAAACCGGAGTTTGCAAAGCCAAACTCAAGTTTGCTTAAAATAGGAAAACTTTGAAAACTCTCTGTCTAACACAAACTCGAGTTTACCATGACAGACTCGAGTTTGCTTTAACTTGAAAAACTTAGAGTGCTCTCTGTATAACACAAACTCAAGTTTGCAAATGTAAACTCGAGTTTGTCTAAGTTTAGAAAACTTGAGCTACTCTCTGTCAAGTCCAAACTCGAGTTTGCCTTTGACAGTAAGTTTTTCAACTTAACAAAGACAAACTTCAATTCAAGTTTATAATTGTCAATTATCATCAAAACACATAGAGAACTAACATTTACTTGAACACCCACTTACACCCAATAGCCTTCTTTCCAAGAGGTAAATCAACAAGAGTCTAGGTACTTGCCTTATCAAGGGCCATCATTTCTTCTTCCATTGCAGCACACCAATCGGGATGGGCCAGGGCTTGGTGGAGAGAAATGAGAACGGTGATAGAGTCTAAGGATGCTATGGAGGGACAAATGGTTATAGGAAACAAAGGAAGAGATAAAATAGGTGCAAGGACGTTTACCTTCGGATAAGGCAATGGGCAAGTTAGTAGAAGTATCAAAATTAGCAGGCATTGGTTTTGGATCAGAGGCAGGAGTGGAAGTATCATGAGTATCAGGCACTAGGTTTGGTTTAGAGGCAGAAGTGGAAGTATCAAGAGTATTAAGTACTATTTCTCAGTCAGAGACAGGAGCGGGAGGGACTAATCCGAATCAGACGCTGAAGCTAGCACTAGTGGGTCATGAACCTGATCGACTCCATTACTTGCCCTGGGACATTTTTGATACATGATATATAGGTGGTTTAGTAGGTGTCGGGTTAGATGCTTGCACTGGTGGTAATGGAACCTCATAGAACAATATATCATCAAGACCTTCAGTGATATCAAGGGATGTAGATGCAGTAGAAATAGGAAAGAATGAGGTCGCCTCATAGAAGGTGACATTTGTAAACATAAGATAACACCGAAGAGTGGGAGAATAACACCGATAACCCTTTTGAACCCTAGAATACCCAAGGAAGACACATTTACGAGACTTTGGATCAAGTTTGGTAATAGTAGGGTGAACATCGTAAACAAAAGAGACACAACCACAAAAATTGGAAATGCGAGAAAACAACTAGGAATAAGTTTTCATTAAATAAAGCCAGGTGATACGAGAGAAATCATCAACAAAAGTAACAACGTACCTAAAACCAGGCTTAGACTCAACATAACATAGACCTCAAACATTAGAATGGACTAAATCAAAAGGAGACGTGGCCCGTTTATTAACTCGATGATGTTTAGCAAATTGACATGACTCACATTTTAAAGACGACAACTGATGGAATTGAGGATACATCTTCTTTAAGGAAGACAAATGACCCAAAGGATAATGAATATAAAAAATGGACGAACCAACAGAGCAAGCAACCGAACGCGGTACTTGATTATCAAGGAAGTAATACCACCAGATTCATAGCCCCTACCAATAACTTGTTTCGTTGTGAGATCCTGAATCAAACAATGGTCAGGAAAGAGTGTGATAAAACAGTTTAATTGTCGAGTAAGCTTGCTAGTAGACAAAAGGTTAAATGCAAGGTTAGGGACATTAAGGACAAATGAATAAGGAAACAGACGAAGTAGGTTGGATAGTGCCAGATCTAAGAACACGACAATAAGAACCATTAGCAATTGTTATACTAGAGGGAGTGGCATAAGGCACATACGAGGAGAACAAATGATGGTTATCTGTCATATGATCGTGGCACCGGAATCGATGATCCACTTTAAGGAAGAAGTGGCAAGACTCAAAGCAATATTACTTGTAGCAAGAGCAATTGAAGAACTAGAACGTCAAGCCTTACCAAGTAAGTGAGCAAACAAACAATCGAGCCTTAAAAGAGTAATGAACCTCAAAAGTAAAAGAACACAATTTCCAATTGAGCCTCACCAAAGATTACAACAAAACAATCGAAACCAAAGAGAAAACAACCAAACGATCATCCAAATGTCGCATTAAAAACACTAATGAACCAAGGACCACAAACAACAAAGAAATTGTTCACTAAACAAGAAAAACTCAACCACAGAAGGGAAGGACACAATTTCCAAGACCAAAGCAGCCATGACCACGACCACGAGATAGCAAAACGACAAAGAAAAAAAACGCCTCAAAAAGATACCGAAAAGACCTACAACACCTAAACAACACCTTGAAACGCAAAATATTAGTGGAACCGACAACACATAAGGATCAACCAAACGATCAAACAACAAACAACAACCAAGAGTCCACTAAATAGTAAAGAAGTGCCAAAATCCCAACCACAAGTCAAGGGAAGGACGACAAGGTAGTCACGCCAACTACCAAACAGCAAAAGCAAGACCAAAGCAACCACACCAAGACCATGAGATAGCAAAATGACAAAGGCAGAAGAAAAAAGCATAGAAAACACACCAAAAAAAACCTCAGACAGTGCCAACCAGAGAAACCCACACCATGAGATAGCAAGGTGAGGCCGAGAAAAGCAAGTCGACGACGAAAGAAGAGAGAAAACGACGAGATCTCGCCGAAAAGTGACGCCACACGCCGGCACGTGGAATATCAGCAGAACGGATGACGACGCGTAAGGGTCATGCACCGGTCAAAACTGGACCGAACTACCCGAAAAACTCTTATCAGTGGGAGGGCAAGCCAGCGGTGGGGTGCATATAGTTATAAGCCACCACGCACAAAACCCTTTCTTACATTATCTCTTTCACTGTGTGACGCTGCCAGCGGAAAAAATACATAATTTGCAACCTAAGCTTTGATGCCATGAAGTGAACATAGAGAATATAATCTGAATTCCATGTGTTTACATGTATACAAGTGGGGTATATATACAAGATAAAAGCCTCTCACTTGTATACATGTAGAAGCATGGAATTTAGATTCTATTCTCTATGTTCACTACAATTGTCTACCAATAATTTACACAAAGCATTAGAAGCTTACCACTAATGAACATAAGTATAATGACTATCATTTTCATCTTCTTCGCCACTATCATCAATTTCAAAAACATTTGATTGTGCTTCACTTCAAGTAGTAGGC
Source organism: Acacia melanoxylon (assembly GCA_019022615.1). Taxonomy (NCBI): domain Eukaryota; kingdom Viridiplantae; phylum Streptophyta; class Magnoliopsida; order Fabales; family Fabaceae; genus Acacia; species Acacia melanoxylon. The sequence continues at coordinate 3,953,213 of JAFJYJ010000030.1, read as the reverse complement.
TCTGCTTCATAGGTAAAAATATCAAGAATTTCTTCTTCCGCATTATGGATACATCCATAATCTTTATGTGCAACAAATAGTAAAAAATGAGTGAGATTGTGAGAGTAAATGAGTGAGTGAGTAATTGGCAACAGGGCACGCAAGTAGCTTCCTTCACGGTTAGACTTGATCAATAGGGCAAGTGGGGAATTGACAACTGAACAAGTTTTTTTTTTAAAAAAAAAAATTTAAAAACTAACAAACTTGCAGAGCCACTTTTTTAAGCCCTCGATCCTACAAGGATGACCTTTTTAGACTCGACTTTATTTGGAGGATCCATTTTATAAGCAAGGGCCAGGACTTAAACGAGTTAGTCCAAAAGGTTCGGCCCAATTTTCCGACTCTAACTCCGACACCAAAACCATTACGTTACGTAGAAGACCTTGCAAACAAGGCCACTAGGAGTAAAAATGTTAGATAACATATAGGCATGGTTTGTTAAAAATTTCTAGGAGTGAAAATGTTAGATAACATATAGGCTCGGCCCATATTGGTTGATTCAATGGGCGTTGTATTTTTGCCTCATTTTAAAAATTTCATGTACATTTTAGCAAGATTTTCTTGACCGATATATTTATTAGCTGTCAACGTCGGTTGACTTAACAATAGTAGCATTTTTTAAAAAACAATTTTTTTTTACAGATAGTGGGATATATAAGACCTTCCCCAGTAAATCATTCTGGGCTTATCTTCTTCTCTGCCTTTTTTTATTTGAGCTCCTTCTTTCCCTTCAAATTTTTAAACGAAACTATGACTCCACCGTCTATCACACTCACACATGATCACAAAACAATTTTGAAGAATTCAACATGTTTTTTTTTTTTTATAAAAAAAGAATTCTGCATGAATAAATAAATAATTATTCTCGAAAAGCTTCTCAGTCGGTATTATTTTAATATCCTCTTGCCGTATTGTTTGATAAACTAATTCAACGGAAAGATAACGAAAGAAAACGACAAAAGTAAGCGTGGGGCCCACTTTGTGGAAAAGGTGACAAAAAAGTAAGTTATCGGGAAGTTGCCGATGTGACATTAGACTAAGTATTAAAAAAACAGGTAACGTTTTGTTTTGTTAGGGGGCCAAGAAAATATATAGAAGGTCCAAATTGTTAGGTGAAAGTGAACTTGTGAGTTGGGAACACGTCTTGGTTCTCGAATGTGGACTTTAGAATTCGAATTGCCTTTGAAATCTTTGCTCGACGCGTAAATCGTCAATCCTCGACGCGTAAATCGTCATGCTTTGCTGTGTTTTTCCATTTTGAGTAAATACTCTTTTAGATCCTGAAAAAAATATGACCCTATTTTTTTCGGCCCCTCACAAAAAGAACGCCTTTTTTAAATCTCGAAAATGATGAATAAGGGTCGATTTGTGAACATTTGGCCCCTCAAAATTTCCAAAAAACCTTTTTTTAAATTATAAAAATCTCATTTTAAATTCCTGCGGACGAAAAATAAAAAGCCCAAAGTTTTTTTTTCGGGGGCCAAAAATTATTTACTCTTCCATTTTCTACCCGTCATGAATAATTTATCTGCTAATAAGTTCCTTCTTGTTAAATTACTATATTTTTTTAACAGCCTTAAATTACTGTTATAACTCTAGTTTATTTTTTTAAAAAAAAATTAAAAAGTTAAATAAGTTATTTAATCATATCATTGTTGTGCATGATTAATTATATATACATTTATAAGTTAGAAAAATTAGTTTGGAGGAAAAAAAAACTTTGAAGTAATTTAATTTACTTCCTTGATCTCATCAAAAAAGTAAATTGAGTCTTATATTTAGAGTTGAGGGTAGTAGGTAATTTTTCATTTTTCAGTCCGTTAATCTTCTTTCTTTCTTTTTTTTTAGAAAAATAACCATTGAATAGCAAAAAAACGAATGATTTAATTACAATTAGATCACTAGTTCATCAGAAACGTGCTAGGAAGGACATTCACATACTTCAAAACTAGAGTAGTGAATTGTTCGGATATCTAATAATATGATCTAGAAAAGACATCAGATTGATTGAGTATTAAAAAAAGAAATCACTAGTTCATAAAATCCTTTTAACACGAGGCTGTTAAAAACACCCTTTAACACCAGTTCTGCAACCGATTTGCGGTTATAGTCAGTATAGAAAGTAGATTTTTCTACACCGATTTTACGACAAGTTGTTACAAACTTTTTTTTCTTCTTAAAACAAAATGTTCTGTCTCTAAATTCATAGAGTAATTTATTTAATTTTTTGAGCAACTTTAATGTAAAAAGGATACTCTACCAGAAGCACTCATTATGGGCTATTTTCTGTACAACACTTCTTAGACCCAAAAGTGAAAAGCCCCATTTTCTTGCCATCAGAAATTGGCAATACATGGACTTGTGTGGATAGCCGAGGTATAAGGGGTTTTAGGACTCGTATAACTTTCTGGTTCAGGTTTGGACCTGGTCCATTGACCACAATGGCCTGGGATTCGAATGCTGGTATCCCTTCCTTCATTCCATTTTTTTTAATTCAAATATAATTTCACATAAGTTTGTGTGTGCGTGTACAAATTAAAGTAATATATTATATATGAATTATTTTTATTTCGTTTTTATTTATGGAGGCTCAAAATCAATTATTGAAAAAAAATTATTTGATAAAGGATGCATGAATAAAAACGTCTCAACCCGTCATGAGCTTCTACACTGTATGGATAACAATCCGACTTCAAATTAATTTATATATATCAACAACAAACAAACCAATATATACATAGAACACACAGCACATCAGGCATATAAACATAACAACAAACCAGAGATAAAAATAAAAATAAAATTAATATATATATGAGTGTGCACGCACCCATGCATGTCCGCTAGAGCCGTCAAAACGGGCCGGGCCGCCATTAAACCCCTCCCTAAACCACACAAAATAAAATGGACGAGATATTTGAAATTAATGAGGCCGGCTGGGCCACGAACTACTGCGGCCTGCTTTAGAGCCATGGCTGCCTCCTGTAAGTCTTTTTCACCGTAGCTTTTTCTTTTTTCCTTTTTAAATTTATTAATTTATATATATTTTGTATTTGTTATAGAGTTGTTTATCCATTTAACTACAAATACATAATAACTATACTTTAATTTTATGATATTCTTACTCATGAAATTTGAGGCTACTACTCAAAATGAAGAATTTTATGTTTTATGTGAGTTATTTGTGAATATGGTTTTTGACATTTGATTATGAATTAGTGGCTTTATTTATTTATTAGATGATTCGAGTTGTAATTTATTAATTATATTTCTTTGAAACACACGGAGGAAAAATAGTTAAAATTTGGAATAGTAATTTTCGGGCGCAATGGCCCCGCCTGTTACTCATTTCGGGCCGAACTTTGAAAAACATGTGTTTTTCTTACTCGAAGCCCTGGAGGCCGGCCTGATAGGCCCGGCCCTTCATGGGCCGGCCCGGAGGCCGGCCCAGGCCTGATTGACAAATCTAATGTCCGCTACAACGCGTGCGTGTATGTGTATGTGCGTTCGTACGCACGCGTGCGTGCGTGTATGTGTTTCGGACGAGGTTTGTTCTCAAAGAAAACAAACCTCATCAGATTTGAGAACAAACCTCGTCAGATGCTTGGCTAAGAATTAGTTATTATAAAGTCGGTTGATGATGTTTGGGTGGAAGAACCTGAGAGGAATAATGAGATGTTTGACAGGTTTTATAAAGTGCTCTTTATAAAGATGCAGTGTTTGATTTGGGAACCACTAAGGCTCCAGATCCTAATGGGTTTATCAGTCAACTTGGGAGGAGGTTAAGAAGGAAGCTTGTGGTATGGTAAGAGATATTTCTTTTTTAAGAAAACTCTAAATTAATAAGAATCAACCTAACTCATATTGTTTTGGTGCCAAAAGTTGATGGGCCTAAATCTGTTAATCAGTTTTGACCCATCCGTCTTTACAGTGTATCTTACTAGAACATTGCTAATCGTGACTACAAGAATGAGGGGTTTATATTTTTGAGCAGCTGAGAGCATTTAAGGCACGTCTCTTAATTTAGGATAACGTCATAATTGCTCATGAAGCTTTTCAAAACTTAAAAAGATGGAAATCTAGTTCAAGTAGTGATTTCTAAAAACATGAAAACAATATGATTATTGGGTATAAGTATTAAGAAGTGGTATAAGTAGATTTTTCTAACCAGCAAGAAGATTATTGGGTGTTTAATCAGTCATGGTTGATGCTGAGAAAGTTATTAACTCAGCCTCGATGCTAACACATACAGGGTAGGCTTATTCTTGGGAGGTTTGGGAAAGAGTGTTTTGCAAAATGAAGGAGGCCATGTTGGTTTGTGACAGATTTTTCATGCATTGAATCTCTACTGAGATTGATTGTGAGGAGCTGTTTAGATATTTAATTTTTGGTTTTTCTATGGGTATGAGTGTTCAAGTCTGCACACTTTGAATGATGTTCTTTCGCTGATTATAAGAAGAAGCCAGCTATTGAGTTCTCCTTTTGGTTGCTTCCCAGGGTAATGATGCTGATGATCATCTAGCAGCTGCTGGAAGTAGAGGGATGAAGCTCAATGGGTGGCTGGTAAGTTACTCCTATCACGTAACAACACCATCCACCTTAACTAAGATTTTGATGGCTGACTTGGATGGTAGAGGAAATGGAGAATTGAATCAGGAAGGAACTTACAGTGATCATGTTGGTATAGGTTATATTTCAATGGATATATGTTGTATATGTTTGGTTTGTTTGTAGCCTTGTAGGTTGTACTCTAGATATCTTGTTTGGTTTTTTGCTTTTGTATTTGATGGATTAGTGTGTAATATTCTTTTGAACATTAATAAAATGGACTCTATTTTTTTGAAACAAACTTAGTTATTATAATTCATTTACACACTCAGGCACGGTACAGCTTTCTTGTGATCAGAGCAACATATCTTTATGCCTAAGTGAGCAGTACGTGTGGAAAAGATTTATCCTCCCTGCTCAATTGAAAAAGTTTAGCCCCCTTAGATATTCAAGTTATGTTGCCCTCTTATGCGCGCGCAATAACCCGTAGGAAGTTGACATGATTTATATACCTAAGTTAGAAGCTGTGCCAAAACTAACATCAATATATATATATATATATATATATATATATATATATATAGCAACAAATTGATCACATGTCAAAGAAACAAATTAAACCTATCATTAATATATCTACCTTGAAAGATGATATCAACAACAAACAACGGATATATACAAAAATGACTTTTAATAATAATAAAAAAAAACATAAGAAATGATTGATATGGAACAGACGAAAATATGTACCCTGGAAGTGCCGATCAAAGGAGGATAAACAAGAGAGAATGAAAAAGAAAACGATGATAATGGTTGCACGAGAAGAGGCGATGGAGAGCAAATTTTGGGTAGAGTGTAAGGGATTTGTCATGGGATATATAATGTGTGATGGTTGGCACGAAAATGAATAAACACAAAAAGACCACGATTAAGAATTCGTTCAAATTACTTTCTACACTAGGTGTTGGGAATTCCAGTGTAGAAAAATAAGCCCTCTCCACTAGGTGGAAAAGAAACTGACGAGGAAGGTTATAAATTTTTAACAAATGAAATTATTTAAATTACTATCTTCACCAATTGTGACTTACAACTGTTGTTGAAAATATTAGGGTTAAGGTGCGTCCAACACAACAAACTATTAGCTCGGGAAATCATCAAACACAATTAACTATTAAGTGGACCAACCAAGACAATAAACTTTTAAAAAGGAGCGTTTCGACAACGCAGATTAGCAAAAAAAGTTAACGTCCGTTATCTAAGGTGCGTTCAATACAACAAACTATTACTCCAAGAAATTTTAATACAAAATTCTAAATTTTACTAAATTAAATAAGTTTTTTCTCAATTGTCATTATTCAAAACTACTTGTATAAATATCTATAGACAAAAATTACTCATTCTTCAATTTTGTCAAAATTATAATTTGCTAAAATAAACAAAAGTTTTCATTAAAAATATAAATATATGATTTAAATAAAACTCAAGGTGTTTTATAGTTTATTATATATGTTAAACAAAAAAAAGGTATGATTTATTTTTATTTTAGAAGAAATTTATGCGAGTTAAAAAATTTATTTAATGTTAATAAAATTTAAAAAATCTATTATATCCTTAAAGAAATGAAATGAGTTTAATTTTTATTTTTATAAAAATAGTTTAATGGATATCAACTTTGATACTTAATAATATAAATCACAGGCAATTTGATGATATATTTGTTAATTAAATGATCTACTGATTATATGAATATGAGACTTGTTGAAAAAAAAAAGATAACTTAAGAGGCTTGAGCAATGACAATTTAATAATAGGTTAAAGAGCAATTATAATGGGTTAAGAAGCAATTTGGCCTATGAAAGTCTTATATCCATATAAGCAATACATAATTTAATTAACAAATATATCATCAAGTTGCCGGATTTATATTATTAAAAATCAAAGTTGATATCCATTAAACTCTTTTTATAAAAATAAAAATTAAACTCATTTCATTTCTTTAAGGATATAATAGATTTTTTTAGATTTTTTAAATTTTATTAACATTAAATGAATTTTTTAACTCACATAAATTTCTTCTAAAATAAAAATAAATCATATATATTTTTTGTTTAACATATATAATAAACTATAAAACACCTTGAGTTTTATTTAAATCATATAATTATATTTTTAATGAAAACTTTTGTTTATTTTAGCAAATTATAATTTTGACAAAATTGAAGAATGAGTAATTTTTGTCAATAGATATTTATACAAGTAGTTTTTAATAATGACAATTGAGAAAAAAATATTTAATGTAGTAAAATTTAGAATTTTGTGCTTTTAGCGCTTTTGGAGTAATAGTTTGTTGTGTTGACGACTTTGGGAGATAACTGGATGTTAACTTTTTTTGCTAATCTGCGTTGTGTTGGACGCTCTTTTTTAAAAGTTTGTTGTCTTTATTCCTTTTTAAAAGTTTGTTGTCTTTGGTTATTCACTTAATAGTTAATTGTGTTGGACACTCCTGAGTCAATAGTTTATTGTATTGGACGCACCTTAACCCAAAATATTATTTACACCACTTTCTTAAGCAATTTGTGTAAAATGTCAAAAGTTAAAGACCTTATTTTTAAAATGTCATGGGTTAATAAATATGAGGCAATGAAAAAAAAAAAAGGTTTGTTTTACTAATGTGTTGGTGACAAAGTACACCCAAAATGAGCGTAAATTGGATAGTTATTAAAAAAAGAGCAATTTAATTCCTAACTTGTTTATGTATGTCTGTGTTTAACTTTTGTTTGCCTTTTTCGGATTTTTGGTACATAATTCTAATTAGGTGGGGTAAGTTGTAGCATATAGATTTTTGGATAATGAGGATTACCGAGTTAAGGAATTTGATTTGTGTGAATGAGAATTTTAAAAGTCTAATTGGATAGATTGAGGTTTAGAAGCTTTAAGGATGGATTCTGAGTTCAACTTTTTAGTTTTAGCCTTTTCTTTTTTTGGTGAACTGAGTTTTAGCTACTCTGTGTTGTTCATCGCGGCGAACATCGCGTAATAGTTGAATATTCTCTCTGTTTTGTTTGCTCCGGAAAAGGGACCTACTCGTCGCTGTGAATGTCATATAATCACGGATAGCACGCACCTTTTATGTGTTGTTTGGTGCAGCAAATGTTGCAATTTCTGGTTTTATAATAAATCGCACAATCAATAGTGCGAAATACTTAAGAGGAGAAAGTGGAGAAAGATTGGAGCTTTGCTAGGGCTTGAAGACTTTTACCCTTGGGAGTGCTTTTGAACTTTCAAACTCTTTAGCAAGTGTTGTTAACTTGATTTCCACCTTTCCCACTTAGGTTTTGAGAAAATGAAAGTTAGGGTTTATGTTGGATTTTAAAATGGGTTGAGACTTGAGCAAACATATGGTGGATTTCAACCAGTGAAGCATCAGAACTAAGATGAGTTGGAAGCCCATATTTGTACTCCACATCTTTCCACAAGTGAGGCAATTTGTGATGGTTTAATCCCTTCTACTTGATTATTTCAATCATGTTTGCTTGAAATGTTAGAAAAACTTTTTCTCAATTTTTAATTGAAAAATCTTCAAGTGGTTTTTCCACTGGCTCAATGAGGCTATCAACTAAGTTTATAGCTTCTGTGGTTGCAAATATTGAATGGCTTTGAAGAAACCTAGATTCAACACATTCAAATCAGGAGAATTTGGAGGTTGATAGGTCAAACGTATGCCAGACCCACTTTCATGGGCTGGATGATGAAAATCTTCATAATCTAAATGAACATGACACCTTGCATTATCCTATTCTATGAAAATTATCTTTCCTAAATCTTCGGTTGGCCATTTATATATCTTTTATGGCAGGTAAAACCTCATCAATTAACCACTTCTTACGTACCTCTTTTGTAATATAAGTGGGTTTCTTTTTAAATGTACCTACAACTCTACACTACTACAAAAATTGTATATTACTACTTTAAATGACGTCCTTATTTAAAAATAGGAAGTAAAAAATGAAGGCGATGACATTCTTGTAATTATTTGCAAGGAAGTAGAGCCTTGAGCGTCCTGAATTAGAGTTTAGGACTCGTAAAATTATTTTTTGTCGTCCTAACATTGTTTAAGGACGCCTAACATCTAGGTATATTGTTTCGTGCCATGGGAAATATGAGAATTTTTTGTTTGGCGCCATGGGATTTAATTTTATTTGGAATAAAATTCATTTTGGTCGTCCTAAAATTGTTTAAGGACGACTAAAATCTGGGAAAATATTTGGCGCCATGGGAAATATGGGAATATATTATTTGGCGCCGTGGAAATATTTTTTTAAAAAAAAAATTGGCGACCTGATTCAAATTCAGGACGCCAATATTTACCAACGGGGGTTGGCTCAAGTGGTAAGCGGCTTGTGTCGTTTAAGCAAGGTCTCGGGTTCGAGCCTTGTGAATGCAAAAAACCTCCGCTGGGAGACTCTCCCACCATAGACACAGTGCGTGACGCAGTCGGATCCAAACTAGTCGGGCGAAGCCCCGAAAGAACGGGTGGGCAACCAAAAAAAAGGACGCCAATATTTGAATTTTGTCGACCTAAACTTGATTAAGGTCGCCAAAATTGAAAAATTGGCGTCCCGAATTTACTTTCGTGTCACCAATTTTTGATTGGGAAATATGGAAATATATTGTTTAGCGCCGTTTGAATATTTTTTTAAAAAAATTGGCGACTGAAAGTAAATTCGAGTCACCAATTTTTTAAAATTGGCAACCTTAATAATATTCAGGTCGCCAATTTTTTAATTTTGTTGACCTGAATTTCCATCAGATCGCCAAAATTGCCATAAACCCTTTTGCCAAATAGCCCGCATTCGACACACACTCTTATAATTTCTCAAGTATTTCCCTCTGCTTCTCTCGTTGAACCCTATCGACTCAGTCCCCTTGCTCGATTCACGCCGAACCCTAATTGCGATCACCCCCACTCCATTGTGCGCGACAGTCCGTCTCCTCTATCTTCCCTATTCGCGGTGTCCATCGGCTCTCGTTCTCTGTTTCCAGCGCGGCCCCTCCACCTTCTTCGACGATCTCTAATGGTACGCCGCCCTTGCTTTCATGGTTCTTCGACTGTATGTGTAAAAGATAAATGTTTCAAATAGGAAATTATCCGGGTTCTTTTAGAATTAGATGTTTATAACTTTAGTGAAGTAATGCTAGCTACTTGATGATTTTGGTTCTGATCTCAAAAGCTACTTGATGATTTTAGAATTAGAATGGTTCATGACTTTCCCCATACGCCCATGCTTTATTGCATTCATTTTGTGAGCATCCCACATCTACCACCTATCTTGTCTTGAAGGAGTCGTATGCCTCTCTTTCTATTAGCTCCTGTAGCTATAGGTATGGGCATGTAGGATAATCTATGTATCTTAAAAGGAATTCTTATTATGGTTGTTTTTTGGCATTATTTGAGTACGCGAGCATCATTAGATGGTTTAAATAGCCCTGTTTGGATTATTCTTCCTCCTATTTTAGTGTTCTTAAACTAAATAAATTAAAAGTTAACCACATTTGATATGATATTGAATGCCACTACTAGACTAAGCAAAAGAAAAAAATGCTAGTACTGATGAATGGGTGGGCTGGTTGCATAAATCCCATAATATCATTGTGCTTTGTCCGAGACAAATTCTACCTATAATTCATTAACAGACATACCGGTGTGACCTTATAGCTTTACATATAAGTTTTTTTTATATTAAAGACAATCCTTAAAGCACAATTCATGTTGTCAAGAACTGATGCCTTTCATTAGATTTAAACTTACAGTTGATTAATGACTTCTTCAAGTGCAAATGTCATAGAACTATGTTAGATTTAAACTCATGGGTAATTAAGGACTTCTTCAGTGCAAATATCATATTGAATAACTTTGATAAATTTAGTTGGGCGTAAAAGAGATCGATGTGTTTAATTTCAATTAGAATGAGTTCATTGCTTTTTGCATATAACTTGACGATGAGCTCATGAATAACTTGATTTTTTTGTGTTCATGTAATTTAAGTTTTGATATCATTGTAAGAAATGCATAGAACTTCATATTGGCTTCATATTAGCTGTAAATGTGTTTTAAATCAGTTTTTTCTTCCTTCCATTTGGCTGATGCGAAATTCATTCTTGGTGGCCAAGAATTTTGACTTCAAAATAGCCCTTAATTAACTTGAACTACTCTTTTACTTTGTCTTCTCAAAAGTCCAATTTATCTCCCCAAGTTGCCACTTCTCCTTCTATGTTCCTTTGTTTTTTGTATTTCGCATGTGAATTTCTTTGCATTTATGAAAAGTGATGCGTTCTTTTGTTTGAGATGAATTAGTATTGTATGAACTTTGGGTGGAATTTTCCACTATTGCATTAAAACATGTTTCTTGGAAATTTTCCACAATTGCATTAAAACATGTTTCTTTGAAAGTATATTTGATCAATTTTAGTTATCTGGAAATTTGTAGTGTTAAGTTCTCAGTGATTACTTCTTTTTTGACTTCAGGAAGCTAATAACCCTTTTGAGTATAGTGACTTGCCTACGACAACAACCCACAAGAGCTTGAGGGGTGCTAGGGTAGGTATATTTAATCATGTTCCTTTTGTCATACAATTATTCCCTCTCATATGTTAGTTTGAATAATTCTAATGTTGTCTTTAGGTTGGATAGAGCAAATAAATTTCAAGCATCGAATTTAAATTTGAGGTAATTATAGTTAAATATTGTTGTTTTTTTGTTGATGTGCATTGAACTAGGTAAACTTTTTTGTATGAATAAAGATGCTTAGAAATCCATAATTTATAGTTTATGACTTAGACAATTTAGCTATATTTTTCTATTTTGTATTGATGAAACTATTGGATTTAATAGCTGATATTGATCTGAATTGCCTTAGTTAGTAAGTTTTGTTGAATGAAGCTGAAATTGTTTGTTGTTGAATTTTTGGGATGTCTTACTTTTGAGGGGAAATGCTACCGATTTTTTTTTACAAGATTGAGAAAAAAAACATGTCGTTCTTGAAATTGTTATGAACTTGACTGTTGTTGAAAATGTCTTAGGTGGCAATAAAATGGGTCATAGTTGGATGAATGCTTTGAGAACTAGTGAAGAATATGAGAATGGGGTGGAAGAGTTTATTGAATTTTCTAGAAGGAATGTGGCTACAAAAAATGGGATGTATTATTGTCCATGTGTTAATTGTTTAAATGAGAGTCGAAGGGATATTGCTGATATAAGGGATCATCTACTTTGTGATGGAATACACCTTTGATACACAACGTGGATATGGCATGGTGAGGAAGTAAGTACCGGTGCGTCCCACGAGAATGAAGTTGAGGTAGATGATGATGGAATGGAGAAAATGATTCATGATGTTGAGGTAGAATCTTTTGCACAATCGGGTGAATATGATAGCGTGCGGAGTGATGCAAAGACACCTTTGTTCCCTGGGTGTACTAAGTATACACGGTTGACTGGGACCTTACATTTGGTCAACTTAAAGGCAACTTGTGAGTGGACCGATAGCAGTTTCACGTCGCTGCTTGAATTGTTGTGTGATATGTTGCCAGATGATAATGTACTTCCAAATCGTATGTATGAGGCCAAGAAAGTCTTGTCTACGATGGGTATGGAGTAAAAAAAGATACACAGTTGCCCTAATGACTGTATATTGTACAGAAACGAGTATGAAGGCCTTAGTAATTGTCTGAAGTGTAAAACTTCACGATACAAAGTGAAGAAAGGTAGTGTTTCTGGAGAGCAGACAACAAAAAAGAAACCTTTGAAGGCATTGTGGTATCTTCCAATAATTCCGCGGTTTAAGCGTCTGTTTACTAGTGAAGCAACAACGAATAAGTTGAGATGGCATTCTGATAAGAGAATATCCGATGGAAAATATCTTCGGCACCCGGCTGACTCTCCGTAATGGAAGAAAATAGACGAAATGTTCCCTCAATTTGGCAGGGAGCCAAGAAACCTTCGGTACGGGGCTTTGTATAGATGGCTTCAATCAGATCGAACTCTTAGCAGCACCCATAGTGCATGGCCTAGGTCTCCTTGTAATATACAACTTACCTCCCTGGCTATGTATGAAACGCAAGTATGTGATGCTTTCTATGATGATTTTTGGACCAAAACAGCCCGGGAACAATATTGATGTGTACTTGGCGCCTTTGGTTGAGGATTTGAAGAAGTTGTGGGAGGAAGGCGTAGATGTGTTTGATGCATATAAGGAGTCCTTCAAGTTGCATGCAATGATTTTTACCACGATAAACGACTTTCCTGCATATGGAAATTTGTCGTGGTAGTACGGTGTGAAGGGGCATAAAGCATGTCCAATATGTGAAGCGACACAAACTTCCATCAACTAAAGCACAAAAAAATGGTCTACCTCGGTCACAGGAGGTTTCTTCATCGGTTCCACTCATATCGTAAGTTAAGAAAGTGTTTTAACGGCTTATCGGAGCATAGAACGGCTCCAAAGGCATTAACTGGAGAGGAAGTTTATAGTCGGGTGAAACATATCAATGTCATATTGAGTAAGCAGCAAAGGATTGTGAGTGAGAAGAATATATGGAAGAAGAGATCAATTTTATTTGATCTTCCATATTGGCGTAGTCTTGATGTGAGACACAGTCTTGATGTGATGCATGTGGAGAAAAACGTTTGCGATAGCCTTGTCAGTATTCTTTTGCACATACCAGGGAAGACTAAGGATGGAATTAGTGTGAGACTAGACCTGGTTGATATGGGAATAAGAGAACGGTTACATCCACGAGTAATGGAAGATGGTAAGAGGGCATACATGGACCCAGCAACTCATACACCATCAAAAGCGGAGAAGAAAAGTTTGTGTGGGTGTCTATATGACATTAAGGCTCCAAAGGATATTCTTCTAATTTGAGATGGTGTGTTTCAATGGACGATTTGAAGTTAGTGGGAATGAAGTCCCATGATTATCATGTGTTGATGCAACAACTATTACCAGTAGCTATTAGATGCATTATAAAGATGAAGTGCGAACCACTATAACAAAATTGAGTATTTTCTTTAATGCGATCTGTAACAAAGTCATTGACATTGAAAAGTTGGATGAATTGGAAAATGCGGGTTATATTATTTTGTCCCAACTAGAGATGCATTTTCCTCCTGCATTTTTTGACATAATGGTGCACCTAATAGTGCACTTGGTAAGGGAGGTTAGGCTCTGCGGTCCAGTTTACCTAAGGTGGATGTACCCTTTCGAGTGATACATGAAGATTTTAAAAGGGTATTCTAAAAATCCTTATCGACCGAAAGCCTCAATTGTTGAAAGATATGTAGTTGAAGAGGCTATGGACTTGTGCAAAGATTATCTATCAAGGACGATGATACAATATCAGCATGATGAGGGGATAAGCGAGGGAACTCGAGGAGTCAAACTGAAGAATAAGCCTCGTGAGGAGGTGTTGCAAGCTCACATGTACATCTTGAATAATATGGAAGAAGTTCAACCATACATTGATGAACACAGAAAGAGTTTGAAGAATATGTATCCAAGGAAGAGTGATATGCAGATAGCAAATGAGCAAAAGAAGACGTTCATAAAGTGGTTCAGTGAGAAGGTATTGCACAAGACCGAAGTGTCGGATACAATTGAGTGGTTAGCCTGAGGGCCTTCTTTTCAGGTCATCACTTGGAGCGGTTATGATATATACGGATATTCTTTATACACAAAAGACCAAGATGACAGAAGTTCTGTGCAAAATAGTGGGGTGATGGTTGAAGCTGAATCCATGCACTTTTCGAGTTCGAAAGACAAAAACCCGGTGTTAGCATCAATGGCCTATAATGGAGTTATTGAAGAAATATGGGAGATGAGCTACAACAAGTTCAAAGTTGCTCTATTAAAATGTAAGTGGGTTAGCAATAATGCTGTTGTAATAGATCCTAAATTTGGATTTGTCTCAGTTGATCTTCAAAGACTTGGTCATAGAGATGAGCCATTCATTCTAGCAAGCCAGGCGAAACAATTGTTTTATGTTATAGACCCTGCAAATAAAAAAATGTCCATTGTACTTAAAAGTAAAAAACAGAAGTATGGTGGAGAATCCTTGAACCTTGACGATACACTCCCTTTTACAACAAATCCACCTACAACACGTGAAGTAGAATTGGTAGATGATGAAGAATATGCTGCAAGAAAGGATCATTGTGAAGGAATATGGAAAACCATGTAAAGTAAGATCTTCAGCTATGAAATAGTTAACATCTTAAGTTATGAAATAGTACTATGTTATTTTTGTGGTGGTTTAAGATGTTGGTTCATTTTATTAATTTGTTTATTATTTAATAACATATCTAACATTATTGATTTGTCTTTGATGAACAGGAATATGTCCAGCTCTGACGAGTCGTCGGGTGATAGGGTTGATGTACCCGTTGTGAGAAAGGGTAGAGGTAGCACAAAGATGGGTGCGCTAATTGCACGTCGTGACAGTCAAAATAAGAGGTTGCATGTGGAGTTTGATGACAATATGAATCCAATCGGTAAAGAGGAAGACAACTTCATTAGCTATTTAGGCTATCTCGGCTCGAAGCAAAGTTCGCATTGTATACTCTAGTTGGAAGATGGTTCTGATAAAAACGAAGCGGTTGATTTGGGCACAAATTTTGGTATCTCACTTTCGATATATATACATTTGTATCTTTATTCTTATTACTTGAAATGTAATTATCTTCTCTTTTACCTTGCAGCCCCCAACGATACGAAGATGAACAAGCATTGGATGGGCGAAGTTCGTCTACGTTGGAAAGATTTTAAGAACAAGCTAATAAGAAAGTATATTCGAGGGTCAAAGAGGAACGAGTATCCGTGTAAGAACTATGATTTCATTTCTCCAGAGGACTGGCGGGAGTTTGTGGCGTCTCGGCAAAATCCTGAATTTCTTGTAAAATTTCTTTCATATCTTATCTTTTAGTTGAATGTACTTGACATCGTAGGCTCAGTTTTATTTGTTTTCGTATCACAGGAAAAAAGTCAAGCCAATAGAGAGAGGCAAGCGAGAAATAAGTATCTGCATTGCATGTCTAGAGGTGGCTATAAAAGCTTGAACGGAAGATGATGGAAGAAGAGTTACAGAAAATGAAGGAAGCTACCCAGTCTAATCCTTCCATTGTTATCTAGGCTCCTGATCGTCCTCCTCGTCACAAAAAATGGAAAGCTGCAAGAGTGAAGGGTGACAAATACATAAATAAAGATGTTGCTGAGGTTGCCTCAAAGATTGTAAGTAGTTAAATTAGAAGTATTAAATAGCCTCGCTTGTTTCATATTATAAGAGTTTAGTTATTATTTATGAAAAATCTTATGATACGGGATTCACTTGAAGCGACGAAGCGCCAAGGTTCATTCACGCCGGTACACGGATGGACATTTTGTCAACGGCGATTGGGAAGCCGGATTACCTTGATCATGTTCGAGGGGAGACGAGGGGAGTTAGTGTCGCAAAATATTTCGGACGGCGTTCACATTGTTCGCATGACGATGACAACCCTAGTCCTCAGCTTGTAGCCAAAATTCGAGCGTCCATCGTACATGAGGTTATGGAACAACTACGGGGTGAAATGAGAGCTATGGTACAAGAGAAGGCAAATATGGAACATACAACCCACGAATCCCCGGCCTTCCCCAGCAGCAAAGAAAGTTTTCAGCCTCCAGATGTACTTATTGGCGAACCTTCTCACCCTCCATCTGTACTTATTGGCGAACCTTCTCACACCCCATAGGGAGGGCAACCTTGCACTCTATATTTGGATGTCTCACACCGACGTATTGTTGCCGATGGTCTTGTTTACTCAGAACAAACCACACACCATAACAAGCAAATTCCACAAGACCAATGTAGGGTGACTGTGAAAAGTGTACGAGAGGGGGAAGAAGAGACAGCCATCCCGATTGATGATGAGGAGGTTCCCACACTAGGCGCTGCCATTACAACGTTCATCCTTTAGCCGCATCATCTTATTCAGATGGGGACGACACCTCCAATGGTAGGAAATACATTACTGATTGATGATGAGTAGGTTCTCGATTGATTTTCATTGTTAACCCACTCATAATCTATTTTTTATGTTTTCATAGCATGAACAAGTCATGAGCGATTTCCCTACTTAGCACAAATGCGAGAGATGTCTGGGGACATCAACTTTATAGGCTTGGTGATGCGTCCGGGCATTGTCGGCGCAGAAAAGACATATCCCATAACAATTGACAAAGAGGATTTGGAACAGTTTATGCGTAAGGAATGTTTAGATATGGAGTTTCTTCAACTTGCAATCCTGTAAGTTTTTTTTACCCTTTAATTATTGCATTGATTTCTTTGTTTTATATATTCAACAACATTTATCATTTTATTTTGATCATAGTGTCTGCCACGACATATGCGCTGGGACAGACCGAGCAAGTTCATATGGATTCTTATGTCCTGCCAACACGACTTCGACTCGCAATATACTTGCCAGAAGGGCGCTTTATGTTGGTTTAACAATGGGCGACGGAGACTTGCCTTGTTATCTAGAGCCAATACTTGAAAAGTATGTATTTTAGTTTTGTCTATATAAGAATTTTAAGAATAAATTGCTTTCTTATCTTAATTTAATATTAATACATATATGTTGTAGTGGTCATTGGACCCTGTGTGTTGTTTGTCCCGCCCACAACGTATGTTACTGGTTCGATTCCTTAACTGGCAAGCCAAACGAAGATATCAAAGCCATGTTTACCGAGTAAGTAAATTTTTGTCTAAATCATCGATTCTTCTTTTAAATGAATTGTTTTCATGTCTGTTAATTTCTATTTTAATGATAGTGGTCTCAAGACGTATAGACAACTTTCTGGATCACGAGAGCAGGGTGGACCGAAGTGGTTTTATCCGAAGGTAAGTAGTTTCAATTCAAGTTATTTCATTGACACAATAGCTTTCGATATGCCTTTATTCGTTATAACAATTTGCTTTTGATTTATAGTGCCATCGACAACCAGGGAGCTTTGAGTGCAGATACTATGTTATCAATTTTATGCAATCCATCGTTTCTACCGGACGTATTACAAGTTTTCAAAACGTACGTAATCGCTCCATGATTCTTAAATGATGATATTTTTTGTTGTTGTACTTCAATTGTTAATTATTTCATTCACTTCATTGGTTTATCTTATACCTTGTTTTCCAATTTACAGTTTTTTGGACTTGTGGATCCGTACTCGGAGGATGACATTGATACGGTTCGAGACATGTTGGCTAGATATCTTCTTGAACACATATAGGTATATAAAGTTTACTTCACATTTTTTGGCTGGATCAGGTGATCAATTTGTTTTATGTAAATCTTTTGATAGACGAATGCTTCTTGAGATTCTTTTGGAACTGTGATGGTGACATTTATATTGCATGTCTATTAAGAAAAAAAAAGATGCATAATTGTAGCCTAGTTAGTAGTTGTAATGGTTATACTTGGAGTGACCAAGCTGGATTCAACTTGTTTTGGACCATGATAAGGATTGGAGTACATATCTTTGGATTTTCGTTGTTGCTGCATCTAATTTCACATTAAGGTTATGTATGATTTTATTGAAGAAAATGATTTGGTGTCTTGGTGGTTAGAAGTTGTGAGTATATGGGAATTTAGGTTCCAAATTTTAGTGCCAGAATGTTTTCCATTTATTGAGGCCTCAAGTAGTATGGTACTGATATTGAATGTGAGCATGATTAGTATGGTTATAAGATGGCTTAAATACCTATAAGTTAGTTTATCTTCAAGTGGAAAAGGACATATGATCAATGACGTATCTGCCTTTTCAATTGTCATTGTTTTTAAACTACATATCTTGATCTTATAATAGTCTTCATATGTCAGATTTGGTTCTTGGAGATTTCAAATTATCCAGTACAAATTTAATTTGATATTCACTTTATGCTGTGGCAGGATTATGTTATTGAAGAATGGCAGGCACAAAGAGCAAGCAAAGAATGAATTGAATGTTTTCCTGGGGGATGATAGTGATTCTTTTGTATCATGGTAATTTTTGTATTTTATCTTATTGACTGGTATTACCTGTTGGTTGAGGAAGAGAAGTAGACAAATCTGATGCTAATCTTTTCGCCTTTGCTATTTCATTAACAAATGACTATTGAATTTGAATAAGCTCATTGGCATTGTCATTGCAATCAATATTAATGTCTTGATTCATGTTATAGCGTGTGTAAAATTCTTCTTTTTCGGGAAAAAAATATATATAGTAGATATTTTTAAAAAAAAAAAACTCATAAAAGGCGTCTTGATTATATAATCAGGATGCCTTATTAAGGCGTCCTGAACACAAATCAGGACGCCTACAATTCAGGACGCCTTATTAAGGCGTCCTGAATAAATCTCAGGACGCCGAAAGATCAAATTTCAACTACCCTATCCGAGACGTCCCTTTGCAAAGGGACGTTGATTGGGCCTTATTTAGGTCGTTTTTTTGACTTTTTTGTAGTAGTGCTATTAGCACTTGTCCTTCTAGCTTCTTGTTCGCAAACAAGAGGAAAGACATCAATCTTCCCTGAGATTGTTTTTTCCCCTCATCATCAAACCAGGGTCTAGCAACTGCAACCAAGAACATGACTTTCATAATAAAGTTTTTATTTTTGCAAATATGGTATGGCTCATCTTCATCTATAAGTAACAATTCAAGGTTTTTTTAAGAAGAACCAATTCTCATCAATGTGAACAAAATTATGCATGGATTTAAATTTTGGATGATAAGGGATGCTTATCTCTTCAGGTATTGACAACCAAAATCTAAGAAAGGTAATGTTGTTCTCCTCTTTCAAATGTAGCTTAATTGCATTTAGACTGCGTCGAACATTTCCAGCTTTTGGCATCCTTATCAATGGTGCCTTGCAAATTTTGAGCAGAAGCTAGTGATCGTAAGTGTTTGCCGCTTCAATAACAGAATCATTGATAATGTTTCGATAGTTAAATTTGCCTATTACATGACTTTCATACAAAGGTTCATGAGTTTGAAAACAAAATTTTTGTTTAATTGTTATGGAAACCCGTAACTCCTTACGATCCTCATGAATTATTAACGTTAACTCATTACATTAATTAGTTAATAATTACTAATCTGTAACTCTTTACGGCGCTCATGAGAATTCATAACAATTTATAATATTCAAAAACTTTAGGATTACTCGTTAAAATAACTATTAGGGATTAGGATAACTTGATAACACGACTACTAGAGATTAGGATTACCTTAAATCACTTGAAGACCTCAATGTTGTTGATGTCCTCTAACGTTGATCCACACGGCTACCCCCCGATTGCAACAAGAACTCCTTCTCTTGAAACCTCTCACTCCTTGAATGCTTGCTAGGCGAAGACAAGGTTGATGTTTGGTTTCCTTGGGTTTTACTCTTTTCAAGAAGGTGATGGTTTCTTGGAATTAGGTTATGGATAGGATGAACAAGGTTGGAACCTTACCCTTTTATGGATGATGTCTTTTCCTCTCTAAACCTTTGGTAAAGACCGAAATTTAGAGAGTATAAGGATTCTAGTTTTTCTCCTAGAAAAACGTGCAAGAGGAAGGCACACCAAAAATTAGCACTTTATAAGAGTCAAACCCTAATTTAAGTGCTTGCAAGAAAGGCCCAATCCAAGCTTAAATTGGAAAATCCAATTCACAATGAATTAAATTCATATCTTGATTGATTGATTGAATTTAAGATGATGAATCACATTCATATCTTGATTGATTGAATCAATCATTTAAGATAATGGATCACATTTATTTCCTTTTTCCTTCAAAAAACTTCCATAAAAAGGGCACATAAAAAATCAGCACTTTATTAGAGTCTAACCCTAATTTAAGTGTTCACAAGAAAGACCCAATCCAAACTTGAATTGGAAAATCCAAATCATAATGAATTAAATTCATATCTTGAATATTGAATAATAATTTAAGGTGATGAATCACATTTATCTCTTAAACTAAAATTCAAAAATCATTTTAAATCAATCTTTATTTATTATTTCTCCTATCTTCATCCAATCATTATTGGATCTTTATATATATGTACACACACACACACACACACACACACACACACACACATATATATATATATATATTAGATAATTCAAAATTATCTTTCATAACATAACCTTTTTAATTAAAATTCAAATCTCCTCATTGGGCTTGGAGTCTCACTCCAACCCAATTACACATTTACTCTTGATAAAACCTAATAACAATTATTGGTCCAAATTTGCTAATTGTAAACAATCGTGAATAACCTTTATGTGTGACCCATTCGGCCCAATTAGTTACTGACATAAATAAACTTGGACCAATTAAAAACCCCTTTAACAGGCCCAATTTATTTAATGACCTCATAAGACACTAGCAATGCTCTGCGACCCTAGAACTAATTGAGTTGATCAAGTGATCTACCTTTCATATTTAGATACCTTGCAGGCATCATCCCTCACATCATCATTCACATTTAGTTGAGAGCAAAGATAGAGTATCATCTCTATTAATTGACTAAATGCAGCTATTTCACAAAACTAGGAATCTTCTTATATTAACTATAACGGATCATGACTCTTCATGATTACTTGTTGTGCGCACAAACTCTTGAGTTAATTAGAGTTATCCAAGCTCTACTGGTATTATGAATGACTAATCCCTTGTAGGGGACTGTGAGTCCTCTCAGCATGTCCATCTATACTCATATATTCAAGTTACACCCAAGAGAACACTTTTATCCCCATTTTCAGGTGGATAGAGTTATACAGTCAAAGTATAACCCTAGGACATAGTGTTCGATGACATCCTTAAGTCCGAGACGATCCGCACTACCAAACGATGCTGACTTTATATATCCAATGATACTCTCTACAATGAATCTTTGTGGAGTCTCGACGGGTCGTTCGGTGCTATCTTCACCAACAGATCCACCCACGACATCAGCTAAGGCATCATGTAATACCCGGATTTTAGCAACTGAATTTACGAGATAAAGGAAAATCAATGAATATTTTAATGAAGTAAATTCATGAGATAAAAATGTTACAGAAAATTGTTATAATTATAGAGTAAATTGTCAAAAAAGTTACAGGACAATCATGAACGAATGACTAAAAATGATATAATGGTGATAAAAAGGTCTAAAAATATTATGATAAATACTTGAAAGATCATGAAAAATCATGAGAAAATTATGGAAGTGTTATCCCTAATTATGAGAATTTAATAAATTATTTCAGAGGAAATAACATGAAGAAAAGTTTAAAAAGCATTTGAACCATAAAGTAACTCGATGGGGTAAACATTTTTAATATTTTACATAGGATATAAAATGACAATATCGGTATAAAATTTTGTAAGATAACAATATACTGTAAATTAGTAAAGATAAATATATGAAGAAACCTGATCCTAAAAAGATCACTAAACGAAGAAATTAGGCCGATTAAGCCCTAACGGCGAGGGTAAACGGGAATTTTTTGGTAAAAATATTATATTTTTAAAAAATGGAAAAAATTATGGAAAAATAATTAAAACTGAATTTTAAAATTAAGGGGCCGAAATTATTGGTATTTTTAATTAAAAAGAATTGTTTAAATAATTAAAATGATAATTAGAATAAAATAATAATATAATGCGGTGAGTCACTCATAGGCGGATCGAGGGAAAAGTTAGAAATAAATTCTACAGGTAAACCGAGAGGTAAAAGTCTTTTCAGACTGATCAAAGTAAGTACAAGTGAAATTCTACACGAAGAAAGAATTTACCAGACGTCAATTCCGCAACCGAAAACCCTAATTTCAAATAAGACGAAAAGTTGATCAGATAGAGTAGAGCCGATAGGCAAAGTGATAACTTATAGAAACAATTGCGTGTTTTCAAACACGGTATTAAGTTAGGCAACAACTGGACGTTTTACGATTCAGCGAATTATTGTCCAGAAGTTGGTTCTATCGGAAGCGATTTCCGTAACCGGACGCGTTTGTCCGAATATCTTCCGACGCACCGGAGAATACCTGGATATGATCAAAAATAGGATCAAAATAGATAATATGAAAGAGGATGAAAAGATCTTCAAAGTTACACGCCGGATTTTTGAGTTTTGCGAAATCGCGCAAAACGGACACCGATCGGGTAGCTTTATCAGACCGGAGGCCATAAAGCAAGATGAAAAATAAATCTTTGACTTTTGGGGGACCAAGAGGTCGGCCAAGACCTTGAATGGTCAAGATTGCATCTTACAAAACCCTAGATCCAACGGCAATCATTTCGAAGACTTTTTGTTAATACCCACCTTGTCCCTCCCTTTTTCTATAAATAGCACCCTTCCCTTCTTCATTCTTCACACCTTTTCTTCTCTCTACCTTGGCCGAAACTTAGAGTGAGAAGCTCGCAAAGTTGTGCCTTAGCCCCGAGTAAGTTCTTCTTCGTCCTTAGTTTTTAATTTCCGTAGTTCTTTCGGTAGTTATAGTAGAACCGTGTTTTTTGATCTAGGAAGTTTCGAAATTTATTCCTATACTTGTTTTTATGCCTCATTGCATTGAAAGATGCCCGACGAGGTAAAAACATAGTGGGGATAATTTTGAAATGGAATACGGTCAAAGTAACGAAGTTACGCGAAATTCCGCCAAATAGGGGTAGTAGGGGCAAAATGGTCTTTTTCACCTAAAATGCCCGTTATGCTGCCAAATATTCATAAGTGTGTTGTTATTCTGATTAGAATACTTCGACGTCGAACCGCTGTCGAAATTCTATCGTTCATTTGTTTGCCGCCGTTGAGCCGTTTACGTACGGTCAAAAAGTACCGTTTTTAGCCTAAGAGCCGGATATCTGCAACGAAGGTACGGACGCGTCTTGTAACCCTAACTCTATGCTGCTCATATACTTTTGCGTTATAGATACGTTCATAGGCGAGGTTCCGTTGAGAATCGTCGAGATACGTACGCTTTACCCACGGATTATAGTATTGGTAATGCCGTTTGAGTTATTCCTAGCGCGAGGACACGTTGTGGCGTGGCACTTGGATATGTGCGAGAACTAGTCGAGAGAGACTTTACATACCGCTTTGTGCTTATGTTCGTCCATGTTATTGATCATACATCTCGCTTGTTTGCTTTTGTGATGATATCTTTGTATTGAAATGAATATCATTTT
This sequence comes from Acacia melanoxylon, assembly GCA_019022615.1. Taxonomy (NCBI): domain Eukaryota; kingdom Viridiplantae; phylum Streptophyta; class Magnoliopsida; order Fabales; family Fabaceae; genus Acacia; species Acacia melanoxylon. The sequence goes on along the minus strand of JAFJYJ010000030.1, from coordinate 3,929,397 downwards.
GTACGTATATCTTTTGTTTTATTTGAGCATAAGGTTAACTTGACTTACGAGATCCATATGTGGAATGGATCTCGGTTAGCATCGGGTCTCGGAGGACCATTCTTAGGCGATCGAGGCAAGCAACCGAAGTAGGCCGGGACGTGTCTACATTATCTATCATTTCCTTAGTTTCTTTAATCTTTAAGAATTCTGGATGACTGTAATCCAATACAATTACACTATGGTCCATATTTTGAATGTAATGTAAATTACTTACTCGCTCCAATGCTCTACTCTGACTACACTGCTTGAAATATTTGGAAACGTTTTAAAAAAAAATATTCCGCCGTTTTCAAATGGGATGTTACACATCATCATGCATGTATTCCATAAGGTCCCTACCTTGTGTCTCTATACAAGTAGACGATGTCGTAGTAGTCTTATTGAAATCATCAATGCCCTTTCTTGGTGATTCAAGACTAGGAACAAGTTTTAGGTAATAGATATATAGTGTTCTTGAGTCCTCATGATCATGATTTCTATCATTGATTCTCGAGATTAACACATATTCTATTCCTAGGGCTTTTATCTTCAAACACATATTTACTTTAAAATAAAGGTGAGACATAAATATGATAAAAATAAAATATGCTCATTTATTAAATACTACAATGTAGAAAAAAGGTGTTGATCTGTCCTACGGATTGTCTCTAGGACACCTAAATACTAACAGTTTCTATCTATGTCGACTCTTTTTGGGACACAATTTTTTTGTCTTCCCATGAGTCGCATACCCAATCTCCATAGCTTTTAGTGTCTGTTTGGCATAGCTTTAGAAGCTAAAAAAGTCCAATAACAGCCTAGTGAAAGTGGAAGCTTAATAATTGCGTATTTGGGATAGCTTCATACTTGATGTGCTTCAAGGTCTGAAACCACTTTTTTTGTGAAACCACGTCTTTTTGCTTTTGCTTCTGATCCCCATCACCAAAACGCAAGTCTCCTTTTCGCTGACAAAGGACCGTTGCACCCCCAGAAAGTAGTCTTACCGTTGCACCCCTGGTACTCTCCTCTCCTTTTCAATTTCGCCTGCTACTCCTTTCTTCTGCAATAAATCCGCGAGCTTGTTTTGATTTCTGCTTTTGGAGGAAAGGATTGAAGTGCTTGATAGCAGGGCAAAAGTACTCAGCTTACTGTCACTTCTATGTAATCTCTCGCCTTAGGTCCAGTTGTTTAATACTCTAAAATATATATTCTTAAATATAACATACTATTTGACTTTTTAAAAAAGAAATTAAAAAAATGAATAAAATATTTATATTTCTTATTTTTATAAATTATTTTTTTAGTTTATAAATAGATATATAATTTAAGGATATAAATATAACTTATGTAACTTTCTTATACTCTTTTAAAAAAATCAATTTTATCTTATATTTAAAAGAAAACAGTATTGTTTGTGTGAATAACTTTTTTAAAAATAAAATAAAAATAAAAGTACTTCTCTTTATTTTTTAATGACTCAGTTGTTTCCTTATTATATTTTAAACTTTAGAGAGTAGTTGAATCGTCTTTATGATAAAATCAAAAACTAATTTATATGGAATAGATTTATTTAAGCACTTCATTATGTTGTAATTTTTTTAATGGTAATTTTACTATTTTATTTAGCAAATTTATATTTATTTTAATTTTTTATCCCAAATTATGATATTTTATATAACACACACATATATATATTATTCATATCATTTTTCATCTCAATTATCTTTTCAAAAGCTAAGTCAAACAAGTGCCTATCAGGAAAAAAAAGTAATTCATGCTCTTTTCAGTCATTTTCTATCTCAACTATTTTTTAAAAAACTATGTCAAACAAGTGCCTATCGGAAAAAAAAAGCTATTTCTGCCAACGTTATTCCAAACACAAATCACATCAGGAAAAGTCCAACAAAAAAAGGGTCCATCAAGAAAAGTCCAGCAAAAACAAAAGTCATTTCTATCACTGCAATCCCAAACGGACCCTTATTCAAATGTGTTCGATGATTTGTCTATGAACACCATATAATGTAGCTACTCTAGTTGTTGTCCCCCGTTTCAGTTTGCCTTCATGACGTGATACCAACAACAAATCAGATATTTCCCTCCTCTGTTCATTTGTTAGAAAGCCCCAACTTCTAGAGCTGACTCTCAACAAAATTTGTAGACAACACATAAAAAACCATGTAATGACAAATGCGTAAATTCATGAATTTATTATGTGAGATATCAAAGATAAACCACCAGCATTCAAAAACATGAAAAAGAGAATAGATACAATTATAAATAGAAGTAATTGCATCATTTAATTATTTCAAAATATTAATGTTAATAATGTAACATCCTAATTTTTAATTTATAGGATTTAAATAATATTAAGAAAGGATCATTTATGATAAACAAAATTTAAAATGTATTTATTGGAGTAAATAAAATTTATTCAAAGTAGGATTGATATAAATAAAAGGAATTTTAAATGATAATGGATTGAAATTAAAAATAAAATGAAAAGAAAAGAAAAAGGGATTATATGTATTTGTGTGTGTGTGTGTATTAAAGTAAAAAAATGAAAAGTGAAACCAACTAAAATAATAGTATTCTGTTAAAAAAAATAGAAGAAGGAATAATTTTTTAAAAGAAAAAAAAAGGAAAATGTCACTCGGGTCCTAAGGAAGTAAAAAAACTATATAAAAAAAGTCTTAACTCCAAATCCCTATCAAAAAGTCCCTAGAGACTTTTTTTGATATTAATTACAAATTTCAATATAAAAAAAGTCTCCTTGTCAAAATATCTTTTCATGTTGTTAAAATAGTTTTTCCTGTTGTTAAAATAAAATTTTCTATAAAAAAATTGTTGTCAAAATGGCTTTTTTATGTTGTCAAAATAGGTTTTCCGTCGTTAAAAATTTTCTAGATTTCGAAAAAATTTGACAACATGAAAAGCCATTTTGACAACAATTTTTTCGTAGGAAAATTTTAACAATAGGAAAAGCTATTTTAACAACATGAAAAGCTATTTTGATAACGAGACTTTTTTTAAATATTTTTTCTCCGTGATTAATATCAACAAAGTCCCTATAGGGGATTTAGGGTTAGGACTTTTTTAATATTTTTTCTCTTCTTTGGGTCCTAAGTGATATTTTCCCAAAAAAGAAAGGGAATTAAAAAATAATATCCATAACTAAAGGGCATGTGGCCCCTTAGTATGTCATGCGGGTGGACAACATTGCTACGTTTTGAAAATAGGTCAACTAACGTCAGCACAATCCAGGTGGAAGTTTTTTTCGGAGCAATTTTGTTCTGGAAATATACAATCCACGTCAGCATAATGGGTCAACTAACGTTTGACTGTTAGGACAGTTAACAGAGGGGCAACATTGCTATGTTTTGAGACTTCCGGGGTAACATTGCTCAGAAAAAAACTTTTAGGGCAAAATTGCTCCTTGATGTGTACTTCCGGGAAAAAATTGCTACTGAGCCCTTTTATATAACCCCCTTGTCATTTCATTCCCATCATGAACAGTAAGGGAGGTTGAGACTTCAGAGGGTCATCGTTTTTTTCTTGGGAAAATCTCGACGAGAAATAATATTAAAAAATGTTTAAGTGTAGATTCCTCTATAAAAAAATCTCTAGGGATCTTAGTGATATATCCAAAATTTACTTTATTGATAATTGTATCTGACTATATTGACAAATCATAGAGTGACCATTGATAAGCTCATCTATATTAACTAAAGTAGCTCTCATTGACAAGTGAATGTGACTATATTGACAAGTCATAGAGTAGTCATTGACAAGCTCATCTATGTTAACTAAACCAGCTCATTGACAAGTGTATGTCACTATATTGGCAACTCATAGAATGGTCATTGACAAGCCTATCTATGTTAACTAAAATAGCTTTTATTGACAAGTGTAGTGACTATATTGACAGGTCATAGAGTGATCATTAACAAACTTATCTGTGTCAATAAGATAAATTCACATTTGAAATCTATATAATGAAGTCCTTGGGGACTTTTTTGATAAAGGAATCTACACTAGGACTTTTTTGATATTTTTTTGGTCCTTGAGACTGAGTGAGATTTTCCCTTTTTTCTTCTTTGCCGATCTGTGTCTCCATTTTCAGGTTAGGGTTCAAGCTTTATAGGCTCAAAACCACTTCTTTTCATCAAACTCTCTTCATAAAAGTTTATCCACGTATTTTTATCTCTTTAATGATAGTAATATTATATTGATTAGAGAAAATTTTGGAGTTAAAGTTTTGGGTAGTTTTGAGTTTTGACAATAAATGATTATAGGAATGTAGATGGAGGCTAATAGTTAATTTTAATTAATTTAGATTACAATACATGACTATAGGAATATAGAAGGAGTATTTTTATAATTTTTTTCATATATAATAACAATGTTTAAATTATTTTTTAAATGATATTTTTACCGATTAAATTTGGGCTGAACAACTCATTTGGGTTATTGGAGGTATTATTGAAGTTTTAATCGGTTTACACTGTTAGATAAATTGAATATTTATAATTTAGCATTTTTATTCTTGAAACTCTACAAAATTGAGGATTTTGTCCAACAGAATGAAAAAAAGGGTAATTTGGGATTCAAATGAGTGTTTTGGGTTAAAGTAAGTATTTGAATTAATCACTAGTGGAAAAAAGGGTTTTAAGACCGGCCAAAAGAGGCATCGTAAGACTGGACTCGTGACCGGTCTTGTTCCAGGCGGTATTAAAAGTCTAACTTTGAAGACTGACTCAAACCGGTCTTAAAGAATCTCTTTTAGACCAGACATTAAAAACATTAGGTCTTAAAAGTCGTACTATATACACCTGAAATATTTTTTGTTCGGTCCTAAAACTCAACTTTTAAGACCAGATATAAAATAGGCCGCTCTTAAAATATCGGAATTTTAAGACCGGACAAAAATTAATCCGGTCTAAAAAATAGCGGCTTCTAAGACTAGACGACTAATTATACTTGTTGGCTCTCGGAGTTTTTGATGATAACAAGACTTCATTATTTAAATCTTTTGTTAAAAGGGATTTGTGTTTTTGAATCAGTAAATGATAAGTTAAGCAAGGTGTTCTTGGTTATTCAAATAATTGTCCCGTATAAATTGACACCTTTCGAAAGTATGTTAAAAGAACTATCCAATATTACTTTCGGGCGTTACTCAAGTAAAGCTTTTAACTCTGCAAGTAATTCTGTTCATTCTTAGCTAAATTGACATTACTTTCCGGAGTTACTCGAGTAATACCTTTTGATTTGCAAGTAATATAGACTTAATCATGTTTTGCTCAAAATTACTTTCCAAATTACTCAAGTAAGCTATTTCCTTTCCGCAAGTAATCTCATTACTTTCGACCTTACTTGAGTAAGGCACACATCATTTTGCAAGTAATCAAGTAATAGACGCCTCTTTTTCAAAGCCTCTCAATATTACCTTCGAAATTACTTGAGTAATGTTTTTCAAACTTCGCAAGTAATGTGGTTCTTCTCTGCAGAGTCTTATTATCTTTGATATTACTTTCGAAATTACTTGAGTAAGCTTTGCAAGTAATTTCATGAAAATGATTCTAACGCCTCTGTTTCTTGAACAACTGGATATTACTCAAGTAAATCCTTTAAGCTACCTAAGTAAGTTCTTGCAAATTCCAGAAACCATCGGTATGTGCTTAAACTCTGCTCTAATCATTATGGGTAATCTTTTAACTACTCTTAATCACTCTCAAACTTATTTATATCATATCTAAACATCTTTTTGAGTAGATTTCAGTTGATTAACCTTTGTTTAATGTGAGATTAGCCAAAAGCATTTCAACATGTCAAAAGTATTTATTGCGCTGAAAAGTAGAACAAGCAAACGAAATTAAAGCGTGAAGCAATCGAAGATATTCCAAATTGTTATTCCGCACAAGTAGGCGAAGGCATTTAATGAAGAAACGGTCGAAGTCTCTCAACGGCTATCACATTCAATTCTGCCAACTACCCATCTACCGAAGCTTTGTGTAATTAATTCGACTCAAACGGTCATCAAGCTTCAACTGGTATAAATAGGCGAAGCGCTGAATTCATCGATACGAACAACACGTATGAGTATTCAAAGTGATCAAATTCTATTCTTTTATATCTTCAAATATCATTGAGCTTCAGTGTTTATTATTCATCTACTCTGTGAGAGAGATTTATCATTTCTTTTATATTTGTTCAAATCTCAAGATAGAGGTATCTTGAGTGTGGGTGTACGATTACAACTTGTAAGGGGGAGTGAGTCCTAGGGAGAAAGGATCATCATGAGTTACAGAGTGTGTAATTGTATTTGTGAGTTAGTGAAAATCCCGTGCGGGAATTTGGACGTAGGTCAAGGAGTTGGACCGAACCAGTATAATTCCTCTCGTGTCATTTCTCTTTCTTGCTTTCATCGTTTATCCGGCGAAAGAATTTTTGAGATCATCTATGAAGGTGGAATATCACCTAGAGGGGGGTGAATAGGTGATCTCAAAAATCTTTTCGCTGTATGATAGGTGAACGATGAAAGCAGTAAGGAAGTAAAGATAATGGACACGGAGAAGTTATCCGGTTCGGTCAAACTCTTCGACCTACGTCCAGTCCCAGACACTCTGGGATTTCCACTATCTTACAAATACAATTACACACTCGTAAACGAAGGATGATCCTTTCACTCTCGAACTCACTCCCCCTTACAAGTTGTAATTAATACACCCACACTCAAGATACCTCTATCTTGAGATTTGAACGAATTGTAATAGCAAGTAGTAAAACTCTCTCACAGAGTAGATATGATAATGAACACTGAAGCTTAGTATATCCGAAGATATAATTAGAATACAATTTGAACTATTTGAAGGCTTTATCAATGTATGCACTGGTTCCTTTTTGTTGAATTCAATCCTTCGTGTATTTGTAGTGGTTGAAGTTGAAGACCGTTGAAGGATTTGAATGTGTCCGTTGGAACATTTGAATATGTCTGTTAATGGAGCACTCGCGCGGCTTACCCATTATCAAATGTCTCTTCGGTTGGGTCATCTTGTAGCCGTCACCTTGGGTGAAGAGAAACTTTAAAGATGCTTTTCGGTTATGGGTCATTTGAATTATGTCGGCTCGTTTCTCCATACTTTCGGTGCGTCAAGCTGTCATGCTTTTGAACCAAGATTCAATGTCTCAAATACACTCACAGAGATGATTAGTAACGAATAAGATATAATCGATTACAAGAATGAGTTACTGATTCATTCGAGTGTTCTTGCAGAAACATCGTTCTTTGGCTAATACTCTCGTGTTCTTTATTTGAATGTGGAACCTTGATTAAGAATCTGGAAAAAACACTTAAGAAGATGATTAATGATATCATAGTTAATGTAGAATGATGTATTGAAGGATTAAAACAATTAACTAGATCATTTAGATAAAATAATCAGTTCTGATGTTTAAATTAGTTTTGCTATTCTTCAGAGCATACTCGAGAATCACACAGAGAATCAATCTGAAGAATTGAGCAAATCCGTTCATTCTCGAGAATCTCACAGCAATTCTCGAGAACCATTCTCGAGAATTGGATTTCAATTCTCGAGAATCCAATAGACGAAGCGAACTTTAGTTAGTTTGATTGATCATACTCGAGAATCGTTTGCACATTCTCGAGAACCATTCTCGAGAATTACTTTCTCATTCTCGAGAGTCACCTAAAAACCAGAGTACGAAGCTGAAGCTTTCGACAATACTCGAGAATCGATTTGGATTCTCGAGAGTTATTCTCGAGAATTAGTTTTGATTCTCGAGAATTACCTCGAAAACAGGATATATAAGAGAAGACGGACGACCACTCTCGAGAGTCAATTTCTGATTCTCGAGAATCATTCTCGAGAATTGAGAATCAATTCTCGAGAATCACTCGATAGACAAGGTCTGTTTCTGCTTTGGTCCGATCATTCTCGAGAACCATTAGTGCATTCTCGAGAATCATTCTTTAGAATGCGGATCTCATTCTCGAGAATTGCTCGTGTGATGGGAATTTTCCGATTCTCTTGAACACATTCTCGAGAGTTAATCCTAAACATTATTAAACCCGGTTTCAAAAGTCTAAGCATTTGTTATCATCAAAACATTTGGAGCCAACAATCTATTCACCCCCCTCTAGGTGATATTCCACTTTCAATACCGGTCTTAAAAGACTGACTTTCAAGACTGGATGATTAATACATCCGGTGTTAAAAATTGAATTTTTAGACCGGACTTATAAATACAGCGGTCTTAAAAGACTAACTTTTAAGACCAGCCTAATATCACCAGACCTTTAAGACCAGACATATAAATACATCCGGTCTTAAAATTTGAACTTTTAAGACCGTCGTATTTATTTCCGGTCCAAATTTTCCTAAATTTTTTCCCTGTTTTGTTATTCCTGATCATATAATACACAAATCCACCACCCAATCCAAAAGACATCAAATTCGATACTATAAGCTACAAGCTATGAACAATCCATTGTGAATAAATTGAATTGGGAAAAGAATACATATATTATTCACCATGAGTTATGTGGCCTCTTAATTAATGATTATACTATGACAATACAACACCTAAATAAATATATACAATAAGATAACTTACTTACAAATACAATGAGTTACAAATACAACACATAAATCAACATACATGCCCAATATAATATTCACCATGCCTTCATTTGATTCCCACCCAACAACGTAACATCCTCTTTTACATATAACATGCCCCTTTGGATCGGATCCTGCCACAAAAATAAAACAAGAACAAACTTCATAGTCAGTAACATTGTTTAATTAAGAACATATATAGAAGGAATATAGTTAAAACCTTAAAGTTTTTAAAGAATTCTGCATATGAATATTACCTTATGAATTGACTCTTTTATAAAGGGATATCCTCCCATATCCCTTCTTGATGATCATTTCTTATGCCGGGTTCATTATCCGCTTCATCTTCTTCGTTTATGTCTGGTAGACCCCTTGAAAAAGAAGTACTCTTAGGAAGACCATAATTTGAATGAATTTCGTCATCAATATCAATGTCCGGTATAAGTCTTACAAAATCATTCACAAATTAAATGTGTGTGTATAACTTCAGGACTTAGTTACCTCTCATTCAAACATTCTACACAAGGGCAATAAAACTTCCCACTATCATCATGGGCATCTTGTTTAGCAAATTCTATAAATTCCCTCACCCCATTCGATATTCAACACTCGTCCGTAAAGCATTATTTATCCAACTGTGATCCTTAGTAGAATTCCTATAGACGGAAAGATTTAACATACATAATCCGAAAAAATTGAATCTTGCTTATAAAATAAGGCAACTCCAAATGCATATATATGCTCAATGTCGGTTATGTTTTTTTTTTTTTTTTTTTACGGAGAAACTTGCCCATTAAATGCATAACGAAGAATCACTTTTGGTCATAAATATCACAGTGAATCCAAGAAGCAAAATAAATGCATGACGAGGAAATTAAATGCATCGCATGAGGTCTTGTGGACTCACCTGTAGCATATAAATTCAAATGCGTTTGCTGAGTGTCTTTCTTCTCCGGCCACGAACATTGATGTTGCAGACAGCAAGAGAAACCTAAAACACTTGTTGGTCAGTTGGGCAGGTCTAAAGTGCAAATATAATCTTCAAAATACAATGTTCATTAACAACAAATAAAGCCACAAGAACATTTCATCGATTTCCTTTCAATCCATGAAAAACCCAGAACCAAAAGCAGGAAAATCATAAAGTTATATAACCAAAACACCTCGTACAGCTTGGTCTATAGACGTTTAGCTAAGGAACCAAAAAGTGATTGTCAAGAGAGCAACGCGAAGAAGCGACGACGCAACACACAAACACTGGAGACAGAACCTGAGTAATCACTTTCGGCGCGACAAGAGAAGTTCTGAGAGGGAAATTTAATTTTCCGCGCGACATTTTGTTAATTTTGTATTTTTTTTAAGACCGGTTATTTATAAAGTATCCGATCCTAAAGATATAATTTTATTAATTAATTTTTAAGACTCGCAGTTTAGAAGACTCTGGTCCTAAATTTTTACTATTCATTTAATTGTAAGACCGGATTTTATAAAAACTCTTATCCTCAAAGTCAAATATTTTTCAGGTCATAAAGGTCCTCATTTATTAATTAACCAAAAAAAAAAAAAGGATTGGCTTTGGCGAGCGCAAAGAAAGAATCGAATGAATAAGATAAATTAAAGGAAAATTGGAGAATATATAAGCTTCTTTAATTACTTGGAGAATATGAATATGAAAAAGACAAAAGCTTAGTTCTTAATGCTTCATACATTCTTTGGAGAATATGCACGTACACAAGGAAAAAAAGAAAGAAAAACAAATTGAACATTATCAACGACAAGAATCTAACTAAACATCCTAAAGCTTATTATCCTCCAATGCCTTGGCGATATCGGCGTGAGCAAAGATTAACTTCCCACGGAGATCGCAAGTTCTGTCTTACTCGCATCGGCCACAATGCATCATTAGAGGAAAGAGGAGAAGGGTCAGCAGTAGGCGCGCTGGGCTAAGAGGTTGGAGAAGGGGAGTTGGAACCTCTTCATGGTCTGAAGGCTGGGGGGTGCGGCAATCTCTTCATCATCCGAAATAACAATGGGTCCAACGACCCGAGACTCTTCGGTCACAATAGAACGCACTCTCGCTGGAGGAGGCGCACCGTATAACGATCCAAGGAAGGCACGAGCTTCAGAACTAATAGTACCCTTATGGGGAGTTATCTTGTATCCAACCATAGTTTGAGGCTTTGAACAGTTGGGGCAGAGAGCTAAGTAGTGAGGAGTTAGGAGGTAATGAGGAGTTAATAAGGATAGAGAGGTAGTGTGAGGAGTTAATAAGGGCAGAGAGCTGAGATACACAATTGATTATGATTTTTGTGTTTTTTACTTTAAGACCGTCCTTTTATCATATGTCCGGTCCTAAAAGTATATTATTTATTTTTCCAATTAAATTACTTTTAATACCGTCATTTTATCATATATCCGGTCCTAAATGTCTACTATTTATTTTTCCAATCAATTCAATTACTTTTAATACCGACCATTTATCTTATATCCGATCCTAAAAGTCAATTTTTTTTTCAATTATTTATTTTTGTAAAGTAAGAATTTTTCCTTAAAAAATATTACTTTTAAGAACGGATCTTTTACAAAATCCGATATTAAATATTCAGTCACTTTAAAATTACTCAGATAGCAGAGTCGTATCCTTACACTCTATTCACATGATCCAGAGTCTCTTCGGCTTCCAGGTAAACTACCCAACTATGTGTCTCCTCGTAAAAAGTTTTCGGCGTTTCATATTCTTCAGGATGGGTTCTCTATTTAAACTCGATGTTACTTTAGTTTCTTCACATTCTTCTCCATCACTTCTCCACTGCCTAGCCTCCACTGTAATGGCTGCTCCACCAGGTCCTCCTTTTCCTCCTCCTCAACCTCAACCCTCTCCTCCATTGCCTCCAAATCTGACTGTCGAGCAGTTGGTACAGAACGTGGTGGCCCGCGTCAATCACATCGACCGACGCTTGGGCCAATTGGTTCAGCTTGTTCATATTGTCAACAACAAGCTGAACATGGTACTCCACGCCAATGATGCAGAGTACCATTCTTCTGAAGACGAAGCCTCCGACACCTCGACGCCTCCTCCTCTCCGATGGGGAGGATTAGTTGTTTTATGGTTTTTTTTTGTAAAAGTTCTTTTTTTGCTTTTTAGGGCGCATAATAATTAATAAATAAAATATTTTTAAATTTTGTTCTCGTGTGTGTTTAGTTACGTTTATGCATTATCTTAATATCTCGGTGGTGGAAAGCAACCTTCATCTTAACTATATACAAGTAGAGCAGTAAGCATCTGATCTCTAGCCAACACGTACATCAGCAAAAATGGCAGACTCAAAAACACTAAAATTTAAAAAGTAAAAAATAAAAAGCAAGGCAATTATGAAATATGGATAATGGAGATGATATAGTTACACAATATTTAATAAATATTTAATTTAATATTATGATTATTCCTTAAATATCTAAGTGATTTTTTATATAAAAATATATTAATAAATATATTGCCCACACTTTTAGGACCGGACATTTAAAAGATTACGGTCCTAAAAGTATGGCCATATTGTTTTAAATTAAACGAAGACTTTTAGGACCGGATATTTAATAAATCTACGGTCCTAAAAGTCTGGCATATTTTTTAAATTAAACAAAGACTTTTAGGGCCAGACATTTAGTAAATCTACGATCCTAAAAGTCTATTGATATGAAACGAAGACTTTTAGGACCACATTTATAAAACATCCGGTCCTAAACTTCTCGCAATATTTTTTAAAATTAATCAATAAATAGTTTTATCCACCATCCAATACAATCAAAAACCACAAATGGACACAAGGAAATTGTTTGAAATGAATTAACAAATTATTATTGTATACTACCACAAATTGGACAATTGTTCATTTACAACCGAAGATGATTGTTGATACAGCATATATTTACAAATGAATTCACAAATCAATTATTTTTCCAACTTTTTGAGATCATCAGATCATACAGATATTCACAAAAAACATTGCATGTGCGCTCAATCTCACCATCAGGAAAGGGGTCAGCACAGTCAAACGTCTGTAGCATCAAAGACATAAATATATTAGTCATCTTTCCTTACATCAAAGGGGTCAGCGCACAGGCAAAGTTATGTAATATATTTACCATTTCAGTGATGGTAGTCACTGGTTGCATGACAATATTATACATGTGTGTCAAGACGTAATGGCCATATAGGTTGGACTCATTTGGTTGCCGATAGGTCTAAAAACGAACAAGAAATATATAAGATCATATATTGCTACTAACCAAGTCCACAAGCCAGTGTGCCAGTGTCCAAATACGTACTAACATTTGGTATGATCCATGTAGGCTCTTTGACCTCAGCCTCAAACCTTTTCTTGACCTTTTGTTGGAATGATTTCAAGGGCCTATTGTCAAAATCACAAATTTGCTTAATAATGGTCACTGAAAATTTACAACAGAGATTTAAGACTAGACAATCAAAATGACATGCTTACTTGTTCACAATCTGCTTCAATGTAGGCAGTGGATCATTGTGAATGGAGTATAGAAAGACCACTTTATTCTCATTCGCGCAAATCAGGACCAACTGCTAATGGCGACTGAAAAATCACAACAGACAAGTACTCAGTAATATGTAGCAGAATTAAGGGAATTGCAAAAAAGAATTATGATATGTACCTATGGTAGTATGGTGCCAAGTACCACTTTCTCCTATTGGAGGACAACCTTGATGTTATGTATGATTGTCTCTTCGCTAAGGGTGGTTGACTTATGTACTGTGGGCTCCAATATCTTGGCTTCTGCCCTGCTGTTCCAATTCACGATGCATGAACCTACAATAATGACGTTAGGGAATTAGTATATACGTATGTGAGTGTCTCACATTTATGTTATGTACTCATAGAAGAAGATACTTACTTTATAAACATGAGAATAATTGAATCAGTAAGCTCCTGTTTATCAAACAGCAGGGAAATTAGATCATCTTGGTCAACCAAAACCGGGTGCTTATTACGGAGGTCTACTTTTGTATTGACAGGATACTGATTAAGTCCAACTTGTTTATTGGATACCATACGGACAATTTTGTCCTTGGTACTCAACTCAGTTGTGCCAACCAATTCAGGAGGGGCTGGAGCTTTAGGAGGAGTAGAAACATATACAAGTTTCACTGGCCACGAGATGAAGGTTCCATTGACTCACTCATAACCTTTACCTGATTAGTTGGGAGAGGGACAGGTGCATCAATGATGACCTCTTCAACTGACACTATGACTTCATCATCGGCCATTTGTTGGTGGTATACAGTTGATCCCAAGTTGTGGACATTCCCTTTTGCAACTAATCGTCTATCGTGATGATCAGGATCCTCCACATAAAGGTCACAAGGTTACTCTAACTGTCCAACAATGCAGCTCCCTCTAGTGATCTGCTGCATAGGTGTAGGTGAGTGTGGCAAGGGAACACCGGTCTCTACACGAGAGCTCACAAGCAGCTTCATTTGATTCATTTCCTCCTTCATCTCACTCAGTTGGGATTGAAACATTGCAGTCAATGAAGCTTCTTTAGCCGCCGCTTCCTCACTAAATTTGGCCAACTTCGCTCCATCTCCTCCCGAGTAACCATACTTTGTTTACGGCGTTTGGCGTTACCAAAGTATTCCTTCGAGCCTACCCGTCCTCCAACCCCCCTTACACGCCCCGCGTGATCCGGTTTTCCAGTCACAACGGTCAGAACATCATTCCTCCCATTCGAAAAAAAAGATCCCTCTATTTCTTTCTTTTTAAGATCTTCCTGCAAGATACAGATAACGAGAAGCTTAGTAATGAAACATGTTTAGTAACTAAAAATTAACAATAACGATACTTACAATTCTTTCAGCAACTAGACGAGTTTGTTCCCTCGTGTAGGCACCGCTTGGCTTTTGCCGAATATATAACCATAACTGATCGCGATGTATTGGAGATGGCGGATCATGTATCGCAGAAGGATTGGATTCTGCTTCATCTTCCAATCTCTTCCGCTTGGCTGCCATCAATTCTTTTTTGGTCTTTTCATATCCGCCGTGAGAAGCCCTATGCGGGCAATCATTCTTTCTCCCTATCTCCGTGCTTGTTCCCTTCTTTTACGCGAATCGAATTGAAAACAACTATTAATTATGAATTCTAGCCATCTCACTAACAGAAATTAGAGAACTTCTGCTTGATATGAACCTCAAACACTAGTCAAATTCACTTCATCAAGTTTCAACATTTTATTTAAGGAAGATGTAGAATTGTAGAAGAAATTGGGAGAACTAAAGGAAAGGGAGTTGCAGAACTGCACCAAAACCTTTACACAGTTAACATACTAACTAAGTAATAGCAATGTCTAACCACTACCTACTATAACAGAACTAGCTAAGACTATAAATTATTTCCCAAATTACCTACGTAGTATTTTACCTTTGCACGGTTTACATATCAGACTTGCATAGAAGTAAGACATGCTCCTCTTATGCAGGAAAAAGGATGAAAATATATACTTCTATTCACACACCAAACCATCTAACTAACAGGATTAGATGAACACAATAACATTCACATATCCGTACAGGTTAATAAGCAAACAAAAAAGGGCAAACAAAATTAAATATAAACTCACCAAAGCTTCGGGAGTGGTCCGAATGAACAAATTGTTGCCAAGTTTGTTCATCAATAAATGTGTACTTGTCCCAAGGATTTTGGTTAGGCTGAACCTCGGCAAAAATATAGGTGTTAGCTAGAAAGGTTTTAAACTTCTTCCACCGATCAGCACAATAAGACAATGTCATGTCTTTCAACTTCTGGCAGTCGGGGACAGTGTATGTAAGCCGGATAGTGTCCCAAATAAGTTCCTTTACTGTGCGAAGGTCCACATTTTTCCACTCATCTGTCAAAATGCTAGCCTTGCTGCGTGCTAGATAGCTGACAGAACTATTATAGTTTCCTTTATTAGGACCGAAAGGAGCCAACTTTTCATCAAACTGAATCTCGAGGTTTGACCTAGAGGTCCGACTTACAGATAAATCTTTCATTCGTGTGCCACTTCTACCACGGCGTGCAAGGCGGTTACGAGGCTCATTGTGAGATAACGAGGGTTCGTTCTGACTCACACCAGTAAAACCAGTAACTGGCGTTGAACGAACAGGACAAGAACGGTTTTCTTCGTTCATTTTCGAGAAAGGAAGAGAGGTTGAGAGTGGTGGTGTGAAAGAGGAATGCCTGAGAATGTGAGAGAGTAATAGAGGATGATGGTGGTGGTGGGCGAGGAAGAGAGGTAATGCAACAGGAAGAGGGGTTTTGCAACAAGAACAGGGGTTTCAGAGTTCAGAGAGAGCAACGTATAAGTCCTAAGGTAAGGTTTCACACGAATATTTAGCGCTTTTGTTTTCAAACCGGATGAACTAAAACTCCGGTCTTAAAGGTTAACATTTAATACCGTCCTTCATTAAAATCCAGTCTTAAAAGCAATAAACTTTTTGTTTAATTTTTTCAATATTTTGTACCGGCCACAATATAAGTCTCGGTCTTAAAAGTATAACCTTTAAGACCGTTTTCTCTATAAGTCCGGTCTTAAAAGTTTTAGTCCTTTATATTTAAATTTTTCCTTATTATTTTGGTCTGCGAGAAATTATGAGTCGGTCATGCGAGATTTCTCTATAAAGTAATTGATATTTCAATTTTTTTAATAATATTTTTAAGACCGGTTGTTTTGTTAAGCGGTCTGAATAATATATTTAAGACCCATTAAGAAAGGATCCGATCCAAGAAGTTCTTGATATTTACAAAATTGTCACCGGTCATACTACTTTTAAAACCGGTGCGTCGAGATTTCGCTCTAAACAATGCGGTTTTAAAGCCCTTTTTGCACTAGTGAATGGTAAAATGAATAATTGGGATTCAAGTGAGTAATTGTAATTTTTGGGTAATTAATTCAAAACTTTAAAAATATAGAAATAATAGAATTGAGTTGATTTTTTAATTTATGCATTAAAATTGTAACTATATTATTGTGTAGATTGATTTATAAGGGATTATGATTGCTGCCTTTGTTTCTCAAAGCTTGTAAGATTAAACTTAGAGTTGAAGTAATTAAGATTAATTTATTTTATATGCTTATCCTGGATTGTAAGGTGTTTTCTAAACCTTATGTTCTTTATGAAATTAATATGTGATTTGAAAAATCCTATATACTTTTATATATGAAATTATTTTAGTGAAGCAATGTACTTTCAAATTGTAAGTGTGTGTAATTAGAATGTATAATATGAGGTTTTGATGCTAGTGTTGATGAATGTAATGTGATAAAATGTATTTGATGTGATAGGTTTTTGAAAAGTGTGTATTTATTATATTCATTGTTTTAGGATATTTTCTAATTGTGTGGTAAGGGTTGTGGAGAATCTATGTGCTTATAGCTTTCTCATTCTTGACCTGGATTTGAGTTGGGTGTTTTAAGCGAACACCTCTCAATTACAGTATATCGTGGTAGCACCGGAAGAGACAGTATTCTTGAAGTAATTAATTAACCTTCAACTGGGTATATGAATATTGATAAACCGTACCACATCCAATGAGGTAATAAGGTGGAGTATGGTGGATTGGTGGGATGATATACACACACATTTTATATGGTACATTGTTTTCTGAGGATAGTTAAATTAATATTTTTATATATAATTGTAAACATGCTTTTCTACTTGCATTTTTATCCTATATATGTTGTAAATTGATTTAGATTATTGGAACTTTATGTTTCACCCCATCAATACATTATCAAAAAAGTCAATACATTATAAATAAACATCATACAATTTAAAAGAAATTAACTTTTAAACACTCGAGAACAATACTTATAATTTTTTGAATTCTAAAAACAATCTATTAAAAAAAATTCTATAATATTCTCTAATCGCTTTTTGTCTCGCAATTCTTCTTTTTAGATAATCGGTGACCTTAAGCCTCAACTAGTAACCTCTTGTTATATAAGAAAATAAAATGAAACTAAAAATATTAATTGAAAAAAATGAAAACTTACTCGAGGAAGAATCACGAGAAGAAGGAGTTGTAAAGTGAAGATCCATGTTAGTGGTAGAGGATGGAACCCGCAACGCAAAGCAAAACCCATGGAAAGAAGAGTTATGAGACCCACTAAGGAAGCTAAAAAACATTTAATAAGGTTTTTCGTAATCCCACCTCCTTATATTTGACATTTTCCGAATCCCGCCATTTTAGATGAAAGAATACTTAACGATTCTTTGTGAAGAATCGTAATGTATTATCTATAATATTAATTAATATATGAATAAAAAAAATATTAATATATTGTTAAATTATTTAACGGTAATTTGTGAAGAACTATATATTGTCAAATATTTTTTTGTATGTAACATGATGCTTAATTAACGATTCTTTATAAAGAACTAAAATATATTGTCAAATAATTTCTTTTTTTTTTCCGAATCTTACCTTTTTGTATTAAATAATAATTAACGGTTTTTTGTGAGGAACCCTAATGTATTGTTAAATAATTTTTTTTATAGAATCTTGCTTCCTTATAGTTGATATTTTTCATAATCTCATATTCTTATATATGACGGTTATTATTTTCAATTGTTAAGTAATCTTAAAAAATACATAATGATTCTTTGTGAAGACTGTCAAGTATTGTGATTTTTTTTTTTTTTTTTAGAATTTCATCTTCTTATAGATGACAGTTTTCATTGATAAGTCTTAAGTATTCTTAAAGAATACATGACTGTTCTTTATGAAAATCTGTAAAGTATTGTCAAATATTGTTTTTTTCATAATCTCGTCTCCTTAAGATATTAATAGATATTATATATTAGACTAATATGTTAACATATTATATTTATCTTAAAAGTACAAATATGAGATATTATTATATATAATTATATATTAACATATTTTATATTTATATTTATCTTAGAACTATAAATGCGAGATAGTATTAGATATTAATTTATACTTTATGGTTAATTATTATAACCGTTATGTATTTGTTTTTACTGATATAATGGTAGAAGGCGAATTGTTTGTAAGTGTTACATGACTTGTTGTGTCGTAAAAATAGTCATATCTTTCATTAAATAAATGACAGTTATTAACTACAACCATGATTTTTGTGCTTTTGAGAATTCCGTCTCTTAATACATGACCGTGTATGTATTTAACTGTTATATTTTAGCGTTATATATCCTTGTGCGATCTCCACCTCGACATACATGACAATTATTCGATGTAACCGTTATTTATTAAGTGTTATATATGTCCAAATCTATAGTGGCGATACATCATAATTATTATATAATCGTCATTTATTATAAAAGTTCACAGTTCATATTTATAAACCGTTACTAATGTACTAAATAAATAATGGTTGTCTACGTGACACTGTTATTTAATTATTTTTATTAGGAGTAACAGTTTTTACATAAGAACCATTATATTTGTTGTTAAATACATAACGATTGTTTATGAGTGACCGTTAATTATACCACAAGTAATATGCATAGCATAGTCAAAATTCAATTCATAATGAATGTTATATTAAAATCATTAAAATATGTTTAAAATAAATAATGATTTGGAACCGTAATGTATCTGCAACAAACATACATAACGCTCATATATAGACAGTTCAAAACCGTAATTTATGGCCAATAATAATCGAATTTTTCAAGTAATGCATGTTTCTTAATTCCCTCAATATTTATTGTGCTGGATTATTGTTGAAAGAAATGTTAATACTTGATAAGGTTCATTTAAAAAAAATGATTGATATCTAGAATACGCGTAGGTCTTAGGACCAACATATACTTTGAACAATCAGCTTTTCAACCACTCCACTGCCCCAGGTTTCTCGCGTCCCCAGATCTTCCCTCCACCATTGTCCTCATGGGACGCGGATTGCCTCAGTAGTGAGATTCTCCTCTTCCCTCAGTATCATGTAATCATGTCCTTTCATTCCATCCGAGTGCCTAGAAAGTGACATGTCATCAGTTAAGAAAATTACATCTTAACCCCCCATCCCATTTCAATCATAGCAGTCTATGCACTTTTAAAGCCATAACCAGTTTCTTCCTCACGAAATCATCGCTGACGGTAGTGGGAAACTTTGCAATCACCATTTTTCTGAAAATCCATGAATGGATAGTGCCTCAAATTGAAAAATTAGTTACCGGCCTACTTTTGTTGTCAGAAGTGATTCCGCCGTCACTAAGGGAGGACGACGACGACGGCGTTCGAGTTGGCAGAAATGAGCGGTCTTTGGAAAGCTCAGGGAGTAAAGACAGTGTCTCTGAGATGCAAAAGACATTGATAAAAAGGGTGTTGAAAGGCTCTGTCTAATTTGGCTGTGGCTATTGGGGGAAATCATTAAGAACAGTATGAAAAATATATATAATTTTTGTTTTAAAAAAGATGTTGTTATGATTTTGTTGCTCTTGTCGTTTCGGTCTTGTGTGGAGAGAGGTTGGCTGCTTATATATTTTTTTTTTATTCATATCTAATATCATTTTAGCTTATGTCGATAAGGAATGTTACAATGATGATTTTGTAATTTCTCATTTTCTAATGGCATTTTGTAATGTGTTGCATAAATTTATTTTTTCAAGTTTCAATATATGGAAGCTCATTTTGTAATGTAGTGAGTTTTTTCATCTAAAATTAAATTGACACTTGTGATTTGTTCCGCTAATGTGTATGTTAACGCTTTTTCATGTTAATAATATGCTTACTTTTGTCTTTGTGATTTACAGACTCCCTTAGATTGTCCAACACCATCATTGGAAGCATTTGAATAGGAAATTTTGTTGTTAGGTACAAAAAAAACAGAATGTGCACAAGTTAAGGGAAAATGTCACTTTTATTTAAATTAATGTGTATGCTACATCAAGATGCCAAATACAAATGTCATTTGCTAATACACTCTGTACTATATCAAATATATTGTATTACAACTTTTTATGACCATGTACTAACATCTACATTGCTCTTGCTTTTTACTTCTTCCTTCTTCTTCTTAGGTGAAGGTCAAACTTCTATAACAACTTCATCGATCATTGTCCCATCAGTTCCTAGTAGATGAATCAGCAATGTTTAATCAAAAGATTTGGCAACCAACACCTGCAATAACAATTCAAATTCAATCAATTTAGTCATTCAACCATCATCTTGTTTTAGACAATGTAAGACATCATTTTGTTTTGGCATCATTTTGAAACTTGTTTTTGGCGTGACAATGTAAATTCAATGTATCGGCAACTTGGTATTTGGCGGCAAGAATTTAGTGTAAATGCAATGTATCAGCTTTTAGAGTTGATGTTGTTTATACAGTATAACTGAGGGAACAATTTCAATAAATAAAAGCATCACATGAAAACTTTTAAAAAAAACTCATAACAGGGAATTATAGCTGCTAATTACGTCAGTTCTTTGGCCAAAAAAAATTACGAGACAGTTCTAGGCTTCTAGCTACTAATTACAAGTCAGGGACAGTGCCCCTCAGTTATAGTTCAAATTACACATGTATCCCAAGAAAAGCTCAAGCAATTCCAAACAACTATATGCACACACATGTACAATAATTGGGTACCTGAAAGCACTGCCACTACAATAAACCTTAAACAATTGTTTGAAAGAAGGATTTATCGATCAAAGGGCTTCAGACAGAGAGCATCTTTATGACAAATGCGAAATCAATATGCAAGGTCATTATATTAGAGCCAAGTTAAAAAGTTGTTTATACGCCTTTGACAACATTTATCTTCTCCATCTCCCGTGAGCCTATTTCATTAAAAACCAAAAATCAAAGAAGGCAACATACGAGTCATTATAGTTAAAAAGTTGTTTATAGTATATAGTATAACTACAGTATCTGTAAGGTCTTGAGGCAGATTATTTTCTAAGAATTAAGCAATGTAGAAAACTATGGAATTGGCGATGTCCTAACACAGTGTCTTAAACTAAACACCCCAAAAAAAAACAATGGAGCAAAGGTAAAACATTGTCTTAAAGCTGTTTTTTCGGTAAAGGCTGCGAGAACAAAATCGACCTTGAGAAGCAAAGGACATAACCTCTATTTGAATTATCCATATACAAGGAATTACAGCGAAGCACCTAAACATTGAATTATCCATATACAAGGAAATTGCAAATCAAGGAAATATGCATCTTCACAATCATCTCCGAGTTTATATGGATTTTCAGCTCGAATCATTAACAATCATATTGCATACATTCACCGACTTTATGGGGCACAATAAAAAGGTTGAAATCAATCCTATCCTATGTCTCCAAAGTTTTTATATTAGATCTATTGCATCAAAGGAATTGTAATTGATCAGTTTGACATTAAATCAAAAAGATTTTGCAGATAATATTGAAATTTCATATGTTACATGATATATGACCATAAGACCAAGCAGCAGCACATATACCTATTTGGCAAATAATAGTTATTCAGTTTCTGTATCCCTATCCTTTGTTATGCTTATGTTTTGTTCCTCTAATTTTTGTCTCTCGTCTCCTCTGTTCCTTCCCTATTCCTCTTTTCTCCCCTCAGTTTCTCTACATTTCCACAATCTTGCTAACACTTTATTTGGCACTTCCTCCTCTATTTCACCTCCTTCCATCTAACCCAAACAATCTCAGAGTAAACCTTACCCAATTCTCTTCGGGTTGAATCTGCAAGGGATGACCCGTGGAGTGAGAACGCGAGAATAATCCGGCCAATCGAACCCCCGTCGACATTGACCTAGGTGTGCAACTCCAGCTCACGGTCTGATTTCGGCTCAGACTCGCAGTCTCAGGCGCCGGCCTTCAACGGAATTAGAACTCGAATCAGGCAAAGGGAAATCGACGTCTGAGAGAATCTACTCCCATATTCGGGCAGGTTACCACTTCGCCCAACGCGGAAGAGATGAACAAGTTTGAAATCAGAGCATTGAGGATTTGGAGCAAGTATCGAAGCATTTTCGTGAGCAAAAATCTGGTCTGTATTTCAAGTGTTTAGACCGCCAGTAAAAAATAAGATGGATGGTTCGGTTGCAATTTTTTTAACTGATGAGACGTGTGACTTTATAGGCGCTCAGATGGAATGAAGGGCCAGGATTACAAGATACTGAGGGAAGAGGAGAATCTCGCTCCTGAGACAATCTGCACCCAAAGGATAGGGATACGTAAACGAATAACTATTATTTGCCAAATAGGTATATGTGCTGCTGCTTGGTCTTATGGTCATATATCATGTAACATATGAAATTTCAATATTATCTGCAAAATCTTTTTGATTTAATGTCAAACTGATCAATTACAATTCCTTTGATGCAATAGATCTAATATAAAAACTTTGGAGACATAGGATAGGATTGATTTCAACCTTTTTATTGTGCCCCATAAAGTCAGGTGAATGTATGCAATATGATTGTTAACAGTTCAGGCTGAAAATCCATATAAACTCGGGGACAGATTGTGAAGATGCATATTTCCTTGATTTGCAATTTCCTTGTATATGGATAATTCAATGTTTAGGTGCTTCTGCTGTAATTCCTTGTATATGGATAATTCAAATAGAGGTTATGTCCTCTGCTTCTCAAGGTCGATTTTGTTCTGGTGCAGCTTTACCAGAAAAAACAGCTTTAAGACAATGTTTACAGCCACTGCTCCATTGTTTTTTTTTTGGGTGTTTAGTTTAAGACACTGTGTTAGGACATCGCCAATTCCATAGTTTTCTACATTGCTTAATTCTTAGAAAATAATCTTCCTCAAGACCTTACAGATACAGTAGTTATACTATATACTATAAACAACTTTTTAACTATAATGACCTGCATGTTGCCTTCTTTGATTTTGCAGGTTTTTAATGAAATAGGCTCACGGGAGATGGAGAAGATAAATGTTGTCAAAGGCGTATAAACAACTTTTTAACTTGGCTCTAATATAATGACCTTGCATATTGATTTCGCAGCTGTCATAAAGATGCTCTCTCTCTGAAGCCCTTTGATCGATAAATCCTTCTTTCAAACAATTGTTTAAGGTTTATTGTAGTGGCAGTGCTTTCAGGTACCCAATTATTGTACATGTGTGTGCATATAGTTGTTTGGAATTGCTTGAGCTTTTCTTGGGATACATGTGTAATTTGAACTATAACGAGGGCACTTGTCCCGACTTGTAATTAGTAGCTAGAAGCCTAGAACCGACTCGTAATTTTTTTGGCCAAAGAACGACGTAATTAGCAACTATAATTCCCGTTATGAGTTTTTTTAAAAGTTTTCATGTGATGATTTTATTTATTGAAACTGTTGCCTCAGTTATACTGTATAAACAACATCAACTCTAAAAGCTGATACATTGCATTTACACTAAATTCTTGCTGCCAAATACCAAGTTGCTGATACATTGAATTTACATTGCTGCTGCCAAAAACAAGTTTCAAAATGATGCTGCCAAAACAAAATGATGTCTTACATTGTCTAAAACAAGATGATGGTTGAATGACTAAATTGATTGAATTTGAATTGTTATTGCAGGTGTTGGTTGCCAAATCTTTTGATTAAACATTGTTGATTCATCTACTAGGAACTGATGGGACAATGATCGATGAAGTTGTTATAGAAGTTTGACCTTCACCTAAGAAGAAGAAGGAAGAAGTAAAAAGCAAGAGCAATGTAGATGTTAGTACATGGTCATAAAAAGTTGTAATACAATATATTTGATATAGTACAGAGTGTATTAGCAAATGACATTTGTATTTGGCATCTTGATGTAGCATACACATTAATTTAAATAAAAGTGACATTTTCCCTTAACTTGTGCACATTCTGTTTTTTTGTACCTAACAACAAAATTTCCTATTCAAATGCTTCCAATGATGGTGTTGGACAATCTAAGGGAGTCTCAGTAAATCACAAAGACAAAAGTAAGCATATTATTAACATGAAAAAGCGTTAACATACACATTAGCGGAACAAATCACAGTGTCAATTTAATTTTAGATGAAAAAACTTACTACATTACAAAATGAGCTTCCATATATTGAAACTTGAAAAAATAAATTTATGCAACACATTACAAAATGCCATTAGAAAATGAGAAATTACAAAATCATCATTGTAACATTCCTTATCGACATAAGCTAAAATGATATTAGATATGAATAAAAAAAAAATATATAAGCGACCAACCTCTCTCCACACGGCACTGAAACGACAAGAGCAACAAAATCATAACAACATCTTTTTTCAGAAACAAAAATTATATATATTTTTCATACTTTGTTCTTAATGATTTCCCCCAATAGCCACAGCCAAATTAGACAGAGCCTTTCAACACCCTTTTTATCAATGTCTTTTGCATCTCGTAGACACCGTCTTTACTCCCCGAGCTTTCCAAAGACCGCTCATTTACGCCAACTCGAACGCCGTCGTCGTCGTCCCCCCTTAGTGACGGCGGAATCACTTCGACAACAAAAGTAGGCCGGTAACTAATTTTTCAATTTGAGGCACTATCCATTCATGGATTTTCGAAAAATGGTGATTGCAAAGTTTCCCACTACCGTCGCGATGATTTCGTGAGGAAGAAACTGGTTATGGCTTTAAAAGTGCATAGACTGCTAGGATTGAAATGGGATGGGGGTTAAGATGTAATTTTCTTAACTGATGACATGTCACTTTCTAGGCACTCGGATGGAATGAAAGGACAGGATTACATGATACTGAGGGAAGAGGAGAATCTCACTACTGAGGCAATCCGCGTCCAGAGTTTATCTGAAAACGGAAGGAGAATGAAAAATCGTAAAACGTAAAATCGTAATACAAAACTTAGATTTTACCTGCATATATATATATATATATATTCAAGAAAAGTAAGGCACCTGCCATCATCCATACATATACTGATCAATGCAATATCAATCAAAATATCCAACATTGTCATCCAATACCATTCAAACAAAGGCAAACAACCTCAATACATTTCAAAATTCAAGTCTAATTTAAATTCAGTACCAATCCTTATCCAACTGAAATGTAAATAAAACAGTACTAATTTGGATTAGGCTAGCCATTGAACAACTTGAGTTTTAAATGTAATTATCACTATCAATTTGCAACAGTCTCTAATTGATTTTACTCACGGCTAGAATTCATTTTTATGAAGATATAAAGAAAACTAATTAAATTATTTTAAAATATTTATATTTATCATGTTTTTTTTCTCTAAATTATCTTTATCTAACTTATATAACATGTGATATGATTAAGTAACTTATTTAACTTTCTTAATTTCTCTAAAAAAAAAAAAAAAGGTCAACTCTGTCATATAGGACCGGAGAAAGTACAAATTTTTTTTTTTAAAAAAAATGTTAATTTAACTGTCATTTTTATTTTTGATAATAAGAGCGCAGGGCCCAAATCAATAACATGCCACAAAATTGGGGACGAAGATTCTAAAATGTTTGTCTTGCTGAACTAAGATCTTAGAGAGTCTGAAACCATATCAATGAAACTAATACTATGGCTGATATCGGTGGAAGTTTTATTTTTCCGCTTTTTGCAAAAACGTTACGTTTTTACGCTTTTTTACGTTTAAACGCTGCGTGTTTGCATTTTTACTCTGTTTGCGTTTTTTGTTACAACGAAACACGTTTTGCTAAAATATAAACGTAAAAACGGCATTTTTACGATTTAAAGCCCGTTTTTAACTACCATGCTCATGAGTCATGTTCATCTACCAACTCTTCTTGATTATTTATTATTTTTCACTACTTATTCATTCTCTTTCAAAATTAATAATTCTTTAATTTCATATATTCCGAATTGAAATTTGCTAACTTAACTATCAAATTAAGGACTAGTAAGAAATGAAAAATATCTTAAAAAGTCCTATGTATAATAAACTTATACTCTATATCGTAAAGTGTGTGTATATATTGTATATTTAAGAGTAAAATATATTGATATTCCTACATCTTAAATCAATTACTGAGACGTCCTTTTTTATTTTTAAAATTTATATTTGTTTGCCAACCATTTTTTAAAATATCTATATAAACCATTTATTCAATTGTTAATTGATCATTAAATTGTAATACCCTAAAAATCGTATTTATGATAAGTATCATATTTCGATAAATAATACCTATTGGAAATAGGTGAATATATGGTCTCAAAGAATAAGTAATAATTATCTTATTTTCTAAGGTAATTACTATGAAAATTAGAAAAGAAAAAGAGTTAAAATCCATGAAAAATGTATTTTATAAAAGCGTAAAACTAGCCTGAAAATATTATGATAAATCTCATATGGTAACAAATATTGAAAAAAAAACTTAGGAAGTATGTTGTCTCTAATTTTAGGAATTTTTGGGATTATTTCCTTGAAAAATAGAGAAGCATAAATATAATATTATTAAAAGCACTTTTTTGCCCCATGATTTTTAATATTTTACATGGTATATAAAATATCAATGTAAGTAAAATAGTTATGAGATAATAATTTATCCTAAATAAGAAAATTATCAAAAATTAGTAAGTGACTAATTAAGTAATTAGCAGCTAATTATTTAGATTAAGATATAAGTAAATTAATTAGTAAATAATTAAATTAAGGGGAGAAATTCGAAATTATTAAAATAAATAATAAATAAATAAATGAAAAAGTAGTGTGAAAAGGGTTATGGCTATTCCAATTATCTGATTTTTTTATTCCTCAATTAGAGTATACTCATTTTGATTGGTGTATACACTTTGTAAAAATTTTATATTCGTAATTTTAAAAAAAATCTATTATCAAATACATTTTATATCTTAATATTATATTTTATGTATTTTCATTAATAGAATTCAATTCTCAATATTATTTTTTCCTTTATTTTGTAATATTTTAATATATTAATTTTAAAGCATAGTTGAGTATAATTATGCATTCACCTGATGAATTTTGAACCAATATCTTGACTAGTTCAATAATGATTATTGTTATTATGAAAGACATTACTTTTCGCCGTCACAAAAACTAAATTAGTCTAATTTATTTATTTTATTTAGTGTGACTCCATCCTAGTAAATATTTTATGCACCATACATGCATTGTGTTAGCATTGAAAGAAACCCATGACTTAAAAAAGTCACAGATCCCCTCAGAACTTGGCATGCACATATTAATTATTATTATTTTTCAAATCACTAAAATTCAACTTTGCCTTATTAATTTAATCGATAAATTTTTTTAATAGATAATAAAAGGGAAAAAAATAAAACTGAAAATTGACCTACTCCACCATGGTACTACATAATCTTTATTCTTTCAACGCAATATGATATTATTATACACCAAACAAACTGGTTCAGAAACTACACACTACATCAGAATCAAAACTTATTCAAGGTAACACAGAAATTAAATTCCACCAATGCAAAATGAACCCCAACAATATGTGAATAAAACACAAAAAATTAATACACACACATATATCTATCTATCTAGAAATGAAGGAACAAGCTCAGACAAATAGTTGCAAGAAGAAGAGAGAAAGTAATAGCCAGGGAGTTGGCCGAGGATGGTGGAGGAGACTGTTCGCCGGAGGGAGGCGTGGGTGATGATGATCCAGGAGCTCCCGCAGGCGCAGGTGACGTGGGAGAAGAAGAGTTTGAGACATTAACGCTTAACTTTTGACCACTGCTACAGTGACCTGTGAAACCACAAGCAAAGTAAAACTCCCCGGTTTGGTTCAGAGTGACTCTAGCCGGTCCATTGCGAATCAACTGAATCGGGTTATTCACGTTGCAACTGTCGAAGTTGGCTTTTGTCAGTATGGCTACATCGTGGCTTCCAGTGGCAAAGTTAAACACTGCAAAAAAGAAAAAAGAAAAAACAACAACAATAGAGCATAAGGAAGAAGGCTGGAATCTTTTAATGAACTCGTGTGTGTATTTGAAAACGTGAACTCAACACGACATCTTAACTCAAAATCTAAAGAAATAAATGTACACGTGTTTTAGCCCAACTCTATAACGTGAAATTTCTTCACTTTCTTATATCAAGTCAAGTCCACGCACACTCAACATCGTAAATATTTTGGGTCGAGAGATATAAAAGATTAGGTGGTCATTTATTTACCTAGAACATCGTTTACTTTGAATGTCAAGCCTGATGCCCAGTTGGAGTAGAAAGAAGCACCACCGGGGGGACTATTGAACCACCCTGAGGAGCCACCCACCGTGAAATCTGCGGCTTCCACGCTGTGGAGGCAAATTGCAGCAAAAGCAACCACCACAAGAACCGCCACGTTCGCTAACTTTGCCATCTCCACTAGATATATATGTGATCTCAGGTCGGCCGGCTGGTGGCTCTATGGATTTCAGCACACTTCAATGGATGCTTTTAGCTTGAAAGTGCTTTATGTTGTGTTGTATATATAATCACAGTAACCCTTTAATTGCTGTACAAAAGTTGGTGAAGTCAAAATATTGAATGGGTCCTAAAATTCATGTACTATTATATTAACCTAATCCTAATCCCTCCCAACCGCGAATATATAGATAGATTAGTAAAATATTATTTGACGATGTCATCAAGTTCATGATAATTCTGTTATATAATATAAACTAAGGAACCAATCAAATTACTTTCCGTGAAACATTGGTACATTGACTACACGTAATTCAGGTTCTGCTTCTTTAACTTTTGGATTCATAGGATTAATTCATTACCTAATTAGGCCTTTTGACCTAAATGATAAAAACAGGGAATTGAAATTCTAATAATGATGCAATGTAAAAATAATTTACCAACGTATACTATACATACAAGAAGTCATTTACCAAGAACGAATTCTTCCATTTTTCTGCCTGCGAAGTTTTTTTTTTTTTTTTTTTTTTGTAAAAAAATATATATATATATGGGTACATACTAGTACGTCAAGGCACCCCATCAGGGAGGAAAATTAGAATCTCAAAAAAGTAGCGAGGAGTCTATATATGTTACGTTACGTTTAGTGTCCTTTTTTTAAAAATAAATAAATTTCAGACGATGTTTATTATGCATGTTTTTAAAAGGATGTCTCTATAATTGAGGTAAACTAAAGGGGAATCGGTGTATTTTACTCTTAATAACACATATACGTTATATATATATATATATATATATTGCCAATAAACACATTTACGTTATAAAACTATAAACTTATAAATATTATGTGTTTTGTAAAATGCTCATTTATATATACTGGAGCAGAGTTTTTTATGCCACCAGTGTTGTTTGTTTTTATTTTTTAGAAATGTTTTTACAATTTTTAGGGTAAGCTTATTAAAGAAGTCTTATATCGGCTTGTGAAAAATGATTTCTAAAACTATAGTTGGAGGGTTTCACAAATAGACACTATAACAAGGTAGGCCCCAGTCTCCCAATCCATTTTTAAGTCTGCCAAAATATTTTTGCAGCAAAAGTAGAAACATTAAACCTTAAATTTTTTCTTGGGTTTAGGCCCATTACAGTATTCTAGGCTTCGACCCTTCTTCATTTCTAATCCAAAGTAAAACAACGTACACTGTGCCAATTTTTTATTTTTTATTTTTTATTTTTTCAATAGAACTCTACTCCACTAGATTGGATGATGGGTCTAAAGGAAAGAGTTACTCCTTCACCACCACCACGTTTTGAATCAAGGTTCAAACATTTATTGAAAGGGTTGCCCATATTTAAATAAGAGGATACATATATTTAGCACAAAAAAATACACACAGATAATATTATAATTATTTAGGATGAAGGTGCTAAAATAACCTTCAACTTTTATCAAAGATATAAAGTAACCATAAACTATTGTTTGGAGCAAAAGTAATTGTAAGCTTTTAAAATTGGGATAAAACCGTTACATCCAACTAACTTCTATATATTACAATTAGAAACATTAATCTTTTAGCCCTTGAAGTTTTGACTTACTTATAATTCAATATTTAAGTTTTTGACTCACTTGCAACTCAGTCCCTAATGGTTATGAGTCCTCCTGTGGACAAAAATGTTGAAATATTGTTAAAAATTGTTTAGGTTGATTTTACATAAATAATAATAAAAAATAAAACAGCATCTCGATCCCCACCAACTCTCATCTCCCTTCGCAAATGTTTTTCAGAAACTTCACTGGGCAAAATTGCTGAATAAATTTTGAAAATATATAACAAAATATAGATTTGACACCTAAAGTTGAGTCCCCAACATTAGTACAAAAAAAACTTTTAAAACCGGATATAAATCGCCTCTTAGACGAGATCTAGAACCGGTCTCGATACTGATCTAAAAAGTCATTTTTTAAAACCGGATGTCTTCCGGTCTTAAAAATTACTTTTTAGATCGACTTTTAAAACCAGATTTTTGAAATATTATGTCTTAAAAGTAAAACTTTTTAAACCAGGACTTCTTAAACATCCAGTCTTAAAAAAAAAAATTAGACCAAACTTTTTAAACATCCAATCTTAAAAATACTTTATACACCGGACTTTTTTAAACATCCATTTTTTAAAGTAGACTTTTTAAACATCCGGTAAGTTGGCAAAACAAAAATCTCTCGTTCCTAGCAAACCACAACCACCATAGGACCAGATTTTTTTTTTTTTTTTTTTTTGGGGGGGTGGGGACCTAGGAGGCAGCAGGGTGGGCGCCGGCAACGTCAGAGAGCCCTGACGAGGAAGGCTTTGCTGCTTCCGAGTCATTCCTTGGTCAGCGGCTGCTTCATTCAGAGGCAAGCCTGTGTTGTTATTGTTGGCGTTAAATCTACTTGAGAATAATACCTCCTAGGCTCCTACCATTTAGTCTATCTGCAATCAGAAGTAGGTAAAGCAGGGCACCACAAAGTATGAGGACGACAAAACGAGTCACAGCAAGTTTCGCACGAACAAAATGCAGTTTCCATTGTAAACCAATGCAGAAACAATAAAGAAATGGGCAAGGCGGATTGCTTGAAATCCTCCAACTCAGTCATAAGTGGGAAAAGCCCATGGCTGATAGTTTAGGAGAACCAAAAGGTGGAATAGCGTCGGTAAATGCTGTCGATGATTTTTTTCCCCCAGAAGCACGGCATCTTATCATAATTAGAAGCACTTCGATCTCTGGTTAATGGTTGTTAAGTTTTATGATTAGAGAGAATAATTAGGAGAAAGAAGATGATGAATGATGTATTATTATAAATAGAGAGAGCATAATGCTCTTACAAAGAATAATGATGATACTCACCCAACACTTATTGATCCTATTAGCTAAGACCTCTTTATATAGACTAGGGCCCCTAACTAACTCTCTAATTAACTAACTAATTCACTAACTAATCAATTACACCATAATATTCTAACACGCCCCCTCAAGTTGAACATTATTTATCTTAAATGTGCTAAACTTGAACAAAACAAAAAATAAGGGGATAAGACGAATCAAATTGACTAGCTTTCAAAACACAAAACAATACATTGATTTCTCAATTCACAACATTCTTCTCCATATCCACATTTGCTTGATTCTCGCCTGAAATACTTCAATCACCTTTCAAGATCATTGCAGAGAATATTATGCCATCTGTCATGCTTCAAATAGACGAGGTTGAACCATATTCTTCTCAACACCATGGCCTATACATCCTTCAGATTCTTCTCCTCAAGTAAATACTTCACCTTGCCTTGTGACTAGAGCAGCATGCTTAACACCGCATGCTATGTGATGTACTTCCAAAACTACATTGGACTCCAGTGACCAATCTCCATCAAAGCATCTCATACAACATTCACAAAAGCTTTGGAATTACTCTGTCTCACCATATCTTCAAAGTTCTCCTCAAAGGGCTTTAACTGAGATGGATGACACAAGGCAAAGGTCCAATCTCCAAAGTAAGCCACAAGGAATATATTCTTTTGCCTCAACTTCAAATTATAATCTGATGCATCTGAAGGATCATAAATCCAGTCAGGCCACCAAGGATGACTCTTAATTTTTTTTTTTAACCTCCCAGATAGCCAACTTATCAGAACCAAAACAGAAATGCCTGATCTTGTTTGATGTCCAGTACAACAGTACTGCAAATAAATGCTGAATGACATTTGTTCAAAACTGTCAGAGCAAATCTTCAGCAGCTCATGAAACTGTTCTCCCATAACAAATAGATGCTATATAAAAGTTCTTGGCCCACTTTTCGCATATCATCATATGGTAGGTTCTTCACAACCACTAATTTCCAAAACCAATGAAACCCATTACATGAGGTACTCGACCTCGAAAGCTTGGGTTTGCAGAGGTACATGACAAAGTAGACATTTTTCCTTGATAAATCAGTAACCGTTTTATCAGTAGGTGTCCTCAAGCGATCAGAATTTTCAAATATGCAAGAAATTACAACCATGTGGCATCTGCTAATATATCTTGCATCATCTTCAGCCAAGTGAAAACCAGGGCCACGGAACCCTTCAAGATCTTTGAACGGAAGATGACGGTTGGAACAAGAATCAAACCCAGTAATCTTCTTACAAAGCAATGCTGACAGAAATCTTTGGAGAGGAATGAGAAGTCTAACCTTTGGGGAGTCTTGAGAACTTCTGGAAATACTATGCCAATGGAACTTCTAGAAGTTTATGGGTTTTTCGGACTGAAATCGCGAAGAAATTGCACGATCGGACAAATCGGGGATCAAAGGCGCTGTTGACCAAATCACAAATCTGGAGCGTATGGGTTTCTTTGAAGTGGAGTTGCAATCGCAGATCAAACATAAAACCTTCGAATTGGCAAAAAACGCAGAAAGTGATATTGACGGGAGAATCATCTTGCATCTTGCATCTTGCATCCTCGTCTGGAAACCGTCGATCTTTCCAACGTGGGTCTTTTTTCCCTCTCGATCTTTCCAACGTGGGTCTTTTTTCCCTCTTCGCCGGTGTCGATCTTTCCGACGTGGGTCTTTTCCCTCTTCACCGGCGTCGACTTTCCGACGGGGTTCTTTTTTTTTCTTCGCCGGCGTCGATCTCTCCCCTCTTTGGAGGTGGCGCGCTGTACGTGAGTCTTTTCCCTCTTTGTCGGCGTCAATCTCTCCCCTCTTCAGAGGTGTCGCGCCGTCTTCTCCGGCGTCGATCTCTCCCCTCTATATGGAGGTGTCGCGCCGAATGTGGGGATGCTCTCTGGGATCCTCTTCACGAACCGAACCCCCATAGGATTCAAGCCAATCTGGCGTGGGGAACATCATATCAAGCCAAGAAAGACTTCCTGGTGCCTTTCACATGTTATTCGTTGATTCAAGAATCCTCTTCACGTGCCAATGGAGCTTCACACGGTGGGTATTCTTGAATCAATGAATCAAACGTGGGAGTAGTCTTGATTTCTTGCCTTGCACTTTTAGCGTTTGGGCCTTTTCTTGATTGCTTCTCTTGGACTTTCTGCATGACTGAATGGAGCTTCTTGATTATCTAGCCAAACCCAAAATCCAAAACCTGGGCTCATGATACCATGTTAAGTTTTATGATTAGAGAGGATAATTAGGAGAAAGAAGATGAGGAATGATGTATTATTATCAATAGAGAGCATAATACTCTTACAAAGAGTAATTATAGACTAGGGCCCCTAACTAACTCTCTAACTAACTAACTAATTCACTAACTAATCAATTACACCCTTAATATTCTAACAATGGTTATTATGTTATGACTCGGTGATTCCTTATATTAACTTAATCAATACTCTTCCACTTTGTATATTTTGAGCAAAACAGAAAGACTGGAAAAAAAAGGCATCTAATCTGGTGAAGGAATGCTTGCTTGAGTTATGAGAAGAGGTGGTGTCGATCATCAGTAGCCATCCCTCCTGTCTTGCTCCTCAGCAGCTTGAACGGACTTGAACCACAAATATCCCTGTTTCATTAATATCAACTTCAATTGGCTTCACCAGTCGACTAATGCCATTTAAGTTCAAAGTGATGATCTTGATAAAAAATTTATCAAGTCCCAAGAATGTACACTAAAATCGTTAATACCACAAGCGCACTATTCACAGGGTAATAATGATCAAGTAAATTATTGAAGTAGTACTCTCCGAGAAGGGAATGCCAGTGAATGTAAAGAATCTAAGCAACGGAGCATAATCCATTGTCGGAGCGCAA
Organism: Acacia melanoxylon; assembly: GCA_019022615.1. Taxonomy (NCBI): domain Eukaryota; kingdom Viridiplantae; phylum Streptophyta; class Magnoliopsida; order Fabales; family Fabaceae; genus Acacia; species Acacia melanoxylon. The sequence continues at coordinate 3,894,571 of JAFJYJ010000030.1, read as the reverse complement.
CACTCTAAAAACTTGTCTTTGGTTCACGTACTCGAATACGGAACCAATCTACAATTTTGTAAAATTATTACTATGAAAACCCAGTTGGAGAAACAGTTCATATATATACATCCATATGCATTTATCTTTCTTGGACAAGATCTAGATAAGGAACGGAATCATTGTGAGAAGAAAAACAATACTTACAATCCAATTTCTTCTAGCCCAGTTTGAGCTTTTCTTTTCTCGGTCAAATACAATTTAGTAGCCTGTCATGAAGTTTTCTGCAATAAGCTAAAATTATGGAGAAAAACTACTGAGAATCAACATATATTATACTTTGTAATAAATTAGCACGGTATACAGGGCATAAGGGCTAGATAGAATCTTCAAATGGATGAATGAGAGGTGAGATAGATAGATAGAGATTGTGGTGGTGGGTGAAGCGCCAATTAGAAGAAAGTGAAGCTGTGAAATGAGAGTTATCGCTATGAGAAGAGAGGTTCAGAGAGCAAAATTCAATTTTCGACGGGAAAAGAGAAGATTGATCTTTTAGACTTTTTAGACCGAACTTTTTAAATATCCAATCTTAAAAGTAGACTTTTTAGATCGAACTTTTTAAACATGTGATCTTAAAAGTGTTTTATTTTTATATTTACTTAACTACCTTTGGTCATACTTTTTAGAGCGAACTTTTAAGGCCTAATATTTTAAAATTCCAGTTTAAAAAGTTCTTTTTATATATTTATGAAACCGGTACCGGTCATATTTTGTAGACCTCATATTAAAGGAACCCATCTAAAAAGTTTTTATATTTACGAAACTATCACCGGTCATATTTTTTAGACCTGATGTTAAGGAACCGTTCCAAAAAGTTCTTTATATTTACGAAACTGTCACCGATAATACTTTTTAGACCTTATCCTTTATAATCTAATCTAAATGTGGCGGTCTAAAAGCATTTTTTTGTTCTAGTGCGAAATTGTAAATTGTAGGAAACCTACAAGTTTTAGGGGAATAATCACCACTCCACACTCCACATGCCAAACCCACAACTAAACACCCAATAATGTTAATATGTGTGCTACAATTCATAGTTGGTTCCTCCCTCTTATGAATTGACGGTGAATCACCAAATGGGTTTATATAAGTAAAACCCAAAAGAGGTCAGCGTTCAATATTTGTGTAAATCATTTTATTTATTTATTTTTGTGACTGGTGAACTTTTCAGCAATGTTTAATCCCATTCCCCAACAGAGGAGAACAAAAATGGGACTACACATTTTAGTGTTTGCTCAAAAATACCTTTGTTGTGAATATTGTTCCTTTGATCACAGAGAAGTGTGAGACAAATTTTCAAATTTGGATGATACTTTGCTACTATGAACAACTCGTAATTTGAATAACTCCATGGTGTTTTTTAAAGAAAGACATTTTAAGCTCAATAATTGTATATAAAAAAATCCTAAATAAAGTTTAAAAATATATAACAAAATAGGGATTTGTCACCCAGCAAGGTTTTGGGAAAATAGAGGTGAAGGGGATGCGAGTTGGTGGGAATAAGGACGTTGTGTTTCATTTTTTTTTTAATTTATATAAAATCCATCTAAGCAATTTTTAACAGTATTTTAACATATTTTTACCTTATAGGATGACTTAGAAACATTAGGGACTGAGTCTCAAGCGAACTAAAAGTTTAGGGACTAAATTATAAGTGAGTTAAAACTTTAAGTGTCAACAAATTAATTTTTTCCATTGTAATATATAAAAGTTAGTTGGGTTTAACAGTTTTGCCCCAATTTTGAAAGTTTATGGTTACTCTTGCACTTTTGATATTGAATGTTATTTTATCACCTTAAACCAATTATTTATAAATTTTATACTATTATTATGCATATTTCACTATTCATATTATATAATTATTCCATATATTAAACTATACTCCATCCGGTTATAAATATAAAATAAAGTTGACTTTTTTAAAAAGATTAAGGAAGCTAATTGAATTACTTTAAAGTATTTTTATTTTTTATTTTTTCTTTAAACTATTTTGCCTAACTTATAAAATGATATATAATTTAAGAATACACAACATATGATATGATTAAAGAACTTATTTAGCTTCCTTAATCTCTCTAAAAAAGTCAATCTTGTCTTATATTTAGGATCAGAGTGAATAATTAATAATTATTAAAACTAAAAAAAGTTTGTTTTTTACCTCTAGGTCTTTTTTTATATAAGTATATAATATAAGGATAAATACACCACGCCATTGAGCTAAAAAGGAAAAAAAAATTCTTGTTTGTTATAAATAAAAGGGAAAGATGAAAGAAAGAATTTGAGAGCAAGAGGATTTCAAGGTGTTTTGAGTACATGGTACATGCCCTATATGTATAGGCACTTTACATTATCAATAAACTATATCAATATCTATAGATTTGATGACAATAAGAGATAAATATGGGATACTGAAAATAATATAGATAACAAAGAAAAATGGACATCCCACACAAATATAATATTCATATCACTCCCTTTAGGTGTTCATCATATAGGGATGTGCTTCATTAAAAAAACTTCAACTAGGAGTGGGACTAAATCCTAGCAGAAGAAAAGAAGCACATCATTCATTTGATACACGACCTGGTGCTACTTCATTATAAACCTTGTCAGGAAAACTCAGTAGGATAAAACCATAAACAATGGAAAAAGAGTATAGCACATATCAACACCCCTTCTTGGCAACATGAGTTGATATCTTTGAATATACGAAGTCTAATATCGCAAACAATCTTTCCAAATACTATTGCATGAAGTAACTTTATGAACAAATCTGCTACATTGCTTTATATATTAATGTCACTCTCTTCTATTGTAGTCCATTCCAATATCTTCGTGTTGGTGAATAATCATATCATGCTAATAAGAAAATGATATATCAAGTCATATGTGAAGAACTAGATACACATAAGTGCTCCAATAACACTAAGATATGATACTTCTAGATCAAGTATTTCTTCATCACTTTCTCAAGGTCTATAGATATGGTACTTCTGAACCAAGCATTTCTCTGTAAAAAAACACTTTATTCTTAAATCCTTTATTTCAAAGGCTTTCTTTAAGTAATTCTCAACTTTAACAAGCTCGATCTTCGAGAATTTAAACAATTCACACATTTTGCAAGCTCTTCAAGAGGTCAAGTAATTCACAGTTTTGCAAACTCGTCAAGAGTTCCAAATATATTTAAATTATTCAACACAAACTGCAATTATAGTAAACTCAATTTCAGATCTTTTCATAAAAATGTATGGGAAAAATAGATATTTTATATTCTTCCTTCAACAAACATTTATCAAGTCAGTAATATCATATACACCTTGATTGCTTCAAACCATACAAAGATCTTGATTGAATTGTGTGCTTTTGTCAACTTGTATCCTTTAGAGAGTTTCATATACTTTGATCATATGCTTCTGTAACTTGAATCTTTCAGGACTATCATATGTTTAGATCTAAGTCCATACATATACTTGTTCCTTAAAGAATTTTATAAGTATGACAATTTTCTAGGTATGTACTCCGAGCATTAATTCTCCTGGGATTCACATACAAGTCACAATATAGTGAGTAATTTATAATCATATTCTCTAGAAGCATATACTGCTAGACTTCTAAATTAACAAGACATGAATATTTAATTAGCACAAGATAATGTCTATTAACATTGAAAATTTTCAAAAATCATTGTAATTGTATTTCCACCATTTTGTACAATAATGCCCATTTATACAATACTAATATTGCACTTCCGGTGCTCATGCTAGAAATGCACAATGTCATGTTATAATATTCCATATTGCGCCTTTTATATTCAGTTGGCCAACTATCTTTATGTCTATATCTCATACATATTTGTATACAAGATCCTCATTTGATCACGTGATATTTTCATTAAAACCAATGTCAACAACTTTATCTTTTAGGTTCCTTTTTATTTTGACATAACTAATTAAGATCTATTTATTGCTTTTAGGTACCTGAACCTCTTCTGAGGTCTTACAAACAGTTATGTCTCAATTCTTGCCTCCTCAATATAATCATCTTGATTATTTGTTCCCTTTTCTTTTCTTTTGGAACTGATCATTTTCTCATGCTTCAGACATGCCTCATTTTTCATTTATACTTATTGGAGCATTTTTTCAACTAGAACATAAGATATAAGAATTCTCATTTAGGTCGACTATCATAATTAAGTAGAAACTTAATTATATCATTTTAGCAATTAAAATCATCAAAGGATGACAAAATCAATTAGAGATTAGCAACAATTATTGGGCAATTAAATTTGCAATAATTGGAATATTTATCTAATTACATTACATATAAGTCATATATTAAGAATACGATATTTGATGAACTTCCAGTTCATATTGTTATATTTGAGGATCTACATTTGATGCATTGAATAATGTACACTCTTTTCCGACTACTTATTTTTCCTCCCATGCTAGGAAAACTTTGTCAAATGACAATCAACTAATCATATGGTATAAATCTCATAAATCCATTTGTTTCCATTAGAAACATCATCATTTTTTATGAGATTAAATGGGGTTAAGTTGAAAATAATTAATCCAAGGGTAAAATGGTCATATATAGCCAAAGTTTCATTTAGAGATAAACAAAAGGAAGGAGGTTCTTACCCAACGTTTATCTTAATTTTTAAATATCCATCTATGTGCAATATTATGGTGGAATAGTAAGAATAGATATTATACATTCAAAACTCTAATATGGAAAATATCAAACTTCTGATCAAAAGGTAATTATAATGGAAGAATTTATAATACCTTGTTGGCTTGATACATTTATGTACTGCAATATGTAAACTCAATAATCCCAACACTAAAATGATAATTTTGTTCTCATATCAATTTTGATCTAGCTATATATGGAGGCTTTGATAAATTATTTGCTAGATAATTTTATGGATCATGTAGTTTGAAAATTGTGCATTATAATAATTTATTCAAATAACCTTGCAAACTTTAGATTGCAAATATGTAACCATCTCATATATACATATATAAAATTTATTGAATACTTGTATGGTTTACATCGATTCGAATGAACTCATATATGGGAGGTTGATATATTTCTAGAAATTCAAAGATTCATCTCATATCACAACTAGTGATATTCTCATAGTTAATATTAGCTAAGAACAAGCCGCACATAATAATATGTTGGTTATTTATAAAGAATCTTTTGATTCTTTGATGATGATCAAACTAGTCACCTCAACTAGTCAAACTAGTCAATACATGATATATAATATTTTGTTGTATCATATATGTAACTTGTAACATCTTGAATTTTTAGTTTAGAACAATAATATTATAGGATAAATTAATTTATGATAATTAATATATTAGGTACTTAGTATAGGAGTAAATTTCTAAATATAGAATTTAATATTTTCCTAATATTATAATATATTATGTAATAAAATATTTAATACATATATGTATAGGATATGGACGGAGAAAGAGAAAAAGAAAGAAAGTAAGAAAGTGACGAAAGGAAGGAAGTCTGGAAAAGAAAGGAAGAGAAAGAAAAAGAAAAGAAGAGAGAGAAAAAAAAACAGGGGGGCCCACCCTTTTGAAAATTGAGGGAGGGGGTGCCTACTATTTGACATTGGGGGTAGCGGTGCCACAATTTGCGGGGGTGCCGATGACGCCCATTGAAAAAGGGGTGAGGGATTTTTGTATAAATAGCCCCCACCACACACCTTAACACACAAACACACACACTTTCATCGTTCGCAAAGGAGAGCGTGAGAGAAAGAGAAGAGGGAGAAGGAGAGTAAGGTGGTAATTATTTGGGAGCCTTGTAGTAGCCTTTTGGTGATTATTTGGGAATTAGCGTGTAACAGGTAACACTGAATATTCTTCCATATACTTGTGAATTGTGTACGATTATGAATTATTTTGTTTTATAGACTGATTTATATGTGTGTGTGTGTATATATATTATTATTATAATAAAAACTGAATATTATAGTTTTGTGCCCACAAAAATTACAGTTTTGTACCCAAGAAAATTACAGTTTTGTGCCCGTGAAAATTACAGTTTTGTACCAGCAAAAATTACGGTTTTGCCCCTGAATGTCAAAAATGACAGTTTAGTCCCTCAAAATTTAAAAATGACATATTGGTCCAATAAGGTTTTTATGAGATGTTTGGTTTACCCTGTGATGATATTTTATATAAATGGAAGTTTATTTTAATACACTTTTATTTTTTATTGAATATAGTTATCATGGTGGATGTATGTGTGATAGGTTGGAGTAAGGAGGAATTTGAATGATAAGATTCCTTTATACCATCACTCGGTGTACAGTGGATGGTACTTTTCAAGGCCCCTTCTTCCATGTTTTCCTCTGGCCGGGATTGCATTGAGTTGTAGGACATGTGACACCTCCTTAGTTATTATTTTTAAGGAGGGCAGCCATAGTCTAGACTTAAGCTCTATACCTTTGGCCGGGTGTATCTTAGGCTTTAGTGAGCTTGAAACCATCCAGTCAAATGAATGAGTTTCTGTCGGACTATGTGTTAGCCTATGTCTCCAGTCAGCGGTATAAGGGTGGACGGTGATATAAGAGAGGATGCATATTGTATATTTGTGTAGTTCACAAATTGACATACTGAGGATAACTTTTGAAAAATAATTTTGTATGAGAAATTATGATATATACAAATATATATATATTTGTAACAGCCCTGGTTTTTTGTCATATGTAATTTGCTTGTGTACAGTAGAAGCTTTTAGTAGTTACTGAGACGTGGAATTTCATCCCATATAACATTTTTCAGGTGAATATCCTAGTAGGGAACAAGGGAAGGCACTTATGGAGTGAGCTTTGAAGGCTCCTTTGTACTCCTATAGCTTATATTAGGGTTAAATGGAAAAAATTACTAAACTCTTTTAGCAACATTGATTCTCTTCTTTTGCGTTGCTCCATAGTTGCCTTATATGCCTCACTCAGTTTGAGGGCTAAGTAGTCATCTTGTAAATCATTTTCAATCTCGAGTTCTTTTCCTTTAGAAGTTATGTTTTCTGCACTGATTAGAAATGAACTATCGAGGGGTTCGTTTTGATTTTTAGTCAATTCCAAACCAACGCAAAGGGCCTCAAAATAGATAGATAAGGGATCTGACACCAAGATATATCATTTTTTATTCAAGAAATGTTGTTCTAGGAAATGTTTGATTTCCTCTATATTTTTATTACTGAAATCAAACATTTGAAACCTGTTAGCATTGGAAGAACCTTCTTGTATATCTTGGTGAAAAACAACATGACATATCATACCTATTCTTCCATGAACTTCAAGCTTCTTGTAGTGAAGCCCATTGGTATGAATGATCTCCCGTAAAACGTGGCAGCAACCACAGGAAAATGGGTTAGTGGTATCAGCTAAACTGAAAGCAAGGTCCTTTGGTTGAGAAGGTTTAGTAGACTCCATAAGTTCTGCCATATTACGACATCTTTTAACAGGTCGCCTTGATAGACCTACTTCAGATTCTTCTCAGATAGTAACCGAAGGGATAGAATCTTGGACCCTTGGAGGAGATGTAGGAAAATGAATTATTGAGGTAGAAGGAGGAGCGTGCACTTCTAAAGGATTAGGAGGAAGTAAAGAAGAATAAGAGAATGGTACATTGTTAGATAAGTCAGCCAACATGTTGGGCTGATTATCATTTAGTAAAGCTTCAAAGAAGGAAGAGCTATATGAGTTAGAAACTGGAATGAAGTTACTTGGACCTGCCATGTTTAAAGATAATATGAAAGATTAAAGAGAAAGGTACGAACAAAAGGAAATTTAAGAGAGTGAACTAGTATGTTGATATTTCAGGAGATTTGAGAGTATTTGAAGCATCTACCTTTGCCTTCCTAGATTTATAGCTGAAGCTGATACTGTTCTTGAGCAGTTTCGTACCCTAATACACAATAGCAACCGCTAGCTCAAAACTATTTAGACTTTTGTGTATGTGGTACTCTGCAACGCCACACCCTAATGCACCCTAATAATCCGTTAGCTTGAAGCTGTTTAGATTGTTGTGATGCGGTACTCTGCATGGTAATCATTTATGACATTGTCCCCAGGACATTTGACTTGAAGAATACTGCCAATCCTAGATGTCGGGTCAGTATTGAATATGGTGACTTGAGAGAATCCGAAGATTTGAAATGATGATGTTTTGTTCTATTTAACTCGAGAGCATCCTTCACTCTTTGAGTATCCAAAGAATTCTATGAATTTGTCAGAGATAATTCAAAGACTAAATACTTCTAGATGAACATGTTGGAATATTTTTGGAAAGGTATGAAAAATGGTGATCCTTAGGGATGCCAAGAGGATGTTATAATGAATGTGGTAGAGATTGAGGATAGACTTGAATTCAATTTGAGCTGAGATAGTATGTCTAATTCATAAAAGTATGAATAGTGTAAACCTGGTGATTGATGCTACAATGTTATTTGGGTATGATTAATAGTTAACTATGAGGTGAACAAATGATGTTTAGTATATGTCTTTGTGATATTGTGAATTGAATTAGAACCCTATGAGTAATACCAAGGTTGTGAGAATAATATTTGAATGTTTTGAAGATTAGTCTAAGAATTGTGAATCATGATTTTAGAATGTTCTATGGGTATTGTTGAGGAAACATGACATCTCAGCCTAACTGATTTTGAGGTTCTAAGAGTTAATTTGTAATTTGACATTTGTCACTTTTGGGAATGTTTGAGGATAGTTCTTGAATGTTATAAGCTATAAAGCATGATGATTAGGAATGGTCGAGATTTCAGAATTAGGATGATGAACCTGAAAGTTGGTTAGGCATCTAGAGGGTTGCTACCAACTGAAATGTGACATAAGAATCCAACTTGATAGTTGAATTGATTCTTTAGGTGTTTGAATTGATTGAACAAATTGAGGTACTAGAATATGGTACTAATTGATTTGAGTGAATTAAGGAACTAGAATGTGGTACCAATGCGTATGAGGTATTCGGAGGTTTCTAACTGCCTATCTAACGTAGGAAATGATCTCAATAATAGAATATTCCCTTTAGAAAGAATGGACTGAGTGTTCCATGAATGAGATGAGTAGTATGAGTTGAAGCTTGGAATGTATTCAAAGTCGATGACTATTTAAAATAGTTGTTTGGTTCCTGAGTATGTTTGAAAAATTGAATTTTGAACTTACCAATGCACCAACTGTGTTTGAAATTTTTTTAACATAATATTTTCAACAGGATTTAAGACCAGTTTGTAATCATCATTTCTGAACTATGTTGTCTCATGGAAGGAATCCTTGTGAAATCAGAACAAGAATTGAATTTTAAATTATGTTTGTGGTGGAAGCAGTACAAAGCTGGAAGAGGCCAAAAACTGTTATAGATATACTTAGTTTGCTGGGTCTTGTCAAATGTATTTAAAATATTTGTTTTTGAATCGGTTGCCATTGATAAAAGCTAGATTGAATAGTGAATGTGTTTTCTTGAACTTGAACTGGCAGCGATTATGTTTTCTATGAAAATACTAGTTTTATAAAGTGAGATTATGAAAATGAACTGCGACCACATAAATGTTGAAATTTTAAGTATTTGAAAATTTGAAAAGTTGAATATGAGACAACATAGAAAAATTAATAAGCGATGACATGATTATCTTCGCTATTGTTTTAAATTGAAAATCAGTGTAGTTGATGACCTTGTTAATACAGGAACTGAAATTGATAGAATAGTTTAGAAATCTGAACTTGTTAAATTAAGATAGTACTTGTCGAGCACAAACAAAAGGACAATTAAGAATAGTAGTTTGAGAACTTAGATTGAAAAAGGCTCAGACATAGGATAAACGAATAAGATCCAAAAGAATAGAATTAAATGAGTAAATCTCTAGAATTTGAGTTGTTGAAAGGATATAAAGGAATGAAACTTGATGTGATGGTCCTTTGAGGTATTACTAAGAATTGGACCAATAGAAAATTTCGAGGACAAAATTTATTTAACAAGGGAAGAAATGTAACTTCCTGAATTTTTAGTTTGGAACAATAATATTATAGGATAAATTATTTATGATAATTAATATATTAGGTACTCGGTATAAGAGTAAATTTCTAAATATAAAATTTAATATTTTTCCTAATATTATATTTTAATAATATAATAATATATTATGTAATAAAATATTTAATATATATAGGTATAGGATAGGGACAGAGAAAGAGAAAAAGAAAGAAAGCAAGAAAGTGACGAAAGGAAGGAAGCCTGGAAAAGAAAGGAAGAGAAAGAAAAAGAAAAGAAGAGAGAGAGAAAACAGGGGGGCCCACCCTTTTGAAAATTGAGGGAAGGGGTGCCTACTATTTGATATTGGGGGGTAAAGCGGCCACAATTTCTGGGGGTGCCAATGCCGTCCATTGAAAAAGGGGTGAGGGATTTTTGTATAAATACCCCCCACCACACACCTTAATACACAAACACACACACACACACTTTCATCATTCGCAGAGGAGAGCGTGAGAGAAAGAGAAGAGGGAGAAGGAGAGTAAGGTGGTAATTATTTGGGAGCCTTGTAGTAGCCTTTTAGTGATTATTTGGGAATTAGTGAGTAACAGGTAACACTGAATATTCTTCCATATACTTGTGAATTTTGTATGATTATGAATTATTTTGTTTTATAGACTGATTTATATGTATATATATTATAATATTATTGTAATAAAAACTGAATATTATAGTTTTGTGCCCACAAAAATTACAGTTTTGTACCCATGAAAATTACAGTTTTGTGCCCGTGACAATTACAGTTTTGTACCCAGCAAAAATTACATTTTTGCCCCGAATTTCAAAAATGACAGTTTAGTCCCTCAAAATTCAAAAATGATAGATTGGTTCGATGAGGTTTTTATGAGATGTTTGGTTTACCCTATGATGATATTTTATATAAATGCAAGTTTATTTTAATACACTTTATTTTTATTGAATATAATTATCATGGCGGATATATGTGTGATGGGTTGGAGTAAGGAGGAATTTGAATGATAAGATTCCTTTATACCATCACTCGGTGCACGATGGATGGTACTTTTCGGGGCCCCTTCTTCTGTAACATCCTGAATTTTTTTTGGAACCATAATAATATAGGATAGATTAATTTATGATAATTGATTTATCAGGTATTTAGAATGAGTAAATTTTCTAAGTTTAGAATTTAAATTATATATACACAAATATTATATTTTAATAATATAATAATATATTTTTTATATATAGTAGAAATGGAGAAAGAGAAAAAGTAAAAGAAAATGTGACGGAAGAAAGAAATGAAGAAAAAAAAGGGGAAAAAACAAACAAGTAGTGGGCGAGGCCCACTACTTATGAAATGGGGAAAGGGGGGTGCCTAACACATTGACGAAACGGGAGTGGCACCTACCCTTTTGAAAAATGGGTGAGCGGTACCACAATCAGCGGGGGCGTCGTTCTCGCCTAAAGTAAAAGCGGTGGGGGATTTTTCGTATAAATACCCCCCACCCCAACATGCAAACACACACACACTTTCATCATTTGTAGAGGAGTGCGTGAGATAAAAAGAAGAGAGAGAAGGAGAGTAAGGTGGTAATTATTTAAGAGCCTTGTAGTAGTTTTTTGATGATTATTTGGGAATTAGTGAGTAATAGGTAACTCTGAATAGTCTTCCATATACTTGTGAATTATATATGATTGTAAATTATATTATTTTTATAGACTAAATTATGTCTATATGTATTATAATATTATTATAATAAAAATTGAATATTACAGTTTTGTACCCACAAAAATTACAACTTTGTACCCACAAAAAATTTCAGTTTTGTACCCAAGAAAATTATAGTTTTGTGCCCAGCAAAAATTATGGTTTTACCCTTGAAATTTCGAAATGACGGTTTAGTCCCTCGAATTTCAAGAACGGCAGATTGGACCAATGAATTTTATGAGATGTTTGGTTTACCTTGTGATGATATTTTATATCAACGGAAGTTTGTTTTAATATATTTTATTTTATTGATATAATTATCATGGCGGTTGTATGTGTGATGGGTTGGAGTAAGGAGGAATTTCAATGATAAGATTTCTTTATGCCACCACTCGGTACACAGTGGAAGGTACTTTTCAGGGCCCCATCTTCCATGTTTTCCTCTGGCCGAGATTTCATTGGAGTTGTGGGATATGTGACACCTCCTTAATTGTTATTTTAAGGAGAGGAGCCATAGTCCAGAGTTAAGCTCTATACCTTTGGCCAGGTGTATTTTAAGTTTTAGTGAGCTTGGAACCATCCAGTCAAATGAATGAGTTTTTGTTGGATTATGTGTTAGCAAGGTATCTGAAAATTCTCTTCACATGCTCAGCATGGGACTCCTTGGGAGCAAACTGGAACCTAGCACACATCCCTACACTGAATTGGATGTCAGGGCGACTTGCAGTCAAATAGAGCAATGATCCAATCATTCCTCTATATATTGTAATATTAAAATCCTTGCCCTCTTCATCAGCATCCAATGAGGCAGTAGAACTCATTGGAGTGTCAGCTCCATTGCATTGGTCCATCCCAAACTTCTTCAGCAGATCATTTAGATACTTGATCTGAGATATAAAGATCTCATTCTTCTTTTGCTTGATTTGTAGACCAAGGAAATAGTTGAGCTCTCCCATCATGGACATCTCAAACTCTCCCTGCATATTCTTGGCAAACTCTTCAAAAAACATCATTAGAAGCAAAATATAATGTCATCAACATATATTTGTACAATTAAAATTTCACCAAGCTTATTACTCTTTATGAAGAGAGTTGTATCTCGCTTTCCTCTAATGAATCCTTGATCAATAAGGAACTTGCTTAATCGCTCATACCAAGCTCTAGGAGCTTGCTTAAGACCATATAGGGCCTTCTTGAGACGATATACATGATCTGGATGATGTTCATTTTTAAAACCAGGAGGTTGTTCTACATAAACCTCTTCTTGAATAAAACCATTTAGAAAAGCACTTTTCACATCCATTTGATAAAGCTTGAATCCTTTGACACAAGCAAAGGCTAGAAGAACTATTGCTTCCAATCTTGCCACTGGAGTATAAGTTTCTTCATAATCAATCCCTTCTTCTTGATTATAGCCTTTAGCAACCAATCTTGCCTTGTTACGGACAATGATTGCCGATTCATCTCATTTGTTCTTGAATACCCATTTGGTGCCAATGACCAGATGGTCTTTGGGCCTAGGTACCAAATCCCAAACTTGATTCCTATCAAATTGATGTAACTCCTCTTGCATAGCTATCACCCAATCATTGTCTGAGAGGGCTTCATCTATCTTAGAGGGTTCAATATGAGATATAAATGCAGAAAAAGTTACTTCGTTTAAAGTGCTATTTCTGGTTCTCACTCCTTGATTTACATCACCTATTACTGGGTCCAAAGGATGATTCCTTATGAACTTCCAAGCTCTAGGCTGAGACTGATCAGGATTTTCAAGATTGTTTTGGGGATCAGCCTCAAAAACATTTTCAGGATTTTCAATAGATGCGGAGTAGTTTTCGAAAAGAATTGGTTTTTGAAAATATTGTCCTCTTCATCATCCAAGGATTTATCGTTTTGGATTCACGAAAAAACAACATGCATAGACTCTTCAACAATACGAGTATGAGTATTAAAGACTCTATAAGCTTTACTCCTATTTGAATAGCCTAAAAATATACCTTCATCTGCCTTGGGATCAAATTTTCCCAAGTTATCCTTACCATTGTTGTGGATGAAACACTTACATCCAAACACATGCAGACGTCCCAGATTTGGCTTTCTTCCTTTGTACAGCTCATAGGGTGTCTTGTTCAACTTCTTCCGGAGGTAAGCCCGATTAGAGATATAGCAAGCGGTGCTCATTGCATCAGCCCAAAATACTTGAGAGGTGTTGTTCTCATTCAGCATTGATGCGCCATGAGCTTCTTCGATGGCAGTGACCTTGGTTTCCCATTCCTTGCTGAGAATGTTCAGGATTTTTCTGACTTGAACTGGTTGATCATAGACTTTTCCCAATGCAGCAAGTTGATTGATGAGATGAGTGAATCTGAGTCGAAACTCACCAATTGATTCTCTTGACTTCATTTGTTGACTCTATTCTCCTTGACTCACGGTGGTGCCTTCATGAGCTAGTTCCAAGGCGTCCCACATAGCTTTTGCGAGAAGTTAAAGTACATACTCGAAAGTATTCACTTTGACTTAAAGCACTTTGAAGCATAAGAATGGCTTTGTATTAAGAACGACCGAAAATTCTTGTCATTCTCATCGTATTCTTCTTCGAGCTTTGGAGTTCTTACTCCATCTTCCGTAGTTGATGGAACATAATCTCCTCTTTCAAATACTCTCCAAAGACCAAACTCAGAGGCCATTACAAAGACTTTGAACTTGCCTTTCCAGAATGAGTAGTGCTCTCCGGTGAATCCCGGTGGTCGGTTGATCGAAGCTCCATCAGGTAGAATCCCTTCCATAGTGATCCTTCTCGAGGTGTTAATCTCTTCAGAGAAGACCAGGCTCTGATACCAAATAAAAGTGGAGCTTAATCACCAAGAGGGGGTGAATTGGGGATTTTAAAAAACTTTTTCCAGAAACTCTGTTTTGAGTTACAAAAACAGAGATGAACAGAGATTAGAGAAGAAGAACAAGACACAAAGATTTATACGTTAACTTTTGTCCATCACTATCGCAATTGATTACATACTCTATACTCAAAAGTAATTCTCTCACTTTACTCCCCCACAAGTTTCAATAACCCAATCACCAAGTCCCCGACTTGTGATTCTTTACAATAAATGATTTACATAAGAGAGACTTCTCTAAGATGGATATTGATAAATACGAAGCTTTTGTATCAAAAGATACTTAACACGAGAAAAACTCAAGAGTAATTGGACACTTTGAATGATTTTCATTTTCTGCAGTCTTGGTTAGTTGAGAAGACTTGAATACCGTTCTATTTATACTCAGAGATCATTAAATGACCGTTGTAATTCTTCATATAACCGTTGAAGTGATAATCTAGTCATTTTGAGGCGGTTTATAGTGTCTTCTCCACTAATCTTCACTTAATCCAAACTTGTGAAAGTTCGAGTTGACTTCTCTCGCAAATTAATCCGTTGGTAGAGCGAATGCTTGATGAAGAGAACATTCTTTAATGCTTTGTAAGCGTGTGCAGATGGATTACCCAAAAATATGCAACTTTTTGGGTTTAGCATTTAATGTTCTGACATGCTTTTTGCTTTTGCTTTAAACCTTCATTTAATATCTTTAAAACATCTTAAACTCACTAACAAAGTGGTTAAACATAGCTAAGAATATTTAGGAATGATAATTGGAAGTGTTAAGATCAAATGAGAAGGTTTCACAATTTCGTCAGTTTTGAATTTCAAACTCACTGATGGAAACTCGAGTTTTGTTTCTCAAAACTCGAGTTTTGGACTTTGGTGTGTAGAAATGATTTAAGTCCAAAACATCAAACTCAAGGTTTTCTTCCAAAACTGAGGTTTTCAAAACATTGAAAAACATCAAACTTTACGCTTGGCCAAAACTCGAGTTTTGATATCAAAACTCGAGTTTTCATTTAAATATGAAAACTTGAGGAAATCAGGCCAAGCCAAAAACTGGAGGTTTTGGAGGAAATTGCGCTTTTCAAAACCGAGAAAATCCAAAGACTTTCTCAAAGCAAAACTCAAGTTTTGAAATCAAAACTCGAGTTTTCACTTTATCGTGAAAACTTTGAGAAAACTTTGCCAAACTTAAAACCTGGAGGTTTTCACAAAAAACTCTGAGGTTTTGAAAACGAGAAAATCAAAAGACTTTCTGCCTAAGCAAAACTCGAGTTTTGATTTAGATTTCACTTTACTTGTGAAAACTTTGAGAAAACTTTGACAAACTTAAAACTGGAGGTTTTCACAAAAAACTGGAGGTTTTGAAAAATGGCTAAAAACTGAATCCTCTCTGCCAACTCAAAACTCGAGTTTTCACAAATTAAGTGAAAACTTTGAAAATTTTAAGTTAAAATGAAAACTTGAGGTTTTAGCCAAAACTGGAGGTTTTCCAAGTTCAAAAACTTAGGAGACTCTTCAAGTCCAAAACTCTAGTTTTCAATGAAAACTGGAGTTTTGTCTTTTCCAAAAATATTGAGAAGTCCCCGTATTGTGAAAACTTGAGTTTTCTCGAAACCTGCGGTTTGCTTAGTTCAGTAAATTGAGTTCTTCTTTGTAAGATCAAAACTCGAGTTTTGTAACCAAAACTCGAGTTTTCCTTTGATAACATGTTTTCCAACTTATCAAAGAAAAACTTCATACTTTGTTTGCAATTGTTAGTAATCATCAAAACCCTTAGAGAACTAACATATATTTGTGTAGTTCACAAATTGACATACTGATAATTACTTTTGAAAAAGAATTTTGTATGAGAAATTATGATATATACAAATATATATTTGTAATCAGCCCTGGTTTTTTGCCATATGTAATTTGCTTGTGTACGGTAGAATCTTTCAATAGTTACTTGAAACGTAGAATCTCATCACATATAACATTTTTCAGGTGAATATCCTAGTAGGGAGCAAGGGAAGGCACCTTCGGAGTGAGCTTTGAAGGCTCTTTTGTACTCCTATAGCTTATGTTATGTTATTTTTATTTGCCATGACCCTAGGACTTCCGCATTGTATTTAACTTTGAAAATATTTTTGAAACTTATTTGACTTTGTATTATGAATTTTATCTGAAATGGTTATGTAATTTAATGATTTGGATCTTGATCATCCCTGTTGGAGGTATTTCAAATATTTTGACCAAGTTTTTAGGTGTTGAATTTGGAGTGTTACATAACTTGGATGATCAAACTAGTCACCTCAACTATAAATTTGTCTAGGTTAGTAAACTTTTAGCTTATTATAACAATTTTTAATTTCTATAACATATGATAGAATTGAAATCTTCACCCTACTTGACTCGCACTTATATTCCAACAATATCTTCTTCAAGTGAGTTATATATATATTTTTCTTATTTCTATATTAGCTCTTCAAGAACCATGTCAAATTTATTGATTCTTTAGAAACCATATTAATAATATTTCCTTTTTTGTTACGTAGAGTTCTCTAGGAACTGTCACATAGTTCTTCAGGAACTACCCTATATTGTTATATCTTTGTATAGTTCTTTAGGAATTGTCTTCTTTGTATAGTCAATACATCACAAAAGAGACACACACACACACACACAACATCACAAAAGATATCTACTAAATTTATAAATTCAACAGAAATTTCAAGAGTTCGTAAAAGTTAAAAATAAACTACATATCACGCTATAATGATATATGATATTTAAAGGCTAAAGTGCAATAAAGAAAAATTTTGGGGAATGTGTGGACATACCATATCAATTTTATACTCCAATATTATTACTATAAGAGCACATTCAATTCACTATATTAAACACAGTGAGTAGTTAAAATTGCAAAAGTAGATAAATATCATAATAAAGTAAATTACTTGAACTAGGAATATATAAACGTTATATAGCCTTTTGAACACATATATATTTATTTAGTATTAATTGAGCTGCATGCCTCTGGTTCTTCTAGAACCTTAATCGATACCCATTATTTTATTATACATGGCAAAACATTATTGCCTTTATATATTACTTTAGGAGTTGACCGTAGATTATTATAACACAATCAAACGTTGTAAGTTTGGAAAATTTCTATTACTTTTCCTATGATATAAATCTCTATATATAAAAGTTAGTCTTCAAAACCATTACATGAATCTCTTCAAATATATTGTGCTATGCTTGCACCGCTAGTAATTTAGTATGAATTATTAGCCTTCAAGGCTATATTTTTTCGTAATACAGGTGGTTATTATGTTGCTCAAAAGCATATTAAATTTAGTGATTTTATCTCTTCTTATAGCAATGCAAATTTCAATAAGTATTAGTCTGCAAGATTATAATAAAAACATCATCCAAAACATTGTGTGCTATGAGAAATTTTCACATTTACCCATAAAATTATGAATTAACATAGCTTGTACTCGAGCTTCTTGTAATATAAGATATTTTAATCATTTGCCTTTTAGGCTATATTATTTATGACTTTCATCAAGTAGCCATTGTTTCATACAAATTTGGTTGAGGTTTGTGAGCGGTATAATTATTTTAATGAAATCATAGCAAAATAAATATGCTAATTGGTCTTTTAGACTATTACTTCTAGTGACATCATTGTCTTTAAGTAAGTATATAGTCTTCAAAGCACTATATAGTATAAATTTTTTCAAAATTGCAAAGCTCTTTTAAATCATTTGATATTTGAGGCATAAGCCTTCAGGGCTTTAATTAAAGTACCACAATTTTCTTACCATGTCATTTATTAAAACCATAAAGTGGACTTTTACAAAATAACCATTATTAAAAGTGAATAGGTTTCTGTCTATCTAATCAAGAAGTCGACAGTATATTAGGCGGATCTTAAAATAAAATTAAAACTTTATGGCTTCTAGCTATATAACGAGAAAATAAAAGCTATACGATTTTTGGACATATAATAAGATAGAAAATAAAAGTTATATGACTTCTAAAATTTAATGTACAAAAGTAACCCTTTAATTGCTGTACAAAAGTTGTTGGTGAAGACAAAATATTGAATGGGTTCAAAATTTCACGCATTATATATTATATCAACCTAATCCTTCCCGACTGCGAATATATGCCATACAAAAATAATACCCATTCGATCATAATTATAAGAGTTAGTTGATTTTTTTAAAAGAGATTAAGGAAGCTGATTAAATTAGCTTAGAATATTTTTTTTTTTTCTTCAAACTAAATAGTTTGACCAATAAACTAATATATAATTTAAAAAACATAACATATGAAATGATTAAATAACTTATTTAGGTTCTTTAATCTCTCCAAAAAAAAAGTCAAGTAGCTCTTATAATTAGGACCGGAGGTAGTAAAAAATAAATAGAGATTAATAAAACATTGACGATTTCATCAAGCGCATGAATAATTCTATTATGTATTATAAATTAAGGAACCAATCAAATTACTTTTCGTGAAGCAATGGAACATTGACTACATGTAATTTCAGGTTCTACTTCTAGAACCCTTGGATTCATAGGATAAATTCATTTCCTAATTAGGCCTTTTGACCTAAATGATAAAAACAGGGAAATGAAATTCTAATAATGACGCACTGTAAAAATTATTTACCAACGAATTCTTTCATTTTTCTGCCTGTGAAGTTAGTTTTTTTTTTTTTTTTTTGCAAAAAGATCAATTTTATTAATAACCAAAACAAGAACTACACACGCTAATAGCCGAAGCCAAATAAAAACACTCGAAAAAACCTATGAATACAAACTACCACACAACTTACCAAGCTAAGAAAAAACACAGGAAAGCAAACAAAGGACTTAAAACAAAACAGACCTGCTGTCATGCAATTACCATAGCAAAGTCAACCAATACCTTTCCTATCACCTACCTCAGTTGAACTGGTACTGCTATCCCTTGACTGCTTGAAGTCACGAGCCAAAATTATGCTTAAAGGAGATGGAGCACAATCCAACCAACACGGCTGGCACATCCCCTTTGATGCAAAGGCTGCCAACCAATCTGCAGCTCTATTCCCATGCCTAGCGACAAGAGAAACCGAGACCCCTCCAAAGACTTCAGCAATCCAAGGATATCAGACACCAGATCCCGACTCATCCACTCACAACCGTCTGCTGAATTAGCTTCAACCAGTCTACACAGAACTTCACAGTCGGTTTCCACTGTTATCTGCACATCCTGAAATTTAGATCTATGCACTAAAGCCTCTTTAAAGGCTAGACATTCAGACATGAATGGCGAACTAGCCTCTACCATACCACCCATCCCTCCAGTAAATTCACCCCATTCATTCCTACATACCAAACCAATACCCGAAACACCTGTAGCCACTTTGAAAGCTCCGTCCACATTTATTTTAATATGCCCAGCCGCTGGGGCTTTCCACTGTTTCAGTCTTTCCCTACCAACACCAAACATCTTCTTGCAGTGCCCCCTCCCCTTCGATTTATTTTTCCAGAATTCCTCAACTTGAGCAACCACCATCCTTATCACATCACTAGCATCAGGCTTCTCCCCTTTGAAGACCCAATTACATCTCTTCTTCCAAATCCACCAACATGTAGTGGCAAATAAGGATTTGCCATACTCATCCAATACATCCATCCCCTGTAGCATATCACAAATAACCTCCTCACATCTCCTAATTGACCATTTGCTAAATTTAAGTCCAAGAGGGCAACCAAACCAGCAGTATTTTGACCAGGGACACAGAAACAACATATGTTCAATAGATTCAGATTCAGACAAGCAGATGGGGCATAGTGGATCAGTAGAGCACTTACGCTTAAAAAGAGCCTCCTTAGTGGCAATAGCACCCACCCCTACTCTCCAAAGGAATTGTTGGATTTTCGGGGGCACTAACAATCGCCAGATGCATTTCCAAAAGGAGTTAGGAGTTAAGAAAGATGTACCTGGATCACGCCTTCCCTCTCCGCCCTGTACACTTTTCGCCACTGCATAGCCTGACTTGACTGAGTAGCAACCATCCTTACTAGCCAACCATATTATTCGGTCATCCCTGGAACCAGAAGGCACCTGTAATTGTAGAATTTTGTCTTTTTCAACGCTGCTAATTTTCTCCAAAATGGAGTCAAATTCCAAATAAATAGAAACCATCAACGATTAATAAAACATTGACGATTTCATCAAGCGCATGAATAATTCTATTATGTATTATAAATTAAGGAACCAATCAAATTACTTTTCGTGAAGCAATGGAACATTGATAGGTAGGGATAGAGTTGGCAACCGCCTATAAGTACATGTAATTTCAGGTTCTACTTCTAGAACCCTTGGATTCATAGGATAAATTCATTTCCTAATTAGGCCTTTTGACCTAAATGATAAAAACAGGGAAATGAAATTCTAATAATGACGCACTGTAAAAATTATTTACCAACGAATTCTTTCATTTTTCTACCTGTGAAGTTAGTTTGAAATCACATTTTTAGATGGAACTGCTGGGGCCTACTTAATTAGTCGTCCATTGATGAATTGGGGCCTAAGCCTATTTCAATTGGAGCACAAATAAAAATATGAAGAAAAAAAAAATTGTAAGTCCATGCTATTTTACTTGATTTTTAATTGTTTTATCAGTCACATGAAACTACAAAATACCTGATTTAAAAATATTATTTTTAATTATTGATAAAATTTATATAAAAAAATATTGAAAATATTATTTTAACCAAATAATATATTTAAACTTTAAAAAATTATTTAATAAATAAGTTTATGTAACTAAAAATATAAAATATGATGA
Organism: Acacia melanoxylon; assembly: GCA_019022615.1. Classification (NCBI taxonomy): domain Eukaryota; kingdom Viridiplantae; phylum Streptophyta; class Magnoliopsida; order Fabales; family Fabaceae; genus Acacia; species Acacia melanoxylon. The sequence continues at coordinate 3,873,070 of JAFJYJ010000030.1, read as the reverse complement.
TAAATAATTTTAAAAATATATATGCATCAAAATTACTTTTTTGGTAATTTAAATTATTTTTAAACAAAATTTATTTAAAACAATGTTTTGAAAGCTCAAGCCGAAAAAGCTAGTGGGTCACGATTCAAACAGTTAGATCGGCTAAGCTGTTTGGTCGGACCGGTAATGTAAAAATTAAATTTTAAAAAATATTATATTCCTATATATAATAATATATGTGTAAGAAATTAAATATCAAATTATTAAAATTTTTAATAATATATGCCAAAATAGAACACACACACTTATGCACATTATGAATATGTTTTATGAAAATTATTATAATGTATTTATTGGGTACTCTAGTCAAATTTAGAGCTTGCATCTAGTTCTTTGTTTTTCTTTTGTTTCGTCTAAGGATTTTGAATCTAGTTTAGTTTAATAATTTAATTCTTTTTTTTAATCAAGTCAATTTTATATCCCAGCCACTTTAAGGGTTAGTTTGGATTGAGGGGAGGGGAGGGAGGAAAAAAAATGAGGGGAGGAGAAAATTGTACCAAAATTTAATGTAGTGGAGCCCACAAAATTTTCTTCTCCATCATTGTTTTCTCTCCCCTCCCCTCCCCTCCCCTTCCCTCAATCCAAACTAACCCTAACTTTTTGTGTTTAGGGTTTGGGGAGAAAATTTAAGTGTGTTAATTGTAAGTTAATTTTTTAAGAAAATTTAGAAAAAATTGAAATAAACATTTAATTGAAAATTTAATAGCATGTACTCCATTTCACATAATATACATTATTACTCCAATTGCTAAATTATCAAACCATTTACTTAGGTTTGATTGTATATTAATTAGGAATAGAACTTGAGTTAAGTTTAAAGATACAATTAATGAAGTTTAAGATTTTTCTTAGTTATGATAAAACATATTAGAAATAATTTATAAATAGAAGTATGTGAGTAGATAACATTAATTTGCTTGTTAATTTAAAGTTGATGTATAAAATTCCATATTATGTTTATAATAATAGCACAGAATTTGAATAGCTAGGTAGATAATTTTTATAAGTTGGGGGTATTTTAGTACTTTCATGTCCATTTTGAATGTTTATTGGTATTTTTGCACCTCTAAAAAATATATGGTGTTTGACGCACTTTTAAAGAAAGCTTTATAGGTATTTTTGCAGCTTTACCATTTTTGAGCCTAGGACATTTAGATACTTTTAGAAAAATAGCTTGGGTTCCACTACAAAAAGTAACGAACGTTCTCATTTTTGTTTTGATTTTGAATGTTTGTGGGTACATTTACACTGAAAAAAAAATTATGGTGTTGGATATACTTTTAATATTTGTAGGTTTTTTTGCCGTTTAACATTTTGTAAAATGCTCATTCACGTTTGCAAGGGGAGAGTATTTTTCTTTTTTCCTTTTTACCGTCACCAAGATATAGAAAGGTAAGCCCCAGTCCCCCAAATCCTTTTTGTTTTGATATAACCCAAATCCATTTTTAAGTCCGCCTTTAAATGTTTTCTTGGGTTTAGGCCCATCAGAGGATGCTGATCTGGGCTTCGGCCCTTCTCCATTTCTTACCCAAAATAATACAACGTACCCTGCCAGAATAAATTTTTGGGTTAATGTGCGATTTAGCCAATAAACTATTGGGTCGAAAGATCCAACACAATTAACTATTAAGTAGACCAAAAATACCAACAAATTTTTAAAAAGGAGCACCCAAAGACAACGATTAGAAAAAGTTAACGTCCAGTTATCTAAGGTCTGCAAATTGTCCAACAAACTTTTTACTCGGAGTCGTCCAAAGACAAAAAAGTTTTACTTTCGGGAGTCACTTGACAAAATTCTAAATTATATGATTTATTTTTATTTTTGAAGAAATTTATGTGAGTTAAAAAATTCATTTAATGTTAATAAAATTTAAAAAATCTATTATATCCTGAAAGAAATGAAATGAGTTTAATTTTATTTTTATAAAAAAGAGTTTAATGGATATCAACGTTGATCTTAATAATATAAATCCGACAACTTGATGATATATTTGTTAATTAAATGATCTATTGATTATATGAATATGAGACTTGTTGCAAAAAAAAATAATCAAGAGGCGAGGAATGACAATTTAATAATAGGTTAAGGGGTAATTTGGCCTACAAAAGTCTCATATCCATATAAGCAATAGATCATTTAATTAACAAATAAATCATCAAGTTGCAGATTTATATTATTAAGATCAACGTTGATATCCATTAAGCTTTTTTATAAAAATAAAAATTAAACTCATTTCATTTCTTTCGGATATAATAGATTTTTTAAATTTTGTTAACATTAAATGAATTTTGTTAACTCACATAAATTTCTTCTAAAATAAAAATAAATCATATATTTTTTTAACATATATAATAAACTATAAAACACCTTGAGTTTTATTTAAATCATATGATTATATTTTTAATTAAAACACTTTTTTTTAGCAAATTATAATTTTGACAAAATTGAAGAATGAGTAATTTTCGTCCATAGATATCTATACAAGTAGTTTTGAATAATGACAATTGAGAAAAAAATTATTTAATTTAGTAAAATTTAGAATTTTGTGCTGGGCGCTCCTGGAGTAAAAGTTCGTTGGCCAATTTGCACCTTAGATAACGGACGTTAACTTTTTTTAACGGCGTTGTGCTGGGCGCTCCTTTTTAAAAGGTTGTTGGTATTTTTGGTCCACTTAACTTGATTAATTATGTTAGACGCTCTCGGGCCAATAGTTTATAGGCCAAATCGCACCTTAACGTAAATTTTTTGAACTCGCATAACCCTCGTCCAGTAGAAGTTAGAGCAAGATTTGGGTTTAAAGTCCTTGACAACATAGTAAATTAAAGTTTAAATCTCTGCTTCAAAAGGTACCACATTTAATGGATGACAATGGGCCTGTTTGGCTAGGCATTTCATAGAAAAAAATTTCAATGGCGGTGAGAAAAACGCTATGTGGGAAAAAATCTCTTGCGGAACTGTTTGGATCAGCGTTTGAGATGATGAGCTTTTTCCTAATAAGCTCGATATCGCGGAATCTGGAGGGAGCTTACGGCGCGCGCGGCAATGAACTGAAACGGAAGAAACAAAGTATATGGAGAGAGAAGGAAAGAGAAATACGGGAAGCACATGGAGAGAGAGAGAAGGAAGAGAAATACGGGAACATGGAGAGAAAGAAAAGAGAAATACTTTTGAAATTGACCAACACATCCAGCAACAATTCATTTTCCCTATAAATAAATAATTTATTGTAACTAATTTAATATTAATTTTGTACCATTAATTGAATTTTTGACCAAAATATTTTTTTTAAAAAAAAAATTATCAATCTAAAGTACTTTTGAAAGTATTTACGGAATAGGGTAGTTTTGGGCGGTTCGTCGAAACACGACATAATCGGTGTCCGGTTACGGGGTTCTGACGGAATTAAGCATCAGGCCCCCTTGACGCGAATCGGATACCAATTCCGTTATGAACCACGATAGAATCTGGACACCGGTTTTGTCGGGGTTTTACGTGCGACGAACAAGGTTCCGTCGAAAGCTCGACGAAACTGCCCAAAACTACCCTATTCTCGTAAATACTTTCAAAAGTACTTTAGATTGATAATATTTTTTTAAAAAAAATTATTTTGGTCAAAAACCCCATTAATTCAATATTCATATTATATCAATTATTCTATGTTATACAATTTTTTAAAATATAATTAATAATTATTAAAACCAAAATAAGTTCGACTTCTTTTCCTCCGGGTGTAACATTCTAATTTTTTTTCCATACTGGGTATTCAACCCCCATCTCAGGGGTCTATTAGCCACTATCATATCTATGGTTATTGGTCTTGGTCATGAAACTATAACCTGTGGTTACCGAGATTCTAGCTACTCCTTGATTCCTCCAAGGAAGAAACTATTACTCATTCTTTCTAAGGAAAAAAAAATCATGAGATTAAAATCATCCCCTATTAGCTAGTAACCTCCAATTACCTCATACACATAGGTACCACACTCTAGTGCCTTAATTTATTCAGATCAATCAAATACCTAAAGAATCTCTTATTATTAAATCTGATTCTTAGGTTTATTAACCAAATACTGAAACCTCGACCATAGCCAATAAACACGCTACGATCATAATGATTCATAACTTACAACATTCAGGCACTATCCTCAAATAACCTCAAACAACAATAACTATTAGATTCACAATCCAAAGCATTGTTTGGGCCAAGAAATCATATTGCCTCAATAATACCCAATATACACACTAGGATCATAATTCTCATTCCTAGTCTAAACCTTGAACATTCAAATGTCATCCTCATAACCAAAACACAATACATGATGTTCTAATTCCCTTTTAGTCCTCAATATCACAAGGGCCTATTTTAACCTTATTCTTTCATCTAATCGACAACCTTCAATCATATCCAAAGCATTGCTCATAGCACCACATCAATCAACATTTATAGGGTTCCTACTTTTGAGTACTAAAACCTTAGTACAACCGTAATCACATTTCAATCTAATCCTCAATCAATATTCACGGGATTCCTATTCTCATGTATTGGAATTTTAGTGCAACCTCATTCACATTTTGACCTAGGCACTATTCCTACTTAGATCAAATTCAAACTTAGTCTCAATCATTTCTTTATTCAATCTAATATCCTCACAACATCTCTATGGATCACCATATGTCATACCTCAAAGTACTAAGGCCTTAAATCATTGGAATCTTAAATTTCTATAATACTTCCCAAGAGGTCACCTATCCCGAGATTTCTCTTGCCTAAGCATGCTTAACTTCCAAGTGCCGATCTGTTCTAGGGGTACTAATACCGGTACACATATCTCTGGGTACCGTCTACCCATCTATGTACTAATCCAAATACAACATATCTGGCTTCCCAAAAAATGCTACGTATTGTCCCCTTGTTCTCTTATCAGACCCATCATTTCTCGCATCAAATTATTATCTTGAGGATTAGGTATTTGTGCCTCTGGCTCTCCTTTTCCCCTTGCCATTATAAAATTTAGCTTCACAATAAAAGAAAAAAAATCATCTCCATAAAACAATATCAAAACATAAATAATAGGCAACCCTAAATTCAGTCATGCTCCTAGCTCCGCTCCTCCTACTATAATGCTTCCTGAATCTTCCACTCATCTTTTCCTAGCTTCGCTCCTCCTACTATAATGCTTCTTGAATCTTCCACTCATCTTCTCCTAACCCAACATACCAAACTTATATTAATTCTTATCCGTATTATCAAACTTTACCAGTATCATCCAAACCAGACTTTGATACCAAAATTGTTACACACCTACCGGCCTTGCCCTTTCGGGTGGTGGGTAGTGTGATCCTTTACTTATATTCAATTTAAGATTATTTTCCATTTTAATTTAAGTCAATTATCAGGTTATTAGCAGTAGAGTGTGCACCGGTTTGGACAAACAATATACTGGTAAGATAAAATACGGAAATGTAAATTTCCCCAGAGGGATTAAGTATACAGTTATCTCGATGTTGATAACCAAAATAATTATAATACAATTATCTGGGACACCAAAATATATATCCAAAAAAAATCACCAACATCTTCCACCACACTAATCCAGCTTTAGAGCCTTATCTCTGTCTCCCTGCTCAGATCTAGATAAGTTGCCAGAGGGCTTAAAAGAGGCCGGGATTCAAAATTGAACCCCAGAGTAACCGTTAATCTCATATAAAATGTATAAATAATGTATGTAAGAAAAACCATAAATAAACAAATACCATATAACATTCAGTATCAAGGCACAAAGCCAAATCCGGAACTAGCAGTCCTAATAGCACACAACACATATTGCAGTGGTCCTAATGACCCACAGCACAGACCGCCGGGTTCAGCACACAACAAAACCCTTAATGCACATAGCATGTTCCGATTCCATAGCACTTGGAAATAAATGATAATCAAAGGTATGCAATTTCAAGGTAAAACATACATACACAAGTCACACAGACTATATAAGGATTAAAGTTGTTACCTGGATGTCTTCAAAACTTCTTATTGTCATCAGAATTCTTCTTGCTCTGCCTATCTTTTGGCCAACACAAGTGTCCGTATCCTATATTATTTGGAGATGGGTCATTACTCAATTTAATCTTAATAGCAACATTAAGATTACGCTTACTAAACCGACCCATAATGCTTATTCTTTTTATTCACTTCAGTTGGTTATCTTACATTATGTATTCTATAGTCTTCCCATAATTAGATATCTAGCCCTTCAAGTCCTTTTCAAAAATTCCAAATTAAGGCTAGTTGTAAATTGCTCAAAAACGTGGTTAATTTTAGACTTAGCAGAAATTCAGCTTCCAATTTCTCTAGGAACTTGGGAAAATCATATCTCGGTCTAGAAAACTCGGAATCAAGTGGTTCAAGTTCCTAATCGAAGTTCTGTAAGTCTATGTTATAGGAAAAATAATCCACTGATCAAATGATAGCTTAATCATTCCCAGAATTTCGAATTGTTGAGACAACTTAAGTCTGCAAACTGGATTTTTCAGAATTTTATGTCCAACTTTAAAAATTCATATATGGGTCTAGGAAGCTCCGATTGAGGTGGTTCAAATTTCTACTTAAACTCCTGTTAGTCTAATTTATAGGAAAAATTATTGTCACCTAATTTAACTTTGGAATTAATACCGTTTTTACAAAGCATATCACTGACTAATTCTGAAAAACAATTTTCGTTCAGTTTTCTTATCTGTCTTAGAAAATTTGTAACTCCTTGTATACACCTATGATTCATGTGTTCTTTGGCTCATATTAAACCTTATTATGTGTACTAAGTGTACACAAAATTTCAAGGTCATACAAGGTCATCTAATCTGGTTTTTCCTTGCTGTAACGCCACTGTGTCTGCTGCAAAATTCCAATTTCCAGAAAATACAGCAACCTTCATTCTTTATGTTCAACAATTCATTTTGGCTTCCTTAAGCCTTCTCATTCTAAAACTTAGTTCTAACACTTCTAAACAAAGGTTTTAGGTTCAGTTTATGCTCCCAAACAGAACCACATAACATCATACACCTATGTTTATAGTGTGCAAGTGCTTTTCTACCGAAACAGCTAGCTCTTATTCCATTAATAACTAATCATGTGCATGCAACGTTAGGCTTCAGATGATAACCAATTAGAACCACACGCATGCAACATAAAACTCTTAAAAATTCTTTGTTTTCAGCATTCACACCAGAGCATTCATGCAGAATCGTACCCCATCATCTTAAGCTTCAACCACCAAAAACCGACGTTCAAAAAATGTAGTAGCTAGGTGAGAGGAGATTTAAACTTACCTTGATCGGTTCTGGTTTGTATGCAATCCTTCAATCTCTTTCTTGATAATCAACACCTCTCGTTCCTCATCTCTGATCACAGCTCCTTCTCGTCTTACCCTCTTTCTCTAACTATCAGAACACTCCACTTCTGTTTTTCTGTCATGTCTTCTCTCAGCGTTTTCTTCACTTCTGTATTTCTGTTTCTGGCCGATGGAAAATGGATGGGAAATGACGAGAAAGTGGTTATGTCTGAGTATGAGGATGAGTCTTCTTTATGCACAGACCATACGCGCAGAAAAGAGGGAGTGACTACGTGAGTGAGGTGTCGTATGATGCTTAAAACAGATGGGCATTTGCTATGATTTAATGCTAACTGTCGACTTGAACTAATGGACTTGAAGACGTGGTATTTCTTACATGAAACAAGTGTATTCCATGCTGGCAGAAAATATCACCTAAGTGTGCATGTGTGCGCATAATCCTCACTGCACTAACGGAATGGAATCTAAGAATTGAGGAGTGTGCTTCAGTTTTGCGTCTTGGCCGAGATAAGATATGGTGTTGCTGCAATTCAAAAAGCAACAGCGCAGTATGGGTATGATTCCTTATGCCTTCTTCCCTTTGTGCTGTCGTATGAAGAAATTAGTGTTGAATAATAATAAACATGCTTCTGCGGAGTTCAAAGAGAGACTTGCAGAGTTTCAAGAAAGGCAAGGAACATGGGTGCGTGTCTGCTTTCTTGCTCTCTGTTTTGTGAAGTAAGAACAGGGTAAAATGACCACGGTTTGGTTCATTAGCTCTCCTTTCCTATCTTTCTCGATCACACTTTAGGACTCAGCTTTGGTGGGAGTAACGTGAGTGAATGAGAGCTAAGGAAATATGGACTATATACTAAGGTCCGGTCCGAGAAGCATGAAGACGCTGAAACTCTCAGTCCCAGTTTTGCAGCTGAAACTCCCCGTTTGCAGGAAGGCTACACGGTTATAATGGGAGGGAGTAGGGTGTAGTTGCTGGCTCGAGAAGCATGGTGGTGCATGGTGTGGGTGGGTTGCTCGAGAAGGATTATGCAGGTGTGTGATTGCTTATTTGACTGCTCTGTGTTTTCTTTTTCCCTTTCTCACGCTGATATACTCATTTATGCGTTTTTGGATGAGGCCAAATGTGTTCATGAGGGAGTGTGTTTGACTGTAGGAAATGAGCAATGGGTTGGACCTCATATGACAACTAATGGGTTGAGTGGTTTTAATTGGTTGCATGGGCCACAAGAATAAATAATTTGGTCTCTGTTTTGTTGCTTCTACGAGTTGGGCTATAATATATATATGTTCTATTTAAAATTTATCCTTTTTAATATTTCCATAATTTTATTTCTAAATATTACAAGGAAAACAATTTCTAATTCTTTCAAAATAATTAATTTAGTTATTTGGCCAATTTTTACCGATTAATTCTCATACATTAATTCTATAATTTTTTTTAGGCATAAATTTATTCCTTAATTGAATTATTCTTTTCCAAAAATAAATTAAGGAAAAATAAGCCTAAATCTCAAATAATTATTCTCCTAATTATTTAATTTCATAATTAACTTCCATATATTATTTAAACTTTAAATCCCAAAATTAGGATGTTACACTGGGTCTTCTTTTTTTTCTTTCTTTTTTTCTTTTTTTTTTTCTAAATATAATACAAGGATAAATTCACCATGCCATTGAGCTATATAGGTGGGGAGAAAAAAAAATAAATAAATCCTGTTTTCTCTTTTTTGAGGGGAGGGGGTTTTAGTGTAACCTGTTTTGTTGGGGAGGAAGAGGTAATAATTACTTTACCATTCAATTCTTACATATTTGTTTATACGTATTTATTTCTTGTTATATAAATTCATTTATACCTTAATTCAAATTTCATAATTTATTAAAATTCATTCTCATCCCAACATGTTAGTATGAGTATAAAAAAACCAATTTATTAATATTTTTATTATTATTTCTAGTTAAGATAATAATTTAATTTAAAAATTAATTATGTGGGAAAAATTGTTAAGAGAAATTTTTATTTTAAACTAATTTTCCTGTCATATGAATACATTAATGGAATATCACATAATAAATCATAAAAAACACAAGTATACAATTTTTGTAACAACTAATAATATTGAATACAAAAACTGTAAATAAATAAATAGATCCAATCCGCCAATAGTGAAATCGTTTTTATTCTTTGAACGCAAATCATTACATGCTAGCTAGCTGGTTCAGCCACCAGCATGTAGTGCAACACAACCAAAATTATTCAAAGAAGTACCCAAATTCCACCAAGGCAACTGAACCCCAAGTTCCCTTGTGTCCCCATGATGATATAGATGCCCACATATATATTTGAAGGAGCAAAGTTCAGAGAAATGGTCGTCGACCTTCAGGCAAAGTAGCCGGCGATGGTGCAGGTGAAGGAGAAACAGTAAGTGGTGGTGCCGGTGAAGGAGAAGGTGCAGTGACAAAAATGCTGAGTTTTGGCTACTGATACAATGACCTGTGAAGGCACAGGCAAAGTAGAATTTGCCGGTTCGGTTCAGAGTCACTCTTTGCCGGTCCAGTGTTGAGCACCTAAATCGGGTTTGTGAAGTTGCATTCTTCAAAGTCGGTCCCACTCAGTATGGTACCACATGTCTTCTTGTAGGATTCAGATAAGGGAGAGCTCCTTATTTGTCTTGACCGTCCGAATCTAATCTGAGACGGTTGATTTTTTTTTTTTTTTTTTTTTTTAAAAAAAAAAACATTTTAATAGGTAGATCATTTAAAATAAAGATAATTTCTCAACTAATATTTTTCAAAAAATGATTTTTTTTTATTTAGAAATAATTAAATAAAAGAAATTGAATTTGATCGTCAGGATCAAATATACGGCCATGAAGGAGAGAGCTCTTCCTACCTATCCAAAGGATAAAGCGGGAAACAAAGTCCCTACAGGAACGAAATGAGATTTTCTACCTATCCAAAGGGTAGAGGGAGCTCTTCTCCGAGTGGACCGTCCGGATCGAATCTGACGGTCCTAAATCTTATATTTTTTACTTTCTATTTTTTCAAAAAAATTATTTTAATGGATACGAAATCTAAAATAAAGATAATCTTTCAACTAACATTTTTTTAAAAAATGATTTTTTATTCAAAAAACAGCAATTTAAAAAAATAAAATGCGACCTGTTGGATCGGATGGACAAATGGTGCATATCCTTTCCTGTTCCACCAACCACATATAATGCCCCTTTTCTAACGCTTTTCTTTCTTTCTTTCTTTTTTTTTTTTAAAAAAATATATTAAGAATTAAGGTATATATCGTTTATTAGAATATAAGTTAAGTCCCATATCGACAACTGAAAAATGAATTAAAGGCATGTCACCTTAAGATAAGTCCTATCAAATTACTTTAAGTTATTTTAATAGAAAGATAAGTTTTATATATTCTTCATTAATGCACTAAAATCTAATATGCTATCTAGAGCCATTTATCTGCGATAGCAAAAAAATATGAAGACTAAAGAAATAAAAGATTGTAGATCTAAGGCCTTTAAGACTCAAAAGTAATAAAATTGCTCGATTGCATGACCTCAAGACTTAATCAAGATATCCAATTTTTTTCATCTATAATATTTGAATTTTTTTACAAAAATAAAAATTCAAGAACACTAAGGCATTAGAGAACTAGGCTCAAAGCAAGATTGTTAGAAAAATTTGACTCTCATCATTGACCTACTTACAGTGGGCCTGTTTGGGTTGGTGGTAGGAATTGTGGCTTAAAAGCCATATGACTAAAAAAAAGTTCGGTAGGACAAAAAGTCGGGTTATAAATAATGATTTGTGTTTGGATTGTCCATTTTGACTTTTACGAAGTGGTTTTTTTCTAAACGAGGAGTGTTTGGATTATTATTTCAAAAGTCGAGTTGAGATAAAAAATGACTAAAAATGGTATAATTTTATTAAATACTCCCACTGAACCTAAATATAAGATAAAATTAATATTTTTTTAAGAGATTGAAGAAGCTAATTAAATTACTCAAGCTAATTAAAAATGACAAAAAAAGGCATGAATCAAATTCATATATATATATATATATATATATATGGTGTACAAAATGTGATAATTTAGGATAAAAATTACAAATAAATATAAATTTACCAAATAAAATAGTAACATTACCATTACAAAATTTACAAATCTAATAATTATGATTATCTAAGACAAAAAAAAAAAAAGATATGCTTTTGCATTATTCGGTGCATGCATGTATGATTAACAATAATGTAATTTACATTTTAAATAAAATAATATTATATCTACAATTAATAACTCATTCATACATTAATCTCCTCATCTTTCTTTTCCCGCATCTTTCTTTCTTTCTCATCTGAGAACGGACCAGATCCTTCTTGGCAAAGGACGATGAGATCCACTTCTTTCTCATTCGTCTCACACTCTCACTTGTTTCTCTTCTTCTTCTTCTTCACGAGCCACGAGATGAGAACGGACCGATCCTTCTTGGCAAAGAACGATGAGATCGGTTTAAAACGAAAATTGTTATAATTTTCGAGTAAATTGTCGAAAAAGTTACGAAAAATCGATCGATGAGATCCGTGAAGGATGAATGGATCATGCAAAATATAGGTTAAATTTATGGTAAAATCCTTAATTAAGAGATTAAGGCTGGTAATTATCATAAAATATACTTACTAATTATGATAAAAAGATTAAGAAAAATTAGTAAAGATAAATGTATGAAGAAACGATCATTAAACCGAAGAATTTGGGCAAAGCCTTAACGATGCGGGGGTAAAACGAGAATTTTTGGTAAAAAAATATTATATTTTTAAAAAATGGAAAAAATAATTAAAACGAATGAATTATTGAAGATGAGGACATGAGGTAGTAATTCTTTGAGGAGATGAGGCGCGAAGGAATTATTGAAGAGGAGAGGATGGGAGAGAGAATCGGCGAGATGAGAGGAGGAAAGAGAAGGCACACGATGCTTTGCCACGTACGGCCGAAATCCGATACGAAACAAATTTGGAAATTCCGCCTTGTCCCTATTTTTCCCCTATAAATAGGTTCTAGCGCCTCTTGGAAGAAGACGATGATCTAGGAAGTTTGAGTAGCCTCCACGGTGCGTTACAAGATAAGCTCTATTTTGGAGCGTTCAAAAAGCTCACGGCGTTGCGTTGATGGTTTTGGAAGAAGCCAACGGATCATCCAAACACTCCTCGTCTGCGTTTTTCACGTTGATCGTTTGCTTTTCCGCCACCATATGAATATTTTTGCCTTCAACGCTACATTTAACGTGAATCCAAACAGGGCCAGTGTCGTTGACTTCAAAGGAAAAATTGTTAGCCCAATTGGAATAGAAAGAAGCACTACCAGGAGGATTACTGATCCACCCAATGGAGTCACCCACTGTGAAATCTTCAGCTTCTGTTGTGTGTAACATTTTTGCAAAATCAGCCAACAGTACAAGAATTATTGCCACCTTCCCTAATTTATTAGCCATCTCTATTTGATGATATGTGATATCTCAGGTCGTCCCTTTGTGAATCACTGCTTCTGCTTCACAAGAGTGTGTGAGAGTGTGTGGATAAATACTACCGGATTGGCTTTCATCAAGAATCAACCTTGAGCCCTTATTTGTTTAACTTGATTTTAGACGTTCTAACTGAGCATATACTCAAAGAAATCCCCAAGTGCATGAATTTTGCTAATGATATTGTTGTTGTGGCTGAGTCAAGAGAGGTAATTAATTATAAAGTTGAGTTATGGAGAAGGACTTTAGAGTCAAAGGGTTTCCGATGGAGTAGGAGTAGGAGTAAGAAAGAATAAATACATTGCACTTTTAATAAGAGGAGAGTAAGAAGTGATTTGAAGGTGAAAATGGGAAATTAGGTCATCCACAAGTGGCAAAATTCAAATATTTGGGATCAATTTTGCAAGAAGATGGTGAAATTGATGGAGATGTTAATAATATAATTCAAATAGGTTGGTTTAAATGGAGAAAAATTACCGGAGTTATTGTGATAGAAAAGTACCTAATAAAGTAAAAGGGAAATTTTATTGTACTACTATATTCGGCCAACAATACTTTATGGTAGTGAATGTTGGGCTTTGAATGGGCTACATGAGTACAAAGTGGGGGTTGCTAAAATGATGATGTTAAAATGGACGTGTAGTCATATAAGGAAAGATAAGATTTGTAATCAAATTATACGAGGAAAGGTTGGAGTGACACGTATTGAAAAAAAATGGTAGACAATCGTTTGAGATAGTTTAGACATGTACAAAGAAGGCCATTGAATGTGCTAGTGAAGAGAGAAGATCAAGTTGTTTGGAGCCCGAATAAAAGGAGTAGAGGAAGACCGAAGAGAACGCTCAATGAGACTATTGAGTGAGATCTCTTAGTTAACAATTTATCTCTATATTTGGTTTTTGACATAGCGTAATGACATCGTTTGATCCATGTAGACGACCCCACCTGTGAGCCCTGTTGTTGTTGAATGTAAATTTGTATTGTGACTTGAATAGTAAACTTGAAAGAGTTTACTTTTATCAATAAATAGGTACTAACACTACCCAAAAAAAGGACCATTAGTAGCGGTAAAAATGACATATTTGTAGCGGTTTTAGGCGCTACTAATTACATTTGTAGCAGTTAGAAAAACCGCTACAAAACACACGGTGGCAAATCAATTTGTAGCGGTTAAAAAAACCCGCTACTACATATACCATAACCGCTACTGTATCTGTAGCGGTTTTGACTAACCGCCACTATATGAGGCTGCACTGACGTCTTGTTTCAATCATTAGTCGCGGTTACCGAACCGCTACAAATTGAATTTGACTAGACTTGTAGCGGTTACTTAACCGCTACTAAATATATATAAAAGTTGCCCAAAACTTTCAAAATATTTTGTAGTGGTTACGTGACTGCGACAAAATATTCCCGCCATGTTTTGAAAAATGTTGCCGCCAGTTTTAATTCTTTTGAATATTAGTAGCGGCTGTTAACCGCTACAAATAAATCCCGCCATTTTTTTGGGGAAAAAAAGTTTTGCCTCCTTTTTCAATTTTTTAAACCACTACAAAATATTCCCGTCATTTTTTTGGAAATTGTTTTTGGCGTGTTTGTCATATTTTTGTTTATATTTGTAGCGGTTTATTAACCGCTACAAATGAATAAAATTGGAAAAAATAATAATTGTTTTAAATAATTATAGTAGTTAAGTAAATATTGTATTTTTAGTGAAAATAAATGATATTAAAATATGATATTTGATTATAACATGTTATTATATAGGTGTAAAACAATGAGAATATGCAGGTATAATTACAACTAATTATGGGTTAATAAAATAATATTTAATTCTAAAAAAATGTGTGTGAAAGTAGATCGAATAATGTATGTGAAAGTAAAAAGAAAATTGAAAAATATTCATAATGGAATTGTAAATTAACAAAATTTAATATCACCAAGGTAGAAGAAAAAAACATATCTTGATAAACATAATATTTGATCCAGTTGAATAGCAATTACCCGCTTCAAACACTTAACCTTTTTGAGAAAACGTAGAAATATGAGAGAAAATGGAGAGAAAACGTGTTAGAAAAGGAAACTGAAGCATATTAAATGTGGTTTGATATGGGTATTTATATTGATATCTGCGCAGCACTTTGTAGCGGTTGAGTTGTCACTTTTCATAGAGGTTGTATTTAGTAGCGGTTAAGGATGCGGTTTTTGTTGCGGTTATATTTTTGTAGCGGTTTTTTAGTTTTTTAGCGGTTTATTAACCGCTACAAAGACTATTATGGTATTTTTTAAAAAAAATTGAGAATATTACAAATTACATCCTAAGTATAATTTTTTCTATCAATCTTCATCGCCATCCCTACAAAAAAAAAAGTATGGAGAAAATGTTATGTGTGAGTTGAATATGTTTGAACACAGATAAAACTTTAGTTAAATGTTATTATTTCCTAAAGCGTATATAAAAAAACGTACCGAACTATAAGTAAATTGTCATCGCTGTCTAGGAAGAAGTTTTCGAAATTGGCGGGCTGGAACGGTTCACTCTCGTAGGCGAGGTTATCACCATCGCCCATGTCGTAAAGGTCCCGAGGCTTTAAGTGAACCACCATAGTCCAATCCCTGTGCCTCTCATCGGCAACATAATAAACCTGATGGGCTTTTGAGGCAAGAATATACGGCTCATCATCTTCAGACTGACTAGTGTGAATAAGCTGGGAGAAATTCACTGATGTGATACCTAAGTCGTCAGTCGTGAGTCCCCGGGACGTTGTCGTATTCACCCACAAACACTTGACCAGTGTCACGGTGAAAAAGCCTTGGTAATTTATCTTGACCACATCAAGCAGCTTTCCATAATACGGGATGTCACCAAACTGCTTGTTCCCGTCACTACTGCTCGCATAACTCCTCGTCCCAAACGTGCCATATACATCCGAGTTTTGGGTCAGCAATCCTTGATCTCGTGAAACGGTGCAAAACTTGAAACCATTGACATTGTATGTCGTAAATCTTTGGGCATGGTCAAGCAGGTCGAGTGCGAGAGCTCTGAATTCTAGTGAGTGCGGGTTGTGGTCATTCATCATTCTCCTCTTAAACTAACCTGGGAATTCTCTGTGGACCTTTCTATAAATTTTGTATGATGTCTATGTACGGATCCTCAGTTGACGCTTGACATGACTCCTGAATTCCCAGCAATTAAACATGCGAAGGCGACTATGAAATGCGAGTATAAAATGTAAGCAAATATATAGGATAACATATATCTGTGTGCAATCCTTACTGAAGGTATGGTTTAACTTTAGTGCAATTAATCCAAACATGTCTATGTGCTTGAAACTTCTGAAGTGCCGTCAGTTTGAAGTTCTTAGTTCCGCCAACCGGTTTACCAACACGAGGGATTAACAACTTTGTTGCTGATGGTTCAGGCTCTGAACAATCGTCTACACGAGGCGGTCGGTTGAATGACATCTCAATGTCATCAAAGTACTTGGAACAAAAATACAAGACCTCATCCCCAATATAACCTTCTGCTATAGAACCTTTAGGCCACGTCTTTTTCCTCACGTAAGATTTCAGTTTCCCAAGAAACCTATAAAGAAATGAAGGAAAAAATGTTGCTACATGAATGCTGAAATGTGTGATTAGGAAGTAATCCTAAAGTAATTAATTTTAAATGAGTACCTCTCAATAGGATACATCCATCGGTAGTGAACTGGGCCAGCAAGCTTTGTTTCGTGAACAAGGTGTACTGTCAGGTGAACCATGACCGTGAAAAATGATAGAGGAAAGATCATCTCTAAATGACACAGCATAAGAATTAGTTTCTGTTGCAGCTGGTCGAGCTCCTCCATGATCAAAACTTAGGAACACAACTTCCGAAGAAAGAACATAGCTCGACAAAAACAATCAACACATTGAGAGGCAGCGTATTTTTGATGGCCAAAGGAAGTAACTATTGCATAAGCACATGTGAGTCGTAACTCTTCAGCCCAGCAACCTTTCGAGCCTGCACGTCAACACATCGTGAAATGTTGCTTGAATACCTGTCTGGAACTTTTATAGCCTTCAATGTCGCGAAGAAGATTTCCTTATTCGGTTTTGTCTGAATTTTTCCGGTTGAAATTTGTCATGCCCATCCGGCCACGCGTCTCCACAAACTCCCATGTCCCGTAAATCTTTCCTCACTTGGAGATGATCTTTTGACTTGCGTAGTTCGTTTAGAATCATGTACAACACATTGTCGCACACATTCTTTTCAATGTGCATGACATCCAGACTGTGTCGGAGAAAATTATCTTTTCAATACGGAAGAGTGAAGAAGACGCTTATCTTCCACCATTGTTGGGGCGCAGAACTAGAAGCCCTGGTAGTCTTTGTCCCGGCCTTTGCTGGATCATCTTTTTTCCTATACTTAAATTCAACATCCAGAAGCTGTTATATGATTTCTGCACGGAATAAATTCCGAGGAGGTCTTCGTTTTTCTTGTTGCCCATTGAAACGATTACGTTGCAACCTAAACTTGTGTGTACCATCGAGAAACCTTCGATGACCCATGAAGCACCACTTACAACTGTGGGGAAGGCGTACTGACTCAGAGTCAAAATTACAAGCCGTATACACAAGGCTGGTATGGACATTCCACCCGAATAATGTTCCCTGACCAGGAAAGTCACTTATAGTCCACATCAAGGCCGCACACAAGTTAAACAGTGTCTTCTTGTGCGCGTCATACATCTCGACGCCTACATTCCACAACTCCACCAACTTCGCGATAAGCGGTTGGAGATACACATCGATGTCATTTCCTGGTGCCTTTTTGCATGGAATGATCATGAACATAATGAAAGAGCTTTGTTTCATACACATCCAAGGGGGCAAGTTGTAGGGTATCAACACAACTGGCCATATACTATAGCTTGTGCTAAGATTCCCAAACGGATAAAAATCGTCGGTCGCTGAAGCAAGATGAATATTTCTAGGGTCCGTCGCGAAATCAGGAAAGTATGAATCGAATGCTTTCCACTCTTCAGCATCCCGTGGATGTCTGAGTTTACCATCTTCGTTCTTGTCAGCTTCATGCCACCTCATATGCTCAGCTGTCTTAGATGACATAAACAATCTTTGTAAGCGAGGTTTTAAATGAAAGTACTTGAGAATCTTTGCGGGTTTCTTCTTTTTTCCCTTTCGAACTGTCCTGAACCTCAAAGTTTGACACTTCTTACAGTCGTTGGGGCAAGCATTGATTTTTTCGTAGTTTAAGCCAAATCTATTAATTATCTTCTTGTCTTCATAGAAGGTTGTGGGAATGTCCGCGTCAGGGAAAGCATCTCGTAGTAATTCCAGCAACATCGACATTGCCTTATCAGTGATCCCACACAAGCACTTGATATGGAACAATTTGATCAGAAAAGATAATTTTGAGTATTTCTGACAACCTTGATACAAAGGACGATCACTCTCATCCATGAGGCTGAAAAATTCCCGAGCTGCATCATTCCTAAAGAAAACAGGTTTTGCTCCTTGAACTTCTGTTGTGAAGTTGTCGTCTTGAAAACTAAAAGCATCGTGAATAGCTTCATTAACCAGATCATCTTGATCTACTTGATTTGCTACTTGTGAGCTTTGAGGAAGATGATCCCCATATCTCATACCATATTTCTCACCATGAACTCCTCTAGGATGTTTATGCTTTAGGGAAAGGCTTGACAGAGATTTGCCGTGATCTCCCAAAATAACCAGGATCAATATAATTTTGCAGTATAATGTAACCTGGGTCGTTTCCCAACGAATTCACAGTCGGTTCGATTCGAACAGCAATAAAACAAAAACAATAAAACTTGGGGTTTTTGATTCAAAAGAGATTAAAAACGAAAATATGCAATGATTAATCGGATTAGTTAACAAAAAAGATTAATCATGATTGATTAAAAACGATTAACCCTCGACTAAATGATCATCTAGCATTTGATCAAACACGTGGGATTCCGACCTATGTCCTTGGGATATCAATCTAGGTATTAAATCTAATACCTAATCCGCAATTATAATCAGATCCGATTAAAATAAACAGAAATGAATTACGTTACCGATCGAAGCGTGCCCTCGGATTCGTGGAACCCTCAATCCATGGGTCAATCACGAAGCCTAACCTATCATAGCTATGCAGAACGAAAATGGGAAAGAGATGAAGAAGTTCATCATAAACACGAAGAACATGATGAATAGATGAAGAACAATTGAGAGAAAATGAAACTTCTGTATTTCAATCCAAAACTGAGTAAAAACGTGAATGAGAATATGTTTGTGGCTGCTGCCTCACTTAACCTAAAATTGAAAAACGAAAATGGGGCTCCAATCCACAATTCAGGCCCAAAACAAAAATAAAAAAAGGCTTTAATTACAAATTCGAGCCCAAATAAAAATCCGACTTCGGCTCTAAAATCGACCGCCCTCTTGTCCGATTCGCCCTTCATGTCTTCATAACAATTGTAGCTCTTTGAATCATCTGAAATATGAAACAAAAATGAGGCAAATCCGATGTCAGTTCAAGAGTTATGGTAGGAATAGTGAAGCAATGTAAAACTAGATTTTTATTATTAAAAATGGCTAAAATATAATCAAAGGCCCAAAGCCCAAATAAGTATAAAAGCCATTATTTATTAACTAAAGAGTCCTAAATTATTAATCAAGAGATAAAAAGAAGTGTATGAAATATTCAATTATCAAGGCTTCAGAAGAAGATGTTCCATAGCACCTTCTCGTGTTTGTCACTTCTTAAACTTGCATTGACAACACGGACACACGATCTTTCCATTAATGCTAGCCTGAGAGAAGGCGAAATCTAAGAAAGTTTTCAATCCATGACTTATCCATATGTAGGAAACGAGTTAGGATAGAATATAAATAAAGAGAGATTGTTTAATTATCTTCACAGACACTTGAGATCTTTAAATGCAAAAATGGATAATTTGTAGTGGTTACAAAACCGCTACATAAGCTGCTACAAAGTTGAAATTCAAACTGAATACAATCCCGCCATAGTTGAGTCGCGGTTAAGAAACCGCTACACTAACCGCTACAAAATGTAAGCAGTTGGACATTTGTAGCGGTCTTAGATATAAACCACTACAAATCTTTGGCGGTCTTATATTCAGTTTAAAATTCAAATTTGTAGCGATTGTTATCCATATAACCGCTACAAAGTTTTGAAATATATATTTTCATTCTTTTAATATTAATTCCATTATTTGTTTTACAATATTTATTTTTTGTAACTATAATAAATTTATTTCATTAAATATATTTTTCAATAGCAATTGTTATATATTATAAGTAATATTAATAAATTAATATAAATGAATATAAGTATTAAAATAGTATCCAATAAACCAACTAAAAAAATATAAAATATAACAAATATCTTTAAGAAATACAATTGTTAAAAAAACCCAATAAAATAAAAAGATAACAAACATCTCAAGTACAAATATGTGTGTGAAAATAAAAACTAACTATCAGGAACCTGATAATCAGGTCCTGTCTCAGGGGGGCGCGTGCACGACCAGAGGTAATAACGCCCTCGTCATCATCATCAGCAGCACGCGGATGGGAAACCTCGTGTAGATGAACGAAGGGGGAGGTGGGGGCATGGAAACCGTCTGTAAGGTAACAACTCTTTCAACGCACCGGTAACAGCATCCCAGCTCTACCTCTGAGTAGCGTACCAACGCTCGCATTGTACCTGCATGCCTATTTCTGGCAGCATGCTCGGCCGCTTGCACAGCAACCTTCTCGGCAATCATCGCCCCTCAACCTCCTCCGGTGGTGGCCTTCTCGAGCCGGAGGTTTCAGACTCAGAGGCGAAGGCCTTGCCGTACACTATGCTAGGCCTGGCCCCATACCCTTAACGCGGCCAGGATGCTCGACTGGACCCACAACAGCTTTCAATGAGGTCGTAGGATCCACAGACCCCTGTGACTCCGGGGGCTGCAACCCCAACAGATCTTCCTGGCTCTGCTCAATCCGGGTTAATGCACAGATTTCATGAAACATTAATGAAACAATTTAAAATGTATAAATAATGCATGTAAGAAAAACCATAAATAAACAAATACCACATAACATTCAGTATCAAGGCACACAGCCAAATTCGGAACTAGCAGTCCTAATAGCACATAGCACAGACTGCAGTGGTCTTAATAGCACATAGCACAGACCACCGGGCACATCACATAGCACAACCCATTATGCACACAACATGTTTCGGTTCCATAGCGCTTGGAAATGAATGATAACTAAATGTATGCAATTTCAAGGTAAAACATACATACACAAGTCACACAGAGTATATGAGGATTAAGGTTACTACCTGACAGTCGACTACATATAAAAATAGTTTCCCCAGCGCCAGATATCACAATTAGACCTATAATAATAAAATATAATTATGATTAAATCCACCTCAATAAATATTCCCTTTTGATAATTTAAAATAAGCCCAATTCATGTGTCCATATTTACTAAATTCCTTTTCTTATTAAGGAATTTAATATGAGCTTATATTCCCTCTATTTTCATCATTTTTCAAGAATTTCCGATGTGATGACTGATCTTCAAAAATTCATAATTAAATCTAAAAAATCCTTTTGGGGTGGTTAAAAAGCCCAATTGACCCTTATTATGTCTATTGTCAACCACAAATACTCATTTGGGCCAGACCAAGACGAAAATATAACGATGGGCCAAAAACACCACTGCTGTCCGAAACATTTCCAGTTTTCAGGGGCTATTTTGAAACATTTATTTCTCTTAGCACGTAATTCAGAAAAATACGTGTTAACTATCAAATTAATCCTTTTTATGTCTACTTTAATATTATGCAATTTCATGGAAATTGGACATTATTTAATGTCCCAAATACTCATCACAAAATTACTTCCCAAACTGAAATTTTCAAGGCAGATTTTCAGCTTCGGCAAAATTCGATCCCAGAGCTTCCAAAATTTCTACCGAACCTCTACCCTGCACAGTTTTGCATTTTAAACACAATGGGACCATTAAAATGACCAAAACCCAACTCCTAACCTCTGCCCTGTACCAACCGAAATCAGGGTTTAAAGTACCAAAACTTCTTTTGTCAATTTCACTTCACAAACACCCTAATTTTAGTTCCTATCCGCAATTTATCTCGTTATTTAAATCATACACGTATGATAACTCTCTTTTTGAAACTCAAGCAGACCCTCCCCTTAGGGTTTCATCCAACCAAAATCACAAAAAACCAAAGAAATCACCAGCAAACACCAGTACACCACCAATAGGCTTAGAATCATTTACCTTAATCGTTGTTCGGTGATTTTCGCAAGATTCCCTTCTTTTCTTGGTTTCTTAAAATTTAGATCAGAACCTAATCACCTCTGAACATAAGGAACTCCATGATTAAAGAGTAGGAGAATGAAAGGATTAGAGATTACAAGTTCGTGACACGAGAAATTACCTCAATTTTGTGAGTTTCCTTCTTCTTCTTCTTCTTCGTTTTCTTCTCCTTCAACTTCTGGCCAAATTCTTGAGTTGTATGTGTGTATACGACTTGGATGAATAAAAGGAAGTGTTTGAAATGTATCATTAAATGTCTAAGTCGGCCAAGGAGGTGGAAAAATAACTTTGGGCATTAACTTCTTGCATAATTACAATATGCCACATAGTTACTTTTTCCAACCTTAACATTAATTCATTTTGTTTTGCTCATCCGTTTTTGACAAAATGAATGGGTTCAGATGGAAATTAATGGATCTTAGAAAACGTGTAATCCATTGGACCCAAAAAGAATGAAGGAATTCCATTTAACCTCATAGTTTTTTCTAATTACAATTGTAACCACCACCAACAAATTTCCATCATGTGCTTGGTTTCATGTGATCATGACCTCTTCTTTCTTTTTGGAAAAATAATAGCCCCATTTGAATTAATTAGATGTTAGGCACAAGTGTCCCACTTTGTGCCAGCATATGCCTCAAAATTTTCAGTTTCGGCGAAATCGTATTACGGGTAAAATTACCTTTCAATCAAAATTCACCACTTCTTTCCCTAATTACATATATTTCACATAGAGAATTTATCAAAGCAAATTTTTGGGAAGAGGATAGATTGTTTAAAAACCGCATCATTTTGTAGCGGTTTTCCATTATAACCACTACAAAATTCAGCAAGATGTTGCGGTTATGAATTAACTGCTTCAACGACCATGACAAATCTGCCTCGTTCGTCATGATATTTTGTAGCGGTTATTAAACCGCTACAAATTGATTGACATTCAACATTCTATAGCAGTTATTGTCACCAACCGCTACAAATTGGTCGACCTTTGAGATTTTGTAGTGGTTGTTGGGACCAACCGCTACAAATTTAATTTTTTGGCAAAAAAATTCCAAACTAACTAGTTTTTAAGTCAAACTAATTAGTATGGTGAAAAATTTAAAATAAAAAAACTCTCAAGTAATTTAATCAGCTTCTTTAATTTCTCCAAAAAAGCCGGGAGTAATAAATTAAGAATAATAAGTTTATTGAAAATAGACCAACATACCCGTGAAAATTCGGATTCAGTATAGCCACTGATCTCCCACGTAAAACTCACTGACTCATTTAGATCAGAGATATTTTCATGAGACAAAGGTGGCTATATTAGAACCCAATCTTCAGTCGCATGTTAGACTATCTTCAGAAGAGTTGAAGCTAGAGGTGTCAGAAAAGTTACCACAGGGATAACTGGCTTGTGGCAGCCAAGCGTTCATAGCGACGTTGCTTTTTGATCCTTCGATGTCGGCTCTTCCTATCATTGTGAAGCAGAATTCACCAAGGTCTTCACATCAAAGAAATAATTAAATCTGGATTGTCACTGAATAAACTGCCTCAGCTTGAAGGATGAGAGAGGCAAATATCTGCAACCCTAACCTCTAGAGATAAGAGATCAGAGATGGTTCTGTTAAGATGAGAATTCTTATTGTTATGAGTTTATTTTTGTGTGAATTTCAAACATGCAGCTATCTATTTTTTTTTTAAAAAAACAGTCTTTTACTTACAACAACTTTTTTCAAAAAACAATCGTTGTGAGTGCTGTTGTAAGTTGATTACAACAACGGTTTTACATAAAACCGACATTGTATGTAATTACTTACAACAATTGCTTTTTACAAATATTCCTTGAAAGTAACTTACAATAACAGTTTAAAAACATACGTTTGTTTTAAAACTTTCAACTACACTAACATATGTTAGATATGATTAGTTTTGATGATGTCAAATATCGATGCCAAATATTAAGAGCAAAAAGTTTACATAACATATTTATCTCCTATATTGACTAACTACTATATGTAATGTAGATTAGAAGATATCAAGTTAAATTATGCAGAATAATGAAGAAGAAAATTAAGAAACAAGTTATTGAGTTAAATTGATTAAGAGGAAGAAGAAGAAAGAGATTGAAGACATTAGTCAAGAAAGCAAGAAGTTATCAAAAAACAAATTGGAGAATAATCAATAAGAAGAAGAGAAGATATTAGAGAAATTTTTTTTGTAAAATATAATGAGAATATCAATATTCAACTTCTTAGATTTAATATTATAAGTTTCCATGATCAAATAGAAGTTGGAATGGTTTAATTTAGAGTTAAAATAAGCTATTCCAAGCTTCACCATGAATAGTGATTTTTGAGCTATTATACCCTACAATAAAATCACTCTCAAGCTAAATGAACAACACTTGAGTGAGCTCTACGAGTAAATATAATGTTCCAGCTACTCTATTCAGCTTTGTTCTTCGTTTAGCATGGATGAGGTTAAGTAATTTAGTTATATTTATGGTAGTCAAAAACGCGTTTTAAACGGTAAAAAACGCCGTTTTGCGTTTTATTTTGGGCTAAACGTGTTGCGCTGTGGAAAAAAATGGACTATGTGTGAAAACGGTGAAAACGCAAAGTTTTTACTCAAAATCGTAAAACGTTGCGTTTTTGTAAAAAACGTGGATGAAAAAACTAGTCGGTCCGAGAGAACTCCGGCCCGGCGGTCCAGCCCTAAATCAATAACCCTAAATCCCTAATCCCTCTCGGTCTCAACTCTCAACTCTCCTCAGCACTCAACCCGGCTGTGACTCCGTCGATCGTCGGCATCGTCTCCCCCATCTCTCACTCTCCCGACGCCTTTTCCATCCACACCGTGCCTCCTCCACCGCCTTCATCGTCGGCCGTTCATCATCATCATCGTCTCCACATCTCTCTCTCTCAAACCCCTCCTCTCCATTCGTCCATCATCGACAATACCTCCATCACCGTCGCCGTCGGCCATCACTCATAGCTCTCCCTTGTTCACCGCCAGTCAAAGCTCGCTTCCTCTCCTTCTGCTATGTTCGTAAATCACTCAATCATCCCTGTTATACTCCAAAGTCCAAAGGGTATGTTCATTTTTCCTCTTCCCCTGTCATTTTCATTATGGTTCTAGAGGGTGCAGTAAAATTTCTGAATTTCATAGGACTCACTGAAATAAATTTAGTCCTGTAGGCTTAACTAAAAATATTCCTAGATTTACATTTCGTAGAACAGATATCTTGGTAAATTGTATTGAAGTATATGTAGTGCCAAGTTCTTTTTTGATATACTAAATATCTTGGTTCTATTTGTTTGAATTGCCTTGTGAGTCGAGTATTGATAGAATATATTGCTGATTCCTTTCTGAGTCAAATATTGTGGATTGATCATTGATGGTGGAATTCTATGAAGTTTGTGGAGGCTATCAGTCATTTTCTTCAAGCGTAGAACTAATTAAATTAATTAACTCACCTTAGGATAAATCTGTATTGTCTCCAGTAATAATATCTTCGTTTTTTGATTTTCCGTACCATAAAATTCGGTCATACCTGCCAACATGCATAGATTTAGTGAAAAAAAAAAGTTGTTTCTAGGGTGGTTGTTGTATGCGTTCTGCTCTTATTTTATGCATTGATCTGGAATTTTTAGGATGCATGATACTGCTTTGTTGTATGCCTTCTGTTCTAATTTGTTGCATTGATCTAGAATTTTGTTGCACGATACTGCATTGATCTGGTTGTTGTACTTGTATCCTCATTCTTGTTTTGTTGCATTGATCTGGAATTTTTACACAATATGGTATTTTAGAGACCATATAAACCGTCTTGAATTGGTATTTTAGAACTTGTGTAGGCCTTCTATTCGTTACATTTGCTAGGTAGTAGGTAGTTGCTTTTATCTTCGATTCGTTTGTAGTTTTGAAAATGGCTTCGGTGGAAGTGGAAGTGGAAGTAGTAGTCTTTGCGCAGTTCGGAGTAATTCTACGCCTTCTATCCCAAATGAGTGGATCAGGAACATCTACAAGAACTTACAAGAATGCTCCCTGGAAGTAGAAGCGATGTGGCATGGAAGCATGGTACTTCGGTTGATGGAGGTACCAATAAAATTAAATGCAATTACTTGCGAAAGGATTGTACAAGGAGGTGTTTATCGAATGAAACATCATTTGGCTTGCGATGGAAAAGATGTTGGATCGTGCAAATGCTTCTGGCGATCAAGAAAGAAATGTGGGATATTGTTAAGGAGTTACAAAAAAGACAAAACAAGAAATCTGGCATTGATGATGAGGATGAGGTTGTACAAGGTGGAGAAAAAAGATCACGTGATGAAGATAATGAGAGCTCTAAGAATATCTTCAAGAAAAGAGGAGCAAGCACCCAACCTACCATCAATAATATTTTTAAGCAGAGTTTAAGAGAGGGTGCATGTGAGAAATTGCTTCTTTTTTCTATAACAATGCCATACCATTCAATGTGGCACAAAATGTTGAATTTCAAGAGATGTTTGAAATGGTTGCTCGACACAGTATTGGCTTTAAGCCACCATCCTACCATGAAATTAGAGAGAAATATTTGAAGAAACAATATATGGAGACAATGCAAATTATTGAAAAACATAAAGTTTATTGGAAGGATATGGGCTGCTCCATAATGACGGATGGTATTAGACATGAGATAAAAGGAGAAAAACGCTTATAAACTTCTTAGTAAATAGCCCAAAGGAAGTGTGTTTTTGAAGTCAATTGATGCATCTCACATCACCAAAACAGTGAGAAGATATTCCATATGATTGATGAAGTAGTTGAGGAGGTAGGAGAAGAAAATGTTGTCCAAATTGTGACGGACAATACGGCGAACTATAAAGCTGCAGGAGCATTGTTGATGGCAAAAAGAACAAGGTTGTATTGGATACCTTGTGCGGCTCATTGTATTGACCTAATGCTGCAAGACTTTGAGAAGAAGTTGTCGGTTCATCATGAGACAATTGCAAAAGGAAGAAAAATTACTACATATATATATATTCAAGGACTTCTTTAATTTCCATGTTGCAATTTCATACAAATGGAAGAGATTTGGTGAGACCGAGGCAAGACTCGCTTTGCCACATCTTATCTAACCTTGGGGTGCCTCAATGACAACAAAGGAGCATTGATAAGGATGTTTACTTTATATCAATGGATGTCTAGCAAGTTTGCTAAAACAAATGATGGCTAACATATTGCGGATGTAGTTATGGATAGGGAGTTTTGGAAAAATGTTGTGACATGTTTAAAGGGTGCTTTTTCTCTTATCAAAGTGCTTCGTTTGGTGGATTTAGATGAGAAGCCAGCCATGGGGTTCATTTATGATGAGATGCTTCAGGCCAAGGACAAAATTCAGAAGGCATTCAATGGTGTAGAAAGAAGGTAGTATAATTTTAGTCAATCTAATATAATTTTTTAACTTTTGTTTGCTATTTCGAATCTAATGTATTCTTTTTATTTGTCATTTTTTACTCTCTAGTTATCAGCCTCTATGTGATACCATTGACGCTAGATGGGACAATCAGTTGATGAGGCCTTTGCATGCAGCAGGCTATTTCCTCAACCCTCAAATACAATATAGGCTAGGATTTCGTGCTGACCCCGAAGTTAAAAATAGACTATATCAATATTTGGAAAGGTTGGTGGAAAGTGCTGAAGAAAAAAGAAAAATTGATGATCAAATAGACGATTTCAAGTTGCAATTAGGTAGATTTGGTTCTGAATTAGCCCAAGGCGGCATTTATACAAAATCTCTAGCACAGTGGTGGGAATCTTATGGTTTTGATCATCCAGAGCTGCGCATTTTAAGCTTGACATGTAGTTCATCTGGTTGTGAGAGGAATTGGAGTACCTTTGAGATGGTAAGTTTTCTTTAATTTGTAAATTTGGGTTTGTACTTGCTACTTGTTGTATATTAATTGGATTTTTTTTTTTGTTTAGGTCCACTCAAAGAGAAGAAATCGCTTGTCACAAAAGAAAATGAATGATGTTGTGTTTGTGATGACAAATTCAAAATTGGCCCGAAAGAAGCAAGTTAGAAAACTGGAGAATATAACATTGATAATGTTTCATCGAAGATGAATGGATTGTGGAAAATGAAAGAACGTCTTCTAATGTTGAAGGTTTAAATGAAGACAATTTTGATTTCAATTTGGATGACACTTGGTGATGTTGGTGCCTTTGTAGATGATATGGTGATTCCTAATTTTGAGTTGGACAATGAGGTTGATGGAAGAGAAAGAGAAGTTACCATGCATCATGATGTAGTTGAAGATCATGTGGAGCATAATGCCTTTGATGATAATGACTTGAATTATTTATTAGCTTAGATTGTGTTGTGGAAAATATTTTCAATTCAGTTGGATAATGAGTGGTACTGAATTTAAATTAGACTTGAATTTTGAATTGTATTGTATTGAGGTTGTTTGCCTTTGTTTGAATGTATTTGATGACAATGTTGGATATTTTGATTGATATTCAGTATATGTATGATATTATGGATGATGGCAGGTGCCTTACTTTTCTGGAATTTATATATATATATATATATATGCAGGTAAAAACTATGTTTTTTATTACGATTTTACGTTTTACGCTTTTTCATTCTCCTTCCGTTTCCAGGTAAAATCTACGTTTTCACTACCATGGTTATATCTCTCAAACCACAAGTTCGATTGAACTGAAACTAGTTTCATATGAAACTATACTCTCAATGCGACACACAAATACCAAGATCAAGCTCAAAGAAGTTTAGATGAAAGAGATATGATATTTTGAAGTTGACACTAGAATATCTCAAGTCAGTTCAGAATAGGTTAAGTAATTTGGATGTATCTCACAAAATACACATCCAATTGATGTAAAACTTATTTCATATGAAACTATACTCATAATTCGATACATAGACACCATGATCAAGCTTAAAGGAATTCATATGAAAGAGATATGATATTTGGAAGTTTACACTGAAATTTCTCGAGTCAGTTCAGAACAAGTTTAGTAATTTGGATGTATCTCACAAAATCCACATCCAATTAAAGTGAAACTTATTGCACATGAAACTAGACTTAAACAAAGTTTAAACAACATCAATATCATGATCAAAGAAGAACAAATGGAAGACATATGAATTTTGGAAGTTCACAATCGTTTAAAGACGTTGCAAGACACTGCTCCAGACCAGCTGTTATCAATGTGATCAAAACTTTCAAAATACAATGAATTTATAGCTGATTCTTTTTGCATTAAAAAGAATACTTAAAGAGATTTCTGGGAATAAATAATTTACCAAATTTGGAGTTATATTTGAAAAATTATGCCTATTGGAATTGGACCTCTATGCAAGGACACTCGAGTGATAGTGAATGAACTCAAGTGATGAAGCTTCACTCAAAAGAATTTGCACTCGTGATGTTTTCTGAAAGTGAGAACAAGCTCACTCAAGTGAGTAAGTTGCCACATGAGTGATGGTGAGAAACTCGAGAGGTTTCAGCAAGTGACTCACACTGTCTTTGAAAGTTGGAAGAAGATCACTCAAGTGATGTTGTTGGCACTCGAGTGATTCAACGTCACTTGCAAGAATTTTTCGAGTGACTCGCAAAAGCTCTACGAGTTGAGCCAGATCACTCGAGTGATGGTGCAGAGTTTCAACGAGGCACTTTTAGAGGAATCAAGAGTATGTGATATTAACATAAGATCACTTGAGTGATCCTAAGAATCACTTGAGTGATCCGAGATCACTTACAAACAAGTGCAAGTGATCCATAAAATCACTCGAGTCACGTTGAAACATCTTCCAAAAAACAGAAGATCACTCAAGTTATATTTCATGCACTCAAGTGATATTGTGAAAGATCTGGCTATCACCCAAGAGGGGGGTGAATTGGGTGTTTAATTAAAAACTTGATACTTTGAAAATCTTTTGCGTTTTCTAAATCAACAGTTAGATATTCAAATAAACATATACTGGAAATATAAGAGATAAAGGAAGAGAATATGCAAACTGAGATTTATACTGGTTCGGCCCAATCCTTGACCTACGTCCAGTCCCCAAGCTCTACTTGAGATTTTCAATCAACTATCTTCTTTCAACTTGATTACACGTTCTGTACTTGAAGTAATCATCTCACTAGGATTCACTCCCCCTTACAAACTGTAATCAATACACCCACTTGATCACACACTTTTTACTCAAAGTAATCCTCTCTCTAGGATTCACTCCTCTTACAAGCTGTAATCAATACAATGGGTTTCCCACTCAAGATTATCCAATCTTGAGTAACTCTTAGATAGTATGGTAGGATGTTTACAATAAATCTTCTCTCTCAGAAGTGAATGAATAAACACTGAAGTATAGTACAAAACATCTCACTCTCTATGATAAACTATGTAAACATTTAAAAAGAAAAAAGTGAATGATGTGAAGATTAGAGTATGAGCATTTTGAAGATGTAGGCTTGTGTCTTTGCTTCTTCTTTTTGAATCTGTCTTCTTTTATAGGTAGAGATCAATATATGACCGTTGGATAAAGAAATATAGCCGTTAGACTCAGATGGAAACTAGCCGTTAGAACTTCGTTTTCTGAACCAGCGATGAATACTCGAGTTTTCATTTGGAAACTTGAGTTTCCTTTTGTCTTGAATAGTTCAGTTGCTCTCTGTCTTGTCTAAACTCGAGTTTCCCACTAACATACTCGAGTTTGCAACTTCTTGAACTAACCGTCAACTTTCAAAGATTATATCTCCCTGGTCTGAACTCTATTTTGGTTTTTTCAACTCTTGATGGAAAGCTCTATGAGTCTACTTTCATATGCCACTAATTTCAGCTCAATCAGATTTGTACTTTGTGAGATACACTCATAACATTGAGGCTTGGTTTGCTGCGTGGCGTGAATTTTAGTGTCAACTTACACAATTCATAACTCCTTGATCTGAACTATTTTGGGCTTGCATTTTATATCAAAATGATGCATTGGGAGTCTAGTTTCATATGCCACTAATTTCACTTCAATCCGATTATTGGTTTAGGAGATATCATTAAATTACCAGACGTTGCTCGTGCTGAACGTGAAACAGAGCTGATCACCGCTGCATACTCGAGTATTCACTTGGAAACTTGAGTTTTCCCAGTCCAGAGATGCTGAAGACACTACAAACTCGAGTATTGATGAACAAACTCGAGTGTTGAGTTCCAAACTCAAGTTTTGAATTCTAAACTCGAGTTTTCTCGTATCCAAGAAACAAATCACTGTAGCGAAGTAGGAAACTCGAGTTTTGAGTTGTGAACTCGAGTTTTCTCATTCTAAAGCTGATTTTTGCTGACTTTAATTCCTAATCGAGTCATTCCAACTTCCATATCATCTTGGAGGCTTCTAGCATCAATATAAGAACTTGAATAATGATATCTTCATTCCATTCAACAAGTTCTTCCTTTTTCCATCTCCCAACTTGATCATTCTTCATCATTTAACTTCACATCTTCTTTGATTCAATTTCTTTCTCTAATTCAAGACTTCTTTATTGATCTTCTAGTTGAACGTTCTCCGTCATTCAACTTGGACTCATCATTCTCTGAAAGTTCTACCTTCTTCAATATTTCCTCTTCTTCTTGATTATTCCCAAAATCCTTTGATAACTTCTTGCTTCCTTGACATTCTGATATTTCAATTATATTGTGTGCAAGAACTTCTTTCTTCATTCCCTTATCTCCTTTTTGATTATTCTCCATGATTCAACTTGGACTGATCTACATTAAACATAGTAGTTAGTCAATGTAGGAGATAAATATATTATGTAAATTTTTTGCTCGAAATAATGGCTTCTATATTAGACATCATCAAAACAAATCATATCTAACATATTGTTCACAAATTTTCTTAATCACCGTCTCAGATTTTTCCATATTTCTACAAACTCATTGAAACCTTGATTATATTGCTTCTAATCATTTCTAATCATCACTAATCAAGTTTACATGAGGATTACAGGTGATTGAACATGGATTAGAGCTCAAAGGCCAAAAAGAAATTTATGTCAGAATCTCCAACGGTCATATTTCTATAAAGTGACAAAATCACAACGGTAATATGAACGTGCCTAATAGATACTTCAACATCTACAACTGTCATCAGAGCTATATCAACTATAAATTGAAAAGCATTCAGAGACGAAGAGAAGAGAGCTTGCACCTTCACTTTCAAAATGTCAATACTCTGACATTTATCTCATTTAGTCTTTGTTTTCTCAGTGATCATACAATTTACCAAAGAGAGTGAGATTATTTGTAATGCACTTCTGTGTTCATCTTATTCACTTTTAAGAGAGATGATTGATCGTAATCCTTTATCATAAAGTTGTATCCTTCAGTGCGTAAGAGAGAATATCTCGGTGAGAGATTTGTAAACGGTTTCACAAGTGCCCGGCTAAATTAACTTGTGGGATTGTAGAGGCTTCTCTTGTGACTGGATTAAACAAGAAAATAGTGGATTGAAAATCTCAAGTGGAGCTTGGAAACTGGACATAGATCATCAAAGATTGGACCGGACCAGTATAAATCACAATTTGCATATTGTCTTTCATTATCTCTTATATTTCCAGCATACCTGATCTGTTTAATTGATTGTTGTTTTATAGCTCATTATATTCATACTTATTATTTTCACTAAGATGTAAAAACATTTTCAAAGTTTCAAAGTTTTTATCTTACACCCAATTCACCCTCTCTTGGGTGTCAGCCAAGTCTAACAACATACACTACCCCCTAAAAACATTGGTTTAAGGGTCCTAAAAATGAACGTGAAAAGTTCCTTCTATAATAGTATTTCGCTAAGAGAAATTTTGTGAAAAATGCTTGTGAAATCCCTTAAAATTTTCTTTAATTGATTTGTGATTTTATTTTCTTTATTGAGGGATTACTTGACTTGATTGGACACCCAAAAGAGAAGAGCGAGTTACCAACAAATTGTTGGTTGAGGTGGTAGGGGTATCACCCCGTGAGGTAGAAAATACAAGTTCAAATTTCGGAAAACGCACTTATTGGGAAATGTGAAAACCCTTTGCCCTTCAAGCCTCAAAAGAAAACCCTTGATTAAATCAAGAAAAGAGGAGAGTGAGTGGGCGATAATAACTTTGTTTAAATTTGGAGGGAACCAAGGATTTTTCCTCCTTAATAGGCAAGCAAAACCGCATGCAAGTGAGATGAAACCCAAGATCTTGCACTATAGAAATTCTAAGGGGCCTCACCTTGCAAAATCTTGGAGTAAAGAATGATTCGCCATAGATCAGTCCCACTTGCTCCAACTTTTTTTTTTTTTTTTGGGGGGGGGGGGGGGGGGCTCTAAAAGGTGAAATGGTGGGAAGAGGGTTTGCGTATTATACATATGAGAAAACTTTAATTGTGGTTAGTTAAATAACCGCCCTCTTGCATTTTTTATGGGGCAGAAACTAATAATGGCTTGCGCCCGAGGGGCGGGGGAATTAATGATTTGAAAGACAATCATCAATTCGCATTGTCATCACTCACTTTTTAAGGGCATTTTAATTATCTTAAGCTACCACCAAAACCAACTCTAAAGACTACTTAAATACATTATTTTCAATTATTTCAAGGTTAAAGCATGCATTTAGTTCTTTAAATTTATATCAAGCTTTTCAATTTAATCCTTTAAATTTATAAAGTATATTTTTAGTTATTTAATCTTAATACCGTTAAACTCATTTAAAGGTAAATTCTGACTCAACAAATTTAAATAGTTACTTTACAATATAAAACATGTATTAACTTTAATCTTTTGACATAATCATTTTAATATTTTGAAATTTAAGCATTTTTTGTCATTATTTAGTTATAGAGTCACCGTTTAAATTTGTTGAGACAACGTTTTTATTAATTGAGATTAGCTATGTTAATATCAAAGGAGTAATACACTTTACATACTTAAGAAACTAAACTAAAAGTTGATTTTAATTTAATGGACTAAACCTATACTTTAACATTCTTTTTTATGGCTCTTTTTGTTTTTGTTTTTGTTTTTGTTTTTGTTTTTTGTTTTGTTTTTTTTATGGAAATGGCTCTTTTGTTTGAAATCCTGTAAATACAAACTTCCTATATATCAAGTCAGGAGGCTTCTATAAAAAGACCCCCCCCCCAAAAAAAAAAAACAGGGAGAGAGAGAAAACACTCGTTCGAAATGGTTCGCTCTTGCTCGTCTAGTTTCTCTGCACATATATGTATCTGTATTCTCTTATGATATTTACTTTATATTTTTATTCTTCAATTTGTGAGACAAGATTCTCAAAGATAAGAAATTTATTTACAAAGTGAATAGGAAATTCCTTTTATCAGGACAATGAACCATTTAGGTTATGACTCTTTGAGAAGAATCTATAGTTGTAAGTGGCTCTACAGGTGCCTATATCTTGAAATATTTTATTTATAATGAAAATAAAATATTTAAGATAACTAACTCTAGCGACCTGAATTTAAAGCTAAACCAGTATAAACTTCTCTTGTACACTGTTCCCCTCTTTATGTTTCCCTACTCTTGAGATTGAATATCTACAAGGCTAACTTGTTTACAAGATCAAAATGAAATTTCATGTAAGGTTAAAGAACTAAAGTCACAGTTTTTCCCAAAAAAAAAAAAAAAAATCTATTATCATGTGTGTAGTTACCAACTAGGTAGCTAGGAGGAACCTACAGAGAGGGTTGGTGGATTGAATATGACTGAGAGGCTACATAATATATCCACATATATGATGAACCACATTTGGGCTGCTTGGCTATTAGAGAACATGAGGATCAGAGGATTGCACGTAATGTTTCGTGGATGATCAGATGGTAGTGGGGACCAGGTTGCTCCTTTTTTATTCATAAAATAATTGAAGAATATGTGTGGGTGCTTTGTGACTATTTCTAATTATTGTGTGCGTACACGTATGTGTAAGTCTCATATTTTTCTTTAAATTTTTAAGTAATTAATTCATTAAAAAAAAGTATAATAAAATTCATTTATTTCATAAATTAACTTGTACCCTTTCCGGCCACAATGCTTTTTTGATATATACTCCCGCGGCTTCTAAATGTAGGATTAATTAGCGGCTTATTGTAACACATTTATGTTTGTTTCCTAAATTTATAATTTTTCTTTTAATTATCTCGATCTATTAATTGATTGCACATATTAATTAGAGAGTTTTCATCAATGAAATGAAATCACTAACTTAACTAATTTCTTTAATATATGAAAATTAATTAAATATTTAGCTCCTATATTAAGGACCGAGACTTCATGTATTTCCCTTTCGGACGTTATGTTAATTTGTTAACCATTTAAGGTCAGAGTAATTGCGGTTTCCAGGTGACTACAGTCCAAATTGCATGAGACAAGAAACCTTTTATATATATTACATGTGACTACCCAATCAGTTCCATAAAATCATTGAGAGAGATAAGTTTTTGTTGATTCGAAGAATGGTCGATGATCGACTTGTCCTTTCTCTCTCGATAACATCTTTCCGCATTTAAAGGCCATACGTATGATATGAAGTTAAATTCAACTGTTGTTTCTCTATCTATAGCTAGTGTGTTCCATGAATTTAATTTATTGGTCAGCATTCTGTGCATTTATCCATTTTACATGTAGCCACTTTCGGTTGATTCACTTTGAAGAACTAATATAATAAAATTAAGTTAAATAACGATTTTATGGAATACTTGCGCTATTTATTAACTTTGATGAGCTTTTGGTTATTTGAGAATAACATACATTGATCTGATCAATGAATAATCTTGAGTTTATAGTTTTTTCAGAAGTTATATGTACATTTTAAGGATTCAGAAAATGTGTTCGCTAGCTTAACATAAGTTAAAGTTGCAATAATGGAGTATTGTATGGATGTAAGGCATAGTTTAGTCTTTTAACTTTACTTGAGATTTCTTTTTCCTTTGTTTTTTCACTTAATTTTAGAAAGTATCTTTTTAGTTATATAATCCTAGAGCTATTAACAAAAAATGTTGACATTAAAATCTAAAATACCGACAAAACATTATCAAATGCGGATATAATAAGTTTAATTTTAAAAAATAACAATGATTAACAAAAAAAATTATCATTTTACACTAATGGTATAGGGTTGGATAACTAAAAATATACTTTATAATATCAATAGACTGAATTAAAACCTTGTAAGAAATTATAAGAGATATAAGATACAGTTTTGCCTATTTTTATTTGTCTAATATATAGTCGAGAGTCTAGACTAAAAATAAACAAGTGCAAGGAATTAAATACCAATCTTCGGTAGATACGAGAAGAAATATAAGAAAGAGAAATAAAAAAAAAATTAAAAGCACCACCTACCAATAATACTGGTGATTGGAAAGTAAGTTATGGAGTATTTATTACACCAGACATTGAAAGGGACCGAAGGTAAAGTGGCAATGGAACAGTTCATTATTAAAATGGCCAATAAATCGACAAAGAAGAGATCCTAATAATGTTGTGACGAAAAGGAAGAAATTCTTGAGCATCTTTATATGCCCCTCAAAAGCTTTTTATTTTTCAAAACATAACTTAGCTTGTTTGTCTTCTTCCATGATTTTTAATGGCTGCAAATCAAATTATTCTGCCGATATTTTCTTTAAAGGCTGCAAGCAAACAAATCATTCATGTGCACAAATTAATAAGCCACATTCTGTTCCTAAAATTCTATTCACCCCCCCCCCCCCCCCCAAAAAAAAAAAAAAAAAAAAAATGTGTTATTAGTTTATGACATTTGCTTAAGAAATTTGCATTCTCACTACAAACAAACTTCGGATTACCTACGGAATTACCGACGGAAAAAATTCTATCGGAAATTACCCACGGAATTCCGTGGATAATTTCCGTAGGTAATAATTACTGACGGAATTACCCCACGGAATTTCATGGGTAATTCCGTCGGTAATTAAAATTACCAATGGAAAATTTCCGTCTAAAAAAAAAGGCGTGACATATTTTACCACGGCTTTTTTTCAGACAAAAATTTCCCCTCAGTAATTTTAATTAGTCACAGAAATTACCCATGGAATTCTGTGGGTAATTTCAGTTACCCACGGAATTCCGTGGGTAATTTCTGACGAAATTTTTTCTATCGATAATTCCATGAGTAATCCGAGTTTTTTTTTACTGTCTATTGTTATAACAACACTAATTCATGATTATGCTTCTATTTCTATTCAATACCTTTTTTATGGTTTTTTTTTTAATATCATTTGCTTCAGTAGTCCCTAATTAACTAAAAAACTTCCCATCTAACCAAATAACCTCTGTAACACTCTAATTTTCATAACTCTTATAAACATTGTATTTTGGAAAATAATTACTAAAATACAAAGGTGAATATGTGTCTCAAATGATTATAATTTATTGATTATAATTTTATCCAAGTTTCACTAGGAAATTAGTGGACGAATGGTTGAATTTGAGACTACATATTTAGGACAATAAAATGTGACATAATTA
Organism: Acacia melanoxylon; assembly: GCA_019022615.1. Classification (NCBI taxonomy): domain Eukaryota; kingdom Viridiplantae; phylum Streptophyta; class Magnoliopsida; order Fabales; family Fabaceae; genus Acacia; species Acacia melanoxylon. Next base: position 3,835,276 of record JAFJYJ010000030.1, on the reverse strand, counting down.
ACACATTGAATAATGGTTAATTTATGACTAAAAGAAGCAAGTTCAAGGTAAGTTCTTGAGTTTTGGTCTTTAAATTCATAGTTAGATTGTGCTTTGATCTTGAATCTTCAAGAGTAGTTTTATTTTCATGTTTTTGAGGTTAAAAATGAGTTTATTTCGAAAATTTGATGGAAAATATGGTGGAGCAAAATTCTTGGAAGTTGAAGATCAAAGTAGCAAAATTCTGGTAATTAAAATATACGGTTGGGAGTTTTTCTGGAGTCAGCAACGTTGAGGCTATGATTTTATGAACAAGATGAAGTAATTAAATTCTGAAATTTTTCATGGCTAAATTAGACATCCGGAGCTTTCTAAATATACCTAAGTTGTAGTATTTTGATTTCTGTACAAAGAGATAAAAATCCTTGAAGTTAGGCTACGTTTTCTGGAATAAAATCTGGGCAATATTGAGAAAATGAAAATTGGGAATGATTCTTGGTGTTCTAGGTTCTTGGAATATTTTTTTCTTGAAAATAGACATGCCAAGGGTCATGAATAATTTTACGGATCCTCATTTTTATTTTTTTAGAATTAATTATGATTTTTAAAAGTTGTTGAAAAATCTGCCCAGAAATGTTGAAATGACGTTTTTAAGAAAATGTAAGAGCAAAATTGTAATAACAAATCCACCAAGGGTAGAAATGTTAAAATAGGTGGAGATATTATTTTTTGATATTATTCTAGGAAATATGATATTAATTATAATATCATGGAAAAGGAAATAATCCGACGATAATGTATAGGATATCCGGGAAGTCCAGAGTCAGATTCAAAGGTCGGGCATGTTGACCATTACACGGTGAAAGGTACGTTCGCGTACTAGTAACTTTAACTACGATGTGTCTTGTATGCTTATATGTGATAGGATGATTCATAGGGTCATGGACAAGACTATGTCTTGGGTCATGTACCATGGCTAAGACTCTGTCTTAGGTCACTGTTTATGCATTCAGCTTTATGCGGGTTATCGTGGCATTGGTTAATGCAAACGTGGATAACATTACATGTGTTGTGTGCTATGTTTTGTTGTGTTGTTAACATTACATCTACTATGTGCTATGTACTGTTATAACCTTATATTTGTTGTGTGCTATATATGGTTGATGCTGAAATGTACGGAATCTTTGTCATATATATTGTTCATACTTTTCATATGAGGTTAACTGTTACCTGAGGTTCGATGGGTATTGGACCTCAGATTTGTCTAAGGTTCAAGAAAGGAACCAGGATCCGAGAAGGCACCGATGGACAGAGCCGAAAAGAGGCACTGAGGGATGAAGCTGGGAAGAGGCACCGGTCAAAGCAAATGCCAGAAGAGCTACATCAGAGCATTCTTTCTAGCAAGAATCTGACAAGGTTATTTCAAACCATTTAGTGCCAAAGGCAGGGCTAGTCTATGTGGTTCAGTCAATAAGTGGCCGTGAAAGACGAGGAGACTTCCACTAAACACCTACCTGGCCAATAGGTTTGATTGACTGAGTTGGGTTTTATGCCCCAAGTCTACCTAAGGCTTGGTTGAAGATTGTATAGTTACATGTAGGAATTGTAATTATACAAAGCTCTGTAGTATTGTATCACTTGAATATTCCTTCGGGAAGTTTTTAATACACCAGCCTATGCTTGGGCATTTTATATCAGTTACTCATTGTCTAAATGTAAGCGCATGCTCTCCGTTTCTGCATTACTCTGAGTGGTAGCACCTCAAACTCTGTCGAATTTCTTAAAACTTAGTGTCAACCGACACAATTTGAAGTATGGAGTTTGTGGTGTTACAATTTTGGTATCAGAGCGAGTTTCAAAGCATGGTTTGGACATCTTGGTTAGGAGTATTGATATAATACTAGTATTGTGATATAGAAAGGACATATACCCTAAGGAAAAAGGTTAGGGTTTGGTTAAGTTAAGTTAAGACCCTAGAAATAGAAGAGATATCACAGAATATGGGATCTGTTGATAAATTCTAGGACTTCTGATATGGAAATCGGAGTCTAAATTAAAACCCCGCTCGGTTTTTCGGGAATTTAAAATGAAAGCTGTATTGAGAAGATGGCACTACTTACATTTCTCTGTAGAAACAGTGACCTATTGATTAAGTTTCCCTGTAGAAATAGTAACTTACTAAGTTACCCTGTGTAATACCCGGGTAATTATTTATCTGGAATATTATATTTCGATAAATAATACCTATTGAAAATAGGTGAATATGTGGTTTCAAATAATAAGTAATAATTATCTTATTTCCTAAGGTAATTTCTATTGAAATTAGGGTGAATAAAGAGCTAAAAATCCCTAAATGCAATTGTGGGCCATAAAATACCCCGAAAATATTATGATAAATCCTAAGAGGCAATGAAATATTTATTAAAAATTGGAGAATATGTTGTCTCTAATTTAGGTAATTTTTGGGATTAATTTCCTTGGAAAATATTGAGGCAAGATTTAATATTATTTTGGGGATCATAATTGACCCCATGATTTTTAATATTTTACATGGGATATAAAATACCAATGTAAGTAAAATAATTGTTAGACAATGATTTATCCTAATTAAGAAAATTATCAAAAATTAGTAAGTGGCTAATCTGGTAATTAATGGGATAATTAAGGTATAAAGTAAAAGAATTAAAAATAATTTAAATAATTATTTTTAATTGGAGAAATTCGAAATTATTAAATAAATAAAAAATAAAAAAAATAAAATATTAATAAAATATTTTATGTTTAGAAAAAAAAATAAAAAATAAAAGAAAAAAATATCATGATATTTTTGTAAAATTGTATTATTATATAATATAGTGAATAGTAATGGAATAAATAGGAAACGGATCCTATCTAGAGAACCAGGAATAGGAATTCCAAAGTCAAGGTAAAATATTGATCAGTGAGTTTTTACCTTCAAGTGACCTCTTCCTAAGTTAATTCCGAGGTCGGTAAGCGCATTTGCCTAATAAGACGAAATAGGGAAAAATGCGAGATATTCACATTTTGGATTTGAAGAAAACAAATTATAAGTCAACATCCGGAGATGAGTTTATAATTATATGGACATATTTGGAATCGGTGAATTTTTGTCCGAAGTTGATGATTCCGAAAACGATTTTCGTAGAATCGGACGCGCCGGGACACGTTTTTCGAGAAAACTTCAACTCTGGGTCATTGGAACCCCGTAAGGGACCGAAATCTAAGTTAAATTAGATATTATTGATGAGGAAGAGAAGATCTTCAAAGTTATGAATTCAGAATTTTGAGATTTTCCGAGACTACGCGAAACGGACACCGATCGGGGAAATTCTATCGGGCCGGGCATAAAGTGAGCTTGAGTCACCATTCTTGGACCAATTGCTGCCACATCACCCCCTTATGTCGACTAGGGCAGCCCATGGTCAAGAATTAACCACCATTTAGCCTTTATTTTACTTGGTTATAAGGTAAGAGAAAATTACAAGATTTGGAATATGGAAATTACCAAAGTGGCACAATTTTTGCCTATATAAAGGCATGAGCACCTTCTTCATTTTTCACACCAAAAATCTGCCCCTTAGAGAGAAGTTAGAGAGAGAAGCTCGGAGAAAGTCGAGCAAAGTCTCGGGTAAGTTCTTCGGTCCTTAGTCTTTAGTTTCGTAGTTCTTTCGGTAGATATAGTAGGAATGCTAAATTTATCTTTAATTTTTCAAGATAGTCTAGATATCATATTTAGGGGTAAATATGATATATATTTCGAAAATATGATGAGGGAAAAGATCTGTCAAAATTCTAGAGAGATAGAGCGAAAACAAATAAGCTCGCGAAATTCCGCCTATTAGGGGTTCGGGGGCAAAATTGTACTTTGTACCTAAAATGCCCGTTATACTTGCTAAGAGTTGTTAAATATTATCCTTATAGGATATCGGTTATAATCGAGCCGCTGTTGTGCCGCCGCCGTCGTACCACTTTGTTTCACCCGTCAAAATCACCGTTTTTCGTAAACGTCACCGTAGTCGACAACGAAGGTACGTTTGCGTACTGTACCACTAACGCTGATGTTTATTGTATGCGTCTATGTGCTATGTGTATGGTATGTCTATGTGAAGTAGTCGATAGCTCTGTGGTATGCTTATTGTACTGTTATTATGCTTGCTGGGTGTTGGGATACGTTGGCTAAGTGCGAATACCATTGCTAAGTGCGAATACCATTGCTAGGTGCGAATACCATTGCTAAGTGCGAATACCATTGCTAAGTTGCTAAGTGCGAATACCATTGTGAAGTGCGAACCGTATGCTAAGTGCGACATATCTCGCCGGGGGCTTATATGATGTTGGGGTATGCTTGTTAGTGTGCTCATATACCGTCTATGTGGTGTATATAAACATGAGGTTAATCCGTTACCCGAGGTTCAATGGGCATTGAACCTCGGCTCTTAATATAGCGACGGTTACGGAGGAACGAGGACCGAGGAGAAGGTAAGCAAAGACGCATAGGGACTCGGTGAAGACTTTCCTCTCGCTATTTACTTTTGAAAACTCTCGGTCATTGTATCGCTTTTGTAATCAACCAAACTTACGGCATTTTGAATATAAGTATCAGTTACTCAATCGCTCCGATGCTCTACTCTGACCAGAAAAAAAAATATACTGCTTTTGAAAATGGGATGTTACACCCTGAGGGGACAATCCCTGCCTAGTAGAGGCCAGACACCATGCGTGCAACAGAGTGTGGCTCAAGGGACGGAGGTCTTTGACTGAGTCCCTGACGATGGTGGTTTGTTACATAAAAAGGGTGCAGTAGATAGAAAAGGGAAAGTACCCAACATTTCTGGGGAGGCAATTATGACGTACTAGTACCTATGAGATTTGTCAATACCCAGTGGTATGTGTACCGGTGTTAGTACCCAGATTCGATAGACTCTTTGATGTTAAGTGTGATTAGGCGAGAGAAGTCTCAGGATTTTTAACCCCTGGAATGTAGCATAAGGATTTGAGATCCTTTAAGCTAAAGCCTGAATACCTTGCAGTATGAATCATAGTAATCCTTTGGGATACCATGAGAATAGATAGAGTGATAGGTTTGAAGCAGAGATAGTGCTTAGGTCAAGATATGACTGAGCATTACCTTAGGTTCCAGTACCTGAGAGTAGGAACCCTGAGGAAGTATGAGTGAGGTTTCCTTAGGTTTCAATACTTGAGAGTTAGCTCCTTAATGGAACCATACGATAAATAAAACATCGGTAGCCACGGGTTATGGTTTTAAGGTGGGACTGATAACCGTAAAGATGTTAGTGGCTAATAAATTCCCTAGGAAGTGGGTGGTTACCCGATAGGGAAAGTTAGGATAAAAATGTTGCTTGGAGCTGGACTGATAGTGAATGTCCATAAGTAGAATGACCCTAGATGAGATGGCAAAAATAGAGACAGCAGATTACGAAACCACTAAAGGGTAGGAACCTGATAAGATCTGAGTTCTCGTTATAATGATTCAGAGACGATCAACTGAAGATAGTATTACTTATGGAACGTTTTGATCGGAGAAGGCTACTTACGGGGAGTTCTGATCGGAAAGGGCTACCTACGGAGGGTTCTGACCGGAGGGGCTGACCAGTCGGAGGGATTGAGTGAATCGTTGAGTAAAGTACTGTGGAGTGGAGCCACCGTGATGTCAAACCGAAGAGTGAAGCCACCGTGACAACGAACCATAGAGTAGAGCTACTAGTGTATCAGTTCTCAAGGTAAGTACATTATAATGAGTCTCACATCGAATAGGTTCCCTAGAGAAAAGGTTTATGTAATCTAGTATATCACCATGGGGTGCTCCAGTGTTGTATGGCATATATTGTGCTATGGTATCCAGGCAGGAATTAAACTCGCACTAGAAGACATTCTAGTTGTGAACAAGTTCCCTGAGATGTTTCTAGAAGCTCTCAACAGATTATCGCCAGTAGGGGAAGTTGAATTCACTATTGGGTTGATACCTGGAACCGAACCATTATCAAAGATGCCGTATCAAATGGATCCAAATGAATGTGTTTTTGAGAGACGAAAGCACACACCAAAACGAATACACCAATATGGGAATTTCGATTCTTGCCATATCGGGAGGGTGTATGGCCCACGATGATGGTCGACACCGCTGATGTCTGGTAACTCAACTCCAATCCGGTAGATTGGGTAGTGTGTGAGGCCAGAGGGACGCGATGGTCATGGATCAGATGGATCCAGTGGTTGCAGTTGAAGCTGCACGGGATTGGGGTATGTCCTGGTGAGGATGAAGTGGTGTTGTGTACATCTCAAATGTTCATGGTGGGCAATAGGACCTTTGGGACCGGTGTGTCCTAGGTTGTTGGACATGTATATGTTCGATGAAAAGCCCTAAGTCCTGTGAGACTATGGTGTCTATAGGCTGACAAAAGCCCACGGTTGTTAGACAACGAATACCGGGAAGTGTTTGAAAAGTTTGTGAAACCCGAGGATAGCAGGCAATGTCTTGAAAGTAGTCGAAAGGCTAATGAAGAGCTCGTTAAGTAGTAATGACCTTCTAAGATTAGTTGTCTGGTTCCTAAATAGGGTTTAAAAATTGAATTTTTAAACTTGCCAATACACCTGCTATATTTGAAATTTTTCGGAATTGATCTTTCGAACTTGTGAATTTTCGAAATTGAGTTTTCGAATGAAATATTTTCAAAAAGTTACCATTACCTTTTTGAAATGATGTTGTCTTATAAAAGGGGTTTTGTTAGAACCCAGAGTTTGAAACTGAGTTTTTAACTATGTTGTGGTAAAGGCAGTACAGAACTGGAAGGACAAAAGCTATTGTAAATGTACACGGTTTGCTGGGTCTTGCCAGATGTTTTAGAATGTTTGAAATCGCTGGCCTTTGGTAAAGGCTCTTTTTGAACAAAGAGTTTTTGAGGGATTTTGTTTGAGAGAATGAAAATCGCACCAGTAGTGAACGCACCCAATCCATAACATTTTGCCTAGGGCGTATGTTTCATCTAGTAGGACCTGACTGTCTATGGCTGGACTGAGTTACCAGTAGATAGGGTTACTACTTTATGTGCCAGTGTGAACACTGGGTCTCTTATGGGAGGGGCGGAGGTTATCCCACATTGTTTCACAGTACTGTTGATGCCTGGTGACTCGATTTGAAGCCAGAGGGATACAGAGGCCAGATTTGGGGATTGGGATAGGGCGCTCACTGTACCAAGTGGTTGAAATGGTGGCGTGAGCTCTCAATTGTTAAAAATTTTGTGAAATGAATTATTTCTCTCAAAGATATGTGTCGGTAGTAAAAGTTTTTGAAACCGATTCGGCAGTGAATGTGTTTTCACGAAATTTTTTTGGCAGTGATTAAGTTTGAAAATGTTATAGCTAGCACTAATACTTTTTGGTATAGTGCAGATTGTGAAATGTACTGCGACCACGGAAAATTGTCAGGTTGTGAAAATTTGAAAATGAGACAACATAATGGTTCTAGGTATCGATGACATGTTTGTCAATGCTATTGTGTTGGAAAGCGGGTAGTTGGAAATTTCGATATAGGAACAAGAACTATTAGAAAGGTCTAGAATACTGAACTAGTTAAGCCAGATAGTAGTTTCAGCTCTAGTGCTAAGTAAGGGAAAGTAGTCTGAGAGCTTGAATAGGAAATGCTCAGATGAAATAGACGAGCAGATGCTCGAGGCAATAAGACCTGGTGTGCAAGTGTGCACGGGGTAGTGTCCCTAGGCCATAAGACCGGTGATACTTAGCATTAGGTGAGATGCTGATTGGCATGATGACTTTAGACTAGTATGTCTATAGTACCTCTTAAGTCTGGCAAAACATTCATTATACCAGGTGATAGGTGAGATGCATGCCTAAGTCCTGAGGATGATTTCCTAGGTGGTGAGGCTAGAATCCCCAATGTTATGGTAATAGATTGAGTCGAAAGGCCAATATATGTTAAGCCGAGAGGCTGAATGAGTCAGGCAGTAAGGCCTGCATGACCAAACACTGTGAGGATGGACCATCGGGTCCTGTGTTTGAATACTATACCTGGGTACAAGATGAATGAGATAGTTGTTTGAATATTAGGGTGCATGCTAGGTAAGCATGCATAGAAAGGGAATAGACTAGATGTCTAGAAATTTTTCCAAGATTATACGATCAAATTTCGAGGACGAAATTTAAATTAACGGGGGGAGAAATGTAATACCCTAATTTTCATAACTCTTATAAACATTGTATTTTGGAAAATAATTACTAAAATACAAAGGTGAATATGTGTCTCAAATGATTATAATCTATTGATTATAATTTTATCCAAGTTTCACTAGGAAATTAGTGGACGAATGGATGGATTTGAGACTACATATTTAGGACAATAAAATGTGACATAATTAACACATTTAATAATGGTTAATTTATGACTAAAAGAAGCAAGTTCAAGGTAAGTTCTTGAGTTTTGGTCTTTAAATTCATAGTTAGATTGTGATTTGATCTTGAATCTTCAAGAATAGTTTTCTTTTCATGTTTTTGAGGTTAAAAATGAGTTTATTTCGAAAATTTGATGGAAAATATGGTGGAACAAAATTCTTGGAAGTTGAAGATCAAAGTAGCGAAATTCTGGTAAAATGTACGGTTGGGAGTTTTTCTGGAGTCAGCAACGTTGAGGCTATGATTTTATGAACAAGATGAAGTCATTAAATTCTGAAATTGTTTATGGCTAAATTAGACATCCGGAGATTTCTAAATATACCTAAGTTGTAGTATTTTGAGTTCTGTACAAGGAGATACAAATCCTTGAAGTTAGGCTACATTTTCTGGAATAAAATCTGGGCAGTGTTGAGAAAATGAAAACTGGGAATGATTCTTGGTGTTCTAGGTTCTTAGAATATTTTTTCTTGAAAATAGACATGCCAAGGGTCATGAATAATTTTACATATCCTCATTTCGATTTTTTTAGAATTAATTATGATTTTTAAAAGTTGTTGAAAAATCTGCCCATAAATGCTGAAATGACGTTTTTAAGAAAATGTAAGGGCAAAATTGTAATAACAAATCCACCAAGGGTAGAAATGTCAAAATAGGTGGAGATATCCTTTTTTGATATTATTCTAGGAAATATGATATTAATTATAAAATCATGGAAAAGGAAATAATCCGACGATAATGTATAGGATATCCGGGAAGTCCGGAATCAGATTCAATGGTCGGGCATGTTGACCATTACACGGTGAAAGGTACGTTCACGTACTAATAACTTTAACTACGATGTGTCTTGTATGCTTATATGTGATAGGATGTTTCATAGAGTCATGGACTGGACTATGTCTTGGGTCATGTACCGTGGCTAAGACTTTGTCTTAGGTCATTGTTTATGCATTCAGCTTTATGCGGGTTATAGTCTTGATAACGCCGTAAGTTTGTGTTCCTAGCGCTGAGGATACGAGGGGCCATCGTGACACTAGTTTGTGCAAACGTCGATAACATTACATGTGTTGTGTGCTATGTTTTGTTGTATTGTTAACATTACATCTGTTGTGTGCTAAGTACTATTGTAACCTTATATTTGTTGTGTGCTATATATGGTTGATGCTGAAATGTAAGGAATCTCTGTCATATATACTGTTCATACTTTTCATATGAGGTTAACTGTTACCTGAGGTCTGATGGGTATTGGACCTCAGATTTGTCTAAGGTTCAAGAAAGGAACCAGGATCCAAGAAGGCACCGATGGACAATGCCGAAAAGAGGCACTGAGAGATGAAGATGGGAAGAGGCACCGGTCAAAGCAAATGCCAGAAGAGCTACATCAGAGCATTCTTTCTGGCAAGAATCTGACAAGGTTATTTCAAACCATTTGGTGCCGAAGGCAGGGCTAATCTATGTGGTTCAGTCAATAAGTGGCCGTGAAAAACGAGGAGACTTCCACTAGACACCTACCTGGCCAATAGGTTTGATTGACTGAGTTGAGTTTTATGCCCCAAGTCTACCTCAGGCTTGGTTGAAGATTGTATAGTTACATGTAGGAATTGTAATTATACAAAGCTCTGTAGTATTGTATCACTTGAATATTCCTTCGGGAAGTTTTTAATATACCAGCTTATGCATGGGCATTTTATATCAGTTACTCATTGTCCAAATGTAAGCGCATGCTCTCCATTTCCGCATTACTCTGAATGGTAGCACCTCAAACTCTGTCGAATTTCTTAAAACTAAGTGTCAACCGACACAATTTGAAGTATGGAATTTGGGGTGTTACAACCTCCTTACTAATAGGGGTTAGGTTTAGTGGAAGGGGCTAGTCTCTCACAACGTAGCGAACCAAGGTTTGAATCCCTGCTGAGAGAGGTGCTTACACTTAGTGCCCGACAATGCCTCAAATAAGATTGTCTTTAATTGGAGGATACCTACTTAGCCCCCAAAAAAAAATAACAAAAAAAAAGACCTCATTTGAATATTGAGCTTAATAGAGGCAAATTTTGAAATTTAAAAGTATCAATTTAAATTTGAGTATTTTTCAACCTTGCAAATAAAAGTAACTTTCTCAAATACTCCTTCCAATCTTTTTTGTAAATAAAATTCTTTTACATAAAGATGGTCAATATAAGTAACAATATATATTAGTCCAAAAATTTAATGCATTTTTTTTTCATGTCTACCCTCAATTAAATTACAGGCCTCTCTTATCTATTTTTCTCACTCACTCTCTCTATCTCTTTTATCACTCATTTTGTCTTTCACCACTTCTACATAAACAAGGGTATTTTAGGAAAATAAATTGTATTTTTTTCTACATATTTATTGTCTTCAACTTATTTTAACCAATATTTTAATCTGCATAATTTGGGTAGTTGTTTCTTATAAAATAAATCGAAGGGTGTATAATTTTTTATTTAACCTAAAAATTACTTAAAAGTTCAGGTTCTTCTTCCCTTTGATAAGTTTGTCGTCTTTAAATCCCACACTTAGGCTATGTTTGGTTTGAGGGGAGGGGACGGGAAGAAATTTTTTGACCAAATAACCCATGAGAAATTTTAAAAATTACATAGCTTTTTGCATCACTTTCCGCAAATTAACTTTGTAAACATGTCACATCATGTGCATATCTGACTTTTCACACTAGTGCGGGGTACCTCCCTCCCTCACCTCCAACTAAACATAGCCTTAGTGTGTGTTTGGCTATTTTGAAAAAATTACTTCTCGAGGCAAAACCTTGGTTTTGCAAAAAAATGTTGTCAAACACTTTTAGAAAGGAAAACAGTTTTTGTTTTTGCCAAAACCATAGTTTTGGAGAAGCTGATTTTTCTCTCTCTTCCTTTTTTCTCTTTCCTTTCTTTGTTTTTTTTTTCCCAAAATCTGTGTTCCTTCCGTCTTTGTTGTTTCCATCTCCCTTTTGATTCCCTCAATCAAATTATCCATATATCCCTTCATCTAAATCTCCATTTCTTTCTCCAACCCTCATCCATGGATTTGAACTCTACAAAACAGAGTCGAGATACCCAAGCTTGAAGATCATTCACCACCACTCGATTTTCTCACCAGACTTACTTGCGAGCTCGTCTCTAAGATATTTTCAAAGCTTCCCACTTCGTCTTTGATCAATTTCATGTATGTTTGTCGATCACGGTGATCCTTGGCACAAGACCCTTCGATTTCTCGTCATCTCTATACATCACCAAGAACAACCAATGCTTAATCTTTCACTGCGACAATCCAATTAGAAGTCAAAATTTATTACTCCTTCGATCTTAAATATAAGATAAAGTTAACTTTTTTTAAGAGATTAAGAAAATTAATTAAATTACTTTAGAATATTTATATTTAAATTTTTTCCTCAAACTAATTAATTTGACTAATTAACTGATATATAATCTAAGGATACATATCATATAATATGATTAAGTAACTTATTTAGTTTTCTTAATCTTTTTAGAAAAAGTCAACTCGCCTTTATATTTAGGACCAAAAGAAGTGCTTATTTCAATCTAAAATATAGTATTATTTTGCATAATTACTGTTTACAAATGATTTTAGTCTATACAATTTATTAGTACATATATGTTTGAGCTTTTTTTATCATGTTAAATAATTGACAAATGTTATAATTTTAATTTTGTAGATAAATTTATTAAAATTTTGGATTTATTTTGAAATTTAATGTTAAAAATATTTAAAATAAAATATTATCTATATGCAATTATCACAAAAGCTAATGTCATTTTGGGTTATTTGAGTATGGAAAAACTATTATGATAATAATAATATATAAACATTATCATTTTATCAAAATCACTTTTTTTCACATAATCTATTATGATCAGAATCTATTCTGAAAAAGTACTTTTACAACTTTTTCTCTATAAGCTATTTTTCCAAAGCTAATACAAACACTCTTATAACAATATGGGTTAAAATCACAATGTTTTACAAAAAAAAGGAGGAAATAGATTTTTTAAAATAAAAAAAAAAACAATAAAGCGAGAAAGCAAAAAAGCACGATGGAAGGATATATATGAAGCATTTTTAGTGGTTCTCAATATGGCTTCCACTGTTGATGACATTTGATGTAACTGTATGGAGGTTTTTGTTTGATTGATTGATTTTTTTCTTTTTGGCCTTTGGAACAAAAGGTCAGAGAAAGCCGTCTTAAATATAAAAGACATCCTTAACTTACTATTACCTCCTGAAATGAGAGCAAATCCCAGGAGGGAAAATTTAATACGACACTTCAATACAATATTCTATGCACAATAGAGAAATTTGTTGTTTGCTTCTACCACTAGGTTTCAAATATAACTAGCCGTTTTGTGTTCTATAGTTTGTCAAGAGTTAGTATTCCATTAAGTCCTAAACGTAGAAACTAAATGACTAATTTATAAAGCTTTAAAAGAATAGTTAAGTTAGTTATTTATTTAGAAAAAATATATTCATTCCTCTAAAGTATCTTTTTTTTTTTTTGGAGTCATGTAATTCATAAGGATAGTTTAAGAAAAATATTACTCATTCAGTTCCTTTTTATAAGAGAAATTTTCTTTTGGCATGCCATGTTTCCTATTATAAGAGACCATTAGAGTTTATCTCAATGTTTTTGTTAATTTCTCATTGATTATACCCTATTTAATTACTCATATTGCTCATACCATCATTATACTTAATTCTCACCACGCACTCTCTCTTTTGGTATCTTTGGCGAACACACACCCAAAAACAAAAAAACAAAACTTACAATTTTTTACATCTTTATTATTTCCAACTAATTTTAACCTACTTTTTGAACAACATGATTCAGTTGATTGTATCTTATAAAAAAGAATGGAAGGAGTATAAATTTGGGAAACAAATCATGTGAGGATTGATTATTTAATTGTTAAACAATCAACGCTGGTTGACTTAACGACCTTGGAAAATTTGCAAAATTTTGAAAACTTCATGTATACTTTTGCACAATATTTTCACTAACATGTTTGTTAAACGATCAACATTAGTTGACTTAACAGTCATGACATTTTTGCACTTTTTTGAAACCTTAATGTGCACTTTTGTACCCAAAGAAACTTTATGATGTTAGGTGGTATGGAGAATACTTCATGAGTAAATTTGCACCTTAATCCTTTTTAATTTTAAATTTATGCAAATAACTTTTATATAGCTATCAATTATAACCTTATTTAACTAATTAAGAATATCATCTCAAGAGTTGTGACTACATCTATCTTAAAATTTAGTGATCTACTTCTAGGTCAAAATTTTAGAAGCTATTGGCATAAAAATTGAAAAACATAACCAACAAGCATCGGTCCTAATAGAAAGTGCTTTGATCGTTTGAACACAAAGTCTCAGAATTCAAATCTGCAAGTATGCAAAAAAGCTTTTAGGAGAGCCACCATAAATTAGGCTTTTAGGAGAGCTACCCTCAATGGTTTACTACACAGTTATTAAAGAGAAAATTAATGGCAAAAATGGATTATGCAAATTTAAAAGTTTAAGGGATCAACCTAGTAGTCAAGTTTTAAAAGTTAAAAAGTGATCTGATAATCAAGTTCATAAAATTAAAGAAGTTTATGCAATTTAATAACTTGGCTTGAGCTGCCCAAAATTAATTACTAAAAAAAAAAACCATATATAATCTCTAATGGCCTGGCCTGGTGGTATTAATGAAGACATAAAATTTCGCCCCACTAGTCCGCTGTGAAGTTGCAGGTCACTGAGGATTGTGTGGTCACTCTCATGTTTCATTTTTAAATATTTGTTACTCTTTCATCAATCTGTACTCATTTGGTAATTCTGCCAAAATACTTTCCTCCTCGAAACCCCAACTATCCCTCCCACTTATAACACAACTCATCTACAGATAGGGCTATATATATATATATATATCACTGAACCGCTTCACATCGATCTTATCTCCTCAAAGAGAAGAGCTTAGGCACATTAAAATTAATACATGTAACTATATGAATTAGGGTTAAATTGTTGTATAATTATGTTGTATATATACATGTAAAAGTAAGTAGTAATAAGTTTTTTCTTTTGTAATACGTACATAGTTTTCCAATACCAGATCAAAATGGCTTTCTTTTTCTCTTAAGCTACTTTTTCTTCCCATTCTCTCTCTCTCTTCTTCTATACCCCGTTGGGTCCCAAAAGAAATACCCTCATTATACAAAGCTTTCTTCTATACTGATATAAACTTGTCTATATATACAAGACGATTGAGCCCGGTACCTGAGGGGTCCTGAAAGAGAATAAACTGCTTAAAGGCTTTTGCTTTCAGCAAATTGTTGAGAGCTACACCTGTTCTTAGCTTTCTTCTTCTTCCTCTTTTCCTATTGTTCTTTCCTTGTTTCAACCAAAATCTATTGTTTCCTTCTTCTCTAGGTTAATTAAGAAGCTTGTAGCAGAAACATGTCGAGCTGCAACATGGACGTTGGTTCTGAGCAACTATGCTATATCCCCTGCAAATTTTGCAACATTGTTCTTGCGGTATACATATTTTCTAATTTTCTCTTATTTCTATTCAGTTTCAGATCTGTTTTCCCTTCAGGTGTTGATCCATCTGGTCGATCTATCTCTTATTTTTCTGAAAAAAATACCTAATAATCATCATCATGTTTCATTTACACACAAAGTGCTGATTCCTTAATTTTCCTATATATTTGGGGTTTCTTTCTTGTTTTTTCTTTTCTTTTTTGTCTGTGAAATCTATCTTAATGTTTCCAATTTCTCTCTTTCTGAGGGCTTCTTCTTCCTCCTCCTCGTTTTTCTCTTACAGTCCGGTCTAAATCCATAGCTGGACTTTTATTTTTCTTTTCTTTCTTCTCACTTTTCCTTTTGCAGTCAAAGAAAAAAGTCATAAAACATACCTGATGAAAGTCCTCAAGTGCTCAAACCCAAAGACATACACATACTCACAAACTTTCTCTGTCTCAGCTAATTTGATTAGGGCACGTAAATGGATCATGATGAATTATAGCTTGTAGGGTTTATTATTGTTGCTTTTGGTAATATCGCTTATAGTACTCCCAGGTTTTCTTTCTCTTGCAACTTCCTATTTCAGGGTTTTCTTTTCTTATACCTAAATGACTATAGTAGACAAACCAAGAAGCTGCATAATCTTCTTTCTTCCATGTCTCTTCTTGTTTATGATCACGATGAGATCTGGATTTTTTTTCTATCTTTTTTGCTTTCTTTGAACTGCCTGAGGGGCTTTCTACTTACCAATCTATGGAATAATAATATAATATGGTGTAAAAATTATAAATGTTAATATGTGCAGGTTAGTGTTCCATGCAGTAGTCTGTTTGACATCGTGACTGTCCGATGTGGTCACTGCACCAATCTATGGTCCGTGAACATGGCCGCCGCATTTCAGTCACTGTCATGGCAACAAGTTCAGGTAACTTGAGTTTTCTCAGCATATTTTTTGGGCGTCCCTGTTCTTTCTGTTACTACTAATTAATAACTAATTATATATATTTAACTCTGTGAAATATACTACATGTCTAGGGATTATTAATTTTTGAGTCCTATATCTATCTACTTAGGTTCTTAGAGGTTCTGGGTGTTATTCTTTTGAGAAAACCGATGCTCTTTTATCACGCAGAGAGGCAGCTTCTGTTTGTTTGTTTCTGTAGGCTTTAATTAATCGTTGAGAAGTTCAAAGCATGTCTAATACTTTCAAAAATAAGTTTTTTTACCTAATTATGAGTATAAAGGATGTAGGCGTCAACTTGTTAATATTGTCTAAAACTAAAGAAATTTTCTAATTCATTTTAAATAAATGCATTTTTTAGAAAAGAATGTATAATTAATAGTCCATCTTCTTTAAGAAAAATTACTTGTATACTACTACTATACAAGATCGGAGACACTACACCTGTAATATTAAGTGAGGCCAATTAGGGTGTCTGAATTTATTGAAAAAAATAGGGTAACTGAAAACCCTAGGTGTTTAATGTTATAGCCATACCTGCAGCCGCCATAAGAAACACCTAGCTATTTTTTGCTTTTTGATGTTAGCAGTTTATAGTAGATCAGAGTCAGAGACTGTCCTAACTCTTCAAGGCAGGCAAAGTAGGGTTGGTTTTTTAAGGCTCCTTTATGTTAAAAACATTAAAAACTTGATTTGACTGGCCCAACTACGTTGTTCCTAGGGTTTCAACATCTTTATTATCCTCCTTTTTATATTTATTATCCTCTGGGTAAACCACATTTTACCCACAGCTAGATAGATAGATACATAGATCCCTCAAATCGTAGCCCTTTATTTGAACCACTGTCATCTGGGTTTTATGTACCTCATCCATATATGAAATGTTGCCTTCTAACTTAAATATTTCAGTTCTTTAAAGCTGCCGCTATTTCTCTCACTCTGATCTGATCACATTATCTTTTCCTGGGGTGTAAAATGTCAATTTATCATATGTTAAATGTATAGCAAGCGAAGTCTAAATTTTTTTATTATATTTATAAAAATATCATCCATCACATTTAGACTTTATCCTCTACATCAGGTCTAAAAAGGCAGTCTAAAAAAACTAATTTTATATTAGTATAAATCATGACACATTTTAAACCCTATAAAATACACACACAAATTTAGTTGTTACGAAAAGCTTAGAGATTTTTCTTTTTTATATCTCTCCGGCTTCCTGATGAGATTCATTCCTTTCTTGATTCAAAGGATGTAATTTGAACAAAACCTTGAAAAATAGTGTAGACTAAAGTAAAAATTCATTGGAATAAGCATTTTTTTTAAAAAAAAAAAAAAAAAAAAAAAAAAAAAAAAAAAAAAAAAAAAAAAAAAAAAAAACCAATAAACTATAGGTTTATGTTACATTTTGTTTCTTTTTTAATGAAATTTTGATTTAATTTTGAGTTTCAGACTTCTGGGTTATCCAATCCAGAGTACAGAATTGAGACTGGTTCGTCTTCCAGAAGCAACAATAGGATTGCAATGAGAGCCCCCACCACCACACGTAATTCCACTGAGGAAAGAGCTGCGACTAGGCGTGAGTATATTAATTCATTTACTTATCAACATATTTAGATATTATAAATATATAAAATATATAGTTTCTGAAGAATTACTATATTTAAATTTCTCTTAATTATAATCTGATGAGCTGTTATTATCTTTTACAGCTCCCGAGAAGAGGCAGCGCGTACCTTCTGCATACAATCAGTTCATAAAGTAATATAACCAGTTAATTATTAAAATCTACTTATTAATTATTATATTTCAATAAGCTTCTCAGATAAAATCATCAAAATATATAATTGAAATGTCACTGTTTATATGCAGAGAAGAGATTCAGAGGATCAAAGTCAATAACCCAGATATCAGTCACAGGGAGGCATTCAGTACTGCTGCAAAGAATGTAATTTAACATGCATTTAGTACTATCTAAATATATATATATATATAGTTTAATTTAGTATCTTTTTTTTTTTGTTCATCTGCTTTGTGAGGTTGCTAATATCTGAAAATTATTGCACTTTAATTAGTGGGCACATTTCCCTCACATTCATTTCGGGTTGATGCTGGAGACCAATAATCAAGCTAGGATTGGAAATGTAAGTACGTCCATGAATTTTACAAACAATTGAAAATTTATTTGAACAAGTAATTGCATGCCAAGTTCCAACTAAATATTTTTCATTTTTGATTTATTCATACGATTAAACTTACATGCATGGTTTCTTACATTATTTCTGCCATTATGTGTGTGTGTGACATGTGTACAGAAAATTATTTTCTAAAACTCAATCATGTGATGTTGAATTGCAAAAACGTGAAAATTTTGCTTGTGTTATGCACGTTGAAAATTGATTTTACAGGTATAAAATGTAATATAACTGATGTTTTTTTTTCTTGGCTTTTTCCTTCTTCTGGAACTGAAGTAATGCATTCAGGAAATTCGGAGAGGCATTTGATATCCAGAGCTGCACTACATATGTTTGAACAAACAATGGTTCAATCTGATCTTCATTAATTTCATCAGCTATATTTGAGTCTGTTTCAAACCAAACAATGCTCTAACTTTATGGTTGTGTACTTTAAAGGGCAATTAGTATTTTTCTTCGTCAAATGTACCTGTAATTCCTTAGTACTAGATCGGTGGAATGTTAATTTTTGCATAAATTTAAGCAATGATGCTGCTTTCCATTTTCATTCTCAAGTTTATTTTGTTTTCTTCTTGCAAATTGAGATAGTGATGAACTTAAATTTCATACATATAAGGCTATACTAGACAGTTTACATTAAGTCCTTAATTAATTACTAAATGTTTTAAACTTAAATCGAGAATCATAAACTTGAGGTAAATTCTACCAAGTGTTTTTTTTTTTTTTTTCGGATCGTAAAACCACAAAATATAGATAATAGTGATTGAATTAAAGGATTAATGAAACAATGTAATGATATATATATTGGTGATGTAACGATAATTTTAGGTATGAGCCCGAAGGTAAACATATATAGTAGCAAGACAAAGTGTTTTGTTTTTGGTTTTTTAAAGAAAAAGTTGTCTCCTGCACTTGGCTAAGTTGATCATCAGTGTATTGAGCCAGTTCAAGGTTGAAAAATCATTTGTACTACAGGAGCAACGATAAAAAATAGATTATTTTTAAAAGACGTGTTTATCTCCTTAAAATACCCTCTTTAACTATTTGCATTTGAAACTACCTCTTGATGAAAATCCCTTTAATAAGTGTAACCAATATAAATAGTTTAGGAATAGAATTATAAATTTGGGAAACAAAATAGATTAAGATATTATTATTATTTTTGTCTCCGTTAATTAATGGATAGTTTCATAGCTTTAATTAACTATTTGTTCATTCTCTCTCTCTCAAGCACACCCAGTGCTCTCTCTCTCTCTCTCTCTCTAAACAATGGTGTTTTTAAAAAATAATTTTCATTTCTTAATTAACTTCTTGGTATAAGTAATTTGATTATTTGTATCTTTTAAAAAAAGAATTTGGGAGTATAGTGGGCAAAAATGTCCACAGAATTTTCTTTCACATAGAACTGACAATTTCCCTGACTACTGTACTACATTAGTGAAAGAGGTTTCCATATTTATATGATGGAATTTGGTTTGAAATATGCCAAACATGATTGTATTAGGAATAATTCCTTTCGAGTTCATTTCCCACGTAGTCTGAATTCCTTGGTACCAAGCATAGCATAGTACGGGGTACAATTTGGTGTGCAAACAAGTCATTTATTTCAATTCAAACCAACATGTAATCTAAAATTTAATGTGATTTATATTATTAATCCAAGCAATTAATGAACAGTGCACTTCATTCTTGATAGCACACAAAAAGGCTAAAATATACTTTAGTCCTTTAAGTTTACGTGATGTATACTTTTGACCTCTTAATTTTATAAAGGATAGTTTTGGTCATATAATTCTAACACCATTAATGTTGTTAATAGAAAAAACTGACGCAATAAATTCAAATAATGATTTTGTAATTAAATGCTATTAAATTTAAATTTAAAATATGTGTAAATTAAAAAAAAATCTAAAAATCTAATGCAGCAGTTAATATCAAGACCTTGATTGTATTAAAAAATGAGTTTAATAATCTAAATATCAAAACCTCGATTTCATTTGCCACGCCTCAATTTCTCGATTTATTTTAGTTTAGTAATCTAAATATATTATATTATAAAATTAAAACTTAAATATGTTTTGTCAGCTGTACAGATGACACTTGAGCTTGTTGTGTCAACATTTTCTGTTAGCAACATTAACGATATTAAAAATATACTTTATAAAGTTAAAGGACCAAATATACTTCATGTAGATTATAAGTATACTTTATCCCCGCACACAAAAATAGTGAATTTATACTCATCTAGTCATATTTATGAGGCATTTCTAACATGTTTCACATAGACTAAGAAAAACCTTAAACTTTAAGCTTGCCATAAATTTAACAATTTTCCAACTTTTACCTTATTAAATATATATTATACCCATGAGAACAAGGTCAATACAATAAATGAATGATAAAATTATACATTTATATGAAAAGTTTCTCTCTCATCTTATTAATAGGACCAAAAATTTTATTCTCTCTATGTCCTATAAATAGGAACTGAGGATCAGTTTGTAAGAAAAATATTTGGCCAATACATATAAAAAAAAAACCCCAACTTACAATTTAAATCACAACCTTTATTGAAAAGGAATTTCTGGACCACCATGTGCCATAATGGCATCCCATGAATCTCCATGAAAGTAATAAACATGGAGTATTCAATTTGCAGGTTGCTTTGTCACACTTTGATGTACTATAAATGTTATGTCTATTGTTCTACGTCAAATTCTTTGCGAAGAAATCTCATCCTTCTTTTACATGCATTTCTCTCTAATTAGTTTCTTCATGTTGTTATTGAGGTTTTTCATTGTGAATTTCATGTGCAACTTTGAAGAAATAATTGTTGTCATAGTGAGGTCTTATTTGCTGTTTTGGATCAAATTTTGTAATCTGAATCTGATTCAATATAATTCTGCTGAATTTGTTGCCTCTTGAATTGCTAGAAATTGTTTTGCTGCTTTTGTGATAAATATGAATACATGAATCCAATGTTACTTGTTGGTTCTACACTTTTCTAGAAGCTGAACCAAACTCATTTTTGAATCCTCACCTAGTTCTAAGCTGGTTCCTTGCAAAATAGTTGATTTTTTTGAAGTTGAAGGAAAAGAGTATTCTTGTTGCCGTAAGTTCGTGGACCATAATTGAATGGGTGACTGTAACTGTGGGTGATGTTTTGAACTAATATTGGATATAAAGTATATTTGTTTCTTGATAATATTGGATATAAAGTATTTATTTGAATACTTGATTTGTGCTTGGAGTTCGAATTTTTTTTTCATGTTACTAGTTTCCTATGTTTTTGAATTCATCCTTCTACACTCTATGGCTTCATGGTTTACCATTATTGATTCAAGTGTTTTTAATCTAGTCCTTGAAATTTATCTTCACTATAAGCTGAATAACTAAGTGACTATTTTTTTGTTTTTCATAGGATTTGGATCCAGTAACTTCAACCATTGAGTATTGTTGCACAACAGCTGGTTCATATGCAAATCTTGTTTATTTTATGTTTAGATCAAGCATTAATTTATACTTCATGTTTAGATCAAGCATTAATCTATACTTCATGTATGCATCCAAGTTGTGCATGTTTATCTATAATGATGCTGCTATTTTCCTTTTAATACTAAAAATTGTTGTGATTTCCGGTAGTGGATTCATTTTTTCTTGCTTGTGATGATGCCTAGCCAGTTTGTGTGCTCTAATTATAAGTGGCATAAGTATGCAAAATCTATTTCTATTGTGCCTATGTTTGATAACTTGGGTAACTCATTATTGAAATGCTATAATAAAACCTAAGTTTAGATTTGTAATATGTTTGATTCTAGCATTTCCTTCTGTCTCTATTCCTACCTTTTGATTTTCCCTTACCGTAGCTTTTAAGCGTTTTCTATTTTATTTTATTTTTTATGGTTTTGAATCCTGATCTTTGATGGCGGTCAGATTTGGGTTTTTTTTTAAAAATTAAAAAAAAGTGGACTTACGACGTCTAATTTTATTAATTAGACACCATAAGTCAGACTTATGGCGTCTAATTCCTAAAATTAGACGCCATAAGTCAGAACTTACGGCGTCTAATTATTAAAATTAGACGCGGTAAGTTTTACCTACTACACCTCCATATAGGCATCCCACGGAAAAAGGACGTCAAATATGCAAAAAAATAGGACGTCATAGCCCTATTTTGTAGTAGTGAGTATTTTGTTGAAGAAGAGCTACAAAATATGATTAGCTAGTCATCTTTTATGGAAAGAATCGCTAGCGCAACTTATTTTTCTGCTTTTTTCTTAATTTTCATTAATACACAAAATGGTATTTACAAAATTCCTAATCCATGTCGGTAAATATTAAAACCAACATAAATGAGGAAAAACTATAAAATTAGAGACAAAATGAATTAAAGTCTAATATCTATGATCAAAATGTAGTAATTTTTCTATTTTTTGTTAGGATGCATGTATCCATGCCCTCAGGGGCGGATCCAGAAAATTATAGAAGGGGGCACAATTGGTGGGGGATTCGTGGGTTCGAGGGGCAGCGCCCCCAAATTTTTTTTTTTAGGAAAATTTTAAATGCATTAAAAAACAAAAGAATATAAACAAGAAAAGAAAAGAATATCAAAAAATATTCATGAAATCAAGTGAATACTGATGATATGATCAGAGAGGCAATTATTTTACAAACCTATCATTTAGAGAAAAGTAAGGCTAAGTGATGTTAGAAATGCAGCTACATAAATTACAATGAAGAATGGACACTCAATAAGTTCAAGTATATATATTTTAATAACAAAAATATATTACAATAAAAATAATTACAATGTCATCCTTCTAGGCCTTATTTTTTGAAATTACATCATAATTATCTTATTATCAATGACATCAAATACATCATAATTTTAATTCCCTTATTTTTTTTTATAAAAAAAAATCATCATAGTTTAAGGGGGCACTTACCCCCTTCTCATACACTTGCATCCTTCTATGCATGCCCTCACTTTGCTTGTTATAAATTGGGAAATAAAGTATGATTGTGATGTGTGTCTATTTTTTTCTCTCTGTTTTTTTTTTTTATAAGTTGTGTGTTCACATTGCTTGTTACAAAAATAAAAAGGCTAAGATGCAACTTTACCCTAGAAGTAACCACTTAAGAGTATTGGTATCTGAAAGTTTTTCAAAAAATAATTTTATCTCATAAATGTTAAAAAAGAAATAAATTCACCCTAAGTGTTAAAAATTAGGGACAAAATTACTACGTTTCAATTATTTCCAAAACAAAATTGCTAATTGGAAAACTTGAATATGCCTAGCATTCATAAGTGATTATTTCCAATGCAAATTTTCACTTTAACCCAAATAAAAAATAATAAAAAGCATCTCAAAACAAACCTGGAGAAAGCAAACGTTGAAACGGGGTTTTGGTTTCAACAACGTTAACACAAGGCTGTTTGGGGTTTCCACGTCACGTTAGGCTTTTGGAATCTTGGAGGGTTTGCTGTTGCAGGTGCGCAGCAGCGGTAGAGAGGCTGCGTGCTTCTTTCTGACTAAGTTCTGTAGACTGAAATGAATGCAGAATCTGACAATTAGAATCTGAAACGTCAAAGTCACATCAATATTAATTTCTTTTCTTTTCCATGGTCATTTCATTCACATATCTCTCACACACACAACACAACAATTTCATCTTTGCATTGAAGTTAGTGAGCGTGGACGCTTCTTCTAAGGAATTACTATTATTTTCTGCTTTCATGTTCAATTCCATCTCTCCTCTCTCTTCATCCAATTTTTGATCAGTTTTCTTTTAAGTGGGCCTCACAAAATGGCTTTGTTTAAAATTCCTAGCAATTTCTTCGCCATTGTCATTGTCATTGTCGAGCCATTCAAATTATTGTGTTTCCCATTGTGATATATATACACGAAATTGAAAAAGAAGAGTTTGGGTTATTTACAGGAAGAATGGGAGAAAAATCTTCATAAATACTGTCTCTGAACTTTAATATAAGATTTAATTTATTGTACAATTTGCCTTATTACAAATTAGATCTTATTTTAAAAACCAAAAGTAATATGAGAATTTTAAATCAGGATTATGAAATAGTTTAAGGGTTAAGGTGCAAAAAACTTATGAGGCTTTTACCAAAGTATATCTAACACCACGTATTTTTCAGAGGTATAAAAATACCTATCAACATTCAATATCAGGGCAAAAATGTAAGAATCACTAAATATCGCATAATACTATTACATATGCATATACAAAAGTAGTGTGTCGATCCCACCACAAAAAGTAACAATATTAGGTTATATATATTTAATGGTTCTAACATTTTTGCTTTCGTTTTGAATGGTCATGAATATTTTTGTAGCTCCAAAAAGTATAGATGCTAGATGCACTTTTGGTAAAAGCTAACAAATAATTTTGCATCTTGACTAATAGTTTAATTATTATCATGTTTTCAACTATTGGTTTGGGATTAATGATTTTCGTAAAATTGCTTAAAAACTATTAATTTGAAAATATAAAATAACAATAGTTTAATAAATAATAATTTTAACTTATCAAATGACAACAATAATTAAGAGATAATAACATGCATTTCTAGGCAAAATATGTGATGAGAGTCCCAATGGAAAATCTGGGATGAGCAAGAATATAAAATATGAAATTATCCGTGAGAGTCTAAATCTCCCATATTTTCTAGGCAAAATGATGCATAACATGCATTTCCCAAAATGAATGAGTCGTTCAATAGCCAATATATATGTTATATCTTTTTTTTTTTTGTCAACAAAGAAAATCTATTAATGAGAAACCCACAAAAGTGACGGTTACAAAGAGGTAAAGCAAAAGCAACAATCGAGAGAAAACATAACAAAGAACAAGAAGGAACAATACAAATCCAAAAACAAATACAACAAAAACAAGCAAATACAATAGAAGGAAACACAACAAAAAAGAAACAACAAGAAGACTAGGGAAAAAAAATCAGCCACCATCTAAAGAAGAATTGGTATGCGAAGGATTATCAGCTCCAACATAAGTTGTCTGAGCCTTTAGGGTTAGAAGAGATAATAAAGCAGGTGTTGGTCGCGAAACCCACCCCATAGGGAACACCTCTTTATAAGCATCAACTGCTAGAAGATCCGTAGCACTGTTGCTCCCTCTCGGGGTGAAGGATAAGGAGAACCCAACCTTAGAAGACAGAAGACAAATAATCTCCTGGATAATACTTCTACACCTCCAATCATACAAATCTGGTGACTTTGCCTGAACACAAGTCAGCAAAGGGAGGCAATCAGATTCAAATACTACTTTATCATGCTCAAGGTCAACAGCTAGAACTAAGGCCTTTTTTAGCGCCAAGGCTTTGGTCATAAAAGCATAAATGGATTTAACTTTATCCATAAAACCCCATCTGAAAAAGCCCACATGATCGCGGCAAATCGCCCCTATAGTAGCATTTATCTCATAAGGTGAAAAAGCTCCATCACAATTAATTTTAAGGCTATCAAAGGCAGGGAGACCATTTAATGCCAGGACTATCACAGCCCCTCGACAAGAAAGGATCCCCAATCCCTGTCTTATAGTTAGCCCAAAACTCAAAATTACTCATCCTAGCCAATTCAATAACATTACCCGGGTTCGGTTGCCTATGGTCAAAAATCAGTGCATTCTAGCTTTCCAAATAAACCACAGAAGCCAGCATATCAAAGAAAGATCCTGCTTGCTAATCAGAGGCGTACCTGTTGTTGGAATCCACCAAGCATTAAAGTTAGATATACTTGAAGCATCAACTCTAATGCTTAGCGAGCAACCAAACCAGATACACCGAGTCCAAGGGCAATGAAAGAATCATGCTCAATAGTCTCCTCGACTTCTACAGATACTGGACATCGGTTGTCAGTGGACCTTCTACGCCAATGCAAAGTGGAATTGGTAGCAATTGCATTACTTAAAAGGCGCCATATGAACTATTGAACACGAGGGGTTACTTTAATCTTCCAAATCATGTTCCAGCAGGTGGAATGAATGACAGTCAAAGATCCCGCTCTATTAACTATGGTAGAATTCCAATCCTTCCCACAATGGTAACTCAGCTTTACCGTATACACTTCATTCTTAGCACTAGTCCAAACCAACTTGTCTTCCAACCCGTTGGTGGGGATAGGGATTTCATATATCGCCTTTTTGACTTCAGAGGGCAAGTATTGGTTAACTGGAGAAAGATCCCACTGCCCATTACTTATTAGATCACAGACTCTGCCTTCTAAGATGATTGGATCAACCGTGTTACTAGGTTTCACGGGGAAATTAACCTTAGGGACCCATGGATCATCCCAAATATTGATTGCGGTCCCATCACCAATGTCCCATCTTAGGTCTTTCTTAAGAAAGTCTCGACCATCCAAGATGCTAGACCAACACCATGAGGCCCTATAACCTTTTTCTGCACCAATAAAGCTGTCTTTAAGGAAATACACACTTTTAAGTACCCTTGCATCATTAGGCCTCATCAAGAACCTCCACGCCGTTTTAGCCAAGAGAGCATTATTCATAATGGATAGATCCCGAAAACCCATGCCCCCAGAGCTTTTGCTACTAGTCATAGACTCCCAAGCTTTCTAATGAGTCTTGCCTCCAAAGGCATTGCCATCCCACCAGAAATTAGCTATAAGGCTATTTATCTCCTTAAATGTCTTAAGAGGAAATCTGAAGCAGTTCATCGGGTAGATTGGAATCGCCTGGATAACAGCTTTTATCATTACTTCCCAGCCGGCGAACGATAGTAGGGACTGGCTCCATCCTTGAATTTTGCTCATTACACGTTCTCTGATATAAGCCAATGCCTGATGCTTAGTTTCACCCTCAAATGCTTGGAATGCCAAGGTATTTACCAGGGTCCTCTGTTTCAGGGATACCCAACAGGTCCCCCACCATACTTCTCACTACAATTGGAGTGTTAGAGGAGAAAAAAATACTGGATTTATCAAGATTAATGACCTGACCAAATAATTGCAATTACTATGACTAGCATGCATATACAATAGGGCATCATCAACAAAAAAACTGTGAGTAAGAACTAGGCACCCATTACTCAATTTAATTCCTTTAAGCCGCTTGTCATTTAGGCTCTTACTAACCATAAGAGAAAGTACCTCAGCAACAATGATGAACAGATATGGGGAAAGGGGGTCTCACTGGCGAATGCCTCTACTAGGAATAAATGATTTCACATTTTCACTAGATAGACAGATATTTAAGCTAATAAAACGAACACATTTCATAACAAGAGACACCCAATTCGTACTGAAACCAAATCGTAACAAGGCATTCTCAAGGAAGTCCCATTCAACCTGGTCATACGCCTTACTCATATCCATCTTAAGGGCAAACTCATACTTACCACTAGATTTCTTGCGGCGAAGATAATAATAAACCTCATGCGCAATAATGATGTTGTCGTGAATACAACGACCAGGGACAAAGGCACCCTGATTTTGGGAGATACAGTCATCAAGCAAAGGTCGCATCCTATTGACCATAATTTTTGAAATAATTTTATAAGAAAAGTTACAAAGGCCAATAGGGCGGAAATGTGAAACATGTTCCAGTTTATGAATCTTGGGAATAAGAGTGATGTTAGTCATATTAATCTCATCTAAAATAGAATGACTTGCAAAATTCAAGGATCATAGAACACACAGAATCACCAATTTTAGACCATGTAGAATGATAAAATTTACCAAAGAAGCAATCGGGTCCAGGTGCCTTTGTACTCCCAAGACAGAAAGCAGCAGATTTAATCTCCTCCCTTGAAATGGGTAGCAGGAGTGTTTGATTCATTTCCTCAGAGATTTTAGGGTCAATAGAGCTTAGGACAGTATCCATTGAATGTGAACCAGAGGTAGCAAAAAGATCCTGAAAATAGCAAGCAATGTTCTTGGAAATAACATCTTTTTCTATTAACCAATTGCCAGAGTCATCTTTAATACATGATATTATGTTCCTCTGTGTCCTCTTGATAGTTGAAAGATGAAAGAAACGAGAATTTTTATCCCCCGCTTCCAACCACTTGATACGGGAACGTTGCCACCAATATTGTTCTTCTGAGTCAAAAGCTCTCTCAATTGCCCCTTTAACATTCGATATAGCCCGGGAATTACTTGGATTCAGATCACCTTGGGTAAGATTAGCCAATTGAGACTTTAATTGATCAAGAAGCCTGGCATTGTTGGGAAATTCCTTTTTGCTCCAATTAATTAAATCCTTCCTACAACGCATCAAATTACCAATAAAAGCCTCAAGGTCTGTCTGGTCACAAGATGACATCGCATGCCAGCATCCTTTGCTTACTTCCAAAAAACCTCCATGAGACGACCAAATGGATTCAAATCTAAAGACCCGAGAATTCTGATGGCTCTTAGCCTGGCTTCGAATGAAAATAAGATGATGATCAGACCCCACTGGATCCACATTGAAAACCTAAAGATTTGGAAATTTCTCCCTTGAAAGAAAATTGCCAAAAGCCCTGTCAATACGTTCCCGAATGGTATCCGGGCTATCTCGATTATTACATCAAGTGAAGCAAGACCCATTGAAATCGAGATCCTCAAGGTCACAGTCAGCTACAAAGCATTTAAAATTAAGAATTTTCCTCCAAGCTCTTGGTCCACCACCATCCTTCTCATGTTGAGCTAAAATATCATTGAAGTCCCCAAGGCACAACCAGGAATCATTAATATTCTTATTGATTCTCCGAACTTCTTGCCAACACAACAATCTCTCCTTTTCATTAGGTGGGCCATAAATGAGAGTGATATAACAAGGAGTAGAGAAAGCATTAGAGGCAACTTTAGTATGAATAACATTAGGGGATGAAAAAAGAATATTAACTGTGATATCATCAGACCACCATAATGCTAGGCCTCTGCTTCTTCCCACAGGATCAACTAGCCATTCTTCATTGAAACCACATCGCTGTCTAATCTTCTGCACCACTCTTGCTTTCTACTTAGTCTCCATTAAGAAGACTAAGTGGGGTTTTTTCTAGAAGCATTCTTCCTTCAGATTTCTAGCTGTCAAGGCAACCCCAAGACCTTGACAGTTCCAGGCTAATATATTCATGGTGAACCGGTGACAAATGAAAGTGGAGCTAAATCACCAAGAGGGGGTGAATTGGAGATTTCAAAAATCTTTTCGATTTGCTCTGTTTTTTAACACTAAAAACAGAGATAAGCTAAGATGAAAGTAGAAGAGCAAGACACAAGGATTTACACTGGTTCGGTCCAATCTCTTGACCTACGTCCAGTCCCCAGACTCTATGGGATTTTCACTATCTCAATTGATTACATACTCTGTACTCAAGAGTAATTCTCACATTAGAACTTACTCCCCCTTACAAGTTGCAATCAATGAACCCAATCACCAAGTCCCCTGACTTGTGATTCTTTACAATAAGTGATTTACAATCAAGAAAATCTCTCTAAGAGTAGATAATGATAAACACTAAAGCTTGATGTATCAAAAGATACTTTACACAAGAAAACTCAAGAGTAGTTGGATACTTGAATGATTTTTGTTTTTTGCTGTCTTATTTGTTGAGAAGAATTGAATGCTGCTCTATTTATATTAAAAAAGCATTAAAGATCCGTTGCAAACTCCATTATGACCGTTGGTGCATTAATCTAGCTGTTGGAGGCACTTTGGTGTCTTCTCTTTCTACTCTTCAGTTAATTCCTTTTGTCCAAAGGATTAGTGTTGACTTTCCTTGTAATAAATCCGTTGGAAGAGCAAGTACGCTTTAGGAAAGCGCAGACATTAATCCTTTTGCAAACGTGTAGAGAATGATGGCTCAAAAGGATGCAAGCTTCTGGCCTTGCATTTAATGTTCTGACATTGCTTTTTGCTTTTGTCCAAATATTCATTTAATGTCCTCTAAACAATATGAAACTCACTAACAAACTCATCAAACATAGTTAAGAATAGTAGTGAATGTAGAGGAGAGGTATTGAGATCAAATAAGAAGATTTCACAACTTCGTCAGATTTTTATTTCAAACTCTGCGTCCAATACTTGAGTATGTTCTTCAATACTTGAGTTTGGCACTGTGCACTAATATGAATACTTGAGTATACATGTTCATACTCGAGTATTCTTCTTCCAGAGAGGAAATTCATGTTTTGAACTTTGGACCATTTCTTTGAAAAAGAACAATACTCGAGTATTCAAATCCAATACTCGAGTTTTGAACTTTTTATGTGAAAATGAGTTTAAGTCCAAAAACTCAATACTTGAGTATCCAGAGCATACTTGAGTTTTGAAATCATTTGAAAAATAGTGATGCTTTCTGCCAGAGCAATACTTGAGTATTCATAGTTATACTCGAGTTTTCATTTAAGATGAAAACCTTTGAAACTTTATGTTTAAAGTGAATACTTGAGTTTTCATTTCAATACTTGAGTTTTCAAATCATTCAAGAATAGCAAAGCTTTCTGTATGGCCAATACTCGAGTATTCATAGATTTTGAAAAGCTTTGAAAGATTTTCCAAGTCAATACTTGAGTTTTCAAAATGATACTTGAGCATTCAAATCATTGTATAAAATTTGAAAACTTTTTGTCAGTCAGATACTTGAGTGTTCACACCCATACTCGAGTATTCAGACAATTTGAAAACTTTGAGAAATTTATGTCAAGTCAATACTTGAGTATTAAAATCAATACTTGAGTATTCATAGACATGTGTAAAGTTTGAAAATTTTCTATTAATCCAATACTCGAGTATTCACATGTTGAAAGACTTTGGTGACTCTCTGTATGACCAATACTTGAGTATCCAAATGGATACTTGAGTATTGAAAGATTTGGCCTATATTGAAAGAGTCTCTGTATGGTCCATACTCGAGTATTCAAACCAATACTCGAGTTTGGCACATAGTGAAAAACTTGGAGTGCTATCTGTAAGTTCAATACTTGAGTATCCAAAGGAATACTCAAGTATTGCTTTGTTTAATGAAATTGAGCTACTCTCTGTCAAGTCAATACTCGAGTATTGAGACCAATACTCGAGTTTGCCTTGACAGTAAGTTTTTCAACTTAGCAAAGACAAACTTCAACTTGTGTTTACAATTGTCGGTTATCATCAAAACACACAGAGACCTAACACTGGTCCCATCCAACCACCGGCGTTATTTGGAGCAAAAGAATCATTAGCCACATCCATGTTATTACCAGCAACTAGCCAACTGTCAAGGAAATCGATCTCTATAGGAGAAGGAATCCCATTAGACGTGCCCAAGTCCACCCATTCCCTTTCTTGCGAAGATACTTTTTAACTGATCGGACATTTCTCTTGTGAACTTTTTGCAACCTCCCCCCTGCTATGCTTCCAATAGCCGACACCTCCAAGGAATCAAAGTTCAATTTCCTACACTTGTGTCGTTCAATAGGTGCAACTTCATTTTCAAGGGGCCTCTTGAGATGAATTCCTTTTAGCCCCGCATATAAAGCCGATATAGGAGATAAACCACTAAAAGGAATTATTGCATTTTTTTGAGCTCATCATCACTTGGGAACTCAACTCTATATGGCTGAGAATCACTAGGAGAATTGAGGTATACCATTTCAGAAATTAAAGGGTTGGTTGCATTTTCATTTAGGCAAGAAGAAAACTTACCTTCAAAATCCACGGCCTGAATACATGTTTGCCTAGGTGCATTCATAGTTAGAGATGTCATCGGGTTCATAGTGGAGGAGAGATGCCTAGGAACAATCATATTAGGAGGTAGCGTTGAATTCCCAATGGGAGAGGGGAGAGGGGAGAGGGGAGAGGGCTGCTTGAATTCATGAGCCCATTAGATCTCCAGCCTTCACCGTCTTCACAGCGCAACAGGTCTTCATCAAGCCCACCAGCAGAAAAACCATCCTAAACATCGCAGACCAAAGGTGTGGGTGTGAGGTGAGGAGAAATATCTAAATGGGCTTGTGTATTAGTGAGATCCATAGGAGGAATTAAAACCTCAGGCCTAAGATGCGCACTAATACCATTAGAAATTAGGCCCAAAGTCACTTTGCACCTTGATCTCTCTACATCACCAGTCAATCCGTCGCTTTCGAAGCCACAGAAACATGTACGGAATCTCGAACTCCCTAAGCCAAAGACAGCAACCCGTCGATGCTCGAAACCCCAGGGCTATTATCGGAGAGAATTCTTCCCGTGTGAGTAGAAAACGAGCGTGTGGGCATCCCTTAGTCCTGCTTCACATCGTCGGCCGGAGACATGTTTCACCGGAAGTTATGGGGCTTCGTCTTGCTTTTGAAAAACTAGCCTCCGGCCAGTCCTCTTTGCAAAGCTCCAAAATATCCTCATAAGTACGTATATAAGAAATGCACAACTAGCTTCCGAATTCAAAATCAGTTGCATCCTCACTGATAGACTTATCATTTCTACATCCACTGTTATCGTGCCCAATGCATCCACTACGGTAGCAAAAGGTTTGAAGCCTTTCATACTTCATTGACACCCAGATTGGGTCTTTTGTTGCTCGTGGAACCCAAAATCCTGTCGTGAGGGGAGCGTCTAGGTGGAGGAGAGTTCTTACTTGAACAAAGCTAAGGGCTAGCCTTTTGTCTACCACCGGTTTCTCGTACATCACCGCCTTCCCTACTGCATTCCCAAGAGTTTTAGCATTTGAATCATCAAAAGCCCCAAGAGGGAGCCTATGAAAATGTAACCATAAAGGGGCAAGGGTAAAATTAACATCTCCAAGAACCATATCGTCACCCCATTTTTGAAGGTTCAATAGGTGCCCAAGTATTGACCAGGGTCGGCCTCTTAGAATTCTAGCGTAGTCATCAATTTTTGTAAACCGGAAAAGAAATATTAACTTACTTCTATCTAGATCATGCACTTATAACTCATCATCTAGCTGCCATCCCTTCTTAATCATAGAGATGATAGTTGGGATATTCAGGTTCTTCCCAGTTTCAATCTTTCCTACTAAAGTCCCTCGCTTGACATTAGATTGTCTTCCCATGTCTAAAATGACCTGTTTATGATTAATACTACCACTATTCTGTCCTTCTTGCATCCTGTCAAGTCTGCTTAAAAAGAAGAAAAAGGAAACATTAACACCCATGCACCCTTCCAGATTCCCTAACCACACAAGAAACAGAGACCAGAGAAGATTAAACGAAGAAAACCGGCAATGCCGGAAAGGCTCACAAAGGGGCCAACGCAGAGCTCTCACGGGGAGAGAAAATATAGCCAATATGTTATATCACTACGTGCATCTTATTTAATTTGTTTGGATTATTTTATTTGTCCTCTTTGAAACATAATGACTTAAATTAAGTTCTCTATTTTTTATCTTGGTGTGAATTTTTGGTGAATTTTAATTTGAGAAGTGTAGATCTTATGTATTTCTGGAGCATTATGCAATTTTATTTTATTTTTATTATGTCAATCATTTTTCCCAAAATGACCGGTTTGCTCTTTGATTATTTTTCACACATTTCAAAAGGGCCAATTAACATGTTAAGATTTCGAAGGGGAAAACATAAAAACTAGTGCAATCTTCAAACACAATAATATACGATTGGTCTCTTAATTTCACATGATGTTTTATTATGGACTATCCTATGCATTGTAAGGAAAGACAATTTTTATATTTATAATGCATTAACTTTCAAAAAAT
Organism: Acacia melanoxylon; assembly: GCA_019022615.1. Taxonomy (NCBI): domain Eukaryota; kingdom Viridiplantae; phylum Streptophyta; class Magnoliopsida; order Fabales; family Fabaceae; genus Acacia; species Acacia melanoxylon. The sequence continues at coordinate 3,801,468 of JAFJYJ010000030.1, read as the reverse complement.
GCCAAGGGCTTTTTTTTCAGAGTGACAGCAGGAAAATGAGAATCTAGACACAATACTAATATGCGTGTTTGTGTTTGGTTAGGCTTTTTTGCATGGTAAAGAATATAATCATAATATCCTATAATTGCACAGTTTTTCATCATCTCCATTTATAGGAGACTTATGAATGGTGATTACTACTTTTCAAAATTAATGGATTTGACCATAATACTCTTTTCTCTCTGTTTAAAAATTCTCTACCATGACCGTGACTCTCGGTCTACCATAACCTTGGTTCATCGTGTTAGATATTTTATTAAAATAATAATATTATATGTTTTTGTTTATTTAGATTGTATCTAGATAGATTCATTGATTAATCATATAAAGGATATACTAGTTTATTATTTTGATTAAATTAAGTATTCTAGATATTCTGTAATTATTCTAAATGTTATCGGCTTGCTTTAAATATTATTAGTTTAATATATTTTGGACAATATATCTCATGATTATGTCTCACACGTGATTTGGATATAGAATTGGTTTAGGCACTACAAAAAAAACAGACCATTAGTAGCGGTTCATCTATAGCGATCATACAAACCCGCCACAAAATCACTATGAAACGTCTTTTTGTTGCGGTTTTTTAATGAACCGCAACAAATTAGCAGCGGAATCATTAAGAGGCATTTGCTGAGACATTTGTAGCGGTTCCTATAGTGTAAACCGCTACAAATTTTGGCGCCAGCTTGGCGCGCCATGGCGCGAATCTCTGTGGCGCAACCTTTGTTGCGGTTTCTTAGTAAAACCGCTACAAATTTGGCGCCAGTGATTAGCGCGTAATGGCGCGAACTTAGTCGTAGTAATTACGCAGCGGTTATATGAAAACAACCGCAAAGTAAAGGCGGAACGACGCGTTTTGTCGCGGTTGTATTGAAGTGAAGCTGAAAACCGCATCAGATAATATGATTTTGTAGCGTTTTTTAGTAAGACCGCTACAAATAGTGAAGCTATAAATAGTTAATCTGTCCGTACACCTGATTATAAATTTTTAGAAATTATCAAATCTGCATTGTCGCTGAATGAACATTCTCGGCTGAGTAGTCGAAGGCATGCAGATATCTCAAAGATCGATCTCTTATGTCGAGAGATGAGAGCTGCGAGATATTTTCCTCTCTTCCTTGTAGCCGAGACTGTTCCTTCGGTGACAATCCACATTTGGATTTATCTCGACGTGAAAACTTCTACTCTTTCGAAGATAGTCTAACGTGCACCGAAGATTGGTTTTCATCATAGCCACCAATCTCTCTAAAAATATCTCGATCAAAATGAGTCGGTGAGTGTTTCCGAGAGAGTTTGGTGGCTATACTAAATGCAAATATTCACGGACATGTTAGACTATTTTCAGTAAACTCATTATTCTTAATTTATTAAACTCGAGTGTTGAGAAAATCGAAGAAAATAATTAAATTAATTGAAAGTTCTTTTTTTTTTTTCACCAAACTAATTGGTTGGACTTGTAAACCAATTAGTTTGGAATTTTTTTGTCAAAAAAGTATTGTTGTAGCGGTTAATATGATACCGCTACAGATAAGACAGGGACTTTATGTTGTAGCGGTTCCTTGACCGCTACAACGTTTACTTTGTAGCGGTGTTAAGCTATAACCGCTACAAAATCGCAACGGTCTCTATTTTTGTAGCGGTTGTAAGACCGCTACAGATGTTCACCAAGAACGAGGCAAGTTTGTTGCGGTTGTCAGCGAAAACCGCTACAGAATCGCAACGGTCTCACAATTTGTAGCGGTTAAGATGTCGGTTTGATGAAACCGCTACAAATTGTAGCGGTTTTTTAACTGTTCGTCTCATTTTCATTTTCCCCGCCAAAGGTTTTGATTTTTCACCTTTTAACCTTTCAACTTGTACCTTTCGACGTGATGGCTGATAAGGGAAAAGGAAAAGCTGTTGAACGAGGGAAAAGGCCTATAAGGGGCGGTAGTAGTAGAGGGGGCCGTACGAGAGGGTGTCGACATGTAAATATCCCCCCTCCGCCCCCTAATGTGGAGGGGAGGGAGTTTGATGCCCTCTTTGAAGATGAAGAAATCTCAATCCTAGATACCGTAGGGGGAGATAAAGACGCAAGTCTGTCCTTCAAATGACATAGACGAAAATCCGGAGATCCATATTAAGATTCCCTTGAGCGAGGCGGAGCGGTTTCTCGATGAGGAGAACCAGCGGGACCAGGGGAACCCCCGACCGTCGTCTTGGCGTTCCACCAGATTTTTGGTGGATGTCGAAGGTAAATATAATTAGTTTTCAGTCAATAAATTAAATTTAAATTTCTTACGTGTAATCTTAATTTATTTAAACGCAATACAACAATGTGTTTATAATTGTGCGTATAAACATGGGAACATCGGTAGAGGACGCCGGATGTTGCCACGGTCACTTTGATGGACGAGTACCGCGTCATAGTCCCCTGGAACTCGGACACGGACCAGCCGATCGGAAATGGTGGTCATCTGATGAACCGATTCCTATCAGAATTTGGCGAAAATTGGGCATGGTTCCCGATCTATATCCACGATTGGAGAAAGATTCCCTCGGATAACAAGAACAAAGTGTTTACTCACGTGGTGCGCAGTAACTTATGTTGTGTAATTAAATTCAAATATTAATAGTAATAAATTAGGGTTTAATTAATTATTTATTTATTTATTACTTAATTACTAACTACATAACTACATTATGTAACGTAAAAAGTTCAAATTACGAGAGCCACAAAAGAGGTACGTACTTGATGAAACCGGGGCAAGGGTGGAAGAGTCGGAGGCTTCGTCTCTACACCCAAGAAATGGAGATTCGACTATGACTCTGCAGCAGTTGATGGAGAACGTCACAGACGACGTGGACCCTAATCATTGGGCGGGTTATGTCCAATATCGAAGGAGTGCAGATGCACAGGTAGGTTGTTTAATTAATCATAGTTTACGTTTTGTTTAAATATGAGTTAATTTATTGTTTAACATTTCTTTAAATTAATTTTGTTTGAGTGTAGTTTTTTTAAAAAATAGATTAAATTAATTTATTGTTTACATTTGGTTTAAATTATTTAATAGTTTAACTTAATTTATAGTTTAAACCTATAATTAATTTCAATAAACATTTTGTTTGCTCCTCCTTGCAGGCCCTGTCACATAGGAACACCAGAAGTCGGTCACATCAGCAGGTCCATTACACAACAGGAACCAAGACGTTTGCCGTGACCTACAATGAGATGGTATGTTCAAAGATCAATTAATTTTAGTTTTAAATGACGAATGTTTTGTTTTTGAAATAATAAAGTTTATATTCTTTTACCTCTGTCAGGAAGAGAAGGCTCGGGAGGAGAACCGTGAGATGGACTATGGGCGCTTGTTCACACACACCCATAGACACCGTGATGGGACGCCGACTTCGAGGCCGCAGAGGACATCATAGTAAGTTACAAAAAAAATTATTTATATAGTTAATGTTGTATATTTAAATTGAATTAAATTGTTTGATTAATGTTTTCTGAAATCTTTGCGTCAGGCCCGGATTGAGCAGAGCCAGGCTGAGCTGCGAGCGTCGCAACCCCCAGAGTCACAGGGGTCTATGGATCCTACAGCCCCTTTGAAAGCTGTTGTGGGCCCAAAAGAACATCCTGGCCGCGTGAAAGGTATGGGGTTAGGCGCCAGGCCTAGCATGGTGTACGGCAAGGCCTCCAGCTCTTATGCCGGCACCTCTGGCTCGAGAAGGCCACCACCGGATGAGGTTGATGTCATCATTGCCGCGAAGGTTGCCGAGCAGGTTGCCGAGCAGATTGCCGAGCAAGTTGCTGAACAGAAGGCCGCGCAAGATGCCAAGAACAAACGCATGCAAGAGAGGTACGACCATTGGGCTGCGAGTCAGAGGGAGATTGTGTGCTATGGCCGGGGCCTTGACTAAGTTGATGCCTGACAAACGGTTTCCATCTCCCGAGCCTCCCCCTCCGTTCTTGTACGAGGATTCCCCCTCGCCTCCGCCTCCGCCTCCGCCTCCCCCTCCGTCTGTTGAAGACGAGCACGATATTACCTGCGGTCGTGCCACGACCCGATCATCGGGCTCCCGATAGTTAGTTTTTATTTTGAACCGTTGGATCTGTGTTTTCTTTTTTATGTTATTGCGGCGGGTTGACATTTTTATTTGGTTAAATATTTGTTATCTTTGACTATGGTATGTTTTTAATATATTCGAGGACTATTTTAATACTTATATTTCATTTATATTAGGTTAATAATGTTACTTATAATATATAATGTACAAATGTAAAATTTATTATAGCTAATCGAAGTAGGAGTTGTAAAATAATTAACTTTGTAGCGGTTATAAGGAAAAACTGCCACAAAATTGAATTTCTTGTGAATAGATGCGGTTATTGTAGCGGTTATGAAAACCGCTACAAATATCTGGATTTTCAATTCGAATTCGCTCATTTGTAGCGGTTAGTGGAGCGTTTACGGAACCGCAACTAATTTTTTTTGCAATTTGTGGCGGTTGATGTAGCGGTTTTTAACCGCTACAAATTGTTTTCATGTTGCATTTAAACATCAAGTGTTGTTATGAAGGTAATTAAACATTCTCTCTACATTTATATTGTGTATCCTAGCTTTGTTTACTACGATGGATAAGTCATGGATCAAGCTACCGCGCAGTTCTCCCGTATATTTAGCGGGGTTGAAAAATTTCTTAGATTTCGCCTTCTCTCACGCTAGCATTAATGGCAAGATTGTGTGTCCTTGTTGTAGATGCAAGTTCAAGAAGTGGCAAACGCGAGAAGGCGCTATGGAACATCTTCTTATCAAACCTTTCCTAGAAGGATATACATTCTGGCAAGTTCATGGTGAAGAACGTGGTATGAGATATGAGGCTCACCTTCCTCAAACCTCACAAGTAGCAAATCAAGTACTTGAACATGATCCGGTTAATGAAGTTGTTCACGATGCTTTCGGTGTTCAAGATGACAACTTCACTGCAGAAGTTCAGGGTCCAAAACCAGTTTTCTACAGGAATGATGCAGCTCGGGAATTTTTCGCCCTAATGGATGAGAGTGATCGTCCTTTGTATCAAGGTTGTCAGAAATATTCAAAATTATCTTTTCTGATCAAATTGTACCATATCAAGTGCTTGTGTGGGGTCACTAATAAGGCAATGTCGATGTTGCTGGAATTACTACGAGATGCTTTCCCTGACGCGGACATTACCACAACCTTTTATGAGGCCAAGAAGATCATCAACAGATTAGGCCTGAACTACGGAAAAATTGATGCATGTCCCAACGACTGTATGCTTTATTGGGGAGAGGATGCTCGAAGGGAGACTTGTAAGAAATGTCATACTTCGAGGTTCAGGACAGTTCGGAAGGGAAAGAAGCAGAAGAAGAAACCCACAAAGATTTTAAGGTACTTTCCTTTGAAACCTCGCTTACAAAGACTGTTTATGTCGTCTAAGACAAACAGCATATGAGGTGGCATGAAGCTGACAAGAACGAAGATGGTAGACTCAGACATCCACGGGATGCTGAAGCCTGGAAAGCGTTCGACTCAGACTTTCCTGATTTTGCGACGGACCCTAGGAATGTTCGTCTTGCTTTGGCGACCGACGGTTTTAATCCTTTTGGGAATCTTAGCACAAGCTATAGTATATGGCCGCTTGTTTTGATACCTTACAACTTGCCGCCTTGGATGTGTATGAAACAGAGCTCCTTCATTATGTCCATGATCATTCCAGGCAAAAAGGCACCCGGAAATGACATCGATGTTTATCTCCAACCGCTTATCAAAGAGTTGGCGAAGTTGTGGAATGTTGGCGTCGAGACGTATGATGCGCACGACAAGACACTATTCAACTTGCGTGCGGCGTTAATGTGGACTATCAGTGACTTCCCTAGACTGGGAACATTATCGGGGTGGAATGTTCATACCGGCCTTGCGTGTCTGGCTTGCAATTTTGACGCTGACTCAGTACGCCTTCCCCACAGTCGCAAGTGGTGCCTCATGGGTCATCGGCGGTTTCTCGATGGTACGCACAGGTTTAAGTTGCAACGCAATCGTTTCAATGGGTAACAAGAGAAAAGAGGACCTCCTAGGCATTTATCCTAAGTGCGAAAATCATAGAGCAGCTTGTGGATGTTGAAGTTGAGTATGGGAAAAAGACGATCCAAAGCAAAGGCCGGACAAAGACAACCAGGGCTTCGGTTCTCGCGCCCAAAGAATGGCGGAAGTTAAGCGTCTTCTTCACTCTTCCGTATTGGAAAGATAATTTGCTCCGACACAGTCTGGATGTCATGCACATTGAAAAGAATGTGTGCGACAATGTGTTGTACACGATTCTAAACGAACCAGGCAAGTCAAAAGATCATCTTCAAGTGAGGAAAGATTTACGGGACATGGGGGTTTGTGGAGATGCGTGGCCGGATGAGCATGACAGATTTCAACCGGCAAAATTCACACTGACAAAACCGAATAAGGAAATCTTCCTCGCAACGTTGAAGAAGATAAAAGTTCCTGACGGGTATTCAAGCAACATTTCACGATGTGTTGACGTGCGTGCTCGAAAGGTTACGGCCCGAAGAGTCATGACTCACATGTGCTTATGCAACAGCTTACTTCCGCCGGCCATCAAAAATACGCGCCACTGGATGTGTCGATCGTTTTGGTGGAGCATTGTACTTTCTTTCGAAAGTTGTGTTCCAAGGTTTTGATCGTGGAGGAGCTCGACCAGCTGCAACAGAAAATCATTCTTACGCTGTGTCATTTGGAGATGATCTTTACTCCGTCATTTTTCACGGTCATGGTTCACCCGACAAGACAACTTGTTCACAAAACAAAGCTTGCGTCCCGGTTCACTACGATGGATGTATCCTATTGAGAGGTACTCATTTAAAATTATTTACTTTAGCATTACTCCCTAGTCCCACGTCTAACCATTGATGTATCAAAATTTTCCCTTCATTACTTTATAGGTTTCTTGGGAAACTGAAGTCTTACGTGAGGAATAAGGCGTGGCCAGAAGGTTCAATAGCATAAGGCTATATTGGAGATGAGGTCTTGTATTTTTGTTCCAGGTACTTTGATGACATTGAGACGTCATTCAACCGACCGCCTCATGTTGACGATTGTCTTGAGCTAGAGCCATCAGGAACAGAGTTGTTAGTCCCTCGTGTTGGTAAACCAGTTGGTGGAAGTGAGAACTTCAAACTCACGGCACTTGAGAAGATTCAAGCACATAGACATGTCTTGATCAATTGCACTAAAGTTGAACCGTACCTTCAGTAAGGATTCCACACAGATATATATATAGACATATATGTTATCCTAAATATTTCCTTTTAGTTTATACTAACATTTAATGCTCGTCATCGCACGTTTAATTGCAGGGAATTCAGGAGTTATGTGAAGCGTCAGCTGAGGATCCATACGCAGACATCATCCGAAATTGATAGAAAGGTCCACAGAGAATTCGCCGGTTGGTTTAGGAGGAGAATAATGAATGACCACAACCCGCACTCACCAGAATTTAGAGCTCTCGCACTTGGCCCGCTTGACCACGCCCAAAGATTTACAAGATACAATGTCAATGGTTTCAAGTTTTGCACCGTTTCACGAGATCGTGGATTGCCGACTCAAAACTCGGGTGTATATGGCACGTTTGGGACGAGGAGTTATGCGAGCGTGTAGTGACGGAACATGCGGTTCGGTGACGTCCCGTATTATGGAAAGCTGCTTGATGTGGTCAGGATAACTTACCAAGGCATTTTTCCCGTGACGCTGTTCAAGTGTTCGTGGGTGAATACGACAATGCCCAGGGGACTCACGACTGACGACTTAGGCATCACATCGGTGAATTTCTCCCGGCCTATTCACACTGGTCTGTCTGAAGATGACGAGCCGTATATTCTTGCCTCCGAGGCCCAACAGGTTTATTATGTCACCGATGAGAGGCACATGGATTGGAATATGGTGGTTCACTTAAAGCCTCGGGACCTTTACGATATGGGCGATGGTGATAATGTCGCCTACGATTGTGAGCCGTTCCAAACCCGCTTTTGAAAACTTCTTCCCAGACGGCGATGACAATTTACCTATAGTTCGGTATGTTTTTAAATATACGTTTTATGAAATAATAACATTTAACCAAAGTTTTATTTGTGTTTAAACATATTCAACTCACAGGTAACATTTTATCCAAACTTTCTTTGTAGGGATGGTGACGAAGAATGAGAGAACAGATTATGCCATATATAGTTAATCTGTAATCTTGTTTTTTTTAAAAAAAAAAAGACAATAATTTTTGTAGCGGTTTTATAACCGCTACAAAACCTAAAATACTTTACGTAAATAAAACCGCTACAAAATACGTGTCACAAACCGCTACAAATTACTTCCGCTACAAAAAATTGGAAAATAAACCGCTACAAAATGATTCGCACCTATCGTAATAAATACCCCCACCCAACCCCATTTAATTTGCTTCACTCCTACTTACCTTGTCTCTCAGTATTTACTCACGTTTTCTGAAATAGCTTAAGTGTTTGAAGAGGATAAGTTGTTGAACCGCATCAAATCTAATGCTTATTTTCTACCATATACTCATACTAACTTTTGTTATTTTGCAGATGAATTTCGTATTTTTTGACACTTTCTTTCGATTTTCTATTCGATTCACATTCACACACAGTTTTTATAGAAGTAATTAGATTTTATTTAACACATTCTTTCTACCTCATTCTTGTAATACCCAAAAATTCCTATTTATCATAAATACTCTATTTTGATAAATGAGGCATATTAATTAAAAGTGAATATGTGTCTCAAGGAATTATAATCTATTGATTATATTTTCATCTAAATCCCACTTTGGAATTAATTTAACAAAAGGCAAGATATGACCAATATAATAAGATTAACACATTAAATGATAAAATGGAATCGGTATCTTATGGGACATGAATAATTCAAAAATACGTATTCACTATTCAAAAATACGTATTTACTATTCACATCATATTTTAATCTCCCATGCATTCCATGCATCAAGCATGGGAAGCAAGGGAAGCAAGGCAAGCAAGGGAAGCATGTAATTTTATATCTTGAAAATCTTGAAATTTTCCCTATAAATATAGAGCAATTACCTCTTCATTCTTCACACCAAACTCAAAACTAAATAGGTGAGTTTAAGAGAGAAGTGAGAGCTAGTGAGAAGCAAGAGGGAGGAAGGAGTAGCAAGGTTCTTCAAGGGTAAGTTCTCTAGTTCTTAAGTTCTAGTCTTTAGTTTTGTAGTTCTTAGAATAAATGTTAGTTTGATCTTGAATCTTCCAATATAGTTTTGATTTCATGTTTTTATGATTAAAAATGTCTTTATTTCGAAAATATGATGAAAAATATTATGGAGCAAAATTATTGGAAGTTGAAGATCAAAGTAACGAAGTTCTGGCGAAATTTTCAGTAAATTTTCTGAGCAAACAGCGAAAGAAATGCTAATCTTTTATGTTGAAAATGAAGGCCATAAATCACGAAACTTTCCAGAAATAAATTAGATATGTAGGGCTTTCCGAATATATATAATATGTAGCGTTTTGATTTCTGTACAAAGAGATACGACCAGTTGAAGTTAGGCTACGTTTTCTGGAATGTTTCTGGACAGAGGATGAACACGTGAAAACTGGGAATTATTCTTAAAATCTGGGCAATAACCAGTATTGTTTCTCAAAAGTAGACATCCTAAGGATTCCGAGGAATTTTACGGATTCTCGTTTCGATTTTTGTAGAATTAATTATGAATTTTCAAAGTTAGAGGAAAATCTGGCCATAATGCTGAAAGTAGCGTTTTTATTAAATAAAATGTAATGGCAAAATGGTAATAACAAATTCACCAAGGGTATAAAGGTAAATTAAACCTTTAGAATATTATTCTAAGTGATATGGTAATTTGTTAGGATATCCGAGGATTCCGTGAGTCGATTTGAAGGACGGGCATATTACTATTCATAAATACATTTATGAATAGTACCGTATACATGAATAGTAATTTACTATTCATGTGGAAGGAAGGTACGTTCGCGTACAGTAACTTTAACTCTGATATGTCTTGTATGCATGTATGTGATGGAATGATTCATGAAGTGATGGACAAGACTTGGTCTTGGGTCATGCACTGTGACTAAGTTTATGGGGATTAGATCACTACATATACATTCAGCTTTATACACGGGTTATGGTTTTGATAATGCCGTTAGAGTTTTCCTAGCGCTATGGACACACATGTACATCGTGGCACCGGAGAGTGTGCAGACTGGGATAACATACATACTGCAAGGGCTATGTAATGTTATTGCCTGATATGTTGAATAGTGTTTTTATGCTGTGAAATGTTGTGAATATCTGCCATGCATATACTGTTATACTTTTTATATGAGGTTAACTGTTACCTAAGATTCAATTTGTTTTGAATCTTAGACTTGACTAGAGGTTCAGGAAAGGAACCAGGATTTATGAAGACGTTGTGAATGGAGCCATGAGTAGGAGCATTAATGGACGGAGCCGTGAGGAGGCACCGGCAAAGGAAATGCGGGAAGAAAGTCAACGTAACCCGCCTTATGGCATGAATCTAATAAAGTTACTTCACATCATTTGGTGCTTAAACTAGAAGGGTCGTCATGTGGTTCGACAATCGGTCACCCTAGCACGGTGAGACTTCCACTAGACCTACCCAACTGGCCAAATGAGATGATTTAACTGAGTTAGGTTCTATGCCCCAAGTCTACACAAGGCTTGGTTGAAGAGGGTATAGTTACAAGTAAGAATTGTAATTATAAAGTTTTGTATTACTGTATCACAAGAACAATCCTTCGGGAAATTTATAATATATCGATACGTCGATCATCGATATGTCTGAGTATTTTTATATCAGTGACTCATTGTTAAATTCGTTGTTCAAATTTTTAGTACATGCTCTCCGTTTCCGCAAAATGCTAAGCTGTAGCACCTCAAAAACTCTGATGAATTTTTATAAAACCACGTGTCACCGGCACGATTTATGCTACGGATTTTGGGGTGTTACAATTCTCATTCCCATTCTCATTATTTTCTATTATATATTAACCTTATATAATGAAATATGATATTTTAATATAATTTATTTTTATCCAAAATATAAATTAGTATTGCCTAAACAATATTTAACTAATTTAATTACTAAAAATTTTATTTTTTTTAAATTTCATTGGTTTAGGTTTTTAATTACTAAATAATGGAAATAAAGCATACGGACAAAAAAACAAAAAATGAGGGAATATTTTGTGGCGGTTTTGAACCGCTACAAATTTCAAAAAGAAATTGCCGCCAAAAATTTCCCCAAAAAGGCGGGAGTTATTTGTAGCGGTTTCCAACCGCTACAAATATTTGCCGCAAAATATTTCCCAAAATTACGCAGAATATTTGTCGCGGTCATACAACCGCTACAAAATAGTTTCAAATTATTTGCGCTACTTTTGAATATTTTTAGTTGCGGTTTAATAACCGCTACAAACGTGATCATTCTCAATCAGAGCGGTTTAGAGACCGACACTAATGTTCCGACAAGGTGGACGTCCCAAGCGTCAAATAGTTGCGGTCATTCGTAACCGCTACGTATATAGTAGCGTCTTGGTGGATGTAGTAGCGGTTTTTTTTAACCGCTACAAATAGCTTTGCCACGGTTGATTTTGTGGCGGTTTTCCTAACCGCTACAAATGTCATCAGTGGCGGCTAAAACCGCTACAAATATGTCATTTTAACCGCTACTAATCGTGTGTTTTTTTGTAGTGAGGGTTACCTGCATGGCCAGTAAGATATTACAAACCTTGATGAGAGGTTATAAATAATGTAGATCAGGTCTTAGAATAGTAACATGCAAACACTTACTTGCTCCTTAAGGGTTCTCTGACAGCTATTCTCATACCATTATTATGTCCACCTTCCCCTTAGAAGAGACCCTAATTGCATTCTATGTTTTCAGTTTCCCATAGTAGATCTCACATGATTATATGGATTATGGTGGCTTTAATTAGATCATTAAGCATGGTGAGATGCGTAATTATAATGTAAAGTCTTCGGATCTGCTGCTACTCTTTGTTATATCATTGTATTTATTCCTACATGTGGTATCAGAGCATGGTTTCAAATCTCCTTCTGCCTATTATATTTTTAATATGATTTATTATGGTTTTATTTTATTTTTCCTACCTCAAACTTTTGAAAAATAATATGAGAATAATAGTGAAGCATTGTCTACGTGTGTTTTCCATTATTCCTCCTCATTTGAGTTTTCTGAATATTGTGTGCCCCTTAATTGAAAAATTATCTCCTCGCATCAATATGTGGTTTTGTTTGAACTCTTTGCTTGATTGTATCTCATGGATTTGGGGAATATTTTTCTTTTTATTCCATTCAATTTTCCACTTTGAATATATGTGCGTTATATTTTATGATACTAAAAAAAGGGTTTGTGTATAATATTGTTGTCCTAATGCACTATTGTTTTTGAATTTCCGATTTATGATTTTATGAAGTATTTTGAATCATGGGTAAGGGAAAAGGGAATTGCCGAAACATTGTTTTTTGAAAGTATGTGCTCTTGTTTGAAATCCATGTAAGGACTTTCAGTTTGTTTTATGGCCTTGTTTTGATAAAATAATTGTTGGGAAAGAGTTTTTCGTGGTTTTTGTTCATGCCGCTTTGAAGACAGGAGGAGAATCCAGAAATCGTCGAGAAAACAACAGGTCCAAGCGGGTTCACGCGCGGGTCGTCAGGTCATTAGGGATCCGGTTTCGCTGAGGAAGACCAATGTTATCAAAATCGAGTGAGTTTGTATGTAGAAACAAAATGGATGGTAGAAACATAAATCATATAAAAGACACAAAACGTAAAATTTCTATTAGTTAAGGTAATGTTACAAAATTATTTATATGTGTGTACATATACATACATACGTACGTATGTATATGTTTGTATGTATGTATGTATGTATGTGTGTGTGTAAAAAAATAAATCACTACTCAAAGTTCAATAAACAATTTCTAAATTATATCAATTAATTTAAATCAAACACATCATCTTACATGAGTTACATGTCCTCAATTTTCTATTCTCTTACTCTTATAACAAGTTCATTTGCAAAACTTGGAATGTCCAAATCATGACAATCCATAGGTTCCTTCACTTCAACCATCAACATCTAAGTTGTCTACGTTTTCTCAATCTTCTTTATTTTTCACTATTAAATCATCATCAGATGGAAGATCATCAAAATTATGCAAATGAGAGTTTTGAGCTTTTTTTTTTTTTCCTTGCCCAATCTTAAATTGGTCATCACAAAAACAATATCATTTATAGTCTTTTGCTTTAAATGATTTCTTTTCTATGTGAATATAAGGTTTTTCTTTTCTTTTCTTTTTTTAAGAAAAAAGTGGTAAAATGGTAAAACGTATCATTTATAGTCTTTTGCTTTAAATGATTTCTTTTCTCTATGAAAATAAGGTTTTTCTTTTCTTTTTTTAAAGAAAAAAGTGGTAAAATGGTAAAAACGTTTTACTGTTTTTACTTACGTTTTAACTCGCCAATAAAAACATAAAGACGTTTTTACACGTTTCTCCACCAGTTTTTAACAAACAATGGGAAGACAACCAAAAGGTATCTTTTACTTTTTTAAAATCTGGACAGTGAGACTGAACGAGTCGTGCGTCGGCTGCACTACATTTGTGGGCTTGAATATTTGAGTTTTGGTTTATATTATTTTCTGGAAAACTAGGCATTCATGCGTTTTGGGCCTGTATGCTTGGGCTTCTTGTGTTTTGGTCATTTATTTAATCCCTTTTCTTTGTTTACGTTATGGGCCTGGCCATTTTGTTTTGTTTGAATCTGCCTATTTTATTCCAGTTGTAGGCTGATACATTTGAGTTGGGCTTGCAAAATCATTAATGTCTGCTTTTAATGAATTTAAAGCATCCGGGCAAATGATGCCTTTTGGGCTTTTGCAAATTATCTTATTTGTTTTTGCTACTGTTCAAGCCTGCGTTTTATTTTACTTAAATAGTGATGGTTTGGGCTTTGATTATGGCCAGTGTTTTGTTTTAATTGCTTTATTTCTAAATATTGTTGATGGGCTTTGCTTTTCCTGTTTAAGCCATTTGTTTTATTTTTCTAGAAATTAAATATTTGATTAATTGCAAGAATCTTATTAGTTTTCTCACGTTATGGGCCGATGGATTTTTGGCTTAGGCATTGTATTTTTGTAGATTTTGTTTAATTTATTAATGTTATGGGCTAGACGAAATGTTGGGTTTTTTGGGGTTTCCTTTTGGAGTTGTAGAGTTAAAAAAAAAAGGGAGGATGTATTCCCCCAGTCATGTTTTGATTCACATTATGGGCCAGGTATTTGTTTATTTTAATTACGGATAATTGTTATTGTACAATGTGTTGGGTTGTTGATATTGAGGCCTTCAAATTGGATTTTCAGATATTATTTTGGTTTAATAAAGTTTTCCTTAACTCCATTCTGAAAACGAGCAATTGGGATTATGACTTTGCATATTCGAAAACGAGCTGATAAGAGGACCAGGGAGAAGAAAACCGTGACTGAATCTCTGATTACTTTGGAACAATTGACAGGGGCCGAGACTAGTGCTGGGCCTAAGCCCAATGGCGAGAACTCCTTGGGTGCACTGAAACAATTGGGAAAAAATGATCCCCCTGATGGGCCTGTTATGGCGGGGCCCTCTACCCCTGTAGAAAGTATGGCTCCTCTTCAAGATGGGCCCTCCCTTCTGGGCCAGGAAAAGTTAGGCCTTGTGGAGGCCACTACTTTTGATCCAGAGGCAACACATATTGATGGGAAGGAGATGGAATTCGAGCCTGATTTTGTCCCTTCTTCTACACCCGAGACTGAAGATGTGGAGCTATCCAATGTGTCGATGGTCCCAGAGATCCTGGCCTTTTTATACCCTTGTCTTATGGATAAGTTTCTTTTTCGGAATGTGTGTGGAGCTTGTAACAGACAACTTCTCGCAAATCTTAAAACAATTTGTAGTGGCCCGAAACCCACTGTCATCTTCTTGGCTGAAACTAAGTCTTGTAGTGATGCTCTTTTCAGACCTCTTCTCACGTGGGGGTACGATTCTATTAAAGTTGTACAGAGTGTTGGTAGGTCCGGTAGACTTGCCGTAATGTGGAACAACGATGATATTCAATTGTCAGTTGTGGAGTTCGATCGTGTGTTGATTCACTGTGATTGTGTGATTAGAGGAATTCCCCATTTCTTCATAACTGCAATCTACGGTATCCCGCATTTGAACCTTTGCTCTAACCTCTGGTCCCTCCTTAAAAATTACTCAACTACCATCAATAAGCCTTGGGTGGTGGTTGGTGATTTTAATGACATTCTCTCTCCCTTGGAAAGAGTTGGTGGAGTGTGTTGTAACCTCAATCAGATCAAGTGGTTCAAGGACCGTGTTAGAGACAGTGGTCTGACGGATCTGGGTTTTTTGGGGCCAAAATTTACTTGGAAAGGCCCTCAATCTCCTGGTCATTCTCGGTTGTATGAGCGTTTAGATAGAGCTTTCGGGAACACCTCCTTCCTCAACGAGTTCAACAATTATTTGATTAAGGTACTCCCCCCAACCTTGTACTTTGACCATAATCCTCTGTTTCGTTCTTTTTCAGAGATGCATCGAGGTAATCCCTTTCGCCCTTTCAAGTTCGAGGCAATGTGGTTACTTCGTGATTCCTTTGATTACTTCTTGAAAAATAGCTGGGATGGTTATGGCAGTATTAATGATTCCTTGAAGGGAGTTCAAAATGCTCTTGAGACCTAGAACAAGGAATGTTTCAGCTTAGTTGAGAAAAATAAGAGAATTCTTGTTGCCAGATTGAAAGGAATTCAAGCTTATCCTTACCACCCCCATTCTTCGTTCTTGTGTTGGTTGGAGAAAAAGCTTCAATCGGAGCTTAATCAACTCCTGTTGAGGGAAGAAGTTAAATGGTTCCAAAAAGCCAAGACGGAGTGGATTACAAGAGGGGACCGTAACACTCGTTAGTATCATCTCAAGTCCACTATGCGAAGGCGGAGGAACAAGATCTCGATGCTGAAGGATGATAGTAGGGAATGGATTGATGATGAAGTGAAACTCAAAGATTTAGTATTCAATCATTTCAGGTCCCTGTTTCAACTAGAACCCAGTAGTGCCGGCAATTTGATCACATCCTCTTCTTTTCCTGCTGTGCCATTGGAGGATCTGGCTGGTCTGGGTTATATGCCTTCCGATGAGGAAATAAAGAGGGCTATGTTTGCCATTGGCCCTTATAAAGCTCCTGGTTGCAATGGGTTTCCTGCTATTTTCTTTCAGTCAAAATGGGAGGTAGTGGGCCCCTCTGTTTATAGATTAGTTAGAGAGTTTTTTGAGGGAAGACAGAAGCTGTCTGAACACAACAAGACTCTTATCTCCCTTATCTCTAAAAGAGAGAAACCTGAAGGGGTTGGTCACTTTCGCCCAATTTCTCTGTGTTTGGTTCACTACAAATGTATCACTAAGATTATTACCAGTCGTCTAAGAGATTTAATGGATTCCATTATCTCCCCCTTCCAATCCAGCTTTATTAAAGGAAGACAGATTCATGATAATATCAGTATTGGCCAAGAAATCATGCATACTATGAAGCGTGACAGGGGTAGAAAGGGTTTGATGGGTATGAAAATCGACCTAGAAAAAGCATATGATCGTATCCAATGGGACTTTATAAGGCAAGTCCTTGAAGAAGCTGGTATGGATGATCATTTCATAACCCTTGTCATGGAGTGTATCTCATCTATCTCTTATAATATGTTGTGGAATGGGTCTCAATTGGACTTCTTCCCAGCTAAGAGAGGGCTTAGGCAAGGAGATCTTATTTCCCCCTTATTGTTTGTATTATGCATGGATAAACTCTCCCATATTATTATGGATGAAGTTGATAGGGGTAACTGGAAACCGATCGCAGTAACGAAAGGAGGCCCTTTGATCTCTCATTTAATGTTTGCGAACGATATTCTCCTTTTTGGTGAAGCTTCTGAGTCTCAGGCTAGATGTATGAAGAGATGCTTAAGCATTTTCTGTGATGCTTCTAGTGGTAAAGTCAGCCCTTCGAAGTCTTCTATCCTCTTTTCTCCTAGAGTGTGCTCTAGTGTGAAACGTAAGGTGTCTATGATTTCTGGATTTCATATTTCTGCTGAAATAGGCAGATATCTAGGTTTTCCCCTAACTAGGAAAAGGAAACCTATGGAGACTTTCTATTATATTGTTGATAGAGTAAGGAACCAACTATCTTCTTTGAAAGAAAAATGTTTTTCAAGAGTCGGCAGGATCACTCTCACCAAATCTGTCCTTAGTGCGATCCCTTTGTATCCTATGCAAGTTGCCCAACTTCCTATTTCTATTTGTCGTGAGATAGAAAGGATTCAAAGGAAATTTATATGGGGGCATAGTGACTTTTCTTATGGATATCACCCTATTAGTTGGAACCAAGTCTGTTTACCGAAAGATCTAGGGGGTCTTGGTCTTAAAAAACTCTCTTCCCTCAACAAGGCTTGTGGAGCCAAGCTAACCTGGAGGCTTTTAACTGGGGCCAAAGGGTTATGGGTTTGAGGTATTATTGAGAAAATATATGCTAAGAGATCAATCTGATTTGTTCATGATTAAATGTGGTGACTCCTCCCTCTGGAAATTCATCACTAGCTAGAAGGAGATTGTTTATAATGGTTCGGTCTGGAAAATTCGTAGTGGTCAAGACATGAGCTTCTTCTCTGACTTTTGGTTACTTAATGATACAACCTTAAAGGAAGTGTGTCTCAGGCCTCTTTCTACCGCTGAGGAGAGTAGCTACGTAGCTGGTCGGGCTCCCAATGGAGCTTGGAATTTCGATTCGCTGTTATCAGTACTTCATGCTAAAATATATTTTCAATATTTTAGTTTGATCTCTTAATTTTATTTTATAAAATATATCTTCACTCCTCTAACCTTAACAGTTGATCTCAAGTGATAACTTTTGTGCCAATCATTGTTATTTTTAAAAATTAAACTTAATATGTCAACCTTTAAAATTCTAATGGTGACATTTCTTGTTAACTAAACTAACAAAGTTTGGGTGTATCCTCATACACACTTTTTTATAATATTTTTTGCCAAAAAAACACTTTATAAAATTAAAGGATTAAAATGAAACTTTAGATAAAAGTAAGAGTTAAAGGATGAAAGATGCACTTTTACCTAAGTTGAAAAACACTAAGGCCCGTTTGGTTCAATGAATTTTTGAGGAGGGAAAGGAACTTAAAGAAAAGGAAAGGAAGATTTAAAAGATGAGGAAGATGGCTTGAGTTGTTTGGTAGGAAGAAAATAAAGGGGTGGTAGTTGGTAAATAATTAGGAAATGTCTATTTTACCCTCAAAAGAAATTAATTCAAAATAAAAAAGAAAAATATTTTTTTTCGCTAAAATCTATTTTTTTTAAAATGTCCCCGTTAAGTTCGAACTTGTGACCCAAATTTTTTCACCAAATTTGAACTTTCCGTCAATTTTGAACTTTTTTGCCAAGTTTAAATTTCGGGGTAAATCTATTAAAAAATGTGAATAGTGACCAGAGAACTTGAGATCCCACCAATTTTGGTGGGATCTCAAGTTCCCACATATGAGGGAAGAGTGGTGGGTCCGGTGTGGGCCCGGGAAGTTGGCTTCCTGGGCACTTGGCACACCAAATAGTCTTTTTGCGTAGGAGCTGTATTAAGTTAAAACTTTCCTTCTTTACCAAGTTCGTCAACCAAACGGGCCCTAAGATGTTAGTTGATATGAAGGGAGGGGAAGGAAAATGATAAGAGGGGTTTTGTGTGTGTTGGATTAATAAAAATTAGAGAAGTGAGATTAAATGTTTTTAATTATTTATTATTACTTTTTATCATACATCTTTTTATTAAAATTTTATAATCCCACTTCTTTATTTTTTTTAAAATCAAACTTATAAAATTACCCCTCCCCTTCAAAACCCCTCATATCAAATAGCTCGGAGCTGTTTGATATAAGGGTAAGGGAAGTTTAAAAAAAAATTGAGAGAAAATTTTTATGAGTTAGATTTAAAAATTTGGAGAAGTGAGGTTATGAAATTTTAATAAAGATAAGATGTATGATAACAACGTAAGGAAAATTAATTACATTTTTTTAACCCCACTTCTCTAATTTTTATAAATTTAACTCATAAAAGATCCATCCCCCCCCCCCCCCAAAAAAAAAAAAAAAAAATCCCTCCTACCAAATTGGTCCTAATGGTTTTATAGCCTAGTAGCATAGATTCTCTCTTCTAAACTAGAAGTCACAAATTCAATCTCGCTTGTAACCTCAAGTTTTTGATGCCGTGCTTCTTTTTTCCTTTAAAAAGAAAAATACTACAAGAGTGTAGTAACTGCTGTATTCATTTGCAATTTCACATGGATGACTAATCAGAAAAGAGTAAATATTTGTTGAAACCTAGCAAAAGAAAAATATATTTGGCAAAACAAAAGAAGAAGACGAAGTTGTTTTAATAACTTAACCCTATGAAAATTAACATGTTCATGTCAGCCAATGCATTCCACTTTTTTTTTTTTTTTTATTATTAAATCGTTTCTCAAAATATGATTTGGTCTAAAAATGAGCTTAATGGCTCATAAGAAAAGCCGAAGAAAAGAAAACTAAGAAAGAAAGAAAGCAGCAAGCCTGTTGAAAATGATTAAACTAAATATACAAGCTTAAGTATTGCACTTTTCTTTGCCAATTATCCGTTAAGGAGGTCCAATTTGCAATGCCTAGCTCAACACTTGGAGGGCTTCTATGGCTTTTTTTTATTTCAAAGGAAAGGCTATGCAGCTCAATGTTCAACCTTGTTCTTTTTTCTTTCTTTCTTTTGTTGATTTCCAGTTTTTTTTTTTCTTGCTGTATTTTGATTTCCAGTGTATAAAAAAGAAAAGGTTTAATATTTCTGCGATTCTTTGTAAATATTTTTTCTACAACACTCACATAAAAGTGGGTGGGTCCCACTAATATTTTCTCTCTCTTCTTTTATAATGGGACCCATATATTTTTTTACCTAAATTATATAAATTTCTCTATTTTGAAAACGTATATAAACCTCCATTGAAATTGAAATACATATTACGTAAACCTTCATTATATATTCAAGATTACATTTTCATCCACCCAACCGTTAGTTGGCCATTAAGTTTGATTATTAAACAATTTACGTAACTAAAATACCCCTCTTTCAACAAATGAATAAATATTTATATCTACCTAAAAATAATAATTCTAATAGTTCACAATTTCCAATATATTATAAAATTTATTAATTTTTATTATATTATAAAATTTTAATTTTTTTATCATATTTATTTAGTATTTTTTAAATGACCAAAAACATTTTTTTTTGCCACAGTACCATGATCAAAAACATATTTAAAAGGTATATTTTTATTCAATATGTCTTATTAATTAGTAATGTAAATTTGAGATATTATATAACTTATAATTATTATATTTTTTAATTTTTTAAATACATTTTTGCACAAACATTTATATTAAAATAATTAATCATATTTTTAATTGAGTTTTATATGTCTGCATTAATTAAATTAATTAATTATTTATCTAAATATTGAAAATAATTCATAGATACCTATTAGCAAAAGTAAAAAATAAATTACGAAAAATAAAAATATTAATTACTTAAACAATTTTAGCCAAAATTAGGAATTAGTAATGATTAAGGATAAATTAGTAAATATAATTAATATAATTTTAATTTTAATTAAAAAAATAAAAAATAAAAATCCTTAATGGAGGTAACGATTTGGACTTAAGTATATGTTTTGAAATAGATGGGATGTCCGTATAATTAAAGCAAAATGCAAGGGATGTTAGAGTACTTTACTCTAAATCTAATACTCCCTCCGGTCCAATTATAAGGCATAGTTGACTTTTTTAGAGAGATTAAAGAAGTTAATTAAATTAGCTTAGATTATTTTTATTTTTATTTTTTTCTTCAAACTAAATAATTTGACTAATAAACTAATATATAATCTAAGAAAAAACAACATATGAAATAATTAAGTAACTTATTTACCTTCCTTAATTTCTCCTAAAAAAGTCAACTGCGCCTTATAATTGGACCGGAGTAGTAATATACTTATAAGATATATGGAACATATCAAATATCAACATAGGATATATAATATATTTACATGAGAATATATTCAATATTATTATAAGATGTAATAACATCTTAACAATTATGATGTCACAATATTGCAGTATACTTAAAATTATATATTATGCATCAGGAAGCATGTTTACACATTATGACAGTTAAATTAATGAGCTGTTTGGCTATTTATGTGGACTTAAGCACATCTGTACATATAAAATCAAAAAAGCATATAGCAGTATTATAGATAAATACCACATCTGTATCCTGAACAATTAAAATACAACCCAGATTATACCCAAAAAAAATACAACCCAGATTATTTTTATCCTACCTGGCAGCTAGATCATCTCGAATTCTTAAGCAATATGAAATTCATTTATTTAAAACAAACTCTTAGCGAAATTGTGAAAGATAGAACCCTAATGCTTTGGTGATCTTCCCCTCCCCTGCAACCTGAGACAAAGCTTGAGCTCTTGGCGAGTTTGTGGCAGGTGAGTTGCGAATATTTTTGTTTTCGTTTGCACAAGATCCTATTCTACACTCATCTTATTCCTCTTGCTGATGAAATCTCTTACGGCTAAAGAATACAGAAGATGCAGGCCGAAGTAGGGACGACGGACAAGGTGCATTAAGAAGAAGCCAGAGAATTACCAAAAAAAAAAACAGAAATACCTAGAAACTGTGAGAATTAGAAGATTCCATAACATCAAATCATCTCCAAGCAATCAAAATATAATAATTTTGTTTAAAGAAGGGAAGAGGCTAAGATTTTTTCCCTTTAGATTGAGAGGTACCAAGGTAGGACTTGGCAACTTATAGGTTTTGTGAAATTATTATATGCAAAAAATAAAAATAAAAAATTGTGCAAGCCGACCCACCAACCCATGCCCTGAGCCACATCAACCGCAGGCCACCTGATGTGGGCCTGTGCGGCCCACATTTTTGCGGGCTGGGAAAATCCCAACTCTAACCCTACCCTAACCTGTGGGTTAGCAAGTTGAGCTCGCGGGTTGAACCCATATTACCGTTGTGCTTGTTACAATAGTGCTTTTATTGAGAATCGACTAGCCGATAGAACTATTTATGAAGGAGCTGACTAGTAAGAGGGCCAAGCGAAACATCATAGTGTTGAGCTTCTGAGACATAAACTCTTGTGAGGAATGTATATATTGTCACTGTGGTCCACATTGAGAATATTACATTAAAAGATGAGCCTGATAAGGCATTAAGTTCTCCATATTCAACGGTTAGCTTATTTTGAAGTTTGTAAGTTCCTCAAAAATAAATCATTTCATTAAGTCTTATAACAAACCACATATATTCATGTTCAATAAATAAGGGCGAACTGCTATGTTTTGTTAAACAAAAATCATTGAATAAGTTTTTTTAGAAGTTATTTTACGGCATTTAATCTATGTATATAAGAGAAGTTTTATCACAGTTTGCAGAAAAATGCGAAAAAGTTTCTTTTTTCCCGCTTTCCAAACCAACACTAATGGGCCCACGGTTGCTTCTCCATTATAATCACATGTACAAATGATTCACTAATTTTACTTAGGGATAACAACTTTAAAGTTTCACTCATTTTGTAATTTGGTCCTTATAGTTTAATTGCTATTGATTCAGTCGCTATGATTTCAAAATGTCAAATAATGAGTCCTCAAAGTTTTCTTTATTTTTTTAATGCTTGTGCACAAGTTTCCTTCTCAAACACTCAATGATGTTATAGAGTGTGATTTATTATAAATCCTTTTTGATAGAAGACAATAACGCGAAAGATTTATGTAGCCAACTTCACTTAATAGGATAAGGCTCTATTATTTCTATATAGGGTCAGACACTAGCACTATGTTTGGATAAAGGGAAACTAAGTGGGGGAGAAAGTGGAAGGGAGGATAAAAGTAGGGAGATAATATTGTTCCTCCTTGTGTTTGGATAGAGGGGAGAGAAAGGCGGGGAGGGGGAAGAAAATGTGATATTTACAATGACAACAATACCCTTATTTATTTTTTAATGGTAACGGCATAAGAAATAAATTTAAATAAAAAATAAAGACCAACAAATTAAAATTAAAAATCAAATTATAATAATTATATTTATTTTAATTTATAAACTAATTATGAAAATTGTCCCTTATTATTTTGTAGGAATAAATCTAAATTATTGTGATAAATAAGGATGTAATAAAATATGTTAACAAATACTGTTTTGAATTTCTAAAAATATTATAATGACAGTTATCAAATATTATCAACTAATTGTTTTCATTTAATACAGTATAAATGATAATCCTACATGACAAAATGGGCATCTAAATAATTCCGGTTAAAATGAGGCAGTAAACTCGGTCTTACAAATGATTTAACATTATATGCAGTATTGTAAAAATGGGGTTTTCTCCCCCAAAATCTCTCCACTTTTGGAGAAAAAATATTTGGGGTAAAATCATATGAGCCCCACACCTTTTTCTGTCCCCTATTTTCTTCCCCACATTTTCTCGTGATCTAAATAAGAGAAAATACACCCCCCCCCCTTTTTTTTTCCCCAATTTTCTCACTACTTTTCTCTCCATCCAAACACAATGTAAATGTAGACATTCTGCTTGTGGAGATTTGAACGTAGATTCATGAGATTGACTCATTTTTCTAGACTAGGCCCCTAGGTAAATAATCCACACACTGCGAATACATCAATAAACATAAAAGGGTTAAATATCATTTTTGCCAAGTATTGGTAAAGGGACACTCAAAGACCAGAAAGTTTTTTTGGTATCATTTTTTAGCCTAAGTTTTTCTTAGGAGCAAATTTGCCTAGAAGTTTACAAAGAGAGAACAATCCAATGGTCAAGATCAACCGTCGGTAAGATCATTATGTTTGTAAACTTCCAAAAAATGATACCAAAAAACTTCCCGGTGCTCGATGCCACTTATCAATATTTCCATGGCAAAATTGGTATTTAACCCAACATAAAATAAGTTGTAGGAATATTATGTATTTATTGTAAATATTCTCTAATTATTAGTAGTCACTACCCTCGGTCCTAATTATAATAACCGAGTTGATTTTTTCCAGAGAGATTAAAGAAACTAAATAAATTACTTAATCATATCATATGTTGGGTAACCTTAGATTATATATTAGTTTATTAGTTAAACTAATTAGTTTGAAAAAAAAATTACTCTAAAATAATTTAATTAGCTTACTTAATTTTTCTAAAAAAGTCAACTTGGTCTTATAATTAAGACTCTTAATCATATCATATGTTGTGTATCCTCCGATTATATATTAGTTAAACTAATTAGTTTTTTTTAAAAATACTCGAAAGTTATTTAATTAGTTTATTTAATTTCTCCAAAAAAGTCAACTTGTTCTTATAATTAGGACCATAAGGAGTATAGCTAATTAGTAATTAGTAGTAATAATTATTAGTATTTATTAGCTTCCATTATTCTTTACTATTCAGAATAATATTTTTCTCTCAAATTGTGCACATAGTATCAGCTTCTTTGAAAATAATAAGAGATTAACCTAATTTCTCCTAGCACCGTCGAGTTTTGCCAGATCCGTTGCTCCCTGTCTGATCACACTGTCGAGAACTAACCCTTGGTCCCTATGATCATCGCTGCCAAGTCGCTCGTCAGTGTCAACCATTGTCACCTTCAAGCAAGACCTGGACAGAAAAGGGCTGACACCATCGAGAAGTAGCACCGAACGAAGTTTAGTGGAGAACAAGAATCGACTGCCTGCCACTACCGTCGTCAAAATCATGCCATTACGATCATCTCTTCATTCCACAGTCAAGAACCAACAACGCATCCCTCATTCTCTAACCTGTTCCTCCCCCTCCATATTCGCCTTTTGTAACCGGAGAAGAGAGAGAGAGATTGGATCACCATCGGAGGAGAGCTTGGGGATGGGAAACGCGAGCAAGGAACTAGAACTTAAGTATCGAACGAGAGAGAGAGAGAGAGAGAGCCGGGTCAACGATCATTGGAAATACCAACACCACGGTCTCATCGTTCTTACCACCACTAGCTGCGGCTTAAGACTTGTCTTCCACAGGTCACGAATCTCAGCGGCATATTGTCCCCACGGTCGCGTTCTCTCTTCTGACGGCCAATTCACAGCGTCTCCTTCTCTGTCTTCTGTCAGGTATCACAGAGTCGCCCTCCACATCTGAGTCTGAAATTTGTTGCTTCGTCTGAGTCTATAATCGTAGGCATCTGCAATTTGTGAACCAAACTGTCTTTTTTGACAATTCTTAAGACTGAATTGTCATTTCTAAAAGTTGGAGGACTAAACTGCCATTTTTAAATTTTAACCCCAAATTGCCATTTTTCAGTTTTAAACTAAAGCTGAAGCAATTGTGGGATACATGTTAGAAATTGTAGCTTCGGTGTTACTAGCTAAAAAGGGTAACTTTCTTCAAGCCCTCAAAACCTCACGAGTTAAACAAGTATGGATAGTTGATTATGGAGCATCATATCACATGACTGATTTCCATAAATTGTTCGCCACTTATGTTCCATGCGCCACAAAAGGTTAAAATTGCTGATAGTTATCTTACTCCTATCGCCAGGAAAAGAAAAAGAAGTATTCGGATTTTTGAGTTTATCACTCTTGAATATGTTCTCCATGTGCCAAAATTAGCGTGCAATCTGTTATTTGTTAGCCAATTGACATAACAAGCTAATTGTTGTGCTAGATTTTTGCCATCTCATTGTGTTTTTCAGGATCTATCATCAGAATTGGTTGTGCCAAAGAGTACGAGGGGCTTTACTTTCTTGATGACATTGAAGCGAGTCACTAACATCCGATTAAGGTATGCAATTCTGTATCGACCTCTAAAACTGATGACGTCATGTTATGGCATAAGAGAATGTTCCCATCTCTCTGTTTAAGTGCCTGCATTAATATAAGATGTGAGATATGTGAATTAGCCAAACACCACCACTCAACATACCCTAGAGCTCCATATACACCATTCAAGCCTTTCACTACCGTCCATAAGGATTTATGGAGACCTTCTCGCATTCCAAACCGTACCAAAACAAAATGGTTCATCTCTTTCAAAGATGAACTCACTTGTCTTTGTTGGGTTTATCTCTTAAAAAGACAAGTTTGAAGCTCCCTTGGCATTCATGAAACTCATCACTATGGTTAAAAATCAATTCAATACGAACATTAAAGTATTGCATAGTGACAATGGCACGAAGTACTTCAACCAAACCTTGAGTGTTTTCCTCTAAACACGTTGTATTATCTACAAAAGCTCATGTCCTAACACTCCCCAACAGAATGGGATTGCTGAGTGTAAAAAATCGACATATCAATACTAATGCTAACTTGCAATATGCCAAAGTTCTATTGGGGGATGTCATCCCACACACAAACTACCTCTAGGTTTTGAAAAGGGCAAAATTGATCAAGTGTACAAGATGAAGAAATCGTTATATGGTCTGAAGCAGTCTCCCAGGGCATGGTTTGACAGGTTTTTGAAAGTCTTGAATTCAAAGGGCTACAAACAAGGATGATCATATCATATAATGTTCGTCAAAACAGAGGACAGAAAGAAGTACGCATCCTTATTGTGTACGTTGATAACATAATCCTTACATGAGATCATATTGAGGAAATATCTAGGATAAAAGTTGCACTTATGAATGAATTTGAAGTCAGGGATCTTGGAAATTTGAAATACTTTCTTGGGATGGAGGTTGCTAGGTCAAGACTAGGCATCTATGTCTCTTAGAGGAAGCATATACTTGATCTTCTAAAAGAAACAAGCATGCTTGGTTGTATCCTTGAGCCAACTCCTATTATGGTTCATAAAAAGAGGAAGAAGAAATCTAAGCAGAACAATAAAGATAAAGAGGAGTCACAAGAAGGTGACTCAAAGGAAAAGATTGAAGAAGAAGAAGATCAAGACCAAGAAGCAAATGAAGATGTCGATAAAGGAAGATATCAGAGACTTTTTGGGAAGTTGATTTCTCTCTCTCATATAAAACCTGATAGAGCCTTTATAGTAAGTGTGGCTAGTTAGTACATGAGTGAGCCAAAGAAGAAGCACATGGACACAACCTAGCCTATAGAATTTTGAGAAATCTAAAGGGTACTCCTGGTAAAGGGTTGCTCATCTGGAAACAAGAACGAAGAACTATAGAAGTATACACTGATGCAGATCGGGGAGGAACTCATCCTAACAGGAGATCAACCTCTGGTTATTGCTCCTTCATATGGGGAAACCTGATTACCTCGAAAAACCAGAAACATAGTTGTATCTAAGAGCAGTGTTGAAGCTGAGTTGAGGGCACTAGCTCAAGGGATAATGGAGGAGTTGTGGCTGAAACAGATCCTAGATAAGATACAAGTCAATATGGATTTACCACTGAAACTCTTTTGCAATAATAAGACCTCCATAATCATGACTTTAAATCCTATTCAACATGAACAATCGAAACATGTGAAGATAGATAGACACTTCATAAGGGAAAAAGTAGAAGAAGGGATCATATGTCTCACTTATCTACTGACAAATCTTCAAATCGTTGATGTGTTGACAAAAGGATTACTCAAACCTACATTTGAAAGTTGCATAAGCAAGTTGGACATGATTAACATCTATGATCCAACTTGAGAGAGAGTGTGAGAATATTGTGTATTTATTGTAAATATTTTCTATTTATAAATAGTTATTAGCTAATTAGTAATTAATATTTATTAGCTTTCATTAATCTTTACTATTATGTCCCTCTCTTCTGTATATAAATAGGCGATTGAAGCACAACATTTTATGCAATCAGAATAATATTTTTCTCTCAAATTGTCCACATAAGTGATTCCAACGCATTAAATAAACATGATCGACTAGTATCAATGTAAAAAGTAATATTCAGCAAAACAACGTTGCATTTTGGTGGGAAGTTCATTCGGCATTCATGTAGCGTTCAGAACAAGACGAATATTTATCTGATTATGGGCAAAAGTTAAGGACCAAAAAGTTCCATTTTCTTCTTTTACATATCTATAATTGATCATATGATTGTGTTCCTTCCAACAGGCATACAGTGAATCAATGTTTAATATAGCATGTGTAAACATCACTTAAACTAAATGTTATAAACACATTTACAGATTTTTTACAGTACATTTACAAAAAAATATTTGTTTTTTCTTATCAAAACCCACATATATCTCAATCACGGAGGAAAAGCAAAAACCTCAGTCCGGCATTCAAAACATAGGATGTATATACTTCCATACCTCAGTAAATAAGTAGGTTGGGCTCACTACATGTCTGCAATCAAAAAACAAGGTAGGAAGAATGAGTAAGCACGCATTAAATATTTCAAAAGACACACTATAGCAGCATTCACATGATAGTATGCAAGGATATTAAACCCGGACCGGACACTAAACCAATCGGGGTACTGCGTCATGGGTTGATGGCTCAAATCGGAGTCAACCCGGGCCAAACTAGTGAGGAATACAAAATTAAAAATAATTTAATTTCTCATCACAACATCCAAAATTCCAAATTCGATATATCATTTCAATACATTGAATCACTAAAAATAATTATATACTTGTCAAATATTTTTTACAATTTCCTTTACAAATTGACATCACAGTATCATATATCACCTAATGACACCTGAATTTGTAATAAGTAATCACAAAATATTCATCATATCAAAATATAAAAAACAAACAGGCATATGATAACAAAATATTCCCACCTATAACATCCAAATGTGTATACAGTTTGGTTAATAGTCAAAGCTACAATGAAAGAACAAGACAATAACATCTGTTGAAGGAATTACTAAACTTGTATATTTCATACATAGCAGATTATACATATATATATATATATATACACAAAATAGTTTCACCTCTATATACGTCCCCAACCTCTATACAACCCCAACCTCTATACAACCCTAGCCTTTATATGTCTTAACACTCCCCCTCAAGTTGGAGCATAGATGTTAATCATGCCCAACTTGTTACAAAGATAATCAATCCGAGTTCCATTTAGGGCTTTGGTCAGTAAATCACCCAATTGGTCGCTAGACCACACATATCCGGTGGAAATGAAGTTCTCCTTGATTTTATCATGCACAAAGTGACAGTCGATTTCAATATGCTTTATGCGTTCATGAAACACAAAATTGGAGGCTATGTGCAAAGCAGCTTTATTATCACACAACAACTTTGCAGGTAATGACGTGACAAGACCAACCTCCTTCATTAATCGGTGAATCCACACAATTTCCCGTCTTGATTGAGACATGGCTCTATACTCGGCCCTTCGCACTTGACTTAGAAACCACGGTTGCTTCTTACTCTTCCACGATACCAAATTTCCACCCACAAACACACAATATCCTGTGGTGGATCTTCTGGTAGCCTTTGATCCAGCATGATCTGCATCACAAAAAACACTCAATCTTGTTGTGGCCATGATTCGTATAAAGTATACCACGACCAGGTGAGCCCTTCAAGTAATATAAGACATGCTCCAAAGCTTCCCACGAGCAACGGTTGGTGCGATCATGAATTGACTAAGCACACTAACCGGAAAGGTCACATCGGGCGAGTCACCGTGAGATAGTTCAACTTTCCAATCAATCTACGGTATC
Source organism: Acacia melanoxylon (assembly GCA_019022615.1). Classification (NCBI taxonomy): domain Eukaryota; kingdom Viridiplantae; phylum Streptophyta; class Magnoliopsida; order Fabales; family Fabaceae; genus Acacia; species Acacia melanoxylon. The sequence continues at coordinate 3,771,546 of JAFJYJ010000030.1, read as the reverse complement.
TTTCGGGATAAGCAAATGGCTTAATCTTCTCGGGATCAACTTTCTTCCTCACATCTTCGGTAGCTCATCAAATGGAATGCTATCATCAATATCCAAGAAAGGATTAGGAATCATGGGAGAGGTACTTGGTGCTTTCCGAGTTTCCCGGTTTCTTTTAGTAAATCAAGTACATATTTCCTCGTGTCGAAGGATGCCTTTCTTATTTCTCATAACTTCTATCCCAAGAAAGTATCTTAATGGGCCCAAATCCTTCGTTTGAAAATTAGAATTAAGGAAGGTTTTAAGTAATGAGATGCCCGAAACATCGCTTCCTGTAATAACAATGTCATCAACATATACCACAAGCAGAATTACGCCAGCATCCGTCAACTGATAAAATACTGAGTGATCACACCTGCTTTGATTCATTCCAAACTTCTTAACTACCGTGCTAAACCTATCAAACTAAGCATGAGGACTTTGCTTCAAACCATATAGCGACTTCTGAAGAAGGCATACCTTCCCACGCTCCCCCTGAGCAACAAAGCCAGGTGGTTGCTCCATGTAAACTTCCTCCAAAAGATCACCATTTAAGAAAGCATTTTTAACATCCAACTGATGAAGATCCCAACCATAAGTGGCGGCCATAGATATAAAGAGACGAACAGAGGACAGTTTAGCCACAGGAGAAAATGTTTCGGAATAGTCAATACCATAGGTCTGAGCATAGCCCTTGGCAACCAATCGAGCCTTCAATTGTTCCAAAGTACCATCAGCTTTTGTTTTTACCGTGAACACCCACTTGCACCCAATAGCCTTCTTTCCAGGAGGCAAATCAACAAGAGTCCAGGTACCAACCTTATCAAGAGCCATCATTGCTTCTTTCATAGCAGCACACCAACCAGGATGGGCCAAGGCATGGTGGAGTTTTGTGGGAATGGTGAGAGAATCTAGGGAGGCTATGAAAGAACAAGATGAAGGAGAAAGATGGTTATAGGAAACAAAAGAAGAAATAGGATAGGTACAAGAACACTGACCTTTACGGAGGGCAATGGGCAAGTCAATAGAAGTGACAGGGGAAGGAGGCACTGTGTCAGGTTCAGGAACAGGAGCAAAGAGAGCTAATTCTGGATCAGACGTCAAAGCAGACACTGGTGGGTCGGGAACTGTATCGACACCATTACTTATCTTCGGACGTTTCTGATAAACATGATAGATGGGTGGTTTAGCGGTCGGGTCACTCACAAGCACCGGGTGGAGTCTCATAAACTAATACATCATGAAGACTGTCAATGGTGGATGGGGATGAAGCATTAGGAAATACAGAGACATCTGGAAATACAGAGATATCGATAGAGACGGAAAGAACGGGGTTGACTCATGAAAGGTGACATCGTGAGAGACTAGATAACGCCGAAGAGTAGGAGAGTAGCACCTATAACCCTTTTGAACCCTATAATACCCAAGGAAGACACATTTAAGGGACTTAGGATCAAGTTTGGTGACACTGGGACGAATATCACGAACAAAACAAACACAACCAAAGATTTTTGGGTCAATAGGAAACAAAGGGTTAGAAGGGAACAAAGTTATGTAGGGGGTGGCCCCACTAAGAATAGGAGAGGGTATGCGATTAATAAGAAAACATGCAGTTGACACTGCATCAGCCCAGAAAGGTTTAGGAACGTGCATCTGAAACATTAGAACTCGAGCAACTTCAATAAGTGCCAATTTTTTCTTTTAGCAACACCATTTTGAGCGAGTATATCTGCACACGAAGACTGATGAATCATGTCATGCTGGAGCATATAGTTTTGAAATTGGGCGGAATAATATTCTTTTGCATTATCGTTGCGCAAGATTTTGACGAGACACCAAATTGAGTTTTGATTTCAAACACGAAATGGCAAAAATGAAAAACAATTCGGAACGATTTTTCATTAAATAAAGCCAAGTGGTGCGAGAAAAGTCATCAACAAAAGTAACAAAATACCTAAAACCGGACTTGGACGTAACATGACACGGACCCCAAATATCGAATGGACTAAATCAAAAGGGGATGCGGCCGTTTATTGACACGAGGTGCGGAGGAACACGGTGATGTTTCGCAAACCGACACGACTCACATTCTAAAGAAGACATATGATGAAACGAGGATACAACCTCTTTAAAGATGACAAGGACACATGACCTAGCCGACAGTGAATGTCAAACAAGGAGGAACCACCGAGCAAGCAACGGAACGCGGCACCGATCATGAAGAAAGTAATGGCCACTGATTCATACCCTTACCAATAATGCTCGCACTCGTCGTAAGATCCTAAATCAAACAATGGTCGGGGAAAAAGTGAGATAAAACAGGTTTAACGACGAGTAAGTTTGCTAGGCGATAAAAGGTTAAAAGCAAGGTCGGGAACATTAAGAACGGATGATAAGGAAATAGACGGGTAGGTTGAACAAGTACCAGAGCCAAGGACACGGGAGTAAGAACCATTGGCAATGGTGATTGAAGAGGGGTTGGCATAAGATGCATATGAAGAGAACAAATGATAGTTACCTGTCATATGATCAGTAGCCCCGGAGTCGATGATCCACTTCGAGGAAGAAGTAGCAAGACATGAATCAGAGTTACCTGTAGCAAGTGCAATGGAGGCAGAGGAAGTATGATCAGAAACATCAGATGATTGGGCCATATTAGCAGACCCGGCTGCGTTGTCGCTTTTTGTTGCAACTTACGACAATAGCGCTTCGTATGACCAGGTTCCTTACGATGCAATTGAGACAATCCCATTAGCACGAGAATTAGGAGAATTGTTAGCTGGCCTTGGTGTACTACCCACTGTGGAATTTGGTCGTGAAAAAACATGAGTCGAAGCACGTCCAGCCAAGGCACTAGCATTAGGATTAGAAGCTGGATGAGCAATACTGTCGGCACGCAACACGCGAGAATACACATCCTGAAGTGAGGGAAGCTCAGAACTAGATAATATCTGAGACCGAATTGTCTCATAAGATGGATCGAGAGCGATAAGAAAACTCATGATTGCCGGTTTCTCCATGTTATCCACTCGCACTTGAAGATCGATCGTTGGTGGCATTAACCGCCGCATCTCCTCATACATTTGCTTAAATTCCATGAAGAAATTCTTCAAGGGGCGACCCCGGGGTCGCCTCGATAGAAACCTTCACAAACTTCATGTAGGCGAGTAATGTTCCCTTTCCCGAGTATAAGAACTCCGGATAGTCGATAAGCTCTTTAACATTGCAATGACTAACCGAAGGAAGAAGGTCACCATCGATAGAATTTTGAATTTGTAAGAATAGTCGGGCATCGGCGAGAGCCCATGCCTTCTTCGAATCATTTGTAGGAGGAGCCTCGGTTAAATAGTCCTCTTTCTCAATACTAAGTAGATACATGCGAACGGTTTTAATCCAATCCGAATAATTTGTCCAATTCAACTTGTGATCGGTGATTTTGTTAGAAACAGGGAACCATCTCGGTCGTGATACTTGATTTAGAGTCGGCCATAAGAGATAAATAGAGTCACACAAGCCAAACAATTGCAAAGAGAACAAAGAAACAGATGACAACTAGCAAGCCAAACAATTGCAAAGGGAATCAACGAAACAGACAAAGAACTAGCGAAGCAACACACCACCTTCTAGAGGCAACTTTAAGGCGGAAGAACCACCAATAATCCTGGGCAGCAACACCAACGTGCAGACAATAACAGAAGGCCACACAAGGACCAAAAGAATAATCTAAACACGAGACAAGAACCAAATAACAGCCTGAAATTCCAAGAAGGCGAGCGCAGCAGAGAGAACACAGACACAGGGAACATAGCGAAATTGGAATCACAAGATATGAGAACGTAACTACACCGGGTCCAACCGGAATCGCAAGTCGACCGCGATGTCGACGACGAGAAACTCACCGAACAGCGCTTCACGCGCGGCGCGTGCGGCGAACCTCCGGAGGCGTGTGACGATCCACGCGCGGCGAAATGGTGGACGGCCTAGGTGGGGTTCCGCCGATCGGGACCCTCCGAGTGTGTTGGGCAGCGCGTGGTCGGAAAAATACGTGAATCACGGAATCCTAACACTAACTCTCTCTCTCTCTCTCTGGTCGCGGAAAACGTAACCAAGATTCCGAAAAATATTTCAGCGAACTCCGATGCTCGATGCCATGTTGAAGGAATTACTAAACTTGTATATTTCATACATAGCAGATTATACATATATATATACACAAAATAGTTTCAGCCTCTATACGTCCCTAGCCTCTATACAACCCCAACCTCTATACAACCCTAGCCTTTATATGTCCTAACAACATCCAAATGTTAAAAAAGAGCACCTGCAACCCAGAGTTATAACCTATTAGGTCTCGCATACATATATGTGTATGTAGTTGGACATCAATAAAAAACAAGAATTATAGAAATTAGGATGAGAAAGCAAAGGGATTAAGATTAAAATAAACCAAGCTACTGGCAAACACTATATTTCTTTATTTGACCAACGAACATACAACATATGATTTTTTTTCCCCCTACTCCATAAATGACAATGATGCTGCAGTAAGTAACTCAATGGTAGCATAAAAAGCAAAGAAAGAAGGCGAAAAAGAAATAGCTGAACATGCATGGAAGCTAATTAGGACGAAGCACTTTATTGAACATCAACTGTTCTCAAGTAAAGTGAACACAACCAGGAAGCAAAACGGCAGAGGAACAGAGGAATGACAAACCCTAAAGTCCAAAACGCCTCTGGACCCAAAGCAGAACCGTTTTCAAGCACAATGAACACCCAAAGCTTGAACGACGGACCTAAAACACCACTGGACCAGAGGAATGAACACAAAGCTTCCACCTTTCAGGGAAAAATGATGAAGGAAAAAACAGAGCTTCCATCAGCCATGGAGTCTAAGAGTGGGGAAAAAATAAAGCACCATCAAGCCATGGAGTCCGAGAGGCAAAACAAACACAATAAACAAAATGAAAGCACAAAATAGAAATAGAGATGAAGGAATCCAAAAACAAACCAAAAAATCAAATGAAAAAGATACAAAGACCAAGCCTAAACACCCAAAAGGCCTCTGGAACCAGCGATGAAGCAACTAGAAGTGAAGAACGAAGCAAAAGCTCCGACCTTTCAAGGAAAAACGACGACTATTACGTCTCAACGGGGCGCCGGAAACTTGGCCCCATGGATGGGAGAGGATGAAGTCAGAAAGAGGGTGTGATGGAGATTGGAGGGTTTGATTTTTGAATTGACTGGGATTTGGGTTCTTTTCATTTTTGTAGTCTCGTCCGTTTCAAAGAGAGGGAAAAAAAAAAAAAAAGACTTGGCCACTCGGTCAACTCGGTTGAGTTACACTGAGTTGACTGATTCAACTCCAAGTCAGGGCTGACCCCGGTTTGGTTTCTTAAGTAGACCGGTTCACCGGTTTCCGGTCCAAACCGGCCGGTTCAGTCCGGGAATAATAACCTTGAGTAATAGTATAACATTGTCGATTAGCTAACTGTTTCCAAGAGAGAACCTCTATCATTAGCCAGGCCCAAAAAGAAACAGAAAAATATCACGTCCTTAATGTAAGTCCTAATTAACTAATTTGATTAGATTAAGGAAGTTGATTAAATTAGTTAATTTGACATATTTTTTCTAAAACACCTAATAATCTTTCTTAATTCTCTCCCTCACCCTTCAACTTGATTACTATTGAGGGAATATCAATCGGGTTAATCTGGAGGAAAATTGATTTATGTGTAAAATAAGTCTTATATTTAGGACCAATATCAACTCCCCAATTAGATCCTAGATTAAGGACCATAAGGAGTAGCAATCTATACCAAGTGAGTTGCAAATGTAATAAGAAAACTGACCAAAGCATTCAGAAAGTGTGCAACATCAGACAGATCAGCTTGGTACAATCTTCAACAGCTCAATATCAAACAAGAGGGTCTTGTCTATCAGCCCTTGGTTCCTTAACACAAAATCTAAAGCTCGCTGGCCCTGAAACAAGTTCACAGAAAATTCCTAAGTCTCCACTTGGATTATGGCTAAGCAAAAAAAAAAAAAAAAAAAAAAAAAAAATCAATCATTACCGAGAATGTTGTTGGTCTTGGACCTCTCTTGTTATAATCATTCTCAGGATATCCCAATTCTGGGGGCACAATTAACCTGCATCACTTAAATATGCAGTGTAAATTTCATTTCTCACCCTGACTGTTTCTCTGGAAATATGTGCCCATGATAATCTACCCAAGAGTAACCAGAGGATAAAAAGAATTTAAACCCAAAATTTGGAAACAATGATTTCACTTGTTCATATTTTCAACCGGATAGGTTTTTAGAGTTTCCCAAATAAAGAGCTCGAGTTCAGTAGAATATGCAATTCAAACAAGTGAAACACTCAACATTCAGCTTCATAAATTGTCAAACGTTAACATAATACTCGTGGTGTTATGCACAAAAGATTTTATTTGAACTCCTGTCACAAAACAACTCAGGAATACCACGAACATTAAATTTCTAAGAAGAAAAGGATGAAGCACCTTCTAATGCCCCCAGGAGCCATGCCAGAAACAGCCTCTTCAAAAGCTGAGATTACCTGAACGTTCAAGGAACAAAAGCAACAATTCTTCAAAACATTCTGTTCGTGTAGGGAGTCATCTAAATTGCAAGGAAGTATGCCTCCGAAAAAAAAGTGCACATGTAGTCAATCATCCAATAATAGTATTGACTTGTGAGTCCATTTTGAAGTTTTAGTTAAAGTTGTAAAATCAAACTACTGGTTCGATCTTGATTTATTTTCCAACTCAGTTCAATATTATTTTAAACTACCCCAATCTTGTTCTAATTTAATCCAATTCCATCCCATTCACAACTAAACTGCTCTAGGGTAATTTAATTTTTTCTGCAAAAAGACATTAGCCAAAAAAACAAAATAATAACACCATTGTTTTACTTAATTTATCAGTTCAACTGATTTGATTTTAGTTCCTTAAACATCCCTAGTCTTAGTGTTTGACATAGCTTCATAATGCAAGAGAACCGTGGTAATAGAGTTGGACTTCCACTCATTCAAATAGAAAAATGTGCATAAAACTCGACATCCAAAGTATAATATATATTATCATATTTAACCTTCTGCAATAGCAGAATGAAATTTGTGAGTTTCTTTTCTGCTTGTTTAGTGTCTTAAGGTCATGACAAATCCTTTTCCTCTCTACAATCTTCCCCTCCCAAAACAAATTTTTTTGTCATTTCATTGAGCAAGACCTCTTAACTAACAATTTATCCTGAAATCTGGTTTTTGATCCAACCCAATGGCGTCATGTGATCTACCTAGCCAACGCTACCAAGTGGGATAAGGCTTTATTGTTGTTGTTGTTGTTGTTGTTATATTGCCAAGTCAGGATATCCTTTTCTAGTTATGATAACTATTACGTGACAGGGAAGCATAATAAATATTTTCAAAGAAGTTAATGGACCTTCATTACTTAAAGTTTCCTTTGCTATGAAAAGACTCAATTCAAACTTCTATTTGTCCTAACTTTGGTTTTTCCTTTTATCAATTTTTTCTTTATCTTCTTCCCCCGCTTTAGCAAGCTCTTTCCTTATAGTAGTGAAAAACTGCATCATATTTATAAGAAGCATCAATGCATCATAAGAGGCATCAAATGTGACCCAGCATTTCAACTAGTTTCTCTTTCCCACATACTATCAAGATCTTCTAAACTTTTTCTTCTTGAATTCCCTACATCTAAATATCGTGACATAGAAAGCTCTAAATACAGTGTTTGTTGTGGCATAACAAAAAACAATGTAAACACTGCTCATGAAATAATGTTGATAACCTAGACAAAAATGTACCTCAAATTTTAAGGAACTTGGGTGTCTTTAAATGAAGACTCACCTCTTGGGATCCTACTTTGAATTTGAAAAAGTCCTTGTCATCACCCTACATGTTAAAAGGTGAGCTAATCAACCATTTACACAATGTCCAGTTAGAAGATGAAAATAATTTCATACCTCAAAAGAACCACCCTTGGTTTTATTCCGGGCTTCAAATATGCGACCATAATAACCTATGGTGTAACCATCCCAATCCACCTGAAAGGAATCTAAAGTCCATAAGTTGCTTCAATTATCTAATTTGAAGAGGCAAGGATACCGTCCTAAAAGTGTCTGCCCTAGGCAGATAAAAGCTACTTTCATTTCTATGCAAAAGCTGCTGAACTTAAACATACCAAAGTAAAGCCATCCATGCAAAATCATTTTAGATAACAGAGAAAATTTGTTGTGAATTCTAAAGAAAATCTAATTAAGTTGAGAAAAAAAATGTAATCGTTTTGAATGAGCAGCTCTGTACACCCAATGATAACTGGCAAAATTAGATCCAAAATCAGTATGTTTTACCACCACTGTGTCTCCCACTTTTGGATTAGGGCCATCTCCTACTCGTAAGTCCTGCATTATTTATTAATATGAATTTAATAACAAAACATAAACTACTTATGCTGAAGTATTTACATAATACCAACAAATTATTGACCTTATACTGGAGTCCTGATTCAGTTTCTGTATAGTCGGGGAATCGCATTTTTGTCTTACCATAATCTTTGCCTCTAAGTGCTGGCACTGTGTACAAACACATCGCTGAAAGTCAATACATCTATGAAATTTCTCATGCTGTCACCAATCACATGTAACTCAATGGCACATGCATAGACATAGAAGCAACCTAAATTATATCATAAATAGCTAAAAAGTTTTATCACCTACAGTAAGAAAACTGATGTTCCCCCTAATTGAGGCAAAGTTCAGCTACAGAATTCAAGACAAAATAAAAACGTTTTTAGTAAAACATTCAAGTCTTACAAAGCAATACTCCAAGTCTCCAACAACTCAGAGACACACATGGTTGCCAGTAATACTTAGACATGATGCAATGGTGAAATACTGGAAAATATTTGTAAGTAGCAGCTAGCAGGAGTTAAATACCAAGCAATACAGAAAGCCTGCTAGACGGCTACAATTTTTTTTTTTTTCAAAAAAAGTATGCATATTATCAGCGTAACTATTTTTTTGTCATCACTAACCCCATAACTTTAAGAAGGAGGGAAACATTTAATACCGTTCCTAAACGTGCTGGATGTCTCATGGTCAACCTACAAAAAGTATTATTGTAAAATTCAGACAAGGGGAACAAAAGAAAATTACTGTCAGCAAATTCAGTCGCCATAACACTTCCGTTCCTTGAATTATTCAACAATGTCCAGGAAAGTATCCCGACGGAAGAGAGAACCACTTTTCTTCTCTCAAAAGAGCGCAAATAGCCAGACTCCTTGTTATTTTTACCTGTTAGCATGGAAAATAACAATGTGTTCTGAAAGACCATTTTATTGAATAGGAGAATTCATTCTGTAAAGCCAAAAAAAGTGGAAGCTAATCACGAACCACGGAGAGAAGAATCTGAAAATTTATCGGACTCCTGGTAATTGAAAAGGAAGAGGACATTAATCACTACATAGATTAGAAGAATCCAGAAGATTAGTTCGTTACCCCAATGTAAGCAACTTACCATGCATTTAGGTAGAGAGCCAACAGATAAAGCCAAAATGGACGCCATTACCATAAGAAAAGACCGACAAGAAGAGATGAGAGTGAGGGAGAGACGCACTGAATGCAAAGCAAACGGTGGCACACCACAAGCAAACAGCGACACAGCAACGAACGAGAAATCGGCAGTGGAGGCAGACGAAAGTGTTTGGGTCAAGCGAGAAGCTTCGGTTGGGTTCTGTGGAGTTCGAAAGGGGAAAGAGCTTCAGATTTTTTCGAATATCAGCCGCATGCTTTGGAGAGATGGGCATCGTTGTCAAACTCTCACAAGTTTACTGTATGTTACTGTTTTTCAAGTTTTTATCTTCCAAAAACTTGAAACTGCTAGTTATAAACTCGGTTAAACTCATGAGTTTATATACCAAATTTATCATTTTTACGTTTGTAACTTATAAAATTGTGTTAATTTACTCTTAAACTCGTGTTATCTTTTTTGATTTAATAATCTTTCAGTTATTTTATATATAAATGGGTTAAAGATGAAAATATACATGTGATTTTATAGATGAAGAAGCGTCCAGGTAGCAAATGTTTTTTTTAGGTGCAAAAGTAGTATGTGGTTACAAATTAGGTCTGCAAACATAACGTTTGACCGTTAAGTTTGACTTTGATATGTAAGTTTGACTTTTTTCTTGACCTGCGATGACGTGGCATTTCAAAGGTGCAAAAATAATTTTATGATCTTAAAAAAATATTTCGAGATATTGGCCAAGTACTAAAAGGATCTTGAAAAAAAATATTTTACGATCTTGATTTGTGCTTAAAAGTATTTTCGGATCGATTCTACAAAAAAAATATTTCATAATTTTGAAAAATTATTTTAGGATCTTGAAAAAATATTTCGAGTATTGGCCGTACTAAAAGGATCTTGAAAAAAATATTTGAAATGCCACATTATCGTCCGATCGCAAAAAAAATGTCAAACTTAACGATTGAACGCTATTTTTGTACCTAATTTGTAACCACATAGTCACTTTTGCACCTAAAAAAAAAGCATTTGCTTCTTGGGCGCTTTTCGGAGATAAGCACGTATACATTTTTGCACCTTTACCCTATATAAATTTTATAAAATGTTTTTTGTTAAATATGATAAATGATGAATCTTGATAGATTTAATTTCAATTATTTGGATTTAAAATATATTTGAATCAAATTGTTGTCATTTTTATATTTTAATTATTTAATTATACACTAATAATACATATTTAATAATAAAAGTAAACTCTTACGAGTTCACGATACAAGTTTACGTTATAGCAAACTTCGTGAGTTTGACAAGATGAGATCTCAAAAATAAAATACAGTAATAAAAATGGTCGCAATTCAATTTACAAATTTTAAAAAAACTATAGAAACATTCCATAAAATGATATACGGGCAGATTTTATTCCATTTTTCATAAGTACTCCCTCTTATTCTATTTATTACTCCCTCCTAGGTCAATTATAAGGCATATTTAACTGATTTTGGGGAGATTAAGGAGATGAGTTAAATTAGTTAATTTTACTCATTTTTCTAAAATGCCCTTATATAAATTTAAAATGACATAAGTAAAAGTGAATCAACAACTTCGCCACATATCTCTCCGATCGATTTTTCTTTCCACACACTTTATAATTGAAATAATGGTCTTACTATATATACATATATGTGTGTGTGTGTGTATATGTATACATATAGATCTATCTACATACATATACATACACACAACCATACACAGATATATATATATATATATATATATATATGTTTATACATATATGTGTGTGTGTTTGTGTATGTACACACACAAACACAAACATACATATATATATATATACATACATACACATATACACACACACATATATACATACAAATATACACACACAGACACATATATATATACACACACACACACAAATATATATGTTTATAGACACACAAGTGTGTACATGAGTGTGCGTGTGTGTATTGCAACCCACATACATATACTCACCAAAAATCAAACACATTTGAGATAATAAAATAGGGGTATTTTAGAAAGAAATTAATAAAAACTAAAAAGTTGTCCTATAATTAGGACCAAAACTAACCCCCAAATGTTGTCTTATAATTAAGACCTAATGGAGTATTTATTAGCAACTTTCTCTCTTAAGATTGGTCCTTGATATCATTATTCCCTTTAATCAATAATACAGCACTTAAACTATAGCTAAATCATTTAATATATCATTACTTTCTCTTTAATTTATTGAGAAATGTGTTTAATTGTATTAAGAATGTTATTTTAGAGAGATGTGATATAATGAATGGACAAAGTTAGAAAGTGAGTATTAATCACATAGGAAAACAAGAAAAGTCGTACTACCTCCGGTCCTAATTATAGGAGCATTTTTGTAGTGCAAATTGCACTACAAAGGTACTCCTATAATTAAGACCGGAGGGAGTATTAATTAGATTTGTAGGAAGATTCATAAGAAATACCTCACATAGGAATCTCAAAGCGATTTTTTGAAATTTCCTGATTTGTATATTTTGATGGTTCTATATGTTTTCCTCATAAGAAAAGCTTTAGTTTTTGTTTTTCGAGTATTTTGGTTAAGCTGGAGCTATTTTACACTACAAATTAGATTTTACATCAATGATTGCATCTAGTCTTCTTCTTCTTCTTCTTATTTTTTTTTTATTTTTTTTTTTGACATTTTCCTTTGTACATGGAATATTTTAAAACATCGAGAGACCTATCATATAAAGTCTGAATTTTTCTTGGCATGTATGCTGCTCTTATATGTGCCTGACCATCTTCAATTCTTGCGTTACACAAATTTGAGAAAAAATGTCCAGTATGACTTGTCAAAATTATTAGAAAAAACATAATTATTCAGCCCCTTAGTTTGAATTTAGTGCCTATTTGAATTGGCGGTAGAAGATGTTTTTCCAACGTAATTTATAGTATATAAAATAAGTATGTAAGATGAGTTTTATCTAAACATGTGTGAGCGTGTTTTCCGAACGCTAACTCAAACAGACTCTTGGTTACAACTTATCAGTTGCCAAAATTTAACTCGATATAATTGTTTTTCAAGTTTGGCTATTTAATTCAGTGGTCCTTACATTTTATAATTCAGTTACTACCTAATCTTTGAAGGATTAGATCACTTTATGGAAAGTGTTGTTGGCAACAGCGCCTAAATTATTACAATAAGTGTAGGAATCAATAAATTAAATGGATGTAACATAATTAAGGAGCTAAGTTAGTTAAACCTAAGGAATTGAGTAGTAAATGAATATAAACTAGAATGACTAAATGATTTTTTCTTCTTCATTTTTTTGGATTAACTTTTGTAGAATAGTTTGGAGAGAAAAAGTGGTAAAAGTGTTTTTTAAGGATAGATTATGTGAAAAAAAAAGTGATTTTGATAAAATGATAGTATTTGGATATTTTTATCGAATAACTTTTTCATGCTCAAATTTCCAAAATGGATATTAGCTTTTGTTATAATTGCATATAAAGATAAGATTTTATTTTAAATATTTTTAACATTAAATTTGAAAATAAATACCAAAAAATAAATCAAATTGTCCACAAAATTAAAATTATAACACTAGTCAATTATGTAACATGATAAAAAATAGCTCAAACGTATATGTATTAATAAATTGTATATACTAAAATTATTAACAAACAATAATTATCCAAAATAATACTATATTTTAGATTGAAATAAGTACTCCCTTTGATTTTTTATTTTTATTTTTATACAAGGAAAGATAAAACAAACGAAATAAGCTAAAAGCGATTTAAAATCTCGATCCCTCCTATCATGTTGTACTCCCATCGATCGCAACAAGGAGGTGATAAAGTCCAATAGGGGATCAGAGAAATGTCTTTCATCCCGAGACTCCACATGTGTCAAAGCAAAATTAGCCAACCAATCTGCACACTGATTGCCTTCCCTTAGAACATGGTTGTATCGCATAACCCACTACACATGGGTGATTTGCTCAGTATCGAGCCACCAAATGGGACTCACGAGCCGCATTACCTTGTTTGGATAGTAATGCAATATCCGATTGACGATCACTTTCCACAACTACATGCCTCCAACTTGCCTCTCATGCCATCTCTAATCCTATCAAAACTCCCCACAGCTCAGCTAACATTGCTGAGCACCTTCCAATCCGTGCAGCAAATCCACCCAGCCACTTACCAGAGACATCTCACAGCAAACCCCCACAAGCCGCCACCTGTTTTGAGCCCTTTGATGCCCCATCTGAATTAAGTTTCACGAATGGCTCTTCTAGGAAAGCCCAGCGAACACTAGAATAGTTCTGTACAAGACCCTAGAGTCCCCCTTCGGAAATTCTAGTTTTTAGTTCTCCCAATATCTCAAGCATAGGCCTTAAGCAATATTTAAAATTTACATCTCACGTGACATGAATAAATTCATTTCGCCATTTCCAGATAAACCAGCAAGATACAATAAATAACTCATGCCAAGAAAACCCGCCTAGGGTAATTTCATTACTCTTCCAATTCTCTGTTACCCATTCAATCCAATCATAGCTAAAAAAATAGTGAGAATGATTAGCAGGTACTACCTCATCCCAGAAAGCGCAAACCACATGACAATCTCTAAACGCATGTAGACTGGTCTCTGCTTTCTGATGACAAATTGGGCAAAGACCATCATTTTCAGACCAAGCACTGATCCATGATCTCAAAGGGAGCCTTTGGTGAAATAATTTCCACCCAAATATCTGTATTCTATGTGGTCCCATCCACTTCCATAGTTTTTTCCATAAGTCACAATTAATAGTAGATTGTTGAAATTTAGACTCGGCTCAATACAGATAGCAACTTTTAACACTAATACCATTTAATTCTCCAGCCAACCAAAAGGAACGGTCTGGCCCATCATTAGCAGAAGGAGGGAGCATACCTCTAATTAAGCCAACCACATTAAGGGGAGCGGTTTTGTTTAGTAAAGGCAGATCCCACTGGCCATGTAGATCAACAAACCTATTAACCACGCAATCTCGCATATTAGCAGGAAGGGGACTCCCTACGTAATCTTGCAAACAGATGGACGAGGACACCCATTTATCTTTCCAAAAAGAAATAGAAGCCCCATCGCCAATTTCCCATACCACCTCATCCTTCATATTAATAAAAATGTTACATAAAGAGCTCCAAAACGAAGAGCACCCAGCTTTAAGGATTGGAAAGCTGCCAGTTTGTACCTTGTACTTGCCCCGTAGGAAACAAACCCATAGGGCATTTTGCTCATTTTGGAACCTCCAAGCACACTTCATAAGAAAAGCATCATTCATAATAGCAGTCATTTTTAAACCAAGACCTCCCATGGTCTTAGGACTAGTCAACACATTCCAACTTAAAGCATGATGAGTTCTACGAAGTGGGAATCACCCCAAATAAAATTCCTTTGAATTCTATCAATCTCATTGCAAATATTTAAGGGCAGCCTAGCATATTGCATATGAAATAAAGGAATAGTAGATAACACTGACTTGACAAGGGTTATTCTACCTGCCTGAGACAGACACTGTTGCTGCCACCCTCCTAACTTCCTCTGTAGCTTATCCACAATATGTTGATAACACTATCTAGTTGCATGCCCATGTATCATCCAAGCCCCCAAATATCTTCCGACATTTTTAACTCGCTTGAAGCCACTTTTAGCCGCCAAGGTGCCAGCCAAATCTTCATATATATGTTTGAAGAAGTAAATGATAGTTTTCTCAATGCTTACCTTTAGTCCTGAAATCTGTTCAAACAAAGACAGACACTTCATAACAATCTCCAACTGATCAGACTTTGCCTCTGCAAATAGTATAAGATTATCAGCAAACATCAAATAGGAAACAGGGGGCCTCCCTGGCCCACCTTAATCAGGGTCCATAGACCTCCATTAATAGCTGTGGAGATAATATGAGATAGTTTCTCCATCGCTAATGTAAATAAATACGGTGATATGGGATCGCCCTGACGAATGCCCCTAGACGGCTAAAACGATGAGGTTTTACCCCCATTCCATAAGATATTGAAGGACGAAGTGGAAACAACCTGCATAATCAAGTCAACTGTAATACATGGAAGTCAAACTTCCTCAAGTATGTTATGTAAACACTTCCAGTTCACACGATCATATGCCTT
Source organism: Acacia melanoxylon (assembly GCA_019022615.1). Lineage (NCBI taxonomy): Eukaryota > Viridiplantae > Streptophyta > Magnoliopsida > Fabales > Fabaceae > Acacia > Acacia melanoxylon. The sequence continues at coordinate 3,755,777 of JAFJYJ010000030.1, read as the reverse complement.
TTCTAAATCCACCTTAATTGCCATAAATTGTCTCCCTTGCATTTTGTTCATTGAATGAATCAATTCTTGAGCAATGACAATGTTGTCATGAATCTGTCTGTTTGGTACAAAACTGGATTGGAAAGGCGAAATAACAATCTCCATTACCGGTTGCAAACGCCTCACAATCAGCTTAGTGATCAGTTTATACATTATTGAACACAATGAGATGGGCCGAAACTGAGACATAGATGATGGTACCTGCACTTTAGGGATCAAAACAATCAAAGTGTCATTTAGAAATCTAATATGAGAAGGATTATGCCAAACATCTACAATCAATCTCATAATTTGATGATGAAACACATTCCATTGTCTCTGGAAGAATACCGCAGGAAATCCATCAAGCCTAGGGGCTTTATAGCTTCCCATGCTAAATAAACATCTCCGAACCTCCTCACAGGTAGGAATTTTGTGCAATCCATCCAGTATATCATGGGGAATACTCAGCCAAGTAGAAATAAGCCACCTACGACTGGGTTCCTCATCTAGAAACAGCTTCTGGAAATAAGCAAGAGCCATATTCTTGAGTTGATCATTATTTTCCACCCAAATATTATGCTCATTTTTCAGTCTGCCTACTTTATTCACACTCCTCCTAGAAACATTTTCAGATGGTAGAACTTAGTATTACGGTCCCCTTCAGTTAGCCATTGCTGACGGGACTTTTGGAACCAAAACAACTCTTCCCGCTTTAAAATCTCATTCAAACCCTTTATGCGTTCTATCTCCTTTAACTCCCAGATAGTAGAATCATTACTTTCACGTTTTTGTTGAACCATTACCAGTTCAAGCTCAACTCATTTTTCATCTAGAAAATATTACCATAAATCTCTTTATTCCAGCGCCCCAAAGGTGTTGCCAAGCGAGCTAACATAATAGGAAGATCAAGACAAGTCTTCCAATGAGATCTCATGAGGTTGGGAAACTCAAAGTGATTCATCCAATCCGCTAAGAAGCAAAAAGGTCTATCATGTCTACCTTCTAGAGGACCAGACAATCTCAGCAATATAGGATTATGATCCGAATTATGACGCGGAAGATTAACCACATCTGCCTTATCGAAGGACATTCTCCATGATGCATTAGCAATAACACGATCAAGCTTCTTGAATACACGATCTAGATGTCCCCACTTTGGGCCCATCCATGTATAAAAACTCCCCAACACCTTAATATCATCAAGTTGCCACCCTAACAAACGATTCCAAAAAACTCGACACGGACCAATGGTAGCAGCGTTACCCCTTTTTTTCTCCTTCACCTCCGCTATCTCATTAAAGTCTCCAGCCACCACCCATTGGTCTACAGAAGCTTCTGCAATTGAATCCAGGCACTCCCAGAGAGTTTTACGTTCCTCCTCCCTAGGACTTCCATACACAGCCGTAAATTGAAACATGCGACCCATAGCCTCCACTTTCATATGAACATGCTGAAAAGAATTATTTAAAACAGTAACCTAAACATCCTGAGATTTCCACAAGACCCAAATCCCTCTAGAAAAACCCCTTGCCTCCTCCACAAAAGCGCTATCAAACCCAACCTTTCTCTACAACCTCGAACACTTTTCTCCACTAGTCCTCGTCTCAACTAACACCAATAAACTATTGTTATACTTTGAGATTAAAAACCTCAACTGGCGCCCAAGAACAGCATTGGTCGCCCCCCTGCAATTCCATAAGATAAAGTTGACTTTTTGGGAAAGATTAAGGAAGCTAAATAAGTTACTTAACATATCATATATCGTGTATCCTTAAATTATATATCAATTTATTAGTCAAACTAATTAGTTTTGGGAAAAAATTAAATATAAATATTCTAAAGTAATTTAATTAGTTTTCTTAGGGCCCGTTTGGATGAGCTTTTAAAAAAAGTGTTTTTTAAGCTCCAAATTGGAGCTTTTGTTTTAAAAAAAAAAAAAAAACAGCATTTTGGCTTTTTTTGTGACTTTTGCTTTTTTTAAAAAAATATTATCTAAACACATAAAATTAATAAAATGAGCAATTTTTTTTTGCATTAAAAAAGTTCTTTTTTCTTAATAAAAAAAGCCCATCCAAACGGGCCCTTAATCTCTAAAAAAAAATCAACTTTATCTTATATTTAAGACGAGAGGGTGTAATAAATTTTGATATAGTTGTTTTTCTAATAGGAACGGTGATTCTGAAAATGAAAAAAAGGGTTAAATGCCTAATTTTCCACGGAAGTATTGATAATGGGCACTCAGCATCCAAAAGTTTTTGTGGTACCAAATTTGCCCCGGAAGTATGAAAAATGTACCAAATTTGCCCAAAACTGATGGAAGGTCAAACAGGGCGTTTGCCACGTAAGATTTTTTTGGGGTTAAATACCTAATTTGCCATGAAAGTATTGATAAGGGGACACTCAGCACCCGGAAGTTTTTTTGGTACCAAATTTGCCCCGGAAGTATAAAAAATGTAGCAAATTTGCCCAAAGCTGACAGAAGGTCCACGTAGGTCGTTAAAATGCCACATGGCTAGGAAAGAAACACAGTGAAGGGTGAGTCATATGCCAGGTCATGTAACCATGTCAAACAGTTCTCCGAATCAAGATAAATAAAAAACCGTCAATAAACCCAGTTAGTGATTGTCATATGGATTGTCAAAATTTTCACCAAATCGTAAAATTTCATAAAAGCAAAATAAGGGATTTTTTTGGGGGGGGGGAGTGAGGAGGCATTACCTGAAGATTTGAGAATCGAGAAATTGTAAGGGTCTAAGGGATAAAATCGTTTGGTATGAATTTGCCACACCGCCTGGTAGGTCCTTAGCCCCATATCGGAGAGCCATGGTGTTCCTAATGGTCCTACCGGCACTGTCACCGCCGATGTAGGAGTGGGTGAAGGAGTAGAAGAAAATTCAGAAGCACAAACTGCCGAAAGCGAGAGGGAAGAGAGAGAGAGAGATGAATGAGGTGCTGACGTGGTTACATGATCTGGCATATGACTCACCCTCCACTGTGTTTCTTTCCTAGACATGTGGCATTTTAACGACCTACGTGGACCTTCTGTCAGCTTTGGGCAAATTTGCTACATTTTTTATACTTCCGGGGAAAATTTGGTACCAAAAAAACTTCCGGGTGCTGAGTGCCCCCTTATCAAACTTCCATGGCAAATTAGGTATTTAACCCAAAAAAATCCTACGTGGCAAATGTCTGTTTGACCTTCCGTTAGTTTTGGGCAAATTTGGTACCTTTTTCATACTTCCGGGACAAATTTGGTACCTTTTTCATACTTCTGGGGCAAATTTGGTACCACAAAAACTTTTGGGTGCTGAGTGCCCCTTTATCAATACTTCCGTGGCAAATTAGGCCTTTAACCCATGAAAAAAAGAAAACCCCACACATGAGAAAATAGCAACAGAGATTTAGAAGAAAAAAAAAGGAAACAAAAAAAAACTAGAAATAGGGCGACAGAAGAAAAAAGAAAGAGAAGAAAGGAAAGAGGAAGAGAGAGAGAGAGAGAGAGAGAGAGAGAGAAAAAAATCATGGTTTTGGCTAAAAAGGCACTTTTGGCCTTTTTACTAGTGTTTGACAAACTTTTTCCGAAACCAAAATTTGGGTTCCTGAAGCACTTTTTATTTTTATTTTTTATTAGCCAATCACTCAAGAAGCTTAAAAGCAGTTATAGGGAGAAATAACAAAAGAAATGAATAGTTTTTTTTTCTAGAGTACAACTATTCTCCTATTAGGGAGTAATTATGATCGAGTCGTCGTCGTGCATTAAATATATCTCGTAACAGGAATCTAAACTTTAGTTCATCACATTGTTATTAGAATAAATCCCAATGTGTTGAAATGAAGATTTTTTTTTTTGGGTACAAAAGATGGGATTAAGTTCCACGAAGAAAAAAAGACTATCCTAAAAGAGAATTTAATCTCATTTTCCACTGAGATCCTTAGATCAACAAGACACATATCTAAAAGGGTGGCGTTGAATATACCCTTTTTAGCCAAGCTATATCTCATTTGGTTTTGATCTTAGGAAATATGAATCCTCTATAGATCCCAATTGAACTTCATCATACTTATGTCTCAAGGAACACCAATCTACAAATATTATATCGAGAATTATCTTTGAGAAGATCACTCATATTCTTAGCATCAAATTCTAGAATAACCTTCTTGATAAATCCCAAGCGCAAGCTTTAATCCCTTAAGGATTGTGTTCTGTTCAAGAACAGGATGTGGCTAGCCCTAATGGACTAGCAAGTATGATATTGATTGAATCGGACTTGACCTAGGAACAATGCCTAGGGCCTACGTACCCTGTAGAGGGATCAAAGTCCACGTAATTCGAGGTACACATAGGCGTTTAGCCTAAGGGGTGGTGTGTGTGCTCTGTGACGGCTGAATTGTAAATAGCCAGAGAGAGTAGAATCTATATACCTTTAGGGTTTACCTCTTATTTATAAAATGTACCTTAGGGTTAGGGTTTGGACTTGTGGGCCTATGTGCCTCTAAGCCCAAGTGATGTGCCGCCACATCTATACCACGTGGATTGGCCCTTGTTGGGCCATATTAAATATGGGCCTCATACAGGTCCGTAACAGATTGCTCATTCCTTAGCTCTAAAAATACTACAACACCCTAAGTCATGAGTAAAACCAACAATCCAAAAACCTCTATAATATCTTAGGACTTCGCCACACCCTACCTTAGAACTCATATTTGACATAGCCCCATCATATTTGACAACACCCTAAGCTTTGTTTCTTAGCCCTTAAAAAACTTCCAAATTTGTCTCTATCCCCTATAAGAGAGATGATGCATAAGTTTTCAGATTAATCACAAAACATATAGGATAAAACAATAAATTATTTGAGTTTTTGCTTAATACTTTGACATGCATATTTTCTTCTATAAATTTTTTTATGCACATTTTGATTTCAAAACTAGGTAAAAGGAGAAGAAAATGTATTGTAATATTATCAATTTCTAAGAGTTAACACATCCCCAAACTTAAGCATTTGCTTGTCCTTAAGTAAAGACTTTTCTCTTACTAAATTAATGAATTACTTATCAATTATGCATGAATGAATTTATCCTCTTCAGCTACTCAAATAATTATATCAAACAACAAACCAAGAAAATATGCATAGATGAATGCTTAAAACATGCTTCTCAAGAATTCCTAAGTGTGAGTGGGTGAATGGAGTTAACATGTATATTCCTTTTGCACTTGCCAAAGTTAAAAGCAACACTTCAAATCATATATCAATATTCAAACAATCAATTCCATCATTCTCTAATTCCTTCCTCTTTTCTTCTAATTCACTCCACTTGACTTAAAAATCATAATGAATTTTTCAACTTATAATAGGGCCAAGGGTTAAGTTTTTTAAAATAAAAGGTAAAGGATAATTAACAAATATCTTAAGATAGATGATAACTATTCAAGGGTTTTCTTCCTTTTCATATAAAACATACTTCCCCAAACTTAAACCAAATTGATCCCCCCCTTTTGTTTTTTTTCATATCAAGCCTTCTTTGTACTCTCTCTCTCTGTTTTTTTTTTTTTTCATTTTTCCATATGCACACACATTTTTTAATATATTTTGGCTTGATTTCTGTACATTATAAACTCTTTTACTTTCTACACTCCATTCCCAATCATTTGCAACTTTGCATATCACAAAATTCTACAACCCAATCAATTATCATCTATCTCAAAGCAAGGGAATCATGGTTTTTCACATTGGCTAAGGTTGTTAGATATTAGGTTTTTCAAAAGGAATTTCTAATTGGTTTTTCAATTAGGCTCAAAATAAGGGTTCAAAAGGGAATAACATCAATTACGTAAGCTTGAAAGGCTCAAACGCATTTTATGAAGTGCCCTAATCATTTATTAAATCGAATAAAATAAATTGAAAGCTTGAAACAAAGGTATATGACCTAATTAATTGCCATAAATCCCTTCAATGGATACATCCAAAATAAAGCTAACTTTAATAGTGGTTAATTTGCTTAAAAAAATCCTGAATTACATGATTTATCACCACAATACACTCATCAATGCACATCAATCAAACTTTCCTATTCAAAATAAAATATTGAGTAGTAATGTATATCATTGGATCATCCAAACAATCTTTGACAAATAACCCAAAATCTCAGCACATATTCATCATTTTTCTCAAACAAACATTTAAGTCTGAAAATTTTTCAAATTTTGAGTGGTCCTCTTTCATAATCTTAGTTCTTACTTCGTTATCAATCGAGTGTTAAAACCATCACTCGAGTGATTTTTCCAAGGTAGAGAAGATTACCATAGAGCTTCACTTTGAAGTGAGAAATCATTACTTGAGAGACTTGCTTATTCAAGTTTTTACAAAAACACTTTAATCACTTGAGTGCTTAAAACTTCACTCGAGTGACTTGAATCATCAAGTCAACTTTGTGTCATCCTTTGTGTTTGTCAAAAATATTCTTAGATATCAAGGTTTGTTATCATAAAAATATTATGAGAGCTAACATTCTCCCCCTTTTTGATGATGAAAAACCTTGAATTAGAATTTTGATTTTTTTTTCAAACAAAATCAGATCAAGAAAAGTATCATTCAACGCTTATATTTTGACACAGATCTAAAGACTGATAATTCGTATAATCATTATATCATATTTTCTCATTGATATTCACAAGGTTAGAGTATATACATAATGAGAATATAATATGGAATATAAATGCAAATATAAAATCCTAATAAGTCAGCTACAGAACTTCCAGCACTCTTCTCCCCCTTTTTTTGTCATCAGCAGAAAGCATGAAGGGATAGGGAAATGTAATATGAGAGGGTGGATCAAATGGTGGAACTGGGTCTCCATCAGAGGAGGAGTGGGATGGAGTGTAAGGAATAATGGCTGTCATGGGGACAAAGGGGACAGATGTATGATCAGGGGAGGAGGAATGAGTAGGGGAATGTGGAGTGAATGTAGAAAAGGAAGGTAGGTAGGCTTTGGCTTAGTATTAGGATTGGGACTAGATCCAGGAACCTTAGAAGTGGTTTCTAGATCAAGAATCATAATCTCTTCGATATGAGAACTTTAGTTATAATGGTGTGATTTCTTAGGGGAGGAGTGAGATAGAGACTGAAGAATGAGATCCTTATGAGTAGAGCTGTCAATCAGGGCCGGCCCGTGAAGTGTCAGGGCCTAATAGGGCCGCCCTCCAGGGCCCGGAGTAAGAAAAACACATGTTTTTCAAAGCCCGGCCCGAGAGCACCAGGGCCAGGGCCGGCTCGCAGGGCCAGAAATTTACTATCCCAAATTTTAACTATTTTTCCTCCGTGTTTTTCAAAGAAATATAATTAGTAAATTACAACAATTAAAGCTCTAATTTATCAAAAAAAACACAATCATCCAACAAATAAGCAGTCACAAATTCATAATCAAAAACAAATTATGTTCTAACTTACATAAAACATAAAAAACATACAACTAAGCGACATTAGAAGGATGACTATCAATATCATTGTCGTCATCGTCGCCACTATCATCAATGTCAACAACATTAGATTGTGCTTTACTATGAGCAGGTTGTGGTTTATGAGTAGGAATATCACGAATTTCTTCTCCCGCATCATGAACACATCCATAATCGTTTTCTGCAACAAATAATAAACCAAATCACAAAATTAGAGTATAGTTATTAAATAAATAAATAACTCTATAATAAATATAATATATATATATATATATTACCATCATAGCTAAATCCATGCATCCAATTGCGAGTACAAATAAGAGCTTGAACATTAGAAGGAAGAATGGAACTTCTATATTTTGTTAGAACACATGAGCCAATACTAAAAGCTGATTCACTAGCTACTGTAGTAATTGGAATACTCAGAATATGTTGATTGTTCTTCCACCAGTTCAAGACATCCAATTCTTTCCAATTATCAGGCTTTAGTATTGGTTCTTCCAAATAAGTTTCCAATTCAGACTTGTTCATGGAAGAATGATCCATACTCGCATAAATATCTTGATAATCCTGCATCATTACAAAACAATCAAGTAAATACTAGTTGAACACCCAACAAATTCAATTGACAATGAAATTAAAACATACATCAAATGCATCGTCAAAGGCGATTCTTGAAGCACTTGAAGTCTGAGAAGAATGAAGGGTTGTCAATGTTGAAGATCTGTTAATTGATTCAAGAGTTGGAAGACATGTCCTCACATTTGAATATTCATCAAAAATGAAATTCAACTTGCTCCTTATGTGGGCGACCTTCTCATCACAAGTTATAGAGTCAATCCTTTCATAGAAATATTGTATAATATTGAACTTCCATCGAGGATCAAGAACCACTGCAAGAATGACGCTATAATTATGTCAATACTTGTCAAACTTCCCTTTCATTTTCAATGACATCTCTTTGATCATTGGGTCAAGACTCGCCATATTTTTAGTAAGCAACATCTCAATTTTTGATATTTGCATAAAATAAGAATTAGAAGTTGGATAAGACGACCCAAAAATCAACATTGTAATCTTCTCAAATGGCCTCAAGAAATTGCACATTGCCTCTGCTCTATTCCACTCATCTTGTGTTAGAACAAACTTGAAGTTTGGATCATCCAAAGCCATCTTTCCAAAAGCACAACGATATTTAATACCACTCTCAAGCATTGCATAAGTGGAGTTCCATCTAGTAACCACATCTAATTACAAGCCCATAGAAGTGTCAATGCCACCAACTTCTTGAACACATTGCTTGAAAAGATTCATCCTTGCCTCAGAGGCCTTTACATATCTAATACTCTCTCTCATCTTATTCGAAGCAAAACTTGTTACTTTTAAGCCCTCTTGAACTATCAGATTGAGGATGTGGGCACAACACCTCACATGAAAAAAATCCCCATTACAAACCAAGCTAAAGTTGTTTTGCATGAGTAGCCTATCTTTCAATAAGTCTTGCAATGTATCATTTGCAGATGCATTATCTAGAGTAATTGAGAATATTTTATCATCAATCCCCCATTCTTTCAAACAATCATACACTTTCTTAGACATCTGAGATCCAGAATGTGGAATCTCCATCCTACAGAAGGCAAGTATCTTACTGTTTAGTGTCCACTTTTCATCAACAAAATGAGCTTTCAAACATATATATCCTTCAGAAGTCACAGAAGTCCAACAATCAGAAGTCAAGCATATTCTGCCAATACTGTTCTTCAATTTTTGTTTCAAAATATTCTTTTGTTGGCGGAAGAATTTCTGCACATAAGCCGTCATTGTGTTTCTAGAAATGCACCTTACATCAGGATTCGATGTCCTTAGAAGTTCTCTGACCCATTTATATTCAACAAATGAATAAGGAAGATCATGCTCAATTATGCATAAAGCGATAATCTCCTTAATACGCTTATGGTTAAGTTTTCTAGACCTCATTTTTCCTTCTCTATCCAACATCATCACCCTAATATCTCAAAATTTATCTCCAGCAGGACAATTCTTAATATGACGATTTAGATATGAGGTGCCTTTATCCGCACCCCTTGTAAATAAACCTTGACAAGCATTACATTGTGCCTTAGCTACCCCTTCAACTTCAACTCTACTAAAATACCTCCACACATCAGAAGACAAATTTCTTGCCTTCTTAGGCTTTGATTCATCAGTCCCTTGAAGAGAAGACGCCTTACCCTTAGCCATCATAGCTAATGATTCATTAGTCTCTTGAGTTTTTCCTTGTAATTGTTGTGATGAAGACATTACGCAACATCAAAGATCAACAATACAGTATACTCAAATCAAACTTTCACACAGTCTTAACAAGAGTGACATTTTTTAATATATAAAGCCAAGATCTTTGCGCACATAAGAGTTTTAATATATGAAGCCAATACATCATCGACTTACAATACAATAGTATAATAAACTATATGTGTTAAAACTAAATGCACTTCAAAATGTAAATAAACTAAATGCACATGTATGATTGAGAATATATATCATATCTGTGAAGCTTTAGTTTGTTAAAACTAAATGCACTTCAAAATGTAAATAAACTTTATGTGTTAAAAAGATAGTATACTATAATGACCAACAAACACCGATCAAAAGTACAGGATTTCATATTTCAACTAGGTCAAAAATAATAGCTACCTCCTAATTAGAGATTTGTAGAACCTTAAAGAAAACGAAGGAGTAAATAATTGATTTAGTACCACCATCCAATATAAGCACAAAAAATTGGTGACAAGCTAGCATCTTAAATCGCAGATCGGAGATGATAGGTAAACAATACTAAATTTTCAAAACTTGCAACAGTTTCTTTGAGTTTTATAAATTTTGGCCTGTGTTAAGAGGGTAAACAATACAAAATCATATCAGAGATTATAGGTACAATACCTAATAAGCAGCATCAAAGATGATACTAAATCAAAACATACCAGAATCATAGCTTGGGCAAAATAAAAGCAGCTAAAAGGGAATTGATACCGCAACTAACATAAGAAAGAAACAGAATCACAGCTTGGGCAAAATAAATCCGCAGCTTGAAAAAAATAAGAAACAGAATCGCAGCTAAACCAGATCAGAGATGATACCAGCCAAAAGGGAAGTGATCCTCGGCACCTTGGGTAAGATAAATTCGCAGCTTGAAAAAAACAAACAAAGATTCGTTGATTTGAGAGAAAATAACCTGAGAACACTTTGGATTTGCAGTTCATTGGAGACTTAGAGTAGATCGAAAGGCCAGAAGGGAAGTTATCCTCGACGGCGGATGGCAGATCGGATTCGCGAGTGACCGGCGTGGGTGATAGTGAGAGACCAAGATAGAGAGTTGAGAGTTGATATCGTGATTTGAGGAGAGTTGAGAGACGCCGACTGTGGACGGTGAGACGCAAGAGAGCTATGAGTACGGCGGCGGCGGGTTGAGAACTTGAAAGTTGAGATCGAGGAGGAGGAGGAGTGTGCGGCCATGAGTGAGAGTGTCGAATGAAGGATTGTGAACTGTGAAGGCAGAGATTGATTTTTTGTTTTTTAAAGCACCACACGTCCACACCAGACACCACATCACCACTCCACCAGTCCACCTCCACCCTGCCCACTTCAGTGTTCAAAAAAAAAATGACGGGCTTAACGGGCTGGCCCGTAAAAGCCCTTGGCCCTGCAGGGCCTGAATTCACCTCTCACCTCCATTTTCCAAGCCGGCCCTTAAAGGACTAGGGTTAAACGAGCCGGCCCGACGGGCCCGAACCGTTTTTCTGGATCTACTTATGAGGCAGGTCCCCACCTACGATGGTGTCAGGAATGAGTGTAGAGGACAAGTTGGCATTAGTGGTGGTATCAAGAATGATGGTGGTGGTATCAAGAGTAGTTGTGGTGGTATCAGGGATAATAGTTGTGGTATAAAGGATGGTAGTGGTGGCATTAGGGAAAATCATGCTAAGATGAAGCCTCATTATATCCTCCATCATCTGTATTCGAATCGTTTAAGCTGCCTGGAGATCCAGTAGTTGTTTGAAGTTATGATTCATAGCCTTCAACAAAACTCTGACTAGTAATCTACCTGATTAACCACAAAGGTGTTAGACTTTTTGATTTTCATAATTGCAGCTTGGAGAGAGTTTGAATATATGTCTGAATGATGGCCCCTAAGAAAGAAGGACTTGAAGAACTAGCTGTTAAAAATTGAGCCTCACTTGCTTTGGAAGTTGACGGCTCTATTCTCTTGGTCTTCTTTTGGGATTAAGGCTGAGACTGATCACTTTGATCTCCAGGTGCTAGTGAAATACCCATTCATCCTAACCTTACTTTCCCAAAATTGGGAATTCTCGCAATCTCTTCATCAGGAATCATATACCAAATGTTGTGGAAAGAGAGAAGGTATGAGACTAACTAAGGAAATGGTATAGTAGTGGTCTTGATAGAGTGGAATCTGAATCTGATCATTTCCTAAAAGATGAGGTCCCTAACATTCCTCTTTTCTTGAGATAATATGGATTCCATCATCAGGTAATCCTTCCCAGTGATGTGAGAGAAGTTCCTGGCTTTGTTTACCAGACTCTGGGAGTAGATATAGAAAATCATTATGTGAATGTCACTTAATGACCCAGGAGTAAGTGTAAGTGATCCAATTGGCTCCCCTGACTTGAGTATTTCATATATCTCATTGGTGTTAGACTCTTTGAATGGACCCAAAGGAACTTCCCTTATCCCAAGATAGGTGTTGATCAGATCTGCAGATAGGTTAATCTTCTAACCCCTCACCATAGTCTCAATCCTCTACTTTCTAATTCTTCTCCTATCATCATACTTGTATACTATCTTCATATTGCAATAAAACATCTTAACAATAGTAGGGCAATATACTATCCTAATCCTCAACTAGGGCTCATATTGTCCTAAATATGGATACAAGTCTAAGTTGAAATCCTAACTTAAGCATAGCTAAATCAACATAGACTATAGGACAAAAAGATCTTTTTACAAAGTCAGAGTCATAGGCACGTTCGTCTACCTTTAACTCTTCTGTGTTAAAATTATGAGGTGGTGTCAACAACTCTTCTTCGTCGACTAATTGAGAGGGTGTAGGTGCAATTGAGGTCATAGCCTCATGTGTCTATGAAGAAGGAGCATATCTTAACTTTTTAGGAATTAAACTTCATGAGGAATTCTTTGGATGGAAGCATCAAGTTTTGCTTTAAAAACTTGATCCTAAAGGTCAGCCTCTGAGAGTTCCTTTTCTTTCCCTTTTCCTTGAGCCACTGGTTTCGATGATGAATGAGTCTCTCTTACTTCTTGAATGATAATCCCATTTGCCTTCAGTCTAGATTTGGAAGGCCTTGTTTCTTGTACTTTTGGTTTAAGTTTCGAAGATTTATGAGGTTTGGAAGACTTAGAGGTTTTTAAATCACTTGAATGATCCATGCAAAGTAACTTTCACTCTAGTGATTGATTTGTAAATCACTTGAGTGATTTCCTTTGAAAAGACTTTTAACCACAGAATAACTTTACTCGAGTGATGCTTTTAATCACTCAAGTGATTGACGTAAGAAATACCTCACTAGAATGCATAATGTGAGCACTCGAGTCCCTTTGCCTTAACAATGAGAAACTTGTGTCACTCAAGTACTACCTCCGTCACTAGAGTGATTCTATTCTTTGTTGTGTTCTACCTTTCCTTATCACTCGAATTCCTTTGTGCTTCACTTAAGTGATTTGTTATCACTTTTACAATTACTCGAGTTCCCTCTGCAAGTTATCCCTTCTCTGTTATCCCTATTTTCTAGCACGAGAACATAGGATCCTGGAAAACAAATGTCTAGAAGCTTTAATGCTTAAATTAGTTAACTAGTAATCAACATATTTAAAATTAATTAAAATGATAGAGTAAAGTTTATTGGGATTTACCATTCCCAATTCTCTTCTTATATACAGAAATAAATCATTTGCCAAAGGTTTGATGAAAATTTATGCTATCTAGAGATGCGAAGGAATGAAAACCACTTTGACATATTTCTTTTGTACATGATCTCTTATAAAATGATGTCTCACATCAATATGCTTAGTTCTTGAGTGTTGAACATGATTATTTGCCAAGCTTATTGTGTTGGTATTATCACAGTAGATGTGAATTTCTTTCAAATGAATACCTGGGTCATGAAGTTGTTATTTTAGCCAAAGTACTTGTTCACAGCAATTTGAGACAGCAACATACTCAGCTTTTGTTGAAGATAAAGGCACATTATTTTCTTTCTTGCTGAACCATGACACTATTGAGCCACCAAGAAATTGACATTGTCTGCTGGTGCTTTTTCTGTCAATTTTATAGCCTCAATGGTCAGAGTTTGAGTATGCAACCAAGTATTCATTTCCTCCTTTTGGATACCATATTCCCTGTTCAACCTATCAGCAAGATATCTGAATATTCTTTTGACATTTTCAGCATGAGACTCTTTAGGAATAATTGGTATCTTACACACATATCAACACAAAATTAGATGTTAGGTCTACTCGCAGTGAGGTATAAAAGTGATCCAACCATTCAGCTATACTTGGTAATATTGAAATCAGCTCCTTTGGCATTAGCATCAAGCAATGTTGTTGAGCTCAGTGGTGTGTTTGCTCCATTGGCTTGATTCATCCCAAATTTCTTCTCTAGTTCTTTAAGGTATTTGGTTTGAGATATAAATATGTCATTCTTCCTTTGTTTGATTTGCAATCCAATGAAGAAGATCATCTCTCTCATCATAGACATCTCAAACTCCCCCTTTATTATCCCAGAAAATTCTTTGCACAACAGATTATTTGTAGCACCAAATATAATATCATTAACATATATTTATTTATACAATTAAAATATCATTTCTCTTGTGTTTGATGAACAATGTTATGTTTACCTTTCCTCTAACAAACCCTTGGTTGATGAGAAATTTGCTTAGTCTTTCATACCAAGCTCTTGGAGCTTTTAGACCATAAAGATCTTTTTTAAGCATATAGACATGGTCGAGTTTTGATACATCTTCAAAACCAGAGGGTTGTTCTACATATACTTCTTCCATAATGTATCCACTTATAAGACACTTTTGACATCTATTTGATAAAGTTTGAATCTCATGATGGACGAAAGGCTAAGAGTACTTGTATGCCTTCCAATCTGGCTACTAGAGCATATGTTCCTTATAATCAATTCCTTCTTCTTGATTATAGCCTTTGGCCACCAATCTTTCCTTATTTTTTACAATGACTTGGATTCATCATGTTTGTTCTTGAATACCCATTTAGTGCCAATGACCGGATGATCCTTAGGCCTGAGAACCAAGTCCCAAACTTGATTTCTTTAAAATTGTTTAAGTTCTTCTTGCATTGCTATAACCTAATCGTTGTCTAATAGGGCTTCGTCGATGTTAGAAGGTTCCAATATAGAGAAGCTTACTTCATTAAGAATTTTATTCTTAGCCTTTATCCCCTCATTTACGCCACTTATGACTTGGTCTACTAGATGACTCTTATTGTATTTCCAAGCTCTAGGTTGAATTTGGTTAGTGGATTCATTATCATTTTCATGTTTGTTATCTAAAGAAGTAGGTGTTTTAGAAATAGTTTGATTTTTTTCTTGAAAGACTACCTCAAGCTCATCTTCTAGGGGTTTGACTAGCGGTTCATTTTCAGCAAACACAACATATATGGATTCTTCAGCAACACAAGTTTGTTTATTGAAAACTCTATACGTTTTACTTCGATTAGAATATCCCAAAAATAGCCTTCATTAGCCTTAAGATCAAACTTACCAAGTTGTCTTTTCCATTGTTATGAATGAAAAACTTACAACCAAATATGTTTAGGTGAGAAAGATTTGGTTTTCTTCCTATGTAGAGCTCATAGGGTGTTTTGCCAAGCTTTGATCTGATGTAGGCTCTATTGGAGATTTAGCTTGTACTGCTCATTGCATCAGTCCAGAAGACTTGAGAAACATTTTTCTCATTAAATGGCTTTGGCCATCTCTACAAAAACTTTGTTCTTCCTTTTCACAACCCCATTTTGTTGAGGAGTTCTTAAAGCAAAGAAGTTATGATCAATGCCGTTTGAGTCATAATAATCTCAAAATGGTCGATTCTTAAATTCTCCTCCATGATTTCTAATGTTTGTTATGTACATACCTTTCTCATTTTGCACCTTCTTAGAAAAAACAACAGACTCACTAAATGTTTCTTCTTTTGAAGAGAGAAAAATAGTCCATGTAAATCTAAAAAAGTTATCAACAATGACCAATGTATATAAATTACCACCAAGACTCTTAACTCTTGTTGGTCCTACCAAATCCATATGGAGTAATTGGAGTTATCTCTTAGTTGTGATTTCCTTTTTGGATTTAAATGAAGATTTTATTTTTATTTTTACCTTTTGACAAGCACCACAGACTAAATCATTTGTAAAATGAAGTTTGGGTAAACCAATTACTTAATCATTTTAAGTGACTTGCCTAGTTGGTTCATGTTAACATGATCAAGTCTCTTAAGCTATAGCCAACTTTCATCGACGTTACTTAGAAAACAATTTTCAGAAACATTATTGTTTATATCAATAGTGTAGCCGTTACCTTCCCTTTTTGCTCTAATCTTGACTTTAAGATCTTCCCTTTTAATCTGAAGATCCTTCTTGCTTACTGAGACATTCTTTTGAGTCAAATATAAACCAATTATCTTTATCAGTGCTTTGACTCACACTTAGCAAGTTGTGGCATAGACTTTCTACATAGTAGACTTATTTAACTCGTATTCCAACATCATTGCCAATTTAATCTATTCCAGCTATTTTTCCTGACTGGTTTCCTCCAAATTTGACTTTGCCTCCTTCTTTAGGTTTCATTGTAGCAAACTTTTCTCGTTCTCCAGTCATGTGTCTTGAGCTTCGACTATCTATGTATAATTTATTAGTCTTTGATGCTTTAAGACATAGCTTCAATAAAAAATAATCAAATCTTAGGTACAAATACTTTATTGGATCTTTTCAGGTCAGTATTGATCACTTTTGGAACATATGATCCCTTAGGTACCTTTTGATAGGTTCCTATTTTCCCTTCCTTTTTATGAGAACAAGAGCACATATAATGTCCTTTTTTGTTACAGAAATTACAATGCACGAAAGGATTGGATACACAAACAAAGTGTTGAAAATAATTCATATAAACTTTTCCATCTAACTTTGTCTTCCCTTTCTTTTTGTTTGTCTTTAGATCGTATCCAATTCTAGACCTATTATTAGTAAATCTCTGAGCTTTTAAAATCACCTTGAGAATTTTACTTTCCTTAGTGAACTTCTTAAGTGTTTTAGTAAGATCAAAGTTTTTCGTTTCTAAAATATGACAATTATCACAAGATTTCATATTAGATTCTTTGATTTTTTTCTTCAAGAGATTTAACATATGTTTCTTGTAGTTAGCTAATTCCTTAACAACTTTGATGGATTCAGAGTGTAATGCATTATATTCAGTATGTAATTCATCATAAGTAGGGGCTGAATCATTTACCTCTTCATCCTTTTATTATTCTTGGGCTACCAAGCAAATGTTGGAAACTTCTTCACCATAACTTTCTTCATCTGAGGAGCTATCTTCCCATATTGCTAAAACAAATGCCTTCTTTTTTAAGAATTTGTTTTTCTTCTTCTCTTTGTTCTTCAGATATTCTGAGCTAGCTTTCTGATTTGATGTGGCCTGACTTTCCGCATTCATAGCAAATAATTTGCTCCTTTGTTTCCTTTCATAGATCGTCACCTATCACTACAACTTCAAGCCAGGTCATGCCAAGCCAATCAACTCAACAATCCTCCTATAGCATGTTTTATAACAATTCTAGGACTTCTGCATCCTAGATACCTGACCAGAAGATTGTATGTCGACAAGCTCCCTGCAAAAGCCTTATATAGTATTTGTTTTTGATCATTTAAGCTTCTAAAGCAACACGTATTGCATTGGTTAATGTTAATGATTAGTTGTTAACTTAAGCTTCTACTAATTACTGTTTAATGATTAATTAACTAGAGATTTCTGACATCTCACGTTTGCCCGGGGAGAAAGTTTTGTTGTCAACTGTCTGATACAAAAGCTAGAGACTCGACATGGGTGGAATTGTGATGGTTGTGCTAAGTGTGCCTCAAAGCCTAGAGATGAGGACAACACTGTGGTATGTCTAAATTGCAAAAGGAAACCTGGTTCAATTGAGCCCAAGTAAGCTTATCTGCATTGAATTGAACTGCAAAGCTACGGTTCATCTGATCCATTAAAGCTGTGTCCATAACTCGAAGCACCAAATAATGTCACAAGATTTCTGTCTTTCTGCAGGCTAAAGATACATTATACAGCTGTCGATGCTACTCGTAGTGCTTTAGTAATATTCTGGGACAAACTTGCTCCCAATTGCTTGTCAAGTCTGCTAAAGAGCTTAAACAGATTCTTAAAAGTGTATGAGATGCTTTTTATTACTATACTGTTGCACCACTTTTTACTTCACTCCCCTTGGTCGATTACATCTAAAATGCTTGCTTCCATGTTATAGGAAGACCGTGAATTTGATTTTCCAGACCAATACGACTCTCTTGTGGAGAACAGGATGTTGTTAAAACTGAAACGTAATGACTGGGAAGTATGTAGTGTCTGCGATTAGTGTTCAGCAATACACCTTATGTGAGGACTTGATTGATCAGTTCAATGCAGCTTCTCCTGCATCAGAAATTGAGAAAGGGTCTGAGACAACGCCAGAGCTTGCTAAACCACCATCAAATGATGTTTATGTTAAGCAAACCCCTACCAATGAAGGCTCAGTTGAGCCTGAAGAGTTATCATTATTGTAGCTGTCACAGGCTGCCACCACTACTGCTCCAAAAGGAAAGCGAAAGGCTCCCTCGAAGAGAAATATTGGTGAAACAGGAAGTTCATCTGAATCACAACCTGCTTCTGCCTCACTTCCCAACAGCAGGTTGTTGAAAGTGGTTAAGCAAGAGAAGTAACCATTTGAACATTGTTATTTGGTAGTGGGCCTGAACCAAGTTTTCTGTATGTCCTGTTGGTTGTGAATATGAGTTCAAAACCACATTTTTCATTTAGCTTTTAGTTTCGAGTACTTTCTTCCCAGTTTTAGGATTAGTTTATTTCAAGTTTATTGTACTTCCAGTTTGCACTTTTAATTTCAATGAATCACACTACTTTCGTTATCTTGGATCACTACTATCTTTTGGGCTTCAGGTTCTTGCATCCATGTTCATAAGGAACAAATGAAACTTGTTATAATAACAGATCACACCTTGCATCTGCAATGACATGCAATAATTAACTTGCACATTCTAATATTAACTTCCACCTAGAAATTGCAATGAGAAGCAATAATTAACATCAATGACATACAATTGCAATGAGAATGTCTTATATATCCAATGTCTCCCTTTAATGACATACATATTACATAACATGGACCTTGCAACTGCAATGACAGAGATATTCCGAGGTCTACATGATGGATGCTGTCACTCCTACTAATTCATTCTGATATTCCTATACTTAGTGTTATTATGGATAAGTTCACCATTCAATGGAACAAAATAGTTAAGAACCGCCCAAAACTAATAAGGCAATCCCAAACCACCAAGCAACCATTGAATATCTCGGCAACCATGTATGAAAATCAGCTCACCAAATTAATATAATCAAATCAAGCTATTATCTGGCACCTCAACTTTTCAATATAAATACAGCATATCAAAATATCAATACCATTTCTTTAACTTACCAATGATAACTAAACTTACTGTCTAGAATTAGACTACACACCATCTGATACAAAGCTTCATAAGGACTATCTACAGTCAGTATTAATATGTTGATATGTCATTGTCAGCAACAAAGAGATACAGTTAAGGACTATCTCTGATCAATCGTACACAAGGCTAGCCAATATAATATTATAGGCAATGATACATATCCAAAAAAATATCTTCTCCCGCTCCTAGGTACTTTCTGCCATGTCTAGCCACAATGAAACAGTTCCAAAAAATATAGGGCCACACCACCTCCTTCTATGCTTGATCAACATATCCTCAACCTTTAGATGTTCAAGTAACAAAACAAACTATGCATCATACTTCACAGGATGCCATTAGCATGAGTGGTGGTGGAGATCCATCTGCACTTCATACACCACTCCTGCTCACCAATGGAACAATAGGTATGTTAGTATCTTGCATTAATCCGTTCACCCACTTAGATATAGTTAGCTATTGTTAACTTGTCACAATATCTCACTGAGGCAGTTGCACCTGATGAAAAGCCTACAATCAACGTCCAACATCTGCACATCAGCAGCTTCATGGAACTAAGAAAATGGCCCAACACCTTCTGCTATGAAACTTCGACAGACCCCTCTTCAAGATTTCTCCCAGCCTACTCAGGTTTCAGTAACACAAGAAACAACTGCTGCCAGAAAACAGCCTAGGAAAAGGAGGATCTTGCTGGGCCTAACCAATGTTGCCTCTGATATGTCAAACCGGTTTACATGTACTTCTTCATCAGATAACTACTTATACAGAAACTCAACAATATTTCCATGCATATGCCCTACGGTTTTCTACTTCATGTCATCTATCTTTTTGTTAATCCACATTATCCAGCACTGATTTTGTTTCCGATGTTTGTTTCTTTTTTTTAAGCGATGATGTTTTTCTTATTTCACTCTCGTGATTAGGGGCTTTAATATTGGTCTCATCAATATTTATCGACAAACAATATATTTGTGATTTTCAGTATAAATATACAGGTCATTTAAAATCGATTTTTATAAAATACTTATATGATTTATTACTATTACAAATAAATATTGCTTATTGTGCATACAATTAAAAATTACCCAACTATAAAGACTAAATTATAAAATATATATTACATACCTCATAAAGTAATGCTTTAGAACTATAATCTGTCATTCTATGCTTGTAAAAATTTTAGAAGTTCAAAATACTAAATATGAACTTCTCCTCACGAGTCTGAATACTTGTTTTATAAAAAAAGTGTCTCACTTTTATTAAATTATCATTTTTAATTATTTGCATTGAAATCAAGCCTTGATGGAAATCTCTTTAATATATATGCAATTAATCAATGTAAATAATTTAAAGAAAAAATTATAAATTTGAGAGACTAAGTTGATTGAGATTTTACATTTAGGACCACAATAAACCCTCTAGCTAACTCTTACATTTAGTACTAAAAGAAACTCAAGTACCAAATTAGATATGAATATTCAATATGAGCTTTTCACAAACATAATTAACACATCCTTGCCCCAAAAACATATATTAACCCATGCGCGTCCACAATGAAAATAATTATGAAAAAAATAGGCAAAAATACACATTACAAAATTCATTTTTTTTGGTTACCTTAATTTTACAAAGTATTTTTTAAATCCTACAATCATAATACATTGTCATATATAGCAAAAAACCAACTTATAATGAAAATGGGCAAATTAGGAAAAATTCCAACTTATAACACAACATACTTACACATTAGCATATTCATTTATATCCACACATACACACCAACGGGAGGTTGGCTTAAGTGGTAGCGGCATGTGTCAGCAGTCTCGAGTTCGAGCGCTTGTGAATCTGCAAAAAAACCCCACATTGTGAGGCTCTCCCACCATACCAGGTGTGCACGACGCCGAATCGGATGCGGATTAGTCGAGCGGGTGAGAACCGGGTGGGCAACCAAAAAAAATATCCACACATACACACACAAAATAAAAAAATAAAAAAGGAAAGAAAGAAATAAACCAATTTTTGGATTTATTATTGTTTTAACCAATTTGGTATATATGCAAGGGACTCGCAAAAAGTCAAAATTCTCATATTGCATGTTGGGCACTATCAAGCATTAAAGTTTAGTGAAAAGAAGATGGATTTTGATACTTATTGAGCTTTTGAGATGTGCGCACGTACGTGTGTACATACACATGATGAAAGTAATTTTTCATAGCCTCGCCCACATGTTATATTCATTTTAAAGAAGAACAAGTATACGTGGGACACCACACAACCAAGTTTTATGCCACAACAAGTGATTCGCTTGCAAGAGATGGTAATTAACATACATGTCCTCTTTATTCTTCTTAGTGTCTTTTAAAATACTCAGATCCTGAGTTTTAGGTCCCTAAATTTGTGTGGAATATTCTGTTATTCTGATCATTGTAGTTTTTGCAGTATAAAATACTCAGATAGATAGGAATCCTCGAAGGCATTTCAAAACAGGAAAAAGGTTTTTCTTTTTAGCTATTCATCACTCATCAGATCAAACTTTCTCTTTACCGCTTTGATGCCTTTGAATCAAATGGTTCGTACGTCAATCAATTTTCACATGCTCTTGGTATATCAAGTATCTAAATTGCACAACACTCCCCAAAACTTTGGACCTTTTACAAATAACCCCTTAATCTTTGAAACTTAGTAATAAATATTATTCAGATTTCGAGGTTGTGTGAATATATAGCCTCCAACTATTAATTATATACACCCCTAAATTTAAAGTTGTGTGCAGATAAGTGGTGTACAAAATTAATTGTATGGAAATGATCACTACTACATAATTGTAAATATATGACGTTTAAGACTTGATAGTTAAAAGAAAAAAATGTGTTCCGAATATTTATAATATTAAAGAAGTGTTAGGGCCTAATTCGTCCTTTTCAATTAAAAGGAAATGACAGAATTGTCCCTTAGCGTTTAATTTTCACTTTTATAGAATTAATTGTGAAAATTTTATCCGAACATATGAAACCTTTATCAAACCTTGTACAACCCTTATCAAATTTTGTGAATTTTGATTTATAACTTGTGAAATTTTTTAAGTAAATTGTGAAATTCTTCTAAAAACTTGTGAAAACTTCGTCCAAACTTGTGAAACCCTCATAAGATATTGTAGATCAAAATTTGCAACTTGTGAAATTCTTTAAGGAAGTTATGAAATTATTTTGAGAATTTGTGAAAACCTTATCGACTTCGTGAAACCATTATCAAATCTTGTGAATTCAAATTCACAACTTGTGAAATTCTTTTGAGAACTTGTGAAACTTTTATAAGATCTTGTGAATTTTGATTTGTAACTTGTGAAATATTTATGAAAAATTGTGAAAACCTTATCTAAATTTGTGAAAACCTATATCAAAATTTGTGAAATCGTGCTTGCCTCTTTGTTCTTAATTTTAAACTTAAAGGGACAATTTTATCATTTCCTTTTAATTTTGAAAAGGACGAATCAGACCCTAACACATCTTTGGTATTATGAATATTCGGAATACCTTTTGTCTTTTAACATTTTTTAAGTTTTTTAAGGGATTTTCCCTTATAAATACTTGATTAAATAAATAAACTGTTAAATTTTGTTTTAATATATATATATAAAGCATACTTAATGTTCTTTGTAAAACAACCATCAAGTAAAAGATAGATTATATTTGACCGTTCCATTTAAGAACCATTGAATGTAATAGTATTTGACAAGTATTAAGAAGTATCGATCAAGGAAAACTTTCCAACGGTTTATCTTCCCATTTCTGTGCTCTAGTGTCACCAATTAAGTACCTTTCCATTTTCCACCACAGTACATGCCTGCTCATCTTCAACTACCAATGAGTAATGATAGTTCGAAACTGTCACTTTACTGGGCACTTAGCTCTATTTAATTAAGCTCCATGTTCTATTTGTTTCTTACTTTTCTTCATTGGTCTCCTCCTTCTCTCTCCAACACAGTGAAACCTCAGAAAGCTCTTCCCATTTGTTTCCCCTTTCGGGCTGCCTCCTCCTCCTCCTCCTCGCCTCCTTTACTGGTCACATTTTCTACAGCGTCTCCAGTGAAACTAGTGTAGAAAGTCAAAAGTCACATATCTAGCTTGGTTATGAAAATGTCACTGATCATATTTTCTACATTGTCTCTACTGTAATGGGTGTAGAAAGACCATGGTAAAAATGATTTTTTCCCCACTAGTGAGTTTAGAAGTTCATTATTGTAAAGTTTCAAATGTTAGAGAAGTTACTGTACATGTCTAAAATTCAGGGGTTATATATTATTAGCCTTAATTATTTACTTTGTATTAAGGGAAACTACCAGAAAAATACAATTAAAAATGGGAAAAAAAGAAATTGATGCTGTGAATTTATCAAATCTTAAGTCAGAACTAAAGTAGGAATTTGGGATTTCCAGTTCTAATCAAATGACTAAAATGCCCTAAATTGAGGCCACAAGTTTCAGAGGTCAATAACAACATCAATCTATATCTTTATTAACTACATCGGATTTTATTAACTACTTTACTTTCATGTTTGGCAGCTTCATATCCCAAAACTAGGGATGATTTTGAGGATACAAGTTTCAAAGGTCAATAACAATATCTGTATCTATATTAACATCATATTTTAAATTAATGATTTTACTTTGATGTTTCATAACTTCTTATCCTAAAAATCAGGGATAATTTTGAGGATATAAGTTTTAGAGGTCAATAAAAAAATCTGTATCTATATTAACATCAAACTTTACATTAACGACTTCAATTTCATATTTTACAACTTAACTTAGAGTTATTTGGTCATTTGGTCAGAACTAAAAATCCAAGATTCCTACTTCAGTTCTGGCTTGAGAATTGATAAATTCACAACAACAATTTGTCTTTTCCCATTTTTGAGATTATTTTTCTGGAATTTTCCCTTACATTAACTTATTATACACAGTAAAAGAAAAAGTTTAATTAATTGTGCGCACATGAAGGATTGAAATAAAGACTGGTTTAACACCCATAAGAGCGTGAACCCAAATTCCACCAACATCATATGAGAATCTCATTAATAAGCAAAAATATTACTCAATCCAGTCCTTACTATAAGATATATTTAAAAAATTGATCTTGGTTCTAAATATAAGATATAATTTTCACATTTGTCAATATTTTCCTAATTTACCCCTATTACCTATTGATGCTCCCTCAACAATAGTCAAGGAAGAGAGTGAGTGAGGAACTTTTTTAATCTAATCAAATTAGGTAAATATATCTTATATTAAAGAATGAAAGGAGTAATCAATAATCTTTTAAACGCTTAGCTAATTATCTAAATTTTCTATTTAAGAAAAATGTTACTTGCATTGTGTATATAAATTCTAGTGATGAAAACATTTTTGTAATATTTTAGAAACTGATACTGATCATAAAATTAATAAAAATGTCATTAAAAATTTATTGATTTAATTTTAGTTGAATGGATCATAATAAATCAATGGCGTGTCATGATAAGTCCAAATGCATAAATCCAAACACAAAAAAGATAAAGAACATATACACAAGATGTAACCCAGATGCTCATTCACGAAAATAATCTTATTTTCGTAATTAATGTTGTCTAAAAATATATCATTGTCTGTTTCTCCCGGTAGGTTTATTGAGTTCTTGCTAATAATGATAATATAGCAAATAAGAAAGTGATAGAACAACCAAAATATGTATGTGTGTTATATAATAATAGACAGTATTATAAAACGCGATATTACTAATAATATGTATAAACTTGATTATGAGAAACTTTCCATTCCTTTTTCTTTCTCCTCTTTTCTCCACTCATAAATTATAATAAGAAACAATTAAACTTCCTTACATAATTATTCTTGCTTTCTTTAATTTATTTTCTTTTTAAAAAAATTTAACACCATATACATACGCTAAACAACAGGAAATTAGGAAACTTTACTTTTTTATGCCTGGTACAAAAATGATTCATTAGTCCAATTTAGTTCCTTCTACTAATTAATCACAAAAATGATTCACTTGTGTTATGGACCGAGATAAATGGGCTTCGGATGATGAGACCCATTGATGTGCACTTATCGGGACAAGACCCATGATCCCATGATCTCACGATCCCATGATCTTTATCATCATGGATAGTGGAAAGGAGAACAAGCCGAGTGGAAGGCGGACATGCCACCAACCAACGCCCGGGTTTTCCCTCTATAAATATGAAGGATTCAACAGTGCACGGTACACACATTCTCTCTCAACCTCTTTACCATATTGCATACACAGAGCACATACCCCACGCCTTTAGGTGAAAACCCTTGTGTTCAAGCTCTGTGATCTCCTATCTATCTGGGTATCTCATCCATAGATATCTAAGAGAAGACTCAAGCTCCTACATCAACTTACTAGCTTATCTAAGGCTAGACATTTGTGTTCTACACTAGAACATTGGCGCCGACCATGGGGACCGTAAATTTCGAATCCCACATAGCAAAACCAAGAGTTTAACTAGGAGAATGGCGAACACCAGAAGAAGAAATGTGGAAACTCGGCAGGATCAGATGCCAGAAGAAGCAAGGCAACATCTCCAGGAGCAAACATCTCATCAGGAAGGTTTTACCAACCCTGAATCAGGAAATGTGATGGTAGAGACCGAATTTGAGACATCAGACACGGCAAATTCTCCTCCTCCCGACAATGTCATCATCCAGAAAACTAACCCGCAGACTCTTCCACAACAAGAGTTCCAGACGGTAGACCCCGACATTCGCATTATGCAAACCACACTCGGTTCCATGTATAATCGAATGGGGGAAATGGAAATCCGTAATCGCCTACAGCGTGAGAAGGATGTCCTAGCATTCAGGGAGGAGTTGGATAGTCAAAATGAAGAGTGGAAGCGGATGTTCGAGTGACATTTCGGATATGCAGAAAACCATACTCGGATCCCAGGTAAAAATGTTGTCGGCCATAGCCGGGATGAGGTTTCCATATCTCAGAAGGCGGGAACTTCACGGGCACAACAGAGAGAAGAAACCATACTCGGGGAAGATCAAGAATAACTCATCGAGGATCGGTCGCGAAAGATACGAGCTTTGCAGGAACATATCGAATTCCTGAGACAGCTTGGAGGGAACCCATTGAGCATGATCGGGAAGTGAGTTCTCGGGAAAACATTGACAAAGAAGGACGAAGTCGGGCGGGAAGCGAGAGAAGTTAATAGGTGAGAAAGCAAAGGAGCCACTGCGGCCCACAAGCACTCAAAGAAAGATGCAACGCCGACGTCGTCCTAATCGGATGCCTATGATGACGACAATATCCAGAGTCCTTTTATGGATAAAATAATGGCCGCCCCATATCCAAAACGTTTGGATACCAAAGATCTTCCTAAATATGACGGAAGTCAAGGTTCGCAAGTACACATTGGTCACTTTAAGTTGGATATAATGGTGAAAGGGTTTACTGGGCCGGTGATCCCTCGACTATTTGCCGGAACACTTTGAGGTCCGGCTCAAATATGGTTCAGCTCTTTACCAATGAAATTGATCACTGACATGAAGGATTTCGAAAAGAAATTCTTGCAGAACTTCGCCACAAGTCGGAAACAACCAAAAACCGAGTTCCAACTCAACCAGGTTAAACAGTCGCTAGGAGAGACGGTACAAAAATATCTGGACCGTTTCAAGGACATAGCCTTACATGTCCCCGGGTTGAAGGATGAGGTACACTTGCATTGCGTGATTTCAGGTTTAGAAAAAGATTCTCGCCTGAAGAAGTCAGTGATGAAACGTCGGCCCAAAACTCTGTCAGATTTCCGAGATCGCTCTAAACAATACATAGAGCTGGAGCAGAAGGACATCATGACCCACGCGCCTCGAAGTAAGGCGAAAGCCCGCTCCCGAGAGAGAAGCAACAAGTCGGAATGAATTAGCGGGATACTCGGGCACATGTAAGGGATAACAAATCAAGAAGAGATAAGGCTGAAGGAAGATATGACAGATATGCCCCGTTAAGGATACCGCAAGCACAAATATGGAAGGAAGTCTCCTTAACAGAGATGAAAAAGGTGGAACGACCACGGCCAATGTGCAATGAAACCACTCTGGATAAATCTAGATATTGCGAGTTCCATGATCAGCATGGCCACACGACGAACATGTGTTGGGACTTGCGGGACGCCATTGAGAAGTTTATTCGAGAAGGAAAACTACGCCGTTATGTTATACATACGCAAGGACGGCAAAACAAACGACAGGAAGGTAGAAGTAGGAGCCCGGCACCTGAAAAGAAGAGAAGAGAACAGAGGAAATCAGGGCGAGGCCAGGATGACGAATTTCCCGATTCAAAATACGACTATAATGTCATAGGCGGAGGTTTTGGTGGAGGAGGAGACTCGGTTAGTCAAAGAAAAAGTATTTGAAAGAGATCCTGCGTAAGAAGTCGTCCGAGTTTAAGGGAGAATGTCGCAAAAGCTCCCGTCCCAATACTCGGATTCACTGATGAAGAACTAGATGAGGTAATACCAGGGCATCATGACGGCCTAGTCATCACGGGAACGTTGGTCGACTGCCGTGTAAGGAAAATCTTTGTAGATAATGGCAGCGCCGTTAACATCATCCTCGGGATGCGTTCAAACGCATGAGGTTTGACTTTCAAGAATTGAAGCCTTGCAAGACCATGTTAACGGGTTTTAACAGCCAGGATACCCATCCAAAGGGATTCATTGACATCAAACTCACTCTGGGCACCAAAGAGGCTTTTAAGACAGAAGTGGTTCGATTTGTCGTTGCCAACTTCCCCTCTTCATACAATATCATCCTAGGACAACCTGCTATTCACGACTGGAATATGTTGGTGTCTTCAAACCACGAAACGAAGTTTATCAACAAGAGAGACAAAGTGGTTACCGTCAAAGGTGATCAAAAAGACTCTCGGCAATGCTACTTTGACACGGTCAAAGGAAGTAAAAATACAAAGAAAGGTGAATCAGAGAAGGAAGCCGGGTCGATCCAAGTAGTAGAGTTAGATTTGAGGGAAGAAGACAAAATCCAAAGAGCGGAGCCAAATGATGAACTCGAGGACTACGTTTTGGGGACACCCCGAGAAAAGCACTAAAGTCGGGAAAGGGTTGGATCCCGAGATCCGTAGGGAAATTGGGAAATTCCTAATCGAAAATAAAGATGTGTTTGCGTGGAATGCGTCGAAATCCCAGTGTGGATCCCGAGTTCTGTTGCCATAGTTTGGTGATCCACCCCGGCTCAAACACCCGTGGCGCAAAGAAGAGGAAGCAAGGCTCCGATCCGGTCTAAGGCCCTGGAAGCACATGTGGAGGAGCTACTTGAAGCAGGATTTATCAGGGAAGTACAATACACGACATGGCTCTCCAACGTGGTTATGGTTAAAAAACCGAATGGGAAGTGGCGTGTTTGTACTGATTACAAAGATCTGAATAAGGTATGCCCAAAAGACGCATTTCCAAAGCCTAGCATAGATCAACTGGTTGATATATCCTCGGGTTTTCAACTCCTATCATTCATGGACGCATACTCGGGGTACAACCAGATAGCCATGCGTCCCGATGATCAAGAAAAGACGGCTTTCATCACAAATAGCGCCAACTATTGCTACAACGTGATGCCCTTTGGCCTTAAAAATGCTGGAGCCACTTATCAGAGGATGATGACTAAGGTTTTTGCTAGTCAAATCGGGAATAACGTGGAAGTATATATTGACGATATGATAGTCAAATCGAAGGAAGAGAATGACCATGTTAATGATCTCGGCGAGACATTCGAAAAACTACGAAAGCATCGGATCAAGGCAATCCGGCCAAATGTGCGTTCGGAGTACCATCGGGAAAATTCTTGGGTTTTTTAATCTTGACCCACCTGGAATGAGGCCAACCCAGAAAAATGCAAAGCGAGTTTTGGAAATGAAGGCTCCGTCAACAAAAAAAGAAGTCCAACAATTAACGGGCGATTGGCGGCGTTAACAAGGTTTTTGCCTAAGTCGGTGAAAAGTCACTTCCTTTTTCAAACTTCAAAAAAGAGGCGCAAGGAGGATGGAACTTGGAGTGTGAAGAGCCATTTACAAAGATAAAGTCATGTGCGGCATCTCCGCCAAAGGTCTATCTAAACCTGAACCCGGAGAAACATTGATCCTATATTTATCAGTAGGTGAGGAAACGATAAGTGCCGTTCTCGTCCGAGAACTGAAGGAGGGGCAAAAACCCGTGTACTTCGTGAGCAGGGTTTTACAAGGTTCTGAACTGAGATATCAGAAGTTGGAGAAAATGGCATTTGCACTGCTAACTGCGGCAAGGTGATTGCGCCATTACTTTCATGGACATTCTATCGTCGTCAGGACCAATCAATCCATACGTCAAGTACTGCATAAACCAGACTTAGCCGGTAGAATGATAAGCTGGGCAATCCAATTGTCCGAGTTTGACATCAGCTATGAAGCCCGGCAAGCGATCAAATCTCAGGCCTTGGTTGATTTCCTAATGGAATTAACCTCGTCAACTCAAATGGAAGGAATGCAAAATGAGCCGTGGAAGGTATTTGTAGACGGCTCATCAAATGTTAAGGGAAGCGCGCGGGAGTCATTGTGGAGAGCCCCGAAGGAGTTGCAATGGAATTATCGCTTCGATTGGATTTCCCGACATCAAATAATCAGGCCGAGTATGAGGCCCTCATTGCAGGTTTACTGCAGGCTAAGGAGAATGGAGCTCAACAAGTACATTTAGCAACCGATTCTCAACTGGTGGCTTCCCAGATACAAGGAACCTATCAAGCCAAAGGCCCGTTGTTGGCAAAATACTTGCGAAAAGTGAAGGATATAATTGCTAATTTTGATAAAGTAGAAATTGAGCACATTCCTTGGACTGAAAATGTTAGAGCCGATGTCCTGTCTAAACTCGCTAGCACTAAAAGTCCGGAAATCTTGGACCGTGATTCAGCGAGAATCTCTTAGAACCGAGTTGCGTCATGCTTATTTCAGATAATCGTGATTGGAGAAAGCCAATTGCCGACTATCTAGAAAGGGGGATCGTTCCAGAAGATGCGGCCGAATCAAAGAGACTGATCAAAACAGCAGCCGCTTATTCAATGACGGACGATCAGTTATATCGAAGGGGTTTACACTCTCCGATGGCCAAATGTCTCGACCAACTTGAAGCCCATTACGTACTTGTAGAAATCCATGAAGGTATAAACGAACAGCACATGGGAGCAAAGGCGTTGGCTCGAAAAGCAATACGAGCTTTGGGTATTATTACCTACTATGGCCCCAGGATGCCAAGGATCATGTCCAAAAATGTGAAAGCTGCCAGAAACACGGCAGGATAATATGGATCCCTCCATCCGAGTTGACACAGATCTCAGCCCTTTGGCCATTCTACAAATGGGGTATGGACTTATTGGGGCCATTCAAGGCGGCACAAGGACAGTTGAAGTGGCTCATTGTTGCGGTGGATTACTTCACCAAGTGGATTGAGGCTGAACCTTTGGCGACCATCACCTCGGCAAATGTGCGAGAAATTCCTCGAAGAAGCATTATTTCGCGTTTGAATACCGGCCGAATTGGTGACCGACAATGGAACCCAATTTGTAGATAAAAATTTCACAAGTTAGTAGCCGACTTTCAGATTAAACATCATTTTGCTTCGGTTGAACATCCACAATCCAACGGGCAAGCTGAAGCAGCCAACAAGGTCATAGTCGATGGGCTGAGGAAGCGTATAGAAGATGCTGAGGGTAGTTGGGTTGAACATCTACACTCAGTGTTACGGGGACATCGGACCACTACTCAGACATCAACAAGTGAGACCCCGTTTCGACTCACATATGGATGCGAAGCAATGATCCCAGTCGAAGTCGGGGAACCCTCATGGAAAAGGCTACACCATTTGCAAGAGCGGAATGATAAGGAATTGGCGGTGGAAATGGATCTCATAGACGAAGTCAGAGCCACAGCTCACCTTCAGGATTTAACCGCCAAGCAACTCGTCGCCGCGAGATACAATAGGAAGGTAACTCCACGCTCGTTCATAAAGGGCGACCTGGTACTCCGAAGGGCCGACATTGGCAATAAAAACGCTCAGGATGGCAAACTCGCCGCAAATTGGGAAGGACCTTACCACATTACAGATAAACTCGGAAAAGGAGCCTATATGCTGGAATCGTTGACCGACAAAGCAATCAAAAAGACCTGGAACGTAGATAAGCTTAAAGCTTACTATAGCTGAAGTCGGGAAAATTAGATTCCAAAATTTGAATGTTTTCTGCTTTTCGCGATTTCACTTTAACTTTATTTTTAGGTAAATCGGTCGCAAATACATGTGTATTCCCACGGGAATTAAATTTGATGTAACTTCGTGGACCGAAGGAATAAAGGAAATAGGGTCGTTGAGCCCGTATTTGGCAATCTAAGGGGATACAAAAACACTGAACATGTATGAATGGAGGTTCGAAACTCCTTCATAAATCATGTAGTGTGAAAGGCCGAGTATAACTCGAGACGGCTATTGAAAAAACGTGTATGAATTGCAGTAAAATACTCATTCATAAATCAACATGAGCGAATCAGGGCAAACCCGATTACGCAAAACATGTCATCACGACGAAGCCGTCAAGGAAAAACGTACCCAAAGTCTTAAATGACAAGGAGAGTATCAATACGAAACATGAGCGACTCAGGGCAAAAGCCTGATTACGCGAAACATGTCATGGCGGCAAAGCCGCCAAACTTAGAAAATCCCGAGTCTAAAATGACTAGGAGAATATCAATTAAGGGTCTCCGACACTGATCACGTCGGACCCTAATTACAATTAAAGACGACAGGAAAAAAGGAATAAAGCAATAAGCGCAAAAAGGAAGAAAGGAGCCAATTCGAGCAAAATAAGATTGTCATTAATGATTCTCGGTGTTATAAAAAGCCCAATCGGGCAGAGCAGCAAATAAAGCAAAATACAAGTTGCAGAGTCTAAGGATAATCGATTCTGGGGGAGGAGATTGGTCTGTGCCACGGCCATCTGGGATCGTCTCGGTGGTGGGGGCAGGTGAACCAACAGCTGGAGGAGGGGCTGGGAAAAACTTCTCATCTTCAACATAGACGTTCATATGAACCCCATCCATATTCAAATTCACCGTGGGGTTCAAAAATTGAACCTACTCCAATGCGTTAGCAAAAGCGTCTGAGACGCCGTTTGTCAGCTTGGCAACGTCGGCTTGGGCAACAGAGAGGGCATCTTTGTACAAGGCTATGTCCGAGGAGGCCGCGTCTTTACAGAACGCCAACTCGGACTCCAAGGCAGCAATCGTAATTTTATGCTGGCTCATGGTGTCCAAGTCTTCTTGATGAATCTGCAGCCTCCGAGTGACTTTGGATTCAACCTTGTTGAGACTATCACGGGTCCGGCTAAGTTCTTCCTCTAGGCTCTCCTTCTGGCCCTTTGCCAACTCCCAATCCTCCAGCGCTTGGGTCAACCGTTCTTCAACCTTTTTCTTCTCCTCTTCAAGCGCGTCTAAGTCCTCTTCATTAATGCCGACTTTCTCCTTTAGATGGGCAACTAGCTGACATAAGCCGACGTTTTCAAATTGACGCGAGACAGCTCCAAGAGCTCCTCCTTCTCGTCTCAGTAAGTCTCTTCCCATCAAAATAATTTGGGGGAGCACGAAGACCCTTGCGAAGACCAGGAGGAAAATGACCTTCCCAGAGATAAGAAGAAGGAACTCGGACTAAGGGACCGGAAGCGGATCCCGACGGCAGTAGCTTTCTTCTTCGAAGATGGAGCAGTAGCTTTCTTCTTCGAAGTCTGCCTTCTTGGCAACCTTGGACGTGATGGGCTCTCCAGCAGGGGGTGCTCGTTTTCCACCCGTGGGTACATGGGCCATCTCCCGACGACAAGTCACGTCGAAATACGCGGGCCTCTTTCCCATTTGCTCACCTGAAAAGCAAAACAAAAAGCATCACAGATTGAAACAAAGACAAGTGAAAGGTGATAAAAGGGGAAATATCATACCCAAAACGGGTTTTGATTTACTAGAAGTAACATAATCGGCTGAGTCCACCAAAGGCCCCTTTTTACTGGCAAGGGTGGCTAAGGTAACAATAGCTCCATCCTCGGAATCAGAACACTGTGAAGGGGCGGATAAAAAATCCCTGGGATGAAACTTGTGATGACTTTCCCCCCAATATAGAGGAAAGCGCTCTTCAATTTTCCTGGACGGGCTTCTCTGGAGAAACCAAGGTAACTCCCCGGGTTTAGCAACTACTTTGAGAAAAGAAGTTTTAAACCCTTTCCATGAATCAGTAAACGGCTTTAGAAATTTACGACCGTGACAAGCACGAAGTGATGTCCAACCATACCACATCTTCTCTTCCTCCACAGTGACATTGGTCTCCAAAGGTGAGAAAAAGCTACAAAACATGGGCACGGAACACTTGAGCTCATGTCTCGTGAAGTAATTTTCAAAAGCTAAGGCAAAGGCCCAACCATTCGGGTGTAATTGCGAAGGGGCTAGGTGCAGGTGGCGCAGTAGGCACATTTGGAAGTCAGAAAATGGGGACTGAAGGCCAAGACGGGTAATTACATCCCGGTAAAAATAAAAGAAATGGCCACCTTTATCAGATGGCCGACCAGAAAGCCACTGATTCGTTCACTGAAGGCAAAACTACATTATATCCCTCGCCACCTCAGATTATTCGGTCAAGCTCTTTCGTGGACATTTTATTCTGTACTCCGGTTACAGCGCTGCTTATGGCATATTCCTTAGCCGGCGTCATTCGAGAAGACCCTGAAGGGGCGGATTCTCCAGTCTCGGATTGATGAGATGGGTGAGAAGGGGAAGACATCTAATACCTATAATAAAAAAAAAGGGCAGAGTTAGAATCATCAAGTATACCTGATGTAACAGGAGTGACACGACGGGTATCGCAGAACAAAGGGACAGGAGGAATCTGTGAAGCAATAGCTGAAGTCGTCTGCGGCCCGATGTTGCAGCGACATTTGTCAATTAGTAAATCGGCATCTCTCTCTTGGCCATGGCGGATAAGCTCTATCGGTTTATGACGGCAATTTTCGCAAGGATTACAACCTCGAAACATGGTCGGCGGATTATTAACCTCGGGGGTCGAAGAAGAAGCGGCCAACAAAGAAGCTGGTACACCTGCGGCCGAAATAGAAAACGACGATGGGATATCTCAAACATTGCCCCTTGTTCCACCTCCCCGAGAAGAGCCACCTCCCCGAATGGGGCCAAGTAATCTTCCCATCCTTTCTTCTTCTGTAGGAAGGATGGACCATAGCCATAGTTTTGTCGTACCAGTGACGTTTTTGAGAATGTCCCTATCTTCCTCCGAGATAGGACTACCATACATGTCTACTAGCATCTCGGGATCGGGATCCATCTTTATAAAGGACAAGAGGCTATAGGCGCAAACAACCCTATCAGTGCTAAACCCAGATTGCCCAAAATGCCATGAACGTTATTTAAATGGAACTCCGACAATACTACCCGAAATTATAAGCGGAAATAATCAATGCAAAATACCCCGGGTGTGAAATAGACTCAAATTAATGGGGAAGTGTCTCATCATTATCGTCATCTTGAGAGGAATTCATCGAGTCATCACGGTCTATCAACACCTATAACACCCGAGAAAACTCAAAAGCGGATAAACGGAGAAATCACCAAAAGGGGAATGCGGTAGAAGAGGAGTTACACAATTCAATTGAAAATCAAACGCATACAAAACAAGCAAGAACGTTGAGATCAAGCGTATCACGGAGAAAGCGATGAGAGGGAACTACGTTCTGAGTAAGAAGAACAGCAAAGGAATGCTCTGCAAATGGAGGCTCCTTCAATCGCTTCAAAGGTTGTAGTGAAGGCAAAGGTAAAGAATGAGATGAAAGGCCCCCACGCGCCTACCGTCGTGACAATTACGAGGTGAAAACCCTCAAGTAATCATGACTGGCAAGTTAAAAAACGTGTGAAACGCCAGGGGCCATTAATGGGCACGATAATCGAAGGCGGCGTTTGAGGACGCGTGGCGCTAGGCATCAAAATAGTGGTTATCCGCTGCTACGCGGGTAAATGAAAAGGCGCCTAGTCAAATTAACTAGTCGCCAGGGCGGGAGTTAAGATGCCTAACTCGTCCTCAATCTACACGGGGGGGATACAAGAGGATCGGTGAATACCCGAGTATAAAGTCGGGCTTAGCGGCAAAACAAGTTTGATTATCAAGTCGGATCTTCCACAATAAAATCAACTCGGCAGATCAGAAACCTGAGCGATCGAGCTTGGGGCAACTGACATGGATCGAGATAAATGGGCCTCGGAAGATGAGGGCCCATTGATGTGCACTTATCGGGACAAGACCCATGATCCCATGATCTCACGATCCCATGATCTTTATCATCATGGATAGTGGAAAGGAGAACAAGCCGAGTGGAAGGGCGGACATGCCACCAACCAACCGGGTTTTTCCCTCTATAAATAGAAAGGATTCAACAGTGCGCACGGTACACACATTCTCTCTCAACCTCTTTACCATATTGCATACGAGCACACACCCCGCGCCTTTGGGTGAAAACCCTTGTGTTCAAGCTCGTGATCTCCTATCTATCTCGGTATCTCATCCATGAGATATCTAAGAGAAGACTCAAGATCATACATCAACTTACTAAACATCTAAGCGCCAGACATTTGTGTTCTACACTGTAACAACTTGCTTTATCACAACTCGCGGCCTATGATAATCAATTTTACTAAAATCAAAATCATCATTAAGTTGATATTGTTTGCTAGAGCTATCTGATATCATGTATTTCATTTCATTTTCTTTAATTATATATAGAAAGTATCACATTAGACATAAAAAAAAATTATTCATTTTTAATCAGATTTTATCGATTTTGACGTATTTTACTAATTTTGATTATTTATGATTTAACTAGAATAATTTTGAAAGGCAAGAGGGAATATTTAGTCCTTTAATTTCACACTTTTTATTCTTTATTTTTTATAAAGTGTATTTTGTGCCCTTTAAATTTAACCCTAACACCGTTAACAAAAATACTAATATTAAAATTTTGAATGTTAACAAACCAGTCTTAAATAATGATATTATTATGTTTAAATTTTGAAATAACAATGATATGAACAAGAAATTATCTTGTGAGATTAACAATATTATTGCTAAATAATTGAAAATATAATTTATAAAATTAAGAGACCAAACTGAAACTTCGCATAAATTTAGAGAAGCACAAGGGTGGATGATTAGCATTTTGAAAAGATTTTGTACTATCAAATTAATTTTGAATTTGTTGATGCAATAAGACTCAGAAATGATTCCTTGTCAAATAAATATTTGAAATTCATTCTTTGATGTTGAATTATGATCTAATATATGATTGCGCTTGTTGTTCGATGTTGAATAATTTTATGAGATATTTTATTAACGAAGGAGAAGAAGACATGCATGAAACTTTTTTTGACTCATTGCTAATTTTACTAATAATTACAAATATTTTTTTTTTTTTGCTCGAATAATAATTACAAATATGAAGGGTCCACTTTTACGGCTTTTGGCTCATAGTTTCTGTCCCCTCAGTTTGTTGTGTCACATACACAATAGTAATAGGGTTAGGTTTAAGTAGCCATCACTATCACCATTAGTACTGAGTTCGTCTTGTCCACCACAATAATTTGACATAAAGAAAAGCTTCACACATTATAATCTTTTGGGTAAATGACACTTAATACAAAACTATAATTAGGATAATGACAATTTAATACTTCAAAATTTTAAAATAATGTTAAAGGATCTTGATCTTTTATTGACATTAGGCGGGAAAAATCAATTAACCAAAATGCCAGCTCACATTTAAGGTGAAAATCATGAGAATTTAATTTGGAAATCCTTGAAAACAAATTGGAGTAATATAATTTTCAATTTATACATGAATAGGGGCATTTTAGTCAATTGACAATGACAAAGTCATTATTTGACATATTAAAATTGTAAAAACTATTTTACGGGTACCTATACTTTTTAATTTTGCACCTGTGTATTTTTTTTCTCTTAATTAAATACTTATTTTTGCTTTATTGACACCGTTAATCCTTATAACTTTGATCTAGCCCTTATGCATGAGCTAACAATGCTACCAAACTAAAATTAAAGTATTTAATTTAGAAAGAAGAAATATTAAGAATCAAGTAAAAAATTGAGGAAAAGGGTGTGTGTATCTATCTATCTGTGTGTAAAATGTTTTTCCTTTCAAATTTAGGGAAGGCTAAAAGTGTAATTGTCCTTATTTGTTCTTTCGAAGTGTTTTTTTCCTTAATCTCTTTCAATCAAAGTATGTCAATTCCAAGGGGCCACAATTAATTCTTTAATTGCAGTAGTCATTTCAGCTCACAATTTGTAAAAACGTTTCACACACTTTGGATAAGGATAATCTTGTCTTTATTCAAAGGGTTTATCGTTTGTACGTATCAATATAAGGTTATGTCAACTCACCCCAAAACTACGTCGTTTTGGGAGTTCATTAATTCCTTGACCCCAAAACGTCGTTTTGGGAGCGATGGGAATTAATGAACGGTATTTTATATTTTTGTTTTTGTATTTATTACATGAATTTTACCAAAACATCATTCATTAATTCTCCTAACTCTCAAAACGACGTAGTTTTAAGGCGACTTGACATAATCTTATGTCAAATGACATGACAAACAATAAACCTTTATTCAAAACACTTCACTCGTTTGAATAAAGCGCGAAACAAAAGTTCATGAAGATTTTCTTGTATTACAGCATCTACATTTAAATTATACTTTATTCGTGTATCAATTTACATGTTTGTGAATTCAAAACTTTATTTTTGATGTTATCTCGAAAAAGAGTGGTCAAACGAATCAATTCATTCGGTGATGAGTCTCAACTACCATGAATTGTAAATAATTGAAGAGTTAATTTTTTTATTTCTATAATTAAATGTG
Source organism: Acacia melanoxylon (assembly GCA_019022615.1). Taxonomy (NCBI): domain Eukaryota; kingdom Viridiplantae; phylum Streptophyta; class Magnoliopsida; order Fabales; family Fabaceae; genus Acacia; species Acacia melanoxylon. Next base: position 3,717,422 of record JAFJYJ010000030.1, on the reverse strand, counting down.
TTGAGAAGATGTACATTTATTGTTAAGTGAGTTAGCCTATTTAATTCATAAAAATCTAAATAAATTAGATCATATTAAATATTTAATTTATTCAATAAAAATTGAAAATGGTGTAGGTATCTTATAAAATTATCACATATGGATTTTTCCTACTTGTTAAGCTACACTGAAAAAAAATACAATTACTGATGGAATTAGCAACGGAATTCCAACACTAATTAAGTTTGTGACAGAATTTATTGATGAAATTTTGTTGTTGACAGATTAGTAACAAAAATGATTCCATGGCTGTTAGCTTCGTAACAAATCACTTAGCGACAGACTTTGCGGAAGAAATATAAAATTGCCACTACAAAAAAAAAGGGTCAATTTGTAGTGGTTAAAATAAACCGCTACAAATATGCGAATTTGTAACGTTTATACTCAAACCGCTACAAATTTGTAGCGGTATGACAATTCAGCGCCAAGTGGCATGCTAGTTAACGATTATTTTGTAGCGGTTATCATAAACTAACCTCTACAAAATATGGTGCCAACTTTGTGGCGGTTATTTTTGTAGCGGTTTGTTTATACAAACCGCCACAAATATGGCGCAATTTGGCGCCTTATGGCGCGCAATTAATGACGCTTTATTTGTAGCGGTTTATATCCAAAACCCGCTACGAGTGCCAAGAGTCTCAACTTTTGTAGCGGTTATGAGAAAACTGCTACAAATTTTCACGACGCATAAGTAGGGTTTCTTCATTTGTAGCGGTTGGGGTAGCGGTTAGCAGTTTGTAGTAGTTGTTTTAGTTAAACCGCTACAAATGTGAAGTCTTTAAACACGTCACAAATAGAAGTTATGCAAAAAGAATATTTTTAAAAATATCCTTTAAAAAATGCGTTCATATTTGTAGCGGTTATTTAGCTTAACTGCTACAAAATGTGATATTTTAAAATTTATTTTTTAAAAAATATACCAATGAATTTTTTGTAGAGGTTTTGTAACCGTTACAAAAAGAAAAAAACCGCTACAAACGTTAAACCGCTACAAAAACCGTCGCATTAACCGCTACAAAGTGTGTCATATTGAAATTTGAATATTTTGAATCCTGCCAGCGTTTATTAATTTGTAGCGGTTTTCGTATAACCGCTACAAAATGTGATATTTTAAAATTTATTTATTTTTAAAAAATACCAATGAATTTTTGTAGAGGTTTTGTAATTGCTACAAAAGGGAAAAAACCGCCACAAATGATAAACCACTACAAAACCGTCGCGTCAACCGCTACAAAGTGTATAATATTGAAATTTGAATATTTTGAATCCCGCCAACGTTTGTTAATTTGTAGCGGTCTTCGTATAACTATTACAAAATGTGATATTTTAAAATTTATTTATTTTTTTAAAAATACCAATGAATTTTTGTAGAGGTTTTGTAACTACTACAAAATGAAAAAAAGCTCGCTACAAACGTGAAACCGCTACAAAAAGTGTCGCATCAACCTCTACAAACATTACGCATATCCCTATAAATACCCCCACCACCTCATTTCACACACTCATTCATTTCTTCCCGCCTCTTCTCTCCGTTTTCTCTCATTTCTTCCCACCCGTTATAAAATCGTTGATTTTAATGTTTTTTTTTTCCTTCTTATAATATTGATACTATTTTTTTTCTTATCCAAAACTTTAAGGATATTTCCTTAATATTCCTTCTATCATCATCAACACTCTTATAATCAAATATTATCTAATGGACAACATAATTTTTTTGCTTAGAGGTGGACAATACAATAAATCCTTATTATCTACACATTCTCAGTATTATACCTACATAATATTTATACTTATCTAACATAAGGTAATCATTTTTTACTTAACCATTATCATTTAATTTGTCACTTAAATAATAAAAATATTCAACATAATATTGTAATAATGCACTCAAATTATGATTTTTTTTTTAATTTGTAATATTTTGTAGCGGTTACCACTACAAATTTGGCTTAAATATTTGGCGCAATATTTGTAGCGGTTTTACAATCGCTACAAAATTTTGCCGCCATTTGTTTTTTGAAATTCTTCATCTTTATCGCATCTTGTAGCGGTAACTCGAAACCGCTACTAATATAGTAGCAGTTTTATTACATGAGTAGCGGTTTTAAAAAACCGCTACAAAACATCTTGCATCGGTGTATTTTGTAGCGGTTCTTTGAACCGCTACAAATGTCATTTGTAGCGGTTAAAACCGCTACAAAACATCATTTTTTTTGTAGTGTGCAAAACATCGACGGAATTTGCAATGGAAGTTTCCATCGCTAATATTTGGTAGACATTTTTTGTTGCTAATTTCCAAGATAGCATATTCTAATTTAAAGAATACCAAACTTGAGGGTAGATGTATCAGGATCCTAATGGTAGTGTTGTGTTAAAGACGTTCTTTAGCAAAGAGCTAAAGGAAACAAGGACACAGACACGAACAAAGCCATTGGGATCTTGATTTATCCTATCTGATGACTAGAGAACCCAGATAAACTGAAAGTTATCATACTGACACCATGCCTGATGCCTGTAGAGGAAATATTAGGAAGAGGATTGAATCCAGTGGACAATCCGAGCTTCTTGAGCCTCATCTCATGCTCATGCTCAAGAACACTATAGGATTCAGGCCTCATCCCAAAAACTTACAAAATTGGCACAGTCAGTATTCTGATTTTCAATACTCTCTCAACTTGGATCTTAATCTCAATTTTGTTCTGATGCACAGGTTCCTCTTGAAGAGGCAAGTGTAGAGCATACTTGGAATCTAAAAAGTATATAATAATAACATACTAAAAACTTAGGCTTTCAGAAGCACATGGAGAAATTTAGAAGGAAGCCATATTAAAAACACACTGAGATTTTATTGTTGATTGCTTAATGATTTTACAACTAAGGAGAACTCTGCTTATATAGAGGAGCAGATCGAGGTGTAACATGACAAAACCTTCTGAGCTGGAAGGTAAGACGCTTTACAAAAAATTTATGAATGGAAATTAAAATCTATAGACACAGAGGCCATTGAGTATAGATACCTATGACATAAAGTAAGATAATACATCACGCAAGACAAAAGTAAGAGACACGTAGCAGACTTACAAAACACGTGAAAATAATAGCTACAAGACAAACTACCGACACTTTTTTTTAATGGAGACCCTTTGCAGATAGGCTCATGACTCGGAGAGAGGTTATTGTAGTCACTATCATCATCAAAGTTCTGAAGAAAATCGCGTGGATCAAAATCTTCATAATATGGAGCTGGGCCTGCAAAATCATTTGGGTCTTGGGTCGAAGGCTGAGTACAAGTATGATAGATATTGAGAAGAACTGGGTTGAGCTAAGGATCCAAGTGGAGACAAAGACGACTGAGTAAACTCATATGGGTCTTGTGAATCCTAGAGGATATTTCATTGAGAATCAATGTGAACTCCAGCTATGTTGAAGGAAGTAGCACTATAGGTAGACACGTAATGTGGCATAGGTTGGTACAACTTATCATAAGTATAAGCTTCAGCTTTATGGGGAACAAGGCCTATAATATCACAATCTTTTGGTCCCTGTTTATTGTAATCAGCAAGGAGAGTGCTAAGTTCTTTCAAATGTGAGGGATCTAGTTTAACCCAGTTAAGTAGTAAGGGCCATGGATGTGCAGTATTCTCAAGATAAATACCATCATCTCTAGGAGCAAGACAAGATATGCAAAGGAAAAAATGCAAGAAAATATTTTTTGTTTCCTTTTTTCAGTAAACCAAAGTTTATTATTATCTATTATATTATATCTCTCTAGTAATAGAAAGGGGCAAAGAGCTGAAGAAGCTTGACAAGGGAAGAGTCTTTATTTTTTTGTGTCACAGATATAATGATAAACAGGTAAAGGAGCAAGGGCAATAAGCACTGAAGTACAATATAGTCAAAGACCATACGTACCAGAGGAGTTCATCAGGTATATGACCTTTAATGAATGAGATAGTAGTATATGGAAAAGTAGAGCTAAAATACTGAGGTTTGGGAAAAATATTTGTCTTGACAATTAAAAGATGAAGCCAAGAGAACATATGTTCTTCAACGCATATTGTTGACATTCAGCAAAAGTATTAAGATTGGTGTTTTGAGGGAAAAGATCAGCCTTGTGGTAGAAAGACATGGTAATGAGAGGATGTTTCTCTGAGAGGAGTGAGAACGTATAGAGGTTTGGATGAAAGGATTTTAGACTGAGGAGGAGGAGACTTCTGTGGTCTGGAGAGGAAGTCTGCAAGGATGTTCTGAGGAACTTTCAAACGTTTTACTGTGAATTTATAGCGACAGAACTAGTCTTTCCAATGAAGTAACTGGGCATCTGGTAGTAACCTTTTATTGGGGTCTAGTATCTTTGGAAATGACGTGTTGTCCATTTCCACAATGAAATGGTATTCAGATGAAAGTTGAATTTCTCAATTCCTCACTTGATAGCAAGATTTCTTTATAGGTAGCATGATAATGCTTTTCTGAGTCCTTGAATTGTCTGCTAGCATGTCCACAATAATGCCGAGTCCCATTAACTTCTTCAAGAAGTATTGCACCCCAAAAATCATCACTAGCATCTGTCTGCAAAATTCTTTGTCCTTGATCTAGAATTTTTAGTGGTGGAGGATTTTGTGCAATTCTTTTAGGGTAATGACAACTTTTGTTTGTGTTGGAGATCACTCTGGTGGATTCTTTTTGAGCATTTTGGATACGTGGCTAGTATGATGGGACAATTGAGGGATAAAATCTCTTAGAAAATTAACAATCCCGAGGAATTGTTGAATTTGTTTGCCAGAGAGATTATCATCAGGAAATTTTAGCAAATCTTGAGTGATATGTGGACTTGGACTATATTTTCCATCTTTAAAATGCATACCAAGGGAATCAGTTTATGTAACTCCAATATCACTTTCCTTAGATAAAAGCATGATGCCATGTTGAGCTATAATATGATAAAACTGGGCCAAAAGTGATTTATGGTTTGCTTCAGAGGCTGAGAAAAGAAGGATATCATCAATGTAAATTAGGGCTTCATTAATGATGGGCTCAAATATTTTAATCATAGCCTTTTGAAACAGTGATGGAGCAACTTTGAGACTAAAAGGCATGACAGTCCATTGGTATTGGGCATTTGGAATACAGGAGCGGTCTTGGGCTTATCCTGAAGATGAATACCTAGCTGCCAAAATCCTGCTTTGAGATCAAATTTGGAAAAGATTTGGGCTGGTCCTTTGAGATGGGCAAATAGAGTAGTAGGCTCTAGGAGAGGAAACTTGTCATCTTGTAAGAAATGATTTAAAGGCTTATAGTCAATCACAAGTCTCTTTTTCCCTCTTTTGGATTTCAGACTGTTTTTCAACATGTAAGGTTTGGCAAGCCCATTCAAATTTTGTAGGTTCAATGGGACCTTGTTTTAATAAAGCAGCACATTCTTCTCTAGCTAGCTTCAAATCATCTTGGATTCATTCTTGGATGAGAAGCTTTAATAGGATTAATGTCCTCATTTCTTTTAAAAGGAAGACTGATGAAAAATTCTTCAATTTTCCATAATGGAGAAGGATGAGGAAACTGATAATGACTATCAGCACAATACTGCAACAATTGGTTTTGATATCTGAATACTGAGGTGGTGCATTTTGTAATTCATACAAACTTGGAATTTCTATCCAGGGACTAAAATTCCCTTTCCATCTAATTCCTTTTGGAAGTATCATCAGATTCTTGGTATGATAGAAAGCATCAAAACCAAGAAAAATGTCTTTGCCTGGAAAATCACTTCCTAATAACTTGATCTTTAAGGTACATCCTGGGAAGAATTTAATGCCAATCTTTCTTCTGCTAATAAGGTCAATCTTGAAGAGTTTAGCATCAACTGTGAAGAAATATTGGTCATAAGGAAACTATTCTTCAAGAGGAAGAATATGGGGTTTCATTATTGTATTAGATGAGCCTGTATCAAAGAGGCCATAACAGTCATGGGTTTAGAATATTTCTCTAGTAGAAATTGAACCTGAATATTTGGTAATGGAACTTTGAGATTGACTTCAGGATTAGAATTCAAAGATCCAAGACATCCAATGAGAGGTTTGGATGAAATTGGAGAAGAAACTTGCTGGAATAGATTGATTGTTCCAGGAGAATAATCTTCTTCTTCTTCTTCTTCTTCTTATTTAGATTTAGATTCCATATAAGAAGAGTCTTCTACTTCCTCATAAAAAGGAATAACATATTGGGTTTCTTCATCCTGGTCAACTTGTTCTTCCAGATAATCTTGAAAGATGGAATATCACCAAGAGGGGGTGAATTGGGGATATAATTTTTTTTTTAAAAAAATACTCTGAAACAGTCTAGCTAAAATAGAGCATTGAAGAACCAGCTGAACCCAAGAGGGGGGGTGAATTGGGTGAAGATTAAAAACTTGAAACTTTGAAAATATTTTCGCGTCTTTTAAATCAACAATTAGATATTCGAATAAGCATATACCGAAATATAAGAGATGAGGGAAGAGAATATGCAAAATGTGATTTATACTGTTCGCCCAATCCTTGACCTACGTCCAAATCCCAAGCTCCACTTGAGATTTTCAATCCACTATCCTCTTGTTTAACCAAGCACAAGAGAAGCCTATACAAACGCACAAGTTCACCCAGGCACTTGTGAAGTCGAATCTCTCACCGAGATACACCTTTCAATCAGTTACACACTTTATACTTGAAGTTATCATCACTAGGATACACTCCCCCTTATAAGTCGTAAACCGATAATCCAATCTCCAAGTCCCACGACTTGAGATTCTTACAATGATTTAATAATCAGAAATGTTCTCTCCAGAAGAGAAGATGAATAAGCACTGAAGTACAATACAAATCATTTCACTCTCTAGTATAAACTATATAAACATTGATAAACAGAGTGTATGAACTATCGACAGTGAAGTAGTAAAATCATTTCGTTGTCTTCGTCGATTCATTCATCAATTGTCGTCACTTCTTTCGGTTTGAAGACTTCGCAATTTATAGGTTATTGTGTTTCAACCGTTGTGAGTATTCGACCGTTGGAAATCAGTTGGAAGTAGCCGTTGAAGCTTTTGTTGATTTTTGCCCGTTGAGCTCTAATCCAACTTTAATCATAAAATGTCAAACATTGACTTTTTTAATGCTCCATCTTGAGTGTTGTATTTATGGCCGTTGTAAAGATTCAAGCTTTTTGTTGGAATGTTCAAACTATCCATTAGACTCAGAAGCTTTCCTCTATTTTCTGTCGTAGCATTTAATGCTTCTGACACAACAAATTGCTTTATGCCAATTTGTTGTTAATCCATGATAAAATCATATGAAACTTATTAGCAAACTGATTAAAAACAATTAGGAATAGTGATGAGTAGCGTTATGAAGTAATAAGATTAAACACAATGATTTACGATTTACGAAGACGTTGATTAAAGAACAAGGGTGATCATGCTCGAGCATGAATAACCTTATGCTCGGGCATCACCTGAGAAAGCACATTGAAAGATTAGAAAACACCTTATGCTCGAGCAAGAAACCAAGCTTGCTTGGGCAAGTTTCTCCTGATGTCTTTTGAAGAAAATAATTTCATCGCGATGCTCGAGCATGACAAAATTCATGCTCGGGCAAGAACCAAACAGAGACGAAGACTTGTATTTAAAAGGTCTTTGCTCGAGCATGTTTTTCTACTCGCGAGCATGGTGCTCGAGCATGCCTTTTACTCTACTCGGGAATGACTCTTTATTCTTGCAAGTTTGCGATGATGCTCAGGCATGCAAAATCCTTTGCTCGGGCATGACTCTTGAATTGTGCAAATTCCATGTTTAACGCGATGATTCTCGGGTATGACAAATGCGCTGCTCGAGCAAGACCCACCAATTTACACTTCTTCGCTTTGGGCCCGATGATGCTCGGGCATCACAAAAACTTTTTGCTCGAGTAACTATCTTGGAAATCAGGCTGCTCACTACTATGATCTTGTGCAAATATCAGTGTCCATTGACTTTCAAAAACGCAATAGCATTGGTTGTACAAGAGTCAATTTCCAGTGAGCGTAACGTCTTCAATATAGCTCTAAGTTTTGAAAATCACTCATGCTCCGAAAGCTCTTTAAGTCTTCTTTCCAATGCAAGAAGAATCAACTTCAAACTCGTTGTATTTCGTCCGTTATCATCAGTTGTTCTTGACCAGCGTTTTTTGCACCATCATGAACTGACTGTCAACTTCAAAACATCATATCTCCTTCAATTGATAGTTTTTTTCATTATTTTTATTTTTTTGGAAAGGTATGTGAGTCTAGTTTCAAATGGCACCGGTTTCACCTCAATTGAATTTGTAGATTGTGAGATATACCCAAAATACCAAAGCTTGGTCTGCTATGTGGCGTGAATTTCAGTTCCAACTTCTACAATTTATAGCTCCTTGATCTGAACTCCTTTGGGCTTTAATTTTATATCAAAATGACGAATTTGGAGTCTATTTTCATTTGCCATTGGTTTCACATCAATCTGATTCCTAGTTTGGGAGATATCATCGAATTACCAGAGGTCGCCAGCTGAAATGTAAAACAGAGGTGAACAGAGTACTGAAAATCGTTATTGCTCGAGCACCAGATTTGATTTTGCTTGAGCAAAGCATTTTTCATGCTCGAGAAAAACCTTGAAACTGCAGCAATGACCTTAGCAAACCACTATTCATCCTAAGCTTGAACTTGCTTATTTCAACTCCGAATTGAGAAATTCCAACTTCTATTTGATCACAGAGACTTGAATATTGATATTCTCATAATATTTAACAAGTTCTTCTTTCTTCAAACTCCATTCTTGATCATTATTCATTGTATTAAACTTCACATCTACATTAAATATAAGAATTAGTCAAAGTAGAAGATAAATGTAGTATGCAAACTTTTTGCTCTAGATAATGGCATCTATATAAGACATCATGAAAACTAATCATATCCAACAAATATAACATAAAGGAATAGAAGAAGAGTGAACACAAGCGATTTATATTGGTTTGGTCTAAATCCTCGACCTATGTCCAGTCCCCAGACTCTCCGGGATTTCACTAACTCAAATGATTACATACTATGTAACTCTCAGAGTAATTCTCTTACTAGAACTTACTCCCCCTTATAAGTTATAATCAAATGTCCCAATCCCAAAGTCCTAATACTTTGATATTCTTACAAAGATTGATAATCAATAGAAAACTCTCTAAAAGAGAAGATGTATAAACACTGAAGATTTAAATATCCGAAGATATTAACTGTATGAGTAGAAACAGTAAACGCTTAAGTTGCTAATTGAATGCTCAGAGTTTCTCGTAGGTAAAGAATTGAATGCTTCTAGCTTTTATATTTAAGGGTTAAATACCATTTTTGCCACGAAAGTATTGGTAAGGGGGCACTAGGTACCCAAAAGTTTTTTTGGTATCATTTTTGCCACAGAAGTTTACAAAAGGAGCAAATATGCCCCAGAAGATTTTTTTAGGAGCAAATTTTCCCTGGAAGTTTTTTTTAGGAGCAAAATTGCCCTGGAAGTTTACAAAGAGAGCAACGATCCAACGGTCAAGATCAACCAATCAGCAAGATTACTATGTTTGTAAACTTCCGGGGCAAAAATGATACCAAAAAAACTTCTGGGTGTTGAGTGCCCCCTTAACAATACTTCCATGGCAAATTTGGTATTTAACCCTATATTTAATGGCATTAATGACCTTTGAAGAGAGATTAATGAACCGTTGAGTGTAATAAATATTTCTGTTGAAGTCGAACGTTACTCCGTCTCTTCGTATTTTTTCGATGTTAGCCATTATTCTCCATTGACATTCTTCATTCCATTTTTCCGTTGAGACTCAATTAGAATGTTGACTAGAAATGGCCGAAATGCTTTATAGTCGCTCAGAAGATCAATTTCCATTTTCATGCTTTGTTTCTGCTAAGCATTTAATGCATTTGACACAGATTTGCTTTATAATAATTTTGATGTTTAAACAATGTTAAACACATCTGAAACTCATTAGCAAAGTGATTAAACTTAGTTAGGAGAAGTAATAATCAATAATATGAAGTACCTAGAGTATAATCAATAAATTACAGATTACGAGAATGAGAGTTTCAAAAGCTGATAAGCATGACTCGAGTCATTCATTGTTGACTGAGTTGCTTGACTCGAGTCATACTTATTTGACTCAAGTCACAGCATGATTTTGAATCAGAAAAGGAGTTTTGACAAAACCTTGACTCGAGTCATTTCTTTCAAAAATTTATTTGGAGCTTCTCTGTGACTCACTTGACTCGAGTTATATCTCATCTGACTCGAGTCATATCAGTTATTCAAAGAATCAAGCTTGCAGTCAATCCATTTTAATGTTGTATTTTGGAAAACAACATTCTGAGTCTGCCAATTTAACACTTCTTCAGAGGAAGAGGATTGATAATATCCCTGAGAATCAACTGTATTTGGAACAACATAGGGCCTTGAAGATACCTTAGTGTTTTCATTGTATTTCCTCTCAAGGGGAGGAGAATCTTGCTTATATAGATTAAGCATAGCAATACAGGGAATAGGTTGAGAAGCAACTAGTGATTGGACAAATGGTTCTGGCGGACTGCTTAGAATATATTCAGGGAAGTATTTTTTTCACAAGATCTAAGTGTCTGGTCTCTATCATCAATTCAACTAGAGACATATCTTTAGATGATCTTTCTTATGGAGGAGGAAGTTGCCAACGACGTGTAGAACGCTGTGTGGATACAGGTTGTGAAGAACCATAATCATTATTATCATCAAATATTTTATTGGTATGAGATCTACAAGGAGATCTTCGAGAGGATTTGTTCTTCTGTGCCTATTTGAGAGCATACTTATAGGGGTATGGTCCTTATTCATCATCTGAATCTTCCCACCATTTTGGAGTATCACACTCACAGTTAGGATCACACATGCCTGAACCTGGAGCATCCCATAAGAAATGACCATTTACATGAGAGACATAACAAGGCTGGACATTCTGATCTACCCAAGCAATAAGAGGGTCTTTTCTGGAGGGTCTATAGGCAGAGTGAAAGAATCAAAATTCTTCCAAAAGGATTTACTGGACCTGATGCACTTAGTCTAGCAAAAATAGTTTTGTGGCTCTATCTGGGAGTCTTTTGATAGTAGGTGGGGTAGTAGTATGGACATCTGACTGGATCCCATGAAAGAGTTTTTCATAGTTATTGATCCATTCCATAGGCATCAGTTGACAAAGTTCTTCTTTGGGAATCTGTCTAGGGATCTAGATGATAGAAGTATTATCAGCTCTGTTTGAAATAGCAACAAGAGCATCTTGTGTGGAATTTGGAAGATGAAGGTCAAGGGAATAATTCTGAAGCAGTATATAATTTGGTGATGCAGAGAAGCCATAATGGCTTGAGAATCTTGTTCAACACCAATGATCTGAACTTGTACCTTAAGTCGTCTAGGTAAAGTTGGATCAAATGAATTGACACTAAAATCAGGTTGGATGGTGAGAATAGCACTACCGTTGCTAAGAGTAGTGAGAAGTGCATCGATAAGAGCATTTGAGTAACTCTTAAAAGTTGAATCTAAAAGTGCCACTTTAGTGGTAACAGGAAGACCTTTTCTCCCATGAAAGGTGAGGATCAAACGAATAGCACCAAAATGGATATGAGTATAACCTAGGGATTTCCACAAATCAATAAGATCTAGAGAGATCTCAATAGTGGAGTATTGTTCTTGTGGAGATGCAGGAAGGTTACATTGATCTAATTTGGTAGTATGAACAACCTCTTTAGCATGAGGTCTTCGAGTTCTAATCAGAGTCCTAATAGAACTAGTAAAGTTGTTAGACATATGATATACACTGTATGAACTAAGAAGATGTAGGTTGGTTTGATCGATCGGAGAGTCGGGATGATGGGTAACCTCTATAAGGTTTTCTATTTTATTAGCTAGGGTTTTTCTCATAGAAGAGGAAAGACTTCTAGGAACAAAGGAAGAAACTAAGGTAGTATGAGGATTAGAAATTGAAGTTTGTGACTCACTCATGGTTTAAGGAATGCTTCCTACTCACCTTTATTCAAAATATATTGTTATTATCTGCAAAAACCTTTAGGCTCTGATACCAAACCAGAGGGTGGATGTATCAAGATCTTAATGGCAGTGTTGTGTCAGAGACGTTCTCTAGCAAAGAACTAAAGGAAGCAAGGACACTAATACCAACAAAGCCATTGTGACCTTGATCTATCCTATATGATGAGTAGAGAACCATATAAACTGAAAATTATCATACTGACACTATGCCTGTAGAGGAAATATTAGGAAGAGGATTGAAAATCTGTGAGTAATTTTCGTTATTTACAAATTATTAAAGCTATTTTTTTATACACACCTTAAAGAAAATTAAATTTGTTAAACACCAAACGATTCAAATTTATTGTGAAAAGCATATGCCATTAAAAATAGTCTAAACGTTGAATAATAGTGTGGAAATAGTACTTAGAAATGTTGCAAGTATAGCAATTATAATAACTAACAAAAAAATAAATGTCATAAGTGCAACAAATATAACAACTAGCAATCAAATGCTCCTAAAATCATGCATACTAGCATGAAAACCTTAGGTAATGACATAATAATGTAATATGCACTATTATAGAAAATGCCTTTCATGACGGTTATTATCTGCAATGTAAAACGATTCAAACTGTCATATGTGCGGGGGTTATTATCCCCATGCATGTATACAGAACAAAATTGTATATATATTTATGGTCATTCATGTACATATACATTAAAACTAAAAGTTTAAAACCTATATATAATATATGCATGAGATAGAGTTTTTGTTTTGCTTGTTTGACTTGACTGTGTGATATAACATAAGCTCACACATCAAGTATAGCCATGCAATATAGGATGGATCAAGACATTTATGGCTTTGTGGCTATGCTTAATTGAACTCCTATCGTAAAGGGTTCAAAGGGTATGCAGGACTTGAACAAGACTTGATAGAGAAAGAGGGATCTGATGTGACTATAGAATGTCATATGCTATGCCCAGTGCCTCGCCACTACCCATAGAATATGGTGTTCTATAGTCACATATAATCCATCCTTTTTCTACAAATTCTTACTTGAGGATGTATCAGCCATGAGCCCTTTACGTAGTTAGTTCCAACAAGTAAAGCAAAAGCAGAAGCTCTATCTCATGCATATATTATAAGACTTTATCTCTTTATCCAAAGTTACTTTTCTGCATAGAATATTTTGCTCTTACCTCCAACAAATCTAACATATAGAGGACATGTAAATTCCTCCGTTAAATAGTAGAGTAAAGGACTAAATCAACACAGTGAAGTCTTTGTAAATCTTTAACAACTTCCTATAACAAGAGAGGAACCTTTAATCAGAGCAATTGATTTTTTCAAAAAAAAAAAAACATAAGCACGACTGAGGTCAAAACCTAGCTACAAAATGCGAAGTAAATAATAGATAATGCATAATGAAGAAGGGAAATCATACCTCCATATGAGGAAAACAGACCACACAAAGAAATAAGATATGGCTACGACTGAAGAACAGAAACGTGAGTTAGGGAAATCGAAGCAACTTGCACAATTGTTGGTAACAAGTACGATGAACGATTTGGATTGTATGGCTGCATCGAAAACAATAGGAGAAGTGGGGTTTTGAGGTTGGTTGGTTACAATAAACCTTAAGACAAGTGTGGTAATGAACAAAAACGTGTGTTAGGTAAAGTGTAGCAACTCTAGAAGCTATCGATGAGAAGTACAGAGAAGGCTTTTAATGGTGTGGTTTGACTAAAAACGACAGTCAACTACTAGAGTAGTGGGGTTCCAAGGTTGGTAGGCTTACATTCAGTCTAAGACAAGTGTCCTATGAATGAAATGGAGAAGGCGGATATATGTTTGACTAAGGGTGAAATTTTAACTTTATAATAGTTCAAATAAAATACCCATCATGTATAGAGGTGTTGTTACATATATAACGGTTATTATAATAAACTCATTAGGTATTTTGGAAACTTATATTATGGTTTCTAGCTAATAACCATTAATTATCTACAACATTTTTTTTAAAAATAAAGGGTTCTACTATGGATTTCCCCCTACTTTCATATACAACACATAGACAAACAACAATACAGTAGACCATCTATTTAAAAATAGAAATTAACCCAACCCAACAGCAAGAAAAAAAGTGCAAACACAAAGTTGCATTGCAACATCATTAAAAAAATAATACACAATCAAAACACATAATTAAGTGTCTTTTTTTCCTAGTCTTAGATTTTTGTAAGTTACTCTTCTTAGCTTGAATTCTTTTCTTCTTGTCAAGTAATAATTTCCCCCTCTTCGAAACCCAAATGCCTTTATTGTGATCGTGCCTGATGTACATATTATCTTCTTCATCCAAATTAATTGTTCAAGTGACCTCCCTTGAATGGATCATTCTCAACTCCATTATCCATCTCCTCATCAGTCACTTTATTTGTCAACAAAGCAATAGAACATCCATTTTTAGAAGGATAACGAATGTAGAACACTTGTTTAGCCTAAGAAGCCAAAATGAAAGGCTCATCTTTATACCCTTCCTTGTTTAAATTCAATTGTATCAAACCTAAGTCATCAATTCTCAAGCCATGATTATTATGAACTCACTTGCAACTGAATAAGGGAACTCAGAAGCCGATATAATTGTTGATCGATTTTCTTAATGGCAAGTGAACCAGTCGAACAAGTAATAAAGTGTAAGTAGAGTATCGTCCCACAGAGACTGAAATACCGGGAAGTGACGCTCAATTGCTAAGATAGTTGTGCGAAACAGAAAGTAAATATAATTGGTTTGAGAGGTTGTTGTGGTTATGTTAAGTAACAAACAAAAGTAAACAAAGTATCGTAGTCGTAAGAAGATATCAGTAGGATGACGAAGTTCCGACGGCGTGGAAGAAGCCCTGTCACGTCACCACTCCACGTCTTTTTCTCTCCGTCTTATTGCAAGGAAGGATGCTGGGTTCTCTTAGAGTTCTCGTGCCTCGTGAATTCTCTCTCTCTTCTTTCGAGTCTGACCGAAGGTGAAATTCGTTTTGGCTCTTCATGACTCTTCTTTTAGGGTTGGCTTGGTGTTTCCTTATATAGTCGGCTTTCTTGCGGATAAGTTCCAAAGAAGTCGGGGCTTTCCAAATCTGTCGAGATCCATCGTATCTTTTGATCGCAGAGATTGATTCTCGCTGATCCCGGGATTCTTCAAATCTTTTAGTTTCAATACTCCGCATCTTCTATTCCGTTACGTTAGCAATCTACCTGTCTTTTCTCGACCTTTACAATATTTCTTGAAACAATCTTGACAAAAGATTAGAACATATGCCGCATAGCATCGCGTCCTTTACTTTGCTATAGCTTCATAGATGCTTTGTATTGCACTTCGATATGCTGTCAGAATGCTATAGCCTAGTATCAGCTTTCCTATACGTTCTTCTCATAAAACATTGTAACTTGTTCTTCTTTTAGCACATGTTTAGGATGTGCATAGTTTTTATCCTTCAGTTCCCTATATTCATGAATTAATGCCTCTTTACTTAGATTGATTGTAGTTAAGCTTGTATTTACTATACAATTCAGTGATAAGATATGGGCAAAACATGGCATAAATTGTGCTCATCAAATACCCTCACACTTAGCTTTTTGCACTCCTGGGTAAAATAAGATGAAGCTAACAAAAAATCATAGTCGTAGCTCTCCTATCTGTATAACTCCACTTACACAACTGCTTTCAGTTCTCGTCCCCTATTCGGCAATCCCACTGCCTGGTACTAGCGGCTCGCGATGCGTGGTACTAGAGGCTCTCAGGTTCAATGTTTACGCTCTCTCACCCAGGGGATTTTTAACTTTCTCTATTGTCATGCTAACCTAGAGTTCCATAGCCTTGTCAAAGTTCTAAGATTACTACCTAGCATCTGAGTCTCCATTCTTCCAAAGGACTTATTGGGTTATTATGGTATGGCTAGATAGGTGTTGAGATGAGAAGTGGTGAGGAGTGCTATAACAAGGCATGTAGACAAGTCTCTTGGCTTTAGCCGAGTGCCTTTTTCTGAACTTCGTATTCCTTGCTGCTCTTTATTCTTTTTCCTTCTATCGTGCTTTTTTTTTTTTTTTAAAAAAGCACTTTAAGCAAACTACAGCTCTTTTGGCAACATTTCCTAGTAGCATTTTCTGTAGGCGCGCTCGGCTCTAGCATTCTTCATAATTTCTTTCAAGCTTGTCTGTCGAACTAGTTCTGCTATAGCACTATCGTGTGGACTCAATGGGGTAGCAAAATGGGGATGATGATAATTGGCTTGTGTATGGGAATGATGGGTATGATAAGAATGCCTTTATGCTACGAATTTCACACTCAGATGCTAAACAATTTATCAAAGAACTAAGACAAATCAAGGATCATACATGGGCTAGCAGACATGCACACTAGAATAAAACAATTATGCTCAAATCAATCCTTCCATTGTGGGTTCTTCTCTCTAAACTTTCTCACTGCCACTTTACCCCGCATCGGATTAGCTAGCACTGTCAATTTCCCAAACCTAAAGCTTCGCTTTCCTTAGGCAATCATGCTATACTTCGTCATATAGATATTCATACTATTGCTACAAAATTTTGTTCATGCTTCATCATGCAATTTGAAAATTTTCAGTTTGTGTAAAAGCTAAATTCAGGGTAATTTACGCACATTGGAACAGCAGCAGATTATATCCAGCTTAACATAACTAATCCCTCCCCCACACTTGAACGATGCAATGCCCTCATTGCAACAGCATAGAAGGAGGGGTAGTCATAAACAGGACGCGTATAGGGGGCGGTGGGGAGTAAAGAGAAGACAAGAACACAGGATTAATCACATCATCATTCGCAAAATGGCCCTGGGGCAAACGCCCAGGGCATTGGCAGATTGTCAGAAAAAAAAACCAAAAATATACAGAAATAACAAAAGAGATTAAAACTAGGGGCAAGAAGGAGGGGAGAGCGGAGCGGCGGAGGTGTCCTCCTCGGCAGAAGTGTCGTCCACCCCGTTGGCAACCGAAATTCCTGAATGTGACTGCGAGAGAGAGAGGGCTTTTGACGACCCACGGCGATGGGCAGCGGTGAACGCGCATGGGTCGCTGTGAATGCTTTTCAACTCCGTGCATAGTCGGTGAAGATGTTTGAAGAACCTGCCCGTCGAGTTTGTATCGGTGTCCAGGCGCCAGTACAGAGGTGCGTTTGCAATCATGTATGCCCTGTCATACTCGAAGGCGGGGCCCGTGAAAGCTGAAGAGTCGGTAGAGTAAGAGAAGGATGAAGAAGTGGGTACAGGGGCGGGAGGTGCTGGTGTAGGTGGTGGATTTGGCTGACGGTGGCGTAGACCGGTGGGGGCGCCTGGTGAAGCCGCGTCGTCTTCTTGACTCCAGGCATGTTGTATCTGTGGGTGAGAGAAGGAGAATCATAGGAATGCGAAAAGACGGGGGCGAATGGATGTAGAGAATAGACAAGATTTTGAATGTGAAGTGTTACGACTTTTAAGTGATGCAGTAAAGTGATTTGGCGCGGAGTGGGCCTAGCGGAGGTGGCCCACTTATTTAAAACTTATGCACATAATGTTTAGAGATTTGGATGCGTACTTGGCTTTTAATGAGCTTCTACCGCGCTGCTGTGCTGAGGTCGAGGCGCCTTTTATCATGGTATAGCATTTGTCCATGCCTAACTCGTCCCTTCTACTGCCATGCCAATACAAAGAAAAACAAAAAGTTGGGCTGCCTCCCAATAGCGCTTGCTTTAAAGTCTTCAGTCAGACTTTACCAAAACAATTTAATGCTGAGGTATGGCAGGAGGGCTGCCTGCTTCTTTACTGCTTTGGCCATCATCTTCAGAGGTTAAGTACTTCTCAGCTGGGTCTTCAAATCCAACAGTCTTGAGGATTGAGAAGGTGACCCGATCGTCATTAACACGCATAGTAAGTTCTCATTTTTCCACGTCGATCAGAGTCCGCCCGGTTGCCATGAAAGGTCTTCCCAAGAGGATTGGAACATCGTGATCTTCTTCGAAGTCAAGAATAATGAAGTCCACAGGGAAGATGAATTTATCCACTTTTACCAGGACATCTTTCATTTTTCCTTTAGGTAGAACGATGGAGCGATTGGCTAGTTACAACGTAACTGTTGTGGGCCTGGCTTCCCCAACTGCCAACTTTTTGAAGATAGACATAGGCATGAGATTAATGCTGGCACCGAGGTCACACAGAGCTTTCCCTGAATATTGAGGTCCAATTGCACATGGTATGGTGAAGTCGCCAGGGTCTTTTAATTTCGGCGGTAGCCGATTTGTTAGCATAGCACTGTAGTCTTGGGTCAATGCTACTGTTTCGAACTCTTCCAGTCGTCTCTTTTTGGTCAGAATTTCTTTCATAAATTTCACATAGCTAGGCATTTGCTCCAGAGCTTCCACCAGAGGGATATTAATGTGCAATTGCCGTAGCATGTCCAGGAATTTCTTAAATTGTTTCTCTTGACCTTGCTTCTGAACTCTTTGGGGGAAAGGCAGGGGTTGCTTTAGCATCTTTGAAGACCTGAGATCATGGTTACACTGTGATGATGTGGTAGCATTCCTTGTTAGGTGTTGCATGTGATCATCTAGTGCGGCAGTTGGAGGTAAGGTCGCGGCGTTAATATCCTATTCAGGTTGTGAAAGCCTTGGGTGCCTCTGCTCGTCTTCAAGGAATTTGTCATTACTTTCTTGTCCCTCCTTTTTTTCCCAAATTTTGGGTCAGCAACAACCGTAGGCTGCTTTGTTACTCTCATGGGTCCTAGACTCTTGCCGCTTCGGAGCTCTATTAACTTGATTTCCTCTTTTCCTTGGATTCTGGGGACTTCAGTGTCACTTGGTAGAGATCCTGAGGGTCTATTGTAGAGGGCAGTAGCTAGTTGTCCCACTTGGTTTTCAAGGTTTCTCAGGGGTTACTTGCTGATTTTGAATGATGGCATCATTCTTCGCCATATATTCTTTCAGAAGGGTCAACATGGAGTGCTGCGGTTCTGAATCACCGCCCTGCTGCCTTGCTTGCTAGGTAAACCCTAGTGGGTTTGATGGTCTGTTCGGGTACTGTGGGCCTGATGGTTGTCCCGCTGCTTGTTGACCTTGAGCATTACATGAAAAATTGGGATGCTGTCTCCATCCAGGATTTATGTATTAGAGTATGGATTGTTGCTGTTACTCCCCCTGTTAAAGTTGTTGATGAAGTTAACCGATTCGGGGTTGGCAGAGCAATGAGAGTTGGAGTGCTCACTGCCATAGTACACACAAACTACCTGAGATGGTTGTAGTAATGTGTTGCTTGATGGAAGGGTCAGTCCTTTCACCATATTGGTTAGAGATGATACTTGAGCCGTGAGAGCGTCATAGCATCCAATTCATGTATTCCAAGACGGTTCGGGAGGAAGTAGCTCGTCGCTTACCATTGATGGCTATTCATAGCCATGTGTTCCAATAAGTTGTGGGCCTCTTCATAAGACTTCATTAGGATGGATCCTCCAGATGAGGCGTCTACAATTGATCGTGTTTGTCCATCGAGACCTTTGTAAAATGTTTCTAACTGAACCCATTCGCTCAGTCCATGCTGTGGGCATCTTCTGAGGAGGTCTTTGAATATGTCTTAGGCTTCATAGGTAGACTCTCCAGACTTTTGTTGAAAGTTGGTGATGTCCCCTCTGAGTTGAGCGTTCTTAGTAGGTGGGAAAAATTTGAACAAGAACTTACTCCCCAAATCCTTCCAGGAGGTGATGGAATTGGCTGGTAAGTTGTTGAGCCACGTTTGAGCCTTGTCCCTAAGCGAGAATGGGAATAATTTAATCCAGACGGCATCGGCCGTGACTCCTAGAATGACGAATCAGTCACACACCTCCATGAAGGCCTTTAGATGTAAGTGAGGATCTTCATATGGGAGTCCTCCAAATTGTCCGGCTGCATTCAGCATCTGGATCATGACACCCTTGATTTCAAAGTGTCCTGCATTCAAGGTCGGTGGTGTGATAGCTGAATTCAATTTGTTTAGATATGGAATCCCGAATTCCATGATGGCCTTGTTAACATCTGGATTTGGAGGTAGAGGGATCTGATTGTCCTTGTTTATTACTAACGGCTCTCGTCGATCCTGCTCATGGTTGACAGGAATATCCGCCATGCTTGCTGAGTCAAAAGGTTGACTTCTTCGCTTTTGCTTTCTGCGCCTTTGCTTATAAGTGCGTTCGATTTCTGGATCGTAAGGCTCTAGGTTGGCTGTTGGCGAGTTTCGCATGCACTACAGAATGTACCTGAAAATTACGAACAGGGAAAGAGTGAGCTTTCTTAGATAAATCACAACAATTAAGCAAAGAGGGCGTCGTCACTAAGGGTATCTACAGTCCCCTGCAACGGAGCCAAAAACTTGTTGGTCGATTTCCTTAATGGCAAGTAAGCTAGTCGAACAAGTACTAAAGTTTATGTAGAGTATCGTCCCACAGAGACTGAAATACCGGGAAGTGACGCTCAATTGCTAAGATAGTTGTGCGAACCAGAAAGTAAATATAATTGGTTTGAGAGGTTGTTGTGGTTATGCTAAGTAACAAACAAAAGTAAACAGAGTATCGTAGTCGTAAGAAGATATCAGTAGGAAATCAGGCTGAACTTGGAATCATCCTTAAGCATCTCAATCCCCCGCTTGCTTTACCCATTGCTATAGCATCTATACTTTGCCACGACTTCCGCAATGCTACAGCATAGCTACTACCTACAACGCTACTCAGTTAACCCACCACTATAGTCTATCGAAGCTTCCGCGTCCGATACTTCTAAGGCTAACTTTACTCCTTCCATATGCCTATGGCAATTTTCTAGTTAGATCAACATTACAAAACAGGGTGTAGTGGTTGTGAGTGGTAGACCCATTCCTAAAGCCTACAATAATAGGTCAAGCCTTGGACTAGCCTGCCTAGCAATAACTGTTTCTCAGAGGTCTAACCTCGACTCCTTCCCAATAAGCCGAGGCCACAAATCTCGCCCTTAGCTTCTGCTAATTGACAAAGTAGTTAAATCACTGATAAGCAAACTGAATTTATTGAATTTAAAACTAGCAACTGGGTTCATTCAGAACTTAAGGATTCATCGTTGTTCAGCTATATGGAATTTAGTTCATGACTAACGAGAGAAACACAAAACAGATAACAACAAGATGACCCATGATCAAAAGATTAAACAAACGGAAACAGAAAGCTTGACGAAATTCCGACAGCGTGGAAGAAGCCCTGTCACGTCACCACTCCACGTCTTCTTCTCTTCATCTTATTACAAGGAAGGATGCTGGGTTCTCTTAGAGTTCTCGTCCCTCGTGAATTCTCTCTCTCTTCTTTCTAGTCTGACCGAAGGTGAAATTCGTTTTGGCTCTTCATGACTCTTCTTTTAGGGTTGGCTTGGTGTTTCCTTATATAGTCAGGCTTTCTTGCGGCATAAGTTCCAGCAAGCTGGGCTTTCCAAATCTGTCGAGATCCATCGTATCTTTTGATCGCAGTAGATTGATTCTGCTGATCCTGCGGGATTCTTCAAATCTTTTAGTTTCGGTCCTCCGCATCTTCTATTCCGTTACGTCAGCAATCTACCTATCTTTTCTCGACCTTCGCAATATTTCCTGAAACAATCTTGACAAAAGACTAGAACATATTCCGCATAGCATCGCGTCCTTTACTTTGCTATAGCTTCATAGATGCTTTGTATTGCACTTCGATATGGTGTCAGAATGCTATAGCCTAATATCAGCTTTGCTATACATTCTTCTCATTAAACCTTGTAACTTGTTCTTCTTTTACCACATATTTAGGATGTGCATGGTTTTTATCCTTCAGTTCCCTATATTAATGAATTAATGCCTCTTTACTTAGATTGATTGCAGTTAAGCTTGTATTTTCCATACAATTCAATCATAAGATATGGGGAAAACATGGTATAAATTGTGCTCATCAATAATCTAACTCCTAAATGTGCTCAATTACCCTAAAGTATGACATCTTCGCATAAATATGATTTCTATCTTTGAAACTTGATACATGCATAGTGTTAGCTACAATATTATACCACTATTTTGCATTTTCTTTTATCATCTTGCTCTTTAGTATAGAAGGTGAAACCATTGAGGATGTAGCTTGCGTAAGACATCACTTAATTGCTTGGATCGTATGCTAAGAACTACAATTTGCTAGAAACTAATTTAGGATAAGCTTTATACTTGCCAAGGATTTGACCTTTAAACCATGTCATAAAATGTTTATTGTGTTGTTTAGCACACCAACTTTCTCCTTTGTAGGGATTTTCTCTCTAAATTTGATGCATATGATTACACACATACTCATTAACCTCCTTGGAGTTGTGCATATATGTAGGTGTGCTTGCTCCAACTATTGATCTCATATGGTCACAACTTTACCGCCTATGATCCCTTCCCTACCAATCCTTCCCTCATGCTGAGACATGGGAAGCCCAATATCTCTTGCATGTTTTAAGTATATGGCAGAAAATTCAGTGAACAACTATGATTTTTCACAAACCCTTTCATTATCTTCATAAAACATTCAACTAGGTTCATCCACCTTAAATAGGCTATGATATGCTTTGTCAGGTCATGATGTTAAAGAATGTTGGAAGAAGATACATCTCAAGCTCAAACAATGTGAATACAATTCGATTTTGCAACCATGGTAATTTTTTAGGGTCTATCACTTTACTGTAAAGTGACTTAAAGAAGAAACATAAGTTGGTGATTGCAGCTCGCACCTTATAAGGCAAGATACCCCGTATAGCCACCGAAATCAAGTTCTCCATCAAGACATGGCAGTCATGAGGATTTAATCTTATCAGTTTTAAGTCTTTCACCAACATGAGGCAACTGATGTTTAAAGAGTACTCCTCTGGAACCTTGACTAAAGTAAGAAACTGAAAAAAGAAAACTAGTTTTTCCTTCTTTTGATAGTGTGTGAGCCACGTGATGAAGGAATGTATGGGCTCCCTATCATCTGGTGCTAATTCTTCCCTTATTCCTGTCTCAACCATGTATAGCCTTGCATTTATGTCATCTTTGGTCTTCCCTCTAATATGAGTAGCTTGCCAACAATACTTTTGTACATATTTTTCTCAATGTGCATAATATCAAGAAAATGTCTCACATCCAAGGTCCTCCAATAAGGCAAGTCAAAGAAATTGGACCTCTTCTTTGACCCACTTGTCCAACATCCCTTGTAAAATGTTTGCCAAATAGACATTTTATATCTTTCACCTTTTGATATACCTTTTCACATGTCAAGGTTGAGGTGCCCTCCCCTCTTTTGATTTCCCATTGAAATATTTTTCTTAAATACTGGTAAGGATGATCTCGAAGAAATCATTTTCGATGTCCCATTTTGGAATTCTTCATGCCATGCTTCAATCTAGTTAAGTGTGTACCCTCTTCGCAAATTGGACAGCCAAGTTGGCCTTTAATGTTGTATTTAGAAAAATTATCATATGTAAGAAAGTCATTAATAGTGCCAAAGAGCATGGCTCTCAAGTTGAATGTTTCTTCCTCGTGAGCATCATACACCACGACCCCATCATCCCACAAGCACTTCAAATTTTCAATTAGTGGAGCTAGATAAAATCTATGCCATTCCCATGTTACTTAGGCTCCACTTAATATGAACAACGAGTACTTGCTCTTTCATACAAAGCCATGGGGGAAGATTATATATAAACAATATTACCATGATTGTAATGTGGGTACTACTTTGCATAGAGGTGGGAAAACGCGCCAGCCTGTTTAGGCCCAACTCCTATAATAGGTCCTTATTTTGAAGTCTGACTTGTATACTCATGGGCTCGAGCGGCTAGCGGGCTTCAAACTTGTTTAACAATTTTATTTTCTTAAAGAAATTAAATTAAAACACTAAACTTTTTCTATGAGATACAAACTCTATCTTCTTTCATAAAAAAAAATAGACTATATCTTCTTATTTTTCAATGTGTTAGTAGTTTTTATTTTTGATATAGTATGTATAATATTTGGTCTTCCTCAAATACAATCATAAAATTGCTCTATT
Organism: Acacia melanoxylon; assembly: GCA_019022615.1. Classification (NCBI taxonomy): domain Eukaryota; kingdom Viridiplantae; phylum Streptophyta; class Magnoliopsida; order Fabales; family Fabaceae; genus Acacia; species Acacia melanoxylon. The sequence continues at coordinate 3,693,232 of JAFJYJ010000030.1, read as the reverse complement.
TATTTACCTTACATTAATAAAACAATTGATTCTTTCAATATTTCATAAGGAAACATTTCTTTGTAAAAATATTAAGAACCAAAAGAAAGATTATTAAAAATTGAGTAATTTTTTTAAAACAAAAAATTCAATTAGAAGGCTTTTAACAAATTATTAGGTCATCAACAAGCTTCTCTTTGATTTTTAATAAGAATATTGTTTTCTTTTAAAAACATTCAAATAGAAATACCATATTATTTGAAAAACATTTCCAATTTTAATAATCATTAGCCTCTACGCAAAACTCAACTTATAGTCATTTAATAAAAAATTTCAAAACAAAAATTGGGGGTCGCAGGACCGTCTATTTAAGCCCGCGACCCTACAAGGCTGGCCCATTTAGGCCTAATTCCCTCTGAACGCTCTAAATCATAAGCTTGGCTCTTGACTTATATGGGCCGGCCCAACAAGCTCGATCAGTTTTCACGGCTCTAGCTTTGCATCCTAAATGAGTTCATCCCATCAGTCGCCAATGCAAGGCGTAGGTTCCTAGATCAAACTTTTTCTACTTTGGAAAATCAGTAGGATGTTGAAGCATGCCACGATCTATCCTTTCATCTGCATACCCCCTTAATTTTTTTGCATCTTTAGGATTGTTATACAAGTGTTTAGATCTAGGTATAATGGGAAAAATACCATAACGCCTTATTCGAGCTCTTCCCATTCTATTGGTAACGTGGCTTCTCTCACATGGGACAATGAGTTAGCGATGTATATTCATTTATGAATAAGACGCAATCATTAGGGCAAAAATGTATCTTCTTATAGCTAGGGTCAACTGAGTGCAACATCTTCTTTCCAGCATATGTTTTGGGTAGAAGCACCTTTTTGGTCGGTAGCATTAGATTCAAAGCCTCGAGCAATTCTGTGAAGCTCGTATCAGACCACCCATTTCTTACCTTCAAGTTGTAAAACAACACAACTCTCAATTAGGTAAACTAAGTGCACTCCTCATACAATAGCTTCACTAGTGTTGCATCAAAGTTTCCATCATTTTAAGATAATTATAGAGATCCTCTTTTAATGCTGCTATATCATCGAGATAGTCAGTATCAAATGCATTTGTTTCAAAATCAAGTGATGCACAACTTTCCATATGTTCAATGACCCCAAATTCTAGCCCACCCACCAAAACATGAAGAATCTGGATGTTGAGTTCTATTTTCCATCAAGTGGTATTTTATGAATGAATTCAATCACAAACTAGTTAACTTAGCTGCGCAAATCACCCAATATCCAACGAGTGTCATAGAATGTAGAGGCTAGAAATTAAGTAAAAACACACAAAATAATTCTAGAAAAATTAAAATATGAGATCTAACTAAACAAAAGTCTAAAGAATAACAACAACACTACAAACAAATTAAATGAAGACCCACAATATAACTAGCCAGGCCTCTTATCATCATCACAATTTCAATAATACAATATAACAAACATGAAATAAATATTCACAATACAACTAGTCTGGCTAGCTTCTAGTCGTCAACACAATTCCAATGATACAATATGACAAACATATTAGTTACATATAGTATACTTACCTCATTCAAGAAGTTAAGAAAAGAAGAGAATAGAGAAATAAGAACTTACCAACCGATATGATCGTTTGTAAATTGTTCAATTTTCTCATTATAATGTGTCTTCTTAAAACAACTCAAACATTGTAGGGCCTTTACTCAACTTTGAAGCCTACAATTATTTACAAAGATTTATTATATAATGCATCAAATAAAGGGTTAAGGTGCAGATTAGCCAACAAAGTACGCAAAAAGCACTTGGCACAGAAATGTTTCAAATGGACCAAAAATAAAAATGAACAATTGAAAATGGAAAAAATTATCAACGAATAATTTAAAATAGGGAAATAACACAATGCCGTTAATTTCAACTTAATGCCATTGGTCAATTTGTTATTGGTCGATGGATTTGTCTCGAATTCAAGCTCATCTGCGGTGGTCATGGAGGAGGAGTACGAACGAGCTGACGACGTTGTCGCCGGTGTAACACCTTCCATTATCTCACCGTTATATTGATCCTGGTTATTTTGGGAGATTACGGCAAATCTCTATCAACCACTTTGTTCTGCTCTGTTTTCGTTCAGCATGATAAAGGCTCAGTATTTTTAGACATATGTCTCAAACCACATATCCTATTGAAGTAAAACTTTTTTCATATGAAACTAGACATCAAATTAAGTTCAAAAATACCAAGATCAAGCTCAAATAGTATCAAATGAAAGAGATAGAAATTTCAAAAGTTGATGCTGAGAAATTCAATTGGTGTTCTAGACCAGGTTCAGTGATATGAACATAGCTCCCACACCACAACTCGATTGAGATTGAACTTTTTTTCAAATGAAACTAGACTCCAAAGGTAAGTAAAAGACACCGGGATCAAGTTAAAAGAGATTCTGATGAAAGAGACATAAATTTCAAAATTTGACACTTGAAATTCAAACACTGTTCAGACCAGCAGTCACTCTTTGGATCATTAGTTTTAGGATACAATGAATTTTAAATAGATCTTGTTGCATTGGAAAATAGATTTAAATAAATTTCTAAGTATAGGTTATTTTCCAATTTTGGAGTTAAAATAAGTAGTAGATCGCTAGAGTGAGCACTCAAGTAATGAAGTTTTGCAACATCACTTTTATAGCACTGAAGTGATTCAGGAAGTGATCAACATTTTCTCAGCCAGATCACTTTTTATGATCTCAAACAAGCTCCAAGCGCTTGGTATGAACATCTCAGCAAATTTCTTCTTGATCAAGGCTTTGTTAAAGGCAAAGTAGATACAACATTATTCATCAAACATAAAAAGAATGATATCTTAATTGTTTAAATTTATGTTGATGATATTATCTTCGGTGCTATTAATGACTCTCTTTGTCAAGAATTTTCTAAGATAATGCAGGGAGAGTTTGAGATGTCTATGATGGGAGAATTAAACTTTTTCCTCATATTACAAATCAAACAAAAGAAGAATGAGATATTTATCTTTCAAACCAAATATCTCAAAGAACTCTTTAAGAAATAAGACATAGATAATGAAAATGGAGTTGACACACCAATGAGCTCAACAACTCTATTATATGTTGATGTCAAAGGAGTTGACTTCAACATCACTAAATACAGAGGAATGATTGGTTCACTACTCCACTTAACAACAAGTAGACCAAACATTCAATTCAGTGTTAACTTGTGTGCAAGATATTAATCAACACTAAAAGAATCACATGTTGACATAGTGAAGAGGGTTTTCATATATTTGGAAGACATAGATGAACTTGGAATTTGGTATCCCAAAGGTGGGAATGAATACTTGATGGCATACTTTGATTCTGACCATGGAGGATACAAGACTGATAGAAAGAGTACCAGTGGTCAATGTCAATTCCTTGGTAGATCTATAGTATCTTGGTTCAGCAAGAAGCAAAACACAATGTCATTATTGTCCACTAAAACCAAGTACATAGTACACTACTAGAAAAATAGAAAATAGCTACGGAATTTGCTACGGAAAATTTTCCGTAGCAACAAGGATTTTGGACTTTGCTACGGATTTAACACTCCGTAGCAAAGGAACGAAAAAGGTGCAAAATTGCGACGGATAACCTCATCCGTCGCAAAATTGCGACGGATGACGTCATCCGTCGCAAAATTGCGACGGATGACGTCATCCGTCGCAAAGTCCGGACCATTTTGTCCGCCAATTGTGCGACGGACACGTCATCCGTCGCACATTGGCGGACCAAAGTCCGCTTTGCGACGGATGACGTGTCCGTCGCAAAAAGGGAAGTCTCATTAATGAGACTTCCCATTCGTGTCTACTTCCTCCCACACCTAGCTCGCCCCCCAGCTCCGGCAACCCTCAGCTCCGGCAACCCCCAAGCTCCGGCAACCCTCGGCTCAGAACCCCACCTAGCTCGCCCCGCTCCGGCTTCCCTCATTTCTAGCCCCCGACTCCGGTTCCCAAAGCGCCGGCCCTAGCTCGCCCCCTAGCTCGCCCCGCTGACTCCGGCCGCCTTCCTCATTTCCGCCCCCAGACTCCGGTTCCCCTCCGCCCCCGCTCCGGCTTCCTATATCCGCCCCCCTCCTCGGTTCCCCCAACTCGCCCCCAAGCTCGCCCCCACCCCCCAAGCTCCGGCCTTCCCTATTCCGCCCCCCCCTCCGGTTCCCCACACTCCGCCCCCCCGGCTCCGGCTTCCCTCGTATCCGCCCCCTGACCCGGTTCCCCAAGCTCGCCCCCAAGCTCGCCCACCCCCTCCGGCTTCCTCATTTCCGCCCCTCGATTCGGTTCCCCATCCGGCCCCCAGCTCCCGGCTTCCCCTCGCTATCCGCCCCAAGCCCCCCAGCCGGTTCCCCCAAGCTCCGCCCCCTAAGCTCGCCCCCCATTTCGCCCAAGGTCGCCCCACCCCCTATTCCGGCGCTGGGCCCGGCGTCCCCCTCGCCTCCGCGGCCCTGATCCGGCCCCCGGCTCCGGCGTTCCCTCGCCTCCGGCCGTCCAGATACGTCAAGCTCCGGCCCCTTGATTTCATCTCCCATTGCCTCCTCGCTCCTCCGATCCTCTTCTCCGTTTTGGTCACCGCGGTTGTTAGCTTGAAGTATTTTTGTTTTTTTTATATATAATTATTTAGAAATATTTATGTTAGATTTACTTTATTACATAATTGAAACATATATGTTAGTAGAAGATTATAAGTTACATGATATTAAGTATTCTTTTTTGTTTTAGTTTTTCCTTTAGTGAATATATTAATTACATAATGATCTACACTTAGTTGTTTATCAATTTGAATTATGCTTATAGTTTGTAGGAGTTTATATGAGTTTTTTTATTATTGGGTCAGTAATGATTATTATTTATGATATTGATTTTTTTTCAAGTAAACACAGTTAATACACGTATATAAATATTTCATGCGAAGTATTTTATCTATCACTTTTTAGGAATTTAGAAATTTGGATTCTGATTTTGATAGGATAAAATTATGATTTTGTATTTGTTGGTAATGATACATAAATAATCTATTTTACCAAGCCCATATATGTTAGAAACTCCAAAATATTTAGTATTCTATTCTTTGTTTGCCCCTCCACATGTATGTCCCCATGTTTCGGTGTGCTATCCTCATTCTCCGGTTGCTTGCTGGAATATGTTCTTTGTTCAATGCATGTGTTTGTTTTTCACTTTCTTGATTAAGTGGCAATTGGTAGGCATAAGAGGCGACTTATATATATATATATATATATATATATTTGTGGTATGTTGAGAAGTTAATTAGGGTAGTAACTGAACTAGCTAGGAAGTATGGAAGGCAACCATGATAGAAGTTGGATGTACAATCGTCTAACTGATAGAAGAGAACTAACGCAAGCATTCTTGGTGGGTTTGGAAGTGTTCGTCCAATTTGCTTTGGCGAATTCAAATAATTCAAGAAGGGAGATCGGGTGTCCGTGTGCCAAATGTAAGTGTTTAAGATTTACGAGATGCGAGACGGTCGAATTCATTTGTGTCAAAGGGGATTCATTAGAGATTATGAATGTTGGGAATTTCATGGCGAAGTCCGACGACACCGAGTGGTTATTACGGGGACGTAGTCATCGAGAAAACCTTAATCAATATGAGCAGTTGGTTATGGATGCCGCGGGACCGTCGATCGGCCAATATTTTGATCCCGTTACTCATGCCGAACCGTCATACATGGGAGAGGAGACGGTACCCATCCTCAACCATCAAACATGGGTGAGGATCCTCATCCGGAAGCCGCTAGGTTCTATAAAATGCTTCAAGAAGCACAGCGTCCGTTATGGTAAGGTTGCGAACACTTTGAAAATAGTGAATATTCATCGCTATCGGCTACCCTAGCAACACTAAGCTTGAAGACTGATCACCATATGAGCGAGAGGAATTACAACGAAATGATGCGTATCATGAGTAAGGTTGTTCCCAAAGACAATAATTTGCCGAAGGACTTTTACCAAGCAAAAAAAGGTGAAAGAGCTTGGGCTTGGATGTGAAAAAATCCATTGCCGCCACGGAGGATGTATGTTGTATTACAAGGATGACGCCGAGCTGACCAATTGCAAATTCTGTGGAGATGACGTATATAAAGTTGTGGGGAAAGGAAGGAAAAACACCCGTCATGCAATAAGCAAGATGTGGTACTTTCCTCTCGGTGCCCGGACTTACGAGATTGTATGCATCCGAACAAACAGTGCTCACGTGAGATGGCACCGGAGCATCGTAGGGATGAAAACTTTGTGACGCAACCATCTGATGCCGAAGCTTGGCATAAATTTGACGAGGCGAATCCTTTCTTTGCTATGGATCCCCGTAATGTTCGTCTTGGTCTATGTTCGGATGGGTTCGCTCCTTTCAACAATACGGGCAAGAATTATTCTTGTTGGCCAGTCATTGTGACTCCGTACAACCTCCCACCTTCTATGTGCATGAGAAGAGAGTTTTTCTTCCTTAATGCGTTAATCCCTAGGCCGTCGAACCCAAAAAAGAAGATAGATGTGTACCTCAGGCCTTTGATAGACGAGTTGAAAATGTTGTGGAGTGAAGGTGTTCTTACGTATGATATATCATTAAGTCGAATTTCACCATGCGGCCGCCTTAATGTGGACGATAAATGATTTCCCCGCCTATGGGATGTTGAGTGGCCGGCAAACGTCGGAAAAGCTCGCATGCCCGGTATGTCTTGAACGTAACATGGGTTTTAGCTTGGAACACGATCGCAAGGTCGGTTGGTTTGACAGCACCGACGATTCCTACCCCCGATCATCCGTTTAGGAGAAATAGAAAAGACTTCACGCGGAATCTTTGTCGAACGAGCGAGATCCACCTCGTCGTTTAAGTGGAGAAGAAATATGGGACAGGGTCAGCACATTCCGAGTGTCGAAGAGGTCTTTCAAGCGAACCTGGAGGGTACGGCATTGATCATCATTGGAACAAACGCAAGGTATCTTCCGGGAACTACCATATTGGAAAGATCAATTGTTAAGACACAACCTCGATGTCATGCATATTGAGAGGAATGTGTTTTGCAATATTCTGTATTACAATGATGGACACCAAGGGCAAGACGAAAGACACAAATCAACGCAAGATTGGACGTTGAAGCGATTTGTAGAAGGCCTGCTTTGCATTTGGCGGAAAATGGCACTGGACGAATTTCCAAACCCAGAGCGCCGTACACATTCAATAAAGAGCAGAATTTAGAATTGTTGCAGTGGGTAAAAGATCTGAAACTCCCCGACGGTTATCGTCAAACCGGAAAAGATGTGTCGACATGCACGAGGTGAAGTTGAGCAAGATGAAGAGTCATGATTGTCATGTTTTTTTCCGAGAGATTGTTGCCGTGGGCCTTCAAAGCACTACCGAACCATGTATGGTCTATTCTAACGGAGTTTTCAATGTTCTTTAGAGAAATTTGTGCTTCGAGCTTAATGTTGAAAAGTTACGACACACGAGGCGAGCATGCCCATAACGCTATGCAAGTTAGAGATGGTGTTTCCTCCTAGCTTCTTTGACTCAATGGAACATTTGCCCGTTCACTTGGCCTACGAAGCAAAGGTAGCAGGCCCGGACGCGGTATAGATGGATGTATCCGTTTGAGAGGTAATATATATATTGACCTACATGGTACTTTAGATTATAAATATCCTCTGATATTCCATTGTAGGTTTTTACGCACACTTAAGCACAAGATCAAAAATACAAGGTACGTTGAAGGATCTATCGCCGAAGCTTATCTAGTCGAAGAGGCCGCAAAATTTGCGTCATACTATTATCCCCCCGAAATGATGTCAAGATGGAGAGGGTACCTCGCAACGATGATGCCGGTGATACGAGGATCAAAAGTCAATATTTAATTTTCCAGGGCGAGTCGTGGGAAAACGTTGGAAGTCAACTCTTGACGGAAAAGATAAGCGAGTTGCTGAGTGGTACATTCTAAACAACTGTGAAGAGGCCGCCAAGTACCTCGAGTAAGTTTTTTGTTTGTTTACTATTACGGTAAGTATTAAAGTATTAACTTAAGTTTTTTGTTGCGCTTACTTTTCTAATTGGGTCCGATCGGGAAATCCTTCAATGCCGGTGTCCCAAGTTGATCAATTCACTAGTTCGAGTTTCCAAAATGGTTTCGATCATATTTCTTGGAAAATCCATCGATCCCAATGAAGTTGCGTGGAGTTTATCTTATGGAGCTGCAATGACAAGCTTACCCGATGCAACAAATATATAATCAATGGGTATCGATTTGCAACGTTGACGCGAACGCAGTACACTATGTTGCAATTACGGTGTATGTTGTCGAGGTGACCAAGTTGACGGGGTGGAGATCGACTAGTACGGGAAGTTAGTTGAGATAATTCAGTTAAGTTACCAGTGGGACAAGGTGGTGACCCCGTTAAGTGTGAGTGGTTTGATAACGGTCCGCGTGGGACAAAAGTGGACAAACTTGGAAATATTGAGGTCCACTGGACAAGGAGATATACGGTTGGTTATGACCCATTCATCCTTGCTCAACAAAGGAACAAGTTTACTATACACCATACCCTACATCTCGCCAAGGGTGGACGGAGTTATTAAAACCAAAGCACGAAATATTATACCAAAGTCGAAAGAGCCGGAATCAAATGATAGTATGGCTGAACCTTTCCAAGCTGATGTGGAACATGTGCTGCCCATAAACATCTTTGATGACGAAGTACCAAGCAATCTCTTTGATTTTCGTGTAGAGTTAGAGTTGATTCCTATACAAATTGACGATGAGAAATCGACGATGAGGATGAGGCGAAATGAGCTTCTCGATAGTGAATCGAGTTCGACGACTATGAGAGTACGATGAGGACATGCAAGTAGATGTCGATGAACATGAATCGTCCGGTTGATTTGTGTTAGTTCTTTGTTTATGACGATATGTTATACTACATACTTTGTAAGTACTTTTGTCATATTAACCAAATATCTTTCTTTTTTTATATTTTTTGACATTATGTCTATAAGTGTTCGTGAGAGATGGAGCATCAAGGAGGACGTTCGGGTAGTGGACGTGGCGGTGGTCGATCCCGACCCCGTACTATAAGAGGGGGTAGGACGACGCCAAATGCTCCATATGGAGGCGGAGGCTCGGCCCGACGTGCCACTATTTGATTTTTCGTCGTCCCCGTCTGGATATTTGTCATCTTCACCATCACTTTATACATCGTCGTCACCGGCGGCTAACTCCCCGATTCACAAAGAAAGGGGACAACAGGTTTACTTTACCCTTTCGATTGATTTACATATGTTTAGTTTCTTGAAACCATCTATGTACAAAAATCTTCAATATTTCACATTTCTTCCTTAGCACACTTCGTCGCCTCGAGCCACGTCGGGGAAGCGGTAGTTCCTCCGATACACCTATCCGGGGCTCAAGAGATCCCGAGACAGGGTTTCTTTGGATCTCGCACTAAAGGCAACGAGTAAGTCATGCGAAGTTACTCGTAATGTTACAATTCTCTTTTTCGATTGGTTTGTATGCTAATATTTGCATGATAATCTCCGTTTTCAGATTTGTGCTCGATAATCCGGTGGCGACTTTCATGTCGACCCAAATATTTCGTAACTACACTCATTGTTGGACCGCGTGGACGAGATTCCTACGAGCAACGAGATATGTGGTTCACAGAGTTCTTGGTAAGTTATTTGTTTTATGCGTGTTAATTAAGTACTTTTAAAATTTGGAGCACTAATTGTTCGTTATTGATTTTCGGAAAAGCATATGACATTGCCTCGAGCATGATGAAAATCGAAAAAAGCTTTTAACCACAAGGGGCAAATACGTCTTTGGTGCGTCGAAAGCTCTATTCATTGAGAAGGTCGAGAGGCAAGACAGTTGGCTTCCACGGACACTAAAGATGAATTATTTGGCACTTGGGAAAACAATGAAAAGTTTAAGGCCATAAGTGCGAAAAATAAGGAAAATAGGGCCAAAATGGCGGGACCGTCATATGCTTTGGGGCTCCATATCCATTACGAGCATCGACGCAAAGTTGTAAGTACACGTTATTTTCTATTTACGTATTGAATATTTTGTACTTTGAAGTAATTAATTAAGGTCATCATTTGCGTTTGCGGAAGAGTTCTGGGAAGCTCCACCGGATCGGTTGAGTGGGTTACCTTTCGGACCCATTCCCCGACGGTCCGAAGGAGTGAGAGACAATGGATTAACCCAAGGGCGAAACAAATAGCGGTGAGACATTTATTGCCTTTATTACTTGTTTTATGCACGTTATTTTCTTATTTGTTATGTATTTGTTTGCTTGTAGGAAAACTTTGAGAGGCTGTCGCAGGAGAGAGCCTCGCAGCGTGAGACTGACCCCTCATCCTCTATATCCGATAACGAGAGTCTCTTCTTTGAGGCTACTGGCGGATTTGACAAGAAAGGGAGGGTCTTTGGATACGGTGAGTCACGCCCGATCAAGCAATCAAAGCGCCTTTCATCCGCACCGCAGGGTTCCTTTAGGTAAACATAATACATTTGATATTGATAATTTTCATTCTCTTGTCCATTCAAATGAAGTACAAATAATAAATGTACTAATCAATTTTGTAGATGAGCTGAAGAGGATGAAGTCGTTGGTGGAGGAGCAAGCAACACGGATGACCCAGAACGAGAGATGATGAGCCGGCTAACTCGGAAACGGAGATGATGAGGCGCGATGCTTATGGAACAAGAATGATGGGGGCGTTGCGCGGGAACGGGAGATGATGAGACAGAGATGAATCAGCGGGCGGAGATGATGAAGGCGGAGATGATGAAGGAGATGCGGCTTCAAATGATGTCCCTTCGAAGACGAGGTTTCGGGTCCGGCCAACTCCCCGTGATGATGACCATGCCGGTGATGATGATGATCACAATGCCGCCGTTTTAGCCTACTTTTTGTATTTGTTTGTTGCTACGGATTATATATATATATATATATTGTGTTTTCACTATGTAAACTCTTTTTTATCGTTAATATATTCACGGTACATTATTTTACTATTTGTATTCAATTTTTCTATTAAAATTTTTTAAAAATATAAATAAAAAAATAAAAATTTGCTACCGTAAAATAATTCAAAAATTTGCTACGGAAAATAAATCCGTAGCAAATTCTCGAATTTGCTACGGAAAAAAATCCGTAGCAAAATTTCAAATGTGCTACGGATTGTTTCCGTAGCAAATTGCTACGGAAAAAATCCGTAGCAAATTTGCTACGGATTATATAACCGTAGCAATTGCTACGGATTATGAAATCCGTAGCCATTGCGACGGATTATAAAATCCGTAGCAATTTGCTACGGATTTGATAACCAGCAAGCAAATCCGCAATTGCGACGGATTTTAGAAAATCCGTCGCAATTGCGACGCCATATTTATTACGGACAAAATCCGTAGCAAAAACGTTTTGCTACGGATTTTTGGGTTTTGGCTACGGATTTTTTCCGTAGCAAAATCTGAAATTTCTAGTAGTGGTAGCTGCAAGTTGATGCTCACAAGTTCTATGGTTGAAGCAACAACTTCAAGATCTTGGTATTAATATAAGGGAGATAGCAATTTATTGTGACAACACAAGCACAATAAGTTTAGCCAAGAATCTATTCAATACTCAAGAACTAAGCATATTGACATAAGGCATCACTTCATCATAGATAATTTGTAAAAGAGGAATGTGAAAGTGGTTTTCATACCCACACATCTCCAATTGGCAGATGTTCTCACAAAACCACTCAACAAAGATCAATTCTTGTACATACAAAGAGAATTGGGAATAGTAAATCCCAATGATTTGTAAGTAAATTCTTTTAAATCTTGTGTTTTCATTGTTCTGTAAATATTTTGATGATTCTTAAACTAAATTAAACATTGAAGTGTCTATAAAGTTGTTTTGCAAGAAGTTAGAAAACGATATGTTCACAGATACAAAAAACATGGATGAACGGAAAGGCCATCACTATGACTTCACCATGGTGATGCTTACTAGTGATGACCAACATCGCTCGAGTGACTACTTAAGTCATGGTAGACTAAGAGTCAAAAAGGGGAAATCACTGAATGGACATACAATCACTAAACAGTCATGTGCCTTTTGGGAGAAAACGAGCAAACATATATCACGAGGTAATAGGTGATGTAGATATCTTATAGTAGCTTCAGGATGTTGAATTCGAGTTTGGAAAAAATAAAGATGCAGTAAGAGCAGGGAGAAAGACTACCAAGATTTTGCTTCTATGACTCAGCAATGGCGGAAGATAAGCATCTTCTTCACTCTTCCATATTGGAAAGATAATTTTCTTCCGCACTGTCTTGATGTCATGTACATTGAAAAATATGTATGGGAGTTCATGAAGATGCGTGGTCGAATGAGAATGACAAATTTCAACCGAAAAAATTCAACCTCATAAAACCAAATAAGGAAATCTTCCTTGCAACATTGAAGAAAATAAAAGTTCTTGATGGGTATTCAAGCAACATTTAACAATGTATTAACATGCAGGCTTGAAAGGTTGTTGGGCTGAAGAGTCATGACTCACATGTTCTTATGCTATAATTACTTTGATGGCAATAAAAAATATGCTGCCTCTCGATATGTCAATCATTTTGGTGAAGTTGTGTTCTTTCTTTTGTAAGTTTTGTTCCAAGATTTTGATTATTAAGGAGCTCGATCGGCTGCAACAAAAAATCATTCTCACACTGTGTCATTTAGAAATGATATTTCCTCCGTCCTTTTCATGGTGATGGTTCACCTGACAATCCACCTTGTACATGAAGCAAAGCTTGCTGGCCCAATTCAATATCAATGGATGTATCCTGTTGAGATGTACTCATTTTACATATGTGCATTAGCATCACTTTTTAAATTTGCTAGTCGTACATTTCAACATTTATTAACATTTTTCATTCTTTACTTTATTGGTTTCTTAGGAAATTGAAATAATATGTAAGGAATAAGGCATGGCCAAAAGGTTCTATAGCTGAAAGTTATATAGGGGATAAGGTCTTGTATTTCTGTTCAAGGTACTTTGATAACATTAAAACGTCTTTCAACCAATCGCCTCATGTAGACAATTGTCCTGAACCTGAGTCATCATCAAGAGAGTTGTTAAGCCATCGTGTTGGTAAACCAGTTGGAGGAAGTGAAAACTTCAAACTGACAAAAACTGAGAAGTTTCAAGCATATAGATATGTCTTGATTAATTGCATTAAAGTTGAACCCTTCCTTCAGTAAAGATTGTACACTCATATGTTATCCTATATATTTCCTTACATTTTATACTTACATTTCATGATCTCGATCTTATGATTAATTGTAGGGAATTCAGAAGTCATGTGAAGTCTCAACTTAGGATCCATACATAAACATCCTTCGAAATTGAAAAAAAGGTTCACAAAGAATTCCTAGGTTGGTTTAAGCGAAGAATACTAAATGACCACAACCCTCACTCATCAGAATTTAAAGCTCTCCCACTTGGCCCTCTTGACCATGCCACCAAGTTTACAACATACAATGTCAATGGTTTCAAGTTTTACACAGTTTTACGAGATCAAAAATTGCTAACTCGAAACTTGATCAGGTGTTTATGGAACTTTTGGGACAAGTAGTTATGTGAGCAACATTGACAGGAACATGCAGTTCAAAGACATCCTATATTATAGAAAGCTTCTTAATGTCGACTAAATAAATTACCAAGGCTGTTTCAGTGTGACACTATTCAAGTATTTGTGGGTAAATATGATAACTTCATGGGGACTCACAACTGACGACTTAGAGATCACATTAGTAAATTTCTCCTAGCCAATTCACACTGGTCGGTCTCAAGATGATAGGCCATATATTCTTGCCTCAGAGGAACACTATGTTTATTATGTTTAGGATGAAAGACATAGGGATTGGAAAATGGTGGTCCACTTAAAGCCTTGGCACCTTTATGACATGGGCGAAGGTGATAACATCGCCTATGAGAGCCGTTCTAGCCCGCCAATTTTGAAAACTTCTTCCCTAAGGTGATAACAATTTACCTATAGTTTGGTGTGTTTTTTTAAGTTATACTTTGTTATCACTTAATTTAAATTTAATTGTGTTTAAACAAATTAAAATCACAACTAACATTTTCTTCACACATATTTTGTGGAGATGGCGACGAAGATTGATTTAAAAAATTATGCTTATCTTATTATTAAAAAAAAAACCCCAACTGATTGTTTGTAGTGGTTTTAGAACTTCTACAAAGTAAACCCAACCTTTACAAACATCAAGACCTTTATAAAAAGCGTCACATAAACCGCTACAAAAACCATCGCATCAATCGCTACAAGTGCTATGCAGATATCTCTATAAATATCCCCACCACACCTCATCTCACACACTCCTTCATTTCTTCCCCTACCTTCTCTTTCGTTTTCTCTTACCCATCAACATTTTATTGGAAGGTTACGTGCTAAGCTAGCTAATCAAATATGGTAAATATTTTTTTAAGAAAATCTTTGATTTCAATTTTTTCCTTTCTTCTATTTTTCTGATACTAATTATTTATTTATTTTTATCTAGAATGTTAAGGACATTTCCTCAACATTTCTTCTATAATCATCAATATTCATTTCGTAATCAAATATCATCTAGTGGACAATATAATAAGTTCTTATTATCTACACTTTCTCAATATTATGAATATATATAATATCCATAATCAAATGTTATCTACCAGTATCATTTTTTGTAAATATTGAATTTGATCATTTAAATTATCAATAAAATAATAAAATGACTCAAATTAAGGAATTTTTTTTTAAATGGTAATAATTAAAAACCACTACAAATTTTCAAAAACATTTGGTGCAATTTTTTAAAATTTCACGTAATATTCTATAGCTTTTTAACCGCTACAAATTTCTGTCGCTAACTTTTAAAACATGCCACCAATTTTAAAATTTCATCCAATGTTATAGCGGTTTTACAACCGCTACAAAATTCTTGTAGTTAGTAGTGATTTAATAACTACTACAAAGTTGGCCAATTTCAAACAACTGTTACAAAATGTTAGCATAATATGGCATCTCAATGTCATCCTGTAGCGGTGATATGAAACCGCTACAATAACAGTAGCATCTTATTTACATGATTAGCGTTTATATGAATGGCTACAAAACAACTTGCAACGGTGTATTTTGTAGAATTGCTACTAATGTTATCTGTAGTGGTTAAAACTGCTATAAATACATAATATTAACCGCTACAAAAGGTCTTTTTTTTAGTACATGCATTTTATTTGAAAGACCAAAAAAAAAACTGGGGCAATTTTGGGAGAAAGAGATAAACATACCCCTCAAATTTGTAAATTTCAATTTTGAACCGAAAAATCGCCGTGAACTCTTAGGGACCCAGTTTGAGAATAAATTTTATCACCAAATAGCCTAAATGTACTTAGTTTGACATTTGAAACATGGAAAAACACGAAATGACAAAAACAATTCAACAAGTAACAACTTTAACTTATTAAACGACAACAACAATTAAAATAGTCACAATTAATTTAATTAATTTTATTAAGGACAATTAGATCATTTTTTATATAAAAAAGTTAATTCTAGATTGTCACTAAAATTTTATAGAAACAAATTATATTTCAATAGTGTTCATATGCTTCTTGATCCAGTAATATTTTGTTTAGTAATATTGAAGCAAGATGAGTGATTCGAATATGGAGAAGAAGCTTATGGGCATTGTGAAGCCAGTATCCGGAATAACGGCATCCATGTAGCAGAAGAAACGACGTTTGTCATACTGAGACAATGCATGTGAATATGTGAATAATCAATAATATTTTCTTTATTAATATTGAAGCAAGATGAGCGATTCGAATCGGAGAAGTTTATGGGCATTGTGAAGCCAGCAAATTAAAGTGATGAAAAGTCAGGAATAACGGCATCCATGTAGCAGAAGAAACGACGTTTGTCGTACTGAGAGAATGCATGTGAATATGTGAATAATCAATAATGTGAATGTGATCTCTCTCTCTCTCCCTCTCCCTCTGGACACAGACACACAGTATCAAATTCTGTACAGAACAAGTCTTTATTAATTTTGTCGTATAATTAAACTCTTTATCTTTCACACCCTTCTTTTATCATTCTTGACCTTTTCCTCTGATATGGACGCTCATTTCAATTTTTAACGTGTCAATACATTATTGTATGATGCATTCCAATGAAAGTGGGAAAAACACATTGGAGCAGTGGCGGAAGGCCCTTCTTAGCTCCTCACCACTGACTTCCTCTCAACATGGACGCTCGTGAATGATTCATTTTTTAACGTGTCAATACATTATTGTATAATATTATCCTGCATTCCAAAAAAAGAGTATCTCAACTACCTTTTTAATTATGTATACATAAAAATATTTAATGTTATTTAGAAAAACAAAAAGGACCAAATATATTAGTTAGTCGGTGCATTGGAGCACTTAATTTTAATTATATTTATGGATTATGAATGAAAATTTTAAAGAAACGCGTCACGGTTTTGAGAGGGCATTTTTGTCTACTGCAAAAATAATCCCACAAAAGACATTAGCCCCCACCTTTGAAATTTTAAAAACCCACATTGTTGTAATGTTTTTCTTTTGATCAGGTATTTATAGTTTCTCTTAATTTTTCATAAGGTCCTTATAAATTTAGGTGACTGGTGGAGAAGTACATGGATTTGATTAAAAATAATGTGACACTATAGACTTGATTGAAATGGTGCAATTTTTTCTTTGAAGTATTTTTAATATCACTCAACATCCTCCTAAAATAACTTTTTTTTTTATAAAATTGTATTCTTAAAGTATTTTCTCAACAACAAATTACTACTATAAAAAACATTTTTAACGTTTATTTTTTGGCATTTTTTACATTCTTTTGTAGGGGGACGCCAATTTGAGCAACGTAGTAAAGTTTAGGAACAATGTTCGTTAAAAAATGGATGATGTAAGAGACTTATGGCGTCCCTTTTAAAAAGGGACGCCATAAGATCTTTTTTAAAAAATTAAAATCGATGGAAGCCTAGCTCCATTGTAACTCATATATGGTGAGAGATCTGGAAGTGGTGGTGACATGAGGAGTGTTGGTGACAACAGAGGAGCATCAAAGACGATGGAAAAAAAGATTGATCTCACTAACATACAGAAAAAACTCTTCAGATGACGAATAAAGCAGATTGTGGAGGTCACGTACGTCGTCGTCATCAGATTTGAGGAGAGTATACTGAGACGAGTTCAACAACACCGTGCTCGCCTCCTTCGTCAGTTCCAACACCAAATTGATCGATGAGCCACCTTTGTTGGAAGAATTAGGGATCAACACAAGACATATATGGAGCAAAAAAAGCTTGATCCTAAATCCGATCCACATAAACCCTAACATGTACAACAATATAATGTCGATTTATCAGGACCATTTCTGCTGTTAATGACTTTTGGATTGTTCCAATTACTAGCCGATGGTTGAAGGTGGCGACGCTTTTCCTGGAAGTTGTGTTCAATATGCTCGCCAGTCATCATGAGACTCTGGATTTACATAGTTGCATGAGACGCTCCTCCATAGTAGTGATCAGCTGCGTGGCAGAAGAGGCGAAAACAAAATATGATCATCCTCGGACTCTTCTCCAACTGCATGCCCATCTTTCATCGTCGGAACGTCTGAAACAAATGAAGTGAGGAAAAAAAGAAGGATGAAGATGCGAATGTTAGAGAGACAGAAAAAACCCATGATTGTCGTCGTTAGTCATGACTCGTGAGTAGTGAATTGTCTGCAACACGTTTTGACCCATTCAATTCAAAGAATCAATTTAGTGAGTATAATAAATTTTTGAAAGGAGGGACCATGAATGACACTTTAGGCAACCCAATTTTAATTGAAAAATTGGAATGCATAAAGTGGGACTTTAGGCGTTCCAATTTTGAATTGGGGACGCCAAAAGATCACTTTTGGCGTCCCAATTCTAAAAGGGCCGCCTATAAATAGAGGAAATCACCAAGGGGGTGAATTGGGGATTTTAAAAAATCATTTTTAAACGCCCAAACTGGAGATACCAAAACAGGGTAAAACAAAGATAGAGAAGAAGAGCTTGACATAGGAAGATTTATACTGGTTCGGTTTCAACTCTTGACCTATATCCAATCCCCAAACACTCTGGGATTTTCACTATTACTATGATTAGTTACACACTCTGTACTTGAAAGTTATCATCTCACTAGGATACACTCCCCCTTACAAGTTGTAAACTAATAAACTCAATCTCAAAATCCCACAACTTTGAGATTCTTACAATGATTGATAATCAAAGCTAAACTCTCTAAAAGAGAAGATGTAATAGACACTGAAGTTCAATGTATCAAAAAATACTTTAAAGATGAGTAGAAAACAGTAAATGCAAATGACACTTGATAGATTTTCGTTTTCTGTATTCTAGCATATGATGAGAATTGAATGCTTCAGCTTATATATGTTGGAGGCATTAAATGACCGTTGGAAACATTAATGTAACCATTGGAGACATTAATGAAGCTGTTAGGTTGCAACTAGGTCCATTCTCTCTCATGCTTTGAGTTAATCCAGATGCTTAGACATTCTTGTTGACTTTCCTTGAAATAAATCCGTTGGATGATGTGGCTTCCATATGAGGAAAGAAAACATTTAAACCTTTGCAAGGTCTAGAGAATGATTTGTCAAAAGGATGCTAAGTTTTCTGGGCCAGCAATAAATGTTCTGACATCACCTTTTGCTTTATGCTTAATCTTCAATTTAATACAAGTTTGATCATCTGAAACTCACTAACAAATTGATTAAACATAGTTAAGAGTAGTAGTGAAAGATGATATGAAGTATATAGATCAAACAAGAAGATTTTGTAAATTCGATCAGCAAGATAATTTTAAAACAGAGCGTTTTAAACTGGAGTTTGTTCAAGCAAACTGGAGTTCAAAACTCGAGTTTACTCTTTCAAACTCGAGTCTCATAGACATCTTCTTTAGAAAAGATTTGAAGTTGAAAATGAAGATGTCTTTGTAAGACTGAAACTAGAGTTCAGAATATTTCACTCAAGTGTCTAACTCAAGTTTAATTCCCTAAACTCGAGTTTAGTTCTTCTTTAGAAATGAATATCGCGACAACACTTTGAAAACATTTTGAACAAGATGCAAACTCGAGTCATTAAGTAACAAACTCAAGTTTGAGACTATTCATACTGGAAATGAGTTTAAGTCCATAAAAACTCAAACTGGATTTCTAAGAAACAGACTCAAGTTTCCTTAATTTCAAAAATCCCTGAAAACTCTTGGTCTAGCGTAAACTAAGGTTTACTAAGATAGACTCGAGTTTACATAATGTGAAAAACTTTGAGAACTCTTGGCCTGATAGAAACTCAAGTTTAATCAAGCAGACTCAATTTTGTCTAATAAATTGGTTTCTTTGAAAAACTCTCGGTGTGACAGAAACTCGAGTTTGCCAGTACTAACTCAAGTTTACTTAACTTAAAAAACCTTTGAAGGCTCTCGGCCAAGGATAAACTCAAGTTTCCATGACCAAGTTCGAGTTTAGCTAAGTTAAAATAACTTGACTTACTCTCTCAAGTTCAAACTCGATTTTGATAATTCTAAACTTGAATTTGTATTTGACAGTAAGTTTTTAACTTAACAAAGACAAACTTCATTTAAGTTTACAATTATTAGTTATCATCAAAACACATAGATAATTAACAACGCCAAAAGTAGTGCTCTTGGTGCCAAAACCTCTACTTTTAGCGTCTCTTTTAGTGTTAGGACGCCAAAAATACTTGCTTTTGGAGTCTCTTTTCTAAATTAGGACGCCAAAAATGTTATCGCCTTAATTTTTTACTTCCTTTATTAAAAAATAGACATTTTTCTTAAAAGTAAAATCTATTTTTTACAATAGTGAATGTATCCTACCTTTTAGAATAGTACAAATTTTAACACATTAACTCCCCTAAACATCCATTAATCCGGTTAGTTACACCTGCAAATTGGGAGCATGAGAAATGACATCCAGGGACGCTTAAGAAAATTAATGACAGTTAAGAACCCCTGAAGTTTTAAAATTCTAAAAAATGACCATGATTTTGTTTCTGGAAATTAAAATTTTCCGATGTCAATTTTTAGAAAAAATTATGGAGAAGGACCAATGAAAAATAATATTTGTTGTAAAGTATCTTTAAAATGTAATTATCTGGGAGGATAAAATTTCAAAATACAAATATAAAAACACTAAATTATCCTTGCTCATACTCCCTCCATCCTTAATATAATATATATATGTGGAATTGATCATGGTCCTAAATATGAGACATTTTTTCATATTTGTCAATCTTTTCTTTATTTACTCTATTGATATTCCCTCAAAGCCTAATAATAATTAAAGAGAAGGGGGAATAAGAGAATTAAGAAAGATTACTAGTGTGTTTTAGAAAATAACACGGGTGGAAAAAAAGGCTTTTAAGACGGACGAAAGAGGGTATCGTAAGAAGCTGGATCTGTGACTAGGTCTTGTTCGAATTAAAAAATCTGTTACTTTTAAGACCGGATGTGCGTCCGGTCTTAAAAAAAACATTTTTAAGACCGGACTTTTTAAACATCCGGTCTTAAAAGTCCATTTTTTTTTAAAAAAAAAGGGTGAAAGTGTAATTTTACCAACAAATTATTACAGAAAGAGCGTCTAGCACAAATATTTATTTAGAGTACCTAAAAAACAAACAAACAATTAAAAAGGGTTAAAAAACACAGCACCGTTAACCGCCGTTTATTTGTTTGCTGCAATTTGGATATACTGATGTTGTTGACCCAAAAAAAAACAAAGGAAATGTTACAAACAGCGATGTAATACCTGGTGCTCCTCTTCAGCAGCACTCTGATCAAAGATCACCACATTGAACTGTGAATTGCCTTCATATGTAAACACTAAAAAGAAGCCAAATCTAAGAGAGTAGTATTTCACAAATTCCTCCCAACTCTTGCAGAACACAACTTCGTTTTCAGATTTCTTCAGTTCCATTTTCCAAACACAACCATTTGGAACACCAATCGTTGCCTCACTAGTACACTGTTCATTCTCAAATCTTCTCACGAACTCCTTTGGAATCCCTTGTAAGGTCACTCATATATCGCGTCAGATTTATCATATCAATCGAGGGAAGATAACTTCAACAGTTTCTAAACACACATGAAAACTACATCATATAACGTGAAGATAACTTATTTTAGATGCTAGAACAGAACATGGACTTGAACCCAAAACAAACATACTAACAGAGCATTGGTGTTTATAAGAGCAAAACACTAAGAGGTAACTCGCCCCTCATTGAAATCATAGACAATAACCCCATTTTTTTCCCTATTGTTGCTATTCAAGAAACTTTCTCAACTAATCAGTAATATTTCATGCGAATAGCGTAAATGCCATACGACAAAACTACCACTTTCACTAGAACACCAAGAAGTACCTCGCAACTCATTCGGAATCATGCACAATAACCCCAGTTTTTGTTTCAGTTATTGCTATTTAGGAAACTTTCTCCGGATTTCTTTCATTTCGCTTCGCATAAAAAAGTGTATATAGTAACTATTTGCTATTAGAAGAGCTGAGTAAGATCCACAAATAAAACAGAGTGCATGAAGCAGCTGGTGATCTTTTCAGCATTTTCAAGTTTTAAGCAAACAGAAAATCAGAGTTTACCATGAAGCAGCTGAGTAGGATCCACAAATAAAACAGAGTGCATGAAGCAGCTGGTGATCTTTTCAACATTTTCAAGTTTTAAGCGAACAGAAAAGCAGAGCTTACCATGTTCTGGGCATGAATGTCTCCCGGAAGTATGATCTTGTGGAATCATCTAGGTTCAGCATTGGCAGAAAAAACCGACGGCCGGACAGAGCTATGTCGGCGACGCGTCCATCGGGGACTCATCGGAAATGTAAGTGTGTCCGCGCAGGGTGCGCTTCAAGTAACAGTGTCTTCAGTTCCCTCCCTCACTCAAACTTTGTTCTCCCCTGTCAAGTGTCAAACTGTCAATCAAGTTTCCAGCTTTAAACAAATCTCCTCTACATTCTATTTTATAGCTAATTTAAATTTTGTTTTCCACCAAAGTTAAAACCACCAAAATCATCCATGACAGGATCTTATTTATAACTTTTATTTTTCATTAACATCGACATAATTATATAATTAATATAATATTTAATTATTAACATAGATATTGGTTCATTTATACCATAGAGTTTTTTCCTGATTTATAATCTTGATCACCAAAAAAAAAAAATTTAAACACATTTCATATTTGATCATAGCTAGTTGTGTAGGCTCAAATGACAAAACTAAAATGTTACCAGCTAGAATTGTGTCAAAAAATTGAACATTCTAATATATTAATAAAAAATTGATATAATCTTAATATAAATTTATAACATTTTGAATTATGAACAAATTTATGTGAATATCGTGAGATTATGAGAAAAAAAAAAATCCATGTAATATTAATATATTGATCATATGATTATGTTGATGTTAGTGAAAAATAAAAGTAAAACAATGATCCTATCATGGATGATTTAGGAATTTTTAATTTTGGTGAAAAATAAAATTTAAATTAGTTTTCAAAAATAGAATGTAGGAGATATTGACCAAGAGACAATAGGAAGTTTGACTAAGGGTAATTTATTATTTTTAAAATAATATTTTAAAATTTGGTCCTTGTAAATTATTACATTTTTCAAGATAATTTACAATTATTATTTTTCTTGGGCATTCTCTCTAATTTCCCAATTTTTTTCATTATTTTTCCATATTTAAACTACTCGTCTTCTACATTTTTAATACTTATCTTTGAAAATTTTTCAATAATCAGTTTTTTAATTTTTTTTCCAATAGTCATCTTAATATATATATTTTTTATTTATCTTCCATGTTTCCAATTCTGATATTTAATTATTTTAATTCCCAAAAAATTGAAAATAAATTAACTCATAAGATTTTTTTTAAAAAAAAAAATTGGTTCTTTTATGTAATCAATCATTTTGACTCTTTAGTTGAAAATAAACATTAAAAAAAAAAAAGGTGAAACCATTGGCAATAATGTACTGAAGTAGATTTTCTATTTTAACTCTTTGTAACTTTTTAAAGTTTGATTATAATCGTTTAAAGTTTGAATTCATGAGCTTTACTCATCTCCAACGACTCCATCTCGCATTTAGTATATGAGCTTGCCTCAAATAAAACTTTCCAATTTCTAATGCTGTTAAACAAGTTAACTGAAAATGAAACTTAACATCGTCAAAGATCTAAAATAAAACACACTATGAAGATGTAACCAAAGATACACTTTTGCACTGGCCAAAAAAAGATACATTTTTGCTAAAGATAAATATGATAAGCCAATTAAAAATAAAAACTCAATCAATAAACAGGAAAAATTAATTTGTCATTCCTTATAATTTCATCTAATTTTTAATCAAGTCCATGCACTTTTTTTTTATTAGGTTTACATACCTGTGACTAGTACATTTTAATCAATTATAAGCATTATTTTTTATATTCGCAATTTATTAATTAAGATTGATGTGGTTACTAACTAAGTGTCATATAACTTGTCAAAAAAAAATTACGAAAAAAGAGATTTTAAAAATAAAATGATGGACTAATTTTTTTAAAATTTTTAATTTTAAAATAAAAAATTACTATGCTCATACAAAAAATTACAAAATAAAGATATTTAAAAAATAAAATGATGGACTAATTTTTTTTTTAATTTAAAAATAAACAAATTACTATTCTCATTCATGCACGTCTTATTTCATCTGTATATAATTGTTGTCATCATGTTGATTTGATTTTCTCTAGATCCATGTAAAAAAATTACTCAGGTGTATGCTGAGTGAGAGTTATGTCATCAACTACTAATATTTTTTATCTTACAAATCAACAAATAATATGAAGGAAAAAACTACAATGACTTAATTTAAAACGTGGTAATTAAAATTATAGAGACTTGCATATTAATTTTTCCTTAATATATATTATACATTCTTAAGTTGATAATGAGTTAATATGAGTGTGTGTATTATATTTAAGAATAACAATATGGAAACAGAGAGGGTTTACCTGAGGGGTGAACAAAACAAAGGGCCCGTTTGGTATGAGGGAAGATTTAAGGAGGGAAAGGAATGGATGAGAAGATTGAGAGGAAACTTAAAAAGTTGAGTTGTTTGGTAAACATGGGAATATATATAACTTAAATTGAGAGAAAATAAAATGTTTGGTAAGAAGAATTGAGTATTGGTTAAGTGTGAAGATGATGTACAATTCCCACAATGCCCTTAAAATAAAAAAGGCAGAAAAAAAGGCTAGAATGATTTTTTTTTTTTTTTTGCCAATCGAACATTAACGGACCCTAACCAAATCACGTGTTGGTTCAGATGGAAAATTGAAGGAGACGTTGATGGGATATCAAAGCACGACGAGCAAAATGGGGGCCGATGTGAGAAGGACGATGAACATGGAAGGAATTAGAGGGGGAGAACATCAATTTATGAAATCTAGTGCAGAAATGAATATTACAAGAAGAATAGGAAAGAAAATCATTGAACATTAAACCTAGCAGCATTGATAGACAAACCAATTTTTTTTGAAAATAATCAGTGCTAAACCCCTGATAGTTTGAAGTCGTTGAAATAAAATAAAGACAAACTTGGATGCAAGCACCACAATGCACCCCACAAATGGTGCATAACGTCCACAGGTGATACTAAAAAATAAATTTGGACATTAACAAGCAATGTAGTTAGAAAACTGTCAGTGGGCACGAATTCCTAATATAAACGGTCAGTGTGTCTTCATCCAGTTCCAAAAAGAAACTCACTGTCCTTTGCTTGGTTCAAACGAAAAATGTAAGTTCAAACGTAACATGCAACTAAGCGCTTGCGTTCGAACGCAAAAACTGAGTGCCTTAAGCTATCTGTGCCTGCATCCTCAGATGGAAGAAACAGGGCATCAACGATTTTAACATGCAAAGCGCTCAAACAATAAAAACACATTGCCTCTTACCTCGATTAGACCCAGTCCTCACTACTACAAAAAGTGGATATTACTTCCCTAAAAGACGTCCTTATTTTAAAAAGGGAAGTAAAAAGTATAGGCGGTGGCATTCTCGCAATTATTTGGCTGAATTTTGAGACTTAGGCGCCCTAAATATAACTTTAGGACGCCTAAAATTAATTTTAGGCGTCCTATAATATATTTAGGGCACCTAAAATTAATTTTTTGGCGCATTTTGAGGATTTTTTGTTTACCTAAAAATGAAATCAGGACGCCAAAATGAAATTTTAGGCGTCCTATAATATATTTAGGGCGCCTAAAATTAATTTTTTGGCGCATTTTGAGGATTTTTTGGCGCCAAAAGTGAGAAATTCGATTACCCCCTTCAAGATGTCCCTCTGAAAATGGACGTTAATTGGGTTTTATTTAGGTCGTTTTTTGTGTTTTTTGTAGTAGTGTCTTCATCCACCATCGTCAGCGCCCTCTCCTTCTTCCACCATCGTCAGCGCCCTCTTGCATCACACCTCCATCACCGTCAAACATATCAAACCTTGGGACAAAGATTGAACGAGGAAAAGAGAGAAAGAGGAGGGTCGACGGCTTTAACACCACCACCATCTTCCTTCGTCTTCCTCTATACCACCACCGCCACTTTCATATTGGACCTTCAGCTTTCTCATACAAGGGGCTTTTTTATCCTATGAAATGTCTCTCCCGGAAAGATTCATAGATCCCGCCACTTTTGAAGGGATTTCATCTTCCCACATTTAAGGGAACTGAGCCACAAGCGAGAAGTCACTTTACCGGAACCTTTGGGCCCCAAACGTGATTTTTGACTAGGAATGTTGTTATCTTCCTTTTCTTTGCCCGATTTCCGTGTAAAAAACAGAGCCTATTAAATTAGTCCCTTTGCTTCCTTCCTTTCCATGTATATACATATGGAGAGGGGAAAAGGGGTGTTTGTTAATGAATAATGTTCTAATATTATTTTCAATCTTTTGTTTAAAAAAGTTATATCTGAGGACTAAATTTACAAATATTTTATTTTCAAATATATTATTATTTTGAAAGCTCATTATCGTCTGCAAAAACAAATGATGAAGACCGAAATCACCCCTTGTGTTGATAGTTGCAAATTAATTATCGAATTATGTGAGTGTTTGTAGTTGTAGATTTTTGTTGTCTTGGGTATGTTTGGTTTGAGGGGAGGGAGTGGGAAGGAAGGGAGTGGAAAGGAGTAAATTGACTAAATTTCCATTAATGAGAAGAATATTCTTTTTTGTTGAGAGTATATTTTGAGAATATTGAAAAGTTTCTATGGGCAATTTAGTAAAAAGGAGGATAAAAAATTTCTCTCTCCCCTCCCACTCCCTCCCTCTCCCTCAAACCAAACATGCCCTATGTGTAAAATAATGGAATTGACACCTGAAAATTTTCCTTGAGCGGTGAATACTTAAAATATGAATGTAAAATACAGGAATGGAAGTTGTAAATATATGTAGTCTTTCAAAAATAATGAAGACTAGCTCATTGAGTATTTAAAAATAAGTGACAGTTTCAATGTTTAGCAATATGACCACAACAAGAAATTTTATGATAGACCACAAAAATTTAAAATTACCATTTCCATTATTTAACATTCATACTTCGGGAATTTATACCTACCACTTTCATTATTTAATACAGAGGCAATTTGACCTTGACACATAATTTTCTTTTGCTTAGAAGGAACATGGGTCTCCATAATAATTTCACATATTCAAGTTCATTGAAATAATATATTTGTAAATTTGGTCATTAGAAATAATTTTTCTATAATTTTTATATAATCTACTCATAATATATTGAATTATCAATAATTGAAAATGATCAAATTAATAAATTATAAAACTAGAATCTCCTCCAATAATGCAATTAATGCCTTATTTAGAGAGTATATTTATTATTTAATTATTTTAAAATGATAATGGTCCAAATTCCAAATCAATATCAATATTGTTGATATAAATTTAATAATATATATATATGTGTGTGTGTGTATGGAGTTGTTTTATTGACGTACCAATAATAATATATACATTTTTTTTGGTATAATAAAGTTTAGGTGGGGGTAGATATCGGTACACCACCAAGATCAGGGCATGTGTAACATCCTGACTTTTTAAAAGCAGTATAATTTTTTTTTTCATTTAAAATCAGAGTAGAGCATTTGAGCGGAAGAGTAATCGATATATAGATTCAAAAAGCCGTAAGTCCGTTTACAATATCGGTATAGAACCGAGTGTTTCAAAAGTACAAAACAAGCGAAAGAAAGGCTTCCGCGAACATCAAAAGTAAAGGACAACATCGGAAAGTCTTCATCCGGGTCCTTGAACCCGCTCGCTTTCCTCTCTCCTCGGTCCTCGGTCCTTCCGAACTTGATGCTAAGTTAAGAGCCGAGATCCAATTTACCACATTGGATCTCGGAGTAACGGTTAACCTCATGTTTATGTATACACATACGACAACCGACATCCATAATATCAACAAGACAACAATCACTCTACCACAACCCATGCATATGTATTGCCCCCGGATGCGAGACACATTGCACCCAAAGATACGTAGACCTATTGCACCCAAAGATACGACATATTGCACCCAAATATCGACCGACCGCATATTGCACCCAAATAGACCGACATATCGCACCCAAAGATACGTACATATCCTCTAACCGCTATATGCACTCGCACGATAACATCTCTATAACACACATACCACATATATGTAAACCATAAACATCGAGATAAGGTTACCGGACGCGAACGTACCTTCGTTGACGGAAAACGGTACTTTTACGTAAAAACTAAATTTCCGACAAAAAAAAAACGCGGTGTGGCGGCGGCACAACAAATGCGGCTCGACAGCGGTACGATTATCTCGTATATCCTATAAGGATAATATTTAACAACTTTTAGCAAAGATAACGGGCATTTTAGGTACAAATTACCATTTTGCCCCGAACCCCTAATCGGCGGAATTTCGCCGAGCTTCATTTTTTGCTCTATCTCTCTAGAATTTTGACAGATCTTTTCCTCATCATATTTTCGAAATATATATCATATTTACCCCTAAATATGATATCTAGACTATCTTGAAAAATTAAAGATAAATCTAGCATTCCTACTATATCTACCGAAAGAACTACCGAAACTAAAGACCAGGACCGAAGAACTTACCCGACTTTGCTCAAACTTTCTCCGAGCTTCTCTCTCTAACTTCTCTCTAAGAGGCAGATTTTTGGTGTGAAAAATGAAGAAGGTGCTCATACCTTTATATAGGCAAAAATTGTGACACTTTGGTAATTTCCATATTCCAAATCTTGTAATTTTCTCTTACCTTATAACCAAGTAAAATAAAGCATAATGGTGTTTAATTCCTAGCCATGCAGCATGTTGGTCGACATTCAAGGCTGATTTGGCAGCAAACAATTGGTCCAAAAATGGTGAGTCAACTTGCTTTATGGCCGGTTCGGCGATTTTCCCGTTCGCCTCCGTTTTCATGTCTCTTCGGAGAAATCTCAAAATTCTGGATTCATAACTTTGAAGATCTTCTCTCCTCATCAATAATATCTAATTTAACTTAGATTTCGGTCCCTTACGTGGTTCCAATGAAATCAGCTTGAAGTTTTCTCAAAAACGTGTCCGAACACGTCCGGTGTCGGAAATCGCTTTCGGATCATCAATCTCTGGATAATAATTCACCGATTCCAAATATGTCCAGATAATTATAAACTCATCTCTAGATGTTGAGTTATAATTATTTTCTTCAAATTCCAAAATATGACCATCCGCATTCTTCCCTATTTCGTCTTATTAGGAAAATGCGCTACCGGCCTCTAATTTACTTCCTAAGAGGTCACTTAAAGGTAAAAACTCACCGATCAATATTTTACCTTGACTTTGGAATTCCTATTCCTGGTTCTCTAGATAGGATCCGTTTCCTATATATTAAATTACTATTCATCCTATTCAATTATTATATATAATATTATAACATGTGCTTTAATACAAAAATATCATGATATTAAATTTTTCACTCTTATCTTCCATTTGTTTGTCCATTTTCGGCTGAGCACTTTTTTTGGATTTGTAAATATTTTCCATGATTTATTTAATTACATAATTAATTACTTAATGAAATTTTTA
Organism: Acacia melanoxylon; assembly: GCA_019022615.1. Taxonomy (NCBI): domain Eukaryota; kingdom Viridiplantae; phylum Streptophyta; class Magnoliopsida; order Fabales; family Fabaceae; genus Acacia; species Acacia melanoxylon. The sequence goes on along the minus strand of JAFJYJ010000030.1, from coordinate 3,663,886 downwards.
TCAAAAATTCCACAAAATTCTCTTATTGGTCCATTCTTGCATTTAGGCTTAAAAATACCTAAACTCAACTATTTTTCACAAAAATCTCCAATTAATTAGTAAATATATTTTACTAATTTCCAACTATTTTCCACTAATTTTTGAGCCTCACATAATTATCTCTAAATTTCCTTTGCTCGACTTAAGTAATTAGCCGTAAATTACTTAATTACCTTATTATCACTAGTTGATAATTTTCTTAATTAGAATGCCCCATTACCTCCAAACTCTTGCATTAACACTTGTGTTTCCATGTCTCTTGTATTATTCTATAATTTACAAGGGTATTATTGTCATTACAATACTTTTTGGGCATTCTTCTTCAATTTCTCCAAGTTCGTAATTTATTAAATTACCATAATTAGAGATAATATACTCTCATAATTCAAATAATTATTTCATTGCCTTTTAGGATTTTTCACCATTTTCCTAAGTTATTTACCCTTCCTAGGGGTATTTTGGTCATTTTGGCACTTTGGCCCTTAAATTCCCTAATTCAAATTTCGGGGTATTACATTTCTCCCCCCGTTAAACAAAATTTCGTCCTCGAAATTTGTACTTAACCAACTATACTTTGTACTAACTAAACTCCGTCCTACTCGGACTGACTATACGCGTCGGATCTTCACTTTGTCTGCCAGCTGCTCCTCCCGATGATCGCGAATTCGTTTTGGTTTAACCACTACGATCTTGTCATATTGTACCTTGATATATGATGTTTCCCCGTGGTTCCCATACACCGCGGTTAACACCACGATACCAAAATGTCTCCATGGTTCCCATACACCATGTTAACACAAGATTACCAAAATGTCTCCATGGTTCCCATACACCATGACAACATAAGATACCTCCTACTCAATGACATGATCACGGTAGAAAAAAATAACGAGGAAACGCGGAATATGTCACGGAGATGGTTCACGTATCATACGATTTAGTTGAATAACTAACACATAGTTCATGCAATGCATAGAGAAAATTCCTTACTAAGGGAGATAGTACCTTGGACCATCTCCTAAGTTCTCTATCCCCCGCACCGGTTATTGCGTACATTCGGCCCGAGCTTTGTGGCCTTAACTTCGCAGCTACCTCGGGACGGTTGACACCGATGTGTCCAGCTTCCCGCATCTCGTAGTGTGACTCGCCTCTCGCATTTTTCTCGGACAGGTTCGAAATGATGTGCCCGGGCTTCCGGCATCCATAACAAACCCGTCTACCACCACAAACTACCGAATGGTACTTCCCGATCGACACGGTCGGGTTACCGGCATCCTCGGGTTGCTCTGCTGCTCATACTGAAATGATCTCTTGTTTTCCCTTTGCGAGTCACTCCATGGTGCCTCTCTCTTTCGCGAGGAATTCCCACGGCTGCCCTCGCTACAATCTGCACTACTTGTGCTTAAGTGCCGGGGTTTACGCAGCTCCTTTCTGTTTCGTTCAATCGCCGGCAAGATTCTACCGCTTGGGCTAGTTTAGGAAACCGCCGAGACACCAGCCTCTTCTTTATCTCATATTTTAGCCCGTAAATCAGCCTATTTGACTTCCAAATTTCATCATTGTCACGCTTCAAATAGGATGAATATCGTGATAAGTTGGTGAAACGGGCAAAATAATCATCGAAAGATTCCTCGGAACCTTGCTGGATGCTAAGAAACTCTGTCTCCTTAATCACTTGTATCGAGGGAGGAAAATACTGTTCATTGAATTTTTCCAGAAATTTCTCCCAAGTGACAGGGAAATATTGGGTTTGTAACGTTGTAGCGAGGCTCTTCCACCATCGATGCGCATCCCCATCGAGTTTGTAAATTGCGAGTTGAGCCTTTCGATCATCTCGGACACTCCATGACTTCAAATATCTTCTCCGGACTCAACAACCAATCCTCGCCCAACTCATTTTTCCCATGGAAAGCTGGTGGTTTGAGCTTACAAAATTGAGTGACCCGGTTTTGTGTGGTCTCGTACATGCCTCTCCCTCGTCGTGGAGGTGATTGGGACCTTTCTCGATCCCTCGCTTCCTCGGTTTGTCTATCATTTTCTTCACTCTCTTCCTCATTCTCGCATTGTTCTTCCTCCTCGTGTCTTGCTTGTCTCTCGCCTTGCCTTTCGCACGAAGTTCCTCTATCACCCTTCTTTGTTCATCTAGCATCTCTCTCTCGTTCACGTACTACAGCCATTGCCTCTTGCCGGGCAATGTTGATTTGGTTCGGAACTTGCTGTTCCGGATCTACTATCGGAATTGTTCTACCTCGCCCTCCGCCCTGCCTCGGCCTCTCGAGTCTCTCCTCGTAAATTTGCCATATCTCGTTCTTTCTCTTTATGAGTGTATACGTTTAGATTTTAAAATAAAAACAACAAGTAGCATATCACAGACTTTATCACACTTAGCATCTATACCGCACATAGACTCTATCACGCTTAGTATCCATACTGCACCCAGCTTTTATCACTATAGCATTTTCATTGCCCCCAGCCGTCAACACACTTACCTACAAACGAATACACACCCGCAATATCTCCCTCGTTCAGAATTTTCGTTAATTCATCCCACGTAGAAACGGGTACGGGATTACGTATCGGAAATTTCGCTACATGAGTCAAATACTGCATGTACTTATCTCTGTTGGTCTCGGAGTTTCATCCGGCGTGGCCTAGCTCCACATAAAAGCTCTGGGTTCGAATAGAATCATCGTCCAGTACAAACTGGAGATTATCAGAGTTATCAGAGACTGATATCGATATAGGTACCGATGATGGACTCACCAGCCCTGGTTTAGAGTGATGCACCGACAGAGAGTGGTACACCGGTTCAGAATGGTATACCAAAGTGCAACCGGTACACCGACTTAGGCTATATCGCATTCTCATTTTCAAAACATGCTCCTTAAAAGGCGTAGAGCCTAACTCCGTTACTCAACCAATTTGGCCGGGTAGGTGTCTATCATGGGAGCCTCACCGTGCTAGGGTGACGACCGATTGGCCGATCGACATAGACTAGCCCTGCCTTCGGCACCAAAAGGTTTTTGGAATAACTTAGTCAGATCTATGCCAGGACAACTGCTCTGATACCAAAATGTAACATCCTGACTTTTTAAAAGCAGTATAATTTTTTTTTTCACTTAAAATCAGAGTAGAGCATTTGAGCGGAAGAGTAACTGATATATAGATTCAAAAAGCCGTAAGTCCGTTTACAATAATCGGTACAAGAACCGAGTGTTTCAAAAGTACAAAACAACTGAAAGAAAGGCTTCCGCCGGAACATCAAAAGTAAAGGACAACATCGGAAAGTCTTCATCCGGGTCCTTGAACCTGCTGCTTTGCTCTCTCCTCGGTCCTCGGTCCTCGGTCCTTCCGAACTTGATACTAAGTTAAGAGCCGAGATCCAATTTACCACATTGGATCTCGTGTAACTGTTAACCTCATGTTTATGTATACACATACGTACAACGACATCCATAATATCAACAAAGACAACAATCACTCTACCACAACCCATGCATATGTATTGCCCCCAAAGATGCGCACACATTGCACCCAAAGATACGAGACCTATTGCACCCAAAGATACGTACATATTGCACCCAAAGAGACGACATATTGCACCCAAATAGACGACATATTGACCAATGAGACATATTGCACCCAAAGATACGACATATCCTCTAACCGCTATATGCACTCGCACAGTATAACATCTCTATAACACACATACCACATATATGTAAACCATAAACATCAGAGATAAGGTTACCAGTACGCGAACGTACCTTCGTTGACGGAAAACGGTACTTTTACGTAAAACGGTAAATTTCCGACAGCGGGAAAAAAATGCGGTGACGGCGGCGCAAGACAACAAAGGCTCGACAAATGGTACGATTATCTCGTATATCCTATAAGGATAATATTTAACAACTTTTAGCAAAGCATAACGGCATTTTAGGTACAAATTACCATTTTGCCCCCGAACCCCTAATCGGCGGAATTTCGCGAGCTTCATTGCTTTTTTGCTCTATCTCTCTAGAATTTTGACAGATCTTTTCCCTCATCATATTTTTCGAAATATATATCATATTTACCCCTAAATATGATATCTAGACTATCTTGAAAAATTAAAGATAAATCTAGCATTCCTACTATATCTACCGAAAGAACTACCGAAACTAAAGACCGGACCGAAGAACTTACCCGACTTTGCTCAAACTTTCTCCGAGCTTCTCTCTCTAACTTCTCTCTAAGAGGCAGATTTTTGGTGTGAAAAATGAAGAAGGTGCTCATACCTTTATATAGGCAAAAATTGTGCCACTTTGGTAATTTCCATATTCCAAATCTTGTAATTTTCTCTTACCTTATAACCAAGTAAAATAAAGCATAATGGTGTTTAATTCCTAGCCATGCAGCATGTTGGTCGACATTCAAGGCTGATTTGGCAGCAAACAATTGGTCCAAAAATGGTGAGTCAACTTGCTTTATGGCCGGCTCGGCGATTTTCCCCGTTCGATCTCCGTTTCGCGTCTCTTCGGAGAAATCTCAAAATTCTGGATTCATAACTTTGAAGATCTTCTCTTCCTCATCAATAATATCTAATTTAACTTAGATTTCGGTCCCTTACAGGGTTCCAACAAATCAGCTTGAAGTTTTCTCAAAACGTGTCCGAACACGTCCGGTGTCGGAAATCGCTTCGAATCATCAATCTCTGGATAATAATTCACTGATTCCAAATATGTCCAGATAATTATAAACTCATCTCTAGATGTTGAGTTATAATTATTTTCTTCAAATTCCAAAATATGACCATCTCGCATTCTTCCCTATTTCGTCTTATTAGGAAAATGCGCTACCGCCTCGAATTTACTTCCCAAGAGGTCACTTAAAGGTAAAAACTCACCGATCAATATTTTACCTTGACTTTGGAATTCCTATTCCTGGTTCTCTAGATAGGATCCGTTTCCTATATATTAAATTACTATTCATCCTATTCAATTATTATATATAATATTATAACATGTGCTTTAATACAAAAATATCATGATATTAAATTTTTCACTCTTATCTTCCATTTGTTTGTCCATTTTCGGCTGAGCACTTTTTTTGGATTTGTAAATATTTTCCATGATTTATTTAATTACATAATTAATTACTTAATGAAATTTTTATCAAAAATTCCACAAAATTCTCTTATTGGTCCATTCTTGCATTTAGGCTTAAAAATACCTAAACTCAACTATTTTTCACAAAATCTCCAATTAATTAGTAAATATATTTTACTAATTTCCAACTATTTTCCACTAATTTTTGAGCCTCACATAATTATCTCTAAATTTCCTTTGCTCGACTTAAGTAATTAGCCGTAAATTACTTAATTACCTTATTATCACTAGTTGATAATTTTCTTAATTAGAATGCCCCATTACCTCCAAACTCTTGCATTAACACTTGTGTTTCCATGTCTCTTGTATTATTCTATAATTTACAAGGGTATTATTGTCATTACAATACTTTTTGGGCATTCTTCTTCAATTTCTCCAAGTTCGTAATTTATTAAATTACCATAATTAGAGATAATATACTCTCATAATTCAAATAATTATTTCATTGCCTTTTAGGATTTTTCACCATTTTCCTAAGTTATTTACCCTTCCTAGGGGTATTTTGGTCATTTTGGCACTTTGGCCCTTAAATTCCCTAATTCAAATTTCGGGGTATTACAGCGCCTTCAAAAGCCGAGAAATACATACTGAGAGGGCTACGTGCATCACCCACCAACGGCGCCCACATCGACCAAATGAAGATCGAACCTCCTTCTTTTTGGGGTGAAGGCCGACACCTTACTGTACCACTCTTTATTGGCAATAATAATATATACATGGTTGCGTGATCCAAGCATAATAATAATATGAGGTACCTTACACACAATTTTATTTGTAAACTTAGGGTCATGACAAGATGTGATAGGCTACAAGCCCTATCTGTAGTCTTGCTCCATTTGATTAAACAAAATTTGGCATATGGGGCCATGGGTAATGATGGACTCCCTTAGAGAGAAAGTAGACATATAAGTAGTGCCTAATTCTTGTGAAGTACTCCTTCCATCACTAATTAATATATATATATATATATATATAAAAGATTCTTTCAATAAGTCATATTGTTGAAGAAAACAGTTATAATTAGTTAAAAATAATAAATATTATGATATATACTTTTTCTCTAAATATACCATTATTTTAGAATAATGGATAAGAGAGAAAGATAGTAATAATTAGAAAAATAATGAAAGAGAGGGGGAGGGGGCCTAAGATGATGTGAGAAAATAAAAAGAATGAGAGGTAGAGTTAAAATTTTAAGTAATACAATATATAAAATTATTTAACAGTAAAATAAGTAAAAATGCATTTATTAGTTAGACAAACTCATTGGGACCTTTTTTTTTAAAAAAGAAAAATAAATAAATAACTCAAAGATAACCTTATAAGGGACGAGCCTAATAAAAAATAAGACGAAATGAATATTTCTTAGCAACTATTTTTAGATTAAGTTTTTAGAGGAAAACCTAATTATATTGCCCTCGATAGAATTAATTGTCATTGTCTTAATTGCTGTTATTTTATATGTTAAAGTTGTCACATAATCATCCGTTGTCATTTTCGTTTTGCCTTTTGTTTTTCTGATTTGAAATGAAGGGCATGGATGTAATTTGGTTTCATCATTCAATATCAACAGGCGTGTTGGTGGCTTGGTGCAGTTGCTAGCGAGTAGGTCTAAGATCTTTTGGTTATCCTGGAGGTCGAGAGTTCGAACCTCTCTCAACTTTAAATATCATCTCTCAGGCCTTCAATAACATACCTAGTAAATTATAATATAAACTATACCGTATATTTAAGACTAAAGATAATATATTTTATATATTATATTTTTACTTAATTATATAAATATTTATATTTTGTAAATAACTACTTTAAACGGCTGTTTTTATTGAACAAAAATGCCTTTTTTTCTTAATTGATGATGAACCTATTATAAAGTGTTCCCCCAAATATTCTCAAGCTGCTCTCCAAAATAATAATAATAATAATAATTCATTGTTTCTATGAAAGATCAAATTCTTGACCTAGGGATAAATAACTCACCAAAGCTAGGTGCTTAGCAATAGCGCCACCATCCATGTTGATATCAAAACATGCCTGTTTAAAGATACAATGACTGCATTTGAAAAATAAAAAAATAAAAAAATCGTTGCAACTCAAAAATATTAATTTTTTCATGGGCTATACTTTCAACAATTTTTTTATAACAGTGTTGAAAGTGACTTTTAATGACTGTTTATCCGTTGATATTAAAGCTAAAATTTTAATAATGTCACCATCTACTTTTTAATTTCTGTTTTCTAAAAACTGACGTTAATTAGTATAATTGAATTTACTTTCTATAGCAGTGAAACTAAAAATGTTTTAGTTTATATTACCCACATAATCAAAACTAAAAAACACTTTGTCTACCAATAGGGTAGGGTCAAGTGGCCAAAGCGACGAGTCCCTTACAACATGATGGATCAAGATTTTAATCATACAAAAAAATGTATTCATATTTAGTGTCTTATCCTGCCTCTAAAGCATGATTACTTTCGATAGAAATATACTTGTGCCTTTACAAACAACTAAATTAAAACTCACTTTTTCTAATTTAGTTAAGGGATAATATCTTTTGAAACTTATAACGTAAAGGATTTTTGTTTCTTCGAATAAGTGAAATTTTCGATATTCGAACTTTATTCTCCTCCTTCCACATCCGAAAACTCACTTTTTCGTTCTGGGAATAGATTATCTAGAGAGAGACAAATAATGCAATAATGGTGGCCTATGAAATTAAAAGGCAACTGATGAGCTATAATTGTAATGCGCCAAATACAGTAAGAAGGATAAGACAGCATAGAGCCTAGCCCATGTGTAAGTGTAATATCCCTCCCAAAGGGTATATCTAATATCACCCATCCATTACTGTCCCCACTCTCGCTATTCTCCGTTCTCAGTATAATTAACCCCATACACCATTCATTCGCATATGTAGGACCTTCTCTTCTAAATTCTAATCACAAATATTGTCAACCAACTTGTATCTCTCTCTTCCTCTCTCTTTGTCTCATTGTATCACATGTAATGCCTCAAATATCTCAAAGTAATTAGTTAAAACTTTGATATTCATATGATGCAGAAGATGAAGAAGACGGAACTGCCTGTGAAGAAACCGTCGTCTGCTGGTTCTGATCATCATCAAAACGACGCCGTTCAAGATCCGTTCAGATTTGCCTACATCATTCATTTCTTCCTCGGCGCCGGGAACTTGCTGCCCTGGAATGCGTTGATCACCGCCGTTGATTACTTCGCCTACCTCTATCCGACGAAGCACATTGAGAAGGTTTTCTCTGTGGCTTACATGGCGTCCTCGGTGATGGTTCTTGTGGTGATGATGAGCTGGCCTAGAGTTTGGAGTAAGATGAGCTTGAGGTTGAGGATGAACTTGGGGTTCTCGTTGTTTGTTTTGTCCCTTATGGTGCCTCCTCTGATTGACTGGGCTTCTGCTGCTGGAAGCCGTGGTCGCGGCGGTGGCGGTGGCTGGAGGCCAAGGGGGGCCTATGGCTTGACTGTTGCGGCGGTGGTTGTTTGTGGGTTAGCTGATGGGTTGGTCGGAGGAAGTTTGGTAGGTTCGGCTGGGAAGCTACCTAAACAGTATATGCAAGCGGTTTTTGCTGGAACTGCTTCCTCAGGTGAGTGCGGCTTCACAAATTAAATTTAATGGTTTTTTTTTTTTAAAAAAAAAGCTCTTTTAATTTTTCATCTTTATCAACAAGAAGATTTGGTCTCCCTATGCTGGGCAAGAGTAATTAAATGTTTTTGTTCTTTTCAATTCATTAATTAGTGTGGAATAACTAAAAAAAAAAAAAAAAAAGTGAAAGATGTGATTTTAGAAAATATATTTTGGAAAATAACTTATAAAATAGTTAGGAAAAAATAGCTTCCATGTTTCTTATCAAACTAACTGGTTTTGAGAGTTTCATTAGTATTTGGGTGGCTTTACCCAAACCATGCATAGTTATGAGGGTTAAAAGATATTTTGATTTTTGAATAGATGTTTGGCTTCTTCATTTTTAAACGGAAAAAGATAAATAATAATAATAATAATAATTGAACTTTAAAATTTTAAATCAGTGATTTTCTATTAAAATGAATTGTGAATTGCTATATTCTTATATCCAATACCTACACTCTTATAGTCAACAAATCTGATTTGAGATTTTCAAATTTAAATGGTGTTTAATCTTATTGTTTTTTCCCCATTTTTAAATCTATGATTTGTGTCAAAACCATGGTCTTAAAACCAGATGTTTATGTTTTTACCGATTGTATTCCAAAAAAACAAAAAGTACCCTCACATGATTGAACAAAAATATCTTGTTTTGCTGGGAAAAAACATAAATAACTTTATTTGCCTTAGCTCCTATGAAGGTTTCAAACTATACCACTCAATAAAAATCTATCTTCTCGCCATTATTACTGCAGGCATTATAATTTCAATCTTGAGGATCATAACAAAGGCCTCACTCCCTCAAACACCCAAAGGCCTCCAAACAAGCGCCCACTTGTACTTCATCGTCGCCACCGTCTTCATCCTCTGCTGCATAATCTTCTGCAACTTGCAGTTCAAGTTACCGGTCATGCAACAGTATCATCACCAAAGCATTCTTCTCCGGGAAGACCAGGGCGGCGAGAACTCGCCGTGTTCTTTGGCACCAAAATTCTGGGCTGTGGCGGCGAAGATCCGGGGTCACTCGTTCGGAATCTTCATAATCTACGTAGTAACTCTTTCCATCTTCCCAGGGTTTATCGCAGAAGATCTTGTGTCAGAGTTGTTCAAGGATTGGTACCCTATTTTGCTTATATCCGTTTATAATATAGCAGATCTTATGGGAAAGTGTTTGACTGCGTTTTATGTTGTGAAATCGGTCAAAACGGCAACATGGGCTTCCATTTCTAGGCTTTTGTTCTATCCACTGTTCATAGTTTGCCTTCATGGGCCCAAGTGGCAGAGATCGGAGGTACCAATTGTGGTGCTGACTTTTGTGCTTGGGTTGACCAATGGGTTCTTGACAAGTGGCCTTATGGTTGTAGCACCAAAATCTGTGCAACCTTCCGAATCTGAGTTAAGCGCCATTGTGATGATCGTTTTTCTCGGGTTTGGGTTGGTGGGCGGGTCGGTTCTTGGGTGGGTCTGGTTAATATGAGCTTAATTTTTTTGTAGTTTCTTCTTATTGTGTGGTTATTTTTTGGAGTTGGAACTCTAATTATTAATGTATGTACTAATTAGGATGACTGATGTGGTGAGTGATAAGTTTGTTTTGATGAATCAATTAAGATGTTTATGGGGTTTTGCTATGTATGAAAAATAAGGAAATTACCTTCTTATTTAGATGTTTGATGGAGTAAAAATAGCGTAGCCTTGAAGGAAAATAAATAACATAATGCACACAAATGACTGAACCATGAAAGATATAATTTTAAAATAATTATTATTTCTTAATAATATTTGAACCATATCCAAATTTAATTCGAAGCAACATGTCGAACCTGATGAAATTTTATGGTGGATGTAGTTTTGATGTTTATCATACTGTTACTTATAATTATAATGATGTCTAAACCGTCCCAATGTAATATTATACTGTAGTTCATAAATTCTTTTTTCTTATGACCTTTTTTTGGCCAGCTTTTTATTTTTATTACCGAATTAAAGAGATTATTATTATTATTATTTGAAATTCTGCATCTATTAAATTAAAATATATTAAAATTAAAAATATAACATTTGGACTGTAAAATTCTGATATAGACATTCCAAATTGCAATGCTCATCATCACATATTAGCACCAAAATAAAATTAGTTCCAATCTTTTGGGGTTAGTTATAAGGGAAAAACACTTTTCATGTTGTAGAAGAAGTGTTTTCTCATATTATACACATATGAAATGGTGGGACATATATATATATAATTAGCATTATATATATGTATGAGTCCCACCATTTTATGTGTGTGTAGGAATCTTCTTCTTCTCATGTAATACATGAGAAGTTTAAACCCCTAGTTATAAATGCCCATATATAATTGATTATAACAAAACTTTGAATATTGTGCTTTATTAGGAAACTATCCCAATGTAATATTATACTGTAGTTCATAAATTCTTTTTTCTTATGACCTTTTTTCGGCCAGCTTTTTTTTTTTTTAATAAACGTCATAAATTCTTTTTTAAAAGAGTAATAATTAAGATATTTTTTTACCGAGTTAAAGATATTATTATTATTATTTGAAATTCTACATATATTAAATTAAAAATATATAAAAATATAAAAATAAAACATTTGGACTGTAAAATGCTGATATAGACATTCCAAATTGCAATGCTCATCATCACATATTAGCACCAAAATAAAATTAGTTCCAATCTTTTGGGTTAGTTATAAATGCCCATATATAATTTTGATTATAACAAAACTTTGAATATTGTGCTTTATTAGGAAACTATCAATATACAGAAGTGTTGAAGAGGCCTCAAGGTCAACACAAAAAAAAAAAAGAAGAAGAAGAAGAAGAAGAGACCTCCACAAATGAAGACAGTTTAATAGTTAAGTATAGGTTTTTTGGAGTGGGTTTTGACTTTCCTCTCTAATGGGATCCATGCAAGCTGTAACATCCTTGATTCCAAATCCCAGCGCATAAGATATGTGGTGGAAAATGGATATTCCACAAAAACCTCCTAATCATTCCACAACACCCAAATTCCACCAACAAACCTTTCAAGCAACGCACATATAGCTTTGTCTACTTTGACACCACTTGTATGAGTCTATAACAACTCAGGGATGGGCCCAGGAATTTTACTGAGGGCGGGTGAAAATAAAAAATGTTATATCATAAATAAAAGTATTTAAAATACGATACAAACTTAATATACAAAAATTAAAAGAAATATATTACAAAAATTTAAATTATTTCACTTGACTTTTCTCTACGTGTTTTTATATTGTAAAACTCATCTATAATTGAATCGGTCTAAAACTAAAAATAATTTCTTTTTTAATGTATGTAACCAAAGAATCATCAAGAAATTGATCTTTCATTCTATTTTGAAGTCCGTGCTTGATTATCTTCATAACACAGAAAGATTTTTTAACAAAAACTCAAAACTTGCTCAAATTCCTAACCCTAAAATATTCTCTAATTAGTATAAAAGTAGTATCATTAGAAAGATAAAATTAAGTATAATAAATTTTATGAAGGAAATTTAATGAAAAGAAGTGATTTAGAGTACCTCATTGATCCTCAAAGTTTATCAAAAGCTGTTAAAATTAGTGGCGGACGAGTCGCTCAAAAGGGACGAGGGGATCTTAGGAAAGTGGGAAAAACTAGGGTTGAGATATATTAAAGGTGTCGGCCCCATCTTTATATTTATATATATATATATATATATATATATTTTCAAATACATAAGAAAGGAAACGAAGGACCCTGACCACCTCGGAAGAAATTAAGTAGGGTGAGTTATATATATATATATATATATATATAGTCTTTATATCTTTTTTTTTAAAAAAAATTAGGGGGGTGGGGGCCACCCCTAGCCTCCCCCCTCTGTTTGTCCCTGTAACAGCCCCATAACATTGATACCATATTTTCAACAATAACCTTAAGGGCATGTGGGGACAACACCCCAGGCCCCATGACAGTTTCAAGAAGAAACAATCATATAAAAATACTAAGAAAATGCATATGATAGAGAGGACTTACGTATTGATATGGAGGCTCATCTTCATGTCTAAACCCATTTTGCAACAACTGCAACGATGCTAGAGACACTTCCACAGCGGTATTGTTTGTATCCAAATTCATAGCTTTAGTTGCATGTTGTGTCGCATCTCTTTTCCTCAGAGGTGATCAAAGTTGCACCCAAAAGTACATGAAGAGCGAGGAGAAATAGTATTCACCTTCAAGAGTCCCTTCGGGGGCATCCGATAAAATTAGAACGATACACAGAGTATTCACCTTTAAGCTTAAGGAGGCTTGCAATAGCCCATATGAGGTTTCTCTAATGGACCTATAGAAATTCCTTTTTCCATTATTTCCGTTCTGTCTAGATTGACAGAGATGTCTAGCCTGTTGGACTAGTATGTTGATATAGGATCGGTTAACTCTCTCCTAGGAATCTATGGATCAGATACCTATGAGTATAGTAGATCACTGTGCACGAATAGGTGTTAGTCAAATGGGGTGGTGTGTGTGCACAGTGACGGTAGGATAGTAATTGAGAGAGAATGTTCATACCTTTAGGGTTTACCTCTTATTTATAGAGTTTACTTTAGGGTTAGGGTTTGGACTTATAGGGCTCTGTGCCTCCAAGCCCAAGTGATATGCCATCATATCTGTGTCTCATATATTCCCCCTTGTTGGGCCATACATTAAATGGGCCTCATATATGAGTCCATAACAATTTCCTTTCTGGATCGTTAAATTTTCCTCCAGCTACTATTGCTTCATTACCTTCCAATTAGCCCTTCACTTAAGTTTATGGGCTTACTTTTTTTCCCTTTTGCCAATAAATAGGATTTAGCATTATGAGCATCTTTTTAAGCTTTGACCTACTCCTTCTAGAACTCTCTGTCGTTGGTTTCATTCTCCGCAAATCTTTCTCTTCATCGAATACTAATAAACAATAGGGAAAATCGGGCTTGGGGACCAAATGAAAGGGATATTTTGGATTAATTAAGAACCTTGAGTATGAGAATTTTTTAAAGACTACGGTTGAACTGAAAAATTAAATCATATATTTCATAAGTATCATTATAAATTTTAAGCCCCTAAGATTTTTTATTTCTTTTTTTGATTTCAAACCATATAAATAAATAAAACTGCATTAATTAGTGAACTTTTACTCTATTTAAAACACAATGTAACTTACCAACAAGAAGGTAAACGTTTTGACCTGTAAGGAGGACAACACAAGTTCGAATCCTGGAAAGCGTATTTGTTGGAAGATCTAAAAGGGAAACCTTTCATCAAATAGAGAAAAAAAGCACTGCAACTTGAATCTGGTTTGATAATTCCTTTTTTTTTAATACAAGAATTTGGTTTCATAATTTTGAATATGGGTTAGTACTCATAAAGTTGTTTTATGATTCATTTAAATAGAAAATTTTTTATTGCAATTTCATTTAGTAAGAAATTTTATGGCTCCTTTTTATAAGAAAATATTAACAATTATTATTTTTATATTTTAAGCTTAAAATAATTGAGATTAACGGTATTAATATTAAGATAATGTAAATATGCTTTATAAACATAAATGACTAAACTTAAAGTTGATGTATATTTAGAGAACCAAGCTATATTTTAGCCAAAAATATAGGTTTTTGGTGCAAAAATACCCATCAACTTATACCAAAGGTGCGTTCGACACCATAAACTTTTCTTGGGCATAAAAATACCCAAAAGCATTAAAAATCGGAGAAAAAATGGAAATTCATTAAATTAGGCTAATGTTCGTTAATTATTGTAGTGGGAGTCATGCTATTTTTCTAAAAGTACCAAAATATCCCCAACACAAAAGTAAATGTGCAAAAATATTCATAAACTTTTACCTACAGTAAGCCAAACACCATATATTTTTTAGAGTAGCAAAATATAGTTATGAACATTCAAAATGAAGATTAAAGTATTAAAATATCCCAAGTAAGAAAACAAACTTGCTGCAAGTATTAACCACCTAATTGACACAAAATAAACACAGTTAATACAATTCACACATGGTGTATGGCATTTGAAGCTCTTATTGTAATCATAATCACCACAACCCATTATAACAAAGATATATCAACATCTAAATGTTTAAATTCACTTCATACACAAAAACATTTAGATATGGCCTATAATAAAGTAGCTCACACAATAAAAAATATATCAAATGGCTCCGTCCACAATACAAACCGCAGTATGTAGCAAAATATTCAAAATATGCATCATATACCAAAAAGGTCATAAAGTTCGACAATATACATTAGACTATACTCATGTAAGTAAACGAGACATACAAGATTGATAAATCAAATCAAGTCTCGAACGCCTTCCCCAGGTAGCACCGCCTGAAATCTCGCCTCAAAAGTAATAAATAACGACAGGTGAGTCGCACGGACCCCATAACCACAATTCCAAGTTAACAAGTATGTAAGGAATGATTACAAGATAATTAAGCAGGTAAAATAAACCTTCGTATAACATAAAGTCTAAATAGTTTTCCAAAAACATTAGTTGTTCAAAAGAACCATTCAATATGCCCAGACTCCCTCAATCATTCTTATAACCGCTAACAGAACCCATGGCTACAACACATAATAGGATTAGTCTATTTGACAAGACTGCACCAAGCTCTCCAAAGATGAGGTGTAGCGCAACCAAAAGGCTACAAAACTCATATTAGACCATGGGTTCTCTTTCTTTGAATATTGAAAGGTGTTACGTCCCTTGAGCTGACTCTTAACCCAGCCAAAGGAAGGGTGATACCAAAGGCCCTAAAAATTATCAAAGTCATACACTATGCGCATAGTGTCAGCTATACCACGTGGTATAAAAGAATCAACCTCTCACTATCACATCTCATCACAATCATGTATACTTCAATATGTAGTACAACATTCCAAACTTCCACATCAATGATTTATCCTCACATTCAATATTCAATGCCATGCATAATCAACATCACAATTACAGGATAAACAATTTAAATCCACTTAACTAAAAAGTTTACTCACAAACATACATCCCATATATATACATTTTTCATATGTAAAATACTATAACATATACTTATATCATTTGTATTATGAATATACACTTATAATCACCTCAATAAGCATACAAGGTAAACTAGAAAGTAATTACCTCAAGTTCTTGACACAAGAACTAAACTTGAGAGAATTCAAGTCCAACGAGCCAAATTCAAGTTCACTAGACAATAAATATATAATTATGGGTTAATATAATTAACAAGAATGCTAACTAATACAATAATAAATAATAAGTAATTAAACTCCCACGATTGGCTCACTTTAGTTCTTAGAAAAATGACAACAATTTATCTATTCCTCAAATCATCTTTTCAAATCACAAATCCTAACTTTTCCCAACTCTATTTTACTCCATTACAATTTTTAACAATAATTCTTCCCTCCAATCACCTTAAAATCCCCATTATTGCTCACTTTAATCCTTTGTGCAAATCTCGTAAATCAATTCTTTCTCAAATCATCATTACAATCATATTTTCTTCTTTTATAAATTATTTTTCTCACTTATTTGAACCATCAAAATATAACCATATCCTCAATTTATCGAAAACACACAATTCACTACAATCAAAGTGTCACCAAAAAATTCCAAATATTCACATTCCCTTGTAAAAGTCAAATCCAATACATTTAATCCTCAATATAGCCTCCAATAAACTAAAATGAATTATATAAATTCAAATATAAGAGACCTAGTGTCACAAATCTCAATTTTCTAATCAAATACTAACTTTAAGTTCCTCAAATCACCCATCTAGCTAAAAATACAACATACCCATTATTATTCTAACACCAATATGGCTATTATAAGCTAAATAATACATTGGAACATCCAAATATTTGACTTCCTATAAACCCTAGAATTTTTCACCATAAATTATCTTTAAAACCAACAAGAAAAGATGAGAGAGGGAGTTGAATCATCTACCTTAGCACACCCAAATTGTTTATGCCACTTCTCACGTTGGCCCTCCCTCTCTCTCTTTTCTTGCTCTTTCTCTGTCGAAGCACTAAAGAAGCGCATGTGTTCCTTTTAATTTGGTGGAGGGAAATGGTTGGGGCTATTTTTAATACCCCCCATCCAATAATGGTGGGCATCATGTAATATCTTGAATTTTGGACCCTGAGAATTGAGAATAAGCTTAAAATAGGTAGACGACTAAGCCCGATTTGGGGAGAGTCGCAAGGATGTCGAGAGATAGGAAGTCTTTAAGGACTAAGTAACTCGGCTATACGGGTCAGTAGACCTAGTATGTATAAGCTGTGGAATTAAAGTGCCAATGGAAAAGGGGAACAAAAGACCTATATGGTGTTAATTAGTTGGAAAAAAATGTCATTTAGCTATGTCCTAAGGTATGGGGCAATTAGCTGAGCAAAAATGTGTTAAAATAAGTGTGCACATGAAATTTCCTGGATAGGTGAGGAATTCCTGCGTTTTTGAAGAGATAAGAATGAAAAGTCAGCTGTAATAATTACCTGAGGACATATGTCACTACAGGATTAAAAGCAAAAAGTAAGTAATGATTATAGGGGCAAAATAGTCAAATTCTTACCCCTTAAGCATTCAATTTCGTCCACCTAGGCCCAAACACAAAATGCGGGTCCCATAGGTGATTAACCGGTAGAAAAGGGACCGATAGGGACCAGTTAGGGGTTTCTTTTGGACTGAATGAGACAAGTGTGGGGCCACTTTGGGAAGTTAAGAAGGCGCCATCTAGGTATGGATAATCAAGGGAAAACATATGAAAAGTTGAAGAAAAGTACAAAAGGAAGCACCCTGTTAACTAGCGGGGCCCAGCGTGGACCGGTAGAATGAGATTCGACTGGATAAAGTGGAAAAGACAGAGGAAAAGCATGAGGGCAGATTTTATAGGGCCCAAAATTCAACACCTAGTCCCCCTTAATTATTAAAAATTTTCTTGGAGAAAAAGTAAAGCCCAATCAGTCCATTAATCAGGATGTGGGCCCTACCGGTTGGACAAAAAGGTGTTCGGGTCAAAATAAGTAATTTTCTTCAAACAAAAAGATAAAATCTGATGGAAGTGGCTAGAGATGCGCCACATCAGCTCCTAGAACCCTTTGGATTTTCTTGCAAAATAATCCAAAAGTCAGACCCAACTAGGCGGGAATTTACTCCGATTCGGGATCCGCTTGACTACCCTTTAATTATTTTAAAAAGGGCATAACTCTTCATTTTCCTCTCAAAAGAGGAGTGATCCAGCTGAAGGAAAGAGAAAGGTCTAGCAAGATTCCATAACCAAGATCAAGAACCCAATCACTCAGACCACCAAGCCAAAGCTCCGAATCAGGTAAACACTGAAAACCCGAACCTTTGAAGCTTAAACTTGTGGTTTTTGTTCAAATGGTTAGGGCTTGGTGTTATAATCTGATTTTTGTATTTTTGATGGTCTCAAAGTTTTCAAAACTTTATTTTGTATGGGGCTAAGCTATGGTTAAGTTTCCAAACTCAAAAACACCGAAAAACCTTAAGAACAAGCTTTTTGTCAATTCTAGAAATTTTGGCAGTGAACCTTCAACTGGGTTTTAAAAATAGTAAATGAACTTGGATGAAGCTGAGATTTTACAGGAAAAAATTACACTTCATAAGGTTCACCTTGATGTATAATTTTGTGTCTTTTGGATTTTTCAACTAAGAGATAAAAATTGATAAAGTTGAACCAGAAAGCAATAGGGCGAATCTGGATCAGAGAGTGAAAAATAAGCTACACGCCAAAATATGAGTACTTTCAAAGTCTAGAAATATTTTTTCTGAAACATATACATTTTAATGGTCTAAATGGCGTTGGTTTCATTCAAAAATAATTTTTTTTTGGAATTTATTAAAAATCCTTGAAGTTGGGCCAGATTCACTGGATTTTTGGAAAATCTGTGAAGGCTCGATTTGTGACAAAAGTTGAAGGGTATTTTGGAAATACTGAAAATAGTGTATTTTGATGTTATTTAGGTCAGGGGAATTTTTGGAAAATTCGTTAGGCATAATAAAATATTAAGGGCAATATATACCATACCAGGTAGTAACCGCTTTACTCAAATATCTTTATGTGTTTTGTTGTATGCTTGTTTTTCCATGTGTGTATGTTTTTGTATTGGTGCCAAATGTGCAATCAGAGCGTGTTGGGGTTTGAATCCCTAACTATGCGGTTCCTAGCGCTGAGGACGATCAGTTCGAGGCTGGCCTTAATTGGCGGCTGTACGGGTTGATAAGTCTGGGGTTGTCCTGGTGCAGGCGGCTCTACGGGTCGTGACTTCGGTAAGTCCGGGGCTTGCCTTGGTAAGGCAGCTTGACGGCACGTGGTAGTCGGTGATGCATATGTGGTATGGTTGGCATATTACCTGTATTTTTACATCTAACATAGTTATGTACATACACTTTACGCATTTAGTATTTGAGTATTGACGGTTACTCTGGGGGCCACTATTGGACTCCAGACGCTTTTGTAGTTGCAGGGGAGCGTGCCTGACAGTAAAGACCCCTTTTTGGAGAGGTAAGGCCCGGCGATGCAGTGAAGAATAGAGAATGCCCTATCATTTTTGTACTTTACTTTTTGGATGACTGTATTTATTATTTTGGTATTTATCTTGGATAACTGTACCCTTAACCCTTCGGGGGCTTATATCTTTTGTTGTTTTTACTTTTACCAGTATAGTAGATAGTCCAAACCGATCTATTTGTTAGCTCGTCGCACTCACTCTGATATGTGCTAAAAGGACTTCATAATGATGGAAAGGTAATTAATTAAAGGAATCCCTCTAACCCTCCACCCAAAATTAGGGTGATGATTCGTGTAATTTAAAAGGTGTAACGGCACCGACAAAAATAGGTGTTTTTTTTAAGACACCACCCACGTGTTGCCCACTATTAAATTTAATATTATATTTTTTCCTTACAATTCAACAATTGAATCAAATTTATATATTTAGCCCAAATAAAATTTCCTTAATGTTTAGCAAGTTATGGTATTTTCTAAAAGTAAAACTTAAATTATTTTCTTTAACTCTCACTTTAGAAAATTTACTCCCAAAATGTGTAATTACATGGTAAATTTTAATTACCATAAATTAACCTCTCCTAAAGTATTACTTAGTTCTAGAATTAAAAAATTGGTATGTTACATCCATAACTATAGCATAGAATTTGAATAGTTAGATAAATAGGTTTTTATTTTATAAGTTTGGGGTATTTTGGTACTTCTATGTCCATTTTGAATGTTTATGGGTATTTTTTTTTTCATGTGTGAAAAGCATATGGTGTTTGACGTACTTCGGGTAAAATTTTATGAGTATTTTTACATATTTATCATTTTCAGTTAGGGGCATTTTGGTACTTTAAAAAAATAGTGCACGGACATTAGTCCACTTTAGGTGTGCGATTGATTATAGCCACAAAGTATAGAAAATCTTGATCCATCCAA
Source organism: Acacia melanoxylon (assembly GCA_019022615.1). Classification (NCBI taxonomy): domain Eukaryota; kingdom Viridiplantae; phylum Streptophyta; class Magnoliopsida; order Fabales; family Fabaceae; genus Acacia; species Acacia melanoxylon. The sequence continues at coordinate 3,643,526 of JAFJYJ010000030.1, read as the reverse complement.
ATTGTATTGGTACTCGATGTGAGAAGTACTAATCTATTAAATATATAAAGACAAAACTAAGTAGCTCAGAAAATTTCACATTGAAGAATTTAAGACTTATCACAATGTTGAATTTCATAGCGTTTAATTTGGTGCCACATGCTCAATAGAAAGATAAGAGATGAACCTTCAGTTAGAGCAATAATGGGATGTCCAAAAATTCATAAATTTATAACAATAAATTCAGTATGTCGCCTGAACTAGTTTGTTCACAGATCTTGTTCATGTATGACTCTCGGTACATCTAAACAAGTTTATTCACAGTGCTTATTCATGTGTGACTCTCATCGGTACACTTGAACTACTTTATTTAGCACACCTATTGAGCTTTTTGAAGTAACTTTCGAAGATATAGATACTGTAAGACCTGGCTGTCACCCAAGAGAGGGGGTGAATTGGGTGTCTGATAAAAACTTATTGTCTTTGAAAATCTTTTTGCAATTTACTGAAAGTAGTTTGTATGACAGTAATGATTTATAAAGCAATAAACAGTCAATCAAATATGTATGCTGGGAATATAAGAGATAAGGGAAGAGAATATGAAAACAGAGATTTATACTGGTTCGGCCAATCCTTGACCTACGTCCAGTCCCCAAACTTCACTTGAGATTTTCAATCCACTATCTTCTTTCAACTTGATTACACGCTATGTACTCGAAGTAATCCTCTCACTAGGATTCACTCCCCCTTACAAGTTGTAATCAATACACCCACTTGATTACACACTCTGCACTCGAAGTAACCCTCTCACTAGGATTCACTCCCCTTACAAGTTGTAATCAATACAATGGGTTTCCCTCTCAAGATCACCCAATCTTGAGTATCACTTAGATAAATGATAAATGATTACAATGAATCTTCTTTCTCAGAAGTAAATGAATAAATAATGAAGTATAATACAAATCATTTCACTCTCTATGATAAGCTATGTAGGCATTGATAATAGAGAGCGTATGAGATAGATGTTGAATTTAGAATATCAGCATTTCAACAGTGCAAGCTCTTCTCGTGGTCTTCTCCATTTTGAATGGTTCTCCTTTCATAGTCAGTGAAGAACACTGAGAAATTCTTCCAGGTTTGAATATGATCGTTGTGAGCGTATATGACCGTTGGAACTATTCGACCGTTGGAGAAATATTACCGTTGAAGCTTCTTACGTAATCATCTGCTTTTTGATAATCTGACGTTAATCCTTTGTTTGATCATCTGAAACTTCCTAACAAACATGATTAATAGCATCGAGAAGTATAGTAAGTAGAAATCAATTGATAACAATCATTTCTGAAATCTCGGACGTTGCTGCTACTAAGCTCTGCTGTCTGACTCGAGTTGTATTTCCTTGGCTCGAGTCTCTACCTTATACAGAAGCTTTTGGAGTTTGAAGAAAACACAATAGGCTTGAGTCAAATGGAGCTGTGGCTCGAGTTTAGCCTTAGACTCAAGTTGGTATTTGAAGACTCGAGTTAGCACGTCAGATTTGTTCTTCATCAGGTTGCTCAGGCTTGACTTGACTTGAGTTCAAGACTCTTGGCTCGAGTTAAAAACTCTTCTCAAAATGCCTAACTCTCTGCCTTGCTTTGCCTCGAGGTTGACAAAGCCTTGGCTCGTGGTAAGATCCCATCAAACTTGGTTGCTTCCAAAATTTGTGAAACACTTGTTGAGTCTACATTCATATGGAATTGGTTTCACTTCATTTGGTTCTGTATAGTGTGAGCTATATCAAGAAAACCAAGCCTATGCTGAAATGAATCTAGAATTTCAAGTGTCAACTTTCGAAGGCCATAACTCCCTGGTATGAACTTATTTTGGGCTGGTTCAAATCTTTATGGAACGAATTTGGAGTCTACTTTCATATGCCACCGATTTCAGCTTAATTGGATTTGTATTTTGTGAGATATATCCAAAATACCGAAGCTTGGTCTGATGTGTGGCGTGAATTGATGGTCCAACTTGTGGAATTCATATCTCTCTCATATGAACTCCTTTTGGCTTGAATTTTATATCAACATGACATATTAGGAGTCGATTTTCATATGCAACTTTTTTCACCTCAATCCAATCTCTTGGTTTGGGAGATATCATCGAATTACCAGACCTCACCCAAGCTGAACGTGAAACAGAGTAGAACAGAGGTGCTGAAAAGCACTATTGGCTCGAGCCAATAGTGTCTGGCTCGAGTTTTGAGCCAGACTCGAGTCTATGAACTCCTGGCTCAAGTCAACTCCCATCAGATGCGCAAAATACTGTAGAAAAAAGTTCTAACTTGAGTTAAGACCCCTTGGCTCGAGTTAGTTCATCCCAAATCTTGATTTTGCTTATTTTAACTCCGATTTGAGCCATTCCAAATTCCATATCATCGTGGAGACTTCTAGAATCAATCTAAGAACTTGTATAATGATTTTATCATTTCATTAAGCAAGTTCTTCTTTCTTTCTTCTTCTCTTGATCATTCTCCATAACTTAACTCTTTCTTTCTTCTCTTCTCTTGATCATTCTTCATAAACCAACTCTTTCTTTCTTCTCTTCTTCCTTGATCATTTTCCACGATTCAATTCTTTCTTTCTTCTCTTCTCTTGTTCATTCCCAAAAATCCTTTCCTTGATATTCTCTACAATTTCTTCTTTTTTTTCCTTTTCGTAACCTCTTATCTCCTTCTTGATTAATCTTTATAATTCAACTTGGACTAATCTACATTAAATATATAATAGTTAGTCAATGTAGGAGATAAATATAGTATACAAGCTTTTTGCTCTTAATAATGGCATTTATATAAGACATCATCAAAACTAATCATATCCAACATTCTCCCCCTTTTTGATGATAGCAAATACTCTAAGAAAAATATGTATTAATATGAAAATATATTAGACCCAACATATTTTTCATGCCATTCTCTCCCCTTATTTGTCATTAGCTAAAAGATTGAAGTAAAGAAGAAATATAGGTGGAGAGGCAAATATGAAAACGAGTTAGAAATGACTTGTCTCTCCTTAACCATATATCAAGAAAACAATTTTCTCTCCCTTTTGAAAGTATTTTGATATCTAATAGGAGGCAATTTGGAATATTTTTATGAAAATAAATTTGAGAGAAATTGGAGAAATTTTCAAGAAAGTTTTCACAGTTAAAGCATATAGATATCAAACATGTGCAACATTTTCACTAACTATAAAAATATAGAGATTAGAAATGCTCATGTAGGTTCTGCAAATTGATGAATGATCGATGAAATCCATTTGCGTGCTTATGAGATCTTTTGAACTGTGCTCAATGAATGAGTTGTACGATGTGAGTAGGATGAAAGTGCGGCTTCTTGAAGGCTATCTCATCTGACTGAATATGGTCAGTAGGTTCTATCTTTTGCCTTTTCTTCATAGAGCTCTTCTGTAAAGCATATCTCAACTTCAATGATGGAACATGAAGGCATTATTCCTCAAATTTGATAGTTTCTCCTTGTAGTGCATCAAGGAATATCCTGGTACAAAATGAAATCTCCTGCTACAAATTGAAAACTTTTTTGCAAGAGAGAAATGTGTTATTTCGTACCAAATGTAATTCTATAGTTATACCTCTACCATGGCATTACATGGTATCTCAATTGCTAATTTACACACCGCCTCATGGCTTGTGCAACCAGCTATCAAAATATCCCTTTCTGTATAATTTTTCCAAATTAAGATAGTGAAAGGAAAGTATAAGATATTTTCAAATTTAAGATTAACTCATCATCAAAACTAATAAAGATAGTGAATTCACTTAAAAGAATTTCTTCAAATAAAGGAGATGAGCTTTTAAGATAGAAAACACAGGTAAAGGTGAAACTCCCCCTTAATGAATGCATGACTAAGAATATAAAGCACCTTTAATGATACCAAATAATAATATGACACCAAATGTTATGATGTTTGGAGTTATCCTGCTCCAGAGGACACAACATGGTATCTTAGAATCTAAAACTTTCAAGTTCACTTAGGCGGATTTGAAATTGGTATGAAGAAATCACTTATGCTTTCTATGATGATAAAAGAGTTTAAAGCATAAGGATTATTTTAAAAAAAAAAAGTGTGCTCAGGCTAAATTTCATAAAATAATATGGAATGAGTGAAATCAAGTTAGCCTAACATGATTATGATTTATGCATATTACAATACCTCACTTAAGTAATATCGTAATTACTTAAGTCATAATCATTTGTAATCCATAGATGCATTACTGCTGGCTAGCCACTATTTGATGATGTGATTAATACTGAGGCTCTCCCAGAATAGATGCATAAGTCTTGAAGCTTTGATTGATCAATTCATAGAGTTGTCACGAGACTGCCTCACGAATCATTTGAATGATTCGTTATCATTTTCATAGTCATTGAGTTATTTTGCAAGTGATCCCTCTCTGTTTATCTCTGTTTTTCGGCACGAGTACATGGGATCCTGCAAAACAAAATACATACTCTTTGGTACTCAATTTTTCTTGCGTCCACTCAAGATTAGACATAACAACTCTTATGCTCTTATAATTTAACCATATGATATTTGAGCAAAGAGCAATCAGAGATCAAATCATAATTTTACCCAATCAAATAAGTTCAAGCCAATGAATCATGGGTAACAATTAATTGATGCCAAGAATGTAATTTCTCAATGACAATTTGTAAATACACTTTATGAAGAAAAGATGTCATTGATACAAATGCATATAAATTTAATCAAAGAGTATAGGAAAAAAAAATTTATCCATTAAACTGATCTAGCTCGAGTTAAACTATATGCACTCAAGTCTGTGAAGTTTAAAAGATTCACTCGAGTCAAATCATATGCACTCAAGTCGGTTTCCTTTGAAAAATAAATCTTTCACAAAGTTCCACTCGAGTCAACCAACACTAACTCGAGTCGGAGTATTTCATAAAATATTTTCCAAAGTCTTTTAACTCGAGTCACCAAAGTGTAACTCGAGTCGGTCCACGATACAAGCACATTTTTGATGAGTTTTAAAAACACTTGACTCGAGTTATGAAACCGAAACTCGAGTCAATTTGTCAGCAAATGTGACAGAAGCTTTCTGATTCAAGTTTGATCAAGTTAAAAACAATTTTTACTTGAATCATTAACCACATTTTTGAAACATGTTTAAAATCGATGCTCACTCTAAACATGGTGGAATTCAACATGTTAAAGAATATATCGGGATGTATCGAATGCTTCAAGATTAAGAGAACATGTGGAACAATGAAGTTTACATGTTGAAGAATTTTCTCAAAAGCAAAAGTCATAAGGAAACCGAATTAGCCAAAAAGCCTAAGTAGGATAGAAAAATATACGCATAATGACTTTGCTATTAACCAAGAAATAATCTTGCCTTTTAGAAATGAGTGTTAAAATATATGAACATTCAAGGCAAGAATTTGGATATAGTTACTCAAAAATGGATGAAGACAAAGATGATATATTTGAGTAAATGACTACTAGGATTCATGGATAATGAAGCACACATACTTATTAGTCCAAATGACTAAAGTTCCAGAATATCATCCTAGAAAGTTGAAAAATGGTCAGTGCATTAACATTCAATGCACTAATGAACATTCAAAAAGCTTGGAATAACTTGGCCAATAAGAATTTATGCAGTAGGCATAACACTCACAAATTGAATTCTTTTATAAGAGATAAGCTTGAAACTCATATATGATCAACTTATTAGACATGAGGTCTAACTTGTTAGAGAATAAAGAATTAGGTGTCAAGCTTCACATTGAATACCAAAGATCAATATGTGAATGATGGGGAAAATTCTACCAAACAGATTTGAAGCATATCCAACATTCAAAAGTATATGATAATATTTGCTCCCAATATTGAAGCACCATTTGAATGTAATCAAAGTATGAATATTTTTCAAAACATCCGTATGCATTTTTATAGAACAGAGTGAATTGAAGTCCAAACAAATTCTAAAATTGTGCATTTCAAAAACAAACTCAGAAGGTAATGCACAAATTCACTTTCGGTCCATTTAGCAATCTGAAAACATTTTGAAAAACATAAATGATCGATTGCTAAAGGAATGCAATAATGGACAAGTATTCATTACCCACATATGTAATTCACGTAAATACAAGATAGGATAAGAATTAGATATCACCGTAATTCCTCTTGTCCTTGTAGTCGCTTGATTCGTTAAAATGAATTGATGTAGATATATCTTTTTTCATCGTTCACCATAATCTTCAAGCATAGCTTGTTTATCTTCCTCAAGACTTGAATTATTTCTCTATGTTGCATTCTTGAGAAGCTTTCTTTGATCCTATAGAGACATATAAACTTTTTTCTCTCATGGTATCCAACCATGCTTGGATCCATTAATTGTTAAGCTTGTAGGAATCATAACAGAATTCATATGCTCTTATGAGAATAATCAAATTAGAACAATTGAGCATAATGAATTAAGCATGGCTCTATGCATAAAAGAGATATGTTCTTTTCAAATCATTATGTATGCATAAAGAATTAAACTATTGAACATTGCAATCCCTTTATAAATTTATAAAGTGGATTTTTATGGGATGTGAAAAATCAGTTTCAAACTAGTTTGCAATGCTCATTCCTAAGGTTACAAAATATAAAACCTCAATGAATATTTTAGATAATAGCATAGGAGGTTTTAGGATACCTTTACCTTAGGTACTTGGAAGATTTGCTTTGCTTACCCATTGATTCTTCATATATTTTCTTATAGGTGTCGGCAAAGCTCTCTCAGAAGATATAGACTTCAAGAATCTTCTATTTGATACTTGAGAGAATCTCCTCTTCATGTTCTCCTCAAGCTAATTGAATGGTACTCTATGGTAGTCCATTCTTGAGACGGAATGTATTCTTCTTACAGGTGTCCATAGCTTCTGATAATTTGACTTTGTAATTCTGGCAATGGGTGCCCCGAGAGTTCTCCTATTTGATATAGACACTATGCTCCCTTTCATTGGTGCATGAGAAACTCTTGGCTTCTTCATCGTACCCTAATGTCCATTGCTTTTCAAATCATCCTGCACATATAGAGCACTAGATGGACATTTTGGTACCTACTTATACTTGGGTCCTTGATTGTTAGTATTGGACCTTGCTTGTCCTTTAGGAACCCAAACAAAATAATTTTTCACATTAGAATTTCTCCTAATATAGCATATGTGAGAAATATGACCAGATTTACCACAATAATTGCAAACTATATGATGATGTGCATTATGAAATTTTATGCAAGTATTGTGACGGTCATTAGAGTGAAAATTCAAATAAGTTTCATTCGAATATTCTTTCTTCCCAAATGGTTTTCCAAAGATGATTTAAAAAAAAATTGCTTTTCAAAATAGACTCAATAATCGGTTGAAAGACAATTTTATGCAAATGTTCAAAATCATTTTTCTTAACTACACAAGAAGAATTGGAACTTTTTACTATAACAACATCTTGAGCTTCAGATAAACATTCATCATAATCGTGTATCATTAGCTCTTCTCGGGAATCCTCATTCTCTTGTTCTTTCGTGTTGACTGGATCATAGAAGTGTTCTCTGATTTCACTTCTTCATTCTCCACTTCCAATTGTTCATCAATTATGGATACGTAGCTTATAGTTTCAGATGAACTGTCAACACCTTCAACTTCAATATGTTTGTTAGAAGCATATATAGAATCAAGAGTATCCCAAATTTCTTTAGCACTAGAGCAAAACTTGATTTTCTGAAAATCATTTTCGGTTAAAGCACAACGAAGGATTTTCATTGCTCTAATGTTCAACGAACACATTTTGTTTTCCTTTTCTGTCAAATCCTTTCTTGGTTTGAAATCAAAGACATTTATAAAAACATTCCACATATCAAAATCAAAACATTTTATAAACGATGTCATTCTAGCTTTCTAGAATAAAAAATCAATATCTTTGAAAAACGGTGGAACTGTATAATCGAAACCTTCCGAAAACAAGCAACACCCAAAATCAGCCATCAAAAACTCTTGAGACGGTTAAGTCCTTTAAACAAGAGACCTGCTTTGATACCAAATGTTAGACCTGGCTGTCACCCAAGAGGGGGGGTGAATTGGGTGTCTGATAAAACTTATTGTCTTTGAAAATCTTTTCACAATTTACTGAAAGTAGTTTGTATGACAGTAATGATTTATAAAGCAATAAACAGTCAATCAAATATGTATGTTGGGAATATAAGAGATAAGGGAAGAGAATATGCAAACAGAGATTTATAGTGGTTCGGCCAATCCTTGACCTACGTCCAGTTCCCAAGCTTCACTTGAGATTTTCAATCCACTATCTTCTTTCAACTTGATTACACGCTCTATACTTGAAGTAATCCTCTCACTAGGATTCACTCCCCCTTATAAGCTGTAATTAATACACCCACTTGATTACACACTCTACACTCGAAGTAACCCTCTCACTAGGATTCACTTCCCTTACAAGCTGTAATAAATACAATGGGTTTCCCACTCAAGATCACCCAATCTTGAGTATCATTCGAGATAAAATGGTAAATGATTACAATGAATCTTCTCACTCGAAGTAAATGAATAAACACCGAAGTATAATACAAATCATTTCACTCTCTATGATAAGCTATGTAGGCATTGATAACAGAGAGCGTATGAGATAGATGTTGAATTTAGAATATCAGCATTTCGACAGTGCAAGCTCTTCTCGTGGTCTTCTCCATTTTGAATGGTTCTCCTTTCATAGTTAGTGAAGAACACTGAGCAATTCTTCCAGGTTTGAATCTGATCGTTGTGAGCGTATATGACCGTTGGAACTATTCGACCGTTGGAGAAATATTACCGTTGAAGCTTCTTACGTAATCATCTGCTTTTTGATAATCTGATGTTAATCCTTTGTTTGATCATCTGAAAACTTCCTAACAAACATGATTAATAGCATTGAGAAGTATAGCAAGTAGAAATCAATTGATAACAATCATTTCTGAAATCTCGGATGTTGCTGCTGCTAAGCTCTACTTTCTGACTCGAGTTGTATTTCCTTGGCTCGAGTCTCTACCTTATACAGAAGCTTTTGGAGTTTGAAGAAACCACAATAGGCTTGAGTCAAATGGAGCTATGGCTCGAGTTTAGCCTTAGACTCAAGTTGGTATTTGAAGACTCGAGTTAGCACGTCAGATTTGCTCTTCATCAGGCTGCTCTGGCTTGACTTGACTTGAGTTCAAGACTCTTGGCTCGAGTTAAAAACTCTTCTCAAAATGCCTAACTCTATGCCTTGCTTTGCCTCGAGGTTGACAAAGCCTTGGCTCGAGGTAAGATCCCATCAAACTTGGTTGCTTCCAAAATTTGTGAAATACTTGTTGAGTCTACATGCATATGGAATTGGTTTCACTTCATTTGGTTCTGTATAGTGTGAGCTATATCAAGAAAACAAAGCCTATGCTGAAATGAATCGAGAATGTCGAGTGTCAACTTTCGAAGGCCATAACTCCCTGGTATGAACTTATTTTTGGCTGGTTCAAATCTTGATGGAACGAATTTGGAGTCTAATTTCATATGCCACAATTTCAGCGCAATTGGATTTGTAGTTTGTGAGATATACCCAAAATACTGAAGCTTCGTCGATGTGTGGTGTGAATTAATGGTCCAACTTGTGGAATTCATAGTTCTATCATCTGAACTCCTTTTGGCTTGAATTTTATATACACATGACACATTGGGAGTCTATTTTCATATGCAACTAGTTTCACCTCAATCCAATATTTGGTTTGGGAGATATCATCAAATTACCAGACCTCGCCCAAGCTGAACGTGAAACATAGTAGAACAAAGGTGCTGAAAAGCACTATTGGCTCGAGCCAATAGTGTATGGCTCGAGTTTTGAGCCAGACTCGAGTCTATGAACTCCTAGATCGAGTCAACTCCCATCAGATGTGCAAAATACTGTAGAAAAAAGTTCGAACTCGAGTTAAGACCCCCTGGCTCGAGTTAGTTCATCCCAAAGCTTGATTTTGCTTATTTTAACTCCGATTTGAGCCATTCCAACTTCCATATCATCATGGAGACTTCTAGAATCAATCTAAGAACTTGTATAATGATTTTCTCATTCCATTAAGCAAGTTGTTCTTTCTTTCTTCTTCTCTTGATCATTCTCCATAACTTAACTCTTTATTTCTTCTCTTCTCACTAGTTCAAAAAAGGGCTTTAAGACCGCCTCATTTAGACCGAACATTGGACGCACCGGTCTTAAAGGTATGACCGGTGGCAGTTTAGTAAATATAAAGAATTTCTTATGTATGACCGGTGGCAGTATTGTAAATATAAAGAACTTCTTATGTATGACCAATGGCGGTTTTGTAAATATAAAGAACTTCTTATACCAGATCATTTTTTCATACGTCATAAATATATTATTAAGACCCGTTAAAAAACAACCCGGTCTTAAAAATGTTATTAAAAAAATATTCAAATATCAATTACTTTATGGAGAAATCTCACACAACCGGACTAATATTTTATGCGGTCCAAAATAATAAGGAAAAATTTAAATATAAAGGTAATAAAGTTTTAAGACCGAACATATATAAAAGCCGGTCTTAAAAGTTATTCTTTTAAGACCGGACATAAAATGCGGCCGGTATAAAATATAGAAAAAGATTGCGGATAAAAAATTAATTACTTTTAAGACCGGACTTTAATATATCCGGTCTTGAATATTAATTATTAAGACCGTCTATATTTTCATCCGGTCTTAAAAATGAACCGCCAAATAAACATTTCTTCGCGCGAAAGCTTTTGTTACTATCACTGAAGAACCTCTGTTCACGTTGCGAAACCCTTCCTGTTGCATTACCTCTCTTCTTGTCTCGAAAATGAACAAGTGAAAACAATTCTATTCCTGTTCGGGAACGCCGATTCTTCTTTGTGGATCGTGTGAGTCAGAACGAAGCCTCTTCATCTCACAATAAGCCTCGTAACCGCCCTGCACGTCGTGGTAGAAGAGGCACAAAAATGATGGATGTAACCCTAAGTCGGACTTCTAGCTCAAGGCTAGAGATTCAGTTTGATGAAAAGTTGGAACCTTTCGGTCCCAAGAAATCCAAATATACTAGTTTTTTTTGCTATCTAGTACGCATCAAGGTTAGCATCTTGACAGATGAGTGGAAAAAAGTGGACGTTTGCATGGTAAAGGATCCTATTTGGGACACTATCCGGCTTACATACATTGTCCCTAACTGTTAGAAGTTGAAAGACAAGACATTGTCTTATTGTGCTGATCGGTGGAGGAAGTTTAAGACCTTTCTAGCTAACAAGTATATTTTTGCCGAGGTTCAACCTCAAGAAAATCCTTGGGAGAAGTACACATATATTGATGAACAAACTTGGCAACAATTTGTTCAGCTGCGGACCACTCCTGAAGCTCTGGTGAGTTTATATTTAGTTTTGTTTGCCCTTTTGTGTGCTTATTAACTTGTGCGGATATGTGAATGTTATTGTGTTCATCTAATCCTGTTAGTTAAATGGTTTGGTGTATGAATAGAAGTATACATTTCCTGCCTTTGTCTATGCAAGTCGATATGTAAACCACGAAAAGGTAAAATACTAAGAAGGTAATTAGGGAAATAATAATGGCATAAGAGTCAAGCCATTATTATAGTCTTAGTTACATTATAGTAAGGTAGTGGTTAGACATTCTTTGTTAGTTAGTTAGTATGTTAACGTGTAATGGTTTCGGTGCAAGCTGTTATTGGGGCTTAAGAGTCAAGCCTCTAACTATATATAAGAGGTTAGTCTAATATGTGTAGGAACAAGTTATAATGAATGAATGAATTGACTGAGTTGGCAGCATTTCTGCAACTCCCTTTCCTCTGTTTCTCCCAATTTCTTCTACCATTCTCCATCTTTCTTAAATAAAATGTTGAAACTTGATGAAGTGAATTTGACTAATGTTTGACCTTCATATGAAGCGAAGTTCTCTAATTTCTGTTAGACATCAATGGTGGAATTCATAATTAATAGTTTTTTTTTCAAATCGATTCACGAAAAGAAAGGAACAAGCACGGGAGATAGGGAGAAAGAATGATTGCCCGCATAGGGCTTCTCGCGGTGGATATGAAATGGCCGAAAAGAATTGATCGCGGCCAAGCGGAAGAGATTGGAAGATGAAGTCAAATCCAATCCTTCGCGATAGTTGATCGGCCATCTCCTATACGTCGCGAGGAGTTGTGGTTGCATATTCGACAAAAACCAAGCGGCGCCTACACGAGTGAACAAACTCGTGTAGTTGCTGAAAGAATTGTAAGTATCATTATTGTTATTTTTTAATTACTAAACATGTTTCATTACTAAGCTTCTCGTTATCTGTATCTTACAAGAAGATCTTAAAAAGAAAGAAGCAGAGGGATCTTTTGTGTCGGATGGGAGGAATGATATTCTGACCATTGCGACAGGAAAACCGGATCACGTGGGGCGTGTAATGGGGTTGAAGGATGGGTAGGCCTGAAGGAATACTTTGGTAAATCCAAACGCCACAAACAAAGTATGGTTACCCGGGAGGAGATGGAACAGACGCTGGCCAAAATAACTGATGAAGAAGCGGCTAAAGAAGCAATGTTTCAATCCCAGATGGAACAGACGCTGGCCAAATTCAGTGAGGAAGCAGCGGCTAAAGAAGCAATGTTTCAATCCCATATGAGCTAGATGAAAGAGGAAATGAATCGGATGAGGCGCTTTTGAGCTCTCGTCCGTAGAGAACGGTGTTCCCGCACATTCACACTGCGGTGCATGCGGCATAGCACTAGGGGGAGCTGCATTGTTGGACAGTCAGAGCAACCTCCTCCTCAAGTTTCATCCCCTGGTCAAGCCGCATCCCCTCCTCCTCAAGTTCCATCCTCTGGTCAAGCTGCATGCCCTCCTCCTCAAGTTCCAGCCCCTCTTCAAGCTGCATCCCCTCCTCCTCAAGTTCCAAGGAAAAAATATCTGATTTGGCAAAAAAAAAATATTTTTCAGATAAATCGTGGCCTGTCCAAGAAGTAGTAGGCGTCCCTCATCCTGAAGATGTTTACCTTGACAATATAGATGTAATGTCCCTGTTGATTCCTGGACAGGAGATTAGTAATCCAATCATTCAACTGTTTATGAAGTAAGTATCTGATTGTATGAGTACATAATTTAAATGCATCGTTTAGACACATATACATATATACTAATTCCCTGATCGATGTCATTATTGTAGGTTCATGTAGCAAGAATTGGCCAAACAGGGCAGAATAAATGCTTTTGGATTCTTGTCCCCAGTCTATGCAAGCACAACATCCTTGGACTTGAGACAAGAATACATGTCAAAGAGGTGTGTGAAGTGATAAGAAAGGTGTATGTGTTTCCATACTTCCACAGGTACATATCACAATCCTTGTATGCAATTTACTTAATATAATTCTGCTACATATATCACTGAGTACTTTACTGCTGTGAATTTTCAGCCGCCACTGACAGTTGGTCCTCATGTGCATGAAGGATCATAAAGTTATCTTCTTATGCTTCACTCACAATGAGCCAGAGCCAATATTGAGGCAGAGCGTCAACAAGTAAGCATGTCATTTTGATTCTCTTGTCTGAAATCTCTACTGTGAATTTTCAGTGAACATTATTGATAAATTTGTGATTTTGATGATAGTGCAATGATGACCTTCCAAGTCGAGGTAAACAAAAAGCGTGGGTCTCAGGCCACTTATCCTAAATGGTTAGGACCAGAGGTTAGTACATATTTGGACACTGGCGCACTGCCTTGTGAACTTGGTCAGTAAGCTATATATGCTAGCTCTAATATATATTTCTTGTTCGTTTTAGACCCATCGGCAACCAACCGGGTCCAACTTATGTAGCCTGTACGTCATGAAACACATGTATGATGTTATCAGGAGAAGAACGACAAAATTGTTCTCAAAGGTAAATGTATTTGATTTTACATATTGTGGCTGAATTCGGTTTACGGCTTCATGTTACATATGAAATATGCACGCAAGTTAATTCGGTTTACGTCTTTGATTACGATGTTTGCCGGACTGCTCCCTTTCCCGATGATGAAGTGGAGCACATACGCAATTTGTTTTGTGAATATCTATATGAACTAATTAATTCCTAAATTCATTTGTAAAATATACGCACAATGTGTAATTCAATAATAAATTTGTATATTTTTCGAAATTCGTTCGTTCATTCTAGATATTTAGTGCTTGAAATTTGAGGTACAGGATGTTGTAAATGAGAAAAAAGAGACTATCTGAAAGTCCGGTGCTAAAAGTCTTTGTTTATTTAACTAAAAATATGGCGAGACCTTTAGGACTGCAAAATTATTAAACCTCCGGTGCTAAAAGTCTTCGTCTATATTAAAAAAAAAACTATATCTACACTTTTAGGATCAGACGTAATTATTTGTCCGGTCTTAAAAGTCTTCTAAAAATTTGCTAGACTTTTAGGACTACATCTTTATGGCACGACCGGTCCTAAAAGTCTACATTTAATTAATTTAAAAATATGTCTAGACGTTAAGACCGTAAATTTGTTAAATAACCGCTCCTAAAAGTCCATCTTCTTCGTTTATTTTTAAAAATATGGTGAGACGTTTAGGACCGGATATTTATTAAACCTCCGGTGCTAAAAGTCTTCGTTTATTTCTAAAAAAACTATGGCTAGACTTTTAGGACCGCATATGACTTATACATCCAGTCCTAAAAGTCTTCTAAAAATTCGCTAGACTTTTAGGACCGAATGTTTATATTTTTTCCGGTCCTAAATGTCTACATTTAATTAACAAAAAAATATGTCTAGAATTTTAAGACCGTCATTGTTTTATATCTCCGCTCCTAAAAGTTCGGTCATAAAAATATTTTTTAAAAATATGGCTTAACCTTTAGGACTGTGTATATATTTGTTTCCTCTTAATAGTTTTTGACTCGGTTTTCAGACAACCGAGGTTCTGGCATTCTGCTCAAGCTAGATCCCTTATTGTTGTCGATGTTACCTCTCTTGATGTTGAGCAGCATTATCGGTTTCCTTTTTCGTTGTCTCTTTTCTTTTTATCGAAAAATAAGGAAGATGCGAAAGAAACTGAAAATATTCAACTCGGTCGAGGTAACACCGACGACAACGATGGTCCAACCTTGACAAGAATAGTCATTTGGTTTGTTTTTATTCGAATAAGGTAAACGATCCTTTTTTTGTTTTTTGTATGTTCTTAACTGTATTGTGGGAACTTGTTAATGTTGATTTACACGAGGACAATGTTTTGTTTGTTTCCTTTTTTGTTGGAAAAAGAAAGAAGATAATTAAAAGGACATGGCTATCGAATATGGAAACAAAAGATATTTATATTATATTTTTTTCTACTGCCCCGTGAGGATCAGCAGCAGCAGCAGTATAGAAAAAAAACAAAAAACAAAATAAAAACATATACTCCCCACCATCGTTGTCGGAGGGGAGGGAGTCGTTGGAGAGGTCGGAGAGGTCGTCATCTGAAGGATGATTCTCAATGTCCTGGGCATCGAGATCTGCCTGCAGCTTTGTGTTGACGGCGTGATAGACTTGAAAAAGCTGGCCGCAACGTCGGTCTATATGATCGAGGCGGGCAGGGATGTGTTGAATCATCTGGTAGAGGGTCGGAGCAGGAGGCAACGGAGGTGGAAAACCTCGTGGTGGTGGACCAGCCATTACTATGGAAGTTACAGAAGTGATGGAGAAGAATGTGAAGGAAGTAAAGCAACAACGGGTTTAAATAGAGAACTCTGCCCGAAAATTGTGAAACGCCGGAAACAATAACGAGGAGACGCATAGTTCCTCAGAATACGAGGAGACGCCTATTTGGGAAGTTTATCTGGAAGTCGAAGAGATTCTGAATCATTCATTTGAACAGAGAATACGACTCGGGAACCTTTAATACCGAATATTGTAAAAGATATGTTCCTAAAAATAATTAGAAAAAATTATTACTTTAAAAAAATTGAGTTGAAAAAAAAAAGATTTCTAGGACCGGATATAAGGTAAAATGTCGATATTAAAAGTAATTGAACTGATTGAAAAAAATAAATAATAGACTTTTAGGACCGGATATATTTTAAAAGGTCGGTCTTAAAATCAATTGAATTTGAAAAAAATAATAGACTTTTAGGACCGGGTATACTATTAAAGTTCGGTCTTAAAATCAATTGAATTGAAAAAAAAAATTAAATAAAAGAGTTTTAGACCGCATATTTATTAACTCCTCATACCTCTCTGTCCTTAACTCCTTATTAAACTCCTCATACCTCGTAACTCAACATACCTCTCTGTCTTTAGTAACTCCTCACAATCGAAGGATGTGCTGAATAAAATAAAAACATATACTCCCCCCATCGTTGTCGGAGGGGAGGGAGTTGTTGGAGAGGTCGTCATCTGAAGGATGATTCTCAATGTCCTGGGCATCAAGAACCGCTTGTAGCTTTGTGTTGACGGCGTGATAGACTTGAAAAAGTTGGCCGCAGCGTCGGTCTATATGATCGAGGCGGGCCAGGATGTGCTGAATCATCTGGTAGAGGGTCGGATACGGAGGCAACGGAGGAGGAGGACCTCGTGGTGGTGGAGCAGCCATTACTGTGGATGTTTCAGAAGTGATGGAAAAGAATGTGAAGGAAGTAAAGCAACAACGGGTTTAAATAGAGAACGCTGCCCGAAAATTGTGAAACGCCAGAAACAATAACGAGGAGACGCATAGTTCCTCAGAATACGAGGAGACGCCTAGTTGGGAAGTTTATCTGGAAGTCGAAGAGATTCTGAATCATTCATTTGAACAGAGAATACGACTCGGGAACCTTTAATACCGGATATTGTAAAAGATCCGTTCTCAAAACTAATTAGAAAAAATTATTACTTTAAAAAAATTGAGTTGAAAAAAAAACAGATTTCTAGGACCGGATATAAGATAAAATGTCGGTCTTAAAAGTAAATGAATTGATTGAAAAAAAAATAGACTTTTAGGATCGGATATATTTTAAAAGGTCGGTCTTAAAATCAATTGAATTGGAAAAAAAATAATAGACTTTTAGGACAGGGTATATTATTAAAGTTCCGTCTTAAAATCAATTGAATTGAAAAAATTAAATAAAAGAATTTTAGACCGCATATTTATTAATTCCTCATACCTCTCTGTCCTTAACAACTTATTAAACTCCTCATACCTCGTAACTCAACATACCTCTCTCTCTTTAGTAACTCCTCACAATCTGAAGGATGTGCAGAATAAAATAAAAATATCTACTCCCCCCATCGTTGTCGGAGGGGAGGGAGTCGTTGGAGAGGTCATCATCTGAAGGATGATTCTCAATGTCCTGGGCATCGAGAACCGCCTGCAGCTTTGTGTTGACGGCGTGATAGACTTGAAAAAGCTGGCCACAACGTCGGTCTATATGATCGAGGCGGGCCAGGATGTGCTGAATCATCTGGTAGAGGGTCGGAGCCGGAGGCAATGGAGGAGGAGGACCTCGTGGTGGTGGAGCAGCCATTACTGTGGATGTTTCAGAAGTGATGGAGAAGAATGTGAAGGAAGTAAAGTAACACCGGGTTTAAATAGAGAACCCTGCCCGAAAATTGTGAAACGGCGGAAACAATAACGAGGAAACGCATAGTTCCTCAGAATACGAGGAGACGCCTAGTTGGGAAGTTTATCTGGAAGTCGAAGAGATTCGAATCATTCATTTGAACGGAGAATACAACTCGGGAACCTTTGATACCGGATATTGTAAAAGATCAATCTTAAAACTAATTAGAAAAAATATTACTTTAAAAAAATTGAGTTGAAAAAAAAAAGATTTCTAGGACCGGATATAAGATAAAATGTCGGTCTTAAAAGTAATTGAATTGATTGAAAAAATAAATAATAGACTTTTAGGACCGGATATATTTTAAAAGGTCGGTCTTAAAATCAATTGAATTGGAAAAAAATAATAGACTTTTAGGTCGGGTATATTATTAAAGTTCGGTCTTAAAATCAATTGAATTGAAAAACATTAAATAAAAGAATTTTAGACCGCATATTTATTAACTCCTCATACCTCTCTGTCCTTAACTCTTTATTAAACTCCTCATACCTCGTGACTCAACATACCTCTATGTCTTTAGTAACTCCTCACAATCTGAAGGATGTGCTGAATAAAATAAAAACATCTACTCCCCCCCATCGTTGTCGGAGGGGAGGGAGTCGTTGGAGAGGTCGTCATCTGAAGGATGATTCTCAATGTCCTGGGCATCGAGAACCGCCTACAGCTTTGTGTTGACGGCGTGATAGACTTGAAAAAGCTGGCCGCAGCGTCGATCTATATGATCGAGGCGGGCCAGGATGTGCTGAATCATCTGGTAGAGGGTCGGAGCCGGAGGTAACGGAGGAGGAGGACCTCGTGGTGGTGGAGCAGCCATTACTGTGGATGTTTCAGAAGTGATGGAGAAGAATGTAAAGGAAATAAAGTAACATCGGGTTTAAATAGAGAACCTTGCTCGAAAATTGTGAAACGCCGGAAACAATAACGAGGAGACGCATAGTTCCTCAGAATACGAGGAGACGCCTAGTTGCGAAGTTTATCGGAAGTCGAAGAGATTCGAATCATTCATTTGAACAGGAATACGACTCGGGAACCTTTAATACCGGATTTTGTAAAAGATCCGTTCTTAAAACTAATTAGAAAAATTTATTCCTTTAAAAAAATTGAGTTGAAAAAAAAATTCTAGGACCGGATATAAGATAAAATGTCGGTCTTAAAAGTAATTGAATTGATTGAAAAAATAAATAATAGACTTTTAGGACCAGATATATTTTAAAAGGTCGGTCTTAAAATCAATTGAATTGGAAAAAAATAATAGAATTTTAGGACCGGGTATATTATTAAAGTTCGGTCTTAAAATCAATTGAATTGAAAAAAATTAAATAAAAGAATTTTAGACCGCATATTTATTAACTCCTCATACCTCTCTTAACTCCTTAACTCCTTATTAAACTCCTCATACCTCGTAACTCAACATACCTCTTTGTCTTTAGTAACTCCTCACAATCTCGTAACTCCACACTACGTGGCTCTCTGCCCCAACTGCTCAACCTATGGTTAGATACAAGAGAACCGCTCGTAGGGGTGCTCTTAGTTCTGATGCTCGTGCCTTCCGTAGATCATTATACGATGCGCCTCCTCCATGAAGAGTGCGTTCTATTGTGACAGAAGAGTCTCGGGTCGTTGGACCCATTGTTATTTCGGATGATGAAGAGGTTGTTTGCCCCCCTTCGCCTTCGGACCATGAAGAGGTTCCCGCTCCCCTCTCCAACTAGTTGGCCCCGGTGCGCCTACCGCTGACCCCTATCCTCTTTCCTCTAATGATGCATTGAGACTGATGCGAATAAGGCAAGAACTTGCTGATATCCGACGGGAATTTAATGCTTTTCACGCCGATATCGCCAAGGATGTTTAGTCAGATTCTTGTTTTTTATAATTTTCTGCTTGTTTTTCTTTTTTTTTCTTGTGTGCGTGCATATTCACCAGTAATGTATGAATCATTAAGAACTAAGCTTGTGTCTTTTTTTGTTCATATTCTCCAGTAATTAAAGAAGCTTATTCTCCAGTTTTTATTTAATTTTTATTCATTCAGTTGCTACTACGCTCGCCAAAGCCAATCTTTTTTTTTTTAAATGAGGACTTTTAGGACCGGATGTTTCATAAGACTCCGGTCTTAAAATTAAATGAAAAATAAAAAATTAAGACTGGAGTCTTTTAACCCTTCGGTCCTAAAAATTTAATTATATATTTACGACCGGCTACTTAATAAATAACCGGTTTAATAAAATCCAAATTAATAAAACATGTCTCTGTCGTGCGGAATATTGAATTTCCCTCTCTGAACTTCTCTTCTCACGCCAAAAGTGATTACTCGGGTTTTGTCTCCAGTGTTTTTGTGTTGCTTCGTCGACTGCTTCGCGTTGCTCTCTCGACAATCACTTTCTGGTTCGTTAGCTAAACGTCTATAGACCAAGCTATAAGAGGTGTTTCGGTTATAGAACTTTATGGTTTTTTGGGTTGAATGAAATCGATGAAATGTTCTTGTGGGTTTCTCTGTTGTTAATGAATATTGTATTTTGAAGACTATATTTGCGCTTTAGACCTACCCAACTGACCATAAATGTTTTTAGGTTACTCTTGCTGTCTGCAACATCAATGTTCGTGGCGGGAGAAGAAAGACTCCTCAAACGCATTTGAATTTATATGCTACAGGTGAGTCCACAAGACCTTCACACGATGCATTTAATTTCCTCGTCATGCTTTAATTTTTCTCCTTGGATTCACTGTGATACATTTATGACCAAAATTGTTTCTTCGTTATGCATGTAATGGGCAAGTTTCTCTGTAAAAAAAATGACATAGCCGACATTGAGCATAAATATGAATTTGGTGTTGCCTTATTTTATATCCGTGTCATAAATATGAATTCTACTATGGATCACGGTTGGATAACTGCGTTACGGCTGAGTGTTGAATATCAGAATGGGATGAGGGACTTTATAGAATTTTCTAAACAAAATGCCCATGATGATAGTGAGAAGTTTTATTGCCCTTGTGTAAAATGTTTGAATGAGAGTCGACTAAGTTCTGAAGTTATCCACACACATTTAATTTGTGAAGGATTTTGTAAGACTTATACAGTATGGGTATGGCATGGTGAAAAAATAACAAGTGGGTCTCAACATAAGGAAGTGGCCTTTGATGATAATGATACGGATATGGATGATCACATAGAGGACATTATTCGTGATGTAGGAGAAGAAGCTTTTCATCAATCACATGCATATGGTAATATGTGCAGTGATGCAGAGACCCCGCTATACCCTGGTTGTAAAAAATACCAATTGTTGAACGCTGTATTGAAATTGGTAAGCTTGAAGGCACGTCATGGATGGAGCGACAAGAGTTTTTCTGAAATGCTTGAGGCTTTTAAGGACATGCTTCCGGATGATAATGTGTTGCCGCATCGATACTATGATGCTAAGAAAATACTCTGTCCACTGGGGATGGAGTACAAAAAGATCCATGCATGCCCGAATGATTGCGTATTGTATAGAAAAGAGTTTGAAGAGAAGCTGAATTGTCCGATATGTGAAACCTCAGGTACAAGTCAAATAAGGGGCCTGCAAAAAGTGTTGTGGTATCTTCCAATCATACCAAGGTTCAAGCTGTTGTTTGCGAATGAAAATGATGCAAAAAATATGAGGTGGCATGCGAGATGAGAGGATTTCGATGGAAAGCTTCGACATCCGGCCGATTCTTCTCAATGGAAGAAAATCGATCATTTATTTCCGAACTTCGGTGAAGAACCTAGGAACCTTAGGCTTGCCCTTAGCACGGATGGCATGAATCCATATGGAAGCCTTAGCAGCATACATAGTTCATGGCCTGTGCTCCTGATTATTTACAACTTATCTCCAATGTTATGCATGAAACGAAAGTACATCATGCTGTCTATGTTGATTTCGGACCAAAACAACCCGGAAATGACATTGATGTTTACCTTCAGCCCTTGATCGAAGACTTGAAGGAGTTGTGGGAAGAAGGTGTCGATGTTTTTGACTCTTTCAAGAAGGATGTGTTTAAACTGTGAGCCATGATATCTTGTACTATAAACGACTTCTCAGCATATGGGAACTTGTCAAGGTATAGTGTAAAAGGCCATAAAGCATGTTCAGTTTGTGAAGAAGGCACACGCTACCATCAACTTCAACATGGAAGAAAGACGGTTTATCTTGTACATAGGAGATTTCTTAGACGGGGCCACCCATATCATCGATTAAAGAAAGCCTTTTTTGGTGGCCAGGAGTATGAAGATGCTCCAGTGGCATTGACTGGGGAGCAAGTTCATGAAAAGATGAAAAATATCAGTGTCATCTTCGGTAAGACTGCAAAGAGTAGAAAAGAAACAAATATATGCAAAAAGAGATTTGTATTCTTCGATCTTCCATATTGGCGCAATCTTGATGTGAGACACTGTATTGATGTCATGCACGTGGAGAAAAACGTATGTTATAGTATTGTTGGCACGCTTCTCAACATACAAGGTAGTTCCAAGGATGGTGTGAAGGCAAGATTGGATTTCCAAGTAATGGGAATACGCGAAGACTTGCATCCAAGGCCATACGGGAAGAGAACTTATTGTCCCCCGGCTTCTTATACTTTGTCTAAGGATGAGAAACGAAGTTTTTGTGAGTGTTTACATGGCATAAAAGTTCCCTCGGGGTATTCTTCAAATTTTAAGAGGCTTGTATCGATGAAGGACTTCAAATTAGTAGGCCAAAAGTCTCATGATTGTCATGTCTTGATGCAACAGCTACTCCCAATAGCTATTCGAGGCATCCCCGGATATGATCTTTGGGTCGTTTTGACTAGACTTTGTGTCTTCTTCAATGCAGTTTGTAGTAAAGTTTTTGAGATTGAAAAGTTGGATGAATTGGAGAATGAAGGATATCTTATCTTGTGCCACCTTGACAAGCTTTTTCTTCCTACCTTTTTTGACATCATGGTTCATCTAATTGTTCATCTAGTGAGGGAGATAAAGTTGTGCGGACCTATCCATTTATGGTGGATGTACCCAATTGAAAGATCTATGAAATTCCTAAAAGGGTACGTGAAGAATGCATACCAGCCAGAAGCATCACTTGTTCAAAAATATGTTTCTGAAGAAGCCATGGAATTTTGTCAAAATTATTTGGCCAAAGTAAGACATATTGGGCTTCCAAAACGTCAGCATGCTGAAGGGGGTAGACGAGGGGCTTCGGTAAAGAGTGTGGATCTTGATGAATTGTCACAAGTCCACTTATACATCTTGAATAATGTTGATGAAGTTCAAGCCATCATAGCTGCACATAAAGAAGTTGTAAGGAAAGAAAATCATCGAATGACTGAACAAATGTTGATTAGGGAGCATAACAGAACTTTTGCAAACTGGTTCATGTTAGTTCTCTATGTGTTTTGATGATAACTGACAATTGTAAATGCAATTAAAATGAGTTTTTGATAAGTTGAAAAACTTACTGTCAAGTGAATACTCGAGTATTGGTTTCAATACTCAAGTATTGAGTTGACAGTGAATGGTGCATGTTTTGCAAAATGCTCAATACTCAAGTATTGGTTTCAATACTCAAGTATTGAGTTGACAAAGAATGGCTTGTTTCCACAAAGTCACTCAATACTCAAGTATTGGTCTCAATACTCAAGTATTGGTGTTACAGAGAGCCTTCCAAGTTTTTCACTATAAGTCAATACTCAAGTATTGGTTTCAATACTCAAGTATTGATCTTACAGAAACTCTTTCGCTGAAATACAAAATTATCAATACTCAAGTATCCATATGGATACTCAAGTATTGGTCATACAGAAAATCATTAAAGTATTCAACATGTGAATACTCGAGTATTGGACAAAATACGAAAGGTTTCAAAGTTTTTCACATGTTTATCAATACTCAAGTAATGAAATGAATACTCAAGTATTGGAATGACAGAGACTTCACAAAAATTGAAAATAGTTCAATACTCAAGTATTGATATTATTACTCGAGTATTGACCAGACAAAAAGTTTCACTATTTCCAAGTGATTTGAATACTCAAGTATTGACTTGGAAAAGATCTCACAAAGTTTTCAAATAGTTCAATACTCAAGTATTGGTTTGAATACTCGAGTATTGGCCATACAGAAAGGTTTTCTATTTCCAAGTGATTTGAATACTCAAGTATTGAGACGAATACTCAAGTATTGACTTGGAAAAGTTTTCACAAAGTTTTCAAACAGTTCAATACTCAAGTATTGAGTTGAATACTCGAGTATTGGGCATACAGAGAGCTTGGCTCTTTTTCAAATGTTTTGAAAACTCAAGTATTGATTTGAATACTCAAGTATTGAAGTTTTGGACTTAAACTTATTTTCACATAAAAAGTTCAATACTCAAGTATTGGTTTCAATACTCAAGTATTCACATTAATGCACAGTGCAATACTCAAGTATTGAAGAACATACTCAAGTATTGGTCGCGAATTTTGAAAATCACATTGAACGAATTTGTGAAAACACCTTTGCTTGATCTCAATACTTGTCATTATTATTCTCTGATATTCCCAGCTATGTTTAAACACTTTGTTAGTGAATTTCAGCTTGTTTAGAGGAGATTAAATGAAGAGTTAAAGCAAAAGCAAAAAGCCGTCAGAACATTAAATGCTAAACCCAGAAAGTTGCATACTTTTGGGAAATCCTTCTGCACACGCTTACAAAAGATTAATGCCTACCTATCACATCCAAGAAATGCTATTCCAACGGATTTATTTACTAGAAGTCAACTCTAAACTTCGCCCAAATGGATTAAGTGAAGAGTAGAGAGAAGAAGACCAAAACTGAAGGAACCTTGGTTAATGTTACCAACGGTTATATGAAGGATTACAACGGTCATTTAATGCACTCTCAGTATAAATAGAGCTGCATCCAATTCCTCTCAACAACCAAGACTATAGAAAACGAAAATCATTCAAGTTTCCAACTACTCTTGAGTTTTCTTGTATAAAGTATCTGTTGATACATTAAGCTTCAGTGTTTATCATTATCTACTCTTAGAGAGAGTTTATTGATTGTAAATCATTTATTGTAAAGGAATCACAAGTCAGGGGACTTGGTGATTGGGTTCATTGATTACAACTTGTAAGGGGGAGTAAGTTCTAGTGAGAGAATTACTCTTGAGTACAGAGTGTGTAATCAATTGAGATAGTGAAAATCCCAAAGAGTCTGGGGACTGGACGTAGGTCAAGAGATTGGACCGAACCATTATAATTCCTTGTGTCTTGCTATTCTTCTCTACTCCATAGTCTACTCTGTTTTAGTTTCGAAAACAGCTTTTCCGGAAGAATTTTTAAAAATCCCCAATTCACCCCCTCTTGGTGATTAAGCTCCACTTTCGGTTCAAACAAAAGGTCGAGGAGAGGAATGTGTTTCGATACAATCAAATGGTTAGCCCGTGGTCCCGAGGTTGATGTCATAAGTTGGAATTCGTATGTGATCAATGGTTATACATTTTACACGAAGTCCCTAGATGATGTTATATTAGAGGCTGAATCTATGCACTTCTCCAGTTCGAAAGACAAGAGGCCTTTATTGGCAGTCATGCCATATTATGGGGTTATTGAAGAGATTTGGGAGGTAGACTACGTTAAAGTTAGATTTTCCATTTTCAAATGCAAGTGGGTTCATGTCAATAATGGTGTTCAGATCGATCAGCTAGGATTTACATTAGTCAATGTCAATGGTAGAAGTTTTGGTGATGAACCTTTTATTATGGCGGACCCGTGCGAAACAAGTGTTCTATATCACCGATCAAGAAAATAAAATGTGGTCTCGTAGCTCTCCAAGGAAAAAGGGTCATTGATATTGATGAGGAAAGTCATTCAAATTATGGTCTTCCTGAGAGTACTCCTTTTTCAAGGGGTCTACCGAAAATGAACGAAGAAGATGAAGCGGATAATGAACCCGGCATAAGAAATGATCATCAAGAAGGGATGTGGGAGGATATCGCTTTATAAAAGAGTCAATATAATTCATAAGGTAATATTCATATGCAAACTTCTTTGAAAACTTTAAGGTTTTAACTATATATTATATTCCTTCTATGTTCTTAAACAATGTCACGACTATGAAATTTGTTCTTGTTTTATTTTTGTGGCGGATCGGATCCAAAGGGGCATGTTATAAAAGAGGATGTTACGTTGTTGGGTGGGAATCAGATGAAGGCATGGTGAATATTCCATTGGGCATGTATGTTGTATTTGTAACTTATTATGTATTTGCATTGTAAGTAAGTTATCTTATTGTATAAATTAATTTAGGTGTTGTAGTCATAGTATATTCATTAATTAAGAATCGACATAACTCATGGTGAATAATATTTGTATTCTTTTTCCCAATTCAATTTATTCATAATTGTTCATAGCTTGTACTTAAAGTATTGACTTTTATGTGCTGGATTGGGTGGTGGATTTATGAATATATATGATCAGGAAGAATAGAACAGGGAAAAAATTTAGGAAAATTTAGACCAGTAATAAATAGGCCGGTCTTAAATGATTAACTATTAAGACCGGATGTATCAATATGTCCGGTCTTAAAGGTCATGTGTACATATTTGATATTAAGCCGGTCATAAAAGTTTATCTTTTAAGACCGGTGTATTTATACGTCCGGTCTAAAAATTTCAATTTTTAAGACCGGACCAATTTACCGTCCAGTCTTGAAAGTCAGTCATAATTAGTCGTCAGGTCTTAGAAGCCGCTATTTTTCATACTGGATTTATTTTTGTCCGGTCTTATAATTTTGATCTTTTAAGAGCAGCCGAGGTTTTGCCCTGTCTTAAAAGTTGAGTTTTAGGACCTAACAAAAAATGTTTCAGCTTTATTTAGTACGACTTTTAAGACCTAATGTTTTAAATGTCCGGTCTAAAAGAGTTTCTTTAAGATCGGTTCGAGTCCGGTCTTAAATGTGGACTTTTAATACCGGCTGGAACAAGACCGGTCGCGGGTCCGGTCTTACGGTGCCTCTTTTGTCCGGTCTTAAAGCTCTTTTTTGCACTAGTGTCTCTTGATCATTCTTCATAAACCAACTCTTTCTTTCTTCTCTTCTCTTCTTCCTTGATCATTTTCCACGATTCAATTCTTTCTTTCTTCTCTTCTCTTGATCATTCCCAAAAATCCTTTCCTTGATATTCTTTACAAGTTATTATTTTTCTTTCCGTAACCTCTTATCTCCTTCTTGATTAATCTTTATAATTCAACTTGGACTAATCTACATTAAATATATAATAGTTAGTCAATGTAGGAGATAAATATAGTATACAAGCTTTTTACTCTTAATAATGGCATTTATATAAGACATCATCAAAACAAATCATATCCAACAGATACTTCAAAAAAAAAAGATGTATTTGCTTAGGGATCATATCTCCATAAGTTACTTCAAAAAAGATCAATAAAATAGAAACATTTAATCAAAGCAATGGGTTGACAACTTCATGTAATAGGAAATGAACCTTTGATCAGAGAAATAATAGGTTTTCCAAAAAAACATTACTTCACAAAAGCAAATGTCACCTTAAATGCTTTATCGTGTCTTGGCTTCAAAAAGACACCTCAATCGAATAAAGAGAACACAAAACCAAAGTAATGCAACCTATCTAGGGCTCAAGAACGACGAAAACACGAGTTAGGGCAAGCGAAAGCAACTCACTCGACAGTCACTAAGATAAGTGTGTAGGTGTCGACTAGCGTAGCTGTCGCTGCGAAGTAAGACAATGGCATTTTATGGTGGGGCTTAACTGAAAATGACTCTTAATGGCCGAGAAAGACAAGGTTTCATTTGAACAGATTAAGTGTCAATTGTGCACTATTTTAGACGCTTTAATAGAAGAGAAAGGGTAGAGTTATTTGGCTTGTCGTGCCAAAGACTTTACATAATGGTTATATTGATAAAAATGTTATTTATTTGTTTATATTTATTATGATTCTTTGTTAATAACCTTGAGTAATGTTATTTTTTTAACATGTTCATATATCACGATTATACGTTGTTGTTGTTGTTATTATTATTATTATTATTATTATTTGGGTAGCTAGTTCCTAGATAATTTCATTTTTATATTTTATAAAAATAAAACCAAAAAAAGCACCCTCTAGTGACTAGTTGCCTAATAGATGATTTGAGGTCTACTAAAAATTTAAGAACTTTTGTTTCCTTCAATTTGAATGAATCAAAAGTTCCGTAGCAAATCACACATAATCAATCTACTTGTCACCAAAGGAGTGGCCTGAATCATCTGGGAGTATGTCAAGATCATGGTGACTAATCTCCTACTCATCAAGAATGAGATTGGCCTTACTATTTTTACTCAACAAATATCTAGCCAGCCTCCTCACTGCATTGTTAATGTGTTCTACATGCTGCATCATTGCCTTCACTTAATACAGAAGTGTAGTCAAAGTTGTGGAGAAGGAGAAGAGGGAGAAGAGGTGGTAGAGGTTATGGAGGAGGGGAAGGAGGTAGAGGAGGAGGATGGCGTTGTGGATTTTCTAGCAAGTCTCCAGCATGTCGTTTCATTTTGGAGATCAAAAGAACAAAAGAGGATGATAAACATAATGAAATTGAGAGTTTATCTGAATTGGAAGTGATGAGTTTAGACCATCATTGCACACGTTGGAAGTTGAAGAGGAGCAGTCGCGAGCAATAGTGGGTAATGAAAGGGTACTTAATTCTCGTGCTGATAATCAAAGAACGAATAAGCATGGAGTATTCTCATCATGAGCGTGAGGAAGGGGAAAGGTTTGGAGCGTTTAGTTTACAGTTATTTAAGAGAAACCATTACTTCGTTTTTATGATATGAAATTGGAAGACAAATTGTTTGTTTGTTCATCTAACGTTTCATGAAGGTTTTATCATAAGAACCATCATTCTTGTGAGACAATATATGATAATTACAAAGTATAATCGTTATGTATTTGTATGGTATTCTAATAAGTGACAGTTGTTACTTAATAACCAAAATATATATATCTTTTTTGAATAAAAAAATTGGTTGTTGATTATGCAACCACCATTAATTTACAAAAAAAAAATAAAGTAAATAAACAAACTAGAGATAAAAAGTTATAGAGATATTTTAAGAATCTGATGCATCATCAGATTCTTCATTTTCTAGTAACGTGTTCACCTTCCTGTTCAAAAAGGAACGAGAGAGGTTAGTTCCTTCAAGGACTGGTCCATACGTTCTTACTCTCGTAGGTAAACCTGGACCATACAATGGAGTTCGTAGGATGCGTGGATGAGATCTTCAATGCTTGTTGTTGGAGGGAGTCCATCTTTCCGTTTTTTGCCAGATGATGAATTATAAGTTCTCTTATGTTTGTCCAATGATATTTTGATGAATCAGAAGTTAGCTGTGAGAAGTTGAAATGGAAGTAGAGAAGTGGAGTTCAGTTTTTGGACATTTATATTGAGAGGGTTTCGTGGATTATCGAGTCGTCGCATCTTTTAGTATTAAGGATAATTAATTCTTAATAATTGTTATGTATTTGACAAATTTTTTTAATTTATTGGTGTCTATTGTTAATTGCATAATCAACCACAATATTAACTTAAAAACATTAAGTATACTAGTAAAATTACTTTATGGTTCTTAAATAATAACAATGAACTATTAATTTTAACTTCATATCCCTCCTTCGTGATGAGAATGAGGATGTGGATTAGGATGAGGAACATGAACATGAAGAGGAAGAGGAGGATGAATAGAACGATGAGGAAGGTATTCACCCTTATCCACATTATCATCATCGGAGGAAGGAGATGAAGGTCGGGTTAGAGTATTATCATCAGTGTGGGGAAGAGGAAAGCTTTCAAACCATCACGGTGTTTGTCGTTTCATGATGGTTTTTGCTTAACAATAGTCATTCTTGTGAGATAAAATATGACGGTTATTAATTACTAGCGTTATTTATTTGCTTGGACTTCTATTAAATGACGTGTTTTACTTAATAATCGTTATTTCTCTCAAGTACTGAGGATCTAAACCACATCACCCCCTTTGTCGTAATCGGCACCACTGCCTCCTTCGCTAATCCATCTATTGCGCTGAATAATAAGATGGCACAATAGAAAAGAGTATTGGGGAAGGGTCTTGTTGTGTAACATCCTAATTTTTATATTAGGATTTAATTAAAGTCGGAAAAATTTATTAATCATGATACATTGATTTATTATGTAATTATCGAAATAAAGGTTTTTATATAAAATATCATTTATGATAGTAAAAGAAATTAGTGGAATAAGGATGTAGAAATAATAATATTTTTGTTGTTGTTAATAAAAAAAATGGAAATAGTTGGGTCTTTTGTGATAATTTTCCCCATCATAAAAAAAGTATAATATATTAGAAGGGGCAGCGTGCAAAAGAAGAGGATAAAAATAAAATAAAAATGGTGGCAACATACTTGGAGAGGAGGGAATTGCCTTGGTAAGGGGGAAATAATCATTTTCCCCAACCGCCTCTCCTCTCATCTATATATATATATATATATATATGAGCCTGGAGTGGTGTGTGTGAGTGTAAGGATGAGAGAAAGTGAAGAACAAGAGGCTATTTGGGTTTTAAGGTAAGTTATTTATTTTGTGAGATAATTTAGAAAATTAAATTAATTTCTTTTCAACAAACTTTGTTCATGAAAGTTATTCTACAATTTTTGTTTTTGTAATATGAGCAATATAGTACTGATTAGTGAAAATTTTGAGGTTAGACTTTTGGCAAAGTTTTGAGTTTTGATAATAGATTACTATATATTTGTATAGCATGATTAATAAATAATTTTAAGGGTTAAATAGAAAATTTGTCCTGAAAGTTTTTGCTAAGGAGCAAATTTGAGAACTCAATTGATTAAATTTGAGGTTCATAAAGGAATGTGAATATTTGAATTCTTGGGTAAACCTTTTATAGGAAATTGGGTATTTTGGTTAAATCGAGGATATATTAATATTTTGATCATCATAATAAGTGAGAAAATAATTTATGAAAGAAGGAAATGAGATTGTAATAATGATCTAAGGAATAGATAAAATTGTCATTCTATGGAAACTAAAGTGAGCCGGTCATAATTTAATTAATTATTTGTTATTCTATTAGTTGATATTTTTGTTAATTCTATTAATGTATAATTATATTTATTTATTTTTAGAGTGGACTTGATCTCTCTCAAGTTTAGTTTTTGTCTCAAAAACTTGAGGTAACCACTTTCTGCTTGTTATATGTGTTAGTATGTTGTTTGTGAGTACGTTGAAGTGGTTATTGAGACAGAAACTTATGATATTATATGTTTTGGATAATGCACTTTATTTATGACTCCTTTGGTTGAAAGAGTATGGTTATCTTAATTATTATTGAGACAATGTATTATTTTTATACATCTCGTTTGGAACTATACTTGTGATTTGAAACTTGTATATACCTGCCAATATTATGATTGTTTGTCATTGATGCATATGTGTGGATGTGGTGCGGTGATGGAAGTTATTGTGTATAAAAACCATGTGGTATGCCACTACTTGATGCACGATGAAAGGCTTTGACATTCTCAGGGCCCTTGGTATCACCATTTTCCTTCGGCTGGGTTAAGGGTCAACTCAAGGGACAATGATAGTGTACCTTGTTTTCATCAAAAGCATGGGAGCCATAGTCCAATCATGACAAGCTAGGGACTCTGGCCAGGTGGCGCCTCATGATTTGGATTCATATGTAATCTAGTCAAATGGATGAAACATTAGTTACCTATGGCTCCAGTCAACGGTTATAACGGTGGTTTGGGGTAATAAGGATGGTTGGGGTTCAATCTCTTACTTGGCATGTCATATATGTGATTTATGATATGAAATTTGACGTGAAAGTTTTTAATACATAATTTGTGATTTAGAAATTTAGAAATTATATTTCTAGTACTTTGTTATATAAAATATTCCACTTGGCACCTCACTAGCTCATATTAGCATTTGTAATAAGCTAGATTGATGGTTACAAATATTTTTCAGGTGATAATTCTCGTGTGAATCTATCAGGGAAGGCTTCGAAAGCAAGCTATTTTTGCTAACAGTAATTCTTCCATCTTTATGGTATATTTTGAATTTTTGTTTATTTCCACATTAGGTTCATTTTGCATACTGATAAGTATAATTTTTGCCATATATTTCCACTGTGTTATGACTGATTTGCAAGGAAAATCTATGCTAAAAATGTGTTTGATGTGATTGATTATGATAGAATTCATGCATATGTGGAACTAAGGAGTAGATGAGCTAAATTGTTGCATTTCAGAAGTTATCACGCATGTAGGCAGAAAAAGAGCTTAACTCTGATATATTCTTGAATGGGCATGTAAATGCTGTCTTGATGCTACAACATCGTCAATGCTATAGTAACGTTATTGCTACAACATAGTAATTGCTATAGCATCATTATGATGTATCAATGCTATAGCATCATAAGTGACTTTGTGATAAACTGTTATGCGCTGATCTTTTCTCGAGGATATATATCTCAGGAATTAAATACAGGTCATCAAGTTGGACGTTTTGACGATGGTTGAATTGACGAAGACGGAAATAGAAGCTATGAAGAATCGAATAAAAGATTTACAGAATCGCGCAAAATAAAAGAAGATCAATCAACCAAATCTTGGGAGTCGAGCTTGACAGATTTGGAAGGCCTAGCTCACTGGACGTATGGCACGAAAGACCTAGCTATAAGAGGAAAGCACAGCTAAACCTAAAAGGGTCAACGAAGAGTCGAAAGAGGCGAGACAAAGCAGTCAGTCAATTCCGATCCAACTGAAACTCACGCTGAAGGAACAAGAGAGGAGACATACCGAGAGGACAAGAGATCAGACCAAGTTCTTCCTTGGAGCAAGACGAATTGTAGAAGATGTGGAGACATCGTGTGACAAGATGCTTCTTATGCCATTAACCTTTCAACGAGCTTCTTCTTTTCTTTGTTATTTTATTTCTTGTAATTTTGTCATGGGCTGTTTTACAGTACTCTGCGTTATGTGTCCCTCATCAGTCATGAACTAAACTCCCTTTAGCTGAGTGAGGATGAATTTCTAAGTTGTAGAATGAACCCAGTTTGTTAGTTCTTTATTTAATAAATCTAGTTTGTTTTAACAATGTTTTAATTCATAGCCAATTAGCGGATGCTAAGGGTTATCTTAGTGGTCTTTGACAACCCGAAAGGGAGTCAGGGTTAAACCTCTGCTAAGCAATGCTTTCTAGGCGAGCCTGTGCACGGCTCGACTTAAACTGTAGATACTAGGAATTGATTTACCGCTCATAACCAAAACACCTAAAGCTAATCAGATAGACTAGACTTGAAATCTCCATAGGAATATGGGAGAGTAGAGCGAGGACTGTACTTACAGGATTGAGGAAGTTGTGCAGCATGATTGTTAAATCAATGCGTTGTAGGCAAACTGGGGGAATGACATGCCTTATGATGAAATCTGAGCTCAGCCTATTTTTAAATTGATACATTCCTTCGACCTCCGACCATTATTTATCTTTTGTCATTAGTAATAGAAAAAAATCAACTAACCCAATACAACTTTTACATCACACACTTGTCTTAAAAGTTAGCGTCATTTTCAGTATCAACAGTCTCTGTGGGATGATAACTCTACTTACTCTTTATTACTTGTTCGACTAGTTCACTTGCCATAAGGGAATTCGACCAACACATACTCTAGAATATTTTGGATATTTTATGAAGCATTTTTTAGTTAAAGAGTTTTGGGCCTAATAAAGTCTAAAGCTCAACTGTTGCATAAAACATCTTAATGAATGGTCTAATCAAACCATTAATTAATTATTGTACTTCAAAATGAAGGATGTCACATGTTGTCATGAAGGAGGTCTAAAGCAAGTTACGAGCGATAAGAGGAAACCTACTGTGATCTTAACATGATGAAGGAGAGAAGGAGGAGACTAACAAAGAAAAGTAGTAAGAATCACAAGGAATAGTTATGTTTAAATAGAGGTCCAACGGATTGCGAAGGATTATGAGTTATAACTTATGAATGTGTAACATGATTACAAAGGGTTATGATAGGTTATGACATTGAATGTTTGAATGTTACGACGGGTTATGAAAGAATTAAATGACGATTGTTTCTGAAGACCGTAATATTTTGTCTTCATTCATATAAGTATTTGAAAGACAAATCGTTTGTAAGTGTTACATTACAGTTGTTTCTTAAGAACTGTCATTTTGCTCATTAAATAAATGACGGTTATTAGCTACAACTGTTACTTGTGTTTTCGCGAATTCCGCCTTGCAATACATGACGATGTGCATAATTAACCGTTACGTTTAAGCATTATATATCTTTGTGCAACCCCTGCCTCAACATATATGACATTTATTAGATGTAACTTGTAATACCCGCATATTTATTTATCTGAAATATTACATTTTGGTAAATAAATTGGTTATTTCTGATAAGTGAAATTATTGTTGCAAGACTTGTGTTATTATAGTCTATGTTTCTAGGATGAGTTCTGTGGGAAATTAGAGAATTTAAGGGCCAAAGTGCCAAATGACCAAAATACCCCTGGTATGCAAAATGACTTAGGAAAATTGTGAAAAATCCTAAAAGGCAATGAAATAATTATTTGAGTTAGGAGAGTATATTATCTCTAATTGTGATAATTTGATAAATTATGAGCTTGGAGAAATTGAATAAGAATGCTCAAAAAGTATTGTAATGACCATAATACACTTTCAAATTCTAGAATAATGCAGAAAACATGGAAACAAAATGTCGTGCTAGAATTATGAGGTAATGAGGCATTCTAATTAAGAAAATTATCAACTAGTGATAATAAAGTAGTTAAGTAATTTACGGCTAATTACTTAAGCATAAGTAAAGGAAATTCATAAGTAATTTTGTAAAACCCTAAAATTAGTGGTTTTTGGCTTAAAATTAGTAAGAACATATTTAGTAATTAATTGGAGAATTTTGTGAAAAATAAGTGAGTTTAGGTATTTTTTAAGCCTAAATACAAGAATGGACCAATTAGGTAATTTTGTGAAATTTTTGGAAAAATTGGAATAAATAAATAATTAAATATAAAATAAATATAAAATAAAAATAAAAAGGGTCCAGCCGAAAATTGGAAAAAAATGGAGATAGGAACAAATTTTAAATATCATGATATTTTTGTAAAATTGTATTATTATATAATATAATTAAATATAGTGAATAGTAATGGAATAAATAGGAAACGGATCCTATCTAGAGAACCAGGAATATGAATTCCAAAGTCAAGGTAAAATATTGATCAGTGAGTTTTTACCTTCAAGTGACCTCTTCCGGAAGTTAATTCCGAGGTCGGTAGCGCATTTGCCTAATAAGACGAAATAGGGAAAAATGCAGATAGTCACATTGTGGATTTGAAGAAAATAAATTATAACTCAACATTCGGAGATGAGTTTATAATTATATGGACATATTTGGAATCGGTGAATTTTTGTCCAAAAGTTGATGATTCCGAAAACGATTTTCAGAAACGGACGCGCCGACACGTTTTTCAAGAAAACTTCAACCTAACTCTGTTGGAAGCCCGTAAGGGACCGAAATCTAAGTTAAATTAGATATTATTGATGAGGAAGAGAAGATCTTCAAAGTTATGAATTCAGAATTTTGAGATTTTCCAAGACTACGCGAAACGGACACCGATCGGGGAAATTCTATCGGACCGGGCATAAAGTGAGCTTGAGTCACCATTCTTGGACCAATTGCTTGCTGCCACATCACCCCCCTATGTCGACCAAGAGCTAACCATGGACAAGAATTAACCACCAATTAGTCTTGATTTTACATGGTTATAAGGTAGGGAAAAATTACAAGATTTGGAATGTCGAAATTACCAAAGTGGCACAAATTTTGCCTATATAAAGGCATGAGCACCTCTTGGATTTTCACATCCATTCTCAAGCTAGAAACCAAATCTAGAGGGAGAAAGAAGAGAGAGAAGCTCTGGAAAAAATTGTGAAGAAGTCTTCAACGGGTAAGTTCTTCGGTCTTAACTTTTAAGTTCTAGTCTTTAGTTCAGTAGTTGGTAGAAATGTTAGTTAGATTTAGTAAGTAGGGAATGAGATTCCTACTATTGTTTTTAAGCCTCATTGCATTGAAAGATGCCTGACGAGGTAAAAACTTGGTAGGGATTGAGTTCCTGAAAAGTGAAAGTTAGAGTAGCGAAGTGCTGGCGAAATTCCGCCAAATTAGGGGTAGAAGGGCAAAATGGTAATTTTTACCTAAAATGCCAGTTATGATGTCAAATCACTAATGAAAGTGATATTACTCTTATAGGGCATCGAAATTCTGATTTGCTTGCCGTTACGCCGCCCGACGTGCCGCTGGTGAACATTTCACGTTTTTCCTTAAAAAGTACGTTTTTCCGCCAGAAGTACCTAACGTCGTCAACGAAGGTACGGACGCGTACTGTAACCCTAACTCTATTATGCTTATATACTTTTGCGTTATAGATACGTTCATAGACTGAGGTTCTGTTGAGAATCGTCAGAGATACTTACAGCTTTACCTACGGGTTATAGTATTGGTAATGCCGTTTGAGTTATTCCTAGCGCTGAGGACACGTTGGTGGCGTGGCACTGGATATGTGCAGAACTAGTCGAGAGAGACTTTACATACTGCTTTGTGCTTATGTTTTGTCCATGTTATTGATCATACATCTGTTGTTTGCTTTTGTGATGATATGTTGTATTGAAATGAATATTTGTTGTACGTATATTGTTTTATTTGAGCATGAGGTTAACCGTTACCTGAGATCCATATGTGGAATGGATCTCAGCTGTAGCATCAGGTTCTGGAGGACCGATGTTTGGCGATTAAAGCAAGCAGCTGGAGTAGGCCAAGACATGTCTACATTACTTATCATTTTCTTTAGTTTCTTTAACTTTTTAGAATTCTCGGATGATCATAATCCGATACATTTACACTATGGTCCATATTTTGAATGTAATGTAAATTACTTACTCGCTCCAATGCTCTACTCTAACTTTTCCCTGGGCCTGCGCCTATAAGCCGACTCACCGCATTATATTATTATTTTATTCTAATAATCATTTTAATTACTTAAACAATTCTTTTTAATTAAAAATACCAATAATTTCGCCCCTTAATTTTAAAATTCAGTTTTAATGATTTTTTCATAATTTTTTCCATTTTTAAAAATATAATATTTTTTACCAAAAATTCATGTTTTACCCCGCCGTTAAGGCTTAATCAGACCTAAATTCTTCGTTTAGTGATCTTTTTAGGATTAGGTTTCTTCATACATTTATCTTTACTAATTTATCTTAATTTTTTTTTATCATAATCAGTAAGTATATTTTATGCTAATTACCAAATTAATCTCTTAATTAAGGATTTTACCATAAATTTAACTTCTATATTTCTCTTGTTTTAACTGAATCAATTAGCTAATAATTATCTAATCATTCTCTTACCAATGGTTGATAATTTT
Organism: Acacia melanoxylon; assembly: GCA_019022615.1. Lineage (NCBI taxonomy): Eukaryota > Viridiplantae > Streptophyta > Magnoliopsida > Fabales > Fabaceae > Acacia > Acacia melanoxylon. The sequence goes on along the minus strand of JAFJYJ010000030.1, from coordinate 3,606,337 downwards.
ATAATTTACGAGTATATTATTATCTTACAAACTTTATACTGACATTGTCATTTTATATCCTATGTAAAATATTAAAAATGTTTACATCATAAAGTTACTTTATGGTTCTGTAATGCTTTTTAAACATTTCTTCATGTTATTTCCTCTGAAATAATTTATTAAATTCTTATAATTAAAGATAATACTCCCATAATTTTCTCATAATCTTTCATGATCTTTCAGTATTTATCATAATGTTTTTAGACTACTTTTATCACCATTATTGCATTTTTAGTCTTTCTATTCATCTGATTTTTCTGTAACTTTTTCGACAATTTACTCAACAATTATAACAATTTTCTATAACATTTTTATACTTATGAATTTGCTTCATCAAAATATTCATTAATTTCTCTTATCTCAAGAATTACGATTTGCTAAAATCCGGGTATTACATTTCTCTCCCCTTAAACAAAATTTCGCCCTCGAAATTTAATCTATACTAACTAGACTACGGGCCATAAACTCGGGTACTTCTCCTTCATGTCACTCTCAGTTTCCCAAGTTGCCTCGTTTGGTGACAAACCCTTCCAGACCACCTTCACTATCGGTATAGTTTTAGTCCTAAGCCGTTTCTCCTGGCGTTTGAGAATTCGCTCCGGCTCGACTACAAAGGTGTTATCATGCCATACTTCAACATCATCGTACTCTATGACATGGTCTCGATCTGGTAGGTATTTCTTCAGTTGTGACACGTGAAAAACATCGTGGAGATTACTCAGGTTCGGGGGTAACACTAGTTGATACGCAACTGGTCCTCGCTCGGCTAACACTTCAATTGGTCCAACGTAACGCGGACTAAGCTTCTTTCTTTCGGTGTTATGCCGACACCGGTTCTGGAGATAATTTCGAAACACATGGTCTCCGACTTCAAACTTCAACGGTCTTCTCCTCTTATCTCGCATAGCTCTTCATCTCTTGTCATGTGGAGCAAGGAGTCTCTTCTTGATCGGAGCGATCGCTTGGAGGTCTCTTTTAGCATATCCGGTCCAAGCAAATCGCTTTTCGACGCATATGTCCAAAAAAGATAAAGGCGATTGGCACTTTCGCCCATACAAAGCCTCGAACGGGCCATTTGTATGCTTGAATGATAACTATTGTTATACGCGAATTCTGCTAGTGAGAGGTGTTCGTCCCAATTTCCTTTGAAATCCGGGGGCACATGCTCGCAAACATATCCTCCAAATACGTATCGTCCTCTCGATTGACCGTCGGTTTGAGGGTGATAAGCCGAACTGAACTTCGCCTTGGTACCCATTCGTTCATGTAGTGCTTGCCAAAGCGGGATTGGCATCGAGTATCCCGATCGAGATAATACTCTTAGGGACTCCGTGCGGTCTCACGATCTCTTTGATGTAGATTGCGGCCAATCGTTCGGAGAGTAGTGGATGCTAATGGGTATGAAATGTGCCGACTTGGTTAATCGGTCCATGATCACCCAAATGGTATCGTGATGCCGATCTTAGGTAGACCTACCACAAGATCCATGGTCACATTCTCCCATTTCCACTCCGACGAGTTCTAGTCCTTGCGAGAAGACCGGGGGTCGCGGTGCTCGATCTTTACTTTCGGCAAGTTAGACACCCACTACGTCTTGGAGTTACGTCTCTTTTCATTCCAGGCCACCAAACTTCGGCCTTCAAGTTCTGGTACATCTTGACCATTCCCGGATGCGAGAGTGTACTTACTCTTATGAGCCTCATCCAAGTATCTTCCGCTTCGTTCATCAACCGGCGGTATGTAAATACGCCCGTGTGTCGACCAATCCACTCGATGAAAGGTCGTGGTCTTGGGTTTCACCTTGAGAGATCTTCTCCCGCATGGAGATTGCCCAATCATCTTGTCTCGAGCTTTATCAACTTCATCTCTCGTCGTACTCCCTTGACTCACAAAAAGATTTGCAAGGTAGGCGTCGCTTGGTGCGTTGAAATTCATGCAGATTTGGTTTGAAAGATTCGAGTCTCGAAATCTTCAAGTAATTTCGCTCTTGTATCATCCCGTATGATACTTGCACCTTCTTCCCGCTTAGAGCAACTACAACGACGTTTGCTTTCCCGGGTGATACTTGATCTCCGGTTGTAGTCTTTCAAAGAATTCCATCCAACGACGTTGCCTCATATTCAGTTCCCTTTGATCAAAGAGATACTTCAGGCTCTTGTGGTCGCAAAGATAGTTCTACGGTCGTACCGTTACGGATAATGCCTCCATATCTTCAAAGCGAACACGATGGCGAAGCTCCAAATCGTGTGTAGGATAGTTCGACTCGTGCGGCTTCACCGACGAGAGGCATAAGCCACCACTCGCCCAATTGCATTAGGACACAACCCAATCCTTGCCCACCGGCATCACCGTGACCACGTAAGTCTCATCGGGATTTGGGATGATCAATGCGGTGCTTTAGTAGTCAACCTCTCCCTCGATCTCTCGAAAGCTCTCCTCACGCCATCTCCCCATACAAAGGGTTGATTCTTCCTCGTAAGCTTTGTCAATGGTAGGGCAAGACGCGAGAAATCCCGTATAAATCTGCGGTAATATCCCGCTGACCCGAAAACTACGTATCTCCGTCACGTCTCGGCCTCTTCCACCCGTAACTCCTTCCACCTTTCCCGGGTCAACAAAGAACTCCGCCGCTAGATATCACATGGCCCAGAAATCTCACTTCCGGCAGCCAAAATTTGCATTTGCTCAGCTTTGCGTAGAGCTGCTTCTCTCTTAGTATGCTCAATACTAGGCGCAGATGTTCTTCATGTTCTTGTCTGCTTTTGGAATAGACGAGTATATCGTCAATGAACACCACCACAAATTGGTCCAGGTGTTATCGGAAGATACGGTTCATGTAATCCATGAATACCGCAGGTGCATTGGTCAATCCGAAAGGCATCACAAGGAATTCATAATGCCCATATCTCGTTCTCGAAAGCCGTCTTGGAAATATCATCGTCTTTGACTCGCAAATCGATGATATCCCGAACGTAAATCGATCTTTGAGAATACGGTGGAACCGCATAATTGATCCAAAAGATCATCAATCCGGGAAGTGGATATTTGTTCTTGACGGTTACTTTTTTGAGTTCACGGTAGTCGATCTGAGTCGGAACTTCCATCTTTCTTTTCACGAACAAAGACCGGGCTCCCACTGCGGTGATACACTCGGGTCGGATGAACCCCTTCGTAATAGCTCTTCAAGTTGTTTCTTCAATTCCTGCATCTCATTTGGAGCCATACGATACGGCGCCTTTGAAATTGATCTTGTACCAGGCATCAATTCAATGGTGAACTCGACTTCTCAACGGATAATAACAGTACCTTGCACCAAAACCTTGATACCGAAGAAGTCACCCTTGACGAATTTCACTTCGTGTTGGGCGTAATCTACGGCCTTAACCCAACAATTAGAATCATTTTACTTGTTTGCGAACAGGTCTACAAACACTTCGAAAGAAAGGTATCCGACCTTCCTTCACTTGGTTCAAAATTCTCAAAACCCGGAGGAACCCACATTCTCCCGGGAGACCGGGTCGATCCACTCTCTTATGTTTCCCCGTGACCCGTTTTTGGGCTAGAATCACTAACGAACCGCTGACGAAGGCCCTATTGTAGACGCTCGTATCTATCTTCGTTATCCGAAAAGCATAGTGCACCAAAGACATGTAGAAAGAGTGAGACGGTGAAAGAAAGCTGTGGAACCATAGATAGAGGCTATATAGTATATTACGGTTTTAAAACTCTCTAAATGCCCTGAGAGATTGTAAGATATTCTGTTAGAATAAAAGGGATTGTAGAATTTTGTATAGTTTGGGATATGGCCAACGTCGAGGTCAACTTGTACAAATAAGATGCATAAATAATATATGTTGTTTTGTGTGCTTATTTCTGTACTAATTCCCTTATTCCTATCTCTTGTTATAAATAAAAAAGGTATAAACCTAAAGAATGGCGAACCTAAGAAATAGGGGCCGTGGACGAGGCCAAACTAGAGGTAGAGGACGTGGTTGAGGCAGACAGCCTCAAAGAAGTCCACACCCGAGCCCGAGAATAACCAACCCGGCGGGCGAGTTACAAGAAGTGAAGTAAATCTGCAAGAGCAAAGAGCTCTTATTAACGTATTTCGGAAGAAAGACAAGCCGAAATCAACAAAATGAAGAAGCGATGAGTCGAGAGATCTCGATCGCTTCACATGAAAGAGCTTTGGTAGTTATACCTCAACGAAATAGAGAGGTGGAAGCCACGCAACATTGGGTAACTCAATTCTGTAAATTGAAACCCCCGGTTTTCCGCGGCAAGACTGATTCAGCTGAAGACTGGCTGATGAGGTTAGATAAGATCTTTGTGTTCTTAGACTGTCCCGAAGACCGTAAGGCCCAGCTGGCAATCTACAAACTAGAAGGAGATGCCGACTGTTGGTGGAAGACCGTGGCAGTGACATTGCGGGCACGTGTTTGCCCTGTGACTTGGGAGAAGTTCTTGGAAAAGTTCAACGAACAATATTTCCCTCCCTCGTTACAAGTAATAAAAGAGTCAGAATTCTTACATATTCGACAAAACCATGATGAGTCATTCAAGGATTACTTCGCCGATTCACCAACCTATCTCGATACTCGTCATATCCGAAGACCAACGACAACGAAAACCGGAAGGCAAGTCGATTGGTAGATGGTCGAGGTTTGAGATTCGGGAAAAGCGGTGTCACAAAGCAATTTCCGATCTGATTCAAGCGATAGAATCATGCGTCGGTCGAGCGTAATCTAAAGGAGCTCGGGAGGATCGACATCTCAACAACAACAACAACAACAATGCAAACCGTGGCGGGTCAAGTCGCGGAGGTTCCTCGTAGAAGAGGACAAGACCATGGAACAACTCCCGAGGCGGAGGCAAGAAGCCATTCCAACAAGGGCAACAAGGTTATCCCGGTCAAGCGGGACCCAAACTTGCCCAAAGTGCGAAAGGACCATCCCGGAGCCACCGTGATGGGAAGCCAATTTGCTACAAGTGCCAAAACCCGGGCATATCAGCCGGAACTGTCCGGAGATTGCGGCGGTGGCAAGACCACGTAACCAAGGCCAGGTTTTTGTGCTGACTGATACGGAGGCCAGAGAGTCTCCAGAGATGGTGCAAGGTAATGTTATTATCAACGGAAATCTATTGCAAGCATTGTTTGATACGGGTGCTAGCCGTTCGTTTATTTCCTATGATTGTGCAAACCATCTAGGAATACATGCCTCTAGATTGTCTTATGATCTGATAGTATCTACACCACTTGGCTTGAAATCCTTAGCTTCTGATGCATGTATTAATTGTACCGTGAGCGTTGATGGATGAGTTTCAAAAGTGGACCTTATCCGACTGCCACTTCATGGCATAGACGTCATACTCGGGTTGAATTGGCTAGCAATGAGCGGTGCAATGATTAACTGTAGCAACAAGAAGATAACGTTCTTCGATTCACCTAGCAGAGACAAAGTTGATGTGAGCCTGAATTTTCTCTCGCTACGGAGGCCGAGATGCATGAAGGAGGATGCCAAGCATATATGATCTTTTTCTCGATTAAAGCTGAAGCGAGCTTTCACTTGAGAACATTCCGTTGTAAACGAGTTTCTGACGTGTTCCGAGGATCTCACCGAGCTACCTCCTACGAGAGAAGTCGAGTTCACCATTGAATTGATGCACAGTACGGATCAATTTCAAAGCGCCGTATCATATGGCTCCAAATGAGATGCGGGAGTTGAAGAAACAACTTGAAGAGCTATTACGAAGGGTTCATCCGACCCGAGTGTATCACCGTGGGGAGCCCGGTCTTTGTTCGTGAAGAAGAAAGATGGAAGTTTCCGACTCGTATCGACTACCGTGAACTCAACAAAGTAACCGTCAAGAACAAATATCCACTTCCCGGATTGATGATCTTTTGGATCAATTATCTGGTTCCACCGTATTCTCAAAGATCGATTTACGTTCGGATATCATCGATTGCGAGTCAAAGATGATGATATTTCCAAGACGGCTTTCGAACCGAGATATGGGCATTATGAATTCCTTGTGATGCCTTTCGGATTGACCAATGCACTGCGGTATTCATGGATTACATGAACCGTATCTTCCGACAATACCTGGACCAATTTGTGGTGGTGTTCATTGACGATATACTCATCTATTCCAAAAGCAGAGAAGAGCATGAAGAACATCTGCGCCTAGTATTGAGCATACTAAGAGAGAAGCAGCTCTACGCAAAGCTGAGAAAATGCGAATTTTGGCTGCCGGAAATGAGATTTCTGGGCCATGTGATATCTAGCGGCGGAGTTGCTGTTGACCCAGGCAAGGTGGAAGCAGTTCTGGACTGGAAGAGGCCAGAGACAGTGACGGAGATACGTAGTTTTCTAGGTCTGGCGGGATATTACCGCAGATTTATACGGGATTTCTCGCGTCTTGCCCTACCATTGACAAAGCTTACGAGGAAGAATCAACCCTTTGTATGGGGAGATGACTGTGAGGAGAGCTTTCAGAGACTGAGGGAGAGGTTGACTACAGCACCCGTTTTGATCATCCCAGATCCTGATGAGACTTGCGTGGTCTACAGTGATGCCAGTGGGCAAGGATTGGGTTGTGTCCTAATGCAATTGGGTAGAGTGGTGGCTTATGCCTCTCGTCAGCTGAATCCGCACGAGTCGAACTATCCTACACACGATTTGGAGCTTGCTGCCATCGTATTCGCTTTGAAGATATGGAGGCATTATTTGTACGGTACGACTGTAGAACTAAACTGCGACCACAAGAGCCTGAAGTATCTCTTTGATCAAAGGGAACTGAATATGAGGCAACGTCGTTGGATGGAATTGCTGAAAGACTACAACCTGGAGATCAAGTATCACCCAGGGAAAGCAAACGTCGTTGTAGATGCTCTAGCGGGGAAGAAGGTGCAAGTATCATACATGATGATACAAGAGCGAAATTACTTGAAGATTTCGAGACCTGAATCTTTCAAACCAAATCTGCATGAATTTCAACGCACCAAGCGACGCCTACCTTGCAAATCTTTTTGTGAGTCAAGGGAGTACGACCGAGAGATGAAGTTGATAAAGCTCGAGACAAGATGATTGGGCAATCTCCGTGCGGGAGAAGATCTCTCAAGGTGAAACCCAAGACCACGACCTTTCATCGAGTGGATTGGTCGACACAAGGGGCGTATTTACATACCGCCGGTTGATGAACCGAAGCGGAAGATCTTTGGATGAGGCTCATAAGAGTAAGTACACTCTGCATCCGGGGAATGGTCAAGATGTACCAGAACTTGAAGGCCGAAGTTTGGTGGCTGGAATGAAAAGAGATGTAACTCAGTACGTAGCTGGGTGTCTAACTTGCCAGAAAGTAAAGATCGAGCACCGGCGACCCCCTGGTCTTCTGCAAGGACTAGAACTGTCGGAGTGGAAATGGGAGAATGTGACCATGGATCTTGTGGTAGGTCTACCTAAGATCAGGCATCACGATACCATTTGGGTGATCGTCGACCGATTAACCAAGTCGGCACATTTCATACCCATTAGCATCCACTACTCTCCGAACGATTGGATGCAATCTACATCAAAGAGATCGTGAGACGCATGGAGTCCCTAAGAGTATTATCTCGATCGGGATACTCGATTCCAATCCCGCTTTTGGCAAGCACTACATGAAGGAATGGGTACCAAGCGAAGTTCGGTTCGGCTTATCACCCTCAAACCGACGGTCAATCGAGAGAGACGATACGAGACGGCGGAGGATATCTTTGCGAGCATGTGCCCTGGATTTCAAATGAAATTGGGACGAACACCTCTCACTAGCGGGAATTCGCGTATAACAATAGTTATCATTCAAGCATACAAATGGCCCCGTTCGAGGCTTTGTATGGGCGAAAGTGCCAATCGCCTTTATGCTTTGATGATGCGTCCGAAAAGCGATTGCTTGGACCGGATATGCTAAAAGAGACCTCCGAGCGGTCGCTCGATCAAGAAGAGACTCCTTGCTTCGCACACGGAGACGTAAGAAGAGCTATGCGAGATAAGAGGAGAAGACCGTTGAAGTTTGAAGTCGGAGACCATGTGTTTATGAAATTATCTCCGATGCTTAGGTGTCGCGGAACACTAAAGAGAAAGAAGCTTAGTCCGCGTTACGTTGGACCAATTGAAGTGTTAGCCGAGCGAGGACCAGCTTGCGTATCAACTAGTGTTACCCCCCGAACCCGAGTAATCTCCACGATGTTTTTCACGTGTCACAACTAAGAAATACCTACCGGATCGAGATCATGTCATAAAGTACGATGATGTTGAAGTACGGCATGATAACACCTTTGTAGTCGAGCCGGAGAAAATTCTCGAACGCCAGGAGAAACGGCTTAGGACTAAACCTATACTGATAGTGAAGGTGGTCTGGAAGGGTTTGTCACAAAACGAGGCAACTTGGGAAACCGAGAGTGACATGAAGGAGAAGTACCCAGAGTTTATGGCCCATAGTCTAGTTAGTATAGATTAAATTTCGAGGGCAAAATTTTGTTTAAGGGGAGAGAAATGTAATACCCGCATATTTATTTATCGAAATATTACATTTTGGTAAATAAATTGGCTATTTCGATAAGTGAAATTATTGTTGCAAGACTTGTGTTATTATAGTCTATGTTTCTAGGATGAGTTACTGTGGGAAATTAGAGAATTTAAGGGCCAAAGTGCCAAATGACCAAAATACCCCTGGTATGCAAAATGACTTAGGAAAATTGTGAAAAATCCTAAAAGGCAATGAAATAATTATTTGAGTTAGGAGAGTATATTATCTCTAATTGTGATAATTTGATAAATTATGAGCTTGGAGAAATTGAATAAGAATGCTCAAAAAGTATTGTAATGACCATAATACCCTTTCAAATTCTAGAATAATGCGAGAAAACATGGAAACGAAAATGTCGATGCTAGAATTATGAGGTAATGAGGCATTCTAATTAAGAAAATTATCAACTAGTGATAATAAAGTAGTTAAGTAATTTACGGCTAATTACTTAAGCATAAGTAAAGGAAATTCATAAGTAATTTTGTAAAACCCTAAAATTAGTGGTTTTTGGCTTAAAATTAGTAAGAACATATTTAGTAATTAATTGGAGAATTTTGTGAAAAATAAGTGAGTTTAGGTATTTTTTAAGCCTAAATACAAGAATGGACCAATTAGGTAATTTTGTGAAATTTTTGGAAAAATTGGAATAAATAAATAATTAAATATAAAATAAATATAAAATAAAAATAAAAAGGGTCCAGCCGAAAATTGGAAAAAAAAATGGAGATAGGAACAAATTTTAAATATCATGATATTTTTGTAAAATTGTATTATTATATAATATAATTAAATATAGTGAATAGTAATGGAATAAATAGGAAACGGATCCTATCTAGAGAACCAAGAATAGGAATTCCAAAGTCAAGGTAAAATATTGATAAGTGAGTTTTTACCTTCAAGTGACCTCTTCCTAAGTTGATTCCGAGGTCGGTAGCGCATTTGCCTAATAAGACGAAATAGGGAAAAATGCGGATAGTCACATTTTGGGTTTGAAGAAAATAAATTATAACTCAACATCCGGAGATGAGTTTATAATTATATGGACATATTTGGAATCGTGAATTTTTGTCCAAAAGTTGATGATTCCGAAAACGATTTTCGAATCGGACGCGCCCGGACACGTTTTTCGAGAAAACTTCAATCAATAATTGGAACCCTTTAAGGGACCGAAATCTAAGTTAAATTAGATATTATTGATGAGGAAGAGAAGATCTTCAAAGTTATGAATTCAGAATTTTGAGATTTTCCAAGACTACGCGAAACGGACACCGATCGGGAAATTCTATCGGACCGGCATAAAGTGAGCTTGAGTCACCATTCTTGGACCAATTGCTTGCTGCCACATCACCCCCTATGTCGACCAAGAGCTTCCCATGGACAAGAATTAACCACCAATTAGTCTTGATTTTACATGGTTATAAGGTAGGGAAAAATTACAAGATTTGGAATGTGGAAATTACCAAAGTGGCACAAATTTTGCCTATATAAAGGCATGAGCACCTCTTGGATTTTCACATCCATTCTCAAGCTAGAAACCAAATCTAGAGGGAGAAATAAGAGAGAGAAGCTCTGGAAAAAATTGTGAAGAAGTCTTCAACGAGTAAGTTCTTCGGTCTTAACTTTTAAGTTCTAGTCTTTAGTTCAGTAGTTGGTAGAAATGTTAGTTAGATTTAGTAAGTAGGGAATGAGATTCCTACTATTTTTTTTAAGCCTCATTGCATTGAAAGATGCCTGACGAGGTAAAAACTTGGTAGGGATTGAGTTCCTGAAAAGTGAAAGTTAGAGTAGCGAAGTGCTGGCGAAATTCCGCCAAATTAGGGGTAGAAGGGCAAAATGGTAATTTTTACCTAAAATGCCGTTATGATGTCAAATCACTAATGAAAGTGATATTACTCTTATAGGGCATCGAAACTCGATTTGCTTTGCCGTTACGCGCCCGACGTACGTGTGAACATTTCACGTTTTTCCGTAAAAAGTATGTTTTTCCGCGAAGTACCTAACGTCGTCAACGAAGGTACGGACGCGTCTTTGTAACCCTAACTCTATGCTGCTTATATACTTTTGCGTTATATATACGTTCATAGACGAGGTTACTGTTGAGAATCGTCGAGATACTTACTGACTTTACCCACGGGTTATAGTATTGGTAATGCCGTTTGAGTTATTCCTAGCGCGAGGACACGTTGGTGGCGTGGCACTTGGATATGTGCGAACTAGTCGAGAGAGACTTTACATACTGCTTTGTGCTTATGTTTTGTCCATGTTATTGATCATACATCTGCTGTCTGCTTTTGTGATGATATGTTGTATTGAAATGAATATCTGTTTGTACGTATACTGTTTTATTTGAGCATAAGGTTAACCGTTACCTGAGATCCATATGTGGAATGGATCTCATGTGTATTAGATTAAGTCTGCGGAGGACCGATGTTTGGCGATTAAAGCAAGCGGTGAGTAGGCCAAGACATGTCTACATTACTTATCATTTTCTTTAGTTTCTTTAACTTTTGAGAATTACGGATGACGTAATCCGATACATTTACACTATGGTCCATATTTTGAATGTAATGTAAATTACTTACTCGCTCCAATGCTCTACTCTGATTACTCTGCTTGAAATATTTGGAAACGTTTTTTTTTAAAAAAAATCCGCCATTTTCAAATGGGATGTTACATAACTGTTATGTATTAAACGTTATAAATGCCCAAATATATAGTAGTGTATGCAAAGCAAGTCCTACAATATTAATCTTGTTCATCATTTATTTGTATAACTCAAAGTTTTAGGTTTATCTACATCTAACTCAAAGTTTGAAGGAATTACGTGCATATAGAAATAAACTTTAAAATGATATAAAACTGATAGTTTAGAGCTATGGGCATAAATTTGAAAGCTTAGGGAAATATGGATAATGAACGTATAGTATAATTTAGAGTAATGAGCATAAATTTGAAAGTTTATTTGTACGTAGTTTTAAGTTCAGCAAAATTTTATATAATTTACTGTCATTTTTATAATTCAATAATTATCCAAAGACTATGACTATATTGGTCACATAGAGACAGAACATCTTGGATGTCGATTTTATTTAATGGGCCAATTGCTTGTTTGTGTCGTGTCTGTTTAATTAGACTTAGGCTGCATTTGGATGGGCTTTTTTTTTAATTAAAAAAGTCCTTTTTTCTTAAAAAAATGTGCTTTTTTGTTATTTTATGTATTTGGATGGGGGGCTTTAAAAAAAAGCAAAAGTCACAAAAAAGTCCAAACTTCTTCCTTTTTTTGAAGCTCCAATCTGAAGCTTAAAAAAAAAGCTCATGCGGCTAGATGAGAGAGAAGGAACAATATTTGACCGGCTATTTGGATTTGGGCACAAAATGACCACAAATACCCTGGAGATTTCGCGCCGTATACTCATCTCCTTCACCATCGCGTATTCGCGCCGTCCTCTCCTTCGCCATCGCGTGTTCGCGCGGTGAATACTCCGTCTCCTTCGCGCCAGTTCCCGTCGTCTCCTTCTCCTCTGTTACAAGTAAACCTCCTTCTCCTTCTCCGTATCAAACCATCCGCACAGGGATGCGATTGGGAGGGATGAGGTTCTTGTGTGTTCTGGAATGGGTCTGTTGAAGAACGTTGCATGTATTTGACAAGTGTTTTGTGTCAGTAAATTTTGGATTTCAAATTGAAGCTCAAATCTGATTCAGTTTCGTTCTTCCTCCCCACCCCATATCTTCTTCATTCAAAACCCATAAATCATAATTCAGAAAGGAAAATACAGAAAACGCAGATTTCTTTTAAAAATTTATAGAAGCATACAGCAAAATTGTTCAGATTTCAATTTCTTTCAATAGAATCAAACCCAAGCAATAAACCTAAATCAAAATGGTACAGCTGCTGATTAGGATCGGAGACATTGAGCATCAAGTCCATTGTTGAGCTCGTCCAGATTTCAATTTCTTTCCAGGACTTGAGCTTGTTGGGCATAGTGATTTGGTGGTGTCTGTTGCCATAACTCTCTGCATTTGTGGTGTACATTATTGTTTCTTGTTTATTTTTAAGGTTCTGGTCTTGAATTTGTAGTATGGGAAACAACTATCCAATTATATCCCTCTTTTCATTGTCTATTTTTTGCAGATTGAGATCCAACTTGTCATTAAGGATTGCACATAGTTTAGCTAATGTTCAATGATTCATACATATATGTGATATGCTGCATTGTGTAGATAGATTTTTACCCAATTAGTAATGAATACGTATATGCATTAATTTGAGCTTGTCACATTGTGATTATGATGCTTTATGATGTGCAATATGTTCATTCGGAAATCCTAGTTTGTTTTCTTTTTATATAGGAAAAAAGAATCACCAAGTTACTGTATTATTCTGCCTGTATAAAATAAAATCTTTCCCCTTGTGGTTTCAGAATTTGCTTCCCTTACCACTCTTTTTGTTCCCTGTAAGTTGTAACAAGGTATTTTCTGTGCATGTTGGGGGGTTAAATCATGCTTCGGTCTTCCTGTAAAATACTGATAGGTTCTGATACATATAACACCTGCAGCTTAACACAACTCAGATAATAGTTTCTGATGCATAGAAGAGTTATCAAAACATAGAAGCAACGCTCATAATAGCTGAGAACGTAAAAAAGATAACAGGGAGGGAAATAAGAGGAAAATAACAGAGAAGATAAGCCTTCATGGAGGGATAATGCAAACTTTTCCCTGCAATTACAATATGCTGCATTGTGTAGATAGATTTTTACCCAATTAGTAATGGGTTTGAAACATAAGATGTGGAATCTGGGATAAGTCAAAGGATCAAAGAGTGAAAAGATGAAAGCATATATTCCTCTGCATATGTTTTAGGTTTTTCTCTGCATAAGGACAAATTAAATATCAGAAACACTACACCTTCTAATAGAAATCGACCATGTGTATGAGTCCCAATTTTTCTTTCTCATTTCTGTTGCTTTGGTCTACTTTAAAGTTGTTTTTTGTCAACTAGCTATTTTTTCATGTTGTAATTTTTCTGAATCACTACATGTTGCTAACTGTCTTGGTTGAAGCAACATGTGTATGTATCTTTATGCTAGTTTTAACTATTCCTTCATTTGAGTTTAGAATGGCACCGAAAGTAGCTCGTATAACATCGACACAAGAAACAATTGTTCAGTCTAAGAATGTTAGTGAAAGTTCTGCGAAGGCAAAATGGAATGATTCAAATACTGAAACTTTGTTGAAAGTTTGTGTTGAGGAGGTTGAAGCTGGTAATAGGCCCCATACACATTTTACTAAAGAGGGGTGGGCCAATCTAGTTAACAAGTTTCATAATATTACCAGGAAGAATTATGGTTAGAAGCAGTTGAAAAATAGATGGGATGCACTAAAATATGAATTTGGCATGTGGGCAAAGTTGGTTGAAAAGGAGACCGATCTTAGATGGGACTCTATAAACAACACTATAATAGCACCTCCAGAGTGGTGGGAAGCCAAGGGCAGAGTATGTATTTCTGATTACAATATTGCAAGTCTTATACCTGTATTAGCTTATAATTTACTTACTAATTGGTTATTCATTTTCATTACAGGAGAATCCAAAAATTTTGAATTGGAAGGAACAAGGTCCAAAATTTCTGAGTTTGATGGAAATATGTTTTAAAGATATAGTTTCTACTGGTTATGTTGTTTTTATGCCGCGCAACCACATTCTGTCACATGAGGAAGCCATAGACGATGAGCCAATTAATGATAATGATCATGCTTTAGAGAATGAAGGGGCTACTGAGGAACATCCCTCTGATCACAATCGGAGGCTAAGTGTACGAAACAATGATCCAAGAAAAAGGAAGAGAGGGAGGAAAGGAGAGAAAAGGCAAGGGATAGCTGACAAATTGCAACACTCTCTTGATCGGATCCTTGAAAATATTGACCAAGTGTCACAAACATCAAGTGAAAATGACCATTTTAGCATGAGTAGATGTCTTCTTCTATTAAAAGATGTGCCAGGTTTGGTGAAGAGCAGCTCTACATACATGTTGGCCTCTCGAATCTTTTTCAAGAAACAAAATAGGGAGGCATTTGTTCATTACATGGAAAATGAACCTGATTCATTTTTGAGCATGTTTAAAGTTGAAGATGTTCAAAACTATAGATAGTTTATAGTATAGTGTTATGTTTGAACTTGAACATGAATTTCTATTTGAGGTTGAACTTAGACTTTTGTTTTGTAAAATTATGGGAACAGTTATTTTGTTTAGACAATATGATCATAATTTTTTATTGATATTCTTTGTGTTTTAGTCATTTCAAGTATATAAATTAAAAAGAAATATTTGATAACAACTTTGATCTAAATGGGTGGATGAAAAATTATATCAACAATTTAATTTTAATATTATTAAAATTCAATTATATTATAATCTTAAATTCAATTATGAATATAATATTTCTAAAATTTTAACATAAGTGCTTTCTTATCCAAACGAATGAAAAAAAAGTGCTTTTATATGTCCATTTCAGTAATTTTACTAATAAAAAAGTGCTTCTTTATTTTAACATCCAAATAGCCTTTTGATTTAAAAGTGCTTTTATAATTGTGTATCTAAACGTAAAATAACTTAATTTCTAATTAAAGCACTTTTTTAAAAAGCAATGAAAAAAAAAGTCTTTTTTTTAAAAGCTCATCCAAATAGGCTCTTAGTCTCGTCCCCATGATGGCGTAGTGGCGGACAAATTAAAATGATATTTAAAAAGTAAAAATTGATGGACGTTTATCAAATGAAAGCTAAAAGGAGAAAGTTCAAAATGCTATTTAAGAGTATGCATAAAACTCTTATTTTTATAACTTTTTTTCCGATCCATGGGAGACATAATAATTTAAAGGTCTAATTTTGATCCATAAGTTTTTCGCGCATGAGTATCAATAAGTTTTTTGTTGAATCAGTATTATGGCCTAAAAGCTTTAAAAAGAAGAAGCAATGTTGCCTTTGACGGTATACACTATTAATTAACAAAGTTAATTTTTGAGTTATGTAAGTTTTCGGCGTAGCAATGTTGCCCCTGAAGTATAAAAACGTAGCAATGTTGCCTCTCCGTTAACTGCCCTAACGGTCAACGTTAGGGTTGTTAACGGAGGGGCAACATTGCTACGTTTTTATACTTCAGGGGCAAAATTACTACACCGAAAACTTCAGTAGCAAAATTGCTCCTGGACGTGTACTTTAGGGGCAAAATTGATACTTAACCCTTTTTTTTATACACAAACGAAACTGAAACAAACGAAACCAAAAAATAAAAACTAAAAGCAATTAAATTCTTAGGCCTTTCCTCTCATGACGTACTCTCGCCGGATCAGCAATAAGGAAGCAATGAAGACCAGTAGGAGGATCAGAGAAATGGGATTCATCCGGAGACTCGACATGCCTCAAAGCAAAATTAGCCAACCAATTTGCACATTGATTGCCCTCCCTTAGAACATGGCTATATCGTACCACCCATTGTCTACGAGTGACTGCTCGTATCCGAGCCACCAAATAGGACTCACGAGCTGCATTACTTTGTTTGGATAGTAATGCAATGACTGATTGACAGTCACTTTCAACAACTACATGTCTCCAACCTGTTTTCCATGCCATCTCTAATCCCCTCAAAACTCCCCACAACTCAGCTAACATCGCTAAGCACCTTCCAAGACGTGAAGCAAAGCCTCTAAGCCACTTACCAGAGAAATCTCGCAACAAGCCCCCACAAGCCGCCACCTGTTCTGTACCCTTTGATGCCCCATCTGAATTAAGTTTCACAAATGGAGCTTCTGGAAATGACTAAGCAACCTTTAAATGATTTTGTGCTACACGCAGAAATCCCCCTTCATCCCTTCTAGTTTTTAATTCTCCCAATACCCCAAGAACGGGCCTCGCAGAATATTTAAAATGTGCATCCCGTGTGTTATGAATAAATTCATTTCGCCATTTCCAAATAAACCAAAAAGAGACACTAAATACCTCATACCAATAAAATCCGCCAAGAGTAACTACATCACTATTCCAATTCTACGTACCCATTCAATCCAATCATAGCTAAAAAGGAGAGGGAATGATGAACATGTACCACCTCACACCGAAAAGCATGAACCACATGACGGTCTCTAAACGCGTGTAGACCGGACTCGCTTCTTGATGGCACAATGGGCAAAGGTCATCATTGCCGGACCAAGCACTAATCCATGACCTCAAAGGAAGTCTCCGATGGAATAATTTCCACCAAAATATTTGTACTCTATGTGGTCCCACCCACTTCCATAACTTAATCCATATGTCACCATTAATTGTAGACTGCTGAAATCCAGATTCGGCTAAATAAAGGTAGCAACTTTTAACACTAACACCAGTTAAATTTCCAACTAACCAAAAGGAGCGATCTGGCCCATCATCAGAAGAAGGAGGAGGGAGCATACCTCTAATTAAGTCAACCACATTCATGGGAAGCAGGTTGTTTAATAAAGGCAGATCCCACTGGCCATGTTGGTCAACAAATCTATTAACCATACACTCTTGCCTCTCAGTAGGAAGGGGACTCACTATGTAATCTTGTAGGCAAATGGATGAGGACACCCATTTATCTTTCCAAAAAGAAATAGAAGCCCCATCTCCAATTTCCCATACCACCTCATCCTTCATATTAATCAAAATGTTACATAAAGATCTCCAGAAAGTTGAGCAACCAGATTTAAGGATTGGCAAGTGTCCGATTTGTACCTTGTACTTTCCTTGCAAAAATCTAACCCATAGGGCATCTTATTCGTTTTGGAACCTCCAACCACACTTCATAAGGAGGGCATCATTCATAATTGCAGCTGATTTCAAACCAAGTCCACCCATAGACTTAGGACTTGTCAACACATTCCAACTTAAAGCATGGTACGCTTTACGAAGGTGTGAATCTCCCCAAATGAAATTCCTTTGAATTTTATCAATCTCATTGCATATATTTAGGGGAAGTCTAGCATATTGCATATGAAATACATGAATAGTGGATAGTACTGATTTGACAAGAGTTATTCTACCTGCCTGAGATAGACACTGCTGCTGCCACCCTCCTAACTTCCTCCGTAACTTATCCACAATATGCTGAAAACATTGT
The DNA here is from genome assembly GCA_019022615.1 of Acacia melanoxylon. NCBI lineage: Eukaryota > Viridiplantae > Streptophyta > Magnoliopsida > Fabales > Fabaceae > Acacia > Acacia melanoxylon. Next base: position 3,588,595 of record JAFJYJ010000030.1, on the reverse strand, counting down.
TTAGTTGTACGCCCATGTATCATCCAAGCCCCCAAGTATCTTCCCACATTTTTAACTCTCTTAAAGCCACTTTTAGCCGCCAAGGAATCAACCAACCCTTCAGTTGTGTGCTTGGAGAAATAAATGGTAGTTTTCTCCATGCTTACCTTTAATCCTGAAATCTGCTCAAACAAAGAAAGACACTTCATAATAGTCTCCAACTGATCAAACTTTGCCTCTACAAATAGCATAAGATCATCAGCAAACATCAAATGAGAGATAGGGGGCCTCCTTGTCCCAACTTAATAGGCGTCCAAAGACCACCACTAACAGCTGTTGAAATAATATGGTACAGTTTTTCCATAGCAAGAGTAAACAAGTAGGGGGGTATGGGATCACCCTGTCGGATGCCCCTAGAAGGCTGAAACGATGATGTTTTACCCCCATTCCAAAAAACATTGAAGGACGAAGAGGAAACAACCTGCATAATCAAGTCAACTATAACACTTGGAAAGCCCACTTCCTCAAGTATGTTATGTAAAAAATTCCAGTTCACACGATCATACGCCTTCTCCAAATCAACCTTAATTGCCATAAATTGTCTACCTCGCATTTTGTTCATCAAGTGAATCAGTTCTTGAGCAATGACAATGTTGTCATGAGTTTGTCTGTTAGGGACAAAACTAGATTGGAAAGGCGAAATAACAATCTCCATTATCGGTTGCAAGTGCCTCACAAGCAGTTTAGAGATTAGTTTATACAAGACAGAACATAATGAGATGGGCTGAAACTGAGACATAGACGTTGGTACATGCACTTTAGGGATCAAAGCAATCAAAGTAGCATTTAAAAATCGAATATGAGAAGGGTTATGCCAGACATCTACAATCAATCTCATAATCTGATGACGAAGCACACTCCACTGTCTCTAAAAGAACACCGCTGGAAAACCATCAAGGCTAGGGGCTTTATAACTTCCCATGCTAAACAAACAGCTCCGGACCTCTTCACAAGAGGGAATACGATGCAACTCTTCCATTAAATTATGTGGAACACTCGGCCAGGTAGAGGTAAGCCACCTACGATTAGTTTCCCCATCCGAAAATAGATTCTGAAAATAAGAAAAGGCCATACCTTTGAGTTGGTTATCATTTTCCACCCAAATATTATGCTCATTTTTAAGCCGAGCTATTTTATTAAAGCTCCTCCTAGTTACGCTTTTCAAATGGTAGAATTTAGTGTTACGGTCACCTTCGCTTAACCATTGATGCGAGACTTTTGGAACCAAAACATCTCTTCCCATTTTAAGATCTCATTCAAACGATTTCTACATTCTACCTCCTTTCAACCCCGTAACTCGAATCATTGCTTACACGTTTCGTTGTAACAACTCAAGCTCGAGCTCAAGGAATTTTTCATCCGGAAAATATTCCCATATACCTCCCTATTCCAACGACCCAACGGCGTGACCATACGAGCTAACATAATAGGAAGATCAATACTGGTCTTCCATTGTGAATTCATAAGATCAGGAATTTCAAAGTGATTCATCCAATCGGCTAAGAAACGAAAGGGTCTATTCTGCTTACCTTCTAGAGGACTAGACAATCTCAGCAACATAGGCGCATGATCCGAGTTATAACGTGGAAGATTAACCACATCTGCCTTAGCGAAAGACAATCGGCATGAAGCATTAGCAATAACACGGTCCAGCTTCTTATAGACACGCTCCAAATGACCCCACTTCGGGCCCATCCAAGTTGAAAAGACCCTCTTCCTCAAAAACAATTAATCATGATTGTTTTACAAAATCTCTTTAACAAGTGTTAGTGGAGAAAACTTTTTCTTTTAATATCACACGTGTCGGGTTCAGGGCACAACGCTCGCCCACAACCCTGGAGTCCAGGGCACAAATCCAGCCCACAAACTCGAGTCCGAGGCACAAATCCCGCCCACAAACTCATTACGGAGAATCCTTGACTCGGGGCACAATTAACAAATGGAATAATACAAAGCCCACGAATCTTACAATATTGACTCCACATCATATCTTAACAGAAATTAATTTCCTCACAAAACATAATTGTGGATCCACCAAAGTTATCGAGTATTTTTAAAATAAGGCCTCCGGCCTAAAGGTAGTTAAACAAATACTACGAAAATAGTTACCCAAACATAAGATGTGATCCAAGACATGAGGGCCCTAGAATGGCAATATAATAATCAAAACAACATTAACGCCAAAAGAGGCCTACAAATATCGAACCGCTAAGCCTCGATCGGTTCCCTTGGCCTCTAGTGAAATTAGAGGTCTCGCACGAAAAATATTAATAATAACGGGGTGAGACATAAAGTCCCCGTAACCAAAATTAATTTATAAAATATGCATGAAAGGATTGCAAGTCGAGAAGCGGGTTTACTATTAATATAATAACAATTTCAATAATTGAATATCACAAAAATAACAACAGGTAAAACGTTTAATACATAATAACTCTAACAATTAAACATCCCCACTCATCCATCCTGCTCCTCATTATTTCCTCGTGGACGCGGATCAGCCCATCCATGCTAGTAAACCCGGCCAAGGTTAGCTATCACTTCAAGGATACTGTCCCCTCCCATGCTACCACTTAGGGGTTCAGGGTACAAAACATTTCCCACAAACCCCCACCAATATACCGTAACAGGAGGTGTCCGCCCAAAACACTCGACTCAAATCCGGCCAGGAATATGAGAGAGCCAATGGGCACAATTTCACCCTCACATCTCTTCCACATCCCAACATGTCTTCCACAAGATAATATTAATATGGGCTTCAAAATCATTATTTTTCCAAATTCGACATATCAACTAATTTCATCACAAAAACACTTTCACAATTAATTAGCCCATATACATTATTCCACAACACATACTATAACCATCACAACAATAACAAAACACTTTCACAATTAATTAGTCCATATACAATGATTCCACAACACATACTATAACCATCACAACAATAACAGACTCAACATAATATCCACATACGTATACTGGTTGAAAAATACACTGCTTCACTGAGATAATTTCATATTCAACATACATATAAACTTCAAAACTCATACAAATAGTAATTATAAAAGTAAGGTTTAGAAAACCTTACAGTCCAAACAAGCATATAGAATAAATTAACCCCGGTTACCTCAACTCCAAGCTCAAACTTAATTCGACGGATAGGGAACGAACAATCACCGATCAAGAAACTCTACATTATAAATGTAGATAACAATCAACCTCAAATAATAACAAATACATTAAATTCCCAAAAGTCTAATTTCCTCTCACTTGCTCTCCTCAACATCATAACCCAATTAAATATACATTCCGTCTTATGTGAACACAAACCGATAATTCTTTAAGCCTCGACATAATTAAAACCATTACTTATAATTTTATATGACTAAAAATGTATAAATTCAGCAATAAATATTTTTAATAATAACACTTGAAAAGAGCAATTTATTACTCAAATTCCGAAATGACATTAGTACCGGAAATTTTGAAATGACATTTTAATCTATTAAAATTCCAATAATATTTCGTTAATTCAAACAAATTATTTATATCAAATTTAATTGGTAAAAACATCCCGTAGAATATAAATACTAAACTTATTAAATGGAAAATTTATTTTAAATTCTTACAATAACCAAATAATAATTTTAAATCAAGTTAAAATTAGCTATTAGTCACCCTTTATATAAATATGGTCATCTATTGTTAAAACTCGAAATATTCCAAAAGTCGACCCAAAAGTTTTACTACTCGGTGAAATAACACCCTCATTAGAATAAGAAAAATATGAAGAACAGTTTTTTGTGAAGAAATTTTATTGAAAGGAAGTCGGTTGATTACCTAAATGATCCTATAAGATAAAAGATTTACCTTAAACCGAGTACTTTAGCGCTCTCCTTCTCTTCGAAGCTCTCACACTCAACCTCTCCGAACACACTCAAACCCTTCTCCCGTACTCCCTCTCGCTCGAACACACGCTGAAATTGTGTGTGTGCGTTTTTGGCATCTATGTGGTCATTTGTAAGGGTCCTTAAACCGTGCACTTGGGATATTGTGTATATATTTTTATTATTTGCCGCAGAACCCACCAACACTCTTAACACTTTATTTGTGGGTGTATATTTTATTCTATTCTTACCCCACCTCCAACACACTTACGACCCATGCTTATATATAATATATTTCCTTATCTTTGCACTTTCTCAATGTGCGTGTCTTAGTGTGTGCTTGTTCGTGAAGTTATACAAAGACACCCAACATATATGTATGGCCGAAGGATATAATAGTGGATAGTGTCACTGTGCATATCTAGTTTCTCCATGAATATTGAAAATGGTGTAGGAGACACTATTGAAAGTAGTGTAATAGGATACCAAGGGATGGGCCGACGCACGAGCAGGTGGTGTGTGTATATCTTTTGGACATGCTTTTAAAAAATATAAGAAAAAGAAAGAACTCATCCAACGCATGGCGTCTTTGTCGCCTAGTCCATATTGAAATTTACGTGATTTTCAACCAATGTCTCACACTCATGTAACCCAAGAGTCCATTCTTCTAGTTTTATTCTTTTGATCTGTGTGTGTGGCGCATAAAAAGCAACGTGGAATGGGGCACATAGATAGATGTAAGTTGGGGAAATAAAATATAGTAAGTATGAGAGGAACTACTTTTTATAAAGAGCTCATTCATATGAGTTGGTAAAAATAAAAGAGAGTGAATTAAATATGTGAGTGGGTACATGATGAAGGGTGCTAAACGCGTGGGAGAGAAAATGTAAAATAATAAGACACACAAAAAGACAAATGGAGAGTTAACCATTGTAGGAAGATGGGGAATAACTACTGTGCTAAGAAGAAAATGGAAGGAAAGAATGTGTGTACGTGTACCAAAACTCATGGTGGCATATTCAAATGCAACTTTAATTATAAAATTCCAAGGACAAGCCGGCCCCACTACTCCTAATATATTAAAGACCCATTTATTTAATTGGTGGTTTAATAAAACACCAACATGAACATGCACGTCCAAACTCATTCCATGCAAATGAGGGTCCCACTTCAAAAATATGCAAACATCAATGGACATTTACCTATTAGCACTACTGTAGTCTAAATAAAATCCCCAATGTTCTAACAAATAAACGTACAATATTTTCTTTAACTCCCACTTTATATTTCTAAGTATTTTCTACACCTCAAATTATATAATAACCACATCCTAAAATATTTAATTACTTTAATAAAAATTGGGATGTTACACAAGTAAAATAGCTCCCTGACACCTTTATGTCATCAAGATGCCAGCCCATCAACCGATTCCGAAAAACCCGACACGGGCCAATAGCAGCAGCATTAACCCTTAATTTTGTAATGATTAAGACAATTTTGCTTTTTTTTTTTTCACACTTCCAAGTCAATATTGATTTTACAAAAACTTTCTGGACACTTGCACAACTCCTATTTGAAATTTTTTTTGCGCAACATTTGTCATTTCCCTAATTTAATATTCCATGAAGATTACACTCATTTTTCTAACAACAAATTATACTCCCTCTGATCCTTAATATAAGAGTCAATTAACTTTTGTTTGAGACATTACGAAAGTTAAATAAGTAAGATTAAAATATTTATATTTATCATTTTTCTTCACACTAATTTGCCTGACTTATAAATTAATATATAATCTAATAATACACAACATATGCTACTACCTCTAGTCCTAAATATAGGACAAAGTTTGTAATGCAATTTTCACTAGAAACTTTATCTTATATTTATGACCGGAGGGAGTATAATTAAGTACTTTATTTTACTTCCTTAATATCTCCTAAAAAAGTCAACCTACTCTTTGAAAGTGGAGCTTAATCACCAAGAGGGGGTGAATTGGGGATTTTAAAATTCTTTCGAAATTGCTCTGTTTTCGAACACTACAACAGAGTTGGACAGAGGATAGGGAAGAACAGCAAGACACAAGAAACTTATATCCATCCAATCTCTTGACCTACGTCCAGTCCCCAGACACTCTGGGATTTCACTATCACGATTGATTACACACTCTATAACTCAAGAGTAATTCTCTCACTAGAACTTACTCCCCCTTACAAGTTGCAATCAATATCCCAATCTCCAAGTCCCTAGACTTGAGATTCTTTACAATAAATGATTTACAATCAGTGAACTCTCTCTAAGAGTAGATAATGATAAACACTGAAGTTTGATGTATCAGAAGATACTTTACAAGTGAAAACTGAAAGAGTAGTTGTAAAACTTGAATGTAATTCATTTTCAGCAGGTGTGTTGTTGAGAAGAATTGAATGCTACTCTATCTATACTAAGAGAGCATTAAATAACCGTTGCTAACTCCATTATAACCATTGAAGCATTAAACTAGCTGTTGGAGGCACTTTGGTGTCTTCTCTCTCTACTCTTTAGTTAATTCCTTTTGTCCAGAGGATTAGTGTTGACTTTCCTTGTAATAGATCCGTTGGAAGAGCAGCTACTGCTTAGGGAAAGCAGACATTAATCCCTTTGCAACGTGTAGAGAATGATGGTACAAAAGGATGCACGTTTCTGAACTTTGCATTTAATGTTCTTACATTGCTTTTTGCTTTTGTTCAAATCTTCATTTAATGTCCTCTAAACAATCTGAAACTCACTAACAAACTCATTAAACATAGTTAAGAATAGTATTGAATACGGAGGAGATGTATTTAGATCAAATAAGAAGATTTCACAAATTTGTCAGATTTGATTTTCAAATTATGCGACCTATACTCAAGTGTGTTCTTCAATACTCGAGTATTGGCACTGTGCACTTATATCAACACTTGAGTATCTAAGATGATACTCGAGTATTCCTCTTCCAGAGAGGAATGTTTTGATTTGAGCTTTGCACCATATCTTTGAAATAGGAACAATACTCGAGTATGCAAATCAATACTCGAGTTTTGAACTTTTGATATGAAAATAAGTTTAAGTCCAAAACCTCAATACTTGGGTATTCATTTCAATACTTGATTTTTCAAATCTTTGGAAAAAGAGCAAAGTTCTCTGTATGCCCGATACTCGAGTTTCTAACTCAATACTCGAGTATTAAGAGATTTTGAAAACTTTGAGAAATCTTATCCCAAGTCAGAACTTGAGTATTCAAACAATACTTGAGTATTCAAAACATGTGTAAAAGTTTGAAAACTTTTTGTCAATCCGTTACTCGAGTATTCATACCCATACTCGAGTGTTCACAAGTTGAAAGATTTTGGTGACTCTCTCGTATGACCAATACTTGAGTTTTGTAATGGATACTTGAGTTTTGAAAGACATGTGTAAAAATTGAAAACTTTCTGTCAATCCGATACTCGAGTATTCCCAAGTTTGAAAACTTTGGTGACTCTCTGTAAGACCAATACTTGAGTATCCAAATGGATACTTGAGTTTTGAAAACTTTAGGGAATATGGAAAGAGTCTCTATATGATCCATACTTGAGTATTCAAACCAATACTCGAGTTTGGCTCAGGGTGAAAAACTTGGAGTGCTCTCTGTAAGCTCAATACTTGAGTTTCCAAAGGGAAACTTGAGTATTGTTTTGTTTAATAAAATTGAGCTACTCTCTGTCAAGTCAATACTCGAGTATTGAGACCAATACTCGAGTTTGCCTTTGACAGTAAGTTTTTCAACTTACCAAAGACAAACTTCAACTTGTGTTTGCAATTGTCAGTTATCATCAAAACACATAGAGAACTAACACTCTTATATTAAGAACCGGAGGTAGCGTATGATAAATTATTTGTGGTCAATCCTCTGTATCTTTGCTCTTTGGTCTTCATTTTATTGCACACCCTGTTTCCGTTTTCCTCTTCCATCATTTTTTTCAATTGAATTACTAGAAAAGTAATCCTTTTGTTCAAGCATTTTTAACTAATTCTCAATAAATCAGTTAAAAAACATCATGTTTATTCTCACCGGGTTTTTTTTTTCGTCCATGTTAACTCCTCATTTAATATGATATTTCACATGAGAAATATGTTGGTTTTTAATTTTTAATATTTATTATAGGAATTATCTAAAAATATCTTATTAATTACATATTGTAAACTAAAAAATGCCTTGTACTTTTAAATGTATTACCTATACTTTAAAAAAAATATTAGACTCTCTCCAGTTCTTAATATAGAACATATTTATCCAATTTGATTATATTAAGGAAGCTATTTAAATTATAAGAGTATTATTAATATGATATGTATTTTTTTTAAATACTCTAATCATCTTCCTTAATTCTTTCATTATGTCTCCTCCTTGATTATTGTTAAGTGAACATCAATAAAGGTAAATTAGAAAAAAAAATCAACTAATATTGTAAATAAGTCTTATATTTATGATCAATATCAACTTTTCAAATATATCATATATTAAAGAGCGGAGGAAATATGATTTAAACGGAGGGACCACTGAACAAGTGAAACCAATCAAGCTTTCAATTTTTATCATGAATGAAAGGACATAATAGATCAAAGAAAGATAATTATTTAAATTTTTTGTGGTATGTTTTTGAAAAATAATTCAAGTAACAATATAAAAAATTCAGTTTTTACACGCGTTGTTAATATTAATCATAGATTATTATAAAACTAAAAGAAATAGAGAACAAGAGCAAGATAAGAGAGAAAGTAAAGAATAATTCTCATTCTAGTGTGCTTTGAATGTTTATACAAGACCTTTATTTATAGAAGAAAGATGGCTTTTTGGTGTAATTTTTCCACCTGGGTCTTTTGAGGTAATTTCCCCCCTTGCCCTACCATTCCATGCGGCCTGAAGCTTACGAGAAGTTTGAGAAAATTTGGCGTAGGCCTCACGTACAAATAGTAAATCACTATATATGGGCCCTACGTCGTACTATGCAAATAGTATTTGCTGATCAAGAGTCAATGAACATCCACATAATTAATATATTCATAACACTCCCCCTTGGATGTCCATTATGAATATGCCTCATTAAAAAGAGTACATCCTTCATTGATACACTTTCCAGTGCTGATTCATTAAAAATCTTTCTAGGAAAATCCAGTGGGATAAAACCTAAATAAAGGAAAAAGAGTACAGCGTGTATCGACTCCCCCTCTTGCCAATATCATTTAAGATCATTAAATCTCTGACGACCAATACCATGAACATGCTTTTCAAAAATTGTACCTGGAAGTGACTTGGTGAATAAATATGCCAGATTTTCACTTAAACTGATTTTCTAGATATCTATTTCACCATCCTTTTGAAGATCACGAGTGAAGAAGAATTTTGGTGAAATATGCTTCGTTCTATCGCCCTTGATATAACCTTCTTTAAGTTGGGCAATACATGCAGCATTATCCTCGCATAAAATTGTTGGAACCATATTTCCTGAAGATAAATCACAAGTTGTTCGTATATGACATATTAATGACATCAACCATACATATGCTCGACTTGTTTCATGCATTGTTAGAATTTCTGCATGGTTAGATGATGTGGCTGATATAGTTTGTTTCATAGATCTCCATGAAATAGTTGTACCTCCACATGTAAACATATAGCCTATTTGTAATTTACCATCATGTGGGTCAAACAAAAATCCAGCATCTGAATAACCAATCAATTCATGTTTAGATACATTTGAGTAATATAACCCCATGTCAATAGTCTTTCTCAGATAACGAAAAATTTGTTTTGCTCCATTCCAATGCCTTCGTGTTGGTGAAGAATTATATCTTCCTAATAAATTAACACCAAATGATATATCAAGACGTGTATAATTAGCAAGATATATTAGTGCTCCAATAGTACTAAGATATGGTACTTCTGGGCCAAGTAGTTCTTCTTCACCTTCTTCGCTAATTATTCAAGGTCGGAATGGATCTTTATCAACTTTCAAAGACCTTACTATCATTGGGGTACATAATGGATGTGATTTATCAATATAAAATTGCTCTAATACCTTTTTTGTATAAGTTTCTTGATATATAAAGATTCCATTCTTTAGATACTCTATTTGTAATCCAAGACAGAATTTTGTTATTCCCAAGTCTTTCATTTCAAATTCTTTGTTTAAACAATTAATTACCTTTTGAAGCTCTTTAAGAGTTCCAATAATGTTGATATCATTAACATAAACAACAATTATAGCAAATTTTCTTCTAGATCTTTTCATAAAGAAGTATGGGCATATCGGGTCATTTTTATACCCTTCTTTCAACAAATATTCCTAGAGATGATTATACCACGTGCGCCCTAATTGTTTCAGGCCATTTAGAGACTTATTTAACTTAATTGAATATTTTTCTTCAGAATTTGAATTGTATGCTTTTGGCATCTTGAGTCCTTCAGGGACTTTCACACACACACACACACATATCACTGTCAAGTGAGCCATAAAGATAGGCAGTCACAACATCCATTAAATGCATATTAAGTCCTTCATTTACTGCTAGACTAATCAAATAACGAAAAGTAGTTGCATCCACTACTGATGAATACGTTTCTTTGAAATCAATGCCAGATCTATGTGTAAAGCCTTGGGCTGCAAGACGTGCCTTATATCTTATAATTTCACCCTTTTCATTTCTCTTTTGTACAAAAAACCATTTGTATCCAACTAGCTTTACATCTTTAGGTGTATGGACTACAGGTCCAAATACTTTTTTGTTTTGCCAATGAATTTAATTATGTATTAATAACGTCTTTCCATAGGGGCCAATCCTTTTTTTTTTTGAAACTCCCTAATAGATGTTGGCTCATAATCCTCATTATTATTCATTACATCATTCGCTATATGATAAGCAAAGACGTCGTCAATGTTGACTTCATTTCAGTCCTATTAGATTCCATTCATAACATAATTTATTGAGATCTCATTATTTTCACATATTTCATGTACCTGAATCTCTTCTGGGATTACAACATTCTCTTATGAAGATATCTCTACTGGAGATAATGACTCTTCAGGAGATAGCTCTTCCAGACCTACTAACTTTTCTTGATTATCCTCAACTTGACCATGTATATTTTTAACTCTTTTTCTATTTCGAGGATTTTTATCTTTGGAATCAATGGGTCTACCACACTTTAGGCATGCTTTAGATTCATTTATAATAGGTTGTCCTTCAGGGACATCAATTCAAATAGGAGCATTAGCAGCTGGGACATGTGACTTTGTCACTTTCTTTGGGTCAGTAAATGTTTCTAGCATTTGATTAGCTAAATTCTTCAAATAAATTTTCTTCTGAACTTCAAGTTCACATTGTTTTGTATAAGGATCAAAATGAGTCAATGATAATTCATTCCAGCTAATCTCTTTATCCAACTGCTTATTTTCTCCCCATAATGTTAGGAAAAATAATTCATTAAAATGACAATCGGCAAATCGTGCCGTAAATAAATCTCCAGTAGATGGTTCTAAATATTTTATAATTGAAGGAGATTCATACCCAACATATATTATCATCCTTCTTTGAGGACTCATTTTGGTGCGTTGTGGTGGTGATATTGGCACATATACAGCACACCCAAAAATCTTTATATGAGAAATATTAAGTTCTTGACCAAAAGCCATTTGAAAGAGGAAAACTTTTAGATAACTTGTTGGCCTTATGCGAATTAACATTGTTGCATGCAAAATGGCATGGCCCCAAGGAGGAATCACGAGATTAGATCTCATAAGTAAAGATTTTGCAATAAATTGCAATCATTTAATCAATGATTTTGCAAGTCCATTTTGAGTATGAACATGTGCTACAGGATGTTCAACATCAATTACAAGAGACATGCAATGTTCATTAAAAGCTTATGAAGTAAATTCACCAGCATTACCAAGACGTATTTTCTTGATAAGATAATTAGGGTAATGTTCTCTTAATCTAATCAATTGAGCAAGTAATCTCGCAAACACCAAATTGCGAGAAGATAATAAGCATACATGTGACCATTTGGTTGATGCATCAATTAAAACTATAAAGTACTTAAATGGTCCGCATGATGGGTGTATTGGCCCACAAATATCTCCCTGTATCCGTTCTAGAAATGTGAGGGACTCACTTTCTACTTTGCTTGGTGAAAGCTGAATAATTAACTTTCACTTGGAACATGCAACACATGAGAAATTATGGGACTATGGTATTTGTTTACATTTCAAGGTATGTCCATATGAATCTTCAATTATTTGTTGAATCATAGTTGACCTGGGATGGTCTACCCGGTCATGCCAAATATTAAATATATTTTTATCAGCACACTTCTGCTTTTCCGTAACATTTGTTTCAATTATATTAATATTTGTATAGTACAAAGGCAATTTTTCTAGAACACTTTTTTCACCAAATCTAACAATAATAAATTGTAGATATTCCTTATTCTTCTCTTTTATAGTCTCAATATGATATTCATTCTAACGGATATCCTAAAACTCAATAAATTTCTATGAGACTTAAAAGAACATAAAGCATCATTAATAACAAATTTCATACCTTTGGGTAATATTATAATTGCTCTTCCAGACCCTTCAATTAATTTAGTATTACCCACTATGGTATTGATGCTTGCACTACTTATTGTTAGATGTGAAAAACATTTTTTATCTATAAGAATTGTATGTGTTGTAGCACTATCTATGAGACACATATCTTCATTCTTGTGTTCAATAATCGAAACATCCATAATTTTCATCAAAAGAAAAGAAATGCATTAAAACACATTTAAAATACATGATCAGCAACAATGACCTTATTACATATAAAAGAAAAACATAAACTACTAATTACATATCTTCATTCTTTTTTTTTATTATTCTTTCAACCAAACTTATTTAACCATAAAAATCAGCCACGTCCAAGTGTATCATATCATTAATGCCATTAATATCATCTAGCACATCATCATTCTTTTGTGCCTCAACATTATCTTCATGAAAAAGAACATTGGCTTCCACATTATTGCACTCTTTTTCATGAAGGCCAGATAAAGTTTTGCTAGATGCTCAAGCGTACAACAAGTTCGTACCCAGTGCCCCTTCATACCATACCGATAACATAGATTCTCAACAACTTTTGAAGGACCACCCTTGTTGTCTTTCTCTCCTTCATTATATTTCTTTTTCTGGTGGGTATAAGGATTATCATTATTGCTTCTACCACCATGATACCGGTAATTATCACGTCCCCTACCACGACCATGTCCACAGCCACGAACACATCATTAGCATAATAATTATTATGCATACTCACATTCGCTTCAGGGAATGGAGTAGATCCAGTGGGATGATTTTCATGATTTTTCATTAATAGCTTATTATTTTGCTCAGCTACCAATAAGCATGAGATTAACTCAGAATACTTTTTAAAACTTTTCTCTCAATATTGTTGTTGCAGGAGCATATTTGAAGCATGAAAGGTAGAAAAAAATTTCTCTAATAAGTCCTCATTAGTTATTTTCTCATCACATAATTTCAACGTAGAACTTATTATCAAGACTACTGAATTATACCCACTTACAATCTTAAAATCTTGTAGCCTAAGGTGTATCCATTTGTAACGAGCTCGAGGTAGAATCATTGTTTTTTGGTGATCATACCTTTCTTTTTTAGATTAGTCCACAATTCTTGTGGATCTTTTACCATTAAATATTCAGCATTGAATCCTTCATGAAGATGGTGGCAAAGAAAAATCATAGCTTTGGCCTTATCTTGACAAGATGTGTCATTCTCTCGGTAATATAGTTGTTCCTAGGCCTTTAGCATCAAGATGGATTTCAGCATCTAAAATCTATGATAGATAATTTCTCCCCATGATGTCAAGAGTAGTAAACTCAAATTTGGTAAGGTTGGCCATGATTCAAACTTTGTTAGAGTTCTCGTACTGATAACGTATTATAAAACTGAAAGAAATAGAGAATAAGAGCAAGAGAATAAAATTGAAAGAAATAGAGAACAAGATCAAGAGAAGAGAGAAATTCAAAAGAGAAAGTGAAGAGTAATTCTCATTCCAGTGTGTTTTGAATGTCTACACACGACTTCTATTTATGGCAAAATGGGTCATTTGGTGTAATTTTTCCACTTAGGTCTTTTGAGGTAATTTTCCCCCTTGCCCTACTATTCCACGCCGCCTGAAGCTTCTGGGAAGTTTGAGAAAATTTGGCGTAGGCCCCACGTGTAAATAGGGAATCACTATGCACAAATAGTAAATCACTATATACGGGCCCACATCGTACTATCCAAATAGTATTTAGTGATCAAGAGTTAGTGGACATCCATATAATTAATATATTCATAACATAAATATATATTGTTGACGTTAAATAATAGGGAAAATATCACTCAGGTCCCAAGGAATATAAAAAATATCAAAAAAGTCCCAACCCAAAATCACATTTTTTTATATCAGTTGTATTGACAACAGTAAGTGCTATATTAACAATAGGAAGTGCTAATATTGACAACAAAATTTAAAAACCTGGTCATTCACAACCGAAAAAACTAAATTCACACCAGGAAGTGCTACATTCACAAACAAATTTAAAAACCTGGATTTTGTTTCAAACTCAAGTTCCTAAGCATACAAAGGTCATTCACAACAGAAAAAGCTAGATTCACAATAGGAAGTATTATATTCACAACAAAATTTAAAAACCTGGATTTTGTTTCAAACTGAGGTCCTTAAGCGTACAAAGGTCATTCATAACAGAAAAAGCTATATTGAGAACATGAAGTGCTAAATTGACTTGAGTTTCAAAATGGCTCCAGGTTTTTGTTGTCAATATAGCACTTCTTATTGTCAATATAATTTTTTTTGTTGTGAATGGCCTTTGTACGCTTAGGGACCTCAGTTTGAAACAAAATCTAGGTTTTTAAATTTTGTTGTGAATCTAGCTTTTTCTGTTGTGAATGGCTGGGTTTTAACATTTTATTGTCAATATAGCACTTCCTGTTGTGAATATAACTAATATAAAAAAGTCCCTAGGGACTTTTTTGATATGTGATTTTGGGTTGGAACTTTTTTTATATTTTTTATGTTCCTTGGAACTTGAGTGATATTTTCCCAAAATAATAATGAACCTTAAAGGTAAAAAAATCATAATGAACCAAAAAATGTGACAAAGAAACACCATAGACGCATAGATGAAAGACATTTGGATGGTAAGATAGGATTCAATTATTTGCAATAGTATAAATTCAAGTTTGTTTATATATATATATATATAGTAACAAAAATTACAAAAATATTCTCTTTCGTTTTCCCCCTAACTTTGAAGAAAGGTCTGGAGAAAAACCAACAAGACAAAAAAAAAAAAAAAAAAAAAAAAAAAAAAAAAAAAAAAAAAGACAACAACAAAATATTATCCAGTGTCAAATCATCTCCTTCAAAATCACAAAATCAATTAATAGTATTATTTCTGAATCTTAATACAAAATCTCGTCTGTGTGTAACTTATATGATCAAAAGGACAATACCTCTTTATTGAAGCCTTAGCACCCAATTTCTCACCATGTTTGCTTCTATTTGCATCCATGAGAATCCATTGATGCAACATTCTCGGATCAAATTTCCTTATTAAAAAATAATTTTCTGTCTTGGGAAATTATCTCCATCAACGTCTTTGCAAATTTTCATTATCTTCCTTCTAATGCAAGTCCAAAACTCTGATGGAGGTGTGACGTCTGTGCTTGTCCTCTTATCTTCACTATCACGTGGAATCAAGATAAATTAAGCCCACCGCCCCCCATATCGAAAGGTACAAGTTTTAAAAAAAAACAAAATAACTTATTATATTACCTCATCAAATCATCTAATTCACTGGTTTTAAATATGTTTTTGACGGATCTCATTGGACTTTTTAAATCTCCAAATCTTTTTGAGTCTTTCATGCTAAATCACTAGGGTTTCTAGTGAAACTCACAAATTAAATCCATATTTTTAGGTGAAATTTAGTTCATTTAATACGCTTTGACTTTCTATACACATACTCTCTCTCTCTTTTTTTTTGGGAGAATTTTATTATAGTTAGTCCCGCTAAAGGGATTTAATTATTATTATTGAGGTCCAAGAGATTGTGAAATCTAGTTAAGTCTTTTTAGCTCAAAATAAAATTAAGTTGGGAAGTGAAAGTTTCCCAGAAAAAAATCAGAGTGCTCTGCTAGGGTTTCTGATTATGCTCATATAGCTTCGCCACTGTCGGTAGTTGGGGTCATGGTGCTCTCCGTAGCCCACTACTACAGAGACTAAAGAGTGTTTCCTTGGATCGATAGTCAGGACAAGGAATTGTGAGTTATCGAGAGGCTTATGGAAATTGAAAGATTGCCGAAGTGTTGTACTCCGGCGACAGAGGACATGGAGGTTGCGCAACGCGGGAAGAGGAAGATTGGGTGCGGCGACTATGTTTTTATGAGGAAGGTGTCAAACCCACCTCATTTTGAGGAGTAGATGCGCAATACGGAAGAAAATAAGGAGGAAAGGAGAAAGTTGAATAAGGGGTCGCTATGGCTAAATCGAAGTGGCGTGACAACTGGTTTGCTATCTTGGATGAGGACAGTGTTGAAGCGATGACAGGAGCAGGGAGTGGTTCTCTGTTAATCTATTAGATCCTATATGTTCTAAGTTTCTGATTAACAATAAAGAAAGGGAACGTCTCTGCAAACCATTTGTGAAATCTCTATTTGTTAAACTGCTAGGAGATTCGATGAGTCTGTATTTTCCAGAATCTAAACTGAACCAAATCTAGGCTAGAAAGGGGGTGATTAAATTGGGGGATTTGGATAATGAGTTGTTTGTAGTCTTATTCCAGGAGTAGGAAGATTATGAGAGGGCTCTCATGGGTTGCTCATGGGTGATTTTAGATAAGTATTTGAGTGTCATCCGTTGGAGACCGGGATTTAATCCTAGGAAGGAGAGGATTGATAAGACAACAGCTTGGGTAAGCTTCCCTGAAATTGAATATGAGCTTTTTGAAAAAAAGTACTGTATAATCTAGCCAATTCAATAAGGAAGGTGTTGAAATTGGATGTGCATACTGCTAGTAAGAGGCATAACAAATTTTCTAGAGTATGCATCGAACTGGACCTTACTAAGTTGTTAGTTCCTCATTATATAGTAGATGAAGTTCTTAAGCATGTGGAGTATGAGAGCATGCATGCTCTATGCTTAAATTGCGGACTATTTGAACACTTTAAGGAAAGTTGTGTGCATGGTAAGAAAGAACATAGTGAGGGGGAAATAGTTGTATTGGAGGGGTCAAAAGGGATGGAGGAAGGAGAGAGATTGCAAAGAGTTTCAAGGAGGCTGTTGACCTATGGAGGGTTAATCAAAGACTTCATAGGCAGAGGAGGGGTAAGCTAGTGAATGAGGATGTCAAAATTTCCTCTAGGTATGATGTTTTGAATGAAAAAGGATGAACAAGTGCAGGGCGATATCTCTTTGATAAAAGGTCTGTGATGAAGGAAAGCAATGGGAGGAACTTTATAAAATGGAGGGATAAAGGGCTGAGGAAACCTGTGAGTATAATAAAAGAGACAAATCCACTTACTGATATGACAAATGTTCTCAGAGAGTCACAATAGATGTGGTTAAAGGGGAGAGGAGCCAACAAGGAGGGAAAATGACCGATAAGGGAAATCTAATTGATCTTGTGATCAAGTGTAGGGTGAAGGGAATTGTCAAGTTGTTTTGAATGTCAAAGGTGAATCTGCTTGTAGCCAACGAAATAGGTTGGAAACAGTAGAGGATGTAAGGCAATACTATAGTGATGATATGGAAGATAACGAGCATGATAAGGGTTCTTTGGTTATTGCTGATGCATGACAAGCTCAAGTAGAAGGGTTAATGGATGTGTGTGAGGGGAAGGCGGTAACACCAATTACTTGTTTATAATGTTAAAGATCGTAATTTGGAACTGTAGAGAGGCAGCTAGTAAAGGATTTGCTTATGCAGGAGGTTGGAAGGGATTCAACGATATGAGGGCTGATTTAGTAATCCTTTCTTGATGAATCTTGGGTAGGAGCTGGAGGAGGAATTAGTGAATGTGTTAAAACAAGAAGAGTTATTGTGGTTCCAGAAATCAAGGGGGTTGTGGATTAGCCAAGGGGACAGGAATACCAAATACTATCATAATAAGAATATGATACGTAGAAGGGGAAATAAGGTGAAGTGTTTCAAAAATAATGAAGGGGTTTGGGTGGAGGATGAGAAGCTTATTTGTAGCATGTTCCAAAATTTTTATGATTCTCTTTCTTGGAGGAAAATATGAATAAAGGATGACAATATCACCAGTCAAGTTTGGGGAGAGGTGCGAAGGGAGGATATGAGAAGAATAGGAAGGAGGCTAGAGAATGAGGAGATTAGACGTGCATTCTTTAATAATATATATATATATATATTAGAGGTTTTAAGGCTCCCGAGGAATATGGTTTCCCGGTTGTATTTTATCAAAGAAATTTTGATGTGATAGGAAAGGAAATCTTTGAGTTGATTAAGATTATGGGATAGACCGAAAGGGAAACAAAACTTGTGATAGACCGTGAACAAAAAAACTCTCTTAGTCTTGGTACCGAAGGTGGAAAGCCCAAAGTGGGTTTCTTAGTTTAGGCCAATTGCTCTTTGCAATGTACTATATAAAGAATTGACAAAGATATTAGTGCGCAGACTAAAAGATGATATGGATAGACTTGTGTCTCCTTTTTAGTCTTATTTTGTGTCAAGACGTAATATTCAAGATAACCTAATCATTGCCAAGGTGATCGCCCATATGATGCAAAGGATGAGTGGTAAGAAAGGCTATATGGAAATTAAGATTGACCTTGAGAAGGCCTATTATAGGGTAAGTTTGGGGTTTTTAATGAAAGTATTAGAAGAGATTAAGTTACCAAAGAATATAGTCAATATCATTAAACATCATTTGTATTCGGTTAGAATGTGTTTATTGTAGAATGAGAGCAAAAAGGAGGAGTTCAAGCCAACTAGAGGGATTAGACAAGGAGATCCCCTTTCGCCTTATTTGTTTGTCCTTGCTATGGAAAAATTATCACATATTATTGTGGATTCAGTTGAGAGAAGAAGATGGAAACAGATAAGGGTAGGAGGATCTAATGTCTTCACATCGCATCTCCTATTTGCGGATGACCTATTGTTGTTCTGTGAAGCTAGTGAGGAGCAAATGGGGAATGCACTTGAATGTTTGGATTTGTTTGGGGAGGTCTCAAGACAAAAAATCAATTCCAGTAAGACTGCAGTCTTTTTCTCATGTTGCTAGAGAAAAAGCAAATTATCATTTGTGGAATGTGTGGTTTTCAGCGTAAGGAGGAATTGAGAAGGTATTTAAGGGTGCATATCACTCAAGGGTGCAACTCTAGAGTTTCAATTTTTGATTGATAAGTTGCAAAGGAAACTTAGTAGGTGGAAAACCTAATCTTTGTCTCTAGCAAGGAGGCTCACTTTAGTCCAATCAGTTACATCACAAGTTATGAACTTCTGAATGTAGCATGAAAACATTCCAGTTGGAGTTTGTAATGAGATTTAGAAACTCCCAAGGAATTTCATTTGGGTTTGGATGTGGACAAGAAGAAATTTCATGTGGTAAGCTGGAAAGGAGTGTGCAGACCTGAGGATGAAGGGGGTATGGGTATAAGGATATTGAAGAGGATGAATGACGCTTTTCTGGGAAAAATTGGATAGAATCTACTAGCTAAACTGAAAGGATTATATTCTAAAGTCTTGAAAGCTAAGTATGGAAGGAGAGCTAATTGGCTAGTTGAGTCATTGTGAAGCAACATGATTCTTCCTTATGGAAAAATGTTGCTAGATTATTGCTTGAAATTACTAAGGGTATTGGATGGGAAGTAAGGGATGGAAGAAGTGTTAAATTTTAGGAGGATAGGTGGCTGTATGGGGTTGATAAATTGGCTAACTGTTATGTCGGAGAGTTGGGGTTGTTAAATCCATATCTAACTGTGAATCAAATCTTAAACAGAGAAGGTAATTGGAACTTGGCATGGCTTGAGGGGGTACTTCCAGATGAGGTTATTCAATTAATAAAAGTCATTCTCCCACCGTGTATTGAGGATGGTAATGATCTAGTTATGTGGAGAGGGAGACATGGAGATTGGTTTTATGTAGCTCAAATGTATAAACAATTGAGAGGAGATATGAGTATGGGGAGGGAGGTTATTTGGAAGGTGAAAACCACTAGAAGGATCCAAGTATTTTTGTGGTTGGCAGTGCACAATAGACTACTCACAGCAGCTAAAAGAGCACGAATCTTAGGAGGTGTACCAAATTGTAGTAGGTGTGGTGGATAAATTGAGGACCTAAGCCATGTGTTTAGGAGCTGCCTTGAATCTCACCGAATATATCTGGTCTAAAAGTGTTAAAGGAATGTCCACTGCGTTTTTACAGAGAACATGAATTGTTGCTTTTTATAAATTTGCAAACTGGAGAGGAATGAAGTATAGTTTTTTCGATGTGTAGCTGGATGATTTGGGGATGTAGGAACAAGTAATATTTGAAGAAGGATTTTGTATGCTTGAACATCTCATGCTTGTAATCCATAATTATGTTCGAGAATCTATTAACTCATCAAAATGTTTTGATGGCTATGGTTTAAGAAAGGAACCAAGCAAAGTGGAATAGAGGTTTTAGAGAATTTTGATGGTGCTACTAAAGGTTGTTCAGGTTTGGCAAATTGTGGAGGGGCGTTGAAGCGGAGTGATGGTAGCAAGATTTGTGGGTTAGGTAAGAACTTAGGACGTTGCAATGCTTTAGCTGCTGAAATTTGGGGGGTTGTGCAGGGTCTTAGAATGACGCATGACTTGGGTTTCACCAAGATCATTGCGAAGGGAGACTCAACCCTAGCTTTACAAATGATTCAGAAAGCTTGGATCCAAGGAAGGGGTAGAGACAGAACATTGAACTCATGGCTTGAAGACAACAATAAGGAGATGTGTATTCATTTTCCTATACTTTGAAAGAAGGTAATTACATTGCGGATTGATTATCCAATTATAACTTTAATTGTAGTGAGGATTTTATTGTTTTTTAAACTCCTCAAGCTGGGGTGATAAAATTTCTGTATAGTGATACTGTGGGAGTTGTTTACCAATGACTAGATTCTGGTTAATGATAGTCACTAGTGCAAAAAAGGGCTTTAAGACCGGATAAAAGAGGCATCGTAAGACCGGACCCGCGACCGGTCTTGTTCTACCTGGTATTAAAAGTCCACATTTAAGACCGGACACGAACCGGTCTTAAAGAAACTCTTTTAGACCGGACATTTAAAACATTAGGTCTTAAAAGTCGTATTAAATAAAGCTGAAATATTTTTTGTTCGGTCATAAAACTCAACTTTTAAGACCAGGCAAAAACTCGGCCGCTCTTGAAAGATCAAAATTATAAGACCGGACAAAAATAAATCTGATTTTAAAAAAGCGGCTTCTAAGACTTTACGATTAATTATACGCGGTCTTAAAAGACTACCTTTCAAGACTGGACGGTAAATTCGTCCGGTCTTAAAAATTGAATTTTTAAACCTGACGTATAAATACACCGGTCTTAAAAGACCAACTTTTAAGACCGGCTTAATATCAAATACGTATACATGACCTTTAAGACCGGACAAATAAATACGCCGGTCTTAAAAGTTGAACATTTAAGACCGGCGTAATTTTTGGTCTAAATTTTCCCGAATTTTTTCCCTTTTCTGTTCTTCCTGATCATATATATACACAAATCCACCACCCAATCCAGCATATAAAAGTTGATACTTTAAGCTACAAGCTATGAACAATTATGAATAAATTGAATTGGGAAAAATAATACAAATATTATTCACCATGAGTTATGTGGCTTCTTAATTAATGATTATACTATGACTACAACACCTAAATTAATTTATACAATAAGATAACTTACTTACAATACAAATACAATAAGTTACAAATACAACATACATGCCCAATATAATCTTCACCATGCCTTCATCTGATTCCCACCCAACAACGTAACATCCTCTTTTATAACATGCCCCTTTGGATCGAATCCTGCCACAAAATTAAAATAAAACAAGAACAAACTTCATAGTAGTGACATTGTTTAAGAACATAGAAGGAATATAATATAGTTAAAACCTTAAAGTTTTCAAAGAATTCTGCATATGAATATTACCTTATGAATTGACTCTTTTATAAAGTGATATCCTCCCATATCCCTTCTTGATGATCATTTCTTATGCCGGGTTCATTATCCGCTTCATCTTCTTCGTTCATGTACGGTAGACCCCTTGAAAAAAGAGTACTCTCAGGAAGACCATAATTTGAATGACTTTCCTCATCAATATCAATAACCCTTTTTCCTTGGATAGCCAGACCACATTTTATTTTCTTGATCGGTGATATAGAACACTTGTCTCGCTGGAGGAGGCGCACCGTAAAACGATCTACAGAAGGCACGAGCATCAGGTGTAAGAGTACCCCTACGAGCGGTTCTCTTGTATCTAACCATGGTTTGAGCAGTTGGGGCAGAGAGCCACGTAGTGTGGAGTTACGAGATTGTGAGGAGTTAATAAGGACGAGAGAGGTATGGGAGTTTATAGACTTTAAGAGCCACGTAGTGTGGAGTTACGAGGTATGAGGAGTTTAATAAGGACAGAGAGGTTTGAGGAGTTAATAAATATGCGGTCTAAAATTCTATTATTTAATTTTTTTTCAATTCATTTGATTTTAAGACCGACCTTTAATAATATATCCGGTCCTAAAAGTCTATTATTTATTTTTTTCAATTCAATTTATTTTAAGACCGACCTTTAATAATATATCCAATCCTAAAAGTCTATTATTATTTTTTTCAATTCTATTGATTTTAAGACTGACATTTAATAATATATCCGGTCCTAAAAGTCTATTATTATTTTTTTTCAATTCTATTGATTTTAAGACCGACCTTTTAAAATATATCTCGTACTAAAAGTCTATTATTTATTTTTTTCAATCAACTCAATTACTTTTAAGACCGACCTTTTATCTCGTATCCGGTCCTAGAATTCATTTATTTGTTTCAATTGAATGATTCAGAGTCGTATCCTTACACTCTGTTCAAATGAATGATTCCGAGTCTCTTCGACTTCCAGATAAACTTCCCAACTAGGCGTCTCCTCGTATTCTGAGGAACTATGTGTCTCCTCGTTATTGTTTCCAGTGTTTCACATTGTTCAAGTAGGGTTCTCTATTTAAACCCGATGTTACTTTACTTCCTTCACATTCTTCTCCATCACTTCTAAAACATCCACAAGAATTCTTTGCTCCACCACCACGAGGTCCTCCTCCTCCGTTGCCTTCGGAACCGACAATCTACCAGATGATTCAGCACATTCTGGCCCGCCTTGCTCATATAGACCGACACTGCAGCCAGCTGTTTCAGGTCTATCACACTGTCAACGACAAGCTGAAAACGGTACTCGACGCCCAGGACGTTGAGTACCATACTGAAGATGACGACGTCTCCGACCTCTCCGACAACTCCCTCCCCTCCGACAACGATGGGGGGAGTAGATGTTTTTATGTTTTTTCTATTTTTTTTGTCTGTACTACTGCTGCTGCTCTCCTTCTTTCTCCTCACGGGGCGTGAAAAAAAAAATATAATAAAAAAATTTTGTTTCCATATTCGATCGCCATGTCCTTTTCATTATCTTCTTTCTTTTCCAACAAAAATGAAACAAACAAAACATTGTCCTCGTGTAAATCAACATTAAAAATTCGCAGAATACAGTTAAGAACATAAAAAAAAACAAAAATAGATTGTTTTCCTTATTCAAATAAAAACAAACAAAGTGACTATTCTTCTCAAGGTTGGACCGTCGTTATCGTCGGTGTTACCTCGACCTGATTTGAATATTTTCAGTGTCCTTTCATTATCTTCCTTATTTTTCCGACAAAAAGAAAAGAGACAACGAAAAGGAAAACCGATAATGCTGCTCAACAAAAAGAAAAGAGACAACGAGGGTCCTAGCTTGAGCAGAACGCCAAAACCTCGGTTGTCTTGAACCCTAAAAATTTGTTTGAAAAATGAGTCAAAAACTATTAAGAGCTAACAAATACACGGTCCTAAAGGTTAAGCCATATTTTTTAAATTAACTATTTTTATGACTGAACTTTTAGGAGCGGACAAGTTAAAAAAAAATACGGTCCTAAAAGTCTCGCCATATTTTTAAAATAAATGAAGAAGATGGACTTTTAGGAGCGGCTATTTAACAAATCTACGGTCTTAAAGTCTAGACATATTTTTTAGTTAATTAAACGTAGACTTTTAGGACCGGTCATAACATAAATATGCGGTCCTAAAAGTCTAGCAATTTTTAGAAGACTTTTTGGACCGAATGTTTAAATAATATGCGGTTCTAAAAGTCTAACCATAGTTTTTTTTTAGAAATAAACGAAGACTTTTAGCACCAAAGGTTTAATAATTATGCAGTCCTAAAGGTCTCGCCATATTTTTAAAATAAATGAATACTTTTAGGACCATACTTTTTACAAATATACGGTCCTAAAAGTCTTTTTTATCTTTTAGGACCGGATCTTTAAAAAATATCCAGTCATAAAAGTCGCGAATACTTTTCAGATAGTGTCTTTTTTCTCATTTACAACATCCTGTACCTCAAATTTCAAGCACTAAATAGCTAGAATGAATGAACCAATTTCTTCGAAAAAATAAACAAATTTATTATTGAATTACACATTGTGCGTATATTTTACAAATGAATTTAGGACTTAATTAGGTCATACAGATATTCACAAAACACATTGCGTATGTGCTTTCATCATCAGGAAAGGGAGCGGTCTGGCAAACCTCTGTAACATCAAAGACAGAAACTGAATTAACTTGCGAGCATATTTCATATGTAACATTAAGCCAGAAACTGAATTCAGCCATAATATGTAACATCAAATACATTTACCTTTGCGTTAATTTTGTTGTTCCTCCCGTGATAATATCATATATGTGTTTCATGACGTACAGGCCACATAAGTTGGACCCCGTTGGTTTCCGATGGGTCTAAAACGAACAAGAAATATATATAAGAGCTAGCATATATAGCTTACTGACCAAGTTCGCAAGGCAGTGTACCAATGTCCAAATATGTACTAACCTGTGGTTTGTACCATTTAGGATAAGTGGCCTGAGACCCACGCCTTTTGTTTACCTCGACTTGGAAGGTCCTCATGGCACTATCATCAAAATCACAAATTTATCAATAATGTTAACTAAAAATTCACAGTAGAGATTTCAGACAAGAGAATCAAAATGACATGCTTACTCGTTGACGCTCTACGTCAATGTAGACCCTGGCTCATTGTGAGTGGAGCATAAGAAGATAACTTTATGATCCTCCATGCACATGAGGACCAATTGTCAGTGGCGGCTGAAAATTCACAGCAGTAAAGTACTCAGTGATATATGTAGCAGAATTAAGTGAATTGCATACAAGAATTGTGATATGTACCCGTGGTAGTATGGAAACACGTACACCTTTCTTATCACTTCACACACCCTCTTTGACATGTATTTTTGTCTCAACTCCAAGGGTGTTGTACTTGCATAGATCGGGCACAAGAATCCAAAATCATTGATTACGCCCCCGTTCAACCAATTCTTGATGCATGCACCTACAATAATGACATCGATCAGGGAATTAGTATATATGTATGTGTGTCTAAACGAGGCATTTAAATTATGTACTCATATAAGAAGATACTTACTTCATAAACATTTGAACAATTGCAGATGTAAGCTCCTATCCAAGAAGCAATAGGGACGTTACATCTACGTTGTCAAGGTAAACCTCTTCAAGATGATGGACGCCTACTACTTCATTGACATGCCATGATTTATCTTTAAAATATCCTTTTTTTCCAAATCGGCTATTTTTTCCTTGGCAGTCAAATTAGCAGTAGGGGATGGAACTTGACGAGGGGATGGAACTTGAGGAGGAGGGGATGAAGCTTTAGGAGGAGTAGAGACATGTACAAGCTTTACTGGTCAAGAGATGAAGGTTCCCTTGACATCACTCACAAGCTTCAGCTCATCAGTTGGGAGAAGGAGAGGTGCATCAACGATCACCTTTTCAACTGACACTCTGACTTCATCATCAGCCATTTGTTGGTGGTGTATAGTTGATCCCAAGTTGTGGACAGTCCCTTTTGCAACTAATAGTCTATGAGGTTTTTCTACATACAGGCAACAAGGTTGCTCTAACTGTCCAACAATGCAGTTCTCTTTAGTGCTCTGCTGCATAGGTGCAGGTGAATGTGTGACGGGAACACTGCTATCTGGATGAGAGCTTAAAAGCAGCCTCATCTGATTCATTTCCTCCTTCATCTGGCTCATTTGGGCTTGAAACATTGCTTCTTTAGCCGCTGCTTCCTCACTTAATTTGGCCAGCGTCTGTTCCATCTCGGGATTGAAACATTACTTCTTTAGCCGCGCTTCATCACTTATTTTGGCCGGCGTCTTCCATCTCCTCCCGGTAACCATACTTTGTTTGTGGCGTTTGGATTTACCAAAGTATTCCTTCAGCCTACATGTCCTCCAACCCCCCTTACACGCCCGCGTGATCCGATTTTCCGGTTGCAACGGGCCGAACATCATTCCTCCCGTCCGACACAAAAGATCCCTCTCGCTTCTTTCTTTTTAAGATCTTCCCGTAAGATACGAGATAATGAGAAGCTTAGTAATGAAACATGTTTAGTAACTAAAAAATAACAATAACGATACTTACAATTCTTTTTTTCAAAGAACTACACGAGTTTGTTCACTCGTGTAGTCGCCGCTTGGCTTTTGCCGAATATGCAACCACAACTCCTAGCGACATATTGGAGATGGCTGATCAACTATTGAAGAAGGATTGGATTCGGCTTCATCTTCCAATCTCTTCAGCTTGGCCTATGCGGGTAATCATTCTTTCTCCCTATCTCCTGTGCTTGTTCCCTTCTTTTCTGTGAATCAAAATTGAAAAAAGAACTATTAATTATGAATTCCAGTCATCTCACTAACAGAAATTAGAGAACTTCTGCTTCATATGAAGGTCAAACATTAGTCAAATTTACTTCATCAAGTTTCAACATTTTATTTAAGAAAGATGTAGAATTGTAGAAGAATTTGGGAGAAACAGAGGAAATGGAGTTGCAAAAATGCTGCCAACTCAGTCAATTCATTCATTCATCATAACTGGTTTCTACACATATTAGACTAACCTCTTACATATAGTTATAGGCTTGACTCTTAAGGCCCAATAACAGCTTGCACCAAAACCATTACACAGTTAACATACTAACTAACTAACAACAATGTCTAACCACTACCTACTATAACAAAACTAAGACTATAATAATGGTTTGACTCTTATGCCATTATTATTTCCCTAATTACCTTCTTAGTATTTTACCTTTTTAGGGTTTACATATTAGACTTGCATAGACAAAGGCAGGAAATGTATACTTCTATTCACACACCAAACCATTTAACTAACAGGATTAGATAAACACAATAACATTCACATATCCGCATAGGTTAATAAGCACACAAAAGGGCAAACAAAACTAAGTATAAACTCACCAGAGCTTCAGGAGTGGTCCGCAGCTGAACAAATTGTTGCCAAGTTTGTTCATCAATAAATGTGTACTTGTCCCAAGGATTTTCTTCAGGCTGAACCTTGGCAAAAATATACTTGTTAGCTAGAAAGTCTTAAACTTCCTCCACCGATCTGCACAATAAGACAATGTCTTGTCTTTTAACTTCGACGATCGGGACAAGTATGTAAGTTTCTGGATAATGTCCCAAATATGATCCTTTGCGTGCAAACGTCCACATTTTTCCACTCATCTCATCAAGATGCTAACCTTTCGCGTACTAGATAGCCAACAAAACTAGTATATTTGGATTTCTTGGGACCGAAAGGTTCCAACTTTTCATCAAACTAAATCTCCAGCCTTGACCCAGAAGTCCGACTTAGGGTTACATCCATCATTTGTGTGCCTCTTCTACCACCGCGTGCAGAGCGGTTATGAGGTTCATTGTGAGAAGAGGGTTTGTTCTGACTCACACCAGTCACACCAGTAACTGGCGTTCCGGAACACGAATAGAATCGTTTTCACCGTTCATTTTCGAGACAGGAAGAGAGGTAATGCAACAGGAAGGGTTTCACAACGTGAACAGAGGTTCTTCAATGAGAGTAACAAAAGCTTTCGCGTGAAGAAATGTTTATTTGGCGGTTCATTTTTAAGACCGGATATAAAAAGAGACGGTCTTAATAATTAATATTCAAGACCGGTCATATTAAAGTTCGGTCTTAAAAGTAATTAATTTTTTATCCGCACTCTTTTTCTATATTTTATACCTAGCATTTTATGTCCGGTCTTAAAAGAATAACTTTTAAGACCGGCTTTTAAATATGTTCGATCTTAAAATTTTATTACCTTTATATTTAATTTTTTCCTTATTATTTTGGACCGCGAAAAATATTAGTCCTAGGTTGTGTGAGATTTCTACATAAAGTAATTGATATTTGAATATTTTTTAATAACATTTTTAAGACCGGCTTGTTTTTTAACGGGTCGAATAATATATTTAAGACCTATAAAAAAATGATTCGATATAAGAAGTTAACATATTTACAAAACTATACCGTCATACCTTTAAGACCGGGGGGTCGAAAGTCCGGTCTAAATGAGGCGGTGTTAAAACCCGTTTTGGCACTAGTGAGTGAAGTAATGGACGATGGATGCCCAATTTTTACCAAAAAAAAAAAGTTGGGAAGTGAAAATATCTAGTTACCCTTTGCCAACTTGTAGGGGCCATGATTATTATGTGAATGTAAGTATGTGAGAGTAGTTTTATCCATGATTTTCGAGACCCGGACCGACCGGAACCCAGGGAAAACCGGCCCTCGTCCGGGGGGTCAAACCGGTTCGATTTTTATTTTATTTTTTTAATAAAAAATTTATCTTTAGAATTTCATACTAATAACTCTAAAATCTCTTCTTTTTTTTCACCTTTTTGGCCTCACCGTTTTGACTCGGTCCGACCCACTGATCCTCGACCCGTCACTGACCGGCCTCAGTGACCGGTTCGGGTTTTAGAACCTTGGTTTTATCTAGTAAAATGTAAAATAATTTTTTTTAATTGATTATGAGAGGTTCCTCGTAGGGTTTGGCGGCATTTTAGATCTTCTTGGTGATTCTGGGCTGGAAAAGTAACAAAGAAATAATGAAGCACGGATGGAAATAAAAAGCAAAGCACATCTCACCCGAAAAAGGTGTGGGGAAAAAGAAAGCACACATCATTTTCTTCATTATGGTGACTTTATATCCCCCACTTCACTTTTTCATCCCAAAAGAACCAAGGCGCTGTAATTTAATTTTACAAGCAGTTTTATTTCAATTAACCAATAATCATGAAACTTCACTATTGACCAAAATGAAATTAAATTTTGTGTGTGAGAACACAATAATACACTTACTTTATGTTTTAAATTCTCTTATTCATTTTGTGAATAACCAAAATATTTTTAACTCTTGAAGTTTTTTTGAATTGTGAATGTCTTTATATTTCTTATGAATTCTCTTATTTATCATTTGAATAGCCAAAATATTTTTAAAACTCATGAATTCTTTTGAATCATTTTATTTGTATTGTAAATATCCCTTATTTGTCTTATGAATGCTCTTATATTTACGTTGTAAATACTCTTTATTTGTCTTGTGAAGGCTTTTATTAAAAGAGAAAGTAAGGACATTATTGTCTTTTTACACACAAAACTTAATTTTATTTTGGTCCAAGAGGGTGCGATTGAATTTCAGAATTTTTTGGGTTGATTGAAATAAAATTGGTTTCATGGGGCTAACTGAATTTTTCTCTTAATTTTATTTTCTCTTAATTTTATTTTCTCTTTGAGCTTGTTTTGGATGATCGCTTCCCCATAAACTACTATAACTCTACCATATTTAATGTAAAAATGTGTATGTTTATTCATAAACCACGTCAACTAATAAGCACGCCTTCTAAGTTTCGAACTTGTTTTCACTGCTTTCTAGGTATGCCTTTATTACTTCAACCAACAACTTATTAATATAAATTTAATAGTCGACATACTATAAATTTAGGGGTTGATTTTGGTTCCTTTAATTCTTTTTATATGCAACTTTATCTCTTTAGGGGCTGATCTTTTTTATAAGCAATTTTCTCCTTGTGTATCAAAATTTAAACAACTTATTAATATAAATTTAATAGTCTAAAAATATTTATAAAATGTTACTCCTTCCTTGTCCTTAATATAAGATATACTTTGGAGTTGATTTTGGTTCCTCGATTCTTTTTATAAACAACTTTATCTCTTTTGGGGCTGATCCTTTTTATAAGTAATTTTCTCTTTGTGTCTCAAAATTTAAAGTATTTTTTCCTTTTCTACCCCTATTAAATACATATTTTTATATTAATTATCACCACTCATTACTAATTCTCTTTCATTTAATCATTTATTATACATTCTATCTCATATTTTATACTCATACTCTCTCATATTTGTTGATCATTCTCTCTCCTATACTCATTTAATAAATAGGGGCATATTTGAAATAACTATGACATTTGTGACATATTTATTGTTTTTAACTAATATTAATCCCTAGTTTGTTTTACGTAATAAAAAAAAAAAGTTGCTTAAAAATGGGTCTGGATGGAGTATAAGATATATAATTTTTATATTTGTCAATGTTTTAATTTACTAATTCTCCACTCTCTCAACAATAGTCAATAACGAGAGCAAATAAGAGAATTAAAGAAGATGATAGAATGTTTAAAAAATATATGTCATATTAACTAACTAAATTAACTTATTTAATTAAATTAAATTATATAAATATATTTTATATTAAAGACCGACGACAATTATTCTTGAAATTTTATATTTAAGCTATAAAATTAAAATTTTAAATGATCGTTGACTCTCTTTACCTGCCACTCCTCCATTAAAAAATTTCAGCGTTAGTGTTAAGACAACCATTCCTAGAAGTGATTTTTTTTTTTTTTTTAAATCTGAAGTGATTTTTTTTAAAAAAATCTTAGTAGCTTCTTCTTATAAATACTTTTGGCCTAACAATCTATTTTAAAAAAATACCAACCCAAAAACAACTAATTCTTACTCCACGGTTCTTTCTTTCTTGTGTACTTTTTCAACCCCACGGTCTTCTCAGGCCCTGTAATCCAGAGTTCAGCGCGGTGTTCTTCCTGCTGTAAAATCTTCATTATTCATAACTACGTCTGGGGCCGCTTGGTGAATATAGCTTTTACGAGGTTGGAGAGGGATTTTGTCCCACCTGCGAAGATCTTCTAAAGTTTTTACAACAAGCAGCCACGGAGAACAAAACAAAAAATTTCCTTTTCTTCGTCTCTCTCTCTCTCCGATCACCGTCTCGTCGGGACGACCCTACTCATTTTACTCAATTCCTCTCGCTGGGAGCTCCTGAAAACTTGATACTTCCGTTTTCTTGTTGTCCCCCATTACTATCGGTTTTGATTGTTTCTGGAATATTCTCTTTCGCTTCTGTCCCGCCTTTTATTGTCTTCATATTCCCATTTCGCCATCCAGTTTTATCTCGACTCACCGTCCATTTGTTAGCTCGGAGTTTGACAATGCGAGGTATCGGTCAACTTTTGTCTCAAGGTACTCAGTTCTTGTTTTCTTCTTTCATTTCGTCGCTTGGCCATTCGTTTGATCAGTGGTTAGGGTATCGTGTTTTTTTTATTCCTAGGAATTCGTTGCTGGATTTTTAATATAATTTGTGATCGACTGCTTTTCCGGAAGATAATGCTGTTCATATGATCTTCATTACTCGGAAATGACTGCTCTTCATTTTCTGCATTTATCAGGAATTAAACCGAATTTATTTTCTGTTTATGGGTTCTGGAGTTCAGTTTATACGCATGGGGTATTTAACGACTCAATTGATGCTTTCAGGTAATCTCTGAATTAGAATTTTGACGAGAAGTCTGGTTTTACCTGATAAATGAGCTCTGGAAGACTATGAAGAAGGTGAGGAGAAAAATTGGCAAGTATGAAGTTGGCCGTACCGTCGGCGAAGGTACCTTTGCTAAAGTTAAATTTGCAAGAAACACAGAGACAGGGGAGAGTGTGGCTATTAAAATAATGTCCAAAAGCACCATTCTTGAGCACAGAATGGTTGAACAGGTGTTACTTTCCTTTTCTTTTTCTTCTGTTCTCGGACAGAGTTTCATGTTTCAGCTTCCGAGGCATATCATGAATAAGTTTTGTGTTTTTGAATCTGTAGTTCTCTTCATAAAAGAGCTTTGAAAACCTTTAATATGCTTTTTGTTCTCTCATATTCTTTTTCTTTTTTATGAGTCATATGTTTATGAACAGAACTCTTGAAACTTTCTTTGAATTGATATATTCATCCTTCACATAAGCATGGCCTCTGATGTTGTTTTTGCATATTTATAGGTTTTGTTACTGTTATCTGTTGAATAGATAGCTAAGACATATGCATGAGGTCAAATCTTTCATAAACTTGCTGAATTTGATTCATAACATTAGTTTTTGGCCACCAAGGTGAAAAATGAAGAAACGAATTGATAGTTTGTTTTTGAAACATTATAAGGTAGATTGGTTAAGCTGAGTGACGGTGATAGAATGCCCATTAGGTTTAATGTGAGGCCTCATCTAAAACAGAAACATTTCTCACCTTAAGGAGGAGAAACTGAAAAAGCTACGGAGGTTCATTTTTACTGAATGGAGTTTTTTGTCTTACAAAAACTTGATTCTTTAGTGTATTCTAGAGTACTGTTACAAACATCATGTAGTTATAAGTTAACAAAGGTATGGATGCATGCTTATAATTCCATGTTGCTTTGTATATGGAGAACTCTAATGACCTGTAACTAAAGGTGGTTTTATGTGCACTGTGGTTCTAATCTCCCTTTCTGGCATAAGTCTGTTCTACTATAATTATGCCTACACCCCTCCAGTCAGCTCAGAAAGATTCTTTCCATATGATAACGTTGCTTTAATGGATCTCATGAGGTATCTGCAATCAAAGGCTTGTTGTATGTGCTTAACAACACATGTGGCACAGAGCATTGATGCATGTCAGAGTTGAATTTGAGTTTACTCTTCATATTAACTTATATTTATAATTTAAATGCTGTTACAGATTAAAAGAGAAATATCTATTATGAAAATTGTCAGGCATCCCAATATAGTCAGGTTGCATGAGGTATGTGTTGGCACATCATGATATATACACAAGATATTTCCATTTTCATTTTTTTCCCTTTTTTTTTGATTCATTTACAAACGTTGTAATTGAATTTCAGGTTTTAGCTAGCCAGACTAAGATATTCATAATTCTTGAGTTTGTCATGGGAGGAGAACTATATGATAAAATTGTAAGACTATTTGTTTCTTTACTTCTTATGCCATAGATTATTCTAGGTTGATTCTTCTTTGATTATACTCAAGTCTAACCATTTAAGTAACATTGAAATGACAACTTTTTGATTATGATGAGATTAGATATATTCATGGTTCATGCGGATGTTTTTATACCTTTCATGTTTCTGTACCTTTTCTGTATGTTTAGGTTCAGCGGGGGAAGCTTTCAGAAAATGAATCTAGGCGCTACTTTCAACAACTCATAGATGCTGTTGCTCATTGTCACAGTAAGGGTGTGTACCATAGAGACTTAAAGGTAAAAGAAAATATATGGTATTAATTCTCTTTTCCATTCAGTTTTTGTTCTGCATACTGTGTTTTAATCCTGATTAATTCTGTAATCTATCCTGTTATAGCCCGAAAATCTGCTTCTTGATGCCTTTGGGAATCTGAAAGTTTCTGATTTTGGACTGAGTGCCTTGACTAAGCAGGTAAGAACATACTATCTACTTATATGAAGAAGACAAATAAAATGTTTGTATTTTACTGACTTTATGAGAAAATTTTGCTTTCTTGCATCAAGATAGCTGGCCCTTTCTTGTTATCCTGTTATCTATCCTGAACTTCATTTTAGTAATCTATCCTGTTATCTTGTACTCTCTAATATCGTCCTTTCTCCCCTTTGTGTTCTCTTGCAGGGCAATGGCCTCCTCCACACTACATGTGGAACCCCAAATTATGTTGCCCCAGAGGTAAAAGCCATCGCAGAATCTTAATATTTTAATTATTGCTGCATTGATATTTTCCCTGTTTAGTGGTTGAAACAATTGCTGGATTTGATTAATAAATCTCATTGTCAACTTCATTTTTCAAAAACTGGCAACACTTATGATGTTAGAATTCATGTTATTTCGTTGAACGGCAGTTTATTATATAGATCAAGATATGATGGGAAAACCCTGATATATTCCTTGTTGAACCTTTATCCAAAGAGAAGAGTCCTGATGGGTGTTGGATAAACTGGTGGGGAAGGTTCAAAGCAAAGCTTTTGAGGAAGTTGAGCATGTTTCTTCATC
The DNA here is from genome assembly GCA_019022615.1 of Acacia melanoxylon. Classification (NCBI taxonomy): domain Eukaryota; kingdom Viridiplantae; phylum Streptophyta; class Magnoliopsida; order Fabales; family Fabaceae; genus Acacia; species Acacia melanoxylon. The sequence continues at coordinate 3,554,036 of JAFJYJ010000030.1, read as the reverse complement.
TTGGTTTTCTGCTGTGTGAAATTGGGTCTCATTTCATTATTTAGACATTTAATGTTTCAAATAGTAATTCATGTGCTTATGGTGTGATGGCATTTATATATTTACGAGCAGCACAGTAACTGGTCAAATTGGTAGCACTTTCGTCAGTGTGACCAGTTGTGTGTGTGTTGGTTAAAAAAAAGGACAGGTTGTGTGTGTTTTTTTTGGAAGTAATTGCCCATGACTCTGCATAAGTTTGATATATTGTCAATCAGAATCATAATCATATAAGCCTATCTTGCGTGACTGAGTGTCTTGCCAAAATATTGTCCAGCAGGTTCTTAGCAATCTAGGTTATGATGGTGCAGCGGCTGATGTTTGGTCATGTGGAGTCATCCTATTCGTCCTTATGGCTGGATATCTTCCTTTTGAGGAGCCAAATCTTCCAGCTTTGTTCCAAAGGGTATTTTACTTTTACTAATTCAAATGCAGAAGTAGAGAAATGAGAGGGCTAGAAAGAAGATAGAGTAGGAGAGTGGAAGAATACTCTATATTGCAATTAATTTGTCAATTCTAGGTATCAAACTATGAATAATTAAATTAAATTTAACTTTTATGTGGTTTATTATTTTTTTCATTCTGAACTGAATTATATTATATTATAATATTATAGTAATATGGGGAAAAACATCATCATCATCATCAACAACAAGCCTTATCCCACACAGTGGACCTGGCTACATGGATCACACGACGCTATTGTGATCTATCGACAACCAAATCTTTAGTTAAATTGTTAACCAAGAGGTCCATCTCAATAACGTCATTTAGCATTCGCTTCAATCTTCCTCTACCCTTTCTGGAGGACTTCATATTCCTTGATCTACTTTTCTTACTAGCGCATCCAATGTCCTTTGTAAGTGTCTAAACCACCTCAAATAATTTTCTACCGTTTTCTCTTCAATAGATGCCACCCTAACTCTTACTCGCATGTGTTCATTATGAATCTTATCTTTTCTTGTATGGCTACATTTCCATCTCAACATCCTCAATTCAGCCACCCCCACTTTATGCTCTTGTTGTCCCTTTAAAGCGCATCATTCACTACCATATGGTATTGTTGGTCTTATAGCATTACAATAAAATTTTCCTTTTACCTTATTAGGTACCTTCCAATGCAAATAAATCCAGTAGCCTTTCTTCATTCAGACTATCTAGTTTAAATTCTTTGATTAACATCATCAATTTCACCATCCTTTTGTATAAGTGAGCCCAAATATCTAAACTTCGTCACTTGTGGAATAATTTAATCTTCCACTTTGACCTTCAAATCGCTTCTAACTCGTCTCTTTTCAAAATTGTGATGCATACTGGGAAAATCATTCTATAAAAAATAATAAAAAGTTACCTAATAATTTAAAAGTAAAGGGTAGCCCAGTTCACAAGGCTCTCACATGGTGGGGTCTAGGGATGGATAGATATACACAGTGTTACTCCCGTTAGTGGAGAGGTTGTTTATAGGATTTGAACTTGTGACGTCTAAGTCACATGGCAGCAATCTTACCGTTGTTACAAGGCTTACCCTCTAATAATTTAATAGGTAAACAACAGAAAATTTGAATGGTAAAATAAATTAGCCAACACAGAGTTCATACAGTAATGGAAAAATTGCCCAGTGCCCAGTGCCCAGTGCACAAGGCTCCCACATAGTGGGGTCTAGGGAGGGATAGATTGCACAGCCTTACTCCCTCTAGCAGAGAGGTTGTTTTTAGGATTTGAACTTGTGACCTCTAAGTCACATGACAACAACCTTACCTTTGTTACAAGGTTCACCCTCTAATAATTTAAAAGGTAAACAGCAGAAAATTTGAATGATAAAATAAATCAGCCAACACAAATTTAATACAGTAATGGAAAAATTGCCCGAACTGATGGAGTAAACTTCAAAAATGGTAATCATTTTGACCATGTCAGTTGTTACTTGTCATTTATATATCTTTATAGGTTAAGATGCATGGTTCTTAAGTTCAGGCTTATCTTCTGATGATATGGATTATCTTGTTGTCATGCTTAGAGACCAAGATGATTCTTTTTTGTGTATGCTTAACATTTATTTATAGTGAAAAGTATTTGCTGCTGCAGATTTGTAATTCATTATCTACTGTTTTTGTTTTTGTTTTCCTTTAACTGTGCAGATTAATGCTGCAGAATATACTTGCCCATTCTGGTTTTCCGCTGGGGCAAAGACATTCTTACATAAAATGCTGGATCCAAATCCTAAAACAGTAAGTATATCAACTCACCTCATGTCGTACAGGTGTATGAATAATTAACACTCAAATATGCATGCATTGCAATATTTTGGAAATCCTGATGACTAAGAATGAGTTTTGAAATATCATATTTTTATTATTTTGTCTTTGCTTTTCCTTTGATTCATTTCCATGTGAGACTTGATAAAGTTTTATGGTGGCCATTAAAGGCTAAACTCAACAGTCTTCCTATATAAAAACTTGGGGCTGGCTACGAAACGTAAGTAGAGTTTACTTGAAAAAAGCTTATGATCTTGTACCTAGAGAAGTGCTAATGGAAAGCCCTAGAAAAGAAAGGTGTGCATGTTGTGTATATTAGGGCTCTACAAGAAATGTATAAACAGCTAGTGTAAGAAAGTTTCGAGTTGAGAAAAAAAGACTTCCCTATAATGATTAGTTTACATCAGAAGTCATCAGCCCTTACTTGTTTAACTTGGTTTTAGATGTTCTAATTGACCACATCCAAGTAGAGACATGCAATTTTTTTTGTCCCCACCCCACTTCTTTCACTCTTAGAATTGAGGAAAATTTATTGGGTTTATTCTGGCTGGCCTGTTAGTTTGAGCTTAATTTCTTGTCTCTACATGTTGCCAACCGACCTAGTGGAATAAGACTTGTTGCCTTTCTTCCAATTGGTTCTCCTTGTTGTCCTATTTAATATTTATAAGGTGACTTCTAGAAGACACCCTTGGCCCATAGTATAATGTGTTTCTTAATATTATGTAATGGCTTTCCTTTTTCAGCCCTCAATGCTTTTGATTATTGATCTCAGATTGTGAATGAAGCTTTTGATTAAGTAACTTATTTAGTTTCCTTATCTCTCCAAAAAAAATTGGTTAACTAGGTCTTATATTTAGGATCGGAAGTAGTATTATAACAAATTTTTCTTAATATGTGTAAATTACCTAATGGGAGCCTGGTGCACTGGGCCGCCCGCTATTTTTTATGAGTAAATTTTTTTGAAACACCTTGTATATATAATATAGGACTGGATAGGTTATGTATTATGCTGCAAACAAGTCATTAATCAATTGCTTTCTCTTTGTACCTATGATTAGATGAGTTAAATACTAATTTTCTGGATAATAGTGACCATGTATCAAGATTGAAGATAGGATGCCTTCTGTGGTGTGCGTATGTGTAGGTGATGCTGTTAGTAGAAACCCAAGGGTTGAGATTGTAAGGAACAAAATATCCCAACAGTTAAGCTGTTTGGGAAAGGCCAACCAATGATTTTATTTAAATGTTTCTGTCGGTTGTTGCTGGCTGTGTTGTTCATAATTAAAACCTAATGATTGCAGCAGGGGGGGTGTTAAAAATGTTGCAAACAGTCAAATAAGTAGGAGAGTCTCTTCTCTTCTTGAGCGAAGGATGTTGTTACTGATCCACTTAACAGTACTTTGCCCATGCTGGTTGTGTAATTATAAAAATATGAACTTTGGACTGGAATAATTACTTTGTTTTCCATAATGAAGTTTTTCCCCCTGGTTGTATCTATTGATTCTTGGTCTAATCAAATTTAAATCAACTCTAATTTCCAAAGGTAATTATCAATTCGTTACACTTATATACTCCTGTCAGTTGCTGCATCCTCAGCAATTGAATATTTCTTTCTTTGTTTTTTCCTGAGCTGTTTTTGGTATAAATTGCAGCGCATTCAGATTGAAGAAATAAGAAAAGATCCGTGGTTCATTAAAACTTATGTTCCTGTTAAACTCAGAAAAGATGAGGAAGTGAATTTGGATGATGTTCGGGCTGTTTTTGATAACATTGAGGTTTGTTATTTGTCTTTGAATGTTGATTTGCGTAAATAAGTAGTTATAATACATTTCTACTATATAATTATTTTATCATGAATGTACTGCATCTAGATGAAGAAATTGACTGCAAGATGTAAAAAGGTGGCTACATATAGTCATATATGTAATATGTTGGTTGTCCTTAGATGGAAATGATATTGCCAATGTGCATTTGAATCACTAATTTGATGTTACATGTACACAGTTGTAGTTAACTCTAAAGGAATGGTTTCTCGTTTTCAACATAAAAGGGGGGAAACGTTACTCAAAAGATAAAAGAAATAATGTGGAAATTGCTGAATTAACGAATAAATATGCATGTCAAGTTGAATAAAAAAATGTAGTGATTCAAGACATCTGTATAGATGAATCTTTCTGAACTTTCAATTGTAATACCGAGCAACAAAAATGCTGTGTGAGTGATATAATTAGTTTTTTACTTTATATACCATGGCCTTAGATTGCTTGGCTCTCTCTGTTTATTCAATCTTTGACAGGACAAGTATGTAGCTGAACGGTCAGAAAATACTGAGGGCAGTCCCTTGACAATGAATGCATTTGAGATGATAACTTTATCACAAGGATTGAATCTATCAACCCTATTTGATAGGCGTCAGGTTAAGTACTGTATTAATAGTTTCCATATTCTGTATTTTTCAAGGTTTTTTGTTGCGCTAATGAAAAAGATATTCTTTTGCTCTAACAGGATTACATAAAGAGGCAAACCCGTTTTGTATCTCGTAAGCCTGCAAAATTTATAATTGCATCTGTTGAAGCTGTTGCAGAATCAATGCGCCTTAAGGTCCACCGTCGTAGTTACAAGGTACCTCTCTGCTTGTCTGCTTTTGTGTTAGATGTAGATGGATGATGCAAGTACTTCAGGAGATTAAAGCTGATGGGAAGCTGTAGTGAAATAAAGAAAACTCAATGGGGTCCCGGTTTCCTTAGCAAGACAATTTTGGGGTCTATTTATAATGGTAATTCAGGTTAAATACAAGTGATAGTACTTGTAGTGCAAGTGCAAGCCCAAAATCCCTAATACTTAACACAATTTAAGCCAGCCATCATATTAACTGCATTAACTACTTCTCCCTATGCTGAAATATGTTCAAATTCAATTTGTTACTGACAAAATCAAATTAAAATTATTTATCGTACTGCAATTCAACCAGTAATGTTTTATGGTAGTGAATGTTGTACTTTGAAGGGGCTACATGAACACAAAGTAGGGGTAGCTGAGATGAGGATGTTGAGATGGACGTGTGGTCGCACAAGGAAAAATAAGATTCTTAATGAACTTATACGAGGAAGGGTTGGAGTGTCCCCTATTAAGGAAAAATGGTGGAAAATCATTTGAGGTGGTTTGGACACGTATAAAGAAGTAGATATAGTTTGGAGCTCAATAAAAAGGGGAAGAGAAAGAGTTAAGAGAATGCTCAATGAGGTTATTGAGTGAGGCCTCTTAACAATTTATTCAGAGATTTGGTTTATGGTCGAGCTAAACAGATCGTATGATCCATGTAGTCGATTCCACCTAGTGGGATAAGGCTTCGTCGTCGTTGTTATTGTTGTTGTATTGCTGGGGTTCCAATAAGGGTTTACAAGAAAGTTTTCCAGTCATGGGAAATAGGTCTAAAGTAGAAATTTGGAGGGAACTTGATACTTGAAGGAGGGGGTCAGGGCAGAGCTCCTAGGATAAGTAGTTGGACTTTTGACCGCGAATGTGGAAACAATAGAAGCCTTATGTTGAGCTTCTAATATCATGTGGAGAAACTGATAAAACTCAATGGGAGTGACTTACTTAGCGAGGAACTATATTTATATTTGAAGTTGTAGATTAGGATTAAGTACAGAGGGTTGTTTTCCACACCCCACTCACACAGGGTAGTTCAAGCAATACAAGCCCAAATTCACTAATCCTTCACATACTTGATTTAACCTAGCCATCACACTTGTCTCACTAATACTGCAATTTTGGCCACCAGTTCCTCAAAAAACCCATGTCACCATTCTGGGTGGAGAGAAAAATAAATGCACAGATGATGGAGCCCAAGCCAAATGATAAAAATCTAACACAGAATATATATTAAATATTCCGAATGGTCGGTAGAAGCGATTTACAGCAGAAATAAGGTCTACACTATCGGAAAATAAGCTGATGGAAATGATAAAAACTAAACAAACACTCTTAACAAAGCTTAACAGAGTACACTTTAAAATGATACCCCCAACCTGCTGTTCGAGAGACCAGGGCTCTCCCTCACAAAACTCACTATCTGCCTGCCCCCTACACTCCTCACTCACTTAGGATTGGCCCTTTAAATGTGGGCCCATTAGCTATGGGTCCATCAACAGATAATTTTCTCTTGATCTTTAGGTAGAGTTCCTGTGTAGGAATGATTAATATCTGGAGTGTAACAATGATTAATGAATATTACTCTCTCCGGTCCTAATTATAAGAGCTAGTTGACTTTTTTGGAGAGTTTAAGGAAGTTAATTAAATTAGCTTAGAGTATTTTTATTTTTTTCTTCAAACTAGATAGTTTGACCAATAAACTAATATATAATCTAAGGAAACACAACATGTGAATTGATTAAGTAACTTATTTAGCTTCCTTAATCTCTCCAAAAAAAGTCAACTAGCTCTTATAATTAGGACCGAGGTAGTACTTCATCTTAGTTCATCTAAAATCTTTAGTACAGGTGTATATAGTTCAGTGTCTCACTCAAACTTAATGATAGAAAACTTATGGGCTGGGGCCTAGGCCGAGTACACTTTGTCATACTAATATTAAATGTGTAACTTATGAATAATATCTTTCTTAATCTCTTCTCATTCTTTGTGGTCGCTTTGTTGAATGATTTTCTTTAGATTCCCTAATAATATTCTTCTCGCAGATGAGACTTGAAGGAACATCTGTGAATAACGCTGGACAATTTGCAGTGGTTTTGGAGGTAACCTGATTTCTAAATTTGATGGTCTTGCAGTCTTATCATCTTCTCTATGAAGATTTGATTTCTGCAAAAGTCATTTTGTAAATAATCTCTGTTTTTGTGGGAAAGGTCTTTGAAGTTGCACCATCACTTTTCATGGTAGATGTTCGAAAGGCTTCTGGGGATACTCTTGAATATCACAAGGTTAGCTTCTACATCTTCAAATATTTGCATTGTGATAGCCCAAAAGTTTTTCCAGATCTGCCATGAGAATCAGTCCAGTGTAATGAAATTTTCCAGAACAGAAATGGATCTTGCACTTATTGTCTTTGTGTTTGTTATCAATCTTCTGTAATAGTTACAGCGTAGCTTGGTTTAATAGCTTAAATATTTGGGATGAATTAGACATTAGACATTCGGCATTGTATCAGATCCTCCATGACCATGTGATCAGAAATTGAATCTTTATATCTCCCATCTCCTAAGTTTGAACAGACGATATAATGGGCCTATGGCTGTCCAAACTTCAAGCATAAATGGTTTTCATGTTTGGGGGATATTATTGATATTAATAAAAATCAAATAAATCATTCTAGGTTTTCACTCACAACTTGAGATTCTGGTCTAAAATGCTCGAGTTTTGACACCAGCAAAGCCATGAATTAGGAATGCGCCTATAGATCTATTGAGCCGAACCCTACACTTTCAAGCCTGAGCTAATCCAGCAAGATTGCTGGATATAAAATATTATTTCTGATGTGATGTTGGAAAATGATAAAGGAGAAAATCATAGTTGAAAATTACTTTTCTTAGAAAAAGGGTAGAGACAAATGTAAAAGCTTGTGTAAGGTTGGCATGTTTTGGCATTAAATCGGATTAGATTATCTCATCCAAAAGCAAGCTGTTGCAATAATATGTGTAACCATTGTCTCCAACATTCAGAATTCCGAATGTGTGCGTGTGCGTGTTATCTGTAAATCCATATTTTGTGTTTCTCGGTATTAGAAAATGGTAGCTACAGAAGGCACCCTCAAGAACCACTATGCAGGGCGCCAGTGCCTAGACCTAGGGATCTAGCTTAAAGAACGCATCCATATTTATTTGTTTGTATATGTGACAGTAACATTTGTTTGTATTATTATTGCAGTTTTACAAGAACCTCTGTGAAAAACTAGCAGACATTATTTGGAGACCAGCAGAGTCCATGCCAAATTCTGGTTTGCTTAGACAAATGACTTGCTAATTCAGCTTTGTTGGTGTTGATTAAATTGTTCACACAAGGGCACTAAAAGCTGCATAATTAATCAATCACAATGCAATGTAAATTGTTATATAAAGTCAGATTACGCTTGGATTCACCTCATTGTCAAATTGCAGTTTTCTTGTAGATTGCCCAGCTTGGGACTTGGGAGTATGCCTTCAAGTAGCTTGTATGTAGTATGAAGAGCTCCTACTTTTGTAATATAACCTCCGATCATTGATGTTGTAGGACCTGGTTTGTAGTGTGATTTGCACTACAAAATAGGTCCCGCATTTAGGATCGGAAGAGTAATAATCTCTTTTGATATGTAAGGAATCTCTCAGCAGTTCAGATCCTAACTTTTGTTGACTAGTTGTATCCTCTTAAAAACTAATGACATGAAGCTTCCATTTTTAGTTATTGGAGTGTTCTCAAGATTGAACGAGTCGAATTAATTGAAAGCTCAGTTATAAGGATGATCTGATTTGTGGTACTCGATTTGTATAGTTTGGGTACAAGACATTGGCGAAGACATGGTAATCTCAATGTGTCTCATTTCGAATATTATTTTCATAGATGTAATTATATAAAATCATGGATAGCATGATTCAAATATAAGATTAAAAAGATTTATTAATATATTAAAATGCTTAGATAGTTAGATGTATATTATTTATTATGATTCATTATTTTTAGTATATTGGCAAATATTTATTTGAAATATTTTTTTATTAGAAGATAAAAGAAGTTATATTTTGGCATATTTTGGAATGAATCAGGGTAGATATGAATAAGGGGGGAAAAATCAAGTACTTTTATATGTTCAAGGAAATATAGTGGAATAAGACTTGTTACTCATGTAAATTTCAATTATTAAACTCTTAGGATTATAAGACATGCGTTACTATTATAAAATCCCTCTCATTTCAATGCTTTCCCATCCTTAAGAATTTCTTTTGCAAAGGTACAATTAGACGTCTCTTACAATGGATCCCCTGTTGTTACCCATTATCTTCAGGGAAGAAGGTGGGGTTGATCAAAGGTACAAAACATAGAGACAATTGCCTTTTTCTACTCACCAACATCCGAAGCTGTTCAGTACGATCATTATATACCTGTTTATCATCAGAATCTCTAGTAATCAAACCTATATACACAGACACATTATAGTTCTAACTTTGAGCCTCTCTTCTCCAGCAAAATTTAAAACCCTCTTATCTATGATACCGCACCACTTGATCTCTCAAGTCTCCCAGTGCTTATCTTCTTGTTGTGGCCTAGAGAGAGAGAGTTGATTTGAAGGTAATTTTTTTTTTTTGGGTTGCCCACCCGGTTCACCGGAGCTTCGCCTCGACTAATCCGGATCTGACCCGCGTCGCGCACCTGGCTATGATGGGAGAGTCTCCCAGCGGGGTTTTTTTTGCATTCACAAAGCTCGAACTCGAAACCTTACTTAAGCAACACAAGCCGCTTACCACTTGAGCCAACCCCCGTTAGTATTTGAAGGTAATAAGAAGAGCATTCGAAACCTCAAGCCGCTTTTCTGAATTGAAAGCTTGTTTACATGTGCTCAGACTTCCCAGCACATGTAGCCAAAAAAGAATTGAACAACGTACCTTCTCTTTGTAAAATCTTTGGCCTAGCCTTAAGATGTTGCCAAACACAACCTAGCTTTTTTGGTTCAAAAGACTCAACTAACAAAAGCGATGGAAATTAAATGAGGATTATTAAGTTTAAGTGTTCAACCCATCATGCTTTCTCCAATCTTAAACAGAGAGCAGTATTCAATCACAGGTCTTCTCTTCTTTGAACCCTAAACCCTAAACCTAAACCCTAAACTTCCATTGCACTTTGGAGTGGTGTCCCAAAAGGTCTCCTCAAACAGAGAGCTATATGATTATAACATTTCCGGCGTGGTTCAACTCCTGTTCAACGTAGCTCAACCAAAAAAACAATTTTTTTTTTATCCCACCTTAGAAAGAAAAATAAGATATTTATTAATAACTTATTGAGAGAGTTCTAAAAGACCAATTTAAAAAACAAATAAGAAATTTAGATGCAAATAATTTTTGTTTAGGAGTTAAGACCGGTGTTTGGGGGTTGCATGTTTAATTGTTATTTCCAAAAGAATTATAATAGATAAAAATATATATGATTATAACATTACAAATTTTTATATAAAAATTTATTGATTTTTTTTTTTTTTTTTTTTTTGGAGGAAAACCACTCTTGTGGTAATTATAGACTGTAAAAAAAAAAAAAAATCTTGAGGTACTCATTCATCTAGAAAAATGCTGGGGGGGAAAAAAAAAGATGTGTGGAAGCATGTTTAATCTCATTTGAGAAAATTGCTCAGGTTACTATCACAAGTTGTAAATGGAAAAAAATAAATAAATAAATCGAGTCACCCAAACAATCCAACAATCACTACATAATTATAAAACGAAAAAGAAGCTCGATTCACTCTAAACTAAGATTTATTTACTACTGAACAAGAAGGTCATATGAAACTGTTCCTTACTTCTAGTAGGCGGGGCTGAAGTATCGCCAACGGCAGTGGCAGAATGATGCAGAGGCTGCGTACGTGAGGTGGAGTGTCCATTACCTCCATGAGGAAACGATTTCCCCAAGCTACAACCCTTATCAAACCATGTTGACTAGAGGTGGAGGAAATCAACTTGTTCATCATCACTGCTTGAAGCGGGTCCAGCTTGAAGATAATACACGTACGTTACTGAAGTTCTTGAGCTACTTCGATTTCCTTGCTTTGTTTTGCGTGAGCTATGATCACTTTGATAGTTCTACGAAGATGCCACCTTGATTGACTTGCATTTCCCTGCTTTGATACATGCTGATGGACGTGACCTTCATCCATTTCCTCTATTGCTTGAAGTGATAACAAATACTGTATTGTTCTCTCGTTCTTATTTCCAAAACGAGATTGTGCTCCCCATGTATTTCGTTTTTTCTGGCCAATTTGTTTGTTTGTTTTTATTTCATACTTTGACAAGCATACTATTTTCATAAAAAAGATAGAATAGAACATTGTTTGAACCATAATAACTATATCTACAATGTAATTAGAAATGATAAATTCCTATTTATAAATTTTTTAAATTGGTACAACTCAATAGAATGATTCATCAAAATTCATAAATATTTTCTTTGTATATATTGTAAAACAATATTTTTGTGCTTCCTTGCACTTATAAGTTATAAATATGGAATTTTTTACCAACTAATTGTTAGTTAAAGTGGTAAATGGTCTTATCTCTGTAAGAAGGGGAATACAAGTTCGAATCTTAGGAACCACACTTGTTAGAAAGTGAAAACTCTTTGTGCTCTAAACTTCAGAAAGGAGAAACCCTTCATCACATTAAAAAAATGGAATTAATTCATTATAATTCGAATAAAAAATAACTCTCAACTTCCACACCAAAAATATTTCATAATCAAAGATATTTCATCAAATCACCACATCATAACAACAATATAACCTTGTATGTTTTTCCATATACTTGATAAATCAAATTTTCATGGAACATGCATATTTCAAATCACTTTCACCAATATCACCATCAACAATAGGATCCACTGCGTCCTTATTGCATACATTATTTGAGATTGCAAACCAACCATCACCAATATGAATAAAAGAATATGATAGCAGGCTCTGTTGCAAGATGTAAATTTGATTAAAATTACAATATATGATAGTTAATAATTCCATCAGAAAACTGAAATTTTGTCAGTAATTTCTTTAGTAATTTGATTTTTTTTTGTAGTGTTAATAGTAATCAAAGATTAAATATTATGTGTGAATTTTGTAAAATTCGATTAATTCACTATTAATAAGAATCAAGAAAATACATTATGTAACCAAAAAAAAAATTTGTACAGACGTCATATATACAGACTAAAGTTACAAAGACAGTGTTATCATGCATTGTAGATAATTATTACTTTGACTAAGTATCAAACGCTCAATAACCATTATATATGTATAAATTTTTGCCCACAAAGATATAGATTATATTGCAATCAAATAAAGTTACAATGTCGCAGAGGTAGAAATAAAAACAACTAAACTAACAAACTAAACTTCATGAAAGTAGAAACCAATATAGAAAACACAAATAGTATGATGCAATAAGAACCAAAGACCAGATAAAATGAGGTTTCCTGAATTCCAAAGGCCAGCATCTTTGACGGAGGTCGATAAACTCAATCCAAAGGGATAGACACTTACTAACCATAGAATAATCTATGTAGATATTGATGAAGAAATAAATTTAAAACAAGAAATAAATATTGACATTGTATTAAATTAAAATTATTAATATATAAAGGCATTAAGGCCAAAAAGAAGGTGGGACATGACAATAATATTGGGTACAAAGAAATATAAAACTATACCTTGAGTCCATATTGGACAAACCTTTTTAGCATTTTGAAAAGAATGGATTGTATAAACGAAAGTGCCAAAAACTTTAGAGATGAGACACGGGGGAGAACTATACATAGAGTACATATTGGACGAACCTTTTTAACGCTTTGAAAAGAATGTGTTGTAAGAACGAAAGTGTCAAAAGATTTAGATATGAGACATTGGGGAGAAACTGATGAAGAAGAAAAAGAGAGGACAAGGGAGTGAAAATGCCCTAGGAAAAAAGAAAAAGAAGGCTGAGAGAGACAGAGGAGGTAAAGAAGGTTTTTCTTTAATTCGGTGTTATCATATAATGTGAGTGGTTCGATATATAATGTACTTCTCAAAAAGAGTTAACATATAATGTGAGTGGTTCGATATATTAGGTTGTTATATGTGAATTTTTTTCCCCCTTCCATACCTCAATCAAGCCTTATAAAGAGATTAGAGGTAAGCACAACTTTTGTCTAACCATGAAAAAAAATGTATCACCGCGGTTTTGGGCTCCTCAAGGTAGGATTTGGGTAGAAACATAAGAAATAGAAAAGAATCGGTGTTCAATATTAATTTCAAAAATTAACTGACTTAAACCATTTTGAAAAATTAAAGGAACTAGTATATGATTAGTTACTGAGTTATAGTTATCACACACATCTTTGGGTGAAAGTGTAAAAATCCTCATCAACTTTTATCAAAATTGTCTAGCACCATATATATTTTGAAGGTGCAAAAATACCCATGAACATTCAAAATAAGAGCAAAAAAATTAGCATCGTTAAATTTAACCTAACACCGTTATTTTTCGTAGTGAGGCCCACACTGTTTTGGCACATACATATATAACGGTGTTAGGTCAAATTTAATGATGCTGACATTATATTTTTGCTCTCATTTTGAATGTTCATGTGTTTTTTTACACCTCAGAAATACATATAGTGCTGGATGCATTTTTGATAAAAGTTCATAAGCATTTTTACCCCTTAACCCTGTATCTTTTATTATTTGGATTGAACTGTACAAAGAAATTTCCTCAAATAGCATAAATATATCAACTCACTAAAATATTTAAAATCATGTATTAGTTTTACTTTATTATTTAATATGCGAACCCTTTTAAATTTATATCTTTACTAAACCCGAGACATTGGCTCTTCACTCATTTTGCTATTCATGAGCTTCATCAAATAAGTCTCGGGCTTAGTTCAAGCTACTTTCCTAGCTTGAGCTTCATCAATAGGTGTCAAAATCTCATTTGTTCTATATAACTAAGTTATATTAGTGCCTACTTCATCATACATTAACATCGATTATTATTAGAACTTGGTTCGTCCTACATCAATAGGTTTCAGAATCTGATTTACCCTACATCACTAAGCTAAATGAAGAAATGGGTATATGTGACAATGTCTTCAAAGCTAGGTGTGTGAATTCATTAATAGGTGTCCGACCTTTAAACGATGGATTACGGAGTCTACTTGCTTTACACAGACAATGAAGTTTTGAGCAATATACAGAAAGATACGAATAACGTTTACCTACTTTGGACGAAACGTGTATCAAATATTGGGAAATCCTGATTCCGTCCCAGTAAATCCTGATCTCGATCGGGATGGGAAATTTTTAGGATCGGGATTAGAACTGATTTCCCGTCCCGAGCCCGACGGGAAGAAGGAAATGAGGTTTTCTGATCCGTCCCCAAACTGAGAATAGCCCTAGATGCAAGCCTTTCCATCTTCTTTCGTCAACACCCTTTCTCCAGCTGCATCTGATTATAGTCCGCTCTTCTTTTCTACTAAATGTCAGATAATCAAGAAGAAACACATAAAATTTGAGAATTTTTGGCTTAATTTTAAGGACTGCAATGTCCATTGGGCATGATTGCTGATCTCAACCTGTTAATGGCTCCCCTCTCTTCAAGGTCCATAGTAAGCTCAGTAAAACACTCACCTCGTTGGTCACTTGGAGTAAAAGTAATATTGGCAATATGTATTATGGAATTTCTTTGGCAGAGAAGAAACTTCAATAGCTTTCTGTGTCCATTGACGACCACAGTTTTCTCCCGTCCTCATCATCATCACTGCGTGGGGTCATGCTCTTCACGCTCACGACCACAGTCTTCTTCTTCTTCGATCAATGGAAGATGATTCAGATCGATCGAAGGCCGTGAGACCTTCTTCCTCTTGGACGATTCTTCATCCTCCACATCATCCGAGTGATGAATCTGTGATCTTTTTCTCTTCAGGTTGGTGATCGGCGAAACAGAATTTTCCCGGTTGGACATCGTTCGCTGTTTCGTGGAGCCCCAAGAGGGAGAAAGCTTGCCTAACATTTTGAAATCGAAAATCAAACGAGGAAGCTGAAGCAGAATCCGAGCCACCTCCAGTTCTTTCTCATCAAAATCCATTTAAGCCAACATTACAGCTAGCTAGCTTGCGGACGGAAGAATGGTTTGCGAAGAAGATTTTAAAATATAAAGGAAATAATGCTACACTGGAGCCCAATCAGGAAAAAATCAGGAAAAAATATAGCGGTTTATTTAAAGGCCGAGCGGTTTTGTCCGTTGAAAAGAAAGATTACGTAGATACCAATTTGTATCATTAAATTAAATAATTTAATTTGACTACGGTAATATTATGAATAATACCAGAATTAATAAATATGGATAGACTATGGGATTTCACATACCCTTTTATATTATATATAAGTTACAAAGTATATGAAACTCTTTAATGGGGGAGAGAAGAGAGGAGATGACATTTAAAGTCATTTTACCTATATTTTAAAATCTTAAATTGGGTTAATGACTCAATTAAGTGACTAATTTTCCCATTCGGTTATATATATAGTGGAGACTATGCTCCAGCTACAATAGAAGATGGTATTAGAACTTACAAGCTAGAAGAAGAATTCGATGAGAATGACAGAAGGCAAGTCACTCTCAATAGCAAAGTGATCCTCATGCTTCAAAGTGTTCTAAGTCAAAAAGAGTACTTTCGTATCTGCACATTATTATCTGCCAAACAAATGTGGGATGCGCTTGAGATTGCTCACGAGGGGACAACTGGAATCAAGGAGAATTGAGTAAATACCTTGATGACTGAATACGATTTACTCTGTATGACGTCTGGGGAATCCATTGGCGAATTCCAGCTCAGATTCACTCATCTGATCAACCAACTTACTGCATTGGGAAAAGAAAATGATCAACCAGTTCAAGTAAGAAAAATTCTGAACATTCTCAGCAAGGAATGGGAAGCTAAAGTCACTGTGATTAAAGAGGCTCGTGGAAAGTCAATGGGATCATTGGCAGCTCTATTGGTAGCTTGTCTGAATATAAAGGTAAACTCAAGTTTAGAAAAAGGACTTGATGAGATTGGTAGCAAGCATAAAGGAATTGCCCTTAAAACTGTCAAGGAAGACAAGACAAGGAATCATGTTCACAATTGACAATTGCCCGTTAAAATAGTTTCAAGATAGTTTTGTGAATATCAAGATAGTTTTGGGAATCATATTCACAATTGTCTAATTAAACAACTAGACAATTAACCAACCTAATTAAACAACCAAGAGGATAAACCTAAATTGACAATTAAATTAATAATGAAAACTCAATTAGTAATATAATTTACAATCAAACGGTTTACAAACAAAAATCCCAACAAATATTTTAGTACAATTCAAATTCAATTATCAATTTAATACAAATTAAATAATATATCTACAATCTAAAACTAGATTATTTTCAAGAAAACAACTTAAAATTATCTAAAATTAAATAATTCCAAGTCTCGAAATAAATCAATAAAAGGAAAGACACTCCGTTATGGTCTTCAAGTGTAAGTTCCTAGGCTTTTAGCTCTCTTTATGCTTCTCCCAAGTTGTCTCCAAATAAGTTTAAGCTTCCATGATGCTCTACTCCTTAAACTCCTTCAAACAACAAACTACGGCCATTGTTGGGTAAGATAGCTTGTGAATGAATAATTAATAGTTGGATGTTGTGTCTGTGAGCATAGAAAAGGAGAGTGGAATAGATGAATATGGCAATTGAAGGTGGGGCCGTCAGTGTTGACACAGAGAGGGAGAGAATGGTCAGATTGTGAAAAATAGTGCGCCGAAGAGAATCCATGAGTTTCAGCATCGGCTCTCAATGAGAGCGTCTCTTTGATGTTGGCGGCTAGGTCTTTTTAATAAAGGAGAGGGAGAGTTTTAGTTACGAATTTGAGTTCATTAAATTTAAAAACCCTAATAAAATTTTATCATTATATCTTCTTTTAGCTTTCAAGGTTAATTCTGCACCTTAGAATCTTCTAATATGTTTTTTCTTATCCTACAAGAATTAAATAAAATCATGATCTATCATATATTTAGGAATATTATCCAATCACAAGATAACAATCATAATACTAATAATTTAAGCTAAATAATCTCATAATCAATTCAGATTTATATTATTTCCTAAAATTAGTTAACAATCTAAATATTATCTAATAATTCCAAATTAGCCTAAAATAGTCCTCAAAATAAATGAATAAGGGATAAAATATATAAAAATTATGGTTTATCAGTCACTATACGACAAAACAAATATTTGGCCCTTTTTAGAGAAAAAAATCTCAAAAAAGACCCTCAGAATCTGACAATCCCAGAAAAGGTCCTGTGATTTTCAGAATCTTGTGTGAGTTATTAACGGGGCTGATATAGTTGTTAACGGTAGGTCATTAACAACTAAATCAGCCCCATTAACAACAATTTTCTAACAACTAAATCAGTCACATTAACAATTATATCAGTACACCGTTAACAACTATATCAGCCACATTAACAACTCACGTAAGATTATGAAAATCCCAGAAAATGCCTAGGGCCTTTTCTAGGATTTCAGAATCTTGGGGGCCTTTTTTCGTGGTTTTTTTTTTCTGTTAGAAGGGTCTCAGTGATTTTCCCATTAATTAATCAAGGTTAAAGAAGTTAATGATATAGTATTTACGTATATCCAGCAACATTTTCTCCTGTGCTCATCATCATCAGCGCGTGGGGTTATGCTCTTCAGGCTCACGACTACAGTTTTCTTCTTCTTCTTCTTCGATCGATGGAAGACGATTCGGATCAATCGAAGGCCGTGAGACCTTCTTCCTCTTGGACGGTTTTTCATCCTCCGCATCATCCGAGTGATGAATATGTGATCTTTTTCTCTTCAGGTTGGTGATCGGCGAAACAAGGTTTTCCCTGCTGGGCATCGTTGGCTGTTTGTTGGAGCCCCAAGAGGGAGAAAGCTTGCCTAACATTTCGAAATCGAAAATCAAACGAGGAAGCTGAAGCAGAATCCGAGCCACCTCCAGGTCTTTCTCATCAAAACCCATATGAGCCAACACAAATAGCGGGAAAATTACAGCTAGCTAGCTTGCGGACGGAAGAATGGTTTGCGAAGAAGATTTTGAAATACAAAGGAAATAATGCTACACTGAATTGTTCGAGCTCAATCAGGAATGATTTAGCTCAAAATCAGTTTAATGTCTATTACATAAAGATTTATTTAAAGGCGGAGCGGTTTTGGCGGTTGAAAAAAAGATTACGAAGATACCAATTTTTATCATTAAATTGAATAATTTAATTTGACTACAGTATGAATTCGGTTATATACACACACTTTTATTTATTTATTTAAAAGAAGCCAAAACAATTAGATGGAAGATATTGGTTGATATTCAATATATTAGTTATCTTTTAATATGTTTACATATGAATTTGATTATTTTGTATTTAAACAGATTAAACGATAAAAAATATCCATCCACTTCATCCATATTCAAGATATGTCATTAAATAACTAGGTGTCAAAAAAAAAAAAACGCACACAAAATCAAATTTTATATATATATATATATATATATATATATCCTTTTACCATAGAAGGACAGCGGTGGTGAGGGAGAGACAAGAAAGAAAAAAGCAGGGAGAGAAGAGGCATAAAAGAAAGGACATAAGGAAAAAAGGGGAGGACACACGGTGAGAGGGGGAGAGACAAGAAAAGATACGAGAGAAATTTTTTAAGGACTTTAGTTTGAAAACAAAAACACTTTAATTATCAATGTACTACTCCTTCCTCACAATTATAGGAACACTTTACCCGAATTTGGAGAGATTAAGAAGAGAAGTTAAATTAGTTAATTATAATTATTTTCCAAAAATACCCTTATTAAAATTTAAAATGACATTAAGGCAAAATTAGTAACAGTGCAGCAACTTCTATTTCTATGAGCGCGCAGTCCCGCATGGTTTACACATCTTGAATTCAATGGCAATTTTGTTAACTAATTAGTGTTGGAAAAAAATGAAATTAATGTTTTATTAGGTTATTTTAGGAAAAAAAAATCAATCACTTTGCACTGGACCGATAGTTATAAAAAATATATCTTTAAAGAAATATTAAAATTATTTTTAAAAAATAAAAAATAAAATAGAATCCCTCACTTGATAGAGTATAAGTGTGTTGTTAAATTAATTATTATGGAGGAAGTATTAGAAGGGGTGATATAAGAAAAATATGATAAAAATTGCTCAAAATTATTTTATTAAAAAAAACAGTATATTTGATATGTATATGACATTAATGAGTTGCAAATATTATTTACTTTATAAAATATATGTGTATTATTAAATTTTTATTGTCTTTAATTTTTATTAAGAAAGTATAAATAGGGGTATTATAGGAAAAAATTGACAAAAGTTAAAACTTGCTCTTATAATTAGGATCAAAACCAACTCCAAAATTTATTCCTATAATTAGGACCGGAGGGAGTATTATTTAGTATAAACATATACAATTTTATCTATTAAATATATTTAATTAAAGACTACTTTAGGTTTTTTTTTTTTTTTGTAATTTGTTAAGAATAATTTAACTTTTTTATGAAATTTTAATTTTTATCTTCAATTATCACAATATATAAATATAAATACATATGTGTGTGGGGTATTCAATAAGATTCTTACCATTTTTATTAATTTTCCATCTTAACTCCTTTCTTCAAATAATCATCTAAATAATAGCTCATTTTATTTTATTTTATTTTTAAAAAAAAGCCACCCATGTTATCGTCATTAATTCCAAACACAAATTTCATTTACAATCCGACTTTTATCATATTTTACATTTGCAAAAATCATATTGAAAATAAGTCACTTCTGCCACCACTATCCTAAACATTCCCTATCGCCTTCGCTAGGATACCATCACCGCGGTCAATATACAAAATAAAGCAATTCTATTTCACTTTCCATGCACCGTTCAATTCCTTTCTTTTTATTCTCTTTTTTAACCTTGTTGGTAAAGTTAGTTCCCAAAATGAGAATAACTTCTAATATATGAAATCTATTTACAAAAAGTACGATAAATCAGAAAACAAGACGTTAATGTGAGAATATAATATGTGTTTCTTATATGCTATTCTTGTCTGGTAAAATGACTTTCTAAATCACTCTAACTCTAATAAAAACACAATTTAACGAAGGTTAGTTGACATATAATGTACTTCCAAAAGGAGTTAACATATTCAGAGGTAAACACAAATTTTGTCTAACCATGAAAAAAAAGAAAAGTATCACCGTGGTTTTGGGCTCCTCAAGGTAGGATTTGGGTAGAAACATAAGAAATACAAAAGAATCGGTGTTCAATTCTAATTTCAAAAATTAACTGACTTAAACCATTTTGAAAACACTACTACAAAAAAGGGTTACTACTTCCATAAAGGACGTCCTTATTTATTAAAAGGAAGTTAAAGATGAAATTAGGGGCATTCTTGTAATTATATTGCTTATATTGTACAATTTGGCGTCCTGAAATATGTCAAAAGGACGTTTAAATTTAAATTAAGGCGTCCTAACATAACAAAAGGACGACTAAAATTATTTTTTTTGTGCCAAAAATTAATTCTTTGGCGCCATTTCGAGAATTTTTTTGGCGCCAGCTGAAGGTTTTGGATTAAATTAAATTTTTTGCAATTAAGGCGTCCTGTTTAGTTTATCAAGAAGCCTTAATTCTTAAATTTCAATTAAGGCATCCTGTTTGGTGGAACAGGACGCTTTAATGTCAATTAAGGCGTCCCGTTTATTTTGTCGGGACGCCTTAATTCTTAAATTTTAATTAAGGCGTCCCGTGTGTGTGGAACAGACGCTTTAATGTCAATTAAGGCGTCCCGTTTTTGTTACCGGGACGCCTTAATTTCAATTAAGGCGTCTGTTTTGTGAAACAGGACGCCTTAATTTTTTTTTAACGCCAAAATTGTTTTTAATATGCCCGCGACTTTCTATATTTCCCTCTCTGCTTCCCCATCGCCCCCTTCTCTCTGGTGCTTCTTCAACCCTAGTGTCTTCATCGATTCACCCCCATTGCTCACTCCTAGTTGTTCTTTCCTTCATCGAATCCTCCGTCGACTCTCACTCTGTCCCGTTGCTCGATTCACGCCGAACCCAAGCCCTAGTCGCGGTGACAGTAGTCCTTCTCCTCCATCTTCCCTCTTCGCGGCGAGGTAATTGAATGTGAATTTGCTTTTCTCGGCGACTCAGTCTGGCCCGTTTCTCGATTCACGCCGAACCCAAGCCCTAGTCGCGGCGACAATACGTCCTTCTCCTCCGTCTTCCCTCTTCGCGGCGAGGAGGTAATTTGAATTCCCTGTGACCATGCTATATTTTTTGAATTTTTTCTTTATGCTATATTAATACGTTATGCAATAAAAAATATAGCATGATTCGCCTTCATAATACTTTGAGTAAATGGCTCTTATTACAACCTCTGGAAGATTCTGTATTTCTATGGCTCTTATTTTTTGAATTCAAATTATAAACATTAGGATTAGTCTTAATTCGTAAGGGAAACCGAGAAAGTGTTCTTCAATTTCCTCGCTTTGTGATTAATTTGATAAATTGTGGTTAATTAGATTTTCCCGGAAGTTTGACATCTATTAGGCTCCTTTGAGACTCGACTTAGGCTAGATTCCACTTATACCACACTTAGCTTAACTTTCTTTGTTGAATCAAATGGTGCCATTGCTGGGAGTCTTACTTGTTAAATTCTCGTATGGTGAAACTAACCTTGAAATTAATTAAACTTTGTGTGCAAAAGTCATTGCGCCATAGATATTTGCCTCCTACTTGTTGCATATCGGTGTTATTGGCAATTGAAGGGAATGTTAATGCTTTCTAATTGGGGTTGTATGAGAGGCGGTCCTTCACTTGGGGTTACAAGTTTGAGATAGATTTACCAAAATTAGACAAGTGAAGTTAAAAGTTTTTTATTTTACATATGGGTCATCTCTATATTAAAATTTAATAATCTCATTTCTCTAATTTGTTTAAGCCTGTTATAAATCATAAACTATGACTAAGGATGTAGTCTTTATTCTTAAAAGAAAACAAGGAGGATATGTTTTGTCTAATTTAAATTGAGTTCACTTTTGAGTTTTGAAGCACATGACGCCCACCCAAATTCCCTCAACAAATCTAAAGCTTGTAGTGGAAGTTTTTTGCAATTTCTAATCCGTTTTATTTGTTTCGATTCTATTTGATCTAGTCTTTCATTACTAATCCGTCATAAAATTATTCCCTCTCATATGTTAGTTTGAATAATTCTAATGTTGTCTTTAGGTTGAATAGAGTTAACAAATTTCAAGCATCAGAATTTAAAGTTGAGGTAATTATAGTTAAATATTTTTTTTTATGTGCATTGATCTAGGTAAACTTTGTTGTATGAATAAAGATGCTTAGAAGTCCATAATTTATAGTTTATGACTTAGACAATTTAGCTATATTTTTATATTTTGTATTGATGAAACTTGTTGGAATTAATAGCCGATGTTGATCTGAATTGCCCTAGTTAGTACGTTTTGTTGAATTAAGTTTGAAATGGTTTGTTGTTGAAATTTTGGGATGTCTTACTTGTTGAGGGGAAATGCTTTGCGAATTTTTTTTAAGGGATTGAAAAAAAGCATGTCGTTCTTGAAATTGATATGAACTTGGCTTGTTGTTGGTAATGTCTTAGGTGGTAATAAAATGGGTCATAGTTGGATGAATGCTTTGAGAACTAGTGAAGAATATGAGAATGGAGTGGAAGAGTTTATTGAATTTGCTAGAAGGAATGTGGCTACAAAAAATGGGATGTATTATTGTCCATGTGTTAATTGTTTAAATGGGGTTCGACGGGATATTGCTTGATATAAGGGATCACCTAATTTGTGATGGAATAAACCTTCGATACAAAACGTGGATATGGCATGGTGAGGATGTAACTCCCAATGTGTCCCCACGAAAATGAAGTTGAAGTAGATGTCGACGATGCAATGGAGAGAATGATTCATGATGTTGAGGTTGAATCTTTTGCTCAACCGCATGAATATGATAGCGTGCGGAGTGATGCGAGAGACACCTTTGTTCCCTGGGTGTACTAAGTATACACGGTTGATCGGGACCTTACATTTGGTCAACTTAAAGGCAACTTGTGGGTGGACCGATAGTAGTTTCACATCACCGCTGAAATTGTTGTGTGATATGTTGCCGATGACAATGTACTTCCAAAACGTATGTATGAGGCCAAGAAAATCTTGTCTACGATGGGTATGGAGTATAAAAAGATACACAGTTGCCCTAATGACTATTGCATATTGTACAGAAATGAGTATGAAGGCCTTAGTAATTGTCCGAAGTGTAAAACTTCACGATACAAAGTGAAGAAAGGTGGTGGTTCTAGAGATCAGACAACAACAAGAAAACCTTTGAAAGCATTGTGGTATCTTCCAATAATACCGCGGTTTAAGCGTCTCTTTACTAGTGAAGCAACGGCAAAGAAGTTAAGATGGCATTCGGATGAGAGAATATCTGATGGAAAATATCTTCGGCACCCGGCTGACTCTCCGCAATGGAAGAAAATAGACGAAATGTTCCCTCAATTTGGCAAATGAACCAAGAAACCTTCGGCCGGGGCTTTGTACGGATGGCTTCAATCCCTATCGAACTCTTAGTAGCACCCATAGTGCATGGCCGGTTCTCCTTGTAATATACAACTTACCTCCCCGGCTATGTATGAAACGCAAGTTGTGATGCTTTCTATGATGATTTCGGACCAAAACAACCCGGGAACAATATCGATGTGTACTTGGCGCCTCGGTTGAGGATTTGAAGAAGTTGTGGGAGGAAGGCGTAGATGTGTTTGATGCATATATGAAGGAGTCCTTCAATTTGCGTGCAATGATTTTTACCACGATAAATGACTTTCCTGCATACGGAAATTTGTCAGGGTACAGTGTCAAGGGGCATAAAGCATGTCCAATATGTGAAGCGGACACAAGCTTCCATCAATTAAAGCACGGAAAAAAAATGGTCTACCTCGGTCACAAGAGGTTTCTTCATCGGTTCCACCCATATCGTAAGTTAAAAAAGCGTTTTAACGGCTTACCGAAGCATAGAACGGCACCAAAGGCATTAACCGGAGAGGATGTTTATAGTCGGGTGAGACATATCAATGTCATATTGGGTAAGCGCAAAGGATTACGGGTGAGAAGAATATATGGAAGAAGAGATCAATTTTCTTTGATCTTCCATATTGGCGTAGTCTTGATGTGAGACACGGTCTTGATGTGATGCATGTGGAGAAAAATGTCTCAAGCGATAGCCTTGTCGATACTCTTTTGCACATACCGGGGAAGACTAAGGATGGAATTAGTGTGAGACTAGACCTGGTTGAAATGGGAATAAGAGAACGGTTACATCCACAAGTAAGAGAAGATGGTAAGCGAGCATACTTAGAGCCAACAGCTCATACACTATCAAAAGCGGAGAAAAAAGTTTGTGTGGGTGTCTATATGACATTAAGGCTCCACAAGGATATTCTTCTAATTTGAGAAGGTGTGTTTCAATGGACGATTTGAAGTTAGTGGGAATGAAGTCCCATGATTATCATGTGTTGATGCAACAACTACTACCAATAGTTATTAGAGGCATTATGAAAGATGAAGTTCGATCCACTATAACCAGATTGAGTATTTTCTTTAATGCTATCTCGTAACAAAGTCATTGACATTGAAAAGTTGGATGAATTGGAAAATGAGGGTTATATTATTTTGTCACAATTAGAGATGCATTTCCCTCCCGCTTTTTGATATCATGGTGCACCCGATAGTGCACTTGGTAAGGAGGTAAGACTCTGCGATCCAGTTTACCTAAGGTGGATGTACCCTTTCGAGCGATATATGAAGATCTTAAAAGGGTATTCTAAAAATCCTTATCGACCGGAAGCCTCAATTGTTGAAAGATATGTAGTTGAAGAGGCTATGGACTTTTGCAAAGATTATCTATCAAGGACGACGATACAATATCAGCATGACGAGGGCATAACCGAGGGAACTCGAGGAATCAAACTGAAGAATAAGCCTCGTGAAGAGGTATTGCAAGCTCACATGTACATCTTGAATAATATGGAAGAAGTTCAACCATACATTAATGAACACAGAAAGAGTTTGAAGAATATGAATCCAAGGAAGAGTGACATGCGAGATAGCGAATGAGCAAAAGAAGACGTTCATAAAGTGGTTCGGTGAGAAGGTATTGCACGAGACCGGAGTGTCGATACAATTGAGTGGCTCGCCTGGGGCCTGCTTTCAGTCATCACTTGGAGCGGTTATGATATAAATGGGTATACTTTCTACACAAAGGACCAAGATGACGAAGTTTCAGGCAAAATAGTGGGGTGATGGTTGAAGCTGAATCCATGCACTTTTCGAGTTCGAAAGACAAAAACCCGGTATTAGCATCAATGGCCTATTATGGAGTCATTGAAGAAATATGGGAGATGAGCTACACCAAGTTCAAAATTGCTGTATTGAAATGTAAGTGGGTTAGCAATAATGCTTTGTTGTGATAGATCCACAATTTGGGTTTGTCTCGCTTGATCTTGAAAGAGTTGGTCATAGAGATGAGCCATTCATTCTAGCAAGCCGGGCGAAACAAGTGTTTTATGTTACGACTCCCGCAAATAAAACAATGTCCATTGTACTTCAAAGTAAAAAACAAAAGTATGGTGACGAATCGTTCGACCTTGACGATACTCCCCTTTCACAACAAATCCCCCTACAACACGTGATGTAGAATTGGTAGATGATGAAGAATATGCTCCAAGAAACGATCATTGTGAAGGAATATGGGAAGCCATATAAAGTAAGATCTTAAGTTATGAAATAGTACTATCTTATTTTTGTGGTGGTTTAGTGTTTTAGTTCATTTTATTCCTTTGTTTACTATTTAATAACCCATCTAAAATTGATTTGTCCTTGATGAACAGGAACATGTCTAGCTCCGATGAGTCAGGAGGTGATAGAGTTGATGAGCCCGTTGTGAGAAAGGGTAGAGGTAGCACACAGATGAGTGCGCTAGTGGCCCGTCGTGAGCATCAAAAAGAGAGGCTACATGTGGAATTTGATGAGCATATGAATCCAACTGGTGCAGAGGAAGACAATTTCATTAGCTACGTAGGCTATCGGCTCGAAGCAAAGTTCGCATTGTCTACTCGCTTGGAAGTTCGTTCTGAGAAAACGAAGCGATTGATTTGGGCACAAATTTTGGTACGTCACCTTCGCTATATCTGCAAGATTTTCATTTGTCTTATTGCTTGAAATGTAATTACCTTTCCTTTTACCTTGCAGCAAACGTACGACGTCCCAAAGAATAGGGCAATGGAAAAGCATTGGATGGGGAAGTCCGTCTACGTTGGAAAGACTTTAAGAACAAACGACTAGAAAGTGGGTTCGAGGGGAAAAGAGGAACGAGGATCCATGTCGATATATCCTTATATTTCTCCCGAGGACGGAGGGAGTTTGTGGCGTCACGCCAAAATCCAGAATTTCTTGTAAAATTTCTTTCATATCTTTTCTTTTCTTTGAACCTACTTGACAACTTAGATGCGTTTTATTTGTTTTCGTGTCACAGAAACCGGTAAAGCCAATAAAGAGAGGCAAGCGGCAAATAAGTATCCGCATTGCATGTCCCGTGGTGGGTATAGGAAGCTTGAACGAAGAATGATGGAAGAGCAGTTATAGAGAATGAGGGAAGCTACCCAATCCGATCCTTCCTCTGTTGTCCAGCCCCCTGAACGTCCTCCTCGTCATAAAAAATGGAAAGCTGCGAGGAAGAAGGGCGACAACTACATAAATGCAGATGTTGCTGAGGTTGCCTCCAAGATTGTAAGTAGTTCACTTAGACGTTTTAAGTAGCCTCGATCAGTTGTTTCATATTACAGGGTTTATTTTTTATTTACGAAACATCGTATGATACAGGATGCACTTGAGGAGAAGAGTTCCCAAGGTTCATTTACGCCGGGTGTACGGATGGACATTTTGTCCACGGCGATTGGGAAGCCGGATTACCAAGATAACATTCGAGGGGAGCCTAGGGGAGTGACTGCCGCAAAATATTTTGGACGGCGTTCACGGGTTTATGACGAGAAGAACCCTAGTCCTACGCTTGTAGCCTCAATTCGGGCGAGTCTAATGGACGAACTCTTGCAACAAGTACGAGCTGAAGTGCACACAATGCTAGGTTCGAGGGACAATACGGAACATACAGCCCGTGAAACCCCGGCCTTCCCCAGCAGTAAAGATAGTTTTAACCCTCTGGATGTTGATCTCGGCGATCCTTCTCCCATTCCACAGGGAGGAAAACCTTGCACTTCCGGTTAGATGACCCACATCGGCGTATTGTTGCCGATGCCCTTATTTACACAGATCACACCACCCACCATAATATTGAAATTCCACAAGACCTACGTAGGGTGACTGTGAAATGTGTTCGAGAGGGAGAAGGACAAACAAAAATCCCGATTGATGATGACGAGGTTCCCGATTTAGGCCGGGCAATAGGATCGTTCATCCTTTGGCCGAGTCATCTTATTCAGATGGCGGGGACGACACCTCCAATAGTGGTAAGAAATATATTACTAGAACTTGCTTTTCATTGGTAACTCACTCATATTAATATGTTTGTTTATGTTTTCATAGAATGAAAATGAGGTGGGCAAATTTCCCTACCTAGCACAACTGAGAGACATCTTCAAGGACATCACCTATATCACCTTCAAGATGCGTGCGGGCATAGTCGGCGGAGAAAAGACATATGACTTTACCGTTGACAAAAAGATCTGGACGAATTTACGCATATGCGGGATTTAGACTTAGTCATTCTTGAAGTTGGGATAATGTAAGTTTTTGTTTCCCTTTAATTATTGCATTGATCTTTTTTGTTTTATATACTCAACAACGCAGCTTGATTTTATTTAATTTCGATCATAGTGTCTCGCAATGACATATGCGTCCCGATTCGGCCGAAAGAGTTTGTATGGATTCTTAAGTCCAATAAACACGATGTCGACTCGCAATACGGTAACCAAAAGGACGCTTTATGTTGGTTATACAATTGCCGAGGACGACTTTCCTGTTTATCTAGCCCCAATACTTGAAGGGTACGTAGTCTTAGTTTTGCTATTTAAGATGTTTCAAAATAAATTCCTTTCTTATCTTAATTTCGCCCTTAAAATGTATATGTTGTAGTGGTCATTGGACCCTATGTGTCGTTTGTCCATCCAAGAACGCATGCTATTGGTTCGATTCCTTATGTGGCAAACCAAAACCAGAAATCAAAACCATGTTTTCCAAGTAAGTAAATTTTCTTTAAAATCATTGATTCTTCATTTATATATGATTCGTTTTCATGTCTCGTTACTTTCCATTTTAATGATAGTGCATTCAAGTCGGCTAGATCGGTTCTTCGGATCAAAAAAGCGGGGTGGGCCCAAGTGGTTTTATCCAAGAGTAAGAAGTTTCAATTCATTCAAGTTATTATTACATTGACACAGTAGCTTTCGATATGCCTTTATTCGTTTTAACAATTTGCTTTTGATTTATAGTGCCCTCGACAACGAGGGAACACTGAGTGCGGATATTACGTTATCTATTATATGCATACCATTGTTACTAGCGGACGTACGACAGGCTTTCAATACGTACGTAATCGCTCCGTGATTCTCAAATGATAATATTTTTGTTGAATCTTGAGTTGTTAATTACTTCATTTACTTCATTGGTTTAACTTATACCTTGTTTTCCAATTTATAGCTTTTTGATAGTGATGATCCGTGCTCGGACGAAGACATCGATACTATTCAAAACGCAATGGCTGCACATTTTCTTGAAAACCTATAGATACGTACGTCATGTGTTAACTTTTCCATATAATTGATAGACATGGATGATGTTTGGGAATTTGTTGTTGTTATAATCTAAGTTATTACAAAAGTGTAGAAGGTGAACTTCAAAAGTTGATGATACACCCCGCCCTTTAATTTACTTGCATGTTTCACTTTCAAAGTAATTAAGTGATTAATCATTGAAAGGTGCATAAATCCTTTGTAGTTGATGATACGTATACACCCCCCGTAGAAGGTGCCTTTTTCACCGCTGATCTTGCATTGTGAAATACTTTTGCTTTGCACAAATCCTTTGTAGAGTAAATATGTTCGTCACTTCACTTTACTTGCACAAATTGTAGAGTAAATACTTTGCTTGCTCTAAATGGCATCGAGATTTGTCATTGTACATGTGCATATGTGTTAGTTGCTATGTACGGCGGTTAATTTGCTTGAGGTATTTAATTAGGTAATGCGCTATACAAGGGACCAAACAATTTGTTGAATTCGAGTAATATAAATGTATGTGTGTATATGCTGGAAAATTGGCTTATCACTTTAAAATTGTAGGTTCATCCATTATTCTTTGACCCCCAGTGTATGAAACGGTTTTTTTTTAAAAAAAAAATACATATAAGGCGTCCTGTATTAGAAAACAGGACGCCTTATATATATAAGGCGTCCTACATTAATGATCAGGACGCCTTATATAAATATAAGGCGTCCTAATAAATACCCAAGACGCCTTATATGTGCAAAAATCACACAAAATAGGCGTCTTGGTTTTCGTTTAGGACGCCTAAATAAGGCGTCCTTTACTTTAAATAGGACGCCTTTTTTAAGGCGTCCTGTTTTTAAAACAGGACGTCTTTATTAAGGCGTCTTATATTTAAAACAGGACGCCTTTGTTAAGGCGTCATGTTTTAAATACAGGACGCCGAAAGACTTTTATAAACAACTTCCCCTGGTTAGACGTCCTTTGGAAAAGGGACGTTAATTGCCTCTAATTCAGGACATTTTTTCACTTTTTTGTAGTAGTGAAAATTAAAGGAAACTAGTATATGATTAGTTACTGAGTTATAGTTATGTGGATTTAAATAAAAAAAGAAGAGCTACATTTTATTTCCAGGAATAATGGGACATGCTACAACTTTATATATATATATATATATATATATATATATATATATATATATATATATATATATAAAGTATAAAATATCCATAAACTTTTACCATAAACTTTTACCAAAATTGTATTCAACACCGTATATATTTTAGAGATGCAAAAACACACATGAACATTCAAAATGGAAGCAAAAATGTCAGTATCATTAAATTTGATCTAACACTATATGGAAGCAAGAAGAGAAATTGAATATTGATTGTATTGAATTAATTCCAGAGGTCGTACATCAGGTCTATTTATACACTGAGCAAATAAACTTAATATGTAACGTTGTTACAAATAACCATCTAACTAAGTTTATTCTAACTAACTTGTAACAATTTACAATGAATAAGCTACAATGACAAACAAATAGTCATTTATACTCCAATACCCCCTCAAGCTGGAGAATGTATATCAATTGAGTGTACTAAAAGGAGTAGGAGCAAGGGGTTTAGTAAAAATATCTACCAACTGATCTTGAGATTTAATTGTAAGTAAATGAAGTAACCCATTTTGAAGCTTTTCTCGAACAATGTGGCAATCAATATCTAAGTGCTTGGTTCTTTCATGAAATGTGGGATTGACAG
Source organism: Acacia melanoxylon (assembly GCA_019022615.1). NCBI lineage: Eukaryota > Viridiplantae > Streptophyta > Magnoliopsida > Fabales > Fabaceae > Acacia > Acacia melanoxylon. Next base: position 3,523,366 of record JAFJYJ010000030.1, on the reverse strand, counting down.
CAATATGACATGTAGACTGACTATCACAATAAAGATAAGCAGAAGAATCAATTGGAATGCCAAAATCTCTCAATAAGTAGGACAACCATTGAAGTTCACAAGTAGTATAGGCTAAAGCATGATATTCAACCTCAGAAGAAGAAATAGATACAATGGGTTGTTTCTTAGATTTCCAAGTGACTAAAGCATGATCTAAAAAACCACAAAAACCAATAATAGACCGTCTTGTATCAAGGCAACTAGCCCAATCAGAGTCACTGAAAGCATTTAATTTCATGGCATAATTAACAGGAAAAAATAAACCACGAGCAGAAGCAGCTTTGAGATACCGAAGCACCCTATGAGTTGCTTTAAGATTAAATCAGTAGGATGTTGAACAAATTGACTCAGCTGTTGTACAGCAAAGGACAGATCTGGCTGAGTGTTAGTAAGATAAAGCAAACGACCAACTAAAGTCCGATAAGAAGAACCGTCTTCCAAAGGAATACCAGAATCAGCAAATAATTTCAGCTCTCTAGCCATAGGAGTGACAGTAGGCTTACACTCAAGAAAACCAGAATCAGCCAATATGTCTAAGGCAAATTTGCGTTGACAAAGAGAAATACCTTTGGAACTACGAGCAATTTCCAAACCAAGGAAATACTTAGCATCACCCAAATCCTTGATTTTAAAACATGAATCTAGAAAAGTTTTCATGTGATTGATCTCTTGCAAATCATTACCACAAATGATGATATTATCCACATAAACAAGCAAAGCAGTAAAGGAGTGATCAGTATGCTTAAGAAACAAATAATGATCAGCATGTGAATGATGATAACCACAAGAAAGAAGAGCCTTAGAAAGCTTGAAAAACCATTGACGACTCGCTTGCTTGAGACTATAAAGAGAACATTGCAATTTACACACAAGATTAGGGGAAGAAACAAACAAACCGGGAGGGGGCAGCATGTAAACCTCTTCATCAAGATCCCCATGGAGAAAAGCATTATTAACATCTAATTGATTAACATACCAATTATGTGCAGCAGCAAGAGCAAGCAGTAAACGAACAGTTGTAAGTTTAGCTACGGGAGAAAAAGTGTCATTAAAATCAACACCCTCTACCTGAGTATAACCCTGAGCCACCAAATGCCCTTTGTACCGATTCAAAGAGCCATCAAAATTATACTTCTTTGCAAAAACCCATTTACACCCAATAGGACGCTTACCAGTTGGAAGTTCAGTCAACACCCAAGTTTGATTTTGTTGCAAAGCGGCTAGTTCAGCTTCTATAGCTTTCTGCCAGCCCTCATGTTTAACAGCCTTAGAATAGGTTTTTGGAATGTCATCAACAGAAATAGATAAAGAAAAAGAACAATGAGAGGGTGAAAGAGTAGCATATAAAAGAACATAAGAAAGAGGATGATAACTACCTGCCTCCAATAAATCTGGTATGGCTGATGCACTTTGAAGAGCAAAATGATAATCATGCAAATAAGAGGGTAAGGTTCTGGACCTAGTAGACCGTCTAAGGACTAATGGTGAAGAAGAATCAGAAGAAGGGGGTGAAAAAGGAGTGGCCGAAGATGGTGAAGAATCTGGATAATCAAGAAAAGGAAACTCTTGAGGCAAAGAAATAGAAGGAGGTGAAACAGGGACAACGGAAGTGGAAAATGGAAAAATAGACTCATAAAAAGAAACATTCCTAGAAACAGAAATCTGACGAGTTTGTAAATCCAAGGTGAGAAACCCTTTAGTGCCATGTTTGAAACCAAGAAAAACACATTTATGAGCATGAGGGTGAAGTTTTGTCCGGTGGGTTGTAAGAGTGGAGGAAAAACAAAGACAACCAAATACTGTAAGGTTGGTAAAATCAAGACTATGCTGATATAACATTTCATAAGGAGATTTTTGATCCAAAACGGGAGTAGGTAGACGATTGATCAAATAAATGGCATGTGAGAGGGCATAAGACCAATAAACTTTGGGAATATGAGCTTGAAACAATAAAGCCCTTGTAACATTTAAAATATGTTGGTTTTTTGTTCAACTTTTCTATTTTGTTCAGGTGTTTCTCGACAACTAGTTTGGTGAAGAATACCATGTTTATTGTAAAAATTAGTCATGGAAAATTCAGTGCATTATCAGACTGAATGGTCTGAATAGAAGCACCAAATTGAGTGAAAACCATATGAACAAAATTATGAATGCATGAACGTACTTTAGACTTATGTTGCAGCAAATATATCCAAGTATAACGAGTAAAGTCATCAACAATGGTAAGGAAAAACTGATGACCATGAACAAAAGGCAAGTGATAGGGACCCCAAATATCCATATAAACCAAACTGAACATTTTATTAGATTTTGTAGTACTTACATGAAAAGGTAACTTGCGTTGTTTTGCATAATGACATACATCACAACAAGAAAAAGAGGAATTGTAAGTAATACTAGGATGACTTTTTTGAAGGAAATACAATGTGGTATGAGAAAGATGACCTAAACGAAAATGCCAAAGATCAAAGGGTGTATGAGTATTATCGGCTGTCTGGGCAGAAACAGTACCAGTGAGGGACAAAGGGGATTTTGCATGTTGTTTGATGATATAGAGCCCTTCAAACACATCAGCTGAACGAATCATCTTCTTGGAAGGAAGGTGTTGAATTAGACATTGTGAGTTCTAAAATAAAACATCACAAGGGAAACATTTAGTCAATTTTGAAATAGAAATGAGGTTAAAACGAAAGGCTGAAACAAAGAGAACATTAAGAAGAAGGAAATGAGGTGTAAATTGAACAGTGCCACTATAAGTAGACAACACCTTTGAACCATCTGGTAGGCTGACTGAAATAGGCAGTATGGATTTGTAAGAAACAAACAAATCAAGATGAGAACAAACATGGTTAGTAGCCCTTGAATCTATGATCCAGGAACGAGAAAATAAATGAGGAACAGGGGGTAAAACCATACCAGCAGTGGAAACATTGTTTACAGAAGCAGAGAGCTGAGGCGACTGATTATCAGCCTGAACCAGTGCAAGCAACCTTTTATATTGATCAGGGGTGAAGCTGTAGGATTGATTCACAACCTTATCGGGCTCAAGTGGTGTCTTAGCAACAGAAACAGAGTTATTAGCAAACATGATTAACAGATGCATTACGAAACTTAAAACCCGAAGGAAAACCATGTTTTCTGTAACATGTAGCTTTAGTGTGTCGAGCCTTTCCACAAAATGTACAGAGTTTACCCGAAGCAAACTGATTAGGCCGAAAATTATTCTGAGGAGTCAGCCTTGAGACAAGGGTTTTATTAAACAGAGTAATGGTTTCAGGAGACTGAAAACCAAGTTCCCGTTCTTGTTGAATGATCAAAGAAAAAACACAATTTATGTTTGGTAAAGGATCAACTAACATAATTTATGATTTAACAGTATCAAATTGATCACTTAGACCTTTTAAAATTCTAATAACATAATTTTCATCCATATGCTTCTTATGAAACTCAGCAACACCACATGACATCTAGGATTACAAGAACAAGAAAGGATAGGGCGTATAACCAGAAACTCATCCCATAGAATTTTTAGTATAGTAAAATACTCACTGATCAGAAGATCTCCTTGCTTCAAACTCTGTATTTCTTCCTAAAGGTCAGCCAATCGAAAAATGTCGTTATGAGAATACCGAGCTTTCAAATCCTCCCAAACGTCACAAGCCTTGTCGATCCACAGAATGCTCTGCCCCAATGTTGGAGAAAGAGAGCGAGTGAGCCATGAAAGAACCATCATATTGCACCGTTCCCAAGCTGAGTAGGTTGGATCGGTCTTGCCAGAATAGACGCCGATCGATCAAGAAAACGGATCTTGTTCTTAAACATAAGAGCAATTCGCATAGCTCGAGCCCAAGAATGGTAGTTTGGACTGGATAGCACCGGTGAAACAAGAATTAAAGACGGATTTTCGTTTGGATGAAGATAAAAGGGGTGACCAAGATGATGAATGGATTCAGAGGACAGTTGAGTAGAATTAAGGCTAGAGTTGCCGGCGAGAGAAGAAGATGAAGTGACTGGATCAGCAGCCATGGAAGAACGGCGATTGACAACGGAATCAAGAAGAAATCCCGAAGAAGTGCTAGGGTTTGAAGGCTGATGAAAAGGAAAATCAAAGAAGTGAATTGGTGAAATGGACTGATTCAAGGAAAAAGATTGTGAACAATAAAGACAAACTCTCGAAAGAAAGAGAAATGTTAGAAGCGGAAGTACTGGTGAGAGAGAAAAAAGTGTATAGAAGAAAAAAAAATCAGAGAGTTGGTCAAATACTCAATGCTTTGATACCATATCAGGAAGCAAGAAGAGAAATTGAATATTGATTGTATTGAATTAATTCTAGAGGACGTACATCGGATCTATTTATACACTGAGCAAATAAACTTAATATGTAATGCTGTTACAAATAACCATCTAACTAAGTTAGTTTATTCTAACTAACTTATAACTATTTACAATGAATAAGCTAACTAAATAATTACAAACAAATAGTCATTTATACTCTAATAAACACCATTATATATGTGTGTATGAAAAGAGTATGGGTCTCATTACGGAAAGTAACGATGCTAGATCAAATTTAATAGTGATGATTTTTTGCTCTTACTTTCCCTCTTCCATTATACCTTTTTGGTTTTTCTTTTTTTGTTCTCATCATGTTATGCTCATTCCATCTCACATATTGCAATTGTCTTATCATTGCTTACTAATACCTTCCCCTTTTCTTGGCAATGGACACATAAGCATTGGAAGAGGTCTTTTGTGCACTGCCATTAGCTTTTATTGATATGACTTCTGTTCCTCCTGGCTATATTGGTTCAGTGATATGCTTATTGGAGATTAGAAAAAATATAGTCGTTGTTCCCTTCCCGCTCTCTCTTTTTGCTTCGAATAAATGGCATTGATGGTATAAGCAAGTGATTTAGGTATGTGCTCTCTATGATTTTGAATCTTTTGTTATAAATAATATGTGGATCACACGATTTGTAACACCCCGTTTTTGTAAACGTTTTCTCGCGATATTGATCAGAGTTGAGCAGTTGGAAATTTTTTTCGAATTTAAATATGAAATAGAGTCACTGAATAACATTCATAGTAATATGTCCGGTAGTCATAAGTGGTACAATCATCCGAATATTTCTAGACAAAATAGACTATAATTTATTTTCTTCATCTCGCCTCTATGCTGACCTTTTTCCCTTCACCTCGTCCCGAACACCATGGGATCCCGAAGCTATATCAACAAAGAGATCCAATGCCCATTGGATCTCGTAACGGTTAACCTCATGCTTATGTAAACAAGTATATGCATGACGATATCCACAACATTTCACAATATAAAAAAACACATCTCCACATATCGGCAATAACATTACACAGCCCCCGCAGATGTATGTTATCCCGGTCTGCACACTCTCCGGTGCCACGATAGCATGTCGTGTCCATAGCGCTAGGAAAACTCTAAACGGTGTTAACAATGCCATAACCCGTGTACTCATAACTCCACCATTTTTCAAACAAACAGAATCTCGCATATGAACACAAGAAACACATATAGCACACAATAAGCATCGATTAAGGTTACAATACGCGTCCGTACCTTTCCGGCGGATAACGGTACTTTGACGGAAAAACGAAAACAATGGGTAAAAACAATGCGGTATGACGGCGGTACAACGGCGGCTCGACAATGATACGATTAACCCAAATATCCTATAAGGATAACATTTATCAATATTTAAGACTATAACATGCATTTTAGGTAAAAATTACCATTTTGCCCCTGACCCCCTAATCGGCGCAATTTCGCCAGAGCTTCGCTACTTTAACCCGATTTCTCCAAAATTTTGACATATCTCTTTTCCCAATATATTATCAAAATAAATATCATATTTACCCCCAAATATGATATCTAGACTATCTGGGAAATTTAAAGACAATTCTAGCATTTCTACTAAAAGAAACTACTGAATCTAAAGACTAAGGACCGAAGAACTTACCCAGGGCTCGGCTAGAATTTCTCCGGGCTCTTCCTTCTCTCTAAAACTTCTCTCTAATCTGAATTTTTGGTGTGAGAAATGAGAAGGGGGTGAGATCCTATTTATAGAAGAAGGGGATGGCAGTTCAGTAAATAACTCAAACTTTTTCAGACCGATTCTGAGCCGTTGGATCTAAGGTTTTGGCCATAATTCATCTTGGCCATTCCTTGGAGGTGCCGACCTCTTGGCCTCATTCCCAAGGCCAATTGATGTCATGCATGACATCACATGGTCTTTCTTTATGGCCGGTACCGAAAAAGTTTCCAGTTCGGTGTCCGAAACGCGTAATCCTGACTAATCGCGAAATGCTGACGGCAGAGTTTTGAAGTTTCTTTCTTTCTCATTAGGAATATCTAGTTTAATGAAATTTATGATCCCATTAAGGGTATTCCGTTATCTCGCTAAAGATTTTAGGACAGACGTCCTCTCATTACGGAATTGAATTCGGAAGCGTCGCGTCTAGGCAAAAATCCACCGGTTTGCAATATGATCTGACCTAAGTCACTAGATTCCTAATTCACGCAACTACTTGTTTCGCATTGACTCTAAATCCTCTATCAAGCATTTTCTCTCTCCTACCCGGTGTCTTAAATACCTTGTTGGTTCCAGAACTGACCTCGGAGATAGGTCACTTCGAGAAGAATTTTCACTGGTTTATAAAAAGTCCAGATGACTTAGACTAAATCCCTATACCTTGGTGTAGGATTTAATTTCTATCCATTCTCAAATGTCCTGTTGGCTCTTTACCATATATAATATTATTTTAATCAAAATATCTAGATATTTATTTATTTTTCTTTTATTTTTTATTTATTTTTCTAAGCATAAAATATTTTATTAATATTTTATTATTTTTTATTTTTATTTAATTATTAATTTCGAATTTCAGCCCTTTTTTATTATTTTTTCTAATTTATTTATCTTATATTTTAATCCAAGTAATTAGCCATTAATTACTTAATTAGCCATTTACTAATTGTTGATAATTTTATTATTTAGGATCAACTATTATCTCACAACTATTTGACTTACATTGGCATTTTATATCCCATGTAAAATATTAAAAATACTGAGGCCAAAAAGCCTTTAATATTATTTTATTTATGCACCTTTATTTTCCGGGGAAATAATCCCAAAAATTCCTAAAATTAAAGATAACATACTCCCTAAGTTTTTGTCAATAACTTTTGTCATATGAGATTTATCATAATATTCTCAGGCCGTTTTCTGCCTTACAAAAATACATTTTTCATTGACCAAGACTCTTTTTCTTTTCTAATCTTCACAGTAATTTCCCTAAGTAATAAGGTAATTTTGCTCAATATTTGAGACCACATATTCACCTTTAACATTTAAAGGAATATTTGTTTATAATTAATGGTCATCCGGGTATTGAATATCCGGGTATTACACGATTAATTCTTGTTGTTGCTTGCTTATTAATTGTTAATGCACTTTTCTTATAAACCTAAGAAAAATCTTTCTTTTCATCAAAATAAGTGAATTTGATTTCAAAAATGATTTATGTTTTGTGAGGTTTTTAGAACGTCCTCAGGTATAAAGGTATAAATTCGATTATTCTTTCGGGTGAGGCCATAGAAGAAACCTCCTCAAAAAGTTTAATCCAAAAATATTTCTCAGATAAGAAAATAAAGAAACTTCCTTTTGTTGAAAAAAATTAAAAATACAAAGCAAATGAGGAAATATTTTTCTCAAATAAATTAAATAAAAATTTCATGAAAAATACAAGCCCAATGACAAACATTTCTACTTGAACTAAGTGGGCTTTAATCCCTCTAAAGAATACGTAAGCCCTAGGTCATCTTCCTAGGTCAAGTTTGATTTTGTAAATAAAATTATTTTCCCTTATTTTCCTTTTGTTTCCCTTTTTGTAAATAAAAATTTTTCTTTGGTTTTCAATTTTTTTTATTTTCTATTTTATTCCTACTTTGGGTAATTATGATTAAATTAAAATGCCATATTTATTTTTAAATAATTGACTTAGGATAATCGTTCTTATGAATAGGTGTTGTAGGGTGCCTAACACCTTTCCCACACACAATCAACTCCCGATCCCGATCCCTATCTAATTTTCATTTTTTAAAAAAAGGTTTTCATAATTATCCCATTTCAAAATTTCAGTGGCGGCTCCATATTTTTCTAAATTTGGGGCACTACTGCTTGGTGACTCCATTCGGGACGATTTGAGAGTCAAGCCCATTTAAGCTAAGTATTTACAAATAATATGGCCTTAATTCTATTCTAATTATCCTTTTTCCCCTTTCTTTTTGATTTTTTTTTGTTTTTATTTATTAAATTCTCTATTCATTCATTTTTTTTTTTAAAAAAAAAAATCATCTTCTCCATCTATCTTGTGTTCTGCTAAGCAGATGAGGGTTGGGTAGAATATAGGCCCACAGGTTGGTATGCTTTCCACACGCACTGAACACAAACACTGTTCTCCTCACACACATTTTGGGCCCTATAGCCAGACATGTGAGTACCTTAGGTGAGCGAAAGTTTCTAGTGGTCTCCCTATAGGGTTTTTAGGGCTCCCTAAGGTTATTGTGAACACTTCATCCTAACTGTTACTCATTTGGCGAGGTTGATCCCTGTGGAATTTTTAAAACCCCTTGAATGTCAATTTCTATTGATGGGGGTCTTCATCTTTATGATGGGGGCAATTAGGAGACCTTTATTTGTGAGAATTAGAACCACCTTGAAACCATTGCACATATTAATGGAAATTATTGACCTACCCAATTAATTAGTACCTTCCTTTCTTAGGATAGATACCCCCAACCTAGGGTTGTCCCTAAAATAAGACATTGGAAGGCATATATTTACTTATTGCTAATAATCTTTGTTATATTGTCATCTATGCATAATTAATGAAACCCTTAGGATCAAGCGGCAAATTGTCGCTTCACTTGAGTTTGTATCTAGCATCACTCCACATAAATATATGTCACAATGATGGTATATGCATTAGATAGCCAACCCTAGTCTAAGGGTCTATAACCCTAACAGACCATGAACTCATCACATCCATCATGTTAGAAAACAACTGAATGAGAAATAACTCTTTTAGGGCTCATGAGGCATCATTACATCATTCATAGGCATTTTACCTTCATTTGATATAGGCCTTGGACATAACCATTTTGGAAAACCCTTAGCTACGTGATGACCTAGGTCGTTCATAGGTTAATGGGCACTTCATTTTCCCTATAATTAAGGTAACGAATCTCTTGAGGAGGTGGAGTTCTTTTTCTCAATTTACATCACCCATATCAAAACTTCAAGTACATGTCATCACTCTTTTAAATCTCATGGGGCATCCTTGCATCACTCATTGGAATTTAGCTTCATTTGATATGGGCCTTGGACATAAATATAATTTTTTATAAAACCCTTAGCTGCTTGATGGCCTGGGCCGTTCACAGGTTAAGGGAACTTCATTCTCCCTATGAGGTAATGGATCTCTTGAGGTACTCAACTCTAAACCTCTTTATAGTACAGATAATTCTTAGAGGAGGTTATAGGGCTCTTATGCTTGGAAGGCGTAACACTGCAATAATCAGCAATGAGATCTTAGACTAGGATAGGATTTGAGGTCCTTCCTATCTAAAGATCAACACTAGATCTCCCTGTAGAATAATAGATTCTCTGAGGGGCCTATAAAAGGCTCTTACACTTGGAAATCGTTACATTGCAGCATTCAATGATAAGATCTTAGGCTGGATAGGGTTCAACATCCTTCCTGTCTAATGGTCAACTCTAAGTCTCCCTATAGAATAATGGATTCTCTGAGGAACCCTGAGGTCGCTCGTGCTTAAGGACCTTTATGCTAACATAATGTTTGATAAGTTAATATAGGTAATATTTTGGGGCAATGAGTTCTTAAAAGAGATTTTTCATAATTTAACACCAAAAAAATATTGAAGGAAATCATCAAGACATTTTGGTAAAATATTCTCGACCTTATCAGTTGTGTATGGATTTGGATCCTTCACATGCTAACTGCCATAATAAGTGTTTTGGGGGAGATGATTGAATTTTCCTCCAAATATTTTTAAACTTAAACTCACTGGTCTAAAGGGAACTGATATGTTATCTTGACAACTCATACATCTAGATCCCTTGGCATTTAACCATGTAGGAATTTTGATCACTCGCAAGTTAAATGTCACTTCCATTTCCCTATAACGTAATGGGCATCTTGAGTAGATGAAGTATTTCGTCTTTCGTGAAGAAAATGAATAGCTTTAAGGGGCATGGTCATTATAACATGTACAAAATACATAATGAGGATGGGGGAAAAAAAAAATCCTCTCATTGATGATGATTGGGGGCCAAATTGGCAATAATCATTCATTAAAAAAATCATTAAAAGTGGCAATAATCCTCTTCCATTATACCTTTTTTTTTTTTTTGGTTCTCATCATGTTATGCTCATTCCATCTCACCTTCCCCTTTTCTTGGCAATGGACACATAAGCATTGGAAGAGGTATTTTGTGCACTGTCATTAGCTTTTATTGATATGACTTCTGTTCCTCCTGGCTATATTGGTTCAATGATATGCTCATTGGAGATTAGGAAAAAATAAAGTCATCGTTCCCTTCCCGCTCTCTCTTTTTGCTTCTAATAAATGGCATTCAAGGTATAAGCAAGTGATTCAGGCATGTGCTCTCTATCCTTTTGAATCTTTTGTTATAAATAATATGTGTATCACACGATTAATTCTTGTTGTTGCTTGCTTATTAATTGTTAATGCACTTTTCTTATAAACCTAAGAAAAATCTTTCTTTTCATCAAAATAAGTGAATTTGATTTCAAAAAGGATTTATGTTGTGTGTGGTTCTTTGAACCTCCTCATATATAAATTCGATTATTCTTCTGTGTGAGGTTATGGAAACTTCCTTAGGAAGTTTAATACAAAAATATTTCTCATATAAGAAAATAACAAAATTGTCTTTTTTTGGGGGGAATAAAAATACAAACCAAACGAGGAAAATATTTTTCTCAAATAAATTTTTTAAAAAAATCCTAAAAAACACAAACTAGTGACACGCATTTCTACCTACACTATGTGGGCTTCGATCCGTCTAAAGGGTATGTAGGCCTTAGGTCATTTTCCTAGGTCAAGTTTGTTTGATTTTGTAAGTAAAAATATTTTCTCTTATTTTTCCTTATATTTCCCTTTTTGTAAATAAATTTTGTTCTTTAGTTTTCATTTTATTTCTTTTTGTAAATATTCTATTTTTTTGAGTAATTATGATTAAACTAAAAGGTCATATTTATTTTCAAATAATTGAGTTAGGGTAACCACTCTCATGAATGGGTGCTATGGGGTGCCTAACACCTTCCCCATGCACAATCAACTTCCGATCCTATCTAATTTTCATTTTTTAAAAAAAGTTTCTAAAATTATCTTATTTTAAAATTTTGGTGGTGGCTCCATATTTTTCTAAATTTTGGGTGCTACATGCATCTTAAAAAAAGATTCAATAATGTGCAATGCTTATTCCAATTAATCCACCACAATACGCATAGATGGATATTGAAAGAAGATTGTGATATATATTGGGTAGGAACTCCTTCTTCTTTTTTGTCTCTAAATGAAACAAAAGGGTGTTTCTAAAGTAAACAAATGGATTTAGAAGACTTATACTGTATAATTAGTCAATTTTCATTTGATAATATTTTCCTAACATGAGGGGGAGAAATTGAATAGCTAGAAAAAAGAACTCATGGAATGCATTATTACCATTAAGTATAGATCCTCGAATTATAGATGTATGAACCAAAAGTTCATCAGGCTTTGAATTCATGAAATATTGTAAAATATATGTTAGATGGAACTACTACTTACCTAAAAGAGAGTTACTAAATCTCATCCCAGCTAAAAATGCTCTAATTAGCATAAATGAAAGTGAGACATGCCCAGAGTATGAGAAAAGTTTGATTCCAAATACATTTATTAAGGATAAAGTGTTGCATATAATTAAAATGACTATATTAAGGAGGAAGATACTCTAGAAGAGTGTCGAGACGTAACTAATTGTAAAAACCTCAAGAGAGGTTTAAGTACCTGAAAAGTAATATAGATCTTAAAAGTTATGTCACAACTGGAAAAATAGAATAAAAAAGATTAAGTTGTCGACAACAGTTTTGAAAATGATATCATGTGATCAAATGAGGATCTTATATAAAGATATATCATAAGAGTCATAAAGATGATTGTTCAAAAGGAAAAGTAAAAATGAAAAAAACAAAAACATACGCATTGAAAATATGATTATATTGTGACAATTAAGGACATGTAATCCAAACACTAGAAATATGATAGTATTATGTGATATATGAGTGTTTATGTGTTTATATGAAAATAAATATTTTCACATAGTCTAATGATTATTATGATGAGACATATATTTTTTTTGTGGTGGATACAATAATTTTGTATATATTATTAATCTGGCAGTTTATGAAAGAAAAATTATGTGTATGTTAGCTAATATATATATATATATATATATATATATATATATATATATGGTTCACTAAATAGTGAAGTTTGCATAAAAATCCTTAAAGGATCCAAAATGCCAAAAGCATGTCCTAAGATGATTTTTCTTGCAAAATATATATTGAATTTCATATTCTAGAAGTACCTTATATTTATGAGAATATTTATATATCATATTAATATTGTATTCTTTATGATTTTATAAGTAAAATTTAGTTCTTGCAAGTATACAGTGGATAATAAAAGTAAGATTTGGTGATTTCCATATTAATTTTCTTTTATTGTTTCCACATTGAATAAGATAAATGTCAAACATATTGATATTGTAACATTTCTAGAAGATATGTTAGAGGAATATATTTTAGCAGAATATTTGGTGACAATGCATCATTCATAGTTTGGTGACTAAAAGGAAGATATGCTTGAAAAGATCATTGGAAGTGATGTTGTCATCAGGGGAGTAAAACTGATGTTGTCAAGAGGGGGAGTCAATACACGTACTCTTTTTCCTTATCTAGGTTTTCTCCCACTAGGTTTTTCTGAAAAAATAAATTAATGAGGTTGCACCGAACAATGTATCAATGAACGATGTACTCATTCTCTTTGGCTAGGTTTTTATACCAATGAGTTTTTTTCTAGTTAAATTTTTTAATGAGATACATTCATCATGGATATCCATGGGGGAGTGTAATGAATATTAATTATGTGAATATCCATTAACTCATATCCTAGACAACATTCATAAATACGTTGTTGAGAAACTAAAAGGCTATTACAAGTGAATGAGAATTGTTCCCCCTCCTTTCTGTCGCAACTAGAAAAAAGGCATATAAAACCGCCACACTATACCTCTGTAGGCAAAGACAGTTTAAAAGGCATGACTTATGGTATTTTGTAAATATTGATATAACTTAACACCGGTCGTGCTTACAAGCGGCCTAAATAATATTTTATAGACCGATTGTAAATTAATGTAGTGTTGATAAGTATCAAATATTAAGAAAATTTAAAAATTTAAATTCTTTTTACCCTGGACGCTATAACATCCAATTCACATATTGTTTTAGATACCATCATTTCTTTATACCCGATGTTAAATGTTTCTGACTCTCTTTAGCTTCCAAGGAAAACTTCTCAACTACACGTGTCTTCGAAATCTGAGGCCACTTCAATAAATGTAATTAATCTTCATCTATCATGATGTATCTAAATTCCTCATTGCTTTCGTTTATTCAGATTCAAGCTCTTCTTCCTCTCATCTCTAGAATATCAATACAGTAGGTGGGAAGGCTAATTATGTTCGTTGTCCTTTTCCTCCTCCTCCTCCTCCTCTACAGCCACCTCTTCCATCGCATTTGTCACTTTCATTCAAGCAACTTCTTCAGCAACTCCATGTAAAGGTGGATCATATAGACAGACACCTCGTAAGACTCGTCTCGTTGCTCCACACTATCAATAGCAAGCTCAACTTATACTCGACGCCCGTCGAGTACAATCTTTGGGATGACCCCGCCTCTTCCTCTTCCTTTTCCCCTTCTTCCTCCTCTACTTTCAAGGATGAGGAGTATAACATCCTCCATTTTAAAGGACAATTATTAATTATTAACTTAATTAAACTATTCATTAAAATGTTTTATACATACATTTAAGCCTTCGATTTTATTAGACCCATACTTGTTAACTAAGTATTGCTTCAAGATTTGCCAAAATATCCAAAATATACTAAAGTATGCCAAGTGAGCCCTAATGTGGCAATATACAATAATTCAACATGTACCAGAAAGGTGGAAGCACTACCGTTAGGAAAAGTATTTTAAGCTTCTAAAGCCTTCCCTAATTGACCCACACGAAAACCATCACCTAAAAAATATTTGTAACCATCAATCCAGCTCATTATAAATCCTAATATGTGCTCGTGAGGTGCCAAGTGGAACATTCTATATAACAAAGTACTAGATATATAATTTACAAATTTATTAAATAGCAATTTCTGTATCGCAATTTATACAGCAAATTTCATATTATGAATCACATATATAACATGTCAAACAAAATATTGATACCCTAACAATCCTTATCACCCCCACCCTTATTCCGCTAACAAAACCCATGGGCTGTAATGAAATAGGTTTAGTCTCTATGACAAGACTGCATCGAGCTCTCCAATAATGAGGTATAGCCCCGCCAAAGGCTATAGAACTCATATCGGACCATGAGTTCCCTTTCTTTCAATTATAGAAATGTGTCATTGTCCCAAGGGCTGACCCTTAACCCGACCAAAGGAAAAGGTGATATCAAGGGCCCTAAAACCATCCACAATGTACTGAGTCGTGGCATACCACATGGTATTATATACACAATAACTCTCATCATCGCTCCACATCTATCACCACTCCACATCATGATAAACAATCATAATCTTGGCATGTATATATGAAATTCCAAACAAGATTTATGAAAATAACATATCGTTACAATAATCATTAAGATAATATTATTTCAGTTCAAGAAACCATATAAAAAAATAAATTATCCATAACATATAATATCACTAATCATTCCAAAATAAATCCCACAAGGCAACTTTATTACTAGCGTAGTTTCATAGATTTTAAAAAAATCATTCACAACCATCATATAAGCAAGTACAACAAGTGGAAAATAGTTATCTCAAGTTTTGACACAAGAAATAAATTTGAGAGATATCAAGTCCACTCTAAAAATAAATATATAATTACACATTAATAGAATCAAAGACAATACCATCTAATATAATAATAAATAAATAATTAAACTATAATTCTCTCATTTTAAATTTTCTTAGAAGAAGTTAGAATTTATCTATTCCTCAAATTATCGTTACAATCTCAATTCCTTCCTTCATAAATTATTTCTCACTAATTATAATTATCAAGATATCATCATATCTTCAATTTTTCAACCTAATACTAACTTTTATAAGTATAACCCAATTTGTTAAACAATCTCCAAACCTCCACATACTCAAAATCATATCAACTCTAATTTAAAATCTCAAATCCCAATTCATAATTTTATATAGCTCAAGATTTAGCAAAACTAACCGATTAAACCTTTAATAATACCTCTAGTAATCCAACTAAATGCTTTAATTCTCATTTAATCGGTAAAAATATCCTATATGACATAAATCCTAAATTCTTTTAAATAGAAAATAACTTTAAATTCCCACAATAATCAACTAACAAATCTAAACCGATTAAAGTTATTTATTAATCACACGCTTCATATATACAGTAATCTATTATCAAAACTTAAAACTTTGTCAATATCCAAATCGTAAAAATTTTCAATAATCAATATTATATTACCCTCATTAGAAAGAGAAAAATGCATAGAACAACTTTCATGAAGAAAGTTTATTGAAAAGAAATTAATTTAACTACCTAAATGATCTTATAAAAGAAATAATTTACCTTAAAAACTCAAATAGGCTCTATTTCTTTCTCTTTTCTCTCTTTTCTTCTCTTTTTTTCTCTGCTCTCCCATCTCTCACGATCCTCACACTCACAAACATACACTATTAAACACACAAACTACACATACATATATATAGGTGAGCGAGGAGGTGGAATGAAGATTTTTTTTTTTAATATGTCTCCATTTGCCACGTTAAGTGGTAGGTGATGCTGCCACCTACCCAGATTGGTGGCAGCACACCTGCCACAAGGTATATACATATACCCCTTTTTAAAATAAATAAATAAATTATCTTAAGGATATTACAAGGATGAAGAATGAGGGTTTTTTTTATTATGTAAAATGTTTTCTTAATTTATGTACATCGAGCAACATAAAAAATATTTTGATTTCTAATCTTCATCTTGTTCAATCTTGATCTTGACCACGTCTCTTTTATCTTTGATCCACTGTTTTTAATTATATAATTTATAATATATATTCAACTTAATTATATTCATGTTAAATATATAATTTAATTATATTTAGACCAATCGTAGTGGGACAATGTATAAATATGTTAATATGAACTGTCGTTTAACTATTGACCAGTGTAAATGTTGTTTATTTTTTTAATGTTCACTTTTTATTTACACAAGATAAGACGAGCATCTAGCCTCATAATTTTTATTTAGATCGTATTTCAAATACGACCAGTGTAAATATGTAACGTTTTTTCTTCCAACGCCTATCATCATGTCTCGTTAGTATCATATGAACTATCTGGCCATCAATCCCATTTATAAATACCAAGGCACCTGTAGTTCCTAAACTCAAATTCAAAAGTTCCTTTCTACTTCTATCTTTCTTGTTTGAGTGGCAACACTTCTACTAATGCATATGGCAAGATCAAAGAGGCAATGTTCCCCATCTCCCCTCCTGAGGCAGTTACCGGCGGTTCCTCTTTGCAACCCCCTCCACCTTCAACGTTGGAGGAAATCGTTGAGGCCATCTTTCGCCTCCAGGACACCGTGTTGAAGGTAATGGTGAAGCAAGATCATTTCTATGAACGATTGTAGGAGGTGGTGTTGAACGACATCACCGACCATTTAGACTAGGCGCAGTGAGTCTCCTGGAATGATGATGATCTTCTGAAGGCCTGGGTTTCAAGAACCCACATTATTGTTATAATATTTTGATGTAGTTGTTATTTAGTGGCCGATCACTATCATATATAATATTTTGATGTGATTTTGATTTCATGCATGTATACTGCCAATTTTAGACGATGATTAATGAATTTTTTTTGTCTTTTATGTCTTTTGATATTTCTTCTTGATGATTATACTCATCTATCTCATGTTATTAATATATTTTGATGAAAAAATTTCAACCTTTAGGTGAAACTTCTTGTTTCTAAAATTTTATCTGTTCTAAAAATTACAGTGTCGTTATGAATTAAAAATGTTTTTAACATATTGACACCGTTCTTTAATAAGAACCGGTGTAGAAAAGGTTACGTTATGGACACCGGTCACTAATGAGAACCGGTCCAGAAAGGGTTGGCCTAAGTATATACTCACTTTGCTCATTCTTCATCTCTAGCCTCTCTTAGTTCCCCGCGCGCGCTCTTTCTCTCTCCATCACCTCCGGCCACCGTGATATCTCTCTCTTCACCTTCAAGATGGATTGGTATTCTTTTTTGTTGGACTCTCCCTCTCTGTCTTCACCTTTGCCCTCGCTTTCAATAAAAAAAGTTGTGTTTCATAAACCCTCGATAGATGTTTTGCTGCAGCGTTCTATTAGTGTTCTCTTTTACTGTCTTTTCGTGCATAGAAGTTTTAATCATTGTCTTTTGTTTCTTCACAAACCCTCGACACTCCTTTTCCTTCTTTTTCGAATCCCTTATTGAAATTTCCGTCTTTTTCTTACATCCACATAAATGAGAGTGTTATGCTTGATCAATATTCTCTATGTTTGATTGTGAAAAGTATTTGCAATTTTACATGAAAGTTTTCTTTTTTTTTTTGCTGGCTATATATTCTTTATGTTTTGGTAGTTATAGAAACACTAATACTCACTCATTTTCTTTCTTTTAAAAAACAATGATGCTTGATCAATATTCTCTCTGGTTGGTTGTGATTTTTTTATTTTTTTATTTTTGCAATTTTGCATGGCAGGTGACGTTGTGATATATGTGGTGATGTTGATTGAGACATATCGGCCCTAATCATCTGGTTGTGATTAGTTCAATCCTACCAACACAACAACATATGCCACAAGGTTCAACCTCCAATGGAAATCTGTACTAGACATGCATACATAGCACAGAGGTTGGATGAGCGCCAAACAGATCATACATTCATGAGTTGAGAAGTCTCCAATATGTGATGTATGTGGTGTTGTAGGTAGGCTAGTATGTTGATGCTTACTTCAAGTTCAATGTAGCTCGTTAACATATTGTTTGTATATAATACTTTGAATTTGAAGCAATTAATGAAAATTCTGGCCAATCAACACTACTACACCTAGCACAAATGGTAGCTAAGTGCTAAAGATGCCAGTAATAAGAACTGACATTAATTCCATTAATATGAAGATTTCCAAGTTGAGTGGTTTTTTGTAGCTTTCAATTTTTTTTTAGACATGTTTATCTATTTACAGTGGATCTGTATTTAATATGGTTATTACTAATTTTTTATTTTTTATTCCAAAGAGGAATATGAAGAGCGTCGAAAAGACAAGTGAAGAGCTTTAAGTCGAGTGTTATTTTATATCTATCACTTATGTTTTTTTACACATATGAAGAGCATTACATAATGGGTTAAGGTGCAAATTGGCCAACGAAATATTACCCAAAGAGCATATGGCATAAGAATTAATTGAGAGTACCTTAACTATCAATCAACAATAAAAAATGAGCATAAGTACCAAATAACAATTAAAAAATAGCAACTATCACAATTACATTAAAATATGAGGCACCGGTGGAGGACGATGGCGAAGACACTGAAGAAAAGAGCGGTTATGCCTTCTTGTTGGATAAGGCAAACACCAACAGAGATGGGACCCACATGAGCAAGCGTTGTGGTAGCAGCAGCTGCTGCTTGTGGCATCGGAGGGACGGAACCAGGGTGCAAGGCGAGTGCCGGTCGAAGGCTGTGGACTGCTGGATTTGGTTTTAGTGTGTGATTCTCAACCTGAAGCTGCATATGGACGTTGATGAGTTCAAGAGGGTGAGTTGAACACCCAGCAACAATGGAAGCTTTGGAGATGCCAACATCGTTGACACTGTGACAATCAAAGGAAGACAAAAACGAGAAGGAGACACCAAGATGTGACGAGGTAGTTTAACGGCATTGTGTTTTTTTTTTTTTTTTTTTTTTAGTTTTTCTGTCACTTTTTAATTGTTGATTGATAGTTAAGGTACCCTCAATTAATATTTGTTCCAGATGCTCCTCGAGTAATAGTTTGTTGGCCCGTTGGCCAATCTGCACCTTAACCCTTAAATAATTTGTTCTAATATGTAACTCTGTCTAATTGTTAACAAGACTTGGAAAACAAACAAACAAAAAAGCCTTCCTTCCATAGGTATGTTAATTGTGAATTATTTGGTTTAGATTTTTTCTACTGGCTGTATATTCTTTATGGTTGTTGTAGTTATTATATGCGATTTTTGTCCATGAAATTTGTAATGACTGGAGTTGTGAAACTTATGATAATGAGAATTCTCATTATGGAAAGTTTTACAAATCCAATATTCACAAATTCTATGGAAAAAAGTTTGCATACACGTATGTTAATTGAATCTTGTTTGTCATGCCTTTGTTTTTTCAAGTTTTTTTTTTGTTGCTTGGATGCCCCCTCTTTGAAAGGGATAGATGATTATTGAGTGTTGGGTGGCAGTGTCGTTTGTAATTTTAACCCAGACTTGTGGGAGCTATAGATGTGTAGTTTGTATCGTGGGTCATCCTTAGAGTCGAATGCTGCCACCCTTAGATTGAGTGCTAGGTTTACTAATCTTAGGCATTTTAGTTCTTTTGAGATTTCAAATAGAATATGGCTCTGGCCTACCTCAGTATTAGGTGATAAATGTGGAGTATCTTATTTAATGAAGCTGAGTACTAACATGGTTAATATACAAACTTGAGAATTTTGTTGACAGGTTAATATTGAATATGGTCGTGTGATGAGGTCTTGGTTAAGATGGAAATTCAAAGTGAATACCAATAAAAAGGAGCTATCCGACTAGCCGGAGTTACTAGTGACAGGTTGATGATTAAGACGTATAAATTAGACAATGAAAAATGTAGACCCAGTGATCAATTATTGAAAGGAAAAATTTGTTGGATTGGATTACCACCTAGTCCAACAAATATATTTCTCATACTTGTATATTAACTCTATTATACTCAAGTTCATTAAATAAGAATCTTTTCATTTATCACCTGATATTGGGATAGGGCAGAGCCATTTCATATTTGAGGTCCAGAAAGATCAAAATGCATAAGTACGGTAACTTAGTAGTCAATCCATGGGTAACCGCATTCAACTGTAGGGATGCTCACAATATAAATCATGCGTCAACAGCATGTAGATATTGAGTGTAAAATTGCATCCACTAAATTCAACACTAAAAAATCATCTAACTCCTTTAGATTCACTAATTATCTAATGCCGGATTTTATTTTTTATTTAAAAAAAAGCATACCGATGCCAAGCGTACAAATCCAAGAAAAACAAATGCCGGAATTAAGATTCACTAATTATCTAATAACATAGGGCTTTAGATTCATGGTTATTAGTTATATTTATTTTTTGTTGATTGCATTTTTTTTTTTTAGAGTTGTCTCTATTTGTAGAATTTATATTGCATAATATAGCTTTTAGATATAATAATAATATTTAACAGTGTCTTGTGAAACAAAATAAATCATACATTTTTTAAATAAAAAAAAAGGTTAAGGTGCGGATTTGCCAACGAACTATTACCCAAGAGCATCTGACACAAAAAACAATTGAAGGGACCAAATTGACCAATGAACTATTAAAAAGTGGAAAAAAATACCAAATAACTATCAAAAAAACAAATATCACTACTACGTTAAAATATGAGGTATTGGTGTAGGACGGTGGTGGAGACGCTAGAGAAAAGAGCGGTTAAGCCTTCTTGTTGGATAAGGTAAACACCAACAGGGATGGGACCCATGCGAGCAGGCGCTGTTGCAGCGGCGGTTGCTGCTTGTGGCATCGGAGGGACACAATCAGGGTGCAAGGCGCATGCTGGTCGAAAGCTGTGGACTGCTGGATGAGTTCAAGAGGATAAGTGAAACACCCAGCAACAATGGAAGCTTTAGAGATGCCGATGTCGCCGATATTGTGATAGTGAATGGAAGACGGAGACACCAAGACAGTGACGAGGTAATAGTTCGTTGGCGAATCTGCTCAAATTTGTGTTTTTTTTTTTTCACTTTTTAATAGTTCTTTGGCCAATTTGGTCTCTTCAATTGTTTTTTGTGCCAGACGCTTCTCGGGTAATAGTTTGTTGGCAAATCTGCACCTTAACCCTAAAAAAAACCCCCCACTTTTTAGACTAGGTATAGAATTATTTGGTCTAAAATGTTTTATAAATTGAAACTTTTTAACACTGATTCTAATGAATTGGTATGAAGGTAACTTTTAGGACCAGATGTAGGTTCGGTCTTAATAATAACAAAATTTTTAAATCATTCGATATAAGACCCGACATAAACCCATTCTAAAAGGTCATATTCAACCGGTCTTAAAAGCCTTTTTCCTAATAGTGTCTCTCCCCATTTTCTCTCAATCGTTTTCCTCTTCTCTATCATATTGCTCTTCTCTACCTCTTATCGCATATCTCTTTTATTTTCACAACAAAGCTGATGATTTGTGCGATCTAAATATCAATGTCAAGACTTCATTATATGTCATCCTTCCAAATAATTACTCCTCTTATCCTAATTATAAGAGAAAAGAGAAGCTTATATGTCCTACTTACAAGTTACATCATTAATTTTTTATGTATGAATATACAATTTGGCCCTTCATTTATAATTGTACAGACTTTATTCCCATGTGATATAATGTATACTAAATAAAAATAGAGTTAAAAATTATTAAAAATTCAAGGCAAAGTTTATGAGGTTTAAAGTCTTTCTTGATTACGATGAAATATGGTTGAAATGACTTATAAATAAGTATATTACTCTTGACTAGCTAGAATATTTATTTTCTTGGCCAAATATTACCTAGAAGATGAGATTTATTCCTTTAGTCTTATTTATGTTCCTTCCTATTTACAAGTCATGTTATTAATTTTTTTTATATTAATATAAAATTTTATAATTTATTTATTATTGTGTTGACTTTATTATCATGTGCATTAAATAAGAATAATTTTTGTTTTTTAAAAAATGAATTTTAAAGAGTTAATAATTTTTATTATTATTTTATTTTACGTGACACACTTGGGAAGTAATAGTTAGAGTAATAATGCAATGAATGAAGACAGAGAGAGGGGTGAGTTTTCCCATTAAAATAAGTAGAAGAGATTGGATTCACGTGAGCTGTAAATGTAATCTGATATAAGTAAACGACACGATTTGGGAGACTTTTGCGATGTGAGAAAATGTCTGGACGAGAAAAGGCAAACATATGAGACATAAGGTGCTGCTTCTCCTCATTGGTCTGACATAAGGTGCTGCCTCTCCTCATTGGTCTTTTCCATTTGAGTGACCTCTCTTTGTCTTCACTCTTTTAGAGTTACCACATCACCACCAACCCTATTGCTCTGCCACTTTTGACTTTTCACCCCCGCATCTCTCATTCAATCTCAAGGCTCTGAAATCTGATCGACCCCTGAATTGGTTAGAGTACTTAATATAGAATTGAAAATTTTAGGGTAATTAACCTGAAATTTAAAAAAAAAAATAGAAATTAATTTTTTTAAGAAAAAATACCGAACGAGTGGATGCTGGACCGGACCGATTTACTGACCAATTCTCCGGTTTTTAGTTCGGTTCGACCAGTCTGGTCCGGGTTTTAGAACAATAATCTCCATGTATCATAGAGCTGTGGACTAATTTTACTTTAGATTTTTTTTACGCCGGACTTATGAGTATTCAAAAGGTTTCCTTTTATCTTTTACTTTGATAGTGTTAAAAAAGAAAAAAAAAAATGCTCTAACAGTTAAAAAATTAATGTTAATAATTAATAATTTTATCAACCAGGGATGATAGTCCTTTTTTTAATACTTATAATGTGAAACTGATTTAATTTTTTAAAAAATATTCATATCTCCTACCTGAGAACTTCCGCCATGACAAGATTGGAACCTTGAACCTAAATCATATTCAAAGTTGAAAATTGGGTAGATCATTAAACTGCTTATTGAAACTATGACTTAAGAGTTAGTAATTCAATCGTAGTTGAACGGGGATCCAATCATGATAACTGTCATCTATGAATCCACAATATATGTTAATCCTCATATCCTTAATATAAAACATATTTTTCTAATTTAATTAAATTAAAAAAAGTTGGTTTTTCCTCATTCCTTCTTTTCTTTGATTATTGTAAAGGGGGCATCAATAGGGGTAAATTAGGAAAATATTGACAAATATGAAAAATATATCTATATTTAGCATCAACATCAATTTCCCAAATATATGCACATTAAGGATGAGAGGGGATAATTTTTTCTTACAATACTCAACACAAATTTTGGTCAAAAAAAAGTACTCGACACAAATAATACATCTTTTTCAACAACTAGGCTTGCTCTAATCGTAAAGGTTAATCAAATAAAGACTTGAGTTCCTAATAATTTATTTTAAGTATATTAATAAGATGTAGGAAATAATTAAGAAAGTAAATTATACACATTGTATAAAAAATTATTTTTTAAGTTAATTTATTATATTTGAACTAGTGGTGAATAAATGTTTTTTTACTTTGTAATAATTACAATAAGTAACATGTGACATTAATTAATCATTATTTTTATTTGGATACATTTTTTCACAAGTGACATTGAGAAATGATGTTGGGTTTAGATTTTATTTATTAAAATCACTTATGGATGTATAATCGCAAAAATGAATAAATTTTATTAAAAAAAATTCATATTTCCAAAATTATAGTTAATTATTATTATTATCACTAATGTAATTAAACCCCGATCGACCGATTCGGTCCGAAACTAGTGACCCGTTAATAAACCGGTCCGGTCTGGGCATTAACCCTATTTAAGGTTTTTCTTTAAAAAAAATATTTTATTTATAATTTCATATTAATAATCGTGAAATCTTCACTTTCTTACCAGTTTGACTCTAGTCTAACCCACTGATTTTTGGCCCATTACCCCAACCGGTTCAATGACCAGTCCGATTTTACTAACCTTGATTATTACCCTAACAATTTATGGTGTAATATGTCTGAAAATTTGAAAATGAATGAAGTAGGAGGGTAGATAGGATCATAGTAGAAATTCTCACTACTGAAGTTCCATCAGAATACTTTTAACCCAAAAGTAACCTTCTTGTCACTTCTATTAAAAGTGTCACATGAAACTAAAATCATGTTTGATTGAGGTTTTAAAAATTAACCAAAAACTGGGTAAATACGTTTCATAAGCGCTTGAGTGCAAACAAGCTTATATGCTTCCAGCACTAACCCTAACCAACACTAACTCTCAATTAACTCATACTTGATTGATTAAGAGTATTTTTGGAATAAGGTCATTGATGAATCTTTTTTCTCCAAGAAAATCTTATATTAGACATGAAATCACTTTAGAAAATATCTTATACTTTGATCTTTTTATAAGGAACTTGTAATATGTTTCACTTTCACTGAAAAAAAAAAAAAAACTTAAACCTCATTAGCTTTATCTTGAAATTTAATAATTAAAATTTCAATTTTACGCTCATTATACACACACACTCCCTCGGGTCTTTTTTATAAAAAAAAAAAAAAAAAAAAACAAGTATAAGAATTACGTGGTTCAAAATATTAGTTAAAAACAATAGATGTATAAAATATGTGCTTTCCTTTTCATATATACCCTTATTTATAAAAAGAATGTATGAGAGATAATGAGTGAAAATTTATTGCATAGATAATAAGTGGCATATATTAATGGGAGCGAAAAATGGAAAGACCATATTAAAATCTCAGACAAAAAAGATTTGTTCCTTATATTAAAGATCACCCTTATGAGATAGAATGTTCCTTATAAGAAAGACTGGAGAGAGTACTTTATTAGTCTCAAACCCAAAGTGATCGACTTGAAGATACTCTCTTTCTACCTTATAAATAGCAGCAAACGAGTTAATGTACGCGAGTATAATGAATATACTAAATGAGCCCAGACTATATCTGCTTTCAATAATTACCATGCCACCCCGTTCATTGGGGTGACTACAATGAGAGGGAACTGGTTTCTTGAAAACTTGTGAGTACCATTGTGAAGCAGAGACAGAGTCAAGTGAACAATAAATTTTCAACTACTCTTTGCATGATGACAAAAAAGATCAGAAGTAGTGTGGAATGGTGTACTTGAATTATTTCAAAAGCGAGCAAAGGGTATAGTCACTTCAACCAGCAAAAAAGATGCAAAAGAAACTGTGACTTTTTGTCATTCACATGATGAAAACTCTTCACTAACTCTCACAAACTTCAAAATCTAAAACTTTTTAATTTCTAGAACACAAAGTGGGATAGCCGAGATAATGATGTTGAGATAGCGGTGTGGTTATCTATAAAAAGATAAGATTAGTAATAATCATATAATTAAGCGCATGAGTTGGAGTGGCATCTGTTGATGAGAAAATGGTAGAAATTCGTTTGAGGTGATTTGGATAGGTTTAAAGAAGACCTTTGGGTACGTCAATGAGGAGCTCGATCAAACAATATGAACTCTTATAAAGAGGTAAAGGAAGACTAAAGTAAACAATTAACAAGGTTATAGAGTGTGATCTTTTAGTTAATAATCTACCTAAAGATCTGTCTTTTGATAGAGCACAATAATGTCATGTAATCTATGTAACTAACCTCATCCAGTCACTCGAATAAAGCTTGTTGATTATATATATCTGATATATCTGTATATATATCATCGATCGGTCTCTTCAATTCTATCAGCTCAGCAGATTTCACTTCATATATGTTTCTTCTTCTATTGTAGACTATTTCATGGCTTCGCCAAAAGCATATTCGTTCGAGCTAAGAACTTTAGTCACCCTCATTCTCATCATTTCTCTCACATTCTTTCCATGTAATTCAGGTAAAACTATATATATATACAGCTAGCTAGTAGTTTCAATCAGTAAAGTAATTTGATGAATTAGGGTTTGGGATTCAAATATGTTTAGTTATTTGGGAACAGGTGGGTCAGTAAAGAAGAAGATGGTGATGGGGTCAAGGCCTCCAGGTTGCTTCAACAAGTGCTTCACCTGCAAGCCATGTAAGGCTGCTTTGGTCATAATTTCTCCACACAGAAGAAGAACAAGTGAGAGAGATTATGAGGGTTACTATCTTCTCGCTTGGAAATGCAAATGTGGTAACAAGTTCTTCCAACCATAAATTTAACCCAATATCAATTAATTAATCAATACTTACTAATTACATTTATTTTAAATAATGTATATGTAATGCCTATATATAATATATGGTTAATTAAGTAAGCGTGATGAGAAATTAGTGCAAGTATATGCTGGTGTACTGTAGAAATTTATCTGAGATGAATACATCCCAGTTTATATAGATACACACACACACACCTTCATGTCCTCCCTCGTTTCTCTTGTTCTTGCTTTTTTAATTTCAGTAAAAGTGACTTTTCTATAGCCAAGGGTACTTGGGTCTAGTGGTGGATTAGCTAAATTGCAAAGTGGGTGAATTGAATTTGAATTCCACCTTGTTTGAAAAGACATCTTGGAAGAGGCATCATCATCGTAAAGCTTCAATTAAGATTAGTTGATTGCTTGGATACTTAGTAATAAAATCTAAAAAAAGTGCCGGACACCAGGTGGCCCAAATTGCATAGATTAATTGCATGTAGCGGAGAATTTGTTTCAGTTAATGTAAAATGAATGGCTTTAATTATATATAAAAGTGGAATTAGATTACAGGCCTTGCGCTATACGCCTATACACACAAAGCCTGAGAGAGAAGAAGCCACAATATTATTCATATGGGTTACGCCTGCGCCAATAAATATATTTTGTTCTTTCTGTAATGAAAAATTTTAAGATCTGTTTTAATTCATTAATCAATAGGAGTTTCAATTGATAATTAATATTATCTCCAGTCTTAAATGTAGGATAAAGTTTATAGTTTTGTACTACAAACTTTTTCTTATATTTAGGACTGGAGGAAGTAATAGCTGAAAAATGATATGTATTCCTTGCAAATGAGAATACCACCAAACAGTTTTTCTTTTTCCAACAATTAAGTCCACATTCGGTTTATGTGCTCATCAATACGGTGGAATCTGAGTCGTCCAAATACAATTTCAATGATTTAGATTTAAAATTGTTAACCAATCGTTTTGATTTTATTTTATTTTTTTGGAAAAATGACAGTGATTATATTGCCTTTATTTTAGATTTTGAACATATTAAAATAATTTTCCAAAAAATATGAAATGTGAAAAAGCAAAATGAAATTTTTTTGAAGTTAACAAATGTCAACACATTTGTGAAGAAAATTACAACAACTTATTCAATAACTAGAATAAACATATCTTCTTTTTTAAAACAAAAAAAACAAAAAAACATATCTTCCTTGAATTGCGAAGTCAAACAGGCCAGGCTTGCCCAAATAAAATGGTCGAAATAAGTAATTAAGGATATTGGTTGTGAAGTATCTATGCTTTCTCCTTGCAAATCTCTTCGTTCACTGTCAATAAAAAACTGCCCTGGCTTTGGCAGTGGTAGCTTGGCTATGATGGGGAAGTTGTGCCCCCAACTTCAAAATGTTGATCTTACTGGCCTTTATGGCATAACATATGCTGGTTTTCTCCCTCTGTTGGAGAATTGCAAGGCCGGACTTGTGAGTGTGAATCTTACTGGATGCTGGAACTTGACTGACAACATCATTTCAGCTTTGGCTCAGTTACATGGTGAAACCCTCGAAGTACTCAATATTGAGGGATGCAGGAAGATAACCGATGCAAGCTTGGCCGCCATTGCTCACTACTGCTTGTCATTGAGTGATCTAGATGTCTCCAAGTGTGCAATCACCGATGCCGGTTTAGCCATCCTATCTGGTGCCAGGCAGCTCAGTTTGCAAGTTCTTTCCTTGTCAGGCTGTATTAATGTGTCAAACCAGAGCGTTCCATTCCTTACTAAACTGGGCAAGACCTTATTTGGATTGAATCTTCAAAATTGCAGCTCAATCAGCAGCAGTTCAATTGAGTTGCTCATTGAAAACTTGTGGAGGTGTGATATTCTGGCATAAACAAGACCGAAACACATTCGCTTATCTCAACTCACAGGAAGTCAAATTCAGCAAACTTTTTGGGCTCTAATGATATGACTATCAACAGTGGACATGGTATGATGGTCGAAGTTTGGTGACTTGCTTGTTTTCCATGGAACTTTGGCCGATCCCTTTTTGCAAGCAGTCCAACATTAACAGGACTGGTTGTTTTAAAACCTTTTTTGGCATCCGATGCCATTTTTTTCGGCTACAGTTCCCTGAGAATACAGTCACCTAGGCAGAGTCATGGCTTGCTGGTAGTGTCCACTTATGGCTAGTGCATATTGTTGGGGGTCTTATTCTGTATAGCTGGATGATCTTCTATTGAGTGTTGTAGCTTTTGTGTTGTAGTCTTTTGATGAGTATGGCTGTATAGGGCAATGCAAGTGGTGGGTGTCTCACGTGCAAGGGCTTTGGTCTCTCTCTCACAACCTGTGTTGGGTTGTTTTTTGTTTTGGGTTAAACCGAGCTGTTGTTTTTGTGAGGCTTTTCTCTCTCATGAATTGTGCTCTGCAGACTACTCTTTCACTTTATATTTTATAATGAAAATAATTACTTGCCCCAGTTGTTCTTATAATTGGAATTCAGTATTGGAAGTTGTACCGTTTACTATTTTATACAGTGTTTGTGATTTGTTATATTACCTCGTATTCTTAATGTAAGAGCTAGTTGAGGTTTGAATTTGGTCCTAAATATATTATTTCAATTAATCTTGTTTCCCAAATTTATATATATATATATATATATATATATATTTTTAAAATATCTCTATTAATTGCATATGTTAAAGAAATTATATCTAACAACAGTTATGATAAAAGTTAACCTATATTTGTGATAAATAACTAGCATAACTAATTTTTTAAGCTATCTAAATTAGTCAACTAGGTTTTATATTGAGACTCATAAATAGTAAATTTTATATATGAAATCAGTTGTTGATATTAACAAATATGACAAGCCAGAGTTGGCCATGAACATGATTTGAAATTGTTATATGAACCCTCTTCTGTTATTATCCACATATTGGTCTTCATCTTTCTAAAGTTATATACCCCCTTTCTTTTTCTCAGTACTTTTTATACCATGTTAACTACTTTTGTGTTGCTATTATAAGGTACTTCTAATTACTTCACTAGAATTAAAGAAGGGTTGAGTCCCTTTATTAAATTTGTTTGAAAATGATTTTTTATTTATTTTAAATTTACCCAAATTTAAAACCATGAATTATATTTTGAGAAGTGAAAAAAAAAAAAATACATCAAATTTCAAATAGTTACAATTTTGAAAATAAGTAATTGATACATGACTTGTAAATAATAAGGATAACTAATTCTTTTTAGAAAGTGTCTTATAATAGAGATATGAATAATACTTTGTTAAGATTAAGAAAATTCATTATAACTAGTACTCAAAATGGGCTTTCCTTACTCCCCCTTCTTACCAAACTTGTTTGGTACTAAGAGGATTTGAAAAAGGAGTGGAGGAGATAGAAAATATAAGTCCGTTTGGGATAAGCGGTGGCATAAGTGATTTATTTTCAATCCGACTTTTGCGAAGTAAAATAAGATAAAAAATCGATCAAATGTGATTTGTGTTTAGGATAGCGATGACAAAAGTTTTTTTTTTCCCCAATTGAGCTCTTGTTTGAAATAGCGTTTGAAAAGTTAGTTGAGATGGAAAATAAAATGAATCTTATTAAATACTATATGTGTGTGTGTATTAGTTGTATACATTATGATAATTGAAGATAAAAATTTAAATTTGATAAAAACAAAGTTAAATTATTATTAGTTGTATAATTCATTTGAATATAATTTTCTTATTAATCTTAATATAACAATGGGCACCCATATGAAAAATCACGATTGATGATATTAAAACTCAATGTTAAATACAGACTAGAAAATCAGAAGCCACCGTCAAAAGCAAGAAGAAAAGTTTTTCGGCTTCTCCTTAGAAGCCATTTAAAAAAAAAAAAAAAAAAAAGCCCAGTTGAGTTTGATGGGATCTCAAAACCCCAAAATTTGCTTCCTCTTTTTTTTTTTTTTCCAGTTGAGCCCCCTCCACTGGGCTTTTTTTGGCATGATAGTGCCATGCCAAACAGGCTATATAGTTGATTGTTTTTAGAGAAATATGCTTATGTTTTTTTTTTTTTTTTCCATTTCATTAAAGGGTTCTTTCTTGAAAGCGAAAATGATTTTATCCCTTTCAATAAATGTGTTTTCCCGGATTCCAATTTGTGTTATTCTTTTTACCTGATGAGAAATCCAACTCATTAAAACCATTATACTCGTAATTAGTAACTTTTGTTTATAAACCATTAAATGCGGTTTACCATGGTTACAACTAAGACGGAGTCTCCAATGTAAATTCACGGTTTATATATGTGGTCAAACCTAACGGAAGTACTTTTTTTTTTTTTTTGGGGGATCGAAACGGCAGTACTTTACAGAACAATAAATTCACTCTCCCTCTGTTTCGTTTCTCTTCCACTTTTTTTTTTTTGATATAAAAATTTTAGGAAAGGGGTTGGGCCACCCATACCCAAGACGACAGGCGGCTTGGAGGCCCGATCACATCTCTGGCCTGCCCAGGAGACTACACATATCTCCACCTCTACTAGGGCGTTTTCCACCGCTTCCAGGCGCAGGATCTTCCCAACGCTTGACTAACGCAGGGACCGAACCCCCTCCCTTTGGTGAGGAAGTCCGACCCTTCCCCAATTGAGCCGGACGAGGGGTTTGGCGGCCTGACCTGTTTGACTTCGCAATTCAAGGAAGATTTGTTTTTTTTTTTTTTTTTTTAAAAGAAGATATGTTTATTCTAGTTATTGAATAAGTTGTTGTAATTTTCTTCACAAATGTGTTGACATTTGTTAACTTCAAAAAATTTCATTTTGCTTTTTCACATTTCATATTTTTTGGAAAATTATTTTTACTTACAAAAATCAATTGAAAATAAGTCACTTATGTCACCGCTATCCCAAACGGACTTATATTTTCTATCTCCTCCACTCCTTTTTCAAATCCCTCTTAGTACCAAACAAGTTTGGTAAGAAGGGGGGAGTAAGGAAAGCCCATTTTGAGTACTAGTTATAATGAATTTCCTTAATCTTAACAAAGTATTATTCATATCTCTATTATAAGACACTTTCTAAAAAGAATTAGTTATCCTTATTATTCACAAGTCATGTATCAATTACTTATTTTCAAAATTGTAACTATTTGAAATTTGATGTATTTTTTTTTTCACTTCTCAAAATATAATTCATGGTTTTAAATTTGGGTAAATTTAAAATAAATAAAAAATCATTTTCAAACAAATTTAATAAAGGGACTCAACCCTTCTTTAATTCTAGTGAAGTAATTAGAAGTACCTTATAATAGCAACACAAAAGTAGTTAACATGGTATAAAAAGTACTGAGAAAAAGAAAGGGGGTATATAAATTTAGAAAGATGAAGACCAATATGTGGATAATAACAGAAGAGGGTTCGTAACAACTTCAAATCATGTTCATGGCCAACTCTGGCTTGTCATATTTGTTAATATCAACAACTGATTTCATATATAAAATTTACTATTTATGAGTCTCAATATAAAACCTAGTTGACTAATTTAGATGCTTAAAAAATTAGTTATGCTAGTTATTTATCACAAATATAGGTTAACTTTTATTATAACTGTTGTTAGATATAATTTCTTTAACATACGCAATTAATAGAGATATTTTAAAAATATATATATATAAATTTGGGAAACAAGATTAATTGAAATAATATATTTAGGACCAAATTCAAACCTCAACTAGCTCTTACATTAAGAATATGAGGTAATATGACAAATCACAAACACTGTATAAAATAGTAAACGGTACAACTTCCAATACTGAATTCCAATTATAAGAACAACTGGGGCAAGTAATTATTTTCATTATAGAGTGAAAGAGTAGTCTGCAGAGCACAATTCATGAGAGAGAAAAGCCTCACAAAAACAAGAGCTCGGTTTAACCCAAAACAAACAAAAAACAACCCAACACAGGTTGTGAGAGAGAGACCAAAGCCCTTGCACGTGAGACACCCACCACCTGCATTTTTTTTTTTTGGTCAAAACCACCTGCATTGCCCTATACAGCCATACTCATCAAAAGACTACAACACAAAAGCTACAACACTCAATAGAAGATCATCCAGCAATACAGAATAAGACCCCCAACAATATGCACTAGCCATAAGTGGACACTACCAGCAAGCCATGACTCTGCCTAGGTGACTGTATTCTCAGGGAACTGTAGCCGAAAAAAATGGCATCGGATGCCAAAAAAGGTTTTAAAACAACCAGTCCTGTTAATATAGGACTGCTTGCAAAAAGGGATCGGCCAAAGTTCCATGGAAAACAAGCAAGTCACCAAACTTCCACCATCATACCATGTCCACTGTTGATAGTCATATCATTAGAGCCCAAAAAGTTTGCTGAATTTGACTTCCTGTGAGTTGAGATAAGCGAATGTGTTTCGGTCTTGTTTATGCCAGAATATCACACCTCCACAAGTTTTCAATGAGCAACTCAATTGAACTGCTGCTGATTGAGCTGCAATTTTGAAGATTCAATCCAAATAAGTTCTTGCCCAGTTTCGTAAGGAATGGAACGCTCTGGTTTGACACATTAATACAGCCTGACAAGGAAAGAACTTGCAAACTGAGCTGCCTGGCACCAGATAGGATGGCTAAACCGGCATCGGTGATTGCACACTTGGAGACATCTAGATCACTCAATGACAAGCAGTAGTGAGCAATGGCGGCCAAGCTTGCATCGGTTATCTTCCTGCATCCCTCAATATTGAGTACTTCGAGGGTTTCACCATGTAACTGAGCCAAAGCTGAAATGATGTTGTCAGTCAAGTTCCAGCATCCAGTAAGATTCACACTCACAAGTCCGGCCTTGCAATTCTCCAACAGAGGGAGAAAACCAGCATCTGTTATGCCATAAAGGCCAGTAAGATCAACATTTTGAAGTTGGGGGCACAACTTCCCCATCATAGCCAAGCTACCACTGCCAAAGCCAGGGCAGTTTTTTATTGACAGTGAACGAAGAGATTTGCAAGGAGAAAGCATAGATACTTCACAACCAATATCCTTAATTCCTGTGCACTTCACAAGTGAAAGAGACTTCAACTTTGTTTTGAAGTTTGAAACAGCACCAATAATTCCAGACTGGGTGATTCTATTACACTCCTCCAACTGCAAGCTCTCGAGAGATCCTGCGGCGTTGGCAAATTCCACCAGTCCTCCATCAGATACAAAGCAACACTTGCGAAGGCACATCTGCTTTAGATTCCAGCACCCTCTGCCAATGGCTCCAATGCTTGCATCAGTTACCCCACGGCATGAAGTAACTGTCAATGAGACTAGTTTCTCTAGACCTTGAGCTACACCCATGGCCCAAAAGCCCCTTTCACTGACATTTGGGAGACCACTGAGGACCATATTGGTAACTTCCTTTCCATAGTGGCCAATCACAGCCAAAGAAAAATCTGTTATGTTCAAGGACTGAAGCTTTACTCTTGACAGATTTGAAGCTGATGATAACAGACTTGATACTCCATGATCCCCAACAAGTGGGCAGTCCTTGATAGAGATGCACTGCAACTTTGGGCAAGACTTTGAAATAGCTTGCAAGCCTTCATTCCCAATCTTTGTACACGATTCAATATTTAAGGTTGTCAAATTGGGGCAACCCTCAGCTATTGCGATCAAGCTCTTGTTGCTGATTGAGGAAGACTGGCACAGGTCAAGCTTCTCCAACATATGACATCCTCTGGCTATAGCAGACAGACCCTCATCCCCAATTGAAGATACATTCCACAAAGAAAGCGATCTTAGAGAAGGACAACCGTGAGCAACAGCTGAAAGGCCGATGTTAGAGACACCTCTTACAGAGTTGCTGCCTCTGATGGAAAGTTTTCCAAGTCCTCCACGGCCACTAGTCCCTACTGCAATCGCAGCAAGTCTTACATCAGTTGCTTTTTTCCCTTCCAAACACCTGGTAAGGTAGCCATCACCTTCAATATCTTGACCCTCACCAGCAGAGGTCATTTCAACGTCAGAGGAAGTTGGATTTTCAGATTTGCAGATTTCAGCTTTGCATATGCTGCTCGTAAGATAAAGCCAACGCTTTGATACACAAGCACAGAAGCTCCTCTCTTTGCTACTGGGGAGCCGTCTGAATATTTCAAAGAGGCATTCATTAGGAAGAACTTCAATAGTTGGCTTCTGAATTTGATTTTGCTCAGAGTGAATATTTCCATAGATAAATGGGGCATTGATGCGAGCTCTCTTGCTAGGAGGATAGTACACATCAATGTTGGAACCAGCAGTGCACAAAGAACCCCCAAGATAGAGTTCATCATCACCTGAAAAAAAATATTCATAAAACCAAAAATAAGCCACACAATTGTTGCAGTTCATAAAGACATTTTCCTGGAATGAAATCACTCTATTTGTCCTACAGATAAGGCATTCAAAAAGAAATTGAGTTGTAAAAATACTTTTCCACCCAAAAATAAAGTAATAACATCCTTTAATCCATTAAAAAGATAACAGTAGATCGCTTTTACAGATTCTTAACGGAAGAAAAAACTCTTGGGTTTTCATATATATGTAGCCAAATACAGATATCAGTCTTTCTAAAGCTAACATGTCAGGGCATAAGGCAAATCGGTGATACTTAGAAGGGGGAATCAAATTCTAATAAATATCAAACACTACAGAAACTCCATAAATCATGTAAAATTTTCCCCACCAATCCAGATCACAAACCTGAAAACCTAAAAAAGGAACTAAACAAAAATAAAATTTCATTCAACAAGCATCGCAGACCAAGACTGATCGATGAAATCCCTTGAACCTAAACGCCTCTAAATCTATTCAAACCCATCAAGAATAAAATAAAAATCATAAAAACCCAGAAACTCACCACTGTAATTGACGAGGGTAGGCATGATGACCACAGAGAAAAATCAGCCGAGAATCCAATACCCAAAAGCTGAAAACCCCCAAGAAGAGCAAAAAGAGCTGAAACAACGATCAAGAACAACAACACAAAGACGCGGATGAAAGCTTGAAGAGCCCAGAACATTAGAGAGCAGAAACCCCACAGAGCAGGGCAAAAAGAAAAGAGAGAGAGAGAAGAAAGAAGTAGAAGAGAGAAGCAATGTTTGAGAAAGGATGTAACTATGTGGCGTGGAAAAGTTGTATTATATTGAGTGCGAGAAATGAATAGATGAATGGGTCGACCACAGATTCATGAGAATGAGAATGGCTCATACAGATGCAATGAATCCTTCCGGAGACAGGGTTCCCCACCCTTTCCTCTCTCTTTCTCAGTCCAACCAACTCGCTATCCTGTTGCCCAATTCCATGAACCCAATTACTAAATTACCAAATTCATTATTTTATTATGGACCAAACCTTGATATTTTATTGAGGAGGGAATAATTTAATTTGGTCCTTATCTTGAAAACATTGTGATTTTAATTTTATGTTTGTTATTGCAAATTTAAACTTGACTGATGAATGCTTTATCGTTTATTAATTTTATATATTTTATTATACTTATTGAATATTTCTCAGGTGGCTTAATACTATTTATGTTTCATTTGACGAAAGTATGAACATAAGAATAATATAATAAAATAAATTCATCTGTGTATGAAAATATAAAAAAAAAATTATAATGTCAAATTATAAGAATTTGATTACAAGTTTGAATTCAGGTAAAAAAGATTACAATGTTTGAAATAATAAGGATGAAGTTAAAAATTAAACGTTTATTTATTTTCAAATTAAGAATTTATTTTAATTTCATAATATATATATTTTTAAAATTTAAAAAAAATCTCTTTTTTAATTTGGGTTTATGGGGTTACGCTTCATTTGCGTTTGAGAAAGAAGAAAATTCATACACACACATTTAAATGGTAGGGCCCACATCTTATATATATATATATATATAAAATAAACACGTGAAATGGTGGAGCCACA
The DNA here is from genome assembly GCA_019022615.1 of Acacia melanoxylon. NCBI lineage: Eukaryota > Viridiplantae > Streptophyta > Magnoliopsida > Fabales > Fabaceae > Acacia > Acacia melanoxylon. The sequence continues at coordinate 3,486,780 of JAFJYJ010000030.1, read as the reverse complement.
CTTTTTTATATCTATGACATGATGATATATTTCTCCTACAATATGAGAAGTGTATTTCCCTTCATTATATATAGTGTAATAAGTTGTGTTATCTCTTGTGTGATTTCGGGCAGATTTATTTTTAAAATTAATGGGGAAAAACAGATTTATTTCATAATTATTTTGATTTTTTATTAACAAAGTTTTTCTTGTTGTTCTGTTGATCTGAAATTAAATAAGTTGCATTTTCTTTGTTTGGTCTGTTTTATTTACTTATGGAGCATTGGATGCACATAATGGTAAATCCAATTTGCAAAACAATTTAGTTTTATGACTATGGGTGGAGATCTAGACCAGAGATTATACATGCAGGAGATATTCAACTACTAAATTATCCATTCATCATCTCTTATAATTCCTCTTAGCCTACATGTTTTTATATATATATATATATATATATATATATTATATATATATATTGTATCTTCTCAAAGCGGTGTACAAGTACCACACAAAGAATGGTCTCGACTGCAGCAATTGAAACCTCATCGACAGCCGCTTCAAATATGCCTTCCAATGGTAGCATTTAAAGGTATATATATTATTCACTATAATATTAAATTAAAGCATACATATAGTTTATATATATGATCAACAAACAAATTTTTCTTCTCATTTCTTTATAGTTTCCAAAGCAACCAGACATGAGCAGTGATGTGGTTAATGCATGATGTAGTACATGAAGAACATAATCACACACGGTTCTAAAAATATTGATACAAATATGATATATTATATGCTTAATATCTGTGCAAAGTCAGTTGAAGTGTAAATAATACATAGTATGACTAAAAATTTATAGATACTGATGATTTGTTTAATTTGTTTTAACGTTTTGATTTTAATAGTTGTATTGTTCTTTATATAAATGAAAATGTAAATATATATTGTGGTTCATTATGTAAATGTATATGCAGGGTGGATCTTGAAAGCATACCCCTTTTAAAAATAACAACTTCTATAAATCACGGTTGTTATCTAACAACGGTTATATATGTCAACTATATATAACGGTTGTTTGAAAAGAACCATTATATATGTTAGTAGATATATAATGATTGTTAGATTGAAACTGCTATGTATTATATAAGTATTATCATATATTATGACGGTTGTTTATTGTGTCGGCAATTATTATAACATGAATGGGCATATCATGGCCCCACTGAACCTCATTACATAACGGGTGTTATTTATAACATTTAAAACAGGTTCGGAAGAAATAATGGTTCAAAACCATAATGTATATGTGTGGAGCTTTTATAGCATCCACATAGATGACAATTCATAATCGTTATGTATGGAAGTTAATAACCATAATTTATCGCAATTTCTATAATAGTGTTAACAGTTCTTTATAAAGAACCTTAATATATTGTCAAATAAATTTTGTTTTTTAGAATCCCACCTTTTTATATTTAATCATACTTAATGGTTTTTTATAAAAAAAAAAAAAAACCGGAATGTATTGTTAGATAACATTTTTATAGACTCATGCCTCTTTATATTTGACATTTTTCAAAATTCTGCCTTATTATATATTACGGTTGTTATTTTTAACCATTAAATAATCTTAAACAATATATGATGGTTCTTTGCAAAAAAAACTATCAAGTATTTTGAATAATTTTTTTTAGAATCATACCTTCTTATATATCATTTTCATTGATACCTGTTAACTATTCTTAAAGAATACACAATGGTTTTTTATAAATAACTGTCAAATATTTTAAATATTTGTTTTTCAGAGTCCCGTGTTTCCTGCCTTCTTAAGATATTAATAGATAGCATATATTAAATTAATATCTTAATTAATGTATTATATTTATCTTAAAAGTATAAATATTATATATTATTATATATAATTATATTTTAACATATTGTATTTATCTTAAAAGTATAAATCTGAGATATTATTATATATTATATCTAATATAGCTCATATTTATAATCATACTTTACCGTAATCATTATAACCAATACGTATTTGTTTTTACTTATATAATGTTGAATTGTTTGTAGTTGTTTTTTAAAAACTGTTATATTTGTCACTAAATAAATTATGGTTATTAACTACAACGGCTATATTTGTGTTTTCACAAATTATGCCTCTTTCAATACATAATAATGATGCACATATTTAATCATTATATTTTAGTGTTATATATTTTTGTGTGATCTCTATCTCAACATACATAATGTTCATTATTCATTATAACCAATGTTTAATACCATGAATGAACATTATGTATGTCATGATAGAACATGTGTGAGAATTCATATCTAGAAAACGAAGGTTCTAAGATATTAGGTTACATAGAGTGCAATAAAAAAACAAAACAAAATATATTAATTACGGAATAGGTATGACAATCCCAAATCAGGGTTTTAAAAGTCCAAATATGTGAAGTTTCTAGTTTCTAGATACTGGTTTGGTTTGTAATTAATATTTTAAAAAAAAATTACAGAAATACCTTCAATATGATAAAAGAAAATAATAACAACAATTTAACAAGAAAAAACTTTAATTTATTAAATGATAATATATAAGGAATTGATAACTAGCTAATTTCACTAAGAACAAATAAGTAATTTCACAAACAATTTAATTTTAGAATAGACTCTATGAACTTCATAGAAATTAAAGTCACTTCGAAAAACTATTCTTTTTTAAATTCTCATGTTTTAGTGGTTCTTATATTATATGTCATCCTCCCCAAGGGGGAAAAAAATTAACATATCTTATTTATAATTGCTATATTAAATAACAATGTCAGCATTATAGTATTATTATAATTGTAATGTAAACGGCCGCAATGGAATCATATATATATATATATATATATATATATATATATATATATATATATATATATATATATATATATATATAATGAATGAAAGACCGACCAAAAGAGATGCAAGTGCATCCATTTGAATATGGTTAAATGAATGTAGTCGCTTGGCCCACAAATAATAAAAGGTTAAGCACAATAATTTAAGAACAATTGTGGTTCATATATTTAAAAATTATTTCTGAGGAATCTTAAAAAAAAAATATAAATTCCATTTAATAATTTTAATTAATTTAATTATTACTCTAAAATTATTTAGAATTATCTAAAAATGTAGAATTTTTCTAAAAGAATTAATTGAGTAACCCAAATCGTTTTGAAATATATAATTCTCATAATTTTTAAATCATGAAATTTTTTTCTCTTGCAATTAATTAAAATTAAAATTATTAAAAAGATAAATAATTAAAGGGGAGCCAGAGCATGTTAACGTGGATTATGAAGGCAAAAAACAAAAAACAAAATGTTGACGTGGATTAGGCTAACGCCGCGTGAAGAATTGACAATTTGGAAGGGATTAGGGATGACCACTTTTCAATATCATCAGAATTTCTTATCATTTTGTTCTACCATGACACGTGTAAAACGTTCAGCATATACAAATTAAATTATATGATATTAAATTTTACAGGTATTTTCATTATTTTTTAATAATTAATTTCATATTACCTATGAGCAGATAAAAGAAATATTTTATTTATAAAAATTTATATGTCATTTAGTTTTTAGTTCATCTGTAACTCTTTAGGAGAGGAATACCAAAATATATGAGAATATATATCAAAATAGTCGCTGAAAATAGCTTAACAAATATGAAATTCTTAGAGACTATTTTCGAATTGATTTTTTGTTATAAAATGACATAATTATCTGAAGTGAAATTAATTATTACTTGATCAGTTTTATTGTCATTAAATAAATTAAAATTGTTACTTATTTAACAATTGTTGTCATTCATATCGAAGAAATTTTTCAACTAAAATTATTTATCACTAAATTAATTGTTACATTTAATAAGTTAAATTTTTTACTTGTTAAATTATTGTTATCATTTTATTCTTTTTGAAATTAAGGATATTTAAGGTAAATTCAGTATAAAATTCAATCTCAAATTAGTTCACAGAGGCATTAGAGTTACTAAGTAGGTAAAATTAGAGGAATTTTCGTTTCTTTCTCCCAAGTCTTATTACTAACTCTACTATTAAGACTACCACTCATCTGGTCAGGTTTGACGGATGGCTGATTTTATTATTGGTATGAAATAGTTTTTTACGAGATTATTACCTTTGGAAGAGTTGCTTGTCTGGCTCTGTTTGCCTAACACATTTTATTTTTACCGTTCTGGATTTATGTTTGTAACACTTTTTTAATTATTCCGATCAGAATTACGTTTAACACATTTTATTTTTATTTCGAGAATTATAATTACCTAATACAATACAAATCTATTTCTTTATTTTTTTTGTTTACAAATTTCATCAACGATAAAAAAAATATTTAACCAAAATGCCAACATTTCATATTTAACAAAAAATATAATTCATATTTTAACCAAAATGTCATTTTCTTTAATAATTAATATAATTATTATACTTTACAAATAAATTTAAATTTCCTAAAAAAATTATTTATGTAATTTTTATATTCAAAAAATTATTTATGTGGTGGCGGTGGTAGTGGTGGGGTGGCGGTGGGGTGGTGGCGGCGGCGGTGGCGGGCGGTGGTGGTGGTGGTGGCGGGCGGTGGCGATAGCGGTGGCGGTGGTGGTGGTGGTGGTGGCGGTGGCGGTGGTGGTGGTGGGGTGGTGGTGATGGTGAATGAGGGTAAATTTTTGCTTGAAGAGGAAATAGTCTTTTTTTTTTTTGGAGAAAAATGATTCGATTTTGTGCCCTGCCAGAGCGGCGAAAATTTTAGCTTCTTTTTTTTTACTCCCAAGTAAAAAATAAACCGGTTCATCCGGGAGTAAATAAAAAAAAACTGTTTACCAAACACAATTCCCATATATTTTTGTTCTTTCTCCCAAGTCTTATTACTAACTCTACATATTAAAAGATCCATGAGTGCAATTAATCATCAAACTTTTATAATCCTGCGCTGGAAAAAAAATTATTATCATGTAATTCTATTGATAAAAAAAAATAATATCATGTAATTCTAAGGAGAAGGCACCTGCATGAGTTAAGAAAACTGCCAATTTCAATTCATAAAATGAATATTTAGTAAATTAGTATTACACTCTTAATTTATATATGCTTTTACTTTATAGGATAAGATTATAATCGTGTAATATTTTTATAAATAATATGATACTGGAATTTCAACTTCAATATAAAACTTTTAAAAAATATATTGTAAAGAAAAGTCAATTTATTTAGACTTTGACATAAAATTGAGGCTATTAAAATTTTTATTTCAAAATTTTTTCAACATAAAATTATTATTTTTTTCAAAAAATTGATAATATTGATTAAAAAAAAAGTACGATAAAATCTGGTTCTTCAAAATTAATTTTTATTAAAAAATGAGATTACATGAAGTCAGTTGTTGTTCCTGTCACGAATTTTGCAGATTGGATATTTTTTATTCATGTATTTACAATTCCAAAAGTGAATAATACAAGTATGTTCCATGTATGGTTGAAAGTGAAAGCTGGAGCCAATCAAACTTCACAAAAACAAAGAAATAAAACATGTTAGAATTAATGGATCCAATTATATATAGTTTTAATGTTGTGTTTTGTTTGTGTTTACTTCAAACTATTTGTTAAGGTGTGTTAAGGTGGAAAGCGCCTCATCTTCATAAGAGGAGGAGCAGTTTAAATCCTTAAAATGTACTTATTAGAAAAGACGTAAACTCTTTATTCTCTAATACTCAAAGAGGATTATATCCTTAATCAATTTTATTTTTAAAAAAAAAATCTTCATGTACATGCTCATCCTGTTTAACAACATACAACTAGAATAATTCTATTATTATTATAATAATAAACAACGAGAGATCTCTTATGATGATGTGATATACTATCTATTATTATCATTTATTTATTATCAAATAAAAAATTATTTTTGATATTACAAGAGAACATATCGATCAAATATTTCTATATGTTGATGTTCACAACTCTCAAATGAATGAACCTGATCTTCAAGAATTCATTTTTCGGAATTGTAGGTGATTATGGAAAAGCTAAGAACCAGAAAAATTGAAAATAAGTTTTAAAAAATTCTGGAATGTGATCCAGTAATATTGGATATTAGATAGTCATTAAAACAATCGCAGTAAAACTCTAAAAGTTAAAAAGATGAATAATTAAGAAATTAAATATGAGTATTAAAAATCAAGATTGAGTACGAAAAAATTGAAAAAATTTAAATAATAAAGAATCAAAGTTATAAACCTAATACTATATAAACAAGTTAAAGATGAATACTAAAGAAATAATTAAGTATGGAATTTTTGTACTCCGGCGAAAAAAGAAGAATGTAATTTTTTATCGAAAACAAACATTATTCCAGTCAATGACCGTGGTTTTTATTTGAAATTTCTAAAATTTATTTGTGGTCTTCAGATGAGATTAATTAATTAATGATTTTAAAAACAATCATGTCTCATTTTCTTTGGTATTCATATAACAGACTCAAACACATAAATAATTAGAATATTTATGTATTTTTCTTTGAATTATTATTATTTTTACTTCATGAGAGAGACAATTTTTTGGGGGTTAGTTGGCTGACCTGAAAAGTAAACCTAGCTAACAAATTAGAATTGTCTATAAAGGAAGACGTCATTCAAATTGAGGCCAAGTGGGACCCATATAACTTAAAATGCATGCATCTGTGTGTGAGGATATACATGCAATGTTGAAGGTACGTGTATCTTGGAAAAGTCGGTATTTTTATTTTATTTTATTTTCCTTCTAATGTTTCATTTTTCTTTTTTTGATAAATACGGGGCATTTAGCCCATATCATCGTTCCTGAATCGAAAATAGTGGGTATGAAATACCCCACAAAGTCCCTATACAATAACCTTTCAACAATCAAAGGAGGGCAATCAAAAATAACATTCGCTTCCTCCTGAACAAAGCTAACATTCGCAAGAACATCTGCATAAGCATTTCCTTCTCTATAAACATGTATAAACATAAGATTTGAAAACTTCTTCATTGTTGTGTTAATCTCTAGTCTCTACTAGCAGCCTCGTTTCATCCTCAACAATGGCTGAACGAGAAAACTTTTTTAGTCTAGGCCAAAAAATACATATATTAAACTATATTTACTAAATAATATCTTATAACATTGAAAATACAAATAAATAATAATCGAAAATTATAAATTATAACAAAATATAAGATTATATTAACTTTTTCTACATATAGATATCTCAAACAAAATCATAACCTCAAAATTTTCACTAATTTTACTTTTATTTATAGAATACCTTTCATAAAAGGAGTGAGGTGAAAAAACAATGAGTAATGAAGATGAACCAAACATTGTCCAATAAAAAAATGAAGTGTAATTATAGAGAAGAAAATTAGATTGTTTTTTCAAAAAAAAAAATCATCAAAATAAGATATAATATGATATTAACCTTATTGGTCAAAATAAAATATTATATAATACAAATAGATATAAATATATAAAATAAGAAAGATCAACCCGGGCCTTGGCCATAAGGTAGTTCCGCCATTGATCCTCAACCTGCAGCTTCTAATTTTTCTACCATCGAACAAGTTGATGCACGTTTGGATCAATGGATCTGTTTATTAATGTTTTTCCTGAATTTTTCATTTGCTTACAATACTTTTTTTTTTTTTTTTGGATTGCATAGCAAGTTAAATGAACTGGATACATTATCATGTTTTTAAACAATTGTGGTAAATGAAACTTTTTCGTTCTTTTTGAGCAAATTGATAACTGGATACATCCCATTCACCACATAAATTAAAACTGGATTTGTTTTTCTCTGTTATTTTTAGTGTGATCTGTCCTAATTAATTATCAATCAATTTAGGTAAAAGGTAGCTGATTACTTAATGTATGATTGGATTCATTGCACTTTGTTACACAAACTATTCGCAGCTAAGACATTCCCTAATTCCCGAGGTGAGTAGTACTTATTTATGATATGCACGTAATCACATGTTAAGTGTTATATGGTGGTTGTTTTTTAAAAATCGTCATTTTTATCACTAAATAAATGACGGTTTTTAATAATGAAGCCGACGCTATAGATGAGTCCATAGCCTCAATGCTATTTTCTCTTAGCTCATCGTTCTCATATTTAGGAGAGGAGAGATAAAATTGAAGCACCTCAAAACGCGATCGGTCATCAGTAGCTGCCTAGTTGGAGTGGCCTTTGGCAGTTGGCCATCGAACCTCGACGCCATCCCCCAAAAATTAATTTGTGTTGTACATATACTTTTTCTACTTGTTTATAATGAGTTACACACTTGAAAATGGGACAACAAGTCCCATTTTATTTTCAAGTGTCTAAATCCTCATGAACAAGTGAAATAGACATATATGAATAACACAAACTAATTTGTTAGCAAGAAAACATAGGATCACGAACAAACGAACAAGTCTCATTTACAAGTGTTCAACTCTTCATGAATAAGTGGAATAAACATACAGATAACACAAATTAATTGGACAATAACTTCCATTTGCAAGTGCCAATTCCTTATGAACAAGTAAAATAGACAAATGAACAACACAAATTATATTTGTAAGTGTGGAATTCGTCATGTACAAGTGGAAAAAGCATACAAAGAACAAACCATCCAGATCTATGCATTATCATGAATAAGAACAAACCATCGTAGCCCTAGATTGCGGTGAAGAAATAACCAAAAATTGAAATCAAATCAAATTGAAGTGCAAGAAATTGAAGTGTCGGAGATCGTCCTTGATCCAATATAAACTTACTAGCCCACCTAGGGCTAGACATCTGTGTTCTTATGACAGAACAAGAACAAATCATCGTAGCTCTAGATTGCGGTGAAGAAATAACCAAAAATCGAAATCAAACCAAATTGATTTAAAGAGGGAGTAGAAGAAAAAGGAGATCTGAGAGTGTACTGATACAAGTTTAATTAGCACCGCCCCGCTTGCCTCCTTTTCCATCCTGCCTTCCGAATGCATTCTAGCATCCTTTAGCGTAGCGCCGTGCGTCATCGTCGGATTTGAGGAGAGTGTACTTTTGCGTCGTCGTCGTCAAATCCGAACACGTCCTCGCCTCCTTCAACGCGTTTTGCCGTTGGAGAGGGAGGCTGTGGCCGTCATCGTGGAAGTCTTACGAGAGAGAGAGAGGCGTTGGAGCATAAAAGGTTAAGGGAATTTTTTTAGGGAACGAAATGAGAGGGAGCACGCGAATGAAGGTTAGAGAATGACTTTAAAAAGTCATGGAAGACGGATATTTAAACAAAAAAAAATAAAATAAAAAGTACTTTGGCATCCTAAACCTATTTTAGGACGCCAAAAATACTGTTTTTGGCGTCCTAAATTCATTTTAGGACGTCAAAAATACTGCTTTTGGCCTCAATAATGGCGTTAGGTTTCACTTTTGACGTCCTAAATTTAAATTAGGACGCCAAAAATCCCTTGTATAGGCATCCCAATTATAAATTAGGACGCCAAAAGTTCCTTTTTCAAAATTAGGATGTCAAAAACCTCCACATAATTGCAAAAATGCCATCGTCTTTATTTTTTACTTTCCCTTTTTTAAAAAAGACATCTCTTAGAGAAGTAAAAGCCATTTTTTATATTAATGCTTTATAAGAACTTGTTAAACCCTTATCAGATCTTGTGAATCAAAAGTTGTAACTTGTGAAATTCTTTAAGGAATGTATGAAATTCTTTTGAGAACTAATGAAAACCTTACCAGACTTTATGAAACATTTATCAGAACCTATGAATCCCATATAAAATATTGTGAATCAAAATTTGCAACTTGTGAAATTCTTTAAGAAAATTGTGAAATTATGTTGAGAAAACCTTACCAGACCTTATGAAACATTTATCCGAACTTATGAAATCCTTATTACATCTTGTGAATTTAAATTTGTAACTTGTGAAATTCTTAAAGGAAATTATGAAAATATTTTGAGAACTTCTAAACACCTTATCCAAACTTGTAAAACCCTTATAAGATCTTGTGAATATTGATTTGCACCTTGTGAAATTCTTGTGAGAAATTATGAAAACTTTATCTAAACTTGAGAATTTCCTTTATCAGAACTTGTAAAATCACATCTTCCTCTTTGTTCTTAATTTTAAACTTATAGGGATAGTTATGTAATTTCCTTTTAATTTTGAAAGAACGAATCAGGCCTTCATATCTCTTTGACATCATGAATATTTGAAAAATCTTTTTATCTTTTGACATTTTTAAAGTTCTTTTAAAGATATTTTCTCTTTAATTTATCAAAAGACAACAAGAGGATAGTACTTTCTTTGACCTTTAATGTAAGATTTAATTAATGAGTTGATTTTGGTTTTAATATAAGATATATTTTTTATATTTGTTAATCTTTTGCTAATTTACTCATATTAATGTTCTCTCAACAATAAATAAGTAAAAGAAAGATTGAAGAAATTAAGAAAGATGATTATGGTATTGTAGAAAAACATATCATATTAACTAAAATATTTTTTTTTAATAAAAATATCATATTAACTAATTTAACTAATTTTTTTAATATAATTAAATTAGATAAATACATATGTATTGTATTACAAACGGGAGTAATAACTAATTTGATTGAGATGCTTTGATGAATAGTTCCATATTTTGACTGGTCTTATATGTGTTGTTATCTTTAATTTAATTTGTAAGAGACAATTTTTTAAGTGTTTGTTAATTGAGTAGAGCTGACAAAGCAGGCCTACGAAATTATAATTATTTATAATGGCTTTTGCAACTTGATCACATGTTCAGGGGGACCGATCATAATAATAACAATGAATGCATGTAATCACATCGATCAGCTGTCAGATTACGAATTTTCCAGGGTACGTGTATCCTGGACAAGTGGCTACTTATTTTTGTTTTTGTTTTTTAACAATGACAGCATGTTGGTACACGTCACATAAATATGATTAGGGTTTTATCTAAATCATTTGATTAATTACGTAAAAGGTCGCAGATTAACTAATAATGTACGATCCATTGCACTCAATAAAGAAACTTTATGAAGCCAAGAAATTTCATAATACCAAGGAACTTACCAGTTTGTTTTTTAAAGTGTGCAAAATACTAAAATGTGTTTTTAATTCAATAGTAATCGTCTGCGTGGCATACAAACAATAAATAGTACTCCCCCTATTCATAAAATAACTCACTTCATCAAATTCACTTGAATTAATTAAGAAAATAATAAAGCAAGTCACATATAAGAATAAAATTAATAAATAAGCATTAATTATTCTTCAAATAATTTATATGGTAAATCAAAGAATTTTTTATAATGCAATTTTAGGAAGGGTTTGGGCTCATCCTAATTCACAAATAGGGCACCTATCCTAGCTTGGAAGCATATATATCCTCCCATAATCTCATTTTTTATTATCCCTGATAAGCTCATCTAGACCGCTGATTTGATTTAATCTTGAACCCCTTTCTTGGAAGTATATTCTTTTATCATCACTTTTTTCATAAATTATAAAAGATGATGAGAGAAACTAAACCCTCTTAACTTAAGCCTACCATCCTGAGCCACGGGCTTTTTAAAGGATGACCCGTGAGGTTTAAAGGTTACTACTAGAGTATGGTGGTGCTTCCACTAGCCCTACAATGTTCTCATGAATTGAAACCCTCCCTCAATGAGAGATGAGTCTAACTCTTTGACTTTCGAACCCAATGAAAGATGGGTAGATCAAAGAAGGGAAATTCCATCAAAAGATCCATATTAGTAAAAAAAAAAAAGTTAAAAAAGGTCCAAGAAAAAGTCACATGTTAAAAAGCGCCCTAAGGCCTTTTTTGGTATTATTTCATAAAACGTTAACAACTAAATCAGTCTCATTAACAACTAAATTAATACCCGTTAACAACTAAATCAGTCGCATTAACAACAATATCCTAAAAACTAAATCAGTCTCATTAACAACTAAATCAAGACTGCTAACAACTATATCGGTTAATTAACAACTAATGTTTTATGAAATAATACTTAAAAGGCGCGGCCTTTTTTGATATGTGACTTTTTTTTTGGTTTTTTTGACATTTTTTTTTACTAATATAGGCTCTGAGATGGATTTTCCCATCAAAGATTTTTTCAAAAAATGACTTATATTGTAGAGTGGGTGGAGCTGTTAAATGAGAGTTATATAATTAAAGATGAAAAAGAAATTGTAGTATCCTTTAAATATAACCTTATCGAAACTCAATCAATATTTTATTAATTATGATGAATTAATTTTTTATTGATAAACTTTAATATCACAAAAGGGTAAAATAAAAAATATTAAATGCTCTAAATATAATTACCCTGACTTATATTTTAATGAAGCTAAATTGGGAGAAAAGGACTTGATATATTTTGTATGCCAACCAAAGGAGTTCATGCACATAATAAAAGCCTGGTGGTCTTGGAAAAATATTATACTCCCCTCCACGTTTCAGATTATATATATAATATATACACACACACACACAGATTGTGAACCAGCTTTTGCTTATATATCCCATGAAACATGTTGAAAGTGGTTTATATAGATAGAATCCAGTACTTCTTCAAGTAGAACAACATAAAAGAAAAGAATGGGCACGAAACCGGTTCACAAAATAAAGCTAACAGTAAAGAAATTCTTTTAATTTTAAATTATATACACATTAAAATAATTTACAATCTATTTTTTAAAATTAAATATGAACAATTCAAAGTCGATCTGGTCTATATTTCAGTTTTCGTTACATGAAACAGATTTCAAAGAGAAGGGACCCATTTAAGTATAGCCCACACGTATATGAAATGAAATTCTGATGGTACGTGCATCTTCAACAAGTTGGCACTTAAATGTGTGTGTGTAACCAACGACAGGTGGGTACAGTGGAAAAGCTTAAAGTGAAAGGTGGAAGTGGAAACATTGCATCTATGTTAGCAAAAGAAAAATCAAACATGTTAGAATCATTGGATCTTTGCTTATAGTCTTTGTTTTTGAATTTTGTTTTTTGTTTAGCAAAACAAATTTTTGGTTGGGACAATTATATATATATTTACACACAATTTTGGTTTGTTTATCAACATTTGAGATTACTAAACCACGGGTCTTGAAGTATTATGGATAATGATAAAATAAAAGTTGAATAAATTTAATTATAAAAATATAAATAAAAGGAAAAACCATATTGACAACAGTAAGTCTATATTCACAAAAAATTTTAAAACCTGGAGCCATTTTTAAACTCAAGTCAATATAACACTTGCTGTTGTGAATATAACTTTTTCTGTTGTAAATGGCCTATGTACGCTTAGGGACCTGAGTTTGAATAAAATTCAGGTTTTTAAACTTTGTTGTGAATATAGCACTTCATATTGTGAATCTAGCTTTTTCTGTTGTGAATGACCTCAGTACGCTTAGGGACCTGAGTTTGAAACAAAATCCAGGTGTTTTACATTTTGTTGTGAATATAGGACTTCCTGTTGTGAATCTAGCTTTTTTCCTGTTGTAAATGGTCAGGTGTTTAAATTTTGTTGTCAATTTAGCACTTACTGTTGTGAATATAGCACTTCCTGTTGTCAATACAACTAATATATATATAAAAAAGCCCCTAGGAACTTTTAAATTTTGTTGTGAATATTAGGGATGTCCAAAAAACCCGAGGTTCGGTTTGACCCGTCCTGATCTGACCCGATTTGTCAGTAAAAAAATCAGCCCGAGACACTTTAAACAGACCAGACCAGACTGATCTCCTCGGACCGGACCAAACCTCGGGCCAAGGGCTCAAACCCCTTGGTCTGGTTCAGTCTGGCCTGAGATATAATATTTATTTATATATATATATATATATTTATTTATCACACCCACAGTCACACACCATTTTTTTGCCTGAAAACACACTAGCAGGCAGCAGCCTTTGGAATCAACAAATTGTACAAAGTTACAAAAAAATTAATCTTCCATATAGATCAAAACCTCAACAAAGACGGAGAGTTTTACAGCTTCGAGAGTTTTACAACTTCGATTGCAGCCAACTTACCTCAGATCAGGGGATGTAGTTGACGGTAAGGCAAAGAGGAAGACGGTGGAGAAGTGAGATCGAGGCATCAAGGAAGACGGAAACTCAGAGAAATGGCTATTGGTTGCACGGTTGCACCACCACCTCCGACTCCGACAACCATATTCGGCGAGGCGTCGAGGAGTGAGAGTAGGGAAGAAACAAAGTGAGAGATGAGACTGAGGAAAGAGAGAGCGAGGGATGAGAGAGATGAGACTTTAGCTAGGGACTGGGGGTTGCTTTTTTGAGGGGAGGGGAACACGTGATTTGGTAGGAAAAGAAAAAAAAAAAGACTGGACTGGTCTGATCCAGCCTGAGCTCGAGTTGGTACTGGACCAGACCAGACCTCGGGCTAGATTGTCCAGACCTCGGGTTGGGGTCAAACCCGGTCCAGTATGGTCTATGGACATCCCTAGTGAATATAACACTTCATGTTGTGAATCTAGCTTTTTTGTTGTAAATGACCTCTGTATGCTTAGGGACTTGAGTTCGAAACAAAATCCAAGTGTTTAAATTTTGTTGTGAATATAGGACTTCCTGTTGTGAATATATTTTTTTGATATTGTGAATGGTCAGGTTTTTAAATTTTGTTGTCAATATAGCACTTCCTATTGTAAATATAACACTTCATGTTGTCAATACAACTAATATAAAAAAAGTCTCTAGGGACTATTTTGATATGTGATTTTGAGTTGAGACTTTTTTGATATTTTGTATGTTCCTTGGGACCTGAGTGTTATTTTCCCTTTGATTTTTATGTGACAAAATTATATCTGTAATTATATATATATATATATAATATATATATATATATATAAAATATCAAATTACTTTTATATATATATAAAATATCAAATTACTTTTAGTATGAACCTAGAGTATAATTAAGTCACTTTGGATTTGAGCCTAATCAAGCTAAAAACATTAAGATTAAAGCCCTTCCAATAAGTATGCTTTACAGGATTCAAACTAGTGTTCTTTTCGTAAGATCGCTAACCATCTCAACCAACAACTTATTAATATATAGATCTAATTACTTTGGCATATAAACTTTTATATAATATATATATATATATATATATATATATATATAACACAAATATTATTTTGTATCCTCGGTACTGATGAAAACCATTTCAATTATTGAACTGGTCAAATTAGCAGTTCAAGTGTCAATAGCCTAACCGTGGTTTAACTAGGGTGAACTCAATCATGATCAAAAGAATATAACTTAATTAAAATATGAAAATATTTATACCTAACACTAAGAAGAATAATATTATAATAACAACACATTAGTACACAAGTAAATAGAACATTCATATATAAATCAGTGGCGAAGCTAGGATTTTTTATTTGTGTCCGTATAATTAGTGCGGGGTATTCGAGGGCAGTGCCCCTGAAATTTTTTTAAGGAAAGTTTTAAATGCATTAAAAAAAAGCATATAAACAAGAAAAGAAAAGAAAACTTCAACTTAATATAGAAAAATAATAATTAAGAGTCAACTAATCTATTACAACATAACGATTACAAAAACATTCTTCGATTCTTCATTCCTTAAAAATATTGCATTATATCTTCATCATCAATCTTATCAAACATATCACGTTCAATATAAGTTAGCATGCATGAGTTAAATCAATCATCAGTTATCTGATTGCACAACTTATCCTTAACAAAAGTTATTGCAGAAAAAATCCGCTCAATACTAGCAGTTGCTACCGGTAGAACGAGTGCCAACTTTATCAACAAATAGACCAATGGATAAACATTATCCTTTCTCTTCTCAACCATCTTCAAAGCAAGGTCGAAATTGTTTTCAAATTGACAAAATCGAATCAGCTCTTACATCAACAATAAAATTACCGAGACATGAAGAAAGAAAAGGAATATCTGCAAGCTCATCAAACTCCAAAGGATAGAATCTAACAAACTCAATCAACTTTTCTTTGTTAAAATTAACAAATGAATCATGAAGATCAAGAACACTAAAACACTCAATCAACTTGGTATTGACATTATCAAATCGATCACCCAACTCTTGAACTTGAGTATCTATCACTCTATTAAATAACTCCACCTTAAAGTGGTGCAAGAATGTGAATGATTATAATCTTGTTTTGATCTCCCTTTAGGACAATAAACTTCATTCATATTTGGAATGTCAATATCATATTTATTGGCAAAAATGTTCGTTTCTTGAAGCAATTAATCAAAACCATTATTTCTCACCGCTTGTAAACGAGACTTGACTACCTTCACTAAACCAATTGCATTTAAAAGGTCTTGATCTTTTCTTTGTAGTGCTCGTGACAACTCATAAGAAATCCCCAAGATCAATTTCATAAGATGCAACAAGAATGCAAATTCAAAATCCTCTATAACATACAAAATGCAACCTGCATCAATTCTTGTAGCATCATTTTTCGGCTCGTCTTCAATAATTTTCATCAAGGAAATTATTGGAAAAATAATAATGTGATAACACTTGTAACCATACCAAAATGGGAAATCTAACGAGTGTCTCTAGGTCGCTAAAGTAATAAAATGACCAAAATTAAGGTTGTCTCTTGATTTAAACCTTTTCGATTACTAATTAAATTGGAAAGTTTTGAGAAAAATAGTTGAGTTTAGGTATTTTTAAACCTAAATACAAGAATGGACCAATTAGGGAATTTTGTAGAATTTTTAATAAAAATTGAATTAAGTAATTATTGAAAAACATTTACAAAAAAAAAAAAAAAAAAAGAAGGCTGCCGAAAATTGGCCAAAGAATTTGAGGATAAGAAGCAAAATTTGATATCTTGATATTTTGCAAATTTTTGATTATTATATAATATAATTAAAAAGCATGAATAGTAATCTTATATTTAGGAAACAGATCCTATCTAGGGAACCAGGAATAGGAATTCCAAAGTCAAGGTAAAATATTGATCAGTGAGCTTTTTACCTTCAGTGACCTCTTCCTAAGTCAATTCCGAGACCCAGAAAGCACATTGTAGCACATTGTCCTAATAAGATTAAATAGGGAAAATCTTTCTACCACATTTTAAAATAAGGAAATAAATTATAACTCAACATCTAGGGATGAGTTTATAATTATAAAAATACATTTGGAATCGTGAATTATTATCTAGAGCTTGATGATTCCGAACCGATTTACACCGGACGCGCACGGACACGTTTTTTCGAGAAACTTCAGACGGGACAAACTTGAACCCCGTCTAAAGTCAAAATTCAAGTTATAATAGATATTATTGATGAGAAAGAGAAGTGTCTTCAAAGTTCTAAATCTAGAATTTTGAGATTTCTCCGGAATTACGCGAATCTCAAATAGCTAAAAAGGTGATGATTTATGTCAATAAAACATTCAACAATAGACCCGCGTTTTTTGTTTAAATACATATGTCAATGATATGTTCTTTTTGCTTTGTGCTTATGTTTGTCGGCATAATGATCGTTCGTTTGTATGCTTATGATATACTTGTGGTATTAGCTCTAGAAATATCTCGTTGTACGTATATTGTATTGTTTGGGTATGAAAGTTACTTGAATTCGAGATTCAATATGGTGAATTGAATCTCGCCGTGCCAGATTTTCTACAATTATCACGGATTCCGGAGGCGTCACGCCCGGAGATCCATTCCTCCGCGCACGAACCCTCAAATAACCCATTCCCACCGACTACGGAAGAGATTCCATCGAAGAAGAGGTAGATTCCTACAACGCACAACCGGATGAGCTTTGAAAACCATGCGAACCTATTATACCCCTGGAGTGATCACTATGAACGGTTCCTTTGGATCCAAACCACGAGTGTACGAGACCCTACAACTCCTAGTCACTATTACGGTGAGCCGTAACCCTCCTATCACCCCCGATTTAACCCGATTCTCCTAATCTCAACCCGAACGACCTGAGATTGAGGACCAAGCTGATCCGTGAAGCCCTACCCATTCCTCGCCTGATGATAACTTTGATCACTACGACCAACTTTTGAAGATGAGGTAGCTGAACCACGTTAGTCATTTTGTTGGAAAACTTTCTCATTAAAGCTACGGAATCTCACTAGCACCACCCAAGGAAAATATCTTGTGTTTTTAACCCTAATCTCAAACTACCAAGCCAATAATAGGACATTCACCCGTTAGGACCACATTGTACTTCTTTCCCTATACCCGCTTTTCTGAACTATTAGATGACGGACTTCTTAAGTGTTAGCATACACCTTCGCTACTGAAGAGCTTGGTTCGCCTTTACATGTAGAGGAAGAACGTTGGTACAAGGAAGCCGGATTGTAGAAACTAGGGAGTTTAGTTTGTATCTCCAAGTTTTATTAGTATTAGTATTAGATCGACGATATGTATAAACTTTATGAATGAATATATGTGAATATATGTTTGGTGTGCAAATTGTTTTGTCACTTTTAATATTTATATATTCTTTCATAATTGTTTAAAGGAAAAAGAATTTAAAACATGGCCAACTTGAGAGGTGCTGGTGCACCAAGAGGAAGAGGCCGAGGCCGTGGTCGAGGCCGAGGTGGGGAAGAGCGATGACCTCGGGATGAACGAAACGATGAAATCGAATCAACCCGGACGTGAAGAAATTGAAGAAATCGTAGAACTCGCAAGAACAAAGAGTTCGATTGATGCTTTCCGGCAAGACAAAACCAACAAGACCAGGAGGCACAAAGGCAATTAGACGCACGACAACACGAGGATGAACGAGAAAATGAAGATAATAACAATGATGACGGCCGAAGGGTATGATGACAATGAAGATGATGAAAATTATGAAGAGCACGAAGGGTCCGAGAGATCCCAATCACAACCCATGAACAAATAGAAGAACTACGGAAAATTGGGTAAAACCGGCCCGAAAGTTGAAACCACCCGGTTTCCGAGAAAGAAGTGAAGGCGAGGATTGGCTTTTGAGTCTTGAGAAGATTTTTGAAGTCATGGAGTGCCCTGAAATCGGATGGCCCAAGCAATATACCGAACTGAGGGAGATGCCCGGGTGGTGGAAAAGTGTTTCCACAACCCCGCTTGATCACATTACTTGGGAAATGTTCCTTGAACAATTCAACGAAGTACTTTCCTCCATCAACGGGAATTAAAGAGGAAGAATTCTGCAGATCAAGCAAGGAGAATTTGAAGAGTCATTTGACGACTACTTCGCCCGTTTTACCAACTCCGTCAAGGTATTCATCATACCTAAAAGTCTACAAGAATGAGAGCCGGAAGGCTAACCGACTATTAACCGGATTGAAGTACGATATAAAGGTAAGGTTAGTATCTCGGCAATTTCAAGAATGGCCCAATCCGCGTAATGACGGAGCGCAACTTAAAGGAATTGCGTAAGACTCGAGGCCGGGGAAAGGTAACAACGTTCAAACCGCGGAGGTTCCTCAAGAGGAAAACGCCTTGGAATGACAACCGAAGCGGGAACAAAAGCCCTACCAACAAAATAGTTTCAAACGGACGGGATCCCGCACGTGTCGAAATGTAAGAAGTACCGTCATCCAGGGAGCCAACCGTGATGGGAAACAAGTGCTTCGGATGTCGGAAGCTCCGGACACATTAGCCGGGATTGCCCCGAGAGGACCGCGGCGAGACCTCGGAACGCCCGGATCTTTGCATTGACAAACACGAGAGGCCGAGAGTCCCCCGGCCGATGGTTCAAGGTACCATCTATCTCAATGGAAATCTATTGGAAGCATTGTATGACTCGGGTGCTAGTCACTCGTTTATTTCCTATGATTGTGCGAGTCGTTTAGGATTGCATGCCCGTAGATTACCATTTGATCTTGTTGTAGCTACACCGTTGGGTTGGTATTTCACCGCGACAATTCTTTCAACTATTTTGCTCATATTGATTTATTTGAAGAATTTCCTTCCGCTTGCATGAACCCCCCACAATGATAGCCATCTTTTGAAACATGTCAAAAAATTCTTGAATCTTTTTGTGATGTTTTGCAACATTCACAAGTGCCAATTGTAACTGATGAGCAAAACAATGAATGTAGAATGCAGATGTGTTGTCTGCCAAAATCAAACTCTTAAGCCCTTTGAATTCACCTCGCATATTACTAACACCATCATAGCCTTGACCGCGACATTTAGACAAACTTAAACCAAGTTTAGAAAATAGCTTATCAATTGCTGCTTTTAGTGATTGTGCAGTAGTATCTGAAACATGATTTATGTCAATAAAACATTCAACAATAGACCCTTTTTTGTTTACATACCGAAGTACAACTACCATTTGTTCTTTAATTGCAACATCACGAGCTTTATATGCTCTTAATAATATTTAATTTCTTGTTCTTTTTAGACCCGTCGGCAACCAAAGGGGTCCAACTTATGTGGCATGTACGTCATGAAACACATATATGATATTATCATGCAAGGAAGGACTAAATTCATTGCAAAGGTAAATGTATTTGATGTTACATATTATGGCTGAATTCAGTTTCTGACTTAATGTTACGTATGAAATATGCACGCAAGTTAGTTCAGTTTCTGTTTTTTGATGTTATAGAGGTTTGCCTGTGTTGATCCTTTTCTGTTGATGAAGTAGAGCACATACACAATGTGTTTTGTGAATATCTGTATGACCTCTTAAAGTTAGAAAAATAATTAATGTCCTAAATTCATTTGTAAATATATGTTGTAGCAACAATAATCTTCTGTAAATGAACAATTGCACAATTTGTGTAATTCAATAATAAATTTATTTATTTTTTCGAACAATTTTCTTGTGTCTATTTTGGGATTCTGAATGTATTGGATAGTGGATAAAGCTATTTAGTGCTTGTACCTTGAGGACAGGATGTTGTAAACTAGCAGTAAAAGTCTCTGAAAAGTCTTCGCGACTTTTAGGACCGCATATTTTTTCAAGGTCCGGTCCTAAAAGCCTTCGTTTAATTGTAAAAAATATGGTGAGACTTTTAGGACCGTATATTTGTTAAAATTTTGGTCTTAAAAGTCTTCGTTTAATTCTAAAAATATGGCAAGACTTTTAGGACCGTATATTTGTTAAAAGTCCGGTCCTAATAGTCTTCATTTTTTTAAAAAATATTGTGAGACTTTTAGGATCGTATATTTGTTAAACGTCTGATCTTAAAAGTCTTCGTTTAATTCTAAAAATATGTCGAGACTTTTTGGACCATATATTCCTTAAAAGTTCGGTCCTAAAAGTCTTCGTTTAATTATAAAAAAATATGGTGACTTTTAAGACCGTGTATTTGTTAAATGTCCGATCTTAAAATTCTTCGTTTAACTCTAAAAATATGGCGAGCTTTTAGGACCGTGTATTTGTTAAAAGTCCAGTCCTAAAAGTATTCGTTTAATTTTTTAAAAAATATGGTGACCCATTTGTTAGACAATTCATTAGGGTTCAAGAACACCGCGGTTTGCTCAAGCTAGGACGCTCCTTGTCGTCATTTTTACCTTTCCAGATTTTGAGCAGCATTATCGGTCTCCATTTTCTTTGTCTTTTTTTCGGAAAAAAAGGAAGATACTGAAAAGGACACTGAAATTATTCAAATGTAGGCGAGGTAAAATCGACGACAACGACGGTCCAACCTTGAGAAGAATTGTCACTGTGTTTGTATTTGTTTGAATAAGGTAAATGATGTTTTTTTTGGTATGGTCTTAATGTTGTATTATGCGAATTTGTAGTGTTGATCACACACGAGGACGATGTTTTGTTTGTTTCCTTTTTGTCGGAAAAAATTGAAGATAATGAAAATGACATAAATGCGAGAAGATGGGGAACTACAAATTTTATTTATTATATTTTTTATCTTTGCCCGGTGAGGGGCAAGCGAGTGTACATACAAAAAAAACATAAAAACATTAATCCTCTCCATCGTTGTCGGAGGGGGAGGAGGGGTCAGAGATGTCGTCATCAGAAGGATGGTACTCGACGTCATGGTTGTCGAGTAGCAAGTTCATCTTGTTGTTGACAGCATGATAAAGCTAAAAAAGTTGGCCCAAGAGTCGGTCAATATGATCGACGCGGGCCAGAAGGTGCTGCATCATCTGGTAGAATGAAGGATTCAGAGGCAGCTGAGGAGGGCGAGGAGGTCCAGGAGGAGGAAAATGAGGACGTGGTGGAGCAGCCATTACGGTGGAGGCTAGGTGGTGGAGGAGGTCGTGGAGGTTGTAGAAGTGATGGAGAAGAATGTGAAGAAAGTAAAGTAACAACGGGTTTAAATAGAGAACCCATCCTGAAGAATATGAAACGTCGGAAAATTTAACGAGGAGGCGCATAGTTCCTCATAATACGAGGAGACGCATAGTTGGGAAGTTTATCTGGAAGCCGAAGAGACTCTGAATCATTCATTTGAATAGAGTGTAAAGATACGACTCTGCTATCTGAGTAATTTGAAAAGAATGAACTTTTAATACCGAATATTGTAAAAGATCCGTTCTTAAAAGTAATATTTTTTAAGAAAAAATTCTTACTTTTAAAAAAATGGAATTGAAAAATAAATAAATAAATTTTAGGACCAGATACAAGATAAAAGGTCAGTCTTAAAAGTAATTGATTTGATTAAAAAATAAATAATATACTTTTAAGACTGAATATATGTTAATAGGACGGTGTTAAAAGTAATTGAATTGAAAAATAAATATTAGACTTTTAGGACCGGATATATTATAAAAGGTAGATCTTAAAAGTAATTGAATTGAAAAAATAAATAACAGACTTTTAGGACCAGATATTTGTAAAATACGCTCTTACAGTAGAAACAATAAATTCATTTATGACAATTGAATCCCAATTCATTCTCATCATCAATTGCGTATCTCTCCTGCTCTCTGCCCTTATTAACTCCTTACACTACCTCTCTGTCCTTATTAACTCCTCACTACCTCATAACTCCACACTATCTAGCTCTCTGCCCCAACTGCTCAAACCATGGTTAGATACAAGATAATCGCTCATAGGGGTACTCCTGAAGCTCGTGCCTTTGGTAGATTGTTATATGGGGCGCCTCAAGCGAGAGTGCATTCTATTGCTGCGCCCCCTCTCCAACCTCCTGGCCCCAGCGCGCCTATCGCTGACCCCTCTCCTCTTTCCTCTAATGATGCATTGCGGCTGATGCGAATAACATAGGAACTTTCTGATCTTCGGCGCGAAGTTAATGCTGCTCACACTGATATCGCTAAGGCATTGGAGGATAATAAGCTTTAGGATGTTTAGTCAGATTCTTGTCGTTGATAATGTTCATTTTGTTTTTTTTTCCTTGTGTATGTGCATTTTCTCCAGTAATGTATGAAGCATTAAGAACTAAGCTTGTGTCTTTTTTTGTTCATTTTCTCTAGTAATTAAAGAAGCTTATTCTCCAGTTTTCCTTTATTTTATTCATTCAGTTGCTGCTGCGCTCGCCAAAGCCAATCCTCTTTTTATTGGTTTGGTTAATAAATGGGGACCTTTAGGACCAGATACTTTATTTGACTTTTAGGACCGAATGTTTTATAAAACTCCGATCTTAAAATGAAATGAATAGTAAAAATTTAGGAATGGAGTCTTATAAACCTCCGGTCTTAAAAATTAAATTAATAAAATTATATCTTTAAGATTGGATACTTTATAATTAACCGGTCTTAATAAAATCCAAAATACTAAAACATGTCCCTGTCGCGCAGAAAATTAAATTTCCCTCTCTGAACTTCTCTTGTCACGCCGAAAGTGATTACTCAGGTTCTGTCTCCAGTGTTTGTGTGTTGCTTCGTCACTGCTTCGCGTTGCTCTCTCGACAATCACTTTCTGGTTCCTTAGCTAAACGTCTATAGACCAAGCTGTAAGAGGTGTTTTGGTTATATAACTTTATGATTTTCCTGCTTATCGTTCTAGGATTTTCATGGGTTGAACAAAATCGATGAAATGTTCTTGTGGGTTCCTTTGTTGTTAATGAATATTGTATTTTGAAGATTATATTTGCACTTTAGACCTACCCAACTAACCAACAAGTGTTTTTAGGTTACTCTTGTTGTCTGCAACATCAACGTTCGTGGCCGGAGAAGAAAGACTCAGCAAACACATTTGAATTTATATGCTACAGGTGAGTCCACAAGGCCTTAATGCGATGCATTTAATTTCCTCGTCATGCATTTATTTTGCTTCTTGGATTCACAGTGATACATTTATGACCAAAAGTGATTCTTCGTTATGCATTTAATGTGCAAGTTTCTCCGTAAAAAAAAAAGAAAAAGAAAAATACATAACCGACATTGAGCATATATATGCATTTGGAGTTTGCTTATTTTATATGCAAGTTTAAAAAAATCAGATTATGTATGTTAAATCTTTCCGTCTATAGGAATTCTACTATGGATCACAGTTGGATAAATGTTTTACAGACGAGTGTTGAATATCAGAATGTGGTGAAAGAATTTATAGAATTTGCTAAACAAAATGCCCATAATGATAGTGGGAAGTTTTATTGCCCTTGTGTACAATGTTTGAATGAGAGGCGACTAAGTCCTGAAGTTATACGCACTCATTTAATTTGTGAAGGATTTTGTAAGACTTATACAATATGGGTTTGGCATGGTGAAAAAATGCCAAGTGGGTCTCAAAATGGGGAAGTGGCCTTTGATGATAATGACACGGATATGGATGATCGCATATAGGACATTATTCGTGATGTAGGAGAAGAGGCTTTTGATCAATCACATGCATATGGTAATATGTGCAGTGATGCAGAGACCCCGCTACAAGGGCGGAGCCAAGATTTGATATTAGGGGGCGAAAATTATAGAATAGAATCCAATGGAGTCGGTATTTGAAATTGGGGCGAAAATTACAGAATTTGACCCAAAATTTTAAGAAATTATGTTTTAGCCTCATAAATGTTTCAATATTTTCATTGAGGTCCCTCCATGAGACTTTTTAATAGGGACTAAACTAAAAATATTGAAATGTTTATGAGGCTAAAACATAATTTCCTAAAATTCTTGGTCAAATCTTTGTAATTTTAGAAGCGGGGCCACCCCTAGCCCCCAAAATCCGACACTGCCCCGCTATACCCTGGGTGTAAAAATATCAATTGTTGAACGCTGTATTGAAATTGGTAAGCTTGAAGGCACCTCATGGATGGAGCGACAAGAGTTTTTCTGAAATGCTTGAGGCTTTTAAGGACATGCTTCCGAATGATAATGTGTTGCCACATCGATACTACGATGCTAAGAAAATACTTTGTCCACTGGGGATGAAGTATAAAAAGATCCATGGATGCCCGAATTATTGCATATTGTATAGAAAAGAGTTTGAAGAGAAGTAGAATTATCCGATATGTGAAACCCCAAGGTACAAGTCAAATAAAGGGCCTGCAAAAGTGTTGTGGTATCTTCCAATCATACCAAGGTTCAAGCGGTTGTTTGCTAATGAAAATGATGCAAAAAATTTGAGGTGGTATGTAGATGAGAGGATTTCTGATGGAAAGCTTCGACATCCGGCCGATTCTTCTCAATGGAAGAAAATCGATCAATTATTTCCAAGCTTTGGTGAAGAACCTAGGAACCTTAGGCTTGCCCTTAGCACGGATGGCATGAATCCCTATGGAAGCCTTAGCAGCATACATAGTTCATGGCCTGTACTCCTGATTATTTACAACTTACCTCCTATGTTATGCATGAAACTAAAGTACATCATGCTGTATATGTTGATTTCGGCACCAAAACAACCCGGAAATGACATTGATGTTTACCTTGAGCCCTTGATCGAAGACTTGAATGAGTTTGTGGGAAAAAGGTGTCAATGTTTTTGACTATTTCAAGAAGGAGATCTTTAAAATGCGAGCCCTGATGTTTTGTACTATAAACGACTTCCCAGCATATGGGAACTTGTCAGGGTATAGTGTAAAAGGCCATAAAGCATGGCCGGTTTGTGAAGAAGGCACATGCTACCATCAACTTCAACATGGAAGAAAGACGGTTTATCTTGGCCATAGGATATTTCTTAGACGGGGCCACCCATATTGTCGATTAAAGAAATCATTTTTTGGTGGCCAAGAGTATGAAGATGCTCCAGTGACATTGACTAGGGAGCAAGTTTATGAAAAGGTGAAAAATATCAGTGTCATCTTTGGTAAGACTGCAAAGAGTAGAAAAGAAACAAATATATGGAAAAAGAGATCTGTATTCTTCGATATTCCATATTGGCGCAATCTTGATGTGAGACACTGTATTGATGTCATGCATATGGAGAAAAACGTATGTGATAGTATTGTTGGCACGCTTCTCAACATACAAGGTAATTCCAAGGATGGTGTGAAGGAAAGATTAGATTTGCAAGCAATGAGAATATGCAAAGACTTACATCCAAGGCCATATGGAAAGAGAACTTATTGTCCCCGGCTTCTCATACTTTGTCTAAGGATGAGAAAC
The DNA here is from genome assembly GCA_019022615.1 of Acacia melanoxylon. Lineage (NCBI taxonomy): Eukaryota > Viridiplantae > Streptophyta > Magnoliopsida > Fabales > Fabaceae > Acacia > Acacia melanoxylon. The sequence continues at coordinate 3,460,256 of JAFJYJ010000030.1, read as the reverse complement.
AAAGTTTTTGTGAGTGTTTACATGGCACAAAAGTTCCCTCGGAGTATTCTTCAAATTTTAAGAGGTTTGTATCGATGAAGGACTTGAAATTAGTAGGCCAAAAGTCTCATGATTGTCATGTCTTGATGTAACAGCTACTCCCAGTAGCTATTCGAGGCATCACCGAATATGATCTTCAACACATTTTGACTAGACTTTGTTTCTTCTTCAATGTAGTTTGTAGTAAAGTTTTCGAGATTGAAAAGTTGGATGAATTGGAGAATGAATGATATCTTATCTTGTGCCAGCTTGAGAAGCTTTGTGTTCCTACATTTTTTGACATCATGGTTCATCTAATTGTTCATCTAGTGAATGAGATAATTTTTTGCGGCCCTACCCATTTACGGTGGATGTACCCAATTGAAAGATCTATGAAATTCCTCAAAGGGTATGTGAAGAATGCATACCGGCCAAAAGCATCAACTGTTCATAAATATGTTTCTAAAGAAGCCATGAAATTTTATCAAAATAATTTGGCCAAAGTAAGACATATTAGGCTTCCTAAACGTCAGCATGCTAAAGGGGGTAGACGAAGGGCTTCAGTAAAGAGTGTGGATCCTGATGAATTGTCACAAGTCCACTTATACATCTTGAATAATGTTGATGAAGTTCAAGCCAGCATAGCTGCACATAAAGAAGCTGTTAGGAAAGAAAATCATCGAATGACTAAACAAAGGTTGATTAGGGAGCATAACAGAACTTTTGCAAACTGGTTCAAACAAAAGGTCGAAGGAGATGAATGTGTTTCTAATACAATCAAATGGTTAGCACGTGGTCTTGAAGTTGATGTCATAAGTTGGAATTCATATGTGATCAATGGTTATACATTTTACATGAAGTCCATAGATGATAGGAGCACCGTCCAGAACAGTGGTGTTATGTTAGAGGTTGAATCTATGCACTTCTCCAGGTTGAAAGACAAGAGGCCTAAATTGGCAAAATGCCATATTATGGGGTTATTGAAGAGATTTGGGAGGTGGACTGTTAAAATTAGATTTCCCATTTTAAAATGCAAGTGGGTTAATGTCAATAATGATGTTGATCGATCGGCTAGGATTTACATTAGTCGATGTCAATAGTAGAAGTTTTGGAGATGAACCTTTTATTATGGCAGACCAGGCGAAACAAGTGTTCTATATCACCGATCAAGAAAATAAAATGTGGTCTGTAGCTCTCCAAGGAAAAATGGTCATTGATATTGATGAGGAAGTTCATTCAAATTATGGTCTTACTGAGAGTACTCCTTTTTCAAGGGGTCTACCAGACATGAACGAAGAAGATGAAGCGGATAATGAACCCGGCATAAGAAATGATCATTAAGAAGGGATATGGGAGGATATCCCTTTATAAAAGAGTCAATTCATAAGGTAATATTCATATGCAGAATTCTTTGAAAACTTTAAGGTTTTAACTACATTTCTTCTATGTTCTTAAACAATGTCACTGACTATGAAGTTTGTTCTTGTTTTATTTTTGTGGCAGGATCCAATCGAAAGGGGCATGTTATAAAAGAGGATGTTATGTTGTTGGATAGGAATCAGATGCAGGCATCGTGAATATTATATTGGGCATGTATGTTGATTTACGTGTTGTATTTGTAACTCATTGTATTTGTAAGTTATCTTATTGTATATATTCATTTAGGTGTTGTACTGTCATATTATAATCATTAATTAAGAGGCCACATAACTCATGGTGAATAATATTTATATTCTTTTCCCAATTCAATTTATTCATAATGGATTGTTCATAGCTTGTAGCTTAAAGTATCGACTTTTATGTGCTGGATTGGGTGGTGGATTTGTGTATATATATGATCAGGAAGAACAAAACAGAGAAAAAATTCTGGGAAATTTAGATTGGAAATAAATACTCCGGTCTTAAAAGTTCAAATTTTAAGATCGGATGTATTGATATGTCCAGTCTTAAAGGTCGATACATTAAGACAGGTGTACATATTAGGCCGGTCTTAAAAGTTGGTCTTTTAAGACCAGTGTATTTATTTATACGTCTGTCTAAAAGTTGATTTTAAAGACCGGATGTATTAATTATCCAGTCTTGAAAGTCAGTCTTTTAAGACTGGTATAAATAGTCGTATGGTCTTAGAAGTCGCTAATTTTTAGACCGGATTTATTTTTGTCCGGTCTTAAAATTCATAACGTTTTAGAGCGGCCTATTTTTTTGTCTGAAATGAAATTTTAATGGTACGTGCATCTTCAACAAGTTGGCAGTTAAATGTGTGTGTGTGTGTAACCAACGACAGGTGGGTACAGTGGAAAGCTGAAAGTGAAAGGTAGAAGTGGAAACATTGCATCTATGTTAGCAAAAGAAAAATCAAACATGTTAGAATCATTGGATCTGTTATAGTCTTTGTGTTTGAATTTTGTTTAGCAAAACAAATTTTTGGTTGGGACAATTATATATATATTTATTTACACACAATTTTTGGTTGTTTATCAACATTTGAGATTACTAAACCGCGTGTGTTGAAGTATTATGGATAATGATAAAATAAAAGTTGAATAAATTTAATTACAAAAAATATAAATAAATTAGACTAAACAGATTGACTAGCCTAAAGCAAATAAAAAGGAAAAAAAAGCCTAGTGACACAACCTACAATATAAACAAAACAACCCAAAAAAAAAAAAAAAAGAAAGAAGGGAGAATGACATTAAAGATGCTTAATTTAAGGAAATTTCATTTTAAGTTATAAGGGATGGCTTTATTGAAATTAAAATTTAAAGTAATTAATTTGCCCATATTTATATAAATTATATTCATTTGTCATTTAAAAAAAAAAAAAAAAAACAAAATTGTCTCCTCTCCACAAGTCCACATTTATCTCTCCAAAGTGTCTTCTGGATTGGAACATGACTCGACCCCAACTTATCCTGAGATTTCCAAAAAGTTTAATAACCATTTATCTACGTTTTGATTTTTATGTGACAAAATTATATGTGTAATTATATATCTATATAGATCAAATTACCTTTAGTATGAACCCAAAGTATAACCAAGTCACTTTGGACTTGAACCTAATCTTTGTTAGGCCGGGAACATTAAGATTAAAGCCCTTCCAACAAGTATGCCTTACAGAATTCAAACTAATGTTCTTCCCGTAAGACCGTTGATCAGACCATTAAGAGTTAAAAACTTCCATTTATCATTTTAGTATGATTTTTTTCATTAAAACGATTTTACTAATTTTCCAAACGCTTTTAAGTTTTTACGATTTTAAACTAATGTTTTTCATTCTCCTTCCGTTTTCAGGTAAAATCTACGTTTTCACAACCATGATCATGACTATCTCAACCAACAACTTATTAGTATATAGATCTAATTACTTTGGCACATAAACCTTCTATATATTTATATAGAACACAAATATCATTTGTATCCTCGGTACTAAAAACCATATCAATTATAGAAGTCAACTTTGCAGTTCAAGTGTCAATAGCCTAATCTTGGTTTAACTAAGGTGAACTCAATCATGATCAAAAGAATATAACTTAATTAAAATATGAAAATACTTATATATAACACTAAAACTAATAATATTTTAATAAAAACACATTAGTTCACAAGTAAATAAAACTTTCATATATGAACTACACATAATTTAATAAAGTAGAGTTACTAAAATATAAATATGAGAAACCACAAATTTTTATAGTCAAAACAATGTCATTTCATACTTACAAATGGGGGGGAAAAAAAATCCAACTCGGCCAACATCGTCCAATATAATAATTTTTTTTCTTAAAAAAATCAAATCATAAAATAGCCCTCCAAGTCCACCTATAAATTTAAATAATTGAATATTAGGCTATTGTGAATATGCATTGAATGAGTTTGCATGAGGAAACATGAGCTAATGACGCCGTACCCAAAGGGCATGGCTATGTATAAATAATTGTGTTTGATTGTTGTAGCTAGGGGTGTGCATGATGCCCACCGTCCTGTCCGTCCGCCTACGCCCAACTAAAAATCGCTACGCCCACCTAAGAAAAAAAAAGCTAAAAAAAATTGGACAACCCAGAGGCATTTTTTTGCGGCGGGGCTAGGCACCGGGGGGATATCTTTGCCTGCCCATTTGGCGCTTGCCAGAGTAGTGTATATAATATTTTTTATTTTTTCAATAGAATAATTTTTTTTTATAAAATAGTATTATATATTTTTTACAAATTATATAACTTATAATATAAAAAATATCCTAAATTCCTCATTTCTTCAACTCTTCCCTTTTCCCCACTCGATCGGATGCCCTAGCGAGACGCAGTAGAAGCCGCGACGCAAGCCTATCTCTCCGGTCTCCTCCTCAATCTCAACGACATATGATTGTCTTTTTCATTTTAAAACTTAAGTTGTAAACTTATATCTAAATATTCCGGTGTAAAATTATGGATTTCATTTGAAGTTTGCAATATTGTTTATTAGGTATGACTAAATCTATTTTTTCACATAGGGTGTCACACAAGGTTACGGGGTATCGCCACTCAGGCGAGGATGGGCCGCCGGCCCGAATAATTATTGCCCGCCCACAAATTTTAGAGAACTACATCGGGCGGGGGGGCCGGCACTTTCGCATTTCTACGCGATGATCTCTTGGGCAGGGCATCGGGCAAGGGTCTCGCCCTGTGATGCCCGGCCCATGAACACCCCTAGTTGTAGCAATTTAGAAACATTCATTTATGGGACTTCAAACAATTAGACCTCTTTCTTTGAATCCCACTTGCTTCTCTCTAATTGGTATGAACCGATATAGTTTATTCATGTGGAGCTATCAATCATGCATGTATTTTACTTTGAAAATTTGTTGCCATTCTCTGTTTTTTTTTTTTTTTTTAAAAAAAAGAAAGAATTCTCGTATTTTGTCACCCATGTTTGGGGCTATGGGTTGGAGTCTCAATACTGTGTTTTGGAAAAGAGTGTCACTTTTGTCATAACATAGGTATGAAACTACTCCAACATAGCGGCAAATACACACTCACTATTCGTGTAAAGGTTTAAAATTTGAAAATTGATAGGGTTAAGATTCTGTCTTGCCCAGAAAGTTTTTGCGTCAGAACTATAGGTATCCATAAGGCTTTTCATATCAACATTGCCTATTGCTTCGTGTGTATAAAAAGAGAGCAAAGTCATCATAACTGTGAAAATTTAATGTTGGCTATTAACATTTTTAACAGTCAAGGGCGAGGTGATATTACTTTTTCTTTTTGACACTTACAACTAATATTGATAATAATAAAAATTCCAAATACTCACAATTAACAACTCCTATAAAAACTTTTGGAGGCTAAATTTGACCTTAGCCCAAAGTTATAATACTGCATCTGATCTTAAACGTAGGAGTTACTTAGGAGGTTTGCTATGGTCTAAAATGTAAAACATCAAATTTACTTTGTCTTCAAATTTATAATTTTCTCCTAAATTATCCTTATTGATTATGCATATTAAGAGGTCAAAAGGATAGTTTATGATCTAAATGACTGGATGACGGTATTTTTAGAGAAACCAACATATATTTTTTATAAATAAATAACTTAACTAATTTATTAATTTCTATGAATTAAACATCTAACTATTATATTTAGGATAGAAGAGGGAGAGTCGTGTGCAAATGACTTGGTAAATATTGTTTTTCTTTATGTATTTAATAAATCATCAAAAGCTTTACCGTAAAGATCCAAGACAACATGTGAGGTCTATTCTCCATCTATAGATAATTTGACTTTAAAAAATTTGTCACCTTCTTCAGCCGCTTGAGGTTAAACATGATTACAAAAAGGAATCATGATGCTTACAAATAGCAAATTGCATTTTATTAATTTAAAATTATATAAAAAGCCCACGTGTAAAGATGAAAGTAATTAAATGATTCTTTTTCTTAGAGGGAATGGATTTGTTTCACTCCTCAGAATGTTTTTTGCAAGTCTTTTACAAAGTTTTGCTCAATTCCTTCTGGTTATTCCGTGCATAAATCCACATTTTTTACTCAACAATGATGCCTACGGCCCAAATATATAAAATTTGAGAAATTGTATCCAAGACAAAATTGGCTTTAATCCTAAATGGAGTCAGAATATAGGGACAATCAAGTTTTGTTTTTAATTAAAACCATGAGAAGTTGGAAAAAAAAAAAACCATGAGAAGGAAAAAAGAAAAAATAAAACGCCACAAGTCAATATACTAGCTAATTTGATGGACTAACATACCTTGGGAGTAAGTGGTAAGGGACTTGCTCTCCCACCACCATGTTCTCGGTTCGAGGCGTGAGAATGAAAAAAAGAGTGTTGGGAGCTCTTCCCCCACGACCGAGGGCCCAACACGAACGAAATCCGGATTAATCAGAACCGAAGGTTCCGGTGTTTCGGGCGGGATTCAAAAAAAAGCTAATTTGATGGTAAAACAAAATACCAGCTAATTTTATACAGATCTCTCCATTAGAGGTTGATGTATAATTATGTGGCCAAATAAAACTCTCTCTGGCAATATAAATAACTAAATTGTGTAGATAAAAATGAATTAAAATTGGTTAAATACAATAAATAGGTACATAAATAACATACATACATACAGACGTTAAATACAATAAATGGACACACACACGCGCACCCATCCATGCATGCATATATATATATATAAAAATCTTATCTATGAAAAAAAAAGTGTGTCCGTGTCTGTGAATGAAAGGAAGAAAGTAAAAAGGGAGGCACATGAGAGATAAATGATGTCATGATATAATATGTAATTAAGGGGTATAGATTGAAAAAAATAATTAGTTAAAATTTCAGACATCTTGCAAGGGTATCTCATTCATAGGACCAGAACTTCCCAAACGTTTGTGAGTACAATATCTAGTGAATTTTATTCGGGTCACGATTTAATAAACCGACGACCCACAAAACTTAAAAGGGTCCCCCCACACAATTAACCAGCAATACGACACTATCCAAAATAATAAAAAAGCTGTATAAAAAAAATAAATAAAAAAAATAAAATAAAAAAAGCCTGGATGGATGTCACAGGTTCTAATTCTAGCATTTGTAGCTTGCACTAACATTAGAGAGTTTGTTTGGATTAGTGTTAGAAAAGTAAGTTCATGGAAACCAAAACAAATCTTTCTTACATGCTTACCTCAAACCTCGTACATCATAAATCATATTAGAAAAAAAAACTTTTACTGTCAATTTAAATGTGCATGGAGTGTTTCAGACCAAATGGCTCACAAGAAGAAAAGCCCAAGAAAGGCTGTGACAAATAGAAAATCCAGAACCAAAGTTTCCCATTTTCCAAAGAGTACAGAAAATGCATACTAAAGAGTCCACACAAGTCTTCCAGCACCTATTACCTTCTAACAGGGAACAAAACAAAACAAGAGAAAACTTTCATAAACAATACAAAGGAAGGAGGGAGACAGAGGCCTTGATCAAGAGTTGCAATTATTTATTAAGTTCTTCTCATAGTAAGTCACTACTTGCAACATAATCTTTGGATTCCAAGTCGCTAGCTGTGTGTGTTTTACCTTCTAGAAAAAATGGAGGCGAGGCCCACCCTCCATCCATACAACATAGAAAGGCTGTGCCTTTGTGGAAGAAGAGAAGCCAGGCCTGTACGTGAGCTGAGGGTAAAACTGATCTGCTTGGCACTTGCCTCTGAGGACCTGAATTTATTTACGCATGTTACAGGAAATCAATAAATAAGCACTAGTTGATGCTTGACATGTAAAAGATATAAATTAACAAGCACCAGAGTATATAGAAAAGACCAACTTTGAATTTGGTTCAAATTAAACAGAATTTTCTAAGGATCCGTTTAGTTTACACTTTACAGAGTGTAAACTGAAAGCAAGAAGTGGACTGGTATAACTGGAAAAGGTGTTTGAAGTTGGAACAGGAAAAATTGCTTGGTTAGTGTAAGAGATAAAAAAACTAATATGAATTCCCAAAATCCCATTCCTATAAAAAATAATAAAATCCTAAAATAAATGTAAATAGTCAACATTGATAGATTGTTCTTTTATGAAATGAATGCAACAAAACCTGATATAAAATAAAACTTTCTATATCTAAAAAATAAAAGAAAACTCACAAGACTCTCCGGAATACCATTATATGGCCTCACCTCAATTAAACTTTTACGGACCTATCCTTTTCGTAATAGATTTTGATCTTGTGATGCGGGTAATTGGAGCAAATGAGGATGTAAAACTTTAGTGAGATTGCTGACAAAACTATCAATGTGATGTTCAACCCTTTACCAAAAATAATAGTGGTTGCTGAGGACAAAAATGAGACTTGCCAACATTGTACAGAGTTATTAGCTTGCTGTTTGATCAGTCACGTTTTCATCTTTCACCATCCCCCTTCATATTACAACCAGCATTCTCTACCTTGACTTTTATCCCAAGGCATCACACTAAACATTTAATGGCATTTTCATCAAAGGAATAATCCTCACATTGGCAATACAATCAGCGATCTTGCTTAAGTTCAACATGGCCATTCAAGCCAACTTGAATAACTAGATAGGAATCTGTTATGAGAAGATAAGTCCATGGACGTCTGGATCAATGAGGCTATGTGTTGGGGGTTTAATTTGGTTCTAAATATAAGACCTCAATCCACTTTGTCTCTCAAATTCATATTTTTTCCCCAAAGTATCCCTAGTGATTGCACACATTAAGGGGTTTCATCCAAGGATAGTCATAATGAAAGATGGTATTTTGTCCTAGTACCATATTGCATTTACATATTCCCAACTTAAAATGGCAACTAATCAAAATAGGATAAAAAAACTCTTGAAATTGAGAAGGTCAATTTCTGCTATCCAACCAAGGCAACTCAAACACAAATCTATTATCAACATCCTGCCACGTCATTACCCCAACAAAGTCCCTGTTTCACTGTGTTCCTTTCTTGTTCCTCCTTCACAATGGCAATGACTATATTAGAGCATGCAAGCCACAGACATTCAAAAGCCCCAATATCAGAAAAATGCAAGTACCAGCTTTGGTTCAATCTTGGGGTAAGCATTTGGGCAATTTTTCCCAAAAATGCGTTTGCTTTTGATATTGACTTAAACCATAAAATTTGGGCCAAATATCCATAAGAAAATTGAACAAAGGCTTATTCTTGAACTTTTGCATATTTGGTCCAGCCAACACTTGTGGCTTCTACGCTTTCCTATAGCTTTTAAGAAGAAAAAAGATGAAAGGGAGAGTGTATATACAAATTTAATGGGTTAAATCATAAAAACTTGAATTAAGCCTCTTGATTTCTAAGAATCCTGATCCATAGAAAAAGTTGTCCATTTCAATGACTTAGTGAAACAAGCAAAACTGAATGTAAAATATGATGAAAGTGTGCATGCGTGTCTACCACAGAAAGAAAGCATCAATACATGTGTGCATGCATATCTACCACAGAAAAAAAATCACCGCATGAGTTTGTAGAAAACACTAAAATACGATGTCCTATAAACAAAAGGCAATGGTTTTGACGAGATCAATTTTGCAACATGCCCACCAAGAAGGAACCTAACATCTACCAAACCACATGCAATCATCACTGAGAAAATAAAAACACATACACTGTAGGAGATGACACTGCTTCAGCAACTGTTGACATGCCTTGTCTTTGCTTGTGCTTAGGGTTGGCTGTGCATAGCACATATACACGTCCTCGACGTTTAACTGTCCGACAGAACTCACACATCTTCTTCACGGATGACCTTACCTTCATGATTACTGAAACGCCTACAACCTAACATATTGCCCTTTAGTAAGCATAATTAAGCACATAACCACAGCGAGATACGCAAAGAGGGATGAGTTCCATGTGGTGTTCCATGCTACTATATTTCCAGAGTACACAAAATGTATCTAACAAAATGCTCAATTCATCATCCTAAAAATTGAATTATGCCAACCCTGCCCTAACTTGATTAAGGAAAACAAGAAAGGGGAAAACCATTGACCGGATAAATGGAATGGTGGACACATGAAAACCGTGCATAAAATATTTACTTCCAAAAACCCGACCAGTAAGATATCCAGCTAAACATTTATACAAAATGTCAGAGAGTACGGTAAAATCACGTCAAATCGAACAAAAGAATAAGATAAAAAGAGTATGGCAGAGTTCTTGTACTGTTGTTCCAGAAAAAACGAAAATGAGAAGCCAAGATCAATATAGAGCACCAGCTGAAAGCATTATTTTCGAAATTTCTTAATCAGAAATGATGAATTGAAGCATATCCAATGCAACTAAATTTGTAAATTAAAACAAATTACAGTTCTCAGCAACAGCTTATGTTAATGGACGGGAAAAAAGTAAATAATACCTAAGATTAGGACGGTGGAGTAACAGGTGTCGACTGGAAGTGCTCTGTAAACGGCAGTGGCGACGGAGCAGAGAAGCGATGAGCGAGCAGGGAGGCGACGGAGCCGAAGCGAATGGGATGCCACAACCTATGGGTTTTTTTTTTCCCTCTCTCTCCTCTCTTTTCTTCATAGCCCAATGAGCCCAAGAAAAACAGTCCTGGAAAAAATGGCATTTGGGCCAATAGCACTATAGGGTCCAATCTAAAAATTCTTACGGTACTAAATAAAAAATAAAACAGGAAAATAGAACGGCGGGAGGCGGGAGGCGGGAGGCGTGTGAGCATTGTTGTAAAAAATTAATGTAAAAACGTAAAAATTTATATTTATGTTTTAACTAGGGTTATTTCTCATTATTATGATTATGTATTGTAACGTTTGCAGTATTAATATAATATATATCCTTTGACCAAAAAAAAAAACTAGGTACGTGCGCATAAAAAAATTGCCATAAGTAGAAATTGGTAGAAACTTCGCTCAAACACATAAAAATGGTAAAAAAATTACGTTTTTACAGTGTTTACCTTTTTTACTTTAAGAAAAAAAATGATGAATTTTTTTCTTGCTTGAGAAAAGGATAAAAAGTTGAAAACCCTCTTTCCATCGTGCATCTTGGACTTAGGATTACTGAAGAGTAGAGACTGGATAGTTATATATAGTTTTTAACGTGCTTTAGTATAAACATAAGTTTTTTTTTTTTTAATGTTTTATATAGTTATATGATTTATATCTTTTAATTATGAAGTTGTTCATTGAATTTTGAGTAGTGGTTTATGATTTTTTTTTCTCATGCATATATACTCCAACCTTAAATGGTAGAAAAAGTATAAACTTTAAATTTCGTGTCATTTCTACGATTTACATTTCTACCACTCCTTTCCGTGTCTACGTAGAAATTGGATCTTGACAACATTGCGTGTGAGATTAAGGGCATACTTGATTTGCAAAAAGAAAATCAAAGGAAAGGAAAGGAAAGTATAAATTTGTTTTTTTTTTTTTTAAAAAAAAAAACTCTCTTTCAGTACTAGATGTAGAAGTTATATTCCTATTGATTGTCTGAATTGATGGGGGGTTTTCATTAATGGGATAGTACTTATAACGGTATTTTAGAGACATCAACATACATTATTTATTTACAGATAATTAACTTAACTAATTTAATTAATATTTGTAAATTATTTATTAACATTATATTTTGGAAAAGAAAGATTAGTTTCCATTCTTGCCTCTTTAGTTTTGTCTTTCGTGACTACTTTAATTAGCGACAGACTAGCAACAAAAATATTTCTTCGATAATTAGTGACTGATTAGCAAAACTTTTGTTAGTAATTTTGTCGCTAAATCTACTATGGTTCCTCTTTCAGTTGTAGGTAGGTGACATACTTGGATAGCGATCAAGGAATGTAACGTAGCAAAAAACTCATCCTCATGCATATCACACTAACGCTGAGCATAAAATGTTGTCTCCTCCTCCTGTTTCGAGGCTGAAGAGAAGTGATGTTCAAAGAACTTGGCCTTAAATCATCTAGACTATAATATTTAGAAATTAATGAAACACAGAATATAATTTATATATATGTGTGTGTCTAACTGACTGATGACTAACAAATTTTTCTTCTCATTTATTTATACTGTCTAAAGCAACCGGACAAGAACAACGATTGTGGGTGCTATGTCATGCAGTACATGAAGGACATTATCACCCACATTCCTAAAAATATTGATATAGCTAAGGTATATTATATGCTTAATTCGTTCAGATATACATTCGGCCAGCTATATATTACAATATCTAACTTCCATCTTGTTTCCTTTTGCGCACAATATTTTGATGCCTTTTGTATGATGTTTAGCAACTCACAAATGAAAGAAGTTGTTGAAGCGTTGGCCACATCTATACAACATCAGTAGTAGGAGAGGAAATACATATAGAATGACTGTACATTTCTTGATATTGATAATTTATTTGTTTTAAATTTTTGGTTTTAATAGTGTATACATGTACAGGAAGAACTATAAATATATTTTGATTTATTGTATTGTTATGTATATGAATGAATATAAATATATATTGTGATTCATTCTGTATATGTAGGAGATATCAAAAACAAAAGCCCCCACATTAAAAAAAAAAATAGTTCCGATAAATCACGGTTGTTATCTAACCGCTGATATTTATGTTAGATATATATAAAGGTTGTTAAAGCGGAACTGTTATGTATGATGCAAGCATTACCATATATTATGACGGTTGTTGACGTGCACCCGTTAATTATTATTACAGTAATAGGCATATCAGGGCCTCACCAAGCATCAAGACATAACAAGTGTTATATTATAACCATTGTAATAGGTCCGACGAAATAAATAATGGTTCCAAATAGAACACAAATATCTATTTATTGCTAGTAAGTTAATATAGGATCTTTCACTCTTCTCTTAGATATCTTGTATATATGACAGTTCAAAATCGTGATGTATGTCAGTTAATAATCGTCATATATCACAATTTATGTAGTAGTGTCTAAGACACACTACAACTTATTTTTGTTATATGAATTAATCTTTGTTAGCAAAGAGAAATGTTTAGTAGCGTGATAAATAGGTTTCAATAGATTAATTTAATGATAATTAGGTCATATTAAAAGTTATTGAGAATAATTTACAATTACAAATATTGATTTAGATACTTGAAAAATGACCACGACAAGTTGTCATATTGACAACATTATCTTTACCACAGTCGCTCATGTTATATTTATACACCTTGTTTTGGACCGCAAGTATATTTTGTCTTTGACACTACCGCTATGACAAATTTTGCGTATTTTTGTTATATATTTATACACACTTTGTTTGGACTCGGGGTATCTTATTTCTTTGGCGGCCTTGCCGCTATGACAAGGCCTTTGGGCTTTTTAGCAAAGAGAAATGTCTTTGGTAGCGACAAATTTTGATAAATAGTATTAAATTTCTTCGGTCAGTTACATCAAATTTGATTCACATTGGAATTTACATGTACTCACAATTTTTCACGAAAATAAAGTTAAGCAAATAGCAAAAAGCGAAAAACAAAAAAGCAAATTTAAACGTAGTAGGCCTTAAGATGTACTATAGGCCCTTTTTCAGTTCGTCGAATGACCTTCACAGTGTGGCGACAATTGTTGTCATATCGCCCTTCTGACGTGGGATCCCCTTCCTATTGTATCTCGGCGATAGAAATCCAGAAGGTGGCATGAGATCCATTTCCACCGCCAACTCTTGTTCATTCCGGCGCAAATAATTAGGTCATTGCTTCGCATCCGTTGGCGAAAACGGGGTCTCGCCGTTGAAGTTTGAGAAATAGTCGAATGTCCCCACGTATCGGGGTGTAAATGTTGCTTGAACCTTCGGCGTCTTCCGTCGGCTTAGCGGTCCATCTACTATGACCTTGTTTGCTTCGGCACGCCCATTGGAGCTGTGGGTGTTCAATGATGTTTAATGCGAAAGTCGGCTACTAATTTTTGAAAGTTCTTATCCACAAATTGGGTTCCGTTGTCGGTCCGCAGTCAGTGGTATTCCAAAACCCGAAATAATGTTAATTTGATTAGTCAAAATTACAAATATGCAAATGCCATTTTTTCCAACCGATATCTTATTCGAACCTTGCAAAACCACAACGAAGTACACATTCTCGGACAAGCTGTCAAATATAGGATCGGTGTTTCTCCGGGTTCGGGTTTGGAAAGTCGGGGAGATGCCAGACGAGGACTTATCTTTGCAAATGCTTCCTCGCATCAAGTTCCGTCCTCGAAGTGCCTCTTTTTTCGGATTTGAACAAGTGGCAAAAACCTTATATTGTTGGACTTCTTTTTTGTTAACCTTCATTTCCAACAACACTTTGCATTTTTGAGATTTGCTTCTATTCCCCGGTGGGTCGAGTAAAAGCGAAAATTTGCCCGATGGTACTCCCAGGCACGATAAAATGACTCCGGCGTTTTATTGTAGTTTGTCATATGCATGGCTAATACCCAGTCGTCCAAATGATAGGAGTTGAAAACCCGTGATCTCTTTTAGGCATTGGGAATGCGTCACCATTATTGAAACCATGTTGTGTATTGTATTTCAATAAACCGAGAACTCGATAATTCTTTCCAGCGTGTCTTCCAGGCCGTAGCGATCGTTGCTTTCTCTTGCTTTTTCGCCACGACACACCAAACTATGGCAACTCGGGATCCATTTTTGTTATAAAATTTATGTAGTAGTGTCTAAGACACACTACAACTTATTTTTGTTATATGAATTAATCTTTGTTAGCAAAGAGAAATGTTTAGTAGCGTGATAAATAGGTTTCAATAGATTAATTTAATGATAATTAGGTCATATTAAAAGTTATTGAGAATAATTTACAATTACAAATATTGATTTAGATACTTGAAAAATGACCACGACAAGTTGTCATATTGACAACATTATATGTCATACTTGGATGAAGTCTCAGGATCGAGCATGACGTTGACAAGTTTATATGTGTGTGTTTAAATTGTATAAAATATAAAAGATGAAACTAGTAAATATTAGTCTTCAATGTCCTAAAATACGGAACTAGTTTCCCGCTTTGCCGAGCGGTGTGGCGCTGTCCCCTCTTGGGACGAGCGCTTAGGAGATCTGGTACCGTCCATATTTATGTTTTTTTATAGTTTTTTTTTTTAAAATTGACGTTATTTTTGAAGTATTAGTTCGGATCTTAAAATATATTTTTAGTACCAATGAGTACCACGAAATATTTTTGTAAGATATGGTATCGGTACTAAAAAGATATTTCGAGTCTTGATCATACTCAAAAACACTTCATGATCTTAAAAAATTATTTTAGGGTCTTGAAAAAATATTTCATGGTACGGACTGGTACTAAAAAGATACTTCAAGATACTGATATGTACTGAAAAAAGCAGTCAGTATGCTGAAGTATCTTTTTAGTACCAGTAGGCATCCTAAAAAATTATTTCAGGGTACTGACTGATACTAAAAAGATATTTTAGGATATTGATTGGTTCTTAAAAAATAACTTCAATTTTTTTTCTTTAAAAAAAAAAACAGAAACATGGACGGTCTAGATCTTCTAGGCGCTCGTCCCAGGACGAGCACCTTTGGCCGAGTAGGGAAACTGATTCCCTTGAAATACATAGCCTCCCTAATGAATAATTTGAGAGGAGTTTTCATGGTTAATGCCATCATGATCATCTTTATTTCTTTATAACTCTACGATTAGACTTGGGGCCTATAAATAGATGAATGTATAGGCATTTGGTCCAACGATAAACAAAGTGACTAAGGGCCCGTTTGGTACAAGGAATTAGAGGGGAGGGAAAGAAACTTTGACAAGTTCCTCTGTTTGGTACACATTTTGCACAAATCTTCTTGGGAACCCAAGTTCCCGGGCCCACCCTGGGCCCACCAATCTTCCCTCATATGTGGGAAGATCAGATCCCACCAAAATTGGTGGGATTTCAAGTTCCCACATTACTTCTTGTTCGTATTTTTGGACAGATTTACCCTTGAAATTCAAACTTGGTGGGAAAGTTTGAACTCAGCGGGAAAGTTTGAATTTGTCGATTTTTTTTTTACACGAGTTCGAACTTAGCAAGAGCATATTTTTTTTTAAAAAAATCATTTTCTTTTTTATTTTGAATTAATTTCTTTTGAGGGTAAAATGGACATTTCCTAATTCTTTACCAACTATCACCCATTCATTTTCTTCCTACCAAACAACTTATTTTTTTCTCAAGCCATCTTTCAAATCTTCCTTTCCCTTTTAAATTTTCCATGTACCAAACAGACCGTAAGAAAAAGGCCATTATCTTCTATCTCAATCTCTTGTTTTTCTATTTCTCTTACTCTCGCTGGCTAGTAGCTTTCTAATTTTCTATAATTTTATAACAAGTTTTAGTTTCAATCATTGAGAGATTGATAAATAATTTGAAAAATTAATCTTCTTGTCTATATAATGTTGACTTAATTATAACTTAATCACTTTACTTTAACTTAATGAAAATCAATCTCTATAGCTTTGACTTTAATTTGTTGTAACTTAATCCTAAACTTTGACTCACTACAATTTATAGCCCCTATAGTTTTAAGAATTTTATAATTTAGCCCCTAAACTTTATTATATATATGGTTTTATTTTTTAAAATATAGGGACTAAATTATAAAATGGCTAACAAAGAGTTGGAAGTGAATTACAGCCGAGTCAAAATTAAATCATAGTAATTGAGTTGCACCGACTAAAAGTGTGGGGACTGAGTTACAAATGAATCAAAACTATAGAGACTAAAAAATAATTTTTTCCTATTAATATCACCTTGAAAGTGTTAAAAATGAGCAATATCGTCTCAATGGTTAAAAATTTAAACGGTCAACCCTAAGACCCTGTTTGTTACGCGGAAGATTTGAAGAAGGAAAGGAAAGGAAAGGAAGTGAAAGGAAAGGAAAGGAAGATTAGGAGGGAACTTACAAAATGTGAGTTGTTTGGTATACTAGGGAAAGGAAGTTAGTTGAGGGAAAATAAGATGTTTGGTATGAAAAATTGGGTGTTGGTTAAGTTGGAAGATTAAGTGAAATTCCCAGATTGCCCCTAAATAAAAAAACATAAAAAAAGTTCATAACTGATTGGAAGTGTTTTTGCGCGACAGGAACGAAGACATGAACGAACCCTAGAAGGAAATTGCAATGTAAAATTGGAGTAGATGGTGTTGGGGTATGAAATTCCGACAACGAATGTCTCCTGGTGTGACAAGGACGACGTCGATGGAAGGAATAAGGTTGGGAAAGCACGAAGGTATATTTAACGAGCTGCAGAAACGAGTATGAGAAGAGAATCAGGGAAGATTAGCACTGATGAACATTGAAGCCAGGTGATGCTATAGAGAACGAAGGTTGATTGAAAAAAATGAGTGTTGAACCTCTGACCAGTGTGAAATCGCTAAATGAAAAGGGGGTTGTTGGGTTGGTGAAACAGAGGTGACTACGAAAGTGTAAGGAAAATATCGCATTCCTTCATGTGACTATAATCAATCATCAAAATCAAACGGGGACATACCAATAACGAAAGTTAGATCAGTTAAAAAGGACACAGGAAGTATGAAAAATTGCACTTGTGAGGATGAAGAAGAAGACATTAACAGGTATGACTCTATGCAAAACATGGACATTGGTTGTTGTCAAATGGGCAGTTGAAGTGAACATATGTGAAGCACAGAATAGCCAACATTTTGACAGATTGCATCAAAATTTATTAAAATAATCTTCACCCAGTGGTGGTGTGGGAGAGGAATTAGAATAAAGCAATTTGGCCTTATGAAATGCTGCACAAGAAGGAAAGCAAGGGAAAAATTTTAAATTGGACTTGTCAAATGCTGCGTAACCATAATCTTGAACCAACACAACACAGAAGCTTAATGCCAAGGCAGGAAATGAAAATAAATGAATGAACTTGGCCTTCTCAAATGTTGCATAAAAGTAAACAGAACCTTGGACATGACAACAACATGAGGTAGAGTCAGAATAGTGGACATAAATGATACCATGTGAACTGTTGGGTGAAAGGAAAAAAAATTAAGGAAATTGGCCTTTTCAAATGTTGTATAACAAATAATTGTCAAGTTTTTCACAGGGTGCATCAGCCACCCAAAATTTGTAGGCACAGTAACATAGAATAACCATCGTTCATCAATTCTGAGATGACAGAAAAAAAACAGAAGTTCATGTTCGAACCAAACAAACAAGTTCGAACTCCCAGCACAACACCATAATTATAATTGGAACAGCAAATGACAAGGTGCATCAGGGCACCCTAAAATTATCTTCCTAAATCAACATGAAAACCATGAACTAATGTACAAAATGATAACAGACAACAAAATAGATTAAACATCATTAAACCATTAAACATCAGTTGAAAATACAAAAGTTGAAGTTCGAACCAAACAAGAAAGTTCAAACTCAAACGAACAGCATGTAAACCATCTCAGAATGTGAATCAGCAGTCATAACAATCAAAAACATAGTCAACATTAAACTGGAGCATTACATGTAACTCTAAACAGACAATGCAAACAATTTTTTTCCCTAGTTCTTCTTCTTCTTCTTCGATGGGGACCTCTTTGGAGCGGCGCGCCTAGGCGATGATGTCTGTGAACTAGGGAGGTTCACTGGGATGACCATTGGAACAAAGAGGGCCATGGACTTGGAGGAGGAATTGGTGGTGCATCTGCGAAGACATGGGCCAAATTCTCTGCCGCAAGGACGGAACTGAAGGTTGAAGCGGGAATGAACCTCAAAGGAACAACATCTGATATTTTCCTGGAAGGGGAAGGAGGAGGGTTTATAGGTTTAGGCAGAGGGACAATTGACAGTGGGGTGATTGGATATAAATCCTCACCTTCACCCACTTCTGCATCAGGTGGGGTCCTCCAGACAAATGGTCATCTTTCTCTTCCTCATCACCTGGGGTGTCTCCAAGCACATGGTCAGAACGATCATCCCCTTCCTTTTCTGCTTCTTCATCTCTGCTTATTGCAGGCCCACCCTCATGGTCATAATCCCTTTCTTCTTTGCCTCTTCATCTCTACTGCTTGCCGGCCCACCCTCATGGTCATCATCCCCTTCCTTGTCTCCTTCTTCATCTCTGCTTGCTTGTCATCCACCCCTCGAAGGCCATCATCCCCTCCTTGTCTCCTTCTTCTTCTTCCTCGCGATATCATCCTCGCCCTCAAAAGCAATCTCATCATCCCCTTCCTTATCTTCTTCTTCCCTGCTGATATCATCCTCGCCCTCAGAATCATGTTCATCATCCCCTTCATTCTCTTCTTCTTCATCTTCATTATCTTCTTCTCCATCTTTGCTGCCATCATCCTCGACCTCGGAATAATGATCATCATCCTGAAAATTCTCTTCTTCTTCTTCCCTCTTGCTACTATCCTCGGCATCAGACTCATGCTCCTCATCCCCTTGCTTCTGACCTTGTTCTTCTTTGCTGATATCACCTTGCTCACTTCCTTCCTTGTCATCCGTTGGCTTGGTAGAAGGACCAGCCATGTCATGTCTTTTTGCCCTAAACTCAGCAAAGTCCTTGAAGTCAGTGCCATAGACGTAAATGAAATCTCGAACGTCCTTCAAGTCAATTGCCATTGAAGCAAGGCGTGACTCCATCTCATTGAGGGTTGATTGTATGTCAGCCTTAATTAACCCAATTTTTTCATCCACAATGTTAGCAAAGAACTCGCCACTTCGCAACTCCTTCCTGAAATGAAGGGTTTCCCCTACGTGGACCAGGTCTAGGTGCAACTACCTTTTCCTTCCCTTTCCTACCTTGATGGGCCTCATTGGATGATCTATTGGATGACTGTTTGGCAACAACGGGGATCTGCGTTACAATGCGAGCCTCGTCATCAAATTCGGGAGTCCATATGGGGGCTCACCTTCATGAAGATACCACACCTTGTGCTTTTGTAATATGAGAGAAACGATGGAAGGGTATGGCAGTTCAGAATTCTTCACCCTTAATAGTTGTAGCCTTCAGCATTGTGTCAATGATCCTCTTCCCCATATGAAATGGCTTCCTCTTGATCAAGCAGCATAGGATTTCTTTGTCCTCAAGGCTCATGGTTGTGTAGTGCTTGCCCTTGTTTACAAAGTTCCTGCTGTAAAGATAATGCAGCACCCTATACTTATGAGGCAATTTGCTTGCTGGTCCGTACGAGGAGAATCATCCTCTCATTGTCCCGCTCCCCGTAGCAATATTTTATCCATTTCCTCTCCACTTTGAACCTTGTATCCGTGATGTGCCTTAACCCCTAACCAATTAAGGATTTTCTTCTCGATCAATTCAATTGTTTGGCCCCTAACACGTGTGGACACAATTCCATTTCTAGATAATCTGAGGTTTGAATAAAAAACCTTCACAACAGTCACTATATGGCAAACCCAACTCCAGCAGTCCCCAAAATGGTCTAAGAATGTCGTCTAGTCCAAAGGGAAAATCATCTTCAAATGAGTCCATCTTAATCCTACTCATTTTACACAGACTTCTACCTACTAACCTCATGTCATAGTCCTCAAGTTTCGACTGATTGAAGTCGGCCTTAGAGTCAGGAATGATATTGGCCTTCTATTTCAATTTCAATTTCTTATACAACTTGGACCTTACCTCATCAACTTGCTGAATGTCTTCATCATCGTCGTTGGTGGAGGCAGAAGATTCTTCAATCGCGTTTGTGTCTTGCCAGTCTTTGTCTTCCCCACTGGAACTGGCAATGTCAACCATTTTTCCCTTCCTCTGTTTGGCATCCTCTGCCTTTCGCTTTTTTTGCCTTTGAGAAGAGTCAGAGACGGAGTCACCATCATCACCTGAAGGGGCCTTCCTCTTCCTAGACGCCTACGTGTGGTTGTTCTTATTAGCAGCACTTTTACTTTTCTTGGCTTCTTTAGCATCAACTTCTCTCTTCCACTTTGCTGCTTCTGCATACTCGTCATAAGCTTTTGTGACTTTGCTCATCTCCGTTGATGTCCCAACTCGACCACACCGTCGTAGTGTTGCCCTATGCTTCCTAAATGCTACAACGTCTTCTATTGTAATGCCTAAGTCGTTCAAACAGTTGACATTTTTCTTTGCCTTCCCCATTATGAACTGGTTCAGTACCAGCAGTGGCAAACGTCTATGGTACGTGAAGTCGCGTTTGGAAACTATGGGTACATGGTTACAATCCTCCCAAATGTGGATTGAGTAGTTTGGGTAAGGACCCGTTTTAGGTTCGCTGGCAAGAACAGAGGAACAAAGGGAAGACAGCGCTGTGTTATGGTCTTGGGTGTGTGTTTGAAGGTCAGAAATTCAAAAGGTTGCGGCTGAGAAAGGTGGAAGCACAATGTGAAATGGGTTGGGTTTGCCTGGGAAAGACGCGATGAACAGATGGCAGAGTTGTGACAGTTTTGAACAGAGTAGTGGGCGGTGTCAGTTTTGTGGCTGACGTTCGAACTGCTCCATCAAGTACTGAACATGGGTATAAACCGCCATTGGTTTAATTAAATGGAAAAAAACCCACGTCTGAACAAGAAATACCTTTTACTTAATTAAACAAAAGAAATTTACTCACGTGTCATTAACTACATTGAGATTATATTTTGCATAACTGATTCAACAGAAATCATAAGTTCGAACGTCATTCTGAAGTTTGAACAGACACAGATGTCATAATGTCATAAACAAAAGATAATCTTGAACACTATTAAGTTCGAACTTCATAATATGAAGTTCGAACTTATGAGAGTAAAAAAATGCGTTCGAACGTCAATTTTGACAGCAACAAATCCAAATGCTTAAATTGAGCTATAGCAGGTGTAGTGTAGGAAAAAAAACCAGAGTGCATTTTTCTCAAGCAGGAGGTGTACTAATGGGAAAAAATCTCCATTTTATTTGTTACAATAAGCACCTATAGTAATGGGATAAAAAGCACAATGCATTTGTTAAAAACAATAGGTATAGTAATAGGAAAATGCTGATATGCATTTGTTACAAGAAGCAGGTATAGTAATAGAAAAATGCTGATATGCATTTGTTACAAGAAGAAGGTATAGTACAATGTTGATATATTGATAGTATCCTCTTTTATACATTCAGAATAGGTGAGTACATCTCATGCACCGCCATGGTTAAAGTCATGGCCTGAATGATAATACACTTATAAGGAATCAAACAACAACATGTTGCCACACACAAACTTTATGCCATGTCCACTTTTTCCTTAACCTATTTGAACATGGTCCAAAGTTTGCGCTAATGCATATAACCCTGACCTATACAAAAGACAGATTTGAACTGAGACAAAATGATCGTGCGGCATATACAATGCATGTTAGTGTCCAAAACTCGAGTGACACATCCGAATTACCACGGCAATACCGATACATCAAAAACAAAAAAGACCAGCCATGTACTCCACACTATTAAACTACACTTATATATACTGCTGATAATGCATATCTATTGATTCAGCAAGGTGCGGATCCATGACGGCTTAAACTCTGCAGGCACCTTTACAAATGCAGAGTGCATTTTGTCGGACGCTAGGATCTTCATATGTGCAAGGTTTCTTTCATTCTAAGTCAAGTCCTCAAGTTGCAGTAGCTCCATGTACAAGTCATCTCCTGGGGCAGCAGGTTCAGGTTGCCTCTTTTGGGGTGCCATCATATTTCCTAGCTTGTCAAACGCAGTAACGATGGTCTTGCCCAATTGTGTGACTGTATCTCTCAATGCCTCAGCGATTACTTCAGCATTGTTCAGTTTGCGCTTCTTCTTTGGACCAACATATGCATCAGATGCATTGACTTGAGTGGGGACAGTTTCATGATTTGTTTGTGACAACTCAGACTCATCAACAACATTTTGTGGTGTTTCCGGTAGTTCGTCATCTTCAAGATTAACTTGTTCCTCCATTCCCCCGGGCACTCTACTTCATCACTAGTAGGCCTGTCCCTTCCCCAAACCATGCATAGAGAGTCAAAGTTTGATAAAGGTTTGGTTCGAAATTCCTTTGCCTTTGGATGAGCTTGCACTTTGAACAAGCAATATGTGAGTAGTTGAAATGAAAGTCATTCGTAATATAGAAGTAAAGTAAAAATTTCAACAGAATGCTATGATCACATACCTTCAGATACTCATCCCACAACTCTAGATCTGCGGTAACAAGGTTGGTCTCCGGATTCCAACCAAATCCAGAAGTGTTAGGCCCGTAAACAATGTCATATGCCGCCTGCCATAACCGCTTCAAGGTCTTTAGTCTGGAGGTGATGTGAGGAGTTGCTTTGATGCCACATCTAGGAAGCTTCTCCTCAATCATCTTCTGCAATGCATTTGCATATCCTGCCTTGAACCCACTGTCCGCCATGAACTTTTGGTCCATTCTCAAACTAACAAGGCAATCTACCAAGATCTGGTCCTCAACTGCAGTCCACATCTTGATCCTCGTCATGGTTTCCTGTTCAGCTGGATCCATCTAAAACAAACACAGATAGCGACAACATATTGCAGGTATACATACTTTTCAAATAACAATAAAAAATCCACACCACAGCACCAACAAAGGTAAAGAAGAACTTAATTGAAATTCAATTTGACATAGCATATGATTGTTCGTTATAACGTAAACAAATGGAATAAATTGTCTTTAAACCTAGCAATAGTTGTGTACAACATTATTAGTTATCTCCAAGTGCCATAAAGGCAGCAAACATGTCGTTTGCAACTTGTTCCTGATAGTTAGTCCAGACTTCACTCGTTTCCATTGGAACTAAGGGCGTGTTCTCAATCGTTGCAGGTCCAGTCTGAAAGGACTCAATCTCCTCATCAAGGGGATCTTGAACACTCTCCCGACGAATGAGATTATGGAGCAAACAGCAAGCAACGATGTATCTATTTTGCAGCCTCACTGGATAAAAAGATGGGCTCCTCAATATTGCCCACCGTAACTTGAGTATGCCAAAGCACCTTTCTATTACATTTTGGGCTGTAGAATGTCGCATGTTGAAACACTCATGCACAGTTTGGGGTTGATGTCCTTGTCTCCAGTCATTAAGGTGGTACCTTTGACCTCTGTAAGGAGCCAAAAAACCCTGGCAATTACTGTACCCAGTATCCACCAAGTAGTAGTTCCCTGCTCAAAGAAAAACAAATTAACAAACAATGGTATAACTTAATTTAAACCAAGTAATGGACGCTCGCATCGGTACCTAGTGGTACTCTTAGTCCAAATGGTCTCCTTATAGCATCTCTCAACACCCTCCCATCCGCAGCTAAGCCTTCCCACCCGGGAAAAACAAATATGAATTGGCCATCCGGTGAGCATACCCCAAGGACATTAGTTGTTACCTCCCCTTTTCTATTTCGGTACCTCCCCTTGTGTTGTGCAGGGACTTGAACACGTATGTGCGTACCATCCAATGTACCAAGGCACCCCTGAAATGAAAAAAAAAACATTATGACGGTTAAGGTCAAACCACAGTGTCAATACTCTATTAAATTACTCACACAATAACATAATGTACATACCTTGAACCACTTCCAACGATGATCATTTGAGTCCTTCGGAATTGGGTCTGGTTTCTTCAAAAGCAATGATTGAAGTCTAATGGTAGCATTGAGCACTAGTTTGAAGTATTTACTAATGGTTTCTCCTGCCCTTCCGAACTCAAACTGTATGACTCTGTTCTTCACATGATGGGCCAATATGTGAAGGAACATAGCCACTTGCTCATCAACTAGCATATGTTTAGTTGCTCTTAATCCACCGACTGTGTCTAACATGTGACACAATTTATCAAACGTTGCTCGGTACATCCTAATTTGGTTGAAGCATGTGGTGTCACTACTATATATCATCGCCCTCAAATTCGCTCTCTTGGCATGAAAATCTAATCTAAATGTCCTATCCGGTAAGTGCCTTGGTCTACCTTCTCCCACAGCCACTATCATTGTCACAAGCAAGGTCCTCATTGCTAGTAGCAAAGTTATGCACCCAACCAACATTCCAACCATTTCCCGTAAACGTGGCTCCATACCTACACAACTTTTCAGCACACCAATACCTTTTTTATCATAATCTGCCACTCCTCTTTACAAACTACCACTATTTAACATTCAAATATTTCTATCTTTCATCCCAAATGCTCAATTTACACCACTACTTATCACTCAACATCACACTCACCGACTTAACGACATATGTCGATGTTCGAACCAAGGCATCATCTAGTTCGAACGTAATGTTCATTGTTCGTTTTTTCATTTTAGCTTTAACGAGACTTACAAAACCCATATTTTATTTCCAAGAAACATGCCATCACCCAACTATCAAATTTCATATATAAACACACTTCACATTATTCAAAAATTTATCATTCACAAAACTACAACACATTATACATAAACAAACAACATATTTTAATTCAGTTAAACTGTGTCTGTGTCTGAATATTGGTTGTCAATGCATTCCACTGTGTGTGTGTCCCCCCTCCCTCAGCTCCAAGGGACAGGGCAACGAAAACCTCAACCCCCCCAAAAAAAAACCTCGAAGCAATAAGGCAATGAACAACTCGGACCCCCCCCCCCCCAAACAAAAAAAAAGCTCGAAGCAACAGGAGCCCCCCAACCTCGAAGCAATAGGGCAACCAACGGCTCGGACCCATAACAGTGAATCACACAGAAATTGATTTCGAATAATACTTACTTCAAATGCAGCTCTCTCTCTCTCGGGTTCAACTTCTCCTTCGCCGAAAAACGACCACTGTAGATCCCAGCTCCTTCACCGAAACCTTCGTCCAGCTCGCGCGCCACTCCTGCTTTTAAAATGGATATAGTGTTTTCAAAGGGCCTTTTTGTCCTACAATTTCACCTTCCCGGCAAGATTTCGGCCTTCCCTCCTATTTCGGATGGAATGAAGTTTCCAATGGTTGATGGAAGTTTGCAACTCGCGGGATGTATGGTCGAAGGAAGACGCGGGAAACAAACACATTTTTTGGGCTGGAAAGTTGTTATCTTCCCTTTCCCTCGGCCCAATTCTGCCTAACAAACAGGGCCTAAGTGTTTAACAATTCGCATAGCTCTCATCTTCTAACGACATCTTCATCGCCTGCAGGGAAATGGCACTTTAGGTGGTGTGGGAGAGAGAAGAAGAAACAAAGAGAGTAAGGGTAAGACGGAGAGAATAAAAAGAGAGAGACGAAGGTGAGAAAAGGAGAGAGTTGATGCATGAGAGAGGAGGAGAAACTGAAGCGAGAAGGTGTTATGGAGGGGTGGGAACTGAAGGGAACTGTTAGTTGTGGAGAATGGCGAGGAAGGAGAAGGGGTAAAGAAACTTTCAACAGTGTTTATCTGTATTTAATGGAAGCCAGTAACAGTAGTGACTAATAATGTTAGAATTAGCCAAATTAGTCCAATATGCACTGTGATAATTATTCTCTCAGATTATGTTCAAGATCCCTCAAGGTTACATGGCATCAAAGCCATTATTTTGTCTCAGAGAATACACCACTCTAACACAAGGGCCAAAAATCAAGAAAGCCTAGAACCCTATCAGAAATACAAGATACGGTACCAAGATTCTAAGCCACAGATGATTATCAGTTCGAAGCTCGGACCCGATACCAAGATTTGAAACCAATTACCAAAAGCTTGCGAATAACGATCATGTTCTGAACGAAGAAACCTAATCCCTAACCTCTACAATCTGAGTTTTAACCATCCTCTGTATCTCTATCCATTAGAGACTCAGGGGACGACAATTATTCAGCATATTTTGATGGGATCCGAGAATTACCTGATTTGGAGCAAGGCGATGCAGATTGCTTTATGAGGAAAAAGGAAAATCGGCTTCATAGATGGCTCCTGTAAGCGTGATTCTAAGGACAAAGAACTGCTGGAGCAATGGGAACGGTGAAATGTGTTATATGCCTCGAAATTTAAATTTAATCTAATCTCTATCCCTAGACTCACTAGAGAACAACAGTGCACTGTAGTATTTTATCCTGACAAATGTTTAGTGCGGGGCCTTCAGGATGAAAGAAGAAGGCGATTGGTAGATTAGAAGATGGATTATACATACGGGAGTCTGGATACTTTTAGACATAATGCTGTTTTGAATTTTGCCAATGATAATCCTTTGAAATATATCGATTTAGAAATGTTGCATATGAGATTAGGGCATGCGCTCTTTTCTGTTTTGAAACATTTAAGCTTTGTTCAATATTCAAATGTATCATTGGATCGAGCTTGTGATATTTGTACACAATCAAAACAAAGAAAGCTGCCTTTTTCCCTAAGTTGTATTAAGTCTCTATCATTCTTTGAATTACTACACATGGATGTGTGGAGACCTTATAGGAACCCCTCACATCAAGGACACCAATATTTTCTCATAGTAGTTGATGACTATTCTCGTGCTACATGGATATTCAGAAAAGAAATATATTTATTTTGTAAAAAATAAAAAGGTTAAAACAATAAACAAAGGCATAAAGTTTAAAAGTAGCTGGAAATTCATAGAATAGAAATCTGATTATACATTACATATGAATTCAAGTATTGTTATACACATTTGAGGATAACTATTGTTTATTTATCTAACACTCTATTCATACTCTTGAAGTCATAATCATCCAAAAATTCAAAAAGTTTTTCCACGTCTAGAGGTGATGATTGCGTATTCAAGATGTAAAATTCATCATCATCCCTAGTAACATGTGTTGCTTCTGTATTGATGATTCCACCATGACCACCTGCTTCTGGATTAATGATTCCATCATGACCACCTCCTTCTGGATTTTGATCTTGTGATATCGATGTTTGTGGTTGCTGCAGCGTCTCACTTCCAAAGGAAATAGCTTGATTTTTATTTATGGCTCCATCATTATTAGCACCTTTAGCAGCACAAGTAGAACCTGAAGCTGGGTCTTGATTCGGTTGTTGCACATCATAAGTCAAGTTTTTATTACTCCCAAAGGAAGTACCAACAATCTGTGGGTGTTGCAGCATATTACTACCAAATGAAGTACACGGGGCTTGTTTCTGATTTATGATTTCATCATTATTAGCACCTCCCGTAGTACTAACATAATAAGAAGAACTTGAAGCTGGGTTTTGATTTAGTTGTTGCATACTAGAAGTCAGGTTAGTGCCAATCTGTGATTGCTGCAGCGTATTACTTCTAAATGAAGTGCCCAGGGCTTGTTTTTCACTTATGATTCCCTCATTATGAGCAATTCCAATAGCATTGACATAACAAAAGAACCCGAAGCAGGGTCTTGATTTGGTTGTTGCACACCATAAGTCAGGTTTTGATTACTCCCAAAGGAAGTACTAATCAGTGGTTGTTGTGGCATATTACTACCAAATGAAGTACCCGGGGCTTGTTTTTCATTTATGATTCCCTCATTATGAGCAATTCTAGGAGCATTAACATAAGAAGAAGAACCTGAAGCAAGGCCTTGGTCCGGTTGTTGCACACCATAAGTTAGGTTTTGATTACTCCCAAAGGAAGTACCAATCAGTGGTTGTTGTGGCATATTACTACCAAATGAAGTACCCGGGGCTTGTTTTTTATTTATGATTCCATCATTATTAGCCCCTCCAGTAGTAGTAATATAATAAGAAGAGCTTGAAGTTGGAACCATATGACCTGAAATTATAGAGCATTAATTAGAAATTGGAATATTGAAGAAGAAAAATATGAGTATAAGGAAAATAAAGCTTCTGGTCCCTAAACTTTTACTTGGAACAATTTCCCTCCATTTTCATAACCCAGAACAAGTTAATCCTTACATTTGAAATAAACAAACAAGTCCCTATAATTGGGGCCGACTGTCGAAAGTTCAGGAACTCAAAAAATAATTAAGAGAGGGTTTGGGAATTGAAAGTTATGTATATATGCCATAATCATATAACCATACCACAATTGTCGAAGTTTTGTTTTGGTTGGGGAGCACGTTGATAATTATAAAGATGGGGTTCCATCGAGAATAGAGATCCGTCTATGTGAGAAACTGAGTAATTCTGCTGCTCTTCCTCCATTCTCTTTAATCCTTCTTTATATTTCTGTAAGTGACTTCCAACATGTGCTCTCGTTAGACCAGGCACTTTCATTATTTCAATAATCCGTCTTGGCTTTGCATCTGAGATATAAGGGAAACGGAAATATTAATATATTCATAATTATAATAAAGCTCGAAACACACAAAGTACAACAACTTTATCTTAAATAATGTAAAAACTTGTGGTACACATCCACAATATAGGAAGGATTGAGGATACGTACCGCATAAGTCCCATACGAAGGAATAATAAAAAGAAAGTAAGAAACTAAAAAGAGAAGGAAGATGGCAGCATACGTTCAGGGCCGCCAAGTTGATTCACAGCATTAACAAATAATGGATGAATGTCCTTCCAGGATACCCGCCTTCGTTTTCTCGAAGCAGGTTCTCCGCCTGGATTCAGAAACTCAAGGTAATCATCTTCTTCCAGGCTTGTGTCTTTGGAAGATAGAGAAGAAGAAGAACCCTTATTCTGATTCTGCGGTACAGCGTCATGAGTCTTAGACGTACTCTCATGCTGTTCCCTCCTCCTACAAACATGTCTCCATAAATTTCCAATCTCGTCGCCCAGCTCACTCACTGGCTTCCACAAAACACAGCATGCACCACTTCTGTATGCTGTCAGGATCTCATAAGTTGATCTTTCACCCCCACATATTGCTGCAAAGTAGGAGTAGCATAATTTAAATACAATTATAATTCTCTCGTTATATGTGATAATAAAATGTTTGGATGTAGTAGAACTTAATTACTCACTTACCAACGTGGGCAATATTTGGGTTCAAGTGTTGCTCCCGAATGAACTGGGAGCCATCTATGTCTTTCAAGGCGATATCACTGACAACCAAGTCAAAAGAATCAGGTCCCTTCTCTCGTAAGAATCTTAGGGCACCAGCGCCACTGTCACACACTGTGATGTTATAATAAGATGTTGGAAGATATGTCTGAATACTAGTCTGGGTAGCTTGATCAATGCCCACTAAGAGCAGCTTCAAGGGCTGACGGAAGTATTGAGTAAAGAAAGGAGGAAGAAGATAACGACCATGCTTGGCTGCAGATTGCTGCATCTTGGCGATCTTATTTTTGAAGTATACGTAAGACTGATCTTGAATATAATCTGTGAGAGAAGCACAGATTATATATATATACACATGTGTGGCGGTATATATGAGGACCTGATAAGCTAGCGCTTGTCAAGTACACCGAAAAAATCGGGCAAAAATGATAACTTAAAAAATTTGTACGGTAATAAATGTAACAATTAAAATAGGAAGCGCTATCTACCATTTAATCTCTTATTATATTTTTATCGCCTAGTATTCTTAACTAGTATATCGATTACTTAAAATTTTTAATCATTCGGTCTTATATTAATCATTAGTCAAATCCTCTGAAATATTTTCTATCTTCATTATTTGAGCATTTTTCAACCAAATAATATTAAAAAGTACAATAGGGTTAGAGCGCAAAACTACTCATAATGTTTACCATAAAGCTTAGGGAAAATTAGAATGAAGGACTCGGAGGAAAAAATATTTATTGAGGAGGACCATAAAAATTGTAATTATTTAGATGGAACAAATACAAAATAAAAAAAAAAAATACAAAATACCTCTAAGGAAATCTTCTACATTCCCTCCTACATTCTCCTTCATATTCTATATTTAAAACTAATACAAAATTCTAAATTTTACTAAATATTAAAGTAGGCGGCATTATCTTGAATATCATAGGATAGTTTAGTGGAAAATTTATCAATTTAGGTAATAAATTAATTTTAAATTTAATAAGATAAGAGAGGAGGTGTACGTTTAATAAAAATATGGAAAACATGCGTAATATACTCCTCATTTCTGGAAAAATATTGTATAAGTTTTTAAAACAGAGAAGCCATTTGCATAATTTCATTAAAATTTAAAAAATGTATCAAATTTGAATTGAAAACATAGAAAATTTTTACTAAATTTCAATAAAATTCGAAGAAATTTGTGTAATTTATTTGGTTACTTTTGAAATCAAATTTATTATTAAATTATAGGGATAGGTTATTCTGCCTACTCCTATTTTGCCTACCTCTACCTACCCCTCTCAATGCCGTTAGATTATGATCTCATCCAACGGCAGAGATTTGGGGCATAAAATAACCTTTTTTTTCCCTTCCTCTCTCCCTCCCACCCTCTCTCTCCCCGAAATCCTACGCCACCGTAACCTAATAGCTCTGGCGATCTTGAAAACCTATTCAATAGCGCTCATCTTCTTCGCATTAGGAAGCCAACCAATCGCACTATATATATCTTTATGAAACAGTTCGACTTTGTAAAAAGCTATGTCCGTAAAAAACCATGTCTTGGTGGTTCCAAGCAAGTGAAGTCCATGACGGCGAAGAAACTGCTTCAAAAATAACCCAAACTTATTATTATCATTATTCTCAGATATTTTCAGATCAGTTTCTGGTTCTATCTATCTCAACCTCAAGAACTTTGGACATATCGAAACCGCTAGCTTTGTGTTCTTCGCGACCAAGGCGGTACGTGTATCGGATATAGAAGCTAGAAAAAATTGCCCTAAGCAAGCATCTCATTCCTTTGGTGGATGCGATCAGCTCTGGGTTCCTAAAAATATCGTCTTTTTCATTGTCCTTTGGGTCGGGCAAATACTTATTCCTTTTAATTTCACAATTTTTAAGCTTTTAGCTATTTGATTTTATTGGTTTTTCTTGGTTAACATCTTTTTCTTCCTGAAAAATGAACAAATATAATACTGGATTTGAGATGGTATTATTTGTATGAGTTTGCTGTTCTTGTTGCTGTTTTTGGTGACAATCATAGAGTTCTGGGGACTTATTTGGCAAACCAAAAACTCGCAGCGGTGAAGGTTTGTGGGGTTTGAAAGCATTTCGTTTAATATTTTTCCTGGGGAAAGGATAGGTTCAAACGGATGATGATTTGGTTCATTTTGAAACTAGGAATTCAAAAGCTATAATTTGAGTGCAATGAAATTATTTGTCTTACTTATTTCAATTTTAAATGTAAATTCGATGGATAATCTACATGATCATAAAAACTCATCTCTTAACGTATTAGAGTATATAGTTAGTGTAACTAATTAGTCCTATTTTAGTGTAATTAGTTCTATTTTAGTGTAACTAGTTAGTTCTATTTTCATGTAATTTGTTATTTTGTATATATCATTTATTGAGTCTTATTGGGTCTATATAAAGACCTTGTATCGACATTGGGATGGAATAATATTCTACAATTTCATTTTTCTCTTCTTGCTAAATCATAACATGGTATCAAAGCAGTTTAGTCTTTGACATCCTGTATTCTTCTCAAAATTTTTGGACTCTTCCCGTACCAATTTTCTTGGTTTGTCCTATTCACTTTTAGACTTTTCTCATTTCCTCTTTCATCTTTTTCTTCCAAACCCGATGGCTTCACTTTCTTCTACCATCGATTCATCTATCGATGCTTCATCTACCTCTCCCACAGATTCGCTCCAAACCATTGCAAATCCTTTCTATTTGCATCCAAATGAAAACCCTTCCCGATTCTTGTGTCGCCTATTCTCACCGGGCTAATTACCATTCATGGGCTCGTGCGATGCGGAATGCATTGTTGTCGAAGAATAAGCTAGGGTTCGTCAATCGTTTGATTCCGACCGAAATCAACTGATTCATTGTTTCCGGTTTGGGAACGGTGCAACATGATGGTATTATCATGGTTAACCCGTTCGATTTCGTCGTCTCTTGCTCAGAGTATACTATGGATCGATCAGGCTTGCGATGTATGGGATGATCTTCGTGCGCGTTTTTCTCGAATGATATTTTCGGACTTGCGGATTTGCGGGAAGAAATCCAGAATTTGAAGCGATCGAGACCAAACGTGAGTGATTATTTTACAAAATTAAAGATTCTCTCGGGATGAATTTTTAGCATTACGTCCGATAGTCTCCTGTTCTTGTAATCCAAAGTGTTCTTGTGGTGCAATTGCAAGTTATAAACAACATTTAGAACAAGACTATGCTATTCGTTTCTTGAAAGGACTCTCGATCGATTTTCCCCGTGAAATCTCAAATAATGTTGATTGATCCTCTTCCACCTATTAATCGTATATTTGCGTTGGTACAACAACAAGAAAGGAAATGGGATATCCTTTGTCCGAAGCTACTTTTGCACTTTTCAACAAATCCTCCGGTTCTCGATTCCCGGATCTAAGCGGACTAATTCGTCCAGTGCGCTTCCTCTCGGTTCTAGTAAACAATGCACCTATTGTGGTAAACCCGGACATACCGAAGCCACTTGTTACAAGAAGCATGGCTTCCCACCGGATTTAAGTTCCGAACTTCCACTTGTGAATGCTTTGTATCGTCGAGCCTATTCTCGATCAAGATTCTACCGACTCCTCTCGGGTTGCTAATCCTTCATACGGTTTCACCAGATCAATATAAACGGTTGCTAGCACTTGTTCAAGCGAGACACTTCCACTCGCCCTCTCGCTTACATCAACAAAATTTCTACCAATGGTATTTCTTTAACTTGTGCTTTTTGGTCATTTTCTAACTCCTGGATCATAGATTCGGGGAGCTACCGATCATGTGTGCTCTAACATTTCCTTATTTGCCTCTTATAAGCGTATATCACCTATTTACGTAAATCTTCCGGATGGTACTCGGGTATTATCTTCCTATTGTGGCATTGTTCAATTTACTAATACTTTTGTTATTCGGGATGTATTATATGTCCCGAATTTTCATTTCAATTTGATTTCGGTTTCCAAACTTACTAAATCTCTGTCTTGTATTGTCTCCTTTCGGACATTGCAATGCCACATCCCGACTCCGGCCTTCGGGGAGGATGATTGGTTTAGTCAAGTCATTGAAGGGCTCTACATCATGAATTGTGCGGATATGGGTTCTTCTCCTTTAGTTAGTAGTATTTCCACCACTCCAGATTCCATACCTTTTGACCTTTGGCATTTTCGTTTAGGACATTTATCTCAACATGCTTTGTATTCACTTCATAGACAACATCCATTTATTCCTTATGATTCCTCTTTTACTTGTTGTGATGTCTGTCATTTTGCCAAGCAACGAAAGTTGCCTTTCCCCGTAAGCAATAGTACTTCAAATAAAATTTTTGGTTTAGTTCATATGGATATTTGGGGTCCCTACCACTTACCCTCTATACATGGTCATAAATACTTTTTAACCATCGTTGATGATCATTCCCGTTATACATGGATATATTTGCTTAGGAACAAATGCGAGACTCGGTCTTATATCAAAACATTTGTGAACTTAGTTTCTACTCAATTTCATACATCTCGTGCAAATCATTAGATCTGATAATGGCATTGAATTTCAAATGTCTGATTTTTTTGCTCAAAATGGCATTATTCATCAAACTTCTTGCATTGAAACTCCTTAACAGAATAGTCGAGTAGAACGAAAACATCAACACATTCTTAATGTTACTCGTGCTCTTTTATTTCAAGCCCATGTTC
The DNA here is from genome assembly GCA_019022615.1 of Acacia melanoxylon. Classification (NCBI taxonomy): domain Eukaryota; kingdom Viridiplantae; phylum Streptophyta; class Magnoliopsida; order Fabales; family Fabaceae; genus Acacia; species Acacia melanoxylon. The sequence goes on along the minus strand of JAFJYJ010000030.1, from coordinate 3,425,711 downwards.
CCAAAGTATTTTGGTCTTATGCTCTTACTCATGCCGTATACCTCATCAATCGTTTACCTACACCAATTTTGGGAAATAAGAGTCCCTATGAATTATTGTTTGCTAAACCTCCTGATTTTACACACTTAAAGGTTTTTGGGTGCCTTTGCTTTGCTTCTACTCTTTCCCAAAAACGAACTAAACTTGATAAAGAGCGCATAAATGTGTTTTTCTTGGATACAAGACGGGTACTAAGGGTTTTGTCACTTTAGATATCCATACTCGGCAGATTCTTGTTTCTCGTCATGTACATTTTTATGAGTCTTGTTTCCCCTTTTGCAATTCAGATTCTATGCACAAGCCTGATTCAATTCCTTTACCTCAAGCTCTTCCGCCACTTGATGTTTCGATTTTCCCCTTGATTCGTGTCTTCTTCTTCGATGTTTCCCACATTTCGGTTCTCTTGTTGGTTCCCCTTCCGTTCCTTTGTTGCGTCGTTCTACTAGACCACATAACCCACCCAATTATTTGCATGATTATCATACTACTCTTCAATGTGCTTCACCATACCGCATTCTTTGGAGGCGGTATTTATCACCCTCTTTCTAAAGTTCTTTCTTATCATCGTCTTTCTCCTTTATATCACCATTTTGTTTGTTCCATATCGACGATGATATTCCTAAGTCATATTCTAAAGCCATTAAACATGAGGGTTGGAGAAATGCTATTAATGCTTGAACTTGATGCTTTGCAACTAAATCAAACTTGGGTGATAAGCGATTTGCCTCCTAATAAGCGCCCGATTGGTTGTAAGTGGGTTTTTGCTAAGAAATATAACTCGAGATGGTACTCTTAATCGATATAAAGGTCGCCTTGTTGCTCAAGGATATACCCGGTTGAGGGTATTGACTATAATGATACATTTTCCCCGGTTGCTAAACTAACTACTGTGAGATTATTACTTGCCCTTGCTGCAGCTCATAATTGGCATTTGAAACAATTAGATGTCAATAATGCATTCTTACATGGTGATCTTGATGAAGAGGTATATATGCTTCCTCCTCCTGGATTGGTTGTTTTTTCTCCAAACAAGGTTTGCAAATTACAAAGGTCCCTTTATGGTCTTAAGCAAGCTAGTAGACAATGGTTTTTCAAATTGTCTAAAGCTCTTGTTTCTTGTGGTTTTCAACAATCTCAAGCTGATCATTCTTTGTTTATCAAGAATTCTCCCACTTCCTTTCTTGTTTTACTCATTTATGTGGATGATATAATTGTTGGTGGACCGATTTGGATGAGATTAATCGTATTAAAGCTTTTCTTGATGATTGTTTCAAAATCAAGGATCTTGGATCAAGTATTTTCCGGGTTTGGAGATTGCTAGGAACTCTAAAGGCATTTCTTTATGTCAAAGAAAGTTTGCCTTAGATCTTTTATCTCATTCTGGTTTCTTGGATTGTAAGCTGCCAAGACTCCTATGGCTCGTAACCTTAAATTGTCCAAGGATTAAGTACTTGTTTTGGCCGATTGTTCGAGTATCGCACTTTGGTTGGCCGTCTTTTATACCTTACTAATACTCATCCAGTTTATCCTTTGTCACTTCGGCAACTTAGTCGGTTATACAAGACACCCTCTCGATGTACATTTGCGTGCTCTTCATAGAGTTTTTCGCTATATTAAAGGTTCTCCGGTCGTGGTCTTTTCTTTCCAAATCACTTCTATTGATAGACTTAATGCTTTTAGTGACTCAGTTGGGCTGGTTGTCTTGATACACGACGTTCCATCACCTGGTTTTTGTGGTTTTCTTGATCAAGCCCGATTACGTGGCGTTCTAAGAAGCAACGACGCTCCACTTCTTCTTCGTGAGGCTGAATATCGTGTCTTGCGGCAACTACTTGTGAATTACAATGGCTTTCTCATTTATTGAGGGATTTTGGTCTTCCTCTTTCTAGTCCTGCTCTCTTATATTGTGATAATCAATCGCTAGACATATTCTTGCTAACCCTACTTTTCATGAGCGTACTAAACATTTGGATATTGATTGTCACATTGTTCGTGAGAAACTTCAACGGGGTTTGATTCATCTTCTACCTATTAAATCGAAGATCGGCTAGGCGATATTTTCACTAAGGCTTTGCCTCCTTCTTCCTTTTGTACACTCCTTGCCAAGGGCATGATTAACATACATACTCCGGCTTGAGGGGGTATTAGAGTATATAGTTAGTGTAACTAATTAGTCCTATTTTAGTGTAATTAGTTCTATTTTAGTGTAACTAGTTAGTTCTATTTTCATGTAATTTGTTATTTTGTATATATCATTTATTGAGTCTTATTGGGTCTATATAAAGACCTTGTATCAGTACATTGGGATGGAATAATATTCTACAATTTCATTTTCTCTTCTTGCTAAATCATAACATAACGTTCGACGGCATCACGGAAACACTGAAATCACAACCCCGAATCGAGCAAAGAGATCGAGCAAAGAACATGTGAGCCAAGAAAAAATAAAAAACTTGACGGCGAAGGTGAGTCTCAAGGCCGACGGCAACATTTAGGGCAAACAGAGTGCAGAGAAACGAACAGAGAGAGAAGAGACCGATTTTGGGGAGGGAGAGGTGGGAGGCGGAGACCGATTTTGGGGAGGGAGAGGTGGGAGGCGGAGACCGATTTCGGGGAGAGAGAGGGTGGGAGGGAGTGAGGAAGGGAAAAAAAAGGTTATTTTATGCCTCAAATAAATCTCTGGAGATCATAATCTAATGACATTGAGAAATGTAGATAGAGGTAGGCAAAATAGGAGTAGGGAAAATAAGCTATCCCTAAATTCTAAGAGATTCATTATTAAAATTTGGAATAGTTACAGTTAATTTAAAAATACTTTAAAAACTGTAATTTTCATAAAATGAATTAAGTTTGAACTTTTGATTTTCAAACATAAAATTGGGTCATCATTGAGTGAGATTTTGCAAATTAAGTCTATATAAAAAGACATAAAATTATATATCCGCCTTGCGTGACTGACATGGGCCCACCCTTTTGTGTTATTTTTTCTGTGATTATGAATATTGGACTAGTATCTTCCACCCTTCCCTAACTTTAACCACAGAAATTTATGAAAGCATAATCTTATTTGTCTTCGTAAAATTTTATACAAGTATTAATACGTATGTATATATTATGTTTTTATAATTATCATGCCCATCGCTCTAAATTAATATAATGTTTGGTCCAACTTTTGACGCATTAATCTAATATATGATAACTATGAATTTTAAAAACAATCACTAAAGGAACAACTGAAATATCAATCATTCCCTTACTAAGAACCCAAATATCATGCTTTGACAAAGTTTGTTTTTTTTTTTTTTGTTGCTCAAATGCTTTGACAAAGTTCAAGTTAAAAAATTTACGCACCATGCTCATAACCAATGTTTTAAAACATGGATTATGGTTTGATTTTCATACTTCTACCCGTTAGACTGAATGTCAAACCAGTGACATTATCATTAAATAAAAAGTTAATAAAAACTATGCATATAATACACGCACATAAAATAAGTTGGTAATTTTAGTTCTAGACAAGCTGATGAGATAATTTATAATTTATGAACAATTTTTATGCTAAAATATTTATAACCATATTCAGTATGTATACATTTATCAAAAGGATAGATTAAACAAACTTTCAATCTAGTTTCTGTATCTACATTAACTAAATTAATTAAAATTTTATTTTAATATAATAAAATTTTTTAAAAAAATATTTCAAAAAAATTACGGGAAGTAAAAAAAAGAAATAAAAGTATTAAATTATTCAAAAAAATTAATAAAAAATATAGGTTTAACATCATGAAGTGTAAATAAGTAAATAAAATTTATTTTAAATAAAAAATTAATTAAAATTTGTTTCAAAATATTCTCGATGGTTTTAAAAAATATGACCAAATCATCCCATCAACGGCTTCAAAAGATCATCATGGTTAGATGGCGTAAATTTTACTCTCTTTTTATTGGCCGAAATAATATTAGTCTTTTTTTATTTAGATGGCGTAAATTTTACTGTCTCTGGTATTATAAATACGGGGGTATGAAGTGTATTGAAATTTAATAGCGGGGTAAGCAAGATCTACAGCGAACACTACATGTTTCACACTCATCCCTGTTACATCACTACTCTTTTTCTTTTTTTTTTTTTTTTTTAAAGATCTTCCTTGTTAGATCAAGCTGCATCTCTAATGAATTCTAATGTTATTGCAAAAGATCTTATTGTGTTGATCTATTTTTTCTCTACCCATTTTTGATTTGCAGATAATATCTGATTTTCAGTTTTGTATAACCCATGGAGTCCGGTTCACTAGAATACTGGAGGAACTACTTTCGAACTGCAAATACTGATATAGTCGATGTAGTTGACCGCGAGATTATGGTGGCGGTTTCTGATTGTACGAACGCATTTAGATTACGAAGGGACCGGATTTCCAAACGTTTGTTTTCTTGGGGATTGACTCGTTGTGTGAGGTGTGATCGATCTGTTAACAGATTACTCAGAGTTTGATAGTTGTTAAGATAGCCACGTATCAGTCCACGTGTCAGTAGTTAGTTGTAGAGCTATCACGTGTTTCAACCATGCAAGTTGTTATGCATTCTTTTATTCCTTTCTGTATTACTCTACATTCAGTACTCTATATGATGTAAACTGAACTCTCATTATCAATTGAATTAGTTCAACTATTCAGAACTATATTTTATTACTTAACTTTGATATGGTATTAGAGCCACCACCACACCGGTGAGGCTCTGTTTTCTGATCAAGCGATAACCAGAGGCATTGACAGTGATAGTTTCCAAAGATCTTTGGATTGACACTCACCAAGACAATGTCCAATTAAGCTCTGCCAGTGTCTACCGATCCTGCTTTTAATAGTCGAAGCTTCACTAACAAGAAAATCACAGTGAAGCTTGACGATTCCAACTATCTTATATGGAAGCAACAAGTCTATTTCATGGCCAAACAGCATCGGCTCTTCTCTTATCTGGACGGATCTGTTCAAGTTCCGGCAAAACGAGTTCGTAAATCTGAATCTGGTTTGGAAATAGATAATCCAGATTTTGATGTATATAAACAACTTGATTCTGCTCTTGCATCATGGCTATTAGAGTCGGTCACTTCGTCCATTCTTCCTGATCTAGTTGGTCTTGAGACTGCAGCTCAAATCTGGCAAAAACTCAATCGGTTGTACTCAGATAAGTCCGATTCAAAGATCTTACATTATAAGAATCTATTGACTAACCAACGTAAAGGAGAGTTAATCATGCGCGATTATTTAGCAAATCTGAAATCAATCTGTGACCATCTGGCTTTGTTAGAAGAACCAGTTTCAGATGCTAGTCGAATCTCAAATGTGCTGAATGGTCTCACCATGGAATACGAGTCAGTAATTGCTATAATCAATGCAACAAAACAGAAGTTTGACTTAGATACAGTGTCTACAATGCTTCTTGATTTTGAAGCACGTCAGAAATCGTTTATTGCAAACTCACTGAATCAAGCTCACTACGCAAATGCGCCAACCTCTTATGCTGATTATACTCAGGATCCTAACCTAGTATTTGCTGCTCAATTCAGCAATAGTCATGCTCCTACATCGATAGGCAGAGAAGCTGTTCCATCCTATCGTTCTAGTTTCTCCAACAGACGAGGTCGAGGCCGCGGACAGAGTTTTCCTTTCCAAAATAGAGCATCCTGCTAGATCTGTCATAAGGTTGGTCACCTAACTGATGTCTGCTTCTTCAGGTATGATTCCAATTCATCTAATAGGCCATCACCTCAAGTTCACTATGTTGAGTCCGATGCTCATCACAATATCTCATCATACGATACTAACAGTTATGGTAGTTGGCCATCTTAGTACTCTGAAGTACTTGTTACCTATAATCAAAATGTTACTCCTACTGCTTATCCTACTCAAAATGTTAAGCAGTTAAATGCTGCTGCTCCTTCTGCTAATCTTGCTGTAACAGGCTCTGTAGCTAACTGTGTGTCTCCTGCATCTAATCCTGTTTTACTGCAAGCATATGTTGCTCACCTGAGATAATTACAGATGAGGCCTGGTATCTTGACTCAGGCGCTACCCAGCATATCACCAACTCTGCTAATACACTCCAGTCGTCAGCAGCACCCAAAGGTAACATCATGGTTATTGTTGATGGAGGTACTACCTTACCCGTTTCACACATTGGTCAAACTTGCTTAAATCACTCCAAGTCAACACCTAAGTTACAATTGAAAAAGGTTTTATGTGTACCGACTATGCAAAAGAACTTAGTGTCTATTGCACAAGTTACAAAAGAAAATGGAGTGTCCATTGAGTTCTTTCCTAATTCGTGTGTCATTAAGGACTTGCAGACCAAGAGGCCTCTCTTGACTGGGGTTGAATCAGATGGCATGTATAAATTGAATGCAACTACACCTATGGCACCCTCTACTGCAACTCTGTTGAACACAAGAAATCCAAGATATCAACAGCAATCTGATCTTTGTCACTGCACTACTCCTCTGGACACATTTGCTCTATGGCACAATCAACTTGGTCACCCACATGCAACCACTGTCAATGCTGTACCAACATCATTAAAGCTTTCTGTCATTACTTCACACACTGATGATAAATGTACTGCTTGTAAACTGGGGAAAAGTCACAAATTACCCTTTGTAGCCTCATCTACTACATATAATAAACCATTGGAGTTAGTTACCATGGACTTGTGGGGTCCTGCACCCTTTGCTTCAAATGGATATGTGTACTATATAGCATTTGTTGATGCTTACAGTAGATTCACCTGGATCTACCTCATTCACAAGAAATCTGATGCTTTGACAAAGTTTAAGGAGTTTAAAATGCTGGTTGAAAATAAACTTAACACCAAAATACAGCAAGTTCAGAGTGATTGATGAGAGTTGCCGAGCCCTCACAAAATAACCAAGTTTTAAATATTTGTAGTATAGGAAACCTGGATCGTTTCTCTCAAGGAATTCACAGCGGGTCTAAAATCAATAGTAGATGCAATAAAACAGTAACCAAAATGGGGGAGTTTTTCAATGCAATTTAAACAAAGTAAAGACTAAAACAGAAAGCAAGAAAACGAGATTAATCAGATTAAAAACGATTAACCCAGAATTGGGATTCCATAACCTTCATCGGACAAAAAGATAATAACTAAACTCGTGATTGGTTCTGGACAAACCGAAATCTCTGCATTTGTCCAGATATTCCCTCGACTAGACGATCGCCTAACATTTGATCGAACACGTGACGAGCTCGCTGTGCGATCGCACAACGTTCTCACGGAACCGGGTCTGACCTATGTCTTTGGGATATCAATCTAGGTATTAAATCTAATACCTAATCCGCAATTATAATCGGATCCGATTAAAATAAACAGAAACGAATTACGTTACCGATTGAAGCGCGGGTCCTCTGGATTCACGGAATCCTCAATCCATGGATCAACCACAGAAACTTAGCCAAGCATGGCTAGGCAAACTCAGTTCAACATTCGCCATGCTTCTTCCCAGTCAACCACTTGCTCCTCTCCAACCAGTTTTATACCTTCTATATCAGTACCTCACAACATTAGTATCTCTCCCTCTTCCAGTATCTCACCAATCATACCACCTGATGCTGATGCTCAAAATAATATCTCAGCTTCACCTGATCATTATCCAACCAACACCTCTCTTCCATTAACTCTTGTTGTCCCCTCAGTACCAACATCACCCAGTCCACCTGATTCCCTTCCCAACGCTCATTCCATGATCACTCGAAGCAAGGCAGGTGTGTTTAAGCCTAAAATCTTTGCTATGACTGAGGACGTCTCTATTCCTACAACCATTGATGAAGCTCTATCTGATCCTATTGGGCTCAAGCCATTCACGAGGAGTATGATGCACTGATGAAATTCCAGACATGGGAGCTTGTCTCATTACCAAAGTACAGAAAGGTTATTGGCTGCCACTGGTTATGTAAGCTTAAGACACATGTTGATGGCTTAATTACTCGATATAAGGGCATATTAGTTGCTAAAGGTTACTCTCAAGAGGTTGGTACTGACTATAGAGATACATTTAGTCTTGTGGTGAAAGCGCCTACCATTCGAGCTCTTCCAACACTTTGTTGTAACTAATAATTGGAAGTTGCACCAGGTTGATTTTAATAATGCATTCTTAAATGGCGATTTGACCGAAGAGGTGTTCATGGAGCAGCCACTAGGATTTATGAAGTATGATGCAGCTGGTATGTCTCTTGTATGCAAGCTTAAGAGAGCTCTATACAGACTAAAACAAGCCCCTAGAGCCTGGTTCATGAAGCTAAGCACCTATCTCAAAAGTCTGGGTTTTACTACAGCAAAAGCTGATTCGTGTCTCTTTGTTAACAAAACTGAAAAGCATGTCACATATCTCCTTGTGTATGTGGATGACTTGGTGATTACCGGATCTGACGAAATTGCTGTTCAACATACTATTGCTGAAATGAGTGAAGCTTTTTCTCTAAAAGACTTAAGTGATCTTTCTTTCTTCTTGGGTATTGAATTCCATAGGTCATCAAAAGGCATTCATCTAACTCAGCAGAAATACATTCACAACCTTCTCACAAAAACTCATATGATTGGAGCTCACTCTTTTGGTTCTCCCATGGCTGTTAATGTCCAGCTATTTGCTAATGATAGTCAACCTTTTTCTGATCCCCATTTGTACAGAAGCATTATATTGTGGGTTCACTACAATACCTTTGTTACACCAGAGCAGACATTGCCTTCACGGTTAACAAATTAAGTCAAATCCTTCATGCAGCAACAGTGAAGCAGTGGAATTGTGTCAACAAGCTTTTAAGGTACCTAAATGGTACTAGTACTCAAGGCTTACTCATCAGGCCAGCTAATCAATTTACCATTCAGGCTTATGCTGATTCTGATTGGGCGGGCTTTACTACTAAGAAGAATCACAAGGATGATGAAGTTCTAGTGTTACCCGAAAACAAAAGGTCTACTAGTGGTTTTTGTATCTATCTTGGTGCAAACCCAATATTGTGGGTCTCAAAGAAACAACAAGTAGTGTCTCGATCCTGAAGTAGAATATCGAAGTGTCGCTGACTGCATCTCTGATCTCATGTGGGTTCTGTCTCTTTTGAAGGATCTGTATGTTGATGTAATTAAGACTCCATGTATTTGGTGTGACAATACATGTACAGTGGGTCTGTTATCAAATCCAGTCCTGTACTCCAAAACAAAACATGTAGAATTGGATGTTCATTTTATCAGAGAAAAGGTGGCCGCAGGCATTGTCACTTTGGATATGTGCCATCGTCATACCAGGTATCTGATGTTTTAACCAAACCACAAGTATATGGCATGTTTGCATATTGCATAAACAAGCTGAATATACTTTCTCAAGACGAAGTAAACAATGGTGAGCTAAGTCTAGTCAAGAGATGATCTGGACCTCAGCAGGAAGAATGTTAATAGATTACTTAGAGTTGATAGTTGTTAAGATAGCCACGTATCAGTCCACGTGTCAGTATGTTGTGTGAGGTGTGATCGATCAAGGTTGGTGGTTTCGGGTGATGATAAGGAAGATGGAGGTTGTAAGTGTAGTTTGGGTGAAAAAGCTAATGATTTAGAAGGATGTTCTACTAAAGAGAGCAAGAGTGGCAGAGATGATCACAGAGAGATGAACAGGTAAACTCTTTTCTTTTTACTACATCTTAATTAAAAGTATAAAAGTAGAGTAGTAAGCATCTCCCTGCCAACACACCATAAAAATTGCGAGCTCAAAACAATAAAATAAAAAATAATAATAATGAGAGGCGGTTATGAAAGATAGATAATAGGGAGGGTAGTTACACAATATTTTATAAATTAATAATGAGGAGATAGATACAAAATAGGGAGAATATCATATAAAGATGGTTGAATTATCCAAATTATAATTTGGGTTGCTAAAGTTAATAAATTATTAATTAGGTTATGTGACATAATTAGGAATTTAGAATTTCGACAAAATTACCTCTATATCCCTTAGTTTTTTTTTTTTTAAAAAGCAAAATTTGGGATTGAATAATATTGCTTTCGTAAGAACCCTAACGAAAAGAAATTCATTGGAGGCCTCGACACCATCAGAAAATCAGCAATGAAGGCTATGGTAAGTTGGTTCTAACGTAAAGAATCTAGGAAAAAAATCAGCAACAACAACCTATAAGAATCTGTGGGCCCATGAAGATTTCCCGCCAGTTCATCAACGTAATGAACAAAATGATGGCGAAGAACCCAGGAAAAAAAAATCTCATATATTAATTTATCAATGCAATGAACACTAAATATCAAAATTAATAGTTCTCTGAATAGGACTGACCAATTAGGGATATTATTGGAAAATGATTTAAATTCAAATATTCTAGATTGGGTTATGGACCCAATTTAAGATTTTTTAAATTTACCAGCCTTATATAGGATTTTTCTAATATAGGATTTTTCTAATTCAACCGTCTTTATATGAGATTCTTCTTACAAAATACTAAGTAAATATTTAATTTAATTTTTCAATTATTCTCTTTGATATCTTTAAAAGGAATTAATATAAGGGATAAGATATTGTCACTATCATTTTTTATCATTACCACTTTTTCACCGTTAGATCAGAATATCATCTACCTTTATCATTTCTCTCTCATATTGAGATTCTGATCTAACAATAAAAAAGTGGTAGTGACAAAAAATGGTAGTGACAATATCCTATCCCTTAATATAATACTATAATTATAAATAGGAATATGTGCAAATGTTTGAATTTAGGGAACTAATCAACAAAAAAATATAAGGATCTCAATTAATTAATTAATTACGGAATTTTTAAATTAATGATGACGAGGTAGATACAAGAGAAAATTATAATGAAGGACCTAAAAAAATATTTATTAAAAAGGATAATAAAAATGGTAATTATTTTGAAATACCAGAAATTAAAACATTAAAAATACAAAGACTAAATTGCCCTTAGCTAGATTTTCTATCTTCTCTATAACTGGGTTGATTTTGTCTTAGGTGAGAATCTTGAGCTGCTTCAAGTATCGTTGGGTCGAGAAGTTTGAGCTGCTTCAATGGCGCGCCATTCTCGGACTTAAGATTGGGCGAAGTAACAACAAGAGCAACGTAGTGACCAGGATTGAAATTCATCACCGGGGGAGTACTCATCGACCAATAAATCCTCTCGATCTTATTCCCTGGATGTTGAATCATAACCGTCGCCACCTCTGCTGCCTGAGAATTTCCCATTATCAGAGCTCGAGTTGATTGTAGCACACCTACTGAATAAAATAACGACGAAAACGCTTCGATTAAACTTTTCTGTTATGTTTCAACTGGGACGAAGTTGTTTGAGAGGCATGCACAACATAGTTCAGCAGTAACTGTTTCTAAAGAATGTGATGAATTAAGAAACTACTTCATGAAGGGAGTGTATCAAAAAAACAGAGAGAGATTTGCTTACAAAGAGAGAGAGCGTGAGCTATAAAATCGGAGCTACGTAGCAACAGAGTTCAAAAGTTCACAGTAAGAAAAAATTATTCAAAATTAAGTTAGAGAATAGGGGTCTTTCTATTTTAATCTTTTAACTTCTTAATAAATAATAATTTTTTAAGTCTTTATTATAATTTTCCCTAACGTTTACTTACACACAAAACTACATATGAATTTTGCAAAATAAGGTAAAAATGACACAGCCATTAATTTAAGCAAACATACATTACTTTATATTTTTCGTCCCAAAAAGTTAGGAAGGGAATCTCTCCAATTCTATGATTGACCACTCTCCTTTACTTTTTTATTCTTACTGTTAAATCATCTCTGAACAATAGATATTTAACATCCTATGAATACTTTTTTATAACATCAAATAACAGAAAAATTATATAAATAAGCTGAAGTCACTAAAATTTTATCTAAATAGTTCCTGGGGCTATTGTTGACAAGCAGATAAAGAAGCTTCGATCAGAAGGTGTTATGGCGCAACCATTCACAAGAAGAAGCTTTGTGGGAAGTTGAAAATGAAATGCGAGCTGAATATCCTCACGTGTTTTAGAATTGAGGTATGGATATGTTTAAATTCAAAGGACCAAATTTCATAAGGGGGAACAATATAATGGCCCATCTCTTAGAATAAAGAAAACAAAATAACAAAATAAAAAGAAGTAAAAAGCCATGCTTTTTTTTAAAAGAAAAATAATAAATAAATAAATCATATATATAATATCTTAGATTTTTTTTTTCTCAGTTTTTATATTTCCTCATTCCGTCCTATTAGAGCGTGAGTAGTGAAGGAAGTTTTAAAAAGTCTCTGAGTGCTTGAGTCCCACCACCACACCATTCTCTTCCGTCTTCCAATCCGTCAATGGTGTGCCTATGCTCACCTGCCACCTCTGTCGACCGAGCTTCTTCCTCGGCTCATCTCCTCAGCAGCAAATCTAAAATATATTTCTTTTCTTTAATCACTATCATATGAAGAAGTTTAATTATTATTTTTTCAATTTATATATCCTATACTCTTGCTTATTTGTTGTTTAATTGTACAATATTCCTTTTCCTTTCCTTTTAATTTTATTTTTCCAATATTATACCTGTGTGAGGCATTATCACTGTCGCGTTCGAACAGCATAAATTATTTGTTTCTGCTTTAATAGGTTGTGCATCTATCATCAAATCATTCGTTGTTGTTGTTTTTTTTTATTTTTTTATGGTACGAGTATTGTTTTTTTCCACTTAGCCTTGTTTACAATCCTAAAGTCAAATGTTGCGTGGCACATAAATACAACCTCATTAATGTAGGAATTAAACCTTTAGTTAATTAAAAGCAAGAACGCTGAAATATTCGAACCAGTACTAAAAAGTAAAAAGGTTAAAACTATAAAGATGGGCTTAAATTTAAAAAGTAGCTGGAAATTCATTGTATAGAAATCTAATTATGCATTGCATATGAATTCAAGTATTGTTATACACATTTGAGGATAACTAATGTTTATTTATCCAACATTCTATTCAAACTCTTGAAGTGACGGCTAATATCATCCAATAATTCAAAAATCTTTTCCTCGTCGACAAAAAAATCATCATCATCCTTAGAAACATGTGTTGCTTCTGTATTGATGATTCCACCATGACCACCTGCTTCTGCATTGATGATTCCATCATGACCACCTGCTTCTAGATTTTGATCTTGTGATATTTGTGGTCGCTCTCATTCCGAAAGGAAATAGCTTGATTTTGGTTTATGGCTCCATCATTATTAGCACCTCTAACCATAGTAGCAAAAGAAGTAGAACCTGAAGCTGGGTCTTGATCCGGTTGTTGCACACCATAAGTTAGGTTTTGATTACTCCCAAAGGAAGTACCAATTAGTTGTTGTTGCGGCATATTACTACCAAATGAAGTACCTGGGGCTTGTTTCTGATTTATGATTTCATCATTATTAACACCTCCAGTAGTACTGACACAATAAGAAGAACCTAAAGCTGGGTAGTGACTTAGTTGTTGCATACTAGAAGTCAGGTTAGGGCCAATCTGGCGGCATGTTACTTCTAAATGAAGTGCTCAGGGCTTGGTTTTCATTTATGATTCCCTCATTATGAACAATTCTAGTAGCACTAACATAATAAGAAGAACCTGAAGCTGGGTCTTGATCTGGTTGTTGCACACCATAAGTCAGGTTTTGATTACTCACAAAGGAAGTACCAATATGTTGTTGCTGCGGCACATTACTACCAAACGAAGTACCCAGGGCTTGTTTCTCGTTTATGATTCCATCATTATTATCACCTCCCGTAGTACTAACATAATAAGAAGAACCTAAAGCTGGAGTTTGATTTAGTTGTTGCATACTAGAAGTAGAAGTAAGGTTAGTGCCAATCTGTGGTTGTTGCGGCATATTACTTCTAAATAAAGTGCTCAGGGCTTGTTTTTCATTTATGATTCCCTCATTATGAGCAATTCTAGTAGCATTAACATAAGAAGAAGAACCTAAATCTGGGTCTTGATCCGGTTGTTGCACACCATAAGTCAGGTTTTGATTACTCCCAAAGGAAGAATCAATCTTGGGTTGTTGTGGCATATTACTATCAAATGAAGTACCCGGGGCTTGTTTTTGATTTATGATTCCATCATTATTAGCACCTCCCGTAGTAGTAATATAATAAGAAGAGCTTGAAGTTGGAACCACATGACCTGAAATTATAGAGTATTAATTAGAAATCAGAATGATGAAGAAGAACAATAAGATTATAGAGAAAATAAAACTTCTGGTCCCTAAACTTTTCCGCTAATATTGCTTCAATTCCTAAACTTTGACTTGGAACAATTTCCCTCCGTTTTCATAACCCAGAACAAGTTAATCTTTACATTTGAAATAAACAAGTCCCTATAATTCAGGAACGTTACTCAAACAGTAATTACTGAAAGTTATGTATATATGCTCTAATCATATAACCATACCACAATTGTCGAAGTTTTGTTCAGGTGGTTGTATTTGCATTTGTATTGGCTGGGGAGCACGGTGGTAATTATAAAGATGGGGTTCCATTGAGAATAGAGATCCGTTCATGTGAGAAACTGAGTAATTCTGCTGCTCTTCCTCCATTCTCTTTAATCTTTCTTTATATTTCTGTAAGTGACTTCCAACATGTGCTCTCGTTAGACCAGGCACTTTCATTATTTCAATAATCCGTCTTGGCTTTGCAACTGAGATATAAGGAAACAGAAATATTAATATATTCATAATTATAATAAAGCTCGAAACACACAAAGTACAACAACTTTATCTCAAATAATGTAAAAACTTGAGGTACGCATCCACAATATAGGAAGGATTGAGGATACGTACCGCATAAATCCCATACGAAGGAATAATAAAAAGAAAGTAAAAAACTAAAAAGAGAAGGAAGATGGCAGCATACGATCAGGGCCGCCAAGTTGATTCACAGCATTAACAAATAATGCATGGATGTCCTTCCAGGATACCCGCCTTCGTTTTCTCGAAGCAGGTTCTCCGCCTTGATTCACAAACTCAAGGTAATCATCTTGCAGACTTGTGTCTTTGGAAGATAGAGAAGAAGAAGAACCCTTATTCTGATTCTGCGGTACAGCGTCATGAGTCTTAGACGTACTCTCATGCTGTTCCCTCCTCCTACAAACATGTCTCCATAAATTTCCAATCTCATCGCCCAGCTCACTCACTGGCTTCCACAAAACACTGCAAGCACCACTATTATATGCTGTCATGATCTCATAAGTTGATCTTTCACCCCCACATATTGCTGCAAAGTACAAGTAGCATAATTTAAATACAATTATAATTCTCTCGATATGTGATAATAAAATGTTTGGATGTAGTAGAACTTAATTACTCACTTACCAACGTGGGCAATATTTGGGTTCAAGTGTTGCTCTCGGATGAACTGGGCGCCATCTATGTCTTTCAAGGCGATATCACTGACAATCAAGTCAAAAGAATCAGGTCCTTTCTCTCGTAAAAATCTTAGGGCACCAACGCCACTGTCACACACAGTGATGTTATAATAAGATGTTGGAAGAAATGTCTGAATACTAGTCTGGGTAGCATGATCGATGCCCACTAAGAGCAGCTTCAAGGGCTGACGGAAGTATTGAGTAAAGAAAGGAGGATGAAGATAACGAGAATGCTTGGCTGCAGATTGCTGCATCTTGGCGATCTAATTTTTGAAGTATACCTAAGACTGATCTTGAATATAATCTCTGAGAGAAACACAGGTGATATATATATATATACACACATGTATGGCGGTATAAATATATGAGCACCTGATAAGCGAGCGCGGTTGCCAAGTACACCGAAAAAATAGGGCAAAAATGAAATTTTAAAAAAATTGTACGGTAATAAATTTAAAAATTAAAATTGGAAGCGCTATCTACCATTTACCTCTTATTTTATTTTTATCGCCTAGTATTCTTAACTAGCATATCGATTACTTAAAATTTGTAATCGTTCAGTCTTATATTATTTATACAATTTCAGGCTCCGTCTCTATGACATTATATTAATCATTAGTCAAATCCTCTGAAATATTTTCTTTCTTCATTATTTGAGCATTTTTCTAAATTGTTGTCACCGTTAGGAATATTCCAAAAAGATTCTTAAATAATACTTTTTTAATTAAAATTTATATTAAAATAAAATTCATTTACTAATTTTCCCTTTACCCTATGAAATCCCTAATTTATTTTAATTTTAACGTTTGCAAATTTCTTGAAAAAACAAAACGCCGCCAATTGTAACAGTAAAAGGGTACAAATTTAGTGCTTTTTCCCATTTAAATCCCCGTAAATACAGTTTGGCCTATAAACATGTTTAAAGCTTTATCTTAAATTATTTTATCTAAATTATTTTGTATGATCAAGAGCTTTCTTATTATTTTCCTTAAGTTTATTTCTTTCTAAAAGTTATTTGGTTAACGTTTATAAATGTTTGTAACAAAAAGATGTGTCTAAAAATTATAAATTTAAATTATTTATGCTTATGATAACAAAAATATGGGTTGATGCATTTAAAAATTATAAATTTAAATTAATTTATGCTATACGATGACAAAACTATGTGTTTGAAATATATTTTCATCCATTTAAATAACCAATTTTTTTTTCAAGAAATATGATAAAAATTAAAATTATAAAATATTATAATATAATAAATTGTAAAAATATTATGATTTGAAAATTTGTATTGGATTTATTTTTTGATTGTATATTTTTTTCTTGGCAAATGTAAATGTTTAAATAATTATTTTGTTAAATAGGGGTATTTTGGTAAAAAACAAATGGAAGTCAAATTTAACAATCCACTAATGGTTGAATGATAGAAAATAAATGTAAAAAATATAAAGGAGGTTTGTGTAACAAGTATTTTAATTGTAAAAGAGGTCTATATGAGTTTTCAAACTAGATTGGAGGTTCGTGTATTTAAAACAAAATAGAGGAATAGTCCGAATATTTTACTCTTATATTTTTATCGCCTAGTATTCTTAGCTAGTATATCGATTACTTAAAAATGTTAATAATTCAATCTTATAATATTTATACAATTTTAGCCTTCGTCTCCATGACATTAAATTAATCATTTGTCAAATCCTCTAAAATCAATGGCAGACCAAAAAATATTTTAAGCCCAGGCCAAAAAATAAACATATTGAATTTATTAAATAATATCACATAACATTGAAAATATAAATAAATAATAACCGACAATTATAAATCAAAACAAGATATAAGATGATTCTAACATTTTTAGTAGGTACCTCAAACAAAAATTTTACTTTTCTCTCACAGCCCAATGAGTAATGTACCAAATATTGTCCTTATAGAGAAGATAAGAGATTAGGCTTTGGGGCAAATTATTAACCAAAATAAAATATTATAATAAATACATATATATACTAACAAATTTTAGAAGATCAACTAGGGCCTTAGCAAGTGGTTCTGCCACTGTCTAAAATATTTTCTTTCTTCATTATTTGAGAATTTGTCAACCAAATAATATTAAAAATTACCATAGTACATATTCTTGGGTTAGAGAGCAAAACTACCCATAATATTTACCATAAAGTTTACTTACATGCAGAGCTGCACATGAACTTTATAAAATAAGGTAAAAATGACAAAACCATTAATTTAAGCAAACATCTATTACTTTATATTTGTAGTCCCAAAAAGTCAGGAAGGGAATCTCTCCACTTCTTTGACTGTCCACTCCTCTCTATTTTTTTATTCTTACCACTGAATCATCTATAAACTGTAGATGTTTAACATCCTCTAAAAACTTTTTTTTTTTTTTTTTTTTTTTTTATAAAATCAAATAACAAAAAATGTATATAAAAAAAAGTAGTGGAAAATTTGCTTGTATAAATGACTGTTATATTTATAAAAGTCGTGGTCTGTACCAAACCTGATGACATAACTGCCACTTTCCAATAATAATGTGTGCGCCTTTCCACCCCTCACTTTTCTTTTCCTCTCTTTGCGCCTTTCTACACCTACAATGACTACCGTCATCATCACTTCGCCCCTTTGCTGCTCGTGCCCTTCCCACCACCATCCTCCTTCCACTACTATGTCCCTCATTCCTGTCGAAAGTCTTTGGCTTCCTCCCTCCGCCATGCCATGCCTCAAGCAGACTGTGAGGTGCGGTTGTGTCGACCCTTAACTTCCTTACCTCGATCCTTCCGCTGGATTCAGGCTCTTCCTTTGCTCCCTGCACCTGCTTTGTCCCACCTTAAATGAATAGTAGCTTGGAGTGCCCATTGGTTTCCCCAACCCCTTGCCTCCGGCACCACTAGATTAATGTATTTGTGCTGAGCTTTTGCGATGCCTGCATATATGACGATTCGGAATCGTGATATATGTCAGTTAATAATTGTCATATATCGTGATTTCTGTAGTAGTGTTTAAGAAACAGTACAACTAATTTTTGTTAGCAAAGATAAATGTTTAGTAGCGTGATAAATAGGTTTCAAAAGATTAACTGAATGATAATTAAGTCATATTAAAAGTTATTGAGAATAAATTACAACTTACAAATATTGATTTAGATAATTAAAAAATGACCACGACAAGTTGTCATAGTGACAACATTATATGTCACACTTGGATGAAGTCTTAGGGTCGAGCATAACGTTGACATGTTTATGTGCGTGTATTTAAATTGTATAAAATATAAAAGATCATACTTGTAAATATTAGTCTTCAATGTCCTAAAATACATAGCCTCCCCAATGAATAATTTGAGAGGACTTTTGATGGTTAATGCCATTATGATCTTCTTTATTTCTTTATAACTGTCACACACCTACCGGCCTCGCCTTTTTAGGTGGCGGGTATCATAGTCCAATTTTAATTTAATTATTTAATTGCATTTCTCAGGTTAATTACACCATGCATCAAAGTATTAACAGCAGAGCACACATATGTTTGGACAACATATACTAGAAAAAAATAAAATACTGTAATGTAAATTTTCCCCGGAGGGTTAATATACAATCATCCAGAAATCATAATGCCCCAAAATAGAAAAAAATAATAGTACAGTCATCCGGGAGAAAACAAAAACAACCAAAAGGGAGTCACCAACAAACACTTCAATCTTGCTCCGCATTCTTACCTTGGTCTCCCGGCACCACTCTAGATGAACTACCTGAAGCTTTACAAAAGTATGGGATTCAATGTAACCATTAATCTCATCTTTACAAAAGTATGGGATTCAATGTAATCATTAATCTCATGTAAAGTGTATGCAATGCATGTATGTCACCACAATCAGGAAAATAATAAATCATAAAGCATTCAATAATCATGCGCAGTAATATAAATAAGCATACCACATATATGCAATATTTACTGCGGAAGGAACTCAAGTCCTAATAAATGCATGATTGCTCAACATAGCAAACCCTAGATCCACAGCGCTAGGAAAATCACAGTGGTCGGGCCTCAAACCTAGACCATACTAAATGTACATAAGAACGCATGTCTCTCACGAGACATGGATCCACAATCATGAAAAATCAAACATACAAAGTAACACAATGCATATGAAGATTAAGGTTACTACCTGGTAGTTGATCACAAATATTAATAAATTTTTCCGGCGCACGATATCATTGGCAAAATAGCCCTAGAATAAACAATAATGCAAATAAATTCTCAATACCTAAGAAAATTCACTTTAATAAATATTTGACTTCTTGATTTAAATAAGGCTTTTCCAAGCTTCCATAATCTCTAAATCCCTTTTCTCAATTAGAAATCCATTATTTGTAAAACTCCCTTTTATTTTCAGATTTACACAAAAATTCCAAGAACAATGACTGATCTTCAAATATTCATAACTAAATCTAGAAACATCCTTTTGGGGTGGTTCAAAAACCCAACTGACCCTTAACATGTCTAGTTTTGGAAAAAGAAAAATTCTAGAGACCGAGAAAAATTCGTATGATGTTTCGTGTCTAAAATCCACCCTCTAGTCAGAAACAGAGTCCAGTTTTCTATGATATTTTCAAAAATTCATTTCTCTTACTCCGAGATCTCCAAAAATTACAAATTATATACCAACTTAATCCTTGAGATGTCTGCTTTCTGCCTCTAAAATTTTAGAATCTTTCAAGTTTGTTTGCAAGGTCAAAAACCACAAGAAAGCCAACTGACTCCATTGTTTCTACAGAAAACAAATTCTCCATGTTTTTTGAAGCTTCTATCCACTACTAGAAAATGCAAAAATTGCGGCGAAATTTGCGAGGGAACATTTTTCCCTCGCAAATATTTGTATATTTACGATGGAACTAAAAATCCCTCGCAAATCCAGCAATTTTGCGAGGGAACCTATTTTCCCTTGCAAAATGACTTAATTTTGCGAGGGAAACCTATTTTCCCCGCAAAATGACTTAATTTTGATTTTTTGTAAATCGCCACTCAGTGTCTCAGGATCCCTACACCCGTAAGACTACCAAACATGCGTGGATCCAGTTTTTACTCCAGTTCGAGACTTCGAGTGTTCGACTTCGACCTCCGTCTTTGTCTCTCCACCGCACCTTTCCCTCTCGTCTCTCGACCTCTGTCCTCAGTCCTCCGTCGGCTTATCTCGACATCGACTCAGTCCTCCATAAGTTTCCTTCTTGCTTCGATTTAAATCTCATAAACCCTAAGTCACTTTCCCTCTCGACCTCAGTCCTCGACCTCGAATCCAAAGAAGTGACGGTGGCGACGTAAATTGATCTCAGATCCCGGTAAAAGTTGGCTCAGTCCTCAATCCGACGGTGGCGACGCGAATCGACCTCAGACCTCCAGTAAGGTTCTGTTCTTCCTTACACTGAAATTATTTGTGGCTCAGTCCTCAATCTGACGGCGGCGACCCAAACCTTTCTGCTGCTTTTCTTTTATTTGTGGAGATTATAAGTTCAATGTTTTCTTTGGTGTTCCTTAGCTAATTTCTGCATCCTAAAAATAAATGCTATTAGTTTGTTACTTTGTTATGATTGAAGTATGTATTTGTGAATTCTTTTTTTCCCTTTGGTCAGGACCGTCAGGTACATGGTTATCCTATCATTTCCCTCGGTCAGGCTGACTTGCTACGATTAGAGTAGCGAGCAGCCGAGCAGGGAATCCCCGTCTACCACACATGCATGGATAGGATATGTAATCCCCACTTGTATTGAAAAAAACACTCGTGCTTCACTTTACTACATGTAACAGCTATATGACTTTTATTTTTTTAAAAGCCATTTCTTGTACTATTATGTAATAGTTTGATTTAGCTTAAGTAAGTACTTCTGTGACGAAACAAATAAAACAAATAGAAGGAGCATGTGATTTGAGATGGCCTTCCCAAATTAATGCTGCTGAGTCATTCATGTGGTTGGCTTTAACTTGGCTTTATATGATTTTTTGTTTTGTTTTTTTTTACTGTCATATATTCCCCTATAGTATGGCGTCCTTAAGATATGCTTGGTTCTTGATCTTGACCTTTCTGCATAATCTTGAGTGGTTACTATCTCCTTTGATCAGGTGGTTTCTCTTGAAAAATACATTATGAATGGCTTCACTGATACCTTTCCCTGTCTCAATGCTGCAGATATTGCAACAAGAATTAAAGGCTAGTTCAGGCTCTCATCCATTCAATGAGGTACCGTTTCCGCTTGATGTTACACCCCTACCAGCCTCGCCCTTTCGGGTGGCGGGTTAGAGGGATTCCTTTTATAAGTTACCTTTCCTTTATTAATAGTTCGTTTAATTGTAAGTCAGAGCACGAGCAACAGAACACATGACCGGTTTGGACGAACTACTGTACTGGTAAAAGTAAAATCAACAGAAAGTAAAGTCCCTGGAGGGTTATGATACAATCATCCAAAATAAATACCAAAATTAGTATACAGTATTCCCAAAAGGTAAAGTAAAAGATATGATAGGGCATCCCATATCCTTCAACTGCACAGTCATGCCCTACCTCTCCAAAAAGGGTCTTTACAAATCAAACACGTCCCCCTACGTCTATAAAAGCTTTTGGAGTCCGACAGTGGCCCCCAGAGTAACTGTCAATACTCATGTACTAAATGTGTGATGTGTATGCATGTAGCCATGTCAAATATAAAACCATAAATAATATGCCAAATAAACCACATATGCAAACAGAATCATACACACAACTGTCATTGCACCGTCGGGCCGCCTTACCAAGGCAGACCCTGGAATTACCGGAATCACACACCGTCGAGTCGCCACCCAAGGCAAGGCCTCGGACCATTCCTCAGCGCTAGGAACACAATAAATGGGGACTCAAACCCCAACATGCTCTATATACATGTTTGGCAAAGGTACAAATACACACGCATGGCAAAACAACACAATACATACATCAAAACACATAAAAGTACCGGAGTAAAGCAGTTACTACTTGGTGGGGTTTGTATCGTCTTATAATTTTATTGGGCCCACTAGCTCCCTTAAGTGTGGTTCAGCCCTAAACAACACCAAAAGGCCTCATTTTAGCATTTTCCAAAAATACCCTTACATTTTTAGTTAAAACCGATCCCTTTATTAATTTTCCAGAAAAACCAGTGAGTCTGGCCCATCTTCCATGATTTTTAATACATTCCTAAAAAATAATATTTACATGAAACCAGCGCCATCTGAACCATTAGGATGTCTAGGTTTCAGGAAAAATAATTACAGAGTCCAAAAGTACATATATGTTTGTGTGTAGCCAAGTTTCCTCACCCTGGTCAGAATTACTTTGTTGATTTCTGAACCAACTTTTACAATTTTTATCTCTTAGTGGAAAAATCTAAATAACACAAAATTAGACATCAAGGTGAATCTTAGGATGTGTAATGTATCCCTGTAAAGTTTCAGCTCAATCCAAGTTCATTTACTATTTTTCAAAACCCAGTTGAAGGTTCGGTGCCGGAAAACCCAAAATTGGCAACAAGTTTGTTCTTCAGGTCTTTCGGTGTTTTTGAGTTCGGAAACTTAAACCATAGCCTAACCCTATACAAAATCACGTTTGGAACACCTTAAGACCATAAAAAACACCAAAATCAGATTGCAACACCATGCCCTAACCTGTTGAACGAAAATCACAAGTTCAAGTTTCAAAGGTTCGGGTTTTTGGTGTTTACCTGAATCCGAAGTTCGATTTGATGATCTAAGTGGTTGGTCACTTGTTCTTGATTTTGGAAGCTTGGCTGGACCTCTCCCTCCTTCTGAAAATTTCGTGCTCCTTGGTTGAGAGAGAGAGAGAGAGAGAGCAAATGTCCTTTAATAAAGGTCAAAAGGTAACTGAGCAGTCCAAAATAACGGGAGTAAAATCCTGTCCAGTAATTAGTATAATTCATTTGGCTTTTTGACTTAATTCCCAAGAAAATCCAGAAGTCTCTAGGGTTTGGAAAAGTGGCACCTCCCCCTCCATTTAAGTCAGATTTTATTTTTCAAATGGAGAAAATTACCTACTTTGGCCTGAAATTTATGAAAATTACCAATTTTGGCCCGGAACTTCTTTATTATTCTTTTCTTTTTCCCCAAGCTCTCTAGGTGTTTCCTAGGGCTAGGTGGCACCATCTTGGGCCCACAAATCAGATCCCTTGATTTTTATTTTATTTTTCCCAATTTATTTGATTTTTTCCTTTTTATCCAGAAAGTGGGATCCGCACTTTTACTTTTGGACTGATTTTGCTTTTTCTTTTCCTTCAAGAAATTTTTTAATTATTTTAAGGGCTAGGTGGCGCATAAGGGGCCCCACAAAATCTGCCCTCATCCATTTTATCAGGCTTTGCTACTTTATTCAATCCAGTCTCCTTCTACCAGTCCTTGTTGGACCCTGCTAGTCAACAGGGTGCTTTCTTTTGTACCTTTGTTCAACCTTTCAGATATTTTCCCTTGAATGGACATTCATATGCGGCTCCTCATTGACTATCCAATATGGCCCCACATTTGTCTCATTTAGTCCAAAAGAAGCCCTTAATCGGTCCCCTTTCTACCGATCAATCGCCTGTGGGACCCGCATTTTGTGTTTGGGCCTGAACATGGATAAAATCATCTTATTTCTCCTTCTCTGTCCTGGGTGGACAAATTTGATGACACAAGGGTAAGGATTTGACCATTTTGCGCTTACTTTTCCTCTTTTACCACTGAAGTGACACGTGTCCCAATGTAATCATTACATTGACTCTTAGTTTTTGACATATGACTTCTTAGTGTCTCTTTCTCTTCCCTAATCATGAATGGCGCATGGACACTGACCAAGGGCTAGAATCTGTGTCTGGTCAATATCCCCAGGCCCCACCTCATTGTTCCGGCTTATATTACACTGGTGTTTGCCCTGGGCTCGCTCTTTCTCAAATCTGGACACCGTCATTATCTCCTTTTTCTTGTCTGCACTAGGCGACATTTTAGACCCTTTTAGGGTCCACCATCTTGTCTCCCATTATTCTGATAGCTTTTTATGATTATCATTCCAAATAAAATATTATAGAAAATTAAATCAACAATAAATACTTCTCATTAATTCATCAGTGTTTACAAATAAATTATTTACAACAGTAGGGGTGTTACACTTGATATCTTATTTTAAAGTATAAATATTTCAGTTGATGATTATTGATGCGGACCAAAATGTGCAGCAAGATAATTAAGTTTTTAACCTAGCCCTGTCTATATCTATAGTTTACAATCCACTTGTTAAGTTTTTCCCTTTAATTTTACTAAAACTATGATGTGTAATGGAAACTTTCACTAGTATTTTTCCTTGCAAAACTGGCCAATTAAATGAGTTTGTTTTGCATGATAGATGTTCATCATTTCTACCTAAGTTCTTTTAGGGATGATGAGAGAAAAATATTTCACATCTTTTTCGTAGCCTTTCACCTTGAAAAATTGAAGGGTTTAGGCTATGCATAAAATGCTTCTCACCACTCTGTGTATGCGGAATTATATACTTCCGTGCCCTTCTGTCCTTTTACTTATTTTTTTTTCTACCTTTTCTGACTTGTCTATTGTCTGGAAATAGATAATTTACTGCAACATTGGTAATCCTCAGTCTCTTGGCCAGTAGCCAATAACTTTCTTCTGAGAGGTTGGTTTGTTGTTATTTTTATGGTGAAATGCTGTGGTGTTCATACTATTAAAGAAATCCTTCTTATGAAGGTACTTTATTATCTCAATGAAGCAACTGGTTGGGGTTTGGAAATACCTAAGCTCAAGAACCAGTTGGAGACTGCCAAGTCCAAGGGTATCAATGTCAGAGCTTTGGCTGTTATAAATCCAGGCAACCCAACTGGGCAGGTGAATTGCAGTGAAATTAGTAACATTAATGCAATAGAGTATTTAAGGTTTGAAGCTGAGCATGCTAAATGTAACATCCCGTTTTCAAAAGCAGTATATTTTTTTTTTCATCAGAGTAGAGCATCAGAGCGTAAGAGTAACTGACACTTATATTCAAAATGCCGTAAGTTTGGCTGATTACAAAAGCGTTACAATGGCCGAGAGTTTTCAAAAGTAAATAGCGATGAGGAAAGTCTTCGGTGAGTCCCTATGCGTGCTGCTTGCCTTTCTCCTCGGTCCTCCTGAACCTGACGCTATGTTAAGAGCTGAGGTTCAATGCCCATTGAACCTCAGGTAACGGTTAACCTCATGTTTATTTATACCACATAGACAGTATATGAGCACACTAACAAGCATACCCCAACATCATATAAGCCCCCTGGCAGATATGTTGCACTTAGCATACGGTTCGCACTTAGCAATGGTATTCGCACTTAGCAATGGTATTCGCACTTAGCAATGGTATTCACACTTAGCAACGGTATTCGCACTTAGCAATGGTATTCACACTTAGCCAACGTATCCCAACACCCAGCAAGCATAATAACGATTGATAATAAGCATACCACGAGCTATCGACTACTTCACATAGACATACCATACACATAGCACATAGACGCATACAATAAACATCGGCGTTAGTGTTACGAAGACGCGAACGTACCTTCGTTGTCGACTACGGTGCGTTTACGGAAAACGGTAATTTTTGACACGGGTGAAAGCAATGTACGACGGCGGTACAACAACGGTCGATTATCTCGAGATATCCTATAAGGATAACATTTATCAACTTCTAGCGGTATAACGGGCATTTTAGGTACAAATTACCATTTTGCCCCCGAACCCTAATCGACGGAATTTCGCGGAGCTTATTTGTTTTCGCTCTATCTCTCCGGAATTTTGACAGATCTTTTCCCTCATCATATTTTCGAAATATATATCATATTTACCCCTAAATATGATATCTAGACTATCTTGAAAATTTAAAGATAAATCTAGCATTCCTACTATATCTACCGAAAGAACTACCGAAACTAAAGACCAGGGACCGAAAAACTTACCCAGAACTCAGCTATACTTTCTCCGGGCTCTTCCTTCTCTCTAACCTCTCTCTAAGGCACGAAATTTTGGTGTAGAAATGAGAGGAGAAGTGCCTTCTATTTATAGAAGAAGGGAATGGCAATTCGGTAAATAAGTCGAACTTTATCAGATCGATTCTGAGCCGTCGGATCGCACTTCGCCACGTGGCTTCATCTTGTCCATACACCTCTTGTGCTGACATCATCCTTCTAGAAGAATATGATGTCATGCATGATGTCATGCATGCTGACTTACCGATAGAGTTTCCCCGATCGGTGTCCGAATCGCGTAATTTTGCCGAATCTAAAAATCCGGGAACTAGGTTTTGTAGTTCCATTCTTTCTCTTTAAAACTACTGGGTTTCATTATATTTTTGATCCCATTAAGGGTATTCCGTTATCTGTAGAAGATTTTCGAAGACACTTGTGATTCTGGAAATCACTTCCGATAGAACCGAACTTTCTTGCGAGAAAATCACTGTTCGCAATATGATCTGATCTAAGTAACCATATCCCTGGTTTGAAAAACACGGTGCGTTTTCTATAAGTCACTTTTAGCACTATCTGCCTTATCTTAATTATCCGGTACTCCTTGAAAGTGGAGCTTAATCACCAAGAGGGGGGTGAATTGGGGATTTTTAAAAATTCTTCCAGAAAAGCTCTGTTTTTCGAAACTAAAACAGAGTAGACTATGGAGTAGAGAAGAATGGCAAGACACAAGGAATTATCTTGGTTCGGTCCAATCTCTTGACCTACGTCCGGTCCCCGGACTCTCCGGGTTTTTCACTATCACAATTGATTACACACTCTGCACTCAAGAGTAATTCTCTCACTAGAACTTACTCCCTTACAAGTTGTAATCAATGAACCCAATCTCCTAGTCCCCGGACTTGAGATATCTTTACAATAAATGATCTACAATCAATAAACTCTCTCTAAGAGTAGATAATGATAAACACTTTGAAGATTGAATGTATCAACGATACTTAGTACGAGAAAGACTTAAGACTAGATGAAAACTTTAATGATTTTCGCTTTACGGGGTCTTAGTTTTTGAGAGGAATTGAATGCTCTTCTATTTATACTCGAAGGCATTAAATGACCGTTGTAATTCTTCATATAACCGTTGGTGACATTAACCAAGGTTACGGTTCGTTTTGGTCTTCTTCTATCTCTAATCTTCACTTAATCTAGGCAGGCGGAAGTTCGAGTTGACTTCTAGTAAATAAATCCGTTGGAGTAGTAGGCTGCGGATGTGGTAGGTAGGCATTAATCCTTTGTAAGCGTGTGCGAAGGATTTCCCAAAAGTATGCAACTTTCGGGTTTAGCATTTAATGTTAAACGACTTTTTGCTTTTGGTATTAAACCTCCATTTAATCTCCTCTTAAGCGGCTGAAACTTACTAACAAAGTGGTTAAACATAGCTGGGAATATCAGAGAATAATAATGGAAAGCATTTAGATCAAACACGAAGAAATCACAAATTCGTATGATTTGAATTTTGAATACTTGCGCCCAATACTTGAGTGAGTTCTTCAATACTTGAGTATTGCACTGTGCACTAATGTGAATACTTGAGTATTCAGATGAATACTTGAGTATTCGTTTTTCAGAGAAGGCACTACATGATTTGAGCGTTGGACAATTTCCTTGAGTAAGACCAATACTTGAGTATTGAAGCCAATACTTGAGTATTGCACTGTGCACTAATGTGAATACTTGAGTATTCAGATGAATACTTGAGTATTCGTCTTCCGAGAAGGCACTATATGATTTGAGCGTTTGGACAATTTTTGAGTAGGACCAATACTCGAGTATTGAACCAATACTTGAGTATTGAACTTTTATGTGGAAATAAGTTTAAGTCCAAAATCTCAATACTTGAGTATTCACATCAATACTTGAGTTTTCAAAATATTTGAAAAAGAGCCAAGCTCTCTGTATGCCCAATACTCGAGTATTCAACTCAATACTTGAGTATTGAACTGTTTGAAAACTTTGTGAAAACTTTTCCAAGTCAATACTTGAGTATTCTTCTCAATACTCGAGTATCGAAATCACTTGGAAATAGCAAACCTTTCTGTATGGCCAATACTCGAGTATTCAAACCAATACTTGAGTATTGAACTATTTGAAAACTTGTGAGATCTTTTCCAAGTCAATACTTGAGTATTCGCCTCAATACTTGAGTATTCAAATTACTTGGAAATAGCAAAACTTTAATCTCGGTCAATACTCGAGTATTCAACTCAATACTTGAGTATTGAACTGTATTCAACATTTGTGAAGTTTACGTCATCTCAATACTTGAGTATTCATTTCAATACTTGAGTATTGATAAACATGTGAAAAACTTTGAAAACTTTTTGTTTGCTCAATACTCGAGTATTCAAACCAATACTCGAGTATTCACATGTTGAATACTTTAAGCATTTTACGTATGACCAATACTTGAGTATCCATATGGATACTTGAGTATTGGCAATTTTACCTTTCAAATGAAAGAGTTTACGTAAGATCAATACTTGAGTATTGGAACCAATACTTGAGTATTGACTTATTGTGAAAAAAACTTGAAATGCTCTCTGTAAGTTCATTACTTGAGTATTGGAATCAATACTTGAGTAATGATCATTTTTGCACGAAGGAGCCATTCACTGTCAACTCAATACTTGAGTAATGAAACCATTACTCGAGTATTCAATACTTGAGTAATGAAACCAATACTTGAGTATTCACTTGACAGAATATTTTTCAACTTTCCAAAACACATTTTAATTTGTGTTTACAATTATCAATTATCATCAAAACACATAGGGAACTAACACTCCTAATTACGCGTTGGTTTTGAAACGACTTACGAGATCGCTCAATCCGAGATAGAATTTCACTTTGGTTCATAAAAAGTCCATTGGTAAAAGACTAAATTTCTATATCTTGAGGTAGAATTTCATTTCTATATCTTCTCATATCTCCCGTTGGCTCTTTCCGATTATATTATTATTTTATTCAAAATATCTAGATATTTATTTCTTTTTCTTTTATTTTTCTAAGCATAAAATATTTTATTATTTATTTATTATTTATTTAATTATTAATTTCAAATTTCTCCTTTTAAATTAATTATTTACTAATTAATTTACTTATATCTTAATCTAAACAATTAGCCACTAATTACTTAATTAGCCACTTACTAATTTTTGATAATTTTCATAATTAGGATTAATTATTATCTCACAACTTTTGCGACATTGGTATTTTATGTCCCATGTAAAATATTAAAAATCATGGGGCCATAAAGGGCTTTTAATATTATTATATTTATGCTTCTCTATTTTTCAAGGAAATAATCCCAAAAATTCCTAAAATTAGAGATAACATACTTCCTAAGTTTTTGTCGATATTTGTTGCCATATGATATTTATCATAATATTTTTAGGGTATTACACTAAATACTAGAACATGGATTTTTTGTCATGCCTCTAGGTTCTTTCTGAGGAAAACCAGCGGGATATTGTGAAATTTTGCAAGGAAGAAGGTTTGGATCTCTTGGCCGATGAGGTAACTGGATTTTTGTTTTGAGAATTTCATACACTATTAAAAGTGCATGACACTTTGATTGAAACCTCTATCATTTTGCGGGTGTATCAAGAAAATATTTAGGATATACAAGTCTTTTTATTTTCTAATTTTTTTATCTAATTTTTTATATATATATTTCTGATTTTTTATATTTTTTTTTTTAAAAATAAATTGAATTTTGTGAGGGAAAAGTGTTTCCCTCGCAAATTCCAAGCTTTGTGAGGGAAAATGTTTTCCTCGCAAATTCTAGGATTTGCGAGGGAAATAGTTTTCCATCGCAAATTTCATGATTTGCGAGGGAAAATTCTTCCCTCGCAAAATCCAGAATTTGCGAGGAAAAAAGGCATTTTTCCGTCGCAAAAGTGATTTGCGAGGCCCATTTTTGCAACAAACCTTAATCTGCTGCAAATCGGTTTGCGACGGAAAATAGCTTTTTGCGAGGGAATTGTTCCGCCGCAAAAAAACGGTTTTTTGTAGTGATCCTTGATTCCAAAAACATGATCCAAGTTTATTCCTATACAAAATATCATTTTAAACACTTTGGAAGCATCAAAACATCCAAATTCAACTCAAATCTTCAAGTATATAGGGCTGACCAAAAATCATAATGAACAAATAACACACCAAATTCTTGTTTTAACAACATACTCCTTCTTAATAATGTTTGATTTACTTCTTAAACCATAGTTCTAAACTTCAATCATATGTTTAACCTTTTTCCTCATCCAAAACAGTCCCCAAATCTTGCATAAATATTCAAGAGAATAACCATCATCAACACCATGAGCTAGAAATCACAAGGGAGTTCAAAGACTACTTACTTGACTTAGCTTCCTTTAAACCCTTGAAATTTTTGATTCTTGTTCTCCTTATTCCTTCCTTTGGCCTCCACTTCCATCATCTAGGAAGAGTTTGGTTGTTAATGTTTATCGTGAAGAAGAAAGTAGAAGAGAGAGTAGGGTATGAGTCCAACATACTTACCTTAGTTTCAATCTCCTTCTTGCTTCTTGAATTCCTTCTTGAACCCTTGTGCCTTAGCTAAATGCCCCTTGCTCTCTCTTTTGTTTCCTATCTAAACCAAAAATGAGAGGGAAGTGCCTTTTAAAAAGCATGACTTCACATGATTTTAAATTTGAACTTTGGCTCCAATTTCAAATTTCAAAGTTGGCTCCAAATTCAAATTTAAATTTTTGGCTCACAATAGGCTTCTAGAAGTGTACTTGTTTCATGAGCATTTTTTTCCCTTTCTTCTTCTCTCCTCCAAGCTTAAATGGGCTCCCTCTTGAGCAAGAATTGTCTTACTCTCTAGCCCAATGACCACAAATTTACAATCTACAATATGTGTTCTTCTTGGGCTCACATTAGGAATTTCACTATTTTCTTTTTTTTTCCCTTTGGCTGAAAATACAAGAGTAAAAAGGGAAAATATATGTTTTGACTTCTATTGTCATCTCCTATCTCAAATTGTTCATAGCCACATTCGTTAACCAAATTTCCAATCAATTCCACATCCTTTTCTTTAGCTTAATTGTTCATGTTGGAAATTAAATACTATAGACTAAAGGCTTGATGAAAATTTCATGTATTTCATTAATTCATCCATTACATCAATTTACATGAAATTGGGGATGTTACAATAACTCTAGGATTATACTTGAATGGTTGGGTTTTATAAATAGATGAATGTTTAGGTATTTAGTCCAACAAGAAACAAAGTGACTAAGCAATAGGCCATTGTCTTCTATCTCAATCTTTTGTTTCGCTATTTCTCTTACTCTCTACCTAGTAGCTTTCTAATATTTTATAATGTAATAACAAGTTTTAGTTTCAATCATTGAGAGATTGATAAATAATTTGAAAAATTAATCTTATTGTCTATATAATTTTGACTTAATTATAACTTAATCGCTTTACTTTTACTTAATGCAACTCAATCTCTATAGTTTTGACTTTGTTGTAACTTAATCCTTAACTTTGACTTACTACAAATTATAGCCCCTATAGTTTTAACAATTTTATAATTTAGTCCTTGAATTTTATTATATATGAAATATATTTCTCATGTTGTAGGAGAATTGTATTCTCATGTTATAGTTACTTCAATTTTCGTGCTTTAGTTTTTCATTTTTATTTTTTACAAAAGATGTAGGTCCCACCATTTCATATGTGTGTAGGAATCTTCTTCTTCTCATGTAACATGAGAAGTGTAAACCCCCTATTATATATGTGATTTTATTTTTAAAAAACATATGGACTAAATTATAAAATGGTTAACAAAGTGTTAGGACTGAATTACAACCGAGTCAAAATTAAATTATAGTAATTGAGTTGTACCGAATAAAAGTGTAGAAACTGAGTTACAAATGAATCAAAACTATAGAGGCCAAAAGATTAATTTTTCCTATTAATATCACCTTGAAAGTGTTAAAAATGAGCAATATAATCTTAATCGTTAAAAATTTAAACGATCAATGCTAAGTGTTTCACAATTAGCGTTAGCTTTTTAATAGTTAGGACGAAAAAATTACTCATTGTCTAATACTTTCAGGATGATCTTGAGCTAAAAAAAACTTCTAGATATACATAATTCTCTCCCGAAATTTTCAGGATTAAAAAAAAGAAGAAGCCCTTTTACCCTTTTATTTAAGCATTTAAATTAAGTTTAGATTTTATACACATTTTCAAAGATTTTGACTTTAAATAAAAGGATACATGCAAAATATGTATTTCTTACATTAATAATTTATAATATTTATAAAATAAATGGTACGGAATTAAACCTTTCAATGCAAGAAGGGTATGTTTGATATGTGCGGGTATAAAATGGAATGGAAAAGAGAAGCTTGAAATGGAGAGATAAAGGCCTATAGGTTCCTCTTTAGCAGCAAATAGGATATTCATCCGTTGTGTCCTACAACAAGCCGTTGTGAATATCGTAAACGAAAATTGTCGTCAAAAAATCCAGCTGACACTTATTTATTGTATAATTGGTTGTTAGTTTATAATCCTCAGTGTAAAAAAAGACACTTCCAGCATGTTTCAAAGAGATAAACAAAAAGCCTTAAATTTCATTAACTTTACCTTAATCTTAGCAAAAAAGGAAGTAACTACTCCCTCCTGTCTTTTATATGAGCAACTTTCTCTCTCTTGGAGATGATCATTAATACAAGCAATTTTCTTTTTTTATTTCAAAATTTAAACTACCTAGCTTTTCCTTTTTTACTCTTAATAAATACAAAAATTTATATTAACTATCCGCACTCACAAATAATTCTCTTTTATTTAATCATTTATTAATAATTCTCTCTCATATTTTCTACTCATTCTCTCTCATATTTTTTTATTAGTTCTCTTTCCTATCTTCTTTTCAAAAGCAAGGGCATATTTGGAAAAGACTTGACATTTTTACCACATTTATTGTTTTTAACTAATCTTAACCGCCGGGTTCGTCATGCACAATCAGGAAAAAAATTGCTCAAAAAATGACTTAAAATCAACAACTTTTGAACTTTACTCCTATTTAACTACACAATTTCCAAGAAATTAATAATATACTCCAACCGTCGTTATAGATAAGGTCCTTTCAACCAAATTATGAGATTATAGAACATAGTTAAAATTAGTTAAAAGGTATAAATATGTAGGAAATATAATTCTTTTTCCAAAGATGCCCCTATTTATGAATGAGTAAGAGATAAAGAATAATGATGAGAAAAAAGAAGATAATGTATGGTAAATAAATGATGTGAGAAAATGAGGGCAAAGTAGGAAAAATAGCATTTATTATTGAGACAAAGTCAAATGGGATCTTATAAAATGGGAAAATCCATTTAAAAAAATCTTATATGGAGGAAGTACATAATAACAAATAAAGGGCAAAATTGTATACTTATGTAAATATGTAACGATGAACAAGTGAGGTTTTCGTTATTTAAGATTGTACGTATTTAAAATCTCATCATAGTATTATTATTATTGTAACTTCTTATAGTTTGTGTTCACTGTTCACACACAAGTAGATGGCGGAAAAAGAGAGCAGGTGGTGCCTCATTTTTCAGTTTGCGTTCACGCTTCACACTTGATGGTTCACAAACTACAATTAGTAGTACAATAACAAAATAACTCTACGATGGAAATTTCAGCATTAGATCGGCTTATAAGATGTTAGAAAAAAAATAATGATTCAACAAGGGAACCTTTTTGGTAGAACGAGTGAAATTCTTCATGTGGCAAGCTTTTCATAAAAGATTACCTACTAACTCTGTGAGAAAGAGGCTAGGTCTGAGTGATCATAATGAGTGTCCCTTTGAGTGCCTTGGTGAGAAAACAATACTACATATTTTGAGAGATTGTGAGATAACATACATTGTGTGGTTTGATTTGATTAACCATATATATTATAATACTTTTTTTTATTGGTAATTTGCAGGATTGGATATTGTGAAATAACAGGCACGAACTGGGTGGCAAAAAAGTCAAGTGTTGGCCTTGAATGTGGATATTTGGAACGGCTTGTTGGCTAATTTGGAAGAATAGATGTAGGAAGATTTTTGAAGGTGTAGCTGCTCATCTTCGTTGCATTGTACACAATTATCTTCATCAAACAATGAAAGGTAAGGAGCAAGGAAAATTCTTTCATCAAATCTACTGAGTTCCTGACAGAGCGGATGACCAATGGAGTGTTCCACCTGTTGGCTATGTTAGGGTGGATGTAGATGGATTGGTTACCAACAATAATATTGCAACTTGTGGTGGCATTATTAGAGATAGCAATGGGGTGTGGATGGTAGGATTTCAACAGAAAATTTACTTTTGTTCAATTACTACAACAGAATTACAATCAATTAAAGCAGGTATGATGATTTGTAGGCAGCTTGGTTTCACAAAAATTAAGCTGTACTTAAATTCTACAGAGGCTATTCGTCTATTGACATTAAAGTACAGACCATATCATCCTTTGGCTCAAAAGATTTCTGAAATTAGATCATTGATTTTCTCAAGATGGGATATAGAAATAATTCATTTGAATAAAGAAGCATTGAAATGTGTAGATTTTTTTGGCCAAAATTGCACATGAGGTGAACACTGAGCTGAATTTATTACAAATTCCGTCATCTTGTTGTTTGGATCAAATGTTAGTCGACCTAGGCTAATTTCCTTCATGATGTATCACTTCATTTTGTGTTGTATAGGGTCGATATGACACATCCTAAGAGGTAACTTTTATCTTATTAATTCAAAAAAGAAAAAAGAAAAAAAGAAATCCTTGGTTTGGCATGCAAAAAACATGAAAGGGGCTTAATGAAAATACACAATTCCAATGGAATTTGTAAGCATCCTTGCAATCAAAGAGAGTAAGGGTAAGACAGAGAGAATAAGTGTCTAATGCCCATCTCTTCGCATAGCTCTCATCTTCTAACGACATCTTCATCCCCTGCAGGGAAATAGCACTTTAGGTGGCACGTGGGAGAGAGAAAGAAGAAACAAAGAGAGTAAGGGTAAGACGCAGAGAATAAAAAGAGAGAGATGAGGGTGAGAGGAGGAGAGAGTTGATGCATGAGAGAGGAGGAGAAACCGAAACAAGAAGGTGTTATGGAGGGGCGGGAATTGAAAGGAATTGTTAGGGCCCGTTTGGTATGAGAAAGATTTAAGAAGGGAAAGGAACTTAGAGAAAGGAAAGGAAGGGAATGAAAGATTTTGAGGTATGAGGGAAAATGTTTTGTTTGGTAAGAAGAAAATGAAGGGGTAGTAGTTGGTAAAAAAAAATCAAGAAATACCTATTTTACACTTAAAAGTAATTAATTCAAAATGAAAGGAAATATAATTTTTTTGCTAAAATATATTTTTAAAAATATCCTCTTATCAAGTTCGATTTTGTTTAAAATATTCTCCCTACAAGTTCAAATTTATCCCACCAAGTTCGAATTTACCTAAAATATTCTCTCGTCAAATTTGAACTTATCGCATAAGTTTGAATTTATCGCATAAATTTGAATTTAATCATATTTTCTTGCATTATAAAAAAGATATTTTTTGAGGGATAAATATGTCTAAAAATATCACTATTCACGTGGGAACTTGAGATCTCACCAAAATTGGTGGAATCTTATCTTTCCACAAGGGAAGATTTGTGGGCTTGGGAACTTGGGTTTTCAAGAAGATTTGTTCAAAATGCGTATCAAATCAGAGAACTAGCTAATCTTCATTTCTCTTCCCA
The DNA here is from genome assembly GCA_019022615.1 of Acacia melanoxylon. Lineage (NCBI taxonomy): Eukaryota > Viridiplantae > Streptophyta > Magnoliopsida > Fabales > Fabaceae > Acacia > Acacia melanoxylon. The sequence continues at coordinate 3,389,420 of JAFJYJ010000030.1, read as the reverse complement.
CCGAATCCGTGTATCAAACCGGCCTTAGTTGTGGAGAATGGCGAGGAAGGAGAAGGGGTAAAGAAACTTTCAACAGTGTTTATCTGTATTTAATGGAAGCCAGTAACAGTAGTGACTAATAATGTTAGAATTAGCCAAATTAGTCCAATATGCACTGTGATAATTATTCTCTCAGATTATGTTCAAGATCCCTCAAGCTTACATGACATCAGAGCCATCATTTTGTCTCAGAGAATACCACTCTAACACAATGGCCAAAAATCAAGAAAGCCTAGAACCCTATGAGAAATGCTATGGAAGACCCGGGTACCAAGATTCTCAGTCCCGGATGGTTATCACTTATCAGTTTGGAGCTCCGACCCGATACCAGATTTGAAACCGATTACCACAAGCCTGCGAATAGCGATCATGTTCTGAACGAAGAAACCTAATCCCTAACCTCTACAATCAGAGTCTTAACCACCTAACCTCTACAATCTGAGTTTTAACCATCCTCTGTATCTCTATCCATTACTGACTCAGGGGACGACAATTATTCAGCATATTTTGACGGGATCCGAGAATTACCTGATTTGGAGCAAGGGGATGCGGATTGCTTTATGAGGAAAGAGGAAACTCGGCTTCATAGATGGCTCCTGTAATCGTGGTTCTAAGGACAAAGAACTGCTGGAGCAATGGGAACGGTGAAATGTAGTTTTACTATCGTGGATTCTAATTTCCATCTCTAAGGAACTCGCCAGCAATATCATCTTTTATCAAGATGCCTATTACGTATGGCTTGATCTTCCAGAGCACTTTGATAAGGTTACTGGGTCAATGATATTTTCACTGCAGCAGATATGGGAAGAAGAAGTATCCCACTTTTCCATTCCATCGGGTAAATGTGATACGTCAAGAATCTATGCGAAGTGATCCAATGACAGAAACTTCTAAATTTTTAATGGGTTTGAATGAATGCTTTGCTGCTGCCAGGATTCAGATACTGCTAATGACTCCCCTTCCAACAGTCAACCAGGCCTTTGCAATGATTGTAGAAGATGAGGCTTATAAATTAATTGCTAACTCCTCTAAAAGTTCTCCAATTGAGGGTATTGCAATGACAGTGAAAGGAAGAGGTAGAGGTTGAGGGAGAGGACGTGGAGGTGATCCTCTCCCGGAGTGCACCCACTATTCAAAAAAGGGGCACACTAATGATGTATGCTGGGAGTTGATAGGTTATCCCACTGACTTTAAAGGAAAAAGGGTTAAACAGCCTCTGGAAGCTACTGCAAATCAGCTAAGAAAAGATGTAGGGCATGAAGGGGCAGCACAAGGAAATAGCACAACTACACCATCCCTTCACCATGGAGTAATATGAGAGACTCGTGGATCTGCTTAAGAAGGATTCAGAAGCTACTGTACACGCACTTACAGGTACTAGTTCAGGTTTGGCTCATTCCACTTACTCACACACGCATAGTAAGTGGGTACTAGACTCGGAGCAACAACACATATGGTTGGAGATTTGACTCTTCTAGATAGTTATAAAAGGAATGATGGCATTATTAGAACCATAAAAATCAGTAATGGGGACAGAGTTGCAGTAACTCAAATGGGTACCGTTAAACTTACTAATGATATCACTCTCCATAATGTGTTATATGCCTCGGAATTTAAATTTAATCTAATCTCTATCCCTAGACTCACTAAAGAACAACAGTGCACTGTAATATTTTATCCTGACAAATGTTTAGTGCAGGGCCTTCAGGGTGAAAGAAGAAGGCGATTGGTAGATTAGAACATGGATTATATATATACTGGATACTCTTAGACATAATGCTATTTTGAATTTTGCCAATGATAAGCCTTTGAAATCTGACTTTTAGTATGCAACAACTAAATCAAAATCTAGCTTCAGTTTCTTCTTATTATGTTAGTGCTACGGGAGGTGCTAATAATGATGGAATCATAAATCAGAAACAAGCCCTGGGTACTTCATTTGGTAGTAATATGCCGCAACAACAAAAAATGGGTACTTCCTTTGGAAGTAATTAAAACCCGAGTTATGGTGTGCAACAACCGGATCAAAACCCAGCTTCAGGTTCTGCTGCTTATGCTACTGCTGCTAGAGGTGTTAATAATGGTGGAGCCGTAAATAAAAATCAAGCTATTTCCTTTAGAAGTGAGATGTTGCAGCTACCACAAATATCACAAGATCAAAATCTAGAAGCAGGTGGTCATGATGGAATCGTCAATCCAGAAGCAGGTGGTCATGGTGGAATCATCAATACAGAAGCAACACATGTTACTCAGGATGATGATGATTTTTGCATCGTCGTGCACAAAATTTTTGAATCATTGGATGATTATGAGCCATCACTTCAAGAGTTTGAATAGAGTGTTGGATAAATAAACAATAGTTATCCTCAAATGTGTATAACAATACTTGAATTCATATACAATGTATAATCAGATCTATATTCTATGAATTTCCAGCTACTTTTTTAAATTTATGCCCTTGTTTATAGTTTTAACCTTTATACTTTTTTATTGCAAGCTTTGGTTCGAATATTTCAACGTTCTTGATTTTAATATATTAAAGCTTTAATGCCTACATTAATGAGGATGTATTTAGGGAAAATTTCATATAGGTCCCAAGGAACGAAAAAAATTACAAAAAAATCCCTTGAAATCATCAAATTACGCTCAGGTCCCAAGGGAGTTCTGTGTAATTATTTGTATGGAGGTTTTTAAATGTTGTTGTTAATACATGCATTTCCTTGTAAATACATGCATTTTAATTTGTAAATAGCCAGAGACTTGTGTAATTATTTGTATGGAAATTAAATCTAGGTTTTTAAAAGTTGTTGTAAATACATGCATTTCTTGTTGTAAATACATGCATTTTCAGTTGTAAATAACCATATTTTAAATTTTGTTGCAAATGCAACATTTCCTGTTGTAAATCTATGCTTTTTCTGTTGTAAATGACCTCTCTATGTTCAAAATCCAGGTGTTTAAATGTTGTTGTAAATATATGCATTTCCTGTAGTTAATATATGCATTTCCTGTTGTAAATGGTCAGGTATTTAAAAGTTGTTGTAAATATATGCATTTATCATTGTTAATATATGCATTTCACATTGTTAATACAAATAATTACACGAAGTCCCTTGGGACCTGGCGTAATTTGATGATTTCAACGACTTTATTGTAATTAATTCCCTTCCTTGAGACACAGCGTAATTTTCCCATGTATTTATGTGCCACGCAACATTTGACTTTAGGATTGTAAACAAGACTAAGTGGGAAAAAAAAATACTCATACCATAAAAAAAAGCATCACATCAAGCACATATCAAAGAAATAACGAATGATTTGATGATAGATGCACAACCTATTAAACCATAAACAAATAATTTATGTTATTCGAACGCAAGTGATAGTGCCTCACACAGATATAATATTGAAAATATAAAATTAAAAGGGAAGGAAAAGAAATATGATACAATAAAACAACAAAGAAGCAAGAGTGTAGGATATATAAATTGGAAAAAAAAAAAATTGAAGTTCTTCATATTATAGTGATGAAAGAAAAGAAAAATATTTTAGATTTGTTGATGACGATCAGCAGAGGAAGAAGCGCGGTCGACAGAGGCGGCAGGTGAGCATAGGCACACCATTGACGGATTGGAAGACGGAAGAGAACGGTGGTGGGACTCAATTAGCACTTAGATACTTCTTGAAACTTCCTTCTCTACTCACACTCTAATCGGAAGGAATGAGGAAATATAAAGAGTGAGAAAAACTCAGAGATATTATATATTATATGTTTTCTTTTTTTTTAAAAAAGGCTTTGTTTCTTACTTCTTATTATTTTGTTTTTTGTTTTCTTTATTCTAAGAGATCGACCATTACATTCTTTCCCCTTAGGAAATTTGGTCCTTTCAATTTAAACATATCCATACATCATTTCTAAAACAAGTGAGGATATTTAGCATGCATTTCATTTTCAACTTCCCACGTAGCTTTTTCTTCTGAATGGTATCGCCATAACACCTTCACCAAGGCAATTTCTTTTGATCGGAGCTTCTTTATCTGCTTGTCAACAATAGTCACAGGAACTATTTAGATAAAATTTTAATAACTTCACCATATTTATATACATTTTTTGTTATTTGATATTATACAAAAGTTTTTACAGGATGTTAAATATCTACTGTTCGGAGATGATTCAAAGGTAAGAATAAAAAAGTAAAGGAAAGTGGTCAATCATAGATTTGGAGAGATTCCCTTCCTAACCTATTGGGACTACAAATATAAAGTAATGGATGTTTGCTTAAATTAATAGCTGTCATTTTTGCCTTATTTTGTAAATTTCCTGTGTAGTTTTGTTTGTAAGTAAACTTTATGGTAAATATTATGGGCAGTTTTGCGTTCTAACCCAGTAATATGAACTATTGTAATTTCTAATATTATTTGGTTGAAAAATGCTCAAATAATGAATAAAGAAAATATTTCAGAGGATTTGACTAATGATTAATATTGATAGGGAAAAATTTATAAGTTATAGACTCCGCAAGTATACGGGCCGTATGAAGTAATAAAGTGATAAGAAAAATATCGTTCCCTACGAGGACTCAATCAAATTAGTGATTAGATATTAAGTTTCTTTATTCTGTTTAAGTTGAGCGAGTTAGAATTGTTTTCAATAATAAAAAAGAAAATCAATAAGAAACTAATAGTAGCAAAAGAGCGAATTCCAATTCGAGAAGTATAACCTAGAGTCGCTAATCCCTTGTTGGTTTCTTAGAATTAATCCCCACTAAATTAATTTTGACTTAATTTACTCAGCTAATCTAGAGTATTATTGTTTATAAATGTCTTCCGGTCCATTTATAAACCTATCTTAATTAATTATGTAATGCCTCACACAACTAACTAAGATGTGTTTTAGATCGAACTCATTCTAATTTGATTATGTGGAGCTTCTAGGTATATATCTATCCTAGACGCAAATCAGGTCAAAACCTAAGTCCACATTATTTAATCCCAAGGTCAATTTAAGATTCCCTTTTCCAAGTTCAACCCTAAATCCCCAAACATACTTACTAGTGGCCAATTAATAAGCAATAACAATAAAGACAAGAATAAATGAATTGAATAAAATTAATCAAAACTAATAGTGAGAATAATCTCTAGAACCCAAATAAGTTCATAGGTTCTCTGGGTTGAAAAAGAAATTTAGCCACACGTGACTTATAATCAAATCCATGAAATAAATAAAATCCAGATTCAATCAAGACAAAAAAAGAAAAGAGAAATAAAGACTCTCAAAGAATCCTCAATCTCAATGCTCCTCGTTGCTGTTCGTGCTTCTCGTCCCTGCGTCGGCTGATCTGTTTTGTATCTCTGCTGCTTGCGTCTTTTTTGCTTCTTGAATTGCCGTTCTAGCTTTTTTGAATTGTTCTTTGCGTGCTCCCCTCTCAATTTAATTCCCTTTCTTGAATATATATATATATATATATATATATAAAAAAGGATATATCATGACGAAATTAAAAAAGGATCAGGCGGATCATGACGTTGTTATATATATATATATATATTAGTTTATTCGTTTTTATCTCTTTCTTCCTATAATATGTCATACACAATAAAATAGGATATGAATAGATTTTATGTCAAAATATCATTTTATCCTATATTTAATTAAATAATAGAAAAATATATAAAAGATAATTAAATAAGTATAAAATATTAATAAATTCAATCCAATATACTTATTTTATTTTATTTTGGTTGCCCATCCGGTATCCAGAGCTTTGCCTTGACTAATCCAAATCCGACCGGGTTACACACTGCTATGGGTGGGTGAGTCTCCCGTGGGAAATATATACTTATTTAATTATAAAATATATACTTATCAAACTCCCCACACTTAAACATTTGCTTGTCCTCAAGCAAAAGAAAAAGAATTCATTATCACGAAAAGAACATTGCTTATGAAATCCTAAACGAGTAATAAACCACCACACTTAGATCATATCATCAAATCTTATTTAAGTTAATGTCTTATAAGAATAGATCACTAAGCCAATAGCCTTAAACAATTGTAACAATCTCTTAACATCCCATGATCAAAGGATCGGTAAGTACTAAGTGCAACAATATGATTAGTAGAGGAATATGACGCTACTCAATTTCACCAGAAAAATTCAAATAACCCCACTAAACCAAGATTGTCATTTAGTTTAATAAGGATCCTCAGGTAGGAGATAACTCTCTCTCTCTCTTTTTTTCTTGAGCCGTTGTAGGTCTCCTTTTGACGCGACCCTGCACATGGGTGATGCAACACCGGTTACTCAGTTACTCCAACAGGCACCTCAAGAGGCTTTTAGCCCAACTCATAACCCTCTTTAACTTTACCATTTGACGCGAGTGCCAACATTGGTAATGAAGTGCCCCCGGTTACTAAGTAAGGTCTAGAGAAGTCATTGAGTTTTGTGTGTGTGTGTGTGTGTGTTTTTTTTTTTTTTTTTTTACTGAGTCATTTCCCCAAACAAAAGTTTTACTTAGCCAACATAGGTCATCATCTAATTTTCTAAAGAAATCATGTAGCAAAATATTCATAAACTAATAATATGTTGATCATATTACAAACTAATCTCTATTCTCAGAGATTGATAAAAAAATTCAAGACTTAGAGGCTTAATTGAAACATTCTTTTCTATTTTGATTTTTAACTTGATAATATTCTCTAAGATGGGGAAAGCTCAAAATTAAGGTCAATACTAAACAATGCAAAAATCTCAAATAAAAAAAAATATGTTCAATTGCATAAGGACAAGCATAACCAAAGAATTCATATCCCTCCCCCACACTTAAATCAAACATTGTCCTCAATGTTGCAAAAATCAATAAACAGGGAAAGGAACTAGTACTCCCCTGGTTTAGGTCTCTAACTCTGATGTGAGTTCTTCCTTTAGTACCATCCATGATGTTTCAAATTTTGAGAGATAAAAGAGTGCACAAGAAAAACTTTGCAGCAACAAGAGGAGTGATCATCTTCAAACCTGAATAAAACTGAAAGAAAGAAAGAAAATAATAATAAAATATGCAAGCAAAACCCTTAGGTTGCCTCCTAAGAAGCGCTTAGTTTATAGTCTTCAGCCCGACTATGTCAGAATGTCAAGGAGGTTGAGACTAGCAGTGCCAATGTTTCCCAGAAGAGGGTGCAGAGCTCTTCGCAATTTGTTCATTGTTCCTGTAAGTATTTCCACACTCTTTTGCTCAATGAAGATCATTTTAAGGGGCTCTTTATTGGAGAATGAATCCAATTTAGCTTGATTGAGGTCATTTATCACAACAACCCTTGCACATTGTTTGAATTCAATTTGAGACTTCATTGCTTTGTCCCTCTTAAAATTGACTTGCTCATCACCAAGTCGTAAAATTATCTCTCCTTGTTCAACATCTACCAATGCTCTCACAGTAGCCAAGAATGGTCTCCTAACAATTAGCGGAATCTCTTGATCCTTATCCATGTCAAGAACAATGAAGTCAGCCGGATAGATAAAAGAGCCAACTTTTATTAGTACATCCTTAATGATACCATATGGATAAGAGAGACTTTGATCAGCTAGCTTGAGTGTAACAGTTGTAGGACTAGCCTCCCCTAGTTGAAGCTTCTTAAACAGAGATAGAGGCATAACATTTATAGCAAACCCCAAATCACACAGTGCACACCTTCAAATTGGTTACCAATCACACATGGAATAGTGAAGGAACCATGATCTTTACACTTTAAAGGAACATTAAGTTTAATGACACTAGTGATCTCCTTGGTCAATGCTACCGTTGCAAACTCAGTGAAATGCTTCTTCTTACTCAACATATCTTTCAAGTACTTAGCATACTTAGGCATTTACTCCAAAGCTTCTATCAATGGGATGTTAATGTGTAATTGCTTGAAAATATCCAAGAATTTCTTGTATTGCTCATCAAATGCCTTCTTTTGGAATCTTTGAGGAAATGGTGGAGGCGGTCTCCATTTAGGAATCTCAGTACTTGCTTCCCTTTTCTTTACCTCCTTCTTTTGGGATTCACTATCCTTATCTACTCCCATGGCCTTTTGTGTAGACTTTTTATCATTTCCTACAAGACCCTTAGGAGTTTCTTCATTCTTAGGACTTGAAGGCTTCATTGTCGGTTGTTGTACCTCAGGTAATTCTTTACCACTTATAAGGGCAATGGCTTTACACTCTGCTCTTTCATCTCTACGAGGATTAGGCACAATATTACTTGGCAATTCTCTCTGTTGTAAAACATTCACAGCATATGCAATTTGTCCCATTTGTACCTGAAGATTCTTGATAGATGAGTTTACTTCTGTGTTATTAGCATCTTGATCCTGAGCACTCTTTAATTGAAAACTTACGAGATGAGATACCATTGCTTCTAGATCAGATTTAGGTTCTTGGGTAGGAGTGACTTCCTTTTCCAATTGATGAAAGCTAGGAGGTGGCACTTGTTTCGTATTAGAGCTTGATGCTTCATTAAGAGTCGCTCCATATTTTCAAGAGATGTTGGGATTTTTACACCACCCAAAATTGTAGGTGTTTGAGTAGGGATTGTTCTGGTTGTTTCCACGGTAGTTACCTACATAGTTCACTGGTTCTATTTGTTGAGATATGAGGCATTGCCCATTATCATGGTCATTTCCACAGTAATCACAAGGGGCATGAACAACATTTACACCCACATGTCTACTATTAAATCGGTTGACTTGAGCTTCTAAGTGATCAACCTTCTTGTTGATTGTATTTAACATTGCCATCAACTGTGAAGAAGGGGCTTCAATAACTTTATCAACTGACTTCACTAGCCTTCTTTCATTGTTGTTCTATAGAAAGTCAGTGGATAAGTCATCTAGGCATTTCCAGACATGATTCATCGGTTGCTTTGTAATCCCCCCATTATTGACAGCATTTAATTCTGATTTAGATTCAGGAGTCAACCGAGTACTGAACATTTGAAGCAAGACCCACTTATCTAGATTGTGACCAGGGCTTTGCCTGACAAGCAATTTGAACCTCTCCCAAGCCTCATATAGATGTTTACCAACTTGTTGATAGAAATTAGTGAGCGCGGCTCGTGCGTCCACAATCTTATTATGTGGAAAAAATCTTGATCTGAACTTTTCTTCCAGTGTCTCCCAAGAGGTTATGCTACCCTCTTCTAAGTTGTTGAGCCATTCTTTGGCTTTCCCTTGTAGAGAGTAAGGAAAAAGCCGAAGGCGAATTACACCATCAGGAACTCCATTCATCTTGAATGAGTTGCAAACGTCAAGAAATTGTATCAGATGCCGATTTGGATCTTCTGAATTGTTCCCTGCATACTGACCCTGTAGTTCAAACATCTTAAGCATAGTCTACTTGATTTCAAAATTGTTGGCTTGAAACTCAAGCACTCTGATTCCTTACTGTTACCCTCGAGATTGTCTTCCCATAAAAACATTGATACACAAATGATCATTTTCATCCGCAGCCATTTCTTCAGTGTCAATCTGTATCACTTCCTCCTCTTGGTCCTGAGGTGTTGTGGCTTCCAAAAGCTCTTGTGTATTCCTTGTTTTTTGTGGCGTTTTAGTAGATTTGGCTCTACGAGACATGTACCGGAGTACCTGCAAAACAAAATAAATCTCAAAGTATCAAACTAATACCAAAAGCTAAAAAGAAAAAGAATAAATAAATAAAGAAAAAAAAAGATTGATTTTTTTTTTCAAAAAAAAAATACTCAAACTAAAACTACTAAAGGATTTCTAATACTAGTCACCAATTGCCTTGAGTCCTCGGCAACGGCGCCAAAAACTTGATAGGGCAAAATTTATAACCTATAAACTACGCAAGTATACGGGCCGTATCAAATAATAAAGTGATGAGAAAAATATCATTCGCTATGAGAACTCAATCAAACTAGTGATTAAATATTAAGTTCCTTTATTCTGTTTAAGTTGAACGAGTTAGAATTGTTTTCAATAATAAAAAAAGAAAATCAATAAGAAACTAATAGTAGCAAAAGAGCGAATTCCAATTCGAGAAGTATAACCTAGAGTCGATAATCCCTTGTTGGTTTCTTAGAATTAATCCCCACTAAATTAATTTTGACTTAATTTACTCAGCTAATCTAGAGTATTAATGTTTATATATGCCTTCCAATCCATTTATAAACCTTTCTTAATTAATTATGTAATGCCTCACACAACTAACTAAGATGTGTTTTAGATCGAACTCACTCTAATTTGATTATGTGGAGCTTCTAGGTATATATATATCCTAGACGCAAATCAGATCAAAACCTAATTTCACATTATTTAATCCCAAGGTCAATTTAAGATTCCCTTTTCCAAGTTCAACCCTAAATCCCCAAAACATGCTTACTAGTGGCCAATTAATAAGCAATAACAATAAAGACAAGAATAAATGAATTGAATAAAATTAATCAAAACTAATAGTGGGAATAATCTCTAGAACTCAAACAAGTTCATAGGTTCTCTGCGTTGAAAAAGAAATTTAGCCACACATGGCTTATAATCAAATCCATGAAATAAATAAAATCCAGATTCAATCAAGACAGGAAAAGAAAAGAGAAATAAATACTCTCAAAGAATCTCTCAATCTCAATGTGTAACACCCTATTTTCGTAAACGTTTTCTTGCTGTTTTTGATCAGAGTTGAGCGCTGGAATTTTTTTTCCAAATTAAAATAGAGTAACTGAATAACAATCATTGTAATATGTCTGGTAATCATTTGGTACAATCATCCGAAGTCTTAATAAAATGCACAACAAATTTATTTTCTCCTTCTGCTTTCCTAAGCTAGCTCCTTACCCTTCTCCTCGATCCAAACTCCTCGGGATCCTGAAGCCATAGTAAGAGCTGAGATCCAATGCCCATTGGATCTCGGAGTATGATTAACCTCATGCTTATGTAAACGGTATATGCATGGCATATATTCACAATATTTCACAAAATATCACATTTCAATCATATCAGGCAATAACATTACACAGCCCTTGCAGTATGTATGTCATCCCATTCTGCACATTCACCGGTGCCACGATGTACAGTCGTGTTCATAGCGCTAGGAAAACTTTCAACGGTGTTAACAAGACCATAACCCGTGTATTCATGATTTCATTAATTTCAAACAAGACAGAGTCTCAGTGTAAGAACACAACAATCACATATAGCATACAACAAGCATCAGAGTTAAGGTTACAATACGCGTCCCGTACCTTCGTTGACGGTACTTGATGCGTTTTACGAAAAAAGCGTATTTTTGATGATGTGGCTGGCAATGGCGCGCAACGGTGGTATAACGGTGGCACAACAAATCATACGATTATCACGAGATATCCTATAAGGATAATATTTATCAACATTTAGTATCATAACGAGGCATTTAGGTACAAATTACCATTTTGCCCCTAGTTGGACTAATCGGCGAAATTTCGCCAGAGCTTCGTTACTTTGATCCTATCTCTCCAAAATTTTGACATATCTCTCGTCCCAATATATTTTCAAAATAAATACCATATTTACCCCTAAAATATGATATCTAAACTATTTTGAAAGATTAAAGATAAATCTAGCATTTCTACTATTTATCAATGTGACCAATGTGAAACGCCGGAAACAATAACGAGGAGACGCATAGTTACGTTCGTCAGAATACGAAGAGACGCCTAGTTGGGAAGTTTTTACGGAAGTCGCAGAGACTACGAATCGTTCATTTGAACGAGTGTAAGGTTACGACTATGAATCTTTAAAATTAAAACAAATAAATGAATTCTAGGACCGAATACAATGTAAAAGGTCGGTCTTAAAAGTGATTGAATTGATTAAAAAAATAAATAATAGACTTTTAGGACCGGATACACTATAAAAGACCGGTTCTAAAATCAATTTAATTGAAAAAAATAAGTAAATACTTTTAGGACCAGACATATTATAAAAGGCCGGTCTTAAAATCAATTGAATTGAAAAAAATAAATAATATAATTTTAGATTGCATATTTATTAACTCCTCAATCCTCTCTATCTTTATTATATTAAACTCCTCATACCTCGTAACTCCACACTTCGTCGCTCTATGTGGCTCTGCCCCCGCTCAAACCATGGTTAGATACAAGAGAACGCTCGTAGGGGGTACTCTTTCTCCCGATGCTCGTGCCTTCCTTAGATCGTTATACCGTGCACCTCCTCCGGCGAGAGTGCGTTCTATCGTGACGAAGAATCTCGAGTCGTTGGACCCATTGTTATATCGGATGATGAAGAGGTTGCCGCGCCCCCTCCGGCATTCGGACCGTACGAGAGGTTCCGGCTCTCCCCTCTCCATCGGTTGGCCCCGGCGCGCCTCCGGCCCGACCCTCTCTCTTCCCTCTAATGATGCATTGCGTCTGATGCGAAGAAGACATGAAATTGCTGATCTCCGGCGGGAATTTAATGCTCTTCACGCCGATATCGCCAAGGCATTGGATGATAATGAGCTTTAGGATGTTTAGTTAGATTCTTGTAGTTTATAATGTTCAGTTATTTTTTTTGTTTCTGTTTTTCTTATTGTTTTTGTTTCTTTTTTTCTTGTGTACGTGCATATTCTCCAGTTATGTATGGAAGCAGTAAGAACTAAGTTTGTGCATTTTTAATATTCATATTCTCCAGTTTTCCTTTATTTATTTTATTAATTCGATTCTGCTTTGCAAACCTATTTTTTTTTAGTATGGTTCATTAATAAACGAAGAGGTTTACGACTCGATGAGTATTTGACTTTTAGGTCCGGATGTTAATAAAACTCCGGTCTTAAAATTAAATCAATAATAAATTTTAGGACCGGAGTATTCTTAATTGCCGGTCTTAAAAATGTATTAATAAAATTATATTTTAGGACCGGACACTTTATAATTAACTGGTCTTATTAATAAAATTATATCTTTAGGATCGGACTCTTTATTAATAAGCGGTCTTAATAAAATCCAAAATATAAATGACTCGTCGCGGGGAAAATTAAATTTCCCTCTCGAACTTCTCTTGTCGCGCCGAGAGTGATTACTCGGTTACTGTCTCCACATTTTGTGTGTCGTGTCGTCGGCGCTTTGCTGCTCTCTCGACAATCACTTTACGTTCCTTAGCTAAACGTCTATTGACCAAGCTGTATGAGGTGTTTCGGTTATATAACTTTATTATTTTCCCGCTTATGGTTACGGGTTTTTCATGTGCCCCTCTCTCGATGAAATGTTCTTGTGGGTTTCTCTTTGTTGTTAATGAATATTGTATATTGAAGATTTATTTGCACTTTAGACCTACCGAACTGACCAACTAGTGTTTTTAGGTAACTCTTTGCTTGTATAACATCAACGTTCGTGGCGGAGAAGAAAGACACATCAAACCCATTTGAATTTATATGCTACAAAAAGTGAGTCCACAAAACCTTCATGCGATGCATTTAATTTTCCCGTCATGCATTTATTTTGCTTATTGGATTCACTGTGATACATTTATGACCAAAAGTGATACTTCGTTATGCATTTAATGTGCAAGTCTATCCGTAAAGGAAAAAAAAGACATAACCTACATTTGAGCATATATATGCATTTGGATTATGTATGTCTTATTTTATATACAAGTTTCAATTTTTTCGGATTATGTATGTTAAATCTTTCCGCATATATATAGGAATTCTTCTATGGATCACAATTGGATAAATGCTTTACGAACGAGTGTTGAATATCAGAATGGGGTGCAGGAATTTATAGAATTTGCTAAACAAAATGCCCATGATGATAGTGGGAAGTTTTATTACCCTTGTGTAGAATGTTTGAATGAGAGGCGACTAAGTCCTGAACTTATACACACACATTTAATTTGTGAAGGATTTTGTAAGACTTATACGGTATGGGTACGGCATGGTGAAAAAATACCAAGGGGGTCTCAACATGGGGATGTGGCCTTTGATGATAATGACACAGATATGGATGATCGCATAGAGGACATTATTCGTGATGTATGAGAAGAGGCTTTTTTCTTCAATCACATGCATATGGTAATATGTGCAGTGATGCAGAGACCCCGCTATACCCTGGCTGTAAAAAATACCAATTGTTGAACGTTGTATTGAAATTGGTAAGCTTGAAGGCACGTCATGGATGGAGCGACAAGAGTTTTTCGAAATGCTTGAGGCTTTTAAGGACATGCTTCCGGATGATAATGTGTTGCCGCAACGATACTATGATGCAAAGAAAATACTACGCCCATCGGGGATGGAGTACAAAAAGATTCATGCATGCCCGAATGATTGCGTATTGTATAGAAAAGAGTTTGAAGAGAAGCGAATTGTCCGATATGTGAAACCCCAAGGTACAAGTCAAATAAGGGGCCCAAAAGTGTTGTGGTATCTTCCAATCATACCAAGGTTCAAGCGGCATTTTGCGAATGAAAATGATGCAAAAAATTTGAGGTGGCATGCAGATGAGAGGATTTCTGATCGAAAGCTTCGACATTCGGCCGATTCTTCTCAATGGAAGAAAATTGATAACTTATTTCCGAACTTTGGTGAAGAACCTATGAACCTTAGGCTTGCCCTTAGCACAGATGGCATGAATCCCTATGGGAGCCTTAGCAACATACATAGTTCATGGCATGTGCTCCTGATTATTTACAACTTATCCCCTATGTTATGCATGAAACGAAAGTACATCATCCTGTCTATGTTGATTTCGGGACCAAAACAACCCGAAAATGACATTGATGTTTACCTTGAGCCCTTGATCGAAGACTTGAAGGAGTCGTGGGAAGAAGGTGTCGATGTTTTTGACTCTTTGAAGAAGGATGTGTTTAAATTGCAAGCCATGATATTCTGTACTATAAACTACTTCCCAGCGTATGGGAACTTGTCAGGGTATAGTGTAAAAGGCCATAAAGCAAGTCCGGTTTGTGAAGAAGGCACACGCTACCATCAACTTCAACATGGAAGAAAGACGGTTTATCTTGGACATAGGAGATTTCTTAGACGGGGCCACCCATATCGTCGATTAAAGAAAGCCTTTTTGGTGGCCGGAGTATGAAGATGCTCCGGTGGCATTGACTGGGAGCAAGTTTATGAGAAGGTGAAAAATATCGGTGTCATCTTCGGTAAGACGCAAAGAGTAGAAAAGAAACAAATATATGGAAAAAGAGATCTGTATTCTTCGATCTTCCATATTGGCGCAATCTTGATGTGAGACACTTTGTATTGATGTCATGCACGTGGAGAAAAACGTTTGTGATAGTATTGTTGGCACGGTTCTCAACATACAAGGTAGTTCCAAGGATGGTGTGAAGGCAAGATGAGATTTGCAAGCAATGGGAATACGCGAAGACTTACATCCAAGGCCATACGGAAGAGAACTTATTGTCCCCGGCTTCTCATACTTTCGTCTAAGGATGAGAAACGAAGTTTTTGTGAGTGTTTACATGGCACAAAAGTTCCCTCGGGTATTCCTCAAATTTTAAGAGGCTTGTATCGATGAAGGACTTGAAATTAGTAGGCCAAAAGTCTCATGATTGTCATGTCTTGATGCAACGGCTACTCCCGAGTAGCTATTCGAGGCATCGCCGAATATGATCTTCGGGTCGTTTTGACTAGACTTTGTGTCTTCTTCAATGCGGTTTGTAGTAAAGTTTTTGAGATTGAAAAGTTGGATGAATTGGAGAATGAAGGATATCTTATCTTGTGCCACCTTGAGAAGCTTTTTGTTCCTACCTTTTTTGACATCATGGTTCATCTAATTGTTCATCTAGTGAGGGAGATAAAGTTGTGCGGACCTATCCATTTACGGTGGATGTACCCAATTGAAAGATCTATGAAATTCCTAAAAGGGTACGTGAAGAACGCATACCGGCCATAAGCATCTATTGTTCAGAAATATGTTTCTGAAGAAGCCATGGAATTTTGTCAAAATTATTTGGCCAAAGTAAAACATATTGGGCTTCCAAAACATCAGCATGCTGAAGGGGGTAGACGAGGGGCTTCGGTAAAGAGTGTGGATCACGATGAATTGTCACAAGTCCACTTATACATCTTGAATAATGTTGATGAAGTTCAAGCCAGCATAGCTGCACATGAAGAAGCTGTAAGGAAAGAAAATCATCGAATGACTGAACAAAGGTTGATTAGGGAGCATAACATAACATTTGCAAACTGGTTCAAACAAAAGGTCGAGGGAGAGGAATGTGTTTCTGAGACAATCAAATGGTTAGCACGTGGTCCTGAGGTTGATGTCATAAGTTGCAATTCGTATGTGATCAATGGTTATACATTTTACACGAAGTCCCTAGATGATAGGAGCACCAGTCCGAACGGTGGTGTTATGTTAGAGGCCGAATCTATGCACTTCTCCAGTTCCAAAAACAAGAGGCCTTTATTGGCCGTCATGCCATATTATGGTGTTATTGAAGAGATTTGGGAGGTAGACTATGTTAAAATTAGATTTCCCATATTCAAATGCAAGTGGGTTAATGTCAATAATGGTGTTCAGATCGATCGGCTAGGATTTACATTAGTCGATGTCAATGGTAGAAGTTTTGGAGATGAACCTTTTATTATGGCGAGACCGGGCGAAACAAGTGTTCTATATCACCGATCAAGAAAATAAAATGTGGTCACGTAGCTCTCCAAGGAAAAAGGTCATTGATATTGATGAGGAAAGTCATTCAAATTATGGTCTTCCCCGAGTACTCCTTTTTCAAGGGGTCTACCGGACATGAATGAAGAAGATGAAGCGGATAATGAACCCGGCATAAGAAATGATCATCAAGAAGGGATATGGGAGGATATCGCTTTATAAAAGAGTCAATTCATAAGGTAATATTCATATGCAAAATTCTTTGAAAACTTTAAGGTTTTAGCTATAATTATATTCCTTTTATGTTCTTAAACAATGTCACCGACTATGAAGATTATTCTTGTTTTATTTTTGTGGCGGGGATCGAGGATCCAAAGGGGCATGTTATAAAAGAGGATGTTACATTGTTGGGTGGGAATCAGATGAAGGCATGGTAAATATTACGTTGGGCATGTATGTTGTATTTGTAACTTATTGTGTATTTGCATTGCAAGTAAGTTATGATATTGATGTATAAATTAATTTAGGCTGTTGTGTAGTCATAGTATAATCATTAATTAACAAGCCACGTAACTCATGGTGAATAATATTTGTATTCTTTTTCCCAATTCAATTTATTCATAATTGTTCATAGCTTGTATTTAAAGTATCGACTTTTATGTCTTTGGATTGGGTGGTGAATTTGTGAAATATATGATCGGAAGAACATAACGGGGAAAAAATTCGGGAAAATTTAGGCCGGTAATAAGTAGGCCGGTCTTAAATGTTCAACTGTTAAGACCGGATTTACTAATATATCCGGTCTTAAAGGTCATGTGACATATTTGATATTAAGCCGATCTTAAAAGTTTGTCTTTCAAGACCGTTGTATTTATAAGTCCGGTCTAAAAAATAAATTTTTAAGACCGGATGAATTTACCGTCAAGTCTTGAAAGTCAGTCTTTTAAGACCGCGTATAATTAGTCGTCAGGTCTTAGAGCCACTATTTTTCAGACCGGAGTTATATTTGTCCGGTCTTATAATTTTGATCTTTTAAGAGCGGCCGGGTTTTTGCCTGGTCTTAAAAGTTGAGTTTTAGGACCGAACAAAAAATATTTCAGCTTTATCTAGTATGACTTTTAAGACCTAATTTTTTAAATGTCCGGTCTAAAAGAATTTCTTTAAGACCGTTCGAGTCCGGTCTTAAATGTGGAATTTTAATACCAGGTTTGAAACAAGACCGGTCGCGGGTCCGG
This sequence comes from Acacia melanoxylon, assembly GCA_019022615.1. Classification (NCBI taxonomy): domain Eukaryota; kingdom Viridiplantae; phylum Streptophyta; class Magnoliopsida; order Fabales; family Fabaceae; genus Acacia; species Acacia melanoxylon. The sequence goes on along the minus strand of JAFJYJ010000030.1, from coordinate 3,371,544 downwards.
TCTTACGATGGCTCTTTTGTCCGGTCTTAAAGCCCTTTTTTGCACTAGTGCATAAACATTTAATTAACGGGTTTTACATAATTTACCTTGGATATTCTCTTGTTCAAGCTTAAATAATTAGCCATTAATTACTTAATTAATCACTTACTAATTGTTGATAATTTTCTTAATTAGGATTAATCATTATCTCATAACTATTTCAACGACATTGATATTTTATATCCCATGCATTATATTAAAAATCATGGGGCCAATTAAGGTTTCTAAAATAATATTAAAATTTCCCCTTATTATTCTTAAGGAAATAATTTATTAAATTTCTATAATTAAGGACAATACTTTCCCTAATTTTTAATAATTATTTAATTGCCCTTTAAGATTTATCATAATATTTTCAGGCCATTTTATGCCCCATAAATGCATTTTTGGCCCTTTGGCACCTTATTTCCTCTAATTTCGACAGAATTTTACCTAAGATAATTATGCTCATTATTTGGGACCATATATTCTCCTATCAGAAACAGTCATTTATTTATCTCAAATATAAGATTCCAGATAAACAAGTATCCGGGTATTACACAATGCTCCTCGTTCTTTGTTCGTGATTCGTCCTGCGTCGGATCATTTTTGTGTCTCGCGCTTGCGTCTTTTTTGCTTCTTGAATTGCCGTTCTCGCGTTTTTGAATTGTTCTTTGCGTGCTCCCCTCTCAATTTAATTCCCTTTCTTGAATATATATATATATATATATATATTAATTTTTTCCTTTTTATCTCTTTCTTCCTATAATATCTCATGCACAATAAAATAGGATATGAATAGATTTTATGTCAAAATATCCGTTTATCCTATATTTAATTAAATAATAGAAAAATATATAAAAGATAATTAAATAAGTATAAAATATTAATAAATTCAATCCAACAGAATCTATACTTATTTAATTATAAAATATATACTTATCAAATATAATGTCATGGAGACGAAGCACGAAATTGTATAAATAATATAAGACTGAACCATTGAAAATTTTAAGTAATTGATATACTAGTTAAGAATACCAGGCGATAAAAATATAATAAGAGATTAAATGGTAGATAGGGCTTCCTATTTTAATTTTTAAATCTATTATCGTTCAAATTTTTTAAAATTTCATTTTTGCCCTATTTTTCCGGTGTACTTGCAACCGCGCTTGCTTATCAGGACCTCATATATACCGCCACACATGTGTAGTGGCGGACCCATATCAGTGCCAAGGTGGGCAAGTAAACACACAAAATATATATAATTTGAAAGAAATTTTTAACAATGTGTAGATGATACAGATGGTAAAAACTCTACACTCTCCTCTCGCTCACAGGTCCTTGGTTCGAGCCTTCCCAAGTTTCAATTGACACTTTTTTCCCATTCCCCCTGCCTGCCCTTTTTTTCCCATTCCCCCAAATTCCTGACGATGCCTCCCCTAAAATTCTCGACGCCGCCCCCCCCAATTCGTGCATTCGCCCTTTCCAACCCTAGCATCCGAATCTCACGCCGCCGCCCCCAAATTCGTGCATTTGCCCTTTCCAACCCTAGCATCTGAATCTCACGATTATCACACAGCTCACTCGAAGGTTCTATTGCGTCACTTTCTCTGGGAGCTTTGACGAACAAAACCCTCAGAAATTTTGCTCATATCGACGTCGAGGAGCTTACGAACGGCGATTGCTGCCTCTGGCGACTATTATGCGACTCTTGGAGTCTCCAAATCAGCGACTAACAAGGAGATTAAGGCGGCTTATCGAAAGTTAGCTTGTCAGGTATACACTTGGTATTGAGGAAGTTCGGATTATTTATTTATGTGCAAATGGAAATTGTCTTAATTCAATGTGAGTTGTTAGAACTAGAGTTGCGAGCCTAAACTTAATTCTTCTTGGACTAATTTTTAAATTCTTGTGCTCTCCTTAGTACCATCCTGATGTGAACAAGGAATACATGTGTAGTTGTTTCACTTTTTAAGCACCTATCATCATGTGATCGATTCACGAGCCATCAAAAGTGATGCTTATTTAAACTCCTTGTTATGCACTGGAATACCTGTGTAGTTCTTTACTAAATTAGTATGTATTCAACATCGCGTTTAGAAGCGATTGAGTATTTGATAAGGAAGTATAAAGTAGTCGTGGTGATGTTTTTTATCTCTGCGGGTGTAGTAGTGTAACTAATCATCGCGTGACGGAAATGCGGTGTAATTTATTCTAAATGTCTTTGTTCGAAAACTGCATTTAAAATGCTCCTGGGCTCAAGGGTGGGAAGGTGATCCCAGGATGATTCAGTAATTTATAGTTTATGAAATTGAGTTAGGTGCATGTAACACTCTTGTAGTTCCCAAAGCTGATTTACTTGAGATGTTAAAGATTACATTTGGTTAAGTGAATTGGGAGACTTTGTATCGAAAACAGCCCCCTTCTTTGCCACATGACATGCAAAATTTTCTTTTCTAATCTTCAACGATAGACAAATTAATGTTTACAAGTCAAATTTACAAATTAATGTTTACAAGTCAAATTTTCATATTTACAAGTCAACTTGTGTCGTTTACAAGTCAAATTTGTAAATATTAAATCCCTCGGGACTTATTGAGTAACTTTTATTGCTTTGGAAGTATTATTTAGTTCTATTTTTTGTTTAATCTCCTAATTCTCCATTGTTTGAAACTTTACCAACTGATCGGTGTATTTTGCGCTTAGCAACTACAATTCTTTTGAGGGAGTTCTTTATTGCAATCCACACTTTGACAAACTTTTCAAAAGAATTGGTAGTCTTGACAAAAGCTTCGAAGGTAACAAAGCTTTCATTGATTAGCTTTCTTTAAATTTCATTGCTCTACATTAGCTTCATTGATTAGCTTTATTTAAATTGCTTTGGAGTTGGAAGTCATAGCTTCAATTGCTTAGTGTCCCTGTATGAAAAAAGATACAATCTTATAGGTTTCGATAGAGGAAGCATTGAGATGAGCTAGCTTATAGGTTGCAACATGTTCCCTAATCTTGTCAACCTTTTTTCTTCCAGAAAATGTCAACGATACAATCTTATTTCAAACGTCTAAAACCCACAAATACAGAACCCGAATCTCAAAGTGAGCAACTTTCAAATAGTATTTCAATTCCAACTGTCCAAGAATCCTCTCAACCACTACAAGCATCTCAATTTCAAAGTTTTCAAACGCCACCTCAAACAAAAGTTAATATAGAAAATCTTGAAGCGAATCCGGAAAAAAGACCTTCAATTTATTCAATGACATCAAATCCCATAGAAAGAGAGGATATTCGGAGAGCTTATTTGCTCAAGGGGCCAACTCAACCAATTCTTAAACCATTCCCTCAAACGGATGTGCAAGGAAAAATGCGTAGATTCAATCCTAAGTGGTATGAAGAATTTGGTTCCTGGTTGGAGTATAGTGTATCAAAAGATGCATGTTTTTTCTTATATTGTTATCTACTTGATATGGAGGTTGGAGGTAGTGGTTCGACGCAGGAAGCGTTTGTCGGTGTGGGGTTCAAAAATTGGCATAAGAAGGATAGATTCAAAGTTCATGTTGGAGATCATAAGAGTGCTCACAATAGATGTTATCAAGCTTGTCAAGATTTGATGAAGCAAAGGCAACATATTGATATTGCCTTTTCAAATATTTCTGTCCAACAAAAAATTGATTATCGTATTCGACTGAAAACTTCTTTAGATTGTGTTAGATTCCTACTACGCAATGGTCAGTCTTTTCGGGGACATGATGAATCTATAAGTTCAAATCAACAAGGTTTATTCCTTGAAATTCTAAATTTTTATTCTAAGCCAAATAAAGAGATGAGTGATGTGGTCTTGGAAAATGCCCCGATAATAACACATTGACTTCACCAAAGATTCCGAAAGATCTTTCTCAAGCTTGTACTGATTTGACTGTTAAAGCAATAATTAGTGATCTCGGTGATGATTACTTTTCCTTGCTAGTGGATGAAGCTAGTGATGTTGCAATTAAAGAACAAATGGCGGTTGTACTTCGGTATGTAAATAAAAAAGGGTCCATTGTTGAACGTTTTATTGGCATAATTCATGGTTCAGATACTACTGCACAATCACTAAAAGCAGCGATTGATGGCCTATTTTCTAAACTTTGTTTAAGTTTGTCTAAATGTTGCGGGCAAGGCTATGATGGTGCTAGTAATATGCGGGGTGAATTCAAAGGGCTTAAGAGTTTGATTTTGGAAGACAACAAATCCGCATTCTACATTCATTGTTTTGCTCGTCAATTACAATTGGCACTTGTGATGGTTGCAAAACATCACAAGAAGATTCAAGAATTTTTTGACATGCTTCAAAAGATGGCTACTGTTGTGGGGGGTTCATGCAAGCGGAAGGAAATTCTTCAAATGAATCAGTGTGAGGTAATAGTTGAAAGAATTGCTAGTGGTGAAATACCGACTGGAAAAGGTTTAAATCAAGAGACAACCTTAAAGCGACCTGGAGACACTCGTTGGGGTTCCCATTTTGGTACGGTTACAAGTGTTATCTCATTATTTTCTCCAATAATTTCCTTGATGAAAATTATTGAAGACGAGCCGAAAAATGATACTGCAAGAATCGATGCAAGTTGCATTTTGTATGCCATGGAGGATTTTGAATTTGCATTCTTGTTGCATCTTATGAAATTGATCTTGGGGATTTCTTATGAGTTGTCACAAGCACTACAAAGAAAAGATCAAGACCTTTTAAATGCAATTGGTTTAGTGAAGGTAGTCAAGTCTCGTTTACAAGAGGTGAGAGATAATGGTTTTGATGAATTGCTTCAAGAAACGAACATTTTTGCCAATATGATATTGACATTCCAAATATGAATGATGTTTATTGTCCTAAATGGAGATCAAGACGGAGATTGGAATCTTTCACATTCTTCCACTACTTTAAGGTGGAGTTATTTAATACGATGATTGATACTCGATTCAAGAGTTGAATGATCGATTTGATAATGTCAATACCAAGTTGCTTGAGTGTTTGAGTTGTCTTGATCCTCGTGATTCATTTGCGAATTTTAACAAAGAAAAGTTGATTGAGTTTGCTAGATTCTATCCTTTGGAGTTTGATGAGCTTGCGAGATATTCCTTTTCTACGTCTTCAAGTCTCGGTAATTTTATTGTTGATGTGAGAGCTGATTCTGATTTTGGCAATTTGAAAACAATTTCGACCTTGCTTTAAAGATGGTTGAAAAAAAAAAGATATTGTTTATCCACTAGTCTATTTGTTGATAAAGTTAGCACGTGTTCTACTGGTAGCAACTGCTAGTGTTGAGCAGGTTTTTTCTGCAATGACTTTTGTTAAAGATAAGTTGCGCAACCGGATGAGTGATGATTGGTTTAACTCATGCATGGTAACTTATGTTGAACGTGATATATTTGATAAGATTGAGGATGAAGATATAATGCAATATTTTCAAGGAATGAAGAATCGAAGAATGCTTTTGTAATCGTTCTAATGTAAAGGTTAGTTGATTCTTGATTATTATTTTTCTATGTTAAGTTGAAGTTTTCTTTTCTTTTATTGTTTATATTCTTTTTTTTAAGGCGTTTAAAACTTTCCTTAAAAAAAATCGGGGGCACTGCCCCCGAACTCCCGAATCTCACAACTAATTGTGCACCCACAAACCTAAAATCCTGGGTCCACCACTGCACATGTGTGTATATATATATCACCTGTGCTTCTCTCAGAGATTATATTCAAGATCAATCTTACGTATACTTCAAAAATAAGATCACCAAGATGCAGCAATCTGCAGCCAAGCATGGTCGTTATCTTCTTCCTCCTTTCTTTACTCAATACTTCCGTCACCCTTGAAGCGCTCTTAGTGGGCATTGATCAAGCTACCTAGACTAGTATTCGGACATATCTTCCAACATCTTATTATAACATCACTATGTGTGACAAAGGTGGCGTTAGTGCCCTAAGATTCTTACGAGAGAAAGGACCATTTAAAAATTTTAAAATAGGGCTATCGGGAAAAATAGCCCTATTTAGAATATATTTCTAATTTAGAATATAGAATTCTATAATATTAGAATAGAATTTATTATTTTATTATTATTTATATTATTTATTATATAGATATAATATATATATAATAAAAATAGAATTAGACTATAATATATATAAATATATAATCTTATATACAATACAATTTGATTACTTATAGATATAGATAGATATAGAATCTAGAATTCCTATTTTTTTAATTTCGAATTACCCCTAACAAAGTATCAAACCTAGCTCTGCACAAATAGAATCCATATATTACGTATAAAGGACGATAAAAATGCGGATATAGTCGAATGGTAAAATTTCTCTTTGCCAAAGAGAAGACGCGGGTTCGATTCCCGCTTGAAAGTGAAGGAAATCACCAAGAGGGGGGGTGAATTGGGGATTTTAAACATTCTTTTCAGATCACCCACACAATAGATGCTTAACCAAGGTAAATGGAGTTAGAGAAGAAGAGCTTGACACAAAAGATTTATACTGGTTCGGTCTTAACTCTTGACCTACGTCCAGTCCCCAGACTCTCTAGGTTTTTCTACTATCACTCAAATCAGATACACACTCTGTACTCGAAAGTTATCCTCTCTCTAGGATACACTCCCCTTACAAGTTGTAATCTGATAACCCAACCTCAAAGTCCCACAACTTTGAGATTCTTACAAAGAATGATTTACGAAATGAACTCTCTCAAAGAGTGAATAAATATAAGATCAAGCACACCGTATCAAAGATACAAATGATAAATATAAGCAGTAAAAGACTCATGTTCTTGTGTGCGTTTTCTGTGTATGTCTTCTCTACCTTCAGACTTAAAAGCTTCATGTATTTATACTGGTTTGAAGCTTGTGAACGTTGTAGATCTGTTGAGACTTGATCTAATTCGAAAATATAGTCATGTTGTGAGTGTGTCTCCATGAATCTAGTTTGTTGTGAACAAATCGTTTGAATATGGTTGTTGCAGATTTGAATATTTGAAATTTGGCTCCTCAAGAAAGTCACCCATGCTTGTATGTTGAGTGGAGGCACGAAAATAATATTGTTCGAGTTGCTTTAGTTGGTAGAGGCTTGCTTTCTGTCTTGGAGAATGGTGGTGCTGTCTTCCAGGTTGTAACCATTGTCTTGGGAGAAGAAGATATAATATAATATTGCAAGTTGTCCAAGATATTGCTTTAATGGCTTTTAAAGCATACCTAGATCTTCTGAAATCTCATAAGCAAACTGGTTAAATCGGGTTAGTAATATTGATATGAATCATATAAATCATAAGCAACCAATTCACAGAATCAAGCTAAAGCATAAATCAAACTGAACAAAATATACTCAGATGCGTTAATCTGTTCTGAAGTTCCAAGCTCGAGTTTACTAGGTAAGCTCGAGTTTTCTCTTCATATAAACTTTGGAGTTTTGCCTGCGGAAGTCTCAAGCTCGAGCTTGTAAGTGAGTAAGCTTGAGTTTAGCATTTGTCGGGAAACATGTTTGAAATCATTTTGAGAGCCAAAATGGAAAAACGCAAGCTTGAGCTTATTAGTGAGTAAGCTCGAGTTTGGCACTATTCATGTCAAAAATAATTTTAGTTCACAAAATGCAAGCTTGAGCTTAGAGGTGTAAACTTGAGTTTGCTAAGCTCAAAATATGACATTGCTCTCTGTCGACCCAAGCTTGAGCTTGCAAGGGCAAGCTCGAGTTTGTTACAAATGTTAACATCTTTGAAAAGTTTACATCGACGCAAGCTTGAGTTTACAATTCCGGACTTGAGTTTACTCTTTGAAAGGAAAACTTGAAAACTTTCTACCTGGTGCAAGCTCGAGCACGGATGCCAAGCTCGAGTTTACAACTTTTGTAAACTCACAAACTCTACGAAAAAAATGATAAGCTCAAGTTTAAAGGATTACGCGAGGTAAGCTCGAGCTTGTAACTTCAAGCTCGAGTTTACATATTTGTAAACTTAGTGAGAAAAGTCTCTGGAAGAGGCAAGCTTGAGCTTAAAACTAATAAGCTTGAGCTTAAAACTAATAAGCTTGAGTTTGCAATTTGAGTAACTTGATAAAATCCTCAAACCTTCGTAAGCTCAAGCTTACGGTGCAAGCTCGAGCTTACTCGATATATGAGTAAACTTTGAAAACCTTCAAGCTCAAGTTTATGGACCAAGCTCAAATTTAGAAAATGCAAAATAGCTTGGTTTACTTTACGTAAGGGGCAAGCTCGAGTTTGAAGACCCAAGCTCGAGTTTGGCGCCGATGAATGTTTTTGAATTGAAATCAACATGCTTTACCAATCTTTGACAAAAACATTCTCTCATGTTTACAATTGTTATTAATCATCAAAACACATTGAGAACTAACACCGCTAGCCGCCCCGTGCCCCCTATTTATGTATTTAATAGTATAAAGTTATGTATTTAATAGTATAAGGGATTAAATAAAATAGAGTTGACTCGATAGTATAGTGTATCCCCCTCCCCCTTCTCCTTGAACCCTAAAAGAAAAAAAAATAGGAATTCATTTTAATTAATTTCTAGTTAATTAAATCAAACCCCCTTTTTTTGTCAAAAAAATGTTGCGGAGACGGGATTTGAACCCGTGACCTCAAGATTATGAGCCTTGCGAGCTACCAAGCTGCTCTACCCCGTGATAAAGAAAGAGAAGATTTGAAAACTAATGGACAAACAAGGATTGAAAGTGCCCCTCCACCATATCTGTACAAATAGAATAACCCATTTATACAAAATGGTAAAGGGACCCTCCTACAATCCATGATCATAGAAATCAATAGAAAAATGAAGAGAATTTTTCATCCTTACCAACTTGATCTTGTTGCACCGGGCAACAAACATGCATGAACCATTTCACGAAGTATGTGTCCAAATAACCCAAAATCTCGATAATTAGTTCTCGGTCTTCCGGTCAAAAAACAACGTCGATGAAGACGTGTAGGTGCACTATTGCGCGGTGGTGATTGTAACTTTCCATGAATTTCCCATTTATCACTTAACGACCACTACTACCAAAAAGGGTTACTACTTCCCTAAGAGATGCCCTTATTTTTTAAAAGGAAGTTAAAAGTAAAAGACGTGGCATTCTTGTAATTATATAGCTTATATTCTAAAATTTGGCGACCTAAAATAAATTTTAGAACGTCTAAAACAAAATTAAGGCATCCTATAATTATTTCGGACGCCTAATTTAAAATTTTTCCGCCACAAATCAATTGTTTAGCACCTTGGCGCCATTTCGCGATTTTTTTTTGCGCCAGCTAAAGGTATAGGATTTTTTTTATTAGCGTCATGAAGTAAATTCAGGACGCCTTAAAATTTATTAAGGCGTTCTGAATGCACATATCAAGATGCCTTAATAAATTTATTGGCGTCCTGAGTTAATATCAGGACGACCTAATTAAATTTTAAGGCGTCCTGATATTAATTCAGGACGCTCTAATTAAATTTTAAGGCGTCCTGATATTAATTCAGGACGCCCTAATTAAATTTTAAGGCATCCTGATAGTCATTCAGGACGCCTTAATAAATTTTAAGGCGTCCTGATATAATTTCAGGACGCCTTAATTACTTTTTTTTGGCGTTCAGACTCACTTTTCAGGACGCCAATATTTCTAAATTGCTTATATTTGCCAAAACAAAACACCCGCGTCCTCTCTCGCCTTCCCACACTCTTCATTTCTCAGCTTTTCCCTCTGCTTCCCTCAACCCTATCGAACACTCAGTCCCCTCTCGATTCACGCCGAACAACCCCCAAGCCCTAATCGCTCTCACCCTCACTCTCCCCTACCTCGACAGTCCGTCTCCTCCGTCTTCCCTCTTTGAGGCGTCTGTCGACTCTCATGAGGTTTCCGGCGCGTCTTCCACCTTCACCGACAATCTCTAATGGTGGTACTCCCTTGCTTTTATGGTTCTTTGCTTGTTTCAATGAGGAGTATTGTGTGGGTCAATGAAAATCGGTCTGCTTAACTGTTTAATTTTAAAATATTATTTTCAAATCATTATGTTGAAGCGAAATACTTTGGCTTTTTTGGTAGGGCCCCTGGGTTTTCATTATGCAGTTGCCCTTCTTAGACTACATAGTATGACTAAATCTGCTCTCTGAGGAGCTAAATTGCATGAGCCGCCTCTTCTTTTATTTTTATTTAATTGAAAGCAAGCGTGTAGGTTACCCATCTTACATGTGCCTAACTCATCTGGATTTATAACCTGTACTATATTAGAAACTTGAAGAAGTGACTACTCTTTTGACAGTTTTCCTGTATAGCACGGACTAGATAACAACATTGATGCATTATTATGCATGTTTTTCTTTGGTGCTTATTATTATGCTATGTTTAGTACACATACGAGATGGAATGAGCATGGATGTGCTTCCTGGGTATAAAGGCTTTCCATTCTGAAGATTCCTTTGCAGTTTTGATGGAAAGGGGAAAAATTCAATGATGGGTGAAATGTAATGTGTGCTCTCTGCACTCCATGACAGTACAATTTTTTCTTATATAACTACAAAAGTAAATGTTCTTTATTTTACTATGATAACAATGTTCATTAATATTTTATGCTATCATGGTCACTTGCACAACCTTCTTTTTTCATTGCTGCATCGTTTATACCATACTAGAATCCCCACGAAAATTTGTATTTCTTAATTATTATTGTCACAGACTCCTTGAAAAGTTTTTCATTGGGACTTGGAGAACTCCCCCGACCTTAACATAATTATGATACGAAAGATTTCCATTTCCCAAAGCATTGCAAGTACTGGGTGAGATTCCCTCCTCTTCATTGCAAGTACTGCAGTGCCCTAGGTGAGATTCCCTCCTCTTCATTCTCATTGTTTTACCCAGCTTGTTCTTATTAATTTTAACCTTTTAAATTTTGAGTTAAACTGATGTCTCACTCTCATTGTATTCCTAATCTCACTGGGGGGCTTTTCACTTGGATTTATATATGATAAAACAAAACTTACACATGTGAGGATCATTAGTCATCATAGGAGTAGAAAATAGACTCTTTCTTTTGAAAACAGAGAGTAACATGTTTCAGACTTAAAAACATTCTTCTAATGGCTAGAATTCATACTAATGGTGATTGATGTTCTTAAATTATCTACGGTTCTTCCCCTCTAGACATTTGATTCTAACGGCCATATTATTCATGATTCATACCCTATCATCAACTCAAGTGTTTGACTCTTCATTTGGCTTCATATTAGCTTTAAATGTGTTTTAAATCAGCTTTTTCTTCCTTCCATTTGGCTGATGCGAAATTCATTCTTGGTGGCCAAGAATTTTGACTTCAAATAGCCCTTAATTAACTTGAACTACTCTTTTACATTGTCTTCTCAAAAGTCCAGTTTATCTCCCCCAAGTTGCAACTTCTCCTTCTATGTTCCTTTGTTTTTGTATTTCGCATGTGAATTTCTTCGCATTTCGAAAATTGATGCGTTCTTTTGTTTGAGATGAATTAGTATTGTATGAACTTTGGGTGAAATTTTCCACAATTTCATTAAAACATGCTTCTTGGAAATTTTCCACAATTGCATTAAAACATGTTTCTTTGAAAGTATATTTGATCAATTTTACTTATCTGGAAATTTGTAGTGTTAAGTTCTCAGTGATTACTTCTTTTTTGACTTTAGGAAGCTAATAACCCTTTTGAGTAAAGTGACTTGGTCACGACAACAACTCACAAGAGCTTGAGGGGTGCTAGGGTAGGTATATTTAATCATGTTCCTTTTGTCATAAAATTATTCCCTCTCATATGTTAGTTTGAATAATTCTAATGTTGTCTTTATTGTTGTTGTCTTTTGGTTAAATAGAGTAAATAAATTTCAAGCATCAGAATTTAAAGTTTAGGTAATTATAGTTAAAAAAAATTGTTGATATGCATTGAACTAGGTAAACTTTGTTGTATGAATAAAGATGCTTAGAAGTCCATAATTTATAGTTTATGACTTAGACAATTTAACTATATTTTTATAGTTTGTCGAGATGAAACTACTGGATTTAATAGCTGATCTTTTTTAAATTGCCTTAGTTAGTAAGTTTTGTTGAATGAAGTTGAAATTGTTTGTTGTTGAAATTTTGGGATGTCTTACTTTTGAGGGGAAATGCTACCGATTTTTTTTTACAAGATTGAGAAAAAAGCATGTCGTTCTTGAAATTTTTATGAACTTGACTGTTGTTGAAAATGTCTTAGGTGGTAATAAAATGGGTCATAGTTGGATGAATGTGTTGAGAACTAGTAAAGAATATGAGAATGGGGTGGAAGAGTTTATTGAATTTGCTACAAGGAATGTGGCTACAAAAAATGGGATGTATTATTGTCCATGTGTTAATTGTTTAAATGGGGTTCGACGAGATATTGCTAATATAAGGGATCGCCTAATTTGTGATGGAATAAACCTTCGATACACAACGTGGATATGGCATGGTGAGGAGGTAACTACCAGTGTGTCCCACGAAAATGAAGCTGAGGTAGATGACGATGCAATGGAGAGAATGATTCATGATGTTGAGGTCGAATCTTTTGCTCAACCGCATGAATATGATAGCGTGCGGAGTGATGCGAGACACACTTTGTTCCCCGGGTGTACTAAGTATACACGGTTGATCGGACCTTACATTTGGTCAACTTAAAGGCAACTTGTGGGTGGACCGATAGTAGTTTCACGTCGCTGCTTGAATTGTTGTGTGATATGTTGCCAGACGATAATGTACTTCCAAATCGTATGTATGAGGCCAAGAAAATCTTGTCTACCATGGGTATGGAGTATAAAAAGATACACAGTTGCCTAATGACGCATATTGTACGAAATGAGTATGAAGGCCTCAGTAATTGTCCGAAGTGTAAAACTTCATGATACAAAGTGAAGAAAGGTGGTGGTTCTGGAGATCAGACAACAAAAAGGCAACCTTTGAAGGCATTGTGGTATCTTCCAATAATACCGCGGTTTAAGCGTCTCTTTACTAGTGAAACAACGGCGAAAAAATTGAGATGGCATTCTAATGAGAGAATATCTGATGGAAAATATCTTCGGCACCCGACTAACTCTCCGCAATGGAAGAAAATAGACGAAATATTCCCTCAATTTGGCAGTGAGCCAAGAAACCTTCGGCTGGGGCTTTGTACAGATGGCTTCAATCCGTATTGAACTCTTAGTAGCACCCATAGTGCATGGCTGGTTCTCCTTGTAATATACAACTTACCTCCCTGGCTATGTATGAAACACAAGTATGTGATGCTTTCTATGATGATTTCTGGACCAAAACAGCCCGGGAACAATAGTGATGTGCACTTGGCGCCTTTGGTTGAGGATTTGAAGAAGTTGTGGGAGGAAGGCGTAGATGTGTTTTTCCATCCAAGAACGCATGTTATTGGTTTGATCCCTTAGGTGGCAGGCCAAACGATGAAATCAAATCCATGTTTGCCAAGTAAGTAAATTTTCGTTTAAATAATTGATTCTTCATTTATATGATTTATTTTCATGTTTGTTAATTTTCATCTTAATGATAGTGCATTCAAGTCGGCTAGATCGATTTCTGGAGCACAATAGCAGGGTGGACCGAAGTGGTTTTATCCAAAAGTAAGTAGTTTCAATTCAAGTTATTTCATTGACACAGTAGCTTTCGATATGCCTTTATTCGTTTTAACAATTTGCTTTTGATTTATAGTGCCCTCGACAACCAGGGAACACTGAGTGCGGATACTACGTTATCCATTATATGCATACCATCGTTGAGAGCGGACATACTACAGGTTTTCAAAACGTACGTAATCGCTCTGTGATTCTCAAATGATAATATTTTTGTTGTACTTGAGTTGTTAATTATTTCATTCACTTCCCTTGTTTTCCAATTTATAGCTTTTTGATAGTGTGGATCCATGCTCGGAGGAAGACATCGATACAGTTCGAAACGCTTTGGCTGCACATTTTCTTCAAAACATATAGATATGTATGTCATGTGTTGCATTTTCTGCCTTTATGCCTCCAATTAATTGACGATATGTGTAGTAGCAATGTAACATGTTTTACATTTCTAGCATGGTTAAAACTTGAGACTATTAGATTTTTGAAGCAGTGTGATTTGAGAGTTTAAAATATAGCCCGCAAATTTTGGTTAGTTTAAGATTTTGGGTTCAGAACTTATCCAACATGTTTGCAGTACCCACATCAAAATATGTTTAGCTGTCTCTGTATGCTTGGTTAGTTTTGTACTAGGAATTGTAGCATGGAGACCGAAGGTCCACGACATGGGCACTTTGCACCGAGATATCAAAAATTCCAATTGAATTGATGTTTGTAATAGATCTAATGAGTTTTTGCCATGCATTGGACACAAACCATGCTCATCGTTGTTTTTTGAAATGTTGGTAATTTACTAGATTTGTATTACGTAATACAAGGTGGAAGTTATCATGGGGCATGATCCCTTCCGGCCTTGGCGGTTTATGAAGGTGGGGTCACTCTAGAAGGCGAAGCTTCACTATTATGATATTATCAAATAAGGTCAAACCACCGAATTCAATTTTTTCTCGTTTACGGTGAAGCGAAAAAGCAATCCAACATGACATTAGAACTACAATTCCTAAATTTAGTTGATCTTGTTTCCACAAATTTAGTTTCTCTCGTTCTCTACTTCATATCCTCTCTGTTTCATCTTGTTGGTTGAATTGATTGACTCTCCCCTCCTAGATTTGTTGTGAGGACATAGTTTAATTTCTTGTTTGCTCTAGTTCCGTCTAATTGCCTTGCAACCTTCTGGGGTTGCAGGTTCTGGACTTGATTTACATAAAAAGTTGATCACGCAGCTTTCTGATTTGTCACACTTTCAAGCTATTACAAATAAATGTTGTTATCTCAATATTTACAATATTTTATTTCATTCATCTGAGTTATAAATTTTATTGGGCAGGGTGGAGTGGTTCTTGAAACAACATCTTTAGCAGTGGTCACTGATTGTTATTCTTCATATCTTCATTGTATTACAAGTCTCACCTCTGCTGGTCGACGACATAATGAATTCATGATGGCAGAACATAGTGAAGCAAGCTATAGTTTGTAGGAACTTTACAGTGATGAACTCAGAATTCAAAGAAGCTGCAGAGATGAATCAATTTTTCATGTGTTAGTCAAATGTGGATGTTACTTTTACAAACTTGCTATGATTGTGTTATGCATAGAAACTGAAGGCTTCTGTGTTTTACTGATGGCTAATGTTGGTGCATGTAAATGCAGACAAGGTGTGTGATGCTGTTGATGGCTAATGTTATGTTTCTGTTTTTATTATACACAGTATTGAATATGAATGAATGGATGTGTTGTAGATATAAAATGATTTTTGGCCCGCGGGCCCTTAGGGTTATATAATTTGTTCTATCATCGTTGTTATATGGTTTCGTTTAAAGTTTGTTATTTCAATGCCCATAAAAAATATATGTAGCAGGTGGTATTTTTTTAAAAAAAATATACATATATATATAAAGCGTCCTTAATTTCGGTCTAGGACGCCTTATATACCATATTTGGCGTCTTGATTACACTTAAAGGACGCACAAAATTAATTTTTGGCGTTCTAGGATTAAATCAGGACGCCAATATTTTTTTAAAAAATATATAACACGTCCTAAATTTAGGTCTAGGACGCCTTATATTGCCAAAAATCCCGCCTTAATTAAAAAAAATGCGTCCTATGTTTCATTCAGGACGCCTTTTTTAAGGCGTCATGAATTAAACATAGTATGCCTTTTTTAAGGCGTCCTTAATTAAACATAGGACGCCTTTTTTAAGATGTCCTGAATTAAACACAGGACGCCTTTGTTAAGGCGTCCGGTATAAAACATAGGACGCCAAAAAACTTAATATACAACTTCTCCTGGTTAGACGTCCTTCTGAAAAGGGGCGTTAATTGCCTCTAATTCATGACGTTATTTTTCTTTTTTGGAGTAGTGGACGAAACTTTGTTTATTTCTTTTTTGAGGATCGACGAATCAAATGATATTTTTCTTCCAATTTTTAATTCTTCTTCTCCCTCCGAATCACACTTTTTTTGCCATATGATCACCTCCTATTACTATCAACAATACAAGTCGAATCTTAGATGTAGAAATATAAGAAGGCGGCCCCCTTCTCTATAGAAAGAAATGAGATTTTCGCAGATACAATAAAGAATTAACCAAATTTACCCGATGTCGAAGCAATCAAGAAAGCTGCATAAGTAAATATATAACCTACAGAAAAGTGAGCTAATCCAACCAATCTTGCTTGCACAATGGAAAGAGCCACCGGTTAATCTCTCCATCGAATCAAATTAGCCAAAGGTGTGCGTTCATGAGCCCATGCTAAAGTTTCAATCAATTCCTGCCAATATCCACGCCATGAGATTAAGAACATAAATCTAGTAGCCCAAACAAGATGTCCAAATAAGAACATCCACACTCAAACCGATAAACTATTTATACCAAAAGGGTTATATCCATTGATAAGTTGTGAAGAGTTTAACCATAGATAATCTCTTAACCATCCCATCAAGCGGGGTTATTAGGCTTATCAGGAAAAATAGGGCAAAAATGAATTTTTTTTTTTTTTAAAAAAAAAAATTGTACGGTAATAAATTTAAAAATTAAAATAGGAAGCTCTACCTACCATTTAATCTCTTATTATTTTTTTATCGCCTAGTATTCTTAACTAGTATATCGATTACTTAAAATTTGTAATCGTTCAGTCTTATATTATTTATACAATTTCAGGCTTCGTCTCCATGACATATTAATCATTAGTCAAATCCTCTGAAATATTTTCTTTCTTCATTATTTGAGTATTTTTCTAAATTGTGGTCACCGTTAGGAATATTCCAAAAAGATTCTTAAATCATATTTTTTTTAATTAAAATTTATATCAAAATAAAATTTATTTACTAATTTTCCCTTTACCCTATGAAATCCCTAATTTATTTTAATTTTAACGTTTGCAAATTTCTAAAAAAACAAAAAACAAAAAACAAAACGCCGCCAATTGTAACAGTAAAAAGGTACAAAGTTAGTTGCTTTTTCCCATTTAAATCCCCGTAAATACAGTTTGGCCTATAAACATGTTTAAAGCTTTATCTTAAATTATTTTGTATGATCAAGAGCTTTCTTTTTATTTTCCTTAATTTTATTTCTTTCTAAAAGTTATTTGGTTAACGTTTATAAATTTTTGTAACAAAAATATGTGTCTGAAAATTATAAATTATAAATTTAAATTATTTATGCTAATGATAACAAAAATATGGGTTGATGCATTTAAAAAGTATAAATTTAAATTAATTTATGCTATACGATGACAAAAATATGTGTTTGAAATATATTTTTATCCATTTAAATAACCAATTTTTTTCAAGAAATATGAAAAAAATTAATATTATAAATATTATAATATAATAAATTTTAAAAATATTATTATTTGAAAATTTTGTATTGGATTTATTTTTTGATTTTATATTTTTTTCTTGGTAAATGTAAATGTTTAAATATATATTTTTTGTTAAATAGGGGTATTTTGGTAAAAATAAAATAAAATTTGGAGGTCAAATTTAACAATCCACTAATGGTTGAATGATAGAAAATGAATGTCGAAAATATAAGGGAGGTTTGTGTAACATGTATTTTAATTGTAAAAGAGGTTTATATGAGTTTTCTAAATAGATTGGAGGTTCGTGTATTTAAAACAAAACAGAGGAATCGTCCGAATATTTTACTCTTATATTTTTATCGCCTAGTATTCTTAACTAGTACATCAATTACTTAAAAGTGTTAATCATTCAGTCTTATAATATTTATACAATTTTAGCCTTCGTCTCCATGACATTAAATTAATCATTTGTCAAATCCTCTAAAATCAATGGCAGACCAAAAAATATTTTTAGCTCAGGCCAAAAAAAATAAACATATTGAAATATTTATTAAATAGTATCACAAAACATTGAAAATATAAATAAATAATAACCGACAATTATAAATCAAACAGGATATAAGATGATTCTAACATTTTTAGAAGGTACCTCAAACAATAATTTTATTTTCCTCTCACAAAACGATGAGTAATGTCTCAAATATTATCCTTATAGAGAAGATAAGAGATTAATGGGGACAAATTCTTGGCCAAAATAAAATATTATAATAAATACATATATTATATACTAAGAAATTTTAAAAGATCAGCGGGGGCCTTAGCAAGTGGTTCTGCAACTGTCTAAAATATTTTCTTTCTGCATTATTTGAGAATTTGTCAACCAAATAATATTAAAAATGACCATTGTACGTATTCTTGGGTTAGAGAGCAAAACTACCCATAATATATTTACCATAAAGTTTACTTACATGCAGAGCTACACATGAACTTTATAAAATAAGAAAAAATGACAAAACCATTAATTTAAGCAAACATCTATTACTTTATATTTTAGAAGGGAATCTCTCCACTTCTATGATTGTCCACTCCGCTCTATTTTTTTATTCTTACCACTAAATCATCTATGAACTGTAGATGTTTAACATCCTCTAAAAACTTTTTTATAAAATCAAATAACAAAAAATGTATATAAATAAAGTGAAGTCATTAAAATTTTATCTAAATTGTTCATATCTTTATACTTATATTAAAATATTGGAAAAACTAATATGTGTGGGTGCTTATAGTTATCCTTAGTTTTGAATTAGGTCCATAAACATTTTTTCCCTTTTTATTGGATTCTTTGATTTTCTAGCGTTAGACCTATTTGTGAGCTTGAGGGATCTTAACATAATCTAAGAGAAAAATATTATTTATTTAATCTGAAAATAATATCTACATACACTTGGATCAGAGAGTGATCTTCACATATATATCTCTACTTACAAGATTTGTTAACAAATATGCCTACTGGTGACAAGAATTTACATGACACATATCAATGAGCTTTTCTTGTAATTTTTCACGTATAAAGTGACAATCCATCTCTATATCCTTTGTACGCACGTGAAAGACCGGATTTTTGGCTATTTGTATGGCATCTATGCTATCACAATGTATAGCTACCAGACCCAAAGGAGGCCACCCCATTCTCTCAATAATCATGTCATCCAAACAATTCTGGGGACAATTGAGGTGAGCGCCTTGTATTCTGCCTCTGCCGAGGAGCGTGAGACAGTATTCTGCTTGTTCATCTTCTAGTGGATGAGAGAATCCCCCAATTTTGATAGATATCTTGTAAGTAAACGCCTGGTCGTACCACACAAACCCTAGTCCACATCACAATAGCAGTTAAGTGTTAAATCTTTGTCAGAGCTAATTAAGATTCCTCTCCATGGTGTTTGTTTGAGATTTTTTTTTTTTAAAAAAAAAAAAAACCACTTTTAACGTCGCTGACATATGTACTTTCATGGGAATCTGCCTAAACTGACTCAAAGCCTGCACATGAAATGAAATATCAGGGTATGTAGTAGTCAAATATATTAAGTGACCTATCAACCTTCTATATCGTTCAGGGTCCTTTAGAAAATCAGTTTCTTTATCCTCTCCTTTCTCGTAAGATAAAAGTTTTAAATTCTGTGCCATTGGCATGCTAAGCGGCTTACAACAACTTATGCCCAAAACTACCAATAAATCTAGTACATACTTACGTTGAGATAATATGATGCCATTTTCAGATCTAGCCATCTCAATACCAACAAAATATTTCATAACGCCTAAGTCCTTGATCTTGAAATGGCTATGAAGATAATCTTTTACCTCTTCAATTCTGACATCTGAACTACCAGTAATCAATAAATCGTCTACATAATCTAGTACAAGCACAATATCATCATCAATGTAATACCCAAATAATTATTTGTCTTGAATATTATATTTGGATAAATAATAACATAATCTAGTACAAGCACAATATCATCATCAATGTAATACCCAAATAATTATTTGTCTTGAATATTATATTTGGATAAATAATATATCTTAAATATTATATTTGGATAAATAATACATATTTAAAATAGGTGAATATGTGGTCTCAAATTTTTCTATTATGTTTATTTTATTTTCTAGGCAATTTCTTCCTAGAATTAAGGTGATTAGAAGATTTAATTTTCTAAATCTTATTAGGGATCATAAAATATCCTAAGATTATCATAATCAAGTATAATCTTAACTATATCATAAAGGCAATCAAATATCATCAAAAGATGCCTAAATCAAATAGAGAAAATTAGTAACAATTATTAGGCAATTAAATTTGCAATAATTGAAATATTTATTTTAAATTTCGAAATTAAATATTATTTAATTGAAAAGGGCATAATTAAGAATATATCTACTTAATTAACATCCAAATGATATCTAAAGGCCAAGATTAGTACATAAGGGGTTTTTAATCATCAAGATTAATATAAAAACCTATCAAATATTGACAATTAGGCCTAATGACTCCTAAAACAATATATTAGAAATATTAACCAAGATTAATTAATCCTCCCAAAAATCATAAATAAGTGGCGAAATTTACTAATTAAAGAGGCTAAGTAATTTCATTAATTCTTAATCATAAATCATTAACAAATATCATCAATAGTGTTTAGTTTTTTCCAACCCAAATCAAAGGCTTGGATTAAAACTAATAAAGCTAAATCCTAAGACCTTAATTTAACTTCATAAAACATAATCCATGTGAAACAAAATCTACCAATGAGAGACTTTTGTCCTTGATTTTATGAGACAATAAAAATACATATTGAAGAGGCAAAAGAGGGAGAATACACGGTTCAACTTGGCTTGTAGGATAAGAATTTAATTGTTTAATATAAACAAAACTACACATGCCTAAATAATCACATGCAAGCCATTAATTCAAGAGATAAAGTGTTAAGAGGATAAGTGTACTTATGAAGACTTTAGAGGCTTTAAGTTTAATGCTCTTAATGAGTTGGAAGAGGATAAATTCGAAAGAGAAAGGGGGGAGGTGATGAATGTGTGTGTGTGTATACGTGTACGTGTGTAGGTGTAGGAAGAATGGGATAATTGTGTTAATTCAAAAAAAAATAAAAATAAGAGTAACTATTGGGATTAATTCAAGACATAAGTAAATGAGAATCTATAGAAAATAAATTATATCTTGAGAAGCTTTGATCATAGATCAAATATAAGGATTTATTATGAACGAGCATATTTTAAGCTCGGATTAGGATATCTCCAAAATCATTTTCTTCAACTTTTGTGATTTGTGTTTAAGTGATTAAATTTTTTAAAGAAGACCTTTAATTAAGTCATAAAATTGAGATTTGAGAAGTGAAGAAGAAATTTGAATAGAACTACCAACTTGTAACTAACTATATAAGCATTTGGTGTAACTAAAGATTGAACCAAATAATTAAAAGAACAAGGGGGAGGGGGCACGAATAGGCAGCTTAAAAAAGGGGGTAGACTTGTTGTTTAATATATATAATTAACATATGCAAAATCATGCATTTATGTAAGAAGCAAAAATGGAAGAGATAAGGTATTTTGCTTGGACTTTTGGGGTAAATGGAAGAGGATAAGGGTATGTGAGAGAGGGAGGACGGTGAAGAGAAGGGAATGGTGAGGATTTGAGTTCCCAACTTGACCTAGATCCAAGGGTGGAGAATGAGGAAGAGGGAGTTCAATAGAATTACCAAAATTGCCATACCAAATTGCTATAAATAGGGGGCTTTGGTCTTCATAAATTCTCACACCAAAGAAAGCTAAAACATCTGGTTCTAAAGAGTGAAAGTGAGAGTGAGAGTCTTGGAGAAAGAAGGAGAAAGGTTCTAGGCTGTCCGAGAACACAAATTGACAAACAAAACGTACCGTATTCATCAACAAAGGTACGTTCGCGGCGTACTGTAACACTGACTCTAATGCTTATAGTATGTTTATATATGATAGTTGTATTCATAAACTAAGATCTTTGTCTTGGTTCATTTCTTACACATTCAGCTTTACACGGGTTATAGTTTTAATAATACCGTTAGAGTTTTCCTAGCTCTGAGGACACGTTTGATCGTGGCACTGGTGAATAGTGCAGACCGAGATAACATGCATACTGCAGGGGCTGTGTATTGTTATTGCCTTACATATCTGATTATGTATTTCCTACATATGTTATGGGCTTTTGTAGTGAATATTGCTGAAATGTCATGAATATCTGTCATACATATATTGTTTACATAAGCATGAGGTTAACCGTTACCTGAGGTCCGATGGGCATTGGACCTTAGTCTTAAACTAATAGTCAGGAAAGGATCATGAACCAGAGAAGGCACCAGTAGATGGAGCCGTAAAAAGGCGCCGATGGACGGAGCCGTGAGAAGGCACCGGTCAAAGTAAACGAAGAAAGAAGGTTAACAGAGACTACCTTCGGCATGAAACTAATAGGGTTACTTCAAATCATTTGGTGTTTAAACTAGAAAGGGTCGTCTATGTGGTTCGATCAATCGATCGCCGTGAATTCGGGAGACTCCCACTAGACTTTACCCACTGGCCAAATGGGTTGATTTAACTGTGTTAGGTTCTATGCCCCAAGTCAAGAAATAACTCGGTCTGAAAATGTATAGTTATAGTTGTAATTAAATAAGTCCTGTATCACATGAATATTCCTTCGAGAAATTTTTAATATGCCAGTATACGTCGGGCATCAGCATATGCCTGAGTATTTTATATCAGTTACTCGTGGTTCAAATTTTTAGTACATGCTCTCCGTTTCCGCAACACGCTGAGTTGTAGCACCTCAAATCTCTGACGATTTATAAAAAAAAAAAAAAAAAAAAAACACGTGTCACCGGCACGATTTACGCTACAGAAATTGGGGTGTTACAATCAAACTGCTTAGATAAGATAGAATGATCATACTTGCTTTGAATAAAGCCTCCTAGCATCAAGGCATTGGCCGATCAGCTTGCAATTCCATAATATTGCATATATACAAACATACAAACAACAAATTAAAATCACTAAAAGTTAATTATCAGACATTACTCAATTAAATTTAAAACACAATATGAATTGCAATTAAAATGACTTACTTTTGGAGGAACAGTAGGTTGATCATGAGTTATTACATCCTTCATGAATTTCTTGATGTAATACCCGCACTCATTGTTATTCAGTTGGATAGGGCATTGCAATAATATAATGACATAGCTAACTCAATTTTTGAATAACAATTGTTTAATAACAAAATTTGAGTAAATTCATATATAAGTACTAGTATCTTCTTCTCACTTAACTCCTGCTTAGATCCAAATGATTTGTTTCAATAAATATTAATTACAAATAGATTACAAGTATTCAGTAAAGTCTAATTCCATCATATAAATCTGGCGGTGTAGGAATGATATTCTCGTTATCATCCCTCATGAACAGTTTTACAAGATTGGAACAAAACTTTCTCATAAGTTTACCAGTTTTTCTTAGCACAAAGTTCTTTTGATCATCACCATCAATAAGAAAACAAGACTGTAACAAATTATATGAAACAAAACAACCCGAATAATAAAGTAATTAATGTGATACCTGGACTTCACTCCAGATTTCATTTCCATATAGTTTTTTTCACCCATCTCCAATCTTGAATTGTAATAGGGACTCTATTTTGGACTATAGTGTAATACCCGAATAATTATTTATCTTAAATATTATATTTTGATAAATAATACCTATTTTAAATAGGTGAATATGTGGTCTCAAATTTTTGAATTAAAATTATTTTATTTTCTAGGCAATTTTTCCCTAGAATTAGAGTGACCAAAGGCTAAATTTTCTAAATCTTATTAGGGATCATAAAATACCCTAAGATTATCATAATTAAGCATAATCTTAATTATGTCATAAATGGGCAAATAAACGTAATCAAAATGCCTAAATCAATTAGAGAAAATTATCAACAACTATTAGGCAATTAAATTTGCGATAAATTAAAATACTTATACTAATTTTCAAAATTAGATAATAATTAAGTTAAAAAGGCATAATTAAAAATATATCAACATAAGAGGCGCATAGCACATGGATAATTTTTTTTATTGTTGTTATTTCTCTTTCAATAAAACAATTAAACCAATTAGTTAATTAAAAAGCAAAATGAAATGGCTAATTATGAAAAGCATGTCGGTACACAAAAAGCATAATGAATCAGATGGGATGATGCATTAAAGCTTTGAAAAGTCAAAGTTATTAAGTAGCCAATGAGGAGGCTTAAAACATGGGATAATTTGCAAAATAAAAACACATTAAATGGATGTAAGGGAAGAGGCATGTCGGCATCAAATGGAAGGCAAGGATGAAGCTTCATAAAGTGCAATTTAATCCAAGAGTTGAGGTGAATCTTGATCACAATTAATTTCCATTTGTGTCCCCAATTTTCTCCTATAAATAGAAGGCTTTGCCTCTTCAATTCTTCACACCAAAATCAACCCAAGAGGTGATTTTCTAAAGAGAGTAGAGAGAAGTGAGAGCTAGTGGGAAGCAAGAAGAAAGGTGTTCTTCAAGGGTAAGTTCTTGAGTTTTAAGTTTTAAGTTATTGTAGTTTTTAGTAGAAATGTTAGTTTGATCTTTAATCTTCCAATATAGTTTTATTTTCATGTTTCTATGGTTAAAAATGGTTTTATTTCAAAAATTTGATGGAAAATATGTTGGAGCAAAATTTTTGGGAGTTGATGATCAAAGTAGCGAAGCTCTGGCAAAATGTTATCGGTTAGCGATTCCTGAAGTCAGGGGTAAAAACGCCAGTATTTTATGTTGAAGATGAGGTTCTTAAAATATGCGAAAATTCATGGTTACAGTAGACATATAAAGCTTTTCAAATATACCTAGAGTGAATTATTTCGAGTTCTGTGCTAGGAAATAAAAATTCCCAAAGTTGGGCTACGAAATTCTGGAAAAATGCTGGACAGAGTTTAGAAACCTTAAACCTGGGAATGACTCAGGGAATCTGGGAATAAATGAGTATTTTTACTTAAAATTAGACATCCTAAGGATTCCGAGAAATTTTACGGATTCTCGTTTCGATATTTGTAGAATTAATTATGATTTTTCAAAGTTAGCGAAAGTTTTGCCCGAAATGCTGAAATCAACGTTTTTGTAAAAGAAAGGGATAAAATTTGGATAATAAATCCACCAGGGGTAAAAAGGTCAATAATGGCAAGAATATCTCTTAGAATATTACTTGTAAGATAATAATGTGAAAATATTGTGATAGGATATCCGAGAAAGTCCGGAGACGTACCGAGTCGATAGAAATACCACTATCCGCACCGACGAAGGTACGGACGTGTACTGTAACACTAACTCTGATGCTTATTGTATGCTTATATGTGATAGATGATAACTTTACCTCTACTGTGTGCTTACGTACTATTGGGATACATCTGTTGTGTGCTTATGTACTATTAGGATACATCTGATGTGTGCTTATGTACTGTTGGGATACATCCGCTGTGTGCTTATATATTGATTGTTGCTGAAATGCCATGAATATCTGTCATACTTATACTGTCATATTTAAGCATTAGGTTAACCGTTACCTGAGGTCCGATGGGCATTGGACCTCAGCTCTTACTATAGCCTCAGGATCCGGAGGAATCAGGATCGAGGACAAGTGTAAGCAGCACCAGTGAGAACCCGGCCAGAGAATTTCTTTTTGGATATGTATTATCATACTCTTAAATATTCGAATAATTGTACCACTGTATAAGCAACCAGATACACCAACAGTGAATGTTTATCAAATACTCGCTCTTTTAAATTGTTCCGATGCTCTACTCTAATTAAAATATCTTGAAAACGCTTTAGAAAATTGGGGTGTTACATATAGTCCCAATGAAATTATTAAAGGAGCTACTCTTCGGTCCAATTGGATTTCTCTTTTCATTCTATTCAAGTTCTAACTTAATCCCCTTACTTCTTAGTTTGATCAACCTTGCCATTATGGTCCTGCCACGGCTTACGCACTCCACAAATATTTGTCTAGCAATATTAATCAGAACATCATCATCTTCATGTGGTGAATCCATTTTCCTGCAAGTCAAAAAGCATTAAAATAGAAAGCATAATGAAAAAGGGTAGAGATTGAGTAAAGACAATAAAGAAGACGAGATTATATGCATGGGTGCGTAGTAATAGGATTAGGTGGATTATGTTCGAGCATAGTAGCATATGGCCTGTAGACATATAGCACACCACAAGCGTGATTATTTTTTAGTTCAGTTATGCACCTTTTCCTGATCAGTATTTGCCAACACATATCATATGTAAATTAGAAAGCATTACAAACCAACAAATAAAATACAAGTCTTAAAAATAAATAATTATTTTACTTATGCAACTCATCAATGTTAACAATCACTACAACAACTTAAAATTATAACTACTACATATCTTCACATACAACATATATATACTAACATTTAATTTTATCTCATTTATTTTTCAGCAAATAAAAATGAGAATAATTTTTTTCAGATTTCATAATAAATTAAATATAAAAGACATTAAGAAATTAAACTATTAAGTACTAATAAAATTATATTTGTAAGCTTTAAAATTATTTTTTTAAAAAAAAAAAAAAAAAAAAAAAAAACTTGCTGAGTATTGGAAGCTTGGATAGAGTGAGCTAAAATTTCAAGCAAAGCACCTGAAAAAAAAAAATTAATAAAGGAAAAAAGACAAAGACAAAGTTGCATGCATCTTTAAAAATAAAAAAGAAAAAGAGTAGTTAAGAAAACAATGTGATGTAGCTTTTTAAAAAAAAGGAAAAGTGAGTGTGTACGTAATTACAAGACAATTGAAGCTATAAGGAAGAGGAAATGAGACCAAATAAAATGAGGAGGGAGGAGTTGGGTCGGTTTGGTGCAAGAAATGGGACCAAAGGAATGAGGAGGAAGTGGGGAGTACTTACAGGATGAATTAAAGCTATAAAGAGGAGGAAATGGGGCCACGACAAATGAGGAGGGAGGAGGAGTAGGGTTGGTTTGGTGCAAGAAATAGGACCAAAGGAATGAGGAGGATGTGTGAGCGGTGATGAGTGATGAAAAGAGGAGGAGGAGGAAATGTGAGAAGTAGGGACGGACGATGTGAGTGAACAAAAAAAAGTAGGAGGAAATGTGGGGACTAAGAGGATAAAGGGGATGGGAGTGATGAGCATGTGGAAGGAATAGGTGGGGACCAAGCTGATGAGAGGATGGAGAAGCCAATTGGGAAAGAGAGCTATGGATGATGAAAAAGGGTTTCTGAAACAAGAGTTACTTTTTGTGGTGTTTACTAAGCCAGGCTATGGATGATGAAAAAGGGTTTCTGAAACAAGAGTTACTTTTTGTGGTGTTTACTGAGCCAAGCGCCATACAAAGTGAGTAATTGCGAAAGTTTTCAAATGTCAAACTGATTGGATATTTTACAAACAAACCTTAGTTATAGATTTTAAGGTCTTACATAATTGTTAGGTTGTATGAACCACTAATTATTTTCTTTTTGTAATGGTTACGATCAAATAATCGTGAGGTACGTTATTAACAAATCTCCAATATTTAACGTCTTACATATCGGCTAGTTGGTAAGAACTGCTAATTATTATTTTACCTTTATAATGGTTATTTTTTAGTTTATTGTGAGGTATGTTATTTTTTTAATTTTAGATCCATAATTACATTAATATATTATTGTAAATAAAACTAAAAATGGAAATAAATAAAACCTACCTATCATCCTTAGAGGAGTGATATGAATAATTTGAGAAGATGAGAAAGAGCCTGTAGTGGATGCGGTAGTGACACCTGCTATGGGCCGAAGGCGAAGGTGGAGGTTGGGCAAGAGGAGGAAAGCAAGCATGCAGGGTTGGATGTTGGGGAGGAGGAAGAAGAGAAGCAGGTGAAGGAGCAGGTTGAGAAGGAGGAGTACGAGGAGAGCATGCAGGTTAGGGAGGAGGAGGGAGAGAAGCAGGCGGAGGTGCTTGTTGGGAAGGAGGAGCACAAGGAGGAGAAGGAGGTGGAGGTTGGGGAGGACAATTCTCAAGCATTTCTTCAACGTGTCGTTTCACCATAGTGATGAGGATAACAAAGGAAGAGGATGAAGGAAACGTATGAAATTAGGGAGTTTAAATAGATTGGAAGTGAAGCATGCATTGGAAGTTGAAGAGGATCAGTTCACACGCAACTATGTTCTTTTTTCCCTGCCATGAGTTACATGATGGTTATTTTTATAAAAACTGATATTTATCTACTCATTCATGACTGTATAACAATGAGGAACCTAGAGTCAGCCACAAGGAAGAGGAAATATTTTGAAAGCGTTAGTTAACGTTTATTAAGTTAGAATCGTTATATATATGTGGTGTTATGTGTAACCATGTTACAAGAATATTTTACGGTTATTAATTAATAATCGTGAAGTACGAAGTTGATTTTTTTGTTAAATTTTTTTAATATTTTAAGAAAACAATAGTGGTCTTCATTCATCACCACCACTGTCGTCCTCCTCCTCATTCTCATCATCGAAGGAAGAAGATGAAGGGTCTAACTACAATTCATAGTTAACCTCATTGTGTTGAAGTATGAGGTTCAACTTCCTATTTAAATTGTTGGTGTATGCCACGAGACGTCTTTTGTGGCTATGAATGTCAACAGTTGCATCAGAGCCTCCATTTTAGAAGGAGGCAGAAGAGAAGGAGGAGTGGAGGAGGTGGTGGTGGTGGAGGGTGTAGCAGCATCGGAGGAGTTCCCTGGGATCTTAATATGATTAAAGAGAGAATGAGGATGTCAATAAAGAAAAGTATAGTAAGAATCACAAGGAATAGATTAGTTTAAATAGAGGTATAATGAATGTTAAGAAGGTTATGACTTTTGACTGATGATGTTACGAAGGGTTATGGAAGTGTTAAATGATGGTTGTTTCTTAAAACTGTTATGTTTTGTCATCATTGATATTATGAATCATTTTTTTGTGTTACATGACGGTTGTTTTGAAAGAACCGTTATTTTTGTCATTACATAAATGACGGTTATTAAATACAACCATTATTTTTGTGCTTTCACGAATTCCACCTCACAATACAAGGCGATGTGCATAATTAACCATTACTTTTAAGTATTATATACTCTTGTGCGACCTCCACCTCAACATACATGATGTTTTTACGTTGTGACCGTTATATAATGCCTGAATTTGTAGTAGTGGATTTAAAATTAATAAAAACTATAAAGACTTACATAGTACTTTTCCTTGGATATTTGGTATGAGGGATTTGGAGGGGAGGGGAGGAAAAAAATGTATGTATTGAATTTAAAAAATTAGAGAAGTGGGGTTAGGGTTTTTCATTAATTTTTCTTACTTTTTTAATCTACATCTTATTTTTATTAAAATTTTATAAATCCACTTTTTCAATTTTTTGTTGGGATCCATACACACAGCGGAATGATTCTCATCCATTAAAACTTACGAATCCCATTGAGAGGTTCCATCAACAACATTTAAATCAAGGTTCGTTAGAAACCGTACCTATGCGAACTTGTGAGCGTTTCGTTCAATTCGTTCTCGTGTGCGTCTCGAACGTCGTGCGCCTCGGACGTCGTGCGTCTCGAACGTGGTGCCATCTTGTTTGATCAAACAAGAGCTGACTTTGATTGTCCACTCCCTCTACCGGTATCCAGTTGAACAGCCTTCAACACCGACGGCAGCGTGCTAGCGCCTTCAATATTTTCGCATCTCTCTCTTTTTCTCTAGGGTTTCTCGCGGCTTTTCTAATACGTCTTGCAAAATGTCTCGTAGGTTTTTCACAACCCAATAGGCGTATTATATTCAAAATTAATCCTTATTAATCTTGAAATTTGAATTAGGATTAAAATAATATATTAATTAAATCTATCAAATAGATCTAATATAATCTATTTATTTAATCCGAATTAAAAAAGCCTTCGATTTAATTTATCTCTATAAATTAAATCTGAGATATGATATCTATCTATTTAATTAAATCTGAGATATACTATATCTCAATTCAAATCAAATTAGATATATGATATCTATATTCGAAAATTAAATATGAGATACAATATCTCAATTTGTTTTAGACATTTAATTTATCAAATAAATTAAATACAAAAACAAATATTATATAATAAAATTATAATCTCTATTAAATAATATTATTATATTTTTTTGAATTTAATAATATATATATATATATATATCCATCCTATATTAAATACAGTATTCATTAAATCTTAGACATATCTAAGATTCAATAAATCTGGACATTTTTGCTCGTGTTGGGCTATTCTTGTGTGCGACCCTGCAGGCCCACATGAGATTGGCAGCGGGCCAATACTTTACCAGTCCACAAGTCGCAAGCGGTCTCTAGCAAGACATTGCGACTACCCAACTCATATAGGGATCGATGATACGATACTACCTATCATATAACCATGTCACATCCCTTTTGTCACGCGATAATTTGGTTAAGGATGAGGCATGGATAATGTCAACTTCCTGTTCTTGACCATTACTTTCTCAATTCTTGAGTAGTCTAACAATTGAAATGGAAACTATTTTCCATCGTAGTATGGTCATACATTTCTCAGAGTTACTCATCGAGGGGCCCAGTATTATCTCTCTACGAATGTGAGGGACAAATTCTATCTTGACCGTTCACATTCCTCTGCATGAAAACCACTGATCTCGGTCCAAGCCTTTATCATCACCCGGTTAAAGGTGACTTTTGATTATGTCAAATATCAACGACTTTCATGTAGGAATCCATGATGCTCTCAGGTCAAATGGCGTTGTGACGTGGTTATACATGAGAAAAGCTTATGACTTAATCCATGCATCTTTCTCATAGTGGGTCGGTCCAGAACCTTGTACTCTTACAAGTGCCTATGACTTTGATTCGTATCTCCATACCTCATCAAAGTCATACTGGTCTTATTTCATCTTCGCTCCCGTGTAGATGACCAACTAGGGACATTTAGGATAATCTATAAGATATATCCAAGGATACAGTTATCACTATAAACATGCAAATGAAATGATAACTAAATGGAGAATAATTTAAATGACATTAACATTTAAAGTACAATGACTTGCCCCTAGGGCATAATTTCCAACATTTTTTATATAAAATTTTTCCTCCCCTCCATTTCCCTCCTGACAAATAAACCCTAAATGTTTTACATATTTCACGATCAGTAAAAAGGGTTAGGGTTTGTTCAAGTGTCACGTGCTCTCTCTTTCATGCATGAACTCTCTCCCCCTCTTATCCTTTGTCTCTCTTTCTTTTTCTTATTTCCGTCTTACTCTCTTTGTTTCTACTCTCCCTCTCATGCCATCCAAAGTGCCATTTCCCTGCACAAGATGGAGATGCTGGAAGAAGATAAGAGCTATGCGAAGATATGGGTGTTAGACCCTTTGGCTGTCCAAAACATATGATTGCCAGGAAGCTTACAAATTCACTTGGAGTTTTGCATTTACCATAAGCCACCTTTCATGTTTATGCATGCCAAACCAACGGTCAGTATTTTTCATCTCTGACTCGAGTCATTCATTAATTGACTTGAGTCATGCATTATATATATATATATATATGACTTTTCCTGTTGCTCTTCATTTCTGCCCATTCGCTAAACCCTACTCAAGTCCTCGCTCTCTTATTTTCTCTCATCTCCAACCTTCATTCTCTCAAAATGCCTGTGAAAAACCCTAAAGGTTCAAAGGAATCATCCTCTGACTATGAATTGACAGTATTTGAATCGGCTCCAGCTTCTTCGAAACCTAAACCGAAACGAAAGCCTTCGACAAAGCTTCAATCTAAGGCTTCTTCTGAGACACCCTCGAAGAAACTCAGGAAGTTGAAGATTCAGGAGCCTCCTGCGGTTCCAATTCGAAAGGAGATAAACCTTGTTGCTGCTAAGCGTAGAGATAAAGAGAAAATCATTGTTCCACTCAAGAAGATGAAGAAAGTTGTCCCAGCTTCCAGTCTTCAAGGATCTGCTTCTCAATTTGGTCACAATCAAGGTCCTTCTGGCATGAAGGTAGCTGGACCATCTAAAACTTCTTTTAATCCTCCTGATTTTTCAAAACCCCCTTCTATTGATTATCTTTGCACTCCTACCCCTTTTACTCATTCTCAGTTGAAGGAATACAAAGAAAAATATTTTTCTTGTGGTTTTTTTCCCACAGTGTATGTGGACCTTTCCAAGCTAAAGGAGGAGTGTAATCTTGACTTATCTCCTTGGCTAGAGCAATTCAAAAATTTGCTAGCCATAAACACTCCCTATACACCTTCTTTGGTAAAACGTTTTTACTTTAACATGTCTATGGCTAATGTTTTAGATGAAAATGGTAAACTTCGAGGATAAATGTGTTACTTCTATTCAAGGAAGGTCAATTACCATTTTTGTTGACGTTATCAATTCACTTCTTATGATTGATAATCCTCCTCCTGTGCATGACATTATTTATGATTATGAGAAATTCTTTAAAATTCTCAGACTAGATGAGCCATTAGGGCCCGTGAAGTTCACTCCTTGCATGTCACCTCTTTACAAGACTCTCTAGTATATCTATTCCAGAAACCTTGTTCAAAAAGGGAAAAATTTCACTCATTTCAACTCTTCGGATTAAGGCTTGTTTGTTTCTCTGATAGACAAAGTGCCTTTCAATATAGGTCACTAGGTCTATCAAGAGATGAAAAGATTTAGATTTCAATCCTCAATTTCTTCCACAATCCCATTTCCAAATCTGGTTTCACTCTTGCTCTTTAAAAACAAAATTCGGTATCTTGACCATTTTGAAAAACCTATCAAACCTCAAATGTTTGGTCAAGTTCATTTAAATTTCATGAAAATTTCTTTTAGAGCAGGTTCAAGGTAGTTTAGAGCCACTTCTAAGTCCAAAGCCTCTGAGTCAAGACCTAGTAAAGCTCAGTCTTCACCTGCTCCTTCTCAGTCTCAGCAAATTCCTCAAGCTGTAAGTTCAAGTCTCAATGCTTCCATCAAGGCCATCGTGGAAAAAGCTATTTCTGAGACCTTGGGAACTCTTCAGACCTCTCTCACTGCTTAATACTATGAATTTTCTGATAAGCTTGAATCAGATGTTGGTAAGTTGGTTGATAAAGTCACTTCAAGTCATAAGAAGATAGACACCTTGGATGAGAGGATGGAGAACATTGAAGGTCACTTTGAAGACCTTGGAGATAGATTTGAGAGCATGCACTCTCTGTACTTAACTTTGGATTCTAAGCTCTCTAAGATGATGAAGGTACAAGATGCTACTGATATGCCTGGTCCTCCTAGGATGGTTTCTTCTCCTATTCTTTCTCCTGTCCATTCACCTATTCTTCCTTCATCCACTCCCATTTTATCTTCTCCACCTCTTTCTTTCACTACTCCTCATATACCATCAGCTCCTACTACTGTTCCTATGCCTACCTCTCAGACCTCTATTGTGAGGATCTCTGTCTCTGATGACATTGCTTATCTTTTTTATGAGTATTCATCTGGTTCTTCCATTCACCCTTCTGATATTTCACCTCCACCTAGACCTACCTCACCATTACCAATGACTTCTCCATCTGCACCACCATCTCTCTTTCTCACCATTTATTCTCCTTTGCCTATTCTTCAGGCTTTGTGTGCTTCCATGGCCTCTGATTCTCCCATTTTTCCTGATGACAAAGGGGGAGAGAAAGAGAAAAGTGAAAATGTGTGAAGAATGAAGTTATTTGAAGATTTGGAGAATTGCAACAGTTAGCAGTAGTTTTTGTTCTAAATTTCTTTTGTTGTTGTATTCTCATGTTACATATGATTTTAGCTTATGTATTTCACTCATTGTGCTATGTACCTAATACATCTTTTGAATTGAATGAGTACTATGAAGATTTGTCTGCATACTTCTCATCTCTGTGCTAATCTGCAAAAAAATATTTTTCTCTTTGATTTACAAGTGTTGTCATCATCATAAAGGGGGAGAATGTTAATTCTCTATGTGTTTTGATGATAACTGAAAATTGTAAATCCAAAAGATTGTTATTGATTCAAGCCAAAGTGTTTTATTTTTAAAGATAACTTGGTTCATAACAACATATCTCTCTATACTTATATGACTTGAGTCAGAGTCTTATAACTCGAGTCATACCTCTCTGTGTTACAAGCAAAATGATCTTTGAACGAAGTGACTTGAGTCAAGTTCATATGACCCAAGTTACAGTTTCGCTAAAACAATTTTTGAAAGGCTTTTGACTCGAGTCAAGCATATGTAACTCGAGTCAGATGATTGTACTCCAACTTAGCGTTTTCAAATAATTTCCAACTTTCAAAGATGACTCGAGTCAAGTTACTTAATGACTCGAGTCATGGCTTGTTTTCAAGGTTCTTCAAGTCCAAACCCGATAGCCATCTTTTTAAAAATCTGATGTAACTCAAGTCACATTTGATATGACTAGAGTCATGGTGTTACAGAGACTATATCCATCTGTTTTTGAAATAATGGACTCGAGTCAGGTTTGTATGACTCGAGTCACCTAGATATGACTCGAGTCAAGCTTCTGGAAAAATGAAATCCTCATTTCGTAATCTATAAATTATTGATTATAATCTAGGTACTTCATATTATTGTTTATTGGTATTCCTAACAATGTTTAATCAGTTTGCTAATAAGTTTCAGATGATTTAAACCCCAAATTACTATGAAGCAAATTTGTGTCAGAAGTGCATTTAATGCTAAGCAGAAACGAAGCACAAATCTGGTAATCCATCTTTTGAGTAGACATAAAGCATTTCGGCCATTTCCATTGAACATTCTCACTGAGTCTCAACGGACAAATAGAATGAAGAATGTCAACATGGAATAACAGCGAACCTCTAGAGAATCTGAACAGCCTGAGTAACGTTCGACTTCAACGGATATATTCATTTTACTCAATGACTCCTTGAATAGCTTTCAACGGTCTTTATTGCCATCAACTATAAAAGCTAGAAGCATTCAATTCTCCATCTACTGAAACTCTGCGCATTCAATTAGCGATATAAGGATTTATTGTTTCTACTCATTTAGATAATATCTTCGGATATTTAAATCTTCAGCGTGTATACATCTGCTCTTTTAGAGAGTTCATTATTGATTATCAATCTTTGTAAGAATCTCAAAGTATTGGGACTTTGAGATTGAGATTATTTGGTTACAACTTGTAAGGGGGAGTAAGTTCTAGTGAAGAATTACTCGAGAGTTACAGAGTGTGTAATCAAGTTCTTAGTTTGTGAAATCCCGGAGTGTCTGGGAACTGGACGTAGGTCAAGGATTTGGACCAAACCAGTATAAATCTCTTGTGTTCAATCTTCCTCTATCCCTCTCTATCATACTCTGTTTTTTATAGTAAGATTCAGAGCATTTCAAAGAAAATTTTAGATCACCCAATTCACCCCCTCTTGGTGATATTCCATCTTTCAAATGCGTATTGATCGTTCGAGCATTTGTGTTTTCGGTAGTTGAAACGAATTGAATGCTTCAACTTATATTTGGTGAAGGCAATTAAGGACCATTGGAAGCCTTCAATACACCGTTGAGAGTAATCAATATAGCCGTTAGACTTAAAACTCGTTCGTTACTCACAACGCTTGATTCGTTCAATGATCGCCGACATTCTTTGTTGACATTCTTTGTGTTCTTCCCATTGGATGATCTGGCATTCAAATAAGGAAAGAAAATATAAATGACTTTTAAATGTTTAGACAGTGATTAACCAAATTCGTGCTTCGTTTTCTGAACCAGCATTTAATGCAACTGACGTAATCAATGCTTTTTGATTACTTTACATTTAATCATTCACTTAATCATCTGAAACTCATTAACAAACTGATTAAACATGGTTAGGAACAAAAATGAGTGATGATATGAAGTAAGCAAATCATACTTAAAGATTTAAGATTTACAGACATGGTGATTGTAAAACAAAGATAGCTTTAACTCGAGTTAAATTCAACCAAGCTCGAGCAGATGACTCGAGTTAAGCATTCTAAGCTCAAGTCAAAAGTTCATCTTCTTTGAAAATAAGTTTGAAGTTTAAATGAAGATGTCTATGTATGACTTAGGCTCGAGTTTAAAACGTTTAGCTCAAGTGCATGACTCGAGTTAATCATAGTATGCTTGAGTCAAGTTCTTCTTTCACAAATGAACTTTGAGATAGCATTTTGAAAGTGATTTGAAATCACGTCAGCTCAAGTCATTAAGTGATGACTCAAGTTAACAAAAATCATTTTGAAAATGTTTCAAATACTATGCTCGAGTTTGAGGAATACAGGCTCGAGGCATAACTTCTGAATTTTGAAAATAAATTTAAGTTCACAAAATATGACTAAAGTCAAATAGCATAGGCTCGAGGTAACATCATTTCTCAAAATATTTCACAAGAGCTTATGACTTGAGTCAACAATGACTAGCTCGAATCAATATATCATAGTTCCAGCATATATTGACAAGTTTTCAAAAAACTTGGCTTGAGTTTTACAACCTAAAACTTCAGTCAATTTGATAGCAATTTGACAAGATGAGTTCTTGATTCAAGATAAAGCATTTTTTACTTGAATCATTAACTACACTTTGTTTACAACTGTCAATTATCATAAGGCCCACAAGAAGCTATGGAGCTTACCTCAGAAAGCGCCATGGCATCCCAATTTTGAAAAAAAAATAAAAAGAATTCTAGAAGAAGCAAAGAAGTGCCACAAAACGTGCGCCACTATTCCCTATTTTTGCAGTAATGGGAAGAGGGAAAGAAGATGATGTACGCTAGGGATTCCACAACTATATGAATCTGCGAGATGATAGGGTTTAAGATTTTCTTTTTTTAAAAAAAACCCAATAAATTAATATTAGTAATTTTTGTGAGAATAATATTTTAATATTAGCATTTAGTGGCACATGGAGATTTTTTTTTAAAACTTTTTCTCTCAATTTCCAATGAGGATATTACTATGGCCACATTAGCTTCCATGTCTTCATTTTTAGTCAAACTAACGGTCAACATAATAGGGATAAATGGTAATTGTATTTATGCTCCCATTTTATAATTTTATGGGTACTTTTGCACCTCCAAAAAGTATATGGTGATAGGTGCGTTTTTTGTAAAAGCTCATGGATATTTTTTCACCATAACCCTTATATCTTTTACTCAATCATTTTGCTAAATTTGTTATTTTATATTTGCAGGGTCCAGAGAGTGAGGAAGGGGACCTCTCCACTTCTCTTATGGTCTATGTTGGTCGATTTCCTTGATGGCAAGTGAACCAGTCAAACAAGTAATAAAAAGTAAGTAGAGTATCGTCCCCACAGAGACCGAGATATCGATTATGATACTGATTTACAGAAACAGTTGTGTGTAAAAAGAAAAAGGAAAGTTCAATTGGTTTGGGAGTTTTGTGGTTATAACTAACAAATAAGAAAATAAACAAATGATCGTAGTCGCAAGAAGATATCAGTTAAAAGATAGGTTGAGCTCAGATTTTGTCCTAAGCATATCACTCCCCCAGTTTTCCTTAGCGCATTGCTATAGCAATTATCTTTGCCGACTTAAAGTAATGCTACAAAGATAGCCGCCTTGACAACGTTATCCGGTTAACCCACCACTATGCTATACAGAAGCTTCTGCGTCCTATACATACAATCCTAGCTTTACTTATCCCATATTCCTATGGCGATTTTCTAGCCCAGATTATCATTCCTAATCAAGGTGTTATGGCTATGAGCGATAGACACATTCCTAAAGCCTACAATGATAGGTCAAGCCTTCCACCAACCTGCCCAGCAAACACTGCCTATCAGATGTCTAACCCCGACTCCCTTCTAGTAAGCACGAGGCCACTAATCTAGCCCTTAGCTTTCGCTAACCGACAAGAGATTAAAATACTGATAAACAAACTGAATGTATTAAATTAAAGAACTAGCAAACTGGGTTCCTTCTACACTCAAGAATTCATCCTCGCTCAGCTAAAGAAAATTTAGTTCATGATTGACGAAGGAATCACAAAACAAATCACAGCATAATAGCCCAAAGAAAAAGATAAACTAAAAATCCACCAAAAAAAAAGGAAAGTTCGCCGAAGGAGTCAACAGCGTAAGAGGCATTTGTCATGGGACGTCTCCATGTCTTCTCTTCTCCATCTCACTACTAGAAAGAGTGTTGGGTTCTTCTGGAGCTCTTGTGCTTCGTAACTTCTCTCACTCTTCTTTCGAGCCTAGCCAAATACGAATTTCTTTGACTCTCCAACAACTCGATCCCCTTTAGGATTGGCTGTTTTTCTTTTTGTAGTTAGGTTTACTTGTGGCGTACGTTCGGTGAGCTGGGCCTTTCCAAATCTGTCAGGTCCAACTGGTCCAACTTTCCAAATTCGGTAGATTGATTCTCACGACGTCTTGGATTCTCCAAATCTTAACTTCGATCCTCCGCATCTTCTATTCCAATACGTCAACAATCTAATGCACTTATTTTCCTGAAACAGCCTAGAGGAAACATCAAAACAGATGGCGCATAGCATTGCTTCACTTACGCTGCTGTAGCATTAGGGTTGCATTGAATTGCAACTTGTTATGGCTAACCCGATGCTATAGTATTGTATTGACTATGCTATGTGCTTTTCACACAAAGCCTCAAACTTGTTCTTTTCTTATGCACTTGTATAGGATGCTTATACAATTGCTATAATTTATGAGACTCATCCTTCATTTCCCTATATGCATGATTTAACACATTTTTGCTCAGATTAAATGCATTTAAACTCATTTCCCTATATGCTCAGATTAAATATATTCACCATATATTTTTTATTCCCAATATAGGGAAAACAGGGCATAAATAGTACTCATCAGTCTAGTCCTTATATTTTTTTATTCCCACCATTAGATAAACTCTGAATTGTAGAATTTAACACCATATAAATTTTTTTATAATATCAAAGAACAAAAAATTATATAAATAAATTTAAATCATTAAAATTTGATCTAAATAGTTTATAAATGTAACTTTATATTTATATTAAAATATTTAGAAGACTAATATGTGCATCCTTATAGTTTTCCTTAGTTTTAAACCGAACTTTTTTTATTGGATTCTTTGACTTTCTAGCGTTTGACCTATTAGTCGGTGTCATTAAATAAATAAATAAAAAACACCGTTAAAATTCTTATTCCTTAGCAAAGATCCATTGGTCTACCTCTACTTTACTTGATATAGTTTGGAAAATCGCAGTAAAGAGACATTATGATCAATGTGATTTCCCCATTTTTGCTTTCTCATCCTTGTAGAAGAAAAAGAAAATAAAAGTTAAAGGATCCAATAAAAAATAGCTTAAGAACCTAATCCCTATTAAAGAAATCACGATATATGACAGTTATTATCGGCCATAAATCAAGGTTCCCAACCATCGTATAAACAAACGCTATAAATGCTCGGTGAAGATACATTACAGTTCCAAACCGTGATTTATTTAGTATCTATTATTATAATTTTTCTAATATAACACCCATTATGCATTGAGATGTAGTGAGCCATGCTATTCGTAATGCTATAATGATAACAAAATGGGCTCACGTAAACAACCATTACATATACTGTAATGCTATTGATATGATTCCCGAAAGAAAACGATGATTGGATCAACTAGGAATGGAATTTCGCACTGAAAATTCAGCCGCCAACACGTTCTGATACGAACAGACGTATCTCGCGCTATAGACCTCGGATTTGAGTGATTCCAAAACGAGGTGAAAGATGGCTTTCCGAAACGCGATTTTGGCTCAAGAAACACCAAAAACGATAAGGAAATCTGGAGATACGAAACCAAGAAATATAGAACGAAAACTGAAGTTTATGGATTATAGGTAGGCGCCACAATTCCAAAGAATTGATAAGCCCAAGAACGCCACAAGGATTGAAGCCCTTGATAAGTTCGGAGATTCTCAAAAGAACCCTAGAAAGCTTGTCTCTCACCAAAAAGGTAAACTTTGAATTCTCGCCCTCTAAAAGGCTATGGTGTTCCCTTATATAGTGGACAACATCCATATTGAGTCTAACCTAATTATGCTTACACACAAAGGGCCCAATAAGCCAGCCCAATAAGCCTTATTACAAAAGTTTAACTAAACGTAATAAAAATAAAACTAAGTGCAGAATTTGGGCCAAGTAAAATGAAGCCTTTATGCATATCCATTGAGGCTTATTCTTCAAGGTCTTCAATCGAATTAAGTGTATCATTTCGGTCTCTTCTTCCTTTAAACTTGGGCTTGTCTCAAGTAAAGTGTCACCAAGAGATTTAGAGCCTCTTTAGCCTTTTTAGCTTTTGCTCTTGTCATTGGGCCTCCAAGACCTTGTATGTCCTCCAAGTTTGTTGCCTTGGTCATGCCGCCTCCTATGTCCTCATCATTCCTCCTTCTTCAAAGAATTTGTCCTCAAATTGTAATCCTCTTCTCCCGCATCAAAAAAGGACAAATCAACCACATTAAAAGTAGCACTTACACCATACTCACCAGGGAGATCTATTTTATAGGCATTATCATTAATCTTGGATAGCACTTGGAAAGGACCATCTCCCCTTTGTTGAAGCTTAGATTTCCTTTGGGCAGGAAACCTCTCTTTTCTCAAATGAACCCAAACCCAATCACCTGGTTCAAACACTACCTTTTTCCTTCCTTTGTTCGCTTGCTTGACGTAACTCTACCTTTATTCTTCAAGGTCTTCAATCTGAATTAAGTGTATCATTTCGGTCTCTTCGTCCTTTAAAATTGGGCTTGTCTCAAGTAAAGTGGTCACCAAGAGATTTAGAGCCTCTTTAGCCTTTTTAGCTTTTGCTCTTGTCATTGGGCCTCCAAGACCTTGTATGTCCTCCAAGTTTGTTGCCTTGGTCATGCCACCTCTTATGTCCTCATCAGCCTATTATAATAAATAAGGTCTTAAGTAAACAACCGTTATAAACTTTGTAACATATATAAGGGGGCTTTCACAATAACCGTTATATAAAGTTTAGCTTACATAACAGTCATTATATCCCACCACTATTTATTTGCTATAAATGCTAATGTGTTTAATGAAACAACCATCATATGTAGTGTATACATATATAATGGTTTTCATGTAAGAACCGTTAATTTTTTAGGCAATTTTTTTTTAAAAAGAAACATGGGGATTCTCCATTCAATATTCCCCTACATGCATACAAAATGAAATTGTACATACAAAATTGAATGGATCATCCTCAACTTCATTACCCATCTCCTTATCAATGACTTTATTTGTCAGCAAAACACTAGACCATCCATTTTTAGAAGGATCACAGATGTAGAACACTTATTTAGCCTGAGAAGCTAAAATGAAAGTCTCTTCTTTATACCCTTCCTTATTCAAATTCAATTGTATCAAGCCTAATTCATCAATTCTCAAGCCATAATTATTGTCAACCTACTTGCAAACGGATATATAAATATGAAAACCGATGTAATCCAACTCCCAGATGTGCTCAATCATTCCAAAGTATGACATCTTCCATAGATGGGATTTCTATCTTTGAAACTCGATCATGCATGGTGTTAGCTACAAGAGTTACACTACAATTTTGCATTTTGCTTTTATCATCTTGCTCTTTGGTGTAGAAGGTGAACCCATTGATTGCGTAGCTTGCATAAGACTTTACTTGATGGTTTGGACCGTATGCTAATAACTTCAATTTGCAAGAAACTGATTTAGGATCAGCTTTATACTTGTCAAGGACTTAATCTTTAAACCATGTTGTTAAATGTTTATTAC
Source organism: Acacia melanoxylon (assembly GCA_019022615.1). Taxonomy (NCBI): domain Eukaryota; kingdom Viridiplantae; phylum Streptophyta; class Magnoliopsida; order Fabales; family Fabaceae; genus Acacia; species Acacia melanoxylon. The sequence goes on along the minus strand of JAFJYJ010000030.1, from coordinate 3,329,684 downwards.
GTTGTTGAGCACACCATCTTTCTCATTTGTAGAGAATTTTCCTTTGAGTTTGATGCATATGGTTGTGTACTTACTCGTCAACCTCCTCAGAGTTGTTCAACACATATAGGTATGATTGCTCCAACTGTTGGTCTGAGATGGTTACAACTTTCCTACCCATGATCCTTTCCCCATCAGTTCTTCTTCCCTCATGTTGAGACACAAGAAGTCCAATATTGCTTCCATTTTTAAGTATGTGGTAGAAAATTTAGCAGCCTCTTTACATATGTATTGTTCAACAATGCAACCTCTAGGCGACTCTAATTTTTCACAAACCCTGATCTTCATGAAATGTTCAACCTGATACATCCACCCTAAATAGGCTAGGCCACAAAGTTATACCTCTCTAACCAAGTGAGTTGTTAGATGGACCATGATATCAAAGAATGCTAGAGAAAAATACATCTCAAGCTCAAACAATGTGTGTACGATTTGGTTTTGCAATCTCGGCAATTTTTAAGTGTATATCACTTTATTGCAAAGTAACTTAAAGAAGAAACATAACTTGGTGATTGCAGCTTGTACCTCGTAAGGCAAGATAGTATAGCCACCTGAATCAAGTTCTCCATCAAAAGATGGCATTCATGAGATTTTAATCCCATCAATTTTAAGTCCTTGACTAACACAAGTCTTCTGATGTCTGAAGAGTAACCCTCTGGAACCTTGACTGAAGTAAGGAACTGATAAAAAATAGTTTTCTCTTCCTTCAATAGTATGTGAGTTGTGGGACAAAGAAATGTACTGGCTCCTCTATCCACTAGTTCTAATTCTTCCTTTATTCCCATCTCAACCATATATAGGCTACCATTTATACCATCTTTTGTCTTCCTTAGCATATGGAGTAATGTGCCAATAATACTTTCATACAAAGTTTTCTTAATGTGCATAACATCAAGAAAATGTCTCAGACCAAGGTCATTTAATAAGGCAAGTCAAAGAAAATGGACCTCTTCTTCCACCTGCTTGTGCCAACATCGCTTGCAAAAGGTTTTCCAAATAGACATTTTATATCTTTCACCTTTTGGTATACATGTTTATTGGTTAAAGGTTGGGATGTGCTGCCCTCTTCTAATTTCCCATTGAAATATCTAAATGCTAGTAAGGATGCTCTTGAAGCAACCATCTTCAATGTTCTATGTAGGAATTCTACATGCCATGCTTCAATCAAATTGAATGGGCACCATCTTCACAAATTGGACATTCAAGTTGGCCTTTAATGTTATATCCTGAAAAATTACCATATGCATCATACACTATCATCCTACAAGCGCTTCATGTCTTCAATTAATAGAGCAAGGTAGACATCTATGTCATTTATGGGTTGGTTGGGCCCTAAGATTAGTATGGACAACAAGGAGTACTTGCGCCTCATGTAGAGCCATGAAATATAAACAATATTACTAGCCATATGTTGTGGGTACTGCTTTGCATCCCAAACGGGTTCATCCCATTAGTAGCCAATGCAAGATGTAGGTTCTTATCATATTTAGCAAATTCATGGTGGTTCATATCAAACTTATTCCATTTTAGAGAATCAGTAAGATGTTGAAGCATGACATCATATGCCCTTTCAAAATCAGATAATGCACAATTTTTTATATGTTCAACCACCTCACTACATGTCTCTCCATGCCTCATCCAACATGTATAATTAGGTCGATTCCAAGAATCACTAAGTGCGACATACAAGTTTCTCGATCACACTATTGTACATTGTCACACTTTACACATGGGAAAAGAATAAAGCCGTTGTCTGTGGGATTATGTTCGAATGCAAATTCAAGGAAATCTATTACCCCATCCCAGAAGTCTTTGGTTAGCCAATCAACATACATCCACTGCTTATTCAAAGACCCCATCTAGCATAAATCATTTAGAAAGAAAAACCCAATAATAATCTATGCCCAAAATAAATTCACGAAAAATGTATAATGAAAGAAAACCACAAACCTTATGTCAACCCAACCGGAAGTTGAAGAAAACTATGAGGTTGAACGGACGCCTTTCTCAGAGTTAAATGATTTAGAGCTTTTGATCAAGTGCGAAAGTTTTCAAATGTCAAACTGATTGATTTTTTACAAACTAACCTTAGTTATAGATTTTAAGGTCTTACATAATTGTTAGGTTGTAAGAACCACTAATTGTTTTATTTTTATAACGGTTATGATCAAATAATCGTGAGGTATGTTATTAACAAATCATCAGTATTTAAGGTCTTACATATCGACTAGTTGGTAAGAACCGCTAATTATTATTTTACCTTTATAACGGTTATTTTTAGTTTATTGTGAGGTATGTTATTTTTTATATTTATCACGGTTATTTAATAACAACCGTAAGGTATGCTATTTTTTTAAAACATTGGAGCCATAATTACAATAATATATTATTATAAATAAAACTAAAAAGTGGAAATAAATAAAACCTACCCATCATCCTAAGAGGAGTGATATGAATCATTTGAGAAGACGAGAATGAACTTGTAGTGGATGTGGTAGCGGCACCGGCTATGCGCTAAAGGAGAAGGTGGAGGTTGGGCAAAAGGAGGAAGGGAAGCAGGCAAGGTTGGATGTTGGAGAGGATGAGGAAGAGAAGCAGGAGAAGGTTGGGAAGGAGGAGCACAAGGAAAGCATGCAGGTTATGGAAGAGGAGGATAAGAAACAGGCGGAGGTACATGTTAGGAAGGAGGAGCATAAGGAAGAGAAGGAGGTGGTGGTTGGAGAGGACGATTCTCTAATATTTCTTCAGCATGTCGTTTCACCATGGTGATGAGGATAACAGAGGAAGAGGATGAAGAAAACATATGAAACTAGGGAGTTTAAATAGATTGGGAGTGAAGCGTGCGTTGGAAGCTGAAGAGGATCAATCCACACACAACTATTTTCTTTTTCCCGAATGTTTTTTTTATAAAAATTATTATTTATCTTCTACTTATTCATGATTGTATAACAAGGAGGAACCAAGAGTCACCACAAGGAAGAGGAAATGTTTCGAAAGGTTTAGTTAATAATTATTAAGTTAGAACCGTTATTTATGTGGTGTTATTTTAGACCACGTTACAAGAATATTTTACGATTATTAATTAATAATCGTGAAGTATGAAGAAGTTGTTTTTTTGTTAACTTCTTTTTTTTAATAGTTTATGAAAACAATAGTGGTGTTCAGTCATCACCACCACTGCCGTCCTCCTCCTCCTCATTCTCATCTTTGGAGGAAGGAAATGAAGGGTCTGACTACAAGTCATATTCAACCTCATTGTGTTGAAGTATGAGATTCAACTTCCTATTCAGATTGTTGGTGTATGCCGTGAGAGACGTCTTTTGTGGTTATCAATGGCAATAGCTACATCAAAGCCTCCATTTCAAAAGGAAGTAGAGGAGGTGGAGGTGGTGGTGGTGGGGGTAGCGGCAGTGGAGGAGCTCCCTGGGATCTTAATATGATTAAAGAGATCAATGAAGATGTCGATAAAGAAAAGTATAGTAAAAATCACAAGGAATAGATTAGTTTAAATAGAGGTATAATGAATGTTAAGAAGGGTTATGACTTTTGACAATCTGATGATGTTACGAAGGGTTATGAAAGTGGTAAATGACGGTTGTTTCTTAAAACCGTTATGTTTTGTCTTCATTGATATTAGAGGTTAGAGGATGAATCGTATGTTAGTGTTACATGATGATTGTTTTGAAAGAACCATTATTTTTGTCACTACGTAAATGGCGGTAATTAAATACAACCATTATTTTTGTGCTTTCACGAATTCCACCTCACAATACATGATGGTGCGCATAATTAACCATTACTTTTAAGTATTATATGCTCTTGTGCGACCTCCACCTCAACATACATAATGTTTATTCGTTGTGACCGTTATATATGCCTGGATCTATAGTAGTGGATTTAAAATTAATAGAAATTATAAGGACTTACATATTAGTTTTCCTTGGTTGTTTGGTATGAGAGATTTGGAGGGGATGGGACGAAAAAAAATTTATGTATTGAATTTAAAAAATTAGAGAAGTGGGGTTAGGGTTTTTCATTGATTTTTCTTACTTTTTTAATTTACATTTTATTTTTATAAAAATTTTATAACTCCACTTTTTCCATTTTCTAAATCCAACGTATAAACTTTTTCCGTCCTGTCCATTTCCCTCCTGCCAAAAAGACCCTAAATATTATATTCCACGAACACTAAAAAGGGAAGTGGAGAGGTTGTCCTTCAAATATGTCCACGTGTCACGTGCTCTCTCTCTCATGCATGAACTCTCTCCCTCCCGGGTTCGGATTCTCTCCTAAGCAGTATTCTCCTCATCCCTCCTTAGCCCTCATTAGCTTTAATCATGCAGTATTTTTTTAGTACTAGTCACTATTCTAAAATATTTTTTTAGTACTAGTCAGTATCCTGAAGTATTTTTTAAATACCGATCAGTATTCTAAAATATTGTTTCAAGATCATGAAGTATTTTTTCAGTACCAATTAGTATCCTAAAATATATTTTTAGTACCAGTCAGTTTCCTAAAATATTTTTTTAAGATCCTAAAATAATTTCTCAAGATCATGAAGTATTTTTTTCAATTCCATGAAGTATTTTTTTTTAGTACCGGTCGGATCTATTTTTTTTAGTACCGGTCGATAATGAAATATTTTTTCAAGATCCTAAATTTTAGGATCTTGAAAAAATATTTCAGAATACTGACTGATATTAAAAAGTACTTCAAAATGGGACAGTCAAGATTAATTTAAATCAACGGTCTAGATTGGTTGAGGAGGGATTTCAAAGGTTGAGATTGGATGAGGAGGGATGATGAGAATGAAAGATGATGAGAGGATCCAATTCCCTCCCCCTCTCATCCTTCGTCTCTCTCTTCTTTTTCTTATTTCCGTCTTACCCTTACTCTCTTTGTTTCTACTCTCCCTCTCACGCCATTCAAAGTGCCATTTCCCTGCACAAGATGGAGATGCTGGAAGAAGATGAGAGCTATGCGAAGATATGGGCGTTAGACACTTTGGCTGTCCAAAACATATGATTGACAGGAAGCTTAAAAATTCACTTGGAGTTTTGCACTTACCATAAGCCACCTTTCATGTTTTTGCATGCCAAACCAACAATTTTTTTTTTTGTCCTAAGCTGTAGTGTGTGAACTATCAAATGTGGCACCACCTACCCTATTTTTCCCGCTAGTTGTTGTGCTTGAAGAGTTAAAACAAACTATAAGAAGTAAAAGAAGTTACAATTAACAATGAGATTTTAAATACGGACAAAATATAATTAATAGCTCACTTACATTAATTTATACTCCTCATAAGGACCATCTATTTCTTCTAGAAGATGACTTATTATATATGGAACGTCTGGAGAGAACAGAACAGAAAAAATTGACATTTTGACTACTTTACACCACTTTCCACTTCTTAAATTATTTATAGGCTCCTTATAAATACTTCATATTATGGAATCAAGTACAGAAAAGAATCAATTATATGAAACTTGAATTTTTCACATTTTAGGAATTACTGATGACGAAGACTTTAGAGTCCATATGCAAGGTGGGATTTGGGATTGAAATAGGAAGCTTGGCTCCCAATTTACCAGACAATCTTTTTTCTCAAACCTTTGATGTTGCAAACATCATCTTCACACTTAGATTCATCGATCCATCCTGGAAGATCGAGATGTTTCTAAACACAGGCTCTGAAGCACAACTAGTCAGAAGCATCAAGATCATTGATCATTTCACTAGTTATTCAAACATGAGGGGCTGAGATAGAACGAGCCAAGAACAATGGCCTACATGATAAGTAGGTTATCTAACGCATTATTGAGTTTTGTGAAAGATTTTGTTTTGTTTATATGAAAAAATTAACGTGTTAATCATACTATCTAACACATCATTATGTTGTTTTACAAAGAAAACTTTTTGGACTTTAGTGTTTAGAGAGAGCTTTAATTATTTTTCTTACTAATATTTGAACATAATAATTTATTGAACTATCAAATGCTATTATCTTTATCTTGAGTAATAGAGTTTCAATGTACTCATCTTGATCTTAGAGAGAGTTTCATTGATGAGGGAAAATCTCCTTCCATTATTCTTTAAATTGTAAGGATGGGGCATAGTCTATGATCTAAGGGTGAGACATGTTAGTATAGGACTCACAGAGGGAGGTGAATTAAGGGATAATAAAAATTTAATCAACTTAAAAAAAAGAACAAAATAATATATATATATATATACACACACACATAGAGAGAGAGATATCACCGAAATTAATAACAACAGAGTGTAGAAGGAACACATATCGAGTTTATACTGAATTGTTCAATCCAGTTTACCTACATCCTTTCATTAGATGGAATCAGTTTCCCCCATCTCAAGGATGGATAGGGAGAGCTTTTTCCATCCGGACGGTTCAGATTTATTTTTTTATATATTTTATTTTAAAAAAATAATTATTTTAATGGGTAAAGAATCTAAAATAAAGATAATTTTTCAACTAACATATTTTTTAAAAATGATTTTTTCATTTAAAAATTAACAGTTTTAAAAAAATCAAATCTGGACGGTCCAGATTAAGAAAAGTTCTCCCTACCTATCTTGGGATAGGTAGGGAAACTGGTTCCTTCATTAGATTGTAGGAATCTCACCAGAAGCGCGGAAGCGTATCGAACCGAGACGATGTAGGAAAAGATGAAACATTCATCGTTTTGATTACTGGAAAGATGAGCGATCTAAAAACCTCTTCTTGAACAAAATCAAGTCACGAATAACGGTCAAGTCCGCTCTATGATTGATCTTCCGGACTATCTCTCGAGGGGGATAGGATGGTTGTGTGGGCAACCGTTCAGATGATGAACGTCTGCCTCTAGGGATTAATTTCTGATGAGAGCCTCCTTGTGAATTAAGTTTCTCAATGGGTGAAAGTAGGTTTATATACTACTACACCAAGATCTAACTCTAAACCCTAAGGGCCATAGGGCTCTTGGGTTGTAGTCTCACTTAAGCCCAATTGGGCTTAAGTGACCAAAGAGCATATTTTCCAACATAGATGCCTTCTGAGAATTTCACAGTACTTTTCAAGATTGATGATGTGGACCATTGACTCCTCAATACATCAACTCACAGCCCCTTTCTTTTGTATATTCACTCTCCTTGACAACTATAAGAGTATACCTATTCATCTCAAGATTCCACATAGTCTTGAGTCAACTCAAAAATAAATGAAAAAGTGTTAGAAAACTCTCTCTCAGATGGAGAAAATGTTTAATATAATACTGAAGTACCAAGAGTATGATCGTTGTTTGATTGGAGTTTGAGCACAAAATAAATTCAAGAGTATTGCATAGTTGGTAGTTTGGTTCTTCTCTGCCTCCGACTTGAATGTATTTATACATTAATGAAGATTGGGAAGCCATTAGAGATTATTCACTTCCCGTTAGAGACTTCAGGTAATCGTTGAGCTACATATAAATGCTTTTGACAACCAAAAAAAAATAAAAAAATAAAAAAAGGTCTCTGAGAAATGAAGCCAAATAGAATGAATTCATGAGTTTTATTTCATTAAACGTAGATTTAAGTGGATAGAACTGAAAATCATCGTTTGTACTTATCCCTTAACTCTACATTTTCAGTATATCAATCTAATATTCTGTTTTGTAATATTCATTTATGATGTTGTAATTAAAACTTTCTTCTGTGAATTGTTTTCAAGCTTCAATATTTATCTTGTTTGTGAAAACTTATTGAGCATTTTGAAACGAGCTTTTGTTCTTGAATTTTATCAAACAAACACTTAAACTCTCTTCATTGTAAACAGTTTTTAAAGATTTTAACAACTTTTAATAAACAAATAATTGACTCCATCTTGGATTTGATGACATTTCTAATACGTAGTAATATCTACCAAATTTTATTGAGAGATTCAGAAGTGGGAATGTTAATCAATTCCATCATTATTTGAAAAACTAACAGAGGAAAATAATTTATAATACAAGATATGTATTTAATTCAATAATTGATTCATTAAATTTACAAAGTCAGAACACAATTCAACGTGAAGAGAGATTGCTTTTACTGCATCTGCACGCAACATATTGGACTGCAAACAACTCAAGAACAGAAGAAAAAGTCGGATTAATTTGAAACAAAAACTATGGAACAATTCACTGCACCTTCTGTATTCATTTAATATCAAACAGCCCCAAAACTTTTTGAAATTTCACTGTATACCCTACAACTAAACTGAAATTAAAATTTATGGATAAAAAGACAATTATGTTCTCACTTTACAAGTCAAATATGATAATTTATAGGCTAAAGTATACATTTGGTCATTTATGTTTGCTCCTGGTATCATTTTAGTCCCTTAAGTTTGTAAAGTGCACGTTTGGTCCCTTAATGCTAACACCGTTAGTCTGACTTAACGGAAAATACTGACTCAACAATTTTAAGCGATGACTATGCAATTAAATGCTGACTAAGCATGCTTATATGTTAGTATTTTAATAAATTAATATTTTAAATTCTACTAATTGAAAAATATTTAATTTTCTTTGACCAAAAAATATATATTTAATCTTCATAAATTGTGAAAGACTACAAAACAAACTCAGAAAGATTTTTTTTTAATTTATTAAAATACTAACATATAAGCACGTTTGATCAGCATTTAATTGCACAATCATTGCTTAAAATTGTTGAGTCAGTATTTTCCGTTAAGTCAGACTAACGGTGTTAACATTAAGGGACCAAATGTACACTTTACAAACTTAAGGGACTAAAATGATACCAGAGGCAAACATAAAGGACTAAATGTATACTTTAGCCTAATTTATAAGATATGTTTGGGAATTTACAAGTTAAATATACTTATTTACAAGACAAATTAGTGAAATTACAAGAACATCTTAACTATGTACAAGACAGTAAGCATATTCACAAGAAAACATGTTATTTACAAGACACATATGAGAATTTACAAATCAAATATGTTTATTTACAAGACAAAAGTAAGAATTTATAAGATCATCTCGTCCATGTATAAGACAATGGGATAAATGTCTTTTCATCCAAAAAGCTTAATTTCAGTCGAGTCCTAGTGGGTGCACTGAAAGTTTTAGGGAGCAATGAAAATTTCCCCAAAAACTATCCCCAGTTTCCTCTGTCTTAACAAAACAAGGCAAAAGAGAAAAGGGAAATCAAAAGAAGCAAGATGAGAGGCATAATCATAGAATATTCATAGCAATAACCCACATATTGGTAAGAGTAAGCCAATCGTTAAGCCATAGGATCCCTTCAAATTCCATCATATAGAGCCACTCTATTCGCAGGCATTCCTCTGTTCTCTTCAATTCCGCCATTTTGAACCTTTGTTCCTGATGACTCTGTAATTTCTTCTCACTTCTTCTTTTCTTCTTGTTCTTGATCACACGACCACGTCCTCAGCAAAGTAAACCCTCTTCATTTTCTTCTTCTTCTTCTCTGCTGTTAAAGGGATATGATGCGATATATAATTAAGGGATCTGATTATGATAACATTGTTGTAAATATTATTTGGAAAAATTATTGTTGTAGATATAAGCTGACATGGTGGGATTTGATTAGATTCATAGGATCGGTGGTTACAACTGTGTACACATTTAGCCCGAGCCATGAAGTATTTATAACTGAAAATATTTTTTTAGCCTTGGCCAAAAAATAAACATATTGAACTACTTACTAAATAGTATCACACATTGTTGTCAAACTCGCGAGTTGACTCTCCGAGTTTACCGTTTTTACGTTTCTACTTTACTAAATCGAGTCGAGTCTCTAGTAAACTCGTGTCAGCTATAAACTCAGTTAAACTCACGAGTTTACACACCGAATTTACCGTTTTTACGTTTCTAACTTACAAAATGATGTTGATTTTTTTTAATTTTGTCATCCTCCACAGATTTATATATAAATTTTATAGAAATTTCTTTATTAAATATAATAAATTATGAATGTTGATATATTTAATTTCAATTATTTGGATTTAAAATATATTTAAATCAAATTGTTGTCATTTTTTATATTTTAATTATTTAATTATACACTCGTTAATACCTATTTTATGATAAAAGTAAACTCTTATGACTTTACGATTCGAGTTCTCGATACGAATTTATGTCACTGTCATGAGTTTGCTTAAACTCGTGAGTTTGACCTATCACATAACATTGAAAATACAAATAAATAATAACCGACAATTATAAATTAAAACAAAATATAAGATGATACTAAGATTTTCAATAAATATCTCAAACAAGAATTTTACTTTCCTCTTATAAATTTAACGAATGAGTAATAAACTAAACATTATCCTTATAGAGAATATAAGAGATTAGCTGGGACCAAACTATTGACCAAAATAAAATATTATATAATAAATAAATAAATACACACATATATACACACATACATATATATATATATATACACACACATTAACAAATTTTAGAAGTTCAGTTGGCGTCAAGGCCCTAACTGGCGAGCAAGTGGTTCCGGCACACACATATAAGTATATACCTCTCTGCACTGAATAATAAGCGAATGAATATTTTTCCCATATATTGCAACATGACATCAGAGTGTAGGTCGTAGATCTGTAATCTCTCAAGCCCTTAATATCACAGCACCCTTGAAAGAATTATTGAACGCGATGATGGCAGACGAAACCATGAAGTCTGGCACAACACCTCAAGAATCATCCACGTTTCCAGTAGTAACCCTTATACTGGATGAGACAAATTATTCACTCTGGTCACAACTCATGGAGATGAGAATCCCTACTACAGCAGCAGCTAAGAGACTCGACGAATTCTGCTTGGGTCACTGATAACTACAAAGTTAGCAGCTGGCTATGCGATGCAGCCAAACCTTATGCAAAGATTCATTCGACTTCCCACTGCTAAGGAGGTCTGGGATGCGTCAGCCCGAACCTTCTACGACGGCACCGACGAAACTGTGATCTTCGAATTGAACTATCGATCCTTCAACACCAAACAAAATGGTAGACATCTCTTTGGTTTTTATAATGAACTTGTGGCAATATTGATTGATCATCGAATAAACACCCAAGCCAACACTAAGAAATGGAGTTGTTTAGCTGCACTCAACAATGGCTCACGTCCGAGTTCATATTTTCCTTAGTGGACTTGATGTCAAGTTTGATCAGGTTCGTAGCGAAATCCTTCGAAAAGAGTAGAAGATGGACCTGGAAAGTACATATGCTTGACCGCTGTGAGTATAAGCAATAGCAGGTGACGAATGGCAACAACGTTCCTACCGAAAGCACTGTGCTCTTGACAAAACAAGCACAAAACTCGCCTTCTCCAAAGCCTCGCACCAAAAGAAACGACTTGACCTGTACTTATTGTGGAGAAACTGGGCACTCTAAACAACAGTGCTATGAGGTCATTGGATATCCTAAATGGTGGGATTTCTCAAAGAAGCCAAGAAGGAAAACTGGTGGAAAAGTTATGAACACTACCACAGATGAACAACTTGAACCTGAACCTACTAAACAGTGTGCAAATATGACGCCGGGTGTGTTCTCATCTAAATTACATAATACATGGATTATTGACACAGGGGCTTCCGACCATATAACTCACAATGCAGCAGCTTCGAAGTATATGCTTCCGCCTTATCAACCCCATGTCACCACAGCCACGTGTAGTGAATCCCAAACACTTGGACAAGGAACGTGTGACTTGTCAGATAGTTTAACACTCGATACAGTCCTTGTTGTTCCAGAACTTGATAACAATTTATTATCTGTTGGACAAATCAATACTACTCTTAATTGTACTATACATTTAGGCCTTCGTATTGTGTTTTTCAAAACATTCTAACTCGGAGGATTCTTGGCTATGGTGTTAAACGGGGCAAACTTACTTGGACCTTGAGAGCTTGGAAAACAAAAAAAGGGAAACAACTTATGTTAAAATATAAATTAGAACTTTGTATATGTTAATTATAACCGTTAGGATTGTACATACTGCAGAATATATAGTACATCCACATGTCTGTATTGATAGGGTTAGTTATTATTTGGCTCTGTTGTATACGATTCTGAATTGTATTCTCCCATTCTTCCAGAATGTTGTATTCACCACTATATATATGAGATAACATCAGAGCACCATTTAGTGCTTTTGTATCTTCATCCGTTTCTGCCTATACTATTTAAGTTGGTATCAGAGTGGAAATGACGACTTCCACAGTTAATTCCAGCGCATCGTCTGCTACTGCAAAGATGTACTCCATATTCAGCTCCTCAAGCCAAACAACAGCAATTAAGTTGGATCGCATTAATTTTTTGGTTTTGGAGTCGATTGTGTAACATCTCAATTTTTCTAATAGTAATTAAGTGTTATTAAGATATGATTTATTAAGTAATCTAGGTTTAGAGAAGAACTAGAAGTGTAAAACTAAGAGTTGATAATAATAATAATAATAAAACATATATATATATATATATTATCAATTTTTTTTATGAAAGTTGATTAATTAACGATGATAAATGATATTGATAAGAATAATAAGGAAAAGAAAATATGTTGGAGGAATACCTTCATAAAATAATCTGATCTATATTTAAATAAAAAGAAAGAGATAAGAGAGAAAGTGTTTCTATTAATTTTAATATTACTAATAGTATTTTATTATTATTGTTTTAATGGGATCAAACCCTAACCCTATAATTATAAAATCCCCTCTTCCTTCTCTTTCTCCACATCCTAGGTACTCTGCTTTGCTGATTCGTTTGTTTTCTCTTGCTTGTGTCTTGGTCCCATGCCTTCTTTTCTCCATTTCTTTTCACTGTAGCATGTCCTATCTTCTTCTCTTTTCAAACTCTTCTCCCATAGTGTGGTGTGTATTAACCTTACAAGAAACCACATGCCTTTCGTTTTATATTTAACTGTGTGGGTGTGCATTTATTTCAACAATCATTGCCCAACTCCTCCTCTCTCCCATTCATGCGTGTGTGGGTGGGTGTTTGTATAATTTATTTGTTTCCTCTATTTGTAAACCCCTCATGCTCTCTCATACACAGAGCATATATATGCATATATATATTCCTAATCACACTCTTCTTTTTATTGTGCAATAGCGTGTGTGCTCAACAAGAAACCCCAAACTCCTTCCTTCTTGTCAATCCGTGCGTCTATGTGTATATATTTAATTATTCCCTCTTTTTGACCCACTTATCCTTCCCTCATATATATATAACCCAAATCATATACCGCTGCTATAAACTGAAAGCAGTTTTCCCCATATTCCTTGAACCAAAATTTTTTCTTCCTTTTTCGTTGCTATTGGTGTTCCTTTATTATTTTTATAATTCCAAAACCCCACATTTATTATTCGGTTCTTTCTTGTGTGGGTGCATACATATAGTTCTTTTATTTTTATGACTATTTTAACTCCCCTTTTATACCATAACCAAAAAAAAAAAATTGAATTTATGGAGGTGAATCTTAGTAAAAAGATGTTTATATAAAATATTAGTTGAAAGTGTAGTTTTAAGTATCTAATAGTATCTTTAAAACAACTTAAAGATACTTCGAGTAATATATTAATAAATATTTATGTTGTATTTTGTAGACTCTCATTAAGAGCTTTGGAGTGACACTTGTGTGTGATTATCTGTACATTAGGGAGTAACAAGTAACTCTGAATATTCTTCCATATACTTGTGAATTTTGTGTGATTGCGAGTAACTATCTTTTAATTAAAATTAAAGGACTGAATTATATGTATATGTGTACGTATTGTAAATTGATATTTTATATGAATTGAAGCATGATGTACTGTACCTTGACATTTAATTATATTAGTGGTGATTAAATATATGTTTGTCTTGGTGGTTGCATATGTGATGGGTTGGAGTAAGGAGGGATTTGTATGTTGAGATTTTTACCATGTGGTATGTCATCACTCGGTGCACAGTGGATAACACTTGTCAGGGGCCCTTCTTCCATGTTTTCCTTTGGCCGGGATTGCATTGGAGCTGTGGGACATGTGACACCTCCTTAGTTGTGTTGTTTTAAGGAGGGGAGCCATAGTCCATACTTAAACTCTACACCTTTGGCCGGATGTATCTTAAGTTTTGGTGAGCTTGGGACAATCCAGTCAAATGGATGAGTTGCTATTGGACTATGTGTTAGCCTATGGCTCTAGTCAGCGGTTGAGGATGGACGGTGGTATAAAGAAGGCTGCATATTGCATATTGTATAATTGTATGGTTCGCATTAACATAGTGATAATTAATGTTGTATGAAATTATGGTATATACAAATATATATGTAATCAGCTCCTGCTTTTTGTCATATGTGATTTGCTTGTGTACGGTAGAAACTTTCAGTAGTTACTGAGATGTCAAATCTAACCCAATATTAACAAATTTTCAGGTGATTGTTCTAGTAGGAGTAAGGGAAAGAACCTATGAAGTGAGCCTTGAAGGCTCGGTTGTGCTCCTAGAACTTATGTTATGTCGTTTTATTTGCCATGACTCTAAGACTTCTGCTTTGTATTTTAATATGAAATATTCTGGGAATTTATGCTTACTCAAAAATGAATTTTCCTATTGGAATTAGTTATGTATTTTAATGTTTTGGATGTTGATCATCCTTGTTGGAGATGATTTCAAGTGTTTTGGCCAAGATTTTGGGTGTTGGATTTGGGGTGTTACAGATTGTCCTTCCGTTGATCGAAGGCAATCGTTTAGAGGGACATATTGACGGCACCATGTGTGCCTCGCCAAAGCTCATCCCCGGTGACTCAGGGACCAGAGCAAACCCTGAGTATGATGAGTGGTTTTTTGTTGATCGTATGTTGGTGGGCTGGTTGCACAATACCATGACCCAGGACGTTGGAGCACAACTCCTTCACTGCAAAATGGCTGAGGCAATCTGGAACGATGCTCGTGCACTCACCTATGCGTCAACTAAAGCCAAAGTGATGATGGTAAAGCATGAGCTGCATAATACCCGAAAAGGATCTCAGAAGATGGATAAATTTCTTAACAAAATGAAGAATCTGGCTAACGAACTTGCACTGGCTGGTTCTCCAGTAGCTATGGATGATCTCGTTCTCCATACGCTTAATAGACTAGATAGGGAATACAATGCAATTGTGGTTTAACTTGTTGACAAAATCGATCTCACTTAGATCGAGACCTAGGCCGCTCTACTTTCATTTGAATCAAGACTCAACCAAATGCATCAGTTTTCAAGTCTTAGTCTCCAACCATCTGTCAACGCTGTTCAACGTAACGAAGCTCCCAATGATTCAAATAATAATCACAACTGGTCAGGCGAGAGAGGCAGAGGACGCAATTTTCAAAGCCGTAGAGGACGTTCACATGGTGGTAGACGAGGTGGCCGGCCCTTTTGTGTTCATTGTCAACAACCTGGGCACACTCTAGCTACCTGTTATTACCGTGAAGATAGTACTTATGCTCCTCATCAATATGCTCCTTCTCAGGCTTCACAAGCTTACTATGTTGATCCTTATTGTGTTGCCGATCCAGCTTGGTACATGGATAGTGGAGCTAACTATCATGTTACCTCAAATCCTAAGCAATTGGAAGATTTCACTCCGGTAGGTAAGTCACAACTTACCACCTGTAATGGGACTAAGAGTTCTATTGTAGGAATTGACTCTGCTCGTTTACCATGTACTCAAACACCTAATCTGATTCTAAAAGATATTCTATATGTGCCTTCGGCAACCAAAAATTTGTTGAACATTAATTAGCTTACTCGTAATAATCTTGTTCACATAAGTTTTACTAATCAGAGTTGTGATGTGAAGGATATGTTGACAGGAAACCTACTGCTTCAAGGAGCTCCAAGGGAAGGACTATACAGAATGAAGGAAAGAAAGCCCAATGATCGACCCAAAGTTCTCCTGGCTGAGCATGAAAGTTTGCACTCTGAGTTTTTGAAGTGGCACCACATTTTAGGCCATCCTAGTACAAAAACTCTTAAACAAATTCTAGGCAAATGTAATAAGAAAATCTCTAGTGTTCCTATCAGTGATGATTATGTATGTGAGGCTTACCAGCTGGGAAAATCAAAGTTGTTACCATTTCCTAATTCATCTTCTCGATCCTTTGTTCCACTTGAACTAATTCATACCGACTTGTAGGGACCTTCCCCTATATCATCTAATCATGGTCATAGGTTCTACGTTCACTTTTTGGATGATTATAGTCGATATACGTGGATCTTTCCATTAAAACATAAAGGAGAAGTTGTCATTGCTTTTAGAAATTTCAAGGCCCATGTTGAAAACCAATTTGATTCTAAAATCAAAGCTATCCAATGCGATAATGGAATTGAATATAAGCCGCTTATACCCACCGCTCATGAAGCTGACATCAATATGCGTTTCACCTGTCCCTACACTTCAGCAAAAAATGGGAGGCAGAGAGAAAGCATCGCCATGTGGTCGAAATGGGATTAACATTGCTTACACATGTTGGAATGCCACTTAGGTACTGGGTTGATGCATTTCAACATGCTATATTTCTTATTAATCGGTTACCAACTTCGATTCTTCACAATGAAACTCCCCTGTTTCGACTGAGAAAAATAGAACCTCAGTATGATCATCTTCAACCTTTTGGATGCTTGTGTTTTCCATGTCTTAAGCCTTACAATACACACAAGTTTGAATTTCATAGTCAACGATGTGTATACCTTGGTCTCACCTCTCAACAAAAGGGTTATCGGTGCTTATCTGAGTCTAGTAAGGTATTTGTTTCAAGGCATGTTATTTTTTATTCTAATGTTTTTCCTTTTAGAACAAGTTTTATGAAGCAGAAGGTGATTGCTGAAGCTCCAATCAGTAATGCCCCTCTGATTATTTGCCTCAATGGTTATGTTGAGGTCGAGAACAATGGAATTAATGGTCACTCTATTGAAGAAGAATAGGCCTCTCAGTTTTCTCATTGTTCTTCGATTGAGCAAGCTTCACAGCCGATAATAATGGATTGTCCGAGCCTGTTGATAGTGTCTCCGCCCATCTCCTGTTTTGGATCTTGTTTATGAACAAACTCGGCCCAATAACCAACATTTAATGGTTACTAGGGCCAAGTCTCGGTATAGTGAGGCCCAAAACACCTTATGTTGGATCCCTTATTGCTGGTCACTCATCTTCTTCACCAGTCAATTTAGTTCCGTCCGACTCGTCTGAACCCTCCTCTGTTCGTGAAGCGTTGTCTTCTCAGGTTTGGCATACGATGATGGACGAGTTCAACGCTCTTCTTCGCAATCGCACATAGGAGTTAGTATTGTATGGGGGTCGAAGCTCGTTGCTAATCGATGGGTGTTTAAGACTAAATTTTGAACCGATGGTACAATCTTGAAACACAAAGCGAGACTCATTGCCAAAGGCTTCCAGCAAGTTCCAGGAGTCGATTTCACTGAGACCTTCAGCCCTGTGGTGAAATCGACCACCATCCAGTCATCCTATCACTGGCCATTACTTATCGATGGGGAATTTGATAGCTTGACGTCAATAACGCCTTTCAGAATGGTGTCTTACAGGAAGAAGTGTACATGCCTCAGCCTGAAGGTTTCGTGGATCAGCGACGGCCACACCATGTATGTAAGTTACTTAAAGCCATCTATGGTCTGAGACAGGCTCCGAGAGCCTGGTTTGATAGATTGCATTTAACTCTTATCAATTGGGGTTTTCCAAATCTGAAGAGTGATATTTCTGCCTTTATTCTTCAAACACATTGATTGACTATCTTTATCCTGGTATATGTTGATGACATTTTCATAACTGGGAATAACTCTGTGTATGTGGATAAATTTGTGCAAAGGTTGAATATGGTGTTTTCTCGAAAGATTTAGGACCATTGTTTTATTTTCTTGGTCTAAAAGTTTAT
The DNA here is from genome assembly GCA_019022615.1 of Acacia melanoxylon. NCBI lineage: Eukaryota > Viridiplantae > Streptophyta > Magnoliopsida > Fabales > Fabaceae > Acacia > Acacia melanoxylon. The sequence goes on along the minus strand of JAFJYJ010000030.1, from coordinate 3,311,716 downwards.
AGAGATCAATTTGGGGTTTACTTAAACCAGACAAAGTATATTGGTGATTTGTTAAAGAAATTTAGAATGTCAACATGTGCGTTAATCCCTACTCCTATGGTTGTTGGTCGTTTGATCTCCTCTAATGATGGTGAATTAATGAGTAATCCTACTGAGTATAGGCAGGCGATGGATCTTTACAGTATCTTACCACAACTCGTCCTGACATCTCCTATGCAGTGAATAAGCTTAGTCAATTTATGTCTCAACCTAGAACCTCTCATTATCAGGCTGTCAAGAGAGTTTTTAGGTATCTTAAGGGAACTAATGATTTGGGTTTACACATTAAACCACTGCATAACTCTCAGTTAGTTGCTTACACGACGTTGATTGGGCGTGCGATCCGGATGATAGGCATTCGACTGCTAGAATGTGTGTATTCTTAGGTAATAGTTTGATTTCCTAGTCATCTTGAAAGCAAAGAGTTATATCGAGATCTAGTGCTAAATCTGAATATAGGTCTCTTGCTGATGGGTCTTCTGAGATTAAATGGTTAAGTTCCTTGTTTTCTGAACTTGGTTTGTTTCTCAAACGTGCTTTTGTTATTTGGTGTGATAATCTAAGTGCCAAGGCCCTAGCATCAAATCCAGTGCAACATGCTAGGAGTAAACGCATTGAGATTGATATTCATTTCATCAAAGATTTGGTTCTTGCTGGTTTGATTAATATAAGACACATTCCTTCTTTTTATCAAATAGCATATTGTCTTACAAAGCCTTTATCTCAGTCACGGTTTTAGTTTCTAAGGAGCAAACTCGGTTTGGTTGCTACACCGTCTCATTTGAGGGGGAATGTTAAAATATAAATTAGAACTTTGTATATGTTAATTATAACCGTTAGGATTGTGCATATTGCAGAATATATAGTACATCCACGTGTCCTATATTGATAAGGTTAGTTATTATTTGGCTCTACTGTATACGATTCTGAATTGTATTCTCCCATTCTTCTAGAATGTTGTATTCACCACTATCTATATGAGATAACATCAGAGCACCATTTAGTGCTTCTGTATTTTCATCCATTTCTGCCTATACTATTTAAGTACTTATCAAACTGGAAGAAATAAGGCCAAAATTGAAGCATGGTTATGGCATAGACGCATAGGGAACTTATCATTTAGTTATTTGCAAAAATTGAAACATCAATTATTTTCAAAGTTGAACTTGTCAGATTTTTCTAGTCGAACTTGTCATATAGGAAAGAGCCATCATATTTCATATCCGCTAAGTTTGAATAAAAGTACTAAGCCTTTTGTTGTTATTTACTCTAATGTTTGGAGCCCTACTAAGGTTTGTACACACTCCAATGCTTATTATTTTGTTACCTTCATTGATGAATGCACCAGGATTACTTGTATTTTGCTATTACGTCATAAATCTAAAGTGTTTCAGATGTACACTGAATTTTTTGCCATGGTCACTAACCAGTATAAATGCACCGTTAGAGTGTTGCAGACTGATAATGGTACTGAATATGTTAACAACCCGATGACAAACTTTATGAAGGCTCATGGAGTGTGCCACCAAACTTCATGTGCCTATACTCCACAACAAAATGGAATTATAGAACGAAAGAACCGTCAACTCATGGAAGTTGTGCGTGTTGGTTTTGATTAGTTTTGATGAAGCCTTATATAGATGCCATTATTGAAAGCAAAAAGATTGAGTAATATAGATATCTCCTACATTGACTAACTGCTGTATTTAATGTAGATTAATCCAAGTTGAATTATAGAGATTAATCAAGAAGGAGATATTGAAGAAGATTATTCCAAGTTGAACTATAGAGATTGACCAAGAAAGAAGACTAAAGAAATAAGAACTTGCACTATATGTTCTTATATGTGATGCTGGAAGTCTCTATAATCAATAGAAGTTGGAATAAAGCTGCATCATATTTGAGCTACAGTGGAGTATAAATGAATAGTGCTGATACGGGAAGCCGACACATTAAATTCTGGAACAAGTTCAGCCTAGGCTCGGCTTTATGGATATTAAAGAAGATATAAGAATGATCAAGAAAGTAGATTGAAGAAAGAAGTTCTTGCACACAATATAATGGGAATATCAGAATGACAAGGGAGCAAGAAGTCATCAAAGGACTTTGGGAATAATCAAAAGAAGAGGAAATGTTGAAGAAGGTAGAACTTGCAAAGAATGATGAGTCCAAGATGAATGATGGAGAACGTTCAACAAAAAGATCAATAAAGAAGTACTGAATTAGAGAAAGAGATTGAATCAAAGATGTGAAGATTAAATGATGAAGAATGATCAAGTTGGGAGATGGAAAAAGGAAGAACTTGTTGAGTGAAATGAGACTATGGTTGTTCAAGTTCTTATATTGATGTTAGAACCCTCCAAGATCATATGAAAGTTGGAATGACTCAATTTAGAGTTAAAACAAGGAAAAATCAGCTTTAGGAGTCAAAACTCGAGTATTGGAGTGTTTTCAGCTTCTTCCGGCGTCTTTGGAATGTCAATACTCGAGTATCCAAGTCAATACTCGAGTATGCGGTGTTTTCGCATTTCGGCCTCTCTGGACTAGCAATACTTGAGTCAATACTCGAGTATCCAGTAAAGTATTGAATACTTGAGTCAATACTCGAGTATCAAGTGAAGTATTGAATACTTGAGTCAATACTCGAGTATGCAACGTTGATCAGCTCTGTTTCACGTTCAGCATGGGCGATGTCTGGTAATTTGATGATATCTTCTAAACCAAAGATTGGATTGAAGTGAAATCAGTGGCATATGAAACTAGACTCCCAATGCGTCATTTTGATATAAAATTAAAGCCCAAAGGAGTTCATATGAGGGAGCTATGAATTGTACAAGTTGACAGAAACATCCACGCCACACAGCAAACCAAGCTTCAATTTGTTGAGTGTAACTCACAAACTACAAATCCGATTGAGCTGAAATTGGTGGCATATGAAAGTAGACTCACAGAGCTTTCCATGAAGAGTTGAAAGAACCAAAATGGAGTTCAGACCAGGGAGATATGACCCTCTAAAGTTGACAGTTAGTTCAACAAAGGTCAATACTCGAGTATGTAAGTTCAATACTCGAGTTTCCATCAGACAGAGAGCAACTTGAAGGTTCGCGAGAAGCAATACTTGAGTGAATACTCGAGTATCCAAGTAAAGTATTGAATACTCGAGTTTCCAAATGAATACTCGAGTATTCGTCGCTGGTTCAGAAAACGAGGTTCTAACGGCTAGTTTCTATCTAAGTCTAACGGCTATATTTCTTCATCCAACAGTCATATATTGATCTCTACCTATAAAAGAAGTCAGATTCAAGACAGAAGATGCAAGACACAAGCCTACAACTTCAAAATGCTCATAATCTGATCTTCATCTTATTTACTTTCTGTTTTTCAAATGTTTATAGAGTTTATCATAGAGAGTGAGATGATTTGTATTGTACTTCAGTGATTATCATTCATCTCGCTTCCGTGAGAGAGTCTAAACACTTATTTGATTATCTGTTTAGTGATCAAATCTCAAGGTTGTGGAACCTTTGAGTGTGGGTGGACAATTACAACTTGTAAGGGGGAGTGAGTCCTAGTGTGAAAGGATCATCCTGAGTACGAGTCGGTAATTGTAAGAGAGGTATCTCGGAAAGAGATTGTAAAGGCCGCACAAGTGCCCGGCTAAACTTGTGAGGTTGTAAAGGCCTTTCTCTTGTGCCTGGTTAAACAAGGAGATAGTGGAAAATCTCAAGTGCTTTGCTTGGGACCGGACGTAAGTCAAGGATTGGGTCGAACCGAGTATAAATCTCTGTTTGCATATTCTCTTCCCTAAACTCTTACATTCCAAAGATATATGTTTTGAATGACTTTGTCTATCGGTTTATAAATTATTACTATCATTCAAACCTCCTTTAGTAAGTTGCGAAAAGATTTTCTAAGTATAAAAAGTTTTATCCGACACCCAATTCACCCCCCCTCTTGGGTGATATTCAGGTTTTTCAGTGCGCGCATCCTTATTTGACGTGAACATGCCACGTACATATTGGGGAGAAGTTGTACGATTAGCTACATATATCATTAATCAGATACCCTCAAGTGTCTTGAATTTCAAATCCCCATTACATGTGATGTAGAGTCTTCTCAATATTCCACACATACCAAACCTAGAACCATAAGTGTTTGGGGGCACTACTTATGTTCATATTCTGAAAGCATTATGAGGTAAACTTGACCCCTATGCATGTCATTGTGTTTTCGTTGGATATTCAGATCTTCAAAAAGGCCATCGGTTCTTTGATCCTTTTACTCGAAAGTTACACCCCACTTTGGATGTTTCATTTGTCAAGTCTAAGCCGTACTACTCACCTCCCAACCATTCTCTTCGGGGTGAAGTATGTGGAAGAGAAAGTTAGTGTGTTGAAATTGACAAAGAGTTTGAAAGAATTGAAGAGTTGGATGAACATATTCAAACAATATTATGGGATGAGGAAGAGAATGAGGAAATTGAGTTGATTGAACAACCTACACCAAGAAGTGAGGAAGAGCTAGAGTTGCTTAACACCAATGCATCACTACCAGGATCCTCCCAAGGACAAAATGTCTCTGAATAGTTAATTCCTCCTGAAAATGATGAGAATTGGCCCCTAATGCAACTTGATGTAAAAAATTCATTCCTTAACAGAGATTTGGAGGAAGAGGTATACATGGATCTACTACTAAGAGCAGTGATCGCGAGAACTCTGTCTTCAACCTCAATCATCGTCTCATGTCTTCAACCTCCCTCTTCAAAGAACTAGACAAAAACCAGATCTGCAAAAAATAGATATTTCTTCAACCTCAATCGTATCGTTTGTGTTTGTGCTCTCCTTCCAAATCCGTAGCGCACAACCTTCTTCTTGGTTTGTTGCGCCACCGTCAAACCTACCCCACGCCACCATCGAACCTACCCTCTCCTGAGTTGAACAATACCTAGGTTTTGAGGAAGATGAAGATGAACAATAAATGTGAGATTTATCAAAAATCATAATGGGATTAACAAGTTTATTAATGGTTTTTCACAAAACTTGTGATGGGTTTAACAAAGGCATTCATCAGGTGAAAACATTTCAATCTGGGTTCACCCACATTTGAGCATTATGAACAAAAGTAGTAATGAGATTAACAAGTTCGCTAATGATATTCACAAGACTTGTAATAGGTTTAACAAAGGCGTTCATCAGGTGAAAAAATGTCAGTCTAGGTTCACCCACATTTGTGAAACCTATTACAAGTCTTGTGAAAATCATTACTGAACTTGTGAATCTCATTATGAGTGTTGTTTAAACTACATAAAGGTGGGTGAAAATCACAAGAAAACGCTTTTGTTAAACTCATTACAACTCTTGTGAAAACCATTGATGAACTTGCTAATTCTATTACAACTTTTGTTCATAGTGCTCAATGTTGGTGAACCCAGACTGACATGTTTTCACCTGACGATCTGGTATGATTATTTGCCCTTGCATCAAGTGTGGCGATGTGAAGTGTGTTGATCCAGATAATTATGAGTCACATTAGTGATTTATGAAATTGATTAGTTATACATGTTAAACAAAATATAGGGAGACGGATGTGGGCAGTACTAGTCAGCCAAATTTGGAAAGGTGCAATTGAAGCGAAATTCAGTGAATGCCTAGAAAAGTTTGAGAGGATCAAGAGCAATGCAGAGAAGCATTTATATGAATATTGTAATGAGTTCACATTATTATCTACAATATTGAACTTGAACAATTGAAAAAGTAAAACATAGGTTGAGTTGCTCAGGCTTCACAAAATTGCTTGCGCTTTTGAGAAGAATGTTACCACCGGGAAACAATATGCCAACCAAGACTTACGATGCAAAACAAGCATTGCACACGACTGGCTTGAGTTATGAAAAGATACATGTTTTCCCCAATGATTTTATTTTGTTCAGAAAATAATATGAATTGTTAACCAAGTGTCCTCTATGTTCTATCTCACACTACCAAGTGAATAGGAAGAGTACAAAGAAAGTGTTATGGTATTTTCAAATTATACATACATAGCTTATATAGCAATGCAATTGATGCCAAAAAAAATTAAGGTGGCATGTGGATGAAAGATTCAAGATGACATGCTTCATCATCCTGCAGACTCTGGGAAATGGAGTCAGTTTGACTTTGAGTATCTTGAATTTGCTGAAGAACCAAGAAACCTCCATCTAACATTAGCTATTGATGCAATGAACCAATTCTGGATGTAGAGCAGTAAGTACATAGCTAATTATGTTGTTTATATAAAACCTCCCTCCATGGCTCTCAATGAAATGAAAGTATAAGATATTGTCAATTCTAAACTAAGGGCCAATGCAACCAAGGAATCACATAGATGTATACATTGCGCCACTAATTGAAAACTTGAAGAACTTGTGGGACAAAGGGGAAACCATCAAATAAACCCTATTTCTGGTGACCAATACTTTACCGTTCATCCTTTTAACTATAAAGCATTGTACAAATATTTCACAATTATTCGTAATCAACCATTGAATATAGATTGCTATATTTAATACTCATTGTCTTGCAACGGTTAAATGTTAAATATGGTGCCTTATAAATAACGGTTGTATTTGAACTACCGTGAAATATATTGCCTAGTATTCAACAACCGTTAAATATAAATATTTAGCGTTCAAATATTTAAAGGTTGAAAACCGTTAAATATAGGTAAAAATAACCATTTAATATAAACAAATTTGTTTGCCATTTTTGCTTTAATATTATTTTTAGAAGAATAGCAAGAGAGAGAGAGAGAGAGAGCCTGGGCAATGCGTATGATAAAAATTCAACAGAGTTTTACGTTTGTAGTTGACATCCGCAATATCAATATTTTGTAGATGTTATAAGGATCAAATAAAATAAACAAACATACTTAGGTTAAGTTTCTTTTATCTCGATTTGGTCAAGTTCTCTAAACACATATGGTCATGTGTCATATTTTTAAGATATTATTATTTAACCATAAACCCGCATGAAGAAAATAGTAAAGGAGCAATGTGTGTGTCATCTATATTTCTTATCTCATTTTTTATATTATTTCTTAAAAACAATATCAAAAAAATCAATCAGTACTTTTTGAAAAATAAAAATAATAAATTAAAGTTGCAAAAATATTTGGGAAAGTACTCTTTTTCTTAGGAGTCAGTTATATAAACGTGAAAGTTTGTAAATCTATGGGAATAACACAGATTATATTCTCAAAAATATTAGTTGTCTTGACTTGATTGAAGATGATATGAAGAGAAAAGGAAGGGTGGAAATGTATATATCACGCATATATTTTCTTAGTGGATTTAAATGAAGGGGAAAACATTATAAAAGGAAAGAAGAACTCAAAGTAACTTTATTTAATTTACACATTATTTTGCATATCATTACATGATGAATTATACATTAATCCTCTATTTGCCGCAAATTGTGTTGCATACTTTTTTTCAGGTTCCTCTTCTGCTATTGCATCATGTGTTTTATTTGAATATATTGATTCTTCTACTATGAATCATTGTCCTAAAAGTCAGATTCAACATCAAATCAAAAAGATCAACGGATATCAATTTTCATGATTCGCTCATTAGACGGGTAATTAAAACTAATGAGATAATACCATCAAACGCTTAGGTCAACTGGTAAGGGGCTGTCCTAGCTTAACTACGAGTCTTGAGTTCGAGATGTGGGAATGCAGCGTGCATAGGTGGTAGAGGCTTCCCCCCGAAAGGGGCCAACCCGGTCTCGGTATGGATTAGTCTGGGGCCGTTGATGTGCTTGAAAGATGGTCTACCCTAGGACACCGGGTGCACTATGCAAAAAACTAATGAGATAATGATAAGTATATATTTTATTATTAAATTAGGTGTATATTTTAGAAGAATTAGCTGGATTTATTGATATTATATGCCTATTTAATTATCTTTTATAATTTTTTCCATTATTGAATCAAACTTAGGATCAAAGAATAAATCAACATAAAATCTACTCATATCCTATTTTTATTGTGCAGGACATACTATCATATACACATATATGTAAAAGGATGAGATTTTGGAAGGTGATCACATAGTTGGACCCCACACGAAGCACTGGTCACGGAGGTGTAATTGTTAAAAAGGAAAGATATGTATTTGAATCAATTTGAAGATTGAAAGCGTGGGTCCCACGGAAAAAGGAGAACCTAACTAATATATAATGAAAGAAAGAAGCAAGCAGGGAGGAGGCCGAATAACAAATCAAGAAGTAGTCTGGACGGCAACGCATATATCAGAAAAGGGGCGAAGAAGTAGAGGAGTAGCGGCTAAGCGTTTTGGTTATCTTCATCATCTCCACGGAAAGACGAAAGGACTGTGGAGGCGATGGAGAAATTTTCTTTCCTCTCTCTCTCTCTCTCTATTCTTTGAACTTGCATTTGTATCTTTTTGTTATGGATTTGATTAAAGCCATGTGTGATTAATTTTCTTTTGCAACCTAGAGAACCTATAAACTTGTTTGGGTTTTAGAGATTATTCTCACTGTTTGGTTTTGCTTAATTTTATTTCAGTTTATTTAATCCTGTGTTTATTGATATTGCTTATTGATTGATAACCATTGAGCATGTTTTGGGGATTTAGGGTTGAACTTGGAAGAGGGAATCCTAAATTGACCATGGGAATAAATAATGTGGAATTAGGTTTAAATTTAATGTAGAATTAGATTTAATCTAATTTATGTCTAGGATAGACATATACCTAGAAGCTCCGCATAATCAAATTAGAGTGAGCCCGATTTGAATTGCATCTTAATTAATTATGTGAGACATCGCATAATTATTTGAGGTAGGTGTATAAGTGGACCGACAGGCATTTATAAACATTAATATCTAAATTAACTGGTGAGGTTAAGTTAGAATTAATTTAGTGGGGATAAAATCTAGGAAACAAATAAGGGATTAGTGACTCTAGGTTGCTCGTTCATTAGTGTGGTAGTTTCTTTGTTTTAATTTTAATTTCTTTTCTCTTCATTAAATTTAATTTGGTTGCTCAACTTAAACAAAATTGTGAAATTAATGTTTAACTGAAGTTGTGGGTACTAAGTCCTCGTGGGAACGATATCTTACTTACTCTTTATTCACTAGTGGAAAAAAGGCTTTTAAGACCAGACAAAAGAGGTATCGTAAGACCGGACTCGCGACCGGTCTTGTTCCAGGCAGTCTTAAAAGTCTATTACTCTTAAGATCAGATGCGCGTCCGGTCTTAAAAAAACACTTTTAAGACCGGACTTTTTAAATATGAGGTCTTAAAAGTAAGACTTTTTAGACCAGACTTTTTAAACATCCGGTCTTAAAAGTCACTTTTAAAAAAAAAAGACGAAAACATCCGGTCTTAAAAGTCACTTTTTTAAAAAAAAAAAAGACGAAAGGCATACCCAGGATCAATTCTCGATCTCAAACCGAACTTGAGGGAACTTTCTTCTTATTACCACGGCAAAAGCCGAATTTACAAACACCAATAATATAGACGAGGGAATTTATTGGATCGATACTTTGTGTGTGTGAGATCAAATGGGTGTGAAAGAAATTGTGGCCCGAACTGATGAAAACTAAAATGAAAGCATGAATTAAAGATTAACGAGATACAAGGTGCGAGAATACAAAGAACTAAAGAGACTGAAAAATTAATTAAAGTGGAAGACGGTAGTTGCGTCTACGCTGCGTCTATAGATCTAAGCTTGCAACAACAACAACAAAAATTATTGAGACAAGACGAAAACATAGCAGTTCATCGTACCGTGGCTCTAGATTCAAACGGGTGCTTGTAAAATCTGATTCGAACCCAACGATGCGATGTCGCCGTCTTCATATATAAGAGCTTGAATAATCGTCGAACTCGAGAAGTAGAATATTCAAGTCCTCCCACAAATAATTAATTGAATCAAAAATTGCTTAAAGTAGAATAAAATGAAGCTTGTAATATCTGAAATAATGTTGAAGATGGAGTAGACAAAGAGACAAAAGAAGCAAAAATGAAACAAGTCGAACAAGACAAAGCAAAAATTACAAACCCGCGAACTAAAACCAAAACAAGAGATAATGAGAGCGAGAGGAGGGCAAGAGCAATTTTCACGGCTTCGGAAAATTTGTGAGCGATGTCCTTGAGATGAGGTTAAAGAAAATGTGAGCGAGATTTATCGGGTTGAAGAGAGGTTTAGAGAGCGAAATTCAATTTTCCGGCGCGGGAAAATAGAATATTCATCTTTTAGACTTTTTAGACTGGACTTTGTAAATATCTAGTCTTAAAAGTAGACTTTTTAGACCGGACTTTTTAAACATCCTGTCTTAAAAGTACTTTATTTTTATATTTATAAAACTGCCACCGGTCATACTTTTTGGACCGGACTTTTAAAATATGAGGTTTTAAAAGTAAGATTTTTAAGACCTCATATTTTAAAAGTCCGGTCTTAAAAGTTCTTTATATATTTACTAACGCCATCGAGACTTTTAAGACCTCATATTTTAAAAGTCCGGTCTAAAAAGTTAGCAGATCATGATTTTTTGAATTTCGTAATTAAATTCACGATTGTAATCATCTTAATTAAGTTGTTAGAGAGATTTTAGGAATTAAGTTAGCAGATCATGGTTTTTTGAATTTCCTAATTAAATTACGATTGTAATAATCTTAATTAAGTTGTTAGAGAGATTTTAGGAATTAAGATAGCATATCATGTTTTTTTGAATTTCGTAATTATATTATATTCCCGATTGTAATCCCTAGATTATAGGAACCTGCCAGGTCGAAAGATTATTTACTTATTAGCATCTGAATATAATTCCAATTAAGCGAAGGAATAAATCATCGCATTCTCGGACTCATCTCTGATCGACGTCTTCTCACAATATTTACGAAATTGCCACTTGTCATATTTTTAAGACCGTATATTTTATAGTCCGGTCTTAAAAGTGTTCTATATATTTACGAAATTGCCACCGCTCATACTTTTAAGACCGGATCTTTTATAATCTGGTCTTAAAAGTGTTCTATATATTTACGAAAGTGCCACCGATCATATTTTTAAGACCGGATCCTTTATAATCCGGTCCAAAAAGTTATTTATATTTACGAAACTGCCACCGGTCATACTTTTAAGACCTGATTCTCTATAATCCGGTCTAAATGAGACGGTCTTAAAGCCCTTTTTTGCACTAGTGATTACTTGATACGGCCCGTGCACTTGCGAAGTTTATAGGCTATAAAGTTTTGCCCTATCGAGATAATAATTTAATAAAAATAATTGCATATATAATAATATATAAGAAATAAATTTATAATAAGCCTAATCGTTAACCTAATAACACCACCATATATATAAATTTTTAGATGAAATAATACTATAAGACTACAAATTGTATGGAAATATATTGGACTTTTTTAGATCAATTTTTATTTGTTTTATTTTATGATAAGAATAAGTATCATATTATTGGAGGAAATCATATATTCGAGGCACTGTCTGTCGGACACTAAATGTAAAGACCTCTTATGTCCCTCTCCGACCGGGGATGCACACTTTGATTCGTCATGTTATGAAGGACTAGCCCCTTCCACTAGACCCAACCCTTATTATTTTTATTTTTCATCCCTTTTTCATTTTTTTCCCAACTATTTTTCAGCCCTTTTTCATCTGGACAAAAGGTCATTCTGTTTTCTAAAATCGGTCCAATCTCCGATTTAACTTGGCTCAATTATTAAAATACTCACCTAGCTCTAAAAATAATACATAATTTGTGCAAATTGTACTACAAATTATATTATATGTTTAGAACTAAATTATCCTACAAATCATGTTATATATTTAGGATGAAGGTAATAAATTTTTGAGTCCCAACCGATTTACCAACGAGTCTAATTGCCATTCCCATCCCATTCTTTGGTGAATGTTATGCATTTGATCAAGCAAGGTTTGACCGGGTCAATGTCAATGAGTTTTGTCTTTCTACAGAGAGCGATTTCAGTATCCCAATTTTGAAATGTCTAGGTTCACTCAGTTAAATTAAAAGCATTCAAGTTCACATTTATAAAATCAGTTGTACACTCTGACCACACGCGGTTCACAGTCACACACGTAATACTATTTGTGAGGTATAAAGATCTCAAACGTACCATCTGAGCATCTGATGTACGAGAGGTTACCCCCAATTCCATTCAAAATAGTCAAAATGTAATATAAATTTTCAAAAAGTAATATGTTATGATTAAAAATGAAGGAAAAACAAATTAAACACTTAACACGTTAGTCCTTTTATTTAGCGCGTCAAATTTTTGTCAAGTCTTTCGTCTGTCTTGGAAAAACACTCAAGGCTTTAACTCCATTGTCCTAATGTGTTAATGAGTCTCCGTTCTTAAGGGCTTGAGGGAAATGTTTTGGAATTAGAGTTAAGAAAATAAAGAAGAGGTGAACATTTTTTAATTAATTTTTCTTACTATTTTATCTTATATCTTCTCTTTATTATAATTGCTACCCTACTTCTTCAATTTTTTACAAATCTAACTCGTACAAATTTTTCCTTCCCTTCAAAACCCACGTTGACCCTAAATATAGCTTTGTGCAACCTTCAACTGAGTGTGTTAACTCTTTGTCTCTAATGCGTTGATGAGCATTTTATGAAAATCCTATTTTTTATTTTAAATTGTTCAACGGGTTATACTGTCAACCTTAACGCACCAATGAAATTTCTGAATAACTTGGTTTTATATAGTAAATGTTTTCTGGTCTGAAAAGAAAAATATTGTAAATGTTTATAACACATCAAGTCTTGTTCTTAATGAGTCAATTAACTTCCAAGTACTTGATTTGCTTGTCTTTAAATTAATGCATTAAGTAGATTATCTAAGGCATTAATGAGTTTTGTGAAAGACTATATAGGCCAGTTTGATTTTGTTTTTAAAAACAGTTTTTGTGTTAAAAAGAAAAAATTATGGTCCTGTGTTCTTTTGTTTTCAATTTTTTTGTTTCTAAAATAATTTTATAAAATTGTTTCTAAAAACAAGTTTTGAAAACAAAATACCTGTTTGAATTTTAAGAAAATATGTTTTTACAAGTAAAAAAATAAAATATGCTTTTGAAGTGACGTGGCAGCAACAACCACCGTGGTGTGGTATCAATAGTGGACATGTGTCGGCCTTAAAATATAAGAAATAAAAAATAAAAGCAAGAAAACACCTAAAAATTGTTTTGGTTTTTTAGTTTTTAAAATAAACTTTCTATTTTTTTTCAAAAAAAAATTATTAAATACAATTTTCTAAGAAAATTTTATAATTTTGTTCTTTAAAAAAAAAAACAAACACGCCCATAAAACTTGTTTGATTTTTTTTTTCAATAAGTTGTTTTAAAAAAACATAAAATCATAAAATTGCTTTCAAAAACCAAAAAATATTTAGGTGTTTTTCTTGTTTTTATTTTTCTAAAACTTTTAATTTTTTGAGACCGTCTCATGTTTACTAATCCACATCACACCACTAGTACCGGCCGGCTACTGCCGCGTCACCGTCGGCAACAGTTGCCGCCACATCACTACTTGTAATGGTTACCGCTACCACGTCACTTCAAAAACATATTTTTATAAAACAACTATCCTAACAAGGTTTTTTGTTTTTTTTTTCAAAACTTATTTTTAAAAACTATTTTATAAAACTATCTTGAAAAACAAAATAGAAAACAGAAACCAACAGACCTACTATCTAACACACCATTATGTTGTTTTACAAAGAAAACTTTCTAGACTTTACTGTTTATTATGTATGTTAACCTTAGGAACTAAGGGTGAGATATGTTAAGTGTAGGATTTACCAAGGAGGGAGGTGAACTAAGCAATAATAAAACATTAATAAACAAAACAAAATAAAGATAGAGTAAGAAAGATATCACCGACATTAATGTCAAAGTGTAGAAGGAACACATATTGAATTTATATTGAATCTGTTCAATCCATTTGATCTACATCCTTTCATCATATCCATTTTGAGAACTTCACAGTACTTTCCAAGATTAATATGGTCCTTGACGCCTCAATACAACAACTCACATACCCTCTTCTTTGGATATTCACTCTCCCTAACAACTATTAGTGTATACCAATTCGATCGTCTAAAGATTCCAAAGACTTGAGTCAACACAAACAATAATGAAAGTGTGAGAAAATCTCTCTCTCTCTCTCTCTCTCATTAGTTTGAAACAGAAACCTCACAAAACACTATCCTATAAAAAAATCAACAAAATTCTTCAACAAGAAGAGCATCGAACCCAGTAAATTGAATTGCCTCAACAAAAGACCTAGAATTTCGAAACTTCCCCACTTATCTGTCTTGGACAAAACAGTACAAAAGAGAAAAAAGGAAAATTGAAAGATGCAAGATGAGAGGCATAATCACATAATATTCAGGGAGATGGTGACTCGTCAGAGCGAGCCAATCTTCGAACCGCACGATCCCTAAAAATCCCATTATACAGAGCGACTCTGTTCGCAGGCATTCCTCTGTTTTCTTCATTCCCGGCATTTCGAACGTTCGTTTCTGATGACACTCTGTAATTTCTTCTAACTTCTCTGGTTCGTTCTTCTGTTCTTGTTCTTGGTGACACGATCACGTCCGGAGCGAAGTGAACCCTCCTGTTCTTCTTATTATTCTTCTCATCTGCTCAAGAAACAGGATAAAGATTGAAGATTTTAGCATGGTGAACCAATGCGTTTGAATGAAAAAAGAAAACAGGGGATTATGGGGTTAATTACCTGAGGCGGATGATATCCAAGATTTCTTGAGACGCCATGCAAGGAAGAGGATGGTGCCAGAGATTACAGCGGCCAAGGCCACGTCTTCTGTCCTCATCATTGAAGAGTTGGTCAGGTCAGTCAGGAGAGGAAGACGCAGTGAAGGAAGAAAAGAAAAAAAGCGAATGAATATGGCTATGGTTTAGGAATTATATTATGGCAGCGGTGAAGTATGAATGAGAAAGATACATGAATATTGTAAATGAATGAAATAGGAACATTATAAAACTAATACTATAAATTGATATAATTGATTTTTATATAAAAATGGGGGGTGGGGGAAATCCTTCCTTAAAAAATTTATTGGTGGAGAGGATTTAATAAATTTTTGTATATAGAAAATATCGGCACTTTAGCAAATCTTGTACTCAAAGAGAATGGGTACTCTGATCTGATTTAGATTCTTAATTAGCCCCAATTAAAATTTCAATTGGAGACAATCCCCAATCTTGTTTTACCCACAGCTCTATCTTATGATTTTTTTTTATTATATATAAATAAATAAATAAATAAAATCTATGCTGGAAAAAGGCGACGTAAATGCTATGTAGGCTTGCCATCTTAGAGTGATGTGCTAATGATGTATAAAATGGGATCACTCAAGTAATCTTTTTTTCAGATCACTTAGTGTATTGCTTGAGTGATCAGCAAGTGATGAAGAATTACAGGGTCACTTAAATATTCACTCGAGTGATCTTATTTCTTTTGATTTTTCAGAAAAGTGTTTCACTTGATCACATCACTAGAGTGTTCTGCTAGTGATGTTGTTATAACACATCATTCAAGTGATTTTATACTTAAAAAAATTTCGATTTCAGAACACTTCTAAGATCACTATACCGTTTTGCTAGTAATGATCTTTGTCTTATCACTTGAGTGGTCAATCGAGTGATTTGATGTCATCACTTGAGTGGTCGCTTGAGTGACTTTTTCTTTAAAGTATTTCAGAGTAGCATCACTGGAACAAATCACTTAAGTGGTGTGCTAGTGATGAATTTTAACTCATCACTCAAGTGAAATTGGAACATCACTAAGTGATCTTCTTTTATGAAACTATTTCATCAGAGAGATCACCATGATGATTTATTTATGATCTATCACAACACTTGAGTGGTTTGTTTTTCAACTTGCAGTGATGAATTCTTGTCACTTAAATTGTCACTCAAGTGATCCAATAAATTTTGCAAAATAGAGATATTTTCTTATTTAAGATACTTTGGTCAACATTCAAATCATATGCAAAACCTTTCTAAATTTTGTTATCATCAAAACATAGGATCTAAGAGTACGTCCATTCCTCAATATACTTTATAAGAATCTCACAATACTTCCCAAGATTGATATGCACTATTGACGCCTCAATACATCAACTCATAGACCCTCTCATTTGTATATCCACCCCCTTAACCACTATAAGAATATATCAATTCATCTCAAAATTCCACAATCTTTAGTCAACTCAAAAAAAAAATGAAAGTTTATAAAATTCTCTCTTGGATTGAATAAATGCTCAACACTCAAGTTCCAAGATATGATCACTGGTTTATAGGAGTTTGACTAGGAAATAAATTTAATAGAATTGTTGTGTGGTTGGTGATTTGATTCTTCTCAGCCTCCGACTTGAATGTATATGGACATTAATGAAACTTAAGTAGCCGTGGAGTTTCGTATTAAATGCTTTTCACAAAAAAATTTCTCTAAAAAATGAAGCCATTGAGATGAATTCATTGGTGTCTTTCCTGAAAAAATCTTATACCGTTGGTTGAAATTGGACATAAATTTAAGTAAATAGAAACGAAATAGGATAAAACATATATTGGAATTTTTTTTTTCCCCAACTGAAACACATATTGGACTTATCCCTTAACTCTTTACATTTTCAGTATATCAATATAATGTTCTGTTTTGTATTAAATTCTAAATTTGTGTAAGATAACATTCATTTATTATCTTATATATATTTAAAACGTTATTATGTGAATTGATTTCAAGCTTTAATATTTACCTTGTTTGTTAAAATTGGTTGCGCATTCTTGTAAACAAACTTTCGTTCTTGAATTTGGTCAAACACACACTTCCCATCTCTTTATTGTAAAAAGTTTTTTTTTTTGGGTCAAAATTGTAAAAAGTGTATATAGATCTTAACAAATAACAATTTTTCATAAGGGTAAAAGATTTTTTCCGTCACGGAGATAAGTTATCTCTCGACTGGAGATACTTATCCAAAGGACTGGAGAAATTTTTTTATTTTTTTTCATAAACACCTAATTCACCCCATCTTTAGAAGACATATCTAACCATATCTACCAAATTTTATTGAAATATTTGGAAGTGGGAAAATTAATTAACTCCATTATTATTTTAAAAACTAAAAGGGAAAAATAATAATAATAATAATAATAATAATAATCTGCTTTTAATTCAAGAACGGATTCATTGAATTGACAAGTCAGAAACAATTAAAACTTGAAGATAGATGCTTTTACTGCATCTGCGACTGCACGTAACATATTGGACTGCAAATAACACAAGAACAGAAGAAAACGAAAAGGGGAAAAAAGAAGAGGAAGAAGAAGAAAGTCAGATTAATTTGAAGCATAAATATCACAAAAACTATCCTTAAAAATATCAACAAAATTCTACAATGGATTGAAATTTGATAGACATATTTTTTATTTTTTTTTATGGGAGCAGATTATATCAGAATCTCATTTCTTCTCATCTCTATCTTTTCATTTTAGCCATTTGATCTAAACATTTAAAGAGAGACACGTTTTCTACTTTTAAAATTTTCATCTTTATCATGTGCCGTAGTTTAAAATAGATGATGTGTCTTTTCCTAAGGAATCACTTTCCCTGCCTATCCTTTGGATAGGCAAAAGAGAGCCCAAACCTCCCTGGATCGTCAGGATTTAATTTAGACGGTCCCGGATCTTTTTAAAAAAAAAAATCTATTTTTTTTTTAAAAATATTTTAATGAATAGAGAATCTAAAATAAAGATAATATCTTAACTAATATTTTTTCAAAAACGATTTTTTTATTTAAAAAGAAGCAGTAAAAAAAAATCATGGAGATGGTGCCGGATAGGCACCCAAATGGTTCCTTTTCCTAAACACTTAGAACAAATATTAAACCACCAAAACATACTGACAGATGAGAAAAGATGAGATTGTGAGGGAGAGGAAGTATCAACAAAATTCTTCAACAAGAGCATCGAACCCAGTAAATGAATTGCCTCAACAAAAGGCCTATAATTTCGAAACTTCCCCACTTCTCTGTCTTGAACAAAACAGTACAAAAGAGAAAAAAGGAAAATCGAAAGAAGCAAGACGAGAGGCATAATCACATAATATTCACAGATGACCCACAAATCAGTAAGAGTGAGCCAATCGTTGAGCCGCACGATCCCTTAAAATCCCATTATACAGAGCAACTCTGTTCGCAGGCATTCCTCTGTTCTTTTGCTTTCCCGCCAGTTCGAACCTTCGTTTCTGATCACGCACTGTAATTTCTTCTAACTTCTCCTTTTCGTTCTTCTCTTCTTGTTCTTGATGACACTATCACGTCCTCAGCGAAGTGAACCCTCTTCTCTTTCTTCTCATCTGCTCAAGAAACAGCATAAGGATTGAAGATATAAGCATGGTGAACCAATGCATTTGAATGGGAAAAAAACAGGGGATTATGGGGTTAATTACCTGAGGTGGATGATATGCAAGATTGTAGAATTGGAGGGGAAGAGTGATGGTGGAGATATTTCTGGAGACGCGATGCAAGGAGGAGGATGGTGCTGGAGATTACAGCGGCGGCGGCAGCCAAGACCACATCTTCTGTGTTTATCATTGAAGAGTTGATCAGTTCAGTCAGGAAAGGAAGACGAAGAAAAGCGAATGAATATGGTCATGGTTTAGGAATTATATTATGGCAGTGGCGAAGTATGGATGAGAAAGATACATGAATATTGAAATGAATCAAATAGGAATAGTATTAAACTAATACTATAAATTAATATAATTGATTTTTATATAAAAAATGGGGAAAATTCTTCCTTAAAAATTTTATTGGTGCGGAGGATTTAATACATTTTTATACATAAAAAATATCGGCAATTTGCAAATCTTGTACTTAGAGAGTATGGGTACTCTGAATTAGATCCTTAATTAGCCCCAATTAAATTTTCAATTGGAGATAATCCCCAATCTTGTTTTACCCATTCAAAAAGGATAGAACTCAAACATGGGATTGTGGCCTATGAAAACTTTGCTCTCAACCAATTTCCGGAATTGTTTTTCTTGTAGTACTATCTTCCTCACTTATCTGGCTTCATTCGGATGGATTGCAGAAGGGTCCGGTGAGAGATCACTATTTCTTTAGAACAATTTTCCCAACTTATAAATCTATCGTTGAAAAAAGTTAGGTAGATGCCATATAGGCATGGTACCTCACCATAATTAGTTAATACATATTGATCGTTTGGGTTGGTTAGGACACGGAGTTAAACCCCCTCCCCCCTAAAATTTCCAGGGTGATACCTAAATATTTTTAGTGTGATATTGCCCATTCAAAAAAATTGTTGTGCCCAACGCAAAAAGCTTTTAGAGCATTTTTTACTTTAACCCTAAATTGTTTAACGTATTATACTACCAATCTTAACATATCAGTGAACTTTCTAAACAACTTGGTTTTATCTTCTAAATATTTTTAACACATCAAATGTGGTTTTTAACAAGTCAATTAACTTCGAAAGACTTGATTTGCTTATCTTTTTTCCTGACTGAGTGATTCGGCTCCCAAAATAATTCATGTAGAAATGAAACAACAGAACATAAAGTTAGTGCTACATATGTATATCCACCAAAGGTTCAAGGTCATAGAGATTCCTGCATGAACTCAAATCTTCCACTACAACATGTCAAAACCTTTGCATTTCAATAATATAGTTCATAAGGTTGATCTCCCATAACAGACATGCAAAACTATGAGGAACTGGAAGAATTCCCATGATTTTTATAACATAATGTTTTTGTTTTTTGTGATCAGCAAATGTAAAACCAATTCAATGAGGTACAATCACCAGGTAAATAATAGGAATTAATGCTGGCCATACGGAGGAGGCATAGGTTGTCCTGGTGGTGGTCTTGGTTTCGCATACTCCGCAAATATAACCCAACCATCCAGAAACTTTCCATCCATGCCCTCAATGCCTTTCGCAGCTTCTTCTATGGTGGCATATCTTACAAAGCCAAACCCCTTAGAGTAACCTGATACTCTGTCAGTTACCACTCTAGCATTAACAACTTCACCAAACTGGGCAAATGCCTCGTGCAGCTTTTCTGTAGTAGTACGTTTGCTAAGCCCAGAGACGAAGAGATTGGGACTGGGCTCCGCCTTCTCTCGACCAGGAGCCCCCGGCGAAGTCGGAGGAGGAGGCATGAAGGTTGAAGTTGCAGTGGTTGAGAATAACCGCCTTAGACCGTGAGGCGCCGCCACTGCTGCTCTCATCGGCGCCATGTCCTTGGGTTTAGAGAGATTGGGACTGGGCTCCGCCTTCTCTCGACCAGGAGCCCCCGACGCAGTCGGAGGAGGAGGCATGAAGGTTGAAGTTGTAGTGGTTGAGAATAACCGCCTTAGACCGCGAGGCGCCGCCACTGCTGCTCTCATCGCCGCCATGTCCTTGGGTTTAGAGAACTTGGAGCTAAAACCTGCGGGAGAGAGAAAACTCTTCCGGAATGAGCTCAAGGGAGTTGCTTATCTTTTTATTAACATATTAAGTAGGCTATCTAATGCATTAATGAGTGTTATGAAAGACTAAGTTTTACTTATATGAAGAAATTAACGTGTAAATCATACTACCTAACATATCATTATGTTCTTCTACATAGAAAACTTTCTAGACTTTACTGTTTAAAATGTTAACCTCATGTGCCAATCATATAGAATAAGCTTCCAACAACTATAAAACAACTCGATTTTACTTGTAACGACTATATCTCTCAATGAGTTTAAAATTTAACAAACGAAAATGTTGTGTGCTTCAACTTTTTTTTTTAAAACTCATATTTGAAAATAATCATTTAGTGAACTATCAAATGCTATTATCTTTATCATTTGAGTGATAGAGTTTCATTGTACTCATCTTGATCTTAGAGAGTCTTATTGATGAATGAAACTCTTCAATTATTCTTTAAATTGTAAGGATGAGGTATTCCTTAGGAATTAAGGATGAGATATATTAGTGAAGGATTCACCACAAAGGTAGGTGAATTAAGTGATAATAAAAAATTTAATCACCTTGAAAAATGCCCAAAATAAAATTAGAGTTATATCTAGAGAAATATTAATCATAAATTAGAGTTTAGAAGTAGCGAATCGAGTTTATACTAGTTATGTTCAATCCATTTGACCTACGCATTAGAACAAGACTTTCACCTAAGATGGTGGGTGAATTGAGTAATAAATAAAAAAATATCGAAATTTAATGCAAGTTTCAATGAAATAAAGTTGAAGAGATGTCACCAAAGATAAGCATATTAGATTTATACTAATTAATTTGGCTCAAACTCCTTGACCTATGTATAGTCTTCAGAGGCCTTCTGATATTTTCACTATTCTCCAAGATTCCCAAGGCTCTTGGTGCCTCAGTACATGCTAGTTGTTTTTCAAGAACAATCACTACCCCTTACACTTTGCAATTTAATACCCACTCAAGATCCCACAATCTTAAGTCTTTCAGATAATAAATGAATCAATAAATATCTCTCACAAAAGTAGATATATGACCATTAAAGTATAAACTCGAATTTAAGAGCTTTAAGACTTTACAATGAATGTAACATAAGTTTTTTTCATAGAAGTTCATTGCTCTGTCTTCAATGCTCTAGATATTTACAGGTAGTGAATTAATCACCCTTATCTTGTTAAACATATCCGTTGGAGTTTTCTCGGTCTTTGATATATAAATTTTAAAGTCTCTGAACATTCGTTATGTCTAAGGAATTAGTCGTTGGAGTGGAGAGAATGTTCGATGTTTGAATGTTCTTCGAATTTAATGCTTATGATACAAATGTTCTTTTTTTTTCCAGTTTTTGAATTAATCCTTGGTTGATCGCCTGAAGAACACTTACGAACTATTATAGTAAACAATTAGAATGATTAGAAGAAAGAAGAACATATTTCATAATCATTCCGGTGATTTAAAAAGTTTCGAAGCATTGGTCTCTTTTATGGGAAAGCATTGCTCGAGTGATCCTCTCTTGGCAATCTTGAAAATATTTCAGAGCACTAGATAGGTTGTTGGAGTGTGTTAGTGATGCATAAAATGAGATCACTAGAGTGATCACTCGAATCATCTTTTTTTCAGATCACTTGGTGTATCACTTGTTAGATATGATTAGTTTTGATGATGTCTTATATAGATGCCATTCTTTAGAGCAAAAAGCTTACATAATATATTTATCTCCTACATTGACTAACTATTATGTTTAATGTAGATTAGTCCAAGTTGAATTATGAAGAATAATCAAGAAGGAGATAAGGTATTAAAGAAAGAAGAACTTGCAGAGGTTGTCAAGGAAGCAAGATGTTATTCCAAGTTAAATGGGAGAGAATCTGCAAAGAAGCAAGAAGTTATCAAAGAATATTTGGGAAAATCAAGAAGAAGAGGAGAGATTGAAGAAGGAAGAACTTGCTGAATGGAATATCATTATTAAAGTTCTTAGATCGATACTAGAAGCCTCCAAGATCATATGGAAGTTGGAATGGCTAGATTAGGAATTAAAGTCAGCAAAAATCAGCTTCAGGATGAGAAAACTCGAGGTTTGAGTGTCTTCAGCATCTCTGGTGTCTCTGGCCTAGCAAACCTCGAGTTTGCAAGTGAAACCTCAAGGTTTCAGCAGTCTTCAGCAACTCTGTTTTACGGTCAGCTCTGGCGAGATCTAGTAATTCGATGATATCTCCCAAACCAAAGATCCGATTGAGGTGAAACCAGTGGCATATGAAAATAGACTCCCAATGCGTCATTTTGATATAAACTTCAAGCCCAAAGGAGTTCATAACAAGGAGCTATGAATTGTGGAAGTTGACAGTGAAATCCACGCCACACAGCAAACCAAGCTTCAATGTTTTGAGTGTATCTCACAAACTACAAATCCGATTGAGCTGAAATTGGTGGAATATGAAAGTAGACTCAAAGGGATTTCCATGAAGACTTGAACGGACCAAAATAGAGTTACGAACAGGGAGATATGGCCTTCGAAAATTGACAGTCAGTTCAAGACGTTTCAAAAACGCTGGTCAAGAACATTCTTCATTCATCGGATCATAACGGACATAATACAATGAGTTTGGAGCTGATTCTTCTTGCATTGGATTCTTACCTCAAGATTGGACATGTAAACTTGAGTTTGAGATTAGCCAAGAGGTTTGGCCTTATAGAGAAAAATGGACTCGAGCAAAACTCCGTTTCTAGAGAAACCTCCAGGTTTCGTCATACGAGACTTCTCATCGCTTTTCGGAAAATGAAAAACTCGAGGTTACTTTGTTCAAACCTCGAGGTTTTGACTTACGTAAAGTCTCCTAAGTTTTGAACTCTTGAAAACCTCCAGTTTTGTAAAAAAAAACCTCCAGGTTTGAGCTAAATGAAGTTTTCTCAAAGTTTTTCAAAATTATGAGAAAACTCGAGGTTTCGGACAAACCTCGAGGTTTGTCCAGCAGAGAAGATTTGTTTTTTTTTCCAAGTTTTCAAAACCTCAAGTTTTATTCTCAAACCTCCAGGTTTCTGTTTTGGCGCAAAAACTCAAAATTTCACATTTAAGTGAAACCTCGAGTTTTGATACAAAACCTCCAGTTTTGGCATCCGGAGAGCAAACGACTTTTCACCGATTTTGAAAACCTCCGTGTTTCGGAAAACCTCCGGGCTTGCTCTTGGCACGATTTTGCAAGGTTTCATATTCAAAGTGAAACCTCGAGTTTTGATACAAAACCTCCGGTTTTGGCATCCAGAGAGCAAACGACTTTTCACTAATTTTGAAAACCTCCGGGTTTGCTCTTGGCGCGATTTTTTCAAAGGTTTCATATTCAAGTGAAACCTTAAGGTTTTTGATAAAACCTCCAGGTTTTTGATAAAACCTTAAGGTTTCCACGCGACTTCAGAATTTCAAATCTGACGAATTTGCAATACCTTCTTGTTTGATTTTAATACTTTCTATGATTAATCTCTAATGTTCCTAGATATGTTTAACCACTTTTTTAGTGAGTTTCAGATGAATTAGAGAGTGTTTATTGAAGGTTTAAAGCAAAAGCAAAAAGCATGTCAGAACATTAAATGCAAAACCCGAAAAGTTGCATACTTTTGGGTAATCCGCCCGCACTCGCTTAACAAAGAATTAAAGAATGTTTCTACATCCAAAGAAGCTGCCACTCCAACGGATTAATTTGCGAGAGTCAACACCTACTTCGAACAACTGGATTAAGTGAAGAGTAGAGAGAGAAAACTCCAAAAGATGACTCCAACAGCTATATTAATTCACCAACGGTCATAATGGAGCTTGCAACGGATCTTTAATGCTCTCTTGGTATAAATAGATTTGCATTCATTTCTTCTCAACAACCAAGACTATAGAAAACGAAAATCATTCAAGTTTCCAACTACTCTTGAGTTTTCTTGTATAAAGTATCTGTTGATACATTAACTTTCAGTGTTTATCATTATCTACTCTTAGAGAGAGTTTATTGATTGTAAATCATTTATTGTAAAGGAATCACAAGTCAGGGGACTTGGTGATCGGGTTCATTGATTGCAACTTGTAAGGGGGGAGTAAGTTCTAGTGAGAGAATTACTCTTGAGTACATAGTGTATAATCAATTGAGATAGTGAAAATCCCAGAGTCTGGGACCGGACGTAGGTCAAGGGATTGGACCGAACCAAGATAAATTCTTGTGTCTTGCTCTTCTACCCTCTACTTAGTTCATCTCTATTTTTAGTGTACAAAAACAGAGTAAGCTGAAAAAGTTTTTAAAATCCCCAATTCACCCCCTCTTGGTGATTTAGCTCCACTTTCATCACTTGAGTGATTAGATAGTGATGAAGAATTATATGGTCACTCGAGTAATCTTGTTTCTATTGATTATTCTGAAAAGCATATATCTTGATCACATCATTGAAGTGTTTTGCTAGTGATGTTATTTTAACACATCACTCGAGTAATTTTATATTTAGAATTTTTTTATTTAATTTTAGAACACTTCCAAGATCACTACGTGTTGTACTAGTTATGCTCTTTGTCTCATCACTCAAGTAATGTCAAGTCATCACTCGAGTGACTTTTTCTTTAAAGTACTTCAGAGCAACATCATTGGAGCAAATCACTTGAGTGGTGTGCTAGTGATGAATTGTCACCCATCACTCGAGTGGTCACCCCTTTGAAAATTTTCAGCACTCATCACTAGATGAATCACTATGGTGATGGATTTAATGCATCACTCGAGTAGTTACTCAAGTGATCTTCTTTTGTGGAACTATTTCTTCAAAAAGATCACCATGATGATTTAACTAGGATTTATCACATCACTCGAGTGATATGTTTTTCAACTTCCAGTGATCACTTGCAGTGATGAAATCTTATCACTTGAGTGATGCAACAGATTTTGCAAAACATAGATCTTTTCTTATTCAAAATACTCTGTTCATCATTCAAATCTTATGCAAAACCTTTTTAATCTTTGTTATCATAAAAGGATCTAGGGTAATAGTGCAAAAATGCACACGTGCTTTACCTTCAGGAGCGCCCAACACCAAATGTTTTTTTGGGTGCAAAATTACTCATGTGGTTACACAATATATGCAAAAGTTACAGTCTCAATTAAAAGGACAAACGTTGACAGTTAAAATGAAGATTTTGACTAACACTGATAACATGGATGGTGATTTGGCAGATCAAGTAGTATCTGAAAAAAAAATACATCATTGAACAGATCAAGTAGTATCTGGGAAAAAAACATTCTCAAAATACAGAGGGCAAAAGATCCGATTAGAGGGTGCTGCAAACTGGCTTTACCTTCGTTCTTCCATTTCACCTCTCTTCTTCCTCACCTGTGACAACTTCCACCTTCATTGTCGCTAGTGAGCTCCTCCTCTTCACCATAGCCACTACCGTCAGAAGCTTTCAAGAGAAAAAAGGGCAAAAAGTTCCGGATCTGGATATCTAGAATAAGAAACTGAAAAGGTAAAATAGAATCCAAACTCCATTTTCCTAGTAGGAGTCACTCTAAGCTCAAAAAAGCAAGAACATAGTCACAATTCTAAGGAAGTCAGATGAACATACATGCAAAAACAAGTAAAATTATCTCTGTTCTTCTCTTATGACAATCAATTTGTCTATTTTTTCCCCTTTTTCCAAAATTTTCTTGGAATGCAAACTGGATTTACCTTAAAGCTCAAAGACAGATAAAAGCGGAATGAAAGTAGCAAGATTAGCTAATTTAAACCTACTCGATACATAAAAACATGAAAAAAAGATGGTTAATTAAATCTTTTAGCTCATCCTATGCATGAACATGTACAAATCTGCAGAACATAGGGAAGCTACAGCTCATGCTAGACACAAAGAAATAATCTCATCTCCCATAAAACCTCAAATTGAAGCTTAAATCAGATGAATAACCATTCCCAAAACATATCCCATTTTCCCTCCTAGAAGTAATCAATCCACATGGTCCCTTTATATTCACCATTACCACACCACATTATGATTTGAAATCTCCCACCAATTTTTGATAGCCATAATCACAAACAAAGAGAGAGAGAGAGAGAGAGAGAGAGAGAGAGAGAGA
Organism: Acacia melanoxylon; assembly: GCA_019022615.1. NCBI lineage: Eukaryota > Viridiplantae > Streptophyta > Magnoliopsida > Fabales > Fabaceae > Acacia > Acacia melanoxylon. The sequence goes on along the minus strand of JAFJYJ010000030.1, from coordinate 3,285,027 downwards.
GAGAGAGACTCACGGTGAGATGGCGATGCTACAGAAATTTAAGCTCTTAGCCATGCAATGCGGCGTAGTTCAGAGCCCCGGCGAATGGGACCAGCCCATTGGTTCAATTTCATTGCTGGAAGACCAACCTCACATTCTTTTCGCCGAAGCACTAGCAGCCGAGCACCTCACTGAAAAGAGTCGACGATTCGCTTAAAGCACGTCTTTGATTTATCGAGCTGCACTTCATCACCATAACTCATTGCCAACACCAACCATCAATTTCTCGTTCCTCCGAGCTCCTCTGCACACCACAAATGTTGGGGACTCTGGACGTGGTTTAGCATTTAAACACCAGCTCCCCCTCATTGCCACGTTTAAAGCACATCTGGATTACACCTGGCACATTGAACACCATGCTAACGGACATCCCCCTCCATTAACGTTTTCTGTGACTTTTACACATATTTTGTAACCACATGGGTACTTTTAGGCCCCAAAAAAACATTTGGTGTTGGGCGCTCTTGAGGGTAAAACACATATGTATTTTGACACGTTTACCCAAGGATCTAAAACTTCGTCCAATCCTAATATACTTTATAAGAATCTCATAATACTTTCCAAGATTGATATGCGCTTTTGATGCGTGAATAAAAAAACGTGTTTCAGTAGTCGTGCTCTCTCTTGGTAGCTGTGCCTTCCGACCGTTGCTCCCACCACCCACCATCTACCACCGTACCCACCTCCGTCGTCCCTTCACCACACATTCCGGTGAGCTTCGTCGGCGAGGAGCTTCAAGATGCTTCGGCCTCTGCCGCTTCGTCTTCACGTCGCCACGAGGAACCGAGAGTTGCCGCCTCCCCCCCCCCACCACCACCTTCACCTCCACCTCATCTTTCCCCCCACCTCCGGCGCCCACCTGTGTTAAGGAAGGAGAGCTCGGAATCCGGCGAGGAGCTCTCTTTCAATTTCTGTGGTTGATGCCGCGCGTGCATCTCCCCCCTCCATCCCCAACTCGGCCGCCCCCCCACCTCCGCCGTCCACTTGTGTGAAGGAAGGAGCGCTCGGAACCCAGCGAGAAGCTCTCTATTAGTTTCTGTGTCGCTCCCGACCGTTGCAGTAGTGTGAGCTCCTTTCCTTATCCACCACCTCCTTCGCCGGTCATCTGGGTGGAGAAGGGAATAGAATCCGTCGCCACTCTCTTCCGGGTCGATCGCTCCCGGGGCCGGTTACCGGAAAACGCAATGTAACGCCGGTGAACGGTAATCGATTGTTTAGATTCTCACATCTGTATCGTCATGGATTCCGGTTTCGGTTGAATTCTTTCTGTTCTGAGATTTTGGACTTGGATCCTTGTTCGATTCTGTGTTGGGAGTTACGTCTTGCTGCTTAGTCTTGCTCTTGCTTCCGCGTTTTGCTGCTTAGTCTTGCTCTTGTTTCTGCCCTGAGATTTTGGTGAAGCCGTGTAGATGGAAAAGCGGGGTGACCGAGGCAAAAGAAAGGGACTCGGTTACAATGCTTTGCATAACGCGAAGGCTAAGGAAATTAGCAACCCCCGCCTTCTTTCCGCATTATCAAAGGAGTCATATTTCCTATAGAAACAAACTTTTGGAGAAGGAAGACAAGATGTGTTCTCAGGAATTGGAGGATCAAATGAAAGAATGGCTTTGTGAGGAGAAAGAGATTTCCCCATCTCTTACTGAGGAGCAGAAGATTCTTATTGAATCCCTACCAAAGCTAAGCATGTCGGATGAAAGGTTGATGGACCTTTGTCGTCCTTGGAAGGATGCCTTAATCCTTACTTTACTAGGGAAGTCGGCAAACTTAGCAATGATGAAAGATAGGATTGCTTGGATTCTTAGATCAAAAAGCTTTGAGCTCATTGATCTACCAAACAACTATTTTGTGTTCAAAACAGTAAATGCAGATCTGCGATTGAGGCTATTGTTTGATGGCCCTTGGGTGATACAAGGGCATTACCTAGCAAAGTGCGAGAGATGGAGCCCAAATTTCAACCCCTACAACAATGAGATTCAAAAAGTGGCAGTTTGGGTTCGTATTCCTACTCTTCCGATGCATGTCTATTCTGAAGAGTGCTTACTTGAAATAGGTAATATGATTGGAAAGGCCCTCAAGGTTGATGTTAATACTTTAGCACAATGTAATAATCAAAATATGTTGGTGGAAAGAGGGAAGTTTGCCAGGGTTAGTGTCGAAGTAAACTTGAATCAAGCTCTAAAATCTAGATTTGTTATTAGATCTATTATTTACATTGTGGAATATGAAGGGCTTGATTTGATTTGTTTTAAGTGTGGTAAATATGGACATTCTCGTGAGAAGTGCCCGCTTATTCAAAACACAGGGAAGGTTTTGCTAGAGAATTCTCAGCCAGAGGTGCACACAAACCCCACTTCAAAAAACCCAAGCTACTGCAATGCTCATCTTAGGCCTCTTGTATGCATACCAGGAATTAACTCGATGAAGAATTTGGGTCATGGATGATAGCAAAGAGATACTCCAGGAAAAAAAATGATAGCAAGGTGGGGAAAATAACCGAGAATATTAAATCAATTGAGAAGGCGGAGAAATATGTTTCAGGTTCAAGGTTTGACGTGTTGCAAGAGGTGGAGGATCCTACCTATCCTAAAGGTGTGGATCGCCTTAAAAAGGCAGAAGTTGCTACGGCTACGTGGAAAAGGAAGGAGGGCCAGCCCCTACCTCCTATTAAGGAAGGAGCCATTATGTCTATAGAGAAAGTAGTGTCATCTGAGGAGAGCGATAATAAAGAGGTCGCGGGGCCACATCGAAAAGGAAAAGTTGAATCTTAACGCGGATGGAAAATGCACTTTGGATATTGGGGAGCCTCATTTAAAGCCTTCGCGAAGGAAGAAAAGAAAGAAAAGGTTATGAAAGCGAAAGAAAAGAAGGTAAGCCTTCCAATGTTCTCGTGGGCCAATCGAAATTTTGAGCCAAACTACTCATGATTACAATCTAAGGCCCAACGGTCTATCCTCTGTGCGCAATAAAAAGAAAGCAGCAAGGGCACATAATGTTATCTTTGGAAACACCAAGTCTATTGAAACATCGAAATCCAGGGAAACAAAGGAACAAGCCTGGGGAAAAAAGAAGATTAATGAAGAGAACAAGGAATTAGTTCCATGCAACCCTGACATCGCAGGTTCTTCTACCAAAAAAGGGATGAATGATGATGTTGATAAAGGGAAAGAAGACTCGGGAGAAGTGCCGTCATCCCTACCTCCTACCGAGTTGATCGAACAGTTGCGCTTGATGCAGATTTTGTGGAGGGGCAAGAATCCTACGTCGCGAAACCCGGTTCGAGCTTGGACGGGACCTAGACGTCGGGCGGTGCCGTAAGTTTTTAATTCCCTCTATTTTATATATCTATTTAATGATTGTAGCCTCATGGAATTGTAGGGGAGCCGGTAAATCGGACCTTCCCAATAGATGTTAAAGATATTGTCAAAAAATATAACATTGATATCCTTTGCCTTCTCGGAGCCTCGCATTAGCGGAGCTAGAGCGATAATGTTTGTTGTAAGCTTGGTTTTAGTCATTGGATACGTGTGGAATATAGTGGGTTTGCTTTGGGGGTATTTGGATCTTGTGGGACAAGGAAAATTTTGATATTACCTATTTATCCTCTACCACCCAAAATGCTCCACCGTCAAGTCTACAATCGGAGTTAGTAATCTTTCAAGCCTTATCACTTTGGTTTATGGTGAAACTAACTCTATTGGCAGACACGTGCTTTGGGACTCCCTCCGTCTTTTAGCCAACTGCTCTACCCTTCCTTGGTTAGTCCTTGGCGACTTTAATACTTCTCTTTCCCCATCTTACAAATTGGGAGGGGCTAACCCCTCATGGTCCTCAATGCAACATTTCAGAGATTGTATCGATAATCTTTGGACTTATCGAAGCTAGGTTTCAAGGGGAAAAGTTTACTTGGGAAAAAGAGGGCCTTAAGGAAAGATTGGATTGGGTTTTCACCAACTTCTCTTGGCTTTCCCGTTTTCCAAATTCAATCGTCCGTCATGAGCTAAAATTTAAATCGATCATAGGGTTGTGGTGGTGAATACTATTCCTTCTCTCCGTCGAAATCGTTTTCAGAAATCCTTCTCTTATCAGATTGCCTGGTCCCTGGAGAACGATTTCAAAGATATCACCGATGAAGCCTGGCGGGATAAAAATTGGCTAGACGGTCTTCACAACTTTAGAGAATCAGCTATGGAGTGGAATGAGAACCGTGTGGGCAACTTCACTAGCAAGAAAAAACAGTTGATGAGGCGCTTAGAGGGCATTGACAGAAGCTGGAAAATGAATCTTCAAACTGGTTTATTTCACCTAGAAAGAAAGCTATGGGATGACTATTATAAGGTAGTAACTCAAGAAGAAATTGTTTGGTTCCAAAAATGCAGAAGTAAATGGCTTCGGGAGGTGACGAAATACAAGGTTTTTTCATGCCTCAACCATGGTTAAAAGGAAGAAACAGAAATTGGAGCTATAAAAAACATTGAAGGAGAATGGATTGAAGATCACGACACTTTGAAATTGATGACCCATGATTTCTTTAAAGAGCTATATACCAAGGATGTAACCGTGAAGGATCCTGAGGGGTGGTTTTCTAACTTCCCTTCCATTGATGAGAACATGATTCGCCTTCTATCAAGAAATGCATGCAAAGTCGAGATAAAAAATGCAGCCTTTTCCATAGGAGCTTTTAAAGCTCCAGGCCCCGATGGCCTCCAAGCTCACTTTTTCCAAACTCAGTGGGCTGTTATAGGCGATAAAATATGTGATTTCATTGATGATTGCTTCAACAATCCCTCTAAACTGTCCAGCATAAACCATTCCAAAGTTGTTCTAATCCCCAAGGTGGATAATCCGGCTACGTTGAAGGAATTTCGTCCTAGATCCCTTTGCAATGTGAGCTTCAAAATCATTACTAAGCTCCTAGCTAATAGGTTAAAGGGGATCATGCCCCATCTTATTAGTCAAGAGCAGTGTAGTTTCATTGCTAATAGATCCAGCTGTGATAATATCCTTGTTGCTCAAGAAATTATCCATTCCATGAGAATGAGCGGGAGGAAGAAAGGTTTTGTGGCAATCAAAATTGATATGGAGAAAGCTTTTGACAGGTTAGATTGGGGGTTTATCAGAAATACACTAAAATGTATTAACTTGGAAAACAATCTCATTGATCTCATCATGGCCTGCATTTCTACTACTTCTATGTCTATTCTCTGGAATGGGGATGAAACCCCGAGCTTTAACCCTTCTAGAGGAGTCGGACAAGGGATCCCCTGAGCCCATATCTATTTGTACTTTGCATGGAGCGCCTGGGACACTTAATTAAAGCTGAATGCGATGGGCATCGGTGGAAACCCTTTCTTTTCAAGCGAGGTAGCCCACACATCTCACACCTGTTCTTTGCCAATGACCTCATTCTCTTCACTTGAAGCTTCTAGTAATCAAATGATTGAAGTCCGGAAAGTTATACAAAGCTTCGCGAAGTCTCGGGACATAGAATCAACCTCGACAAATCACGAATGTTCTGCTCTAAAAAAGTTAACTTCAACAGGGCTCTTGAAAAATGAGCCGCTCCTTGGAATTGGGATTATCGCGACCTTGGTAAATATTTGGGTGTTCCAATCATTCATAAAAGAGCTTCTCATGCCACTTATAACCTTATTGTGGAAAGAGCCGGAAGAAGTTGTCCTCGTGGAAGAGCAAATTTTTGACTATGGCGGGACGTTCGGTCCTTATCAAGTCTGTGTTGTCTTCCCTACCTAGCCACTGCATGCAATCATCTCTCCTTCCGATTTGTACTATTAGAGAAATTGAGCGAATCTCTAGGAATTTCCTTTGGTCTCAGGAAGAAGACGTGAGAAAAATGCATCTTATTGCACTGGGAAAAAATCACACAAGCTAAGAATCAAGGGGATCGGGTTTCAAAAATCTTCGCCGATTTAACAAAGCTTTTATTATGAAACTATGTTGGAGTCTTTTAACCAAGAAGGATGCCCTTTGGGTTCAATGTTTGTGGTCCAAATATAATTGCGGTAACTCCGCATTTGCCTAATATCTCTAGAAAGAGAAACTCTTCCTCCGCTTGGAGAGCGATTGTCGAAGTTTGGGACTGTTTTCTCACCGGTGTGGGTAAAAAGGTCAATAACGGGCGGGTACCAAGTTTTGGATTGACCTTTGGCTCCCTCTTGATCAACCCATCATCTCCTTTATTCGCATCCTTTATCATCAACGCCGAGGAGATCGTCAGAGATCACCTCCCGTCTAATGGACAGTGGGACTATCAAAGATGGTTTGGAGTTCTACCTCCAGATATTATTAACTTCATTTTACATTCGAATCCACCCTCCAACAATTCCCCGGATAGCTTTACCTGGAGAGCAGCAAAGGATGGTGGTTTCTCTGTAAAATCTGCCTACCAATTCCTCTATGACACCGATGAAACAAGCACTAATAACTTCTGGGTACAAGTTTGGAAATGGCAAATTCCAGAAAAAGTTAAATTTTTTATGTGGCAAGTTGGTCATGAGAGACTTGTCACCAACTCTCTTCGGCAAGGAGGGGCCTTACCAACGATAATGGTTGTCCTTTTCAATGCAACAATGAGGAAAGTGTGATTCACATCATTCGAGATTGTGAGCGTGCTATAAGTTTATGGAAACTTATTTTAAAACCTAACTATTTCTCTCGGTTTTCTCGGCGCTTGTTTGGCTTAACTGGAATACCAAACACAATCCCGGCAAAGGGATATTTCAAAACTTCTCATGGACGAGAATCTTTAGCCTGGGGTGTTGGATTCTTTGGACAACCGAGATGCAAATTCCAATTTCGGGAGTGAACACGAAACAAGGGAGATGTTACATCGGTGCAGCTATCTACTCATGGAAAATGGAGCGAATCAAAAGCTAAAACATCGATTTTCCAACTGGACAAGACAGAGGAGAGATCATGGACACCCCTCCTCGCGAACACGGTTCACATTGATGTGGACGGATCGATGCTTCATCAACACAAAGCTGCGTGTGGGGAGTACTAAGAAATTCTCAAGGGGAATGGTTGATGGGTTTCTACAAACCCCTTGGCTTACTTTTCGTCATTGAATCTGAAATTTATGCTATCATGATAGGGTTACAGATTGGTGTTCAAATGGGATTTCAAAGTATAGTCATGTACTCCGACTCTCTTGATGCCGTCAACATCCTTATGAGAGATTGACCTACTGATCATCCTCTTAAAGACATTATTGGAGAGACTAGAGACCTTTTGTTCCAAGATTGGGACGTGGAGCTTCATCATACACCAAGAGAAATCATCTCTTGTGTTGATTATATGGTCAAGAAGGGCCATAGTGTTGCCATTGGTTCGATGTGGTCATGATTCCAACAATCCCGAGAGGTTGCTTTTGAATATGGTTTTGAAGGATCAAAGTGATCCTGTCATTACTAGTATTTTTCTTCTTCTTGTATTAGACAGTGCTAGAGTCTTATAATCTAGCTCTTATTTCTCATTTCAAGCTTCATTGTCTATATTATCCAAAAAATGAAAGTGAATAAAATTCGCACTTGGGTTGAATAAACGCTCAACACTCAAGTTCCAAGACATATGATCATGGTTTTGTAGGAGTTTGAGTTGGAAATAAATTTGATAGAATAGCTGTGTAGTTGGTGATTTGATTCTTCCCAGCCTCCGACTTGAATGTATATGTAGTTGGTGATTTGTTTTCACACTAAATGCTTTTGGGGAAAAAAAAAAAATCTAAGAAAATAAGCCATTGCCATGAATTCATTGGTGTTTTTCCTGAAAAAATCTTATATGAAATTGGACATAAATTTAAGTAAATAGAAACGAAATAGGATAAAACACATATTGAATTTGTTTTTGACTGAAACACATCTTGGACTTATCCCTTGACTCTTTACATTTTCAGTACGTATATCATTATAATATTCTGTTTTGTATTAAAATCTAAATTTGAGTATGATAAAATTCATTTTTTATCTTATATTTAAGACTTTTTTTCTGTGAATTGATTTCAAGCTTCAATATTTACCTTGTTTGTTAAAATTGGTTGAGCATTCTTGTAAACAAACTTTCGTTCTTGAATTTGGTCAAACACACATTTCCCCTCTCTTTGTTGTAAAAAGTTTTTATAGATATTAACAAATAACGATTTTTCATATACACCTAATTTACCCCTCTTGAATTTGATGACATTTCTAACCATATCTACCAAATTTTGTTGAGATATTTGGAAGTGTGAAAATTAATTAATTCCATTATTATTTTAAAAACTAAAACGGGAAATAATAATAATAATACAAGATCTGCTTTTAATTCAAGAACTGATTCATTGAATTCACTTGAAGATAAATGCTTTTACTGCATCTGCACGGAACATATTGGACTGCAAATAACGCTAGAACAGAAGAAAACGAAAAGGGAAAGAAGAAGAAGAAGAAGAAAGTCAGATTTATTTGAAACATAAAAATCACAAAAACTATCCTTAAAAATATCAACAAAATTCTACAACAAGAAGAGGATGTAACCCACTAAATCTAGTCCCTCAACAAAAAGCCTATAATTTTGAAACTTCCCCCACTTCTCTCTGTCTTGAACAAAATAGGACAAAAGAGAAAAAGGGGAAAACGAACGAGAGGCATAATTACAGAATATTCAGAGATGACCCACACAAACAAATCAGTAAGAGTAAGCCAATCGTTGAGCCATACGATCCCTTAAAATCCCATTATACAGAGCCACTCTGTTCGCAGGCATTACACTGTTCTCTTCAATTCCGCCATGACTGAACTCCTTCGAACCTTCGTTTCTGATTTCGACTCTCTGTAATTTCTTCTCACTTCTCCTTTTTGTTCTTCTGTTTTTGTTCTTGATGACACGACCACGTCCTCGGCGAAGTGAACCCTCTTATTCTTTTTCTTCTTCTTCTTTTTCTCATCTGCCCCAGAAACAGCATTAAAGATCAAAGATTTAAGCATGGTGAATCAATGTGTTTGAATGGGAAAAAACAGGGGAATATGAGGGTTAATTACCTGAGGTGGATGATGATATGCAAGATCGTAGAATTGGAGGGGAAGAGTCGTGGTGGACTGGGAATTGGAGAGATTTCTGGAGACGCAAAGCGAGGAGAAGGACGGTGCCGGAAACGGCGGCAGTGGCAGCGGCGAAGACAACACCTTGTGAGCTCATCGTTGAAGATTTTGGTCAGACGGATGGAAGACGAAGCGAAGGAAGAAAGAAAAAATGGCAAATGAATGTGGTGATGGTTTGGGAATTATATTAACGCAGTGGTGATGTAAGAAAGGGAAAGATTCATGAATATAATAAATGAATCAAATAGGAATATTTTTAAACTAATAATATTATATCTGGAAAAAAAAAAAAAATAAGACTATAAATTAATATAAATGATTTTTTTTTCTCGAAATAAATGATTTTATATAAGTATTAAGAAAAAATCAAATGTTTAAAGGATTTGATAACTTTTATTATGGAAAATTGACAAAAAGATACCATTTAAACTTTAAAATCACAAATCAGCATTTTTGGGTATTAGAGTAGAGCATTTGACAACTCATTTTAGTAGGAAATCATTTAAAAAAAAATGAAATTTAAATAGTATTTTTTTAAAAACCTTATTCTCATTTTTTTACATCACTGTGCAAGTTTTATACTCATGGCATAGGTATTGGTTTTCTGATTTAAGTCCTTACCTCCCATAAACTTTTGAGAAAATCATACCAAAGTCCTAATTAAGAATAATATCAAAAAAGTCTCATAGATTATTAATAACAAGTAAATGAGTAATCATTGACAAATGAATAAGTTATCATTGACAAATTAAGAGATTTTTATGATTTTTTTTTTTAAGGTGCAAAATTACCTTGAAAGTGTCGGTTAAAGAACAATGTTACTTCCTGGAAGATTTTTTAGATTCAATATTACTTTGGAAGTGTTGAAATAGAGCAATGTTGTTATTTTTTAATAAAAAGTTAAAAAGTTATTTGTTAACGCTCAATTTTTAACTTTCAACGTTAGTTTTATAATAATATGGGCAACATTGGTACATTTTTAAAACTTTCGGATGACATTGATTCTTGCAAAAATCTTTCAGAAGCAACGTTATTCCTTAACGAAAACTAGACAAATTTACACTATAAATCTTTACATATGAATATAATATTAGTATTCTGGTAATGGGATGTACATGGGAGATAAAATAAAAGATGATGGGATGTGATGTAACCGTTGAATCTAGATACTTAATATAATTTTCTGAAATTAAAATATATGGAAATTTTAAATTAAAAAATTAATTTAATAGTTTTAATAAAGGAAAAGTATTTTTCCAAATCACGGAGATAAGTTTATCTTCAAATGACATCTAAAACTACGGTTTGAATTAATGAAGGGTATGTTAGTAATTTTAGGTGAATTGATGAAGGGTGTTTTGATAAAATTTATATGATAAAAAAGCAAATAAAATTACTTTAAACACCCTTCATTAATCCAAAACGATGTAATTTTGGGGGTCCTTCATCAAGATAACTTATTTCCGAGAATCTTGTAGAAATCCTTTACCCTATTAATAATTATAAAAGTTAGCTTGTTCGCAACTTAGTTACAAAATAAATAATTTAGTTTTTCCTTAATTCAATTTTATTTCGTAAAAAAAATAAAATAAATGGGACCCTGGTTCTATTTTTTTTTTTTGCTCGAATCCCCGGTTCTATATCATTACAAAGGTTGATGATGAAAGTTTAGGAAATATAAAACAATAAGAACACAAAAAAGTTAAAAACTCTAAATTCTTAATTAGTACCGTTTTTTTAAAAAAATCTTTTAACTATAGAACTGTGTTGACATAAAAAAAAATATTTATAGGATGTGGGCCAATATAAAAACGACTGTTTCTAGAATCGTAAAGTTAAGAATATACGAGATAGGATGTTTTTTTTTTATTATTATTTATAATTATCCTCGTGGTGGCTTTTAATATTTTTATACTGTAATTGCTCACCTAATCTGCATATCACAATAAAACATTTAAAATTTCAACATTCCTGACAACGAAACTGACTGGAAGGTGATGGTAAGGAAAATTAACAATAAAGAGAATGGTGCGTCACTCACATATCATCACCCAAAACAGCTTTTTTTTTTTTTTTTTTTTTTTTTCTTCTCAAATCACCCAAAACAACTTCAAACCATAAAATGTTAGGATAGTGATTCAAATTCAAGGCACGAGTTATAATTAAAATGATATATTTAATTAAAATAAATAAAAATATTCATATATAACTCTGATAAAAAAATATTTAAATTTAAAAGACATCAAATATTTATAAGTAAAAAGAATATTAATGTGTAAAGCACTCACAATCCAATAGTACAAAACCACTAAAGTATAGATATAATAGACTGTTAGTATTTTTTAAAAAACTCAAAAATTACCTTTTTAGATTAATAGGGGTGTTTATTATATAAAAAATCCTAAAAAAAATACGACTTGGATTTTAAAATCCTAAATAGATGATTTTTCACTAAAATAAATTGTCAATTGTATTGTTGTTGTTAAAATTTAAGTGTTATTTTTCCTTTATTACATTGAAGAGATGATTATTGATCACAAGGACAAACTTCTCAACAGCTTTCTTCCTAGTGAAGAGAAAGAAAAAGAAGTAGCCCTTGAATATGATGTTTTTTCCCTTACAAAAGTAAATTCCTTCTCATCCTAATTATTATTAGCTCCTAATGATATTATTATGACTACCACTCTTATTTATATTTTTTTTCTTGGAAAAAGTGCACAATTTTCTCCTTTAATTTGATATAATTTTCATTTTAGTCCCTTAATTTTATAAAGTGGCTTTTTAATCCTTTAATTTAAACATCATTTGTTTTATTAACCATAAATGCCAACATTAAAATTTAAATATTGACAAAAAATTTATAATAACTAACTTACTGAGTTTAATTTCTTAAATTAAGGCTAGCAAAAAAAAAATCTTCAAATAACAACGATTAACACTAAAAATTATTATTTCACGTCGGTAGTGTTAGAGTTAAAGGACTGAACAAACACTCTATATATAAAATGAAGGGATCGAATTTTTGGCCTGAAATGAAGGCACTAAATTGAAACCTTAGACAAAGTTAAAGGACTAAACATACATTTTTGTACTTTTTTATCTTGTGAATATATATACTACTTTGATCCTTATTATAAATCAACTTGTAGAAGAAATTTTTTGCCCTAAATATAAGTTCACTTAGAAGTTATTAGTAATTATTTTCAATTTTACCCTTATTTAATTGTATTTGAAAAGTAAAAAAGAGGAGAGAAATGTGAAAATGACTTGTAAATTAATGTTGAAAAGGATGAAAATATTTTTAATATGAGTAAAGTTAAATAATTTTATCAGTTTAATGCATATTTAATGATTTAATAGGGAATTAATTTAAAATTTTGATATTTTTTTGACCTGATTGAGGGGTATGATGATTTTTTTTTAATTAAAGAATAAATTTTAAAATTAGTTTAACTGAACATTTATGTGCTAATATTATGTAGCGCGTGGGGTGCCCGTTCTAGTAGCGTTAAAACATGCTTTGACCAGTTTATGCAATAATTGAGTATTGGACTGCGAGAAAAGCCGTGGATCCATAGTTGGTCCACGTTCTTGGGAAGCTTTGACTTATTATTTAAAAGACCTTATTTTCTTTTCTTTTCCAAGTCAAAACTTTGACAGCTAAAATTGAACTTAATTTTTCTCATACACACTCACCTACTTTTTATGTTTGGCAAATTGCCAGCGTTTGGCCAGAAAACGAGTTGATATCATTAATAAAAAATCTATAATTGTTCTAACTACAACGCAACCCCAGCAATATTATATTAGATATAAATATATAATACTCCCTCTAGTCCCTTTTATAAAAGGTCATCCAGAAAGTATTTTTTATTTATTTATTTTTGTCTCTTTTATAAGATGATGTTTTAGTTCTAATTCAATGAGTATAAATTTTTTTAATATATGTGTCCATATTTATCAATGATGATGAGAGAATATAAATTAATATAATGTTAGAATTTAGAGTTGTTAATGAGCTAGGATAATATTGATAATCACTTGAATTTTATGACAAATTTTATGCTTTCAATTATTCTTATCGGTGCATATGAAATAGTTATAAGTATCTTATAATAAGGACCGGAATGAGTGTATCATGCATGTTACAAATGTGTATATATATGATACACTGGATTTAAATTTGAATCTATAAACGGAGCAAAAGGGGTCATCTAATTAATGTAGATTCATTTGTTGATCAAATGTGCCCCCCAAAAAAAAAACAGAACAGGTTAAAGAGATTGTAATTAATATCTCTTGAAACTAATGTTTTTGATCAAACTCTTGAAACTAACTAAACGCATTGAAACAAGAACATATATATGCGACACAATCCAGATAAATACTCAAAACTCGAGCAAAATCTCAATAAAAGAAAACAAATAGCTCAAAAGGAAATAACCAAATACAGAATCCTACTAGGAGATATCCAAACATCATACAGGGGGTGAGAATGAGATATGAAATCCAGATTTATAAATGTAGTTCTTGCCTAAACAAGCATACTAATTAATATATAAAGAGTATAGAATAAAAGTGTGTACTTTTATTTACATATCGCTAAGGAAAATATGGTGCATCACTACTACGAAAAATGCTTTTTATGATGTTTATTATCTATCATATATCACAGTTTGGAATCTTTATGTATTCTAGACCTATTATAACGATTCTAATATAACACCCATTATGTATTGAGGACTGTTGAGGCTATAATATGTACATTGCTATAATAATAATAATAATAACAACAACAACAATAACTAACGGGCACATGTGAACAACCGTCTTTATATATGATAATATTTGCATAATACATAATGGACTCATTTTTACAATCATTATTTATTGATTAACATAACGATTTTTATGTAAGACCTGTGACTTTTAATAAAAATAAATTAAATAACAATCTCACGTAGACAACCGTTATATATTTAGTACATAAATAATGGTTTATAAATAAGAACCGTAAACTTTTATACTACATGATATATGAATGTGAGACTCTTCAAGTGAGAGTTTCTAAGCTAGTTAGACTTGTTTGTATTCCCACATGAGTGGCTATGCAATTTGGGATATGAATCAAGATATTCTAGGCTTTGTAGAAAGAAATCCATAGAAACTATTGATGTATATATGTGATAATGCAATTGTTGACCTATAATTGTATCTCTACATAGGAATTAACCCTAGAAAGCAAAGGCTGAGGGAGAAAACGTATGAATATTTGTATTGGAAAGGAGGTATGGGGTATGCAAGCCCTTGAGCAAATTAAGGGGTATGCAGACCCTTGAGTTGCTCTAGGGTTTGCATCATGGTTATTGAAATTGGACTGGATTGGCTGGTTCGATCACGAAATCAGTGAACCAGTCACCTAACCAGTTCATTCAGCCAGTTTGACCGGTTTAATGTTTATTCAAAATTCTATGACTTTCAAAATTCATATCTAATTATACATATTTTCAAAAATACATATTAAGACTCTATGGAAATCTTGATATGTCTATTTTCTAATGCAAAATGAATCATTTAAAAATATTATCATTTGATTCTTGATAGTTATCAAATTCCAAAATATATTATCGTTTAAGTTCACTTTCTCATTGGTATGACCTTGGGTTAGTTCCAGTTTAACTCCAATCTGACCCTTGACCTACTACCTAAACTGATTCAATGGTCGGGCCGAGTTTAATAATTTTCATTTGCATCAATGCTTTGAAAGATGGACCAAACGTCAAGCCAAAAATGCTAGTGAGTCACAAGTCTTCAGGTGGGACCAATTTAACCGTCGATCATACCGTTTATATAAATTTAAATAAAAGAAATATTATATATACATTTGCTAAAAAAAAATATCATACCTCCTAATAATATAGATATAAAGTGATAAATATAAAATATTTTTCTAACACCTAAAAATGCTTGATGTATATAATTAAAATTGAACTCATTTTTGCATTTGGATTGAGATAGAGTAGGGACCAAGTAGCTCAAAAACTCTCAAGTTAAATAGTCTAGGAGTTATCACAATGTTGAATTTAAGAGCTTTTAATTTAGTGACACATGTTCAATACAAAAACATTAGAGGAATCTTGTATTGGAACAATAATGAGTTTTCCAAAAAAACATAACTTCACAAAAATAATTTAATATGTTACCTTGAATACTTTATTGCATCGTGACTCCACAAATACTTCAAGTATTAACTTACTCATGTATGCTTCTTAGTACAACTGAAATAGTTTATTCATCACATCCCTATTGATCTTTTCAAAGTAAGTTCCAGAGATATGTATACTTCCAAAAAATGAGAGGTATTTGCTTTGTAATACCCAAAATTTTCATTTATCATAAATATTATATTTTGATAAATACCTATTAAAAATAGGAGAGTATGTTGTTTCTAATTTGTGTAATTAATTTATTTATTATTGGGCAATTATTCTTTGAAATTTAATAATTCAAAGCTAAATTTCCTAATTTTCATTTAGGGAGCATAAAATACCTTATAATTTCCATATTACAACATAGTTCATATTTAATCACAAAGAGCCATAAAATGTTATGAAAATACTTAAACTAATTAAAGGAAATTAACAACAATTAATGGACAATCAAATTTACACCAATTAAAATAATTGGATTAATGTCCATAATTAATCTAGTGGCAATTTAAAAATCATCAACCCCTATGGTCAAAGATGGGGGCGGTTTTGCACATGGGAAAGAGAGAGAAAATTGTTAAAATATCAAGATATTATTAAGATAAGAGCACATGCAATTTTAAATAAAAATCTTCAATAGTAAAGTGAGATTTTTCTACATAAATGGAAGGCCAAGATTGGATTTAATAAAGTTAAATCTAAGGGTCCTAATTAAGTACATGATTAAACTTAATCCATGTGAATTGGGATGAGCCAATGGGAGAATAAGGGAGAATATTTTGTGATTAATGTATTTTTAAAAGCTAAGAGCACATGAGATTTAAAATAAAAATCTCCAATAGTGATAGGATATTTCTACATAGATAAAGGATCAAGATTAAGTTTCATAAAGTTAAATCTAATGGCCTTAATTAATTACATAAATAAATTTAATCCTTGTGAAAATTAATTAACCAATGGGAGGATAAAGTTGTGGATTGTAAGAGAAAAATGGAACACAAAATCAAGAGCAAATAAATGGGGAGGGGGACGGTTCTTGCTTGTGGAAGAAGAAGAGGAAATTGTTTAATATTATTTAATCAAACACATGGGATAAAGAAGCACATGGAGAGGGGACAAATTGGAAGAGGATATGGTACTTGAAGATAAGGTGGAAGAGGATAAAATTTTGAAAAGAAAGGAGGTAAGAGAAGGGGGGAGGGGGTGTGTGGCTTGTGGGAAAATCTGATGGGATTTGTTTTACATTATATAAACAATGTTATTGGCTATTAAAAAAACATATTTAATATTTAAAATGAAAGGATGTCGGCAAGCATATAATGATCAATTCATTTTGTTAAATTGAAATGTACAATAATGGCTGAGTTAAATGGCATGTCGGCATGCATTTCAAAGGAAGAGATTTAGTTTCAAAAAGTGCTAATTGATCCAAGGGTTAGGGTGAGATTTGGTCACAATTAAATTCCATTTGTGTCCTAGATCTTCACCTATAAATAGGAGGCTTGGGATCACTTCATTTTCACACCAAACACAAGCAATAGCATCTGAATATAGAGAGTAGAGAGTGAGTAAGGAAGGTTTGGAAGAGTAAAAGCAAGAGCAAGGTAAGTTCTTCAAGTTCTAGCTTTTAAATTCATAGTTAGTTTATGCTTTGATCTTAAATTTCTAAGAGCAATTTTATTTTCATGTTTTTATGGTTAAAAATGGCTTTATTTCAAAAATTTGATGGAGGATATGTTGGATCAAAATTTTTGGATGTTGAAGATCAAAGTAGCGAAGTTCTGGAGAAAATTGTTCGGTTAGAAATTTCTGGAGTCAGTTTCATAAAGGCCATGATCTTATATTGAAGATGAAGTTATTAAACTCTGGGATTTTTCATGGTTAAAGTAGACATATAGGGATTTCCAAATATACCTAGAGTGTGTCATTTTGAGTTTTGTGCTAGGAGATAAAAATTCTCAAAGTTAGACTACGTTTTCTGGGAAAAGTCTGGACAAAGCTTTGAAAACGTTAAACTGGGAATTACTCGCTGAATCTGGGTAAAAAAAAATATTTTTCCCTAAAAATAGACATCCTAAGGATTCCGTAGAATTTTACAGAGCATCGTTTCGATTTTTGTGGAATTAACTATGATTTTTCAAAGTTGGTGAAAAATCTGTCCAGAAATACTGAATCAGCGTTTTTCTTGAAAATGAAGGGGTACAATTGGAATAACAGATCCACCAGGGGTAAAAAGGTCAATAGTGACTAAAATATCTCTTAAGATATTATTTATGAGGAAATAATGCGGTAATACTAATATAGGATATCCGAGAAATATCGGGAGACGTATCGAACCGACAGACGTACCGCAATCCGCACGGAATAAGGTACGGACGCGTACTGTAACTCTAACTCTGATGCTTCTTGTATGCTTATATGTGATAGGATTTCATAGAGTGATGATCAAGACTAGGTCTTGGATCATGCACTGTGACTAAGTTTATGGGGCTTAGATCACCTGTTTATACATTCAGTTTGATACGGGTTATAGTCTTGATAATGTCGTGAGATTGTTTTCCTAGCGCTGAGGACACGAATAGCTATCGTGGCACTGGTTAGTGAAAACATGGATAAATTTACATGTGTTGTGTGCTATGTACTGTTGATATGTTAACCTTACATCTGCTATGTGCTTATGTGTTGGTTGTTGCTGTAATGTCATGAATATTTGTCATACATATATTGTTTTACTTGAGCATGAGGTTAACCGTTACCTGAGGTTCGATGGGCATTGGACCTCAGCTCTTACCATAGCCTCAGGGTCTGGAGGACCGAGGGCCGAAGACAGGGGTAAACAACACGCGTGAAGGCCTGGCTGAAGATTTTTATTTTGTAGAGAACGTTATTTTGGGATAGGTACTATTGTAATATTTGGATAAATGTACCGCTAATGTATACAACCGGATATGCCACAGTTAATGTTTTATCAGTTACTCACTTGCTCCGATGCTCTACTATGATAAAAATATATTATTCCGCTTTTCGAAAATGGGGTGTTACACTTTTGGTATCAGAGCATTCATTCTGACACGGATTTAACAAAGTTATTCCAAACAGTTTGGTGCCGAAGGCAGGGCTAGTCTATGTGGATCAGTCAATAAGTCGCCGTGAACTCGGTGAGACTCCCATGATAGACACCTACCTGACCAATTTGTTTGATTAACTGAGTTAGGTTCTAAGCCTTCAACTTAGAGTATGTTTTGAAAATGAGTACGGATAAAACCCTGGTGGTACCATGCGGTAAAGGTGGACGGAGATGTACCCTCCCACATAAACTACTATGGACGAATAAGACATACTGCATGAAGTACTGTCAAGAAGAAAGTAATACTGATATACAACCCTAGACCAGTGTACCACTTTGAGTCGGTACATCACCCTAACCCATAAAAACCCCCTGTACCCATTCATGACCATGAACCCTCGAGCGTATACCATCCTGAGCTAGTATACAACCCTGAACTTGTACACGACCTTGATCCAGTGTACTATCCTAAACCAATTGCTAGTATACCTTCTGAGCCGGAGAGGCCTATAGGATCGGATCATTCATCCGTTGACGACAATCGTGAATATTTCCAGCTACTAAGCTATCGGGGTGACTCTAAGAGTGAACTTTTCTACGAACCAAATTCCCTGCGACATGCTGATAGGCACTCTACGAACAGATTACTTAATGGCGGAGCAGCGCAGTGGGACTATGAAGGGGACGTACTTTCAGTACCTGGAGCGAGTCAAAGCGACCTACGAACGGAGGAAATACAAAGGATTCCCTACTCGCTAGACGATTGGGTGATATCAACGCTATACCTTTTTCCCCGAGACCGCTTCTGGATAGAAAATACGAATGAGCTTTTAGAAGGAGAACGTATAGCCGATTTTCACTTCTTTCTAAATCATCTCCAAGGGCTAGTTTTAGACATCATGTAAGCAAGAAATTGTTAAAATACGACAATATGGGATGTAAGATATAACCACTGGTCATAAACCAGCTGGATGATGTAGCATATGTTGGCATTATATCTTATGTGATATATATGTTTGCAATATGTGCTAATCTCTACTACTCTCTAATACTTATATCTGTTGTTTCTAAATAAATAAGAAGGTTAAGAAATGACAAATTTACGTGGATAAATGTACCGCTAATGTATACAACTGGATACGCCACAGTTAATGTTTTATCAGTTACTCACTTGCTCCGATGCTCTACTCTGATAAAAATATATTATTCCGCTTTTTCGAAAATGGGGTGTTACATGCTTAGTGATCCATATCTCTTGTAGATGACAACTTCTTGTACCAAGAGATGAACCTTCAATTAGAGCAATAATGAGTTTTCTAAGGAAAAGGAACTTTGTAAAAGCAATTTAATGTCACATTGGATGTTTTATCACGTCGTAACTTCACAAAGGTTGCCTAATTGGCTAGGTTGAACACCGTAAGAAACAGGAGAGGAACCTTCAAAGTGAATGCATGAATGATAGTATGAAATGGATGAGATAAATCATAACTATACCTAGCTAGGGCTCACCAACGAAAACGTGAGTTAGGGCAAGCGAATACAACTCACACGATAGTCACTAAGACAAGGGTCGAGTATATTGACTAGCACGGTTGTCGATCAGAAGTCAAACAAAGGCTTTTTATGGTGGGTTTTGAGTAAAACTGACTCTTGATGGCCGAAAAACACAATAGGAGTCGTAGGGTTATGATGTTAGTGGGTTTTATTCGAACACAGTAAGTGTCAATTGTATTCTGTTTTCAGACGTTTAAATAGAAGATAAATGGTAGGGCTTTTTGGGTTATCATGTCTAAGATTTTACATCATGATTCATTCGTAAGAACTAATATTTAATTGCTTACATTTATCATGATTCTTTGTTAATAACTGTGAGTCATGTTATATTTTTTCTTTAAATTTCTTTTGGGCTAATAGTGTTGATATAATTACATTTTTATATTTTATAAAAAAAAATCACCCTTTGATAGATGGTTTGAGGTTTACTGCGAATTTTAGAACTTTTGTTTCCTTCCATTTGAATGAATGAAAATTTTCAAAAATAGCAGCATACATCACATCATCATACTCGACAAATAAGATTGGTCAATGCGTTTAGCATGAGACATCATTGCCTATACTTGAGGGAGTAGAGGATGTAGAGGCGAAGGTGGAGTACAGGATGGAGTTTCATTTTGAGAGAGCAGAGGAGGACGATGAAGAAATAATATGAAAAACATAAGAAAATGAGGAGTTTAAATAGATTGGAAGTGATGGGTTCTAACCATCATTGCACATGTTGGAAGTTGAAGAGAAGCAGTCGCAGATGGTAGTAGGTAATAAATGGGTGCTTGGTTTTTTTGCCTGATCATCAGAGAACGAAGAAGTATATACAGAGCATTATCATCAACATGGGAAAGGGGAAAGGTTTCAAATCATCATGGCGTTTGTTGTTTCATGACGGTTTTTGTGCAACAACTGTCATTATTGTGAGACAAAATATGACGGTTACTAATTACTCTTCTTGTATAAGACATATTTTGGGAGTTAATTTTGGTCCTAAATATAAGACAAATTTTATATTTGTCAATATTTTCTTAATTTACCCTTAATGATGCTCCCTTAATAAAAATTAAGGAGGAGAGCGAATGAGGGAATTAAGGAAGGTAAGTAAGGTGTTTTATTAAATATATGTCATATTAGCTAACATAACCAATTTTCTTTATATAATGAAATTAGGAAAATATGTCTTATATTAAGGACCGAATGAGTATAACCGTTATTTATTTGCATGGTATTCTAATAAGTGACAGGTTTTACTTAATAGCCGTTATTTATTTCACTTTTGTTTTTTGTTTTTAAAAAAATTGGTAGTTGATTATGCAACTACCATTTTACAAAAAAAGTTAAAAAAGCAAAAAGACAATGTATTTAAACAAACTAAAAATAAAAAGTTGTGGAGATGTTTTAAGAATCTGATGCATCATCAGATTCTTCATTCTCCAGTAACTTGTCCACCTTCTCGTTCAAAGAGGAAATGAGAGTGGTTAGTTCTTTCAAACACTAGTCCATATGTCCCTGCTCTAGTAGGTAAACCTGAGGTAAACATGGACCATATAATGGAGCTCGTAGGTCTTGTGGATGAGCCCTTCAAGGCTTGTTGGTAGAGGGAATTCATCTTTTATCCTAGATGATGAAGTAGAAGTTTTCTTATGTTTGTCCATGATTTTGGTGCAGAAGAATAAAAACTTGAAGTTGGCTATGAGAAGTTGAAATGGAAGTAGAGAAGTTGAGTTCAGTTTTCGGACGTTTAGATAGAGAAGGTTTTGTGGATAATCGAGTCATCGTGTCCTTCAGTTTTAATATTATTATATTTCATAAATGGTGATAGTTGTTTTTTTAATAACCATTAGGAATTTGAAGAAAATATACTTTAAATGAGAGTAGTTGGGAAAGACAAATTATTTGAAAGTATTATCTAACAGTTATTCTTTTTCCCACGCCTAGGGTTACACGATAGTTGTTTCAAGAGAACTATTATTTATCTTTGAATTTATGACGATTTTTACAAAATAATAGTTTTAGATGTATTATTTATTTTATTTCATGACAATTTTTCTATAAGAAACGTTAGATATGTTCTTTTTTTAACAATATATTTAAAACAAAACAAAAATAGTGGCGAGTAGCCTAATAAACTAATGAGATCACCAGGCTACCCATTACCAAAAGAGCGGCCAAGATCATTATTACGATGATGGCTAATCTCATACTTATCAAGTATGAGATTACCCTTCCTATTCATACTCAAGAAGTATCTAGAAATCCTCCTCATGGTATTGTCAGTGTGTTCTGTATATTGCAACATTGCCTCTAGTTGATGAAGTATAGGATGTGGAGGCAGAGGAGGAGGTGGCGAGGCGGATGTTGGAGAAGAGAAGTAGGAGGTGGAGGTTGGGGAGAAGGAGGTGGAGGATGACACCAAGAGTTTTCTGGCAAGTCTTCGCACAATGTTTCATCTTGGCGATTGAGAGAACAAAAGAGGAGAACAATAAACAAAATGTAGGAAATGAAAGACCTGGCTATCACCCAAGAGGGGGGTGAATTGGGTGTCTGATAAAAACTTATCGTTTTTGAAAATCTTTTCGCAATTTACTGAAAGTTGTTTGTACGACAATAATGATTTATGAAACAATAAACAGTCAATCAAATATGTATGCTAGGAATATAAGAGATAAGGGAAGAGAATATGCAAACAGAGATTTATACTGGTTCGGCCAATCCTTGACCTACGTCCAGTCCCCAAGCTTCACTTGAGATTTTCAATCCACTATCTTCTTTCAACTTGATTACACGCTCTGTACTCGAAGTAATCCTCTCACTAGGATTCACTCCCCCTTACAAGCTGTAATCAATACACCCACTTGATTACACACTCTGCACTCGAAGTAACCCTTGAAGGTGGAATATCACCTAGAGGGGGGGTGAATAGGTGATCTCAAAAATCTTTTCTTTGTGTGATAGGTAAACGATGAAGGCAATGAAGAAGTAAAAGTAATAGGCACAGAGAAATTATCCTGGTTCGGTCCAACTCTTTGACCTACATCCAGTCCCAGACACTCTGGGATTTCCACTATCTTACAACAACAATTACACACTCTGTAAACAAAGGATGAACCTCTCACTCTGGACTCACTCTCCCTTACAAGTTGTAATCGTACACCCATACTCAAGATACCACTATCTTGAGATTTGAACAAATTGTGAAGCAAGTAATGAAGCTCTCTCTCTCTCAGAGTAAATGATAAACACTGATGCTTAGTTATATCCGAAGATATATTCAGAATACAATATGAGCAATTGAAAACTTTATCTTTGTATTCGTTGGTTTTCTTGTCTCTGTTGAATTCAATCCTTTGTGTATTTGTAAGCTGAAGTTTGAAGACCGTTGGAGGGATTGAATTTGTCCGTTGAAGTATTTGAATATGTTCGTTGATTGCGCGAATCTGTTCGTTGGAGTATTTGAGTATGTTCGTTGATTGCGCGAATATGTCCGTTGGAGTATTTGAATATGTCCGTTGATTGCGCGCTCTGTTCTTCCATAATTTCAGTGCACCAAGCCTGTCATACTTTGAACCGAGATTTAATGTCTGAAAGATACTCACAAAGAGGATTAGCATAGAATAAGATATAATCAGTTTACAAGAATGAGTTACAGATAGGTTCAGTTTAATGATACGAGTATTCATTCAAGTGTTCTTGCAGAAGCATCGTTCTTAGCTAATACTCGTGAGTTCTTTCTCTGAATGTGAAACTTTGATTATGAATCTGGAAAACACTTAGGAAGATGATTAATGATATCATAGTTAATATAGAATGATGTATTGAAGGATTAAAACAATTAACTAGATTATTTAATTAAGATTACAAAAGAATGAGGTTTGCTGTCGAATGATGCTGTCTGCTAATTCTTGAGAGTGCCTGTATCTATACTCGAGAATCGTTCATTAAATCAATTACAGATTGTATGGTCTTCGACCATTCTCGAGAATCTCTCAATGAATTCTCGAGAATTGATTCTCTATTCTCGAGAATCACTCGAACATGTGACGAATATCGCTTTATCATTCAAACATACTCGAGAATCATTTGCCCGTTCTCGAGAACCATTATCGAGAATGACTTCTTCATTCTCGAGAATCACTTGAAAACTAGAGAGCTCAGTGATGAGCATCAGATAAGCTTTCGTCAATACTCGAGAATCATTTCTCATTCTCGAGAACCATTCTCAAGAATTAACTTCTTATTCTTGAGAATCACTTCAGAAACAGAATATATCGGTGAAGATCATCGACCATTCTCGAGAATCAATCTCGATTCTCGAGAACAATTCTCGAGAATTGATTCTCAATTCTCGAGAATTACTCGAGGAATACAAAATAGCTACTTCGATTTTGCTTCGATGACCATTCTCCGAGACTTCTTGATCCACTCTCGAGAAGCATTCTCGAGAATGCACTTCTCATTCTCGAAAATTGCTTTGCTGTGTTTAACATGTAACAGGATTTTAACAGTCAATTCTCGAGAATTCAAGATTTGATTCTTGAGAGTTATTCCTGGACATACCAAACGAGTTCAACATGATTTTCAAAACTTAAACATTTGTTATCATCAAAACATGAGGAGCCAACAACCCTCTCACTAGGATTCACTCCCCTTACAAGCTGTAATCAATACAATGGGTTTCCCACTCAAGATCACCCAATCTTGAGTAACTCTCAGATAGTATGGTAGGATGTTTGCAATATATATCTTCTCTCTCAGAAGTGAATGAATAAACACTGAATTGCATTACAAATAATTTCACTCTCTCTGATAAGCTAAGTAAACATTGAAAACAAAGAGTAAATGATGTGAAGATCAGAGTATTAGCATGTTGAAGATGTAAGCTTGTGCCTTGCTTCTTTTGTCTTGAATCTGACTTCTTTTATAGGTAGAGATCGATCAATATATGACCGTTGGATGAAGAAATATAGCCGTTAGACTCGAGATAAAAACTAGCCGTTAGAACCTCGTTTTCGAACCAAATGACTAATACTCGAGTATTCATTTGGAAACTCGAGTATTCAATACTTTACTTGGATACTCGAGTATTCACTCAAGTATTGCTTCTCGCCAACCTTCAAGTTGCTCTCTGTCTGATGGAAACTCGAGTATTGAACTTACATACTCGAGTATTTACCTTTGTTGAACTAACCGTCAACTTTCGAGGGTCATGTCTCCCTGGTTTGAACTCCGTTTTGGTTCTTTCAACTCTTCATGGAAAGCTCTGTGAGTCTACTTTCATATTCCACCGATTTCAGCTCAATCGGATTTGTAGTTTGTGAGTTACACTTAAAACATTGAAGCTTGGTTTGCTGTGTGGCGTGAATTTATCTGTCAACTTCCACAATCCACAGCTCTCTCATATGAACTCCTTTGGGCTTGCATTTTATATCACAATGACGCACTGGGAGTCTAGTTTCATATGCCACTGATTTCACCTCAATCGGATCTCTGGTTTGGAAGATATCATCAAATTACCAGACGTTGCCCGTGTTGAACGTGAAACAGAGCTGATCACCGTTGCATACTCGAGTATTGAACTTACATACTCGAGTATTGACATTCCGAGACCCCGTAGATGCTAAAAACACTGCATACTCGAGTATTGACTTGGATACTCGAGTATTGTTAGTCCAGAGACGTCAGAGAAGCTGAAGACACTTCAATACTCGAGTATTGATGAACATACTCGAGTTTTGAGTTCCAAACTCGAGCATTGAGTTGTAAACTCAAGTTTTCTCATCCTGAAGCTGATTTTTGCTGACTTTAGCTCCGAATTGAGCGATTCCAACTTCCATATGATCTTGGAGGCTTCTAGCATCAATATAAGAACTTGAATAATAATTTCTTCATTCCATTCAACAAGTTCTTCCTTTTTCCATCTCCCAACTTGATCATTCTTCATCATTTAACTTCACATCTTCTTGATTCAATTTCTTTCTCTGATTCAGTAGTTCTTCTTGTTGAACGTTCTTCGTCATTCAACTTGGACTCATCATTCTTTGCAAGTTCTACCTTCTTTAACATTTCCTCTTCTTCTGATTATTCTCAAAGTCCTTTGATAACTTCTTGCTCCCTTGACATTCTGATATTTACATTATATTGTGTGTAAGAACTTCTTTCTTCAATCTACTTTCTTGATCATTCTTACATCTTCTTCAATATCCATAAAGTCGAGCCTATGCTGAACTTGTTCCAGAATTTCACGTGTCGACTTTTTGTATCAGCACTATTCATGTATACTCTATTGTAGCTCAAATATGATGAAGCTTTATTCCAACTTCTGTTTGATCATAGAGACTTCCAGTATCACATATAAGAATATATAGTGCACGTTCTTATTTCTTTAGCCTCCTTTCTTGGTCAATCTCTATAGTTCAACTTGGAATAATCTTCTTCAATATCTCCTTCTTGATTAATCTCTATAATTCAACTTGGATTAATCTACATTAAATAC
The DNA here is from genome assembly GCA_019022615.1 of Acacia melanoxylon. Classification (NCBI taxonomy): domain Eukaryota; kingdom Viridiplantae; phylum Streptophyta; class Magnoliopsida; order Fabales; family Fabaceae; genus Acacia; species Acacia melanoxylon. The sequence continues at coordinate 3,258,579 of JAFJYJ010000030.1, read as the reverse complement.
AGCTGTTAGTCAATGTAGGAGATATCTATATTACTCAATCTTTTTGCTTTTAATAATGATATCTATATAAGGCATCATCAAAACTAATCAAATCCAACAGGAAAAACAAATGAAAATGGAGAGCTTAAATAGACACCAAGAAGGGATGGGAAAAAACCATCATTATACAGGTTGGAAGTTGAATAGGACATAGTAAAAGGGTAAAGGGTACCTAGTTCTCCTAAAGTTCATCAGATAACAAAGAGGTTCCCAGAGTCAGCGTAGGGAAGAGGAAAGTTTTCGAAAGCTTTAATTAATGTTTATTAAGTTAGAATCATTAAGTATATTGATGTTATCATTACAAGAATACTTCTCAGTTTTTAATTAATAATCATGAATTATTAAGTTTTTTATTAAATATTTTTATATATATTTAAAAAAACAACAACGGTGTTCATTCATCACTACCATCACCGTCCTCCTCCTCCTCCTCCTCCTCCTCATACTTCTCTTCCTCATTCTCATCATCGGAGGAAGGAGATAAGGGTCTAACCGCAAGTCATATTCAACCGCATTGAGATGGTGGACTAGACTAGACTAGACTAGGTTTGGACTCAACCTAAGGTCTAGTCCTGATAGGACCTCGAGCTGAACAAGTGAGACTGAGGTTTGGTTTGCTTCAACACTAGCCTGATCTTGGGTTGGACTAGAGCATTGTCGAGAAACGGTTGAATTTCATCGAGCCAGGGCTTGTCGTCAAATGTAGCGTATGGGGATTTGAAAGGAGTTTTGAGCCAAGTATCGAGAATTTCAATGGCCAATTCAGAGAAGGTGGACTTGTCAGAGATAGCGAGAATATTGGAATTGTTGATGGAGTGAGTATTTAGGGTGTCAGAGGGGCAAAAGCAAGCGGCAGAGAAGACGCCTGAGAATTTGTTTTTGAAGATTGAGACGATGACGCTGGTGCCACAGGCAACAAGGTCATGAATTTCATGGGAGGAGGAAGATGACGACGAAGACTCGGAAACTCATCAACCGACCTCGACTGCTATTGAGTAGTAAGAGGAAGTTTCAGGATCTTTGACATCAATGTTAAGGGAACGTAAATGAGATACTAAGGGTGTGCATGGTTTGAGGGAAGGGGAGGAGAGAGAAAAAGTGTAATGGAGAGGAAAATTTTGTAGGCCCCACTACACTAAATTTTGATACAATTTTCTCCTCCCCTCATTTTTTTTCTCTCCCCTCCCCTTCCCTTCCCTCCCCTTCCCTCAAACCAAACATACCCTAAAGCATCTTTAAGAGGATAACCAAAGTCATTGACGCCTGTGATAATTTTGATAGGGCGATTGGGGGGGGGGGGCCTTGGGCATCTCCTGTGACATTCTAAATTTTATATTAGGTTTTAATTACAAGTAAGAAAGAATTAATCATGATACATGAATTTGTCATGTAATTATTAAGATAGAAGTGTTTATTTAAGATAGGATTTATTAGAAAGAAATTGGTTGAAATACTAATATCTTATTAATAAGAGAGAGAGAGAGAGGGGGGAGAGAAGATGGGGAAAATGTTGGGTATTTCATGGTAATTTTTCCCATATTTTTTTTTTAATTTTTTTGCTTAGACTGCCACATGACATACGTGTGCGTGTGTGTGTGTGTGTGTGTGTGTGTGTGTGTGTGTGTGTGTTGTGGTTGGGGGTGGGGGGATGTGTCATAATTTGTCCCCCAACTGCCTCTCCTCCCCTATGTATATATTTATGCATGTGTAGCAATGTATGTGTGTTAGAGGAGAGTGAGATGTGAGAGAGCTGTGAGAAGAGAGAAGGAGAGGAAGAGAAGAAGATGAGGCTATTTGAGTTTTTAAGGTAAGTTATTTATTTGATAAGAACATTTATATAATTAAATTATTATTATTATTTTCAACAAACTTTCTTCATGAAAGTTATTCTATGTATTTTTCTTTTTCTAATGAGGGTAATATAGTATTGATTAGTGAAAATTTTGGGGTTGGAATTGTGGCTAAGTTTTGAGTTTTGGTAATAAATGATTGTATATATGTAGATCTTGATCAATAGATAATTTTAATCAATTTATATTTATTAGTTGGTTGTTATAGGAACTTAAATTTAATTTTCTATTCAAAGTAATTTAAGATTTATGTCCTATAGGATATTTCTACCGATTAAATGAGGTTTTAGAGCATTGGTTTGGATTATTGAAAGTATTATTGTATATTTAATAGATTTAGTTTTGCTAAATCTTGAATTATATGAAATCATGAGTTGGGATTTGGAACTTAAAAATTAGAGTTTGATATGATTTTGAGTATGTGAACGTTTGACGATTTGTTTAATAAATTGAGTTACGCTTATATAAGTTAGTATTGAGTTGGTTAAATTGAGGATATGGTGATATTTTGATGATCATAATAGGTGAGAAATAACTTATGAAAGAAGGAAATGAGATTGTAAAATGATTTGAGGAATAGATAAAATTGTCATTCTAACGAAACTAAAGTAAGCTAGTCATAATTTTGAAAAGATTCTATTTTTGAACATGACAAGTGATATTAAATTATTGCTTTATGAGATTGAAAAGATTCTTTTGATAGCTCGTAAATTGATAATGGTAGGTGACTATTCATTGTCATTTTATCCCTTGAGTGTTGATACGAGAGGGTATGGATGGTTGTGGAGTTGTGATGGGAAATTTTGTATAAGTATATACCATGTGGTATGCCACCACTCAGTACATAGTAGATAGCTTTGACATTCTCAGGGCCCTTGATATCACTCTTTTCCTTTGGTTAGGTTAAAGGTCAACTCAAGGGACAATGACAACTACTTGATTTCATCAAAAGGAGGGAAGACATAGTCCAATTATGACAAGCTAGGGACCCTGACCAGGTGACGCCTCATGATTTGGAATCATGTGTAATCCAATCAAATGGATGAATCATTTGTTAGATATGGCTCTAGTCAGCGGTTATAAGGGTGGTTTGAGGTAATAAGGATGGTTAGTGTATCAATTTTTTGCTTGACATGTTGTATATGTAATTTATGATATGAAATTTGATATAGAAATTGTATTACAGAATTTGTGATTTGGAAATTTGAGAATTATATTTCTAGTACTTTGTTATATAAAATGTTCCACTTGGCATCTCACGAGTACATATTAGCATTTATAATGAGTTGGATTGATAGTTACAAATATTTTTCAGGTGATAGTTCTAGTGCGGGTCTGTCAGGGAGGCTTCAGAAGCTTAAGCTGCTTTTGCTAACAATAGTGCTTCCATATTTTTGGTACATGTTGGATTATTATATATTGCCACACTAGGGCTCACTTGGCATACTCTAGTACATTTTGGTTATTTTGTTAAGTCTTGAAGCACGACTCGGTTAAAGAGTTTAGGCCTAGTAAAATCTAGAGCTCAACTATGTGCATAAAACATCTTGATGAATGGTTTAATCAAATTATTAATTAATAATTGTTCTTTAAAAAAGGAGGATGTTACATCTGCCATGGTGGTGGCTTTAGTGGCTTGTTGGAGATATAAGGGATTAGAGGCCGGCCGAATGATGAGGGACACATTAACTGTCTTCACTGTCAATAGTTGATGCTATAATTGTGAAGTGTGGCAGGCAGTGGCAATTTATTAATTTTTTAAAAAAAAAATTGGGCCAGACTGGACTAGACCAAGGGGTCTGAGCCCTTAGCCTGATGTCTAGTCCAGCCCAACCAGACCAGTCTGGTCTAGTATGCCCGAAAGTGTCTCGAACTAACTTTTTTTCTGTCAGACCGGGTCGGGTTGTTGGACCAATTCAGACTACCTGGACTATCGGGTTTTTTGGACATCCCTAGTATTTGGTGATGAAGGCTTGCCAACATCTATGTCAGAGCCTTTTTTTCAAGAGGAAGAGGAAGAGGAGGAGGTGGAGGAGGGGTGGTGGTGGTGGCAAAAGAGCTTCTTGGGATCTTAACACGATGAAAGAGAGAAGGAGAATGCCGATAAAGAAAAATAGTAAGAATAACAAGGAATATGTGAGTTTAAATAGAAGTCTAATTGATATTATGAAGGAGAAGGTCTGACGATGTTACGAAAGGTTATGAAAGTGTTAAATGAAGGTTGTTTCTGAAGACCATTATGCTTTGTTTTCATTGATATAAGAGGTTTGAAGACGAATAGTTTGTAATTGTTACATGACGATTGTTTCAAAAAAACATTTATTTTTATTACTAGATAAATAATGGTTATAAGGTTATTAATTACAACAATTATTTTTGTATTTTCATGAATTTTGCCTCACAATACATGACGGTGTGCATAATTAACCATTACTTTTAAGCATTATATATTTTTGTGCGACCTCCACCTTGACATAAATAACATTTATTTATTATAACTGTTATTTATTAAATGTTATATATGCCCGAATCTATAGTAGTGCATGAAGTTTGAAAATCAGTTATGGGGTATAGAAATCCTTGCTAAAAAGAAAAGCTCGTATTTGTTGGGTTTTACTTTTGGGCTTACTTAACAGTTTTCAACTGTGAGTATAAATGCATCTTTTGAACTCTAAATCTGAAGTAGAAACAAATTGTAATAGATTGAGAGAGGAGAGGGTTAGTTCTCTTTCTAAAGGCGGTGCTTCTACTGTTGTTCATTTTTCATGTTGGTTGTCTGGTGTGATTCTCGGTTTTCTGGATTTGGTGGTTGCTTGGTCTTATCTTGGCTATTGTTCTTTTCTTTGCTCATTTTGAATGTCGGCTTCTCATTGTTGGTGTCTTTCTTCTCGTGGTGCAGCTCGCTTGCATTACTGCCAATCTCACTATATCTTTGCCAAGGTGCTTTCCTCTCGTTTCATACATGTTCGCAAACTTCGGTCTATCATCTCTTTGCATTGGGAGCTTCAAGGTCGTGTTCCTATCACTCAACACCATGGTCAATACTGTGTGCTGCATTCTCTTTTGTTGAAGGCTGTCGGTTAATTTAGGATCATGGTCTTTGGATACTTCAAGGAATCTCTTTGGTGGTTTATCCTGGGACCCCGGATACTCATTCTCTTTTGTTGAAGGCTGTCGGTTAATTTAGGATCATGGTCTTTGGATACTTCAAGGAATCTCTTTGGTGGTTTATCCTGGGACCCCGGATACTTCGGTCTCTCAGCTCCTGTTCTCTCATTTTACTGCTTGGGTTCATCTTTATGACCTCCCTTCGGAAGTTCGGAGTTTTATACTATAGATGTGGCTCATTTTATTTCCTCCAAGTTCGGTTATCTTCTCACGGTGGATTTATCCTTGTAATCTAAATTTGGTGGCTTCCGTTTCAAGGTGATGTGCTATAGTGAAGACTTCCACCACCCTCCGTAGGTTTTTGAATATTCCAAACACCATTGTTGAAGCACCTCCACCAACCAAACACCATTGTTGAAGCAAATTTCTCCACCAACCAAACCACCATTGTTGAAGCGGCCTCCACCAACCACCCTTGTTCACACCTCACCTACCCCAAAACTCATACTATAAATAGAGGTGGATACCTCATTTGTAAAGCATCTCGAAAATCGTGTTCATCACCAAGAAGAGTGAGAACAAGAGTGATCCTGAGAGTGATCCTTGTTTGAGAGTTTTTTTTTTATATGAGTTTTGTAATCTATTCTTGTGAGTAATAGAGGTTATTTTCTCTCAACTTCATGTTTACCAATGCCCAGCTGATCCGGAAAGTCCAACAAGTGGTATCAGAGCCTGGTTAGAGGTGTTGGTTGAGTTTTTTGGTTCACCGGACGAATTTGGGTTTTCTGAGTTTTACTCAAAATCCAATTCTGAGTGCACCATTGGATTCGTCTCATCGACACGAGTCCAACGCACCAAACGGCGACCTAATCGGAGTTCAAACGAGCCCGAAATCACGGTCAAAGTTTGGTCAACCTTGCCGGAGTTTGCTTGGGAGAAGACGACACTTGTTCACCGGAGTTCCGCGGAGAAGACGACCGGAATACTTGTTCCTCGCCGGAATTTGCAGTTTTTCGGAAATTGAAGAAAGACCCCTCAATATTTTTAAAATTTCAGTTTGGTCCCCAAATATTCGGAAATTTCATATTGACCCCGATCTTTCAAATCCCGGTTTGACCCCGATCTTTCCGAAAATTGCAGTTTGGTCCTCAAAGTTTTCGAAATTGCTTTGTTTTGTCCCTAGAGTGGAATTTTGACCCCGTAGTGTCAATTCCATCTTTTTTTTGACCGTTCCAGGCGTAACGGTGAGCTCCATTTTTAAAGATTCAACCCCGATCGTGTTGAAAAATTATTTGTAAGGTGATAATGTCCACATGTAAGAGTCAACATCATCTTTCGGAGCAATGATTACGCTTCGCCACAAATTACACGTTGTGGAGACCTCGGATGGAAGATCTCCTAAGCCAGAGATTTGTTTGATCCCATAGAATTGATGGGTAAAAATCCCGATCCCGCGGAGTTAGAGTGGAAGAAATCAAATCGAAAAACTATTGGTCAAATCCACAATGGATTGATCATAGTGTCTTCCACCATGTTGCACAAGAAACAGACGCATATGCCCTCGGAAAAAGTTGGAGGATATGTACCAGGCCAAGACCGCTCGGAATAAAGCTCGTTGATGAGGCGTTTAGTCAACATGAAGCTTAAAAGTGGAACTTCATTGCCGAGCATACCAAAGTGAGTTCCGAGCTTGGTCAACCAGTTGTCGTCAGAGAGATGCCACTTGGCGATGAAGTTCAGGCGTTGCTACTACTCGGTTCCTTCCCGATAGTTGGGAAACGCTGGTCGTGTCACTCAGCAACTCAGCCCCAAATGGCAAACTTACCATGTCAATGGTCAAGGATGCCCTATTCAGCGAAGAAGCAAGGAGAAAGGACATGGGCACAGATCAGACCCATGCCCTTGTCACAGAGAACAGGGGGAGGCAACAAAAGAAGAGTAATAACAAATCGAGAGGCAGAAGCAAGAGCAGGGGCAGGTCCATTGATGGTAGAAAACCATCTTATAACTGCCATCATTGTGGATTAGAAGGACATATGAAGAAGAACTGCTACAAATGGAAAAAGGAGCAAGACCAGAGCAGTTCGCAGCCAAAGAACAAGGGTGGAGAAACATTAGTTACTATCTCTGGTGATGTAGCTTATTGTTCAACCCAAGATGAGACATGCCTTCACGTCTCACGAGAAGACACGGAATGGGTGGTAGATACTTTGCAGCGTCCTACCACGTGACTCCATACAAGGAATACTTCACAACATACAAAGCCGGTGACTTTGGAGCTGTGAAAATGGGAAATTCCGGTTTCGCAGGATTGTCGGAATTGGTGATGTTCGGATAAAGACAAGTTCCGGAGCACAATCACTTTGAAGGATGTCCGCCATGTGCCGACCTTCGGCTGAATCTATTGTCGAATAGTTCTTGACAAACAGGGCTATGATAGTCACTTCAGTAAAGGCACATGGAAGTTGTCAAAAGGCGCTATGATAGTCGCTCGAGGACATATTTGTGGCACGCTATACAAGACTCATGTGAAGATATGCACTGACAGCCTCAACGTTGCAGAAAAGGAGGCGTCACAAAATCTGTGGCACCAGAGACTCGGCCACATGAGTGAGAAAGGGTTGTCTACCCTAGTAAAGAAGGAGCTTATCAATGTAGACAAGGACGCTGCACTAGATCCTTGCAATCATTGTTTGTTTGGTAAGCGACATAGAGTCTCGTTTAATTCCTCTTCAACGAGAAGATCGAGTTGCTCGATCGGTACACTCGATGTTTGCGGTCCCTTGGAGGTTGAATCACTCGGCGGCAACCGATACTTTCGACGTTCATCGATGATGCTTCTCGAAAGGTGTGGGTGTATTTTTTGCGGACGAAGGACCAGGTATTTGATTACTTCAAACTGTTCCATGTCATGGTAGAACGTGAGACAGGAGAGAAGTTGAAGTGTCTTCGATCCGACAATATAAGTGAATACTCCTCCGTGCGCGGTTCAATGCCTATTGCGATCATATGGCATTCGACATGAGAAGACGGTCCCACGCACCCCTCAACACAACGGTATAGCTGAAAGAATGAACCGAACAATTATGGAACGTGTTCGGAGCATGCTCAGTATGGCTAAGCTGCCAAAGCCATTCGGGAGAAGCGATCGAGCCGCTTGTTACTTGATCAACCGATCTCCATCGATGCCATTGGATTTTGAAGTTCCCGAGAAACTTTGGTCTCGAAAGGATCCATCATACTCCCACTTGAGAGTATTTGGGTGTTTAGCGTACGCACATGTATCCAAAGAGCTCAGGCAAGCCGGATGCAAGGACCACTCCATGCATATTCATAGGCTATGGAAATGAAGAGTTTGGATACAGATTATGGGATCCTAAGGAAAAAGGGTAATCAAGTAGGGACGTGGTGTTCCATGAAAGCCGACAATAGAAGATATTGAAAAGCCCACAATATCTCAGAAGACAAATGTTGCTCTTCAGGTGCCAGAGGCAACATCGGAATCATTCGTGAGAAATGATGATATAGTGCCAGAAGAAATGCCAGAAGTAGAAGACAATGAGGAAGATGACGGTGCTGAGCAGGGGGAGCCACAACCCCACCGCCGACGTTCCCGGAACCATCACAAGGCCAAGATGATGGTGGATTTCCTCAAATTGCTCCGTAAGTTCGTAGATCCGAACGAGGTCGATTCCGTCGAGAAGATATCCGAATCTGAATACCTTCTACTTACGAGGATGGAGAACCGTGAGAGTTTCCATGAAGCGGTATCTCATAAGGACAAAGAACAGTGGTTGCTCGCAATGCAAGACGAGATGGAATCTCTGCGAAAAATCAAACTTATGAGATCGTAGAACTTCCACGAGGGAAGAAGGCACCGAAAAATAAATGGGTGTTCAAGCCGAAGAAAGATGGCGGTGGAAAAGTGGTGAAATACAAAGCACGGTTGGTAGTCAAAGGATTCCAGCGGAAGAAGGGGATCGACTTTGATGAGATTTTTTCACCGCAGTCAAGATGACTTCAATTAGAGTCATACTTGGATTGGTCGCAAGTATGAACTTAGAGCTTGAACAAATGGATGTGAAGACACTTTTCTTCATGGAGATTTAGAAGAAGAAATCTACATGGAGCAGCCAGAAGGTTTTGAGGTTTCAGGGGATAACCTCGTTTGTAAGCTGAAGAAAAGCTTGTACGGTCTGAAGCAGGCACCTAGACAGTGGTACAAGAAATTTGACTCGTGCATGGTGAGTCAAGGGTACAAGAAAACTGCAGCGATGAGTGTGTCTACATTCGAAGTTTTCGATGGAAATTTCGTTGCTCTTCTACTATATGTAGACGATATTCGATCGTGGGGAAAGACGCAACGAAGATCACCAAATTGAAGAAGGAACTTTCTAAGTCTTTTGACATGAAAGACTTAGGACCAAATCAACAGATATTGGGAATGCAAATCACCCGAGACAGGGAAAAACGGAGGTTATGGCTATCTCGGAGAAGTATATTGAACGAGTACTTGAACGGTTCAATATGAACAATGCCAAACCAGTTAGCATTCCATTGGCCAACCATTTCAAGTTGAGCAAGAGATCGTGTCCTCATCCAAGGAAGAGATTGGGGAGATGTCGTCTGTACCATATTCTTCAAAGTCGGAAGTTTGATGTATGCTATGGTGTGTACGAGGCCCGATATTGCTCACGCAAAGTGGGAAAGGTGAGTCGTTTTCTCTCCAACCCCGGAAAGAGCATTGGGAGGCGGTAAAGTGGATTCTCGGATACCTTAAGGGTACATTGAAATTATGTCTTTGTTACGGGGAGCCGATCCAATCTTGGAAGGCTATACAGATGCGAGATATGGCCGGAGATCTTGATAGTAGAAAATCTACTTCAGGATTCATTTATACTTTTGCGGGGGGAGCTGTTTCATGGCAGTCACGACTACAGAAGTGCGTTGCTTTGTCCACAACAGAAGCTGAATACATTGCTGCCGCTGAAGCTGGAAAAGAGATGTTGTGGCTAAAGCGTTATCTCCAAGAGTTTGGAATCAAGCAAAAGGAGTATAAGGTACATTGTGACAATCGAGTGCTCTAGATTTGAGCAAGAACTCTATGTACCATTCCCGTACAAAACATATTGATATTCGCTATCATTGGATACGCGAGGTAATGGATCGACAACTGTTGAGACTAGTAAAGATCCATACGAAGGAGAATCCCGTGACATGATGACGAAGGTGGTGACTCGAGAGAAGCTAGAGTTATGCGAAACATAGCTGGAATGTTTTTCTTCGAGATATGGCCGGAGGGGAGAATTGAAGACTTCCACCCACCCTCCGGAAGGTTTTTGAATATTCCACCACCATTGTTGAAAACCTCCACCAAACCAGCCACCATTGTTGAAGCGGCCTCCCACCAACCAACCACCATTGTTGAAGCGCCTCCACCAACCACCCTTGTTCACACCTCACCTACCCCAAAACTCATACTATAAATAGAGGTGGATATCTCATTTGTAAAGCATCTCAAAATCAAGTTCATCACCAAGAAGAGTGAGAACAAGAGTGATCCTAGAGAGTGATCCTTGTTTGAGAGTTTTTTTTTTATATGAGTTTTGTAATCTATTCTTGTGAGTAATAGAGGTTATTTTCTCTCAACTTCATGTTTACCAATGCCCAGTTGATCCAGAAAGTCCAACATATAGATCCTCGTGGATTCCAAATGTTTCACGGTTCTCTCTTCCTTCCGGCAAGCCTCTTGAGTTATCTTTTCTCATTGGACATGGATCTTCTCTCTCTTTTGGATGTGGTGGTATTCGTTTGCTTGCATCTCACTGTTCAAAGTCAGTGCTTGGTTGGTCTGCGTCAGCAACTTGTGGACCCTAAATCTACTCATATCCACCACCTTGGTGCTCGATGCTCTTTCGAACGGATATGGGCCTTCGGGTTTGGTCTTCCCCTTCATCCCACTCGTTCTCGAACTCAAGTGACTCAGGTTTGGCCTCTTCTCCGTCTTGCTTGTTATGCGATTCGAGGCTATTTCTGATTGGTCATAATTTCTCGAAGGCGCAATGGCCTCCCCTTGGTTTCTCATTTGGTTAAATGAACTAAACTGGTCTGCCCTTTTTTTAAAGACATTAATTACTTGCCAGATTGCTTGATTGACGAGAGTTTAGCTCATGATGCTCTTCTCTGGTTTCCTAAGCTGAGGTGTCACTCTTTGGCTCTACCCACCTTTCCACCTTGGTCATCTCATGAAGCCATGTATTGCCACAATATGAATCCTTCTGATTTTCGTGTTGCTCGGTTCTTCACTCTTTCTCTCGAGGCCGACGCAAAGCAATTGTTTCTTGCTCCCTTCGCTCCTCTGTTTTTTCTCAGAGTTCCTTCCTTGCTATTTAGGCATCGTTGGGAGCTCCTTTGTAGCAGGAAGTCCTTGATTTCTTGAGTTATGGATCATCGCTTGCTTTTCTGAATCGGTGTTCTACTACTCCTTCTTCCATTGCTGGCGTCAAGCTGGTCATATGATTCTGCGCATCTCTGTTGGGTACATCTTTTTCTTCGTCAATCCTGCGCTTGGTGAAAATGTCCCTCACATTGCGATGGAGCGCACTGTTATATGAGTTGGTTTTGCGGCTTGGTATGATGTTCCCTATGAATGGTTTCGTTGGGTTTATAGTTTGATGTGTGTCCAAGGTTTTCAGGAGCCTCGTTGGGAGCTTCTTATACATGCTGGGTTCTCTGTGGTGCTTCCTCCTGTCTCGTTCATTGACTAGTTTTGTGCTCCCTCCCCTCAGTTGCGTATCTCTTATCCCAGGGAGCTTGATCAATCTTTGTTGGTGTATAATCGGGCTAACTCCACTTACATGCAGTTTAAAGCCTTGACTGGTGAAGAAGCTCCTGAATTTGCAAATGAGTTTTTGTCACTCGGTGTTCCTGGATATACTAGTTCCCTTCGTGCTTCCTTTGCTGGCCCTGGTCATGCTGCTTGCGGTGGTCGCCCCATCCTCCCTTCACTGGTCCTTGTTGTTTTCTTGAAGCTTCCTCTGAGTTGGGACGTTCTTACGGTTCTTTTGCCAAAAAGACCCGCCTGGCTGCTGCATGATCTTTCGGCTCCATACTAGTCACGGAATGGGCAATTCCATGATTATTATTTTATGCTCTAGGCTACCCATTAGTTTCTTGTGCATGCTTGGGTATGGTTCTCTATTCGTTTGCTTTCGCAGGTTTATGGCTTTGGTCATCATTCCCTTCCTTTGTGTTGCTTGGTGCTCGGAGACGTGCTGCAACATCCTCTTGTTGGAATCTCTCTGGCTCCATCTGCACCTTTGGAAGTTGTTGGTGGCTATCTTTTGTTGGCTACAATCCTTCTTATGTACCGAAGATGTCTATTTCTTTCTTTCTTTTTCTTTTTTTTTGATTGAGAAAAGTTTTGGAGGGGTTCGTGCCTCCCATCGCGGTCGCAAAGACGGCCCCGCTTTCTTTGGGAAAGACTTAATGAAACTTACGAGATTGCCAACCAAAGAAGTCCCAACGATGGCAGCGGGGATCGAACACACATCCCTTTGGGACTTGAACAAATCCCTTACTATTTATGTCAACTCTCTTTGGCATGTCTATTTCTTTCTTCTCTAGTCATTTACATGTATTTTGGTTTTCTGTTGCAGTTTTTTCTTCTTCTTGCTTTTCTGCTTTGTCTTGGGCTATTTGGCTTGTTTTTGGTTTTGATGCAAGGCAGCCCAAGAGCGTTGTAATCATTTCCTTTGTTTTAAAAAAGTTTGTCCATCCCTCGTCTTTGGGTTCAACTAACGAAGGGGTCGGATACTCTCACCGAAAGGGAGGGGGTTTAATTCTGGAGTTGGTTAAGGCGTTGGGAGAGGTATCATAGGGGTCTACGAAGTAACGGTAACCGAGGTTAATGTGGATGCATGTATACTCTTAGTCCCGAATTCCTTGCGAGTGACCTCTCCTAAGCGCCCTGCTTTGGATTGTGGAGTGGCCTAACCCTCTCCTAAAATTTTTTTATCAAAAAAAAAAAAAAAAATTGTCCTCTTATAAAAAACAAAAGGGGAAAATATCACTCAGGTTTCAAGGAAGAGAAAAAAATATAGAAAATGTCCCAGCCCTAAATCTCCTATCAACAAAGTTCCTAGGGACTTTTTATATATATATATTAATTACGTAATTCCAATATCAAAAAAAATTATTGTCAAAATAACTTTTTATGTTGTTAAAATTTTCCTATGAAAAAATTGTTGTCAAAATGGTTTTTTATGTTGTTAAAAATTTTCCAAGTTTCTAAAATTCTATATGCGGAAGAAAAATTCGGGAAAAAAAAAAAAATTACAACAGAGTAGCTATTTTGACAACATGAAAAGTCATTTTGACAATAATTTTTTCATAGGGAAATTTTAACAATAATAAAAACTATTTTAACAACTTGAAAAACTATTTTTGACAACGAAACTTTTTTGATATTTTTTCTTCATAATTAATATTAAAAAAATCCCTATAAGTGATTTAGGGTTGAGACTTTTTGGATTTTTTTTTTCCTTTTTTGGGAGCTGAGTGATATTTTCCCAACAAAAAAAAAAAAAACTCAAAACCTATACTTGACGGTTTAAACCATCAAATAGGTGACCATATCCCATATATTTAATGATTTTAATTAAATGGTCAACTAGTAATTGACTTACATTTCTTGTTTGTTTTTTTTTCACAAAATAACAATAAAGTAAAGTATTTGTGCATATTTTTAAAAACATAACAAGGGGCTTCTTGTAGAGTTACCCCTGCATGAAAGCTTTATAAATAACTAGAACCAAAAAAAAAAAAAACATAGCTATGCATAAAGTTGATAGTACAATCAACCGAAATCTACATATTTACATTCAAATTACCAAAAATCAAATGATCTAAAATCTAAATATTATATCCTTTATTTGCACGTAAATGTGTATGTGTGTATAATTTCAAATGCTAATAAATTAACACACACATGCTCGTAATGAACTATCAAATTACTAGGTTAAGGAAATATATTATAATATATAGAATCAACCTAGATCATTTCTCTTAGTGACTTCTAATTATTTAAAGTTGCCTGCTTAAGTAAGCACCAATACGAACTACCAATAATGAATTAGGATTACTAAAAACTGTATCTAGCTAACTATATTTTTACCCAAAAAAATGGACCTAAGCTCATTTTTTATGTTAAATGAATGTGATGATATTAAATTAATTTAACGATGAAGTGTTGATTATGAGATCCCCTGTGTGAATCCTAGGACTTCATTGTTTAACTCAAGGCTTTAATTGTATTTAACTGTATTTATAATCGTGTGTATTGGTTCCTTCCTAGGAGTTCTAACAGGTGACTCTCCTCACTCAAATATGTAGTTCGATGCAAACTCAATGCATTACCATGTTTAATTTTACAAAAGTAAACATCCAACTACTTTAACTCTACCACTAATCTTAGAATAAGAGTTAGTTGACTAATTTGTGAAGATTAAAGATGTCAAATAAATTACTTAATTATAGTATATGTTCATGGACTCTGTGAAATATTTATATGGATCAATAGATTATATATTAATTTATAAGTTTGACAAATCAATTTGAAGAAAAATGATAAATATAAGAGATAAAATGAAACTTTTCTTATATTTAGGACCAAAATTTACTTATAAACTAACTATTATATTGAGAACTAGAAGTAGTATATGCCCAATTGATTAGTTTATGAAGATTAAAGAAGTTAAATAAATAACTTAATTATAGCATATGTTACACTGATTTCTCTAAAATACTTATATGTATCATTAGACTAATATATCAGTTTGTAAGTCAGACAACTTAATTTAAAGGAAATAAATAAATAAATAAATATAACATCCATATATCCATACTGTCAGTTCAAAAATATAACATCTATACTCATCAAAGTAGGAATACAGCGATCAGCACCAATCCAGTCATACAATCTGATTTATCTCGTAAACATAAGAAGTGCAATTGTGGATCTGGAAAGGGACGAGATGGAACAGAGTGACTCCCTCGCTGAAATGCAGAAACGAACTTTGGCCGTCAGTTCATGCCCATAGGAGCTAAAAGATTCAGCCACTCATGATGTTGTTATAAGTATAGCTATTCCAACCTTCAAGCTTGATTCAGCCATGGTTGTAATGGAAGAAGACTAAAGAGGCAAAATGCAAAGCTGAAGGCGAAATGAAGAAAGAGGCAAAGTGCAAAGCTGAAGGATAAATGAAGTGTGTTTTCGAATCTGATTAAGCAATTGAGGATGAAATGAAGTGTCTTTTTTTTATCAGTTTTTATCTAAACTTGTATTTTTTTTTAAAAAAAAAAATTACTTAAACAAGTTTCAGTCTAAATGACTTGTATCACAAAACCAATCTAAACATAAAAATAGAACTTCACGAGGAAAGTCCAGAACTAAAGTGAGTGGTTTTCTAAGGCGGAAAGAGTTACTCCGTCATAATATGCTGAAACCAGATTTAAATTCCCACTAAATGGTGTTCACATTAGTGTCCGCCAGTGCTTCAAATAAGATTGCCTTCAATAGAAATAAATGTCGAAAGGACGCAAGAGATTGCATGAGGCATTATCAAACGGATAAAAGAAAAGTTGCCTTCAAATATGATAACTCCTTTTTTTTTTTTGTTGAAAGTTGGGCTATACCCTTGGGATTACACTATAACGCTATGCGGTACATCAATTCCCCTAAAGTCATCCTGCAAGATCTCAATTAGAAGGTCTGACAGAAGTGAGTTCCAAATCTTCTTCCGGCAGGGCAAGTTTAGGCTCATCAGTGCAAGCTTATCTGTACAGCGATTGGCCTCTCTATATATAGATATGCTTCACCTAAACACTCCAATCTCACTGTAGGAGTTCCATGATTTGTCAGGTTAGGAAGGGACACCCCTGTATATACTATTTCTTGTTCAGCTCTCGAACGACCTGGGCCGCATCTGATTCCACTTCAACCTTCTTAGATCCCAATTCCCAGGAGAGGTTCAGTCCTTATCTTGACACCTACACTTTTACCTTTTTGCTATTGCCGTGATGGAATCTCATCGAGAAACCGTTAAGCCACACACCGCAATATCCCCTTATGACGCCCCCACATCTGGTTTCCTCTGTTTGTCATTTCATGCCATTGACATTAAGTTTACACCAGCTCTGGTTTGGGGGGTTTCCAACTAATCCATACGACTTTGTGCTTCTCCATCGTCCCATTTCAGATTGTAATGCTTGAGATATTGTCTAATGAGATCACCTGGATAACTGGATTATGAGGCATTCAAACTGATGGGGTCGTGCAACATTTGATTCCTCCATCTCCAGATATTCCAACAGGCATGTTGCCTCCATGCTAATCCTTCCTCTGTTCTGTAGGTTTAATGTGAGCCAGCGTGTCCAATCCTCTCGGAAGAAGCTAGTATGTACCTTCGATGGGATTGACTGGCTCCGCGTCATCCTCGCGTGTGAGCAGTCCTGATCGCATGCATTTGATCTTCCTCCGCTCCGTGGCATATGTTGCAATTCCACTTGCTGTTGATAGATTTCGTGGCTAGTCTTTTATGATTCACCTTCCATATGAAGACCCACACCTGCTCTAGAACTTTCAATTTCCATATAGTTTTCCAAAGTGATATTATGTCTGATAGGGTAAAACTTTACAGCCTAAAAACTCCGCAAAGTCAGTCACGGTAGTATCGAGTAATAAAGAGTAAGAAAATTATCGTTCCTCATGACTCACCAAACTAGTGATTATGTGTTAAATTTCCTTTTTCGTTTAAGTTGAGAAAATCGAATTGTTTTCAATAAGAAAATAAATAAGAAATAATAGTAGCAAAAAGACTTTTCAAAAAAGAGCAAATTCCAATATCGCAAATACAACCTAGCCGCTAATCCCTTGTTGGTTTCTTAGAATTAATCCTCACTAATTTAATTTTGAATTAACCTAATCAGCTAACCTAGAGTATTAATGTTTATAAATGTCTTTCGGTCCATTTATAAACCTATCTTAATTAACTATGTAATGCCTCACACAATTAACTAAAATGCGTTTTAGATCGAACTCACCCTAATTTAATTATGCGGAGCTTCTAGGTATATTCCTATCCTAGATGCAAATTAGATTAAAACCTAATTCCTTATTAAACTTAAACCTAATTCCACATTATTTAATCTCAAGGTCAATTTAGGATTTCCTCTTCCGAGTTCAACCCTAAATCCCAAAACATGCCTACTAATGGCCAATTAATAAGCAATAGCAAGAAACGCAAGAATAAATAAACTGAATAAAATTAATCAAAACTAATAGTGGGAAATAATACCTAGAACCCAAACAAGTTCATAGGTTCTCTAGGTTGAAAAGAAGATTTAGCCACACATGGCGATAATTAAATCCATGATAAAAAGATGAAACTCAGATTTAAACAAGACAGGAAAAAGAGAAGAGAAATAAAGACTCCCAGAGAATCCCTCAGTCTCAGTGCTCCTCCCTGCTGATTGTGCGTGGTCTGATGTGCGCCTACTTGCGTCTATTCTTTCCCGCTTCTTGAATTGGGTCGTGCGTCTCTGCCTTCTTGAATTCCGTTTGCTATCTACCTATCTCCAATTGTGCGTCGCAATATTTGCTTCTTGAATTCTCGAATGTAATTGTTCTTTTCGTGCTACTCTCCTGTGCGTTTTTTCATTCCTTTCTTGGGCCGCGTGTTTGTATATATATATATATTGGTTAGGGTTCTGCCACTTTTCATCTTTTTGCAAAGGATATCTAGATATATATTATATCTTTTGATTTTATCTCTTTGTGCATATCTGTAGGCATAGCAGCAATTAATCTCTTTTACTTGTGTGGACCCCACGGCTTTATCACTTCTAATATAATATAATATATTATATTATATCCTCTTCAATTTAATTTGTTGTTTCTTTGAGATCACATAATATCTCCTGCACAATAAAACAAGATATTAATAGATTTTCTGTTATAATATTCTTTTATCCTAGATTTAATTAAAAGATGGATAAATATATAAAAGATAATTAAATAAGTCTAATATTAATAAATTCAATCCAATATATCTTAGAATCTATACTTATTTAATTATAAAATATCTACTTATCAATGTCCACCTCCTCACATGTGCCCAGAATCCAAGCATAAGCACTAGCTGTAGAAAAATGCCTGTGTACTGTTAGTTTCCACCTCACTGTGTTCTCATCTTTATCCTCTCTTAGTGGTGCTAGACTTTGGATTCGCTCCAGAACTTCCAGCAGTAAAAGGCTCCTTAGCTTGCGTAAGTCCCAAGCGCCTTGCTCATCCAGTAGTTCACTCCCCCTACAATCTTTACCAATTTCCACCCCTTCCAGTACAAGGCACATTAGTTTTGGTGTTTGATCTAGCCATTTGCCATGCCACACCTTCGTCTTGCACCCATTTCTAACGTCTTCTAACATGTTCTCTTGAAAACCGTCGTGGATCTTACCCAGTTCCTTCCATAGTCATGAATCTCCATCTTTTAACCATGAATAGTTCCCATTTTTCTGGTCCCCTATCATATTTTCCTTGCATAACTTTAACTCAGCTCATTTGGTTCCTTTTGCATTCTCCAATAAAAACTTTATTAAGAGTGCCTCGTTCATCACCGTCATTGACTTTATTCCAACACCACCTGCCACTTTCGGCTTACGTAATATGTTCCAGGCCACCGCGTGCCATTTCCTTATGTCACCTTGTTCACCCTATTTGAACCTTCTTTGTTCTTTTTCTATTCTCTCTGTGACCCCTTTTGGGATTTTGTCGTGCTACATATGGTATTAAGCCATTGTACTTGTGACTGTCTTCACTAGCGTCATTCTGACTGCAACTGAAAGACTAGCTGCTTTCCACCCATTGAGGTGCTGTTTCACTTTCTCCACTAGTGCTTCATAATTGTTCTTTCTTCTCCGCGGGAATGAGATATTAGATCCTAGGTATTTGCCAAGTTCATCAACTTTCTTGAATATGCTCACTCTGCATATTTCTTTTTTGTTTAGGAAGAGGCACAATAGGAGAGAAGAAAATCTGGGTTTTGCCTTCACTCACTTTGTGCCCGGACATCTCCCAAATTCTTGTAAACACTGCATTATTAGTTCAATTTGGCTAGTATCCGCCTTTTCAAAAAGGACGAGATCATCAGAAAGCATCATATGAGTAATATATGGCCTTATTGTGCTGCTCTCAAGCCTCTGCATTTTTTTCTCTCTGATCACTCTATCCAGGACTAGGTGTGAGTTTTTCCATGCCAAGTACAAACAAATAAGGGGAAAGGGAATCTCCTTGCTGAAGACACTACAAAAAAATAGCCTTTTAGTAGCAGTTACAAAAAACCACTACAAACATGCAAATTTGTAGTGGTTTTAAGGAAAACGGTTAGAAATTTGCAAGATATGACTCGCACCAAATGGTGCGCTGATAAGCCACTGTACTTTGTAGTGGTTGGATCATATAAATCGCTATAAAATTGGCGCCAAAGTTGTAGCGGTGACTTAGTAGCGATTGAGTCATACTAATAATTACAAAATATGGTGCCAAGATTTGTGGTGGTGAGTTTGTAGCGGTTTAAAAAGCAAAACGATACAAAAGACAAAAGGTTGTAGGTTTGTAACATTTCCAATGAACCGCTACAAACTGTGTCGTGACTTGTAGTGTTTTTTTAGGCAATAACTGCTACATAATGCAAATGGTTGCACGTTTATAGCGGTTTAGACAACCACTACAAAGTGTCACGTTGACAAAAATAGGGTTTCATGTTTTGTAAAAGTTGATCCGCTACAAATGACAGTTATAAAAGTGTTGCCAGCCCTCATTTTACCGCTTTTGGCAAATTCCTTCCACACGCACCCTGAGAAGCTTTTATCAGATCTGAGGTTCTGCTTAAAGATTTAAAGAGTTAGGCACTCAAGGTTAGTAAAAGTTTACTTATTTCATTTCAGCTAAGTAGATTTTTTTTAGTAATTTTTCTTGTTATTTTAAATATTCTTTTGTAATACTAATGAGTCTCTGAACCTATTTTGCCATGAGTAATGTGTTTTAACCTTTATTCCATGTGCATTTAATTAGGTTTTAAGAAGAAATTGATTTTTAGTTTTGTTTTGTTTAGTTATGGTAATTATATTATTATAATATTATGATGTTATTTCTTTACAACATTGGTTATTATTATAATATTTTTTTTAATAAATATTGGTTAATTTTAATTGGTTAAGTGAGAAATTATAATCAATTATATTTGTATTAATTTACTTATATAAAAAGAAGTTGTATTAATTTGAAAAGTGAATAATTGTAATTATATCGCCTCCCGGGTTGTAAGGGAAAGATGTAGATGAGGGCCCCCTAGATGATTTGAGAAGGGGGCAGTAGTCGAGGCAGAAACCACCCCACAGGGCAACCACAGTTGGCGAGCCCCCAAGCGACCCTACCAAAGGTTCCTATATCGTCACGGTGTAGGATATTAGTGTGAGCGACTATGAGGAGGAGGATTTTGATATCAATATTCCTAAGAGCGAGGTAGAGCAGTTCCTTGAGGAGGCTAGGGGCCATATTCACCCATAACCATCGTCTTCACGGGCAACTGGATTTGATGTGCAGGTTCAAGGTAAGTAATTGTTTTAAAAAGTTAATATTTTAATTAAGCCAATTTAAATGTAAAATTATATTTAATTAACTAAGCTTGAGCCCTGAAAGCTGATTCTATCACTATGTCCTCAAGATGTTGTTTTATCCTGCTATTCTCAGCACGCAATATAGATAACTCATACTTTTCTTTAGATAGCTTCTTCGACGACTGCTTCAATTGGGCTTCAAGATTGGATTGAGAGTCAGTCATGCGTGCAACAACTTGTTGCAGGTTTTGGATAGATTTTTCCTTCTCAAACACCTGCGAACCATCTTTGAAGCCTCCCTCTCCAAATACAACAACCCTTGAAAGCCCTACTTGCAAGATGTAGCTGGAGGTCAAACTAGATGATAACCTAAATGCAAAGAGAGATAGGCTCAATACAATACCTGGAAGATGTTGGAGATGCAAGATGACAACCAATCAGAAAACCCCCGGGACTCCATCTTGCTATGTCAGTTGGGAACAGGAGGCATCGAACTGCAGGAAGTATTTGTGATGCACCAGTAATTGATGAACTGTTACACCCCTACCGGCCTCGCCCTTTCAGGTGGCGGGTTAGAGGGATCCTCTTCACTTAATACCTTTCCTTTGATAATTAATCCCTTTAAATTTTTATCAGAGTGTGCGCGGCAGAGCATAATATCGGTTTGGACAACTTACAATATACTGGTAAAAGTACATACAAAAACATAAAATAATCTCTTTAGGGTTTAGGGTACAATCGTCCAAAATGATTACTGAACAATGAGTATGAGTCATACAATCATCCCAATTATAGAAGTACAAGAAGCAACTAAGCATCCTCTTTTTCTTCGTCTTCCCGCACCAAGCCCTACCTTCTTCAAGTCCTCCAGCCGCCACTACCTTATGCCTGTATCTTTTGAACCAGACTGGAGTTCAAAGTTGAACCCCAGAGTAACTGTTAAACTCATACAATATGTATGCAATGCATGTAATGCAAATCATAATCGAACATAAATCTGGCATAAATATCCACAGGACCACCTGGTCAAGCCAAGCCCCCAGATCCAGCGCGCAAAGGGCCTCAGAAGTCAGGAGGGCCAACCCCGACCACCTATCCCAGAGGCCCCACTGGACACCTATAAACACACAGTCATATAGGCTCCACCTAGCCTCACATACCTTGGGCCTCAATGGACACCTATGAACACATAGTCACACAGGCTCCACCTAGCCCACATGCCACGGGCCTCAAAAGTACCCCTAAAGAGATACTCCCTAGCCAACATGCCTCGGCCTCAATAGTACCCCTACAGGTACTACCTAGCCTGCATACCTCGGCCTCAGTAGCGACCATAGGACACAAAGTCCCATAGCTACTACCTAGCCTACATCCACAATCATGATAAAACATAACATACAAGAGCCACATAGAGTATGCAAGTTTACAGTTACTACCTGGCACGCTTGAAAATAGTAACCTCTTCCCTTGGTGTTAGAAATAGGGTCCACACGTGCTAACACTCTAGTTACAAAAAAATATCACACTTTCAATCACATATCCAAACTTTACTTCAAGTTCCATAAATTTTGCCTATAATCAGAATTTTCTAGAATTTCTGACCCTACTTTGCCGATTTTTAATAAATTATAGAAATATCATATTGACGTGAAATCATAGGCCATGGAACCCTTAATATGTCTATTTTACCATAAATATAATTCTGAAAGTCATATTGGTTTGAATCCTTCTTTGAATCCCAATCTTTAGCCTCTGGTCCGAAGCAAGGTTCATGTTTTTAGGTCATTTTCAACAGCACATTACTCTGGGTAGGAGAATCATAATGACACGAAATATTATTCCAAACTCATACTTAGGATGTCTAATTTCACCATGTAAAATTTCAAAGTAAACTGAATTCATGTACTATTTTAAAACCACCGATTTGTCTTTGCTGCCCAGAAATCACAATGTTGGCAGATTTGCATAGTTTAACGTCTTAGGAGTTTTCGGGTGTGAAAAAGGTAACCTTGACTTATCCCCACAAAAATAAAATTTTGGACTCATTGGAAACCTTAAAAACATCAAATTCCCACTGCATCCCCACGTTTAACATCATAGGGCAGAACTAAAACATGATTCACCAAGTCATCGGTTAGGAGCTTACCTTGAGTCTTCGGTTGCATATGGCTTCTTCCTCCCTTGGACCAAGACTTCAGCTGAGCTCTTCCTCTTCTCCCTTCCTTGAGCATGTCCTTGGGCAGCAAAAATGGGTGGGGAAGTGTCCTTATATAGACTCCAAAGGTGGGGCCCTTATCCAACCCTTGATTACGATCCAACGGTCGAGAAAATGCTTCGCATTTAATCATAATTTACCTACTTGATTCTCAAAGCTTCTAGAGGTCTCCTTTGGGCAGATGGGAGCGCATTCCAAGACCCAAAAATCAGTTTCCCAAATTGCCCCTGGTGGTGGTCTCTGGTATTGCAAGTTGTAGGTTTTTGGCCCAGAGGTAAAATGGTCATTTTACACTTCACTTCTTCCAACCCGTGGGACCCACAAAATTTGCCCTTGGATTGTGTCATTAATGCCCATGTGAAGTCATAATTACATGTCCTTCACCTTATCACATCAGATTTAAATATGTGGTCCAGATTAATCCGAATTATTTTATCTTTCTCTCTCTTCATAATTACTTGATGTGACTTTCTCTCTCTTCATAATTACATGACATGACCTCTTCTTTCTCCTCTGGGCCCACCAATTTCATCCTCCCTCTGTGTCTAGGGGTCTGGGCCCGACTCCGGTAAACCCTAACTGGTCCCGCTTAGCTCCTTTTTGCCGGTTACACCTTTCCTCGTAACTTGTGCCACACAACAGGACTTGTGTGGGCTCGTATCAACCGTTCCT
This sequence comes from Acacia melanoxylon, assembly GCA_019022615.1. NCBI lineage: Eukaryota > Viridiplantae > Streptophyta > Magnoliopsida > Fabales > Fabaceae > Acacia > Acacia melanoxylon. The sequence goes on along the minus strand of JAFJYJ010000030.1, from coordinate 3,235,020 downwards.
TTCCCTTGATGTGGCTGCACATTTTTATATGTTTTTGGGGAGCGAGAAATGTATATTTTAATGTCTCATAATTACCCCGTACTTTGTGGTGCCAAAAAGTCAAACATCCAATCCCAAAACGCTATGTGTCCTACTAGCATCATTACTCTTTGTCTTTTGTAATCATGAAGGAACATGTGTCACCATTCTATTTGGCCAACACAAAAGTATGTCATCATTAGTCATCATGACATTACTTTATTAAAATTACTTTATCGGTACTTGCTCGGGATCCTGCCCGGGTTTTCTTCACGAATACCGATGTCTGCTAAAAAACGCAGGGCATACCCAACTGCCCTGAAAATACTGTATACTTACTTATACTGGCATATTTCTGCTCAACTAATTGTCCTATACCTTAGAACATAGTTAGGTGGCTTCTTTTCCATCGGATTTACACCGTATAGGTCTTATGTGCTAGCACCTTAATTCCACGTCTTATGCATACAAGGTCCACTGACCCGTATGGTTGAGTTACTTAATCCCAGAGGGGTATCCTAACTCTTGACATTCTTGGAACTCTTCCCAAACTGGGCTTAGTCGTCCGCCTATTTTAGGCTTATTCTCCATTCTCAGGGTCCGAAATTCGGGGTGTTACAGATGAAACTATAGAAAAAACCTAGAGGTCAATACTCCTGTAATCGAGATGGCTACTCCAACCTTCCGCTTTCTGCTAGTCTCCGCCATGCTTCTACCCTTGTCCTGCTTTGCAGTACTAGCCAAGGCCAAAACCACGTGGTCAGAAGGAATACTCGACTGACCATCTGTCTTAACCAGTTTCTTTGCCCTCTTCTCCTCCAGGCTAGGACTTTGAATGGTTTCACCTTCATGGTTGGCTTCCCTGTGAGGAAATTTGTAAATAATACTTGTATGAATCTCGAGCTAAAACCTTATGGAAGGTACGAAAAGACCTAGGGTTGTTTTTTTCAGGCCAAGCAAAGATACACAGCTTCTCTCAGTAACTGGAAGGGCTAGGATGTGCTTCACCCTATCCTCATCGCAACTATCTGCAGCTTTTCTTGCCTTGCTAATGTTTGCCAAAACAACATATGTGCATGTGGGTACTTAGCAGACATGCATTCACAGGAAATAAGAATTGCAAAAGGACTTAGCATCCGATTCCACCTAGTACGTATACTCAAGTTGTCACCAACCAAGGATAAAGAGCAACGAACATATAATTTTCATTCCAACCACGGTCGATTATCTGGAACTTCTTTACTAGAACCTTTTTACCTGTCCTCCTAAATAGTGTGTACATTCTTAGGCTCCTCATAACTAGGTAGCAGGAATGGAGCAAGTCGTTTATGGTAAACTCTACCCCTACTCACTTAGCTAGAACCTCTACTGATAGGCCACAAATGTGGCATGAACTAGGACGAAGCAAGATCAAAATGTCTACATAGACCAACTATCAATGGTGGTAAGGGGAACAAAGCCATGTACCTTAGTGGCTCCATAAACATAGCAACCCAACCATCAGCGTACCAGTCCACTCTTTCATTCACCAAGGGAGCTCGCATATGTGCGGTTTTAGGTATACCATAAGTCATACGGATCTTCCTCAAACCCCTATCACTGATTTTAGAAACCGCATTATCCTTCAAAATTCCCACACTCAATGGAGCCACGAGTACAACTTGACTCCCTTCTGAGCTAGTTCCCCATTGGACGTTTTCCTCACTAGGCTAATCAATTTCTTTACGATCACTCACCGAAATACCTAAATCGCTCTCTGAGACATCAATCACATTTACAGGAGAACTACTCACTCCAAACATACTCACCTACACAAGTAAGGCAAGGGGGATGGGATACAACAAAAGCAAAATAGACCTTGTGTAATTAAATGCCACAAATAACCCCACCAGTACATTAGAGGGGGAACCCATAGTCCAGTCTTGGGCTCTATGGATTTTGACCGGTCCATATTACTTAATCAGTGAGCTTGTTAAGTTAAACTACAAGTTATATGGATTAGTACTAGCCCATGGGTTTAGTTAGAGCGAATAAGGGAGCATCGAGAATAGATTCTTGTGTACTTATGTGCTAAATATATTTTAATATTTTTTTTGATATTTTGAATCGATATATACATATATGTTACCATGTGACATTATTAATAATGCTGTGATTTTATAATTTACCACTTGATACCTCACGAGCAATTACTCATATGCTGGATGAGATGGATTAATGGTTACTATTTTTCAGGTGATAGTTGACTTTGGAAGGTTAAGCTCCTTCTATTGACATTAGAGCTTGCATATTTTTGGTATATGTTGGATTATTGTATGTTGTCATATTATGATTCATTTTGCATACTCTTATTTATTTTGATAAATGATTATTTCTTTATTCAAACCCTTAAGTATTTATTTTTATTTTATAGAAAAATAGAGGACATTACATTAAGCACACAAGAAGCGAGACCAAGAAAAATCAAACCCTAACCACGACATTTTAGTGGAAATAAAGACAAGTTGTGAGGACATCTCAAAAGTACCTCTTCAACCCTTGCCCAAAAGACGTCGAAGAATGTAGATAAAAGGAAGCTTCACCACTGCCTCAGCTAAGTCTCATCGAAGCACCGCATAAAGCCACCCTGATTATGAGCTGCCAAAAGTACCTTAGGTGTTATGGAAAACGAGAGAGCAAGCTCTCTAAACCCTAATAAGGAGGACGAAGAAATTCAAAGAAAAAGGAAGAACCAAGCAAGACCATAGGGTTGCAGAGACGCTTAACGGCTAGGATGACGCACAACTCTCCAAATCAATTGGCAGATGGACTTGGGGAGTGGGGGCTTAATGTAGGGCCAAATTCCACCACTTGGGGCCCAAATCCAATACAGCCATAAGATAGCCCAAGAAGACGCGTCCAGCCTAAGACCAAGTCGCCCACACCCAAACATGTTGAATCAAACTTGAGATCCCATCTATTACGCCATATCCGAAATTGAAGAGATTCTCCCCCACTCGTCAGATCCACAAAGTGTTGAACCAACTCACTAAATCATCTAATCCTATGTTATAAATATGAGCTTAAAGTAGTATGAGAAGACTCACATTCCTTAAGATCCATAATAAAGTTGCTCTTCAATTCTTATTGTTAACTCGTTGTTCATATAGTATTTTTCCAATTTAATTTATCACAAATCTCTACATTGTCAATACCCTCTCAAGGGAAACTTTTATGCAAATTATTGCTTCTACAACTGCTCACTTATTCTTAGAACTTTTTGGTTATTCACTAAAACTCACACATACAAGAGGGAATCACACAATTCAAAAGTTTCATATGCATTAAATATGTCCATAAACACCTTTAGGGGCTACACAACAAACACCCACCCCCAAAAAAACACACGTCAATTGATTAATAGTTTGTCAAGAGACCCCTTGCGAGTAAGCTTAAAGTACTCTTACCCAATTCCAATAGTCATGGAAATGCATATGAGAAATGTGATACCTCAATTGGATCCTAAACAACTCAAACCATGCACAATTGGGCTTAAGGAACATTTGAGGCCCATATTAGAAACAATCAACCACAAGTCCAAACTATAAATACAAATCCTTTCTGAAATAGTCATTAAATTACAGTTTCTCAAAAGTAGGGCTCAGCCCATTAGCATCTTAAATGCCATTCAAAACTTTAAAACATAAGTTTGGTCTTAACTCATCGAATACCATAGTTAAATAACAACGGGTCTAACAGAAGATGTTGGTCCTTCAAAACTAGAGCTAGGAATCGCATCAGCCTTTTTAGGCCCGAGTTAGGAAAACCATTTATTTTTCAAGACTTGGCTTATGGGCTTACAGGCCAAGGCTAGCCTTGCAAGGTCGAAAGCCATTTTTTTAGATTTTAACTATGTTTCCTGCTTTTCTTCTCCAAAGAAATATAATTAGTAAATTACAACAATTAAAATTCTAATTTAACAAATAAATGTTGTCAATATTAATGTCTAAACAACACACATTATACAACAAACAAACACAGTCACAAAGTCATAATCATAGCTAAACTATTATCCACATACCACAATTACAAATAATTAATGAGAAGACTTAACAAAATTTAAAATACTTCTTATAAATATGTCTTGAAAAGTGTATGTCAACAAAATAAATAACACAAGATATGAACAAAACAATGACTAGAAAATAAGTCAAAATATATATAATTAGTAAGAATACTTATGAAATAAGAAATATATTTTATAAGTTTTAAATTTTTAAGATTCTTAATATAAGATATTCTTATGAAACTTGATTTTGGAGAAGATAATAACAACTAAATATTTGCAATATCACTAACAAAGTATTAAAAAAAATATTAATATCATATAAATAATTTTAAAAATAAAAAAGTACGGGCCTAAAAGGGCCAGCCTTTTTAGGGCTGCTTTCACTTTTGAAGTAAAAATCTTAAGCCTGGCCCTTGTTAATTCAGGGCCTAAACGAGCTGAGTCCATTTGCTCTACTCACAACGTGGCAATAGTGTTCGACAGTACCTCAAATAGGATTGCCTCCAACAGGAAGATGCCTATGCTTAGCAAAAAAAAAAAGAAAAGAAGGAAACAGCCATAGTTAATTCATACAGATCCTAAGCATAAATCATAGTCAAACCAAAAAATTAATGACTAATAAAACCTAAATTAATATAAGAATGCTATCTAATTAATGAACACACATGCATTACATATGACAGGCTTATTTACAAGTGTTGGGCTAAAAGAAACTAAAACAATTGAATTAGAGCTTTCAATACCACACTTGCCCACCATCAGTGCGGATCCAGAAAATTACTGTAGAATGCAGGAGGATTTGGGGGTTCAGGGGTAATGTTCTTGATTGTTTTTTTTCAAGGAAAGTTTTAAATGCATTAAAAAATAAAATAATATAAATAAGAAGAAAAAAAGAATATCAAAAAAATATTCATGAAATCAAGTAAATACTGATGATATAATAAGAGAGTCAATTAATTTTAAAAAAAAAAAAAAAAAAATCAAGGAAGCACTTGCCCCCTAATCACCAACATGGGTCCGCCTATGCCCACCCTACGATGTTTTCATGGGATTGGGTTCCCACGTATCAAAGGGGAATTGGTCTAGTGGCAAGGACTACTTCACTCATTAGGTAACGAACCAATGTTTGAAATCTTGTTAGCGGAGGTATGATTGAGTATTTGAGTATATGATTACCTCCAATGCTACGATATTTGTACAAAAAAGAATTAGATTACCACGTAAGGTCGCTGTCATGTGGGATACCCTATGAGATGGTACGTAGTATGGGACCTGTGATGCCGTATGGACATAGATGCTAAGAAGAAAAGCTTTTAGAATGTCATGACATGTAGCATGCCACTTGTCACTTTACGACGTAAGCATGAATCTTAGTTACGTTTCTGAGTTAAAGAAATGTTGACACAAAAAATTAAGATTAGCAAAGCCTGGTGACGTGTCACGATCAAGCCCTGAAGAATAATAATGAAAATGAAAGGAATGGTGAATGTTTGATCAAATTTGGGATGATTGTAGGAAGATAATATGTCAAATTTTTGAAATAAATAAATATTACTCCTTCATGTCCTAAATATAAAACAAATTTGACTTTTTTTAAGAGAGATTAAGAAAGCTAATTAAATTACTTTAGATTATTTTATTTTTATTTTCTCTCCAAAATAATAAACTGATATATAATCTAAGGATATATAACATATAATATGATTAATTTATTTATTTAAGTATTAACTTGTCTTAATCTCTAAAAAAATATCAATTTGTTAATTTTGTCTTATACTTAGAACGAGAGTATTAACTAAATGTCGGTAATGATGATAATATTCTTGGGAATGCTTAAACTTAAAGATACCAATTTTAAAAAAAAAAAGCTATTAACGAAAAATTGAGCGAAAAGGACAATGTGATATGTAAATTATTATTTATTTTCCAGCCACATTTGGGTCGCTTTGATATATATGAAGAAAGTAAGGGCGTAAGGTGGAACTTCAAGAGCAGACAATTTACCTCGGATTAGTTAAAAAAAGATAAGGAACAAAAAAAGGATGGTGGTCATTTAATCAAGATGGGGAAGAATATAGGTGAAGAAGAATATGCCAAAATACTCTTAAGTTGTTCGCTTTTATCATCTTTTGTTTCTTTTTCTCTTTTTTAGGATTTAGAATCTTGAGAGGGATATACCATAGTTATATATGCTTCTTTCCTTATGTTCAAGTTCAGGGCTCGGTTCATTTTTAGAAAATACACAGACGTCAGTTCATATCTCAATCTCAACAAAAACGTTTACTCTAATAATATTACTCCATTTGTTATTAAATGTAAGAGTTATTTAACTAATTAATTTACATAAATTAAGAAAATCAGTAAGGTTAATTATTTTAAATATATATGTGTGTGTGTTGATTTCTCTAGTGTACCTGATCAATGATTTACAATTAAAACTATCCCAAGTAAAAACATTCATTTAATATGTGTGATCAATGTTAGGTCTAGTAGAAGGGGTTGATCTCTCACAAAATGACGAATTCATATCCAAACACTAGTTGGAGGAGTTATCCCACAGTGCCTCAAATATAATTGCCTCTAATAAGAATATGCATGTCATGTGCCTATAAAAATAGAAATAATTTCAAAAAATTCATATGAATTATTTAGAAAAATTTGGGAGTTCTTCATGTTCTAGCAGATAGAACAAAACTACTTCCATCTAGGGGAGGAAGGGGCTGGGGAAAGCTTGAACCCAATTCCTGCAATGATGAATATAAGCACAATTGAAATTCCTAAAGAGTTATATATTTGTGTATTGATAAGACCATATATAATAATCTAGATATCACAATAGAAAAAAGAAAAAGAAAAATTGTCATATAATAATTTAGAAATCACAATAAAAAAATAATTATCATATGATAATATAGAAATCACAATCGAAAGGGAGGTTTATGATGATTTTAAAGTGTTTTATACTAGATAATCTAGTATCTTTATGCATGAAGATAACTAATTCGGTTGTTGTGGTTGGACTCTATTATGGATTTCTAACCACATTTTAAATGTGAGCATATCTCCTAGCAGAGATTCAAACTTTCATTAAATGTGTATAACATCATAAATTTTACTTAGGTGTCAAAGTACACTTGAGCTTTTTAAAATAGGGTGAAATAACTAGCTACTTTCATATTAAACTTTAGTCATTTTTTTATGTGGGCCCCACATTATCATTTTTTTAATTTTTTTTTTCAAAAATAAAATCCTCATCCCAGAGAGCGCAGACCCAATTTCCTTGCTAAAGCCAATCAGATCAAAATTTGAGTTTTTAAATGATGTTTTTAAATGGAAACACATTTTTTAAAATAATAATAATTAATATATTATCTTTATTTTAGATTATATACCTATTAAAATAATTTTTTTTAAAAAAATATAGACTTCCAAGAAACCAAATATGGATGGTTTAGATAAGATCTGACAATATATATAACCCTAAAAAAATAAGGGAAAATCCATCTTGGGGCCCTTTTTGGAAAACAAAATCCCAAAAAGGGCCCCAAGATTTTGACAATCACAAAAAGGGCCTTTGGGCCCTTTTCGATTTTCAACCATGCGTGAGTTGTCGATAATGCTACGATATAGTTGTTAACCGGAGCTGATATTGTTGTTAATGTGACTGATTTAGTTGTTAAAATATTGTTGTTAATGCGACTAATTTAGTTGTTAACGGGTATTGATTTTGTTGTTAATTTGACTGATTTAGTTGTCAGCGGAGATTCTAAAAATCCTAGAAAGGGCCCAAGGGCCCTTTTTGGGATTGTCAGAATCTTAGGACCCTTTTTGGGGATTTTTTTTTCCAAAAAGGGCCCCAAGATGGATTTTCCCAAAAAACAATTCACAAGGAAAGAGAACATTCATGCCTAACACAACAACAACAAAAAAAAAACACAGATAATCAAACAAAACAAAGATACTAAAGCACAAAACATAAGAGATTGCTTTTCTTTTTTTTCCCTGAATTCAAAAAGACGTTGTGTTAGAGTCAATAAGAAAAGTAAAAATATAGTAAAATCTAACGTAATTCATCCGTCTAAGCTTTAATAGAATTTGTTGGAAGGAGAAATGGATATTCCAAGTGGGTATGAAATATACCATACCTCGTTGATAAGCAATCGGCTTAGCTCGGACTTGGCTCAGCTCCCGAAGCCGGTCCCCTCCTCCCATATCAGGCTTGTTTTCTTCAGTAGGAAGGCAATTTATTAAAAGAAAAATAAAACGATATACATAGATTGAATATCTATACATTAGAATATAAACTCTGGGCCCATTTGAATTATTGAAACCAATTCCTCCTGTGGATGCCGTGGAAGCTATGGAAGGAGATGATTCTTTTGTGCCCGAAACTCCATGTGAGCTACAACAGGATGGGGCGGCTGAAGACTCCAGGTAAGTATTCCTATCCCTATCTTGTATATCTTATCTTTAATTTTAATGATTATTGCATCTTGGAACTGTAGGGGGGCCGGTAGCCGGGCCTTCCCCTTAACCATTAAAGATATTGTTCATAAATATTGCATTAATATACTCTGTCTTCTGGAGCCTCGAATTAGTGGCGTTAGAGCGGACAATGTGTGTCGGAAACTTGGTTTTAGTCATTGGATCCGGGTGGAATCTACTGGTTTCTCTGGGGGTATCTGGATTTTGTGGAATAAAGATGACTTTGATATTACCTATCTGACTTCTACTACTCAGTTACTTCATTGCCAAGTTAAAAATTTGCAGAGTAACGTTCTGAGTCTTGTTACTGTTGTCTATGGGGAGACAAATTCGATTGCGAGTTTCGCTTTGGAATTCTCTCCGTCTGATTGCTTCTCACTCTACTCTCCCCTGGCTTGTCTTAGGTGATTTCAATATCTATCTGTCGCCTAATGACAAACTTGGAGGAGCCGATTCGTCTTGGGCTTCAATGCAACAATTCGGGGAATGTATTGAAGACACAGGGCTTATTGAGGCTATGGTTCAAGGGGAAAAATTCACTTGGGAGAGACAAGGCCTGAAAGAGAGATTGGATTGGGTCTTCTATGATTTGAAATGGATTGATTGCTTTCCTGCCTCCATTGTTCGTCATGAGCTTAAATTTAAATCCGACCACAGGATAGTGTTGGTGAATTCTAAGCCTTCATCCCATAAGCAAAGATTCCAAAAACCTTTCTCTTACCAGATTGCATGGACCCTGGAGGATGATTTTAAGGACATTACCAATGATGCTTGGCAAGGAAAGAATTGGATTGATGGTCTTCAAACCTTTCACAAATCCGCCTTGGAGTGGAATGATAACCGTGTGGGTAATTTCACCAGAAGGAAAAGAGAATTATTACGGCGCTTAGAGGGTATAGATAGAAGCAGGAGCTTGAATTTACAGACTGGTTTGTTTCGTCTTGAGAAAAAATTATGGGATGAATATCATAAAGTGGCTTCTCAAGAGGAAATTATGTGGTTTCAAAAATCCAGAAGTAAATGGCTTCAAGGATGAGACAAACACTAGATTCTTCCACGCCTCAACCATGATCAAAAGGAAGAAGCGGCCGAATTGGGGCTATTATGAATGATATGGGTGAATGGGTTGAAGATCATGACACCGCTTTAAGGATGGCTCGGGACTTCTTCCATAACCTCTATACCGAGAGATGCCGCGTTTCAAACCCCGAGAGGTGGACTTCTCGCTTTCCTCCCTTGATAGTGATCGGTTAAGTGCCCTTTCGAAAGAAGTCGCAGAACCGAGATTAAAAATGCGAATTTCGCTATGGGAGCCTTTAAAGCACCGGTCCGATGGTCTTCGTGCTCACTTTTTTCGCACTCAATGGAATGTTGTGGGAGACAAGATTTGTGACCTCATCGAGGACCGCTTTCATAACCCATCTAAAATGTCCACCATCAACAAGTCCAAAGTTGTTCTCATCCCGAAGATTGATAACCCTTCCACGCTCAAGGACTTTAGACCTATATCTTTGTGCAATGTGAGCTTCAAAATCATCACTAAACTTCTTGCGAATCGGTTTAAGGCGGTCATGCCTCACCTCATTGGCCCTGAGCAATGTAGTTTTATTGCTAACAGATCTAGTTGCGATAACATCCTCATTGCCCAGAGATCATCCACTCAATGAGAACTAATGGTAGAAAGAAAGGCTTTGTGGCCATCAAAATCGACATGGAGAAAGCTTTTGACAGACTTGACTGGGGATTTATAAAAAATACTCTTACTGGTTTGGAACTTGATGGTAATCTTATTGATCTCATCATGGCTTGTATCTCTACCGCTTCCATGTCCATTCTCTGGAACGGTGATGAAATTTTGACTTTCACCCCCTCCAGAGGTGTGCGGCAAGGAGACCCTCTTAGCCCATATATTTTTGTTCTTTGCATGGAGCGCCAGGGCGCTTTAAAAACGAGTGTGAGACCAACCGTTGGAAGCCGTTCAAATTTAAAAGAGACGGTCCTCACATCTCCCACCTGTTTTTTGCTGATGACCTCATCCTCTTCGTAGAAGCATCCTGCGACCAAATGGAAGAAGTTCGTAATGTTATGAGAAGCTTCTGTGAGGTTTCTGGTCATAGAATCAACGTTGACAAATCTCGTATGTTTTGCTCGAAAAATGTTAATTTTAATCGAGCAATCGAGCTGAGTCAGCTTCTTGGGATTGGCATTACCTCTGATCTTGGGAAATATCTAGGAGTGCCGATTATTCATAAGCGTGTTACCAAGGCTACTTACCTTCCTATTGTCCAACGTGCTAGAAAGAAGTTGTCTATGTGGAAATCAAAATTTTTGATCAAGTCATTTGGGCGCTCGGTGCTTATCGATCTGTCCTATCTTCTTTGCCTAGCTATCAGATGCGAATCAACCCTTCTCCCAATTTGCACTCTTCGTGAATTAGAGAAGGTTTCCAGGAAGTTCCTATGGTCCCAGGAGGAAGAGGTGAAGAAAATGCACCTTATTGCTTGGGATAAGATTACTCAAGCTAAAAAGTAGGGAGGACTTGGCTTTAAAGATTTGCGGCTTCAAAATAAAGCATTCATTATGAAACTCTCCGCTGAGCCTCCTTACGCAAAAAGATGTTCTTTGGGTTAAATGCATGTGGGCTAAATATAGTTGTGGTGACCTCCTAATGCCTAAGGTTTCCAAAAACGAAATTGCTCCTCGGCATGGAAAGCGATAACGAGGTCCGGGACAAGTTCCTTAGTGGGATTGGGAAAAAAGTTAACAATGGAATAGGCACCAAGTTTTGGTCTCGATCTCCGGCTTCCCTTGATTGCCCCATTATGACCTTTGCTCGAAACCCCGCTTTAGTGAATGAAGATGAGACTGTTAAGGATCAAGTTTTGCCGAATGGATGTTGGGACACCGCGATGGTAAGGAGTCCTACCTCCCAATATTATAAGGATTATTTCCAGAGCGCGTCCCCCTCGAAATAACTTTGATGATTGCTTTACCTGGCGGGCTTCGAAGGATGGCTGCTTCTCTGTTAAATCTGCTTATCAATATCTATCTGATAGACTTGGAACCACCATCAACAACTTCTGGACCCAGTTGTGGAAATGGCAGCTTCTTGAAAAGGTCAAATTCTTCATGTGGCTTGTTGGGCATGAGAGATTGGCCACTAATTCCCTAAGAGCCAGAAGGGGCCTCACCAATGAGAATGTGTGTCCTTTTCAATGTAATACGAGGAAAGTGTGATTCACATAGTCGTGGATTGCGAGAGAGCTAAACACTTTTGGAAACAAATTTTGATACCTAATCTTTTTGCTCGCTTTTTGCGGGTAATTTGCGGATTGGCTCGATGGAACACCACCCACAACCCGGGTAAAGGTAGGTTCAAGAACTTCTCTTGGCCACGAATTTTCAGTCTGGGGTGTTGGATCCTTTGGACAAGCAGATGTAAATTTCTTTTTCAAGGAGAAAGCACCGATGCCAGAGAGATGCTCCACCGATGCAACTATCTCCTCATGGAAAGCGCTACAAACCGCACTCTAGCTCACCAGATATTTCAACTCAACAAGTCTCATGAAGACTCTTGGACCCCACCACCGCAAATGCGATTCGTATTGATGTTGATGGGTCAAGCGACACCAAAGACCAAGCGGATGCGGAGGAGTTCTAAGGAATTCTCGGGGGAATGGCTTATGGGTTTCCATAAATCCCTTGGTCTCCACACGGTTCTTGAAGCTGAAATATATGCCATCATGACGGGGTTACAAGTTGGGCGAAGATGGGCTTACGAGCATTGTTATTTATTCTGACTCCCTGGATGCTGTTAATACTCTTATGCGAGACTGCTCCACAGACCACCCGTTGCGAGACATTATTGCGGAGACTAGAGACCTTCTGTTCAAGGATTGGAGAGTGGAGCTCTACCATACCTCAAGAGACAACATTTCATGTCTTTGATTTTATGGCTAAGGAAGGCCATCGTGCTACGCCTGATGTTGGGCTGGTCCTTGTCCCTGTGATCCCTAGGGGGTGTTTTGATATGATCATGAAGGACAAAATGTCTTGTCAATACTAGTTTCTTCTTGTACTTGTATGTTGTAAGGGCTTGATTTTTCAGTCTTGCCTTGTTGTTATCTTTCAAGCTTCGGCTTGCCATATTATCCAAAAAAAAGAATATAAACTCAACAGTATGACACGGAAAAATAATATTGAGTGCTAGAAATTTATTTTAGTGGCTGAATACATTATTACACTTTAACCTTTTACGACTTTCGGTCCTAATTATAAGACCTAGTTGATTTTTTATTGGAGAGATTAAGAAAGCTAAATAGGTTACTTAATCATTTCATTTGTTGTGTATCATTATATTATATATTAGTTTATTAGTCAAACTAACTAGTTTAAAGAAAAAAAGAAAAATACTCGAAAGTAATTTAATTAGCTTCCTTAATCTTTTCAAAAAAAAAAAATCAACTAGGTCTTATAATTAGGACCGGAGGGAATATTATTTGTTGTTAGTTGAATGAAACATAATATGTTGGGAAAATTACGTTCAGGTCCCAAGGAAGGGAATTAATCACAAATAAGTCCCTTAAAATCACAAAATTACATAGAAGTCCCAAGAGACTTTTTGATATTATTTGTATTAACAACAGGAAATCCTATATTTACAACAACATTTAAACACCCGACCATTTACAACGTAAAAAGTCATATTTACAACAGAAATGCATATATTTACAACATTTAAATACTTGGATTTTGAATATAGAGAGGTCATTTACAACAGAAAAAACATAGATTTACAACAAGAAATGATGTATTTACAACAAAATTTAAAATTTGGCCATTTACAACAAAAAATGCATGTATTTACAACAGAAAATGCATGTATTTACAACAAAAAATGTTGTATTTACAATAAAATTTAAAATCTGGCCATTTACAACAGAAAATGCATGTATTTACAACAACATTTAAAAACTTGGATTTTATTTCCATACAAATAATATCAAAAAAGTCTCTGGCCATTTACAACAGGAAATGCATGTATTTACAACAACATTTAAAAACCGCCATACAAATAATATCAAAAAGTCTTGGGACTTACGTAATTTGATGGTTTTGATTAATTTTTTTGTAATTTTTTTCGCTTCTAATGGGACTGCATGTAATTTTCCCTAATATGTTTGATGTGTGTCATGAATTTACAATAATTGCAAATTCAATGTCCCATTACATCACGATCTAACATTAAAATTGAAAGCTACTTTGGGTAGTACATGGAAGATCATCTTGATCTTCTGCTTCGTTTGGGTAGTACAGCTTATATTGAAAGCTACTCTTAACCTTGGTCTAATCTATCATCTATGCATTCAACAATAGAGACTTCAATAATAAATTAATAATATAATTATTATATATGTGCGTGTTATTTTGGGTGGAAATTTCTTATAGTATTCTAATGCGGCATGCATGTCATGAGATATATATTTCCTTATTAATTAGCTATAATGTTTTTTAATTAACCATGTTGTAATTTTTTTTATTTGATTAATCATTATATAATCTCTTTCGAGACTTAAAGTTAGAATATAATCTCTTCCTGATATTTAGGCTTCTGTTATTTTCCGTATAGATGTGAGGTCACTTACCCCTCTCAGCTCAAAGCTGGTTTAGTATTAAGTATGTTGTAATGAATTGTTCAATATAACATAGAGTTGGGGTAGGTTTTGTAAACATTTGGATGAAAAAAAAAAAAAAAAACCATACTATTCATAATTTATTAGTATTAAATGAGTGTTTGAATAATTCTAAAACTGTGGTTTCAGAAACCATTTTCTGCCAGTCGAGACAAAACTCTTTTAACATACTTACATTGTAAATCGTAAAATCTATTTTTTAAAAATCAATCTAAACACACTCTAAGACCCTCTAATATATAAAATTTAACTTTCTCTAATCTTAAATATAAAAAAGAGTTGACTTTGTTTGGAGAGATGAAGGAAGCTAAATAAGTTACTTAATCATATAATATATTGTATATCCTTAGATTATATATCAATTTATTTGTCAAACTAATTAATTTTAAAAAATAAAAATAAAAAATGTTCTAAAGTAATTTATTTTTTTAAAAAAATATAATTGATGAGTGTATATCTTGAAGAATGTTTATGAATGTGAATGGGACAAATACAAGTCTTTGACTGTGGCCGTATATAAAGTATATACGTGGCAAAGACACCCCTATAGCTTAGGCTTTGTTTGGTTTGGGGGGAGGGGAGGGGAGGGGAGGGGAGGGAAAAAATTTAAATGAGAGGAAAATTAGCATGACCCCTCAAATAATTTTTCTCCCTCCCCTCCCCTCCCCCCCCCTCCCCCAAACCAACCCTAGTGAAACCTCACTGTGGATCTTGGTGACGTGGCTAGTTCCCACAGCCAAATCTATTTATTTATTTAAAAATATTTAAAATATTTTAAGGAATTTCGGCGGTTTAAGGCTTTGTTTGGTTTGAGGAGGGAATGAAAATGGAGGAAAAAATTTAAAGGAGAAGAAAATTCTTGTGGGCCCCACTACAAATAACTTTTCTCTCTCCATTTTCTCTCCTCCCCTCCCCTCCCCCAAACCATGCATAGCCTTAGGCCCGTTTGGTACGCTGATTTCGGCAAAGGGAAAGGGAAGATCGTGTCTTCCCACGAGAAAACCGTTTGGCGCGTCATTGTCCTGGAAAATGCCTTTCCCGCCAGCCTCCATCTTCCCACACATGTGGGAAAGTTGAATCCCTCCAAATCTGGCGGGATAGTTTGAAGTTCTCGGGAGAATGAATTTTTTTGACAAAAAAGCCCTGTAAACAGCAATGAAGCGCATTATGAAGAGATTAAACCGAGCACCATGGATTCGGATCCGATCCTTCCTTCTTCCGCCTTCCTTCTCCATTTCGTCGCGGCGACTCTCACCTTCTTCATCATCGTCGCCGCCAACATTCCTTTCTTCCCTCACCCTTAACCCAACGTCGGAGCGTAACCGCAGCGCCGACGAGAACGAGCTTCGACTCTCTTCCATCATCTTCGCCTTCTTCTTCCTCTCTACCAAGCACCGTCGCGGAGAGGAAAGACTAGACCACCACCGTGAGCTTCCTCTCGTTTCTAAATTCTTCTCAAACACTCGTTCTTTCCATTTAAACTATTCCTTCATCCATTCATCGTTTATTCCTCTACACGCGTCTTTGTTTAGTTTCGTGTTCTAGTGGTCCTGCAGTTTTTAAAATGTCTATAGGGTTGTGAAATTCTTTGATGTAAACCTCCAAGCCACTTTAGATTTTACGTTCGAACACATGCGATTTGGTGCCTATTACGTTCGAACGTAACTTTTTCGTTCGAACGTCCAAGGGCATTTTAGGAATTTCACCTCACTTTCCCACTTAACCAACACCCAATTCTTCATACCAAACAATTCATTTTCCTTCAACTTAAGTTAAACCATGTTCCTTCCCAAAACAGATTACCAAACAGCTCAACTCTTTTAAAGCTTCCCTCTCAATCTTCCATTCCATTCCTTTCCTTCCTTTAAGCCCTTTCCTCCTTAATTTCGGCTGTTTAGTGTTTTAATCGGGGGAATATAACCCCAAATATACTCTCCTTCATATGGATATTCCCTCAATAAACCATCCGAATATTCTTTCCCTTTTACCGTTATATCAGCTCCCACCTCAATCCGCTCTCCTCACCCTCCCACGCTTTCCTTCACTTCCTCGTGAATATAGGTTTTCTTTTTGACAATTTTGCCCCTGCCTCTTCCCTATATCTACTTCCGCCTGAGTTTCAGTTTTTTTATTTCCAATTAACGGAATCCGACGAGGCATGAAATTCGGAAAGAGTCTCAACAGCCAGATCGAGAAAACCCTACCGGAATGGCGTGATAAGTTCCTCTCTTACAAGGAACTCAAGAAGAAGGTGAAGCTCTTGGACCCTCCCAAATCCGCCGGTGATGACAGGCCGTCCAAACGGCCCAGGCTCGATGATGATGCCGCCACCGCCGGTGTGTCTTCGCCGGAGGAGATTGACTTCAGGTACTTGTTGGAAAGGGAGCTGGAGAAATTTAATACCTTCTTTGTTGAGAAGGAAGAAGAATGCATTATTAGATTGAAGGTGAGAATCTTTTCATTGTCTCTATTTTATCTTGGCTTAGCAATTAAATTTAAACGGTAAAAGATAACGAATTTTCTGATCTATATGGTTGTCCAGAAACTTTTTGCGCTGACCGGTGCCTTTTATATTCTAATTAAACTAAAGTTCATGCCAAATCGTTATTTTAAGTGTACTTTGGACTTTCCACTTAAAATTTGAGAAACGCAGAGAAGAGCATTTTTATGCTGGCGATTCGTGTTGTTGCTAATGTTTGTTATGATTTAAATGCAGGAATTGCAAGATAGGGTTGCCAAGCGAAAAAATTTAAACGAAGAGATGATGAAAATACGGAAGGAAATTGTGGATTTCCATGGCGAAATGGTTTTGTTAGAAAACTACAGTGCCCTTAACTATACAGGTACCATCAGTATATTAATCTTAACCTAGTAAAGGACAAGTCTTTTGATGTGTGAACTAGTCTTAGACTTGATACCTTTTAACGTTTTTAATTCAGCTAAGCTACCTTTTAACGTTTTTAATTCAGCTAAGCTACTTTGGTATGCTGAGAGACCTGCTTTTCTTCATTGACTGCCTGAAAATGTTTATACATTTGGGTTGAGAAAATCTAAATCCCTCAACATATGTGTGATGTATTCTGGTTCTATCTATTTTAGTTGGCACATAAAAACTGTACGTTCTTAAATTTGCTATATTAAAGAGAAGAGATCACAATATTCCTGTTTCAAGGCATACAAGGGTCACATCATCTAAAAGGTCATAGGAATGCTAGCACAGATGAAATTTTACTCTTTCAAATCCAAAAGGGTGATTCTATTATAAAAATGCTCCAGCACTTGGACCACAAACCAAATTTATTGTTGGGCCAGATTTACTCCTGTAGTGAGTAGTGACAAATGATGGAAAGGCAATACTTTAACAAGTATTTTGTCTTTTGATTTAACTAATGTAATTTTATTGGCTTGTGTGTGTATCAAGTATCAACAACTATTCTCAGACACTCAATTGCTTTAACCGTGCATATTTACTCTGTTACTGCTGTAAGCAATACTATTAAAGGATCTAATGGTTTTACTGTGGATATGTCTCTGATCTGCCTGAAGTTGGACTTTCAAGCTTGATTGGATATTGTGTTTCATAAGATTTACTTGTTAGTATCAGCTCAAATTGTCTAATTCCTTCTACAAAATGCTCTGTACAAGACTTGTGAAAATACTGAAGAAGTATTATAACTAGTGTATTAATATTTAACTGATGTAATTCTGTTGGCTCATGTCTGTATCAGCAGTAATTCTATTTCTCGGATATTAAATTGCTTTATTATCATTTATAGTTACTCTGTTACTGTCTTACTGTTACAAGCAATAGTAGCTTTAGATCAAATCTGTGATAAGCCTGAAGTTGGTCTTTCAAGCATGAGTGGAGATTATGTTCCAGAAGTCATAAGATTTATCTGCTATTAACTGCTCAAAATGTCTAATTGTTTTCTCAATTTTCTCTCTACAGGACTTGTGAAAATACTGAAGAAGTACGACAAGAGAACCGGTGCCCTAATCCGCTTACCTTTCATTCGGAAAGTCTTGCAACAGCCTTTCTTTACAACAGAGATGCTCTACAAGCTTATAAAAGAGTGTGAAACAATGCTGGATGGCTTGTTTCCTGTGAATGATACTCCTCAAGCTGATGATGGATGTGATCCTTCAACAACAACTTCAACTTCTTGCAAAAGTGGTGATGGTCTGCTGATACCGAAGGAACTAGCAGAGATTGTGAATAGAGAGAGCCTTTATATGAAGAGTACCATATCAGCATTACATGTTTTGCAGGAAATTAGATCTGGAAGCTCCACAGTTAACATGTTTTCGTTGCCACCTTTGCAAATCAGTGGGTTGGGAGAAACATGGAAGAAAGTTACAGTTCTGGAACAAGCAGCCAAGTAGTAATCTTCTGGATTACTACATTAATGGTTGCCTAGTGGGTTCTCTAGTTTTCCCTCACTTGTTTCTCTCAAACGATGCCACTGGGATGCATGCCTTAGAATACTAACAGTACACGGATAAGCCAAGTGTATAGATGGAATAGAAATATAGTTCATATAGGTTTCATATGTTAAAATCTCTGGTATTGCTATTAGTTTTATTTTGATAAATTACAGATGCTCATAGTTACAATATGTAATGTAATCATTATCACTTTATGGTATTTTAATAGTAATATTTTTAATAGGGGTTCTACTCTTTACCTGTGAAGATGGGCGATTTTAATTTCTTTGATTGTTGCCGTCGGTGTTTGAGCTCTTGTCAATTTAGTTCTCAGGAAAACAGTTCAGTTTCCAGGAACTGCTGATGAATGTGTCAGATGCGATCTCCGGAAAACAAAAGATGAGATCATGTCACGTTTTAGCCATTACTCACAAATCATGAATGGTTAATTTATGGTTGTCTGAATTCCTATTAACTATATGAACATAAACTCACTAAAGTTCTTTATGAACATCAAACAATTCTATTGTTCAAGTACCAAAAAAGGTGGAGGCTGCGGAGCCTTCAAAATGGCAGGACTAGTTTCCATCTGCTTCGTTGGTCCTCTGCCCGCTTCACTATCACTAAGAGAAGTCATCAATTCGAATTTGGGTAGACTTACGAGTTACGAGTACAGTAACAAATTGTTTCAAGTATTTTTCTTTCACTTCTATTGTTCAAGACAAGTACCATAGTTTGGTTTAGTTGGCAAGGGCTTACCATATATTCTATAAAAGCGTTCTGCTACCAAAGTAAGGATAACGTTAGTGTGCGTGTTTGGAATCGCCGATAACATAGCGTTAGTAGCGTTGAGGAGCGGTGGCTTCATCATTAGGAAAAAAGCCAGATTGGTACCGTTTGGATCAGCATTTGGATGGCTGGACTTTTCCCAAAAACGCTCGGTAACGCAGAAGCTAGGATTTGGAGAGTTGGAAGAAAAGCTCAGCAACGTTAAGAGACCATGTTCACAGCGGAGAGAGAAAAGTCAGATAGGAGGGAGAGGGAAGCTACTGTTCATCGTCCTCTTCCAAGAGTCAGCGACTTGAGACTGTTTAGAGTGTGCTTCATCAATGATCTCCATCGTTTATTTTTGGTCAAAAAAGGATTCGAGAACTTTTGGGTCAGTGGCACTATTCATCAATGGTCTCCATCTCACTTTCTCCAGAACCAGTGAAGGAGAGAATTACCAGTCTTCCTCAGAGCTTTCTGGATCATCATCTTTGGATGTTTTGGGGGTTCCGAGTTCGAGACTGCGTATCATGGATTCCTTTCTTTGATTCCAACGAGTGAAGGAGAGAATTTTTTTATTTTTGGTCAAAAAAAGGAGAGAACTCTGACGGTACTTTCCCAATATATTGATATTTTTTATTGTAAAAATATATAAGGTCTTTTATATTATATTGGTAATTGAATCAAAGACCAACTTGTTAAGGATAGGTAATCCAATTAAATATATTTAATGAAGGATTTTATTGTTTATTAATTTTTTTAATAATAATTTAACCTTTTTCAAATTAAAATTAAAATTTTTATTTTCAATTATCTTAATATATACAACTAATATGTATATGTAGTATTTAATATGATTTATGCCTTTTTTAGTCATTTTCTATCTCAACTGACTTTTCAAATAATAATCCAAACACTCATCAGTTTATAAAAGAGCCACTTCTGCAAAAAGCCAACTGGGCAATCTAAACATAAATCATATTTATAACTTGACTTTTTTTTTTCTACCGAGCATTTACAAAAGTCAGTAGCTTTTAAGCCACCATTCCTACCGCCAACCCAAACAGGTTGAGTAACATTTAAAAAAATCATAGGCACTGTGAGTCATAAGCCCATTACATTCAACTCACATAAATTTTTAAGTAATAATAAGGGTGTTTCTAGTTCTTTAAAAAAATATATATTAAAAAAAGTAGAGATCATCTAAATCTTGATTTGGTAAATACGTTATAATGCATGATGAATATAATTATTTATATTTGTATAAGATTTCCATTTCCAATCTTCGAGAAGGGTAAATGAAATAAAAGAATCTTAAAAGGGAAAGAATTTAGCCTTCTGTAAAATATGGCTCAGATCGTCAATGCCTTCTATAAAGATCAAGGGCACGGTAGTTTTTTGGGCTCCAAATCTAATGAGACTGAACGTCAAACAATTGTATTCATGATTTACCAATAAAACTTGACTTGACACAGTTGGTAATGACTGAGCCTTTTAAACATAATGTCTTAAGTTTGAACTAGGGTGTGTGCATGGAAAAGACTTTGTTAGGAGAGGCAAAACCAACTTCGGTGATCTCTATGTCTTGAGAGAAGCTATTGGCTATGGAGAGAGGATAAAGTTATTTATCATGAATAAGTTAAGGTAATTTAACGAAGATGACAACAACAAAGCCTTATTCCACTAGGTAGGGTTGGCTACATGGATCACACACAACGCCCTTGTGCTCTATCAAAAACTAGATCTTTAGATAGATTAATTATTAATGAAAAGATCACACTATATAACCTCATTAAATATTCGCTTTGGTCTTTCTTTACTTCCTTTTAAAGGACTTCATTTTATCTTTTCTTATGAACATACATCTATTTCGACATTCTCATCTCGACTACCCCCATTTTCTGTTCACGTAGTCTCTTTAAAGCCTAGCATTCACTACCATGTAATATTGCATGTCTTGTAACATTGCGATAGAACTTCCATTTTACTTTATTAGGTACTTTCTGATAGTTTGATTATATGATTAACAACTCCATTAATTTTATTATCTTGTTGTATAATTGATTCAAAATATCCAAATTTTGTCAAGATAAGAATTTATTCTAAAAAAAACTCAAACTTGAAAACTTGAAGACGAGGAAAAAATTTAAACTAGATGATTGAAGAAAAAAAAATCAAATTACAAATCCTACAAATGATACAAATACCAAACTTATTCTCAAATCAAACACAAGTAAATAAGATATTATTTTTCATTTAATGCATACATATTAAAAAATATATAATATCCCCACGCATTAATTATCAACAAACTATTAGTTGAAGTTGTAAGTGACCTTGCTATAAAAAGGAGAACACAATTTTGAATTTTTAGAAGTACACTTTAGGGAGATGATGCTTGAGCCTAGAATATTTATAAGTAAATAAGAATATTCAATTAAATTAATTCAAGAGAATTGTATCAACCTTAACAAATAAAATTCCAACAATTCAAATTACTTAACTTAGGCTGATTTTTCACATAACTTTGGAGAATTATAATTAATTCCACAGAACTCGAAACGAGGATCCCTAAAATTCCTCGGAATCCTTAGGATGTATAATTTCAATGAAAAATAGTGGTTACTGCCCAGATTATATAAAAAATTCCCAGTTTTCGTAACTTCATGCTCTGCCCAGAATTTTCCAGACCATATAGCCTAACTTTAAACATTTGTACCTCCTAGCACAGAACTCAAAACGACATGCTATAAGTATATTTGGAAAGCTCTATATGTCTACTCTCACCATGAATTTTCTAAGAATTTTGGCATAGCATCTTCAATATAAGATACCAGCGTTTTTGAAATTTCTTCCGGAGTCGCTAACCGACAAAATTTCGCGAGCTTCGCTACTTTGACCATAATCTTCCAAAAATTTTGCTATAACTTCTTCCTCATCAATTTTTCGAAATAAAGCCATTTTTAACCATAAAAACATGATAACAAGAATATATTGGAAGATTAAAGATCAAAACAACATTTTAAGCTATAAACTCAAAGCTAAAGCTTAAGAACTAGGGAACTTACCCTTGAAGAACTTCCTCCTTCTTGCTTCCCACTAGCTCTCACTTCTCTCTACTCTCTTTAGAAAATCACCTCTTGGGGTTGATTTTGGTGTGAGAATTAGTGAAGGCTAATGCCCCTATTTATAGTAATCTCAAGATGGTTCTAATTGGTGGATTTCAAACTTAACTCAAATCAAACCTATATGTGGATTTCAAACACTAATTGAATCCAATTTTATCTCTCATTCTCATCTTCAAAAACTGACTTCCCTTCTTCATCTTTCTTCCATTCCCAAATCCTAATTTAGTTAGGTGTAAGTTGGTGTTTTTCTTAAGGATTCACTTGTCTTTTGGAATCACAACTTTATGACTTGATTTATGGTATTTGTAAACTTCATTTTCATAATAGTATGAATTTCAAAAGTTTACCAAAATCACTTTGGAAACCACTATGTTCAAGCATCCGTAATTAATCTCAAGGTCACATAACACTCAAATACTTCTTAATTATGGAACACAAAATGCTAAGCTTCACCATTGGGTCCCTTAACTTTTGCCCACCCCTATCTATTCTATTTGTAGAAATAAAATAAGTGTATAGTTTCAATTTTAAATGGACTAAAATATTGATGTAGGATCAAATAATTAATCTCAAGGTCACATAACACTCGGGAACACAAAATGCTAAGCTTCACCATTGGGTCCCTTAACTTTTGCCCACCCCACTGTTCTATTTGTAGAACACAAGTGTATAGAAGATAGGAGATCACAAAGTACAAACATGAGGGTTTTCATTCAATGGAGTGGGGTGTGTGCTCTATGTAACCGAATTGTAAAGAGGGAGAGTCTAGAAGATGTGTACCTTATGGTTTACTATCTATTTATAGTGGGTACCTTAGAGTTAGGGTTTAGTTCCCTCTTGTTGGGCCTCACCTTGAATGAGCCTAATATTTGATTCCATAACACCTACAATTAATTTTTAAGATGAAAATCTGTCTGCATCCTTCATGGTATAATTGTGTCGCCACTTAGAAAAAGTTTCCTTAAAGCAACATATATTCCAATTGAATCACGCTATTGAGAGTAAAATGAAATTTCATTGATATTCTCTCATTGATGCAATGAACAGGGGAAGAGTTTATATACATAAGTGGAATGTCAAGTTGAATAAATGAGTCAGGTAAAAGAAAGTTGTATGAATGAGAGTAACAAACTAACTAATTTGATGGAAATTTAACCATTTTCTCTAGACTTTAGTTATCTACATTTGAGCTAACCAACCTCGAATCTTACCTAAAAATATTGGATACTAAATGTTACCCTTCTCGTTCAAAATATAAGATTCAAATAATTAAATTATGCAATTTAAAAAGTTAGTTAAAGTTATTTAAAGATAATAAATATGTAAGAAAAAAATGTAACTTAGTCTCCTAAAAAACTCTTATTTATGGAAAGTGTATGAGAGAATGAGTGAAAAAGTAGATGAGAGAGAATATGTAGGGAAAATTAGAATGAATGACTTAGAGGAAAATATATTTACGGAGAATGACCATAAAAATTGTAATTATTTAGAAGGATCAATATAAAATTAAAAGTATTAAAATGCCTCTAACAAAATCTTATACATTCCCTCATTCATTCTCTTCCCATTCTATTTTAAAAACTAGTAAAAAATTATAAGTTTCATTAAATTAAAAAATAGTTTTCTCAAATTTTCATTTTTCACAACTTGAATATATATCTATGAAAAAAATACTCATTCTTCAATTTGTAAAAATTATATATATTTTTTTAAAATCAACAAATATTTTAATTAAAAATGGAATTATGTAACTTTCATAAAAGTCAATGTCTTTTTTAATTGGGTGAAGGATCAATTTTCAATTTTACACGAAACTTTTCTTGAGGAGTCTTCAAAGACCACGAGCTTTTTTTTTCTCGGAGCAAAAAGTACACACGTGATTACGTTTTGGGAGCAAAAATACCACGGCCGTTAGTTGACCAGGCGTTGACCGTCAACTTGGATGGAGTGAACGATAACTCGGGTGAAATTACCCTTTTGCCCCTAGCTTTATTATTATTATTATTTTTTTAAAAAAACTAAAATAACCCCGGTGGGCCCCACCACTTGGCCGGCCGCCGGTGGGGGTGGCGATGGTGGGGCCCACCGGGGAGTATTTTAGTTTTTTTTTTAAAAAAAAAATTAAAACTAGGAGCAAAAGGGTAATTTCACCCGAGTTACTATTCACTCCATCTAAGTTGACGGTCAACGTCAACTCAACTAACGGTTCGTGGTATTTTTGCTCCCAAAACGTAATCGTGTGTACTTTTGCTCCAGAAAAAAGCTCGTGGTGTTGGGCGCTCCCAGAGGAAAAGTTTATGTGTAAAATTGCTCCTTTACCCTTTTTAATTTATCATATACGTTAAACCAATAAATTTTGTATGATTTATTTTTGTTTTAGAAGCAATTTATGTGGGTTAAAAAATTCATCTAAAGTTAATAAAAATAAAAAATCTAATTAACCTATCATATCCTGAAAAATAAGAAATAAGTTTAGTTTTTATTTTTGGGTAAATGTATAAAAATGCATATGTGTTTTACCCTCAGGAGCGCTTAACACCAAATACTTTTTTTTAAGTGCAAAAGTGTCTACGTGGTTAAGAAAGTGGAACAAAAATCCCATCTACAGTTAATTAACCAAACGTCCGTTGGAGTAATACGTGGCTTCTGCTTCCTTCTCTTGGAGAAGACACTGAAGTGAAGAGTGAAGAATCAATGGAGAACCTGAAGAAGCATTTGGGGTTACTTCTTGCGGTGTGCACTGTGGTTGTGATGTTGCCGGAGGCGTCAGCAATGAGGTTTATTGTCGGAGGCAACATGGGTTGGAGCCCCAATGTGAACTACACTAATTGGGTTAAGGGCAAGCACTTCTACAATGGCGATTGGCTCTGTAAGCACCTTCTTGTCTCACTTATTTAAGCTTCAATTTGAGGTTTTATGGGAGATGAGATTCTTTTTGTGTGTCTAGCATGGTCTATAGCTTCCCCCTGTAGTGCAGATCTGTACATGTTCATGCATAGGATGAGCTAAAAGATTTAATTTACCAGATTTTTTTTTCATTTTTCTACGTACCGAGTAGGTTCAAATTAGCTAATCTTGCTACTTCTGTTATGCTTTTATCTGTCTTTGAGCTTTATGGTAAATCCAGTTTTCCTAGAAAATTTATGGAAAAAGGAGAAAAGATAGACAAATTGATTGTCGTAAGAGAAGAACAGAGATAATTTTACTTGTTTCTGCTTGTATGTTCATCTGACTTCCTTAGAATTGACTATGTTCTTGAAGACTTCCAGCCACCCTCCAGAAGGTTTTTGAATATTCCAGCCACCATTGTTGAAGCAGCCTCCACCAACCGGCCACCATTGTTGAAGCGGCCTCCACCAACCAAAATGCCACCATTGTTGAAGCGGCCTCCACCAACCACCACCATTGTTGAAGCGGCCTCCACCAACCACCCTTGTTCACACCTCACCTACCCCAAAACTCATACTATAAATAGAGGTGGATACCTCATTTGTAAAGCATCTCGAAAATCGGTGTTAATCACCAAGAAGAGTGAGAACAAGAGTGATCCTGAGAGTGATCCTTGTTTGAGAGTTTTTTTTTATATGAGTTTTGTAATCTATTCTTGTGAGTAATAGAGGTTATTTTCTCTCAAATTCATGTTTACCAATGCCCGGTTGATCCGGAAAGTCCAACAAGTGGTATCGAGCTTGGTTAGAGGTGTTGGTTGAGTTTTTGGTTCACCGGACGAATTTGGGTTTTCTGAGTTTTACTCAAAATCCAATTCTGAGTGCACCATTGGATTCGTCTCATCGACACGAGTTCAACGCACCAAACGGCGACCTAATCGGAGTTCAAACGAGCCCAGAAATCACGGTCAAAGTTTGGTCAACCTTTGCGGAGTTCGCGGAGAAGACGACACTGTTCACCGGAGTTCCGCGGAGAAGACGACCGGGAATACTGTTCCTCACCGGAATTTGCAGTTTTTCGGAAATTGAAGAAAGACCCCTCAATTTTTAAAATTTCAGTTTGGTCCCCAAATATTCGGGAAATTTCATATTGACCCCGATCTTTCGAAATTCCGGTTTGACCCCCGATCTTTCGAAAATTGCAGTTTGGTCCTCAAAGTTTTCGAAATTGCTGTTTTGCCCCTAGAGTGGAATTTTGACCCCGTAGTGTCAATTCCATCTTTTTTTTTTTTGACCGTTCCAGACGTAACGGTGAGCTCCATTTTTAAAGATTCAACCCGATCGTGTTGAAAAATTATTTGTAAGGTGATAATGTCCACGGAAGAGTCAACATCATCTTTCGGAGCAATGATTACGCTTCTATCGCCACAAATTACACGCCGTGTGGAGACCTCGGATGGAAGATCTCCTAAGCCGTAAAGATTTGTTTGATCCCATAGAATTGATGGGTAAAAATCCGATCCCGCCAAGGAGTTAGAGTGGAAGAAATCAAATCGAAAAACTATTGGTCAAATCCGTCAATGGATTGATCATAGTGTCTTCCACCATGTTGCACAAGAAACAGACGCATATGCCCTCGGAAAAAGTTGGAGGATATGTACCAGGCCAAGACCGCTCGGAATAAAGCTCGGTGATGAGGCGTTTAGTCAACATGAAGCTTAAAAGTGGAACTTCGATTCTTAGCCGAGCATACCGTGAGTTCCGAGCTTGGTCAACCGGTTGTCGTACGTAGAGATGCCACTTGGCGATGAAGTTCGAGGCGTTGCTACTACTCGGTTCCTTCCCCGATAGTTGGGAAACGGCGGTCGTGTCACTCGGCAACTCAGCCCCAAATGGCAAACTTACCATGTCAATGGTCAAGGATGCCCTATTCGGTGAAGAAGCAAGGAGAAAGGACATGGGCACGAGATCGGACCCATGCCCTTGTCACGAAGAACGGGGGAGGCAACAAAAGAAGAGTAATAACAAATCGAGAGCGAAGCAAGAGCGGGGGCGGAGTCCATTGATGGTAGAAAACCATCTTATAACCGCCATCATTGTGGATTAGAAGGACATATGAAGAAGAAGCTGCTACAAATGGAAAAAGGAGCAAGACCGGAAGCGGTTCGCGGCCCAGAAGAACAAGGGTGGAGAAACATTAGTTACTATCTCTCGGTGATGTAGCTTATTGTTCAACCCAAGATGAGACATGCCTTCACGTCTCACGAGAAGACACGGAATGGGTGGTAGATCTTTGCGGCGTCCTACCACGTGACTCCATACAAGGAATACTTCACAACATACAAAGCCGGTGACTTTGGAGCCGTGAAAATGGGAAATTCCGGTTTCGCGGGATTGTCGGAATTGGTGATGTTCGATAAAGACAAGTTCCGGAGCACAATCACTTTGAAGGATGTCCGCCATGTGCCGGACCTTCGGTGAATCTATTGTCGGGAATAGTTCTTGACAAACGGGGCTATGATAGTCACTTCGGTAAAGGCACATGGAAGTTGTCAAAAGGCGCTATGATAGTCGCTCGAGGACATATTTGTGGCACACTATACAAGACTCATGTGAAGATATGCACTGACAGCCTCAACGTTGCAGAAAAGGAGGCGTCACAAAATCTGTGGCACCAGAGACTCGGCCACATGAGTGAGAAAGGGTTGTCTACCCTAGTAAAGAATGAGCTTATCAATGTAGACAAGGACGCTGCACTAGATCCTTGCAATCATTGTTTGTTTGGTAAACGATAGAGTCTCGTTTAATTCCTCTTCAACGAGAAGATCGAGTTGCTCGATCTGGTACACTCTGATGTTTGCGGTCCCTTGGAGGTTGAATCACTCGGCGGCAACCGATACTTTCTGACGTTCATCGATGATGCTTCTCGAAAGGTGTGGGTGTATTTTTTGCGGACGAAGGACCAGGTATTTGATTACTTCAAACTGTTCCATGTCATGGTAGAACGTGAGACGGGAGAGAAGTTGAAGTGTCTTCGATCCGACAATGGAGGTGAATACTCCTCCGGGCGGTTCAATGCCTATTGCAGATCATATGGCATTCGACATGAGAAGACGGTCCCACGCACCCCTCAACACAACGGTATAGCTGAAAGAATGAACCGAACAATTATGGAACGTGTTCGGAGCATGCTCAGTATGGCTAAGCTGCCAAAGCCATTACGGGGAGAAGCAGTCAGAGCCGCTTGTTACTTGACCAACCGATCTCCATCAGTACCATTGGATTTTGAAGTTCCTGAGAAACTTTGGTCTGGAAAGGATCCATCATACTCCCACTTGAGAGTATTTGGGTGTTTAGCGTACGCACATGTATCCAAAGAGCTCAGGCTGAAGCTGGATGCAAGGACCACTCCATGCATATTCATAGGCTATGGAAATGAAGAGTTTGGATACAGATTATGGGATCCTAAGGAAAAAAGGGTAATCGAAGTAGGGACGTGGTGTTCCATGAAAGCCGACAATAGAAGATATTGAAAAGCCCACAATATCTCGAAAGACAAATGTTGCTCTTCGGTGCCGGAGGCAACATCGGAATCATTCGTGAGAAATGATGATATAGTGCCGGAAGAAATGCCGGAAGTAGAAGACAATGAGGAAGATGACGGTCTTTGAAAGGGGGAGCCACAACCCGGTGCCCGCGACGTTCCAACCATCACAAGGCCAAGATGATGGTGGATTTCCTCAAATTGCTCCGGAAGTTCGTAGATCGAACGAGGTCGATTCCGTCGAGAAGATATCCGAATCCGAATACCTTCTACTTACGAGGATGGAGAACCGGAGAGTTTCCATGAAGCGGTATCTCATAAGGATAAAGAACAGTGGTTGCTCGCAATGCAAGACGAGATGGAATCTCTGCGGAAAAATCAAACTTATGAGATCGTAGAACTTCCACGAGGGAAGAAGGCACTTTGAAAAATAAATGGGTGTTCAAGGCGAAGAAAGATGGCGGTGGAAAAGTGGTGAAATACAAAGCACGGTTGGTAGTCAAAGGATTCCAGCGAAAGAAGGGGATCGACTTTGATGAGATTTTTTCACCAATAGTCAAGATGACTTCAATTAGAGTCATACTTGGATTGGTCGCAAGTATGAACTTAGAGCTTGAACAAATGGATGTGAAGACGCTTTTCTTCATGGAGATTTAGAAGAAGAAATCTACATGGAGCAGCCGGAAAGGTTTTGAGGTTTCGGGGGATAACCTCGTTTGTAAGTGAAGAAAAGCTTGTACGGTGCGGTCGAAGCGTGCACACCTAGACAGTGGTACAAGAAATTTGACTCGTGCATGGTGAGTCAAGGGTACAAGAAAACTGCGGCGAGATGAGTGTGTCTACATTCGAAGTTTTCTGATGGAAATTTCGTTGCTCTTCTACTATATGTAGACGATATTCTGATCGTGGGGAAAGACGCAACGAAGATCAACCAGCTGAAGAAGGAACTTTCTAAGTCTTTTGACATGAAAGACTTAGGACCAGCTCAACAGAGATATTGGGAATGCAAATCACCCGAGACGGGGAAAAACGGAGGTTATGGCTATCTCGGGAGAAGTATATTGAACGAGTACTTGAACGGTTCAATATGAACAATGCCAAACCGGTTAGCATTCCATTGGCCAACCATTTCAAGTTGAGCAAGAGATCGTGTCCCTCATCCAAGGAAGAGATTGGGGAGATGTCGTATGTACCATATTCTTCGAGATCGGAAGTTTGATGTATGCTATGGTGTGTACGAGGCCCGATATTGCTCACGCGGTGGAAAGGTGAGTCGTTTTCTCTCCAACCCGGAAAGAGCATTGGGAGGCGATAAAGTGGATTCTCGGATACCTTAAGGGTACATTGAAATTATGTCTTTGTTACGGGGAGCGATCCAATCTTGGAAGGCTATACGGATGCGAGATATGGCCGGAGATCTTGATAGTAGAAAATCTACTTGATTCATTTATACTTTTGCGGGGGAGTCTGTTTCATGGCGATCACGACTACGAAGTGCGTTGCTTTGTCCACAACGGAAGCTGAATACATTCTTTATCGCCGAAGCCGGGAAAAGAGATGTTGTGGCTAAAGCGTTATCTCCAAGAGTTTGGAATCAAGCAAAAGGAGTATAAGGTACATTGTGACATGTCGAGTGCTCTAGATTTGAGCAAGAACTCTATGTACCATTCCCGTACAAAACATATTGATATTCGCTATCATTGGATACGCGAGGTAATGGATCGACAACCTTGTTGAGACTAGTAAAGATCCATACGAAGGAGAATCCTGTGAGACATGATGACGAAGGTGGTGACTCGAGAGAAGCTAGAGTTATGCGAAACATAGCCGGAATGTTTTTCTTCGAGATATGGGCTGGAGGGGGAGAATTGAAGACTTCCGGCCACCCTCCGGAAGGTTTTTGAATATTCCCACCATTGTTGAAGCGGCCTCCCACCAACCAATGCCATTGTTGAAGCGACCTCCACCAACCACCCTTGTTCACACCTCACCTACCCCAAAACTCATACTATAAATAGAGGTGGATACCTCATTTGTAAAGCATCGAAAATCGGTGTTCATCACCAAGAAGAGTGAGAACAAGAGTGATCCTAGAGAGTGATCCTTGTTTGAGAGTTTTTTTTATATGAGTTTTGTAATCTATTCTTGTGAGTAATAGAGGTTATTTTCTCTCAAATTCATGTTTACCAATGCCCAGTTAATCCAGAAAGTCCAACAGTTCTTGCCATTTTGAGCTTAGAGTGACTCCGATTGGGGATATAGAGTTTAGATTCCATTTTACCTTTTCAATTTCTTGTTCTAGATACCCAGATCTAAGACTTTTTGCCCTTTTTCTTGCTCAGAAGTGTTTCCTTTTCGAGCAAACTCATGCTCGTTTTATTTTCTCACCGCTGATGCATTTCTAGTGACTATAATTATGATCCCTTATTCCTGAAATCTGCTCATCATTCCCTTTTGTCTTGTTAGTTCTACATCCTCCACCTCTGTGTACACCTCTGTTAGTCAACACTTCAAGTTTAATGGTTAACTTCTAGTCAATTAACAACGGGTAGGATTTTTGCTCTATTTTCTTAATCAAGTAGGCACTTTTGTACAAAAAAATATATTTGATGTTGGGAGCTCATGAGGGTAAAGCCCATGTGCATTTTTTTTTTTTTTACCTTTATCCTTTATTTTCTATAAAAAAGAGTTTAATTGATATCAACGATGATAATATAAATCAAGCAACTTGATGATATAAATTAGTGAAAAATAAAAATTAAGAAAAATATGAGTTTAATTATTGTTGATTAAATAATATATTGGAAAAAAAAAGATATGATCATACCATGATAGGCAGTTTTAGTTTTAATTTTAGTTCTGTTTTTAATTATGAATACAAGAGATAATACAGGAGGTTTTATCAGGGGGCAATTTAATAATTTTAAATTTTTATTATGATGTTCGGTCCTTCTAAGTAATTACAAGTTTTATGGTCCTTTATATTTTTTTTTTCTCTTGATCCTTTATTTTAATTTTCCCAAGAAAAAAAAAGAGAAAGGTATATAATTACCTAGAGGTAAAATCGGAGAAAACACATTAAATTATAAAACAAAACCAAAATTGAACTTATAAAAATAACCGGACCCATTCACAAGGGAAGGGAAGTTTTGATCAAAGCTGTAGTCAATGCAATGCTGGTATATTGATAGAACTGGCAGATTGCAAGTTGAATGGTTAAGAATAGACCAAGAGAGGACGTGGAATGCTATCATATGTCCAATGACTTGTTTTACTTTCCTTAGGAAAGTTTGTAATGAATTAGATATGTTGATTGCTGATTTTTGGTGGGGAAACAATAAAGAAGAAAGCAGAAAAGAGGGTTTGAACCTTCATTTCAGGTGCAAGGATCAATGTGGAAACAGATTTGGCAATTCAATATTCCTCCTAATAAAGTCTCAAACTTTTCCTTCTGTAGAGTGATTAACGGGGCTTTTGAATTCTTATCCCCGTTTGTCTCCCATATGCTGTGAAGAAGATCAGAGTTGTGAACATTTACTCCCTTTAGTGCTTAACATATAAGATATATTTAGATAGTTGATTTTGATTCTAAATATCAGAAATATTTTTTATATTTGTCAATCTTTTTTTAATTTACCTTTTATTGATGCTTTCTCAACAATAATTAAGAAAGAAAGGGAATGGGGAAATTAAGGAAGATGACTATGATGTCTTAGAAAATATAGGTTATATTAGCTAACTTTAATTTCTTAATCTAATCAAATTAGATAAATATGTCGTCTATTAAACATGGGGGATACTACTTTTCTGTCAATGGACAAAGGCATGCTGGTTTGGTAGTGCTTTGGGCATAAGAATTCAAAAGGAGAGTCTTACAATGGCTTTCTGGAGGTGATTGACAATAGTAGAAGGAGTGGAATTGGATAATGGTTTTTACTGTCATTGTATTGCTTTGGTTGTTTTCTTTCTTTTTGGGTGAGTTTTGTTGTGTGTTAGTTTGTAATATTTGGTCTTTTCTCAAGTGTTTTTTTTGGTTGCGGCTATAGGTATGTGTAATTATCTTTTTATATTAAGAAGATTGACTTTGCTACAAGTGATTGGTTGAGATAGTAAATAGTTTTGTCTTTGTAAGTATGAGAACACAAATTTAAATATCAAGATGTATATTTTTTTTTTTTTTTTTGGTATCTCACCCGGTTCATCAGAACCTTCGATTCTAATTAATCCGGATTTTACCCCTCATCGGGCCCACGGTCGTGGGGGAAGAGCTCCCAACATCATTTTCATCATTTCCACGCCTCGAACTGAGGACGTGGTGGTGGGAAAACGAGTTCCTTACCACTTGCTCCGAATAGTTGTTGGTTCAAGATACACACTTATCGGAAGAGGAGATAGACCATTAAAACCCAAATTAGGTCCAACAGAAAAGCCAGCAAATGAATAATAGCCCAAAAACATAAACCCAAGCCCTAATGACAAGTTCAAGTTTGTTGAAAGACAAATTAAAGCCCAAAAGAGGTCCAACAGAAAGCCAGAAAACAAATAATAGCCCAAAAAATAGACCCAAACCCAAACACTATTGGCCATCTTTTTTTAAGAAAAAGTAATAAATAACATTTGACATAATCACAAAAAATATAAAATTATATATAAAAGAAGTAGGTCCTTTGGAGTGTCCCCTGGGGAAAAAAAAATCTTCAAGAAGAAAATATAATGGTAAGTTATTTGTTAGTTAAAAATATTGTTCACGGGCAATTGTCGTTGAACATCTTCAAGACGGAAATTTGAATTAAAATATACAAAAAATAAAAATTTAATAACTAAAATATAAAATAAATTTAAAATTAATGGTAACAAAATATCATTCAAGGTCCCAAGTAAAAAAAAGAAAAAAAAAATGAAATGAAATGTTGATGAAGAAAAGTGACGAGCTTCGAGCAAAAAAAAAAAAAAGAAAAGTGACGAGGATAATGATCCCGTGATAGGCACTCCAACATTAATAAATTCGGCATTTACGAATACATTTGCTTGACTTAAAGTCGTTTTCCTCCACGAAAGCAACTGAACGTAGCAGTAACAGATGAATTAAATCAATTTATGGTCCCTACTCTTTAAACAAACCAAACCAAGTCAATTTGTTCCTGTAGAGATAAAAATAGGTCAGATTTCTAATAGGGGCCTACGTCGTAGTCTGTATAAAATCTAACCTAACATATCTAATAAATATGTTAGACTTAGGTCTAGGCCTATTGGTCTAGACCTATTTTAGATAAAAAATTCATATATATTTTCATAAGACATACATCTTTGACCTATTTAACTTTTTTTTTTTTTTTTTTTTTAAATTTATGATTATATAAAGATATCTTTGACCTATTTAACTTTTTTACACATACTAAGGAGAAGTAGTTAGTTTAATTTATGATTTATCGTATAAGTATATATAATATCATCTAAATGATTTTATAAATTTTTTTACCTAAATAGACATATATAATATCATCTAAATGATTTTATAAATTTACCTACTCACCCTTAATCCTAAGTTTCACATTTCATCCTCATTCACATAGACCCAAATCTTACATTCAAATCAATCATTCACCCCCACCCCTCTTCTCTTTGATTGTTCGATATGACAATGCTAACTCATTCCCTCTCCCTTGATTTGCATAGTCCACTAAAGCATAATAATTGCTAAGTTTATTTTAGTTCTAAATGAAATATTATAATCTTAGTAGGAGTTTATCCCCGTTTATGTGAGAAAAATAAAATGTAAAATCTTGTTTTATTTGCTACTTGTTATGTTTGGTCGATTTCAAAAAGTATCTTATTAGTTAATAGGCGATTGATTTTTCTTATTCTTATTTTCCTAGACAACCATTGCTACTAGACTTTCTTTTCTTTTTCTTACTAAGGCATTATATTATGACGAGAATGAATATTAAGCCCTTAAGACAAAATGTATAATTGTAAATAGGCTTGAAAATTATATATAAATTTGGAAGCATATGTTTTAAATGCTATTTAAAGTTTTATATTTTAAGTGGCATTTGAATAAGTTTCAAGCCTTGTTAGGCCTTTTGAAGACCCACACTTATGCCTAAAAGAGTTTAGGCTTTAAATCTCCATTGTAGGTGCACTTATGCCTAAAAGAAAAGTTAATGTTGGATCAATTTAATGATCGAGTGTCAAAGAAAGGATACTAGCTCGATTTCCTATGGTGCTCTCCGTCATGGATGACGGGCTATTTTTCAGGGGACATAAGTTCAATTTTATCGCGATCGGAATATGTGCCGGTAAGTGGTCTTTGGTTGAAACGGTTGCCATGGCCTCGGTCATGACCGAACTTTTCTTGTGGATTCGGCCATCAGACATTTATATGCCCCCGCCGTCTCCTCACCTGTCCCCTGAGTCACAGGTTGTCCTTTCTTGGCGGGTTGGCCTATCGTAACCGTCTTCGCGGTTCTTATGATATCCGAGATTGACCTCGTTGCTTTTATGACTTGGTCTTAATCGGATCGTGAGCTTCTCCCACGTGTGGCCCCCAATATTGGTTGTCATAAAGGGTATGCAAATATCAGACGGCGTTACCCAGGCGTGATTTGGTCCTCCTAGGGATACGGACTCACTGCCTTTTTGGTAACAATCCTTTTTGAATATCGTGCACATTGAATATGTGCTCCTCTTCCCAATGTGGCCATTCCTGCCCCCAATACGTGCGTTTTGAAATATTTATTACCGCCGGCGCTTGCGTTTTTCAATAAAAAGGGCATTTATTGCCCCTGACGGTTGCATTGTTTGAGAAAATACCGGAAGTTTATGGGATGCCAAAAACAAAAGCAATAAGTGCCCTTGATGTCCTTGGCGCCTATATAAGGGCTTGGTCTTTCAACCTACTTGCCTCATTTCAAATGGTTGAAACTTGAGATCCTTTTTTCCTCTCGCTAGTCTTGCCAATGAAGGTTTGTTTTAGACAAGCGAAGTGTGGATGCCCGTTAAATCGCTTTGGTACTTCTTCTTTCCCTTTAAAGATTCTCCGATGAGTGGTCGGAAAGTTAGGAAGAAAAAACTAACGCTCATCAAGATGCCGCCGCGGTTCTTTCCATCGGCGATTTTCAGATGTATTTGCCGCTTCATCCACATCCTCCGAGCACTGATTCCAAATCTATTTGCCGCCTTCACCGCCCGGCAAAATATTTCGCTTGGATCCCAGCTAAGCTCTGTTGGTTACTGGCGGAGATCTTTGAGTGGATCGGCTCAGACTCGGAACCGTCATGCCTTGGGTATGCCACGGTTAGGGTTCTATGGGCCAATGATGGATCAATAGGTCCACCGTATCCAAACGTCCCTTAAGGGTCTCCGTCGATGCGCTTCGGGGGCTTTGTCTCGCGGGAGAGTCCTTCATCCCCATCTTCTGCACATGGCGACGAGCCTCTTGTCCCAAGACTTTGTGTCTTTCATATTATCAGTGCGAAGTTTTGTTTACTTTCCCGTATGAATGTTATGTAAACTATTCACTTATCAATGGAAAGTATTTTCTCAGATATCTTGTTGGACACTACAAAAAAAAATGGTTTTTGCGACGGAAAAAATCCGTCGCAAAAACAGTTTTTTCCGTCACAAATTACGTTTGCGACGGATAACGTCCGTCGCAAAAAAAAACGAGTGGCAATTGCGACGGATTTCGAAATTTTCGTCGCAAAGTTTGAAATTTTCGACGGATTTCAAAATCCGTCGCAAATTCCACGATTTGAGACGGATTTTCGAATCCGTCGCAAATTTCAACTTTTGCGACGGATTCCATTTCGTCGCAAATTTCAGGATTTGCGACGGATTCATAATCCGTCGCAAATTTAATCATTTTAAAAAAAAAATAAAAAAAATAAAAAATTACGAAATTAAAAAGAAATGTACAAAATCCTTTGAGTTTTTTATTTTTATTATTCATATGCCTTTATGATTTTAATACATGTAGATACTCTAGTTTAGGGCGATCCTAATATCTAGGAATTATGAAAGGCATATCCTAATATCTAGGAATTATAAAACGTAAAAGCAATTACAAAATTCAAATTCTATAATCTATTGATTGATTTAGGCCGATCCTAATATCTAGGATTATAAAAGGCAGATTCTAATATCTAAAAGTTATAAAAGGTAGATCCTAATATCTAAGAATTATTAAAGGAAGATCCTAATATCTAGGAATTATAAAACAAAAAAGCAATTAGAAAATTTAAATTCCATAATCCAATTAGATCCTAAAATATCTCTAACTACCAAGATTATATATTATATAGAAATTTAATATCCGCTGCATATAAGCAAATATAATATAATAAAAAATAGTTATTATAATTTCCTCTCTTCTAATACTAAATTAAGTTTGTACAACAACGAACCAAGTGCTTGATGTTCTAGGCAATTTTCTACAGTTTGTAATTCAATTGGAAACATCACAATAATAGAAGCGAATTGCATCAAGGATTAGTTCTAGATGGAAGAATATTTAAGGAACACCTTAGAAGCCTAACACTCTGATCTTCAACATCAATTTCATATATGCAAATAACATACTAGAGCCAAATTGGTGCGAATTGCAAGAGGATACGAACCCATAAATCAATAAGTCAATAAACTCATTTCATTACCAAACATGTTAATCAACAAAATGAAGTTTGAAGAAGGGGGCTCACCTTGTGCTATAGTCCACAACCTCTGCCAATTAAAACGATGTAGCAAGATCTTTGAGTCCTCTGTAACCATGGCCAGTAGGTCCTTCTCTGGTTCCACTCTAATTTTTATTTGAGCCAAAATATAAAAAATTAGGAAAATGTAGGAAGAGAGTCAAGCTAACATATTTGGAGATAAAAAGAAGACCTAGGAAGCAACAAAGGCTTATCGAATTGTAGCTGAAAAAAAGCACCCGAGATGACTCGGAGTAGGGACGGATCCAAACAAAGAGCGGCGAGGGGGTGGTAGATGACAAAGACGCCGGTTCGAGGACTGGACTCGTGGTGGATCGAGGGAGAGGAAGAGCAAGAGAGTTGGCGGATTTGAGGCCAAATGACGCGGACGCGAACAAGTTGGGAATAAAAATCCGACTTTTTGCGACGGAACTAGGTTACGTCGCAAAAAGCAAATTTTTTTGCGACGGAATTGAAGTTCCGTCGCAAAAAGCAAATTTTTTTCCGTCAGATTTTAAAATCCGTCGCAATTTGTGACGGAATTAGTTTTCCGTCGCAAAATTTTGCTACGGATTTTTTTTTTCCGTCGCAAACCGGCGGGGTTTTTCCCACCGTAAAATTTTTTCTTTTTTTAGTTTTGCGACGGATTTTAAATTCCGTCGCAAAATTTTGCAACGGACTAGTTTTTCCGTCGCAAATTGCGACGGAAAAATAATTCCGTCGCAAAATTTTGTGACGGAATTATTTTTCCGTCGCAATTTGCGACGGATTTCAATTCCGTCGCAAATTCCGACTGATTTTGTTCCGTCGCAAATTCCGTCGCTATTTTGGCATTTTCTAGTAGTGGGATTTCCCTTTTTGTCTTTTGCGCATCGCTCATTCCTTGCTTTTGAATCCTGGGTGCATGACTGCTAAAGCGCTGGAATAAAACTAACCGCCCTCCATTCTCACAAAGCCATATGATTTGGGCTAAGTTAATATTTTTCGCCCTCCAGCACGGGTTGATTTTTGAGCAAAACGCCCTCCAATCCGGGCTAAGTTAAAATTAACCGCCCTCAAGAACGGATTGATTTTTGGGCAAAACGCCCTCCAATACGGGCTAAGTTAAAATTAACCGCCCTCAAGAACGGATTGATTTTTTGAGCAAAACGCCTCCAATCCGGGCTAAGTTAAAATTAACCGCCCTCAAGAACGGATTGATTTTTGAACAAAACGCCCTCCAGTCGGGGCTAATTTAAAATTAACCGCCCTCAAGAACGGATTGATTTTTGAGCAAAACGCCCTCCAATTCGGGCCAAGTTAAAATTAACCGCCTTCTAGGAAATTTTATGCGCCGGGCACCTGTCAGTTGCGTGCCTTAACGCATAATGACCCTCTACCATCGCCTACGTGGAGTGGTTATCCCTCTGACCTTGATATCCGTGCGCATTTAATGTTCTGCCGTTTCGCCTGGAACGTCACTTCCCCTAGGGTTTCCCCCTCTGTTAGTGAGATGTAACGACGTTGTGACTCTTGATCTTTCAAATTCCCAACGTATATATCAATTCTATCGCAAGGATAGTTAGTCTTATTTCATACTTTCGACTATCCCCGCTGCTCCAGAGGGACTTGCTTTGCGCTCAAGTTTTTGCCTTTGCTTCTACAGTGCTCGTGCCTTCCTTTCTACGACATGTAATGTTGTTCGCCCTCTTACCTGTAGTTTATGATCACATTTCGTACTTATTTGTAACTTTTGGTATGCTTTTGCTCTTCTTTGGATGTATTTTTGGGATTTTGCTATTTTTCTGGGTTTTGCCGGGTGGGTTCTCAGTTTCTTTTTTCTCTTCTAGGTATTCAGAATGGCCCGAGCCTTTCCGTATGTCTGTAAAACCAGAAGTTCTTTGTCCAAAAACCTTCCTCTAGGTCCTGACAGTGATCCTCCTTTACCAAAACTCTCCAGAAAACCCAGGAGACCTCCCAGACCCGAGAAGGTATCGTTTTGGGAATTATCATCCGATGGAGCTGAAACGTTGATCCCTAATGATTTACCGACTGTTCCTCCATCCACTCCCACCGTAGTTCCAAATCCCTTACTCGGGAAAACGCTTTCCAATCTCGGACCATTGATCCTGGGTCCCACACCCTGCGACGAGTGTTGTCGCAGGAGTATTGAACTAGCCCGGGTAGGGCAGGATCGAGATGCCGGCATATTGCTGGACAAATGCCGGTGTAATCTCGTTCCTTTAAATACCCCGGGCTTCCCAAGGGCTGACCATGTTGATCAGCCGTCTTTATCCTGCCTTCAGAATGGTATTTCTATCCCAGGAATATGTCCCTCTCTGATCTTATTTCATTTTTTATATCTAGGTGTTCATGGCTTCATCACATCAACCCAGTCAATCTTCGAACGAAGAATCCAGCACTTCTGCCCCTTCCCAAATTTCTCCTGAGCTAACCCCCGCTGTGAGCAGTAAAGTCATTCAGATAAAGAATTCCCTGACCCAGAATGATCTTCTCCAACTCGGGATCGGGGACGGGATAGGGTATACCCTACGACTGCCAGCAAAACACGAATCGTGGACTCACGGACGCGCAAAAGAGAAGGGTCCTCACTTCTTTTTTATTTATCGGGATATTATCACTCTTCTGGGGGTGAGGTTTCCCTTTACCGACTTTCAGGTCGAGCTACTGAATCATTTGCACCTCGCCCCCTCCCAACTTCATCCCCACGGTCGGCGCCAATGTTCTGTAATAGAACACAGATGTCTAGCTTCAATGAGCTAGGAATGATTAATGTTGGATCAATGGACCTTTCAATGATCGAGTGTCAAAGAAAGGATACTCGCTCGATGATTCCTATGGGAAGGATATCGTCGAGATAGCTCAGATCACAATGCAACACAGGTAAGGCATTTCGCCAAAGGGAGTGGTGTATGTGTAGTGTGACTGAATGATAAACTATTGAATCGAGAGAATCAGAGTGCACTTGGTGTGTAATCTCCTATTTATAGGGATTACCTAGGGTTTCACTCCCATGCGAATGTGTCTATCCACCAGCCATTATGCGCCTCCCACGTTCGCCAATACCGCTCCACTACCCGTACGGCTCGCATAACGGACAAGGTGGAGTAGTGGTGAACCATTTACCCGGTTAAACGGGTGGTTTTACTGTAGACCCCCTGGTTGGGCCGGGTATCCGGATGGCCCAATATATGGGGCCATAACACATACCTATTTAGGTAATAGCCTAGCTTAGCCCAGTCTATTTCTACCCCTAATTGCTTGCCCCTACTCTCTTAAAGTAAAAATATTTGTACATATTTATTAATTTTTTTTTCAAATTAACCATAGTGATATTTCTCCAATAATAATAAGTAGAAAAAAAGAGAGAATTAAGGAAAATGATTATAATGCTTTAAAAAAGTATATATTATATTAACTAATTTAACTCACATCCGTAATCTACATAAATTAGTTAATTAGGTAACAAGATGGGAGTAAATCGAGGATGTTCACCAACAAAAATAATTCGTCTAAAAATCAAATTTTTAAACATGTATACGAACTAAAAATTTTTCTTCTTGGAACTTCTCAGAACAAGTTTAAATTTAAATACTACTTTTTAAGCAAATATTTTTAATTGTTTTTTTTTTCTTTTGATGTTTATAGAATATGAATATGTGACATAAAGAAATTTTCAACCTTTAACAGTATGACACTCGAACATTGGTATTTATAATTTTTTTTCTTTGGTCATTTTCTTATATGAAGGAAAATCAAGATAATGAGGTGACAAGTGCAACTTCGCAGCGGCTTCCCGGAAAGACTTGTAATTAGACTTTCATGGGCAAGACTATTCAAACCAGTGATAATGGTAGATAATTAAGGCCATTAAAGCCGCAAAAATTATTTTGCTCAAGAAGCAAGAATTCTTCTACTCTCTTATCATATTGTAGCTATGGCTACCATTCCTTCAAACATGCACTTTCTTCTATTACTATCTTTTCTATGTGGAAGATTAGAAATAGTATCTGCAAAAATAATACCACTCGGTTCTTCTCTTTCCCCCACTATTCCTCCCACTTCATGGCCTTCACCTTCTGGTCGATTTGCATTTGGCTTTTATCAGCAAGGCGATAGCTTCAAACTTGGAATCTGGTTGTTCGATGGGATTAATAAAACAATCGTGTGGACTTCAAATCGTGATGAGCCTCCTGTCTCCTCAAATGCAAGGCTTGTTCTAACAAAAAATGGTGAGCTTCTTCTACAAAGTACTTCTATTGCTAGCATTTTAGAGCCTGTAAACTCAGCATCTATGCTTGATTCTGGGAACTTTGTGCTTTTTGGAAGAAACCATAGCGTTATCTGGCAAAGCTTTGACTTCCCCACTGATACCATATTAGGAGGTCAGAATTTATCTACTGGACATGGATTGATTTCAGATTTTTCAGAATCAAACCATTCAAGTGGAAATTTCGTTCTTAGAATGCAGGCTGATGGGAATCTTGTTGCCTACCCTTTGAACAGTGAAAGGAACGATGATGCTTTCTGGGCCTCAAATACTATGGACACAACTATCTCACAACTCACTCTTAACCTCACAGGCTTTTTTTGCTTGGGGAATGATACAAATACCATTAAGGTTATTGCCCCTAGCAAACAGATTGAAAAGAACACAAGCTTATTAATCTACCGTGCAACACTGGATGTAGATGGTAATTTTGTTTTGTATGTTCACACATTTGAAAATAATAATACTGGCTTCACTAGCCAAATTATTGTGTGGCAAGCTATCTATGATCTTTGTCAAGTAAAAGGATTTTGTGGCTTGAATAGTTTTTGTTCCAATGTTACTGGCAAGGCTAAATGTAAGTGTTATCCTGGATTCAGGCCAATCAATGATGGGAGCAACAATAACATGTTCTTGGTTTGTGAACAGATTATGAAAAATGACTGTTTCACAAGTAAAGATCCAAGGATGCTTTACAATATTAGTAACCCGTTGGAACATATGGATTGGAGCCTTGTTCCTTATTTGGTTATTTCATTGGAAATGGAAGTTTGTGGGAAATCTTGCCAGGAAGACTGTGATTGTGGGGCAGTGTTACATGAAGATGGTATCTGCAAGAAGTATAGGCTTCCTCTTAGATATGGTAGAATTAATCAAAATTCAGCAGCCACAGCCCTTTTCAAGTTGCCTTCAGGGATTACAATCACTACTTCTACAAATCCAAAGAAGCCTTTAGTTCTTGTTGATCACAAGAAAAGTCTTATTTTGACTTTGATCTTCACTTTAGGTTCGGTTTCATTTGTT
This sequence comes from Acacia melanoxylon, assembly GCA_019022615.1. Lineage (NCBI taxonomy): Eukaryota > Viridiplantae > Streptophyta > Magnoliopsida > Fabales > Fabaceae > Acacia > Acacia melanoxylon. The sequence goes on along the minus strand of JAFJYJ010000030.1, from coordinate 3,192,040 downwards.
TGCTTACTCTTTGCAATGTCTATTTTCTTCATCTACAAGCGTCAAGTCCATTCGTACAGAAAGATATCTGCAAGTGCGAATCTAGGATTCACTGAGGATTGTAGTCTACGAATTTTTTCCTTTGATGAGCTGGCGGATTCAACAGGAAACTTCACAGAAGAGATCGGCAGAGGATCTTTTGGAGTGGTTTACAAGGGAACAATTAGTGGAAGCAATAATAGAAGGATAGCTGTGAAGAAAGTAGACAAAGTTGTTGATGAAGAAGGAGAAAAAGAATTCCAATCAGAAATCACAGCAATTGCTAGAACTCATCACAGAAATTTGGTTCAGCTCATTGGTTATTGCATTGATGGTTCAAGAAAGCTTCTTGTTTATGAGTATTTGAGCAATGGGTCTCTAGCAGATTTTCTGTTCAAGCCTGAGATGCATCTATCTTGGAAACACAGAGTCAAAATTGCATTGGATGTAGCAAAAGGAGTCCTATATCTACATGAAGAGTGTGAAATTTGTATTGTCCATTGCAACATCAAGCCCCAGAACATACTCATGGATGAACTATGGACAGCAAAAATATCTGATTTTGGATTTGCAAGACTATCATCAAAGCCAGAACATTCTAGATCATCCACAACAATATATGAATTAACAAGTGGCTATGTGGCGCCGGAACGGCAGAAAGATGCTTTGACATCTGTTAAAGTAGACTTCTACAGCTATGGCGTGGTACTGTTGGAGATAATATGTTGCAGAAGGAATATAGACGTGAATGTGGCTTCAGAAGAGGAAATAATGCTTTCAAGTTGGGTGTATAATTGCTTTGTGAGAGGAGAATTGAATAAATTGGCAGAATTGGATGAAGATATGGAATGGAGGACGTTGGAGAGAATGGTGAAGGTGGCCTTATGGTGTATCCAAGAGGACTTGTCACTGCGACCTTCAATGAGGAAAGTGATATTGATGCTTGAAGGTTTGAAGGATATTCCAATTCCTCCATCTCCAAGCCCTCTAGTTTGATTTTTGCATTCAATTCCATGAAGCTTTAAGTTATTAGTGTGGTGATCTAAGTGTGTTTCTGTTTGATATTTTGTAGTCTTACTCTTGTATATCTTGTACTAAATAATGGATCAACTCAAGCTTATTGCTACGTTTGTGTTCTCATTTGGATGCATATAGGACTTGAATTTATGGAAAAAGGTTTATTATCTCTTGTTTGTGAAGGGTAAACAATGTATCACTACTACAAAAATGGGATATTACTTCCCCAAAAAACGTTCTTAATAAAAAAAAAGGAAGTAAAAAGTGAACGTGGTGGCATTCTTGTAATTATTTGTTTATTTTTTAGCCTTAGGCGTCCTGAAAAATAGTTTAGGACTCGTAAAATTTCTTTTTGTCGTCCTAACAATATTTCGGGACGACTAACATCTTCCCGTCATGGGAAATATGAGAATTTTTCGTTTGGCGTCATGGGATTTAATGTTTTTTGGAATAAAATTCATTTGTGGCGTCCAAAATTAAAAATTTGACGTCGGGAATTTTATTCAGGCCGCCCAAATTCAGTTTTACGCGCACGCCATGGGTATAATTAAATTTTTTTTTGTCGCCATGGGTTATGGGAATTGAATTTTTTACAATGGGCGACTGAATTAAAATTCAAGTCGCCAATTTATGAATTTTGGCGACGATTTAAATTCGTTCGCCAATTGAAAAATTGTGGCGACTTGAATTTAATTTAGGTCGCCAATTGGAGAATTGTGGCGACCTGTAATAAATTCAGGTCGCCAATTTGAGAATTGTGGCGACCTGAATTTAATTCAGTCGCCAATTGGAGAATTTGGGCAACCTGAATTAAATTTAGGTCGCCAATTTTGAAATTTTGGCGCCCTGAATATTAATTTAGGTCGCCAAAATTCATTACCATAAGAGGGATCGACATGATACCTTTCGTCATTTCCCTCTCTCGAAATCGCACACACTTCACTCTCCGCCTCCTTCCCCAAGTCCGATATCCCTTTTCGCCGACTTCTCCTCCTTCTCCGCCGCGCCGCGCCTTCGGCTGCTCCGTCTCTTATACTCCCCGGCACGTCTCCTCTGTCTCTGCCGCGCCGCACCTCCGGCTGCTCCGTCTCTCATACTCCCCTTGCTCTCTCTCACTCCGCCTCCTTCCCGAAACCCAAACCCAAGTAAGCCAGCCAAGCCCTATCACAGGTTGGTCGCGACGATTCGTCCCTTAGCTATTTTTCTCTCAAACGGTGATTAATCGCTTCCATTGTTAGGTAATGCTTGTTCTTCTTGTTCTTTGATTTCCATTTCACCTTAATCGCTGGATTTTTGCTTCTTATTGGGATTTCTATTTCTATATGAGGGTTCTCTTGCTTCCTGTAATTTGAAGCTCTGAGCGAGGTGGCTCAGAGAGCAAACCTTTCATGATCGTTTGTGAAGCATTCCTTAAAAAAAAGTAAGAGGTTTCTATATGAATTACCTTAGTACATATTTAAAACAGGAGCTCTGTAAATCAATCATTTTGTTTCTTATCTCGCATTGGTGATGTGCATTGTTAAGAAGAACCTTAAAAGTTTATATTTTTGAAAGAAGCATAAAAGAGAAAAGTGAGATGATAAGGTGTATGCAGAAGTAACTTACTAGAGACTCGACTTAGGCTAAAAATGTGCATAAAACAGGAGCTCTGTAAATTAATCTTGGTATGCGTAAGTTTGACATCCATTAGGCTCCTTAGAGACTCGACTTAGGCTAGATTCCATTTTTACCACATTTAACTTAGTTTTCTTGTTTAACTCATATGACAAGGTTAATCAAATCGCATCTTTGCTGAAAAAATGAGGTTTCCTAGCAATCCATTAGGCCTGGAAAAATCATTAAAAAAAAAGATGTAGTCTTGATGTTAATCCAAACAAGCATGTAGTCTTGAGTTGGGCACAATGTAGAGTAGTGCATACTTTCTTTATGGGAACCTTCTGTTTGCTGGGATTCAAATTCTTTGTCTATAATATGCGATTGTGATTGAATTGGGGATGTAAAAAAGAGGTCATATCATATGTGTATAGAGATCAGTGGCCTGGATTGTTGTTGGTTTGATGGTAATTTATGGGTGTGTTTGGATTGGAAAGAATTAGATTAAGAAATTGAAGGGGATGTTTGATCAAGCGAAATGATAATAACGTGTTTTGCGTGGTGACAATAACATTGGTGATCCGATTTAAACATATGCTTACATTTTTTTTATTGGAAATTCTCATCGAGCATTTGCAAATGGGCTTTTACTGATGTGACTGCTTCACTTGTTTCTCTGTTTCACACTAATGTGACTGCAAATGCTTGCTTAGAGAACTTACATTGTTAACTAGATTTCCTATTACCGCTTGCAATTAAGTTTTGTACTCGGTTCTCAATAGAACAACCATGTGTTGATAATGCAGATATAGGTGATAAGAGATTAAAGGAGAATCATCTTCATCTTTTTTGACTACTTGCTGAGGAATCTTGGTCAAAGCTTTGAAGCAAACGGTAGTGATCTCAAATTAATTAGGTCAGTTGCTTTCATTTTATTCACAAACATTTATATTTTCCTTATATGATACCTTCTTACTGAGTGAGAACAACATTTTTGTCTTATGGCTTGATGGTTTACCATTATTGATTTAAACGTTTTTAATCCAGTCCTTGAACTTTTCTTTTGTCTTTCCTTTATTATTACCCATCTAAAGTACATGAACTTGATTAAAAAAAGGATATGTTAGCTAGTAAGAATAATTTTATTGTTTTCTTTGTTGATGAAATTGTTGGATTTAATAGCCGATATTGATCTGAATTGCCTTAGTTAGCAAGTTTTGTTGAATGAAGCTGAAATTGTTTGTTGTTGAAATTTTGGGATGTCTTACTTTTGAGGGGAAATGCTGTCGATTTTTTTTTACAAGATTGAGAAAAAAGCATGTCGTTCTTGAAATTGTTATGAACTTGACTATTGTTGGAAATGTCTTAGGTGGTAATAAAATGGGTCATAGTTGGATGAATGCGTTGAGAACTAGTGAAGAATATGAGAATGGGGTGGAAGAGTTTATTGAATTTGCTTTAGAAGGAATGTGGCTACAAAAAATGGGATGTATTATTGTCCATGTGTTAATTGTTTAAATGGGAGTCGAAGGGATATTGCTGATATAAGGGACCACCTACTTTGTGATGGAATACACCTTCGATACACAACGTGGATATGGCATGGTGAGAAAGTAAGTACCGGTGCGTCCCACAAATTTGAAGTTGAGGTAGATGATGATGGAATGGAGAAAATGATTCATTATGTTGAGGTAGAATCTTTTGCACAATCGGGTGAATATGATAGCGTGCGGAGTGATGGAGAGACACCTTTGTTCCCTGGGTGTACTAAGTATACACGGTTGATCTGTGACCTTACATTTGGTCAACTTAAAGGCAACTTGTGGGTGGACCGAGCAGCGCTTCACGTTCTGCTTGAATTGTTGTGTGATATGTTGCCGATGATAATGTACTTCCAAATCGTATGTATGAGGCCAAGAAAATCTTGTCTACGATGGGTATGGAGTATAAAAAGATACACAAATGTTGCCCTAATGACTCGCATATTGTACATAAACGAGTATGAATGCCTCGCAATTGTCCGAAGTGTAAAACTTCACGATACAAAGTGAAGAAAGGTAGTGTTTCGGAGAGAGACAACAAAAGGCAACCTTTGAAGGCATTGTGGTATCTTCCAATAATTCCGGTTTAAACGTCTGTTTACTAGTGAAGCAACTAGCGAAGAAGTTGAGATGACATTCGATGAGAGAATATCCGATGGAAAATATCTTCGACACCCACCGACTCTCCGATGGAAGAAAATAGACGAAATGTTCCTCAATTTGGCGGTGAGCCAAGAAACCTTCACTGGGGCTTTGTACGGATGACTTCAATCCGTATTGAACTCTTAGCAAGACCCATAGTGCATGGCCGGTTTCTCTTGTAATATACAACTTACCTCCCTGGCTATGTATGAAACGCAAGTATGTGATGTTTTCTGTGATGATTTCTGGACCAAAACAGTCCGGGAACAATATCGATGTGTACTTGGCGCCTTTGGTTGAGGATTTGAAGAAGTTGTGGGAGGAAGGCATATATGTGTTTGATGCATATAAGAAGCAGGACGCCTTAATAAAGGCGTCTTGATTTTTTTAAGACGCCTTATTAAGGCGTCCTGAGTAAAATTCAGGACGCCTTTATTAAGGCGTCCTGTATTTTATTCGGGCGTCTTAATAAGGCGTCCCGAAAAAATTCAGGACGCCAAAGGCTCCAATTACAACGCCTCGGGACGTCCCCGAAAAGAGACGTTAATTGTGTCTTATTTAGGTCGTTTTTGTAGTAGTATATTCCAAAGTAGACAAATTTTTTTTTTTTTTTCAATATAATTTAAAGAAAATATTATTTTAAATAATATTTTTTATTTTTACATATTTAGCATAAGAGTTGTAAGATTGCTATCATGTGATTGCATATATCTATCTCTTCACGAGTTCAACCTAATTAATGGAAGTCTTATACACTAGGCGCCATTTATATATAGTTTCATATGATAGTTGTTTTTGTTATTTAAATTTGTCTCACACTACAAAATAGTGAATTAGCGACCAAATGCCATTCCATTGCAAATCAGTCGCTAAAATTAGCGATCAGAAGTTTTGTACTTTATATAGCTACTTTTGTCCCAAGATAATTAGCCATGGAAATTGTCTGTTGCTAATTTCCATCGTCAATGTCTGTGGCTAATTAACTCTCAGGATACAAACAATTCCAGTTTTGCTTTTCGTCACTAAATTACTTGCCACGGAATATTCTGTGGCTCATGGACCCGGCTTGTGTCCTCTGCTTTTCTCATCCTCTTCCTCATCTAGGGTGTCGGATGAAGATCCGGACGGCCCGAGATTTTTTTAAATAATTTACGCGTGCGGTAAAAATTTAATTATTAAAAAAATATATTTAACCGTCCAAATCTTCATCCGACGGCCAATGAGGAAGAGGATGGGCCAGATCGGTGGCTCATCCCATAAGAAAAGTTTCCCATCATAATTCCATTGCTAATGTAAAATTTTTTAAAATTTATATTATGACCATACAATAATTTATATAATAATATAATGATCTATATCAAATTCCATAACAATGTCTATTTTGATGAAAAATATTTTTGTTGCATACTCAGTCCTTAATTAATTAACAACGGATTTGTGACAGTAATGTTGTTAAACAAATTAGCGATTTAATTTTTTTTGTTAAATTCCATCATTAATTAGCTATTGTTTTAAGTGCCAACTGATCTGAAGTTTTGTTCATAAATTAGTGATTATATTGTATAGATGTTAGGAAAATAACTTGTTCAGCTAAAGAAGTAGCATTATTGAACACTTAAAACAAGTCAAATAGTTCTATTAAATATTATAAATTACAAAATTTCGTAATAGCTCAAACGAAAAAAATTTAAATTGTAAAAACTACCATCCAAGATCTCAAGCTAAGAATAACGAAAGAAGAATAGAAATGCTGATAAAGAAAAGTCAAGGTCATGCTGTCATAGTCACTCCATTAATTGTCCACAAAGGCGTTTACCGAAACATTTTCATTGACTTACAAGTCGTTTTCCAACTCAATAAAGTAGTTGTTGAGTTAAACAGCTCCTAGACTGGAAGCAGGTTCTCTCACAGTCCCCCTCTGCCCATCCTCTGCCCGCCGGCATCTCGCCATCCGATCCGATCCAGATTGGGACTACGTAGAGATCGATCCCATTCAAAAAAAAAACGTATTTTTTTTTAAAAAAAATTATGACATAGTTGGATCAAGATTTGGACGATCCAGATGGGTATGAGGGATGAGGAGAGGGGACACGAGGAGATCCGGACCGACGATAGATCATAATATCGACCCACCAATAAAGTGGAACCAGTTTTTCTACCTATCCCTAGGTAGGGAGAGCTCTTCCAGATCTGAGCCATCCAAATTTGATCCTGACAAATTCGCATTTAATTTTTTTAATGGTCAATTTTTAAATGAAAAAAAAATCATTTTTTTAAAAAATATGTTAGTTAAAAAATTATATTTATTTTAGATTCTCTACCCATTAAAATAATTATTTTTAAAAAAAAAACAAAAAGTAAAAATAAATAAATCTGGATCATCAGGATCCCATCCAGACAAATCCAGATTGGAAGAGGTTCCCCTACCCATCCTTAATAGGTAGGGAAACTGATTCCCCAATAAAGTAGTGCTTGAGTTAAACAGACTCTGTTATATGGTATGGTCTTCAATAACTCATTATGTGGTTAATATAAAACCTATTAATTAATTTAATTTGGGGAGATAATATACTAAAGAAATTAAAGAAATTGCTTAATTATAACATATATGACATGATTTCTTTAAAATAACATTAAATTATATATCAGTTTATAAGTTAGGTAAATTAAATTAGAGAAAAATGATAAATATAAGAAATAAGTGTAAAAATACCCATAAACTTTTACTAAGTGTGTTCAACACCATATACTTTTTGGAGATGCAAAAAAACCCATAAACATTCAAAAGAGGAGCAAAATGACTACACCATTAAATTTAACTTTTTGTAGTGAAGCCCACACTTTTTTTTGTACATGCATATGTAATGATGTTAGGTTAAATTTAACGATCGACATTTTTGCTTCTCCTTTTAAATGTTCACGTATTTTTATCCTAAAAAAGTATATAGACTTTTGATGTCTTTTGATAAAAGTTCATTGATATTTTTGCACATTCACCCTAAGAGATAAAATGGGAAAAAACAAAAAAAGTTTACATTTAGTACCAAAATTTACCCACAAACAAAGGTTCTAGGAGGAGTAACATTCTTCAAAGAAAACAAATTTTTTTACAAAATGGCCTAAAGGGTGAGAAATTTATTTGATAAGAAGGACCAACTCTTCAAGCCTGTTGCAGATTCTTAATTATGCAATCAACTTCTAAGAGATATTTAGAAGTGTCTGCGTTGATATTTCTTGAAGCTCGATTATTGCCCATTTGTAATGAACCTTCAAAGGTTTGATTATTCTTCTAAAATATCTCATCATTTTGGTTCTCATCCACAATTTTCTCAGGTAGGGTCATCCCGCGCGTGGTAGTAACTACTAATTAGTCACTGATGAAAACATTACTTTATAAGTCGTTTTGCTAGACTAAATTAAAGCAACTCAATAAAGAGACAGAGGGCCTAAATAAACTGAGTAAAATATTCTCATCACCCTTTTATTTTGCCTTAATCACACGGATCTTCACTCTATTTTAAAAACATATACTTAAGTTTCCTTAACACCGTTAGATATATTTCAAAAAGATTCTAAAAATATATACTTTAATTAAAATTTATATTAAAATAAATTTTATTTACTAATTTGCCCTTTACCCTATACAATAAAAAGGTTCAAAGTTAGTTGTTTTTGAGAAAATTGTATTTAGGTCGTGCAAAGAGAAAATACGACAAAATGGTCATTTGAAATCTTAAAATCATATTTAAGTCTCATGACTTTTTTCGCAATAAATTTCAATTGTGAAATGCACATGGACTTTTTAATGGACGCCAAAACTTGTCGATAGATGCGCCTACTTGTCGATAGATGCTTTTTAATGACTTGTCGAACAGCGCCTATGGACTTGTCGAGTGTAAGCGCCATGGACTTGTCATGTAAGAACGCTTGGACTTGTTAGTAACGACCCCTGGACTTGTTAATTTTTGAATTTATTGCAAAAAAATCCAATGGACTTAAATACAATTTTGAAATTTCAAGGGACCATTTTGTCATGTTTTCTCTTGCTTGAGACCTAAATGCAATTTTTTTCCTTTAAATGCCTGTAAATACAGTTTGGCATATAAACATGTTTAAAGTTTTCTCTTAAATCATTTTGTATGATCAAGAGCTTTCCTTTTATTTTCCTTAAATTTTTTTTACTTTACAAATAGTTATTGGTTAACTTTTAAAAAGGTTTGTAACAAAAAGATGTGTTAAAAATTAAAAATTAAAAATATTTATACTTATGATAACAAAAATATATGTTGATGTATTTAAAAATTAGAAATTTAAATTAATTTATGCTATATGGTAACAAAAATATGTTTGAAATATTTTTTTTATTCAAAAACATAATAATTTGAAAAATATGTATTAGATTTATATTTGGATTGTACATTTTTTATTGGCAAATATAAATGTTTAAATAATTATTTTGTTAAATAGGGGTATTTTGGTCAAAAATAAATTTGAGAGTCAAACTTAACAGTTCACTAACGGTTGGATGGATGGAAAATGAATCTTGAAAATATAATGGAGCTTTGTGTAACATGTATTTTAATTTTAATGAAGGTTTATATAAGTTTATAAAATAGAAGAGATGTTCGTATAATTAAGATAAAATAGAGGGGTGGTCGGAGTATTTTACTCATAAATTTAATTTGTTGACCCTGCTCTTAAAGCAACCCAAACTGGACGGAGTACATAGTAGTAGTTTTCTCTTATGGTTGCCATTCGTGTGAATTTAATATATGATGTTCATATATAGATTGACCAAGTCAACGTGTCACCCCTGTGTACTCGAATGCCTTCCAGTTGCTCCTGTACGTATGTTTCAGATATTAGTTGGGCAAAAAACAAAGGGAAAATCCTTTTCAGGGCCCTTTTTGACGTAAAAAATCCTAAAAAGCCAAGAAAATGCTGAAATCACAGAAAAGCGCGCTTTTTCGCGATTTTCGAATATCCATGAAATGTTAATCTTGATATAGTTGTTAGCAGTGATCGATATAGTTGTTAAATGAAATGATTTAGTTGTTAGAAAATTGTTGTTAATGAGGCCGATTTAGTTGTTAATTAACAACTATATCAGCCCCGTTAACAACTCACGCAAGATTTTGAAAATCCTTGTAAAGGATTTTCCCAAAAACAAAACTTTCAGCTCAAGAAACATGATTGCTGTAGGTACCGTTGTCCATCTTAAACTAAGAAAATATATGCTACCCCCTATTCACCATTTTGCTTACCACAAACCCACATATCGTGAATAATAGTGTAGTGTTAGAAAAAGTGTCGTTCCACAAAGACTAATCATGTTCTTAACTAGTTTGAATGAAATCATTTGATATTGATGAAGTTGAATAAAGATTTTTATGAAAAGCAATAAAGAAAAGCAGTGGAAATTGAAAAATTGTTTTTAACTTCAAGAGGTTAAAACCTTAAGATTACTTCTTCCCCATTCTATTTCATGGAACTATGCAATCATTTACTTATATTGATTAAATGAGTCTATATGCTAGTTAAATGTTCAAAAATCATCAACCAAGCTCTCTCAAGTCAAGATTAATTTTTAATCTTCATTAAAAATATTCAATATCTTGTTTATAACTAACGAAAAATCATCTTTCCAAAATAATCCTTCAATAGACTATGCTACGTGTTTGTGTCTATAGCTTTATGTTTTTCTTTTACTTTATTTTAGTAGTTAGATCATGGGTCATTTTGTTACTATCTGTTTTGTGTTTCCCTCGTCAATCATGAACTAACTTTCCGATGGCTGAACGAGGATGAATTCTTAAGTGTTAAATGAACCCAGTTGCAAGTTCTTAATTTAATAGATTCGGTTTGCTTATCAGTGAATTAATTACTAGTCGATTAGAGGAATCTAAGGGCTATATTTGTGGCCTCGGCTTACTGGCAAGGAGTCGAGGTTAGACCTCTAAGAAACTGTGTTTGCTGGGCAGCCGATGCAAGGCTTGACCTATTTATTGTAGGCTTCAGGAATGGGTCTACCTCTCATAACCATGACACCCTGAGTGTAATGCAGATTTAACTAGAAAGTTTCCATAGGAATATGGAAGGAGTATAGTTAGTTTCATATGTATCGGATGCGGAAGCTACGATAGAGTATAGTGGTGGGTTAACCGAATAACGTTGTAGTTAGTAGCTATGCTCTAGCATTGCGGAAGCTGTGCAGTATGGATGCTATAGCAATGGGTAGAGCAACTAGGGGATTGATGCGCTTAAGGGTGATTCCGAGTTCAGCCTAACTTCTCAATGATATCTTCTTAAAACTTATTCTCTTTAATTCTGTTATTAGCATAATTACAAAAACCTCTCAAACCAATTATATTTACTTTCAGTTTGCACAACTATCATAGCAATTGAGCGTCACTCTTCGGTATCTCAGTCTCTGTGGGACGATACTCTACTTACACTTTATTACTTGTTCTACTGGTTCACTTGCCATCAAGGAAATCGACCAACAAGTTTTTGGCGCCGTTGCCGGGGACTGCTGATACCCTTAGTGACGACGCCCCTTTTGTTTAATAGTTGTGATTCACCTAATAAAAAGCTCACCTTTTCTCTCGTTCTTGATTTTCGTACATTCGTAGTGCATGCACAACTCGTCCTCGCCAACCTAGAGTCTTACGATCCTGAAATAGAACGTACTTACAAGCAAAGGCGCAGGAAGCAGAAGCGAAGAAGTCAACCTTTTGACTCAGCAAGCATGGCGGATATGCCTGTCAACCACGAACAGAATCAACAAGAGCCGATAGTAATAAACGGGGACAACTAGGTCCCTCCACCTCCAAACCCAGAAGTGAACAAGGCCATGATGGAATTTGGAATTCCAGATCTAAACAAGTTGAATTTGGCCATCACACCGCCAACATTCAATGTAGGACACTTTGAAATCAAAGGTGTCATGATTCAGATGATGAATGCGCGGGGCAATTTGGAGGACTTCCATCCGAAGATCTGCGCACCGCACCTCAAGACCTACGGGAGGTGTGTGATTCTTTTGTCATCCCAGGAATCCCACCCGACGCCGTCCGGATTAAATTATTCTCATTCTCACTAAGGGACAAGGCTCGGATGTGGCTTAACAACCTACCTGCTAACTCCATCACCACATGGAATGATCTAGGGAGTAAGTTCTTGCTCAAATTTTTTCCACCTACTAAGAACGCTCAACTCAGAGGGGACATCACCAACTTCTAACAAAAATCTGGTGAATCTATCTATGAAACCTGGGATAGATTTAAAGACCTCCTCAGAAGATGCCCACAGCATGGTCTGTGCGAATGGGTCCAGTTAGAAACATTTTACAGACGTCTCGATGGACAAACATGATCAATTGTATACGCCTCTTCTGGAGGATCCATCCTAATGAAGTCTTATGAAGAAGCTCACAACCTATTGGAGCACATGGCCATGAACAGTCATCAATGGCCAGCAGACAGAGCCACATCTTCTCGAACTGTTGCAAGAATACATGAACTAGACGCTATGACTACTCTCACAGCTCAAGTTTCATCTCTGACTAATATGGTGAAAGGACTGACCCTTCCATCAAGCAACACATCGCTGCAAGCATCTCAGGTAGCTTGTGTGTACTGTGGCGGAGAGCACTCTTACTCTCAATGCTCCGCCAACCCTGAATCTGTAAACTACGTCAACAACTTTAACAGGGGCAGTAACACCAACAATCCGTACTCGAATACATACAACCCCGGATGGAGGCAGCATCCCAATTTCTCATGGAATTCTCAAGGTTCACAAGCAGCGGACAATCATCGGGCCCACAATACTCAAACCGAACATCAAACCCACCAGGGTTTACCCAGCAAGCACGACAGCAGGGCAGTGAGTCAGACTTACAGCACTCTATGCTGACCCTTCTGAAGGAATATATGGCAAAGAACGATGCAATCATTTAGAATCAGCAGGTAACCCTAAGAAACCTTGAAAATCACGTGGGACAACTAGCTACTGCCTTTAACAACAGACCCTCAGGATCCCTGCCTAGTGACACTGAAGCCCCCAGGATCCAAGGAAGAGGAAGTCAAGCGATAGAGCTCGAAGTGGCAAAAGCTTAGAACCCGGAAGGCAACCAAGCAACCTATGGTTGCCACCGACCCGCGCAAAGATATGAGAAATTTAAGGAAGGGCCAGGAAGTGCTGAACAACTTCTTGAAGATGAGCAGAGTCAACCAAGAATGTCACAACCAGAACAGGATCTCAGCAACACAACGTTGCCCCCGCGTGCAGCATTGGATGATCACGTGCAATACCCAACATTGAATGCTACCGCATGATCATCAAAGCATAATCGTGATCCCGGTCCTTCAAAGATGCTAAGGCAACCCCCACCTTTCCCACAAAGGCTACAGAAGCAAGGCTAAGAGAAACAATTTAAGAAATTCCTCGATATGCTGCGGCAATTGCACATTAATATTCCTCTGGTGGAAGCTCTAGAGCAAATACCCAGCTACATGAAATTTATGAAGGAAATTCTGTCTAAAAAGAGACGACTGGAAGAGTTTGAAACAGTAGCCTTGACCCAGGACTGCAGTTCCATGCTAACAAATTGGCTACCTCCGAAATTAAAAGATCTTGGCGTTTCATAATCCCCTGTGCAATCGGACCTCAATATTCAGGGAAAGCTCTGTGTGATCTAGGAGCCAGTATAAATCTCATGCCCATGTCTAATTTTAAACAATTAGCAGTTGGGGAGGCTAGACCCACAACAGTCACATTGCAACTGGCCGATCACTCCATAGTTCTACCTGAAGGAAAGATCAAAGATGTTTTGGTGAAGGTGGATAATTTCATCTTCCCTGTGGATTTCATTATCCTGGACTTTGAAGCAGATCGCGATGTTCCAATTCTTCTAGGAAGACCGTTCATGGTAACTGGGTGTACGCTGATTGATGTAGAAAGAGGAGAACTTACTATGCGTGTAAATGATGATCAGGTCACCTTCTCGATCCTTAAGACTGCAAGATTCAAGGACCCAGCTGAGAAGTACCTAACCTTTGAAGATGACAGCAAAGGCACTAAAAAGGCAGGAAGCCTTCCAGCACTAATGCATCATTGAATTGCTATAGCATAGTCTGGATGAAGACTTTAAAGCAAGCGCTATTGAGAGGTAGCCCAATTTCGTAGTTCTTTAGCATCACCGCGGGAGGGAACGAGTCCAGCAAGATCCATTCTACGACATGTTACAAAGCATTATGGCTCCAGAACGGCAATACGGAAAAGCCCACTGAATGCTAGTCAGGTACGCCCCTAATATTTAAAATAAACATTGTGTGCATGAGTTGGATTTGGTAGGCCACTCCTGTGGGCCCACTACACGTCAACTAAGTTAACTCAGAGTCAAAAGAGTCGTGACGGTTCACATTCAAAATTCTACCTTTATTTTGTCTATTCTCGTCTTCCTCTCCTCCCGCGTCTTTTCACAAGCTCACCGACCCTCTCCCTTCGTCTTCCCCCTTACACAACCACCATGCCTAGAGTCCTAAAGACGACGAGGCTTCACCAGGCGTCCCCACCGGTCTACGCCCGCCATCACCCTGACCTGCCACAGGCACCAGCCCCAGCAACTTCCATACCCACCTCCTCATACTCCTCCAACTCTTTGGGTTCCCCAGGCCCTGCCTCTGTTTACGACAAGGCCTATATGATCTCCAATGCACCCCTTTACTGGCGTCTGGACACCGATGCCAACTCCACGAAAAAATTTCACAAACGTCTTCGACTGTTGTAGACAGAGCTGAAGACCATCCACCGCGACCCGCGCGCATTATCCGCTGCTCATCGTCGAGGTCCGCCAATATCCCTCTCCCTCTCCCAGTCACATTCGGGAATTCCGGTAGTCACCGGGGTGGACTCTCTCTTGACAGATGAGGAGGATACCGCCAGCAACGCTCCTCCCGCTCCCGCACCTTAGTTCCCCTTTTCTTTTATTACTTTTTTTTTATTTTCTTTTTGGTTACCTGACAATCTGCCAATGCACTGGGCGTTTGCCCCAGGGCTATTTTTTGAGTAATGCTATTTAATTTGCTTCTCTTGCTCTTTATTCCCCCCCACCACCCTTGTTGCGCGCCATATTTCTGATTATCGTTCTATTATTGCTGCTGCAATGGGGGCATTGCATCGTTCTAGTGTGGGGGAGGGTTTAGTTAGTAATATAATTTGCTATCTGCGATATCTGTGTGTGTGATCCTAATTACTCTGCATTTAGTTTTTGACACAAACTGGAATTTTTTTCAAATTGCAAGATAGAGTATAAACAGAATTTTGTAGCAATAGAAGGAATGTCTGTATAATGAAGCATAGCATGATGGCCTAAGGAAACTAAACCTTTAGGCTTGGGAAATTGACTGTGCTAGCTAATCTGATGCGAGGTAAAGTGGTAGTGAAGAAGTTTAAAGGGAAGAACCCCCAATGGAAGGATTAAGTTGAGCCTAATTGTTATATTTTAAAGTGTGAATGTCTGCTAGTCCATGTTTGATCCTTGATTTGTCTTAGTTCTTTGATAAACTATCTGACATCTGAGTTTGAAGTTCGTAGGATAAAGGCATTCATATCATACCCATCAATCCCATACACAACCCATTTATCATCATCTCCATATTGCAACCCCATTGAGCCACACAAGTATGCTATAGCAGAATAAGAGAGACAGAAAAACTAGAAGAAAATTGTGAAACATGCTACGACAGAGTGCTCTATTGAAATACTGCGAAAAAGAGCTGTTGCTTGCTTAAAAAAAAGAGGAGAAAGAAACAAAGAAAAGAAGAAAAAGGGAAAGACCTAGAAAAAAGAGCAACAAGAAAAACAAGTACAAGAAGGAGCACTTGGCTGAAACCAAGATATTTGGCTACCTAATCTGCTATAGCATTCACCAACATTTCCCATCTCAAACTCCTATCCATCCTCACCATTGTAACCCAAAAAGTCCTTTTGATGAATGAATACTCAGATGCTAGGAAGCAATCTTAGAACTTTGACAAGGCTATGGAACTTCTAGGGCCCGTATGACAAGAGAGAAACTAAAATCCCCTGAGTGAGAGAGCGTAAACATCAAACTTGAGAGCCTCTTGAGGCTTCTTCATCTAAGCAATACCACGCTTTTTGAGCTGTTAGCATTGGGCAGTGGGATTGCCGAAGGAGGACGTTAACAGAAAGCAATTGTGTGAGTAAGGGTTATACAGACAAGAGCACTATGACTATGAGTTTTGTTCGCTTCATCTTATTTTGCTCAGGAGTGCAAAAAGCTAAGTGTGGGGGTATTTGATGAGCACAAATTATGCCATGTTTTCCCGTATTTCATGACCGAATCGTATGGTAAATGAAAGCTTAACCGCAAACAATCCAAGCAAAAAGGCATATATTCATGATATAGGGAACTGCAGGATAGAAACCATTTACATCCTAAACATGTGCTAAGAAAGGAGAAAGTTACATTGTTTTTAAAGAACGTATAGCAAAGCTGATACGATGCTACAACATTCTGACCGCAACTTGAAGTGTAATAAAAAGCATCACGAAAGCTATAGCAAAGTAAAGGACGTAAATGCTATGCGGCATATTTTCTGACCTTTTTACCTAGCTGATTTCAGGAATAATAATAAAGGTCGAGATCGACAGGTAAATTGCTGACGTAATAAAATAGAAGATGCGGACGACCGAAACGGAAAGATTTGAAGAATCCTGTAGGATCAGCAGAATCAATCTACAAACAGAAGATACGATAGATCTCAACAGATTTTGGAAAGCCCAGCTCGCTGAAACTTGCGTCACAAGAAAGTTCGAGTATAAAAAGAAACAACAAGTCAACCCTAGAAAGAGAGTCGCACAGAGCCTACACGAGATTACACATTCGGCGGACTTGAAAGAAGAGTGAGAGACTTCACTGGCACGAGAATTCCAGGATAACCCAGCATCCTTCCTTGCAGTAAGACAGAGGGAAAAAGATGTGGAGTGGTGACGTGGCAGGGCTTCTTCCACGCCTTCAGAACGCCGTCAAGCTTTCTGTTTTTCTTTTACTTTATTTTAGTAGTTAGATCATGAGTCATTCTGTTACTATCTGTTTTGTATTTCCCTCGTCAGTCATGAACTAACTTTCTGATGGCTGAACGAGGATGAATTCTTAAGTGTTAAATGAACCCAGTTGCAAGTTCTTAATTTAATAGATTCGGTTTGCTTATCAGTGAATTAATTACTAGTCGATTAGAGGAATCTAAGGGCTAGATTTGTGGCCTCGGCTTACTGTCAAGGAGTCGAGGTTAGACCTTTGAGAAACTGTGTTTGCTAGGCAGCCGGTGCAAGGCTTGACCTATTTATTGTAGGCTTCAGGAATGGGTCTACCTCTCATAACCATGACACCCTGAGTGTAATGCAGATTTAACTAGAAAGTTTCCATAGGAATATGGAAGGAGTATAGTTAGTTTCATATGTATCAGATGCGGAAGCTTCGATAGAGTATAGTGGTGGGTTAACCGAATAGCATTGTAGTTAGTAGCTATGCTTTTGTAGCATTGCGGAAGTCAGCGCATATGGATGCTATAACAATGGGTAGAGCAACTGGGGGATTGATGCACTTAAGGGTGATTCCGAGTTCAGCCTAACTTCTCACTGATATCTTCTTAAAACTTATTCTCTTTAATTATGTTATTAGCATAATTACAAAAGCCTCTCAAACCAATTATATTTACTTTCAGTTTGCACAACTATCATAACAATTGAGCGTCACTCTTCGTTATGTCAGTCTCTGTGGGACGATACTATACTTACACTTAATTACTTGTTCGACTGGTTCACTTGCCATCAAGGAAATCGACCAACACCATGGCACCTGAGAGTTTATGTATATTTTCTCTGCACAAGGTTTTGTGGCAGTTCTACTTTAGTGCCATGGCACCTGAGGTTTTGTTTTTAGTCTCTGAACCAAGTGCCATGGCGCTTATGTTAAGGTGCCTTGGCATCTACAATTTTCTTGACTTGACTTCCACATTCATTCGCTTCTTCCTTCCTTGCTTAGAATATCCATGCTTACCTACCAAAATAAACACTTATGTGTGGAAAAACTTGCTTGCTTCAATTCCTAACAAATTAACATCAAATTCCTAATAATATTAACGCTATACTCATTTGATACTTTTAGTCAATAAACTCATGAAAACATTTCTAATTTTGCATTGATAACTGATGAGTACTATTTATGCATGTTTTCCCTATAATGTGTGGTTGTTTTGTATGATGAATATGAACTTAATTGTATCTAATCTGAGCAAATATGTCATAATTCACGCATGTAGGGAAAAGTAGGATAAATCTCATAAATCGTGGTAATTACATAATCATCCTACACATGTGCATAAGAAAAGGGCAAGTTTGAGGTTTATTGTAAAAGCACATAGCATAGCCGATACTATGCTCATTAGTGGAAAAAAGGGTTTTAAGACTGGCCAAAAGAGGCATCATAAGACCGGACCCGCGACCGGTCTTGTTCCAGGCGGTATTAAAAGTCTAACTTTTAAGACCGGACTCAAACCGGTCTTAAAGAATCTCTTTTAGACCGGACATTTAAAACATTAGGTCTTAAAAGTCGTACTATATACACCTGAAATATTTTTGTTTGGTCCTAAAACTTAACTTTTAAGACCGGATATAAAATAGGCAGCTCTTAAAAGATCGGAATTTTAAGACCGGCCAAAAAAAATCCGGTCTAAAAAATAGCGGCTTCTAAGACCAAACGACTAATTATACTGGTCTTAAAAGACTGACTTTCAAAACTGGATGAAGAATACATCCGGTCTTAAAAATTAAATTTTTAGACCAGATGTATAAATACAGCGGTTTTAAAAGACCAACTTTTTTTTTTGATACAAGGAAAGATAAACAATCAAAACTTAAACGAATGAAACAAGAAAAACTAAAGCGATTAAAATCTCGAGCCTCTTCTCATATGACGAACTCTCGCCAGATCAGCAACAAGGAAGCAATGAAGACCAATAGGGGGATCCGAGAAATGTGCATCGTCCGGAGTCTCCACATGCCTCAAAGCAAAGTTAGCCATCCAATCTGCACACTGATTGCCCTCCCTTAGAACATGGTAAAATTGTATAACCCACTGTTTGCGGGTGATTGCTCATATCCGAGCCACCGATGGGACTCACGAGTTGCATTACCTTGTTTGGATAGTAATGCAATGATCGAATGATGATCCACTTTCAACAACTATATGCCTCCAACCCGCTCCCATGCCATCTCTAATCCTTTCAAAACTCCCCACAACTCATTACCTAACATCACCGAGCATCTTCCAAGTCGTGAGGCAAAGCCTCCAAGCCACTTACCGAGAAGTCACGCAACAAGCCGCCACCTGTTCTGCACCCTTTGAAGCCCCATCTGAATTAATTTTCACAAATAGAGCTTCTGAAAAGGTCCAACAAACATTTAATTGATTTTGTGCTACCCGCTGAAACCCCCTTCCTCACCTCTAGTTTTTAATTCTCCCAATAACATAATAATGGGCCTCAGGAAATTTTAAAATGAGCATCCTGAGTGTTATGAATAAATTCATTTCGCCATTTCCAAATAAACCAGCAAGAGACAAGGAATAACTCATGCCAATAAAATCTGCCAATAGTAATTTCATCACTCTTCTAATTCTCCGTTACCCATTCAATCCAATCATAGCTAAAAAAGGAGAGGGAAAGATCAACAGGTACTACCTCATACCAGAAAACATGAACCACACGACAATCTCTAAACGCATGTAAGCTAGACTCAGCTTCTTGATGACAAAGTGGGCAAAGGCCATCGTTGGTAGACCAGGCGCTGATCCATGCCATCAAAGGGAGTCTCTGATGGAATAATTTCCACCCACATACCTGTACTCTATGTGGTCCCACCCACTTCCATAACTTCCTCCATATGTCACCATTAATAAGAGACCGTTGAAATCCAGATTCGACTAAATAAAGATAGCAACTTTTAACACTAACACCGCTTAAGTTTCCAGGCCAACCAAAAGGAACGATCCGGCCCATCATTAGGAGAAGGAGGAAGCATACCTCTAATTAAGTCGACCACATTCGGGGAAGCGGTACATTCGATAAGCGATCCCACCGTAGTGATGATCAACAAATCTATTAAACATACACTCTCGGATCTCAACGGGAAGGGGACTTACCTTATAATCTTACAGACAAATGGACGAGGACACCCATTTATCTTTCCAAAAAGAAATAGAAGCCCCATCTCTAATTTCTCATACCACCTCATCCTTCATATTAATAACAATATTACATAAAGAACTCCAGAATGTTGAACACCCAGTTTTAAGGATTGGCAAGTGTCCAGATTGTACCTTGTACTTACCTCGTAAAAATCTAACCCATAGGGCATCTTGTTCATTTTGAAACCTCCAACCACACTTTATAAGGAGAGCATCATTCATAATCGCAACCGATTTTAAACCAAGTCCGCCCATAGACTTAGGACTAGTCAACACATTCCAACTTAAAGCATGGTGGGCTTTACGAAGGTGTGAATCACCCCAAATGAAATTCCTTTGGATTTTATCAATCTCATTGCATATATTTAGGGGTAGCCTAGAATATTGCATATAAAATACAGGAATAGTAGATATAAATACATCCGGTCTTAAAATTTGAACTTTTAAGACCGGCGTATTTATTTCCAGTCCAAATTTTCCTGAATTTTTTCCCTGTTATGTAGTTCCTGATCATATAATACACAAATCCAATACGTTATCCAGCACATAAAATTCGATACTATAAGCTACAAGCTATGAACAATCCATTGTGAATAAATTGAATTGGGAAAAGAATACATATATTATTCACCATGAGTTATGTGGCCTCTTAATTAATGATTATGCTATGACAATACAACACCTAAATGAATATATACAATAAGATAACTTACTTACAAATACAATGAGTTACAAATACAGCACGTAAATCAACATACATGTCCAATATAATATTCACCATGCCTTCATCTGATTTCCAACCAACAACGTAACATCCTCTTTTACATATAACATGCCCCTTTGGATAGAATCTTGCCACAAAAATAAAACAAGAACAAACTTCATAATCAGTGTCATTGTTTAATTAAGAACATATATAGAAGGAATATAGTTAAAACCTTAAAGTTTTTAAAGAATTATGCATATGAATATTACCTTATGAATTGACTCTTTTATACAGGGATATCCTCCCATATCCCTTCTTGATGATCATTTCTTATGCCAGGTTCATTATCCGCTTCATCTTCTTCGTTCATGTCCTAGACCCCAGTGAAAAGGAGTACTCTCGGGAAGACCATAATTTGAATGAATTTCATCATCAATATCAATGTCTGTATAAGTCTTACAAAATCCTTCACAAATTAAATGTGTGTGTATAACTTCAAGACTTAGTCGCCTCTCTTTCAAACATTCTACACAAGTGCAATAAAACTTCCCACTATCATCATGAGCATTTTGTTTAGCAAATTCTATAAATTCCCTCACCCCATTCTGATATTCAACACTCGTTCGTAAAGCATTATTTATCCAACTGTGATCCATAGTAGAATTCCTATAGACGGAAAGATTTTACATAATCCGAAAAAATTGAAACTTGCTTATAAAATAAGGCAACTCCAAATGCATATATATGCTCAATGTCGGTTATGTCTTTTTTTATTGTATTTTATTTACAGAGAAACTTGCCCATTAAATGCATAACGAAGAATCACTTTTGGTCATAAATGTATCACAGTGAATCCAAGAAGCAAAATAAATGCATGACAAGGAAATTAAATGCATCGCATGAGGTCTTGGGGACTCACCTGTAGCATATAAATTCAAATGCGTTTGCTGATTCTTTCTTCTCTGGCCACGAAGGTTGATGTTACAGACAGCAAGAGAAACCTAAAAACACTTGTTGGTCAGTTGGGTAGGTCTAAAGTGCAAATATAATCTTCAAAATACAATATTCATTAACAACAGAGAAACCCACAAGAACATTTCATCGATTTCCTTTCAACCCATGAAAAACCCAGAACCAGAAGTAGGAAAATCATAAAGTTATATAACCGAAACACCTCATACATCTTGGTCTATAGACGTTTAGCTAAGGAACCAGCAAGTGATTGTCGAGAGAGCCACACGAAGAAGCGACGACGCAACACACAAACACCGGAGACGACAACACGAGTAATCACTTTCGACGCGACAAGAGAAGTTCTGAGAGGGAAATTTAATTTTCCGCGCGACATTTTATTAATTTTGGATTTTTTTTAAGACCGGTTATTTATAAAGTATCTGGTCCTAAAGATATAATTTTATTAATTAATTTTTAAGACTCACGGTTTAGAAGACTCCGGTCCTAAATTTTTACTATTCATTTAATTGTAAGACCGGATGTTATACAAACTCTGGTCCTCAAAGTCAAATACTTTTCAGGTCATAAAGGTCCTCATTTATTAATTAACCAAACTAAAAAAAAAGAGGATTGGCTTTGGCGAGCGCAGTAGGAACTGAATGAATAAGATAAATTAAAGGAAAACTGGAGAATCTATAGGCTTCTTTAATTACTAGAGAATATGAATATAAAAAAGACAAAAACTTAGTTCTGAATGCTTCATACATTACTTGAGAATATGCACGTACACAAGGAAAAAAAGAAAGAAAAACAAACTGAACATTATCAACGACAAGAATCTAACTAAACATCCTAAAGCTTATTATCCTCCAATGCCTTGGCGATATCGGCGTGAGCAACATTAACTTCTCACCGGAGATCAGCAAGTTCCTGTCTTACTCGCATCAGCCACAATGCATCATTAGAGGAAAGAGTAGAGGGGTCAGCAGTAGGCGCGCTGGGGCCAAAAGGTTGGAGAGGGGGAGCTGGAACCTCTTCATGGTCTGAAGGCTAGGGGTGCGGCAATCTCTTCATCATCCGAAATAACAATGGGTCCAACGACCCGAGACTCTTCGGTCACAATAGAACGCACTCTAGCTGGAGGAGGCGCACCATATAACGATCCAAGGAAGGCACGAGCTTCAGGACTAAGAGTACCCCTATTATCTTGTATCTAACCATGGTTTGAGGCTTTGAGCAGTTGGGGCAGAGAGCTAAGTAGTGAGGAGTTATGAGGTAGTGAGGAGGTAATAAGGACAGAGAGGTAGTGTGAGGAGTTAATAAGGGCAGAGAGCTGAGATACACAATTGATTATGACTTTTGTGTTTCTACTTTAAGACCGTCCTTTTATCATATGTTCAGTCCTAAAAGTATATTATTTATTTTTTCAATTAAATTACTTTTAAGAACGTCATTTTATCATATATCCGGTCCTAAATGTTTACTATTTATTTTTCCAATCAAGTTAATTACTTTTAATTCCGATGTTTTATCTTATATCCGATCCTAAAAGTCAATTATTATTTTTTCAATTATTTATTTTTGTAAAGTAAGAATTTTTCCTTAAAAAATATTACTTTTAAGAACGGATCTTTACAAAATCCGGTATTAAATGTTCGAATCACTTCAAAATTACTCGGATAGCGAATTGTATCCTTACACTCTGTTCACACGATCCAGAGTCTCTTCGGCTTCCAGGTAAACTGCTCAACTATGCGTCTCCTCGTATTCTGAGGACTATGCGTCTCCTCGTAAAAATTTTCCGGCGTTTCATATTCTTCAGTATGGGTTCTCTATTTAAACCCATTGTTACTTTAGTTTCTTCACATTCTTCTCAATCACTTTTACACGGCCTCCTCTACCGCCTAGCCTCCACTGTAATGGCTGCTCCACCAGGTCCTCCTTTTCCTCCTCCTCCTCAACCTCGGCCCCACCTCCATTGCCTCCAAATCGACCGTCGCGGTTGGTGCGGAACGTGGTGGCCTACGTCGATCACATTGACCGATGCTTGGGCCAATTGTTTCGGCTTGTTCATACTGTCAACAACAAGCTGAACATGGTACTCCATGCCAATGCCGTGGGGTACCATTCTTCTGAAGACGAAGCCTCTGACGCCTCCGACACATCCTCCCTCTCCGATGGGGTAGATTAGTTTTTTATGGTTTTTTTTTTGTTTTGTTGTAATAGTCGTTGCCCTTTTTAGGGCAACATAATAATTAATAAATAAAATATTTTTATATTTTGTTCTCGTGTGTGTTGAGTTACGTTTATGCATTATCTGAATATCTAGTGGTGGAAAGAAATCTTCATCTTAACTATATACAAGTAGAGCAGTAAGCATTTGATCTCTAACCAACGCGTACATTAGCAAAAATGGCAGACTCAAAACACTAAAATAAAAAAATAAAAAGCAAGACAATTATAAAATATGGATAATGAAGATGATATAGTTACATAGTATTTAATAAATATTTAATTTAATAATATGATTATTCCTTAAATATCTAAGTGATTTTATATATAAAAATATTAATAAATATATTGCCCACATTTTTAGGACCTAGGACATTTAACATAACTATGGTCCTAAAATTGTGGCCATATTTTTTAAATTAAACGAAGACTTCTTAGGACCGGATATTTAATAAATCAACGGTCCTTAAAGTCTGGCATATTTTTTAAATTAAACGAAGACTTTTAGGACCGGACATATAGTAAATATACGGTCTTAAAAGTCTGGCTATTTTTTATAAGACTTTTAGGACCGAACGTTAAGTAAATCTACAGTCCTAAAAGTCTGTGATGAAACGAAGACTTTTAGGACCAGACATTTATAAAAAATCCGGTCCTAAACTTCTAATATATTTTTAAAATTAAGCAATAAATAGTTTTATCCACCATCCAATACATTCAAAGAACCACAAATGGACACAAGGAAATTGTTTGAAATGAATTAACAAATTATTATTGTATACTATCACAAATTGGACAATTGTTCATTTACAACCGAAGATGATTGTTGATACAACATATATTTACGAATGAATTCACAAATCAATTATTTTTCCGACTTTCCGAGATCATCAGATCATACAGATATTCATAAATCACATTGCGTGTGCGCTCAATCTCACCATCAGGAAAGGGGTCAGCACAGTCAAATGTCTGTAGCATCAAAGACAAAAATATATTAGTTATCTTTCCTTGCATCAAAGTGGTCAGCGCACAGGCAAAGTTATGTAATATATTTACCGTTTCAGTGATGGTAGTCACTGGTTGCATGACAATATTATACATGTGTGTCAAGATGTAATGTCCACAAAGGTTGGACTCCTTTGGTTGCCGACGGGTCTAAAAACGAACAAGAAATATATAAGAGCATATATTGCTACTGACCAAGTTCACAAGTCAGTGTGCCAGTGTCCAAATATGTACTAACATTTGGTATGATCCATGTAGGCTATTTGACCTCAGCCCTAAACCTTTTCTTGACCTTTTGTTGGAATGATTTCAAGGGCCTATTGTCAAAATCACAAATTTGCTCAATAATGGTCACTGAAAATTTATAATAGAGATTTCAGACTAGACAATCAAAATGACATGCTTACTTGTTCACGATCTGCTTCAATGTAGGCGGTGGATCATTGTGAATGGAGCATAGAAAGACCACTTTATTCTCATTTGCGCAAATCAGGACCAACTGCCAATGGCGATTGAAAATTCATAACAGACAAGTACTCAGTAATATGTAGCAGAATTAAGGGAATTGTAGAAAAGAATTATGATATGTACCTATAGTAGTATGGTGTCAAGTACCACTTTCTCCTATTGGGGGACAATAACCTTGATGTTATGTATGATTGTCTCTCCGTTAAGGGTGGTTGACTTATGTACTGTGGGCACAAGAATCCAATATCTTGGCTTCTGCCCTGCTGTTCCAATTCACGATGCATGAACCTACAATAATGACGTCAGGGAATTAGTATATACATATGTGAATGTCTCACATTTATGTTATGTACTCATAGAAGAAGATACTTACTTTATAAACATGAGAATAATTGAATCAGTAAGCTCCTGTTTATCAAACAGCAGGGAAATTAGATCATCTTGGTCAACCAAAATCCGGGTGCTTATTACGGAGGCCTACTTCTATATTGACAGGCCACTGATTAAGTCCAACTTGTTTATTGGATACCAAAAGGACAATTTTGTCCTTGGCACTCAACTTAGCCGTGCCAACCAATTCAGGAGGGGCTGGAGCTTCAGGAGGAGTAGAAACATGTACAAGCTTCACTGGCCACGAGATAAAGGTTCCAATGACATCACTCACAACCTTCACCTGATCAGTTGGGAGAGGGACAGGTGCATCAATGATGACCTCTTCAACTGACACTCTGACTTCATCATCGGCCATTTGTTGGTGGTGTATAGTTGATCCCAAGTTATGGACAGTCCCTTTTGCAACTAATCGTCTATCATGATGATCAGGATCCTCCACATAAAGGTCACAAGGTTGCTCTGACTGTCCAACAATGTAGCTCCCTCTAGTGCTCTGCTGCATAGGTGCAGGTGAATGTATGAAGGGAACACTGGTCTCTGGACGAGAGCTCAAAAGTAGCTTCAATTCATTCATTTCCTCCAGCATCTTGCTCATTTGGGATTGAAACATTGCAATCAATGAAGCTTCTTGAGTCGCTGATTTGACCGCTGCTTCCTCATTTATTTTGGCAACCGTTTGTTCCATCTCCTCTCGGGTAATCATACTTTGTTTGTGGCGTTTGGATTTACCAAAGTATTTCTTCAGCCTACCCATCCTCCAACCCCCTTACACGCCCCGCGTGATCCGGTTTTCCGCCGCAAGCTGTCGTAACATCATTCCTCCCATCCGACAAAAAAAAAATCCCTCTATTTCTTTCTTTTTAAGATCTTCCTATAAGATACAGATAACGGGAAGCTTAGTAATGAAACATGTTTAGTAACTAAAAATTAACAATAACGATACTTGCAATTCTTTCAGCAATTAGACGAGTTTGTTCACTCGTGTAGCGCGCTAGGCTTCGCCGAATATACAACCATAACTCGATCGCAATGTATTGGAGATGGCGGATCATGTATCGCGAAAGATTGGATTCGCTTCATCTTCCAATCACATCCGCTTGGCCGCCATCAATTCTTTTTCAGCCTTTTCATATCCGCCGCGAGAAGCCCTATGCGGGTGACAGAGATTTGCCGTCATCTCCCAAAATAACCAGATTAGAAAAGGATTTGCAGTATAATGTAACTTGAGTCGTTTCTCTCAAGGAATTTGTAGTGGGTTTAAATCAAAGAAAAAAAACGAACAATAACAAATTGGGGGTTTTTATTCAAAACAGATTAAAACGAGAATAAACCGAAACTAATATGAAATATGCGAAACAGATTAACAACAGAACCAAATAAAACGAGATTGAAACAGATTAAAATGATCAACCCAACGTTTAGGTTCCAGAAACTTCCTTCATTGAACGAAATATAAACGAACTCGCGTTTGGTTCTGGACGACCCGAAATCTCTGCGTTCGTCCGAGAAATCCCTCGACTAGACGATCGCCTAGAATGCCCGAACAAGTGGCGTCTCGCTGTCCAATCGCACGAACACTCTAACCTAATTCAAACTCACCTTGGGATGAACCAAACCGAATATTAAATCTAATATTCGAACTATTTCCAGAAATCGAATCCGATAAGATGAAAACATAAACGAGTAAAGTTACCGATTAAGCACGAGTTCTCTAGACGAATCATGGAATCCTCAACATTGGGTTAATCATAGAAGTTTAGCCGAACATGGCTGGGAAAAACGAAGAAAAGACGAAGAACACGAAGAACATTTGAGAGAATTTGAAACTTCTGTGTTTAATCCTAAAACTGAATAAAAACGTGAATGATAATGTGTTTTTGGCTGCTGCCTCACTTAACCTAAAATAGAAAAACGAAATGGGGCTCCAATCCACAATTCAGGCCTAAAACGGAAAATAATAAAAATGAGTTTTAATTACAAATTCAAGCCCAATTAAACATCTGACTTTGGCTTCAAAATCGACCACCTTCTTGTCCGAATTTTCCCTTCATGTCTTCATAAGAATTGTAGCTCTCTGAATCATCTGAAATATGAAACAAAAATGAGGTAAATCCGATGTCTGGTTCAAGAGTTATGGTAGGAATAGTGAAGCAATGTAAAACTAGAATTTTATTAATAAAAATGGCTAAAATATAATCAAATGCCCAAAGCCCAAATAAGTATAAAAGCCATTATTTATGAACTAAAGAGTCCTAAATTATTAATCAAGAGATAAAAAGAAGTGTATGAAATATTCAACTATCGGAGACAATCATTCTTTCTCCCTATCTCCTATGATTGTTCCCTTCTTTTCTGTGAATCAGAATTGAAAACAACTATTAATTATAAATTCCGGCCATCTCACTAACGAAATTAGAGAACTTCGCTTGATATGAACCTCAAACACTAGTCAAATTCACTTCATCAAGTTTCAACATTTTATTTAAGGAAGATGTAGAATTGTAGAAGAAATTGGGAGAACCGGAGGAAAGGGAGTTGCGAACCGCACCGAAACCTTTACATAGTTAACATACTAACTAACTAATAGCGTGTGTAACCACTACCTACTATAACGAAACTAGCTGAGACTATAAATTATTTCCCTAATTACCTACTTAGTATTTTACCTTTGCACGGTTTACATATCAGACTTGCATAGAACTAAGACATGCTTTAGTATTTTACCTTTGCACGGTTTACATATAAGACTTGCATAGAACTAAGACATGCTCCTCTTATGCAGGAAAAAGGATGGAAATATATACTTCTATTCACATACCAAACCATCTAACTAACAGGATTAGATGAACACAATAACATTCACATATCCGCACAGGTTAATAAGCAAACAAAAAAGGGCAAACAAAACTAAATATAAATTCACCAAAGCTTCAGGAGTGGTCTGCAGTTGAACAAATTGTTGCTAAGTTTGTTCATCAATAAATGTGTACTTGTCCCAAGGATTATGGTCAGGCTGAACCTCGGCAAAAATATAGGTGTTAGCTAGAAAGGTCTTAAACTTCCTCCACCGATCAGCACAATAAGACAATGTCTTGTCTTTCAACTTCTGGCAGTCAGGGACAATGTAGGTAAGCCGGATAGTGTCCCAAATGGGTTCCTTTAATGTGCAAAGGTCCACATTTTTCCACTCATCTGTCAAGATGCTAGCCTTGCTGCGTGCTAAATAGCCGACAAAACTATTATATTTGCCTTTATTAGGACCGAAAGGAGCAAACTTTTCATCAAACTGAATCTCAAGCTTTGACCCAGAGATCCAACTTACGGATACGTCTTTCATTCGTGTGCCACTTCTACCACGGCGTGCAGGGCGGTTACGAGGCTCATTGTGAGATAACGAGGGTTCGTTCTGACTCACACCGATAAGACCCGATGGCGGCATTGAACGAACATGACAAGAACCGTTTTCTCTGTTCATTTTCGAGAAAGGAAGAGAGGTTGAGAGTGGTGGTGCGAAAGAGGAATGCCTGAGAATGTGAGAGAGTAATAGAGGATGGTGGTGGTGGGCGAGGAAGAGGTAATGCAACGGAAGAGGGTTTCGCAACAAAAACAAGGGTTTCAGAGTTCAGAGAGAGCAACGTATAAGTCCTAAGGCAAGGTAAGGTTTCAAGCGAATATTTGGTGCTTTTGTTTTCAGACCGGATGAACAAAAATGCCGGTCTTAAAGGTTAACATTTAAGACCGTCCTTTAATAAAATCCGATCTTAAAAGTAATAAACTTTTTGTTTAATTTTTTTCAATATTTTGTACCGGCCACAATTTAGGCCCGGTCTTAAAATTATAACATTTAAGACCGTTTTTTTATATATGTCCGGTCTTAAAAGTTTTAGTCCTTTATATTTAAATTTTTCCTTATTATTTTGGTCCGCAGAAAATATAAGTCGAACTGTACGAGATTTCTCTATTAAGTAATTGATATTTCAATTTTTTTAATAATAATTTTAAGACCGGTTGTTTTGTTAAGCGGTCTGAATAATATATTTAAAACCCATTAATAAAGGATCCAGTCCAAGAAGTTCTTGATATTTACAAAACTGCCACCGGTCATACTTTTAAGACCGGTGCGTCATTACTCCGCTCTAAACGAGGCGGTCTTAAAGCCCTTTTTTGCACTAGTGGCTATAGCATCGGGTAAGCCATGACACACCCACAATACAATGCAACCAGAATGCTACATCATTGTAAGTGAAGCAGTGTTATGCAACATATGTTCTGACTTTTCCTCGAGGCTGTTTCAAGAAATTAAGTACAGGTTATTAGACGGACGTGTAGACATCGGTTGGATTGTTGACGTATTGAATTAGAAGATGCGGAGGATCGAAGATAAGATTTTGAGAATCCCGCAGTACTAGCAGAATCAATCAACCGAATTTGGAAAGTGGACCAGTTGGACCTGACGGATTTAGAAAGGCCCAGCTCGCTGGACGTACGTCGCAAGTAAACCTGACTATAAAAGGAAAAGACGGCTAGCCCTAAAAGAGAGCGAAGTCGTGAAAGAGCCAATAGAACTTCTATTCGGCTAGACTCCAAAGAAGAGGAGAGAACTCACGAAGCACAAGAGCTTCAGAAGAAACCCAGAATCCTTCCCTGTAGTGAGACGAAGACTAGAAGATGTGGAGATGTCACATGACAGACATCTCGTACGCCGCCGATTCCTTCGGCGAACTTTCTGTTTATTTTGTTAATTTCTATTTTATCTTTTCATGAGCTATTCTGCTGTAATTTGTTTGGTGATTCCCTCATTAGTCATGAACTAAACTTCCTTTGGCTAAGCGAGGAAGAGTTCTTGAGTGTAGAATGAACCCAGTTTGCTAGTTCTT
This sequence comes from Acacia melanoxylon, assembly GCA_019022615.1. Taxonomy (NCBI): domain Eukaryota; kingdom Viridiplantae; phylum Streptophyta; class Magnoliopsida; order Fabales; family Fabaceae; genus Acacia; species Acacia melanoxylon. Next base: position 3,161,317 of record JAFJYJ010000030.1, on the reverse strand, counting down.
TAATTAAATAAATTCAATTTGTTAATAAGTATTTTAATCTCTTGTCGGTTAGAGGAAGCTAAGGGCTAAATCGGTGGCCTCGGCTTCTTTGGAAGGGAGTCGGGTTAGACATCGATAGAAAGTGTTTGTCAAGGCGGGGGCAGTGCAAGGCTTGACCTATCATTGTAGGCTACAGGAATGAGTCTAGCGCTCATAACCACACACCTTGATTAGGGTTGATAATCTGATCTAGAAAATCGCCATAGGAATATGGGAGAAGTATAGCTAGGATTGTACTTGTAGGACGCGGAAGCTTCTGTATAGCATAGTGATGGGTTAACAGGATAACATTGTGAAGGTGGCAATGTTGTAGCATTGTAGAAGCTGTGCAGCATAATTGCTATAGCAATGCGCTAAGGCAAACTGGGGGAAAAATATTCTTAGGATGAAATCTGAGCTCAGCCTATCTTTAAACGATATCTTCTTGTGACTACGATCATTTGTTTATTTTCTTTATTTGATAGTTATAACCAAAAAACACCCAAACCAATTATTATTTTCCTTTCTTTTTACACACAACTGTCTACAAAAGCAGTATCATCATCGATATCTCGGTCTCTGTGGGACGATACTCTACTTACTCTTTATTACTTGTTCGAATGGTTCACTTGCCACAAGGAAATTGACCAACAATATAATAACTCTCCAAATACACTCAAAACATATGTCAAATCTATTAAAATTGGGGAGTAGTTATCACTAGGTTGATAGATATATCTCTATTCTAACAACAAACCATCTACTTAATCCACAAACTTCAAATCTAGCATGACTTTCCTTAACTTCTACAATCAAATTAGCCCTCTCAAGCATCATCCACTTGAACTAATCTAATTATGTGGTAATCAAGCACAAGATAGCATTAAGCATAAAGAACAATAAGTATATATTCTCATTAACCAACAAAAGTAAGATAATCTAGTAGTTCCAATCCATACAATGGGCAAAAGTAATCCTAGATGAGAGTTTTAACTACTCATAATCTATACAACAACAAAAAAGCATAAAAACAAAGTTCATGTCAACAAAATGAGAAGAAAGGGGAGAGAAACAAGAAAAACCAAAGATTTTTGGTCCAAATCTCCTTAAAAAACTTCAACCTAAGGCTCTAAATCTCCACAACTCTCCTTTTCCGAGCTCTCCTTAGAATATCTATCTTTGATCTCTGGAAGTAAGAATGACAGTTGATGACGCCCAAAATAGGTTTTATCTCTCTTTTCCGTACCAGTTTTTCAAAACACGCAGCTTTCTTTTCAGGCTGTTCACCGTCACTTTGTCATGGCAAACCTGTAGCAAAGTTGCACTAAATTGAGGTAGAAAAGTCACTAATTTTTTATTTGGTGGTTTTCTTGTTGCAGAGTTATGTCATACTTCAGATAGAGAATCATTGGCTTTGAGGCAGAAAGGTTGCTTAATTTTGTCATGGTTTAGCTAGGGCAAACCCACAACTAGAAGTAGGCATGTATCATCCCTTTCCTTTTTCATTTGATTCAGACATTCTTTTCTTTCTTTCCTAAGCTTTCCATGATCTTCTCAAGCTTTCACATTTAGACATCATCCTCCTACAAGAAGAAAGAGTTTATGAGCTTTCTATTTTCTTCAATTAATCAATACATCTATACATTTAACTCAACATTTAACATTTGTAAAAATATTTCCATCACATGACATTTTTATTTGTATGTACAATTCGATACACAATTTGAGTTCAAAACCATCAAATGCATAAGAAAAATGTGATGAAATATATGGAAATTAATACCTCCAGTTCTTAGTATTAAACTCACTTTATATTTTGATTTCTCATCAAATTAAATGAGTCTTTGATATTATGTTAAGGACCAGAGGCAAATGCAGGCTTAGAAATAAAGATAAAGAAGAGAGCTTGAGAATGGAAAATGTGCAAATGAACAATCAGTGTATATTTTAAGGTTTCTAAAGCACAACCGGTGTAGAAAGTAACTTTCGACTATGATTGTGTTCATAACTGGTGTAGAAATTACATAGATATTTTTTCTAATGAATTAAGTAATTTAATTAACTATCTATACCATTGTAATGTTAGAAATCGCAACACAGTATATAAGCACGTAATATAGTTCTAAATATATATTGCTCTACCTTAATATAAGATATATTTGGGGAGTTGATCTTGGTCTAAATGTAAGTCATATTTTTTCATATTTATCAATCTTTTCCTAATTTACCTCAATTGATACTCCATCATCGATAATGAAGGAGGAGTGGGGATACGAGAATTAGGAAAAATGACAAGGTGCTTTAGACAATACATATCATATTAACTAACTTAACTAACTTTCTTAATCTGATCAAATTGGGTAAGTATATCTTATATTAAAGACTGGAGAAGTATATTGATAATGTTGAATCCTCAAAGGAATATAAAGCTAAAATCATACAAAAATGATGAATGACAAAGATGGTACAATGATAATAACAAAAAGGAATAGTAGAAAAGAAAGACACATAGTATGCAAGATTCTCTCAGAGTGAAGAAGGTCAAGCCATGCTCCCCTAAATCAAATTCTTTCTTGGAGATTTTGGCTCATTAACCAGCATTGGGCATGTTTCACCTCATGTACCTAAGCCCACTTCAGGAAGAACTATTACAATATTACTCCCATCAAATAGAGACCTTGTCCTTATGGTCCAAATTCAGATAAAGTGATGAGATTGAGGCCTTTTCTTCCCAAGTGGTTTTCTAATATCCATCTCATTTTAACAACTGCTGCAGGATTTATTGAGCCTCTCATTGAACCATTTGAATATTCACAATGCCGATGGGTTGATTGATGGGTCCTTCAAGTTTAGTACATAATGGCAATGGTAAATAAGAATCAATGGGTTCATCCCCATAAAACTTCTATGACACATGAAACATAGGATGTATCTTAGCATGCTTAAGTAAAGACAAATGATAAGCCACTTTGCCCACTCGCTCTATAACCTTGAAATGACCAAAATAGACTAAAGCTACCTTCAGAAAATGATAGAGTTGTACATAATGTTGCCTATAGGGTTTTAATTTAACCAAAACACAATCTCCTTCCTAAAACTCCAATTCGGTTCTCTTCAAATATGCGTTTCATTTCAAACGATCTTGAGCCTCTATAATGTTCTACTTTAGAACTGGCAAGAGTGAATGTCTCTCTGCAATACACTATTTTAAAGGGTGTCATGCATGTGGAGTGGCAAAAAGAAGAATTATACCAAAATTCTGCCTATGGTATAAGCTTTAGCCATTTTCAAGGATACTCATATACAAAACACTATAAATACATCTCCACACATTTGTTACAAACCTCAAACTGACCATCCAATTGAGGGTGGTATGCAGAGCTAAAATTGAGCCAAGATCCTTGCAGTTTCATGAGATAGCACCAAAAAGCACTAGTAAAAACCTTATCTCTATCAGAAACTTTGGTCCTTGGGATAATGTGCAACTTAACATTATTATTCTAGACAAAAAGCTTCAGTTACCTAGCTTATATTTAACATGAGAGAGAGCATCAGTAGCCTAGTTAGGCTTATATTTAATAAAAAACTGATACCCCAGGAGTTTTGGTAAACAAGCTTCTTATTCTGAAATCTGGATAGTCTGATCAACTAAGTGACAAAGGATCGCATGATCTTTTTCGATGATGAAAGGATGATCGAACATATAATGCCAAAATTTCGCTATGACCTTTGTAATAGCATGAAGCTCGCACATAGATGCCAATTGTGATTGCATTCGAGGGGATAGCGTTTTAGAGAAAAACACGATGGGTGATTTTCTTGACTAAGCATCACACCCACCCCACTCTCGATGCATTGATCACTATATCATAATGCATTTAGATCAATTCATCATTGAAAAATATTAGTACAGATTTTCTAAGAAAATGTTGAAAAATAGTACTCATTAGAGCCTAAAAAGTCGACGGGTCGTTTGTTAATGCGAAAGGCATCACAAGCCACTCATATAATCCCAAATGCATCCTAAATGTTGCTTTCTCCTTATTTGTTTCTCTCATTAGAAGTTGATGGTAACATGATTGGAGGTTCAACTTAGGATAAAAAATAGAGCAGTGTAGTCTATATAACAACTCATCAGGAAAGCATCCTTGAATATGCCAACATTAAGTGCCCGATAATTGACACAAAACCACCATGTGTCGTCTTTCTTGCATACCAAAATGACAAGAGCTAAAAAAGGATTGAACTGGGCTAAATCAATCCTTTGTCTAACAATTTTGTCACCAATTTCTCTATCTCTCTGACTTTTGGCTCACTGAATATTGGTAGGGTCATACTTTTATAAGATTTGAACATGGTATGAGTCTAATTATGTGTTCATGTCCTCACATAGGAGGTAATTATTGGAAAATATCAAATATTTATTCAAATTGTTGCAAGATTTGAGTCAAGTCTTCTGGTATCCATTCTTCCATAGCTTGCTCTGTTTGTTTAAAAGGAACCCTCTTCACCAAACAAAAATCAGTAATAGCATCCATTTGGCGAATGCAAATTAAATGGTGGAAATGAGCTTGAATTAGAGAGGGTCCTCTAAATCCCTTCAATGTTATGTGTTAGTTCTCATATTATTGTGTTTTGATGATAACAAATCTTGATACCAAAGCTGAACAGAAAGTAGACTTGATGATTCAAGTCACTTGAGTGAGTCTCTAAACACTCGAGTGATAGAATTAGATTTGAAATAAACTTGAATCAACAAGACACTTGAGTGAATGTTATTCACTTCAATTGATATAAGAGGATCACTCGAGTGGCACTGTATGCACTCGAGTGATATATCCTTACTTCCAATGTTTTTGCAAGTCATTTGCTAAAATTCAGAAGTGATGTAAGATCACATAAGTGATTGAATAAGCACTCAAGTGATTCCTCATCACTTCCAGCAATTTGCAAGTGACCCACAAAGATTTTGGAAGTTAGAACAGATCACTCGAGTGATGGTTTTAAGCACTCGAGTGATATGTGTAACATCCTTCCAAAGTTATTGGGTGTTCTTTTAATGGTTTTGGTACCGGCGGGATTATTAACAGTACCCTTTTTGGAGAATGTTAATAAATTCCAAAACCCATTTCGTCGTCCGTGCGACAACCGTCTTTTTGATTGGTACCGCAGTGGCCTTTGGTTGGGTATAGGAGCAACATTACCTATTGAGAAATCCCTAACTTTAGGTGTTTTTAAAATTGATTCAATTGTGAAATAAAATATCATGATATGTGTATTGTGTATCTAGGGAGAATTCACTTTGAAACCACTAATCCCTAGATACATCTATTCCATTTTGGACCTATTCCGAGTATATGGATTTGTGCTAAAGATTCAAAACCCGCATTTTTGTCTTTTTTTTCTAAAAAAAAATAAAATAAAAAAATCCAATGGATTTACATTTTATGAAAAATGCTTTTCTATTTCTAAAATGTCCAATATACGTTTTACATCTTCTACGCGAAGATGTTCCATTTTCATAAGGTCTTCTTGATCATTATTGAAAAGCTCCAATAATGTATGTATATTGGACCCTTTGAGACAATTATAGATCCCGGGAGGCAATTCTAATTGGTCAATAAAAATGGATTTCAATGCTATTTCTTTTTTATTTTTCCTTAGTTTTGCCAATCCATCATGAAAAGTAAAAAGGGGTAAAGTAACTTTGTCTTGATTGTTTTCTAAATTAAAGTTTTTTTCGTCCGCATGTAAAAAAGGAATAAATAAATCAATCAAATTCCGAGAGGCTTCATAAAGTGCTTCTTTAGGAGTTAAACTTCCATTTGTCCATATTTCGAGAAAAAGTATCTCTTGTTTTTCATTCCCATTCACATAAGAATGAATACTAAAATTTGCATTTCGAATAGGCATGAATACAAAGATCTATAGGATAACTTCCGTCTTGAAAGGTATTTAGTGTTTTTATATGATATCCTCGATTCCTCTCGATTTTTAGTCCAATACACAAATTGATAGGTTCTGTTAGGTTAGCTATATGTTGTGTATTGTCAACGATTTCCACAGAAGGTGGTAAAATTATGTCTTGAGCAGTTACATATCCAGGACCCTTGACCCAAATAGACGCGTCCCGAGTTCCATAGAGATTACTTCTCAATACAATTTTTTTTCAAATTCATTAAAATTTCATGTACTGATTCTTGAATACCCGCTATGGTAGAATATTCTTGTGGTTTTTCTCAGATTTTGCACGTGTGATACATGTTCCCTCTATTTCTCCGAGCAAAGCTCTTCGCATCGCAATGCCTATTGTGTCGGCTTGACCTTTCCTAAGTGGAGACAGAAGAAAGCGTCCATAATAAAGACGCTTACTGTCTGCTCTTGATTCAACACACTTCCACTGCAGTGTCCGAGTGGATGCTTTTACTTTTACTTTTTCTCGAACCATAATAATCTATTTTGATCAAATCCTTGAATTTGAATTATTTATTTCTCTTGAAATCTCTTCAATGTTTATTTTTTCTTTTACATACGTCTTTTTTTAGGGGGCCTACAGCCATTATGTGGCATAGGGGTTACATCACGTACGAAACTTAATAGTATACCACTTCTACGAATAGCTCTTAATGCTGCATCTCTTCCGAGACCAGGACCTTTTATCATGACTTCTGCTCGTTGCATACCTTGATCTACTACTGTCCGAATAGCATTTCCTGCTGCGGTTTGAGCAGCAAATGGTGTCCCCCTTCTTGTACCATTGAATCCACAAGTACCGGCGGAGGACCAAGAAATTACCCGACCCCGTACATCTGTAACAGTCACAATGGTATTGTTAAAACTAGCTTGAACATGAATAACTACCTTTGGTATTTTACGCGCATTCTTACGTGAACCAATACGTCCATTTCTACGTGAACCAATTTTTGGTATAGGTTTTCCAATATTTTATTATCTCATAAATATAAGTCAGAGATATATGGATATATCCATTTCATGTCAAAAGCGGATCCTTTCCATTTTTCAATTTTTTCAATTTTTTTTGTGTATTTGGTCAAGCCCAAGCCTTTTTTTTTGTTTTTTGGAAAGATTATCCTTGTCTTTGTTTATGTCTTGGATTGGAACAAATTACTATAATTCGTCCGCGTCTACGAATCAGTCGACATTTTTCACAAATTTTACGAACGGAGGCCCTTATTTTCATATTTGTTATTCCTTAACTCTTAACTGAATTCCGAATTTTTTTATTGGAAGAGAATAGGGTTTCCTGAAATTTTTAACTTCTAATTGTATCCCCATAAAAAAGAATGTTGAAGTTGAAAAACAGTATAATCATTCTAATTTTTGTTCCGGAGTCTATAACCCTCTGCTTGAATCAAAATTATTTACTTCTTTTGTTACTTTATCTCCCAGTAGTATACGTATAAAACTATGTCGAATCTTTCCGGAAACATGACCACCTAGAATCTATATTTTCATTATCTAGAATCTTATTTTCATTATAGGAACGAACCTGGAACATACCGTTGGCAAGTGATTCAGTAATTAAACACTCATGATTTTTTTCTATTGCTGTTAAAAAAAAAACCTTTCCCGTATTAACTAATGTATGTGGAGTGATATTAGAAACCCGCTTTTTCTCTCTCTCTTTTTCTTTTTCACAAAAATGTATGTAAGTTTCTCATAGAATTTGGATATCGAAAAGATTACCATATATAACATAAAATTTCTCCGCCGATTCTTTCTAATCGAGCCTCTCGATCTGTCATTATACCTCGAGAAGTAGAAAGAATTACAATCCCCATCCCTCCTAAAATTCTAGGAATTCGTTGATAATTAGAATAGATTCGTAGACCGGGTCTACTGATTCGTTTTAAATTCAAAATAGTTTTATATGACCCTTTCCTATTTCTTCTATGCCGTAGAGTTAAAACCAAAAAAATTGTTGCTTTCCGGAAAAGTATTGTAACAATACTTTTGGTGATGTTAGTAGATGGTATTCGAACCGTCCCCTTTCTATTCATGTCAGCATTTCGTATAGAGGTTATTATGTCAGCAATGGTGTCCTTACCCATGATAAACTAAAATGATTGTTGCCCTTGACTTTTGATATAATCAACATGCTCTTTTATTAATTATTAAAATTCATTATTATTATTATTATTTTTATGTATTTTTTAATTTTTCTCTTTTTTATTTATATATTTATATTGATATATTGATTCTTATATTTTTTTTATTTTGAATCTTTTTTTTATAATAATTACAAAAGAAAAGGTATATGTGTGACACATAATCAATCTATTAATTAATATATTTCATTCAAATACTATAAATAAATATATCATAGTCTCGTCTTATAATACTTTGGGTGCTAATGAAACTATTTTAGTGAAATTTAATTGTCTCAATTCCCGAGCGATCGCACCAAAAATTCGAGTTCCTTTTGGATTTCCTTCTTGATCAATGACAACTGCAGCATTATCATCATATTGTATTATCATACCGTTGTTACGTTTGAGTTCTTTACAAGTACGTACAATTACGGCTCTGATCACTTCGATCTTTCTAACGGTGTATTTGGTACTGCTTTCTTGATTATAGCAACAATAACGTCACCAATATAGGCATATCGTCGATTACTAGTTCCTATGATTCGAGTACACATCAATTCGCGGGCCCCGCTGTTATCGGCTACATTCAAATGGGTTTGAGGTTGAATCATATCATTTTTTTTCTCTGTTCTTTCGGTGCAAAGGGCGAAGTAAAAAAAATATTGTGTATCAAAAAAAAAAACCTACAATTGCAATTGTTTTTTTTTTATCCCAAATACCTCTTTCCTTTGGTTTTAATTATTATGCCGAAATAATGAATCGAGTTCGTATAGGCATTTTGGATGTTGCTATTGCAATAGCTTTTCGGCTATATTTTACGTGACTCCGCCCATTTCATAAAGTATTCTACCCGGTTTAACGACAACTACCCAATATTCGGGAGATCCTTTTCCTGACCCCATACGTGTTTTTGTAGGTCTTACTATAACCGGCTTGTCTGGAAATATACGTACCCAGATTTTTCCACCGCGGCGGGCATTTCGTGACATTGCTCGCCGCCTTGCTTCTATTTGTCTAGATGTGATCCAAGCGGGTTCAAGTGCTTGAAGAGCATATCTACCGAAGCAAATATGATTACCCCGAGAGGATATTCCTTTCATTCTTAGTCATTTGCTAAAATTCAGAAGTGATGCAAGATCACATAAGTGATTGAATAAGCATTCAAGTGATTCCTCATCACTTCCAGCTATTTGCAAGTGACCCACAAAGATTTTGGAAGTTAGAACAGATCACTCGAGTGATGGTTTTAAGCACTCGAGTGATATGTGTAACATCCTTCCAAAATTACCTTCTAAATAATTATTTTATACCTAAATATATTTAATCTTGGTCAAAATAAATTATACCACACTAAATATTATAACAACATGCTCTGTTCTTAATATAAATTCTAGTATGCAGCGGAATAAATCAAAATATGCAACGTACCAAAGAGGCCCTAAAGTTTGGCAATATACATCAAACTGTGCTCATGTAACAAAAAAAGGCATACAAGATTGATAACTTATATCAAGTCTCAGATGCCTTCTTCCCCTTAGTATTAGCACCTGAATTCTTGCCTGAAAAATAAATAAAGACGGGGTGAGTCACGAAGACTCAGTAACCACATATCCAATTTAACAAGTATACAGGGAATGATTACAAGATAGTTAAGCGGGCCAACTATCCATTCGTATATCAATAACTCTGAGTAATTTACCAAACCAATTAATAATTTAGAATTATTTAATATGTATGTAACTGCCTCAACCATCCTTATAACCTCCTTATTACCGCTGACAAAACCCATGGGCTACAATATAATAGGTGTAATCTCTGTGACAAGACTGCACCAAGCTCACCAATGATGAGGTGTAGCCCGGCCAAAGGCTACAGCACTCATATCGGACCATGGGTTCCCTTTCTTTTGAATATAGAAAGGTGTCACTGTCCCAAGGGCTGACCCTTATCCTAGCCAAAAGATAAGGATGATACCAAGGGCCCTGAAAATATCCGGCCATCCACTATGCGCTCAGTGGCGGCAATACCACATGGTATAAAATCAATCTCCTACCATCACATCTCATCTCAATCCAGAACAACTCAATATGCAGTGCAATATCACAATTTTCGACATCAACAATTCGCAGCTATGTTCAATATTCAATACCATGTATAAACTTTCATAATTACAAAATAAACAATTTTAATCATAACAATATAAGCAGTTTATGCCCACTTAACTAAAAATTTACCTTCAAACAAATATCTCACATATATACATTTTCATAGGTAACAAACTATAATATACTCATATCATTTACATATATAAACATAAGCTTATAATCACCTCAGCAACTATACAAGATAAATTGGAAAGTGGTTACCTCAAGTTCTTGACACAACACTAACCGTGAGAGAAATCAGTCACCTTTAAAAATAAATATATAATTATATGTTAATAGAATTAACAAAAATAACCACCAATACCATAATTAAATAATTAATTAAATTACCATCTTACTTTAGTTTTCATAAAAATGATAATTTATCTATACCTCAATTTTTTTAACCTAATACTAACTTTTATAATTATAACCTAATTTATTAAACAATCTTTAAACCTCCACATACTCAAAATCATATCAATCTCTAATTTAGAGTCTCAAATCCCAAATCATAATTTCATATATTTCAAGATTTAGTAAAACTAACCGATTAAACCTTAAATAATAATTCTAGTAATCCAAATAAATGCTTAGATTCTCATTTAATCGGTAAAAATATCTTGTATGACACATCCTAAAAACTTTTAGATAGAAAATAACTTTAAATTCCCACGGTAACAAATTAGCAAATCTAAATCGATTAAAGTTATTTATTTATAATACTCTTCATATATACAAATCTTCTATTATCAAAACTCAAAACTTTACCAATATTCTAATCCCAAAATTTTCAATAATCAATACTATTTTACTTTCATTAGAAAGAGAAAAATACGTAGAACAACTTTCATGAAGAGAGTTTATTAAAAAAAAAATTAACTATCTAAATGATCTTACAAAATAAATAATATACCTTAAAAATTCAAGTATACTCCCTTTATTCTCCTCTCTTTCTTCTCCCCGCCTCACTCTTTGTTCCTCTTTCTCTCTCACTTTCTCACCGGATCTCACGCTAACACATACTACACTCACACACTAATGACTAATTCACACACAAAACACACATATATATAATTGATTAAAGGCGGTGAGTCATGGGATTTTTTTATTTTAAAAAAAATAATGATAATACCCACTCTGCCAATATTAAGTGGCGGGACGCCGCCACTCCCAAATGTGGCAGCGTACTTCCACAAAATTATATTTATAAAATTATATTTTGTTTTTTGTTTTTTGTTTTTTAATTAATTGATTAATAATCATAATTTTTCTTTTCTTTTTTCCTTTAAATTATTTTAAGAATCTTACAATATGCTCAAGACCAATCGAGTGCATTAGTGATCCCTCGAGTGGTGGTGATAACTTGTAAGTTTCAGCGAGGCATTCACAGATGAACCAAGAATGATGTGATCTTAACAGAAGATCACTTGAGTGATCATGATAATTACTTAAGTGACCCAAGATTACTTGCATTTGAATGTAAGTGATCCAAATAATCACTCGAATTAATTACCCTAATGTTGAAGCATTTTCCAAGCAATAGAAGATCACTCGAGTGACACGTTTTTCTACAACACTTCATTACTAGACTCAAAGTTCATCTGGGGACTCAGGTTACTCTGCAAGTACTCGAGTGACAAGGCATCACTCGAGTGATCATGAACACATTTAAGAGTATATTCATCATCTTTTGAAAATCAGCGTCTCGATAATTTTGATACTTTTTATTAACATCTGATTACACTCTATAATTACTTATATTACTTCTTAATATTATTAATCTTGTTTATTATAAGTTTCGATGATTAAAACTTGAATTAACTTCAAAAGCAATTAAAGCAAAAATCTATCGAGCATTAAATGCAAAGTAGAGCGAGAACATATAGATTGCATATGAAGCATTTATTAAAGAGAAGAAGAAAGTGACAGAAAATTGAATTTCATCAACGGCTACAATTTGCCTCTAACAGATAAATTTAAATGCTCACAACGATAATTAATAGTGATTACCTATAAATAGTGAAGCATTCAAGTCGGAGCATTAACCAAGCCAACGACAAACATTTTGTATATTTATTACTTAGTTATTCTATGATTTTTTATATTCAATTTTTCTCTTCAGTGTTTATCTATTTACTCTATGAGGAAGTTTACCAACCATATTCAATTCTGTAAAATATCAAGGTAATGGGGCCTTGAGTGAGGCTGTGAATTTATAAAGTGTAAAGCAAAGTGACTGTCCTGTTGGGGAAATCTATTTGTACTATGGTTCCAAGAAATCATCGAATCTTGAGAATATAGTGGAAATCTTAGAGGTACTCTGAGGACTTCATATAAGTTAAGAGGTTAAGGCTGAACTAGTATAAACTCATGTGTATATTTTGGTGATATTTCTCTAACTCTTGGATGAAATGTTGGTACTAACATTTGGTATCAAAGCCTAGTCTTCTCATTTCAGGACTAACATCTTGGAAGGATCCTATGGAATGAATACTACCAGACAGTGCTTCTATTTCCATACCAAGGCAAAATTTAGAGTCTTTGTGATGGCAACTGAATTTGGCTTATGTCCAGTGATCCAAGACGGAGACTATGTCCCTATGAAAAGAGTTGAAAAATAACTGGTCCCAAAGACCCCTGTAGAATTTGACAACTACAACAAGAAGATGGTGACTTTGAACAACAAAGCTATTCTAATGATTCAAAGTGCATTGAGTCAAAAATAATACTTTAGAATATATAATCTCTCTTCTACGAAAGAAATGTGGGAAGCACTAGAGATTGCTCATTAAGGAACCTCATGCATTAAAGAAAAAAGAGTCAACACTTTGGTCATGTAGTATGATTTGCTCTTAATGAAATCTGGAGAGAGAGTATAGCTGAGTTCGAACTTAGATATACACACTTGATTAATCAACTAGCAGCCTCACTACTAAAAATTTTGGTTTTTGCTACGGAAAAAATCGTAGCAAAAACCCATTTTTCCGTAGCAAAACATGTTTGCTACGGATTTTGTCCGTAGCAAAATATCGCGTGGCAATTGCTATGGATTTCGGAAATCCGTAGCAATTGCGACGGATCTGAAAATCCGTAGCAAATTTGCTACGGATTTTAATATCCGTAGCAATTGCCATGGATTTTAATATCCGTAGCAATTGCCACGGATTTTAATATCCGTAGCAATTTGCTACGGATATTAAAATCCGTCGCAATTGCTACGGAGAAAAAAATCCGTAGCAAATTTGAAAATTTGCTACGGATATTTTCTCCGTAGCAAATTTCACAAATTTTGAAATTTGCTACGGATTTTTTTCCGTAGCAATTTCCAGAATTTGCTACGATTTTTTCCGTAGCAGATTTGTTTTTCCGTAGCAAATTTCGAATTTGCGAAGATTTTCTTTTCGGTAGCAAATTTTAAATTTTTTTAATAGAAAATTGAATACAAATAGTAAAGTAATGTACCATGAATATATTAACGATAAAAAAGAGTTTACATAGTGAAAACACAATATATATATATATAATCCGTAGCAACAAACAAATACAAAAAAGTAGTAGCAACAAGCAAATACAAAAAAGTAGGCTAAACAATGACAGATTGTGATCATCGTCATCACCAAAGCATGGTCATCATCACCGTGAGTCGACCCGGAACCTCTTGTCTTTCATAAGGGACATGATTTGAAGCCGCATCACCCTCATCAACTCATTCTCCGCCGAGTCATCTCCCGTCGCATCATCGCCCGTTCCCGCTGCAACGCCGCTTGATCTGATCTTGTTCCCCGAATCATCCGCCCTCATCATCTCTCGTTTCCCCGAGTCGCCCGTTGGCCCATCATCTCCCGTTCTCGGGTCATCCGTGTTGCTTGCTCCTCCACCAACGCCTTCATCTTCTTCAAATCATCTACAAAATTGATTAGTACATTTATTATTTGTACTTCATTTGAATGGACAAGAGAATGAAAATTATCAAAAACAAATGTATTATGTTTACCGAACAAACCCCTACGGTGCCGGATGAGAGGCGCTTTGTCCGCTTCGATCCGGGCCGGACTCACCGTATCCAAAGACCCTTCCCTTCTTGTCAAATCCGCCGGTAGCCTCAAAGAACGGACTCGTTGTCGGATATAGAGGATGAGGGTCGATCTCACACTTGCGTGGCTCTCTCCCCGCGATGCCTTCTCAAAGTTTTCCTACAAGCAAACAAATACATAACAAATAAGACATGTAAAATGAAATAAATATGGTGGTGCATAAAACAAGTAATAAAGGCAATAAATGTCTAACCGCTATTTGTTACGCCCTTGGATTAATCCATTGCCTCTCACTCCCTTCAGGCTGTCGGGAATGGGTCTGCTGAAAGGTAACCCACTCAACCGATCCAAATTGGAGCTTCCCCGCACTCTACCCGCAAACGCAAATGATGACCTTAATTAATTACTTCAAAGTACAAAATATTGAATACGTAAATAGAAAATAACGTGTACTTACAACTTTGCGTCGATGCTCACTAATTGATATGGAGCCGCCGGCGATATGATGGTCCTTCCATTTTGGCCCTATTTTGCTTATTTTTCGCACTTATGGTCTTAAACTTGTCATTGTTTTCCCAATTGCCAAATAATTCATCTCTAGTGTCCTGGGAAGCCATGTCTTGCCTCTCGACCTTCACAATGCATAGAGCTTTCGACGCACCATCACGCGGCCCCGTGGTTATAAGCTTTTTTCGATTTTCAAGATGCTCGAGAACAACGTCATATGCTTATCCCGAAAATCAATAACGAACAATTAGTGCTCAAAATTTTAAAAGTACTAAATTAACACGCATAAAAAAATAACTTACCAAGAACTCCTTGAACCACGTTTCTCGTTGCTTCTTAGGAATCTCTCCCACGCGGTCCAAGCTTGAGTGTAATTACGGAATATTTGGTCCGACATGAAAGTCGCCACCGGAGTATCGTGCAAAAATATGAAAACAGAGATTATCATGCAAATATTAGCATACAAACCAATTAGAAAAGAAAATTGTAACATTACGGGTAACTTGGCATGACTTACTCGTTGCGTCGGGACGGATCCAAAGAAACCTGTCTCGGGATCTCTTGAGCCCCGTTGGTACCTCTCGAAGAACTACCTTCTTCCCCGACGTGGCTCGAGGCGGCGCAGATGTGCTAAGGAAGAAATGTGAAATATTGAAGATGTTTGTACATAGATGGTTTCAAGAAACTAAACAAATGTAAATCAATCGAAATGGTAAAGTAAACTCGTGGTCCTCCTTGCTGTGCATCGGGGGTAGCCGCCGGTGATGACGATGTATAAAGTGACGGTGAAGATGACAAATATCCCGACGGTGACGACGAAAAATCAAATAGTGGCACCTCGGAGAAGAGCCGAGCCCTCTCGCTCCCATATGGAGCGGTTGGCGTCGCCCTACCCCCTCTTATAGTACGAGGTCGGGCTCGACCACCGCCACGTCCACTACCCGAATGTCCTCCCGGATGCTCCATCTCCGAACACTTATAGACATCATGGCAAAATATATATATATATAAAAAATAGTTAATATGACAAAAGAGCAAAGAAACAAAGTATGTAGTATAACATATCGTCATAAACAAAGAACTAACACAAATCAACCGGACGATTCCTGTTCATCGACATCTACTTGCATGTCTTCATTTGAACTCTCATAGTCGTCGAACTCAGATTCACTATCAAAGAAGCTCATTTCTGCCTCATCCTCATCGTCTGATTTCTCATCGTCAATTTGTATAGGAATCAACTCTAACTCGCACGAGAATCAAAGAGATTGCTTGGTACTTCGTCATCGAAGATGTTTATGGGCGCACATGTTCCACATCGGCTTGGAAAGTTTCAGGCCATACTTGTCATTTGATTCCCGCTCTTTCGACTTTGGTATAATATTTCGTGCTTTGGTTTTAATAACTCCCGTCCACCCTTGGCAAGATGTAGGGTATGGTGTATAGTAAACTTGTTCCGCCTTTGTTGAGCAAGGATGAATGGGTCATAACCAACCGAATATCTCCTTGTCCAAATGGATCTCAATATTTCCATGTTTGTCCACTTTTGTCCCATGCGGACGGGTGTTATCAAACCACTCACACTTAAAAAGGGTCACCAACTTGTCCCACTGGTAACTCAGCTGAATTATCTCAACTAACTTCCCGTAGTAGTCAGTCTTCACCCCGTCAATTTGGTCACCTCGACAACATACACCGTAATTGCAACATAGTGTACCTACGTTCGCGTCAATAGTTGCAAATCGATACCCATTGATTATATATTTGTTGCATCGTGTAACTGTCATTGTAGCTCCATAAGATAAACTCCACGCAACTTCATTGGGATCTGATGGATTTTCCAAGAAATATGATCGAAACCATTTTGGAAACTCGGAATTAGTGAATTGATCAACTTGGGACACCGACATTGAAGGATTTCCGATCGACCCAATTAGAGAAGTAACGTAACAAAAAAAACTTAAGTTAATACTTTAATACTTACCGTAATAGTAAACAAAAAAAAAACTTACTCTAGGTACTTTGCGGCCTCTTCACGGTTGTTTAGAATGTACCACTCGCAACTCGCTTATCTCTTCCATCAAGAGTTGACTTCCAACGTTTTCCCACGACTCGCCCGGAAAATTAAATATTGATTTTTGATCCCTCGTATCACCGCATCATCGCTACGAGGTACCCCTCTCCATCTTGACATCATTTCGGGGGATAATAGTATGACGCAAATTTTGCGGCCTCTTCGACTAGATAAGCTTCAGCGATAGATCCTTCAACGTACCTTGTATTTTTGATCTTGTGCTTAAGTGTGCGTAAAAACCTAAAATGAAATATCTGAGCTAAAGTATCATGTCGGTCAATTAATAACATCGTAAATCAATATATATATTACCTCTCAAACGGATACATCCATCTATACATCATGCGGGCCTCCTACATTTGCTTCGTATGCCAAGTGAACGGGCAAATGTTCCATTGAGTCAAACAAGCTAGGAGGAAACACCATTTCTAACTTGCATAGCGTTATGGGCATGCTCGCCTCTAGGTGTCGTAACTTTTCAACATTAAGCTCTGAAGCAAAAATTTCTCTAAAGAACATGGACAACTCCGTTAGAATAGACCATACATGCTTCGGTAGTGCTTTGAAGGCCCACGGCAACAATCTCGGAAAAACACATGACAATCATGACTCTTCATCTTGCTCAACTTCACCTCGTGCATGTCGACACATCTTTTCCGGTTTGACGCATAACCGTCGGGAGTTTCAGATCTTTAACCCATTGCAACAATTCTAAATTCTGCTCTTTATTGAATGTGTACGGCGCTCCGGGTTTGGAAATTCATCCAAAGTGCCCTTTGTCCACCAAATGCAAAGCAGCCTTCTACAAATCGCTTCAACGTCCAATCTTGCGTTGATCGTGTCTTTCGTCTTGCCCTTGGTGTCCATCACGGTGTACGAGAATATTGCAAAACACATTCCTCTCAATATGCATGACATCGAGGTTGTGTCTTAACAATTGATCTTTCCAATATGGTAGTTCCCAGAAGATACTGTGTTTGTTCCAATGATGATCAATGCCGTACCCCTCAAGTTCGCTTGAAGCAGCCCCCTCTTCGACACTCGGAATGTGCCTGACCCTGTCCCATATTTCTTTTCCACTTAAACGACGAGGTGGATCTGCTCGTTCGACAACCTTCGCGTGAAGTCTTTTCTATTTCTCCTAAACGGATGATCGGGGGTAGGAATCGTCGGTGCTGTCAAACCAACCGACCTTGCGATCGTGTTCCAAGCTAAAACCCATGTTCCGTTCAAGACATACCGGGCATGCGAGCTTTCCCGACGTTTGCCGCCCACTCAACATCCCATATGCGGGAAATCATTTATCGTCCACATTAAGGCAGCCCGCATGGTGAAATTCGACTTAATGATATATCATACGTAAGAACACCTTCACTCCACAACATTTTCAACTCGTCTATCAAAGGCCTCGAGGTACACATCTATCTTCTTTTTGGGTTCGACGGCCCGGGATTAACGCGTTAAGGAAGAAAAACTCTCTTCTCATGCACATAGAAGGTGGGAGGTTGTACGGAGTCACAATGACTGGCCAACAGGAATAATTTCTGCCCATATTGTTGAAAGGAGCGAACCCATCCGAACATAGACCAAGACGAACATTACGGGGATCCATAGCAAAGAAAGGATTCGCCTCGTCAAATTTACGCCAAGCTTCGGCATCAGATGGATGCGTCACAAAGTTCTCATTCCTACGATGCTCCCGGTGCCATCTCATGTGAGCAGCTGTTTGTTCGGACGCATACAATCTCGTAAGTCTGGGCACCAGAGGAAAGTACCACATCTTGCTTAATGCATGACGGGTCTTTTTCCTTCCTTTCCCCACAACTTTATATCTGTCATGTCCACAGAATTTACAATTTGTCAGCTCAGCATCATCCTTGTAATACAACATACATCCTCTGGGGCAGCAATGAATTTTTTCACATCCAAGCCCAAGCTCTTTCACCTTTTTTTTTTTGCTTGGTAAAAGTCCTTCGGCAAATTATTGTCTTTGGGAACAACCTTACTCAGGATCTGCATCATTTCGTTGTAATTCCTCTCACTCATATGGTGATCATTCTTCAAGCTTAGTGTTGCTAGGGTAGCCGATAGCAATGAATATTCACTATTTTCAAAGTGGTCACAACCTTCCCATAACGGACGTTGTGCTTCTTGAAGCATTTTATAGAACCTAGCGGCTTCCGATGAGGATCCTCACCCATGTTTGATGGTTGAGGATGGGTACCGGTCTCCTCTCCCATGTATGACGGTTCGGCATGAGTAACGGGATCAAAATATTGGCCGATCGACGATCCCGCGCATCCATAACCAACTGCTCATATTGATTAAGGTTTTCTCGATGACTACGTCCCCGTAATAACCACTCGGTGTCCGTCGGACTTCGCCATGACATTCCCAACATTCATAATCTTTTATGAATCCCTTTTGACACAAATGAATCCTAACCGTGTCCGCATCTGTAAATCTTAAACACTTACATTTGGCACACGGACACCTGATCTCCCTTCTTGAATTATTTGAATTCGCCAAAGCAAATTGGACGAACTCTTCCAAACCCGCGAAGAATGTCATTGTTACTTGTCTTCTATCGGTTAGACGATTGTACATCCAACTTCTATCACAGCTTGCCTTCCATACTTCCTAGCTAGTTCGATTACTAACCTAATTAACATCTCAACATACCACAAATATATATAAGTCGCCTCTTATGCCTACCAATTGCCACTTAATCAAGAAAGTGAAAAACAAACACATGCATTGAACAAAGAACATATTCCAAACAAACAACCGAGAAATGACGATAGCACACCAAAACATGGGGACATGCATGTGGAGGGGCAAACAAAGAATAGAATACTAAGTATTTTGGAGTTTGTAACCTATATGGGCTAGATCAAAGAGATTACTTAACATTTAATCAAATTTATTGTATAACTTGTTAAACATATATTCAAATAAAAAATTTAAATGAAATATTTTTTAAACAAATTACTAACTGTCATTTTTATAATAGCCTAAATCAAATAATAAATTCTACTAATTTTTATAGTACATACAAATGTGATTATTCTTCAATGTCACATCTTCCTCCTCCCACTTGACATTAATTAATTAATTGTCTTATCCCTAAATTTCATTTCTAAACACTTCACTTTTCTAGTTTCAACATAATCCTATTTAAAGATTTATGTATCAATACCAACTAATACAAAATCTTAATTTTATCACACCAAAATCGAATTGGAATTTCTAAATTCCTAAAAAGTGCTAGATAAAAATACTTCATTATTCATTATTTTCATTATTCCAGCTAAGCAAACATAATACAAAATCTTAAAGTGCTAGAATTGGAATTTCTAAATACTTCATCAATACCAACATTATAATTATATAATTATGATATTTAATATTGAATTCTATTTTATTTTTTTATTACTAATTATACTAATTTTATTATAATAATAATAAATGATAAAAAAATTGAATATTTTAAAGCTCTACTTCATTTAATTTGTTATTGTTCTATTAAGATTTTTACCTATTATTTTTCTATTTTTATATTGTTATAAAGAGATTTTTGAATCACTAGAATTCATATCATATATACTTATACAAAGTAGATTTTTATATAGAAATCTATATAGAATTCTACTAAGTATATCTAAATGAGTATGAGTATATATAATAAATTATTCAATTTTTAATATAAATTCAATATTAATTAGAATTCTAATTTTAAATATATATATATAATAGTAATATTGAATATTCATTTTAGAATGAATTTTAGAATAGTATGATTCTATTATAATTATATAATTATTATATTTAAATACAAAATCTTAATTTTATCTTAATTTCACAATTTATCTTATGTCAAAAAAAAAAACGATTTAAACTCATGTAATCGATAATCTTCTACCAACATACATATTTTCATAATAAAAAGTGCTAGAATTGGAATTTCTAAATACTTCATCAATAACAACTAATACAAAATCTTAATTTTATCTTAATTTCACAATTTATCTTATGTAAAAAAAAACAATTTAAACTCATGTAATCGATAATCCCATACCAACATACATATTTTCATTATTCCAAATAAGCAAACATAACATAAATATCAAATTGTAATAAAAAGAAAATATACTTCAAGCTAACCCGCAAAATCGAAGTGGATTTGTTTGTAACCCGCAAAAAAATGAAAGGTAAAAAAACTGCAAAAAGGGAAAAAAAGGCAGCTTACATACCTTGCAAAAATGGGGATCGATCGGGAGAAGGACGAGGAGGAGGGCGACGGAGATGGGGGAGGAGGGGAAGGGGGGTCGGGATGAGGGGAAGGAGGCCGGAGGTGGGGAGGGGGGGAGGGGGGTCGGGTGAGGGGGAGGAGGGGGTCGTGGGTGAGGGGGAGGAGGGGGCCGGGATGAGGGAGGGAGGCGGAGGTGGGGAGGGGGGGAGGAGGAGGGGGTCGGGTGAGGGGGGAGGAGGGGGTCGTGGGTGAGGGGGGATGAGGGGGCCGGGATGAGGGGAGGCGGCCGGAGGTGGGGGAGGGGGCCGGAGGAGGGAAGGGGCGCGGGGAAAATTGGGAATACGGGGGGGATGCAAAATGTTGCGGCTTTTAGTTGCAACATTTTTTGCGACGGATCGCCGATCCGTCGCAAAAGCTGCGACGGATCAGCGATCCGTCGCAAAAAGCGTATAAATGGCGGTCTTTTTGGCCGCCATTTTGCGACGGATGGCGATCGCGCAAGATTTTGCGATCGTTCCCGATCCGTCGCAAAAAAGTGTATTAATGGCGGCCTTTTTGGCTGCGCCACTTTGCGACGGATAGCTGATCCGTCGCAAAAAGCGTAAAAATGGCGGCCTTTTTTGCCGACATTTTGCGACGGATGGCTGATCCGTCGCACGCTTTTGCGACGAATCAGCCATCCGTCGCAAAAACGTATAATGGCGGCCTTTTGGCCGCCACTTTGCGATGGATGGCTGATCCGTCGCACAATTTTGCGACGGATCAGAGATCCATCGTAAAAAGCTTATAATGGCAGCCTTTTTGGCCGCCATTTTACTGCGACAGATTTACTTTTCCGTCGCAATATCCGTAGCTATTGCGACAGAAATTTTATTCCGTCACTGTTTTTTTTTTTGGCTACGGATTTAGAAATCTGTAGCAAAATCCGACACCATTGCTACGGAAAATTTTCCGTAGCAAATTCCGTAGCTATTTCCTATTTTTCTAGTAGTGCCTTGGGAAGAACGTATGACCAAAATTCCCAAGTGAGAAAATTCTCTACATTCTCATGAAGGAATAAGAAGCTAAGGTCACTACTCTCCAAGAGGCCGGTGGTGAGTCAATGAGATCAATAGAAGAGGTGTAGCGTTGAATGTCGTTAAAGATAAAGGAGGAAGAAGAACCCGAAGAAGATGAGCTTTGAGTTGCAGATCTTCCCAAACCAAAACATGAACACCAAAGAATCAAGGCGAGCCTATATATCACAAAGGTTGGATCATAGCGGAACTAAGTAGTTAATGGCACCATACAATCATAAGTAAGTCAAAAACTTTATTTTCATTACAATACTTTTTTTTATTTACTTTTCTTAATACAAATTTATTCTTTTTCCAATATTACCCACTAACAATTGTTGTTATTGTCGAAGAGACGCTATATCATTATCTTCTTATGCTCCAGTCATAACAAACCGTACCAACATGCAAAGGCCCTATTTTGAAGATAGAATATCACTTAGAGGGGGGTGAATATGTGATCTCAAAAAATTTTCGCGAGTTGTACAAGAACGCAAGTAAGACAAAGACAGAGAAGAGAGATAGACACAAAGCAATTTATACCGATTCAGTCTAACACTTCGACCTACATCCAGTCCCCAAGTACACCTTGGGCTTTTCACTAACTCTTCAAATAAGTAAACAATTACACTCACTGTAACTTAGGATGATCCTTTCACTCGGACTCACTCCCCCTTACAAGTTGTAATAGTACACCCACACTTAAGGTTCCACAACCTTAAGATTTACAAAACAATAATCAAATAAGTGTTTAGTAACTCCTCACGAGTAGATAAATGTTAAACACTGAAGAACACAGAAAATATCCGAAGATATTAGCTTAGTTAATGAACAGCAAATTGCAATAAGTTCGTATTGAATGCACAACGTTTCGATAGGTGAAGATTTGAATTCTTCTGGCTTTTATAGATGATAGCAATTAATGCCCGTTGGGAGAAACCTTAATGAGCCGTTGAGA
This sequence comes from Acacia melanoxylon, assembly GCA_019022615.1. NCBI lineage: Eukaryota > Viridiplantae > Streptophyta > Magnoliopsida > Fabales > Fabaceae > Acacia > Acacia melanoxylon. Next base: position 3,138,161 of record JAFJYJ010000030.1, on the reverse strand, counting down.
GTAATAAATATATCTGTTGCTCTGTTTCTTTGTAATCTTCCGAGGTTGGTGAATATACTCTGTTGACATTCTTTGTTCGATTTGTTCGTTGAGACTCGGATAGAATATTGACTGGAAATATTTGAAATGCTTTGCAGTGGCTCAGAGGTCCATATTTTACTTTCGTGCTTCGACTCTGTTTTGCATTAAATGCATCTGACACAAATTTGCTTTATGGAAATTTGATGATTAAAACATTTTAATCATATCTGAAAAGCACTAGCAAACTGATTAAACTTGATTAGAGGAAGTATAAATCAATAACAATGAACAACCAAAGCATAATCGATGATTTACAGATTGTGACAGCGGACATGTTAAATGGTAACAGTCATTCTCAAGAATTGTTCATATGGTTCTCGAGAATAGTTGAGCAAGTATGTTAATCCAGAAGTTGAGTCTCGCTGATACTCGAGAACAATGTTTAAGGTTCTCGAGAATTCAAAGCACAAAGTGTTTCATATATAGAAGATTTTTGGTCATTCTCGAGAATTGTTGTGTTCATTCTCGAGAATCACTCTTAATCTCAAACTAGTGATGCATGATGCCAGAACGTCTTTCGATTATTCTCGAGAATCTCCAAATGATTCTCAAGAACCATTCTCGAGAATTGATTCTCAATTCTCAAGAACCATTCTTGAGAATTGATTCTCAATTCTCGAGAATCACTTGAGGAACCATTATCTCAGTGAACATCAGATGAAGCATTCGACCATTCTCAAGAATCCTTTTGCTGGTTCTCGAGAACCGTTCTCGAGAATTGATTCTCAATTCTCGAGAATCACGATACAACACTCTTCTGTAATGTGATTCAGACTTAATCATTCTCGAGAATTATTGGTGCATTCTCGAGAACCATTCTCGAGAATCTACTATCTATTCTCGAGAATCCTTTGTTCAGAGAGTTTTGCGATGGTAACTTAACTGCCATTCTCGAGAATCCTTGAGTCATTCTCGAGAACTACTTCATGAACTCTTGAACACATATTAAACCTGATTCAACATGTTTTCAAAACTTAGACTTTTGTTATCATCAAAACATTAGGAGCTAACATATTTAACAAGTGATTTTTGTTCTGTATCTCATGGTCTTTGTGATTAATATGTATAGGTTACTAACTGTGTGTTTCATAATGATTAGGTCTATGAGGGTTATGTGTCACATTGATCACCCTAACAGGAACCTGTAAGAAAAAACTTCGGAACCTAAATGGATTGTGCCAAAAGTAATTACATACATGTTTGTAGCATTGTATACATTCACTCTTATGTGATTTGAATTATTTTGTTAATGTGGTATACATTCTTTTATAGACTCATAAGCAACTGCCAAATTATGTGATGAGGCACATGTACAATATCGTTGCCTTGGGAGAGACAGGACTCAATAGATAGGTACATGGGTTTTCCAAGATGTGCTAACTACTTTTAATATATTTCTTGATTGCATCGTATTGATTTCTTTGCCTTTCATGTTTAAGACATTTAGTCTTGATGAACCCTTCCCCTTGGAAGATATTGAGCAGATCTATAATCGTTGGGCAAAATTCTTTCATAAGACTATATTGTATCCCGAAATATGGTGAGTTACATTTCATTTCATCACTATGATTCTTGCTGAAAATTTCATATTAATCTCTTTGTTGTGTTTAGAAAGTGAATACATTACTTGCTTTGAATTGTTTCACATGTCTTCAACTCCATCATCCATCTCTCTTCCTTTGGCTTCAAAACAAATAAAGTTACTGCTGCATATTTTTCCTTCTTCCATTGTAATTTAACCATATATGTATGGTTACAGAATAATGCACTTGTATTTGCAGCTAACTGATGAATACATGATGAGCAGAGTACATTGTTTATCTGTACGAGATTTTCATTTTTAATTTTTTTATTTATAAATTAACATTAGATTTGATTGTTGATAAGTGTATATTGTTCAATGATATATATGAATTGTGGTTCTCTAGGTTGGTTCTCCACGAACAGGTCAATGAATACAAGGCATAATATACCTGTTATAATATATATGTGTGTGTGTGTGTGTAATTGTAATGGTAAAAACAGGTCTAAAACAAACTTATTTAGACCGGTTACTCATAAGTCCAAATTCTGCCTTGTATTTCCATAGTTTTTTTATATTGAATTTATTGGGATTTTCATGTTTAAAGTGCCTTTGTGATCATCAATGGTGATTAGGAAGGATTATGTGGAAATAAGAATCAAAAGATTTTAAATAATGCATTTTATAATTTATCCTGAGTATTGGCATAAAAGGGAGTAAACTACCGCTATTTCTGGCTTAAGAGTTACTATTATTTTCTTGCTGAAGTGTTGCTACAGCATCGCAGCTGTACTAAATAATAAAAATCTGCAGTAGTGTTTCCTTGATATAAATTAAATTCTTTCTTGAGAAAATATAGGAAATCATTGCAAGAATTGGGCTAGATGCTAAGTTGGGCCTTGTAGACTCAAGATGGGGGCGAAAAGGGCCACATGCTAAAAGGAAAAGCTAAAAGAAGTGAAAAAGCCAAGAAAGGACAGCTGGATTAAGAGAGAGTAAACAGAATATTCCTCTTAGGCCTTACAGAAAAGAACGAGCCCAATCCACTAGTGGAAAAGAGAACAACTCTAAACAACAACTGTAGCCTTAAAAAGGGAAGCAAGGACAACCCTAAAAAAATCTCGGACCATTGGAAAAAGGAGTAACAACTGAGAGCTAAAAGAGAAATTGCTGACACAGAAGGTAACACACAACAAAAGAAGAGATTCTCAGAGGAGAAGAAGAAGAAGAACGAGTTCACTCCGCTGCAGAACTCTCTCTTAGGCTGTTGATCTCTTTAACTTACCTTCTTCTTAGTTATTTCTTTATTCTATCTTGGCTAGATTATGTTCATTTTTGTTGTAATAACTCTGAAAGCCATGAGCTGGACTTTATATGGCTAAGCTTTAATGGAACCTATATTTGTATCTTTACACCTGAATATTCAGCGTCAATATAACTATGATTATGTTTAAGTGGTGTGCAATTAACTTGTTGATCTTGTTTGTTGAATGACTATTAATAAGCAAGAGATGTGGTCTTAATTTACTAGAAGGGGATTAAGATTAGACTTCTATTAAACAATGTGTGTTAAGGGATTTACTGTGTAATTCGAGCTAAGTTTGAAGTTTCAGGCATGGGTTTATCTCATGTAACATCTCAAATTTTGGGATTTGAAATTTGAATATTTTATAGGAAATTGATTTGTGGAATTTGCCCTAAAATAATTATGAAATTAATTATTGAAATTTAAGGCATATTTTCCCATAAATTAAGGACAAATAATTAGGGAAATTTTTTGGCATAAATATTGTAGAGATAATATTTTAAGGTCAAAAGAAATTTAATTGAGAAAGAAAATCCTTAAATGGAATTAAGGATTAAATTTTAATATTAGGAAGAAAGAAAAGAGAGAAAAAAAATAGAATTAATGTTAATAAGCATTGGATCTCCTCTCTTGCTCTCATCCAAAACATACACAGCCCATCTATTCTCATTTATTCATTATCCAAAGCAAAACAAAAATACCAGCCCACTACATATAATTTAGGGAAAATTACACACAGGTCCCAGGACCACGAGATAATTACAAATAGGTCCCGAAATGACTAAACTACTGAAGTCCCTAGGGACTTCTGCGTAATTATTTCAGAATGGCAAATGTCTATATTGCCCATTAAACATAAAAAACGAATGAAACAAACGCGGGAAGGAAAAACGCACGGGAGTAGGCGTCGGGAAAAGGGAAAAACGAAATCAACTAAGCAATAAAGGTGAATCGAATCTTCAACGTAGAAGGCAAGTAAGTGACGTTTTCATGTCCTATGCAAAGCTTAGATTGTGAAGTTGTCATCTTTTCTATTTTCGTTGAATAATTTATCTTTTCATTGTATGTTCTTTGCATTCGAAAGTGAAGGCTTGGTAAAGGGTTTAAGTTTGAGCTCATTATTGAACATTAGTAATCTATAAAGTGGTACCTAGGTAAGTAATGCTAAGATTTTGCTAAAGATATCCTCTTTACCATTGAAGTTGGGGTTTCATGTTATTGGGTAGGGTTAATAACATTGTGCTTTCTGTTTTTGGAAAGGTAACGGAGGAACCTGCTCTGTTTTCAGCGATTTGGTTGATGTAATGATGGAACGATCGGTAAAAAGTTACGATAGGATTCAATAAACTTGTTGTTAATACGTGAATTTATTGTTGTAAATGGTGGCTTTTTCGAGTTGTTAATACAAGGCAAGCGGAGAGACCAAAAAAAAAACGAATTGAATCTCAATTTCAAAACAAGAAGGATTATCATTGTGGGAGATGCCATGAAATTTGGACACACAGTGAAGACATGCAAAAATCCAATCCCGTGAAAACACATTGTACATGCTTTTGATTGTTATTTGTTTAGCCATTTTGTCTATATACACCTTGTATTAGTGACTTCTTGTAACACCTTTTTGTATTTTGGTGGGTGGACAAGAACTTGTAATTACTGACTTACACATGGACGTGAAACTATATGTGATATTAAGTTCAATGAGTAGGTGAAAATACCAACTTACTCATACAACTTAATATTTTGTAATGATATACGCTTCTTGACTACCCTTAGTCACTGTGAAAATTCCCAAAACTTGTTGCTAAAATATGAATTTCTTTGTTGTTAAAATATGAATTTCTTGTTGTAAATGGATTAGGACCTCGAGAATTCACAAAATACAAGTTTTAGAAACTTGTTGCTAAAATATGAATTTTACATTGTTAAAATATGAATTGCTTGTTGTAAATGGACTTTGGACCTCGGAATCCACAAAATACGGGTTTTTCGAAACTTGTTCTAAAATATGAATTTCTTTGTTGTTAAAATATGAATTGCTTGTTGTGGATTACGAGGTCCAAAGTCCATTTACAACAAGAAATTCATATTTTAACTACAAATTCATATTTTAGCAACAAGTTTCTTAAACTCCGTATTTTGTGAACTCGAGGTCCGGAGTCCATTTACAACAAGAAATTCATATTTTAACAACAACAAATTCATATTTTAGCAACAAGTTTCAAAACCCGTATTTTGTGGATTCGAGGTCCAAAGTCCATTTACAACAAGCAATTCATATTTTAACAACAAAAAGAAATTCATATTTTAGCAACAAGTTTCGAAAACCTGTATTTTGTGGATTCTGAGGTCCAAAGTCCATTTACAACAAGCAATTCATATTTTAACAACAGAAAATTCATATTTTAGCAACAAGTTTCTAAAACTTGTATTTTGTGAATTCTGAGGTCCAGAATCCATTTACAACAAGAAATTCATATTTTAACAACAGCAAATTCATATTTTAGCAACAAGTTTTGGGAATTTTCACAGGTGACTAAGGGTAGCTGAAGAAGCGTATATCATTACAAAATATTAAGTTGTATGAGTAAGTTGGTATTTTCACCTACTCATTGAACTTAATATCACATATAGTTTCACGTCCATGTGTAAGCTGTAATTACAAGTTCTTGTCCACCCACCAAAATACAAAAAGGTGTTACAAGAAGTCACTAATACAAGGTGTATATAGACAAAATGGCTAAACAAATAACAATCAAAAGCATGTACAATGTGTTTTCAGCTGGGATTTGGATTTTTGCATGTCTTCACCGTGTGTCCAAATTTCATGGCATCTCCCACAATGATAATCCTTCTTGTTTTGAAATTGAGATTCAATTCGTTTTCTTTTTGGTCTCTCTGCTTGCCTTGTATTAACAACTGAAAAAGCCACCATTTACAACAATAAATTCACGTATTAACAACAAGTTTATTGAATCCTATCAGAACTTTTTACTGACTGTTCCATCATTACATCAACCAGAAATCAGTGAAAACAGAACAGTTCCTCTGTTACCTTTCCAAAAATGCAGAGACAATGTTATTAACCCTACCCAATAACATGAAACCCCAACTTCAATGGTAAAGAGGATATCTTTAGCAAAATCTTAGCATTACTTACCTAGGTACCACTTATAGATTACTAATGTTCAATAATGAGCTCAAACTTAAACCCTTTACCAAGCCTTCACTTTCGAATGCAAAGAACATACAATGAAAAGATAAATTATTCAACGAATATAGAAAAGATGACAAACTTCACAATCTAAGCTTTGCATAGGACATGAAAACGTCACTTACTTGCCTTCTACGTTGAAGATTCGATTCACCTTTATTGCTTAGTTGATTTCGGCGTTTTCCCCTTTTCCCGACCTACTCCCGTGCGTTTTTCCTTCCTGCGTTTGTTTCATTCGTTTTTTATGTTTAATGGGCAATATAGACATTTGTCATTCTGAAATAATTACAGAGAAGTCCCTAGGGACTTCTGTGTAGTTTAGTCATTTCAGGGGACCTATTTGTAATTATCTGTGGTCCTTGGGACCTGTGTGTAATTTTCCCTATAATTTAAGCCCATTTCATCTTCTTTCCTCCAGTCCAATACGTGACTAATTTTTGTATATATAAGAACCCTTTCAATGGGTATTAACTTTCATTCATATCTCAGCCCATTGCATCTCTCGGCCCAACTACAACATATGACCCAAAACCAATTCATTATCTCCATTTAATCTATCATCTTAGTTGCACCAAATGAAGTTAGGCTAGTGGAAGGACTTGGCTGCAACTGAGAAGGCTCGAGTCGATCCTCAGTACGTACGGCTCCTCTAGGAGAGCCCCGCATACGTACCAACAACCTCGATCCAGATTAGTCGGGCGAAAGCTCTCACAACTGAACCTGGATCGATAAAAAAAAAAAAAAAAAAAATCATCTTAGTTGCAACATGTAGGAAAGAAACCAGATCAAGCCAAGAAACAGATCCCACAAAACGTAGTCAACGAGGAATCAGCGTAAAACATGCGGAGAGGTTAACATCGTTACATAGTGCAAACACAGCCCATACCTCTCGATTCTCACAACGCTGTTTAACCAATGGTTCTTCTCCTTCGGTTCATTCATTCTTCTTCTCGGACTGGACCCTTAGTTCTCTATTAAAGCACAACTTCATGCTTTCATTATTCATCTTGCTTCAAGCTGAGAAGGAGAGGGAAGGAGGACGGACTACGAGAATGAGAGAGAGAACGAGGGATTGAGAAGGAGAGTTCAGAAGGAAGGGAAGAAGAATTCAAACTTTCATCTTGCTCTGTTTTAGAGCAAGGAAAACAGAGGTAAGCCATCGGGTTCAACTTGCTTTAGCACTTTGAGTTTTGTTTTCTTCCACTACACACAGTATATATATATATACACACATACATACATATTTATTGCTGCAAATGAAAAACTTTGCTATAGTATACATATATACATATAGAACGCTACACTAATGTATGTGTATATATGTGTGTCTGTGTGTGAGTCGCTGCTGATATATAAAAAGGAAGGAGAAAGGAAAACCAAAACTTAACTTTACCGTGCGCATGTATATATACTACTGCATAAGGAACTTGCTGTGTGTGATACTGATATATATATATATATATATATATATATATATATATATGCGTGGAAATTTGCTAGATGAGGGTTAGACGTGATTTTGCTTGTTAAATGGAAAGAATAAGAAACTTTCCTATATGAGTATGTATCTATGTGTGTGTGTGTGTGTGTGTGTGTGTATAGACCACGTAGCACTTGGTGAATGATAGGGAAAACATGTGCTATCATGTATATGTTTACATAAATTCATTGCTGCATCTATATATATATATATTTTGTTGATATGCTGATGTAAATTTTATATTAGTTTCCCGTTGATTCATTTTATCATATAAATGTCATTTTCTCATCTAAGAGCGATTTACTATTTCTAGGGGAAAGTCGGAAGGGAAACAAGAAGAATAAGCAAAAGCTCCATACATTGAAAGGATTTATTCATTCGTTATGAGCAAAATATGCTACCTTTTTTTTGTTTGGTGTTGAAAATCATTATATATATATATTTGAAGCTGGCCTTTATAATGTATTATGCGCTGTTGACATACATGCCTCATTATATGCATAGATCAGTTTTGAGCAGGCCAAAATTTGTAAATTTTTTTGTTTAAAGTTGCCATAGTTTAATGGGATGGAAATTGAATCAATGGAAGGAAAGTTAAATTTTAAAATTATTAATGGGGGTATAATTTGCTAAAGTTTTGATTATTACTGTCTATTTGTTGTTACATTGTGGAAGAATGTGGCCTTTGTATCCCTCAGGTCTTAGTGATTGTGTCTTGACATTATGGCATCTCTGCTCGGTATTATTTCAAAATCATTTTGTATATCATTCTTGTAAGTTTTGCTAGTTAAAAACTTTTTCTTTGGTACGTTGTGTCTTCTAGGCCCACACTATTATCGTTATTGTTGTGATCGTATGACGAAATATTGACTTTTGATGCTTTACTTGACAATATTAAAAAGGAGAAATAATAATTAATTAGTAAAATAAAAAAATAAGTAAGTATTATTATTAGGAAATGAAATAAGTAATAAAATAGATAAATAAATAATATTATTATTTATCAAAGAGGGGTATTATTATTAAGGGAATTTTTAGGGATTAATAACCACTTTTAATCCTCTAAAAATAATTCGCGTAGTTAGTTCTTTGCGACGCTTGAGTGACTAATGACAATGATAAACATTTATAGGACCTCAACCGATCCCAACACCTACCGGACCAGTTAAGGATTCAAGCTTGAGGTGGGTAACCGTTATCTTATTAGCCTTGTATGTATGTATTCATGTATGATGGATCATGTGTTCGCTAGATGATTTACATGTTTAATTCATAGCTATGGATTTGGGGATGCGTGTCCCTTAAGGCTACATGTCCTAAAGGGCTGCAGTCCTTGGCCGATAACTGCAGTTACGATGTAACTTGTTTACTATGAATTATTCTATGCTTATACATGTGTTATACTGTGATTTATATTTCATACATACATATGAGATTAACTGTTCTCTTGGGGTTCATTCATTTGAACTCCAGACCGCATGAAAGAGACAGGTAGTGGTTCAGGATCAAGAGGCAAGATGCAGCTGTAAGGGTTACAGTTAATGGAACTTTTTGCAAAAATATGAGTAGTTAGACTGTACTTTAACGTTTATCATATGTCTATTTTGGATTACTGTATTAACATCCCACTATGGGATGGATCCGAATCACGTAAAATTTATCCTCGCATTTTTAATGTTTTAAACTAAGTTATTTCAAAAAAGTTTTATTTCGCAATTAAGTTGTCCAAATTATTTCGATACCTGTGCGCTATAACTCTGATAAATAAAAGCGCATTTAGAACGGGTGTCACATCTCACACAACCAGACACCTACACAAGTGTTCTCACTCACCAGTGTGGTTGAATCCATGAATCTGGTTGCTGGATCACAGCCTCAAAAAGTTGCACCAGTATCTTATACATACTGTGGAGGGGAGGACATCTTTGCTAACTGCACAACTACCCTAGAATCTATAAATTATGTGGGTAATTACAATAGGAGCAACAACAATCCTTATTCAAATACATACAACCTAGGTCATCATGCTCTTTACCTAGTGATACTGAAGTCTTTAGAAAGGAAGGATAAGAGCTAGCATATCAAAGTTACAGAATTGAGGAATGGGAGGTTAGTTGCAAGCAGCTTAAAAGGCAAAGGCGTGATCATTACCGACACCTGAGAAGGTGGAGAAGCTCTGATAGCATTATTTTGCTGGCCTTTTGTATGATCTTTTCTTTTATACTTAAGCTTTTGGTTAGCCTTATGTGGCTATTGTTTGTGTGTATCTCTATGTGTGTGTCTATAAACACATAGTAGTGGAATCAATGTTGTTATTTTTCTTAGTTATTGATGTAGTGATGAGCACATGCATGAATCAAGCCCACTACTCGACAAGCAATAGATTAAATGTGATATCAGAAAATAACTCTGATAATATCAAGTCTAGTTTAAGGAATGTTGAGTTTTTAATGAATAGTTTGAACCATTGATATATAAATTATTTTAGAAAGTTTTAAATTTTCAGAAAAGCCAATTCATTTTACATGATCAAAACCTGTGTTTAGGTTAAGTTTTCCTACTATTTATGAAAGTATTTATTCCCCAAGACCAAACCTGGCTTAGTTGTTCGAAATCATTATTAAGTAACTCATTTGACTTTGTATAAAACTAAGGTGTTATAGAAAAGGATTTTTAAAATCATATATTTCATGGTTTATTTTGAAAAACCATCAAATATATAAGTTTCACGGTGTTTAAATAAACAACCATCATATATTGATAGCATATATTTAATTGTGTTCTATATAAAACTGTCAAGTAAATGATACCAAACTTATATATCACAGTGGTCATATAAATCCATCATATATTTTCTTATATAGTAAACGGTTGTTTTAAATAACTATTATCTATTTCATTCCCTTAACTTTGCCTCTATATATTTTACATTTTCATGAAAACTGTTAAGTACGGAGAATCTACTATGCACGAATTTGTGGTAATGTTAGCATTTCTAGGAAATAAATTATGATTACAATATAACACCCATTATGCATGTCCATACTCTGTATATCGGATTTTGTGAAAGCCCTGTTTCGTATATTACGGAGTGTATTATAGTTGTTTAAATAAAGCCCTTAGAATTATATAAACATACAACTGTTTAGTTTTTAAATAACCGTTATTTATTTATGTTACTACATATATAACGATGATTAAAGTGTGATTGTTATGTATTATGTAAGCATATTACCATAGACGGTTGTTTATAGGTGCTTGTTGTTTATTATCACTGCGATGTGTATATCATGGTCTCACCAAGCCTCCATACATAATGGATTTTATATTAGAACCGTTATAATAGGTCCACAATAAATAACTATTCATAACTGTAATGTATCTATGCCGAGTATATATAACGCTTGTATATATGATAGTTCATAGCTGTGATTTATGGTCGATAATAATCATTATATATCATGTAGTAGTCAAATAAACAAGAAATATAGTTGGTAATGTGTATATATATAATATTGATATTGTCAAATTCTCATAGGAATACAGAGCTATAAGCATACAGAAAAGCAAATGATAATAAAGGGTACATAAGATTCTCTTAGAGGGAAGAAGGTCCCAATAAAGTGTGGGATTTAAGAAGTAGGTTACAACCACCGGTCGCGTCAATTCATCAATACTGGTTTGCCACCGCTGGTCACTTCGGTTCGTCGACGGGAGTCCATCTAACCATTTCATCGTCTATAAATAGACAGAAAATTCACTCGATTTTCTACTAGATCTTAAAAATACTTCGCTTTGATACATAACTTCAGATACTCTGCGATTTCTTTGGCATTCAGTTATGTTCGTGGGGGCTCCAGATTGATAGTGCCTTCTTTCTGGAGACATAATCCATTCTATTGATAGGGCAAAACTTTATAGCCTATAAACTCCACAAATATACGGGTCGTATCAAGTAATAAAGTGATAAGAAAAGTATCGTCCCCATGAGGACTTAGTATCTCAAACTTTAGTTAAGCATTAATTTTACACTTTCATTTAAGTTGAGCAAACCAAATTGAATTTAATTAAAATAAAAGAAATTAAAACTAAAATTAAAATAAACAAACTACCACAATAATCGAACAGGCAACCTAGAGTCACTAATCTCTTGTTTGTTTCTTAGATTTTATCCCCACTAAATTAATTTTGACTTAACATAATCAGCTAAGCTAGAGTATTAATCTCTATAAATGTCTTCCGATCCATTTATATACCTATCTTAATTAATTATCGATGTCTCACACAACTAAATAAGATGCATTTTAGATCAAATTAACTCTAATTTGACTATGTAGAGCTTCCAGGTATATCTTATCATCCTGACGCAAATTAGATTAAAAACTAATTCTACATTATTTAATCTAAGGTCAATTTAAGATTTCATTTTCCAAGTTAACCCTAAATCCCCAAATCCTCAAAACATACTCAATGATGGCCAATCAATAAGCAATAACAATAAAGACAAGATTAAATAAACTGAAATAAAATTAAACAAAACTAATCCGTGGGAATAATATCTAGAACCCAAACAAATTCATAGGTTATCTAGGTTGAAAAGAAAATTTAGCTACACATGGCTATAATAAAATCCATAACAAAAAGATGAAAGTCATATTCAAAAAGAAAGAAAGAGGAAGAACACATATGATAGATAGCCCAACTACTGTGGAGTTGTCCTCTGTGTGTCCTCCAATCCTCTCCTTAGCGTCGTCCGAGTTTGCTCTCTGTGCGTGCCGTCCCAGTCTATGCGCTCTTGGCTTGCGTCTCTGCCTCCTCAATTATGTGCTCTCCGTGTTTTTAATATATATTACTTAGGGTATGCGTGATTGCGTGTTGGGCCTTCAGTGCGTGATCTCTGATCTGCTTCTTTTATATCTATATCCTTTCACAAATAATCCTTCAACAATTAAACCGCTATGACAGTTGCTTCATGTGGGTTCCACGCTTTTTTTGACCTTTTCTCTTTTTAATAAATAAATATATATATATATATATATATATATATATATATATATAATTTGATTCATTTTTATCTCTTTCTTCACATAATATCTCCACAATAAAATAGGATATGAATAGATTTTATCTTAAAATATCTTTTTATCCTATATTTAATTAAATAATATAAAAGTATATAAAAGATAATTAAATAAGTATAAAATATTAATAAATTTAATCCAATATATCTCGGAATCTATATTTTTTTTATCATAAAATATATTTCGAGATCCTTTGGCTTCAGTATAGAGTAACCAAATTGTCTTAAGGAGACAACATCTGTTGGGCTTAGATTTCATTACTATTTATGCATCTACTGTGAGTTTCAGTGTGCAGAATTGTTATATGTTAATACATGGTCCTATCTTAATAACACAGCTTCTAACCCTTGTGAAAATTCCTACTTCTAAAGTATTTTCTACAACAATCTTAAGACAATTTGTGTTGAATTTGTGTTCAGTATTTTTATTAAGTAATTCATGTTTTCCATGTATGATTATGAATGGATTATTGATTTTGAAAAGTTAAGGTTTCTAAAATTGATGCATAAAGGTTGTACATGATCATACATATATGCCCTTTTCTCTTTCAATTTGTGAATTACTATGTTTTACGCATAATCATGAGGCATGCACACACACATATATATGGTATATGCGTTTTTTTATTGTTTCTACGCTGGAATGTTAATATTATTAGTAAATGTGTCTCTTGTGATTTCTTATACCATATTTAAGGTAGAAGTGGTCTGGCCTGGTCATAATTTTATTTTCCCTGATATATATTTGAGGTTTGAATTCGTTTCTGGTATATGCCTATATACTTTATTGAAAATATCTTTAGTTCTTGTGTTTTGACTATTTGTATAATCTTTATATGTGAATGAAGATATAGCATATAAAATTTTAAAACCATAAAAAAAAAAATAGAGCATCCCATTATTGATAGTTCTTGATATTAGGTTTTGAATAAACTGATATTTGAGGCTTCCAAATTTGTATATTTATGGGTGGTTCAACTGTCCAGCATAAATATATTTCAAGCATGAGTTTTTAGTCCTTGGTTGTTTATCCAGATCTTCGTTTTATTTTTTCAAACATACTCTGTGTTCAAACATTGTTCTCTATTTGTTTCATGTTTAAAACATTTCTGGGAAGCGAAAACATTATCTGAAACAAGAAATCATCGGAACTTGAAATTGGGTCATGAGATAAACAATTTTATTAAGCCCCAAAGTTAGTATCATTGCATAGATCTCAAAAAAAAAATGAAGAGATAGACACCAAGAACGTGAAAAATCGACGTCGGAAACATCGGTTGTGGAGGATAGAGATAGAAAACAGAAATGAGTATGAATAAGGCGCAGTGATAACGTCCTGGCCTGCTTTCCATTTATAACAGAATAGCACAGAGCAATACACAATTTTGGAAGAATCTCATCTGTTGGCAATCATAACAGAACCATACAAATGATGACACGTATACAAGGAATATACAATGAAATCTAATGAATACAAAAAATACAATTGTGAATAATAATTCATATTCTAACATTCCCCCTCAAACGAGAGGGTGTAACTAGCAGACCGAGTTTGTCTCTAAAGAATTCAAATTGTGGTTGAGACAATGGCTTGGTAAAACAATCTGCAATTTGCAAAGAAGAAGGGATGTATCTAATGTCAATTACACCAGATGTAACCAAATCTCTTATAAAATGAATATCCACTTCTATGTGTTTACTTCTAGCATGCTGCACTGGGTTCGCTGCTAGAGACTTTGCACTTTGATTATCACACCAAATGATTGAAGGACTCTTAATAAATAAACCAATCTCAGATAAAAGCGAAGTCAGCCACTTTATTTCTGCAGAACCATCAGATAATGACCTATATTCAGACTCAGTGCTTGATCTAGACACAACCTTCTGTTTTCTCGAGGACCAAGAAACAAGATTGTTTCCCAAAAATATACACATACCTCCCATTGACTTCCTATCATCCAAGTCACATGCCCAATCAGCATCAGTGTAGGCTACTAATTGAGGACTACTAAAAGGCTTAAGGTGTAAACCCAGGTTAAATGTACCCTTAAGATACCTGAATATTCGCTTGACTGCCTGAAAATGTGAAGTTCTTGGCTGTGACAGGAACTGACTAAGCTTGTTCACAACAAAAGCAATATCAGGACGGGTCGTAGTGAGGTACTGCAGGGAACCTATTGCTTTTCTGTAGTCTGTAGGATTAGGCATTAGTTCACCATCGGTTGAGGAAATTAATCTACCAGTCACCATAGGTGTAGTAACAGGGGCACAATCACTCAGGCCAAATTTCTCTAGTAAATCAACTACATATTTTGTTTGGTTCAGAAAAATACCAGACTTATTTCTGCACACTTCTATACCCATGAAATAATATAATGGACCTAAGTCCTTCAAAGAGAAAACTTGATTCAATCTCAAAACAAACTTATCAACAAATGCAGAGTTATTGCCCGTCACTAAAATGTCGTCTACGTAGATAAGTATAAACACAGTCAGGTTTTTAGTCCGAAGCATAAAGAGAGAGGTGTCACTACGCAAGTTCCGAAAACCCCAGCTGATCAGTGTGAGACGAAGACGATCAAACTAGGCTCTCGGAGCTTGACGTAGGCCATAGATGGCCTTGACCAACTTACAGATATGTGTAGGTCTTTGTTGATCCACAAATCCTTCAGGTTGAGACATGAACACCTCCTCGTGTAAAAAACCATTCAAAAACGCATTATTTACGTCTAGCTGCCGAATTTCCCAGTTGAAAGTTGCGGCAATTGATAGGATCACCCGAATAGTGGTTGATTTGATGATTGGACTGAAAGTTTCGCCAAAATCGATGCCTGGTATTTGCTGGAAACCCTTCGTGACAAGCCTTGCCTTATGCTTGAGAATCGATCCATTTGCTTGAAGCTTGGTCTTGAAGACCCATTTGTTGTCAATTAGCTTTTGATTTTCATTGTAAAACCCTAAAAATCGTATTTATGATAAGTATCATATTTCGGTAAATAATACCTATTGGAAATAGGGGAATATGTGGTTTCAAAACTAATGTAATAATTACCTTATTTTCTAAGGTAATTTCTATTGAAATTAGAGTGAATAAAGAGCCAAAAGGTGAAAAATGCATTTATGAGGCATAAAATGGCACGAAAATATTATGATAAATCTCATATGGCAACAAATATCGACAAAAACTTAGGAAGTATGTTGTCTCTAATTTTAGGAATTTTTGGGATTATTTCCTTGAAAAATAGAGAAGCATAAATATAATAATATTAAAAGCACTTTATGGCCCAAATTTTTAATATTTTACATGGGATATAAAATACCAATGTAAGTTAAATAGTTGTGAGATAATAATTTATCCTAATTATGAAAATTATCAACAATTAGTAAATGGCTAATTAAGTAATTAGTGGCTAATTGTTTAGATTAAGATATAAGTAAATTAATTAGTAAATAATTAATTTAAGGGAGAAATTCGAAATTAATAATTAAATAAATAATAAATAAATAATAAAATATTAATAAAATATTTTATGCTTAGAAAAATAAATAAAAAATAAAAGAAAAATAAATAAATATCTAGATATTTTGATTAAAATAATAATAAATATGGTAAAGAGCCAACAGGACATATGAGAACAGATAGAAATGAAATTCTACCTCAAGATATAGAAATTTAGTCTTTTACCACAGGACCTTTTATGAACCAGTGAAATTCTATCTCGGATTGAGCGGTCTCAGAAGTCGTTTACAAACCAACAGCGTAATTAGAGTACTTAGGATAATTAAGATAAGGCAGATAGTGCTAAAAGTGACTTATAGAAAACGATCGTGTTTTTCAAACAAGGGATATGGTTACTTAGATCAGATCATATTACGAATAAGTGATTATTTGCCAAGAAGTCGGTTCTATCGGAAGTTATTTCCGTAACCGATGGCGTTTGTCCGAAAATGTTAAGCGAAAGTGACGAAATACTCGTAATGGGATAAAAAATTTAGTTAACCCAAGTGGTTTTAAAAAGAAAGAATAAAACTTCGGTACTTTGTAATACCCGATTTTAGCAAATCTGGAATTTACGAGATAAAAGAAAATTAAAGAATATTTTAATGAAGTAAATTCATGAGATAAAACTGTTATAGAAAATTGTTATAATTATAGAGTAAATTGTCAAAAAAGTTACTAAAAAATCGATGAACAGAATGACCGAAAATGATATCATGGTGATAAAAACAGGTCTAAAAACATTATGATAAATACTTGAAAGATCATGAAAAATTATGAGAAAATTATGGGAGTATTATCTTTAATTATGAGAATTTAATAAATTATTTCAGAGGAAATAACATGAAAAAAAGTTTAAAAAGCATTTCGAACCATAAAGTAACTTTGATGGGGTAAACATTGTTAATATTTTACATAGGATATAAAATGACAATGTCGGTATAAAGGTTTGTAAGATAACAATATACTATAAAATTGGTAAAGATAAATATATGAAGAAACCTGATCCCGAAAAGATCACTAAACGAAGAAATTAGGCCCGATTAAGCCTTAACGAAGGCGGGTAAAACGGGAATTTTGGTAAAAAAATTATATTTTAAAAAAATGGAAAAAATTATGGAAAAATAATTAAAACTGAATTTTAAAATTAAGGGGTCGAAATTCTTAATATTTTTAATTAAAAAGAATTGTTTAAATAATTAAAATGGTAATTAGAATAAAATAATAATATAATGCGGTGAGTCGAACTTATAAAAGGACCAGGAAAAGTTAGAAATAAATTCTATAGGTAAACCAGAGGTAAAAGTATTTTCAGACTGATCAAATTAAGAACAAGTGAAATTTTACACGAAGAAAGAATTTACCGTGCGTTGTTTCCGCAACCGAAAACCCTAATTTCAAATAAGACGAAAAGTTGATCGGATAGAGTAGAGTCGATAGGCAAAGTGAGAACCTATAGAAACAATTGCGTGTTTTCAAACACGGGATTAAGTTAGGCAACCACTTTGGACGTTTTACGATTCAGCGAATTATTGTCCGAGAAGTTGGTTCTATCGGAAGCGATTTCCGAATCGGACGCGTTTGTCCGAATATCTTCCGACGCACCGGAGAATACCTGGATATGATCAAAAAGAGGATCCAAATAGATAATATGAAAGAGGATGAAAAGGCCTTCAAAGTTATACGCCGGATTTTTGAGTTTACGAAATCGCACGAAACGGACACCGTCGGTAGCTTTATCGGCGGAGGCCATAAAGCAAGAGCCATCATGGATGACAACTCATCCATTGACTTTAGGGCTCTTAGATGTCGATCTTGACCATGGATGGCCAAGAGTGTTTTGTCCTCAAAAATGCGATCCAACGGCCGAATCCGATCTCGAAGACTTTTGTGGAAATTCCCACCTTGTCCCTATTTTTCCCTATAAATAGCAAGCCCTCTTGCTCTCATTCTTCACACCAAATCCGAATCCTAGAGAGAGAAGCTCTGGAAAAATTCTGCCTTAGCTCCGAGTAAGTTCTTCTGTCCTTAGTTTTTAGTTTCCGTAGTTCTTTCGGTAGTTATAGTAGAACTGTTGTTTTGATCTAGGAAGTTTCAGAATATATTCCTATGCTTGTTTTTAAGCCTCATTGCATTGAAAGATGCCTGATGAGGTAAAAACATAGTGAGGATAATTTTGAAATGGAGTACGGTCAAAGTAACGAAGTTCTAGCGAAATTCCGCCAAATTAGGGGTAGAAGGGCAAAATGATAATTTTTACCTAAAATGCCAGTTATGATATCAAATCACTAATGAAAGTGATATTACTCTGATAGGGCATCGAAACTCGATTTGCTTTGCCGTTCTGCTTTGCCCGACATGCCGCCGAGTGAACATTTCACGTTTTTAAAGTAAAAGTACGTTTTTCCGCGGAAGTACCTAACGTCGTCAACGAAGGTACGGACGCGTCTTGTAACACTAATCTTGTACTTGCTTAAATGCATATATGTGATAGATACGTTCGTAGACCGATATACGGAACAGTTTTACACGGGTTATAGTCATGATAACGCCGTATGTTTTTCTAGCGTTGAGAACACGAGTGGTATCGTGGCACCGGTGAATAGTGCAAGCTGTTATTGTTGTTTTACATTGTGGGGCTTTACATCTTTGCGTAATGCTTATGTTTTGTCGGCACAATGATCATGCATCTCGCTGTATGCTTATGTAGTGATATCTTGTTGTATTGTCTAGAATATCTTATCCGTATACCGTATTGTTTGGGTTTGAGATTAATCGTTACCCGAGATTCAATGCGGTGAATTGAATCTCGGCTATAGCTTCGAGGATCCGGAGGAATACGGATCGAAGATCGAGGCAAGCACGAGTGACGTGCGGCCGAGACTTATCTATCTTTACCGCTTTCGGTTATTCACTTTCAAACTCTAGGATTAATGTAATCATTACAATGTTACACTGTGGTTGATATTTTTATGAATCAGTTACTTTTTCGCTCCAATGCTCTACTCTGATTACTCTGCTTGAAATATTTGGAAACATTTAAAAAAAAATATTCCGCCGTTTTCATATGGGATGTTACATTTATGGTATCAGAGCCATGTTTCGATCCTGGGACCTGTGGGTTATGTAGAGGAACTCCCGATACGAAATTCCGTGCCGTTTACGAGTGAGACCGAATCAACGAAATCCCGAACAAAGGGAAATAGTACGAGTGTCCGTTCGTTTGTAGTATTAGTGTGATAAAGTCTACGATAGACTAATCATTGTCTTTTTGAATCTAACGTTTTCCCTAATAAAGGAGAAAGAACGAGACATGACAAATTTAAGAGGTACCGGTGTACCAAGGGGCCGAGGCCGAGGTCGAGGTCGTGGTAGACGCGGAGGCAGACAACCTCAACCAGACGAAATACCCGAACAAAATATACCAAATTAGCCGAGACCAAAATGAAGTGCAAGAACGAGAAGAACTCTCGAAGAGCGGAGAGCTCTCATAGATGCACTCTTGGCAAGGCAACATCAACGGGATGAAGAAGCCCAAAGACGGTTGGAAGCACGACAACGCGAGGAAGAACGTGATGAGGAAAGTGACAATGACAACGACGAACAAGAAGATGATAATGAAGAGGAGGACAACGATGAACATAACGATGAAGAAAATGAATCGATCGATCCCGATCACCTCCACGACAAGGAAGAAGAGAAAGAACCACGGAAAGTTTGGGTCAACCCGGTTACGCAAGCTTAAACCACCCGGTTTCCGGGGAAGAGTGAATTGGCCGAGGATTGGCTTCGAGTCCGGAGAAGATATTCGAAGTCATTGAGTGCCGGGAAACCGGAAGGCTCACCGTGGCAATCTACAAGCTAGAGGGCGATGCCCACGGGTGGTGGAAGAGTGTTTCCACAACCCTTCAAGGCCCCGTTACTTGGGAGGCATTCCCAGAACAGTTCAACGAACGAATGTATTTTCCTCCTCGATACGGGTGATTAAGGAAGAAGAATTTCTTCACATCCAAGAAGGAAATGAAGAATCTTTCGACGACTACTTCGCTCGTTTTACCAACTGTCTCGTTATTCATCATATCCGAAAGGCCACAAAAATGAGAGCCGGAAGGCGAATCGATTAGTGACCGGACGAAATATGAAATAAGGGCGAGGCTAGTATCGCGAGCGTTTCTTCCGAGAATGGCCCAAGCCGTGAATCCTGCAGATTGACTGAGCGCAATTTGAAAGAACTGCGCAAATTCCGAGGCCAAGAAGGAAACAATGCAACCCGCAGTGGGTCTAACCGCGGAGGCTCCTCATAGAAGAGGAAGGCGCCTT
This sequence comes from Acacia melanoxylon, assembly GCA_019022615.1. Lineage (NCBI taxonomy): Eukaryota > Viridiplantae > Streptophyta > Magnoliopsida > Fabales > Fabaceae > Acacia > Acacia melanoxylon. The sequence goes on along the minus strand of JAFJYJ010000030.1, from coordinate 3,117,659 downwards.
GGAGCGATAACCGAGGCGGGAACAGGAGACCCTACCAAACGGACAATTGAATTACCCCAAACAGCCGGGATCCCGAGACATGTCCAAAATGCAAGAAGTACCATCCAGGAGCCAACGCGATGGGAAACAAATCTGTTTCGGTGCCGAAGCACTGGACACATTAGCCGGATTGCCCCGAGAAGGCTGCAGGCGAGACCTCGGAGCGCCGGATCTTTGCGTTGACAAACACCGAGGCCGACGGTCTCCGAAATGGTCCAAGGTACCATCCATCTTAATGGGAATAAATTGCAAGCATTGTATGATTCGGGTGCCGTCATTCGTTTATATCTTATGATTGTGCAAGTCGTTTAGGAATGCATGCCCGTAGTTTACCTTTTGATCTCGGTAGTGTCTACACCGGGTGTAAAATCTTTAGCTTCTGACGCGTGTATGAACTGTACCGCTAACGTGGATGGGCGAGTTTCAAAGATAGATCTTATCCGTCTACCTCTTCACGGCATCGACGTCATTTTCGGTTTGAATTGGCTAACCGCCAACGGTGCAATGATCGATTGTGGCAAGAAGAAGATATCATTTCCCGGAGACAAGGTTGATGTGAGCCTGAGCTTTCTCTCCGCTACAGAAGTTGATCGATGCGTGAAACAGGGATGCCATGCCTTCATGGTATTCTTTTCGGTTAAAGCAGAAGCTGAACTATCACTCCAGGATATCCCTGTGGTGAAGGATTTTCCCGATGTATTTCCGGAGGATCTCACCGAGTTACCTCCTATCCGAGAGGTGGAGTTCAATATTGAATTGATGCACAGCACGATCAATATCAAAGGCGCCGTATCGTATGGCTCCAAATGAAATGCAAGAGTTGAAGAAACAGTGGAAGAACTTACGAAGAAGGGGTTCATTCGACCCAGTGTATCACCTGGGGAGCTCCGATTCTGTTCGTGAAAAAGAAAGATGGAAGTTTTCGACTCGCATCGATTATCGTGAACTAAATAAAGTGATGTCAAAAACAAATATCCATTTCCCCGGATTGATGATCTTTTGGATCAATTATCTCGGTTCCACTTTGTCTTTTCAAAGATTGATTTGCGTTCGGGATATCATCGATTCTGAGTCAAAGACGATGATATTTCCAAGACGGCTTTCGGAGAACCAGATATGGGCATTATGAATTCCTTGTGATGCCCCGGATTAACAAATGCACTGCGGTATTCATGGATTACATGAACCGTATCTTCCGACAACACCTAGACCAGTTTGTGGTGGTGTTCATTGACGATATACTCGTCTATTCCAAAAGAGAAAAAGAGCATGAAGAACATTTGCGCCTAGTATTGAACATACTAAGAGAGAAGCGGCTCTACGCAAAGTTGAGCAAATGCGAATTTTGGCTGCGGGAAGTGAGATTTTTGGGCCATGTGATATCTAGCGGCGGAGTTGCTTTGTTGACCCGAGCAAGGTGGAAGCGGTTACGGACTGGAAGAGGCCGGAGACAATGACGGACATACATAGTTTTCTAGGTCTAGCGGGATATTACCGCAGATTTATACGGGATTTCTCGCGTCTTGCCCTACCATTGACAAAGCTTACGAGGAAGAATCAACCCTTCATACGGGGAGATGACTGTGAGGAGAGCTTTCAGAAACTGAGGGAGAGGTTGACTACATCACCAGTATTGATAATCCCAGATCCTGATGAGACATATGTTGTCTACAGTGATGCCAGTGGGCAAGGATTGGGTTGTGTCCTAATGCAATTGGGCGAGTGGTGGCTTATGCCTCGTCACCGAAGCCGCACGAGTCGAACTATTCTACACACGATTTGGAGCTTGCGCCATCGTGTTCGCTTTGAAGATATGGAGGCATTATCTGCGGTACGACCGTAGAACTATCTGCGACCACAAGAGCCTGAAGTATCTCTTTGATCAAAGGAACTGAATATGAGGCAACGTCGTTGGATGAAATTGCTGAAAGACTACAACCTGGAGATCAAGTATCACCCAGGGAAAGCAAACGTCGTGCGAGATGCTCTAGCGGGGAAGAAGGTGCAAGTGTCATACATGATGATACAAGAGCGAGAAGTTACTTGAAGATTTCGTAGACTGAATCTTTCAAACCAAATTTGCATGAATTTCAACGCACCAAGTGACGCCTACCTTGCAAATCTTCTTGTGAGTCAAGGGGAGTATGACCTGAGAGATGAAGTTGATGAAGCTCAGAGACAAGATGATTGGGCAATCTCCATGCGGGAGAAGATCTCTCAAGGTGAAACCCAAGACCACGACCTTTCATCGAGTGGATTGGTCGACACAAGGGTGCGTTTACATACCGCGATTGATGAACCGAAGCGGAAGATACTTGGATGAGGCTCATAAGAGTAAGTACACTCGCATCCAGGGAATGGTCAAGATGTACCAGAACTTGAAGGCCGAAGTTTGGTGGCCTGGAATGAAAAGAGACGTAACTCAGTACGTAGCTGGGTGTCTAACTTGCCAGAAAGTAAAGATTGAGCACCGGCGACCCCCTGGTCTTCTGCAAGGACTAGAACTGCCGGAGTGGAAATGAGAGAATGTGACCATGGATCTTGTGGTAGGTCTACCTAAGATCAGGCATCACGATACCATTTGGGTGATCGTCGACCGATTAACCAAGTCGGCACATTTCATACCCATTAGCATCCACTACTCTCCGAACGATTGGCAATCTACATCAAAGAAATTGTGAGACCGCACGGAGTCCCTAAGAGTATTATCTTTGATCGGGATACTCGATTCCAATCCCGCTTTTGGCAAGCACTACATGAAGGAATGGGTACCAAGCTGAAGTTCAGTTCGGCTTATCACCCTCAAACCGACGGTCAATCAGAGAGGACGATACGGACGTGGAGGATATGTTTGCGAGCATGTGCCCCGGATTTCAAAGGAAATTGGGACGAACACCTCTCACTAGCAGAATTCGCATATAACAATAGTTATCATTCAAGCATACAAATGGCCCCGTTCGAGGCTTTGTATGGGCGAAAGTGTCAATCGCCTTTATGCTAGACAGATGCGTCTGAAAAGCAGTTGCTTGGACCGGATATGCTAAAAGAGACCTCCGAGCAGATTGCTCTGATCAAGAAGAGACTCCTTGCTTTGCACACGAGTGACAAGAGCTATGCAAATAAGAGGAGAAGACCGTTGAAGTTTGAAGTCGGAGACCATGTGTTTAAAATTATCTCCGATGAACGGTGTCGGCGGAACACCGAAGAGAAAGAAGCTTAGTCCGCGTTACGTTGGACCAATTGAAGTGTTAGCCGAGCGAGGACCGATTGCGTATCAACTAGCGTTACCCCGAACACGAGTAATCTCCACGATGTTTTTCACGTGTCACAGCTAAAGAAATACCTACCAGAGCGAGATCATGTCATGGAGTACGATGATGTTGAAGTACGGCATGATAACACCTTTGTAGTCGAGCCGGAGCAAATTCTCGAACGCCAGGAGAAACGGCTTAGGACTAAAACTATACCGATAGTGAAGGTGGTGCGGAAGGGTTTGTCACCAAACGAGGCAACTTGGGAAACCGAGAGTGACATGAAGGAGAAGTACCCGAGTTTATGGCCCATAGTCTAGTTAGTGTAGATTAAATTTCGAGGCGAAATTTTGTTTAAGGGGAGAAAATATAATACCCGGATTTTAGTAAATCTGGAATTTCTGAGATAAAGGAAAATTAAAAAATATTTTAATGAAGTAAATTCAGGAAATAAAACTGTTATAGAAAATTGTTATAATTATAGAGTAAATTGTCAAAAAAGTTACGAAAAAATCGATGAAACGAATGACTAAAATGATATCATGGTGATAAAAACAGGTCTAAAAACATTATGATAAATACGAAAGATCGTGAAAAATTATGAGAAAATTATGGGAGTATTATCTTTAATTATGAGAATTTAATAAATTATTTCAGAGGAAATAACATGAAGAAAAGTTTAAAAAGCATTTCGAACCATAAAGTAACTTTGATGGGGTAAACATTGTTAATATTTTACATAGGATATAAAATGACAATGTCAGTATAAAGGTTTGTAAGATAACAATATACTATAAAATTGGTAAAGATAAATATATGAAGAAACCTGATCCTGAAAAGATCACTAAACGAAGAAATTAGGCCCGATTAAGCCTTAACGAAGGCAGGGGTAAAACGGGAATTTTTGGTAAAAAATATTATATTTTAAAAAAATGGAAAAAATTATGGAAAAATAATTAAAACTGAATTTTAAAATTAAGGGGTCGAAATTCTTAATATTTTTAATTAAAAAGAATTGTTTAAATAATTAAAATGGTAATTAGAATAAAATAATAATATAATGCGGTGAGTCGAACTTATAAAGGCGACCGAGGGAAAAGTTAGAAATAAATTCTACAGGTAAACCAGAGGTAAAAGTATTTTCAGACTGATCAAATTAAGAACAAGTGAAATTTTACACGAAGAAAGAATTTACCGGCGTTGTTTCCGCAACCGAAAACCCTAATTTCAAATAAGACGAAAAGTTGATCAGATAGAGTAGAGTCAGATAGGCAAAGTGAGAACCTATAGAAACAATTGCGTGTTTTCAAACACGGGATTAAGTTAGGCAACCACTGGACGTTTTACGATTCAGCGAATTATTGTCCAGAAGTTGGTTCTATCGGAAGCGATTTCCGTAACCGGACGCGTTTGTCCGAATATCTTCCGACGCACCGGAGAATACCTGGATATGATCAAAAAGAGGATCCAAATAGATAATATGAAAGAGGATGAAAAGGCCTTCAAAGTTATACGCCGGATTTTTGAGTTTGCGCGAAATCGCGCGAAACGGACACCGTCGGGTAGCTTTATCGGGCGGAGGCCATAAAGCAAGAGCCATCATGGATGACAACTCATCCATTGACTTTAGGGCTCTTAGATGTCGATCTTGACCATGGACTGCCAAGAGTGTTTTGTCCTCAAAATGCGATCCAACGGCCCGAATCCGATCTCGAAGACTTTTGTGGAAATTCCCACCTTGTCCCTATTTTTCCCTATAAATAGCAAGCCCTCTTGCTCTCATTCTTCACACCAAATCCAAATCCTAGAGAGAGGTTCTAGAGAGAGAAGCTCGGAAAAATTCTGCCTTAGCTCCGAGTAAGTTCTTCTTGTCCTTAGTTTTTAGTTTTAGTAGTTCTTTCGGTAGTTATAGTAGAACTGTTGTTTTGATCTAGGAAGTTTCGAGAATATATTCCTATGCTTGTTTTTAAGCCTCATTGCATTGAAAGATGCCCGACGAGGTAAAAACATAGTGAGGATAATTTTGAAATGGAGTACGGTCAAAGTAACGAAGTTACGCGAAATTCCGCCAAATTAGGGGTAGAAGGGCAAAATGATAATTTTTACCTAAAATGCCGAGTTATGATATCAAATCACTAATGAAAGTGATATTACTCGATAGGGCATCGAAACTCGATTTGCTGCCCGTTACGCCGCCCGACGTGCGTGAGTGAACATTTCACGTTTTTCCGTAAAAAGTACGTTTTTCCGCGAAGTACCTAACGTCGTCAACGAAGGTACGGACGCGTCTTGTAACACTAATCTTGTACTTGCTTAAATGCATATATGTGATAGATACGTTCGTAGACCGATATACGAGCAGGTTTACACGGGTTATAGTCATGATAACGCCGTATGTTTTTCTAGCGAGAACACGAGTGGTATCGTGGCACCGTGAATAGTGCAAGCTGTTATTGTTGTTTTACATTGTGGGGCTTTACATCTTTGCGTAATGCTTATGTTTTGTCGGCACAATGATCATGCATCTATGTATGCTTATGTAGTGATATCTTGTTGTATTGTCTAGAATATCTCGTTATCTCGTATACTTTTGTATTGTTTGGGTTTGAGATTAACCGTTACCCGAGATTCAATGCGGTGAATTGAATCTCGGCTATAGCTTCGAGGATCCGGAGGAATACGGATCGAAGATCGAGGCAAGCGATGATAGACGTGCGGCCGAGAGACTTATCTATCTTTACCGCTTTCGCTTATTCACTTTCAAACTCTAGGATTAATGTAATCATTACAATGTTACACCGTGGTTGATATTTTTATGAATCAGTTACTTTTTCGCTCCAATGCTCTACTCTGATTACTCTGCTTGAAATATTTGGAAACGTTTAAAAAAAAATATTCCGCCGTTTTCAAATGGGATGTTACAGTCTTGCTCTCAGATTTTTGAGTTTCGTCAAGATTACATGATTCGGACACCGATGGGGAACTTTATCGGTAAGTCAGCAAAGATGACATCATCCTCTTCTAGAAGGATGACATAAGCGGGACATGTGGAAGGTCAAGATGAAGCCACATGTCAAAGTGCGATCCGACGGTCGAAATCCGATCTGAAGAACTTTTATGTAATTCCCACCTTGTCCCTCTTTTCTTCTATAAATAGAAGCCTTCTCCTCTTCATTTCTTCATCCCAAAAAACGCAGCCTAGAGAGAGGTTTTACAGAGAGAAGCTCTGGAAAAAGTCTGAGCAAAGTCGGGGTAAGTTCTTCGGTCCCTGGTCTTTAGTTTCGGTAGTTCTTTCGGTAGATATAGTAGGAATGCTGATTTATCTTTAATTTTTCCAGATAGTCTAGATATCATATTTAGGGGTAAATATGATATATATTTCGAAAATTTGATGAGGGAAAAGATCTGTCGAAATTACGGAGAGATAGAGCGAAAACAAAAGCTCGGCGAAATTCCGCCGATTAGGGGTTCGGGGCAAAACGGTAATTTGTACCTAAAATGCCTGTTATGCTGCTAGATATTGATAAATATTATCCTTATAGGATATACGAGATAAACGTCTTTTGTCGTCACGTCATACCGTTTGTTTCACCCGCTGTCAAAAAGTACCGTTTTCTGAAAAAGTACCGTTATACCACCGACGAAGGTACGTTCGCGTACTGTAACACTAACGCTGATGTTTATGTTATGCATGTATGTGCTATGTGTATTGTGTGTGTATAGTTGTTATGTTGTATGTTGTACGTTCGCGTACTGTAACACTAACTCTGATGGTTATTGTATGCATATATGTATTGTCCTCTGTCATGCTATATTTTCTCTGTTGTGCCTTAACCTTACATCTGACTGTATTGTTATTGCCGTCCATATCCGATTATGTCCAATGTCCGTTGTGCCTTAACCTTACATCCGACTGTATTGTTATTGCCGTGCATATCGATCATGTACATTTCTCCTTGTGCCTTAACCTTACATCCGATCGTATTGTTATTGCCATATATATCGATTATGTATACCCTACTTTGAACGTAGTAAGTGTCGTCAAAATTCCATGAATATCTGTAGTACTTATATGATGTATGTAAACATGAGATTAACCGTTACCTGGGGTCCGGTGCACTGGACCTCAACTCTTAACATAGCGTCAGGATCAGGAGGAACGAGGACCGAGGATAAAGGCAAGCAGGCCGCATAGAGACCCGGCTGAAGACGTTCCTCCGTTGTTATGTACTTTTGATAACTCTTGGTCGTTGTACCGCTTTTGTAATCAGCCAGACTTACGGCATTTTAAATATATGTATCAGTTACTCAATCGCTCCGATGCTCTACTCTGATGAAAAAAAAATATACTGCTTTTGAAAATGGGATGTTACATTCATAGGGAACCAAATCCCAGGTGTGATTTCTGAGTAGTGCCTGGAATTCGTCCGACATCGCTGTTCGCCAAACTGAAGACGACAATGCCTCTTTGGAAGTCGAGGACTCAACACTAATCTTCACGGTGGCTTGAGTGTATCCAATAAATGGATACTTGGGCTTGGTAATTCCATCCTTAGCCCTTGTCGTCATCTGGTGAAGGTTAATGGGCCTTGTTGGATCAGTGTTGGACTCTGATTCTGGGCTAGACTCAGACTGTGATCTTACAACATTGGACTCATTCGCTGAGCTATCAACGCTGGATGCAGCGCTGGACGACAACTCAGATGATGGTGGCGACCTCTCAACCTCTGTTCTGCCCAGAGTGCCCAAATCATTTACAAAGCCATTATCACAATCAACTTGAATTATGAGAGGAACAAATGTTGAGTCTCCATTGCTTTCAGTATTCTCATTGCGTTCCATGAAACCATTCTTGAAAGGAAAAGAAAGCACATCAAACTTCACATGTCGTGAAACAAAAATTCTACCATTCTTGCTCAGACACTTGTATCCTTTTTGTTGTGAGGCAGGACCAAGATAAACGCAGTGTTCACTATGAAATTGGAATTTGTGATTGTTGTACGGCTTGAGACAAGGAAACCAGGAACAACCGAATGGCTGTAAACTATTATAATCTGGTTCTGTTCTCCATAGATGAAACAGAGGTGTGTTGCCACTCAAGACAGGAGTCGGCAATCGATTAATTAGGTACACTGACTGTTGGAAGGCATCCACCCAATATTTAAGAGGCAAACCAGAGTGTGCTAACAGGGTTAATCCCATCTCAACGACATGGCGGTGCTTCCGTTCTACCTTGCCATTTTGTGCAGAGGTGTAGGGGCAAGTCAAGCGAACACGAATGCCAGCCTCTTGTGCCAAAGAAATGATGGGTTTATATTCACCTCCATTATCGCACTGAAGTGATTTGATTTTTAAATCAAATTGATTTTCGACAAAGACCTTGAATTGCTTATAAGCGTGAATTGCTTCACTTTTATGCTTCAACGGATAAAGCCACGTAAAACGGCTAAAATCATCTATGAAAATAACATAATAGCAATGACCACCAGTAGACATAATTGGAGCTGAACCCTAAAGGTCTGTATGAATTAATTCAAGTGGTGAGGTTGAATGAGAAATAGAAATTGAGAATGGTAGAGATTTAGACTTTCCTAGCTGACAAGCTTCGCATACATAACTATCGAAAGCATGTGGAACTCATTTATTACAAGTATTTAAAATCTGTTTCAGAACTCTAAGACTAGGGTGTCCTAAGGCATGGTGCCATTTGAAGAAGAGAGTCTGAGAATCATCATGCACAGCCATCAGTGCCGTTGGTTTGCCACTCAGCCTTTTTCCCTTCACTTGATACATTCCTTCCTTTGGGAGGCCTTGGAGAAGAGTTTGGCCTGTCATTGTGTCCTTCACATCACAACCTTTATCAGTGAAATTAATAGAAGCCAAATTATCCTGAATTAATCTATTAACACTTAACAGGCTTTTAGTGGCTGATGGCACATAAAGAACATCACGAAGAGTGAGATTTGACTGTTCACACGGAAAGGAAGAATTTCCAATGCCCAATATAGGGCTCTGTGTTCCAGTACAGGTGATGATATGAGACTTACCAGCAGATGTGGTGTCTTCAAGATACTCAGGATATGGTGTCACATGGTAGTTAGCCCTGCTATCCATGTACCATGAGGGATCTGGGACAGAATAAGAGTTAGCAAAATAATTAGGAGGTAAGGAGACAGAGTGATTATACCCAGTTGAATCATCACGATAGTAACAAGTAGCTAGAGTGTGGCCAGGACGTTGGCAATGCACACAAAACGGACGGCCTCCACGACGACCTCCTCCACGTGTTCGTCCACCTATACCTCTTGGATGTCGTCCACCTCTAGGCCAAGAAGAGTTACGATTGGACCCTGAATCATTTTGGTCTGTTCGCTGAGCCATGTTGGCTGTTGGTTAAATGCTGAGGGTAGCAAAATGACTAAGTTGAGTAATCCTATACTCAAAAGCGAGCAGAGCAGCTTGGGCCTCAATCCAGGTGAGCTCTGGTTGATCTATGAGCTTGACCACAATGGCGTTGTAATCACTGTCAAGTCCGTTGATAGTATGGAGGATGAGGTCATCGCCGACGACTGGAGAACCAGTGAGAGCAAGCTCATCGGATATACTTTTCATTTTGCTCAGGTAGTCGTTCATTTTCAGAGCATTCTTCCTAGTATTGTGCAGTTCGTTTTTGATCACCATAACGCGTGCCTTTGTAGATGCACAGGTCAGTTCTCGTGCGCCACGCCAGAGATCCACCGCCGTCTTGCAGTGGAGGAGCTGAGCTCCGACGTCCTGAGTTATGGTGTTTCGCAACCAACCAACCAAGAGACGATCAGTGGAGAACCATGCTTGATATTCTGGGTTGAGTTGATTTCCTGCTGTTCCAGAGATGACCTTCGATGGAACTGGAGTAGAGCCGTCGATGTGACCCTCGAGGCAATTGCCTTCTATAAGCGGAAGGACGATCGATTCCCAGACTAAGTAGTTTGTGCGATCCAGCTTGATCGCAGTAGTTTGACTGGAAGAACTAAACAGTGTGTATGAACGGCCATGGAGTGAGACGCCAGAGTTAACACCGGTGGTAGCACCGGAGTTAGGAGGAGAGGTGGGAATAGTTGCAGAAGCGCTAGACATAGCGGATGCTCTGATACCAAGATAGAAAACAGAAATTAGTATGAATAAGGCGCAGTGATAACGTCTGGCACTTTCCATTTATAACGAGAATAGCACAGCAATACACAATTGGAAGAATCTCATCTCGTTGGCAATCATAACGAACCATACGGATGATGACACATATACAAGGAATATACAATGAAATCTAACGAATACGTAAAAATACAATTGTGAATAATAATTCATATTCTAACGAGATAGAAGAGTCGGGTTTGACAAAACCGACCTATTGTCGTCGGCTGGGTTAAGATGACTTGACTGGAGGAAGGAGAAGAACCAAACTACGAGTCATTTGGTCCTTGGTATAAAGGACGCGTCATTTTAATCAAAACGGTGGCCCTCCCCTTTAAGTGAAACGGTTAAGAATTGGGCTTTCATTAAATTTGAATCATTTCATAATTGATTAGCATAATTTACAGAATGTCAAAAGCGGAATTCGAACCTATATCCCTTCAGACCCAAAGTCTTAATTGGGTACCTTAGACCACTCGGCCCATATATCATTGTAAGTTGTTGGTTTGATCTATTAGAGATGAAATCAGATAAAATTAATTCACATCATTGGTGTCTTGGAAAGTGGTTCAAAAGCTAAGCCTTGATTTAGTAGTTACTTAATTAGTCATCGTTGCAATAATACAGAGAGACTCCCACTAGATTTGCACTTACCTATCCAATTGATATGATGAAGAGAGATGGTTTCATATATTGGTAGAAATGCGATTATATCCTTAATTTTATAATTATGGATGATTTTGTGGCTATGATTTTATGCTTTTTAAATATTATGAATAGCAATTGTATGAATATTAAATATTTAAATTTTGAAATTAAGTATGGTGAACTTATTAGTCACCAAAGTGGTCAATTCTTTATGAATTATTTTAATTTTAAATATTACGGCAAGTTAAATATTTAAGTTTTGGAATTAAGTATGGTGGATTTGTTAGTCACCAGTGGCCAAATCTTTATGAAGTATTTTAATTCCAAATATTATGGTAATGTTTCAATTACCCATAACCTTGATGCTATGAAGTTATGTTTGTGTTGTGGGTGAATTGAAGTTTGTTATAGGGCGATTATGGATCAACCCAAAGGTTGGTTATTTGTATTTATAATAATCGAACATAAATGTTGGTATTGTCCATTTAAACATCTAAATATGATAAAGATTTATAGTTGGGGTATGCATCACTACCAAATTATGTGAAATCTTTATAGCATCATCATGGTTGAACGTTGTATATCATGCAAAATTGGATATTGAAAGAAATGATGAATGCAATGTTGATTACATTTGGTTTACCAAAGAATTTGTGGGGGGAGCCGTTTTAACGGCTTATTTTATAATTAATAGAGTGCCCCACAAAAAGATACAAAGCATAGCATATAAAATATGGAAAGGAAAGAAATCTTCTTTTAAATATTTGAAAGTGTGGGGGTACTTGGTTAAGGTCACGTTGACACTAAGACCTTGGTTTACTTGAAGCACACTCAGAATTTTGCTTTGCATTTCGAGAAGTACCTTGAAGTGCTAGAAGGGTATTGTGATGAAAATTGGATCACCAACTCTAACAACACAAGATCCACAAGTGGATATGTATTCACCATTGGTGGAGGTGTTGTGTCTTGGAAGTCATCCAAACATACTTGTATTACAAGATCAACTATGGAATCAAAATTAATTACTTTAAATAGAGTTGCTGAGGAAGCCGAGTTGCTTCATAACTTTATTAAGGACATTCCTAATTGGCCAAAGCAAATACCGGCAATATGTATACACTGTGATAGTCAAGCGGCTATTGGTAGGGTCAAGAATGTCATGCATAACGGTAATTCTAGATATATATGTCGTAGACATGAAACTATTAGACAATAACTCTTTAGTGGAATAATCTCAATTGACTATGTAAAGTCAAAGGAGAATATAACAGATCCATTATCCAAAGGGATTCCTAGAAAGTTGATTGAGAATTTGTTGAAAGGAATAGGTTTAAGGCCTATCAATTATTGATCATTGCGATAACTCTACCTAGATGAGTGGAGGTCCCACAAACTAGAGTCAAAGCGACAACTAAGTGATTATTGACTGTGAGCACTGTAAAGTTTTAAACTCATACTTATTCCTATGACAAGACAGTGCATATAAATGGTAAGCATTATTGCTTTTAATGGTTTCTTAATCTGATGTGTTCAGATAATGTATGTTGAGTTGCATCACAAGGAATCACCTATGTGAGTGTGAAGTGGGGGCCGCTTCTATGTGAATTTATAAAAATCGATTCTCTAAAACACTCGTATAACCAGGCAAGTATCTAGGGCCAAAATAAACACAACAATGAGGACCAACAATGCTGGAGGAACAATTGTGTGACTCCTATTGTCTTAGTGTACACTAAAGGTCGATGGTTCAAGACATCATGTCCACTGATTGACTGAATACACCCGATAGGTTTTTACTTGAGAAGGTTTAAAGGTGACCTCTATCTATCTCGAATCAGTTGCTTCTTGTAAAGGAATTGCACTTTGCATGCATGTTAATTTGGATTTGGTAATGATGAACTGAATTCATATCTATGTGGAAGATTATTGGATTTTGTGTTTAAATCCCAAGGATTATGAATAAGAAGTGGGTTGCCACCACCGGTTGCGTCGGTTCACCGGTACTGGTTTGCTATCGCTAGTTGCATTGGTTCACCGACGAGAGTCCATCTAATCGTTTCGTCGTCTATAAATAGATAGAAAATCCACTTGATTTTCTACTAGATTTTAAAAATACTTCACTCTGATACATATAGTATTCTGCATCCTGCCATAACTTCATATACTGTGCGATTTCTTTGGCGTTCGGTTGTGTTCTTGGGGGCTCCAAATGGATAGTGCCTCCTTTCTGTAAACATAATTCGTTCTATCATGAGAGACAATTGTTCAAGATCCTTCAACATCAATATAGAGGGAACAAATTGTCTTAAGGACACAACATCTGTTGGGCTCAGATTTCATTAATATTTCTGCATCTACTGTGAGTTTTATTGTGCATAATTGTTATATATTTATACATGGTCCTATCTTAATAACACAGATTCTAACTCGATCTTGTGAAAATTCCTAATTCTAAAGTATTTTCTACAATATAACGTAATGCAATCGTCATCCATATCACGTAGCTTCCAGGTTTTCCTTTTGATCCTCAGACTCTTTGTCGGAGATTTAGGCCCGTGAACCAGCATTGGGCCTGTATCATCCCAAGCTAAGAATAACAAAAGAAGAAAAGAAACGTTGACGAAGAAAAGTCAAGGTCATCCCGGGATATATGGTCACTCCAATTGTACAATATTAGAGCATTGACGAAAATATTTCCTTGACTTAGAAATCGTTTTCATGAACGAAAGCAATGCACCTAAGTAAAGAAGTGATTGATTCAAGCCAAACCAAACCAGAAGTTTAAGTGGAAATAAAAAGTGGTCATTTTTCATTAAGTTTGTCATATGGTCTTCAATTACTTCTCTAATTTTTAGTAAGACATTTTTTATTTAATTTGGCGAGATTATATAAAAAACTAAATAAATTACTTAATTATAATATATATGATATGATCTCTCTAAAATATTTATGAGTAACATTAGATTATAAAGCAATTTCTGAGTTAGGAAACTTAATTTGATGAAGAAAAATAATAAATATAAGACTTAAAATGGAAAAAATGTCTTAAATTTAAGATAAAAATATAATTTTAAACTAGGTGCTGTATTTAGGACCGAAGTATCTTTTTTCTATGAAAACAAAATTTCTTACAAAATGGCCTCAAGGGTGAGAAATTTGATAAGGACCAATTCTTAAAGGTAATTGCATATTCTATTTCTAATATATGTAATCGAGTTTTAAGTGATATTTACAAAACTGCGTTGATTTTTCTTGAAGCTGGATTGCACATTTGTCATAAAACTTCAAAGCTTTGATCATTCCTCTAAAATATCTCATCCTTTTGTTCCTCATCCACAATTTTCTCAAGTAGGGTCATCCAGTGCGTGATAGCAACTCCTAATAAGTCGTTTTGCGGGACGAAAGCAACTCAATAAAGTGACAGAGGCCTAAATAAATTTAATTTGTGGACCCTACTCTTAAAACAAACCAAACTAGACGGAGTACGGGGTAGTGATTTCCCCTCCTTATGGTTGCCATTTGATTGAATTTAATGCAATATATGATGTTCATACATTGACCAAGTCAATGTTTTACCTCTACATACTAAATGCTTTCCAGTTGCTACCCCAATGAGCTTCCTTTATGTTCAGATATTAGTTTGAAAAAAAAAAAAAAAAAAATCAGCTCAAGAAACGTTATGATTGTTGTACCATTGTACATCTTAAAGTAAGAAAATATATATTAAAGGGTTAAGGTCTTGATTTACCAACGAACTATTACCCGAAGAGTGTTTGACACAAAAAATAATTGAAAGGATTAAATTGGTCAACGAACTATTAAAAAGTGAAAAAAAAAAAACCAAAGAACTATTAAAAAGGGAAAAAAATAATACCAAAGAACTATTAAAAAAAACAACTATCACTATTACGTTAAAATATGAGCGCGAAGCGTAGGACGGTGGCGGAAACGCTTAAACGGAGAAAAAAGAGCGGTTAAAAAACGCTTCTTTGGATAAAGCAAACACTAACGAGAGATGAGACCCATGCGACGAGGCGTTGTGGCGCGCGATCGGTGCTGTGGGCATCGGAGACGCAACTGCGGGGTCGTCGCGTACGACGGTCGAAAATGGATTTGGATGAGTTCAAGAGGGTGAGTAAAACACCTAACAACAATGGAAACTTTGGAGACGCGACGTTGCGTACACCGTGACAATCAATGGAAGACGGAGGCACCAAGACAAATGACGGGGTAATAGTTCGTTGGCGAATCTGCCCAAAAAATTGTGTTTTTTTCACTTTTTAATAGTTCGTTAATTAATTTGGTCCCTTCATTGTTTTTTTTGTGTCGACGCCTCCTCGGGTAATAGTTCGTTAACAATCTGTACCTTAACCCTATATTAAAATATATCAAAAATGTTAAAAATTATTAAATAATTGGAATATAAAGATTTAGATTCTATTTTTTTTTACTGTAACTTCAAATATTTCTTCTTTGAATATCTTAGAACCAGTTTAAATTTAAATAATTTTCAAAGAAATATCTTTGATACTCCCTCCGGTCTTTTTTCTAAAAGTCTGAAATTTCAATTTCTTGATCATTTTTATAAGATCCTATTTGGGGTTCTCTGAGAATTTAATGTGATTTACCATTTTTCCCTTAATTAATTTTATTCTTTCCTCATCTTTTTTTCATATTACATTCTCATTCATACTCTCTCATTAATTACTACTCTATTTACACACACGCAGATATCACTTTTAACCACACATAACACACACACACACACACATAGATATGACTTTTAACCACACATATATATCACTTTTAACTATTTTTAAATGTTAAACCCCAAGCTCTTACATAATGGCTTTTTTGACCAATTTACCCCTTATTAAATAACTATTTACCAAAATGCCCCTGTCTAGAAACTATTCACCCATATGCCCATGTTTAGTCGACTACACCCCTCATGTAGTCGACTAAAACGCGGGGCATTCTTTTTTTTAATATCCCCGTGATTTAGTCGACTAACATCGTGACAGAGGGGTTTTTTAAAAACCCCAATCACGGCATAATGAAACCCTAATCGACTAAGCACCCCTTTTCCCTTCCAATACTCTCTCTTTTCTAGGTTTTAGTGCGGCCCATCAAGGTTTAATACCATCCCACCTTGTTGAAGGTATAATTTTTGTGTAATCTTTGTAGTTTCAATTTGTTAAGCTTTTGTTTTTGTTTGTAACCTGAAACCCTTCCTTTGGCAGCTCTCAAATTCTGGTGTGAAGGATGAGTTCAAGTCCAAACACGCATATTACTGTAATCTACCATAGTGGGAAGCATTTTGTAGGTCCCGATGGTGTTCAATTTGAAGGAAAAACGAAAATGATGAAAATCAAACAGGGCACTATGTACAACGAGCTCAAAGAAAGAATTTATCAAAAATTAGGGCTACATGGAAGCCAATGCATTCATCGGTTAATTGCCAAAGTAGAGACTATAGTGGGTAAGGATAGTGTATACTACATTATTAACGATGTATGTGATGATGAAGACGAAGAGTGTGTCATAGATGCATTTGCTAATCAGAAATCACAAAATTTTATTGAGATATATGTTGAGCTTGAATCTGGTGAGTCATCATCTGTACCCATGCATACAAGATCTCCATAGTATCTTGGTCAAGAAGAAAGACCTGTCGGTTTATCTGCACCTTCACAAGTCTTAAGCCAGATAACATTGACGGATGATGAAGAAGACGAGAATATGCACAACGATGAGGAGAGCGAATCTGAGAGGTTTGTTCCACTAGGTGACACCTTAGATATTGATGTGAAGGGTGATTTTGATGCTCGCACGAACCCAGCAAACCCGAGGACCGCAACAATGCCTCTGCTTCAAGTTGACCCAATTAGCAGTGGTAAGTTAGTAAACTTGTATATGTATTTGTGATTTTTATTTTGTGGTTCTGAAAAAAAAAAGTTTTGACAGATGTAGGGCCTGAGACTGAGCCATTTTGGAACGAAAGCCCGCACTATTCCTTCATTAATTGGGCGCACTGTAATGATGACATGGAGATGTTGTATAGTGATGATGACGGGCAAGGTGGTTGGCATTTGATTAGGTGATCCATTATATCTGTATCAGCAGTTTCTTTCTAAGTCTGAAATGCAACATGCCGTGAAATTATATTGCATGAAGTCTCATCGTACAGCCAAAGTTGAAAAAAACGATGAGCATAGGTTTGTGATGAGGTGTCGAAACCATGCTGATGGGTTGTCCTTGGTATATGAGGGCAATTCTCCCCAAGAATGGAAATAGTTGGGTGGTGCGTAAGTGGGGTAAAGATCACACCTGCCTGAACCAGAGTCTCGCCCGGGATCATAGACAACTAGATTACGATGTTATATGTGCATCCATTATCAGCTTCCAAACCCACAGGTTGCCTCCTGGTTTGATCGGCTTCCAAAGGAGAAATGGTGCAGGTCCTATGATGAAGACGGACGGAGGTTTGGTCACATGACCACTAACCTAGCCGAGTATGTCAACAAGGTCCTCGGGCGTGCCGTAATCTGCCGATAATGGCATTGGTGAAGATGATTTGTAGTAGACTTATCAAATATTTCGTCACGAGGCGTGTTGAGATTAACAAACATGTGGCTGCAAGTAGGATAGTCTCCAAAAAGGTTGAAGAAGCGATACACAAAATGGATACAAACCCACAGTCACTTACCCATAGGTTGCCTCCTGGTTTGATCGGCTTCCAAAGGAGAAATGGTGCAGGTCCTATGATGAAGACGGACGGAGGTTTGGTCACATGACCACTAACCTAGCTGAGTGTGTCAACAAGGTCTTCAGGGGTGCCCGTAATCTGCCGATAACGGCATTGGTGAAGATGACTTGTAGTAGACTTGTCGAATATTTTGTCACGAGGCGTGTTGAGATTAACAAACATGTGGCTGCAGGTAGGATAGTCTCAAAAAGGTTGAAGAAGCGATACACAAAATGGATCAGTTGACAGTCACGTACCGCGTGCGACTCTATGACAGAGATTTACAGTTATTTGAGGTTGAGGACGCATACAACCAATCTACACATGACACTGGTGACATAATGAGGGTTGACTTGATCAATCACAAATGTCAATGTGAGAGGTTCACAGCAAGAAGGTATCCCTACAACCACGTATTAGCAGTATGCAAGATGGAAAATTTGAACCATTATGATTATGTTGACCTGGTATTCACTATGCCATACATTAGTCAGGTATATGCTGCAAACTGGTATCCTATAGGCAATGAATTGTTGATTCAACAAGGAGATGACCCAACTGTTATCCCGAACGCAACTTTGTCACGCACACAGGGAAGACCAAAGTCTACAAGGATACAAAATGAGATGGATTGGGTGGAGTCTCAACCCTCGGGCAGTCAGCAAAGATGTAGGAGTTGTAACCAAGTTGGTCATAATATGCGTACATGTCCAACGAGGATTAGACAAGCTTGAATTCTATGTAACGTGTTTTGTATTAAGTTTATGATGATTTGTTTTGGTAATGGCTTCAAACTTTGAACTTTGTTTCGTTGTAACATTAGCGGTTCAATCCTATGCAAGACCATTAATTGATGCTCAAAATACCTTCCCCAAGTCACATTGATATGTAAAAGGGATATACAAATGGTTTTGTGCATGCTGGAAATCGAATTGGACAGGTGAGGGGTGCCTCTGGAATGGTTCGCTCGTTGCTTAATCCGCCTCCCACGCTCATTGCCGGTGTTAGAAGGAGCTTGTCTACGACGCATGATGACAACAATAACCTACAAAGGGACATTATAAACCATCAACAAGCAAGAAACATTCATCATTTTCACTTTCCCATATACATTCATCATTTTCACAAACAAACACAATCAACATAAACAACAAACATTCAAGGAGATGAGTTATTCGAAAAACTTAACATCTAAGCAACGTAAACAAACATTAATCAGTATAAACAACAAACATTCATCATTTTAACAAAAAAACACAATCAACAACAACAAAAATTGATGAAAATCGAAGTGAAATTCGTCGAAAATTTTAAAAATTCTCAACCGATGTAAATCTTTTCACTTTCACATGTACATTCATCATTGTCATCCATAACTACAAATGAAATACTCAAATCAATCAAATATACACAAAATACAATCAACAACAATTTTTTTTTGATGAAAACCGAAGTGAAATTCGTCAAAAAAAAAAAAAAAAAAAAATCTCAACCGATGTAAATCTTTCCACTTTCACATGTACATTTTTTATTTTCATCCATAAATATAAATGAAATACCCAAATCAATCAAAGATACACAACAAAATCACCGAATGAAAGCACAAAACGCAAAAACACAAATGGGGGTTCGCGTAAAAAAAAACAACAATAAGAAATTCGAAATAGAGATGAGAACATATCGAAATCGACGAAATGACACTAGAATGAAGTTTCCTTCGCTTACCCACACCAATGGATTCAAAGGATTTGGTGAAAAAAAAACAAAGGGGAGAGGTTTGGGGAGGTTTAGTAGTCGATTAGGGTTCCATTATCGCGATTGGGGGTTTTTAAAAAACCTCTCTGTCGACTAAATCACGGGGATATTTTTTTTTTTTAAAAAAAAAAAAAAGAATGCCGCATTTTAATCATTACACGTAAAAGTGTAGTCATTAAACAACGTATGGGTGAATAGTTTCCAGACATGGATATTTTGGTAAATAGTTATTTAATAAGGGGCAAATTGGTCAAAAAAAACCCTTACATAATGGACAAGACGGAGTATTCATAAGCTTATGTACAGTTTCTCTTTAGTCATTTTCTTTCATGAAACAAAGTCATGATAATAGAGAATTACCAAGGTGAGGTGACTAGTGCACCTTCGCTGCGCCTTCCCAGGAAGACTTGTAATTTAACTTTCACTGGTGAGACTTTTCAAACCAGTGATAACAGTAGATAATTAAGGCTATTATAGCAGCAAAAATTATTTTGCTTAAGAAGCAATTCTTCCACTCTCTTATCATATTGTAGCTATGGCTACCATTGCTTCAAACATGTACTTTCTTCTATTACTATCTTTTCTATGTGGAAGATTTGAAATAGTTTCTGCAAAAGTAATACCACCCGGTGCTTCTCTTTCTCCCACTATTCAACCCACTTCATGGCCTTCACCTTCTGGTCGATTTGCATTTGGCTTTTATAAGCAAGGCAATGGCTTCAAACTTGGAACTTGGTTGTTCGGTGATGATTCTACTAACACAATCGTATGGACAGCAAATCGTGATGACCCTCCCGTCTCCTCAAGTTCAAGGTTATTTCTGACCATGAACGGTGAGCTTCTTCTTCACATAGATCCAAGGCAAAAGAAGCGTGTTGCTCATAGTGATAATGGAACTGTTTATTCTGCCTCTTTGCTTGATTCTGGAAACTTGGTATTACAAGACAAAAGCTCCAACATCCTTTGGCAGAGTTTTGATTATCCCACTGATACAATTTTAGGAGGTCAAATTCTAAGAACTAAGGGTATATTGGTTTCTAGCTCATCAAACACCAACCAATCTTCAGGAAAGTTTCAGCTCAAAATGCAAGATGATGGAAACCTTGTTATGTATCCAGCTTACCCATTTGTGACACCCTCAGATGCCTATTGGGCCACCAAGACTGTTAATGGAGAAGGTTCCAAATTTTATCTTTCACTTGAAAACACATCTCCTTTTCTACGTATCCTAGATGCTAATCGTTCCAACATGCTCATAAAGAAACTAGATGATGGTGATTCCTCAACTTCAAAAAGCAACGGAAACAACATCATTTATCGTGCAACCATTGATTCTAATGGAGTTTTTCAACTCTTTGCTCATTTTGATGATAAGATTGGAAAACGCCAAGTTAGAAGTGTGTGGTCAGCTTTGGATGTATGTGATGTGAAGGATTTTTGTGGGTTCAATAGTTATTGCACATACATAGATGATAGACCCTTCTGTGATTGTCTTCCTGGAACTGATTATATAGATCAGAGTCAAAATAATCTTGGATGCATAAGGAACTTCTCAGATGTTGGGTGTAGAGATGGAGGAGATAATACGGCTTTGTATTCCATGTATGGTATGAATAGCATGTCTTGGAGTGATGCTCCTTACTTTGAAGAACCAATTCCTGAGGAGGATTGTGTGGATTCTTGCTTGAAAGATTGTTATTGTGGGGCTGCAATGTATGAAGATGAGCGATGCAAGAAACAAAAGCTTCCATTAAGATATGTTAGAAGGAAAACACAAGGGTCTTCCAAGACAATATACTTCAAGGTGGGGAAAGTGAGCCTCAAAAGCAACAGTAATTCTTCCATATCTGAACCTCCCATCAAGAAAACAAGTGAGAAAGCTATTCTTCTGATCATTCTTGTCATCTTGGGTTTCGCTATTCTTTTGTGTTCTGGTGTTGCAATCTCTGGCCATTTTATTTACAAAATTGGGATTTTGAGTTACAAGAGGTTGCTGGAGGTTGGAGATCTGGGCTTGAATGAAGGGATTACTCTGAGGGTATTTTCGTACAATGAGTTGAAAAAAGCAACGAATGGTTTTAAACAAGAGTTGGGTAAGGGTTCATTTGGATCAGTTTATAAAGGAAGTTTACACAAAGGGAGAAGACTTATTGCAGTAAAAAGACTAGAGAAGTTAGTTGAAGACGGAGAGAGAGAATTTCAAGCTGAAATGCAAGCCATTGGAAAAACCCACCACAAAAACTTAGTTCGCTTGCTGGGATATTGTGCTGAGGGATCTAAAAGGCTTCTGGTTTATGAGTTCATGAGCAATCGTTCCCTTGATAAGCTTATCTTTGGTGATGGTACCGTACGTCCAGATTGGGATCAGAGAAGAAGAATAGCACTAGACATTGCAAAAGGGTTACTGTATCTGCATGAAGAATGTGGAGCTCCCATTATTCACTGCGACATAAAGCCTCAAAACATATTGATGGACGAGTTTTGGACAGCTAAAATATCAGACTTTGGGTTAGCAAAACTTCTAATGCCAGAACAAACAAGGACCTTCACTGGGGTTAGAGGGACAAGAGGATACTTAGCTCCAGAATGGCAGAAAAACAATCCAATAACAGTGAAAACAGACGTTTATAGCTATGGAATAATGCTTTTGGAGATTCTATTTTGTAGAAGAAATATGGTGATTACTGTGTCACATCCAGAGCAAGTTGTTCTATCCACTTGGGCCTACAGTTGCTTTGTTAAGAGAGAGTTAAAGAAGCTTGTTCCTGGGGAACAAGTGGATAACACATTGCTGGAGAATATGGTGAAAGTGGGACTTTGGTGTATTCAAGATGAATCTTTTCTTCGGCCATCAATGAAGAGTGTTGTGTTGATGCTTCAAGGAGTTACTGATGTAGCTATTCCTCCATGTCCATCTGCTGGTTTTATGTGACATTTCTCTGCCGGAAAAAAGAGTGAATTTCGTGTTGTTTTGTTTTGTTTTATTAAGGTGTGTGTGTAATATGATTTTCTAAGCTTTGCTCTGCTTGTAGATGAAAATAAAAGAAGGAAAAACTTGAGATCAGATGCATTTTGATTTCCTTCATCCAAAATTATCTGTGCTGTTCCTTAGCACATAAAAATACACGCTTGTTACTACATCGGGTCATTAGTAAAAGAGTTAGTTGAGAGTTTTGGATTTTGTTATAAAAATAAGATATTAATCCATTTTGTGCCCCTATATTATACAATGAGAGGGAAAGGACTTTGAATCAAGAAGCTATTTTGATATTTAATATTTTAATTTTAATTTAAAATAACACGCTTGTTACTACATCGGGTCACTAGTAAAAGAGTTAGTTGGGAGTTTTGGATTTTGTTATAAAAATAAGATATCAATCCATTTTGTGCCCCTAAATTATACAATGAGAGGGAAAGGACTTTCAATCAAGAAGCTATTTTGATATTAAATATTTTAATTTTAATTTTAAAAAGACATGCTTGTTACTAGATCGGGTCACTAGTAAAAGAGTTAGTTGGTAGTTTTGGATTTTGGTATAAAAATAAGATATCAATCCATTTTGTGCCCCTAAATTATACAATGAGAAGGAAAGGACTTTCAATCAAGAAGCTATTTTGATAGTTAATATTTTTATTTTTATTTGGTGTGGATTCATTTCTTTTTTGTTGCTAGGCACATTATCTTCCTACTTTCCTAATTAGAGGTAATAATGTTCGAGAACTTATCGGGCACTAAATGTGGACCTCTCTCGCAAGTAGAATTGAAACTTTGATTTGTCACGTTGTGAGGGATACTGACCCCTTCTACTAAATCCAACTCATGTTAGTCCATTTTCTTCTCATATTTTTTTTTATATAAAAATTTTAGGAAAAGGGTTGGGCCACCTTCGCCTGATCCCAGGACATGGCACTTGAGGCCATCACGTGCATCTTGTGAAAGTACACGCTGCCTCCACCTTTACCAGGCGTTTCCACCGCTTCCTGCACCTCGAATGCGCCGAAATGCGCTTCGACTAACGCAGGATCGAACTCCTCCCTTTAGGTGAGGAAGTCGAAGCCGCCCTTCGCCAAGTTGAGCCGGGACGGGGGTTTCTTCTCACATATTGATAATAGATTTTGAAGTATTTTCAGCGCCCAGGTAGTCTCACAGATTTTGAGCACTATGGATTGAAAGTAACAAATGTAAATAAAAAATTTAAAAGTCCAGCCCATAATCTTGAATTTACTAAATGGGTCACACACTTTTTGACCATATTTGGATTGGACCTATCTATAGCTTCTTGGGATGCAAGCTTTTCTTTCAAGAAACACTACTACAAAATATGGTTTTTAGACCGGTTTTCTAAACAACCGGTTTATTTACTAGACTATTAGATCCAAGCAACCTCTCATCGGAACATGTTGAAGACTACACTATTATATATATGTTGTCAATTTTAGTATGATTCATGCTTATTATTACTAGTTAATACTCCTTTCGGTCCTAAATATAAGACAGTTAACTTTTTTTTGTAAATATTAAGGAAGCTAAATAAGTTACTTAATCATAATATATATTGTGAATCTTTAGATTATATATAAGTTTATCAGTCAAACTAATTAGGGTTGAGAAAAAATAAAAATAAAAATACTCTAAAATAATTTAATTAGCTTCCTTAATCTCTTTAAAATAGTCAATTTTCTCTTATATTTAGGATTAGAGGGAGTAGTTAATATGGTCTGGTTGGTTAATGGCCCAAAAATAAAAATAAAAATGTTTCACTTAATTTATTTCTCATGACTCTAATTCATTTAATGTTGACAACATTTATTTGATAAATTATAGCTTTAATTGTTGTAATTTACTAATTATATTTCCTTGAAAAAATGCAGAAAAAATAGTTAAAAATTGAAAAAATAACTTTCGACCCTATAAGGCCGGCCCTAGTCTGTATGCTCTTGGGCAGGGCTTTGAAAAATATATATTTTCTTACCCCAAACTTAAAAGAGTCGGTCTTGATTCCCATCTCTACTTGTGCCTCTGCCAACTCTTTGACAAAGGTACTTTTTTAAACTACTTGATTTATTATATTATGTAAATCTTGAATTTTGAGACATAAATGAGGCATTCAACGATGAGGACGTGGGAGATGCATCGAGTTATTTTTTTGTTTAATCTTTTTCATGAACATTTGCATTATTTTCCTTCAATTGGTAAAATACTGGAAAAATATTTTTTGTAATTACATTGGATTTAGTAACTTTATATATCAAGTGAATAGAAATTTTTATGTTGATTATGAAAAAAAATATGAATGTGAATAAATTTAATTTCAATATCTTGGATTTTAAATATTTTTAAATCAAAATATTATCTTTTTATAGTTTAATAATTTAATTATATACTTTTAATAGTTATTTATTAATAGAGATAAACTTTTGCGAGTTCTTGGTAAAAAAAACTCTCATGAGTTTACGATAAGAGCTTACAATACGAGTTTACCTTCCTCTCATAAGTTTACTTAAACTTGCAATTTTGACAACCTTAGTTTAACTTACTATTTTCAACTAAGTTTTTAATCATTTTGTATCCATGTGATGAAGTTTTAATTTTTTTTTTAATTTCACTAGTATAGTTATCCTCATATAAATAATTTAATTTTGGTCCTTAATTGTGATAAAAATGTAATTATTTTTATTTTATCTCTAATATTATATCTATTCCATTCTAGTCGAAATATTTCCTTGCTCATCAAACTTGGTATGAAAATAATCACTACTAAATATTCACGTATATATAACACTTAATAAATAACAGTTAAATCAAATAAACGTCATGTATGTTGAGGCAGAGGTCATGCAATAATATATAACAATTAAAAGTAACATTTAATTATGCACATCATCATGTACTGAGAGGTGGAATTTGCAAAAACACAAAAATAACGGTTTTAGTTAATAAGTATAATTTATTTAGTTGCAAAAATGATGGTTTTTAAAAAACAACCGTGAGTTAACACTTACAAACAATTCATCTTCTAACCTTATATCAGCAAAAATAAAAACATAACAGCTATATCAATTGACAGTAAAGTATGAATGACTAAATTGACCTTTCATAATAAACAACAATCATGTAAAGAAGAAATCTAAAAAGCACCTTTTCATAATATTGTTTGCTCCGACACCAAGTATTAGCTCTCTTAAGTTAAACACTTTACAGTGGAGTATTTAACTCTATTTATACTGATATATTCCTTTTGTTCTTAGTACATTTCTTAAAAGCACATTTTCATAACCTCGTCATTCATTCTTTAATTTCATCATGGTTAGACTCTAGAGAGCACTTTCTATTCCTCTCTCATCCTACTCCACCACAAACACCTCCTACTCCTCATATTTAATGATACTAATTTAATCAACGTTAATTAAAGCTTTTGAAACCATTCCTCTTCTCCACGCTGACTCTGGGTGCTTCCTTGTTATTCGATGATTATTAGGAGAACCATGTACTCTTTCATTACATCCTACTCAACTTCCAACGCTAGTTTCTTTTATTTTTTTTGTCCCTTCCATATGACTATTTAAACTGCCTATTTTTGTTTGTTTATCCTACATTTTATCCATCGTCCTCTTCTTTGTTCTCTCAATTGTCAAGATGAAACGTCGTGCAAAAGAATTGTCAGAAAGCTCTCGGCATCATCCTCCTACTCCCCAAAATCTACCTTCGCCACCGCCACCTCTGCCTCCTCCTCATCCCCTCCACATCCTATGCTTCCACAATTGGAGGCAATGTTGTGGCATGCAGAGCACACTGATCGACCATGTCGTTAGGAGGCTTTCTTTATACCTCTTGTGTATGAACAGGAAGGTCAACCTCATACTTGATGAGTATGGGATTGGCCATGATCCTGGCAATGATTATGACCACTCCTCTAGTGATGAGTAGCCTAATGATCTCATCAGTTTATCAGGCTACTCGTCACTATTCTATTTTTTTCGTTTTATCATTTTAAATATATTGTTTAAAAATAGAAAACATATCCCATAATTCTTAGAAAACAACCATCATGAAATAAAATAAATAACGGTTCTTTAATCGTTATTTCGAAAGAACCAATAGCCTAATGATCTCATCGGTTTAGCGGGCTACTCGTTACTATTCTATTTTTTTCGTTTTATCATTTTAAATATATTGTTTAAAAATAGAAAAACATATCCCATAATTCTTAGAAAACAACCATCATGAAATACAATAAATAACGGTTCTTTAACTGTTCTTTCGAAAGAACCGTCGTGACAAAAAAGATAAATAACGGCTTTTTTAAAACAACCGTCATGTAACTCATGGAGCGGGAAAAAGAACATAATTGCACACGGACTGATCCTCTTCAATTTCTAATGTACGCTTCACTTCCAATCTATTTAAACTCCTTATTTCCATACATTTTCTTCATCATCTTCCTCTGGCTCATCATCATCATGGTGAAGCGAAGAGCTGAAGAAATGCTGGAGAATCGTCCTCCCAAACCTCCACCTTCTTCTCCTCCTCGTGATCCTCCTTCCCAACACACACCTCTGCTTGCTTCTCTTCATTCTCCACCCTAACCTCTACCCCCTCCTCCTACTCGTACTCCCCAACTTGCATCCCCGCATGCTTCTCTTCTTCCTCCTCCTCAACCTCTAGCCCTGCATGCTTCTCTTCCTCCTTATCTGCAACCTCCACCTTCTTCTCATCCCCATCCTCCACCTCCACCTCCGACCCGCGGCTGCCGCCACTACTACGTCCACTATGGACTCGTCCTTATCTTCTCAAATGATTCATATCACTTCTTTGAAGATTATAGGTAGGTTTTATTTATTTTCATTTTTTAGTTTTATTTATAAAAATATATTAATGTAATTATGGCTCCAATATATATGTGTGTCGTGTGTGCACACTTTCGTTGTGTATGCATGCAGGGAATAACAAAAGGAGAATCTCCATTTTTTAAAACAAAATTGCCTAAAACATTAACAGTTTTTTGAATAAAAATCCGTGTGTGTGTGTGTGAAGATTGTTTCATTAAATTCATTAGTATTTATAGCAAATAAATAGTGGTTGCAATATAATGACCATTATGTATGTTATACTTAGTATAATGGTTATTGTGAAAGAAACGTTATATATGCTACAAAGTTTATAATGGTTGTTTACTTGAAACCATTATTTATTATGCCAACATTATGGTATATATAACGGTTGTTTACATGTGCTTATTAATTAGTCTCACATATAACATCAATGCGTATATCATAGTATCACCAAGCCTCAATACATAATGTGTGTTATATTAGAATCATTATAATAGGTCTGGAATAAATAACGATTCAGAACTGTAATTTATCTATATGTGGAACAAATATGGCGTTTGCATATATAATAGTTTGGAAACCATAATGACTAATAGATAATAACCATCATAAATGACATTTTCTGTAATAGTGAGATAAAGATATTTAAATTAACTTCTCACAAAAAAATATTTATTTATATATTATGGGAGATTATTTAAACACTTCCTAGACCAATATATAAATTTATGATCAAGTGATAATTTAATAAAATAATTTTTTAAAAAAAACAAGAGAGGAAATAAGCTATTAAAAAAATTAAATTAACATTTATAAAATAAAAAGGGGGCAGCGATGGAAGAAATGTAGAAAAACCACATCAATCAAATACCCCATTAAAACCCACACCCAAACTCCTCTCAACCTTTGTTTTAATTCTTCTAAGTCGTTCCTCCGGTGTGATGCAGAGAGAGGGGTAGATTGTGAGAGATTGTGAGACTTGGATTTCTCTATTTTTTTAATCTTTAATTTATTTATTTTTAGACCAGTTGTCTACCGGTCTAGAAAGTGACTGACTTTCTAAACCTATCGTTTCTAGACAGGTACCAGGTGCGGTCTAAAATGTTCTTTTAACCAATCTAAAAACCATTTTTATACTAGTGGACATTAAAAAACATTGCGTGCATCTCGTTACGGTGCTGTCTCAATCACTTTAAGTTTTTTTTTTTTTTGGTCAAACTCAATCACTTTAAGTTAGTAACATTAATTTCCACTCTTTTGGCCAAAAAGATTCCACACTGATATCTGCATGTAATTCGAAATTTGAGAATAGGAGAGGATGCCATTAATTTCCAATGATATTAAGTTGTTAACACACCACCTTTGTTTTTGCCAACAAAAATCTTTCATATGTTAGAATGAAAACAAGTCCGAATAACGCAAAAATACCAAGAGGTCTGAAAAACATAAGAACAAAGTAAAATGAAAAAATGGTAACACATCATCCAGGATCAACAACTTTACTTTGTCTATCTCTCTCCAAAATTTGTCACAGTTGCGAGGGTACTCTCCACACCCAGTCGGTACGACCCCTTCAAAGAAGCTTTAGGCTTTCTTTGGGAGTTTGGAAGGAAAATGAAGGAAAGGGATGCAAGGAGAATGGAGGGGAGGGGATGGAAATGGAGGATATTTCCTCCCCTTGTTTTGGAAGTTAAAAAATAGTAAGGGAAGAAGATGGAGGATTAATGAGTTATTTTTACCATTTTGTTATTTTCTTTAATAATTAATATAATTATTATACTTTACAAATAAATTTAAATTTTCTAAGAAAATTATTTATGTAATTTTTATATTCAAAAAATTATTTATGCGGTGGCGGTGGTTGCGGCGGTGCCGGCGGCGGTGGTGGGGTGGTGGTGAACAAGGGTAAAAAAGTAATTAATCTATTTTTCTTCTTAAAACCCCCCATATTGAGGGAACTTTATTTTTTTAAGAAGAAAGAAGGTTTTAGGGGATTTGTAAAAATCTCTGATTTCCTCCCCTCTTATTTTTAAAACTTGCAAACAAGAAAAGGAACTACCAAAACCTTTTTTTCCATTTTCTTTCCCTCCAAAATGAAACTCCCAAATGCGCCTTAGGATATAATATGCTATCAAATTTGCTTCCCTAGGAATCCAAACAAAAGAATGGTTCCTTATGAAATCCCTTTTGAGAGAGAAATATCCTCAGAGAGCCTCACATCTCCAATAAGGTGATGTCCCATTTTTGTTAACACAATTCAAAAATAACATCATTTTATTGGTTATCCAAGGCAAATAAAATTGTATCAAGAAGAGCAACTCTTTCTGCATATAAAACAGATTCAGCCTGGATAATTCTAGAACCACCATCAATAATCCCTCCATTATATTGGAAGCTCGAACAATGAATGATACGACAGCTTTACCACTATTTAAATCGCAGGCACAATCTGAATTAATTTTAAGAGAGTTGCCTACGGGGATTTGCCAATGCTGATTTCTGACGTTTCTTATAATGTCACCATTATTTGATACCCAGCCATTGGCATCCTATAACACATGCCAGTAATTTTCCTGCTTGAGAAATTGCAAAAGCTGCTTCATAAGCAAAGGAATTTATTACTTTCCAAATATACCATAGAAAAATTGAGATCAAAGCTTTATGGCACTGAGACAGACTAATATAACATAAGAATTCAGCAAGCCAATGAATAAAGGAACCGCTAAACAATGGCGAAAACAACGCACATCAAAGAGCAAGCGAAGCCACTTAGATGAGGCAGCAAAAAACAAAGAGAAGAGGAAAGCTATAACCATCATCAGAGAAATTAAACCAAGTACTTCTTTAATAGTGGCTCCTGGATCTAACAAATCTGGTACTTCCTTTCTTTCTCCAGCTAGCAATCCAACCAGAATTTCACTTTGGCACCATTCTTCACAACCCTGCAACATGCTTCCAGAGAGTTGAATCTGCAGACAATTCTTCACCGTACATTCAACATTTAACATCACTCCCTTTCCATACTTTTCCCTCAACACTTTAGAGCAAAAGATTCTAGGATTTGCTTTTCAATTCCAACCGATCTTTCCCAGCAAAGCCTCATTCTTAACTTTCAGACTTCTAATTCCAACACCAGCCTCTTCCTTAGGTTTACAAATGACTTCTTTCTCTCCTCATGCGAACCCCATACAAAACGTTTCTGTAAGTTCTCTATCTCATTACAAACCCTAACCAAAACATGCTCATGTTGCAATTGGAAATTGACCATTTGTGACGTAACATATTCCCAACTAAAGACTACGACCTTGCCTTCCATCCACTAAGCTTACTTTGTACCTTATTAATCAAGTTCTGAAACTTTGATCTTGAGTTTGTACCATGAGTGATTTGAGCTCCCAAATACCTTCCCAATTCCTCTCTCCTTTGAAAATCACACTGGCTGCACAGTATATTACATTTTTTAGAGAAAAATATTGTAGTTTTCTTAGAATTAATCTTCCGACCTGAAACTAGCCCAATCAGATCCATACAGTCAAGGACATTACTCATTTGCTCCTCATCGATATGTTTCACAAAATGGCAGCAAGTAATCAGCAAACAAGTGAAAATACACATCCCCTTCCAACCCATCTTCACTGGTCTCCACCTCTTACTACTAAGCGAGTAAGCTATAATATGTGAGAGCTTCTCCATTAGATGAACAAATAGGTATAGGGATAAGGGGTCCCCTTGGAACAAAGAGGCTGAAGCTGAGCGCTATAAGGCACAAACTAAACGCGACCAACATCTAGATGCAATAATAACTGGTCTCCGGTGGACGCTAGAGGGGTTGGAGGAGCTGAACAAGCAAAGGGAAGAAGAAAGAAAGTTGATGGAAATAAAATATGCTCCTTCAGAGGCTGGAGATGAGGTTGTAAATCCAAGTGAAGTGCTTCCCCAGCTCAGGTAGAACCTGGTCACGGCAATGAAGTTGTACCACTAGCACCTGTCCTACTACAGGCTCCAACGGAAACTCCTGTAATTGATAACGTTAATTTTATTGGCCTCAACAGTGAAGAGTTTATGCTTCGTGATCATATCAACAACTCTAAACCAGTGAAAGTAGTGTCTTCTGTAATTGAGATTCGTAAGGTTCCAAGTGTAGTGAACTACAACCCTATCTCGCTAATACTGAACAGATCACCAATATCTTGTCTGTTGGAGAGGTTTTCTAGACGCTCTCCAAGATACAGTTCTTCATTCCTACCAAGGAATCCTTTTCTGGTGCCTCGCCTATTGAAAAGGATTTCCATATCGAAGTCTTATTCTGCCCTTCCCTTTTACATCACTTTTAATTCGTTAAGAGACTATTTCTTCAAGCGTGGGAAAATGGTAGAATATCATATAAGAAATAATTATGGTTTACTTATATGTCTAGTATATTTGGATTTATTTAGATTTGTTATGATTTTTATTATTTTAATTCTTTAATTAGGTAGTTATTATATTATTATTACAATAAGTTGTTTAAGGGTTCTAATTTTGATGGTAGACTTGATTATTGAAATTTAAATTACAGTTTTCTTCTCCGGGCTTCCTCTTCTCTGCTCCTTCTCCTCTCCCATCTTACCTCTCTTCTCTTCCCCTCCCTCCCTCCTTCTTGTTTTTACATCAAGATTGCAGAGCATTTTATGTAATTAACACTAAATCTTTTTAAATCGGTGTAATGTTGCTTTTTCAACAATCAACAGTTAAGAAGCATCGTAGTAGAGAAGCGTAATTTTTCGTTATCTATGGCCTACTCGTGTACTTTTTAGTCAATGTATTTGAACCTGCTATCGTAAAAAAAACAAAAACAAAAAAAAACAAATCAGAGAGAGAGAGTAAACTGCTAGCGTGCTTGTTGCTTCTCTGGAGACTCTGGAGCAAAAATATGCACTTTAAATCCAATTAAAAAAAAACATTTGGTTCAACAAATTATGTTTGGTTCAAATCTGAATATCATAGCAATTTAATCATTCGATGATCTTGGAATGTTTTTTCCCCATCAAGTTTTCTTCCCCAGCCCTCCATTTAAATTGACATAAACACAATTATCAATCGCAAGCTTAGACATGAGGAAATTAAGAATTAGGAAAAAAGACCTAAAATTACCATTTAAAATTGGAGGAGGTCGGGAAAGGAAAAAGAGTTAATTGGGAAGGAATATGGGTTTTTGAAGTTCAGATGCTTTTACCAAAATGCCCCTTGCCCCTAGCCTTTCTAGCCAAAAAAACAAGTAAATTACATCATGTGAATCAACCCGGCCCATGGGATTATTCATCATTGTTTTCTTGGAGGAAGCAGCTGACAATGTTGGTGAAGAGCAAGGGGTGAAGGTCACCGCCAGATGAGGGGCTTCTCGATGGAGGAGCGCCAGTCAGGGAAGATCGTAACAGCAAAGCGAGCAAGAGGAGGAGATCAACGTAAGTGGAGAGGACGGCGGGGGAATCTGGGCGCGACAGCGAGCAACGGATGAGAGGGATTTTGGAGGAGAGATTATCAACAAAAGCCGCGTAGGCGGAGAAAATTTGGATTTTGGAGGTGGAGAAGGAAAATGGCCGGAGAAAAGGGTTTATACTATGTGAGGGGTATTTTCGTAAAAGCATCCAAACTCCTCCCCAGTTTCCTCCATCCTGTACCTTTTTCATCGGATCTTTTAAAATTTTCTACATTCAAATGGTATTTTTTGGTATTTTCTCCTAAAAATTATCCATCACAATTAATTGGAATAATGGAACGTCTTTTTTTTGTTCGGACCTTTAATGAAACATCTTATTTGCAATGAGCCACTTAAGTATTTTACATAAATTTATTCCAACTAGATTAATTAATGAATGCATTCAAGACTACTCAGAGGGGACATTTCAAATTAATCATTAGTATTGTACAATGTAATTAATTTTAAATCATTCAAATTCAAATCATTTGATAATTAACTCAAACAAGCAAACAAAATCACCTTACCCATAGAAGCACACTTTTCACAAAATCACAAAGTCACAGAATTTGGCTTCACATAATTTATACATTACCATAAATATAGCAGATGCATCAAGAAACTAGCATTTTGTGCAGACACAAGGATAGGATACATAAAATTACACGCAGTAGCAGTAGCTAAGATTGATACTTCAGCAAAAAACACCATAATTTTGAAGATTATCAAGCAAGTGAGATTGGAGATGGAGGAATTGGAATATCTTTCAGCCCTTCCAACATCAAAATCACATTCTTCATAGAAGGACGTAGAGACAAGTCCTCTTGGACACACCATAACGCCACCTTCACCATTCTCTCCAATGTCCTCCATTCCACATCTTCATCTAATTCTACCAATTTGTTCAATTCTCCTCTCACAAAGCAATTGTAAACCCAACTTGAAAGCATTATTTCCTCTTCTGAAGCCACTTTTACGTCTATATTCCTTCTGCAACATATTATCTCCAATAACACCACGCCGTAGCTGAAGATGTCAACTTTTATGGATGTTGATGCATCTTTCTGGCGTTCCGGCGCCACATAGCCACTTGATGATTCGTTGTTACTTTTGGTTTTTGAAAGTTCTCGTATTGATAGTCTTGCAAGTCCAAAATCTGATATTTTTGCCGTCCACATTTCATCCAAAAGAATGTCACGAGACTTGATATTGCAGTGGACAATACAGACTTCACATTCTTCGTGTAGATATAAGACTCCCCTTGCTACATCCAGGGCAATTTTGACTCTCTGTTTCCAAGATAGATGCATCTCAGGCTTGAACAAAAAATCTGCCAGAGACCCATTGCTCATATATTCATAAACAAGAAGCTTTCTGGAACCATCAATGCAATAACCAATGAGCTGAACCAAATTTCTATGATGAGTTCGAGCGATTGCTGTGATTTCTGCTTGAAATTCTCTTTCTCCTTCATCCACAACATCGTCGTTTAGTTTCTTCACACCAATCCGTTTGTTGCTTCCACGAATTGTCCCCTTGTAAACCACTCCAAAAGATCCTCTGCCGATCTCTTCTGTGAAGTTTCCTGTTGCATTCACCAATTCATTAAAGGCAAATGTTCGTAAACTACAATCCTCAGCGAACCCCAAATTTTCACTATTGGCAGAGAGCTTTTTGTATGAATAGACTTTACGCATGTAGATGATGAAAATAGATACTAAAAAGCCTAAGCAAACGAATGAAATTGAACCAAGAGTGATGACCAGAGTCAGAATCAGATTTTTCTTGTCATCAACAAGAACCTCTGCCTTCTTTGGTTTTGTAGGAATGATATTTGCTGAAGGCAGCTTGAAGAGGGCTGTGGTTGATATACTTTGATTAATTCTGCCAAACATAAGCGGAAGCCTATACTTGTTGCAGTTACCATCTCCATGTAACACTGCCCCACAATCACAGTCTTCCATGCAAGACTTGCCACAAGCTTCCATTTCCAATGGTATGACCAAATAAGGATGAAGGCCCCACTGCATATGTTGCAATGGGTTGCTAACATTGTATAGCATCCCTGGATCACTGGTGATACAGTCATTTTTTATGATCTGTTCACAAACCAAGAATATGTTTTTGTTTTTTTTCCCATTGATTGGCCTAAATCCAGGATAACACTTACATTCACCTTTACCAGAGACGTTGGAGCAATAACTATTCATGCCACAGAAGCCATTCACTTGACACTGATCAGAAATAGCCTGCCACACAATAATTTGGCTAGTGAAGCCAGTATTATTATTCTCAAATGTGTGAACATACAATCTAAAAATACCATCCAAATCCAATGTTGCACGATAGATTATTAAGCTTGTGTTCCTTCCAAGATGGTTGCTACTTTTCGCAAGAACCTTAATGGGATTCCCTCCGTCACTGACTAGGCAAAGAAAGCCCGTACGATGAAGAGTAAGATGTGAGTACCAACCTAACTGAGAAGTATTTGGGTCCCAGTAAGCGTCAATTTGTCTTTCATGGCTCACAGGATAGGCAAAAAGATTTCCATCAGTCTGCATGTTGAGAATAAAATGTCCATTTGCAGAGATCAAATTTTGTCCCACAGATAAATTCTGACCTCCTAGTATGGTGTCCGTGGGGTTATCAAAGCTTTGCCAGATGACACTATGGCTTTTATTATAAAGCACAAAATTTCCAGAATCAAGCATAGAAGCTGAATGTGCAGGTTCAGACGAACCGGCAATGACAGCTACTACTTCCATCTGTTTCTCGTTTCTAAGCACAAGTACACCGTCTTTGGTTAATTCGACTGAATCAGAGGAAGTAGATAGTTTCCCGAAGTTAGCTGTCCAAACGGTTGTTCCTTCAGGTTCACCCATCAACCATATTCCAACAGCAAAGCCATTATCATGTGGAAAAAAGCCAAAGGAAAAAAGACGAGAAGGTGACACCCATGAAGAAGAATTCGTTTTTGGGGAGAGAGAAGAACCCAAAGTTATGATGTTGGAATCATTTTTTTGAGCTCTAACTTCGTTTACAGATAGAACTGCAAATAGTAAGAACAGAGTTATGAGGGCCATGGATATGGTATGGTGCGAGAAGGGACGAGGAGGGAGAGAAAATTGATGGAGAGAACTTCGAACAAACGAAGGAAGTTAAATTGGCTCTGGGAAAAAATTGATTTTCAGTAAAATATTTTAAAATGAACAAGAAAAAAAAAAAAGAAAAAAAAAAGAAGGAAAGACACCAAAATAAACTATGGGAATGAGTTAAGACTTTTCATTTGCTTAGTTTGTTAAAGAGAAAGGGAGGAGAAAAGATCTTTTATTTAAAATAAAAGGAGAGAATATAAATTTAGGGAAAAACACTTTTTATATTGTAGGAGATGTGTATTTTTATGTCACATACACATAAAATGGTAGGACCCACATA
The DNA here is from genome assembly GCA_019022615.1 of Acacia melanoxylon. Taxonomy (NCBI): domain Eukaryota; kingdom Viridiplantae; phylum Streptophyta; class Magnoliopsida; order Fabales; family Fabaceae; genus Acacia; species Acacia melanoxylon. The sequence goes on along the minus strand of JAFJYJ010000030.1, from coordinate 3,081,322 downwards.
TATATAATTAACATTAATATATGTGGGTCCCACCATTTTATATGTGTGTAAAATCTTTTTTTCTCCCCGCAACATAAAAAATTTAAACCCATAAAATTTAACCTAAAATTTTGATTTCCGTTCTATCTAAATATTTAAACCAAATGAATAAAAGAGGTTTCCTTCCACACCTCTCACCTCAAACCAAACACCACCTTATTCATCATTGATCCCACTTCAGTCCCAACAAACTTATTTAATGGCAATTAAAGTTTTTAAAAGTCACCCATTTTCATATAAATAAGGACGATGCCGCGTTCCAGTCCTGACAAACTTATTTAATGGCAATTAAAGTACTTTAAGTCACCCATCTTCGTGTAAATTTCCTTTAAGGACGATGTCACACTTCAGTCCCGACAAACTTATTTAGCGGCAATTAAAGATTTTAAAAGTCAGTGGGACAGTAGACGGTGACTAGCGGGACTGTGGGACAGTCCCACAGAGCAAAAGGAAATAAACATGTGGAATTTGCATTTTGCAAGTACTGTAAAATATATTTGATGATTAAAATAATTGATTTTAGGCATGATTTTGTTGACCAATTTATACCAATGTATTCAAAACTTCTATTTTAATTTCAATATTTTTTGGAAAAATCCCTGAAAGTAGAACTTTAAAAATGCTAAAATGAAAAAAAAAAAAGTATTCTAAATATTTATAATACAAACATGATTTGTAATTTTGCAAAATTAAATTGAAATGACATAAATGCCCTTTGGATATAAAAAGAAAAGAATCAAGTACCACTTTGATCCTATTTATAAATCTATTTTGATCAAAAAATTGGTTCATTTATAAATCCAGGTTTAATGTAGTAAATAAGATTGTGAGAATTTTACCTATATTAATTATACTCATAAAGATAGAGAAGAAGAAATAGTTTAAAACTACTCAATCATAAATGAGGGTAAAGTTAAAAATTCACCACATAATCATTGAGCTAACTACCTTTCTTTGATATATGTGAGATTTGGTCAAAATGAACTTATAAATAGGATCACAGTAGTAAGAAAGAGAAAGGTGGCGCGAAGTGAAAAGGAAGGGAAGAGGAAATAAAGCAACAGCCGTGGAAAGTAATGCGGTAGCATAACTGTGGCAAGCGATATATAGTCATAACGAGAGGGGAAAATTACTCCTAAAAAAAAATTTCTAAAAATTTGCTTTTTAAAAATACTTTTAGGACATATTCACTTCGTTTTGTTAATTTCCAATCGAAAATGAGGCCAAAAAAACTTTTAGATGGTTAGATTTCTTAAACTAAACTTTCATGACAAAATGATATTTAACCTAAAACATTTTTAGGGTGTTAGACCCCAAATAAAATAAAATGGACGACTTTGAACTAATTATTGATATACGAAAAGTCAGGGTCATCCCATCATTAAAGGTCTAAAAAATATGTTAGAAAATGAGGAGACAGATCGAGACCTTACGCTTGTGTCCTTCTGCCGGGAGGTCAATGTCGAGGTTCTTGGCCGGTAAGTAATCTTTTCATCAGTTGATCAATTGTTTATTATGCGGTTCAAATATATAATATTATTTATGACTATACCTATATTAAATTCTTTATATCTATCACATCAAATTTTTTAATGACATAAAATCATCTGTCATGTGTTTTTTTAAAAGGGTTTTATAGTTAAATGATGATAAACTAAAAACATGATATATATACTTATGTAGTTATGTGATTAAAGAATTTGGCAAAATGATTATAAAGAATTTAATCTAATATTTTTATTGAGTAAATATTCTTTCTGGTCCCTGACAAAAACGTGATCCCTATTTTTTGGTCTCTTATAAAAAAAAAAGATCATTTTTAGTCATAAAAAGGGCGAATAAGGGTCGATTGATTGATATTTTGATCCCACACAAATTTCCAAAAGGTCTTTGTTAATCTTTAAAAAGGACGAATAATGGTCGATTTTTTTGTAAGAGGCAAAATAGGATCCGTGTTTTTTGTCGGGGGCCATGAAAAGGGTATTTACTCTATTTTTATTATTATTTAACTATGGAGACGATCATAGAGACACAAGCAATAGGTGTTTGAATTTGGAGTTCACATTATGTACTTTTCTATTATATGCTTTTTATGTGCTTTTCTTCCTAATTAGAGGGATTAGACATTTTTTTAATTTTTTTTTTATATATTCTATTTTTTTATATTAAATTAAATGCTGCATCTTGATTTTTTTTTCACTCGATCTCAAATTAATTAATTTCCATTCGAAATATTTTTCCTGTAACTCCAAAAGTAGCGCTCGCAAATTAATTAATTTGAGATACGAGTACAAAAAAAAAAATCAAGATGCAAAAGATATAATTTAATATAAATAAATAGAATATATATAAAAAAATACCTAATATCTCTAATTAGAAAAAAAAAACACATAAAAAGCACATAATAGAAAAACCCCTAACGTGAATTCCTAAATTTGAATGACACGAACCCACTCGACCCAGGATACTGTGTCACAGTGTCGTGTAATGAACACACGCGCAAGGTAGTCGGTTGAGAACGACAATCATCTTCAACCACTTTCTAGCCGATCTAAGTGGGAATTTCATTTGGTTCCCCTTCCATTTCGAGACCTAGAAGAAAATGCTGGCAAAACCGAGGAGAACACTTGGAAAGATGTTGTGAAAATATTTTAATTTTATTTAATTTTTTTTTCATTACATATCAATTATTTTAAATATATATTATTATTTAGGAGTAGATTAAGAAATACTATAATTGATAAATAATAACTTGAAATTTTTTAAGGTTTTTAAAGATTGATACTAGATTATGGAGCCGTTTGAATAGTATCTATGTCTAATCATGATTTAATATTGAGATAACTTTTAAAATAAATATATTTAAAGTGTATTAAAATCTCTCTCTCTCCCTCTCTCTCACATATTGATATTTTAACTGTGAAAATCCTAAATTATTCTCCTTAAATTGGGAAAATCTACTTGAGGGTTTTTTTTGGAGAAAAAAAAATCTCAAAAAGGGCCCCAAGATTTCAAATCCCAAAAAAGGTCTCGAGCCTTTTTTGGGATTTTTTAGACTTTCGTTAACAACTAAATCGTCACATTAACAACTAAATCAATACTCGTTAACAACTAAATCATTCGTATTAACAACATTATTTTAACAACTAAATCAATCACATTAACAATAATATCGGTAGTTAACAACTATATCGCCCACATTAACAACTAACGAGATTCAAAATCCTGAAAAGGCTGCGGATATTTTTCTCGAGATTTTCATAATCTTGGCCCATTTTTAAGATTTTTTTCTCTAAAAAGGGCCCCTAAGTAGATTTTCCCCTTAAATTCCCCTTCATTTATCTTTGTTGTGTGTCTAAATCACTGTCATATGTTTTAGAGGAGCAAGCAATTCGGTCAAGAACACATAATAATATACTGGAGACCTTGTTTCCTTATGCTCTTTGTTATAAAATATGTAAGTTTATTTGGTCTTTTTTATAAGGTATTTACTTATTCCCAATGAGATTTAATAATTTTTTTCATGTATATATGTCCCTAATTAATATAATATTTGAGTTTAGTATAATTAGTATGAGTAATATTAAAAGTTACTTAAACTATATGGCCTTTTATTGACTTTAACTACTTTTATTGGTTTGTGAGAATGATTAGTTGATATCTTATATAAAGATTGGAGGGAGAATAATTTACTTTTTGCTGCATGACTGGAAGTTCTAACATTCGTTTGAAAAATAAAAATTTCGCTTAAATTTCGATATCATTTATTGCACATGACGGGAGACCCTGCATGACTGGAAGTTCTGACGTAATAATCACTGTCATGTTTTGCATCCATTAAATTTCGCGTATCTGGAGTGCACTAGGGGCGATTTTTTAAAAAATGAGAAAAAAAAAAGGGGGGGGGTCTGAAACAGATCTAAGGATCTGAGCCATTGGCATGCAGTTCGGTCCAACCCTAGTAGGTCAGCAGCAAGTGGTATTTTTGAATTAGAATTTGTAAAAATATAATCATAACTTACCAAAACATTATCTAAATTTGTTAAATCCTTATCAAATAAGGGAGCATGAAATTGGGGCATAAGTGTGCAAAGTTACCTGCTATATCGTGCTATCTTCTCTATTTTGTTTTTAAAGTCAGAAGGAAATTTGTGTGATTTCCATTTAATTTTAAAAAAGATAAATCAGCGTTTACGCTTCTCTATTATTATAAATATTCAGAATCTCTTTTTGTACTTTAGAATTTTTCAAGTTGTTTTTGAAGGATTTCTCCACATAATTTTGTATTTTAATTTATGTGATAACTACGAGTATCATTTTTTGTCCTAAAAGTTTTGGTTGAGGAACATTGGATACTCAAAATTTTTTAGGGCAAAATTGCTTCCGAAGTTAAAAAAAAATGTAACAATTTTACTTCTCCGTTAAATTTAACTAATATGCACACGTGACACCAGTGATTGCCACCTCATCATTCAAAATAGTTATAAGTATCATTTTTGCCCCCGCAGCTTTAATTGAGGAGTAGTGGGTATTCGAAAGTTTTTTTATGATCAATTTTGCCTTAAAAGTTTATAAAAGTAATTCCAACGATTTAGGGGAGGGCTACCTAGATCAATATATAAAAAGGTAAATACTATCACTATTGTTTTGTCTTATTGAACTAATTTTTTGTACAAATCATATCTCGTTTTACGTTTTACTTGTTTTGATCATAATTGATGCTTCCTCTAGATTTTGCAACAGACCTTTCAGTCCCTGTTCGGCTTCACAAATTCCTCTACACCCTTTTCCTGGCTCTTTGTCTTTCAACAACTCAAAGAAAACAAGATTTCATGCGTTCTTCAATCGATCTTATTGAGTCTGTTTATGTGGATGATGAGGTGGTGACATGTGTGTTGTTTGATTGATTTAACCATATTTTGATTGATGAGGTAACATGTTATGTGTGCCCATATTAGTTAAACTTAAGGGTCAAAATTAATGGAGGAGTAAAACGCTCCATTTTAGAAACTTCTGAGTAAAATTGCTTTCTTTAAAAAAATTCCGGATACCCACAACTCCTTTATGAAAACTTCTCGGCGAAAATGATGATGATACTTGACCCAAGAATTAATTAAAATATAATTAAGTAGTAATTTGGAAGTCAAATATATAAAATAATTATTTCAAAGTTATTTTAAGTATAATAAATTTAAATGGTTTAAAAATTACCATACCATATTTTAAATTAAGAAAAATAATCTCTGATCATTCTATAATTAATTCAAATCAACAAACTCATACAAATAATATTCTTCAGTTGGAATTTCGCGTGGAAGAAATCAAGAAAAAAAGCCACGGCACAGTTAGGAAATGGCAGAATCTCAACACTTTCGGGGAAGACTTTGAGATTCTGCAATTTCACGTGTAGGTCTTCAGCTGAAGCAATCCTTTTTGCTCATTAGCGATTCTGCTCTGGCCATGGCTACCATTGCATCATCAAACATATACTTTCTCTTTTTTGTATATTTTCTAGGTGAAACAGTATTCACAGAAGAAATACAACTTGGCTCTTCAATTTCCCCCATTGTTCCTCCCACTTCATGGCCTTCACCTTCAGGTCGATTCGTATTCGGCTTTTACGAGCAAGGCGATGGCTTCAAAGTTGGAATCTTCTTGTTCCATGAGAATAATAAAACCGTTGTTTGGACTGCATATCCTGGTGATCCTCCTGTATCCTCAGAAGCAAAGCTTGTTCTAACCATGAGAGGTGAGCTTCTTCTTCAAACAGGTCCAGGGCAAAAGAAGGTTATTTCTCACGGTAACAAAGGAACTGTTTCCTCTGCTTCCATGCTTGATTCTGGAAATTTTGTTCTGCAAAACAAATATTCCAACATCCTTTGGCAGACTTTCGATCACCCAACTGATACTATATTAGGGGGTCAAATTCTAACTAGTGGGAGTAACTTGGTGTCTAGTTCATCAGACACCAACCAATCTTCTGGAAGGTTTCGATTAGCGATGCAGAGTGATGGAAACCTTGTTCTGTATCCACGATATTCTGGTAGCACAGCTTGGAATGCTTACTGGGAATCGGACACTGGAGATAGTAGCACAGAAGGTTTCAAATATTATCTTTTCCTCAACAACACAGATCCTCGGCCTCTATGTATTGTAAATGCCAGTAGTTCCAACTCACAAATTTGGAAAGAGGGTGATAGCAGCTTCGAAGGAAACAACAAGACTTATCGTGCAACTATTGATTCTGATGGAGTTTTTCGACTCTATGCTCATTATGAAGACGTAAATCGGACACATCAAGTTAAAATGTTGTGGTCACCGCTAGAGTTGGACAATCGCTGTAAAGTGAAGGGTTTTTGTGGATTCAACAGCTATTGTACGATCAATGACAACCAGCCTTATTGCATTTGTCTTCCCGGAACTGATTTTATATATCCAAGACAAACAAATCTTGGATGCAAAAGGAACTTCTCAGAAGTTGAATGTAGAGGTGGAGAAGATGATGCAACCTTTTATTACATGTCTCCCATGAGTAGTATGAACATGAGTGATCTTCCTTATACAGAGGAAGACATTGAAGAGGAGGAATGCCCAGTTTCTTGTTTGAAAGATTGTTACTGTGGGGCTGCCTTTTATGATGATGCTCGCTGCAAGAAACAAAAGCTTCCATTAAGATATGTTACAAGAGAATCACAAGATTTGACCTCCTTCACAATATACTTCAAGGTGGGACTTCATAGCCTGGAAAGCAACAATGATAACCAACCACCTCCCATCAAGACTACCAGTAAGAAAGCAATTAAGGTGATCATTCTCATTGTCTTGGGTTTTGCTCTTCTTTTGTGTTCAGCTGTCGCAATCTCCGGCCATTTAATTTTCAAGATTGGAGTTTTAAGTTACAGGAGGTTGTTTGAGATGGGAGATTTAGGTTTGAGCCAAGGGATTACTCTGAGGGTATTTTCATACAATGAGCTGAAGAAAGCAACAGATGGTTTCAAACAAGAGGTGGGTAAGGGTTCGTTTGGATCAGTTTATAAAGGAACTTTACTCAAGGGAAGAAGACTTATTGCTGTAAAAAGGCTACACAGATTAATTGAAGAAGGGGAGAGAGAATTTCAAGCTGAGATGCAAGCCATTGGGAAGACCCACCACAAAAACTTAGTTCGCTTGCTTGGATATTGTGCTGAGGGATCTAAAAGGCTTCTAGTTTATGAGTTCATGAGTAATGGCTCCCTTGAAAAGTTTATCTTTGGTGACAGTACCGTTCGTCCTGATTGGGATCAGAGAAGAAGAATAGCACTAGACATTGCAAGAGGCTTACTGTATCTCCACGAACAATGCAGGGCTCCCATTATTCACTGTGACATAAAGCCTTCAAACATATTGATGGACGAGTTTTTTACAGCTAAAATATCGGATTTTGGTTTAGCAAAACTTCTAATGCCAGATCAAACAAAAACCTTCACTCGGTTAGAGGGACAAGAGGTTATCGGCTCCGAGAATGGAACAAGAACACTCCAATAACAGTGAAAGCAGATGTTTATAGCTACGGAGTTATGTTATTAGAGATTGTATTTTGCAGAAGAAGCTTAGTGGTTAACATTTCAAATCCAGAGCAAATTGTTCTGTGTAATTGGGTGTACAAGTGTTTTGTTCAGCGAGAGTTAAACAAACTTGTTCTTGGGGAAGATGTGGACCTAACAATGCTAGAGAATATGGTGAAAGTGGCGATATGGTGTATTCAAGATGAGTCTTTTCTTCGTCCATCAATGAAGAGTGTAGTGTTGATGCTTGAAGGAGTTACTGAGGTGGCTATCCCTCCTTGTCCATCTACTAATTCCACGTGATTTATTCCTCTGCCGGAAAAAAAAGAATAAAGAATTTCGTGTCAGTTTGATTTGCTTGTTTTATTACTGTGTCTCTGTAATAGTAGTATATAGTTCTCTAAGCTTTGGTCAGCATGTAGCTGCAAATAAAAGAAGGAAGCACTTGATGAGATCAGTTGTATTTTGATTCCCTTCGTCTGAAATTATTTACGCTGTTCTGTAAAACATTAATTCTCACATGATCGCAACTTTAAATTATGGAATAAAAACTCCTAAAAATAATTCCTTGGAAAAATTATATATGAAGCAAAAGTTGAAGCATAAAGCCTGAACATGTAATACATGCTTTTGTTTGTTTAAGGCTTGCAGCTGAGCCTTTTAAAGGCATACTTGCAATATAAACTTTTAAAGGTCATGCTTTAATCCTAAAATCTATGTTTATGTAGACTTTAATGTTTACACATATATAAATTGATCTTATTTATAAGTTCACTTTGACCAAACCTCACATACCAAGAAAAGTTAGTTGACATAATAATTATGGGGGTATGACCAAATAAGGATGAAGGCCCCACTGCATATGTTGCAATGGGTTGCTAACATTGTATAGCATCCCTGGATCACTGGTGATACAGTCATTTTTTATGATCTGTTCACAAACCAAGAATATGTTTTTGTTTTTTTCCCCATTGATTGGCCTAAATCCAGGATAACACTTACATTCACCTTTACCAGAGACGTTGGAGCAATAACTATTCATGCCACAAAAGCCATTCACTTGACACTGATCAGAAATAGCCTGCCACACAATAATTTGGCTAGTGAAGCCAGTATTATTCTTCTTCTCAAATGTGTGAACATACAATCTAAAAATACCATCCAAATCCAATGTTGCACGACAGATTATTAAGCTTGTGTTCCTTCCAAGATGGTTGCTACTTTTCGCAAGAACCTTAATGGGATTCCCTCTGTAACTGACTAGGCAAAGAAAGCCCGTACGATGAAGAGTAAGATGTGGTTCACCATCTAACTGAGAAGTATTTGGGTCCCAGTAAGCGTCAATTTCTCTTTCATGGCTCACAGGATAGGCAAAATGTTTTCCATCAGTCTGCATGTTGAGAATAAAATGTCCATTTGCAGAGGTCAAATGTTGTCCCTCAGATAAATTCTGACCTCCTAGTATGGTGTCCGTGGGGTGATCAAAGCTTTGCCAGATGACACTATGGCTTTTATTATAAAGCACAAAATTTCCAGAATCAAGCATAGAAGCTGAATGTGCAGGTTCAGACGAATCGGCAACGGCAATGACAGCTACTACTTCCATCTGTTTCTCGTTTCTAAGCACAAGTACACCGTCTTTGGTTAATTCGACTGAATCAGAGGAAGTAGATAGTTTCCCGAAGTTAGCTGTCCAAACGGTTGTTCCTTCAGGTTCACCCATCAACCATATTCCAACAGCAAAGCCATTATCATGTGGAAAAAAGCCAAAGGAAAAAAGACGAGAAGGTGACACCCATGAAGAAGAATTCGTTTTTGGGGAGAGAGAAGAACCCAAAGTTATGATGTTGGAATCATTTTTTTGAGCTCTAACTTCGTTTACAGATAGAACTGCAAATAGTAAGAACAGAGTTATGAGGGCCATGGATATGGTATGGTGCGAGAAGGGACGAGGAGGGAGAGAAAATTGATGGAGAGAACTTCGAACAAACGAAGGAAGTTAAATTGGCTCTGGGAAAAAATTGATTTTCAGTAAAATATTTTAAAATGAACAAGAAAAAAAAAAAAAAAAAAAAAAGGAAAGACACCAAAATAAACTATGGGAATGAGTTAAGACTTTTCATTTGCTTAGTTTGTTAAAGAGAAAGGGAGGAGAAAAGATCTTTTATTTAAAATAAAAGGAGAGAATATAAATTTAGGGAAAAACACTTTTTATATTGTAGGAGATGTGTATTTTTATGTCACATACACATAAAATGGTAGGACCCACATATATATAATTAACATTAATATATGTGGGTCCCACCATTTTATATGTGTGTAGAAATCTTTTTTTTCTCCTGCAACATGAAAAATTTAAACCCATAAAATTTAACCTAAAATTTTGATTTCCGTTCTATCTAAATATTTAAACCAAATGAATAAAAGAGGTTTCCTTCCACACCTCTCACCTCAAACCAAACACCACCTTATTCATCATTGATCCCACTTCAGTCCCAACAAACTTATTTAATGGCAATTAAAGTTTTTAAAAGTCACCCATTTTCATATAAATAAGGACGATGCCGCGTTCCAGTCCTGACAAACTTATTTAATGGCAATTAAAGTACTTTAAGTCACCCATCTTCGTGTAAATTTCCTTTAAGGACGATGTCACACTTCAGTCCCGACAAACTTATTTAGCGGCAATTAAAGATTTTAAAAGTCAGTGGGACAGTAGACGGTGACTAGCGGGACAGTCCCACAGAGCAAAAGGAAATAAACATGTGGAATTTGCATTTTGCAAGTACTGTAAAATATATTTGATGATTAAAATAATTGATTTTAGGCACGATTTTGTTGACCAATTTATACCAATGTATTCAAAACTTCTATTTTAATTTCAATATTTTTTGGAAAAATCCCTGCAAGTAGAACTTTAAAAATGCTAAAATGAAAAAAAAAGGTATTTGGAATATTTATAATACAAACATGATTTGTAATTTTGCAAAATTAAATTGAAATGACATAAATGCCCTTTGGATATAAAAAGAAAAGAATCAAGTACCACTTTGATCCTATTTATAAATCTATTTTGATCAAAAAATTGGTTCTTTTATAAATCCAGGTTTATGTAGTAAATAAGATTGTGAGAATTTTACCTATATTAATTATACTCATAAAGATAGAGAAAGAAGAAATAGTTTAAAACTACTCAATCATAAATGAGGGTAAAGTTAAAAATTCACCACATAATCATTGAGCTAACTACCTTTCTTTGATATATGTGAGATTTGGTCAAATGAACTTATAAATAGGATCACAATAGTAAGAAAAAGAGAAAGGTGGCGCGAAGTGAAAAGGAAGGGAAGAGGAAATAAAGCAACAGCCGTGGAAAGTAAAGCGGTAGCGTAACTAATGTTCTCGATATATGAGTCTATAACAGGGGGGAAAATTACTCCTAAAAAAATTTCTAAAATTCTTTCTTAAAAATACTTTTAGGACATATTCACTTCGTTTTGTTAATTTCCAACGTCTGAAAATGAGGCAAAAAAAACTTTTAGATGGTTAGTACTTCTTAAACTAAACTTTCATGACAAAATGATATTTAACCTAAAACATTTTTAGGGTGTTAGACCCCAAATAAAATAAAATGGACGACTTTGAACTAATTATTGATATACGAAAAGTCAGGGTCATCCCATCATTAAAGGTCTAAAAAATATGTTAGAAAATGAGGAGACAGATCGAGACCTTACGCTTGTGTCCTTCTGCCGGGAGGTCAATGTCGAGGTTCTTGGCCGGTAAGTAATCTTTTCATCAGTTGATCAATTGTTTATTATGCGGTTCAAATATATAATATTATTTATGACTATACCTATATTAAATTCTTTATATCTATCACATCAAATTTTTTAATGACATAAAATCATCTGTCATGTGTTTTTTTAAAAGGGTTTTATAGTTAAATGATGATAAACTAAAAACATGATATATATACTTATGTAGTTATGTGATTAAAGAATTTGGCAAAATGATTATAAAGAATTTAATCTAATATTTTTATTGAGTAAATATTCTTTCGGCCCCGACAAAAACGTGATCCCTATTTTGGTCTCTTATAAAAAAAAAGATCATTTTTAGTCATAAAAAGGGCGAATAAGGAGTCGATTGATTGATATTTTGATCCTGCGAAATTTCCAAAAGGTCTTTGTTAATCTTTAAAAAGGGCGAATAATGGTCGATTTTTTTGTAAGAGACCAAAATAGGATCCGTGTTTTTTGTCGGGGGGCCAGAAAAGGGTATTTACTCTATTTTTATTATTATTTAACTATGGAGACGATCATAGAGACACAAGCAATAGGTGTTTGAATTTGGAGTTCACATTATGTACTTTTCTATTATATGCTTTTTATGTGCTTTTCTTCCTAATTAGAGGGATTAGACATTTTTTTAATTTTTTTTTTATATATTCTATTTTTTTATATTAAATTAAATGCTGCATCTTGATTTTTTTTTTTTTTTCGAAGATCTCAAATTAATTAATTTCCATTCGAAATATTTTTCCCGTAACTCCAGAAATTTGCAAATTAATTAATTTGAGATCGAAGACAAAAAAAAATCAAGATGCGGATATAATTTAATATAAATAAATAGAATATATATAAAAAAAATACCTAATATCTCTAATTAGAAAAAAAAAACACATAAAAAGCACATAATAGAAAAACCCCTAACGTGAATTCCTAAATTTGAATGACACGAACCCACTCGACCCAGGATACTTGTGTCACAGTGTCGTGTAATGAACACACGCGCAAGGTAGTCGGTTGAGAACGACAATCATCTTCAACCACTTTCTAGCCGATCTAAGTGGGAATTTCATTTGGTTCCCCTTCCATTTCGAGACCTAGAAGAAAATGCTGGCAAAACCGAGGAGAACACTTGGAAAGATGTTGTGAAAATATTTTAATTTTATTTAATTTTTTTTTCATTACATATCAATTATTTTAAATATATATTATTATTTAGGAGTAGATTAAGAAATACTATAATTGATAAATAATAACTTGAAATTTTTTAAGGTTTTTAAAGATTGATACTAGATTATGGAGCCGTTTGAATAGTATCTATGTCTAATCATGATTTAATATTGAGATAACTTTTAAAATAAATATATTTAAAGTGTATTAAAATCTCTCTCTCTCCCTCTCTCTCACATATTGATATTTTAACTGTGAAAATCCTAAATTATTCTCCTTAAATTGGGAAAATCTACTTGAGGGTTTTTTTTGGAGAAAAAAAAAATCTCAAAAAGGGCCCCAAGATTCTGAAATCCCAAAAAAGGTCTCAGAGCCTTTTTTGGGATTTTTTAGACTCTCGTTAACAACTAAATCAGTCACATTAACAACTAAATCAATACTCGTTAACAACTAAATCATTCGTATTAACAACATTATTTTAACAACTAAATCAATCACATTAACAATAATATCAGCCCAGTTAACAACTATATCAGCCACATTAACAACTAACGAGATTCTGAAAATCCTAGAAAAGGCTCTCGGATATTTTTCTGAGATTTTCATAATCTTGGGGCCATTTTTAAGATTTTTTTCTCTAAAAAGGGCCCCTAAGTAGATTTTCCCCTTAAATTCCCCTTCATTTATCTTTGTTGTGTGTCTAAATCACTGTCATATGTTTTAGAGGAGCAAGCAATTCGGTCAAGAAACACATAATAATATGCAGGAGACCTTGTTTCCTTATGCTCTTTGTTATAAAATATGTAAGTTTATTTGGTCTTTTTTATAAGGTATTTACTTATTCCCAATGAGATTTAATAATTTTTTTCATGTATATATGTCCCTAATTAATATAATATTTGAGTTTAGTATAATTAGTATGAGTAATATTAAAAGTTACTTAAACTATATGGCCTTTTATTGACTTTAACTACTTTTATTGGTTTGTGAGAATGATTAGTTGATATCTTATATAAAGATTGGAGGGAGAATAATTTACTTTTTGCTGCATGACTGGAAGTTCTAACATTCGTTTGAAAAATAAAAATTTCGCTTAAATTTCGATATCATTTATTGCACATGACGGGAGACCCTGCATGACTGGAAGTTCTGACGTAATAATCACTGTCATGTTTTGCATCCATTAAATTTCGCGTATCTGGAGTGCACTAGGGGCGATTTTTTAAAAAAATGAGAAAAAAAAAAGGGGGGTCTGAAACAGATCTAAGGATCTGAGCCATTGGCATGCAGTTCGGTCCAACCCTAGTAGGTCAGCAGCAAGTGGTATTTTTGAATTAGAATTTGTAAAAATATAATCATAACTTACCAAAACATTATCTAAATTTGTTAAATCCTTATCAAATAAGGGAGCATGAAATTGGGGCATAAGTGTGCAAAGTTACCTGCTATATCGTGCTATCTTCTCTATTTTGTTTTTAAAGTCAGAAGGAAATTTGTGTGATTTCCATTTAATTTTAAAAAAGATAAATCAGCGTTTACGCTTCTCTATTATTATAAATATTCAGAATCTCTTTTTGTACTTTAGAATTTTTCAAGTTGTTTTTGAAGGATTTCTCCACATAATTTTGTATTTTAATTTATGTGATAACTACGAGTATCATTTTTTGTCCTAAAAGTTTTGGTTGAGGAACATTGGATACTCAAAATTTTTTAGGGCAAAATTGCTTCCGAAGTTAAAAAAAAAATGTAACAATTTTACTTCTCCGTTAAATTTAACTAATATGCACACGTGACACCAGTGATTGCCACCTCATCATTCAAAATAGTTATAAGTATCATTTTTGCCCCGCGACTTTAATTGAGGAGTAGTGGGTATTCGAAAGTTTTTTTATGATCAATTTTCCTTAAAAGTTTATAAAAGTAATTCCAACGATTTAGGGAGGGCTACCTAGATCAATATATAAAAAGGTAAATACTATCACTATTGTTTTGTCTTATTGAACTAATTTTTTGTACAAATCATATCTCGTTTTACGTTTTACTTGTTTTGATCATAATTGATCTTCTTCAGATTTTCGCAATGACTTTCGCACTTGTTAGAACTACAAATTCCTCTACACCCTTTTCCTGGCTCTTTGTCTTTCAACAACTCAAAGAAAACAAGATTTCATGCGTTCTTCAATCGATCTTATTGAGTCTGTTTATGTGGATGATGAGGTGGTGACATGTGTGTTGTTTGATTGATTTAACCATATTTTGATTGATGAGGTAACATGTTATGTGTGCCCATATTAGTTAAACTTAAGGGTCAAAATTAATGGAGGAGTAAAAACGCTCCATTTTGTAAACTTCTAGAGTAAAATTGCTCTTTAAAAAAATTCCGGATACCCACAACTCCTTTATGAAAACTTACGGGCGAAAATGATGATGATACTTGACCCAAGAATTAATTAAAATATAATTAAGTAGTAATTTGGAAGTCAAATATATAAAATAATTATTTCAAAGTTATTTTAAGTATAATAAATTTAAATGGTTTAAAAATTACCATACCATATTTTAAATTAAGAAAAATAATCTCTGATCATTCTATAATTAATTCAAATCAACAAACTCATACAAATAATATTCTTCAGTTGGAATTTCGCGTGGAAGAAATCAAGAAAAAAAGCCACGGCACAGTTAGGAAATGGCAGAATCTCAACACTTTCGGGGAAGACTTTGAGATTCTGCAATTTCACGTGTAGGTCTTCAGCTGAAGCAATCCTTTTTGCTCATTAGCGATTCTGCTCTGGCCATGGCTACCATTGCATCATCAAACATATACTTTCTCTTTTTTGTATATTTTCTAGGTGAAACAGTATTCACAGAAGAAATACAACTTGGCTCTTCAATTTCCCCCATTGTTCCTCCCACTTCATGGCCTTCACCTTCAGGTCGATTCGTATTCGGCTTTTACGAGCAAGGCGATGGCTTCAAAGTTGGAATCTTCTTGTTCCATAAGAATGATAAAACCATTGTTTGGACTGCATATCGTGGTGATCCTCCTGTATCCTCAAAAGCAAAGCTTGTTCTAACCATGAGAGGTGAGCTTCTTCTTCAAACAGGTCCAGGGCAAAAGAAGGTTATTTCTCACGGTAACAATGGAACTGTTTCCTCTGCTTCCATGCTTGATTCTGGAAATTTTGTTCTGCAAAACAAAAATTCCGACATCCTTTGGCAGACTTTCGATCACCCAACTGATACTATATTAGGGGGTCAAATTCTAACTAGTGGGAGTGAATTGGTGTCTAGTTCATCAGACACCAACCAATCTTCTGGAAGGTTTCAATTAGCGATGCAGAGTGATGGAAACCTTGTTCTGTATCCACGATATTCTGGTAGCACAGCTTGGAATGCTTACTGGGAATCGGGCACTGGAGATAGTAGCACAGAAGGTTTCAAATATTATCTTTTCCTCAACAACACAGATCCTCGGCCTCTATGTATTGTAAATGCCAGTAGTTCCAACTCACAAATTTGGAAAGAGGGTGATAGCAGCTTCGAAGGAAACAACAAGATTTATCGTGCAACTATTGATTCTGATGGAGTTTTTCGACTCTATGCTCATTATGAAGATGTAAATCGGACACGTCAAGTTAAAATGTTGTGGTCACCGTCAGATTTGGACAATCTTTGTAAAGTGAAGGCTTTTTGTGGATTCAACAGCTATTGTACCATCAATGACAACCAGCCTTATTGCATTTGTCTTCCCGGAACTGATTTTATAGATCCAAGACAAACAAATCTTGGATGCAAAAGGAACTTCTCAGAAGTTGAATGTAGAGGTGGAGAAGATAATGCAACCTTTTATTACATGTCTCCCATGAGTAGTATGAACATGAGTGATCTTCCTTATACAGAGGAAGACATTGAAGAGGAGGAATGCCCAGTTTCTTGTTTGAAAGATTGTTACTGTGGGGCTGCCTTTTATGATGATGCTCGCTGCAAGAAACAAAAGCTTCCATTAAGATATGTTACAAGAGAATCACAAGATTTGACCTCCTTCACAATATACTTCAAGGTGGGACTTCATAGCCTGGAAAGCAACAATGATAACCAACCACCTCCCATCAAGACTACCAGTAAGAAAGCAATTAAGGTGATCATTCTCATTGTCTTGGGTTTTGCTCTTCTTTTGTGTTCAGCTGTCGCAATCTCCGGCCATTTAATTTTCAAGATTGGAGTTTTAAGTTACAGGAGGTTGTTTGAGATGGGAGATTTAGGTTTGAGCCAAGGGATTACTCTGAGGGTATTTTCATACAATGAGCTGAAGAAAGCAACAGATGGTTTCAAACAAGAGGTGGGTAAGGGTTCGTTTGGATCAGTTTATAAAGGAACTTTACTCAAGGGAAGAAGACTTATTGCTGTAAAAAGGCTACACAGATTAATTGAAGAAGGGGAGAGAGAATTTCAAGCTGAGATGCAAGCCATTGGGAAGACCCACCACAAAAACTTAGTTCGCTTGCTTGGATATTGTGCTGAGGGATCTAAAAGGCTTCTAGTTTATGAGTTCATGAGTAATGGCTCCCTTGAAAAGTTTATCTTTGGTGACAGTACCGTTCGTCCTGATTGGGATCAGAGAAGAAGAATAGCACTAGACATTGCAAGAGGCTTACTGTATCTCCACGAACAATGCAGGGCTCCCATTATTCACTGTGACATAAAGCCTTCAAACATATTGATGGACGAGTTTTTTACAGCTAAAATATCGGATTTTGGTTTAGCAAAACTTCTAATGCCAGATCAAACAAAAACCTTCACTCAGGTTAGAGGGACAAGAGGTTATCTGGCTCCAGAATGGAACAAGAACACTCCAATAACAGTGAAAGCAGATGTTTATAGCTACGGAGTTATGTTATTAGAGATTGTATTTTGCAGAAGAAGCTTAGTGGTTAACATTTCAAATCCAGAGCAAATTGTTCTGTGTAATTGGGTGTACAAGTGTTTTGTTCAGCGAGAGTTAAACAAACTTGTTCTTGGGGAAGATGTGGACCTAACAATGCTAGAGAATATGGTGAAAGTGGGGATATGGTGTATTCAAGATGAGCCTTTTCTTCGTCCATCAATGAAGAGTGTAGTGTTGATGCTTGAAGGAGTTACTGAGGTGGCTATCCCTCCTTGTCCATCTACTAATTCTACGTGATTTACTCCTCTGCCGGGAAAAAAGAATAAAGAATTTCGTGTCGATTTGATTTGCTTGTTTTATTACTGTGTCTGTGTAATAGTAGTATATATAGTTCTCTAAGCTTTGGTCAGCTTGTAGCTAAAGAAGGAAGCACTTGATGAGATCAGTTGTATTTTGATTCCATTCGTCTGAAATGATTTGCGCTGTTCTGTAAAACATTATTTCACATGATTGCAACTTTAAATTATGGAATAAAAACTCCTAAAAATAATTCCCTGGAGAAATGATAGACGAAACAAAAGTTGAAGCATAAAGCCTGAACATGTAATACATGCTTTTGTTTGTTTAAGGCTTGCAGCTGAGCCTTTTAAAGGCATACTTGCAATATAAACTTTTAAAGGTCATGCTTTAATCCTAAAATCTATGTTTATGTAGACTTTAATGTTTACACATATATAAATTGATCTTATTTATAAGTTCACTTTACCAAACCTCACATACCAAGAAAAGTTAGTTGACATAATAATTATGGGGTATGACCAAATAAGGATGAAGGCCCCACTGCATATGTTGCAATGGGTTACTAACATTGTATAGCATCCCTGGATCACTGGTGATACAGTCATTTTTTATGATCTGTTCACAAACCAAGAATATGTTTTTGTTTTTTTCCCCATTGATTGGCCTAAATCCAGGATAACACTTACATTCACCTTTACCAGAGACGTTGGAGCAATAACTATTCATGCCACAAAAGCCATTCACTTGACACTGATCAGAAATAGCCTGCCACACAATAATTTGGCTAGTGAAGCCAGTATTATTATTCTTCTCAAATGTGTGAACATACAGTCTAAAAATACCATCCAAATCCAATGTTGCACGATAGATTATTAAGCTTGTGTTCCTTCCAAGATGGTTGCTACTTTTCGCAAGAACCTTAATGGGATTCCCTCCGTAACTGCCTAAGCAAAGAAAGCCCGTAAGATTAAGAGTAAGCTGTGAGTCATCATCTAACTGAGAAGTATCTGGGTACCAGTAAGCGTCACTTTCTCTTTCATGGCTCACAGGATAGGCAAAAAGTTTTCCATCAGTCTGCATGTTGAGAATAAAATGTCCATTTGCAGAGATCAAATGTTGTCCCTCAGATAAATTCTGACCTCCTAGTATGGTGTCCGTGGGGTGATCAAAGCTTTGCCAGATGACACTATGGCTTTTATTATAAAGCACAAAATTTCCAGAATCAAGCATAGAAGCTGAATGTGCAGGTTCAGACGAATCGGCAACGGCAATGACAGCTACTACTTCCATCTGTTTCTCGTTTCTAAGCACAAGTACACCGTCTTTGGTTAATTCGACTGAATCAGAGGAAGTAGATAGTTTCCCGAAGTTAGCTGTCCAAACGGTTGTTCCTTCAGGTTCACCCATCAACCATATTCCAACAGCAAAGCCATTATCATGTGGAAAAAAGCCAAAGGAAAAAAGACGAGAAGGTGACACCCATGAAGAAGAATTCGTTTTTGGGGAGAGAGAAGAACCCAAAGTTATGATGTTGGAATCATTTTTTTGAGCTCTAACTTCGTTTACAGATAGAACTGCAAATAGTAAGAACAGAGTTATGAGGGCCATGGATATGGTATGGTGCGAGAAGGGACGAGGAGGGAGAGAAAATTGATGGAGAGAACTTCGAACAAACGAAGGAAGTTAAATTGGCTCTGGGAAAAAATTGATTTTCAGTAAAATATTTTAAAATGAACAAGAAAAAAAAAAAAAAAAAAAAAAGAAGGAAAGACACCAAAATAAACTATGGGAATGAGTTAAGACTTTTCATTTGCTTAGTTTGTTAAAGAGAAAGGGAGGAGAAAAGATCTTTTATTTAAAATAAAAGGAGAGAATATAAATTTAGGGAAAAACACTTTTTATATTGTAGGAGATGTGTATTTTTATGTCACATCTGCATAAAATGGTAGGGACCCACATATATATAATTAACGTTAATATATGTGGGTCCCACCATTTTATATGTGTGTAGAAATCTTTTTTTTCTCCTGCAACATGAAAAATTTAAACCCATAAAATTTAACCTAAAATTTTGATTTCCGTTCTATCTAAATATTTAAACCAAATGAATAAAAGAGGTTTCCTTCCACACCTCTCACCTCAAACCAAACACCACCTTATTCATCATTGATCCCACTTCAGTCCCAACAAACTTATTTAATGGCAATTAAAGTTTTTAAAAGTCACCCATTTTCATATAAATAAGGACGATGCCGCGTTCCAGTCCTGACAAACTTATTTAATGGCAATTAAAGTACTTTAAGTCACCCATCTTCGTGTAAATTTCCTTTAAGGACGATGTCACACTTCAGTCCCGACAAACTTATTTAGCGGCAATTAAAGATTTTAAAAGTCAGTGGGACAGTAGACGGTGACTAGCGGGACAGTCCCACAGAGCAAAAGGAAATAAACATGTGGAATTTGCATTTTGCAAGTACTGTAAAATATATTTGATGATTAAAATAATTGATTTTAGGCATGATTTTGTTGACCAATTTATACCAATGTATTCAAAACTTTTATTTTAATTTCACTATTTTTGGAAAAATCCCTGAAAATAGAACTTTAAAAAAGCTAAAATGAAAAAAAAAAAGTATTCTAAATATTTATAATACAAACATGATTTGTAATTTTGCAAAATTAAATTGAAATGACATAAATGCCCTTTGGATATAAAAAGAAAAGAATCAAGTACCACTTTGATCCTATTTATAAGTCTATTTTGATCAAAAAAATTGGTTCTATTTATAAATCCAGTTTCATGTAGTAAATAAGATTGTGAGAATTTTACCTATATTAATTATACTCATAAAGATAGAGAAAGAAGAAATAGTTTAAAACTACTCAATCATAAATGAGGGTAAAGTTAAAAATTCACCACATAATCATTGAGCTAACTACCTTTCTTTGATATATGTGAGATTTGGTCAAAATGAACTTATAAATAGGATCACAGTAGTAAGAAAGAGAAAGGTGGCGCGAAGTGAAAAGGAAGGGAAGAGGAAATAAAGCAACAGCCGTGGAAAGTAAGCGGGCCGCATAACTGCTAAGCCCAATATATGAGTCTATAACAGAGGGGGAAAATTACTCCTAAAAAAAAATTTCGGGGCAAATTTGCTCTTAAAAATACTTTTAGGACATATTCACTTCGTTTTGTTAATTTCCAATGCAAAAATGAGACCAAAAAAACTTTTAGATGGTTAGTACTTCTTAAACTAAACTTTCATGACAAAATGATATTTAACCTAAAACATTTTTAGGGTGTTAGACCCCAAATAAAATAAAATGGACGACTTTGAACTAATTATTGATATACGAAAAGTCAGGGTCATCCCATCATTAAAGGTCTAAAAAATATGTTAGAAAATGAGGAGACAGATCGAGACCTTACGCTTGTGTCCTTCTGCCGGAGGTCAATGTCGAGGTTCTTGGCCGGTAAGTAATCTTTTCATCAGTTGATCAATTGTTTATTATGCGGTTCAAATATATAATATTATTTATGACTATACCTATATTAAATTCTTTATATCTATCACATCAAATTTTTTAATGACATAAAATCATCTGTCATGTGTTTTTTTAAAAGGGTTTTATAGTTAAATGATGATAAACTAAAAACATGATATATATACTTATGTAGTTATGTGATTAAAGAATTTGGCAAAATGATTATAAAGAATTTAATCTAATATTTTTATTGAGTAAATATTCTTTCTGGTCCCTGACAAAAACGTGATCCCTATTTTGGTCTCTTATAAAAAAAAAGATCATTTTTAGTCTATAAAAAGGACGAATAAGGGTCGATTGATTGATATTTTGATCCCACACAAATTTCCAAAAGGTCTTTGTTAATCTTTAAAAAGGACGAATAATGGTCGATTTTTTTGTAAGAGACCAAAATAGGATCCGTGTTTTTTGTCAGGGACCAGAAAGGGTATTTACTCTATTTTTATTATTATTTAACTATGGAGACGATCATAGAGACACAAGCAATAGGTGTTTGAATTTGGAGTTCACATTATGTACTTTTCTATTATATGCTTTTTATGTGCTTTTCTTCCTAATTAGAGGGATTAGACATTTTTTTAATTTTTTTTTTTATATATTCTATTTTTTTATATTAAATTAAATGCTTTGCATCTTGATTTTTTTTTCACTCGGTATCTCAAATTAATTAATTTCCATTCAGAAATATTTTTCCTGTAACTCCAGTAGCCTGCAAATTAATTAATTTGAGATACTGAGTACAAAAAAAAATCAAGATGCGGCATATAATTTAATATAAATAAATAGAATATATATAAAAAAATACCTAATATCTCTAATTAGAAAAAAAAAACACATAAAAAGCACATAATAGAAAAACCCCTAACGTGAATTCCTAAATTTGAATGACACGAACCCACTCGACCCGGATACTGTGTCACGTGTCGTGTAATGAACACACGCGCAAGGTAGTCGGTTGAGAACGACAATCATTCGTTCAACCACTTTCTGGCCGATCTAAGTGGGAATTTCATTTGGTTCCCTTCCATTTCGAGACCTAGAAGAAAATGCTGGCAAAAACCGAGGAGAACACTTGGAAAGATGTTGTGAAAATATTTTAATTTTATTTAATTTTTTTTTCATTACATATCAATTATTTTAAATATATATTATTATTTAGGAGTAGATTAAGAAATACTATAATTGATAAATAATAACTTGAAATTTTTTAAGGTTTTTAAAGATTGATACTAGATTATGGAGCCGTTTGAATAGTATCTATGTCTAATCATGATTTAATATTGAGATAACTTTTAAAATAAATATATTTAAAGTGTATTAAAATCTCTCTCTCTCCCTCTCTCACATATTGATATTTTAACTGTGAAAATCCTAAATTATTCTCCTTAAATTGGGAAAATCTACTTGAGGGTTTTTTTGGAGAAAAAAAAATCTCAAAAAGGCCCCAAGATTACGAAATCCCAAAAAAGGTCTCAGAGCCTTTTTTGGGATTTTTTAGACTCTCGTTAACAACTAAATCAGTCACATTAACAACTAAATCAATACTCGTTAACAACTAAATCATTCGTATTAACAACATTATTTTAACAACTAAATCAATCACATTAACAATAATATCAGTAGGTTAACAACTATATCGGTACATTAACAACTAACGAGATTCTCAAATCCTAGAAAAGGCTCTCGGATATTTTTCTGAGATTTTCATAATCTTGGGGCCATTTTTAAGATTTTTTTCTCTAAAAAGGGCCCCTAAGTAGATTTTCCCCCTTAAATTCCCCTTCATTCATCTTGGTTGTGTGTCTAAATCACTGTCATATCATATGTTTTAGAGGAGCAAGCAATTCGGTCAAGAAACACATAATAATATGCAGGAGACCTTGTTTCCTTATGCTCTTTGTTATAAAATATGTAAGTTTATTTGGTCTTTTTTATAAGGTATTTACTTATTCCCAATGAGATTTAATAATTTTTTTCATGTATATATGTCCCTAATTAATATAATATTTGAGTTTAGTATAATTAGTATGAGTAATATTAAAAGTTACTTAAACTATATGGCCTTTTATTGACTTTAACTACTTTTATTGGTTTGTGAGAATGATTAGTTGATATCTTATATAAAGATTGGAGGGAGAATAATTTACTTTTTGCTGCATGACTGGAAGTTCTAACATTCGTTTGAAAAATAAAAATTTCGCTTAAATTTCGATATCATTTATTGCACATGACGGGAGACCCTGCATGACTGGAAGTTCTGACGTAATAATCACTGTCATGTTTTGCATCCATTAAATTTCGCGTATCTGGAGTGCACTAGGGGCGATTTTTTAAAAAATGAGAAAAAAAAAAGGGGGGGGGGGTCTGAAACAGATCTAAGGATCTGAGCCATTGGCATGCAGTTCGGTCCAACCCTAGTAGGTCAGCAGCAAGTGGTATTTTTAAATTGGAATTTGTAAAAATATAATCATAACTTAACTTGTTAAAACATTATCTAAATTTATTAAATTCTTATCAAATACGGGAGCATGAAATTAGGGCACAAGTGCGAGCGAAGTTACCTGCTATATCGCGCTTTCTTCTCTATTTTGTTTTTAAACTCAGTAGGAAATTTGTGTGATTTCCATTTAATTTTAAAAAAGATAAATCAGAGCTTACGCTTCTCTATTATTATAAATATTCAGAACCCCTATTTATACTTTAGAATTGTTCAAGTTGTTTTTGAAGGATTTTTTTCATATATTTTTGTATTTTAATTTATTTGATAAGTATCATTTTTGCTCCAGAAGTTTTGGTTGAGGAACATTGGATACTCAAAATTTTTTTAGGGCAAAATTGCTTCGAAGTTAAAAAAAAATGTAACAATTTTACTTCTCCGTTAAATTTAACTAATATGCACACGTGACACCAGTGATTGCCACCTCATCATTCAAAATAGTTATAAGTATCATTTTTGCCCCCCACTTGCTTTAATTGAGGAGTAGTGGGTATTCGAAAGTTTTTTATGATCAATTTTGCCTTAAAAGTTTATAAAAGTAATTCCAACGATTTAGGGAGGCTACCTAGATCAATATAT
The DNA here is from genome assembly GCA_019022615.1 of Acacia melanoxylon. Taxonomy (NCBI): domain Eukaryota; kingdom Viridiplantae; phylum Streptophyta; class Magnoliopsida; order Fabales; family Fabaceae; genus Acacia; species Acacia melanoxylon. The sequence continues at coordinate 3,056,968 of JAFJYJ010000030.1, read as the reverse complement.
AAAAAGGTAAATACTATCACTATTGTTTTGTCTTATTGAACTAATTTTTTGTACAAATCATATCTCGTTTTACGTTTTACTTGTTTTGATCATAATTGATCTTCCTTCAGATTTTTGCCATGACGCTGATCTTTCATCCACGTTAGAACTTCACAAATTCCTTTGCACCCTTTTCCTAGCTCTACGTCCTTCAACAACTCAAAGAAGAAGAGATTTCTCGCGTTCTTCAATCGATCTTGTTGAGTCTATTTATGTGGATGATAAGGTGGCATGATATGTGTGTTGTTTGACTGATTTAACCATATTTTGATTGATGAGGTAACATGTTATGTGTGCCCATATTAGTTAAACTTAAGGGTCAAAATTAATGGAGGAGTAAAACGCTCCATTTTGTAAACTTCAGAGTAAAATTCTTTCTTTAAAAAATTCCGGATACCCACAACTCCTTTATGAAAACTTCGGGGCAAAAATGATGATGATACTTGACCCAAGAATTAATTAAAATATAATTAAGTAGTAATTTGGAAGTCAAATATATAAAATAATTATTTCAAAGTTATTTTAAGTATAATAAATTTAAATGGTTTAAAAATTACCATACCATATTTTAAATTAAGAAAAATAATCTCTGATCATTCTATAATTAATTCAAATCAACAAACTCATACAAATAATATTCTTCAGTTGGAATTTCGCGTGGAAGAAATCAAGAAAAAAAGCCACGGCACAGTTAGGAAATGGCAGAATCTCAACACTTTCGGGGAAGACTTTGAGATTCTGCAATTTCACGTGTAGGTCTTCAGCTGAAGCAATCCTTTTTGCTCATTAGCGATTCTGCTCTGGCCATGGCTACCATTGCATCATCAAACATATACTTTCTCTTTTTTGTATATTTTCTAGGTGAAACAGTATTCACAGAAGAAATACAACTTGGCTCTTCAATTTCCCCCATTGTTCCTCCCACTTCATGGCCTTCACCTTCAGGTCGATTCGTATTCGGCTTTTACGAGCAAGGCGATGGCTTCAAAGTTGGAATCTTCTTGTTCCATGAGAATAATAAAACCGTTGTTTGGACTGCATATCCTGGTGATCCTCCTGTATCCTCAGAAGCAAAGCTTGTTCTAACCATGAGAGGTGAGCTTCTTCTTCAAACAGGTCCAGGGCAAAAGAAGGTTATTTCTCACGGTAACAAAGGAACTGTTTCCTCTGCTTCCATGCTTGATTCTGGAAATTTTGTTCTGCAAAACAAATATTCCAACATCCTTTGGCAGACTTTCGATCACCCAACTGATACTATATTAGGGGGTCAAATTCTAACTAGTGGGAGTAACTTGGTGTCTAGTTCATCAGACACCAACCAATCTTCTGGAAGGTTTCGATTAGCGATGCAGAGTGATGGAAACCTTGTTCTGTATCCACGATATTCTGGTAGCACAGCTTGGAATGCTTACTGGGAATCGGGCACTGGAGATAGTAGCACAGAAGGTTTCAAATATTATCTTTTCCTCAACAACACAGATCCTCTGCCTCTATGTATTGTAAATGACAGTAGTTCCAACTCACAAATACTTTGGCGAGAGGGTGATAGCAGCTTCGAAGGAAACAACAAGACTTATCGTGCAACTATTGATTCTGATGGAGTTTTTCGACTCTATGCTCATTATGAAGACGTAAATCGGACACATCAAGTTAAAATGTTGTGGTCACCGCTACAGTTGGACAATCGCTGTAAAGTGAAGGCTTTTTGTGGATTCAACAGCTATTGTACGATCAATGACAACCAGCCTTATTGCATTTGTCTTCCCGGAACTGATTTTATATATCCAAGACAAACAAATCTTGGATGCAAAAGGAACTTCCCAGAAGTTGAATGTAGAGGTGGAGAAGATAATGCAACCTTTTATTACATGTCTCCCATGAGTAGTATGAACTTGGATGATCTTCCTTATACAGAGGAAGACATTCTAGAGGAGGAATGCCCAGCTTCTTGTTTGCAAGATTGTTACTGTGGGGCTGCCTTTTATGGTAATAATCGCTGCAAGAAACAAAAGCTTCCATTGAGATATGTTACAAGAGAATCACGAAATTTGTCCTCCTTCACAATATACTTCAAGGTGGGACTTCATAGCCTGGAAAGCAACAATGATAACCAACCACCTCCCATCAAGACTACCAGTAAGAAAGCAATTAAGGTGATCATTCTCATTGTCTTGGGTTTTGCTGTTCTTTTGTGTTCAGCTGTCGCAATCTCCGGCCGTTTAATTTACAAGATTGGAGTTTTAAGTTACAGGAGGTTGTTAGAGATGGGAGATTTAGGTTTGAGCCAAGGGATTACTCTGAGGGTATTTTCATACAATGAGCTGAAGAAAGCAACAAATGGTTTCAAACAAGAGGTGGGTAAGGGTTCGTTTGGATCAGTTTATAAAGGAACTTTACTCAAAGGAAGAAGACATATTGCCGTAAAAAGGCTACACAGATTAATTGAAGAAGGGGAGAGAGAATTTCAAGCTGAGATGCAAGCCATTGGGAAAACCCACCACAAAAACTTAGTTCGCTTGCTTGGATATTGTGCTGAGGGATCTAAAAGGCTTCTAGTTTATGAGTTCATGAGTAATGGCTCCCTTGAGAAGCTTATCTTTGGTGACAGTAATGTTCGTCCTGATTGGGATCAGAGAAGAAGAATAGCACTAGACATTGCAAGAGGGTTACTGTATCTCCATGAACAATGCAGGGCTCCCATTATTCACTGTGACATAAAGCCTTCAAACATATTGATGGACGAGTTTTTTACAGCTAAAATATCAGATTTTGGTTTAGCAAAACTTCTAATGCCAGATCAAACAAGAACCTTCACTCAAGTTCGAGGGACAAGAGGTTATCTCGCTCCAGAATGGAACAAGAACACTCCAATAACAGTGAAAGCAGATGTTTATAGCTATGGAGTTATGTTATTGGAGATTGTATTTTGCAGAAGAAGCTTAGCGGTTAACATTTCAAATCCAGAGCAAATTATTCTGTGTAATTGGGTGTACAAGTGTTTTGTTCGTCGAGAGTTAAACAAGCTTGTTCTTGGGGAAGACGTGGACCTAACGATGCTAGAGAATATGGTGAAAGTGGGGATATGGTGTATTCAAGATGAGCCTTTTCTTCGTCCATCAATGAAGAGTGTAGTGTTGATGCTTGAAGGAGTTATTGAGGTATCTATCCCTCCTTGTCCATCTACTAATTCCACGTGATTTATTCCTCTGCCGGAAAAAAAGAATAAAGAATTTCGTGTCGGTTTGATTTGCTTGTTTTATTATTGTGTCTCTGTAATAGTAGTATATAGTTCTCTAAGCTTTGGTCAGCTTGTAGCTACAAATAAAAGAAGGAAGCACTTGATGAGATCGATCAATTCTATTTTGATTCCCTTTGTCTGAAATGATTTGCGCTGTTCTGTAAAACATTAATTCACATTATAGCAACTTTAAATTATGGAATAAAAAAAATCCCAAAAATAATCCCCTGGAGAAATTATATATGAAGCAAAAGTTGAAGCATAAAGCCTGAACATGTAATATATGCTTTTTTTTTTTTTTTTAGGCTTAGAGCTGAGCCTTTTAAAGGCATATTTGCAATATAAACTTTTAAAAGGGTTTGATATTACAGGCCTTACAACAGAGCACCATTTGTTCCTCTACTTCTTTTTAAACATTAATTATGCAAATGGTGATGAATGAAATATACACTATCAAACTATGAAAGCTCTATTATGGGTTTGTTGATGTTATCTCAACAAAAACAATTATGCCCAATTATTTTTTAATACAATATTCAATTTTATATAATAATGTATTAGAATAAATTGAAATTTATTGTGACAATACATCTACATACGTGGAGATCTGTTACCTTCTTTCAATATTTATATTTTTATTTAAAATTTTATGACCCGGGTTTAAATTTTGAATCCTCTGTGTGTGTATAATCCATGATTATTTGTTTTATAAAAAGGGAAAATCTGATATAAAGATATTCATGAAGCATTGTAGTACACAGAATTCACCTATTTCAATAATTGATAAGTATATATTTTATAATTAAATAGGTATATATTTATGTTGAATTTATTAATATCTTATATTTATTTAATTATCTTTTATATATTTATCCATCTTTTAATTAAATATAGGATAAAAGAATATTATATTGAAAAATCTATTCATATCCTATTTTATTGTGCGAGAAGATATTAGGGAAAATGTCATTAAAATACCTTGTGAATTTGCAAAACCCCCGGAAGTCTTCCGAATTTGTAAAAAGATGAGAGGTACAAAGGACCTATGAGGGATATGCAAATTCGGGTGAATTACCCTTTTATCATTACTTTTAAATAAATAAATAAATAAATAAAATAAAATACCCTCCACCCTCGCATATGCGACCACCCGCGGCGGTGGCCAGCTGTGGGGGTGGAGGTTTTTTATTTTATTTTATTTATTTATTTATTTAAAAGTAATGATAAAAGGGTAATTCACCCGAATTTGCATATCCCCATAGGTCCCTTTGTACCTCTCGCCTTTTTACAAATTCGGAGACTCCCGGGGTTTTACAAATTCAAAAGGTATTTTAATGACATTTTCCCAAGATATTATATCTATAAGATAATTAAAAGGATAACTATATGTCTTCTCTCTCTGTGTGTGAGTTAGGTTTGGTTCTTCCTGAACCCTTCCGATCGTTGTTCTTCGAACATCGATCCCCCCTCCCCCCTCTCTCTCTTTTCTTGTCTTTTCTGCTTTTCACGTTCTTATCGTCTTCTCTGAGTGTTCTCTTTTCTAGTTTGTTATTTCTTCCTTCTCCCGTTCCTTTGAGTTTCTGCGTCAGTGGTGGTGATAGGAGGTTTGGAGGAAGGTTAGGGAAGTAATAGTCGAGGTATGAAGCAAGTTGTTCTAAATCTGAAGCAGAAGGTCGAGCGGACTGGTGGCTCCCTTGTTGGTAGGATTCTTACAGGCAAAAACTTAAATGTACCTACGGTAGTGACTATGATAAAAAAAAAAGAGGATGGCACTTAGATAAGGAAGTTGAAGTTAACGAGCTCGATCGAAATAAGCTAATTTTTCTTTTTCGGTTCTCTGATGACAAGGATTTTGCTCGAGTGTTAAAAGGGAGGCCTTGGTCGATACAAGGTTTTCTTCTCAACCTCCAAGTATGGGAGGAATGTATGGTTCTCGGTGATGTTCGTTTTGAAGAAGCCCCCTTCTGGGTCCAGTTTCATGGCCTGCCCATAGAGGCCTTTGACAATGATAATGCTAAGACCCTCGGTGATGCTGTGGGGGAGACGTTAATGTTCGAACGTCCGATGGTGGCTGGTAATCTGGATAGAGGTTTTATTAGAGTTAGGGCCCAGATTAATCTGACTGAGCCGCTAGTTCCTGGCTTTTGGATTCCACATGGAAAGAAGAACCCCTCCTGGGTTTCCATCAAGTATGAAAGGTTGCAGAGTTTTTGCTTCAAGTGCGGTCGGCTGGGCCATGATATCCGGGGATGCAAGGAACATAGAAACCGTAGTGATGGAGAGAAGGAAGTTTTGGGGTTTGGAAGCTGGCTCAGTACACCCTCAGTTCGAACACTGGAGCATGCTCTTGAAGTGTGTAGGAAGGATTGGATTGAAGCAAGGTTTATTGGTAAAGACTCTCTATCCCCCAATGGTCATCGGAGCCAACCACCGGAAAAGCCAAGAGCTTCGTCTACCTCCTGGCGCCTTGAACCAGATACGAGGTTGGTAAAAGAAGCATCGGGTACCGAGTCTGTCAGGAATAAGGGGCTAGTCAACGACCTGTCTACTTCAACGACGGCAAATATGTTGCTTACTGCAGGGAAAAAGTCTCATGGATTGCAGGACTCATTTAATGCTGAGGAGGGAAACTGCTCACGTGATTCACTTGGGGGCAAATTTGATTTTCCTGGTGGTAGGGACCACTTTTCATTTGAGGAGGCAGGTAGCTCGGTTTTGGATATGGGCCCTCCTAATAGCTTAAGTCTTTTGATGGAAGGAAGCCCATGTGGCGTTGGCAAGGGCCCCAGTCACAATTGCAGATCTCTTGAGGATTATGGGCCTTTTTCACTTGTGATTAATCCTCCTACTGATCTGTCACCAATTTCAGCAGTCTCCTTCTCTCTTCGGCGTATTCACCTCAAGCGCCCTCTGGAAGTGGAATCTGACCCAGTACAGTTGAAGAAGCCTCGCAAATTAGTCTTTGAGGGTGAGGAAGATCAGCCAGGTACAGTCCCCATTCCTAATCTGAAATCGAAGGGACGTCGTCGTAGCTTTTGCTCTCTCAAGGCCTCAATCCGAGAAAAAGCTCAAGGTATTTCCCCTGTTTCTTCGAATAATTATTCTGACCTTGTTGTTAATCTACCTGTGACTGTGATTGGGGAAATTGAATTCCCTGATAGCTGGCTTGCCTCTTCCGCTAATAATCAAGATGATCGGAGTCCTTCGTCTTCTCCTCACGCCGGTGGCTGGATGGAACCAGCTGCCGGTGCACAATGAATCTCCTGGCCTGGAACTATCAGGGACTCAGGGTTGCCCTGACAGCCAGAAATCTGAAGGCGGAGTGCCTTAGGAAAAAACCCCATATGGTGTTCTTAATGGAGACTAAGCAAAAGGCTAAATATATGAGAAAGATTAGGAGATGGTGTGGATTTTCTGAGGAATGGTTGGTTAGTCCGGTGGGTCTGAGTGGAGGGCTTGCATTGTGGTGGTCGGATAAGATCACAGTGGATATATTATTCTCTTCTTCTCACATCATCCATACGCGAATTGGCTCTGGTTCTCTGAGTACTCCTGCTTTTGTTACCTGTATTTATGGGCCACCCAATGAAGAAGAGAGGCTCCTCTGTTGGCAAGAAATTCGCAGAATCAGTGGTAATATTTGCAATTCTTGGCTGTGTATTGGTGATTTCAATGATATATTGTCTCAATCGGAGAAGAGTGGTAGTAATCCGAGGGCATGGAGAAGAATTTTGAATTTCAAGAAGTTTGTTGCTGATTGTGAGTTAAATGACTTGGGTTTTCATGGCTATAAATACACCTGGTGTAATAATCGCTTTCACCCTGATACGATTAGAGAAAGAATAGATAAAGCCCTGGGCAATACTTTGCTGAGGGAACAATTCCCTAATCTTCATGTGCTCCATGTTTAGCCAGCTGGATCTGATCACCATCTGTTGTGGCTACAATGTCATCCTGAAGGACACCGCCGAAAGCGTTCTTTTCGCTTTGAATCTTGCTGATCTGGCCACCCTAATTTTCTTCACCTAGTTAAAACTAGCTGGCATTCGAAATCTGGTCCTATCTTGTCTGCCTCTGAAGAATTTGTTCATAGCATGGTGCGATGTCGACAGGACCTTATTAAATGGAGTCATAAGGAGTTTCCTAATAATACTCGAAGGATTGAGAGTCTAAAGGCGCAGCTTGCTATTTTATCTCAGGGTGATCGTGATGCTTCCTCTTCTCGGATTATTGCTGATCTTAAGCTGGACCTGGATCGGATCTATGCTCTTGAAGAACAATTTTGGTGGCAACGCTCTAGAATTAATTGGTTGCAGTTTGGGGACATAAATTCCCGATTTTTTCATTTGTCAACTCTCAAGCGGCGACAAAAGAATAGTATTATGTGCATCAGAGATGATGAGGGCACTTGGTTAGTGGACAAACCTGCTATCTCGCAGAATATTGCTCAATATTTCTAGAATCTTTTTACCACTTCTGATCCTACCAATATGGATAGAGTGTTAGGTTTTATTGACTCTAAAATTTCAACTGAAATGAATCAGCGACTTATGCTTCCTGTATCACGTGAGGAGGTCAAGGCAGCTGCCTTTAGTCTAGGATCTTCTAAGGCTTCGGGCCCGGATGGATTCTCTGGTATTTTCTACCATAATGCTTGGGATGAGATTGGGGAATCTATTTTTGACTTGGTTCGGAAATTCTTTGAAGGTAAGTCGATGCTTGATAGGCTCAATGAAACAAACATTACTCTGATCCTTAAATTGGAAAAACCAAAACACGTGTCTCACTTCAGACCTATCGGTTTATGTAACTTCTCATACAAGATCATTTCCAAGCTTTTGACCAATAGAATGAGGCCTTTGCTGGATTGTTGTATTTCTCAAAATCAAGGGGCCTTTGTTCCTGGCCGGTGCATCCAAGACAATATCATTATTGCTCATGAAGTCTACCACTATCTCCGGAGAAAGAAAACAGGGGGTAAGTTTGAATTCGCACTCAAAATGGACATGAGCAAAGCATATGACCGAATTGAATGGAGTTTCTTGGAAGGTGTACTGCTGCAGTTTGGCTTCTGTAAGGAGTGGGTATCTCTCATTATGAAGTGTGTTCAATCTGTCAAACTTAGTGTTTGTGTTTCTGGGGAATCCATCAGTTCCTTTACCCCAAGCTGTGGTCTGCGCCAAGGGGACCCTCTCTCCCCATATCTATTTATACTTGTTGCGGAGGTCCAAGCCCTTATGATTGGCAAGAGCCAGCATGCTAATCTACTTAAAGGGATCAAGCTAAGTCATAGTTGCCCTGTGCTTACACATAGTTTCTTTGCAGATGACTCACTACTATACATGAAGGCTAGCAAAAAGGAATGTACTTACTTAAGCCAACTCTTACATCTTTATTGCGCAGCCTCGGGACAAGTTATCAACCTGGAGAAGTCGAGTATATTCTTTTCTTCCAATACCCCAGTTGAAGTAAGCTCAATGGTCAATAGCACTCTAGGAATTTTAGCCTCTGAGGATCCAGGGAAATATCTTGGCATCCCAAGTATCTGGGGGAAGACCAAGCACCAAGCATTGGCGTATGTTCGTGAACGGGTCACAAGTAAGCTCCAAAGTTGGGGTCTCTCTTCCCTTTCCTTTGCGGGACGTGAAGTGATGATAAAAGCAGTGATACAAGCTATTCCGATGTTTCCTATGAACTGTTTCAAGTTCACTACTAAAACTTGCAAGGAAATTCATAGTTTGATTGCTAACTTTTGGTGGGATGGTAATGCCTTTGGGAACCATACTCATTGGAAGGCTTGGGATTTCCTCACCTCTGGGAAAGATAAGGGTGGCATGGGTTTTAGAGACCTTATTGTTATGAATGATTCGCTGTTGGCTAAAACAGCTTGGAGACTCTTTTTGCGGCCTGATGATTTATGGGCCAAGGTTTTGAAGAGTATCTATTTTCCCAAAGGGGAGTTCATGAATGCAGAAAAAGGACATAAAGCTTCTTGGTGTTGGTCAAGTCTTATTGGTGGCAGGGATATTCTTAAGAAAGACCTTCGGTGGGATATTGGAACGGGTACGACGATTCGTATTTGGGACAATCCGTGAATCCCTGGTATTTCCTTGCCGGCACCACCAGTAAATAGTGACAATCCCTATGTCCAGAAGGGCCGTGTTTGTGACTTAATTGTCGATGGTAGCTGGAATCTTGAACCGATCTCACAATTTGTATCAGAGGAGGCCAAAAATGCTATCTACAATATCCCCATACCTACCAACGGTTTGGAGGATAAACTTGTGTGGAGCTATGCTAAAAGTGGGGAATATACGGTCAAATTGGGGTATAATGCAGATAAGGATAGACTTGTATTGGGTCCTTCCAGGGCTGGAACGTCTATTGTTGTGCCCCCAACTAGCTGGAAATCTGTGTGGAAGCTTAAGGTAATTCCGCGTGTGCAGCAATTCATTTAGAGGCTTCTAAATAATGCAATTGCTACTAATGCGGCCCTCTACCGAAGACGTAGATCTTCAACTAATCAATGCCCCATTTGTGAAGAAGCGGAGGAAACTCTTGAGCACCTATTCTTCCACTTTGCATGGACTCGCTGTATATGGTTTGGTTGCCATTTGGGTGGTAGATTTGATGTCGCAGCTGTATCAAATTTTAACAGTTGGTGGCTCCACACCTTTGGTATGTCTTCTTTGAGCTCATATGACTTGTCCTTGATTAGCTGGATTTTGTGGTTAATTTGGAAGCAAAGAAATGCAATGATTTTTAATTTCCTTACCCCAAACCCCTTTGAGGTGCTTGAGATAGCTAGGAAGAATGCTGCTGATTTTCTGGTTAACACTGATAAGAAGCAACTTGAACCGGATTTACCTAACACGACTTGTGCCCGGTCTGTCTTTTAGGTTCCACCGTCATTAGATTGTGTGAAAATTAATTGTGATGGTGCTTTTCATTTGTGCAGCGAAGATGCAACAATTGGTATGGTTTGCAGAAATCACTTTGGCTCTTTTAAATGGGGTTTCGTTGACAAACTGAAATCTATTTCCGCTTTTATGACTGAGGCTTTGGCGCTCAAGCGAGCTTTGCTGATTGCTATGGATATAGGGCTTGACAAAGCCATTTTTGAATCTGATTGTCTCATCCTAATCAATTGTGTTGTTGCCAAGTCACCTGCTTTACATTATTGGCGCTGTTGAGGGATTATTCATGATATTATTAACTTGTTTGCTTCCAAAGTTGGGTATTCGCTCTCCTGTACTCCTCGTGAGGGTAACCATGTTGCTGACCATCTTGCAGCAATTGCTTATAAGGGGGTGTGCCCTAGTGGGTGGGTTCCACAACCAACACCTTCTTTATTGTCTCTTCTAACTTTGGATGCTAAGCAGGTTTCTCCAGTCAGGAATGATGTTTCTTGCTCCAGTTATGTTAGGGGTGATGTCTTTATTTAGCTTTTATTTTTAGCTGTATGTTCTTGGCTATGGCCTATCTCTGTTTATTTTATTAGCCTTGTAGACGCTGTCTTTAGCTGTTGTATTGTTATGTTTTATTCTGAAGTAGTAATGAAATTCCCTTCTTCGACCAAAAAAAATATATGCGGACCCTACATGATAAAAGGAGATGAGCAACCAGCCAAAATTGTGGACCCCACGCCAATTAAACCAAAAGGTCGTGCAAGCATCATGCGTGAGCTGGATGAAAAGCTATCATATATATATATATATATATATATTGTTATAAGGGTAAAGGAGCAATTTTACACATGACCTTTTCCCCCAGGAGCGCCCAGCACCACGACCTTTTTTCTGGAGTAAAAATACACACGACGTTACATTTTGGGAGCAAAACTACCACAGGCCGTTAGTTGACCGTCAACTTGGATGGAACGCCGACTTGGACTAACACGCGACGTGGAATAAAAAAATGCAAAAAAATAATAAAATAATTAGAAAAAAATCAAATAATTAGAAAAAATTCAAATAATTAGGAAAAATTCAAATAATTAGGGAAAAATTAAAATAATAAGAAAAAAATTAAAATACCTCCGCTAGTGGGCCCCCTTTCACCGCAATCATTGGCCGCAACCGGCACGGGATAACCAATCAGTGGAGGAGGAGTTGTATATACACGGGCGGTGCGGTTGTTGAAGATGCGCTAGGGTAAAATGTTCATTGAAAAAAATATTAATTAATTAATTAAGATAATCTTTTTGTCAATTCTCCCTACGAGAGATAAATCTAATCTAATCTGTGAAGTCGACTAAGAATCGGGTGGGGCCCACTCGGCGGGGGTATTTTAATATTTTTTCTAATTATTTTAATTTTTCCCTAATTATTTGATTTTTTTTTCCTAATTATTTGAATTTTTTTTTTCTAATTATTTGAATTTTTTCCTAATTATTTGAAGTTTTTTAATTATTTCCTAATTTTTTGATTTTTTTAATAATTATTTTAATTTTGTTTCGAATTATTTGAATTTTTTCCTACTTTTTTTTCTAATTATTTTAATTTTTTTCGAATTTTTTGATAATATTTAAAACTAAGGGGCAAAAGGGTAATTTCACCTAAAACTAAGGGCAAAAGTGTAATTTCACTCGCGTTCTTTGTTCACTTCCATCCAAGTTAACGTTGACCGGTCAACTAACGATCGTGGTGTTGGGCGCTCCCAAAACGTAACGTCGTGTGTATTTTTGCTCTAGAAAAAATGTTGTGGTGCTGGGCGCTCCCTGGGGCAAAGTTCATGTGTAAAATTGCTCCTTCACCCTTGTTATAATATAAATCACGTTATATCATATCTAAGAAAAAAAGATCCAGAGCCCAACAATATATATTAAGAGGAAACCTAAATCCGGGGGGACACGGATGCGAAAGCAAAGAGAGCGAGAGATACATCAGCACGAGACGTACGACGAGAGGAGAGACCCACAGCACAACGATCAGCTGCACGTAACAGTTAGGAGCAATAAAGAGACGAAGCTCCACAGTAGTGATTTCATCTCTTCTTTATTCTTTCTTTTATTTTTTGATTCTGAGTTTCATCTTCTTGTCATCGATTTTATTATAGCCATGTGAGGCTAAATTTCTTTTCAACCTATAAAACCTATGAACTTGTTTGGGTTCTAGAGATTATTCCCACTATTAGTTTTGATTAATTTTATTCAGTTTATTTATTCTTGTCTTTATTGTTATTGCTTATTAATTGGCCACTAGTAAGCATGTTTTGGGGATTTAGGGTTGAACTTGGAAGAGGGAATCTTAAATTGACCTTGGAATTAAATAATGTGGAATTAGGTTTCGATCTAATTTGCGTCTAGGATAGGCATATACTTAGAAGCTCCGCATAATCAAATTAGGGTGAGTTCAATCTAAAACGCATCTTAGTTAGTGGTGTGAGGCATTACATAATTAATTAAGATAGGTTTATAAATGGACCGGAAGACATTTATAGACATTAATACTCTAGATTAGCTAAGTAAATTAAGTCAAAATTAAGTTAGTAGGGGATAAAGTCTAAGAAACCAACAATGGATTAGCGACTCTAGGTTGTACTTCTCGATATTGGAATTCGCTCTTTTGCTACTATTAGTTTCTTATTAATTTTCTTCATTATTGAAAACAATTCCAACTCGCTCAACTTAAACGGAATAAAGGAACTTAATATCTAATCACTAGTTTGATTGAGTCCTCGTAGGGAACACTACTTTTCTTATCACTTTATTACTTGATGCGGCCCGTATACTTGCGGAATCTATAGGTTATAAATTTTGCCCCATCAAATTTTAGGCGTCGTTACCGGGGACTCAAGGCAATTGGTGACTATTATTAGAAATCCTTTAGTAGTTCTAGTTTGAGCATTATTATTATTATTATTATTATTATTATTTTATCCTTTTTTTTCGTTTCTTTTTAGCTTTTGGTTTTAGTTTGATACTTTGATATTTATTTGATTTTGCAGGCACTCTGGTACATATCTTGTAGAACCAAATCTACTAAAACACCACAGAAAACAAGGAATACACAAGCGCTTTTGGAAGCCACAACACCTCGGATCCAAGAGGAGGAACCGTACGATCCGACACCTTGAAGAAATGGTCGGATAAAAATGATCGTTTGTGTATCAATAATTTTCTCGGGAAGACAATCTCGAGGGTATCGATCGGGAATCAAAGTACATGAGTTTCAAGCCAACAATTTCGAAATCAAGCAGACTATGCTTAAGATGCTTGAACTACAGGGTCAATATGCATGGAACATTTCAGAAGATCCAAATCGGCATCTGATACAATTTCTTAACGTTTGCAACTCATTCAAGATGAATGGAGTTCCTGATGGTGTAATTCGCCTTCAGCTTTTTCCTTACTCTCTACAAGGGAAAGCCAAAGAATGGCTCAACAACCTAGAAGAAGGCAAAGATAACCTCTTGGGAGACACTGGAAGAAAAGTTCGGATCAAGATTTTTTCCACATAACAAGATGGTGGATGCAAGAGCCGCTCTTACTAATTTCGTCAACAATTTGGGGAACATCTCGTATGAAGCACGGGAGAGGTTCAAGTTGCTTGTTAGGCGAGCCCAGGTCACAATATAGAGAAGTGGGTCTTACTTCAAATCTTCAGTACCCGGTTGACTCCTGAATCTAAATCAGAATTAAATGCTGTCACTAATGGGGGGATTACAAAGCAACCGGTAAATCATGTCTGAAAATGCCTAGATGACTTATCTACTGACTTTTTACAAAACAACAATGAGAGAAGGTCGGTGAAGTCAGTTGATAAAATTATTGAAGACCCTTCTTCACAGCTGATGGCAATGTTAAATACAATCAACAAGAAGGTTGATCACTTAGAAGCTCAAGTCAACAAATCTAATAGTAGACACATGGGAGTCAATGCTATTTATGCCCCTTGTGATTACTGTGGAAATGGTCATGAAAATGGACAATGCCTCATATCTCAACAGATGGAACCAATGAACTATGCAGGAAACTACCGTGGCAACAACTAGAACAATCCCTACTCAAACACCTACAATTCTGGGTGGCGTAAAAATCTCAACCTCTCTTGGAAATATGGAGCGACTCTTAATAAAGCATCAAGCTCTAATACAAGACAAGTGCCACCTCCTGGATTCTATCAATTTGAAAAGGAAGTCATTCATGGCCAAGAACCTAAATCTGATCTTGAGGCAGTGATATCTCAGCTTGCGAATTTTCAATTAAAGAATACTCAGGAGCAAGCTGCTATTAATGCAAGAGTAGACCAATCTATTGTAAGAATAGACTAATCTGTTGCATGTATAAACTCATCTATCAAGACTCTTCAGGTACAAATGGGACAAATTGCAAATGCTGTGAATGTTTTACAACAAAGAGAATTGCCAAGTAATATTGTCCCCAATCCTCGTAGAGATGAAAGAGCGGAGTGTAAATCCATTTCCCTTAGAAGTGGTGAAGAGTTACCTGAGATACAAAAGCCAGCAATGAAGCCTTCATGTTCTAATAGCGAAGAAAATCATGCGGGACTTGTAGGAAGTGATGAAGAGTCTACACAAAAGGCTAAGGGAGTAGATGAAGATCGTGAATCCCAAAAGAAGGAGGTAAAGAAAAGGGAAGCGAATGCGAGATTCCTAAATGGAGACCGCCTCTACCATTTCCTCAAAGATTCCAAAAGAAGGCATTTGATGAGCAATACAAGAAATTCTTGGATATTTTCAAGCAATTACACATTAACATCCCATTCATAGAAGCTTTGGAGCAAATGCCTAAGTATGCTAAGTACTTGAAGGAGATGTTGAGTAAGAAGAAGCATTTTACTGAGTTTGCAACTGTAGCATTGACCAAGGAGATCACTAGTGTCATTAAACCTAATGTTCCTTTAAAGTGTAAAGATCCTGGTTCCTTCACTATTCCATATGTGATTGGTGACCAATTTGAAGGTGGTGCACTGTGTGATTTGAGGTCTGCTATAAATCTTATGCCTCTATCTCTCTTTAAGAGGCTGCAACTAGGGGAGGCTAGTCCTACAACTGTTACACTCAATCTAGCTAATCAAAGTCTCTCTTATCCATATGGTATCATTACTAGTGAAAGTTGGCTCTTTTATCTATCCAGCTGACTTCATTGTTCTTGGCATGGATGAAGATCAAGAGATTCCACTAATTGTTGGGAGACCATTCCTAGCTACTGCAAGAGCATTGGTAGAAGTCGAGCAAGGAGAGATAATTTTACGACTTGGTGATGAGCAAGTCAAGTTTAAGAGGGATAAAACAATGGAGTCTGAAAAGGAATTCAAACAATGTGCAAGGGTTGTTGTGATAAATGACCTCAATCAAGCTAAATTGGATTCATTTGCCAAAAAAGAGCCCCTTAAAACGATCTTCATTGAGCAAAAAAGTGCGGAGAATACTTATAGGAACAGTGAACAAATTGTGAAGACCTCTGCACCCTCTTCTGGGAAACATTGGCACTGCTTGTCTCAACCTCCTTGACATTCTTACATAGTCGGGCTGAAGACTATAAACTAAGCGCTTATTGGGAGGCAACTCAAGGGTTTTGCTTGCATTTTATTATTATTATTATTATTATTATTATTTTGTTTTTTGTTTTTTCTTTCAATTTTATTCAGGTTTGAAGATGATCACTCCTCTTGTAGTTGCAAAGTCCTGCTTGTGCACTCTTTCCTCCCTCGAAATTGGAAACATCATGGATGGTACTAAAGAAATAACTCCACATCGAGTTAGAGACCTAAACCATGGGAATACTAGTTCTTTTCCCTCTTAATTGATTTTTGCAACATTGAGGATAATGTTTGATTTAAGTGTGGGGGAGTGATATGATTTCTTTGGTGATGCTTGTCCTTATGCAATTGAACATATTTTTTTTTTATTTGAGATTTTTGCATTGTTAGGATTGACCTTAATTTTGAGCTTTCCCCATCTTAGAGAATATTATCAAGTCAAAAATTAAAATAGAAAAGAATGTTTCAATTAAGCCTCTAAGTCTTGAATTTTTGTATCAATTTTGAGATTGATTATGAGAATAGAGATTAGTTTGTAATACGATCAACAGATTATTAGTTTATGAATATTTTGCTACATGGTGTCTTTAGAAAATTAGATGACGACCTTTAGTAGCTAAGTAAAACTTTTGTTTAGGGAAATGACTCAAGTAAAAAAAAAAAAAAAAAAAACACACACACACACACACAACTCCAATGACTTCTCTAGACCTTACTTAGTAACCGGGGGCACTTCATCACCAATGTTGGCACTCGCGTCAAACGGTAAAGTCAAAGAGGGTTATGAGTTGGGCTAAAAGCCTCTTGAGGTGTCTGTTGGAGTAGCTGAGTAATCGGTGCTGCATCACCCATGTGCGGTCGCGTCAAAAGGGTACCTACAATGGCTCAAGAAAAAAGAAAAAAGAAAAAAATTGAGTTATTTTCTACCTGAGAATCCTTATTAAATTAAATGAAAAGCTTGGTTTAGTGGGGGCATTTGAATTTTTTCTGAAGAAATTGAGTAGCGTTATATTCCTTTACTAATCTTAGTGTTGCACTTATTGCTTGCCGATCTTTTGATCATGGGATGTTAATAGATTATTACAATTGTTTAAGGCTATTGGCTTAGTGACCAATTCTTATAAGACATTAACTTGAATTAAACTTGATAATATGATCTAAGTGTGGTGGTTTATTGCTCTTTGTTTAGGAATTTCATAATCAATGTTCTTTAAAGATAATGAATTCTCTTTCTTTGGCTTGAGGACAAACAAATGTTTAAGTGTGGGGGAGTTTGATAAGTATATATTTTATGTTGAATTTATTAATATCTTATATTTATTTAATTATCTTTTATATATTTATCCATCTTTTAATTGATTATAGGATAAAAGAATATTATGACAGAAAATCTATTCATATCCTATTTTATTGTGCATAAGATATTATATCTATAAGATGATTAAAAGGATAAGGGAAAATTCCATTAAAATACCTTTTGAATTTGCAAAACCCCCAAAAGTCTTAAATTTGTAAAAAGATCGAGAGGTACAAATGACCTATGAGGGATATGCAAATTCGGGTGAAATTATTCTTTTGCCCTTACTTTTAAATAAATAATAAAAAAAAAAATACCCTCCACCCCCCGGGCCGGCGGTGGCGGCCGGCGGTGATGGCTGCCGGCGGGGAGGGTTGGAGGGTATTTTATTTATTAAAATGTAAGGACAAAAAGGTAATTTCACCCGAATTTGATATCCTCATCATAAATCCTTTGTACCTCTTAGCCTTTTTTTACAAATTCGAAAAACTTCGCGGTTTTTGCGGAAATTCAAAAGGTATTTTAATAAATTTTCTTAAAGGATAATTATATACGGACCCCACATGATAAAAGGAGATGAGCAACCAGCCGAAATGGTGGACCCCACGCCAATTAAACCAAAAGGTCGTGCAAGCATCATGCGTGAGCTGGATGAAAAGCTATCATATATATATATATATATATATTGTTATAATATATTGTTATAATATAAATGACGTTATATCATATCTATAAAAAAAAGATCCAGAGCCCAACAATATATATTAACCAAAAGGTCGTGCAAGCATCCTGCGTGACAGCGTGAGCTGGATGAAAAGCTATCATATATATATATATTGTTATAATATAAACGACGTTATATCATATCTAAGAAAAAAAGGATCCAGAGCCCAACAATATATATTAAGAGGAAACCTAAATCGGGGGGTTCGAAAGCGAGCACGAGATGTACGACGAGAGGAGAGACCCACAGGCCACAGCACAACGATCAGCTGCGTGTAACAGTTAGGAGCAATAAAGAGACGAAGCTCCAGAGCAGCAGTGATGTCATCTCTTTTTTATTCTTTCTTTTATTTTTTGATTTCGAGTTTCATCTTCTTGTCATGGATTTTATTATAGCCAACCAACCTAATTTTATTGTAGAACTTTTCGGAATCAATGATTGGACCATGCAAACTAGAAATTACTGCTATTGGATAAAGGAAGAGATTACTCGATCAATTTCCGTATCGCTCATGATATATATAATAACTCGAGCACCCATTTCAAATGCATATCCCATTTTTGCACAGCAGGGTTATGAAAATCTGTGAGAAGCAACTGGCCGTATTGTATGTGCCAATTACTTGTTTGGGTTCTAGAGATTATTCTCACTTGATAGGGAAAAACTTTATAGCCTAAAAACTCCGCAAGTATACGGGCCGTATCAAGTAATAAAGTGATAAGAAAATTATCGTTCCCACAGAGACTCAGTCAAACTAGTGATTAGGGGTTAAATTTCCCTTTTTCGTTGAGAAAATCAGAATTGTTTTCAATAAGAAAATAAATAAGAAATAATAGTAGCAAAGACTTTTCAAAAAGAGCAAATTCTAATATCAAAAAATACAACCTAGAGTCACTAATCTCTTGTTGGTTTCTTAGATTTTATCCCCACTAAATTAATTCTGAATTAACTTAATCAGCTAATCTAGAGTATTAATGTCTATAAATGTCTTCTCGTCCATTTACATACCTACCTTAATTAATTATGTAATGCCTTACACAACTAAATAAGATGCGTTTTAATTTGAGCTCACTCTAATTTGATTATGTGGAGCTTTTAGGTATATTCCTATCCTATAGGCAAATTAGATCAAAACCTAATTCCGCATTAAATTTAAATCTAATTCCACATTATCTAATCCCAAGGTCAATTTAGGATTCTCTCTTCCAAGTTCGACCCTAAATCCCCAAAACATGCTCAATGGTGGCCACTCACTAAACAATAGTGATAAACACAGGATTAAATAAACCGAATAAAATTAATCAAAACTAATAATGAGAATAATCTCTAAAACCCAAACAAGTTCATAGGTTCTCTAAGTTGAAAAGAAAATTAGCCGCACATAGTTATAATAAAATCCATGAAATAAATAAAATTCAGATTTAAACAAGACAGGAAAGGAAAAGAGAAATCAAGACTCTTAAAGAATCCCGCGATCTGAATGTGCTCCTCGCTGCGATGAAGTCCCGTGCAGTGTGGTCTATGTGAGTCGTCAATGATTCTTGCGTTCCTGTGCATCTGAATGTGTCTCTCCTCTCTTGAATTGTTCTTTGCCGTCCCCGTGTGCGTCGTCTTCTTGTGCGTGGTGTGCGTCCTTTTATACCATTTTAATAGCTATTCAGTTATTGGACCGTGATCTACTTCTTTATTTTATAAAGGAGATATCATATCCTTTTGTTTTGCTTTTTTAATATTTTCATCCATATGGCCCACGTCATCGATTCACAACATCCAAATTGATTCCAACATGTGATATATATCTTTAAATTCATGAATTTCCTCCAGATAGCTTTTCTTTTTAATGCGTGGGTCCACATGTGATTATATCCTATTCCTTATAATATCCTGTAAAATAAAATAAAGATATCAATAGATTTTACGTTATAATATTTTTCTATCCTATATTTAATTAAAAGATATGTAAATATATAAAAAGATAATTAAATAGGTATAAAATATTAATAAATCCAACTCAATATACCATAAAATATACACCTATTTAATTATAAAATATCTACTTATCACCACTATTAGTTTTGATTAATTTTATTCAATTTATTTATTCTTGTCTTTATTGTTATTGCTTATTAATTGGCCACTAGTAATCATGTTTTGAGGATTTAGGGTTGAACTTGGAAGAGAGAATCTTAAATTGACCTTGAGATTAAATAATGTGGAATTAGGTTTTGATCTAATTTGCATCTAGGATGTAATACCGGATTTTAGTAAATGCGGAAGTTTTGAGATAAAGGAAATTAACGAATATTTTGATAAAGCAAAATCATGAGCTTAAAAATGTTATAGAAAATTGTTATAATTATAGAGTAAATTGTCAAAAAGTTACGGAAAATCATGAATTAAATGACTAAAAATGATATAATGGTGATAAAAACAGTCTAAAAATATTATGATAAATAATTGAAAGATCATGAAAAATTATGAGAAAAATATGGAAGTGTTATCCCTAATTATGAGAATTTAATAAATTATTTCAGAGGAAATAACATGAAGAAAAGTTTAAAAAGCATTTGAGAACCATAAAGTAAACTGATGGAGTAAACATTTTTAATATTTTACATAGGATATAAAATGACAAAGTCGATTATAAAAGTTTGTAAGATAACAATATACTGTAAAATTGGTAAAGATAAATATATGAAGAAACCTGATCCTAAAAAGATCACTAAACGAAGAAATTAGGCCGATTAAAGCCTTAACGGGCGGGGGTAAAACGGGAATTTTTGGTAAAAAATATTATATTTTTAAAAAATGGAAAAAATTATGAAAAAATAATTAAAACTGAATTTTAAAATGAGGGGGCCGAAATTATTGGTATTTTTAATTAAAAATAATTGTTTAAATAATTAAAATGGTAATTAGAATAAAATAATAATATAATGCGGTGAGTCGGCTTATAGGCGAGGCCCAGGGAAAAGTTAGAAATAAATTCTACAGGTAAACCAGAAGTAAAAGTCTTTTCGGACTGATCAAATTAAGAACAAGTGAATTTTTACACGAAGAAAGAATTTACCCGAGCGTTGTTTCCGCAACCGAAAACCCCGATTTCAAATAAGACGAAAAGTTGATCGATAGAGCGAGTCGATATAGGCGAAGTGAGAACCTATAGAAACAATTGTGTCTTTTTAAACACGAGATTAAGTTAGACAACAACCTGGACGTTTTACGATTCGGCGAATTATTGTCCGTAAGTTGGTTCTATCGGAAGCGATTTCCGAATCGACGGACGCGTTTGTCCGAATATCTTCCGACGCACCGGAGAATACAGGGATATGATCAAAAAGAGGATCAAAATAGATAATAAGTGAGAGGATGAAAAGATCTTCAAAGTTGCATGCCGGATTTTTGAGTTTCTGCGAAATCGCGAAACGGGCCATCGACGGGTAGCTTTATCGGACCGGAGGCCATAAAGCAAGAGTCATCATTGGATGACAACTCATTCTTTGACTTTTGGGCCCTAGATGTCGACCAAGACCATGGATGGCCAAGATTCCATCTTACAAAACCCTAGATCCAACGGCCGAATCATTTCGAAGACTTTTTGGAAATTCCCACCTTGTCCCTATTTTTCTCTATAAATAGCAAGCTCTCTTGCTCTCATTCTTCACACCAAAATTCAGATCCTAGAGAGAGGTTCTAGAGAGAGAAGCTCTGGAAAAATTGTGCCTTAGCTCCGAGTAAGTTCTTCTCCGTCCTTAGTTTTTAGTTTCCGTAGTTCTTTCGGTAGTTATAGTAGAACCGTTGTTTTGATCTAGGAAGTTTTGAATATATTCCTATGCTTGTTTTTATGCCTCATTGCATTGAAAGATGCCTGACGAGGTAAAAACATAGTGGGGATAATTTTGAAATGGAATACGGTCAAAGTAACGAAGTTACGCGAAATTCCGCCGATTAGGGGTTCGGGGGCAAAATGGTAATTTGTACCTAAAATGCCCGTTATGCTGCTAAAAGTTGTTAAATATTATCCTTATAGGATATCGAGATAATCGTACCGCTGTCGAGCTGCTTTGTTGTGCCGCCGTCACACCGCTTTTTCCGCTTCGGAAATTTACCGTTTTTTCCGTAAAAGTTCCGTTGTACCGCCAAAAGGTACGTTCGCGTCTTGTAACACTAACTCTGATGCTTACTATATGCGTATATGTGTTGTTAGGTATGTACGTTCGCGTACTGTAACACTGACTCTGATGGTTATTGTATGATTATATATGTTTGTTGTGTTCTGTTTGTTGTTGTAACATACGTGGTTATGTTATATACACGCTTATGTCACATACGAGGTTATTATTGCTGTATCATACGTGGTTATGTTACATACGTGGTTATGTATTTTTAATCATACATCTGTTGTGGACTGTTGTATTGATTGCTGTTGTCGTGTATATGTAGTCGTATTTAAGCATGAGGTTAACCGTTACACGAGATCCAAATTGTAATTGGATCTCGGCTCTTATCATAGCGTCGGTTCGGAAGAACCGAGGACCGAGGAGAAAGGCGAGCGGCCGTACGAGTCCCGACAAGACTTTCTTCGGGTGTTATTCATTTTGAAAACTCTCGGTCAATGTACCGCTTCGAATCGCCGGACTTACGGCAATTTGAATAAATGTATCAGTTACTCAATTGCTCCGATGCTCTACTCTGATGAAAAAAAAAATTATACTGCTTATGAAAATGGGATGTTACAGTTTGGTATCAGAGCAGTAGTCCTGGCATTGATATGACTATGTTATTACGGACAGTATGGTAGGACAGTTAAGGCTAGTCTATGTGGGTGTGGCCAATCAGTCGCCATAGAGTTGGTGAGGTCCCCATGATAGACACTTATCCGGCCATTCGTTCGGTTAACGGAGTTATGTTCAAATCGCCTTTTACACTTTGAGCGTGTTTTGAAAATGAGTACCGAGGTAGCCCTAGGTCGGTGTACCGGTTTGAACCGGTATACCATCTTGAACCGGTGTACCACCCTTTGTCGGTGCATCACTCTAACCCGGAATCCGCAAATCCATTGTCGGTACTAATATCGGTCTCTAATAATCCCGATAATTCGATAATCCCGATAACTCGATAATCGCCGGTTTACTTTGACGGTAACTTCACCCTAACCCGTGAGCTTATATGTGGAGCTAGGCCACGCCGATGAAACTCCGAGACCAACAAGGATAGGTACATACGATTTGACTCATGTAGAGGAACTCCCGATACAATATTTCGTACCCGTTTCGACTAGACCGAATCAACGAAACTCTAAACAAAGGGAAATAGAACGAGTGTCCGATCGTTTATAGTGTTAGCATTCGTCTAAACTATATGATTATGCAAAACGTGAAATTTTGTTTTAATGGACGAGAAGTCCCGTGTTTTTAAAATGAGTGAGAAATTCTGTGTTTTATTAGACGCGAAGTCCCGTGTTTTAATACTACACCCGAGTCCGGGGTAAAATAAATCGTTAAGATACATGTTTAGTAAGAAATCCCCTATGGGCCGATAAATAGTTATCTTATTTGCCGTGAAAATTTTAGTTTCGATGCGTATCTCTTAGTTACTACAACCGATCGCGATTGTGTCATTGAGTAGAGGTATCTTGTGTTGTCATGGTGTATGGGCGCCATGGAAACATTTAAGGTATCTTGTGTTACCATGATGTATGGGCGTCATGGAGACATTTTGATATCCGGTATTGACCGGGGTATATGGGTGCCACGGAAAATACTAAATATCAAAGTACAAAATGACAAGATCTTGACAAAACCCGAGCAAATTCTCGATCATCAAGTGGAGCGGTCGACATATAGAGAAAAGTTCGGAGCGAATAAGTCGTGGAGTCAAGTTGCATGCGCAGAGATGCGGTGCGTAAAACTAGCGGTTGAAGTATCTTTTGTCGTCACGACGTGGTTGCTAAGGAGACGGTTTTGGCACGTGGTTGCTAAGGAGCGAATAAGTCCGAAGTGTAGTTAGTACGAGTCTAAATTGGTATAGAGCAAATTTCGAGGGCGAAATTTTATTTAACGGGGGAGAAATGTAATACCGGATTTTAGTAAATCGGAAGTTTTGAGATAAAGGAAATTAACGAATATTTTGATAAAGCAAAATCATGAGCTTAAAAATGTTATAGAAAATTGTTATAATTATAGAGTAAATTGTCAAAAAGTTACGGAAAATCGATGAACAAGAATGACTAAAAATGATATAATGGTGATAAAAACAAATCTAAAAATATTATGATAAATACTAAAGATCATGAAAAATTATGAGAAAAATATGGAAGT
This sequence comes from Acacia melanoxylon, assembly GCA_019022615.1. Classification (NCBI taxonomy): domain Eukaryota; kingdom Viridiplantae; phylum Streptophyta; class Magnoliopsida; order Fabales; family Fabaceae; genus Acacia; species Acacia melanoxylon. The sequence goes on along the minus strand of JAFJYJ010000030.1, from coordinate 3,032,844 downwards.
GTTATCCCTAATTATGAGAATTTAATAAATTATTTCGGAGGAAATAACATGAAGAAAAGTTTAAAAAGCATTTCGTAACCATAAAGTAAACTCGATGGAGTAAACATTTTTAATATTTTACATAGGATATAAAATGACAAAGAATCGATAAAAGTTTGTAAGATAACAATATACTGTAAAATTGGTAAAGATAAATATATGAAGAAACCTGATCCTAAAAAGATCACTAAACGAAGAAATTAGGCTCCGATTAAAGCCTTAACGAAGGCGAGGGTAAAACGGGAATTTTTGGTAAAAAATATTATATTTTTAAAAAATGGAAAAAATTATGAAAAAATAATTAAAACTGAATTTTAAAATGAGGGGGCCGAAATTATTGGTATTTTTAATTAAAAATAATTGTTTAAATAATTAAAATGGTAATTAGAATAAAATAATAATATAATGCGGTGAGTCGAAATTATAAAGGCGGGCCGAGGGAAAAGTTAGAAATAAATTCTACAGTAAACCAGAAGTAAAAGTCTTTTCGATGATCAAATTAAGAACAAGTGAATTTTTACACGAAGAAAGAATTTACCGGGCGTTGTTTCCGCAACCGAAAACCCCGATTTCAAATAAGACGAAAAGTTGATCGGATAGAAAGCAGAGTCGATAGGCGAAGTGAGAACCTATAGAAACAATTGTGTCTTTTTAAACACGAGATTAAGTTAGACAACAACTGGACGTTTTACGATCTCAAATTATTGTCCGTAAGTTGGTTCTATCGGAAGCGATTTCAGAATCGACGCGTTTGTCCGAATATCTTCCGACGCACCGGAGAATACAGGGATATGATCAAAAAGAGGATCAAAATAGATAATAAGTGAGAGGATGAAAAGATCTTCAAAGTTGCATGCACGGATTTTTGAGTTTCTGCTAAATCGCGCGAAACGGACACGTCGATCGGGTAGCTTTATCGGACCGAGGCCATAAAGCAAGAGTCATCATTGGATGACAACTCATTCTTTGACTTTTTGGGCCCTAGATGTCGACCAAGACCATGGATGGCCAAGATTCCATCTTACAAAACCCTAGATCCAACGGCCGAATCATTTCTCAAGACTTTTTGGAAATTCCCACCTTGTCCCTATTTTTCTCTATAAATAGCAAGCTCTCTTGCTCTCATTCTTCACACCAAAATTCAGATCCTAGAGAGAGGTTCTAGAGAGAGAAGCTCGGAAAAATTGTGCCTTAGCTCCGAGTAAGTTCTTGTCCTTAGTTTTTAGTTTCCGTAGTTCTTTCGGTAGTTATAGTAGAAACTGTTGTTTTGATCTAGGAAGTTTTAAATATATTCCTATGCTTGTTTTTATGCCTCATTGCATTGAAAGATGCCGACGAGGTAAAAACATAGTGGGGATAATTTTGAAATGGAATACGGTCAAAGTAACGAAGTTCCGCGAAATTCCGCCGATTAGGGGTTCGGGGGCAAAATGGTAATTTGTACCTAAAATGCCCGTTATGCTGCTAAAAGTTGTTAAATATTATCCTTATAGGATATCCGAGATAATCGTACCCCATTGTCGAGCCGTTGTGCCGCCACACCGCCGTTTCCCGTCGGAAATTTACCGTTTTTCCGTAAAAGTTCCGTTGTACCGCCAAAAGGTACGTTCGCGTCGTAACACTAACTCGATGCTTACTATATGCGTATATGTGTTGTTAGGTATGTACGTTCGCGTCTTTGTAACACCGACTCGATGGTTATTGTATGATTATATATGTTTGTTGTGTTCTTTTTTGTTGTTGTAACATACGTGGTTATGTTATATACACGCTTATGTCACATACGAGGTTATTATTGCTTTGTATCATACGTGGTTATGTTACATACGTGGTTATGTATTTTTAATCATACATCTGTTGGATCACATTGTATTGATTCTTTGTTGTCGTGTATATGTAGTCGTATTTAAGCATGAGGTTAATCATACTCGAGATCCAAATTGTAATTGGATCTCGCCTTATCATAGCGTCAGTTCGTAAGAACCGAGACCGAGGAGAAAGGCGAAAGCCGTACTGAGTCCCGATCAAGACTTTCTTCGGGTGTTATTCATTTTGAAAACTCTCGGTCAATGTACCGCTTCAGAATCACCGGACTTACGGCAATTTGAATAAATGTATCGCTTACTCAATTGCTCCGATGCTCTACTCTGATGAAAAAAAAAATTATACTGCTTATGAAAATGGGATGTTACATAGGATAAACATATACCTAGAAGCTTCGCATAATCAAATTAGGGTGAGTTCGATCTAAAACGCATCTTAGTTAGTGGTGTGAGGCATTACATAATTAATTAAGATAGGTTTATAAATGGACCGGAAGGCATTTATAGACATTAATACTCTAGATTAGCTAAGTAAATTAAGTCAAAATTAAGTTAGTAGGGGATAAAGTCTAAGAAATCAACAACAATAACGGCTAGGTTGTCTTTCAATATTGGAATTCGCTCTTTTGCTATTATTAGTTTCTTATTAATTTTCTTCATTATTGAAAACAATTCTAACTCGCTCAACTTAAACGGAATAAAGTAACTTAATATCTAATCACTAGTTTGATTGAGTCCTCGTAAGGAATGATATTTTTCTTATCACTTTATTACTTGATGAGGCTCGTATACTTACGGAATCTATAGGTTATAAATTTTGCCCTATCAATCATATATACTCCTAGTTTCCCATAAAATTGAATATTGTATTAAAAAGAATATTGAGCATAATTAATGTTTGGAAATAAGCTAGAGCACAAGATTGTACAGTACTTCACAGTAAATTAATTGATAGAGTAAATAATAGGGTTATGTTTTCAAATTTGCTATTTTAGTAACAAATGGATATGGAGGTCAAATTTTATGACCAGGGTTTAAATTTTGAATCCTCTGTGTGTGTATAATCCATGGTTATTTGTTTTATAAAAAGGGAAAATCCGATATAAAGATATTCATGAAGCATTATAGTACATATGAATTCACCTCTTTCAATCATATATACTCTTAGTTTCCTATAAAACCAAATATTGTACTAAAAAAGAATACTGAGCATAATTAATGTTTGGAAATAAGCTGGAGCACAAGATTGTGCAGTACTTCCCAATGAATTAATTGATAGAGTAAATAATAGGGTTATATTTTCAAATTTGCTATTTTAAAAATAAAGGATATGGAAGTAATTTAACCCAAATTTTAAATTCCTAATTATGACGTATAACTTGATATATAATTTGTTAAATTTAGTGTTTTAAAAAAGAATTCACCTCTTTCAATTATATGTACTCCTAGTTTCCTATAAAACCGATTAAAAAAGAATATTGTGCATAATTAATGTTTAGAAATAAGTTAGAACACAAATATCGTATAGTACTTTCCAAAGAATTAATTGATAGAGTAAATAATAAGGTTATGTTTTCAAATTTGTTGTTTTAATAATAAAGGGATATAAAGATAATTTGACCTAAATTTTAAATCCCTAATTTTGACATATAACGTAATATATAATTTGTTAAATTCACTGATTTAAATTAAAATTTAGGTAATTCAACCGTCTTTATATGAGATTTTTTTAGGGGTGAGCAAGAAATCCGAAACACCGAAAACCAAACCGACTAATTCGGTGTTTGATTTTTTCGGTTCGGTTTATAGGCTTATTTCGGTGTTTGGTTCGGTTGTCTCAAAATTATTTCGGTTAAAACCGAATAACCGAAATTAATTAAAATTTTCCGACCTTTCAATTTTTATTCAGCCCAACCCTCAGCCCACTTAACTCAGACCAGACCCAACCCAATTTCCCCCTTTTTTTTTCAATTCCTATTTCCTCACCATTGAAAACCCTAAGTCCCTAACCCATTGACTTGTATCAGATTATCAGGCATCAGCCGCTCACTCCTACTGCCAGACCAGAAACCTCTCACTCCCACTCACTTCGACTTCGCCCTTCGCAGTTCGCAACCCTTCACTTCGCCTTCTCGGTGGTGAGAGATCCAGATCTGTTTGTGGGTGGTGGGTTTTCGACTTCTCCTTGTCGTTTCTCAGCCAGATCTGTTTGTGGGTGTTGTGATCTTTGTTCTGTGATCGCTGAATCTCCTCTAATAGCTGAATCTTCGCTGAGCCTGCATCGTCCTCTACTGTTCAAAGATGTTTGAAACTTTTCGTGTATGTTTTTCCTCCTCTTTTGTTCATTCGGTTAGATTTGCTTTCCTAATCTGTACGTTTCTCATTTCTTATGTTTTTATAAATATATGGTTCTTTCTACCTCTAGATCTGTTTGTTTGATATGCATGACTCTAAGCACAACTATTTTTGTTGGAGGATCATTGCCATGGTATTCTCTTCTTGGCTTTATTTGTTTAGCATCTGCATCCCTCTTTTCTTTAGCATGCCTGCACATACTTTCACTTCCTGTTATGTCTTCCAATTTTTATGTTATGGTTATAATATAATTCTATTATATTGCACTTGCGAAATAGAAACTTTCTTCTTGATTAGCTGTTCAATTTTAATGAACTTAGGTTTTAAAAAGCAACTCAAGGTGCCCTGGATAACCAAATTGTTGTGCTCGTTTGATGTATTTCTAGGGAAGAAGAACTTGTGCAGCGTGCCAAAGTACTTAAAGTGAATGCAGGAACAGACCCTAGTGCTGATCTTGGTCCAGTTATTAGCAAGGAGGTGCTGAGATTATCTGTGTTCCCAGTATTTTTGAAATTGTGATGTATAACAATGAAGGGGGGAAGGATAAAGGGAGGGAGAAAAGGAAAAACTTTTGGGGAGAGTATACGGTAAAATACATAATATTATTCCTACAGGGGATAAATATAAAATACACCCTATTTTTTGCATTGTATAAAATACACTCTTATTTTTCCATGTTTTGTATTTCGTTGTATGATAGCTGCTCCAAGTAATGTATAATATATACCAGGTTGTAGATTGATTTGAAGAAGAAAAAATAGTAGGTTGACCATAACAGAATTCACCAAAACAATTTTTGGAAAAAAAAAAAGAGAATTCACCCAAACAAAGAAAGCCCACAATAAAGCCCAATTTAAGCCCAAAAACCGAAATATTTTGGTTAATTAACCGAAATATTTCGGTTATTTCGGTTCGGTTTTTATGACACTTCGGTTTCGGTTCGGTGTTGAAAATGCATGTATTTCGGTTATTCAGTTTTAAACGAAAACCGAACCGAAAAACCGAATACTCACCCCTAGTTTTTCCTAAAATATACAATACTTCATGGCGATCAACTTGCTCTCTGACTGTACAAATACCACTAAAGAGATCAAAAGAGTATATCGTTAAAATAAATCCCATTATAAAGCTGGAGTGTATCAGCTACTCAATTTAGAGGTTAAACCGTTAGAATTTTATAATTTACTTTTTGAATATTGACTTGAGACAATGTCCGTTGAAGATTAAGAGCTTTCTTTTTGGCCATGTTGATGATTAAGGGCTGAAAATGTTTGATTGTGAAATTGAAAATAGAGTTAAATATTAATGCATCATTCATATGGCATTTATGAAAAATATAATGACTCGTCCCTTCTTTATTTTTGCCCCAAGATTGACTCATACACTGTTATACCACTGACGCAAACACAAGGGCAAATACAAGTGTCCCCCACCTCCAGCTAGGGGTGAGCATTCGGTTTTCGGTTCGGTTTTTCGATAAAAACCGAATTGAAGGTATTTTAATGACTGAACCGAAACCAAAGTCATGAAATAACCGAAACCGAAAAACCGACTAATTTCGGTTCGGTTTTTGGTATATTTCGGTTATTTGACTTCTTTCTGCTGCAAGCAGATCCAAAGCAAAAAAAACTGCAACCCAGGACAAAATCTTACAGCAAAAATAACATAATTGATACAAACCAGTATTTCAGCAACAAAACTAAGTTTCAAAATGGTAGTTTGAAAATTAAGTTGAGGATAACTGGATAACAGAAGCATTGTTCATAGTGAGCAGCGAGTAGAAGCAAATGGAGGGAGGGAAGAAGATGATGGATTTCATATTGGATACGGTGTCGAGACAGCATTCTCTGCCAAGGGCGACGGCGACAGCGAGGGTGCGAGGTGTGTCATCTCCTCCTTCTCCATTGTCTATGTTCATCTTCCTAACTCTGCAGATCGACGTCCTCTACTTCATCGGAGTCTCTTTGCCAGATCTGTCTTTTCCACCAGATCAGCATATCAACGTCCTCGCAGAGAAGCTTTATTCAAGATCTGGGTGTGGGTGTGGGTCGTCGGAGGCATGGGGAAGTTGTTGATTTCCATTGATGGCTACCATGAACGGTGGGGAATCTCTGCTCCCTCTGCTGGTGACGTTGCTGTCGGAGAGGAGTAAGACTACACATACCAGAACCAGAGAAGCTGAAGATGGAAGGGGCGGCGCCGGTGCTGTGCGCGGGGATAACGGTGTTCAGTCCGATGAAGGAAACCAGATTGGTGGAGAGCGGCTGCCTTTGACTCGAGAGGAGAGGAATAGCCGACTCGGAGGACTGGAGGAAGGAGGAAGGATGGAGGAATTAGGTTAGATTTGGGAGTAGTTGGACACTTGGACTTGGACCGAATGAGAAATGGGCCTGTAAGTCTTTAACTTTTTTGTGAAAAAAATTAAACAAGGCTTCATATATTAAAAAAAAAAAAATTGGAACAAGGCTGATTCTTTTTTATTTATAAGGGGAAAAAAACAGTAACAATTTTGGTTACTCGGTTGCAACTGATTTTTTTTTTTTTAAAACCGCACCGAAACCGAAATAAGAAAAATTAAAAAACCGAACACCAAATTAGTCGGTTCGGTTTTTCTTTGATTTTGATTTGCTCACCCCTACTTCCAGCCCCATTATTTCTCCAAATTTTTTTGACGTTTTGGCTTTCGCCGAAGAATCAAACTTATTTAAGTTTGGACTTATTAAGTTCTCCAAAATATATGTCCCCCTCCTCCTAATCATATATATTTTTTAATGGAGGCAATTCTATTCAAACTAATATTTAATACTAAATGCAAACTTTTTTTCAATAAAAATTCAAATTTGGATTCCTCACGTTATGAATGTCTGTTTCTTTTTGTTTGGCCTAACTTTCATTGATTATCTCTAACTTTACATTGTACACACCATCATGCTTGTTTAATTTCAAATCCAACCAACATACCTTGGGAGCAAGTGGTAAGAGACTTATTCTCCCATCACCATATCCTTGGTTCGAGGCGTGGGAATGAAAAAAAGGGTGTTGAGAGCTCTTCCCCTACAACCGTGGGTCGAACGCGGAGCGAAATCCGGATTAGTCGGAACCAAAAGTTCTAGTAAACCGGGTGGGATAAAAAAAAACAATCAAATCCAAAATTAAATACACAAAAATTTGGGCCAGAGTTCAATGTCAGTGGTTTAATACCATGGGTTGGCAGATTTCAATATGGTATATCCTTCATAGAATCATAGCAAACAAAAACAAAGGTACCGTTAGGCATTATGGGCCCGTTTGATTGGGGGGAGGGGATTGGAAAGGAAGGAAAAATGAGCCCCTCTCCTCATTTAGTTTGAAATTTTTGAATGAAAGGAACCCAAAAGTTTTGGACTTGGCTTTGGTCCTATACCCCTTACCATCATTTTTCCTCCAAGTCCAAAAGTTTTCATCATCTCTCCTCCAACACCCCTATTTTTGTTCCCCTCCAAATTAAGGGTTTTGGAGGGGAGCCAAAATTTTAAACCATATTACCCTTATAACTTATATGATCCCAATAATGCCTCATGATGAAAAATACTATGAAAAATAAAAATAATTTTATTAAATAAAAATATATTATTAAAAAATAATTTAATAAAAGTATAAATTTATGAATAAAAAAGCATCATAATTATAACATATACTCAAACAAATTTAAATAAAAAAAATATTATTATAAACAATCTTTTTTTTAAAAAAAAAATACTTATTATTATATTAATTCACATGAGTATAACCTTTCTTATATAAAAAAGTTTAGGTGAGTTGCGTTCTGGGGTCGAGCATGCCTCTGAAGACAAAGAGTATTTAAAAGGTACTTATAGATCGCCCACTAATAAGGTCCTCAAATTGATGGGATTTGAACCCACAAAATTTACTGTTATGAGTTAACCCTCTTACCAACTAGACCAACCTTTGTTAGTACTATAATATAAACTCTTAAAAATAATTTACTAGAGAACTTATATATGGAGAACTAGGGGTGGAAACAAGTTAGATCAAGTTTTAGCTAAATAAGTCTAAGTATATAATGGAGGCATAAAGCTTGAGTTTGGGTTTGGCCTGAACGTTAGCTTATTTTAGGTTTGCGGCTGAGCCTTCAGAAGGCCTAAAGTCTTTTTAAAGGCATACTTACAATATAGGCCTTTAAAAATGCTTTATATTATGAGTTTATCATTTATCATGTCACTTGACATAAGGTTTTGTTAAGTCACCCCAACACTACGTCGTTTTGGGAGTTTGAGGAATTAATGAAGGATGTTTTTGTATTTATTATATGAATTTTACCAAAAGACCCTTCATTAATTTCCCTAACTCCTAAAACGACGTAGTTTTGGGATGACTTGACTAAATCTTATGTCAAATGACATAACAAACAATAAACCCTTATATTATAAGCTGTAAGTAGTCTTTGAGCCTATTGAAATATACATTAATGTAGGCTTTTGGTAGACTTCAAAACCTACACATATTGTTATCATACTCACGAGTTGACTCTCTGAGTTTACCGTTTTTATGCTTCGAACTTGCAAAATCATGTCAAGTCGCTCTTAAACTCGTATTAGTTGTAAACTCAATTAAACACACGAATTTATATACCGAGTTTACAATTTTTATGTTTTTAACTTTAAAAAAAAATCGTGTTAACTTACTCTTAAACTTGTACTAACTTTTTAAATTTGATTATACTGAATTTTATAGAAATTTCTTTGTTGGGGAGGAATGTGAGTTTTTGAAGTTTAGATGCTTTTACCAAAATGCCCCTCAAACCCTTTGCCTTCTAGCCAAAAAACAAGTAAATCACATCTTTGGAATCAACCAGGCCCATGAGATTATGCATCATTGTTTTGTTGGAGGAAGAAGCTGACGATGTTGGTGAAGAGGTAGGGGTGAAGGCCACCAAACCAGATGAGGGGCTTCTCGATGGAGGAGCGCCAGTCACGGAAGAGCATAACGGCAAAGCGAGTAGGAGGAGAAGATCGACGTGATTAGAGAGGACGGTGGGGGAATCTGGACGAGATAGTGAGCAGCGGAGAGAGGGATTTTGGAGGAGAGATCATCAACAAAAGCTGCGTAGGCAGAGAAAATTTGGATTTTGGAGGTGGAGAAGGAAAATGGCTGTAGAAAAGGGTTTAAGCTATTTGAGGGGTATTTTGGTAAAAGTATCCAAACATCAAAAACCCAAACTCCTCCCCAATCTCCTCTGTCCTCTCCCTTTTTTATAAGATCTTGAGGTTTTCTAAATTTAAATGGTATTTTTTGGTATTTTCGCCTAAAAATTATCCATCACAATTAATTGGAATAACCGCCCCCCCCCCCCCCCCCCCCGGGGCGCTTAATGAAACATCTTATTTGCAATGAACAACTTAAGTATTTTACACAAATTTATTCCAACTTGATGCATTCAAGATTACTCGACCCGCGCGGGGGAGGGGGGCATTTCAAATCTGGATTCGTCATAAATGTCTGTTTGTTTTTTATAGGCCCAACTTTCATTGACTATACACACCAAATCATGCTTGTTTCATTTCAAATCCAAAATTAAGTACACAAAAATTTGCCAGAGTCCAATATCAGTGGGTTAATACTAAGGGTTGGTGGATTTCAATATGGTGGATCCTTCATAGAATCATACCAAACAAAGGTAATGTTCAGCCTTGTTTGGTTGGAGGTGAGGGGATTGAAAGGAAAGAAAAAATAAACCTTTCTTCTTATTTGGTTTAAAATTTTGAAGTGAAATAAACCCCAAAGTTTTCATCATCTCCCCCCCCCCCCCAACACCCCTAATTTGGTTTCCATCCAAATTAAGGGTTTTGGAGGGGAGCCAAAATTTTGGACCATATTACCCTTATAACATATATGATCCTAATAATTCCCCATGATGAAAAATACTATGAAAAATAAAAAAATTATTATTATTAAATAAAAATATATTATTAAAAAATAATTTCACATTAGAATTATAAATTTATGAACAAAAATTATCATAATTATAGCATATGCTCATACAAATTTAAATAAAAATATTATAATTTAATTAATTTGAATAAAAATACCATTTTATGATTAAAAAATTATTATGAAATAAAATTTAAAAAATTGTAAATAAAAATATTATTATAAAATTCGTTTGTAATAAAAAAAAAAAGTAATAAATAAAAAATATTATAATTATAACATTTGTTAATATGATTTTAAATAAAAGTATTATTATAAGGAAAAATATATTATTTTTATATTAAAAATATATTATTATGAAATTAATTTAAAAAATACATATTGTTATATTAACTCACATGAGTATAACTTTTTTATATAAAAAAGTTTAGGTAAGTGTGTTTCGGGGGCTTGGGCATACCTTTGAGCTCAAAGAGCCTTTAAAAGTTACTTTACAGATCATTTCCACTTAATAAGCGCCCAAATCGGTGGGATTTGAACTCACAACCTTTACTTTTATGAGTCAACCCTCTTACCAACTAGATCAATATTTGTTAGTAGTATTGATAGGGCAAAACTTTATATCCTATAGACTCCGCAAGTATACGGGTCGTATCAAGTAGTAAAGTGATGAGAAAAGTATCGTTCCCACGAGGACTTAATCCAACTAGCGATTAGGTATTAATTCGGTATTAAATTCCCTTATTCCGTTCAAGTTGAGTGAGTTAGAAGTGTTTTCAATAATAAAGAAAATTAATAATAAACTAATAATAGCAAGACTGTTCACAAAAGAGTAAATTCCAATATTAAGAAGTACAACCTAGAGTCGTTAATCACTTATTGGTTTTTTAGAATTAATCCCTACTAAATTAATTTTGACTTAACTAATTCAGCTAATATAGAGTATTAACGTCTATAAATGTCTTCCCATTCATTTATATATCTATCTTAATTAATTATGTAACGCTTACACAACTAAATAAGATGATTTTAAATCTAGCCACTTAATTTGATTATGCGGAAACTGGTATACGCTCATCCTGCAAGCGCAAATTAGATCAAAACCTAATTCCACATTATTTAATCCCAAAACCAATTTAAGATTCATTCATTATTAAGTACTAACAATAAACACAAGATTAAATAAACTAAAATAAAATAAATCAAAACTAATTCGTAGGAAATAATCTCTAGACCCCAAACACCCCAAATAAGTTTATAGATCCTCTAGGTTTTAAAAAGAAAATTAGCCAAACATGCTATAATAAAATCCATAAAATAAATCAAATTCAGATCAGGGAATGGAGTAAAATAAATAGTCAGAGATCGCTGAACTCAACGAGGAAGATGATGAACAGTGTCGCTCCTTTGCCCCCTGCGCGTCGTCCAAATCCTGTGCTCTCAATCCGTGCTTGGTGCTCCGTCTCTCCCTGTGTGTTCAATTCTTTTCTTCCGTCTCTGCTCGTATGTGGTATTTTCTCGCTGTGCGTCTGTGCCTCTTGAATTGTTATTCGGCTCCTTCGTGCGCGTCTGTGTCTCCTCCTTCTCCTCTTGCGTTGCGTCTTTTAATAGATATAAGTTAGGTTTCTTTTGTTGCGGGTCCCACGCATCAATCTTTTCTAATCCATATCTCCTTTAATCTATCTTGCAATATTCAAATCTGCCGCATGGATTCTTGGAGATGTGAATATATATATATATATATATATATATATATAAATAATATTTCACATTTTTCTGTAAAGGTATTGTTAATTTTGGTAAATTTTGACAAATTTTCTTTAATTGTTCAATAATTTTAATTATCTCATTATTCCATTTCCACCCATTTTTTTCCTCCTGCTAATTTTTAGAAATGTTTGATGTTAATTTTGCTAAATTTGGAACATAATTCCTTACTTGATTAATCAATCCTAAAAATGCTTGTAAATCTTTTTTATTTGTTATCCTACCAAATTCTAAAACTTTTTTACTAATATGATCTTGTAATTCTATTCCATTTGTGGTTATTATCAATAATATATATATATATATATATATATATATATATGGAAAAATACTTCTCAATGTTGTAGGAGAAGTGTTTTCACGTCACACATATATGAAATGGTGGGACCCACATATATATATATATAATGAAGCATTATATATATATGTGGGTCCCACCATTTCATGTGTGTAGGACTTCTTCTTCTCACGCAACACAGGAAGTTTAAACCATATATATATATATATATATATATATATTTCTCCAAATCGAAGAAGATAAGCTTATCTCCAAAAGAACCCTAAAACTACGTCGTTTTGAATTAATGAAGAGTGCGTTTGTAATTTTAGGTGAATTAATGAAGGGTGTTTCGGTAAAATTTATATGATAAAAAAGTAAACAAAATTACTAAACACCTTTCATTAAACCAAAACGATGTAGTTTTGGAGGTAACGGGAGATAACTTATCTTCAAAATGCGGAGAAATCCTTTACCCATATATATATATATATATATATATATAGTTTAATGAACTGTTTCCTTTACTATTAGATCACATCATATCTCCCGCAAAATAAAAATAGGATATTGATAGATTTTATATTGAGATCTCCTTTTATCCTATAATTAATTAAAGGATCGAAAAATATATAAAAGATAATTAAATAAGTATAAAATATTAATAAATTAATCCAATATATCCTAGAATATATACTTATTTAATTATAAAATATATACTTATCAAGTATAATATAAACTCTTAAAAATAATTTACTATAGAACTTATATATGGAAACAAATCAGATCAAGTTTTAGCTAAATAGCCTGAGTATGTAATGGAGGTATAAAGTCTGAGTTTGGGTTTGTCTTGAATGTAGGTTTTTTTTTAGGCTTATGGCTAAGCCTTGAGAAGGGCTTTGTAAATGTATACTTACAACGTAAACCTTTAAAAATGCTTTAAATTATAAGTCATAAGTAGGGTTTTGAGCCTACTGAAATCAATATTTATGTAGGCTTTTGATAGACTTCAAAACCTATACACATTGTTATCAAACTCACAAATTGATTCTTCAAGTTTACCGTTTTATGATTCGAACTTGTAAAATCATGTCGAATCGCTCTTAAGCTCATTTTAGTTGTAAACTCAATTAAACTCACGAGTTTACATACCGAGTTTATAATTTTTATGTTTCTAGCTTAAAAAAAATCGTGTTAACTCACTTTTAAATTTGTACTAACTTTTTCAATTTGATCATATTTAATTTATAGAAATTTATTTATTAATTATGATAAATTATAAATGTTGATGGATTTAATTTTAATTATTTGAATTTAAAATATATTTGAATCAAATTGTTGTCATTTTGTTGTGGTAATTATTTAATTATACACTATTAATACATATTTATTGATAAGAGATTACTATTGAGTTCACATATGAGTTTATGCCACTGTCATAAGTTTACTTAAACAGTAAACTCGTGAGCTTTACAACTTTATCTACACATATACAAATTGTAGGCTTTATATATATATATATTAGAGCTGTTAACAAAATTTTTGGGATTTTATAAATTCAAATAAGGAAGCCTAGCTATTTTGATAATGATAGTAAGAGCCTGTTTGGATGAGTTTTTTTTTTTTTTTTTTTTTTTCTAAAAAAAGTCATTTTTTGCCAACAATAAAGTGCTTTTTTGTTATTCTATGTGTTTGGATGAGAACTCAAAAAATAAGCAAAAATAATAGAAAAGCTCAAAACTCTCCTTTTTTTTTTTGAAGCTACAATTTGGAGCTTTTAGAAAAAGTTAATTGCGGTAGAAGAGAGAGAATGTAAAAAATAGGACCGGTATTTGATTTTTGGGCAATTGACACCCGATACCCCTGTCTGTATCTCTTTTTCCGGCCTTCGCACGAATACTCCTCTCCTTCGCCTTTGTTCGCGCCGTCTACTCTCCTTTGCGCCTATTCATTGCCAGTATAAGGTGAGCCTCTGAGGCTTTTGACTTCTCTAGTTTGTGTTTTTCTTTGTTGAGTCTCTGATCCCAGCTTGAATTATCTATTTTCAAAGTTTGATTAATCTCAGTCAGTTTCATGGTTTTGTATAGTTCTCACCGCTTATTTTGTTGTGGCGATCGATCTGAATTGTCTATGTTTTGTTGGGTTTTCTTGTGCAATGTGCCGTGTAGAATGGTGCAACTTTCCATTTTGATGATGATGATCTTTGTTGGGGATTCAAATTCTTCTTAGATGATGATCTTTGTTGGGGGGGTGGATTTGACTGCCTGTCATCTTTAATTCACCTGTTTTTCCTTCCTCTCGTCAAGTCTAAGGACATAAATTCCGAAGACGACTAATAATAAGCGAAATTTCTAGAAAGAGACCCTATACATATACATATGTATATGTCGTCTGAGGATGTTTTACTTGTATAGCTCCTTGAAAGAGAGGAATGCCACAACACCCATATATGCCACATATCAAATTTCGATGATTAACCAGTTTAATTTAGGTTGGTATTCCTCATTGATGGGAATATCATATCACATATTCTTACATGGGTATATATGATAGCTTTTCTGTAATTGCTGAAATTTGCTTACTGTACAAGCTGGCATAGAGTGCATTCTAATGACTGACTATTGATAATTAATTATCAATTATGAATATGAAGTGCTGCCAGGGTGGTTAAGGGGTTACCTGTTTGCTGTTGTGACCTTCAATGTGTGCTTGTCTCTCTATTTCCTTTTTAGGATTATGGTCTCCCACAAATATAAAAATCCTCTTGACTTGTGCTTACTTTAGAGCTCGTGTTACTGATGATGCTTACTCCTTTTGACTGATGCAACTCTGGTTTGGAGTTATAGACTTGACTTGTTGGTTGTGGAATGATCTTGCATGTGAATTACATTCAATAGTTTTAACATGTTCATGAATGTCATATCTGTGTATCTCTTTTATATACTTTACTTCTATCTCGCTAGCCGCTTATTTTTGTTGCTTCTCATGCAACCTCTTTATTGTTTTTGGATGTTTCTTGTTGCATGGGAGAGTGCCCTAATTTTCTCCCTTGTGACAGTGAAGACACTTTCCTGTTTAAGTGTGGGGGTGAGGGTTTTTTTTTTTTTTTATTACTTATGCTTTTGTTGATTTGGCATGAATTCCAAATTTGGAAACTTGGGCTTTCTTGTTATTTTGATGAAAATGTAAGTTAGATTGGTTGTATATGAGGGTGAAAGGGAACAATAAGTGTTGAATTTAAATTCACAAATGATGGGTAGCAGACTTGCAAGTGCTATTGTATGGTAAAATATATGTTGATAGGCATCTTCATCTTCCTGCTTCCAGTTTTGTCTGTCCCCTCTGGTCAGAACAGTATTAAAATGTAACATCATACAAATAGTTTAGATTTTATACTTTAGTTTATATCTCTTCTTTACATTTGGGCTTGATATATTTGACTTTGGACCTAGTCAAATTGTTAGAAAGAAGCAGTATCAGTGAACTCTTCAATTTGACACATATGTACCACTGCTCATAGTTGAATGCCACAAATTGTTGCTCAGCTATTTATCTGAATACATCAGGTGTTCAAGTTCTTCTTTACTTAATTTTGGTCGTCCCCCATTTTTAAGTGTTGTCACCAAGGTTTATGTTCGTTTCCATGTTTGTCCTTTTGTTTCTACACAATTTTTGAACTGTAAATTTCTTATTGCCTTATGCTGTCGGTATTTGTTCTTTTGGCCACAATATATTGTGCCATGTGTTTTGTACACCAAAACCCAGAAAACTTTCTTAATTAAGGAGATGTTCATGCTTGTTTTAACTATTCATTTGTACCACTGCTCAGTTTTTTATTTCGGTTTCAATGATATTCATGCTAGTTTTAACTATTTCTTCATTTGAGTTTAAAATGGCACCAAAAGTAGCTCGTATGACATCTACACAAGAAACATTTGTTCAGTCTAAGAATGTTAGTGAAAGTTAACGAAGGCAAGATGGAATGATTCAAATACCGAAACTTTCTTGAAAGTTTGTGTTGAAGAGGTTGAAAGTTTTGCAATGTGCCCCATACACATTTTAACAAAGACGGGTGGGCCAATCTAGTTGACAAGTTTAATAATATCACTGGTAACAGTTGAACACTATCCAAACGAAATAATTTTTATGGGTCATTTCAGTATATGGACTGGGCAAGTTTAATAATTTTTGTTTTTTAGTCATTTCAAAGATATAAATTAAAAGAAATATTTGATAACAACTTTGATTTATATGGGTCTATTAAAAATTATATCAACAATTTAATTTTAATATTATTAAAATTCAATTATTGAATATAATATTTCTAAAATTTTAACATAAGTGCTTTTTTATCCAAACGAATGTAAAAAAAGTGCTTTTATATACCCATTTAAGTAATTTTACTATTAAAAAAATGTTTCTTTATTTTAACATCCAAATAGCTTTTTATTATTATTTAAAAGTACTTTTTAAATGGTGTATACAAACATAAAATAGCTTAACTTCTAATTAAAGCACTTTTTAAAAAAGCAATAGAAAAAAAGTCATTTTTTTAAAAGCTTATCCAAACGGGCTCTAAATCTCAAAGACATTAAGTAGTTCTCAGCTTTTCTTGGTAATGTACTCTCTCCTTCCCATCCCTTCTATAAAAGCCTAAAATTTAAATTAACTTAGTCTCTTTTTACAAGATCTTATTCGTGATTATCTAAGCATTTAATGTGTTTTCACTATTCTTTTCCTTAGTTGATTCTATTATCTTTCCACACATTTTTCTCACATTACATTCTCTTTCATATTTTCTCTTATTACTAATCTATTTCTCTTTCTTACTTATTTCATTATAAATAAGAGTATACTTAAAAGAAGTTTATTTTAAATATATTTATTACTTTTAACTGATTTTTTTAAATCATATAATGCTGCCATCAAGCTCTCACTAGTGCAAAAAAAGGCTTTAAAACGGACAAAAGAGGCGTCGTAAGACCGGACCCACGACCGGTCTTGTTCCAGCCGATGAAAAGTCCACATTTAAGACCGGACTCAACCGGTCTTAAAGAAACTCTTTTAGACCGGACATTTAAAACATTAGGTCTTAAAAGTCGTACTAAATAAAAACCGAAATATATTTTTTTTCGGTCCTAAAACTCAACTTTTAAGACCGGGCAAAAACTCTGGCCACTCTTAAAAGATCAAAATTATAAGACCGGACAAAATAAATCCGTCGAACAATAGCGGCTTCTAAGACCCGACGACTAATTATACGCGGTCTTAAAAGACTGACTTTCAAGACGACGGATAAATTGGTCCTAGGTCTTAAAAATTGAATTTTTAGACCGGACGTATAAATACACCGGTCTTAAAAGACAAATTTTTAAGACCGGTTTAATATCAAATATGTACACATGACCTTTAAGACTGGACATATTGATACATCCGGTCTTAACAGTTGAACATTTAAGACCGACCTATTTATTACCGATCTAAATTTTCCCCTCAAATTTTTTCCCGCTTAACGTTTATTCCCGACCATATATATTCACAAATCTACCACTCAATCTAGCACATAAAAGTCGATACTTTAAGTACAAGCTATGAACAATTATGAATTAATTGAATTGGGAAAAAGAATACAAATATTATTCACCATGAATTATGTCGATTCTTAATTAATGAATATACTATGACTACAACACCTAAATTAATTTATACAATAAGATAACTTACTTACAATGCAAATACACAATAAGTTACAAATACAACATACATGTCTAATGGAATATTCACCATGCCTTCATCTGATTCCCACCCAACAATGTAACATCCTCTTTTATAACATGCCCCTTTGGATCAGATCCTGCCACAAAAATAAAACAAGAACAAACTTCATAGTTAGTGACATTGTTTAAGAACATAGAATGAATATAATATATAGTTAAAACCTTAAAGTTTTCAAAGAAGTTTGCATATGAATATTACCTTATGAATTATATTGACTCTTTTATAAAGCGATATCCTCCCATATCCCTTCTTGATGATCATTTCTTATCTTTAGGGTTCATTATCCGCTTCATCTTCTTCGTTCATTTCAAGTAGACCCCTTGAAAAAGGAGTACTCTCAGTAAGACCATAATTTGAATGACTTTCCTCATCAATATCAATGACCTTTTTTTCCTTGGAGAGCTACATACCACATTTTATTTTCCTGATCGGTGATATAGAACACTTGTTTCGCCTGGTCTGCCATAATAAAAGGTTCATCACCAAAACTTCTACCATTGACATCAACTAATGTAAATCCTAGCCGATCGATCTGAACACCATTATTGACATGAACCCACTTACATTTGAAAATGGGAAATCTAATTTTAACGTAGTCTACCTCCCAAATATTTTCAATAACCCCATAATATGGCATGACTGCCAATAAAGCCCTCTTGTCTTTCGAACTGAAGAAGTGCATAGATTCAGCCTCTAACATAACACCACCGTTCGGACGGTGCTCCTATCATCTAGGGACTTCGTGTAAAATGTATAACCATTGATCACATACGAATTCCAACTTATGACATCAACCTCGGGACCACGGGCTAACCATTTGATTGTATCGTAAACACATTCCTCTCCTCGACCTTTTGTTTGAACCAGTTTGCAAAAGTTACAAGATGCTCCCTAATCAACCTTTGTTCGGTCATTCGATGATTTTCTTCCCGCATGCCTTCTTTATGTGCAGCTATGATGACTTGAACTTCATCAACATTATTCAAGATGTATAAGTGGACTTGTGATAATTCATCAGGATCCACACTCTTTACCGAAGCCCCTCGTCTACCCCATTCAGCATGTTGACGTGTTTAGTCGAAAGACAAGAGGCCTTTATTGGCAGTCATGCCATATTATGCGGTTATTGAAGAGATTTGGGAGGTGGACTATGTTAAAATTATATTTCTCATTTTCAAATGCAAGTGGGTTAATGTCAATAATGTTGTTCAGATCGATCGGCTAGGATTTACATTAGTCGATGTCAATGGCGAAGTTTTGGAGATGAACCTTTTATTATGGCGAGACCGGGCGAAACAAGTGTTCTATATCACCGATCAAGAAAATAAAATGTGGTCTCGTAGCTTTCCCAGGAAAAGGGTCATTGATATTGATGAGGAAAGTCATTCAAATTATGGTCTTCCTGAGAGTACTCCTTTTGTAACGGGTCTACTGGACATGAACGAAGAAGATAAAGCAGATAATGAACCCGGCATAAGAAATGATCATCAAGAAGGGATGTGGGAGGATATCGCTTTATAAAAGAGTCAATTCATAAGGTAATATTCATATGCAAAATTCTTTGAAAACTTTAAGGTTTTAACTATATTATATTCCTTCTATGTTCTTAAACAATGTCACTGACTATGAAGTTTGTTCTTGTTTTATTTTTGTGGCAGGATCCGATCCAAAGGGGGCATGTTATAAAAGAGGATGTTACGTTGTTGGGTGGGAATCAGATGAAGGCATGGTGAATTTTACATTGGGCATGTATGTTGTATTTGTAACTTGTTGTATTTGCATTATATTGTAAGTAAGTTATCTTATTGTATAAATTAATTTAGGTGTTGTAGTCATAGTATAATCATTAATTAAGAAGCCACATAACTCATGGTGAATAATATTTGTATTCTATTTCCCAATTCAATTTATTCATAATTGTTCATAGTTTGTACTGAAAGTATCGACTTTTATGTGCTGATTGGGTGGTGGATTTGTATATATATATATGATCAGGAAGAACAGAACAGGGAAAAAAATTGGGAAAATTTAGATCGAAAATAAATACACCGGTCTTAAATGTTCAACTATTAAGACCGGATGTATTTATATATCCGATCTTAAAGGTCATGTGTACATATTTGATATTAAGCGGTCTTAAAAGTTGGTCTTTTAAGACCGGTGTATTTTATACATCCGGTCTAAAAATTCAATTTTTAAGACCGGATGTATTTACCATTCGTCTTGAAAGTCAGTCTTTGAAGATCACGTATAATTAGTCGTCGTCTTAGAAGCCGCTATTTTTCGAGATCGGATTTATTTTTGTCCCGTCTTAAAATTCTAATCTTTTAAGAGCGACGCGAGTTTTTGTCCGGTCTTAAAAGTTGAGTTTTAGGACCGAACAAAAAATATTTCAGCTTAATTTAGTACTACTTTTAAGACCTAATGTTTTAAATGTCCGGTCTAAAAGAGTTTCTTTAAGACCGTTCATATCCGGTCTTAAATGTGGACTTTTAATAATTTGGAAAAAGATCGGTCATGTGCCGGTCTTACTACGCTCTTTTGTCCGGTCTTAAAACCTTTTTTTGCACTAGTGTTTAAAATATCAAAAAATAAGAAAATAAATTTTAGAAATTTTCTAGTTCAAATGATAAATAATAGCAAAAATAAAGTGTTCAAACTTATAAAACTAAATTACATCAAATAATTGTCAACAACATTAATGTTCGTAAACTATTGCCCTAATTTTAAAGGAACTATAAAACTAAAAATAAGATAAATAATATGTAACACCCCTATGTTATAAACAATGTACTTGTAAGCATTGATGAATTAATGAAGAGTTTTGGTTGTTAATTTAATTATTGTTATTTTTGTAATATTTTATCTTAAAGAATAATTATTAAAGGATTTTCAGGATGATGGGAGACAGGATGGTGGACCTTGAAAAAAGGCCCAAAATGTTGCCTAGTACAGACAAGGAAAAGGAGGTTGTGACAGTGTTCAGATTTGAGAAAAAGCAGGCCCAGGGCAAAACACCGGTGTGGCATAAGCCAGTACAATGAAGTGGGGCCCGAGAACAAAGTGAAGACACAGACACCTGCCCCTGGACCTTATGTCTGCGCCATCCATGATTAGGGAAGAGAAAGAGACCCTGAAAAGTCATATGTCAAAAGGCAAAAGTCAGTGAGATGATCACATCGGGACACATGTCACTATAGGGGTAAAAGTGGAAAAGTAAGGGCAAAATAGTCAAATCCTTGTCTTTGAGTCATAAATTTCGTCCCCCTAGGATAGAGAAGGAAAAGTTAGATGATTTTATCCATATTCAGGCCCAAACACAAAATGCAGGTCCCACAGGCGATTGACCGTTAGAAAGGGGACCAACAGGGATCAGTTAGGGGTTCCTTTTGGACTGAAAGAGACAAATGTGGGGCCATATTGGGAAGTCAAAATGAGGCCACATATGAGTAGGTATTCGGGAAAATATCCGAAAAGTTGAAGAAAAGATACAAAAGAAAAGACCGTTAACTAACGGGGCCACAAAATCGTGGGCCAGACAAAGGAGATTAGGAGGATAAATGGAAGAGACGGAGGAAAAACATGAGGGCAGATCTGGTGGGGCCCAAATGGCGCCACCTAGCCCTTATAATTATTAAAAATTTACTTGGAAGAAAAGAAAAGCAAAATCAGTCCAAAAGTCAAAGTGTGGCTCCCACTTTTTGGATAAAAGGAAATAAATCAGAAAATTTTAATAAAAATCCAAGGATCAGATTTGTGGGCCCAAGATGGTGCCACATAGCCCCTTGATTCATCTAGAAGTGCTTGGGGAAAAAGAAAAGAAAATATAGAAGTTCCGGGCCAAAACTGGTAATTTACATAAATTCCGGGCCAAAGTAGGTAATTTTATCCATTTGAAAAGATAAAATCTGAACAAATGGAGGGGGATGAACCACATGTACTTCCCCTAGAGCCTTCTGGATTTTCTTGAGAAATAAGTCAAAAAGCCAGATCAAATTCATTAATTACTTTGGGCGGGAAATTTACTCCAGGTTATTTTGGATTTTGACTTCCTTTTAATTATTATTTAAAAGCTATGACTCTTCATCTTTGGACACTAAGAGGCGTGCTCCAGCTGAAGGAAAAGAAGAGTCCAGCAAGCTTCCCTAACTAAGATCAAGAGTCCAATCACTCAAACCACCAAACTAAAGCTCCGAATCAAGTAAAGACCGAAAACCCGAACCTTTGAAGCTTAAACTTATGGTTTTCGTTCAAGTGGTTAGGGCTTGGTGTTATGTTCTGATTTTGGTGTTTTTTATGGTCTCAAAGTGTTCAAAACGTGATTTTGTATGGAGTTAAGCTATAGTTTAAGTTTTTGAACTCAAAATCACCAAAAACCTTAAGAACAAGCTTGCTGTCAGTTTCTGGAAAATCTGGGCAGCGAAGCTTCAAACGGGTTTTTAAAATAGTAAATGAACTTGGATTGAGCTAAAATTTTACAGGCATAAAGTACACATCCTGAGGTTCACCATACCGTAATGTATAATTTTGTGTTTTTTGGATTTTTCTACTAAGAGAAATTAATTTTTGAAAAAGGCTCTGGAAGCAACAGGGCAAATCTAACCAGAGTGTTGAAAAGTAGACATCTTAATGGGTCATATGGTGTTGGTTTCATGCAAAAATGATTTTTGTGGAATTTATTTAAAATGTTTGAAGTTGAGCCAGAATTTCTGGATTTTCTGGAAAATATGTGTTGAGCTCAGTTTTGAGTAAAAATGCAAGGGTATTTTTGCAAAATGCTAAAATAAAGTCTTTTGGTGTTGTTTAGGGTCAAACCATACTTTGGAGAGCTAGTGGGCCCATTAAAATTGTAAGACGGTACATACCCCATCAGGTAGTAACTACTTTACTCAGACACTTTTATGTGTTTTGTTATATGTTCTGCTTGCCATATGTATTTTGCCAAATATGCATACAGAGCATGCTAATGATTGTGTTTCTAGCGCTGTGGCCTGGTCCGAGGCCTGCCTTGAGTGGCGGCTCAACGAAGATAGGATTGTGATTTCGGTAAATCCGGGGCTTGCCTTGGTAAGGCGGCTCAACGGTACAAAGACAGGTTTTGTATATGCTTTCTGTTTGTATATGTTGTATATTTGGCATATTATCTATGATTACATATATTACATGGTTGCATGCATACACTTTATACATTTAGTGCATGAGTATTGATAATTACTCTGGGGACCATTATGTTGGAAATTATGTCCTAGGGCAAGTCATTGTACTTTGAACGTTTATGTTATTTAAAGTATTCTCCTTTAGTTATCATTTCATTTGCATGTTTATGGTGATAACTGTATCCTTGGATATATCTTATAGATTATCCTAGATGTCCCTGGTCGATCATCTATGCGGGAGCGAAGATGAAATAAGACCAGTATGACTTTGATGAGGTATGGAGATACAAATCAAAGTCATAGGCATCCACTTGTAAGGGTACATGGTGCTGGACCGACCCACTATGAGAAAGCTGCATGGATTTAGTCATAAGCTTATCTCATGTATAACCGCGTCACAACGCCATTTGACCTGAGATCATCATGGATTCCTACATGATGAGTCGCTGATCTTTGACCTAGTCAAAAATCACCTTTGACCGGGTGATGATAAAGGCTTGGATCGGGATCAGTGGTTTTCATGTGGAGGAATGTGAATGGTCAAGATGAAATTTGTCCCTCACATTTGTAGAGAGATGATACTGGGCCCCTCGATGAGTAAGTCTTAGAAACGTATGGTCATACTATGATGGAAAGGAGTTTCCATTTCAATTAGACTACTCGAGAATCGAGAAAGTAGTGGTCAAGAACAGGAAGTTGACATTATCCACGCCTCATCCTTGACCAAATTATCGCGTGACAAAAGGGACGTGACATGGTTGTGCGATAGGTTGCATCGTATCATCGATCCCATATGAATTGGGTGAGTCGCAATGTCTTGTTAGAGGCCGCTTGCGACTTGTGGGCTGACAATCTGATGTTAGCACCGCTCTCATGTAATGACGCGCATAGGTCACACACAAGAATAGCCTCAACACGAGCATAGTGTCCCAGGATTCATTGAATCTTAGATATGTTTATGATTTAATGAATACTTTGTATTTATTCTAGGATGAATATATATATATATATATATATATATATATATATATGTTAATTCGAAATTGAATAATAATGATATTATTTAATAATGATATCATTATATAATATTTGTTTTGTATTTAATTTATTTGATAAATTAAATATTTAAAACAAATAGAGATATGGTATCTCGATTTAATTCATGGAGATCAATTAAATCAGTAGGCTCATATAATTCGAATTAAATATATTTGATTAGATATGTTGACATGATTTTAATTAATGCATTGATTTAATTATTAGATTAATTCAACAATTAATTAAGATTAATGTTGAAAACTTTAATACGGCTCATTAGGGTTTTAGAAACTCTATAAAAGGATGGTGATCTAGTCGTATTAGTGATCTGAAAACGAATTGAGAGAGCCACCAAAGAATAACCTAGAGAAAAACGTGAGACACAAAGGAAGAGGGTGGTAGCACGCTACCGTTCGTGTTCGAAGGTTTGTTCGTGTGGATACGGTAGAGGAAGGAGACTCGAAAAGTACTACTTGTTTGATCAAACGCGATGGCACCACGTTCAAGACGTACGACGGCCGAAACGCATCAAGAAGGAGATGCACACCAGACTGGATCGAACGCAACTCTCAATCCTACGCATAGGTACGATTTTCTAACGAACCTTGATTTAAATGCGGTTGAGCGATCTTCTTTGGGATTCGTAAAAGTTTTATAATTCCGCTGCGTGTATGGATCCCAAAACATTATTGGACTCTAGAAGCTTTTGTAGACACAGGGGGCGTGCCTGATTTGTAAAGGCCTTTTTGGAAAGGTAGGGTATGGCGGTGCTGATGAAGGATATATAGGGGATGCCCTATCATATTTTGTACTTTACTTATTGGGATGATTGTATATTATTTGATATTTATTTTTGGATGACTGTACCTGTAACCCTTCGGGGACTTTATTTTTTGTTTATTTACGCTTTTACCAGTACAATAGTTGTCCAAACCGGTCCTGTGCTCTGACATATATTTAATTGGACTAATAATGAAGAAAATGTAATTTATAAAAGAGATCCCTCTAACCCGCCACCCGAAAAGGTGAAGCTGGTAGGGGTGTAACATAATACACCAAACAACTAAAGGAAAATCTTGTTCAAGAAACTAAAAGACTAAAGGAAAATAGTAATTACCACACAATATTTATATAAGAATTAACTTGTATACATTATAAAATCCGAACCAAAGAGTGGGAGGGGATATATAGAAAATGATAAGAAGCAAAACTTCAATATGTTTGTTTACTGTAGACTTTTCAGGAATTCATAATCAATTTCCCCTTTTTTTACTAGTGAAGCTTAAATGATCTCCAGATATTTTTCTCCCCTCACTTCTTTCCAAATTCCCAAATTTTTGAACCACATAATGTCAATAATAATGATAATTAAGTCATAAGGCAGACATTAATAATAAAATAATTAAAATATATAATCCTGCATCAATAAAATTTATTTTATTGAAAAAAAAATTATAATGACTTAAACGGGTTGACCCTTAGCCCTAAAAGGCAGCCGTTAGCCATTTTAAACCTAAATTCCCTTTATACCCCATAAATGTAAGCTCGACCCTTGATTTAAGAGGGCTTAGAAGGGTTGGCTGGATGAGCTCGGCCCGTTTTGACGGCTTTACTAGTCTATCATTGGCTTTTTTTTTTTGGGGGGGTGCATGAGGATTCCCAGCAAGAAAACAAAACTAAAGCGCGTTTCCTTTTGGGAAATGCAATCTGAGTATCATTTTTTAAAAATTATTTTCCCCCTCAATTTAAATCATGTCAATATTGTGAGAGCACACAAATATATAAAATACGCAATACTTTATGGCGACCAAGTTGCTCTGTGACTCTACAAATACCACTAAAGAGATCCAAAGAGTATATTCTAATAGTGTGTACATTCTTATATACTCGTGGCCGTACATTCAATGAATAAATAATAATGCCAAGCAATGGCGGAACGCTTTGATGGAAATTTTTTGTGCATTGATCTTATAAAATTTGTGAAAATATATATATTTATTATATGATATTTTATTTGTACAAAATTTGACCCACCTAATTTTTTTTATCTTTTATGTAAAGATAATGTTTGTTTAAATTCTTTGTTGGTATAAGAAGAAAGTAAAATTAACTTGTTTGAGATCTACAAAAAAGTTAATATCATCTTACATATTGTTTTGATTTATAATTATCAGTTATTATTTATTTGTATTTTCAGGTTATTTGATACTATTTATTAAACACTCTCTCTGGTCCTTATTTAAGCGAACCAACTAACAATTCTCACAAATCAATAAAAACAGTTAAAATCATTAAATTTATCCTAAAATTTAAGTAATTTTCAATATTATCCTTATTAATTATACTAAACTTTAATATCATATTAATTATTACTCTCACTCACTACCTTTTTAATTATGGGTATACATAAAAATATTTAATGCTATTTAAAAACAATGCATCTTTTATAAAAGGATTAATGGCCGTTTAGGTTGTCTTTTTTGATTAAAAAAAGCACTTTTTAATGCAAAAAAATGCTTGTTTTATTAATGGGTTAAGGAAAGGGCGTCAAGACAACAAACTATTAATTTCAGGAGTCGTCCAAAGACAATTAACTATTAAGTGGGCCAAAGACAACAAACTTTTAAAAAGGAGCGCCCAAAGACAATGCCGTTAAAAAAAAGTTAACGCCGTTAGCAAAAGGTTAACGTCCATTATCTAAGGAGCACCCAAGACAACAAACTATTATTCCAAGAGTGCCCAAGACAAAATTCTAAATTTACTAAATTAAATAATTTTTTTCTCAATTGTCATTATTCAAAACTACTTGTATAAATATCTATGGACAAAAATTACTCATTTTTCAATTTTGTCAACAAAGTTTTTAGATTTTTTAAATTTTAATAACATTAAATGAATTTTTTAACTCACATAAATTTCTTCTAAAATAAAAATAAATCATATATATTTTTTGTTTAACATATATAATAAACTATAAAACACCTTGGGTTTTTACTAAATTAAATAATTTTTTCCTCAATTTTCATTATTCAAAACTAATTGTATAAATATTTATGGATAAAAATTACTCATTCTTCAATTTTGTCAACAAATTTTTTAGATTTTTAAAATTTTATTAACATTAAATGAATTTTTTAACTCACATAAATTTCTTCTAAAATAAAAATAAATCATATATATATTTTTAACATATATAATAAACTATAAAACACCTTGAATTTTATTTAAATCATATAATTATATTTTTAATAAAATTTTTTGTTTATTTTAGCAAATTATAATTTTGACAAAATTGAAGAATGAGTAATTTTTGTCCATAGATATTTATGCAAGTAGTTTTGAATAATGACAATTGAGAAAAAAATTATTTAATTTAGTAAAATTTTGAATTTTGTCTTTGCTCCTCCTAGATAAGGGACGTTAACTTTTTGCTAACGGCGTTAACTTTTTTTTAACGGCATTGTGTTGGGCGCTTCTTTTTAAAAGTTTATTGTGCTGGACGCTCCTTTTTAAAAGTTTGTTGTGCTGGGTGGTCCACTTAATAGTTAATTGTGTTGGACGTTCCTGAGCTAATAGTTTGTTGTGCTGGACGCTCCTTAACCCTTTATTAATTTATGTGTTTAGATGATATTTTTTTTAAAAGAGTAAAAGTAAAAAAAAAAAGCCAAAATGCTGCTTTTTTTAAAAGCTCCAATTTGAAATTTAAAAAGATAAGCACTTAAAAAAAAAAACATTTTTTTTAGAAGCCCATCCAAACGCGCTCTAAATATACTTTAATTATTAGGCGGTCTTTATAATAAGAACTAAAGGGAGTTGTTCAATATGTTTATTTTTTAGCCGAGACTAATTTTTTTTTTTTGGTTCCGCCACTGACGCCAAGTCCACGGATATGTATTATTATTGCTCTCTACTGTCGTCAAGGTCAACTATGAACTGATCGATCGATACTGATCCATATATTTGTCTAACAATATAAATATTAAATTAAGAAATTTATATATATTTGGTATTTAATACTTGATGTGTTTCATAATAAGCTTCTTTAATTTATATTTATATTGTGCAAGGTCTCAGATTTGTTTATGAATTAATGACATCTAAATGTTCTGTATCAGTATTTAAATCTTAATTTAGAAGAGTTTTTTGTTTTGGCTGCAAATTCTTATGTAGTCACGGTCTTCCAGTTGAAGAAGTCAAGGAACTTCATAAAGTTTGCACAAAAGTGAATTTCGGGGAGTTTTAATTTGAAAACATGAACAAAAGTCAATGTGAACAAAATGAAAAACGAATAAACAATTAGAGCTAAAGAACAAAATAATGTGAGACAGAGAGAAAGAAAAACGCGTAGATGAATAAAGCTGAAAGCATCAAAGATGGTCAAGGCAAAGTGATGAGATTGGCCATAAATCAGTTGGAGCTAAAAAAAAACAAAATGGACTGTTCAACAACGATGTAGTGATTTAAGGGTTAATAAATTAGATCAGGGTCAAATAAGTCATAATTAAAATAATATAATTTAATTGATATTAAAAATATTTATATTTGACTATAATAGTTTTAATTAATTTGATTTATTTAAGATCATATCTTATTAGTTGGTCAAAAGATCACATATGATTATGTGTATATATAATACTACCTCCTCTAATTACAAACAACACAAAACTTTGTTTGGAGAGATTAAGGAAGTTAAATAAGTTCTTAATCATTTTATATGTTATGTATTTTTAGATTATATATTAGTTTATTAGTCAAACTAATTATTTTGAAGAAAAAAATAAAATAAAAATACTTTAAAGTAATTTAATTAGGCTTAATTTTTTTAAAAAAACAACCTGTCTTATAATTAGACCGGGAGAGAGTATGATTTATTTTTTAAGTCAATATAATTTGTGCATTTTTTTAAATATTTAAAAGAAATTTTCTCATTTATTTATTTTTGAAAATATCAGGCCTTGAAAGCGGTAATAATTTTTTTTTGTTTTTTTGTTAGAAGGCAAGGGTCCAAGTTCACACTTACTCTAACACAACCCTAGCTACCAGATACTCCTTAGAGCCCGTTTAGATGTAGATTTTAGAGAATAACTTTTGGAGAATAACTTTTAGGATTTACGAGGTAAAAATGATTTTTGAAGGATAACTTTTGTATAAAAATGATAGTGTTTAAATAACTTCAAAACCTAGGTTTTGATGGGGGTTAAACTATTGGTAAACAAATTAACATATTTCTAGTCATATATTAACCGTGGATTAGCCTAATTCGACAGTGTTTTACAGTCCGAGAGAAAGGAACTTGATTACCAATAAATTCTAATAATAAGGGAGGTTTTATCATTTATCACACTATATTTTAGTATTGTATGTTTCTTAATTGCCACAGGAATTTATTGTTAATTAAATCCCTTATTAAATATTTCTGGAAGATGATGTCATATTTGTTTTTTCAAAAGAGGACTAAAAGAGGCACTTTTACTTGTGTTATCTTCAATTATTATTATTTTTAAAAAGGCTTAGGTTCTGCTTGGTTGGTAGGAGGGAATGGGCTTAGGAAGAGGGTTGATAGAATTGGGTTCTTAAACCAACGAGGTTGGCACAAGTGGTAAGTAACTTGTGTCGTTTAAACAAAGTTTCGAGTTCGATATTTATGAATGTAAAAAAAGTAAAGTTTGGAGACTCTCCCACCATAGCTAGATGTGCGACGCGGGTCGGATCCAAATTTATCAGAGCGAAGCTCTGGATACCGAATTAGCAAAAAAAAGAAAAGAAAAAAGAATTGGGTTCTTGAAATGTCTTTTTGTTTGGTGACAAGGGTTATTGCCAGTTTGGTACATGGGTTTAGCATTTCGAGATAGACAAACATATCCCTGTATGTATTCATATTTACTAAATTGCCCCTTTTCTCATTCAACTACCTTGGCCCCCACATGCTTCTGTTACAGCAAGCAGCTCTGCACGTCCTGTCATTCACATAGGGGACCTGGCTTAGGTTCGCTGCGCCAAAACACAGGTGCAGTTTCATACACCTGATCTCTTTTGTTTTTTTGTTTTTTTTTTTTTTGGTTTTTAAAAGTTTAAGTAGAAATAGTAAAAAGATAATTTGGGATACTGAATAGTATTAAAATAATTTTTGCATGATCTCAAAAAATTATTTTAGGATTACGAAAAAATATTTGAGTGTACTGACTGATACTAAAAGGATACTTCAAGATATTGATTGATATTGAAAAAATATTTTAGGAGTATTTTAATATTATCGGATTATCATTTATGATCTTGAAAAATAATTTACGATCTTAAAAATTAATTCATGATCTTAAAAAAAATCCTAACGCATATTTTAGTAGTAGTCAATACCTAAATTATTTTTTCAAGATCCTAATTTTTTTTTTAAGATCATGAATTATTTTTTTAGTATCTTAAAATATCTTTTTAGTACCATTTAATACAAAAATAATTTTTTCCCAAAATCCTAAAATAATTTTTCAAGATCATGAAAAATTGTTTCAATATTATTCCTGAATTATCTTTTTACTACACGACAATGCCTTACTTTTTTATTTTTAGAAAAAGGGATTAGGTGTGTAGGGGACGCAAGTCCGCAAAGAACCTAAGCCATGTCCCTATTTAGGGCCCTATTTTGATTTTGCAACCATTAGTTTCAAATTAGTTAATTATATTTTTAAATAGTAAAGAGTATAATTTATTTTTCAGACATTCAGTATAATACAAAATCTACCATTATGCCCAATTAGTAATAATATGATGGCTTTAATGTCATTTAAATATGATGGCTTCCTTTTTCTCCATACTATTAGGGTGTGCATGGTAACACTCCCAAAATGAGTTTTTTTTCAAATTCTTTAACCCAAAATGGATGGGAATTACGTTTGGTAAATCGGTTTTTTTGGTTCACTGAGGGATAAACCTAGGTTTTTTTTTATGCTTTGGAGAACAGAAAAAAAAAAAAAAAAACAGAAAATTTTAGCTTCTACTTAAAATGAGAATCAATTTTGTACGATAGTCGACAGTAGACACACACAAACTCCAAATTTCTCGACGCTCACCTTCCTTCATCGTGCGTCTACCTTCCACCGTCGGCTTCCCCATTCCTTCTCTCCCCCACAGTCGCTCTCTTCCTTCCCCTGTTCACTTCCTTCATCGTCGACACACCACCCACACCTCCTCCTCCGGCACCTTTCATCAAAATCGTGCCTCGTCTTCCACAATCGCCCCAAACTCTCACATCCGTTCCCCACCCAATCGCCCTTCACCGCTGCCTTCCCTCTCTCCGACTTCTCTGTTGTTGGTCCGTGGAACTCCCTCTGCAACTTCTCGCAGGTCCCGTCGCTCTATCCGGTGTCTTTGTTCCAATCTCCACTTTCCCTGTTCACGGTCATTTCCATCGAGAGCACTGTGTCTTAAAAGCCAAACTTGATTTTCGGTCTTCTCTGTTCTTTGCTTGTGGCTGTTTAGTTCCTGTCCTTTTGCTGTCTTCGTCCCTGTTTTTCTCCACCAGGTACGTTCATTTTCCTCTTCCCCTGTCATTTCTGGATAGATTAGAGGGAAACTGTGATTTTGGACTGATAATGTTTAGTCAAGTTGGAAACTGTGATTTTTGGACTGATAGTGTTTAGTAAGTTAGACGTTGTGATTTTGGACGGATATTGTTTAGCACTGTTGTTTGGGAACTGAGGTAGTTAAGGCATACTAGCTTGAAAAGGAAAATGATGGCTCTCTTTCAGCAATTACTGGAAAAGCATTGGTGGTTATCATGTGCTTCGTGATTCAATTTTTCTTGTAATATACTCTCATACAGTAAATTAGCTAAAGATATGTTGTGCTGTGTCAAATTCTTTCTCAATTTCATTTTGAATTTTAGGTTTTGAGCTCGAGGAAGATAATAGCATGGTGAATTCTACATCTTCAAAATTGAAAGTGCAGTGAGACCATGAGCTTTTTTGGTTGAAAATTTTCTCTATTCATGTGACTATATTTAGTATTTGTTGTAAAAAAAATTACACAATAAAATATTATATTTTTTAGATATTTTTTTAAATATGAAATGTTGGCATTTTGGTTAAAATTTATTATTTTATGCCGTTGATAAAATCTGTAAACAAAAAAATAAAGAAATAGATTTGTATTGTATTAGGTAAATCAATTAGGAATAAAAATAAAATGTATTAACAAACATAATTCGATTACCGAAATGAAAAAAAAAAAGTTAATAAACGTAATTCGATTCCGAGTAAAAATAAAATGAGTTAACAAACGTAATTCGATTCTTAAAGCTCTTCCAACAACTCGGAAAAACTGTTTCATCTTAGAAATAGTGAGGAACGAAATTATTACTACCATACATTAATTTCCATGGACCCATGTTGACCTGTTGACTCGACTAATGACAAAAGTTGGCCCACAATTTAGATTGGACAGCCAACGGTTTCATATTCAGTCATTCATAAATCATAAGTACTGGGGATTGGCTTTCAAATTTCATAAAATATGAAGCCTCACCTTATTTCATTCGTAATGCTATGATAGGCTAGGAGACTTCGTATAACAAGGCAATTTAAGAAGCGACAGCCATGGACCCCAAACCTTTGGAATTTGTAGCATCTGTTAGTTCTTTCATTAATTTGGTGCTATGAATTTTCAAACTAGAGTGGAAATTGAATGTTGAAAATTCGGGTCATCATCCTTACAGCGCGTTAAAGTTGTGAATAATATAAAAATAAAAGAGATTTAATTGGGATAAGAGATAGAGAGGAGCAGGACCACAGAGAGAAAATTTGAGAAAAATTGTGGAGCAAATTTTATTTACTTGTATTTCTTGTACATCACAATGTTTAGTATATGGTCACCATTTATAGGCCTTTAAGAGTCAACACCAAGAGTCACTATTAATTAGGCTTTTAGTTTCCCAAACATGTAATTATGAATACTAATTAGGATATGAGTCAATGGACATTTATATATAATTAATATTCATAACACTCCCTAGCTTAGATGTCCATTATAAATGTGCCTCATTAAAAACTTTAACTATGAAAAACCCATTGAGATAAAAACCTAGTCAAAGAAAAAAAAATACACAATATATATTAAAGATAGGGATAAGGGTCTTATTTGCCCGAGAAGTTTTCGCTCAGGAGCACTCAGCACTTGAAAGATTTTTGTGGAGCAAATTTTCCCCGAAAGTTTTAAAAAGTAGCAATCTTGCCCTTCCGTTAATTTTGACCGTTAAATTGTTGCTCTAATTTGTAAACTTCTAGGGCAAAATTGCTCCAAAAAAAAAAAAAAACTTTCGGGGCAAAATTGCTCCATTTTGTTAACTTCCGAGGCAATTTTGCTTCAAAAAAAACTTCCGGATGCTGAATGCTCTTGAGCGAAAACTTCCGGGGCAAATAAGACACTTATCCCTTAAAGATATCTCGTTAAAAACCTTACCAAGAAAATCATCTAGGGCAAAACCTTGGTTAGGAAAGAGAGTACATCATGGTCTTTACTCCCCCGATTACAATATCAGTTTTACTCTCCCTAATAACAACATCCTTTCCAATGTCTTTTCGAACATATCTTCCTCTTAGCCTTCAAAGTATGAATGATACATTGTCACTAAATATTATGCTGAAATGTATTCTTCTAACATATCTTCTAGATATGTTAAAATATCACTATATCATGTCGTTTTTTTTTTTGTGTGAAAATAAGATATAAACTTGTTATGAACAAAACGATATGTATATTATTTTCAATGAACTATAACACCATATCTTCGTTTCACCTTTATGTACATGAAAGAACTAATTTTTACGAGTAAAATGATAATGAATACAATATTAACATGATATCTAAATATTATCATAAATATAAGGTACTTCTAGAATTTGAAATTCAATATATATTTTGTAAGTAAAATCATCTTTGGTATCTTATAAGAGGAAGGCACCTGATCACAATGACACTCAGTTAGAGTCAGAACCATTGCTTGTACAAAAAAAAAAGAGAGAAAGCCAGAGGAGGTCAAAAAAAGGAAGGGCAAAAAGGTTGTCAGTCAGAGTTCAAGTGGGGATGACCAAGAATGGGAAGACACCATTGCAGAAGAAGGGTCTGCCTCCATCGACGATCACGATGCTGAAAATGAGCCTGTCGATGAGGTGAGGCAAAAGTTGTATAAGAAACTGAAAGTGCAACAGAGGGGAAATGTCATCCCTGATTTGAAGGCAAACTTCACCCAGTCCAAACTTGAAGACTACGACATGAGGTTAATAGGATGTAGTCTGTGCACAATGAGTAGGATTAGGATGGACTCATTTGAAAGTGATTTTTCATTTGGCCTAGATGCCATTCCTAGACCATTTAGGGGTCTGCTTGAATTGGGTTTGCCTTACTGTGAGTCAGTTGTGAAGGTGTTTTACTCAAACCTGAAGTTGTTTAGGACTGGCGTGGTTTCCACTTGTGTTAAGGGGCAAACAATTGAGCTTAATGAGAAGAAACTGCTTAGTTGGTTAGAGGTTAAAGCTACTCAGTCAAAGGACACAATGTTTAGTGGAGACGAAATGGACAAAATTCTGCTGGAGGGAGGGACAACTGAGGATGACACTCCTCTGTACAGACCCAAGCAGCTGCCTCATAAGTATAGGGTCCTCCACTACTTCTACAGCAGGAACTTTTTGAACAAGGGGAAGTACTTTACAACCATGAGCATTGAGGACAAACAAATCCTCACTTGTTTGATCAAGAAGAAGCAATTTAATTTGGGGAAGAGGATCATTAACACAATGCTCAAGGCTGCAACACTTGGGAAGAAGAATTTGCAACTGACATAACCTTCCCTTGTGTCTCTCATATTACAGAAGCACAAGATTTGGTATCTTCATGAAGGTGAACCCTCAATGTGGACTCCAAAGTTTGATGAAGACGCATTGCATCGGATGCAAATCCCTTTTGTCTCGAAAGAGGCCTCAAATAGATCATCCAATTAGAGGGAACATGTGAGGAAGGCGAGGCATAAGAGAGATGCAACCTCAGCTAGACCAAGTACAACAATGCTATCATTTGAAGAAGGAGTCGCAGAAGTGGGTACAATGTTTGCCAAAATTGTGGATGAAAAACTGGACATCTTTAAACATGAACTACAGTCAACTCTTACTGACATGGAGTCACGAATGCGTTCAATTGCGCTTGACTTCAACGACCTTCAATACTTCATTCACTTGTATGCTACAGAATTTAAGGAGTTTGCATCTTTCAAGTCACATAAAGATGTGGGAGCTGGTTCTTCACGAAGCCGACAGTTGAGCCTAACTCCCCTCTCAACATATCAGACCATGGTGCACAAAGAAGTGAGAAAGTTGCTGACACAGTCCTTGCATCACCTGTGGGATCCCACCACTCCCCAACAACATCTGTCTCTGTTGAGCATTATGGAACCATACCAACCAACCATGTAATACTCCACACAGTGCAAGGGAATCACCAACATCATCATACCACTCCCCAAGAAGTGATGACGATAATGCAAAGGAGGTGGATGAAGGCATGAGAGATGAAGAACTATATGACGTTGGCCATCCTACTGCTAATGATGTGGCTATTGGGAACTCAGGTGAAGTACAAGGGGAGCCTGAGATTGAAATTGTTGAGCCTCTAGGTGAGGCCACCGTGGTAGAAGAAGTAGGTGAGGCTAAGGTTGAAACTGTTGATCCTCTGGGTGAGGCCTCCATGGTTGAAGATACAGTGGAGGCAGAGGTTGAAACAGATGAGTCTGTGGGTGAGGCCACCATTCCTGAAGATGCAGGGGAGGCAGAGGATGGTACTATTGATAATGTGCCTATAGGAACCTTAGTTGAAGAAGAAGTGGATGATGATGAAGTTGTTGAGGTAGTAGCTGACGGAACTGTATCTAAAGAAGTGGGGGAGGATGAGGAAGGTGGTGGGGAGCATGTGTCTGGAGGCACCACAACAACACAGGGAGAATAGGCTGAACATGCTATTGCTGTTGAAGTGGGTGAAGGGACAACACATGAAGAAGGAGTGCATCCTGAGGATATTGATGAGGATTTGGATCCAATCTCCCCACTATCAATTGTGCCTCTCCTTGAACCTGTGAACCCTCCTCCTACGACATTAAGGACAGTATTAGGCATTGTTCCTTTGAGATTTATTCCCCCAAGCGATTTCAGGTCTGTGCTTACAGTTAAGAATTTGGCCCATATCTTCTCAGCTAACATACCCTTGCCTAATCCACCTGCAACGTCTAGTTCCCCCTTGTTCATCCTTGTGAATCTCCCTAGTTCAACATCATCACTTAGGCGCTTCGCTCATACGGGGTCCCCAGCCAACAGGAAGAAGAAGAAGTAGGGCCACTTTACTTATTTGCTTATGGTTTTTATAAATCACTGAGGGTAGTTTTTGTATTGTCCATTGTTGTTTTAATTTCCTGGTTAAATGTTTATGTACTAGTTTACCTTTTGCCACATGTTTGAACGGGGCTGTATGGTTCGAACGTAAACTTCAATGGTTTTTTGCAGTTTGACTATTTAACTTTGGTTAACTTATTAAACTGATGTTGCCATTATTGATGTTTCTTTTGCCTCATATTGACTTGAGGTTTAGGGAATTTATGCTATAATGTGTTCATTGATATGTGTCCTGAATGTTTGTTTGCAAACTTGTTTCAACATTGTTTTAATGTCTTCAATGGTCATGTAATATTGATTCTCAGTTTACCTATAATTGCAGCTGCAAAAAAGTTACATTACTTTTATTACTTTCAGATTAGGCTCTTTGTTGTGTGTATAAGGCATAGTGCCCATTATAGTTTTTACACTTGAAATAGTTGTTAATGTCCTAACCATGAGGAGGACAATTTTCATTCATGCCCCACAAAGATCATTTTGATGCTCCTCTCATGTCCAAGTTTGAGTTCTTTTTTTATGCAGCATTTGAGAAGGCCAAATGCCTTCCTTTTATTACCTTTCACCCGTCAGTGAACATGCTATAATTTGGGTTACTTTATGTCTGCTACCTTATGCTATTCTCATGTCCAAATTTATGTACCTTTTTTAAATGCATTTGAGAAGGCCAATTTCTTTCATTCTTTTTTCCTTTCATGTACAGTGGACATCATATCATTTATGTTCATTTATGTGCCTATGCATTATGCTGTTCTGATGTCCAAGTTTCTGTTCGTTTTTATATAGCGTTTGAAAAAGCTAAAAGCACTTCTCTTATTGCTTTCCTTCTTATGTAGTAGTTGAATAGGTAAAATTGCATTATTTCTGTGAATCATATTGGTCAATTGTATTTCTGTTTTGTGAAACAAAGATGCTGATATGCATATTGTAAACTAGTGAATGTGTTCTTCTTCATCCTCACAACTGCAGATTTTTTTCCTGTGCCTATTTTAATTGAGGTCACTTTCGTTATTAATGTGGCGGCTTCATTATTCTGATTTATTTATTACATCAAGCAATTACTTATTTTCCTCATTTCTTATAGTCACCTCTATTTTACCTTAGCAACAAAATCCTTCAACAAACTCCTTTTAGTTCATCGACTTCACACATTTCAAGGGTTTACTAGTCAGCATTTTCAATTTTTCTTACCTCGCTATCAAAGCTTCACTTGGGTTCAATGTTCAGTTATCATCTTCCCTTGTTCATCGTCATATTCATTTTTGCAGCTGGATTCATACTTTCCTCCTACCTGAAATTCCTTCCACGTTTGTCATCCCTGTCACTTTTGGAAGCCAGTCCTTGTGGAAATTTCATATCCCATCGACATCTACTTCGATTTTGCATTTCAACCATCACACGATTTTGTTTTAGGGTTCATTAATGTCAAACTGGTCTAACTAAATAAATCACTATTATTATTTTTATTTTAGGGGCATTATGGGAATTTCACCTAATCTTCCCACTTAACCAACATTCAATTCTTCATACCAAACATTTCATTTTCCTTCAACTTAGTTCCATTCCCTAGTATACCAAACAACTCACATTAATAAAGTTCCCTCCTAATCTTACCTTCCTTTCCTTTCACTTCCTTTCCTTCCCTTCCTCAAATCTTCCTTGTACCAAACATGGCCTAAATGTAGTCCAAGGTAACCCTATACATTAAATTCCAAACTGCACCCATCAAATAGCATATTTCCAACTTTGAAGCAGTTTTCTTTCAGTTTGCGCAAAAGCTACAATATGGACATCTATTTTAAGGTAGTCCAAGGAAACCCTAGACATTAAATTCTAAACTTCTCCCATCAATTAGCGGATTTCCAATATTGAAGCAATTTTATTTTATTTTGCGCTAAAGCTACAACTCTAGGCGTCGATTTTGAGGTTGTTAAAGGAAACCCTACATGTGAAGTTCCAAACGATACCATCAAATAGTAGATTTCATTGTTCAAAAAAATAGTAGATTTCAAACTTTGAAGCTTGTTTCCTTCATTTTGAGCTATATCTACAACTCTCAACGCCAATTTCAAAGTAGTCCAAGGAAACCCTCGATGTGAAATTCCAAACTACTAACATAAATAGTGAATTTCCAACTTTGAAGCCATTTTCTTTCGTTTTGCGCTAAAGCTACAACTCTCGGTGAAGATTTCAAAGTGGTCCAAGGAAACCCTACACGTCAAATTCCAAATTGATCCCATCATATAGCGAATTTCCAACTTTGAAGCCATTTTCTTTCATTTTGTGCTAAAGCCATCATTCTTGACGTGATTTCCAAGTGGTCCAAGGTCCAAGGAAACCTACACTTGAATTTCCAAATTCCTCCCATCAAATAACGGTTTTCCAACTTTGAAGCTATTTTCTTTCTTTATGCGCTAATGCTACAACTCTCAACATCGATTTCAAAGTGGTCCATGGAAACCCTACAGGTGAAATGCCAAACTGAACCCACCAAATTACGGATTTCCAACTTTGAAGCCATTTTCTTTCAGTTTGCGTTAAAACAACAATCTCGCACTTATTTCAAAGTGGTCCATAGAAACCCTACACATTCGATTCTTAACTGCTCCCATTAATTAGCGGATTTCCAACTTTGAAGCCATTTTCTTTCATTTTGCGCTAAAGTTACAACTCTTGGCGTCAATCTCGAGGTGGTCAAAGGAAACACTACACGTGAAATTCCAAACTGGTCCCATCAAATAGTGGATTTCAAACTTTAAATCCATTTTCTTTTGTTTTGCGCTAAATCTACAACTCTCGACGTCGATTTCCAAGTAGTTCAAGGAAACCCTACACGTCAAATTCCAAACTGATCCCATTATATAGTGAATTTCCAACTTTGAAGCCATTTTCTTTCAATTTGCGCTAAAGATACAACTCTTCATGTCGATTTCAAAGTGGTCCAAGGAAACCGTACATGTGAAATTCCAAAATGCTCCCATCAAATAGTGTATTTCCAACTTTGAAGTTGTTTTCTTTCATTTTGTGATAAAGCTAATACTCTCGGCTTTGATTTCAAAGTGGTCCAAAGAAAGCCTACAGGTGAAATTCTAAAATGCTCCCATCAAATAGTGGGTTTCCAAGTTTGAAGCCAATTTCTTTCATTTTGCACTAAAGCTACAACTCTAGGCCGAGATTTTGAGGTCGTCCTAGGAAACCATACACGTGAAATTCAAAATTGCTCCCATCAAATAGCGGATTTCCAACTTTGAAGCCATTTTCTTTCAGTTTGCGCTAAAGCTACAACTCTCACTATCTATTTCAAAGTAGTCCAAGGAAACCTTACACTTTAAATTCAAAATTGCTCCCCTTAATTAATGAACTTCCATTTTTTGAAGCCATTTTTTTTTCTTATGAGCTAATGCTACAACTCTCAGCGTTGATTTCAAAGTGGCCCAAGGAAACCCTACAGGTGAAATTCCAAACTGCACCCATCAAAAAGCATATTTCCAACTTTGAAACCATTTTCTTTCAGTTTGCCCTAAAGTTACAACTCTCACCATCTATTTCAAAGTTGTCCAAGGAAACCCTACAAATTAAATTCCAAACTGCTCCCATCAATTAGCGGATTTCCTACTTTGAAGCCATTTCCTTTCACTTTATGCT
Organism: Acacia melanoxylon; assembly: GCA_019022615.1. Taxonomy (NCBI): domain Eukaryota; kingdom Viridiplantae; phylum Streptophyta; class Magnoliopsida; order Fabales; family Fabaceae; genus Acacia; species Acacia melanoxylon. Next base: position 2,992,613 of record JAFJYJ010000030.1, on the reverse strand, counting down.
AAAGCTATAATTTTTGGTGTCGACTTCCAAGTGGTCCAAGGAAACCCTACACTTGAAATTCCAAACTGCTCCAACAAATAATGGATTCCATACTTTGAACCCATTTTCTTTCTTTATGTGCTCATGCTACAACTCTCAGTGTCGATTTCAACGTGGTCCAAGGAAACCCTATAGGTGAAATTCCAAACTACACCCATCAAATAGCGGATTTCCAACTTTGAAGCCATTTTCTTTCAGTTTGCGCTAAAGCTACAATCTCGACATCTATTTCAAAGTGTTACAAGGAAACCCTACACCTTAAATTCCAAACTGCTCCCATCAATGAGCGGATTTCCAACTTTGAAGTAATTTTCTTTCATTTTCAGCTAAAGCTACAACTCTTGGCATCGATTTCAAAGTGCTCCAATGAAACTGTATAAGTGTCATTCCAAAATCCTCCCATCAATTAGCATATTCACAATTTTGAATTCAGTTTCTTTCTTTTTTTGCTAAAGCTACAACTATTGGCGTCAATTTCAAAGTGGTCCAAGGAAACCCTGCACGTCAAATTCCTAACAGATCCTATGATACAACAAATTTCCAACTTTGAAGCAATTTTCTTTCATTTTGCCCTAAAACTACAACTCTCGACGCCGATTTCAATGTGGTCCAAGGAAACCCTAAAGGTGAAATTTAAAAATCCTCCCATATCAATTAGCGGATATCCAACTTTGAATCCAATTTCTTTCTTTTTGTGCTAAAGCTACAACTCTTAGTGTCGATCTCAAAGTTGTCCAAGGAAACCCTACACGTCAAATTCCAAAATGATCCCAACATATAGTGAATTTCCAACTTTGAAGCAATTTTCTTTCATTTTGCGCTAAAGCTACAACTCTCAACGTCGATTTCAAAGAGATTCAAGAAAACCTTACATGTAAAATTCCAATATGCTCCCAACAAATAGCGGATTTCCAACTTTGAAGTCATTTTCTTTCATTTTGTGCTAAAGCTACAACTCTTGGTTTCGATTTCAAAGTGGTCCAAGGAAACCCTACACGTCAAATCCCAAACTAATCCCGTCATATAGCGAATTTCCAACTTTGAAGCAATTTTCTTTCTTTTTGCGCTAAAGCTACAACTCTCGACGTCAATTTCAAAGTTGTCTGAGGAAACCCTACAGATGAAATTCAAAAATCCACCCTCAATTAGGGGATTTCCAGCTTTGAAGCTAGTTTCTTTCTTTTTGCGCTAAAGATACAACTATTGGCCTCGATTTCAAAGTGGTCCACAGAAACCCTACATGTCAAATTCCAAACTGATCCCATCATATAGTAAATTTCCAACTTCGAAGCAATTTTCATTCAATTTGCGCTAAGGCTACAACTCTCAGTATCGATTTCAAAGTGGTCCAAGCAAACCTTACGTGTGAAATTCCAAACTTCTCCCATCAAATAGAGAATTTCCAACTTTGAAGCCATTTTCTTTCATTTTGCGCAAAAGTTACAACTCTTGACATTGATTTCAAAGTGATCCAGGAAAACCCTACATGTGAAATTCTAATCTGCTTCCATCAAATAACAAATTTTCAACTTTGAAGCCATTTTCTTTCTTATGCGCTAATGCTACAACTCTCAGCGTAGATTTCAAAGTGGTCCAAGGAAACCCTACACGTGAAATTCCAAACTGAACCCATCAAATAGAGGATTTCCAACGTTGAAGCCATTTTCTTTCAGTTTGCGCTAAAACTGTAATCTCGACATCTATTTCATAGTGGTCCAAGGAAACCATACACATTAAATTCCAAACTACTCCCATCAATTAGCGGATTTCCAACTTTGAAGCCATTTTCTTTCATTTTGTGCTAAAGCTATCATTCTCGACATCAATTTCAAAGTCGTCTAAGGAAACCCTACACTTGAAATTCCAAACTACTCCCATAAAATAAAAGATTTCCAATTTTGAAGCCATGTTCTTTCTTTATGCGCTAATGCTACAACTCTCAGCGTCGATTTCAAAGTGGTCCATGGAAACCCTATAGGTGAAATCCCAAATTGAACCCATCAAATAGCATATTTCCAACTTTGAAGCCATTTTCTTTCAATTTGCACCAAAGCAACAATCTCAACGTCTATTTCAAAGTGGTCCAAGGAAACCCAACACATTAAATTCTAAACTACTCCCATCAAATAGCGAATTTCTAACTTTGAAGCCATTTTCTTTCATTTTGCACTGAAGATACAACTCTAGGCGTCAATTTCGAGGTTGCCAAAGGAAACCCTATGTAATACCCAGATTTTAGCAAATCTCGGAATTTACGAGATAAAGGAAAATTAATGAATATTTTAATGAAGTAAATTGATGAGATAAAAATGTTACAGAAAATTGTAATAATTATAGAGTAAATTGTCAAAAAAGTTACGGGAAAATATGATGAACGAGAATGACTAAAAATGATATAATGGTGATAAAAAACAGTCTAAAAATATTATGATAAATACTTGAAAGATCATGAAAAATTATGAGAAAAATATGGAAGTGTTATCCCTAATTATGAGAATTTAATAAATTATTTCGAGGAAATAACATGAAGAAAAGTTTAAAAAGCATTTCGTACCATAAAAGTAACCGATGGGGTAAACATTTTTAATATTTTACATAGGATATAAAATGACAATATCGAGTATAGAGTTTGTAAGATAACAATATACTTGTAAATTAGTAAAGATAAATATATGAAGAAACCTGATCCTAAAAAGATCACTAAACGAAGAAATTAGGTCGATTAAGCCCTAACGAAGGCGAGGGTAAAACGAGAATTTTTGGTAAAAAATATTATATTTTTAAAAAAATGGAAAAAATTATAGAAAAATAAATAAATCTGAATTTTTAAAATAGGGGCGAAATTATGGTTAGTTTTAATTAAAAAGAATTGTTTAAATAATTAAAATGATAATTAGAATAAAATAATAATATAATGCGGTGAGTCGGCATATAGGCAGTAGGGGAAAAGTTAGAAATAAATTCTACAGTAAACCAGGGTAAAAGTCTTTTCGACTGATCAAATTAAGTACAAGTGAAATTCTACACGAAGAAAGAATTTACCAGGCGTTGATTCCGCAACCGAAAACCCTAATTTCAAATAAGACGAAAAGTTGATCAGATAGAGTAGAGTCGGATAGGCAAAGTGAGAACCTATAGAAACAATTGCGTATTTTCAAACACGGGATTAAGTTAGACAACAACCTGGACGTTTTACGATTCGACGAATTATTGTCCGTTTGGTTCTATCGGAAGCGATTTAAAACGACGGACGTTTGTCCGAATATCTTCCGACGCACCGGAGAATACCTGGATATGATCAAAAAGAGGATCAAAATAGATAATATGAAAGAGGATGAAAAGATCTTCAAAGTTACACGCCGGATTTTTGAGTTTCGAAATCGCGCGAAACGGACATCGTCGGGTAGCTTTATCGGACCGGAGGCCATAAAGCAAGATGAAAAATCAATCTTTGACTTTTGGGGGACCAAGAGGTCGGCCAAGACCTTGAATGGTCAAGATTGCATCTTACAAAATCCTAGATCCAACGGCGAATCATTTTCAAGACTTTTTTTAATACCCACCTTGTCCTCCCTTTTCTATAAATAGCACCCTTCCCTTCTTCATTCTTCACACCTTTTCTTCTCTACCTTGGCCGAAACTTAGAGTGAGAAGCTCTGCCAAAGTTGTGCCTTAGCCCCGAGTAAGTTCTTCCGTCCTTAGTTTTTAGTTTCCGTAGTTCTTTCGGTAGTTATAGTAGAAGCTTGTTGTTTTGATCTAGGAAGTTTCGGAATTTATTCCTATACTTGTTTTTATGCCTCATTGCATTGAAAGATGCCCCGACGAGGTAAAAACATAGTGGGGATAATTTTGAAATGGAATATGGTCAAAGTAACGAAGTTACGGCGAAATTCCGCCAAATAGGGGTAGTAGGGGCAAAATGGTCTTTTTCACCTAAAATGCATTATCTGCCAAATATTCATAAGTGTGTTGTTATTCTGATTAGAATACTTGACGTCGAACCGCTTGTCAAAATTCCATCGTTCCGCATTTGTTTGCATTGTTGAGCATTTGTTTATTTGTTTTACGTACGGCCGTCAAAAAGTACCGTTTTTAGCCGGAAGAGCCGGATATCTCGCAACGAAGGTACGGACGCGTCTTGTAACCCTAACTCTATGCTGCTTATATACTTTTGCGTTATAGATACGTTCATAGGCGAGGTTACATTGAGAATCGTCGGAGATACTTACAGCCTTACCCACGGATTATAGTATTGGTAATGCCGTTTGAGTTATTCCTAGCGAGAGGACACGTTGTGGCGTGGCACTTGGATATGTGAGAACTAGTCGAGAGAGACTTTACATACTGCTTTGTGCTTATGTTCATCACGTTATTGATCATACATCTCGTTTGTTTGCTTTTGTGATGATATCTTTTGTATTGAAATGAATATCTTTTGTACGTATCTTGATTTATTTGAGCATAAGGTTAACCGTTACGAGATCCATATGTGGAATGGATCTCGGTTGTAACATCGTGTCGGAGGACCAATCTTAGGCGATCGAGGCAAGCAACCGTAGGCGGGACGTGTCTACATTATCTATCATTTCCTTAGTTTCTTTAATCTTTAAGAATTCGGATGACCGTAATCCAATACAATTACACTATGGTCCATATTTTGAATGTGATGTAAATTACTTACTCGCTCCAATGCTCTACTCTGACTACTCTGCTTGAAATATTTGGAAACGTTTTTTTTTAAAAAAAAATTCCGCCGTTTTCAAATGGGATGTTACACCCTACACGTGAAATTCCAAACTGGTCCTATCAAATAGAAGATTTCAAACTTTAAAGTCAGTTTCTTTGATTTTGAACTAAAGCTACAACTCTAGGCTTCAATTTCAAAGTTGTCCAAGGAAACCTTCTATGTGAAATTCCAAACTGCTCACTTTAAATGTCAAATTTCCAACGTTGAAGCTATTTTCTTTCATTTTGCGCTAAAGCTACATCTCTTAGCGTTTATTTCAAAGTGGTCCAAGGAAACCCTTCACGTCAAATTCCAAATTGATATCGTCAAATAGCGGATTTCCAACTTTGAAGATATTTTCTTTCATTTTACGCTAAAGCTACAACTCTCAGTGTCAATTTCAAAGTGGTCCAAGGAAACCCTACATGCGAAATTCCAAACTGCTCCCATCAAATAGCGAATTTCTAACTTTGAAGCCATTTTCTTTCATTTTGCGCTGAAGATACAACTCTAGGCGTCAATTTCGAGGTTGCCAAAGGAAACCCTACACGTGAAATTCCAAACTGGTCCTATCAAATAGAAGATTTCAAACTTTAAAGTCAGTTTCTTTGATTTTGAACTAAAGCTACAACTCTAGGCTTCAATTTCAAAGTTGTCCAAGGAAACCTTCTATGTGAAATTCCAAACTGCTCACTTTAAATGTCAAATTTCCAACGTTGAAGCTATTTTCTTTCATTTTGCGCTAAAGCTACATCTCTTAGCGTTTATTTCAAAGTGGTCCAAGGAAACCCTTCACGTCAAATTCCAAATTGATATCGTCAAATAGCGGATTTCCAACTTTGAAGATATTTTCTTTCATTTTACGCTAAAGCTACAACTCTCAGTGTCAATTTCAAAGTGGTCCAAGGAAACCCTACATGCGAAATTCCAAACTGCTCCCATCAAATAGCGAATTTCTAACTTTGAAGCCATTTTCTTTCATTTTGCGCTGAAGATACAACTCTAGGCGTCAATTTCGAGGTTGCCAAAGGAAACCCTACACGTGAAATTCCAAACTGGTCCTATCAAATAGAAGATTTCAAACTTTAAAGTCAGTTTCTTTGATTTTGAACTAAAGCTACAACTCTAGGCTTCAATTTCAAAGTTGTCCAAGGAAACCTTCTATGTGAAATTCCAAACTGCTCACTTTAAATGTCAAATTTCCAACGTTGAAGCTATTTTCTTTCATTTTGCGCTAAAGCTACATCTCTTAGCGTTTATTTCAAAGTGGTCCAAGGAAACCCTTCACGTCAAATTCCAAATTGATATCGTCAAATAGCGGATTTCCAACTTTGAAGATATTTTCTTTCATTTTACGCTAAAGCTACAACTCTCAGTGTCAATTTCAAAGTGGTCCAAGGAAACCCTACATGCGAAATTCCAAACTGCTCCCATCAAATAGCGAATTTCTAACTTTGAAGCCATTTTCTTTCATTTTGCGCTGAAGATACAACTCTAGGCGTCAATTTCGAGGTTGCCAAAGGAAACCCTACACGTGAAATTCCAAACTGGTCCTATCAAATAGAAGATTTCAAACTTTAAAGTCAGTTTCTTTGATTTTGAACTAAAGCTACAACTCTAGGCTTCAATTTCAAAGTTGTCCAAGGAAACCTTCTATGTGAAATTCCAAACTGCTCACTTTAAATGTCAAATTTCCAACGTTGAAGCTATTTTCTTTCATTTTGCGCTAAAGCTACATCTCTTAGCGTTTATTTCAAAGTGGTCCAAGGAAACCCTTCACGTCAAATTCCAAATTGATATCGTCAAATAGCGGATTTCCAACTTTGAAGATGTTTTCTTTCATTTTACGCTAAAGCTACAACTCTCAGTGTCAATTTCAAAGTGGTCCAAGGAAACCCTACATGTGAAATTCCAAACTGCTCCCATCAAATAGCGAATTTCTAACTTTGAAGCCATTTTCTTTCATTTTGCGCTGAAGATACCACTCTAGGCGTCAATTTCGAGGTTGCCAAAGGAAACCCTACACGTGAAATTCCAAACTGGTCCTATCAAATAGAAGATTTCAAACTTTGAAGTCAGTTTCTTTGATTTTGAACTAAAGCTACAACTCTAGGCTTCAATTTCAAAGTTGTCCAAGGAAACCTTTTATGTGAAATTCCAAACTGCTCACTTTAAATGTCAAATTTCCAACGTTGAAGCTATTTTCTTTCATTTTGCGCTAAAGCTACATCTCTTAGCGTTTATTTCAAAGTGGTCCAAGGAAACCCTTCACGTCAAATTCCAAATTGATATCGTCAAATAGCGGATTTCCAACTTTGAAGATGTTTTCTTTCATTTTACGCTAAAGCTACAACTCTCGAGTGTCAATTTCAAAGTGGTCCAAGGAAACCCTACATGCGAAATTCCAAACTGCTCCCATCAAATAGCGAATTTCTAACTTTGAAGCCATTTTCTTTCATTTTGCGCTGAAGATACAACTCTAGGCGTCAATTTCGAGGTTGCCAAAGGAAACCCTACACGTGAAATTCCAAACTGGTCCTATCAAATAGAAGATTTCAAACTTTGAAGTCAGTTTCTTTGATTTTGAACTAAAGCTACAACTCTAGGCTTCAATTTCAAAGTTGTCCAAGGAAACCTTCTATGTGAAATTCCAAACTGCTCACTTTAAATGTCAAATTTCCAACGTTGAAGCTATTTTCTTTCATTTTGCGCTAAAGCTACATCTCTTAGCGTTTATTTCAAAGTGGTCCAAGGAAACCCTTCACGTCAAATTCCAAATTGATATCGTCAAATAGCGGATTTCCAACTTTGAAGATATTTTCTTTCATTTTACGCTAAAGCTACAACTCTCAGTGTCAATTTCAAAGTGGTCCAAGGAAACCCTACATGCGAAATTCCAAACTGCTCCCATCAAATAGCGAATTTCTAACTTTGAAGCCATTTTCTTTCATTTTGCGCTGAAGATACAACTCTAGGCGTCAATTTCGAGGTTGCCAAAGGAAACCCTACACGTGAAATTCCAAACTGGTCCTATCAAATAGAAGATTTCAAACTTTGAAGTCAGTTTCTTTGATTTTGAACTAAAGCTACAACTCTAGGCTTCAATTTCAAAGTTGTCCAAGGAAACCTTCTATGTGAAATTCCAAACTGCTCACTTTAAATGTCAAATTTCCAACGTTGAAGCTATTTTCTTTCATTTTGCGCTAAAGCTACATCTCTTAGCGTTTATTTCAAAGTGGTCCAAGGAAACCCTTCACGTCAAATTCCAAATTGATATCGTCAAATAGCGGATTTCCAACTTTGAAGACATTTTCTTTCAATTTGCGCGAAAGCTATGATTCTCAGTGTCAATTTCCAAGTGGTCCAAGGAAACCCTACACATTAAATTCTAAACTACTCCCATCAATAAGGTGATTTTCAACTTTGAAGCCATTTTCTTTCATTTTGCGCTAAAGCTACAACTCTAGGCGTCAATTTTGAGGTTGCCAAAGGAAACCCTACACGTGAAATTCCAAACTGGTCCTATCAAATAGCAGATTTCAAACTTTAAAGCCAGTTTCTTTGATTTTGAGCTAAAGCTGCAACTCTAGGCTTCAATTTCAAAGTTGTCCAAGGAAACCTTCTATGTGAAATTCCAAACTGCTCACTTTAAATGTCAAATTTCCAACGTTGAAGCTATTTTCTTTCATTTTGCGCTAAAGCTACATCTCTTAGCGTTTATTTCAAAGTGGTCCAAGGAAACCCTTCACGTCAAATTCCAAATTGATATCGTCAAATAGCGGATTTCCAACTTTGAAGCCATTCATTTTACGCTGAAGCTACAACTCTCGACGTCGATTTCAAAGTGGTCCAAGGAAAGCCTACATGTGAAATTCCAAACTGCACCCTTCAAATAGCGGATTTCCAACTTTAAAGGCATTTTCTTTCATTTTGCGCTAAAGCTAAACTCTAGGCGTCAATTTCGAGGTGGTCAAAGGAAACCCTACACGTGAAACTCCAAACTGGTCCTATCAAATAGAAGATTTCAAACTTTGAAGTCAGTTTCTTTGATTTTGAACTAAAGCTACAACTCTAGGCTTCAATTTCAAAGTTGTCCAAGGAAACCTTCTATGTGAAATTCCAAACTGCTCACTTTAAATGGAAAATTTCCAACTTTGAAGCCATTTTCTTTCATTTTGCGCTAAAGCTATATCTCTTAGCATCTATTTCAAAGTGGTCCAATGAAACCCTACACGTCAAATACCAAACTAATATCGTCAAATAGAGGATATCCAACTTTGAAGCCATTTTGTTTCATTTTACGCTAAAGCTACAACTCTCGACATCAATTTCAAAGTGGTCCAAGGAAACCCTACATGTGAAATTCCAAACTGCTCCCATCAAATAGCAAATTTCCAACTTTGAAGCCATTTTCTTTCATTTTGCGCTGAAGATACAACTCTTGGCGTCAATTTCGAGGTTGCCAAAGGAAACCCTACACGTGAAATTCCAAACTGGTCCTATCAAATAGAAGATTTCAAACTTTGAAGTCAGTTTCTTTGATTTTGAACTAAAGCTACAACTCTAGGCTTCAATTTCAAAGTTGTCCAAGGAAACCTTTTACACGTGAAATTCCAAACTGCTCCCTTTAAATGTCAAATTTCCAACGTTGAAGCTATTTTCTTTCATTTTGCGCTAAAGCTACATCTCTTAGCGTTTATTTCAAAGTGGTCCAAGGAAACCCTTCACGTCAAATTCCAAATTGATATCGTCAAATAGCGGATTTCCAACTTTGAAGATGTTTTCTTTCATTTTGCGCTAAAGCTACAACTCTCAGTGTCAATTTCAAAGTGGTCCAAGGAAACCCTACATGCGAAATTCCAAAATGCTCCCATCAAATAGCGAATTTCTAACTTTGAAGCTATTTTCTTTCATTTTGCGCTAAGATACAACTCTAGGCGTCAATTTCGAGGTTGCCAAAGGAAACCCTACACGTGAAATTCCAAACTGGTCCTATCAAATAGAAGATTTCAAACTTTGAAGTCATTTTCTTTGATTTTGAACTAAAGCTACAACTCTAGGCTTCAATTTCAAAGTTGTCCAAGGAAACCTTCATGTGAAATTCCAAACTGCTCACTTTAAATGTCAAATTTCCAACGTTGAAGCTATTTTCTTTCATTTTGCGCTAAAGCTACAATCTCTTAGCGTTTATTTCAAAGTGGTCCAAGGAAACCCTTCACGTCAAATTCCAAATTGATATCGTCAAATAGCGGATTTCCAACTTTGAAGATATTTTCTTTCATTTTACGCTAAAGCTACAACTCTCAGTGTCAATTTCAAAGTGGTCCAAGGAAACCCTACACAGTGCGAAATTCCAAAATGCTCCCATCAAATAGCGGATTTCCAACTTTGAAGCCATTTTCTTTCATTTTGCACTAAAGCTACAACTCTAGGCGTCAATTTCAAAGTGGTCCAAGGAAACCCTACACGTGAAATTCCAAACTGCTCCTATCAGTTAGCAGATTTCAAACTTTGAAGCCAGTTTCTTTGATTTTGAACTAAAGCTACAACTCTAGGCTTCAATTTCAAAGTTGTCCAAGGAAACCTTCTATGTGAAATTCCAAACTGCTCACTTTAAATGTCAAATTTCCAACGTTGAAGCTATTTTCTTTCATTTTGCGCTAAAGCTACATCTCTTAGCGTTTATTTCAAAGTGGTCCAAGGAAACCCTACATGTGAAATTCCAAACCGGTCCCATCAAATAGCGGATTTCAAACTTTTAAGAAAGTTTCTTTCATTTTAAGCTAAAGCTACAACTCTCAGCGTCAATTTCAAAGTAGTCCAAGGAAACCCTCCATGTGAAATTCCAAACTGCTCACATCAAGTAGCAAACTTCCAACTTTAAAGCCATTTTCTTTCATTTTACGCTAAAGCTACAACTCTAGACATCAATTTCAAAGTGCCAAAGGAAACCCTACACGTGAAATTCCAAACTGGTCCATCAAATAGAAGATTTCAACTTTGAAGCCATTTTCTTTCATTTTGAACTAAAGCTACAACTCTCGAGGCTTCAATTTCAAAGTTGTCCAAGGAAACCTTCATGTGAAATTCCAAACTACTCCCATCAAATGTCAAATTTCCAACGTTGAAGCTATTTTCTTTCATTTTGCGCTAAAGCTACAATCTCTTACGTTTATTTCAAAGTGGTCCAAGGAAACCCTTCACGTCAAATTCCAAATTGATATCATCAAATAGCGGATTTCCAACTTTGAAGATATTTTCTTTCATTTTGAGCTAAAGCTACAACTTTCAACGTCAATTTCAAAGTAGTCCAAGGAAACCCTCCATGTGAAATTCCAAACTACTCCCATCAAATAGCGAATTTCCAACTTTGAAGCCATTTTCTTTCATTTTGCGCTAATGCCACAACTCTCAGCGTCAATTTCGAGGTCCAAAGGAAACCCTACACGTGAAATTCCAAACTGGTCCTATCAAATAGAAATTTCAAACTTTGAAGTCAGTTTCTTTGATTTTGAACTAAAGCTACAACTCTAGGCTTCAATTTCAAAGTTGTCCAAGGAAACCTTCTATGTGAAATTCCAAACTACTCACTTTAAATGTCAAATTTCCAACGTTGAAGCTATTTTCTTTCATTTTGCGCTAAAGCTACATCTCTTAGCGTTTATTTCAAAGTGGTCCAAGGAAACCCTTCACGTCAAATTCCAAATTGTTCACATCAAATAACAAATTTCCAACTTTGAAGCTATTTTCTTTCATTTTGCGCTAAAGCTACAACTCTCAGTGTCGATTTCAAAGTGGTCCAAGGAAACCCTACACGTGAAATTCCAAACTGCTCCCATCAAATAGCGGATTTCCAACTTTGAAGCCATTTTCTTTCATTTTGCGCTAAAGCTACAACTCTAGGCGTCAATTTCGAGGTGGTCAAAGGAAACCCTACATGTTAAATTCCAAATTGGTCCCATCAAATAGTGGATTTCAAACATTTAAGCCAGTTTATTTCATTTTCAGCTAAAGTTACAACTCTCAGCGTTAATTTCAAAGTTGTCCAAGGAAACCTTCTATGTGAAATTCCAAACTGCTCCTTTAAATGTCAAATTTCCAACGTTGAAGCTATTTTCTTTCATTTTGCGCTAAAGCTACATCTCTTAGCGTTTATTTCAAAGTGGTCCAAGGAAACCCTTCACGTCAAATTCCAAATTGATATCGTCAAATAGCGGATTTCCAACTTTGAAGATATTTTCTTTCATTTTGCACGCTAAAGCTACAACTCTCAGTGTCAATTTCAAAGTGGTCCAAGGAAACCCTACATGAAATTCCAAACTGCACCCATCAAATAGCGGATTTCAAAATTTGAAGCCATTTTATTTCATTTTGAGCTAAAGCTACAACACTAGGCGTCAATTTCGAGGATGCCAAAGGAAACCCTACACGTGAAATTCCAAACTGGTCCTATCAAATAGAAGATTTCAAACTTTGAAGCCGTTTCTTTGATTTTGAACTAAAGCTACAACTCTAGGCTTCAATTTCAAAGTTGTCCAAGGAAACCTTCTATGTGAAATTCCAAACTGCTCACTTTAAATGTCAAATTTCCAACGTTGAAGCTATTTTCTTTCATTTTGCGCTAAAGCTACATCTCTTAGAGTTTATTTCAAAGTGGTCCAAGGAAACCCTTCACGTCAAATTCCAAATTGATATCGTCAAATAGCGGATTTCCAACTTTGAAGATATTTTCTTTCATTTTACGCTAAAGCTACAACTCTCAGTGTCAATTTCAAAGTGGTCCAAGGAAACCCTACATGCGAAATTCCAAACTGCTCCCATCAAATAGCGAATTTCTAACTTTGAAGCCATTTTCTTTCATTTTGCGCTGAAGATACAACTTTGTGCGTCGATTTCAAAGTGGTACAAGGAAACCCTACACGTCAAATTCCAATCTTCTCCCAACAAATAGTGGATTTCCAACTTTCAAGTCATTTTCTTTCGTTTTGTGCTAAAGCTAAAACTCTTGGCATGGATTTCAAAGTGGTCCAAGGAAAACCTACACGTGAAATTCCAAAATGCTCCCATCAAATAGTGAATTTCCAACTTTGAAGCCATTTTCTTTCTTTTTACGCTAAAGCTACACTCTTGCCGTTGATTTTGAAGTGGTCCAAGGAAACACCACATGTGAAATTTCAAACTACTCACATCAAATAGCGGATTTCCAACTTTGAAGTCTTTTTCTTTCATTTTGTGCAAAAGGTGCAACTCTCGGCGTCGATTTCAAAGTAGTCCAAGAAAAGAAATAGTAATATAGAGAAAGGTTGTCATTTTCGCAGCTTTGACGTGCCACAAAGATAACCCCCAATGTTGAACATTCAATTGTATGTCTAGTTTGAAAATTCATTGCACCAAATTAATGGTCACAAATAAATGAAAGAACCAATAGATGCTACAAAAATTCTAAAGGTTTTGTGGTCCATGGTTTGTCACTTCAAAAATAATAAAGGAAAGGAAGAAGCAAATAAGAAAATCATAAAATAAAATAAAAAGAATGAAATAAAAAAATGACATGGGTCCTGTGATGGAAGAAAGGAGCAATCTATGAAGTTTAAAGGAAAAGGGGGAAAAATTGTCTCCAATCTAATAGGAATATTATATTAAGGGTAGGATTCTGTATTATAAAAAGAGGAAGAGTACCTTTGAGATTCAAGGAGTAGAGTATAAGAGGAAAAAAATGAAAAAGGGGGGGGGGGGGGGGACAGAATTAGATACTATGTCAAATCTAATAAAAGTACATAAAACATAATATTTTTCATATTTTAGAAGGATAAGAAATTATCATATCCTCCATATTATAAATAGAAGCTCTCAGATCATTCAAAAGATGCTGGTTAACCAAGGTGTGGATGAATTATTAGAGCCAAAAATCTAATGGCAGAAAGTTAAAGGATTTAATACAAAAAGGGGAACACAAACAAGCTAAGGACTTGATTCAAAACTGGAAAAATAAGGACCACCAAATTATTTTCCGTTAGTGTTAATACTTTATTTGGATTTTAACTTGCGGGTGTTCGACTTTGATGACTTATTGACGGTTGCATTTGTTGGGAACCTTGCTACTACAGCAATAGTAAGTTCATTTAAATTGTATATTGTTTATGCTTTTGTTCTGGCCATAATCAAGGATTAGATTTGTAAATTACAGATTTTATTAATTTAAAATTGTTTATTAGTTGAGTAAATTTTAATCTAATTGTGCACTTATGACTTGTAATTTAATTACCTAGCTTGTGGTTTAATTGCGGGTTTTTTATGCTGTAAATATATTGTATACTATATTTGTTAATTTCAAGCCTCAACCAGGAGTTAGGGAAGAAATTAAATGAATTACTACCTCCGGACCTAATTGTAGGAATACTTTTGTAGTGCAAATTGCACTACAAAAGTGTTCCTATAATTAGGACCGGAGGGAGTATTTGAAAAAAAAAAAAAAAAAAAAAAAAGTACACCGGTTGTGACAATAACCAATGCACCAGTTAAAGCATTATATATAACTGCAACGATTGTGGCTTTGTAACCAGTGTAGAAAATCGTTTTGGAGTTTGGACATTTTAAACATGTCTAAAAGGTATTTTATGAACTTGTTCCAAATCCAAATGAGAAGAGCGACTGAAGGGGAGTTATCTTTTGCTTTTCAAGAAAAATATCAATAGCGTTATAATTTCAGTCATGTCAATATATAAAAAATGCTTTTTAAAAAATAAAATTAAAACAATAAATATACCAATATTAACAAATATATACACATGTAGCATGTTACTCCCTCCGATCCTAAATATAAGGCCTATTTAACTTTTTTTTGAAAAGATTAAGTTTGTTTATCGTATCATATGTTGTGCATTATTAGATTATATATCAGTCAAACAAAAAAGTTTAGAAAAAAATGATAAATATAATTATTTTAACATAATTTAATTAGCTTTCTTAACTTCTACAAAAAATTCAACTAAGTCTTATATTTAGAACTGGTAGTATTTTATGCTGTAAATATATTGTATGCTGGAATTGATCTGTGTATTTATAACACTTAATACATAACAGTTACAACTAATAAACGCCATATATGTTGAGGTAAAGGTCGTGCAAGGATATATAATACTTAAAAGTAACTAGTAATTATGTACGTCATATATTACGAGGTAGAATTCTTGAAAACATAAAAATAAAGGTTATAGTTAATAAGTACGTATCATTTATTTAGTGACAAAAGTTACGGTTTTTTCAAAACAACTGTCATATGACACTTACAAACGATTTTGTTTTCCAACCTTATTACATCGGCAAAAATACAAACATAACGGTTATATCTATTCATTGTAAAGTATGAACGACAAAAATAACATTTCATAATAGACAACCGTCATGTAAAGAACAAATCTAAAAAAGAACCTTTTCAATTTCCTCTCTATCCTTTCCCTTTTTCATCAGAACTTTTGCAGTTTTTCAAGTTCGAATGGTCTTTTTTGTCTTTTTCCTAAAAATTATCCATCACAATTAATTGGAATAATGAAACATCTTTTTTTTTTTTTTTTTTTTTCGGACTTCAATGAAACATCTTATTTGCAATGAACAAAAAGTATTTTACATAAATTTATTCCAACTAGATTAATTAATGAATGCATTCAAGATTACTCAGAGGGGACATTTCAAATTAATTATTAGTATTGTACAATTTAATCAATTTTAAATCATTCAAATTCAAACCATTTGATAACTCAAACAAGCAGACAAATCACCTTGCCCATAGAAGCACACTTTTCACAAAATCACAAAGTCACAGAATTTGGCTTCACATAATTTATACATTACCATAAATATAGTAGATGCATCAAGAAACTAACTCGCGTTTGTGCATATACAAGGATAGGACACACAAAATTACACGCATTAGAAGTAGCTAAGATTGATACTTCAGCAAAAAGCACCATAATTTTGAAGATTATCAAGAAAGTGGAATTGGAGATGGAGGAACTGGAATATCTTTCAGCCCTTCCAACATCAATATCACATTCTTCATGGAAGGACGTAGAGACAGGTCCTCTTGGATACACCATAAGGCCACCTTCACCATTCTCTCCAATGTCCTCCATTCCGCATCTTCATCTAATTCTACCAATTTGTTCAATTCTCCTCTCACAAAGCAATTATAAACCCAACTTGAAAGCATTATTTCCTCTTCTGAAGCCACTTTTACGTCTATATTCCTTCTGCAACATATTATCTCCAATAACACCACGCCGTAGCTGAAGATGTCAACTTTTATGGATGTTGATGCATCTTTCTGTCGTTCTGGCGCCACATAGCCACTTGATGATTCATTGTTACTTTTGGTTTTTGAATGTTCTCGTATTGATAGTCTTGCAAGTCCAAAATCTGATATTTTTGCCGTCCACATTTCATCCAAAAGAATGTCCCGAGACTTGATATTGCAGTGGACAATGCAGATTTCACATTCTTCGTGTAGATATAAGACTCCCCTTGCTACATCCAATGCAATTTTGACTCTCTGTTTCCAAGATAGATGCATCTCAGGCTTGAACAAAAAATCTGCTAGAGACCCATTGCTCATATATTCATAAACAAGAAGCTTTCTAGAACCATCGATGCAATAACCAATGAGCTGAACCAGATTTCTATGATGAGTTCGAGCGATTGCTGTGATTTCTGCTTGAAATTCTCTTTCTCCTTCATCCACAACATCGTCGTTTAGTTTCTTCACAGCAATCTGTTTGTTGCTTCCACGAATTGTCCCCTTGTAAACCACTCCAAAAGATCCTCTGCCGATCTCTTCTGTGAAGTTTCCTGTTGCATTCAACAATTCATTAAAGGCAAATGCTCGTAAACTACAATCCTCAGCGAACCCCAAAATTTCACTGTTGGCAGAGAGCTTTTTGTATGAATAGACTTTACGTGTGTAGATGATGAAAATAGATACTAAAAAGCCTAAGCAAACGAATGAAATTGAACCAAGAGTGATGACCAGAGTCAGAATCAGATTTTTCTTGTCATCAACAAGAACCTCTGGCTTCTTTGGTTTTGTAGGAATGATATTTGCTGAAGGCAACTTGAAGAGGGCTGTGGTTGATATATTTTGAGTAATTCTGCCAAACATAAGCGGAAGCTTATACTTGTTACAGTTACCATCTCCATGTAACACTGCCCCACAATCACAGTCTTCCTTGCAAGACTTGCCACAAGCTTCCATTTCCAATGGTTTGACCAAATAAGGATGAAGGCCCCACTGCATATGTTGCAATGGGCTACTAACATTGTATAGCATCCCTGGATCATTGGTGATACAGTCATTTTTTATGATCTGTTCACAAACCAAGAACATGTTTTTGTTCCCATTGATTGGCCTAAATCCAGGATAACACTTACATTCACCTTTACCAGAGACGTTGGTGCAATAACTATTCAAAGCCATTCACTTGACACTGATCAGAAATAGCCTGCCACACAATAATTTGGCGAGTGAAGCCAGTATTATTATTCTTCTCGAATGTGTGAACATACAATCTAAAAATACCATCCAAATCCAATGTTGCACGATAGATTATTAAGCTTGTGTTCCTTCCAAGATGGTTAATACTTTTCGCAAGAACCTTAATGGGATTCCCACCATAACTGCCTAGGTAAAGAAAGCCCGTAAGATTAAGAGTAAGCCGTGAGCCAACATCTAATTGAGAAGTATTTGGGTCCCAGTAAGCGTCACTTTCTCTTTCATGGCTCACAGGATAGGCAAAAAGTTTTCCATCAGTCTGCATTTTGAGAACAAAATGTCCATTTGCAGAGATCAAATGATGTCCCCAAGATAAATTCTGACCTACTAGTATGGTGTCCGTGGGGTGATGAAAGCTTTGCCAGATGACACTATGGTTTTTACTATAAAGCACAAAATTTCCTGAATCAAGCATAGAAGCTGAATCTGCAGGTTCAGACGCATTGGTAATGACTGCTACTACTTGCATCTGTTTCTTGTTTCTAAGAACAAGTTGACCGTCTTTGGTTAATTCGACTGAATCAGAGGAAGTAGATAGATTCGTGAAGTTAGCTGTCCAAACTGTTGTCCCTTCAGGTTCACCCATCAACCATATTCCAACAGCAAAGCCATTATCACGTGGATAAAAGCCAAAGGAAAAAAGACGAGAAGGTGACACCCATGAAGAAGAATTCGTTTTTGGGGAGAGAGAAGAACCCAAAGTTATGATGTTGGAATCATTTTTTTGAGCTCTAACTTCGTTTACAGATAGAACTGCAAATAGTAAGAACAGCGTTATGAGGGCCATGGATATGGTATGGTGAGAGAAGGGACGAGGAGGGAGAGAAAATTGATGGAGAGAACTTCGAACAAACGAAGGAAGTAAATTGGCTCTGGGAAAAAATTGATTTTCAGTAAAATATTTTAAAAGGAACAGAAAAAAGAAAAAGAAAAAGGAAACACACCAAAATAAACTCTGGGAATGAGTCAAGACTTTTGACTTGCTTTAATATGTTTGGTTGGAGGGGAGGGAAGAGGAGGGAGAGTAATTTAGCATTTTTAATATTTTTGGTAATTTTAATTTTATTTTTTTTCTTATAATTATCTCAAAAGTTACTTATTCATAAATCATTCTAAACAAGTTTCAATTTCACAAAAGCTACTTATGCAACAACCAATCCAAATATAAATCACATTTTACAATCTGACATTTACACAATTGGATTTTTTCATAAGTAATTTTTGCCACTGGTATCTCAAATAAGTCCATTATCTTGTTTGGTTTGTTAGAGGGAAAGGGAGGAGAAGACAACTTTTGTTTAAAATAAAGAGAGAGAAGGGAATTTAACCTAAAATTTTGTTTTTTCTTCCACCCAAATATGTAAACCAAATGAATGAAAGAGGTCCCGTCCCCTCTCGTCCCTTTCCTCCAACCAAACGCACCTTGATCGCACTTCAGTCCCAACAAACTTATTTAGTAGCAATTAAAGTTCTTAAAAGTCACCAATTTTCGTGTAAATTTTCTTTAAGGACGTTGTCGCACTTCAGTCCTGACAAACTTATTTAGTGGGCAATTAAAGTTTTTAAAATTCACCCATTTTCGTGTAAATTTCCATTAAGGACGATGTATAGACAGTGGGACAGTGGAAGAGTGGGTGGTGACCAATGTTGTCAAATTCGAGTTTCTAGGTAAAAACGTAAAAGGATAGCAGAGATATAAATCGTAGAAACGACACAAAAAATAAAGTTTCTACTACTTGAGTATAAAATTTATATATATGTATGTGTGTGTATTGTATATGATATATATATATATATATATGTGTGTGTATACATGTGTGTGTATGTATGTTTATATATATGTATATGCATGTAAAAAAACACAAACACAAAGTTTAACAACTCCTACAACCAAATTCCAAAACATCAAAAGAATAAAATTTAATAATTCCTAAATTATATCAGTTGATTTAAATCAAACACACATCAACTTGCATGTTTTCAATGTACTCTTCTCTTACTCTTGTAACAAATTCATTTGCAAAATTTGGAATGTTCAAATCATGACTATTCACAGGTTCCCTCACTTCAACTTCAATCAAGCTTTTCTCATCATGTGGATCAACATCTAAGTTGTCTACATCTTCCCAATCTTCTTCATTTTCCACTATCCAATCATCATTGGATAAAAGATCATTAAAATTATATGCATGAGAGTTTTGAGCTTTCTTTTTCTTGTCCAATCTTGATTTGACCATCACAAAAGCAACATCATTTATAGTCTTTTGATTTTGGGGAAATGAAAATAGGGTTTTTGTTTTTAGGTAAAAATGGTAAAAACATGAGTTCTTACCATTTTTAAGCGTAGTTTTATCAATTTTTCGTCATGATAGTTTTTATTTGCTTCTTAACATGTATCACACTAGTAAAAACGTAAGTTTTCACAATTTTATATTAGTTTTTGACAATAATGGTGATGACTAGTGGGATTGCGGGAGAGTCCCACAAAGCAAAAAGAAAGAAACATGTGGAATTTGCATTTTGCAAGTACTATAAAATATGATGATTAAAATAATTGATTTTAGGCATGATTTTGTTGACCAATTTATACCAATGAATTTAAAACTTTTATTTTAATTTCAATATTTTTTTTGGGGAAATCTCTAAAAATAGAACTTTAAAAATGCTAAAAGAAAAAGAAAACAGTATTTCAATATTTATAATAAAAAAAAGATGTGAAAAAATTATTTGTAATTTTTAAAATTAAATTGAAATGACATAAATACTCCCTTCGGATATAAAAAGAAAAGAATTAAGTAAAAAATAGAAAGGTAGCGTGAAGTGGGAAGGAAGGGAAGAGGAAATAGAGCAAGTGCCGTGGAAAGTAAGTGATGTATGTATTTTTTACTCCATAATGTTGTTCTCTTCATCACGTGACCCTAATTATTGCTTTGTTGGTCTTTGTTTTGGTGGGTGTCGTTTTTGGGTAGCTAGGTTTTTAGCTCAGAGAGGTGAATGTTGATGAGAGAAGGTGGTAAGAGGTAGAAGGAGGCATTTGATCATGATGTGAGTTTGAAGTTTGAGGGTGAACAACGAAAATAGGGTGGATTTTGTAGATAATAGGTAATCTCAAATTATGAAACTCCAATGCGAATTTGTGAAATAGTGAAATTGGCTTTTATTTTTGTTTTTGGGAACTGAAATATAAAAGTTCTTCAATTGATATATTGCTGATTGTAGCAAGTGTTGATTTTGAATTATATTTAAAATATTCTTAAAAGTAGGAATCAATATCATGTCATTATAGTAAGTGGTGATTTTTAAATTGGATTTTGTGAAAAGCTTAATAGAATTTGTTAAAACGTTATTTGAACTTGTGAAACAATATTAGAGGTGGAAATTAATGCATTATCATTGTATCAAGTTATGCTTTTTGAATTAGAATTTGTGAAAATATTATCATAACTTATTAAAACATTATCTAAACTTGTGAAACCTTTATAAAAAATGTGAATCAACAACACCTTGTCATTATAGAACAATGATTTTTGACTTGAAATTTCTGAAAATCTAATCAAAACTTGTCAAAAACTTATCTGGACTTGTTTAACCCTTATTAAATATGAGAAAGCGTGATATTATGGCACAAGTGTATGCAAAGTTACCTGCCAAATCGCGCTTTCTTCTCTATTGTGTTTTTAAACTCGGAGGGAAATTTCTATCATTTTCATTTAATTTTGAAAATGATAAAGCAGACCCTTTTACTTTTCTGGTATTATGAATATTCAGAACATCTTTTTGTTTTTTTGTTTTTAGCATTTTTAAAGTTCTTCTTGAAGGATTTTTCCATCTATTTTTTGTATTTTAAAAAATTTATTTATGAAAGGCTCTTTTGTGGGTTTTAGTATTTTTTTTATTTATTTTTTTTATTTTGTTTTAATCTTATTTATATTATTTTTTGCTGTGTGTTTACGGGTTTATTTAATTTTTTATTAATGCTTAAAAATTTATTTATTTAACTAAATTAAAATAGTATTTGTTTAATTAAATTTAAATTTATGTTTTTTATTTAATTATCAGATTTTTTTTCTATTTTTAAATTTTTATTCTGTTTTATTTCGTGATTTCTCTTATTTTGTGTCTTTATTTTATTTGTACTGCTTGTTTAATTAATTTTGGTTTATGGATTGGCATAATTTAATTATTGTTAGTTTGTAACAGCTCATTTAGATTGACTTTAGTCATTAATAATTTATTGACTTGTATAAATGCTTCTGTGAAAATATTCATAGATATACCCACCCCTTAACCCCAAATAAAATAAAATGGGACGACTTTGAGTCTTTGATATACGCCAAGTCAGGGTCATCCCATCATTAAAGGTTTTGAAAAAATGTTAGATAAAAAAGGAACACAGACGTGGATGACTTTGACGTATGGCTGCAAATTTTGATCCGGCAAATATCCATATCTTTATTCGGGAGGTCTGGATGAGGACACAGATCCAGACCCTACACGTGTGTCCCTCTGCCGGGAGGTCAATGTCGAGGTAGAGCTGAGAAATCGAGTCGAGCCCATCGGGCCGGCCTATTTAAGCCCTAGTCCGTTAAGGGCGGACTTTAAAAATAGACGAGATATTTAAAATTGGCCATGGAGGCCACCAAGGGCTTTGGGCTTAAACTACCAGCCCTAATTTCACTATAGTTTTTTTTTTCCTTTTTAAATTTATTAATTTATATATTTTTATATTTGTTATAGAGTTATTTATTCATTTACCTATAAATACATAATAACTATACTCTAATTTTATGATTTGGTTTATTATTTGTTGCAAATAAATATTATGGATGTGTTCATGATGTGGGAGAAGAAATTCATGATATTCTTACTCATGAGCCAAAGGCTACTACTCAAAGTGAAGAACAATCAAATGTCGTTGAAATTGATGATAGTGACGAAGATGACGACAATAATAGTCATCGTACTAATGTCACTTAGTTTCATGCATGATGTACTTTCGTTTCATGCATAATATTGAAGATAAGTTGTAAATAATAAGGAAAGACAAGCGTCATGAACTATGTATCTTTGTTAAGGCTTCCATATGGATTCATGTCATCCGTCTAAGGGCAAGCCTAAGGTTCCTAGGTTCTTTGAAGGTCGGAAATAAATGATCGATTTTCTTCCATCGAGAAGAATCGGGGATGTCGAAGCTTTCCATCGAAATCCTCTCATCTCGCACGCCACCTCAAATTTTTTGCATTATTTTCATTCGCAAACAACCGCTTGAAACTTGGTATGATTGGAAGATACTACAACACTTTTGCGCCCTTATTTGGCTTGTACCTTGGGTTTCACATATCGGATAATTCGCTTCTCTTCAAACTCTTTTCTATACAATACGCAATCATTCGGGCATGCATGGATCTTTTTGTACTCCATCTCCAAAGATGAGTATTTTCTTAGCATCATAATATCGATGCGGAACACATTATCATCCGGAAGATGTCCCAAAAGCCTCAAGATTTCGTAAAAACTCTTGTCGCTCCATCCATGATGTGCCTTCAAGCTTACCAATTTCAATACAAATTCAACAATTGATATTTTTACAACCAGGGTATAGCGGGGTCTTTGCATCACTGCACATATTACCATATGCATATGATTGATGAAAAACCTCTTCTCTTACATCACGAATAATGTCCTCTATGTGATCATCCATATCCGTGTCATTATCATCAAAGGCATGTTGAGACCCACTTGGTATTTTTTCACCATGCCATACCCATACCGTATAAGTCTTACAAAATCTTTCACAAATTAAATGTGTGTGGATAACTTCGGGACTTACGCTTCTCATTCAAACATTTTACACAAGCGATAATAAAACTTCCCACTATCATTATGGGCATTTTGTTTAGCAAATTCTATAAAGTCCCTCACCCCATTCGATATTCAACACTCGTCCGTAACGCAGCTTATCCAACCGTGATCCATAGTAGAATTCCTATAGACGGAAAGATTTAACATACATAATCCGAAAAAAGTGACACTTGCATATAAAATAAGGCAACACCAAATGCATATTTATGCTCAATGTCGGTTATGTCATTTTTTTTACGGAGAAACTTGCCCATTAAATGCATAACGAAGAATCACTTTTGGTCATAAATGTGTCACAGTGAATCCAAGAAGCAACATAAAAGCATGACGAGGAAATTAAATGCATCGCGTGAAGGTTTTGTGACTCACCAGCATATAAATTCAATGCGTTTGCGGAGTCTTTCTTCTCCCGCCACGAACGTTGATGTTGTAGACAAAAAGAGTAACCTAAAAACATTTGTTGGTCATTGGGTAGGTCTAAAGCGCTAATATAATCTTCAAAATACAATATTCATTAACAACAGAGAAACCCACAAGAACATTTCATCTATTTCGTTCAACACGTAAAACCATAAAGTTATATAACCGAAACACCTCTTACACTTGGTCTATAGACGTTTAGCTAAGGAACCAGAAAGTGATTGTCGAGAGAACAACGCGAAGCAACACACAAACACTGGAGCCGGAACCTGAGAAATCACTTTCGGTGCGACAAGAGAAGTTCAGAGAGGGAAATTTAATAATTCCGCATGACAGAGACATGTTTTAGTATTTTTGATTTTATTAAGACCGGTTAATTATAAAGTAGCCGATCCTAAATATATAATTAAATTTTTAAGACCGGAAGTTTAAAAACCTTCGGTACTAATTTTTTATTATTCATTTAATTTTAAGACCGGAGTTTTATTAAACATCCAGTCTTACAAGTCCTCATTTTTTTTTTGAAAAAAAGAGAGGATTGGCTTTGACGAGCAATGCATTTCCGGCGACAGAGATATGTTTTAGTATTTTTTATTTTATTAAGACCGGTTAGTTATAAAGTAGCCGGTCATAAATATATAATTAAATTTTTAAGACCGGAGGTTTAAAAGACTCCGGTCCTAATTTTTTTTTTCATTTAATTTTAAGACCGGAGTTTTATAAAAAATCCGGTCCTAAAAGTCCTCATTTTAAAAAATGGAGGATTGGCTTTGGCGAGCAGTTGAAGAATCGAATGAATAAAAATTAAAGAAAAACTAGAGAATAAGCTTCTTTAATTACTTGGAGAATATGAACAAAAAAAAGACACAAGCTTAGTTCTTAATGCTTCATACATTACTGGAGAATATGCACGTACACAAGAAAAAATACAAAAGAAAAACAAGAAGCAAATTATCAAAAACAAGAATCTGACTAAACATCCTTGGCGATATCGGCGTGAAAAACATTAACTTCCCGCCGGAGATCAGCAAGTTCCTATCTTATTCGCATCAGCCGCAATGCATCATTAGAGGAAAGAGGAGAGGGGTCAGCGGTAGGCGCGCTGGGGCCAACTGGTTGGAGAGGGGGAGCAGGAACCTTTTCATGGTCTGAAGGGTTTAGGGGGGGTGCGGCAATTTCTTCATCATCCGAAATAACAATGGGTCCAATGACCTGAGACTCCTTTGTCACAATAGAACCCACTCTCGCTGGAAGAGGCGCACCGTATAACGATCTACGGAAGGTACGAGCATCAGGAGTAAGAGCACCCCTATGAGCGGTTCTCTTGTATCTAACCATGGTTTGAGCAGTTGGGGCAGAGAGCTTAGTAGTGTGGAGTTACGAGATTGTGAGGAGTTACTAAGGACAGAGAGGTATGAGGAGTTTATATACTTTAAGAGCCACGTAGTGTGGAGTTACGAGGTATGAGGAGTTTAATAAGGACAAAGAGGTATGATGAGTTAATAAATATGCGGTATAAAATTATATTATTTAATTTTTTTCAATTCAATTGATTTTAAGACCGACCTTTAATACTATATCCGGTCCTAAAAGTCTATTATTTAATTTTTTTCAATTCAATTGATTTTAAGACCGACCTTTAATAATATATCCGGTCCTAAAAGTCTATTATTTAATTTTTTCAATTCAATTGATTTTAAGACCGACCTTTTAAAATATATTCGGTCCTAAAAGTCTATTATTTATTTTTTTCAATCAATTCAATTACTTTTAAGACCGACTTTTTATCATGTATCCGGTCCTAGATTCATTTATTTTTTTCAATTCAATTTTTTTTTCTAATTAGTTTTAAGAACGGATTTTTTTACAATATCCAGTATTATAGGTTCATTCTTTTCAAATTACTCAGATAGCAGAGTCGTATCCTTACACTCTGTTCAAATGAAGGACGAGGAGTCTCTTCGACTTCCAGATAAACTTCCCAACTAGGTGTCTCCTCGTATTCTGAGGAACTATGCGTTTCCTCGTTATTGTTTCCAGCGTTTCACATTGTTCAGGCATCGTTCTCTATTTAAACCCGATGCTACTTTACTTCCTTCACATTCTTCTCCATCACTTTTGAAACATTCACAAGAAATGGCCGCTCCACCACCACGAGGTCCTCCTCCTCCGTTGCCTCCGAACCGACAATCTACCGATGATTCAAGACATTCGCCCGCCTCGCTCATATAGACCGACGCCGCGGCCACCGTTTTTGAGTCTATCACGTCGTCAACGACAAGCTGAACGCAGTACTCGACGCCCAGAACGTTGAGTACCATCCTGAAGATGACGACGTCTCTGACGACTCCCTCCCCTCCAACAACGATGGGGTGGAGTAGATGTTTTTATGTTTTTTTTTTCTCGTAATCAGATTGCCGCTGCCGCTCCTCACGAGGTGAGAAAAAAATATAATAATTTTTTTTTGTTTCCATATTCGATCGACATGTCCTTTTCACTATCTTCTTTCTTTTTCCAACAAAAAGGAAACAAACAAAACATTGTCCCGTGTAAATCAACATTAAAAATTTGCATAATACATTTAAGAACATACAAAAAAAAAAAAAAGATCGTTTTCCTTATTCGAATAAAAACAAACAAAGTGACTATTCTTCTCAAGGTTGAACCGTCGTTGTCGTCGGTGTTACCTCGACCCGATTTGAATATTTTCGTTTCCTTTCATTATCTTCCTTATTTTTCCGACAAAAAGAAAAGAGACAACGAAAAGGGAAACCGATAATGCCGCTTCAACATCGGGAGAGGTAACATCAAAGACAACGAGGGTCCTAGCAAACCCGCACTTCTAGAACCTCGGTTGTCTTGAACCCTAAAAATTTGTCTCGAAAAATGAGTCAAAACTATTAAGAGCTAACAAATACACGGTCCTAAAGGTTAAGCCATATTTTTTAAATTAACTATTTTTATGACTAAACTTCTAGGAGCGAACAAATAACAAAAATACGGTCCTAAAAGTCTCGCCATATTTTTAAAATTAAACGAAGAAGATGGACTTTTAGGAGCGGCTATTTAACAAATTTACGGTCTTAAAGTCTAGACATATTTTTTGTTAATTAAACGTAGACTTTTAGGGACCGGTCATAACATAAATATGCAGTCCTAAAAGTCTAGCATATTTTTAGAAGACTTTTAGGACCGGATGTTTAAATAATATGCGGTCCTAAAAGTCTAGCCATAGTTTTTTTAGAAATAAACGAAGACTTTTAGGAGCGGCTATTTAACAAATTTACGGTCTTAAAGTCTAGACATATTTGTTAGTTAATTAAACGTAGACTTTTAGGACCGGTCATAACATAAATATGCGGTCCTAAAAGTCTAGCATATTTTTAGAAGACTTTTAGGACCAGATGTTTAAGTAATATGCGGTCCTAAAAGTCTAGCCATAGTTTTTTTTTAAAAAAATAAACGAAGACTTTTAGCACTGGAGGTTTAATAATTATGCGGTCCTAAAGGTCTCGCCATATTTTTAAAATAAATGAATACTTTTAAGACCGTACTTTTAACAAATATACGGTCCAAAAAGTCTTTTTTATCTTTTAGGACCGGATCTTTAAAAAATATCCGGTCATAAAAGTCGCAAATACTTTTCAGATAGTCTCTTTTTTCTCATTTACAACATCCTGTACCTCAAATTTCAAGCACTAAATAGCTAGAATGAATGAACGAATTTCTTCAAAAAAATAAACAAATTTATTATTGAATTACACATTGTGCGTATATTTTACAAATGAATTTAGGACTTAATTAGGTCATACAGATATCCACAAAACATATTGCGTATGTGCTCCACTTCATCATCGGAAAGGGAGGTCCGCAAACCTCGTAAACATCAAAGACAGAAAACCGAATTAACTTGCATGCATATTTCATATGTAACATTAAGCCGAAACCGAATTCACCATAATATGTAACATCAAATACATTTACCTTTGTAGTTAATTTTGTCGTTCCTCTCGTGATAATATCATATATGTGTTTCATGACGTACATGCCACATAAGTTGGACCCCGTTGGTTGCCGATGGGTTTAAAACGAACAAGAAATATATATAAGAGCTAGCATATATAGCTTACTGACCAAGTTCACAAGGCAGTGTGCCAGTGTCCAAATATGTACTAACCTGTGGTTTGAACCATTTAGGATAAGTGGCCTGAGACCCACGCCTTTTCTTTACCTCGACTTGGAAGGTCCTCATGGCACTATCATCAAAATCACAAATTTATCAATAATGTTCACTGAAAATTAACAATAGAGATTTCAGACAAGAGAATCAAAGTGACATGCTTACTTGTTGACGCTCTACGTCAATGTAGACCCTGGCTCATTGTGAGTGGAGCATAAGAAGATAACTTTAAGATCCTCCATGCACATTAGGACCAACTGCCAGTGGCGGTTGAAAATTCACAGCAATAAAGTATTCAGTGATATATGTAGCAGAATTAAGTGAATTGCAGACAAGAATTGTGATATGTACCCGTGGTAGTATGGAAACATGTACACATTTCTTATCACTTCACACACCCTCTTTGACATGTATTCTTGTCTCAACTCCAAGGGTGTTGTACTTGCATAGACTGGGCACAAGAATCCAAAATCATTGATTCTGCCTTGATCAACCAATTCTTGATGCATGAACCTACAATAATGACATCGATTAGGGAATTAGTATATATGTATGTGTGTCTAAACAATGCATTTAAATTATGTACTCATAGAATTAGATACTTACTTCATAAACAATTGAAGGATTGGATTAGTAAGCTCCTGTCCAGGAAGCAGCAGGGACGTTACATCTTCGGTGTCAAGGTAAACCTCTTCAGGATGAGGGATGCCTACTACTTCATTGACATGCAACGATTTATCTTTAAAATATCCTTTTTTTTTGCCAAATCGGATATTTTTTGCTTGGCAGTCAAATTAGCAGTAGGGGATGGAACTTGAGGAGGAGAGGATGCGGCTTGACGAGGGATGGAACTTGAGGAGGAGGGATGAAGCTTCGGGAGGAGTAGAGACATGTACAAGCTTCACTGGCCAAGAGATGAAGGTTCCCTTGACATCACTCACAAGCTTGAGCTCATCAGTTGGGAGAGGGAGAGGTGCATCAACGATCACCTTTTCAACTGACACTCTGACTTCATCATTAGCCAATTGTTGGTAGTGTACAGTTGATCCGAAGTTGTGGACAGTCCCTTTTGCAACTAATCATCTATGACTATCATGATCCTCCACATACAGATCACAAGGTTGATCTCGATCCCAACAATGTAGCTCCCTAGTGCTCGCTTGCATAGGTGCGCAGTGAATGTGTGACGGAACACTTTGCTCTCGGACGAAAGCTCAAAAGCGACCTCATCTCGATTCATTTCCTCCTTCATCCGGCTCATCCGGGATTGAAACATTGCTTCTTTAGCTGTTGCTTCCTCACTTAATTTGGCGAGCGTCCATTCCATCCTCGGGATTGAAACATTGCTTCTTTAGCCGCGCCATTCATCACTTAATTTGGCCGTCTGCCCATCTCCTCCCGGTAACCATACTTTGTTTATGGCGTTTGGATTTACCAAAGTATTCCTTCAGCCTACCCGTCCTCCAATCCCCCTTACAAGCCCTGCGTGATCCAGTTTTCCGGTTGCAACGGTCAGAACATCATTCCTCCTCTCCGACACAAAAGATCCCTCTGTTTCTTTCTTTTAAAGATCTTCCTGTCAGATACAGATAACGAGAAGCTTACTAATGAAACATGTTTAGTAACTAAAAAATAACAATAACGATACTTACAATTCTTTCGGCAAACTACACGAGTTTGTTCACTCGTGTAGGCGCCGCTTGTCTTTTGCTCAATAAGCAACCATAACTCCTCGCGACGTATTGGAGATGGGCGATCAACTATCGCGAAGATTGGATTCAGCTTCTTCTTCCAATCTCTTTCGCTTGGCTGCCATCAATTCTTTTTCGGCCATTTCATATCCGCATGAGAAGCCCTATGCGGGCAATCATTCTTTCTCCCTATCTCCTGTGCTTGTTCCCTTCTTTTCTGTGAATCAAAATTGAAAAAAAACTATTAATTATAAATTCCAACCATCTCACTAACAGAAATTAGAGAACTTCTGCTTCATATAAAGGTCAAACATTAGTCAAATTCACTTCATCAAGTTTCAACATTTTATTTAAGAAAGATGTAGAATTGTAGAAGAAATTGGGAGAAACAGAGGAAAGGAGTTGCGTAAATGCTGCCAACTCGCTCAATTCATTCATTCATCATAACTGGTTCCTATACATATTAGACTAACCTCTTACATATAGTTACGGGCTTGACTCTTATGGCCCAATAACAAATTTGCACCGAAACCATTACACGGTTAACATACTAACTAACTAACAAAGAATGTCCAACCACTACCTACTATAACGTGAACTAAGACTATAATAATGGCTTGACTCTTATGCCATTATTATTTCCCTAATTACCTTCTTAGTATTTTACCTTTTCGTGGTTTACATATCAAACTTGCATAGACAAAGGCAGAAATGTATACTTCTATTCACACACCAAACCATTTAACTAACAGGATTAGATGAACATAATAACATTCACATATCCGCACAGGTTAATAAGCACACAAAAGGGAAAACAAAACTAAATATGAACTCACCAGAGCTTTAGGAGTGGTCCGCAGCTGAACAAATTGTTGCCAAGTTTGTTCATCAATAAATGTGTACTTGTCCCAAGGATTTTCTTCAGGCTGAACCTCGGAAAAAATATACTTGTTAGCTAGAAAGGTCTTAAACTTCCTCCACCGATCAGCACATTAAGACAATGTCTTGTCTTTCAACTTCTGACAGTCAGGGATAGTGTATGGAAGCCAGATAGTGTCCCAAATAGGATCCTTTATTGTGCCAACGTCCACATTTTTGCACTCATCTGTCAAAATGCTAACCTTGCTGCGTACTGGATAGCCAACAAAACTAGTATATTTGCATTTATTGGGACCGAAAAGGTTCCAACTTTTCATCAAACTGAATCTCCAGCCTTGACCCAGAAGTCCGAATTAGGGTTACATCCATCATTTGTGTGCCTCTTCTACCACGGCATGCAGGGCGGTTACGAGGCTCATTGTGAGATGAAGAGGGTTCGTTCGACTCACACCGCACTTGGCATTTCTCGGAACACGAATAGAATCGTTTTCACCGTTCATTTTCGAGACGGGGAAGAGAGGTAATGCAACGGGAAGGGTTTCACAACGTGAACAGAGGTTTTCAGTGATAGTAACAAAAGCTTTCGCGCGAAGAAATGTTTATTTGGCCATTCATTTTTAAGACCGGATAAACAAAGAGACGGTCTTATTAATTAATATTCAAGACCAGTCATATTAAAGTTCAGTCTTAAAAGTAATTAATTTTTTATCCGCACTCTTTTTCTATATTTTATACCGACGCATTTTATGTCCGGTCTTAAAAGAATAACTTTTAAGATCGGCTTTCAAATATGTTCGGTCTTAAAACTTTATTACCTTTATATTTAAATTTTCCCTTATTATTTTGGACCGCAGAAAATATTAGTCCGGTTGTGTGAGATTTCTCCATAAAGTAATTGATATTTGAATTTTTTTAATAACATTTTTAAGACCGGTTTGTTTTTTAACGGGTCTGAATAATATATTTAAGACCTATGAAAAAATGATCCGGTATATGAAGTTCTTTATATTTATAAAACTGCCACCGGTCATACCTTTAAGACCGGGGCGTCGAATGTCCGGTCTAAATGAGGCGGTCTTAAAACCCTTTTTTGCACTAGTGACATCATGGTAAAAGTGAAAGTCCCCTTGCAACAATCAAAGACATCAAGTAATTTGTCAATTTTCAAGATTGCACATTATCTAAAGGTTACTAGAACAAGTTCTTTTGTTGCTTCACTACAAAATACATGACTATTTGTAGCAGTTAAAATGGTGTATTTATAGTGGTTTTAACTGCTACAAACGACATTAGTAGCGGTTAGAAAAATTGCTATAAAACACACCATTGCAAGCTGTTTTATAGCGGCATTATGAACCCGCTACTACATATACATTAACCACTATTGTAACTGTAGCGGTTTCGAACCACCGCTACTAAATGAGGTTGGGATGATGTTGTGTGAAAAGCATTTGTAGCGGTTAAGTAACGGCTACAATATGAAATTAACCACATTGGTAGTAGTTATGTAACCGTACAACAACAAAAATCTTGAAAATGGCAGCAACAATTTGTAGTGGTTTACCGACTACTACAAATTGGATGAAATTTCAAAAAAAGGTGCCCAAAGTTTCAAATTATGGTGTAGCAGTTAGTTAACCGCTACAAAATATTCCCGGCCTTTTTTGGAAAAAAAATTGTTGCCTTTTTTGAAATTTTATCCATCTTTGTATCGGTTGTAGGACCACTACAAAAGAACTAATTATGATTTCAATTAAATATTATTTAATTATTAAAATAATGTATATGAAAGTAGAATGAATGTTGAAAAATGTCCCTAAAATAGTGATTTTGGTTTTTTAAAAAATAGTATCACAAAGTTAGAAGAAAAAAGAAATATTTGCAAACAAATGATTATCATATTTAATCCGCTTGAACAACACTTAACCTCTTCAAACACTTAACCTCTTTAGAAAATGTAGACATATAAGAGAAACAGAGAGAAAATGTGTGTTGAAAGAGAAGATGAAGCATATAAAATGAGGGGTGGTGGGGGTATTTATTTGGATATTTTCGTAACACTTGTAGCGGTTGATATGACCTTTTCTCGTAGCGTTTTGTGTTAGTAGCGAGAAGGCGACTATTTTTATAGCGGTTAGTACATTTGTAGCAGTTGTTTTTACTTTGTAGCAGTTTCATAACCGCTACAAATTATAGTATGTTCTTTTTTTTTTTAAAAAAACAAATAGAGGATTACAGAATAAATATGTTATCGTAAGCATAATTTTTAATATCAATCTTCGTCGCCATGCCAAAAAAAAGTGTGGAGAAAATGTTACTTGTGAGTTTAATAAATTTGAATACAAATTAAACTTAAATTAAATGTTATTATTTCATGAAGCGTATCTTAAAAAACACACCGAACTATACGTATTTTGTCATCGCCGTCTGGAAAGAAGTTTTAGAAACCGGCGGGGGTCGGAATGGCTTACTCTCATAGGTGACATTATCACCATCACCCATGTCGTAAAAGTCCCGAGGCTTTAAGTGAACCACCATATTCCAATCCTTGTGCCTCTTGTCGGCAGCATAATAAACCTGATGTGCCTCTGAGGCAAGAATATATGGCTTATCATCTTCAGACTGACCAATGTGAATAGGCTGGGAGAAATTTACTGATGTGATGCCTAAGTCGTCAGTTGTGAGTCTCCAAAGAGTTGCCATTTTTTCCCACAAACACTTGAACAGCGTCATGGTGAAATGGCCTTGGTATTTTATTTTGACCACATCAAGCAGCTTTCCATAATACGGGACGTTATTGAACTATAGGTTTCCGTCAATGCTGCTTGCATAACTCCTTGTCCCAAAAGTTCCATAAACACCCGAGTTTTGGGTTAGCAATCCTTGATCTTATGAAATCGTGCAAAATTTGAAACCAGACAAAGAAAGGGTGAGAAACCACTGAATCCACCCATGAATCAAACTTGGACACCTCGATACTACAGCAAAATGATGATGGACTCTATGCTGCAGCATTCCTGAGGAAAGTCACGCCAGATTTCCATGTAATAGAAATAACGCATGATGCTACAACATCAACATCTCAACAGACCCCTGACCCAGAACCTTCACAAACTCCAAAGCAACCTCCACTGTTTCCCTAGAGGCTTCAGAAATACAATCAAGAGAAGCAATTCTAAAAATTCTTAGACATGCTAAAGTAGTTGCACATCAACATCCCACTGGTAGAGGCACTAGAACATATACCTAGCTATGTGAAGTTCATGAAGGATATCTTATCTAAGAAACGACGGTTAGGCGAATTTGAGACAGTAGCCATGACCAAGGAAAGCAGTGCACTACTGTTGAATAGACTTCCACCAAAACTAAAAGACCCAGCAGCTTTACAATCCCCTGTACCATTGACCCTAACTACTGCGGAAAAGCACTCTGTGATCTGGGTGCTAGTATCAATCTAATGTCTACGTTAGTCTTCAAGCAGCTGACAGTTAGAGAAGCAAGGCCTACTACGGTAACTCTGCAACTCGCTGACAGATTAATTTTCCAACCAAAAGGTAAAATTGAAGATATATTGGTCAAGGTGGACAAGTTCATATTCCCAGTATATTTTATTGTACTGGACTTTAAAGCAAATAAAGAGGTCTCAATCATTCTGGGAAGACCATTCATGGCAACAGACAGAACCCTAATCGATGTCGAAAGAGGCAAGCTCACTATGCGAGTCAATAGGGATTAAGTACATTTTGAATCCTCACAACCATACAATACCCAGAAGCTCCAGAAGAATTCTCTTTCCTCAACATAAGACCAAGCACTAACAAGCGCCCTGGTAACATGATCCAGGAAAAAAAATCTCATACCAAGCATGACACATCAGAGTCGGATGACAACATCTCCATATAGGGACAAAATTAGAATGTGTTGGGAGGGGAATGGAATCACAAAGATGGTGAGCAATCCCGCTCAACCTTGAATAAAACTCATGACCAAGTCAGGCTAGCGATGATAAACTAAGCGCTATTGGGAGGCAGCCCAAAGTCCTTAACCATAAAAAAAAATTTAGGCCCCAACAAGAACTCAGACACTGGCCAGTAACGAAAGTCCTCCACGTCGTCCCAGTACTATGTTCTAACCAGGTTAGCATCCTAAATCCTATGATGGCATCCTCCCCGGGCGACTCCACCAAAAATCCCAACACAACAATCCTGTGCAATTCTTGCCTTTCTCACGCCGTCCCATCAACAGGCAACTCTTCCCTTGCCTTGCATCCCTTCATCCCACCACCCACCACCCCCTCATTATTACTCGACTTTCTTTCCCCAGAAAAATCCTTCCTTTCTATCGCGCCTCTCGAAGCCACACCCACTTCCATCCATAACCCGCATCACCCTCATGCCATGAGTCAACCAGACTACCCGGGCCGTGGCCGTCTGCCCCCAACGGTCTACGCCGGCCACTCTGCCAATTCCCACCACCTGTCTTGCTTCTCCAACCACCCCCACCACCACCATTCTGCCTTCCCCTTCACCTTTCCCACCAGACTCACCCATTTACATTTCCTCTGTTGCTTCTCTTCCTCTTCCACCAACGCTCCTTTCTTCGGCGACATGACTTCGTCTTGCCGTGCCTATCTTCAGACGTACGGCTCCATCTACCAGAACCATGCCCCTTGTCTCACAGCCCTTTGCAATGAACTAAAAGCCCAGGGGACGAACTTTGATGCCTTTGTTGCTACTCACCACCATGACCAACTGACTACCTTGGATCTCTATGACTCTCATTCAGACATTCCATTTGTGAATCAAGCCCCGGTGTCTCCCTCCACAATCAACACTGCCACCAGCCCTAGCCCTACTCCTCGTGGACCGACCGCCCCCTAGTTCTTCTCTTTGTTTTTCCTTTTGTTTATTTATTTTCTCTTCATTTCTTTTCTTTCATATATTACTGGGTTGCACTAACTTGCCCCCGTCTACTTGTGGCGAGACCTTTTGGCTATAATATCATATACTTGTCTCTCTTTCTTCTTGTGCCATTTGAAAGTGGAGCTAAATCACCAAGAGGGGGGTGAATTGGGGATTTTAAAAATCTTTTTCAGAAAACCTCTGTTTTTGAACACTAAAAACAGAGATGAACAAGGATGAGAGTAGAAGAGCAAGACACAAGGATTTATACTTGGTTCACCCAATCTCTTGACCTACGTCCAATCCCCTGACTCTGGGGATTTTCACTATCTCAATTGATTACACACTCGTACTCAAGAGTAGTTCTCTCACTAGAACCTACTCCCCCTTACAAGTTGCAATCAATGAACCCAATCACCAAGTCCCCCGACTTGTGATCCTTTACAATAAATGATATACAAAAAAGAAACTCTATCTAAGAGTGGATATTGATAAACACTGAAGCTTTAAGTGTCAAAAGACACAATATAAGTGAAAATAGAAATGTGGTTGAAGAACTTTGAATGCTATGCGTTTTCAGCTGATGTGTTGGTTGTTGAAGACTTGAATGCTGTTCTATTTATACTCGTGAGATCATTAAATGACCGTTGTAATTCTTCATATAACCGTTGAATTAATAATCCAAATTGTTGTAGGGCTGTTATAGTGTCTTCTCTCACTAATCTTCATTTAATCCAAATTGGTGTGCGAAGTTCAAGGTTGACTTCTCTGTGAATTAGTCCGTTGGAATAGTAGCTACGGATATGGTAGGTAGACATTAATCCTTTGTAGACGTGTGCGGAAAGGATTACCCAAAAGTATGCAACTTTCGGGGTTTTGCATTTAATGTTCCGACATCACTTTTGCTTTATCTTTGAACCTTCAATAAACATTCTCTAATTCATCTGAAACTCACTAAAAAAGTGGTTAAACATATATAGGAACATTATAAATTAATCATTGGAAGTATTAAGTTCAAACAAAAAGGTTAAAGGAATTCGCAGAATTTGAAATTCTGAGTATGCGCCGAAACCTCGAGGTTTGTTCTTCAAACCTCGAGTTTTGGACTCAGAGCAAGTGAAAGTGATCTAAGTCCAAAACATCAAACCTAGAGGTTTTGAACCAAAACCAGAGGTTTTTAACACAGCAAAAAGCGACACCCTTTCTGTTTGGAAAATACTCGAGGTTTTATCAGAAACCTCGAGGTTTCACTTTGAATGTGAAACTTTGCAAAAATCGCGCAAAGTGCAAAGCCGGAGGTTTTCCGAATCCTGGAGGTTTTCAAAACCGGTGAAAAGTCGTTTGCTCTCTGGATGCCAAAACCTCAAGGTTTTGTATCAAAACTCGAGGTTTCTCTTAAATGTGAAAATCTTGAGTTTTTGCGCCAAAACAGAAACCTGGAGGTTTGAGAATAAAACTGGAGGTTTTGTATGTTGGAAAAACATAGATACTTTATGTCTGGACAAACCTCGAGGTTTGTCCCCAAAACTCGAGTTTTCTCTTAATTTCGAAAACTTTGAGAAAACTTCATTTAGCTCAAACCTGGAGGTTTTCTCACAAAACTGGAGGTTTTAAAATGTTCAAAACTTAGGAGACTCTCTGTAAGTCAAAACCTCGAGGTTTGAACAGTAACCTCGAGTTTTTCCATTTTTCAGAAAAATCGATGAGAAGTCTTTGTATGATGAAACCTTGAGGTTTCTCTGGAAACCTGGAGGTTTCTCTGGAAACCTGGAGTTTTGCTCGCTAGAAACCTCAGAGTCCTTTTCGTAAGGCCAAACCTCGAGGTTTGAACAAGAACCTCGAGTTTTGCTCTTACAAAGGTGGGTTTTACACATTTGAGAGCAAAACTTTATGCTTTGTTTACAATTATTGGAGATAATCAAAACCCTTAGAGAACTAACACCATTCCCTATGCCCCTGGGCTTACACTTTTGTGTTACTTCATTCAGGCCCTGTTCTTTGCTTGGGAATTTCATCAGTCCCACCCTGCACTCGTGTCCTCGTTGTAATGCGGACACTGCACCTCTTTAGTGTGAGGGAGACTGTATGATGTATGAGTGAAAACGTGCGTTTTAGAATCACAAACTTAGATATCTACAATTTTGGGCAAAAACATAAATTTTGAATGATTAACACTTGAATCTAGAGCATGGATAAACACCTTTAGTAGTAGAGCAATTATCTGTAGAACTAGGTAGAATAGAATTGTCTTAAGAGAATAGAACCGTGTAGGCTTGGGAAACTGACAATATTAGATCAATCAATGTAGGAAAAGTAACAGTAAGGGAAAGACTAGAGTTAACCTGCATGGAAGGAAATTTTGAGCCTTATTTTTCATTATTCTATGAGCATGCCTATTAGTTTTAAGAACTTTTTGTTGGAAATTATGCCCTAGGGGCAAGTCATTGTACTTTAAACGTTAATGTCATTTAAAGTATTCTCCATTTAATTATCATTTCATTTGTATGTTTATAGTAATAACTGTATCCTTGGATATATCTTATAAATTATCCTCAATGTCCCTGGTCAGTCATCTACGCAGGAGCAAAGATGAAATAAGACCAGTATGACTTTGATGAGGTATGGAGATATGAATCAAAGTCATAGGTACTTGTAAGACTATAAGGTGCTGGAATGACCCACTATGACAAAGCTGCATGGGTTAAGTCATAATTTTTTCTCATGTATAACCGTGTCACAGTGCCCTTTAACCTGAGATCATCATGGATTTCTACATGAGAGTCACTGATCTTTGACCTAGTGAAAAGTCACTTTTGATAGGGTGATGGTAAAGACTTGGATCGGGATCAATGGTTTTCATGCAGAGGAATGTGAATGGTCAAGATGGAATTTGTCCCTCACATTTGTAGAGAGATAGTACTGGGCCCCTCAATGAGTGAGTTTGAGAAATGTATGGCCATACTACGTTGGAAAGGAGTTTCCATTTCAATTGTTAGACTACTCAAGAATCAAGAAACTAATGGTCAAGAACATGAGGTTGACATTATCCATGCCTCATCCCTGACTAAATTATCGTGTGACAAAAGGGACGTGACATGGTTGTAAGATAGGTTGTGTCGTATTATCGATCCCCATATGAATTGGGTAGTGGCAATGTCTTGCTAGAGGCCGCTTGCAACTTGTGGGTTGGTACAGTATTGGCCCACTTCCATTCTGTGGGCCTGTAGGGTCGCACACAAGAATAGCTCAGCACGAGCAATTATGTCCAGATTTATTGATTCTTAGATATGTCTAAGATTTAATGAATGCAACGTTTAATCTAGGAAGGATATATATATATATATATATATATATTATTTTAATTCAAAATTAAATATTAATAATATTATTATATATATTATAATATTATTATATAATATTTGTTTTGTATTTAATTTATTCGATAAATTAAATAACTAAAACAAATAGAGATATAGTATCTCATATTTAATTTTCGAAGAAAGATATTGTGTCTTAGATTTAATTTAAATTGAGATATAGTATCTCGATTTAATTAAATAGATGGATATCATATCTTAAATTTAATTTATAAAGATAAATTAAATCACCAGGCTTTTAATTCAGATTAAATAAATAAATTAGATTAGATCTATTGGACAGATTTAATTAATATATTATTTTAATCTAAATTCGAATTCAAGATTAATTTTGAATATTTTAATACGGCTCATTAAGGTTTTAGAAACTCTATAAGAGATAATGATCTAGTCGTATTAGAAGGACAAACGAACTAAGAGAGCCACAAAAGAAAACCCTAGAGGAGAGACGTGAGATGCAAAAGCTTGAAGGCGCTAGCACGCTGCCGTCCGTGTTAGAGTGCTGTTCGGTGTGGATACCGGTAGAGGGAGTGGATTCGCAGAGTCGGCTCCTGTTGATCGAGTAGGACGCACACGAGTTCGAATTGAAGGAGACGCTCACGAGTTTGAAAGGTACGGTTCTTTTCTAACCTGATGTAAATGTCGTTTATAGATCCTCTCAATGGGATTCGTAAGTTTTAATGGATGAAATCCTTCCGCTGAGTGTACGGATCCCAACACTTTCTTTGGTTTGTCTAATTTCTCTAGTTTTGATACCTTGCACCTAAATCATACTGCATAGGACAAAGGCATTCAATTTTCACCCACTGAATCCATACACAAGCTTCTGCGATCATATTCCCATTGTCACCTTCTTGAGCTACCTACATAATGTTAAAGCAGATGCTAGAGAAGCATATGATAAAGAGATGCACGTGCAAATGCTGTAGCATAACGCCCATAGTGCCAAAAATCATAACAAGGTGATACCAAAAAAAGGGAAAAAGAAAAAAGAAAAAACATATATTATTGACAGCATAAGGCATCACCACTGTATGGGGCATGTTCGGATGCAGTATCATGACTACATATTGAAAAGACTTGTATGTCGCCTTGCTAGAGCATATTTTTATTTTCACATAAATCACCCATACACTGCCATTCCACGTATTACAACTTGAAAAGACCTTTTGATGCAGTTAAGTTCGGTCACCGAGGAACAGCCCTAGAAATTCTACAAACCTATAGAACTTCTAGGCTAGCATGGCAGAGAGAAACGAATCCCCTATGTGAGAGTGTGAACAAAACACATCACCGAGAGACTCTTGACGCTCTCTTACTAAAGCAATGTCTCCAGACTGAGTCATTAATTGAACCATATTTTATATGAATTTTCATAATTAAAATTGGTATTCTTAATGGATTTTGTCTTAGTTATTGAGTTTAAAATGCCTTTCTTGTAATGAATTGATATTAAGAGTAAATACATTAAATTAGGATTAAAAAGGGCAAAATTGTCAAAAAATTGTAATTACTCTTAATCATTGATTTTTATGATGTTAGATTAATTATTTTTGATTGTAGGTGGTTGAAGAATTTAGATCAATTTGAAAAAGGAGGTTTGGGCTCAAATTGCTTTATTTTCAATTTCGTCCCTCTACGGAAGGTTTTACACTTTGCAGATTGGTCTGCGTTTTGACCAGGAACCAATTAGGTTCAGCTGATCTGAGAACAATTATACACAGGGACCCAAGAGACTGAACCAGGTTGCACCGCGGGAGAGAGAGTAGAGAACTTTGATCTTACATCCATCTTCATTCACCTCTCGCCGGCGGCCTCATCTTCCTCACCATTACCGCCGGTGACCCACTTATGCCATAAGCAGAGAGATCAGACATAACAAAGCCAGCGCTGCGGGACTAAACCAGGGAGGAGACCTCTGTCCACCTCCATCTTCGGTCTTCCTCCTACGACCTCCAGTAGTCATTCATCATTGTTGGAGTGTGCGTGGCCATGAAGTATTCGGAATCAGAAAGTTTCACAGCACCGTTGACCTCCGTCCTTACCACCACTGTTAGCCTCTGTCAATCTCACCATCATAGACGAAAGTGCCGTGAGTTTTAGCACCGAAACCATCGGTGACCTTCTTTATTCTTCCAGAGCATCTTCATCGACCTTCTCTTGAAACTTCCAATGAGTTCCTTTATTGTTAGGCGATTTTGAAAATTTCCAGCGAGAGCTTGAAATTTCCGTCAACTTTTTCCATATTTCGGCGAGTGTATGCATTTTCCAGCCAATGCTCTAAAAGCAATGAGCGGCTGATTCTTTGCTTCTTGGTGATGATATTTGTGCTTGAGCTCAATGGACTACATAGGGGAGTTTTTCTATCAATCTATTAGTCTAGAATTATATATTTAAATTGCCTAGATTTAGGAATTAGTGTATATGATTCTAGAACTGAGATTGATGATTATTGTCTCTATTAGTTTGATATTTGTAGTTGAGATTGAATTTTGTAGTGTGAAGATGATATGTATTTGAATTGCTTTGTGGTTGCAATGAGACTATGTTGATTAGCGTGATATTGTCTAGTTAATGTGGTTGATTTGTGCATTTGAGGGAATGATTAGTACTCAATTTTAAGAAGACTCACTTTTACATTATTCCAATATTAATTACACATTAAGTGGTTTCAAACAGTATCTCAAGAGGTAGTAGTTAGCTACGACTGTAGGAGCTACTATTAATTAAGAATATTGGACTCAAGTGATATCTTGAAGTTTTTCTAATTAAGACTTAATGAGTTTTAACTCCCATAATTTTTGAGCAAGGATAGTCACTTCTTCATTACCAAGAGCATCCATAATTTATATTTCCATTTTCATATTCCATTCCATTTTATAAACAATACCAAAAATAATAGTTAGTATTTAATTAAATTGCATATCTATTTTAGTTTATTAAGTTAAGAATCCAAAACCCAATCCCCCTTTGTTTTCATTGCATTTGTATGACATTTAGATTACTTAAGATTCAATAAAAGGCTCCTCGAGAAGAGAGAACAATCCTAGGCTTGCCTATACGCAATCCTTGGTTAAAGTTTTGATTTTGGACCCCAAGGCTAACGATAAAAGGTCTTCATCAAACAATACTAGGTAGTGGGATTGTTTACACGTGAACACTGAACTTAAGACAATGACAGGATACCAAGTCCCTAGGAAACATTGTGCAAGCTACTAAGGGTGTTTTCTGCTCTATAGCTTTTATTTTGTTTTTCCCAGGGCTGCAAAAAGCTAAGTGTGGGGGATTTTGATGAGTGATATTTATGCCATGTTTTCCCTATGTGTTTTGACTATTTTGAAAGCTGAATCGAGCCTTATTGTTTACTATCTGATAGAATACTTGAGAATTCATGCACATCGGGAAATAGGGGATTGACCCTATAAGTTTTTGTATTCATGTCATTACCCTGTGCATGTGCATAAGAAAAGGACCACTTTATGGTTTTGTAGTGAAAGCGTGTAACGAAGCTAATACAATGCTATAGCATATCGTATACCTGCACCTGCGCCAGCAATACAATGTGTTTACTATGCTATAGCATCGTAAATGATGTAGAATTATGTGCTAAGTTATTCTAACCTTTCCTCGTGAGTTTTCAAGAAATTAAGAAAGATAACCCAAACACACGTGGAGACGGTGATTGTCTGAAGCTAAATCCAGAAGATGTGGAGAATCGAAAGAAAGATTTAGAGAATCCCACTATATTAAAAGAAGATCAAGCAACCGAATCTAACATCTTGGACCTAACAGATTTGGCAGGACCAACTGACTGGACGAGAAGCCGAGGAGACCTAACTATAGAGGAAAGTGCAGCAAAACCTAAAAGGAGAGCAGAGCCGCGGGAGAAAGCAGTAACTCAATTCTGATCCGACTGAAACTCATGCTGAAGGAACAAGAAAGGAGATAGACCGAGAGGAGAAGAGATCAGATGAAGTTCTTCCTTGGAGGGAAACGGATTGTAAAAGACGTGGAGATGTCGCGTGATAGGACACCTCTTACGCCATCAACCTTTCTACGAACTCCTTGTTTTCCTTGTTATTTTTATTTTCATAATTTTGTTATGGGTTGTTGTATAGTACTCTGTGTTATGTGCCCCTCATCAGTTTACCATCTTCAATCTTGTGAAGTTCATGCCACCTTATATGCTCAGCTGTCTTAGACGACATAAACAATCATTGCAAGTGAGGTTTTAAAGGAAAGTACCTGAGAATCTTTGCTGGTTTCTTCTTCTTCTTTTTCCCCTTCTGAATTGTCCTGAACCTCAAAGTGTGATACTTCTTACAAATTTCCCTGCGAGTGTCTTCTCCCCAATAAAGCATACAGTCGTTGGGCCATGCATCAATTTTTTCGTAGTTCAAGCCTAATCTGTTAATTATCTTATTGGCCTCATAGAAGGTTGTGGAATGTCCACGACAGGGAAATCATCTCATAGTAATTCCAACTACATCAATATTGCCTTATCAGTGATCCCACACAAGCACTTGTTATGGTACAACTTGATCAAGAAATATCATTTCCAGTATTTCTGACAACCTTGATACAAAGGACGAACACCCTCATCCATGAGGCTGAAAAATTCTCGAGCTGCATCATTTCTGAAGAAAACAAGTTCTGGACCCTGAACTTCTACAGTGAAGTTGTCATCTTGAAAACCAAAAACATAACGAACAACTTCATTAACCGGATCATTTTGATCTAATTGATTTCCTACTTGTGAGATTCAAGGAAGATGATCCCCATATCTCATACCATGTTTCTCACCATGAACTCCACATAATGTATATTCTTCCGGAAAGGATTTAGAAGGAAATTTTCCTTAGCAACTTATCGTGTATGCCACTTCTTAAACTTGCAACGACAACACGGACACATGATCTTATCATTATAGCTAGCGTGAGACAAAGTGAAATCCAAAAAAGTGTTCAATCCTGCTAAATAAATGAGAGAATTTCGCGGCAACTTGATCCATGACTTATTCGTATGTAGTAAACAAAGCTAGCATAGAATATAAATGAAGAGAGAATGTTTAATTATCTTCACGGCATTTGTTCCTGAAATGCTACATTGGATCATTTGTAGCGGTTTAAGAACCGCTACAAATATCAAATAAGTTTTGTACCGATTTAAAAATCGCTACACTAACCGCTACAAAATGAAGGCCGTTAAACATTTGTAGCGGTTTGTGATCTAAACCACAACAAATCTCTTGCGGAATTTTAATAAGTTTGAATTTGAAATTTGTAGTGGTTTCTGTATAAATAACCGCTACAAAATGAAGACCATTTAAAAAAGTGGCGAGTTTTTTATTATTATTATTTTGAATTTCAAATGTTATACCTTAGTAGCGGTTTATGTATGTTAACCGCTACAAAAGGAAACGATTTATATTTTGTTTTATCTATCTAAATTTATTCCATTATTATGTTTACGATAAATATATTTTATTAAAGGGTTAAGGTGTAGATTGGCCAATGAAGTATTACGTTAGGAGTATCTGGCACAAAAATATATTAAAGGTACCTTAAAAACCAACCAACAATTAAAAATGAAAAAAAAAATACCAATCAACTATTAAAAATGGAAACTACCACACTAATGTTAAGATCGGTCAAAAATTGGGTGGCGTGAGACGTTGAGGGGCTTTTAAGGAGGACAGTCTTTGATATTTTGCGACTTTGATTGTTTAATTTGGTTAAGGAAACACCATTTCGACGCAAAATTGTTGTATAAGCTTTCGGAGTGTTGTGTTCAGGATTACGTCTGTGTTTTTCAACTTTGTCCCTATTTTGGGACAGGTTTTGTTTCCAGATTTCATCCATTGTTGGATCGAACTTCAGTCGTAGGTGTGACCTGTTGATACGGTTACTGGGTCCGTCATTAGCTCAAGTGAAATCAAGCATCGACAATCCTTAGGGTTTAAGCAACTAATCATCTTCTTTGTACCACACCTTCCTTCTGAATCATCTGTGGGGCTGCTAGAATCATGATTTTCAAATATCACTCCCCTGCAATAACTCAATAATCTGATTAAACCACTTAAAAGAAGAGCCTCACGCTCTTTGCATTCAAAGAACTGAAAATCCATCTTTTATGTAAGAAAAGCCCG
This sequence comes from Acacia melanoxylon, assembly GCA_019022615.1. Taxonomy (NCBI): domain Eukaryota; kingdom Viridiplantae; phylum Streptophyta; class Magnoliopsida; order Fabales; family Fabaceae; genus Acacia; species Acacia melanoxylon. Next base: position 2,947,846 of record JAFJYJ010000030.1, on the reverse strand, counting down.
AAGATTGTTGACATGGCATTATAAAAATTATGGTGGCTGCAATTTGGCGTGATTCCAAGCTTATTTCTTTCTTGAGGACAAACAAAGTTTGCCTAATTTTAACGTCACTGTGATAGTTTCCATTTTTAATAGTTGATTGGTATTTTTTTTTTAATCGTTGGTTGGTATTTAAGGTACCTTCAACAAATTTTTGTACCAAGTGCTTCTAGCGTAATACTTCGTTGGCCAATCTGCATCTTAACACTTAATTAAATATCTATCATCTTTTCTATTTTCAATAACAATTGTTATATAATATAATTAACATTAATAAACTAATACAAATTAATATAAGTATTAAAATAGTACTCCATTATCAAATACCAAATAAAATAAAAAGATAACAAATATTTTAAAGACATAAAAATTGTCCAAAATAAAAATAGTAAACTAGAGATAACAAATTTTTTAAATACAAACAAGTGTCTACAAATATAAATAAAAGCGAACTATCAAGAGCCTGATGATCAGGTCCTGTTTCAGGGGGGTTGTCTAAGTGGAGTTGTCTTAAAGGGGGCTATCTTGTTGGGGGCAGGATTAGTATGCGCAGGAGCAGAGGTAACAACTCCTTTGTCATCAGCAGCAGCAGGAGGCAGAGGGGGAGGATCAAAGCTGAAAGTAAGAAGAGCCGGGGAAGTGGAAACCACCTGTCAGGAAACATCTCTGTAAAGGCACCGGCCAGAACATCCCAGCTCTCCCTCTGATGAGTATACCAACTGTCGGCCTGGTCCTAAAACTGCCTTGCGAGCTCCTGAGTCTTGTCGCCAACCTACGCATCAACCTACGTGATAATCATCGCCTGAACCCCCTCAGATGTCGGCCTTCTTGAGTCAAAATTCTAGCCACAGAGTCAACACTCTTGCCGTAGACCATGCTAGGCCCGACGCCTAACCCCATACCCCTTACGTGCCCAAGATGCTCGACTGCGCCCATGGCAGTAGGATCCACATACCCCTATGACTCCAGGGGCTGGGACTGTCGCAGCTCTGCCTGGGTCTGCTCGATCTGCTCCTGGCGCACACATTTTATAAAACATTAATCAAACAATTTAATTCAATTTGAATAAATTAAATAAACTATATAAATCACTTGTATGTAACTTACTATCAGCTCCTATGCTTACTGAGAGGTCGTCGTCCCGTCATGGCGTTTATGGGTATATGTGAACAGGTCTCCACAGTTCGTCTGACAATTCTCCTCCTAAGCCTTCCTTTGCTGAAAGAATTAAAAAAAATATGAACTTTGTTATTTAAAAATATAACAATTAATAATTCTCTAATATAAAGCTAAAACTAATTTAACTTTGAAATTACCAGCGCACTGTAGGTCACATCAAATGTCTTGGATCCTGGCGTGTGATGGATGCTCTGCCACGACCGGCTTCTTGTGTTCCTCTGGGATAGAGCCTGCAAGTGTTATGCACTCATTAGCAATCTAATAAGATTATTGAAATATGTGTGTTAGGTAAAAATAACAATTATTGAATAGTATGTGTATCAAATTCATGTGTTTTTTTTTTTACATAATTCAAAATATCACATTTTATAAGCTCATAAATAATGCCTTGAGCTCTCCCTCTTTGGTTCATCAATTTTACCTTCATTTTGGTTTTGGTCTCTCAAGGGGCAAAATGATCCCATTTTTTGGTTAATTAATTTTATAGAAGCAACTAAAGTCCTTTCCACTAAAGTCAACATATATTAGTAAGATATAAGTAACTTTTACTTATATCACAACTAAGAAAATTTAATTATATGTATATAATTAATTGAAATTATATAGAAATTATTTTTATTTTTATTTACATTCACAATAGAATACTACAAATTTACAAAACATATACCTTTAATCTCTTCGTTATATTAGATATATTTATGATCCACATGCTTGTTTGGAACAATGCAATTAACGCTCCAGAAATAATGCATACAAAGCAACTTATATCTATAACTATAAAATTCAGTAACAAATAAAATATTTTTTACCAATTCAAATTCATGTGAATAATAGGACTGTCATCCCTTAAACTTTACTTTAGCACTTTAAAAATGTACTTGTCCTTGTGGGCTCCTCCTGGCCTTGACAAAAATCGCCCAATCATTTGCAGGGACGCTGTCTGAGACGCTCTCGATCAGCTGCTGTAGAGGAATCGTCTCATCCTTGTTCATCTTGTTGTAGAGACGGTCCCTCTGATTCTTCCAACCATCCCCTATCTTCAGCAGTAAGTACCTCTTCGTGTTGCCTCAGGCTTTAAACTTATGTTGTATCATAATTTAATTATCAATTAATTAATTAATCAATAAATAAATAAACCAAAAATTATAACTATTTAAATCTAAAATATAATTAAACAAAATAACTTACCTGAACAACTTCCTCCAACATTGTGCCCTTCACCGACTTCGGAATATGCTTCCAATTATGGAAGTGGATGTAGAACCGCCCCAATTCCCGCCTAGGTCCATCGGTAATGGTTGAACAGGTGACCACCGTTGCCAATTTGCTGGTCCGTGTAGTCATTCTAGTCGACTACGACGCGAGGCCCCTCCAATAGATTCACACTAGGAACATCCAGCTTCCTCTTACCGATTTCCCCTACGGATCTGTATAATTATAAGAACATTTTGTATTACATTTAAATACAATTTAATTAATCGTAAGGAATATAAATTTAAATTTTGTCACAAAAATAATTAAATTTACCTTCGACATACACCTCAAATCCAGTGGAGTACGAAGATGACGGTCAGGGGTTCCCTTAGTTCCGCTCCTCCTCCTGATTAATAAACCACTCAGCCTCACCTATGGGAAAGTCGATCTCTATCTTAGCATTTTCCTCAACATCGCTGAGGGATATATTTTCGTCTCCTTCTAGGGTCTCTAGCTATAGGATTGGCTCATCTGAGAAGAGCCGATCTATCTCGATCCCCACCTAGGGTGGCAAAGGAACCCCACACCCCTCCCTACGGCCCCTAACATGGCGCCCTCTACTACTGCTTCCCCTTAGAGGCGCTATATCACATACTACCTCTTTCCCTTTCCCTACATTTCTCCTAGAATCCATAACTCCTAAATCTCATAAATGTTGCAGCTAAACATAAGAGAACGTAAGAGAAGGAAAGTTGAGAGGTGTTGATTCTAACCCTTGCGTGGTTTGCTTTGTGGTGGCGACGTTGGTTAAAAAGGCTTGCTTTTTGTAGCAGTTTTGAGACTCAACCGCTACAAACATTAAACATTTGTAGTGGTTTCTCTGAAGCCGTTGTATAAACCGCTACAAAATACAAAACCCTACGTCATCTAGCTTGAACTTTTGTAGTGTTTAAGTAACCATTATAAATGTCTTAACCCTTGACATTTTGTAGCAATTTTGGAGATACAACTGCTACAAGTTGTTGACAGTTTGCATTTTGTAGTGATTTCAAGGTAAAACCACTACAAGCTTTCGTAATTATTGAAGATAGTGCAGCACGCCATGTGAAGATTGGATTTTCAAAACAGATGCCAACCTCAGATGGAAAAGTCACTGACCAATTTTCATCAGAGGGTGGTAGCTTTATTACAATCTAATCTCTCGTTGCGTGCTGCACTATGTTCTAAAAATGATCTGACACTGGGGTTGAAATATTGTAGAGGTTTTGATATAACCGCGACAAATTATGAATATTTATGGTGGTTTCAATCTCTGTTTTTCCAAACCGCAACAAATGTTGTGTCTCTTTGCATTTTGTAGCGGTTATTGAGATATAACCGCTACAAATGTATGTGTCATTACATCATGTAGCGGTTTTTCTTTGAAATCGCTACAAACATTTGTCATTACTCAAGATAGTACAACATGCCATGAGATGACAAATGTATGTGTCATTACATCCTGTAGCGGTTTTCCTTTGAGATCGCTACAAACAGTTGTCATTACTCAAGATAGTACAACATGCCATGAGATGACTGGATTTTCAAGATAGATGCCACTCTCCAACGAAAAAGTCACTGACTTATTTTTATCAGAGAGGGGCATCTATCTTGCAACCTAATCCTCCATTGCATGTTGTACTATCTTGTGAAAACGATTTGAGGGGTGGGGGTATATATAGGTTGAACATTTGTAGCAGTTTTGACATAACCGTGACAAATTATGAATATTTGTGACGGTTTCACCGTTTGTTTTCTATAACCGCGACAAATGTTGTGTCCCTTGACATTCTATAGCGGTTATTATCCAATAACCACGACAAAGTACCCGCCACAAAGCTTTGTGCCATTACGCGCCAAGCTAGCGCAAAATTTTTAGCGGTTTATTTCTTATAACGCGCCAATACGAATTTTTAGCGGTTTTGATATTAACCGCTATAAAATCTCATATTTGTAGCGGTTTTTGTCAACCGCTACATATGAAGTGCGATAAAGTGTCAATTTTTTTTTTTAGTACTTCTTGTTTTTCTTTGCAGAATGAAGGATGGGATATCATTATATTCTTCAAAAATATAAGAAGTTGGGAAAGCATTTATGTTATGGATTTATCTGTCATAGTGGTTCTCCATCAAAAAATTTCCAAGGAAAAAAAGACGTTAATTAAAAAGAGAACTCAAAAGTTAACCCGGAAATTACGACCTTCATTGCATCCCTGGATTATTCAAACATTGACCAAGTCAAGTCAATTTGATAAGATTAGTTAAATTTAATAACGAAATACAACAATTGTAGATAGATATTTTTAATGCATAAAATAAAATTTGTTAAAGAATTAATTAAAATATAATTAAGTATTAATTTGGAAGTCAAATATATAAAATAATTATTTCAAATTCATTTTAAGTGTCAGAAATTTAACTGGTTTAAAAATTACCATACCAGATTTTAAATTAAGAAAAATCATCTCTATCATTCTATAATTAATTCAAATTAACAAACTCGTACAAATAATATTCTTAAGTTGGAATTTCACGGGGAAGAAATCAAGAAAAAGCCACGAAACAGTTAGGAAACGGCAGAATCTCAACACTTTCGGTGAAGAGTTTGAGATTCTGCAATTTCACGAGTAGGTCTTCAGCTGCAGCAATCCTTTCTACTCATTAGCGATTCTGCTCTGGCCATGGCTACCGTTGCATCATCAAACATGTACTTTCTCTTTTTGGTATATTTCCTATGTGAAACAGTATTCACACAACACATACCACTGGGCTCTTCACTTTCCCCCATTGTTCCTCCCACTTCATGGCTTTCACCTTCAGGTCGATTCGCATTCGGCTTTTACGAGCAAGGCGATGGCTTCAAAGTTGGAATCTTGTTGTTCAATAAGAATGATAAAACCATTGTTTGGACTGCATATCGTGGTGATCCTCCTGTATCCTCAAAAGCAAAGCTTGTTCTAACCATGAGAGGTGAGCTTCTTCTTCAAACAGGTTCAGGGCAAAAGAAGGTTCTTTCTCACGTTAACAATGGAACTGTTTTCTCTGCTTCCATGCTTGATTCTGGAAATTTTGTTCTGCAAAACAAATATTCCAACATCCTTTGGCAGACTTTCGATCACCCAACTGATACTATATTAGGTGGTCAAATTCTAACTAATGGGAGTGAATTGGTGTCTAGTTCATCAGACACCAACCAATCTTCTGGAAGGTTTCAATTAGCGATGCAGAGCGATGGAAACCTTGTTCTGTATCCACGATATTCTGATAGCCAAGCTTGGGATGCTTACTGGGCCTCGGACACTGGAGATGTCACTAGTTTCAAATGTTATCTTTTCCTCAACAACACAGATCCTCTGCCTCTATGTATTGTAAATGCCAGTAGTTCCAACTCAAAAATACTTTGGCATGCGGGTGATAGCAGCTTCGAAGGAAACAACAAGACTTATCGTGCAACTATTGATTCTGATGGAGTTTTTCGACTCTATGCTCATTATGAAGATGTAAATCGGACACATCAAGTTAAAATGTTGTGGTCACCGCCAGAGTTGAACAATTTTTGTAATGTGAAGACTTTTTGTGGATTCAACAGCTATTGTACCATCAATGACAACCAGCCCTATTGCAATTGTCTTCCCGGAACTGATTTTATAGATCCAAGACAAACAAATCTTGGATGCAAAAGGAACTTCTCAGAAGTTGAATGTAGAGGTGGAGAAGATAATGCAACCTTTTATTACATGTCTCCCATGAGTAGTATGAACATGGATGATCTTCCTTATACAGAGGAAGACATTCTAGAGGAGGAATGCCCAGTTTCATGTTTGCAAGATTGTTACTGTGGGGCTGCCTTTTATGATGATAATCGCTGCAAGAAACAAACGCTTCCATTAAGATATGTTAGAAGAGAAGCACGAGATTCGTCCTCCTTCACAATATACTTCAAGGTGGGACTTCATAGCCTGGAAAGCAACAATGATAACCAACCACGTCCCATCAAGACTACCAGTAAGAAAGCAATTAAGGTGATCATTCTCATTGTCTTGGGTTTTGCTGTTCTTTTGTGTTCAGCTGTCGCAATCTCCGGCCATTTAATTTTCAATATTGGAGTTTTAAGTTACAGGAGGTTGTTGGAGATGGGAGATTTAGGTTTGAGCCAAGGAATTACTGAGGGTATTTTCATACAATGAGCTGAAGAAAGCAACAAATGGTTTCAAACAAGAGGTGGGTAAGGGTTCGTTTGGATCAGTTTATAAAGGAACTTTACTCAAAGGAAGAAGACTTGTTGCAATAAAAAGGCTACACAGATTCATTGAAGAAGGAGAGAGAGAATTTCAAGCTGAGATGCAAGCCATTGGGAAAACCCACCACAAAAACTTAGTTCGCTTGCTTGGATATTGTGCCGAGGGATCTAAAAGGCTTCTAGTTTATGAGTTCATGAGTAATGGCTCCCTTGAGAAGTTTATCTTTGGTGAGAGTACTGTTCGTCCTGATTGGGATCAGAGAAGAAGAATAGCACTAGACATTGCAAGAGGCTTACTGTATCTCCATGAACAATGCAGGGCTCCCATTATTCACTGTGACATAAAGCCTTCAAATATATTGATGAACGAGTTTTTTACAGCTAAAATATCAGATTTTGGTTTGGCAAAACTTCTAATGCCAGATCAAACAAGAACCTTCACTCAAGTTAGAGGGACAAGAGGTTATCTGGCTCCAGAATGGAACAAGAACACTCCAATCACTGTGAAAGCAGATGTTTATAGCTATGGAGTTATGTTATTGGAGATTGTATGTTGCAGAAGAAGCTTACTGGCCACCACTTCAAACCCAGAGCAAATTATTTTGTGTAATTGGGTGTACAAGTGTTTTGTTCGGCGAGAGCTAAACAAGCTTGTTCTTGGGGAAGACGTGGACCTAACGATGCTAGAGAATATGGTGAAAGTGGGGATATGGTGTATTCAAGATGAGCCTTTTCTTCGTCCATCAATGAAGAGTGTAGTGTTGATGCTTGAAGGAGTTACTGAGGTGGCTATCCCTCCTTGTCCATCTCCTAATTCTACGTGATTCATTCCTTTGCCCGGGACCGCGCCCCGGGGAGGGGGGGGGGACACTTTCGTGTTGGTTTGATTTGCTTTGTTTTATTATTGTGTTTGTGTAACAGTAGTATATAGTTCTCTAAGCTTTGGTCAGCTTGTAGTTGCAAATAAAAGAAGGAAGCACTTGATGAGATCAGTTGTATTTTGATTTCCTTCGTCTAAAATGATTTGGGCTGTTCTGTAACACACAAATCACATGCACATCACCTAGAATTGTTATTAGTGTTATGTTTCTTAGAAAAATTAATTCATATGAGTATCACTTTATATGTATATAATTTTAGGTGAGTTTGGTCCTGAGCCTTACCAGGTCAGGGCATACTTCCGAACTCAAAGAGCACTTACAAAGATATATATGGATCGCCCACCAATAAGGTATTCATATCGGTGGGATTTAAACCTACAATATTATAGTTATAAGACAACCCATTTACCCAATTGGATCAACCTTTGTTGGTAGTTTAATATAATCTCCTAAAAATGATTTACTTGAGAACTTATATATGAAACACTAGGGATGGAAACAAGTTAGATCAAGTTTTAGCTAAATAGCATATAATTGAGGCATAAAGCTTAAGTTTGGGTCTGGCCTGAATGTTGGCTTTTTTTAGGCTTGTTTGTGGTTGAGCCTTCAGAAGGCCTAAAGCATTTTTAAAGGCATATTTGTAATCTAAGCCTTTAAAAATGTTTTATATTATAAGCTTTCAAGATCGTAAATATGTTTTGAGCCTACTAAAGTCTACATTTATAAAGGCTTTTGGTAGCTTCAAAACCTACACACATTATTGCCAAACTCTCAAGTTGATTCTCTCAGTTTATCGTTTTTAGGCTTCGAACTTGCAAAATCATGTTGAGTCACTCTTAAACCCATATTAGTTGTAAACTCAATTAAACTTGCAAGTTTACACACTGAGTTTACTATTTTTATGTTTCTAACTTACAAAAATCGTGCTAACTCATCACTGTTAAACTGATACTAACTTTTTAAATTTGATCACGCTCAAAGGCTTTATAGATGAATTTTATAGAAATTTCTTTATTAAGCATGATAATTATAAAAGTTGATGGATTTAATTTCAATTATTTGGATTTAAAATGTATTTGAATTAAATTGTTGTCATGTTTTATGCCGTAGTTTTTTAATTATACACTATTAATATTTATTTATTTTTAAAAGTGCCAAAAACTTGATAGGGAAAACTTTAAGTCTATAAATCAAAAAGATATACTGTAAAATCAAAGTAATAAAGTGATAAGAAAAGTATCGCTCCCACGAGACTTGGATCACAAACTTCTTAAGATTAATTTTACAATTTCGTTTAAGTTGAAAAACCAAATTGAATTTAATTCAGAGAAAAGAAATTAAAACTAAAATTAAAATAAACAAACTATCACAAATATTAAATGAAGAACCTGTAAATCACTAATCCCTTATTAGTTTTAATAAACCTTGTTTTCACTAATTTAATTAAATTTTTAATATCAATTTTGTTAATCTCGAAAAGATAACTATTTCATAAGTCATTGTCGGTCCACTTACAACCCTCTCTCGAGTAAAATTAGTTATGTCTAACATAATTACTCAAGCGAATAAATCTCGAACACACTCTTCAACAATTATATGGGCTATTAGGTATATACGCCATCCTAATTGCAAATTAAATCGTAATTTAATCCCATATTACCTAATCTAAGAGCTTAATTAAAATCTCCTTCGTCAAGGTAAATCCTAATTCTCAAATTCATATTCAGTGATGATCAGACACTAAATAGATAAAGCTAAACAAGATTAGGTAACACAATTAATATTAATTATAACTAATTAATAAAAACAAAATTTAATCCACCTAAAAGTTCATAGTTCCTTTAGGTTGTAAAATCAACTAGCCACACATGACTTTGACAGAATGCATCACAGCAACAATAAAATGAAAGTCCAGAGACATGAGGGAAATCACAGGAAAATCAAGTGGAAGGGAAATAAAAACAGAGCATTGAGAAGAAAACGCTAATGATGTTGAAGAATCGTGCAGTGCCTCTCCTCTCAGCTGTTCTGATTTGCGCTGATTTTTGCATGCTGTGCGCCTCTTCAAGTCTTGATCACTCTCGCGTCTCTGCTCTGTCTCCAGCCGCTCAATGAATGATCTGCGATAAAAAATGCCGCCCCTCTCCTTTATCCGCTTACTCTCTAATATTCTAGGTCACAACTTCAATTCCAAACGGCGTCGCTTCTCCTTGGTCTTTTAAATCACCATCTTTAATTGGTTATTTCCTTCCCACGTGCAGACAGGTTTTTCTTGATTTCCAATCGGTGGGCCCAATTCCATAAATGTTGCATATCAATCCCGTGGCTATCCTGGAGAAATCCATTGAATGAAACTTGTATAATAACAATAATGATAATATACTATTAATAATAAACTAGCTAAAACCATATTTTTTTTTTCTTTCCTATTTACCTTATATCATTAAAATTTATTTATTCTTTTATATAAGCCTAAATATTTCTATTTAATTAAAATTGAGATATTTGTAATAAAGTCTCCTAAATAATGTGCCAAATTGATATATTTTCGAAATCTCCAACAAATCCCTTTAATTTAGCATTGATGACTCCCCAAATATATTAAAATATGTCTCAAATCTACTAAAAATGGGAAGTCATCAACTATTGAGTTCACATATGAGTTTATGTCATTATCAAGAGTTTACTTAAACTCTTAAATTTGACAACCTTGCCTACACATATACATATTGTAGGCTTTAAATAGGCTCAAAGCCTCTATATATGTAGGAGAAACGACACTTGAATATCATTTCAACTTACAAAACCTAAAAAAGTCTAATAACAAATGAAAATGACTAAGAGGGAATGGGGAGGAACATGAGTTTTTAAAGTGCTAGTGATTTGACAATAATTCCCATACTATTTATATATATATATATATATATATATATATATATATATATATATATAAAGCACCTCGTTGGAGCACCACCGATAGCTAGCCACTAGAGTTTGGTTTGATTTTTAAACAAGGTATAATGAGTTATTTTTTAATAATTATGTAAAATTAAAATATTGCACAAATTCGATTTTTCCCTTAATATAATCTTTGTAGAAAAAATAGTTAAAATTCACCGCATTGCCACATCATAACCTCCATGCTACCTCTCCGAAGATCGTCTAATGGCGATGTTTGTGGTGGTAGGGGTGATGGTAACAATGGTGTAGCAGTGACTACAGTGGCTATGGCAGGTGGTGATAATGACAGTGGAGGAGGAGGTAGTAGCGGTGGCAGCAGCTGTCATTGTGGTCTAGGCAGTGAGGGGTAAAGAAGGAGGAGGTAGTGGTGGCGATGGTTGGTGGTGACAGCGACAATGATGGAGGTGGAGGAAGTAACGGTGGCTGCAAGGCTTATGCTGGCAGCGATAGTCACAATGGTAGCGACGACAACTATGGTGGAAGAGGAGGTAGTGGTAGTGGCAGTGGCAACAACGATCATGATGGCAGTGATGGTAACGATGGAGGTAGCGAGGGCGGCAGAAGAAGAGGAGCTAATGGTGGTAATGGCAAGTGGTGATAACGACAACAATAGAGGAGGAGATAGTAGCAGTGGTGATTGTGGTGTGGTGTGGCAGGTGAAATGAGGCAAGTGAATAAAGTCAAATGAAACTAAAGGGTAAATTGGATTTTTTTAACCATGAAATGGGGTGGTAATGAGTATTCATAAGGAAAAAGTATGAATGAGGATTACTAAATTCTTAGTAATTATCATTACTATGGTAAAACCCATTACCATACAAAAGAGCAACTAAACACTATTCTCTTGATAATGAAATCATGATTACAATTGTTGGCATGCAATGGGACCAAAAGGGCTCTTAGTTAATACCATTATGCCTTTAGTCAATGTCATTACTTATTCAACATCATTACGCCTTTAGTCAATATGTTCACACTTTTAGTTAATATCACTGGACTTCTAGTCATTATTATATATATATATATATATATATATAGCGGCTTGGTGGCCTGATGGCCACAAACTCTTTTGGAACTAAGGTGGGGTGGGTTCAAATCCCACCTCTTCCACCTTGGCTCAACATTTTGTTTTTGTTTTTGTTTTTTTAAAAAAACTTCCTTAAAAAAGCAATTAGCACCGAGCTACGCGTCCCGACGCCGAAGGTGCCAACCCATTTGGGCGCTAGAGCTCCGACGAAAGCCGACCGATAGTGCTCCAACGAGGGTGCGTTATTTCTTTTTTCTAATTAATATATTAGGATCATTATTGTAAACTCACCAACACTTTAAAAACCTAGATTCCTCCCCTATCCCCTCTCTGTCATTTCCATTTGTTAACAAACTTTTTGGAAATTTGTAAATTCAAATGGTATTTAAGTGTTTTTTTTTTCATGTGTGCGTGTGTGTGCGTGTTTGTGTGTGTGTGTTATTTTGAACAGACTAAGACTACATGTTTATATACTAGGCCTTTAAAGAAAAAGTCAGGCATATTTAAATAAGCAGGTCTTTATATATACCTAAAGTCTGGCCTCCTTATTAAATAGGTCATGTCTTACCCAACTTTAACCAAGAAAGGCCACATGCCTCTGTTAAAGACCTGACCTATTTCTACCTCTATATAGAACATAGGATATGAAATTCCAAACTGCTCCTATCAAACATCGAATTTCATTTTGTGCTAAAGCTGCAACTCTCGGCGTCAATTTCAAAGTGATACAAGGAAACCCCACACATCAAATTCCAAACTCGATATCATCAAATAATGGATTTTCAACTTTGAAGCCATTTTCTTTCATTTTGCGCTAAAGCTACAACTCTCGGCGTCAATTTCAAAGTATTCCAAGGAAACCCTACATGTGAAATTCAAAAATGCTCCTATCAAATAGTGAATTTCCAACTTTGAAGCCATTTTCCTTTATTTTGCGCTAAAGCTACAACTCTCAACGTCAATTTCAAAGTGGTCCAAGGAAACCCTACACGTGAAATTCCAATCTACTCCTATCAAATAGCGGATTTTCAACTTTGAAGTCGTTTTCTTTTATTTTTTGCTGAAGCTACAACTCTCGACATTGATTCCAAAGTGTTCCAAGGAAACCCTACACGTGAAATTCCAAAATGCTCCCATTAAATAGTGGATTTCCAATTTTGGAGCCATTTTCTTTAATTTTGCGCTAAAGCTACAACTCTCCGTGTCGATTTCTAAGTGGTTCAAGGAAACCCTACATGTGAAATTTCAAATTGCTCACATCTAAGTGGATTTCTAACTTTAAAGCCATTTTCTTTCATTTTGCGCTAAAGCTGCAACGCTCGGTGTCAATTTCAAAGTGGTCCAAAGAAACCCTACATGTGAAATTCCAAACTGCTCCTATTAAATAGCGCATTTCAAACTTTGAAGCCAGTTTCTTCCATTTTGCGCTAATGCTACAACTCTCAGCGTCGATTTCAAAATGGTCCAAGGAAACCTTACACGTGAAATTCCAATCTACTCCCATCAAATAATGGGTTTTCAACTTTAAAGTCATTTTCTTTCATTTTGGGCTAAAGCTGCAACTCTCGACATTGATTTCAAAGTAGTCCAAGAAAACCCTACATGAGAAATTCCAAAATGCTCCCATCAAATAGTGGATTTCCAACTTTCAAGTCATTTTCTTTCATTTTGCCCTAAAGCTACAACTCTCGGTGACTATTTCAAAGTGGTCCAAGGAAACCCTACACGTGAAATTTCAAAATGCTCATATCAATGTTAGTTCTGAAGGTGGAATATCACCTAGAGGGGGGTGAATAGGTGATCTTGAAATTCTTTCGCTAATTGCTCAAGAACACTTAAAACAGAGATAGAGAGAGGAGCAATGAACACAAGAGATTATACTTGGTTCGGTCCAACTCTTGACCTACGTCCAAATCCCCGAAACACTCGGGATTTCACTATCTTCAAACTTGATTACGACTCAGAATCTCAAGTAATCCTCTCACTAGGACTTACTCCTCTTTACAAGTTGTAACCAACTAACCGTGGACCCAATTACACACTCGTAAACGAAGGATGATCCTTTCACTCTCGACTCACTCCCCTTACAAGTTGTAATTAATACACCCACACTCAAGATACCTCTATCTTGAGATTTTGAACGAATTGTAAAACAAATGATAAGACTCTCTCACGAGTAGATAAATGATAAACATCGAAGCTCGCATAATATCCTAAGATATATACAGAATGAAAATTGAACACTTTGTATGCTTTGTCTGTGTATGCGTTGGTTGTGTTCTTTTGATGAATTCAATCCTTCAGGTATTTATAAGTTGTAGCTTGAGGACCGTTGGAAGGATTTGAATTTGCCCGTTAGAGTATTTGAATATGTCCGTTGATTGCGCGAATTTGTCCGTTGGAGTATTTGAATATGTCCATTGATTTCGCGCCTAGCCATGATTGATTGTTTACTTGGTGGAGTCACTTTACATATCGTTATACTTGTCGTCTCCAATGAGGATAGTCTTAGAATATTGATTCATGTACTTTTGCTGTATGGGCATTTTAAGATGATCTTCTTTTTGTCGACTCTGTTCTTCGACAATTTTAGTGCGCCAGTTTGTCAGAATTTGAACTTTGAGAAGTAGCTGAAAAGCAAAGCTTTGATGTTCGAAATCTCATAAGCAACCGGTTAAGTATGGTTAGAATCAATAATAATAAACAATAAGACATATTCCATGTTTTCCAGATCAGCAACAGTAGACATTCTTGGTGTTCTTCGTCAGAATTTGAAACTTGATTATGAATCTGAAAAAACACTCAGGAAGATGATTAATGATATCATAGTTAATGTTGAATGATGTATTGGAAGATAGAATCAATTAACTAGATCATTTAAATGAAGTTGCAGATGATTCATGTTTGCTGTCAAACCATCGGTATCCATGCTGTCAGACCATTCTCGAGAACTACTGAAGCCATACTCGAGAATCGCTCTTTAAATCAGCTACAGATTGCGGGAACATCGATCAGTCTCGAGAATTTTTTGCCCATTCTCGAGAACCATTCTCGAGAATTACTTTCTCATTCTCGAGAATCCCTTCAGAACCAGAGAGCACAGAAGCGAATAACAGATGAAGCATACGATCATACTCGAGAATCCTTTTTGATTCTCGGGAGCCATTCTCGAGAACCATTCTCGAGAGTCCCTTACTTATTCTCGGGAATCAGAACTGATGTAGATGAAGAAGATTCAGAACTGCGATGCGATTCGTCACACACCATTCTCGAGAGTCAATTTCACATGGACATGTAAGTGAGTTAATTCTGATTCAAATTCTTGAACTCTTTAAATCCTTCTTTCCATGCAAGAAGAATCAGCCCAAACTTGTTGAATTCCGTTGGTTATCATAGGATGAATGTAAGCTGTTCTTAATCAACGCTGATTGCAGCTTCCTGAACATACTACCAACTTCAAAACATCATAATTCCTTCAAACGATCTTAGTTGTCTGCATTATTGATGTTTTTGGAAAGGTATTTGAGTCTAGTTTCCAATGGCACCAATTTCAGCTCATTTGGATTTTCCGTTTGTGAGATACACTCAAATTACCGAAGGTTGGTCTGGACTGTGACGTTGATTTGTGTTCCATTTTGTAAAAATCATAGCTCTCTCATCTGAACTCCTTTGGGCTTGAAAGTTTTCCAAAAGTACGTGTTGGATGTATAGTTTCATATGCCACTGGTTTCATGTCAATCCGATTCCTGTTTTGTGAGATATCGTCGAATTACCAGAGGTCGCCCAAACTGAACGTGAAACGAGTTGCCGAGGAATTGCTTTGAAATCCGATGATTCTCGAGAATCGACTACCATTCTCAAGAATGGTACTCGAGAATCACAATGTCATTCTCGAGAATGACTGAAACCGATGTGCGTAAGCAGCTATTCATACATGGGAATATTGCAATTGAACCCAAACAACTCCTATGCATCCTAAGCTTGAATTTGCTTATTTTAACTCCGAATTGAACCATTCTAACTTCCATTTGATCATGGAGACTTGAATATTGATATTCTCATAATATTTGACAAGTTCTTCTTTCTTCAATCTCCAATCTTAATCATTCTTCATTATTTAAACTTCATATCTACATTAATAAATAAGGATTAATCAAAGTAGAAGATAAATGTAGTATGCAAGCTTTTTTGCTATGGATAATGGCATATATATAAGACATCATCAAAACTAATCATAACTAACAAGTTCTCTATGGGTGATAAGTTGAAAAGCTTACTGTCAAAGGCAAACTCGAGTTTTGAAAGCAAAACTCGAGTTTGGACTTGACAGAGAGTAGCTCAAATTTATAAAGTAATGAAAACTCCAGTTTGCTTAGGCAAACTCGAGTTTGCAAGTCACAGAGAGCACTCAAGCTTTTCACATCAAGGCAAACTTGAGTTTGGGTTTACAAACTCGAGTTTGTACCATACAGAGACACTTCAAGTTTCCTGAAGAATGCAAAACTCCAGTTTTGAACTACTAGAAAGTTTGTAAAAGTTTTCTCTTATGAGGAAACTCGAGTTTGGGTTTTGAAAACTTGAGTTTTGGTCATACAGAGAGCTCCAAAAGTTTTGCACTTAAGAAAAC
Source organism: Acacia melanoxylon (assembly GCA_019022615.1). Lineage (NCBI taxonomy): Eukaryota > Viridiplantae > Streptophyta > Magnoliopsida > Fabales > Fabaceae > Acacia > Acacia melanoxylon. Next base: position 2,931,663 of record JAFJYJ010000030.1, on the reverse strand, counting down.
TCCAATTTTCATTTCAAAACTCTAGTTTACACCAAACAAAGAGTTTGTCAAGTTTTGTGAACTTGACCAAACTCGAATTTGTGTTTTCCAAACTCGAGTTTGGGCTTGGCAGAGAGTCTAAATATTTTTCATCCTTTGCAAACTCCAGTTTACATTTGGAAAATCCAGTTTGCACTTAGCCAAGCATTTTCTAAGTTTTCAAAAGTTATGAGGAAATTAGAGTTTGTATTGGGAAACTCGAGTTTGGCCTTGACGTAAAGTTAACATGTTTTATCACTTTGAGAAAAATCAACTTTGCATTTGAAAACTCCAGTTTTCACTTGGTAAAGATTTTCAAAGGTTTCCAATTTTAAGAGGAAACTCGAGTTTAGTTTTGAAACTCGAGTTTGTGCCTTACGAGAGCTTTTCTCATTTCATCATTTTGGAAACTCAAGTTTATATTTAGAAACTCCATTTTTTAGATTTTGAACTTAAACATGTTTTCACTATAAAAGTCCAAAACTCGAGTTTGGATTTGGAAACTCGAGTTTGGCCTTCTGAAAACTCAAGTTTGTAAGAACAAACTCGAGTTTGTGTCGCCAAGTTTGAAAATCAAACTGCACGAATTTGTGAAATCTTCATGATTGATCCCAATACTTCTTATCGCACTCATTACTATTCCTAACCATGTTTAATTAGTTTGTTAGTGAGTTTCAGATGATTTAGAGGATGTTAAATGAAGATTTGAACAAAAGCAAAAAGTGACGTCGACATTAAATGCAAAGTCCGTAAAACTTGCATCCTTTTGGACAATCATTCTACACACGTTGCAAAGGGATTAATTTTTCCTTCTCTTCCAACGGATTAATATTCAAGAAGTCAACCATAAACTTCTGTGCAACTGGATTGAGCAAAGAGTAGAGAGAAAAGAAGACCAAAGCTTAACCTAATCCTTCCTGAATGTCTCCAACGGTTACATTAAGGATTACAACGGTCATTTAATGCTCTCTTAGTATAAATACAGCTGCATTCAATTCTTCACAACAACCAATCTGCTGAAAATGAATTGCATTCAATTTTACCAACTACTCTTTCAGTTTTCACTTGTAAAGTATCTTTTGATACATTGATCTTCCGTGATTATATTTATCCATTCTTTGAGAGAGTTTATTTATTGAAATTCATTTATTGTAAGTATCTCAAGTCAGGGGACTTGGAGATTGGGATATTGATTGCAACGTGTAAGGGGGAGTGAGTTCTAGTGAGAGAATTCCTCTAGAGTTACAGAGTGTGTAATCAATTGGGATAGTGAAATCCCATAGTGTCTGGGGACTGGACGTAGGTCAAGGTATTGGACCGAACCAGTATAAATTCCTTGTGTCTTGCTTATCCTTTCTCTTCTCTGTTATACCCTGTTTTTAGTGTTAAAAAACAAAGCTTTAGAAAAGAATTTTTAAAATCCCCAATTCACCTCCCTCTTGGTGATTAAGCTCCATTTTCATTTGGTATCAGAGCAAGGTCTTCTCTGAAGAGATTAACATCTCGAGAAGGATCATTATGGAAGGTATCTTACCTGATGGAGCTTCGATTAACAGACCTCTGGGATTCAGTGAAGAGCACTATTCTTTCTGGAAAGCCAAATTCAGAGTCTTTGTCATGGCATCTGAATATGGCCTATGGAGAGTATTCCAGATTGAAGACTACAACCCAACTGTTCTCGAAGGTGTCCTCAGAGTTCCAAAGCCTGAAGTCAACAAGAGTATTTCCGTATTTGCACAGTTCCAACTACTAAAGCCATGTGGGATGCTCTGGAGATAGCTCATGAAGGAACAATTGGAGTAAAGCATAATAGAATCAACACACTCATGACATAATACGATCTTCTTCGTATGAAGCCTGGTGAATCCATCAACGAATTTCAATTAAGATTCACCCATCTGATCAACCATCTTACTGCATTGGGCAAAAATATGAGCAACGTGTCCAAGTGAGGAAAATTCTCAATATCCTCAACACGGAATGGGAAGCTAAAGTCATCACGATTGAAGAAACTCGTGGTGAATCAATGACATCTGTGGCAGCCCTCTTTGGTGTTAGTTCTCTATATGTTTTGATGATAACTGACAATTGTAAACACAAGTTAAAGTTTGTCTTTGGTAAGTTGAAAAACTTATTGTCAAAGGCAAACTCGAGTATTGGTCTCAATACTCGAGTATTAACTTGACTGAGAGTAGCTCAATTTTATTAAGCAAAGCAATACTCAAGTTTCCATTTGGAAACTCAAGTATTGAACTTACAGAGAGCACTCCAAGTTTTTCACCGAGCTAAACTCGAGTATGGGTTTGCATACTCGAGTATGCATCATACAGAGACTCTTTCAATATTTCCTAAAGTTTTCAAAACTCAAGTATCCATTTGAAAACTCAAGTATTGGTCATACAGAGAGTCACCAAAGTTTTCAACTTGAGAAAACTCGAGTATGGGTCTGGATACTCGAGTATTGGATTGACAAAAAGTTTTCAAGTTTTTACACATGGTTTGAAAACTCAAGTATCATTAAGTATTGACTTGGCATAAATTTCTCAAAGTTTTCAAAATCTCTGAATACTCGAGTATTGATTTAGAAACTCGAGTATCGGGCATACATAGAGCTTTTCTCTTTTTCAAATGTTTTGAAAACTCAAGTATCAATTTTGAAAACTCAAGTATTGACTTGACATAAATTTCTCCAAGTTTTCAAAATCTCTGAATACTTGAGTATGGGTTTGGAAACTCGAGTATCGAGCATACAGAGAGCTTTGCCCCTTTTTCAATGTTTTGGAAACTCAAGTATTGAAATGGAAACTCCAGTATTGAGGTTTTGGACTTAAACTTATTTTCATATCAAAAGTCCAAAACTCGAGTTTAGATTTGAATACTCGAGTATTGTCCCTATTTCAAAGATATGGTCCAAAGCTCAAATCACGACATTCCTCTCTGTAAGAAGAATACTCAAGTATGATCATGGATACTCAAGTATTGATGTTAGTACACAGTGACAAACTCGAGTATTGAAGAACATACTCGAGTATAAGTCGCAAATTATGAAAATCAAATCTGACGAATTTGTGAAACCTTCTTATCTGATCTTAATACTTCACCTCTACATTCACTACTATTCTTAACTATGTTTAATCAGTTTGTTAGTGAGTTACAGATGGATTAGAGGACATTAAATGAAGATTTGAACAAAAGCAAAAAGCAATGTCAGAACATTAAATGCAAAGTCCAGAAACTTGCACGCTTTTGTACCATAATTATCTACACGTTGCAAAGGGATTAATGTCTGCTTTCCCTAAGCAGTAGTTGCTCTTCCAACGGATCTATTACAAGGGAAGTCAACACTAATCCTTTGGACAAAAAGAATTAACTGAAGAGTAGAGAGAGAAGACACCAAAGTTCCTCCAACAGCTAGTTTAGTGCACCAACGGATATAATGGAGTTAGCAACGGTTATTTAATGTTCTCTTAGTATAAACAGAGTAGCATTCAATTCTTCTCAAGAACACATCTGCTGAAAACAAATTGCATTCAAGTTTGCCAACTACTCTTTCATTTTTCACTTGTAAAGTATCTTTTGATACATTGATCTTCAGTGTTTATCTTTATCTACTCTTAGAGAGAGTTCATTTATTGTGAATCATTTCATTGTAAGAATCTCAAGTCAGGGGACTTGGAGATTGGGATATTGATTACAACTTGTAAGGGGGAGTAAGTTCTAGTGAGAGAATTACTCTTGAGTTACAAAGTGTGTAATCAATCGAGATAATGAAATCCCAGAGTGTCTGGGGACTGGACGTAGGTCAAGAGATTGAACCGAACCAGTATAAGTTTCTTGTGTCTTTCTATTCTTCCCTATACTCTGTCTAGCTCGTTTTAGTGTTCGAAAACAGAGCAATCGGAATTTTTTTTTAAAAATCCCCAATTCACCCCCTCTTGGTGATTAAGCTCCACTTTCATTTGGTAGTCTTTCTGAATATGAATCCAAGCTTAAGTTCTAAAAGGGACTTGATGAAGCAACTGGCAAGAGCAAAGATGTTGCTCTTAAAGCTATCAAAGAGGCTAACGAGTCAGATGATGCTGATAAAGAAGAAGACGAAGATGGAGAGCTGAGCATGATGGTCCAAAGATTCAAAAGATTCTATAGAAAGGATCAATGATACAAAAAGTTTCACAAAGGTAGCTCCAGCACTGAGGCAAGGAAGCCAATCATCTGCTACGAATGTGAAAAGTCTGGCCACATCAAGTCAGAGTGCCCCCGGCTGAAGAACAAAGACAAAAACAAGAAGAAATTCAATAAGTTCAAGAAGAAAGCCCATGTCTCAGCAATATGGGGAGATAGCTCATCCGATGAAGATGAAGCTAAAGAAGAGGATAAAGTTAAGATATGCCTCGTGGCTCAAGAAGAGGAGCAATATGAAAATATTAATGAGGTATATGATTCACAACCCTCTTATGATGAGTTATTCACTGAATACAATCTTCTTCAATTTGAATTCGAGAAACTTGCTAGAAAATATGTTTCTTTAAAACAAAAAAACATAACTCTTGAAATGTAAGTCAAAAAATTTTCTTGTGAAAATAATGTTTGTGAAGATTGTACGAGTTTGAGAAAAAGAATCTAGCTCTTACAAAAACACTTGAGAAGTTCACTCGTGGTAGCGAAATGCTCAATGTCATTTTAAAACAAAGAAAAGGTTTACAAATGAAAGATTAAGGCTTGGTTATAAACCTGATTTTGATAAGAGGAAAGGCAAAAAGAAATTTAGAGAAAAATCTTATATGAACTACTTTAGAAAATCTGTTCATTCTTCAAAGCCTTTTGCTCATTGCAATTATTGCAATCGTAAAGGTCATACTACTTCTTCCTGTTTTCATAAAAAGGAAAGAAACAGTAAACCTGTAGGAAATTATCAATGGGTGCCTAAGGGATCCTACAAGGTTCCTATGACACATACTAATCCCAAAGGACCCAAGAAAAGATGGGTACCTAAAACCTGATTTCCTATGTTTTGCATATTTGTCTAAGAGCATTAAAATCCAACAAGTGGTACATTGATAGTGGATGCTCTAGACATATGACGGGAGATCAATCCAAATTTGCTTCAATCAAACCTAAGGATGGTGGCAAGGTAACCTTCGGTGGAAATCAATCTGGAAGGATTGCTGGTATTGGTGAAGTTGGAAACAATGAAGGACCACAAATCAAAGATGTCAACCTCGTAGAAGGACTTTGTCACAATCTCCTCAATGTAAGCCAAAACATTGATAAAGGTAACTTAGTTATCTTTGATTCTAAGGAATGCTTGATTGTAAGCAAGGATATTCTCTCTTTGGAAAATATAAAATCAAAAGCTTTATTTAGAGCCCCTAGAGAAGGAAATTGTTATACACTTTGTCTTTCCAAAAATGATTTTGTTTCTGAAAAGTGTTTTATTGGTAACTTGGATGAGAGTTGGCTATGGCACAAGCGATTAACTCGTGTCAATATGATCCAACTTGACAGATTACTTAAAAAGGATTTAGTAATTGGTGTTCCAAAACTTCGTTTTAAAAATGACATGATTTGTGATCCTTGTCAAAAAGGAAAGCAAACCAAATCATCTTTCAAATCTAAAAATGAAATTTCAACTAATAGACCTCTCCAACTACTTCATATGGATCTAGTTGGACCAAATAGAGTAAAAAGCCTTGGTGGCAATCTTTATACTTTGGTCATAGTTGATGATTTCTCTAGATTTGCTTGGACTATATTCTTATCCTCTAAAGATGAAACATTTGTTCAGTTTGTTGTTTTTGCCAAGAAGGTCCAAAATGAGAAAGGTTTCTCTATTTCAGGAATTCGAACTGATTATGGAGGAGATTTCAAAAATCATGCATTTGCAGAGTTTTGTGACAACATGGGAATTGATCACAACTTCTCAGCCCCGAGGACACCTCAACAAAATGGTGTTGTGGAGAGAAACAATCGAGTCCTCACTGATATGGCAAGGGCTATGCTGAATGAGAACAATACTTCCCAAGTATTCTGGGCTGATGCAATGAGTAGGGCTTGCTACATCTCGAATCGGGCATATCTCCGAAAGAAGTTGAGCAAAACTCCCTATGAGCTGTACAAGGGAAGAAACCCAAATTTGGCTCATCTGCATGTTTTTGGATGTAAGTGCTTCATCCACAATAATGGTAAGGATAATTTGGGAAAGTTCTATCCCAAAGCGGATGAAGGTATATTTTTGGGTTACTCCAATAGAAGTAAAGCTTATAGAGTCTTTAATACTCGTACGAGTATTGTTGAAGAGTCTATGCATGTTGTATTCTGTGAATCCAAAGCTGATAAATCCTTGGATGATGATGAGGAAAATGTTTTCAAAAATCAATTCTTTTCGAAAACTACTCTTGCCTCTATTGAAAATCCTGAAAATGTCTTCGGGCTGACCCTCAAAATAATTTAGAAAACCTCGATCAATCTCAAATTTCTAGAGCTTGGAGGTTCATTAGGAATCATCCTTTGGACCAAGTGATAGGTGATGTAAATCAAGGTGTAAGGACCAGAAATAGTACTTTGAATGAAGTGACTTTTTCTGCCTTTATATCAGAGATTGAACCCTCTAATATTGATGAAGCCCTTTCAGACAATGATTGGGTGATAGCAATGCAAGAGGAGTTACATCAATTTGGTAGAAATCAAGTTTGGGATTTGGTATCTAGGCCTAACGACCATCCGGTCATTGGCACAAAATGGGTTTCAAGAACAAACGAGATGAATCAGCAATCATTGTCTGTAACAAGACAAGATTGGTTGCTAAAGGCTATAATCAAGAAGAAGGAATTGATTATGAAGAAACTTATGCTCCAATGGCAAGATTGGAAGCAATAAGAGTTCTTCTAGCCTTTGCTTGTGTCAAAGGATTCAAGCTCTATCAAATGGTGTAAAGAGTGCGTTTTTAAATGGTTTTATTCAGGAGGAAGTTTATGTTGAACAACTTCCTGGTTTTCAACACGATTATCATCCATATCATGTTTATTGCCTTAAGAAAGCCCTTTATGGCCTTACGCAAGCTCCTAGAGCTTGGTATGAGAAATTAAGCAAATTCCTTCTTGATCAAGGATTTGTTAGAGGAAAAGCAGATACAACTCTCTTCATAAAGAGTAATAAGCTTGGTAAAATTTTAATTGTTCAAATATATGTTGATGACATTATATTTGGTGCTTCTAACGATGCTTTGTGTGAAGAGTTTGCTAAGAATATGCAGGGAGAATTTGAGATGTCCATGATGGGAGAACTCAACTATTTCCTTGGTTTGCAAATCAAGCAAAGGAAGGATGGAATCTTCATATCTCAGACCAAGTATCTCAATGATCTGTTGAAGAAGTTTGGATGGACTAATGCAATAGAGCTGATACTCCAATGAGCTAAACCACTGCTTTGGATGCTGATGAAGAGGGCAAGGACTTCAATATCACAAGATATAGAGGAATGATTGGATCATTGCTCTACCTCACAGCAAGTCATTCTGACATCCAATTCAGTGTGGGGATGTGTATAAGGTTTCAGTCTGCTCCCAAGGAGTCACATGCTGAGAATGTGAAAAGGATCTTAAGATATTTTACTGACACAAAAACCCTTGGCTTGTGGTTCCCAAAAGGTCAACTAGAACATCTTGTGGCATATTCAGATTCATTTCATGCTGGATACAAGACGGATAGGAAGAGCACAAGTGGCCAATGTCAATTTCTTGGTGGCTCACTTTTCTCTTGGTTCAGCAAGAAACAAACCAGTGTGGCTGTGTCTTCTACTGAAGCTGAATATGTAGCTGCCTCAAGCTGTTGTGCACAAGTCCTATGGCTCAAGTAACAAATATCTGACTTGGGAATCAACTTGAAGGAGATCCCAATATTGTGTGACAACACTAGCACAATAAGCTTGGCCAAGAATCCAGTGCAACACACCAGGACCACACATTGATGTGAGACATCACTTCATAAGGGATTATGTTCGAAGAAGGATGTCAAAGTCATGTTCATCCCAACTCATCTTCAACTTGCCGACATCTTCACCAAATCATTGGCCAAAGAACAATTCAATTTCATAAGGAGAGAATTGGGAATGGTAAATCCCAATGAGTTGTAAGTATCTCTCTCTCTCTCTCAATGTTAGTTATGATTTTGATGATTGTTAATTACTTCTGAGCAAAAAAAATGATTGTTAATTACTAACTTAAGCATCGGAGTATTTAGTTATGTCTTTTGCAGATACTTAAAAGACCGAGGTTTGTCATCAAATAAAGCAAACTCAAGTGTGAGAAGCCAAACTCGAGTTTATCGGGGACAAAGAGCAACCTTTGGTTTTTGGAGAAGTTCAAAACTCGAGTTAGTAAGTTGGAAACTCGAGTTTCCATCGACACGAGCAACTATGCTTTAAAGAGAAGTGCAAACTCGAGTTTGGTAAGTGGAAACTCGAGTTTTGTAGCGGAAGTTTAAAGGTTCACCATACACGTTTGAAGTCCAGGTTAGTAAACATTTATGAAAACTCGAGTTTGCTATTGAAAACTCAAGTTTGTAGCGGCATTTATATATAAGTTGCTATGTGATGACTTCTCATTTTTAATATATTTGATATATATTTTGATATATTTGAGAAGTCATTATTACTAATTTGAAGAAATTTTATTAAGATTTTAAGAGATATCAATCTGGGATGCATTATTTGTGGGGTTTCAATTTAAAATAAGAGTTTGAGTTTAGGAAATAAATATATTATTATTATTATTATTATATATTGCTCCTTATTATTGACACAACCACGCACTCAATCACATTTTAGAAGATTGTTTCCATTGAATTGAAGGGGGGGCCTGATGAGCACAAATTATGCCATGTTTTCCCTATATTTCATGACTGAATTGTATGGTAAATGAAAGCTTAACCGCAAACAATTCAAGCAAAAAGGCATATATTCATGATATAGGGAATTGAAGGATAGAAACCATTTACATCCTAAACACGCGCTAAGAAGGAGACAATTACATTGTTTTTAAAGAACGTATAACAAAGCTGATACGATGCTATAGCATTCTAACCGCAACTCGAAGTGCAATAAAAGGCATCACGAAAGCTATAGCAAAGTAAAGGACGCAATGCTATGCAGCAGATTTTCTGACCTTTTTATCTAGCTTATTTCAGGAATAATAATAAAGATCGAGATCGACAGGTAGATTGCTGACGTAATGAAATAGAAGATGCGAAGGATCAGAACGGAAAGATTTGAAGAATCCCGCAGGATCAGCAAAATCAATCCACAAACAGAAGATGCGATAGATCTCGACAGATTTGGAAAGCCCAGCTAGTTGAAACTTGCGTCACACAGAATTCTGAGTATAAAAGGAAACAACAAGTCAACCCTAAAGGAGAGTCACACAGAGCCAAAACAAGATTTCACATTCGGCCGACTCAAAAGAAGAGTGAGAGACTTCAGTAGCACGAGAATTCCAGAATAACCCAGCATCCTTCCTTGCAGTAAGACGGAGGGAAGAAGATGTGGAGTGGTGACGTGACAGGGCTTCGTCCACGCCGTCGGAACGCCTTCAAGCTTTCTGTTTTCCTTTATTTTATTTTAGTAGTTAGATCATGGGTCATTCTGTTACTATTTGTTTTGTATTTCCCTCGTCAGTCATGAACTAACTTTCCGATGGCTGAACGAGGATGAATTCTTAAGTGTTATATGAACCCAGTTGCAAGTTCTTAATTTAATAGATTTGGTTTGCTTATCAGTGAATTTATTACTAGTCGATTAGAGGAATCTAAGGGCTAGATCTGTGGCCTCGGCTTACTGGCAAGGAGTCGAGGTTAGACCTCTGAGAAATAGTGTTTGCTAGGCAAATGGTGCAAGGCTTGACCTATTTATTGTAGGCTTCAAGAATGGGTCTACCTCTCATAACCATGACACCACGAGTGTAATGCGATTTAACTAGAAAGTTGCCATAGGAATATGGAAGGAGTATAGTTAGTATCATATGTATCGGATGCGGAAGCTTCGATAGATTATAGAGGTGGGTTAACCGAATAGCGTTGTAGTTCGCAGCCATGCTGTAGCATTGCAGAAGCTGTGCAGTATGGATGCTATAGCAATGGGTAGAGCAACTGGGGGATTGATGCGCTTAAGGATGATTCCGAGTTCAGCCTAACTTCTCACTGATATCTTCTTAAAAACTTATTCTCTTTACTTCTGTTATTAGCATAATTACAAAAACCTCTCAAACCAATTATATTTACTTTTTGCTTGCGCAACTATCATAGCAATTGAGTGTTGCTCTTAGGTATCTCAGTCTCTGTGGGACGATACTCTACTTATACTTTATTACTTGTTCGACTGGTTCACTTACCATCAAGGAAATTGACCAACAGGGCCCATGGATTGAAAGAATTGAAGACCTAAAAGCTAAAAAGCTACAAGAGACGTAAGGACCAAGAGAGCATGATTGTTTTCTTTTTTGGGATTAAATGCTTTGGACCATTTGGGGATTCAATGTAATTGGGCCTCACAAAAAAATTGAATTGATAGACGAAGACCTAAATTGAGGGCAGGGACGAATGGAAAAAAAGGAAGGAAAGGCAGCATTCGTACAAGAGTAGAGGCGGACATTGACAAGGGGATTTAATATCCTTCTACAGAGCAGCGAGGAAAAAACAGAGCTAGCGGCCTTGAACTTCCATTTTCGCGTACCCACAACATCACATCTTCTTCCTCGCCGGCGACACCTTCACCTTCTTCGTCGCCTGCGAGATTCTCCCATCACCATCCACCTAAGCACCTCGATTCATCCACCTCTTCGCCGTCGCCGAAAGCTTCAGAACAAACCAGATCCGGTAAACGGAGGAGGCGAGCTGATGCGAGAGGGATTGGTCTTCAATGTGCTGATTCTATTTTCTTGGTTTTGTTCACTTTTCCAGTTTCTTATTCTTTTCTGTTTTTAAATCTGATTTTGTGTTGTTGTGATCTCGATTAAAGCCATGTTTGGCTAGTTTGTTCGCAACCTAGAGGAACTTTGAACTTATAGGTGTGGATTGGACTTTATTTTTATTAATTAGTTATAATTAATATTAATTTTGGTTACTTAATCTTGTTTAGCTTTATCTATTTAGTGACTGGCCATCATTGAATATGAATTTGAGAATTAGGATTTACCTTGACGAAGAGAATTTTAATTAAGCTCTGAGATTAAGTAATATGAGATTAGATTACGATTTAATTTGCGATTAGGATAGACATATACCTAATGGCCCCATATAATAGTTGAAGAGTGTGTTCAAGTTTTATTGCCTCTTGAGTAATTATGTTAGACATAAAAAATTATACTAAAGAGAGGGTTGTAAATGGACCGACATGCACTTATAGCTATTTATACTCGAGATTGACAAAATTGATATTAAGGCTAATTAAATTAGTGAAAACAAGGTTTATGAAACTAATAAGGGATTATTGACTCTGGGTTGCTCATTTAATATTTGTGGTAGTTTGCTTATTTTGATTTTATTTTCTTTTCATTTAACTAATTTTAATTTGGTTTGCTCAACTTAATCGAAAGTGTAAAATTAATGTTTAACTGAAGTTGTGGGTACAAAGTCCTCGTGGGAACGATACTTTTCTAATCACTTTATTACTTGATACGGCCTATGCACTTGCGGAGTTTATTAGGCATTATAAAGTTTTGCCCTATCAAGTTTTTGGCTATGCCTGTTCGTCTACACTCTCCTCAAAACTCAAGTTTTGCCCTAGCTATTCTCTCCTCTCTGTCTCTCACCATTTTCGACAAATTCCTCTCTCCAAAACCCTCAATGGCCTCTAAATCCTCACCTCACTCCACTCACGACGCAGGATGGGTCAAAATCATCGACCCCCTCTCCTCTCCAGCGACCAAGAATGGTGAAATCCACACCCAGGAGATTCCACTATGGGGTCGACAAATCCATTCCTGGGATTCCCTCTGACTCATATCCTAAATCCAAAGGAGTTTCATTCCAGGAACCCACTGTGCCTCCATCGCAGAAAAGAAGTGAACCAGAACCTGCAAAGGGAAAAGGAAAGAGGAAGGTTGCTGAGTCTTCAAAACCTCCTAAGTCAAAGAAATCAAAGACTACCTCTGGGTCCCAAGCCACTGAGAAGGATCAACCACCATTTAAGGGATAGGCTTCTTCTGCTACTCAGCCTGATGAGCAGCCTTAAGTTGAGCCAAATGCTATCTTTGATATCTACAACCATGACACTCCTCCCTCAGGGCTTGATTTCACTTCCACTATTCTGTCTATTGATCTAGCTGCCAAATTCAAAGATTCCTATCTAAACAAGGACTTTTGTCCCTCTGTTGCTGTTCATTTAGACAAATTAAAAGAGGATTGTAACTTAGACTTGTCTCCTTGGCTAAAAGACTATGAGTCTTTCCTTTCCATCTCTGCCTCATACACCCCAAACATTGTCAAGCTCTTCTATTTTAATATGATTTACGACAATATCCTAGATTCTCGAGGGCGAGTTAGTTGAAGAGAGTCTCTACCACGCTTAAAGGGGTCAAATTCACTTTCTCTGCTTCTACCATCAACACCAATCTCAAAATTGCTAATCCACCTCCTGTACCAACAATCCAATTTAGCAATAGAGAAATTTTTAAAATTCTCAGGCCTAATGAGCCCATTCCAGAAGCTGAGCTCTACACTTTTGTTGGATATGATTAGTTTTGATGATGTCTTATTCAGAGCAAAAATTTTATATCATATACATTGACTAAATACTATATATTTAATGTAGATTAGTCCAAATTGAATTATAGAGATTAATTAAGAAGGAGATAAGAGGTTACGGAAAGAAGAAATTGCAAAGAATGTCTAAGGAAGCAAGAAGTTATCAAAGTATTTTGGGAATAATCAAGAGAAGAGAAGAAAGAAAGAAGAACTTGTTAAATGGAATGAGAAAATCATTAAACAAGTTCTTAGATTGATTATAGAAGTCTCCGTGATGATATGGACGTTGAAATAGCTCAATTCAAAGTTAAAATAAGCTACAATTGCATTCATGAAGTCATGCTCGAGCACAACAAAGTCATGCTCGAGCATGGTACATTTCCAGCTCCTATTCGCGCATAAATCCGCTCATGCTCGAGCACAACAAAAGGCCATGCTCGAACAACATCGTTTTTCGACTCGTTCAAACTGCTTTCACGTTCGAAGACATGCGACCTCTCGGTAATCGATGATATCTCCCAAACTAGGAATCAGATTGAGGCGACTAGACTCCCAATGCATCATTTTGATATAAAATTCAAGCCCAAAAGAGTTCATATCAAGGAGCTATGAATTGTAGAAGTTGGAACTGAAATTCACGTCACAATCCAAAACCAGCTTCAGTATTTTGAGCGTATCTCACAAACGACAAATCCAAATGAGCTGAGACCGGTGCCATTGGAAACTAGACTCAAATACCTTTCCCAAAACATCAAGATTATGAAAAAAATAAAATGAAGGAGATATGATGTTTTGAAGTTGACGGTCAGTTCAGGATGTGGCAAAAAATGCTGATCAAGAACAACCTCCATTCATCTAATGATAACGGACGAAATACAATGAGTTTGGAGCTGATTATTCTTGCATTGAAAAGAATACTTGAAGAGCTTTCTGAGCATGGGTAGTTTGTCAAATTTGGAGCTATTTTGAAGACAACACGTTCACTGGAAATTTCCCTTTGTACTGCCAATGCTATTGCGTTTTTGAAGGACAATGGAGATTGATATTTGCACAAGACCATGGTAGCAAGCAATTTGGAATTTGAAGATGATTACTTGAGCAAAGAACATGATGGCCATGCATAATTTCACAATTGATCCATCCATGCTCGAGCAGCATAACTAGCGTACCCGAGCATCAGCAGACTAAGCAAGAAAATTCCATTGTTGAAGAGTCATGCTCGAGCAGAGAAAAAGGCTTGCTCGAGCGCCATGCTCGAGTAGAGGTAAATGCTTACTTGAGCAGCACCTTTCTACTTCAGTTTCGTAGCCTCCGGATGATGTGTGCCCGAGCATGAAAATGTCATGCTCGAGCGAAGCAAAATCATGCTTGAGCAGCGTTGGTGAAATGGGTCTTCTCGCCTCTTTGTTTGCCTCTTGCCCGAGCATGCCTTATGGCTTGCTCGAGCACTGGTGAGTGATGCCCGAAGCATGATATAAATCTTGTTCGAGCATCAGCGGATGAATTGGCTGTTCAAAAGGTTCCAAGAGAAGCTTGCCCGAGCAAGCTTGGACTCTTGCTCGAGCACTGGGTAAACATAAGATTTTCCAATATGCTTTTTAAAATGTTGCCCGAGCACACATATAATGTTGCTCGAGCAAAGTCATCTCTGTTTTCAAATCACCGTCTTCGTAAAAACTTAAATCATCAAATGTAATTTCATTTGCTCGGATTATTGTTCATTACTATTACTAAATGCTTTTGACCAGTTTGTTAATGAGTTTCAGATGATTTAATCGTAGATTAACAACAGATTTACATAAAGAAAATCATGTGTCAAAGAAGCATTAAATGCAGTTGCCAAAGCCGGTGATAATCTCCGTAACCATTTCTCTGATCGATGTAAAGAATTTACTGATATTCCACTTGCGCATTAATTGCTATCTCTCAACGGACAAAACAAAAGGAATGAAGAATGCTTGCAAAGACCAAAAACACTGACGGTGATTTACAGACACTTCACGTTTCAACTCTAACAGACATTTTCGAAGTGACTCAACGGCTACTTCCAACGGACATTCAACGATCGTATCCTGAACGGGAAGAATTGCTCAACAGTCGAATGCCTTCCATTAACTATAAAAGGAGAAGGATTCAAAATGGAGAAACAGACATATGAGCTTGCACTGTCGAAATGTTGATATTCTGAATCCAACATTTATCTCATACACTCTGTTTCTCAATGTTTATATAGTTTATAGTAGAGAGTGAGATGATCGATTATTGTACTTCAGTGTTCATACATTCACTTCTGAGAGACAAGATTTATCTGTAAATATTCTATCCGAGAGTTTCTCAAGATTGGCTGATCTTTAGTGGGAAACCCATTGTATTGATTACGTCTTGTAAAGGGAGTGAATCCTAGTGAAAGGATTACTTCGAGTACAGAGTGTGTAATCAAGTGGGTGTATTGATTACAACTTGTAAGGGGGAGTGAATCCTAGTGAGAGGATTACTTCGAGTACAAAGCGTGTAATCAAGTTAAAAGAAGATAGTGGATTAAAAATCTCAAGTGAAACTTGGGGACTAGACGTAGGTCAAGGATTGGCCGAACCAGTATAAATCTCTGTTTGCATATTCTCTTCCCTTATCTCTTATATTCCTAGCATACATATTTGAATGATTGTTTATCATTACTGTCATATAAACTACTTTCAGTAAGTTGCGAAAAGATTTTCAAAGTTCCTAAAGTTTTATCAGACACCCAATTCACCACCCTCTTGGGTGACAGCCAGGTCTAACAACTTTGCCTTTCAAACCTGTGTCTATGCCACCAATTCATAGAGTACTTTGGTATATTTACTCTAGGAATTTCATTCAGAAAGGTGGCAACTTTACTCACTTTGCACAGAAAGACTATCCCCTATTTGCTGCCTTTGTCAATAAGGTACCCTTAAACCTTGGCCACTGGATATTTCAGGAGATGCTAAAATTCAAGTTTGCCTCTCGTAGGCCTTCTCATATCCCATTTCCTTCTTTCGTGTCAGTAATCCTTTTCTATCATAAAATCTGGTTTCTTGGACCTCCTGACTCTATCAAATCCCCTCCTGTCTTTGGCAAATCCCAATTTAACTATATGAAGATTACCTTTGAGGGTGAGGGTTCTGGCCAATCAAGGGCTCCCTCTAGATCCAAAGCTTCTCAGGCCCAAGCACAGGAAGCTCAATCAGCTCCTCCACCTCCACCTTCTGATTTTGATGCAAGGGTCAAAGCAATTGTAGATGCAGCAATCGCCTCACTGTCCATCAGAATGAAGTTTGAAATAGGTCGATTGGTCTCTGAAGTGACAAAAGGCAATCATGATCTGGTGCATGTACAGGATGCCATGAAGGAGACTGTGGACACTATCTCTGGTCAAAACAATATGCTCAAGGAAAAGGTTGACGACCTTACTGGTCATATGATGGACCATAATGCTAAGCTCACCACTTTGATGGTCTCCAATGTGAGCTTAAGTGACAAGTTGGACAAGGTTCTGAAGCACATTCATCCTGGTTCTTCTTCTGCCTTTGGTGATGCTGACATTAAACCAGATCCTGCACCATCCTCATCACCATCATTCACCTTTACTACTCCTCAGGATCATACTTCCTCTCCTGAACCATCATTTCCCAAAGTTACTTTATCCCATCTACCTACCTCCACACCCTCCACTGAGATCATACCTCCCTCATCTCCACTTACCCCTGCCACTGAGATTCTTCCTTCCTCTCTCACTCCCAGCACTGAAATCCTACCTCCTCATGACTCACCTCCTCCTACTCCTCTCATTGATCCTCTCCATGAACCCTATATCTCAGCTCCACCCTCATTTGAAGATGACAAAGGGGGAGAGAAACAAGAGTAAGTCAGAGTGTTTGAGTTGTGTAGAAGAACTTGTTTGAGTGTTTAAGTCAGTTTCTGCATTTTGATTTCAATTTGAACTTTCAATGATGTAATCTTGCAAATTATGAATGACATGGTTTTAGAATGTTGATTTCCCTAACTGCCTACTTGCTTCTGTAGCCTATATATGATCTTTAATCTTGTGATTAAATGCATTGATTAGTTAAACATGATAGGTATGCACAAACTTTTTCAAAAAGCACAAAGTATTTTGAAACTCAAAGTGCAAATCCATTTCAAAATGCAAAATCTATCAAACCCTTGAAATCTTGGTTTACAAGTGTTGTCATCATCAAAAAGGGGGAGAATGTTAGTTCTCTATGGGTTTTGATGATAACTGACAATTGTAAACACAAGGTGAAGTTTGTCTTTGGTAAGTTGAAAAACTTATCATGAAAAAGGCAAACTCGAGTTTTGGAAGCAAAACTCGAGTTTGGACTTGACAGAGTAGCTCAAATTTATAAAGTAATGAAAACTCCAGTTTTCTTAGGCAAACTCAAGTTTGCAAGTCACGAGAGCTCTCAAGCTTTTCACATAAAGGAAAACTCGAGTTTGGGTTTACAAACTCGAGTTTGTACCCTACAAAGACACTTCAAGTTTCCCAAGAATGCAAAAGTCCAGTTTTCAACTACCGTAAAGTTTGTAAAAGTTTTCTCTTATGAGGAAACTCGAGTTTGGGTTTTCAAAACTCGAGTTTTGGTCATACAGAGAGCTCCAAAAGTTTTGAACTTAAGAAAACTCCAGTTTTCATTTCAAAACTCCAGTTTACACCAAACAGAGAGTTTGTCAAGTTTTGTGAACTTGACCAAACTCGAGTTTGTGTTTTCCAAACTCGAGTTTGGGCTTGGCGAGAGTCTAAATATTTTTCATCCTTTACGAATTCCAGTTTGCACTTAGCCAAGCATTTTCTAAGTTTTCCAAAGTTATGAGGAAACTTGATTTTGTATTGGGAAACTCGAGTTTGGCCTTGACATAAAGTTAACATGTTTTATCACTTTGAGAAAACTCAGTTTGCATTTGAAAACTCTAGTTTTCACTTGGCAAAGATTTTCAAAGGTTTCCAATTTTAAGAGGAAACTCGAGTTTGTCTTTGACAGAGAGCTTTGCTTATTTCATCATTTTGGAACTCGAGTTTACATTTGGAAACTCCAGGTTTTGAGCTTTTGAACTTAAACATGTTTTCACTATAGTTATAAAACTCGAGTTTAGATTTGGAAACTCGAGTTAACAATAGTTTGGTCTTCTGAAAACTCAAGTTTGTAAGAACAAACTCGAGTTTGTGTCGCCAAGTTTGAAAATCAAACTGCACGAATTTTTGAAATCTTCATGATTGATTCCAATACTTCTTATCATCACTCATTACTATTCCTAACCATGTTTAATCGCTTTATTAGTGAGTTTCGATAATTTAGTGGATGTTAAATGAAGATTTGAACAAAAGAAAAAGTGACGTCGCCAAGACATTAAATGCAAAGTCCAGAAAACTTCAGATCCTTTTGACAATCATTCTACATACGTTTGAAAGGGATTAATGTTTCCTTTCCACATCCAAGATGCTTCTTCTTCCAACGGATTAATATTCAAGAAGTCAACTATAAACTTCGTGCAACTGGATTAAGCAAAGAGTAGAGAAAAAAAGAAAACCAAAGCTTAACCTAATCCTTCCCGAATGTCTCCAACGGTTACATTAAGGATTACAACCGGCCATTTAACGCTTTCTCTTAGTATAAATACAATGCATTCAATTCTTCACAACAACCAATTTGCTTTGAAAATGAATTGCATTCAAGTTTACCAACTACTTTTTCAGTTTTCACTTGTAAAGTATCTTTTGATACATTGATCTTCAAACATTATATTTATCCACTCTCGCAGAAAGTTCATTTATTGAAATTCATTTATTGTAAGTATCTCAAGTCGGACTTGGAGATTGAGATATTGATTGCGAACTCTTGTAAGGGGAGTGAGTTAAAGTGAAGAATTACTCAGAGTTACATAGTAGTGTGTAATCAATTGAGATAGTGAAATCCCGCAGTGTCGGGATTGGACGCGGCCAAGACGGACCAAACCAAGATAAATTCCTCGCCTGTCTTGCTTCTCCTTTCTCTTCTCTGTTATACCATGTTTTTTAGTGTTAAAAAACGGAGAACTTTAGAAAAAGAATTTTTAAAATCCCCAATTCACACCCTCTTGGTGATTAAGCCTCCACTTTCAATCAAATCGCGGATTTCCAACTTTGAAGTCTTTTTCTTTCATTTTGTGCTAAAGCCGCAACTCTCCGTGTCAATTTCAAAGTAGTCCAAGAAAAGTAATAATAATATAGAGAAAAGTTGTCATTTTCGCAGCCTTGACGTGCTACAAAGATAACCCTCAATTTTGAACATTCAATTGTACGTCTAGTTTGAAAATTCATTGCACCAAATTAATGGTCACAAATAAATGAAAGAACCAATAGATGCTACAAAAATTCCAAAGGTTTTGTGGTCCATAGCTTGTTACTTATTAAATTGCCGTGTTATATATGAACTTGCTTAGCCTGAAATGTGGTCCAACTTTTGTCTCTTGTGTTGTCATTGAGGAAAGGTTATATTCAAAACTCTGTTGCTTGAATATTCAATTATCATTCGACTTCCCAAAGTTCTTAGCACCAAAGTAATTGGAAAAAGTAAACGAACGAAATGCACTAAAAGTTACTAATTTCATGTGTGCAGTCCAATTTAGGGGAGGAGAAAATGGAAGGGGAGAAAAGTAAAGAGATAATATTATCCCTCCTTGTATTTGGATAGAGATGAGAAAAGAGGGAGGACAGAAACTGCATAATATTTACAATGATAATAAGACCTTTATTTAAATTTTAACTCATTTTTGAAGGAATGCCAGGAAGATGTAGATGTCAACTTTTATAGATGCTGATGCATCTTTAATTTCTTCCTTGCAACACGATAAAGTTGTGAACATGATAACTTTTCTCCATATTATTACTTTTCTTGGCTTTCTTGAAATGGACTTTTCTCCATCTAGTACATATTTACTTCTCATCTAACAAAGACATCAAATTTAAATGATGAAGAATTAATATTTTCTATAAAACTATTATTAAAATAATGAATAACAAAGTATAAGCAAGTGATGTTTATTCTTATAAAACTAATGATAACGGTAAGTATGTATTTTATAATTAAATAGGTATATAGCTTGGCATATACAGGAAAAATAATAAAGGAAAGGAAAAAGCAAATAAGAAAATCATATAAAATAAAATAAGTGGAATAAAAAATATTGTCTTCAATCTTTAGTATAAGATCTCGTTTATAGTATAAATTGTAGTACAAACAAAATATTACGGGTAGGATTTTGTATTATAAAAGGAGGAAGAATGCCTTTGAGATTCAAGGAGTAGAGTAGAAGGGAAAAAATGAAACCCCGGGGGGGGGGGGGGGGGGGGGGGGATAGAATTAGGTACTATGTCAAATCTAATAAAAGTACATAAAACATAATATTTTCCATATTTTAGAAAGATAAGAAATTATCATATCCTATATATTATCAATAGAAGCTCTCAGATCATTCAAAAGATGCAATTATAAGCTAGCTGGTTAACCAAGGTGTGGATGAATTATCAGAGCCAACATATCTAATGGCAGAAAGTTAAAGGATCTAATACAAAATGGGGAACACAAACAAGCTAAGGACTTGATTCAAAACTGGAAAAATTTATAAGGACCACCAAATTATTTTCCATTAGTGTTAATGCTTTATTTGGATTTTAACTTGCGGGTATTATTTGACGGTTGCATTTGTTGAGAAACTTGCTACTACAGCAATAGTAAGTACATTTAAATTGTATATTGTTTATGCTTTTGTTCCACAAGCAAGGATTAGATTTGTAAATTACATATTTTATTAATTTAAAATTGTTTATTAGTTGAGGAAATTTGAATCTAATTGTGCACTTATGACTTGTAATTTAATTACCTAGCTTGTGGTTTAATTGTGGGTTTTTTTATGCTGTAAATATATTGTATACTATATTTGTTAATTTCAAGCCTCAACCAGGAGTTGGGGAAGAAATAAAATGAATTATTGAAGGAAAAAAAAAATACACCGGTTGTGACATTAACCAATGCCCCAGTTGAAGCATTGTAACTGCACCTATTTTGACTTTGTAACCAGTGTAGAAAATCGTTTTGGACATTTTAAACATGTCTAAAAGGTATTTTATGAACTTGTTCCAAATCCAAATGTGAAGAGGGACTGAAGGGGAGTTATCTTTTGTTTTTCAAGAAAAAATCAATAGCGTTATAATTTTAGCCATGCTTGTCAAAATATAAAAAATGCTTTTAAAAAAATAAAATTAAAACAAGAAATATAACAATATTAACAAATATATACCCATGTAGCATGTTACTCCCTCCGGTCCTAAATATGAGGCCTATTTAACTTCTTTTGAAGAGATTAAGTTACTTAATCATATCATATGTCGTGCATTAATAGATTATATATCAATCAGATAAAATAGTTTAGAGAAAAATGATAACTATACTTATTTTAAAGTAATTTAATTAGTTTTCTTAACTTCTACACAAAAATTCAACTAGGTCTTATATTTATAACCGGTAGTAGTTTATGTGTTACGAAGCATGGTTTATGGACTAGGAAAATCAAAATGGAACTGATCTATGCATTTATAACGCTTAATATATAACGGTTATAGCTAATAAACGTCATATATGTCAAGGCAAAGGTCGCACAAGGATATATAACACTTAAAAGTAATTATTAATTATGCACACCGTCATGTATTACGAGACAAAATTCTTGAAAACATAAAAATAATGGTTATAGTTAATAAGTATAGTTTATTTAGTGATAAAAGTTACGGTTCTTTCGAAACAATCGTCGTTTAACACTTACAAAAGATTTGTATTCCAACCTTATTACATTGGCAAAAACACAAACATAACGGTTATATCTATTGACCTTAAAATATGAACGACAAAAATGACATTTTATAATAAACAACCATTATGTAAAGAACAAATCTAAAAAAACACATTTTCAATCTCTCCTCTCTATCCTTTTCTTTTTTTATCATATTTTTTTGGGGTTTTCAAGTTCAAATTGTCATTTTTTGGTCTTTTTCCTAAAAATTATCCATCACTATAATTGGAATAATGAAACGTCTTTTTTTTTTTCGGGCCTTCATTAAAACATCTTATTTGCAATCAACAACTTAAGTATTTTACATAAATTTATTCCAACTAATCCGTTGCGGTTTCTTCCTTTGAGTTCGACTCGGTGTCTCCGGTCGTTCTGTGTGGTCATTACATTGATTTGTGGACTTCAAATTTTGAGTCCTGTATTATGCGTATCTGGCACCGTTTTTTGGTCTCTGTGTGTGCAGCCAGCGTCTATCTCTTGTCTTGCACAGTGTTCTCGTTCAACAGCCAATAGTGTTTGGATCACGTTTGTGCATCTTGGTAATTTCTTGGCCGTTCTTGTGACTATTTTGGTGTTTCTTGTTCTTGGTAACCTTGATTTGGGATTCTCTGTTCACGCCATATTTGATCTTTGCCTCCTGTGAGGTGTCTCGTTGCTGTCTCCTTATTGGTTCAACTTACTGTCTTGTTTTATTTGGTGTAATGTCTTCTATGGCCGAATCCAAGACATTCGAGATGCTGCCTATGTCTGCTAAAATTACTGATTCCAAATTAAATTGGACCAACTATTCTGATTGGAGTAACACTGTTAGATTTTATCTCTTGGGTGTTGAAAAGGAAGCCCATTTAACTCAGGATCCTCCTACCGGTGATGATGAGACAAGTTTGGCTTGGTCTAGAGCAGATGCTCGTCTCTTCTTTCAAATCCGTAACTCTATTGAACCACTGATTTTGTCTTCTGTAAGTCACTGCAACACTGTGAAGGAAATTATGGCTTATCTTGACTTTATGTTCTCTGGAAAAAGGGAATTTTACTCGCATTCATGAAGTTTGTAAAGGCTTTTATCGCTCTGAGCAGCCAGGTCGTCCCTTGAAGGATTTCTTCATAGACTTCAAGAAGCTGTATGAAGAGATGAAGGTACTTATGTCTCCTCAGGCTGATCTTCAGAGCCGTATCAAGAATCTGGAGTTTTAAGCTATCATCAATTTCCTTGAAGCTCTTGACCCATCTTATGACACCATCCAATCTCAGATTCTGTCCAGTCAAGAGCTTCCATCTCTTGATGATGTGCTCTCACGAGTTCTTCGTGCTGATAGTTTGGTTTGTCCATCTGTTGATCCAAATGCCAGTGCTTTGGCTAGGCATGGTCCCTTTGAGAACAAGAATTATGGATTGAAACAAAACACTAGTGCTCCAACCCTGACTTTTGGCAGTATTATTGCAACTATTGCAAGGAACCTGGTCACATTAAGTATTTTACATAAATTTATTCCAACTAGATTAATTAATGAATGCATTCAAGATTACTCAGAGGGGACATTTCAAATTAATCATTAACATTGGACAATGTAATTAATTTTAAATCATTCGAATTCAAACCATTTGATAATTCAAACAAGCAAACAAATCACCTTGCCTATAGAAGCACACTTATCTCAAAATCACAAAGTCACAGATTTTGGCTTCACATAATTTATACATTACCATAAATATAGTAGATGCATCAAGAAACTAACTCGCATTTTGTGCATACATAAGGATAGGATACATAAAATTACACGCAGTAGCAGTAGCTAAGATTGATACTTCAGCAAAAAGCACCATAATTTTGAAGATTATCAAGCAAGTGGGATTGGAGATGAAGGAATTGGAATATCTTTGAGCCCTTCCAACATCAATATCACATTCTTCATGGAAGGACATAGAGACCACAAGTCCTCTTGGACACACCATAAGGCCACCTTCACCATTCTCTCCAATGTCCTCCATTCCACATCTTCATCTAATTCTACCAATTTGTTCAATTCTCCTCTCACAAAGCAATTATAAACCCAACTTGAAAGCATTATTTCCTCTTCTGAAGCCACCTTTGCGTCTATATTTCTTCTGCAACATATTATCTCCAATAACACCACGCCGTATCTGAAGACGTCAATTTTGAAAGACCTGGCTATCACCCAAGAGGGGGGGTGAATTGGGTGTATGATAAAACTTTACGAACTTTGAGAATCTTTTCGCAACTTCTAAATCAACAGTTAGATATTCAAATGAGCATATACTGGAAATATAAGAGTTTAGGGAAGAGAATATGCAAACTGTGATTTATCCTGGTTTGGTCCAATCCACGATGACATACGTCCAGTCCCCAGGCTCCTCCTGAGATTTTCAATCCACTATCTTCTATCAACTTGATTACACGTTCTGTACTCGAAGCAACCCTCTCACTAGGATTCACTCCCCCTTACAAACCGTAATCAATACACCGCTTGATCACACACTCGTACTCGAAGTAATCCTCTCCCTAGGATTCACTCCCCTACAAGCCGTAATCAACACAGTGTGTTTCCCACTCAAGATCACCCAATATTGAGTAACTCTAAGATAGAATGTTTACACATAAATCTTCTTTCTCTCAGAAGTGAATAAATAAACACTAAAGTACAAAGTTGATCATGTCACTCTCTACGGTAAACTATATGAGCATTGAGAAACAGAGAGTAAATGAATATCAGAGTATTGTCATATGTTGAAGATGTAAGCTCTTGACTCTGTGTTCTGTGTCTTGATGAATTCAATCCTTCGGTATTTATACAAGTTGAAGTTTGAAGACCGTTGAAGGATTTTAATCTGTCCGTTGAGTATTTGTATATGTCCGTTGATGAAGTACTCGCGCCTTCTGCTTGCCACGATTGAGTGTCTGTCTAATTTGGTCTTCTTTACAGTTGTCACTCACGTGCTTTTGAATTAAGGATACTTTTGGCAGAGTATATAGCCTTCATTGGGTTTTGCGTGTTGCCTTAATTGGGTCTGCGTGTTGTCTCTGTTCTGCGTCTCTCTTAGTGTTTGACAGCTCATCAATATTCAAACGGTTGATTATCTGAAACTTGCTAACAGACATGATTAATAGCATTGAGAAGTATAGCAAGAAGAAATCAGTTGATAATATTGATTTCTAAATTTGGACGATGCTGCTACTGAGTTTACGAAAATGCAGAGATGAAGTTCTGGAATAGTGACTCGAGGTATAGAGTTCCTTGGCTCGAGGTAATCGATTGGTAATATTCAAACAAAGAGATCCAGATGAGATATTAACTCGAGGTATCACTTCTCCTGACTCGAGTTGATCGACTTGAGGCACACTTCCTGTAGACTCGAGTTGCATCGTGATAACAAAGTAATACAAGAATGGACTTGACTCGAGGCAGCATTTACTTTGGCTCGAGTTCACAGACTCGAGTCGGCATACTTAAAGACTCGAGTTAATTCGTCAATTGAATTAATGATACAAAGCATTGCACGACTCGAGGTGAATACTTCCTTAACTTGAGGTCGAGACTCGAGGTAGAATTTGGAAAGACTCGATTAATTCATCGTGATCATTTCGAGTTCAAAACATGTTTTCTGTCATTCTAACTCGAGGCGATGATATCTTGACTCGAGGCCGCCGAGTCGAGGCAACGTTCTTTCCAACTCGAGTTAATCGTACTGCAGAAATGAAGTTCTGAAATATTAACTTGAGGCACCATCAATGACTCGAGGCAAAAATTGCTCTCTATTCTTCAAACTCTCTCGGTTTCCATTTGACTCGAGGTTCCACTTCTGACTCGAGGTAAAAAGCCTTCTCAATTCTTCTAACTTTCTGTTTGCACTGAGACTCGAGGTTGAACCGTTCACTCGAGGCCAAATCTTCAATTCTGTGCTCTTTGACTTGAAGTTGACTTGAGGAGATGCTCATTAAAATTGGTTTCTTCCATATTCTATGAAACCCTTGTTGTGTCTAGAATCATATGAAATTGGTTTCATTTGATTTGGTTGTGTATAGAAGGAAAACCGAAGCCATGCTTTGAATTGATTCCAGAATCACATGTGTCCACTTTCGAAGGCAATATCTCCTTGGTATGAACTCCGTTTTGGTTGCGTAAACTCTTGATGGAAATCTATGTGAGTCAAATTTCATATGCCACCAATTTCAGCTCAATCGGACTTGTATTTTGTGAGTTACACTCAAAACACCGAATCTTGGTCTGGACTGTGACGGTGATTGTTGGTCCAACTTTCCAAACTCATAACTCTCTCATATGGAATCCTTTGGACTTGGATTATATATCACAATGACGCATTGGGAGTCTAGTTTCATATGCCACTGGTTTCGCGTCAATCTGATTCCTGTTTTGACAGATATCACCGAATTACCAGACGTTGCCTGAAACAGAGCTGGACAGAGTATGCTGTAAGTTCACTTGGCTCGAGTTAACTGCATCCTAACTCGAGGTAAATGAAACTCGATGCATGCTGACTCGAGTTAGACCCAAACAGAACCCCAAAACAATGTAGAAGCCATATTAACTCGAGGCAACACATCTTGGCTCGAGTTAAGTCACCCAGAAACTTGATTTTACTTATTTTAACTTCGATTTGAGCCGTTCCAACTTCTATATCATCGTGGGGACTTCTAATGTCAATCTAGTAACTTGAATAATGATATTCTCATTATATTCAGCAAGTTCTTCCTTCTTTCTTCTCTTTTCTTGATCATTCTCCATCATTAAACTTCACATCTACATTAGATATAAGAATTAGTCAAAGTATAATGTAAATGTAGTGTGCAACCTTTTTGCTCTTAAGAATGGCATCTATATAAGACATCATCAAAACTAATCAAAACCAACAAATTTTTATTGATGTTGTTGATGCATCTGTTTGGCGTTCCGGCGCCTCATAGCCACTTGATGATTCGTTGTTACTTTCGGTTTTTGAATGTTCTCGTATTGATAGTTTTGCTGTTGGAATTTAGGATAAAATCCCATGGGTTATGAATAAGAAGGAGGTTAGAAAAGAAGAGAGAAAAAGGAAGAAGGAATGTGTGTGGATATAAGTCCCACATTGGTTAGTTGGAGAAAAGTTGAAGGGTATATAAGCCTCAACTTTGCTTATACTAATTGAGCTCTTGGGCCAACCTGTTGAGATCCGTACACGTAGCGGAATTGAAAAAAAACTTTTATGAATCCCATCCGAGGATCGCTCAACCGCGTTTAAATCAAGGTTTGCTAGAAACCATACCTATGCGAAATTCGTGAGCGTCCTACGTTTGATTTGAACACGTGGGCTACCTACTCGATCAACAGAGGGAGACGGATCGGACGCGCGTGCTAGCGCCCTTCGCATTTTCGTGTCTATCTCATTTCTCTCTAGGGTTTCTCGCGGCTTTTCTAATTCATCCGTCTACTTAATACGACTAGATTAATATATATTATAGGGTTTCTAAAACGCTAATAAGTTGTATTAAAATATTCAAAATTAATCCAATCAATTTTGAAATTCGAATTTCAATTAAAATAATATATTAATTAAATCTATCAAATAGATCTAATCTAATATATTTATTTAACCCGAATTATAAGCCTACATATTTAATTTATCTTTATAAATTAAATATGAGATACTATATCTTTATTCGAAAATTAAATATGAGATACAATATCTCAATTCATTATAGTTATTTAATTTATCAAATAAATTAAATACTATATATAATAATATTATTATCTATAAATAATATCATTATTAATTTCGAATTTAATAATGTGCATATATATATTCATCCTAGATTAAATACAATATTTATTAAATCTTAGACATATCTAAGATTCAATGAATCCGACACTTTTACTCGTGTTGGGCTATTCTTGTGCGACCCCCGCAGCCCACATGAGATTGGCGTGGGCGATCAAGATCGTACCAACCTACAAGTCGCAAGCGGTCTCTAGCAAGACATTGCGACTACCCAATACATATGGGGATCGATGATACGTAACAACCTATCGTACAACCATGTCACGTCCCTTTTGTCACGCGATAATTTGGTCAAGGATGAGGCATGGATAATGTCAACTTCCTATTCTTGACCACTACTTTCTCGATTCTTGAATAGTCTAACAATTGAAATGAAAACTCTTTTCCATCGTAGTATAACCATACATTTCTCAAACTCACTCATCGAGGGGCCCAGTATTATCTCTCTACAAAAGTGAGGGACAAATTCTGTCTTGACCATTCACATTCCTCTGCATGAAAACCACTGATCCCGATCCAAGCCTTTATCATCACTCGGTCAAAGGTGACTTTTGACTAGGTCAAAGATCAGCGACTCATCATGTAGGAATCCATGGTGATCTCAAGTCAAAGGGCGTTGTGAGGCGGTTATACATGAGAAAAGCTTATGACTTAATCCATGCACTTTCTCATAGTGGGTCGGTCCTGCACCTTGTACTCCTACAAGTGCCCATGACTTTAATTCGTATCTTCATACCTCATCAAAGTCATACTGGTCTTACTTCATCTTCGCTCCCGTGTAGATGACCGATCAGGGACATTTAGGATAATCTATAAGATATATCCAAGGATCAGTTATCACTATAAACATGCAAATGAAATGATAACTAAAGGAGAATACTTTAAAAGACATAAACGTTTAAAGTACAATGACTTACCCCTAGGGCATAATTTCCAACACAACCCACTTTTGTGGAGGTGTGAGGACTTAGGTGACCCTTGGTCCACTACACATGCGTGCCACCCGGTCCGGTCCGCGCGTGTGAAATAAAAAATAATTTTTTATTATTAAATTATTTTTGTTATTAAATTATTTTTTGAATTTCCGAACGTTGAATAATTGCATTGTGCCTCTCCGAGATTTTCCAACCAAGCTACGTTTTGTGATCCATTCAGATCGTTCGCTCCATTCTGGTGCGTCTGTTCATGCGACGCACCAGTTCACCGGCAAAAGAACAACGAACCAGTTCGCAGCAAAAGACGAGTCCATCTGATCAAGGTTTTTCAAAGTCTATAAATAGGGCGCCCTAGTCACAGAATTGTATCCAATTTTTTCCTACATACACTCCTACTGTATACGACTTTAAACATTCTGTGCGTTCCGAAAGCAGACTCGTTGGATTCGCTTGGGCTTTAGACAGACAGAGTCATCTTTCTGAAGACGAATAATCCGCTCTATCCTAGGAGGCAATTGCTCAGAAACCTTTGGCATCCGTATTGAGGGAGAAAAATTGTCTTTAGGACACAACGTAAGTTGGGCCCAGATTTCTGCATTGTTCATTATCATATTCGGCAGTCTTGTAAGTTTGTTTATAGCTTTTTCATATTATACAGACTTGTTGTTTGCTCTCTGTTTATGCTATTTCAATAATACAGATTCTTGTTATGCTTTTCTGTTTACTGTATATTCAATTTCTACCTACTCAATACATTGGAAACAACAATCTTAAGACAATTTTGGTGATTGAAATCAGTTTACATTAATTTAAATCTTTGCTGATTTCATACATTGGTAGTGATATTGAATTGAATCTGTGTTTAGTCTTTGTGAATATTATTATTATATTGTTTGTGGATTAATCAAAGTTTCTGTTTTAACAACAGAAATGGCAAGTACAAGTACCAATATGATGAACCCAAGTGGTTCTGCTCCAATGCATGGTGAAAACCCAGAAAAGTTCAATGGGAATGATTTTAAAAGATGGCAACAAAAAATGTTTTTCTATTTAACCACTTTGAACTTGGCACGGTTTCTCTCTGAAGATGCACCAAAATTGGAAGAAGGACAACCGGCTGACAAGGAAAAGGTTGTTGCAATAGATGCTTGGAAGCATTCTGATTTCCTTTGTATAAATTACATTCTCGATGGTCTGGACAATACACTGTATACAGTATATAGTGCTTTGGATACAACCAAAGCATTATGGGAGAGTCTAGACAAGAAGTACAAAACTGAAGATGCTGGCTTGAAGAAATTCATAGTTGGCAGATTTTTGGACTTCAAGATGCTTGATTCTAAATTTGTGGTAAGTCAAGTTGAAGAACTTCAATTGATCGTGCATGAGACTCATGTTGAAGGGATGTCTCTTAGCGAGTCTTTCCAAGTTGCTGCATTTATTGAAAAATTGCCACCATCTTGGAAGGACTTCAAGAATTACCTCAAGCAGAAGCGTAAGGAGTTGTCACTTAAAGATCTGATTGTAAGATTGAGAATAGAAGAAGACAACAAGATTTCTGAAAAGAAACTTGGCAGCAATCCTATAGTTTCAAAGGCCAACATTGTTGAAGATGGTCCGAAGCGCAAGAAACGAAAACGCTCTAATGAGGGATCATCCAAACAAGGCCATAGCAAAGGCCAGAAATTCAAAGGCAAGTGTTATAATTGTGGGAAGCCTAGCCACCGTGCTAAGGATTGTAGGAAGCCAAAGAATCTTAAGAAGAAGAACACTGAAGCCAATATGGTTGACAATGCTACAGATATGCTTGATAATATGAGTCTTTCAGTAGTTGTAATGCAATGTAACTTGGTTAGAAATACCAAGGAGTGGTGGGTGGACACTGGTGCCACCAGGCATGTATGTGCAAACAAATGGATGTTCTCTTCTTACACCCCTGTGAAGCAAGATGAACAACTGTATATGGGAAATTCTTCTACTTCAAAGGTTGAAGGTTTTGGGAAAGTGGTTTTGAAGATGACTTCTAGAAAAGTCGTGACACTTAATGATGTGCTTCACGTGCCTGATATTCGCAAGAATTTAATTTCTGGATCCCTCTTAAGTAAGAATGGTTTTAATCTTGTATTTGTTTCTGATAAGTTTATACTTTCTAAAAATGATATGTATGTTGGAAAAGGTTACCTTAGTGAGGGCCTTTTCAAAGTTAATGTAATGACTGTCACCAATAATGGTGCTATTAATAATAATATTGCTTCTATCTATATGCTTGAGTCCTCTAATTTACGGCATCAAAGATTAGGACATGTTAATTATAAATCCATTAAAAATTTAATTCATTTAGAATTATTGCCTAAAGTTGATTGTTCAAATAAAGATAAATGTCAAGTATGCATTGAATCAAAATTTTCTAAGTTACCTTTTTCTTCTGTTGAAAGATCAACTGAGTTGTTAGATTTAATACATACCGATATATGTGATATGAAATCTGTACCATCTAGAGGTAATAAGAAATATTTTATTACATTTATTGATGATTGCAGTAGATATTATTATGTGTATTTGCTTAACAGTAATGATGAGGCTATTATTGCTTTTAAACAATATAAAATTGAAGTTGAAAATCAACTTAATAAGAAAATTTAAATAGTAAGGAGTGATCGTGGGGAGAATGTGATGGTCCTTTCGAGGAATTCTGTATAGAATCAGGTATTATACACTAGACAAGTGCTCCTTATGCTCCGCAGTCAAATGGGATTGCAGAGAGGAAAAATCAGACATTGAAAGAAATGATGAATGCATTGTTAATTGCAGTTTACCACAAAATTTGCGGGGGGGGAAGCCATTCTTACGGCTAACTTTCTAATTAACAGAGTGCCTCATAAAACGATACAAGGCATACCATATAAAATATGGAAAGGAAAGAGACCTTCCTTAAAATTTCTAAAAGTGTGGGGGTGTTTGGCAAAGGTTAAGAATTGGACCTAAGACAGTACACTGTGTGTTTATTGGCTATGCACATAATAGTAGTGCATATCGTTTTCTGGTTTATAAGTCCGATATATCAGATATCCATGTGAATACACGGTTATTGAGTTAAGGAACGCTACGTTCTTTGAGAACATATTTCCGTACAATAAAAGTAATGATAATAACAACACTGTGATATCTCAAGATACTATGACTAATGATAATCTTGAACAGGATGAACCTAGACGTAGTACTAGGCAAAGGACTTCAACATCCTTTGGTCATGATTTTATGACTTATCTACTAGAAAATGAGCCTTGAACATTTAGAAAGGCTATGGGTTCTTCTGAAGCGCCATTCTAGGAAGAGGCTATCAATAGTGAAGTTGAATCCATTATGTCAAACCACACCTGGGAGTTGGTTGACCTTCCTCCTGATAATAAGCCTCTAGGAACTAAGTGGGTCTTCAAAAAGAAGATGAAAGCAGATGGCACTATTGATAAGGACAAAGCTAGGCTGGTAGTAAAAGGCTATAGACAACGTGAAGGCCTAGACTACTTTGATACCTATTCACCTGTTACAAGAATTACATCCATTCGAATGTTGATCTAATTAGCAGCACTGAATGGGTTGGTGTTACATCAAATGGATGTAAAGACAACCTTCTTGAATGGTGAATTAGAGGAAGAAATTTATCTAGAACAACCTGAGGGATTTGTTGTCTCAAGACAAGAACGGAAAGTTTGTCGCTTAATAAAGTCCCTTTATGGACTTAAACAAGCTCCAAAACAATGGCATGTGAAATTTAATGAAGTTATGTTATCAAATGGCTTTAGTATTAATGAATGTGACAAGTGTGTCTACATTTGAAATATTGAAAATGGGTTTGCCATAGTTTGTCTTTATGTAGATGACATGTTGATAATGGGTAGTAATAATTAAATGATTAAAGATACTAAGAGATTGCTTACCAGTAAGTTGGACATGAAAGATATGGGTCTAGCAGATGTTATTTTAGGAATTAAAATCCATAGAACATTTGGAGGGTTAGCTTTATCACAAACACGCTATATTTCTAAAATTCTTGAGAAATTCAAGAGTTTAAACATAGCTCCTGTGTCGATCCCTATAGAAACTAGTCTTCGACTGTTAAGAAATACTGGCGAAGCTGTTAAACAAAAGAAATATGCTCAAGTGCTAGACAGTCTTATGTATGTTATGAACTGCACTAGACCTGATATTGCCTATGCAGTAAGCATGTTGAGTCGCTTTACAAGTAATCCAAATGAGCTTCATTGGAGAGTTATGATAAGAGTTTTGGGTTACTTAAAGCAAACTCAAAACTTTGCTTTGCATTATGAGAAGTACCCTATAGTACTAAAAGGGTATTGTGATTCTAATTGGATCACCAGCTCGAATGACACAAGATCCACATGTGGATATGTATTCACTCTTGGTAGGGGTGCTGTGTCTTGGAAGTCATCTAAGCAAACTTGCATTGCAAGATCAACTATGGAAGCAGAATTCATTGCTTTAGATAAAGCTGGTGAGGAAGCCGAGTGGCTTCATAATTTTCTTGAAGACATTTCTAGTTGGCCAAAGCTGGTACCAGCAGTGTGTATACACTGTGATAATGAAGCAGCTATTGGTAGGGCCGAGAATGTCATGTACAACAACAAGTCTAGACATATACGTCGTAGACATGATACCGTTAAACAACTAGCCTCGAATGGAATCATCTCAATTGATTATGTGAAATCAAAAGAGAATATAGCGGATCCATTGACTAAAGAGATTCCTAGAAAGTTAGTTAAAAAAATTGTCCAAAGGAATGGGTTTAAGGCCGATCCATTGTTGATTATTGCGGTAACTCTACCTAGAAGAGTAGAGATCCCATGAACTTGGTTCAAAGAGATAACTAAGTGATGATCTACTGTTAACACTGTGGAGTTTAAAACTCATACTCATTCCTAGACAAGACAGTGCATATATATAAGGGTAAGCTTTTAAGCTTTTAATGGTTTCTTAATCTGATGTGTTCAGATGATGTATGTTGACTTACATCACAAGAAATCACCTATGTGAGTGTAAAGTGTGTGCCGCTTCTATGAGAATTGAAAACGGCCGATTCTCTAGAACACTCACAAAACTAGGCGGTGTTCCAGGCCAAAATGGACACATCATGAGAACCAACGATGCTAGAGGAACAACTGTGTGACTCCTATTGTCTTGGTATACACTAAAAGGTCGACAGTTCAAGACAGCGCGTCCATTGATTGACCAGTATATCCGATAGGTTTTACTAGAGAAGGTTCAAAGGTAACCCCTACCTTTGTTGATGCAGTTGTTTCTCGTAGAGGAACCACACTTTGATACATGATCATTTGCATTTGGTCATGATGGACTAACTTCTTATCCATGTGGGGGATTGTTGGAATTTAGGATAAAATCCCATGGGTTATGAATAAGAAAAAGCTGGAAAAGAAGAGGGAAAAAGGAAGAAGGAATGTGTGTGGATAAAAGTCTCACATTGGTTAGTTGGAGGGTATATAAGCCTAAACTTTGCTCCTACTAATTTGGCCCTTGGGCCAACCCACTTTTGTGAAGGGGTGAGGACTTAGGTGACCCTTGGTCCACCACACACACGAGCGCGTCGCCGTTTGTCCGTCCGTCCACCACACACATGAGCGCGCCCGCCGATCCGGTTCGGTCCGCGCTTGTGAAATAATAAATTATTTTTTATTATTAAATTATTTTTTTAATAAAATTATTTTTATTATTAAATTATTTTTTGAATTTCCGAACGTTGAATAATTCCGTTGTTTCTCTCCAAGATTTTGCGATCCGTTCAGATCGTTCGCTCCGTTTTGGTGCGTCTTGTTCATGTGACGCATCGGTTCGCCAAGCAAAAGAACAACGCACCGGTTCACGGCAACGAGACGATTCCATTTGATCAAGGTTTTTCGAAGTCTATAAATTGGGCGCCCTAGTCACAAAACTGTATCCAATTTTTTCTTACATACACTCCAACTGCATATTGCATTAAATATTATGTGGGTTTCGAAAGCAAACTCGTTGGATTCGGTTGGGCTTCAGACAGATAGAGTCATCTTTCTGAAGACGAATAATCTACTCTATCCTGGGAGGCAATTGCTCAGAAACCTTCGGCATCGGTATTGAGGGAGCAAAATTGTCTTAAGGACACAACGTAAGTTGGGCCCGGATTTCTGCATTGTTCATTACCATATTTGGCAGTCTTGTGAGTTCGTTTATAGCTTTTTCATATTATACAGACTTGTTGTATGCTCTCTTTTTATGCTATTTCAATAATACAGATTCTTGTTATGCTTTTCTGTTTACTGTATATTCAATTTCTACCTACTCAATACATTGGAAACAACACTTGCAAGTCCAAAATTTGATATTTTTGCCGTCCACATTTCATCCAAAAGAATGTCCCAAGACTTGATATTGCAATGGACAATACAGACTTCACATTCTTCGTGTAGATATAAGACTCCCCTTGCTACATCCAATGCAATTTTGACTCTCTGTTTCCAAGATAGATGCATCTCAGGTTTGAACAAAAAATCTGCTAGAGACCCATTGCTCATATATTCATAAACAAGAAGCATTCTAGAACCATCGTTGCAATAACCAATGAGCTGAACCAGATTTCTATGATGAGTTCGAGCGATTCTTTGTGATTTCGCTTGAAATTCTCTTTCTCCTTCATCCACAACATCGTCGTTTAGTTTCTTCACAGCAATCCGTTTGTTGCTTCCATGAATTGTCCCCTTGTAAACCACTCCAAAAGATCCTCTGCCGATTTGTTGCATTCACCAATTCATTAAAGGCAAATGCTCGTAAACTACAATCCTCAGCGAACCCCAAATTTTCACTGTTGGCAAAGAGCTTTTTGTATGAACAGACTTTACGTGTGTAGATGATGAAAATATATACTAAAAAGCCTAAGCAAACGAATGAAATTGAACCAAGAGTGATGACCGGAGTCGAATCAGATTTTTCTTGTCATCAACAAGAACCTCTGGCTTCTTTGGTTTTGTAGGAATGATATTTGCTGAAGGCAACTTGAAGAGGGATGTGGTTGATATATTTTGGTTAATTCTGCCAAACATAAGCGGAAGCCTATACATTTTGCAGCTACCATCTCCATGTAACACTGCCCCACAATCACAGTCTTCCATGCAAGACTTGCCACAAGCTTCCATTTCCAATGGTATGACCAAATAAGGATGAAGGCCCCATTGCATATGTTACAATGGGTTCCTAACATTGTATAGCATCCCTGAACCACTGGTGATACAGTCATTTTTTATGATATGTTCACAAACCAAGAATATGTTTTTGTTTTTGTTCCCATTGATTGGCCTAAATCCAGGATATACACTTACATTCACCTTTACCAGAGACGTTGGAGCAATAACTATTCATGCCACAAAAGCCATTCACTTGACACTGATCAGAAATAGCCTGTGTAACATCCCATTTTTCATGTGCCTCAATGTGAATTCATTTGCATATATGAATTTTTATGAAGTCATGTATGATAAACATTTATTGGCATGAAATAATCAAAATAGGATGAGGATGTGAAATTATTTGTTTATGTGTAATTAAATAATTATGGTTAGGGACAACCTTAAGAAAGAGATGACAATGGAAGTCAAAACATATTATATTTTCCCTTTTTACCCTTGGACAAAATGCATAAGGGAAGAAATAGATAAAAGTGCATAAAATTTCAAAAATGCCCAAGAAGGTGTCAAAGACTTAATCAAGAATTATGGGTCATTGGGCTAAGCGGAAAGACAATTCTTGAAGCCCAAAAAGGAGGCCCAATTTGCATAGGAGTGGATGGAGAGAAAAAAATGTGCTCATGAAAAAAAGGGGGCCAATTAAAAGCTAAACTTTGAAGAGTGAAATTAATTACATCATGTTTAAGTAAACTTGATGATATCACTCACATTATATCATTAAATTTGAAAGAGACATGGGAGTGTACTTGGAAAACACAAAATCTCCCCAAATCCTTCCTACCCCCACGGTTTTGAAGAGGAAGAAGAGGAAAAAGAAAACGAAATAATGATGCCAAGTACACCTAATCTACCTAGAGGAAATGATGTTTTGAGAAGGCAAGGACTTGACCATTTATTAAAGACTTTTAGAACACTCTTCTCAACCCAAAACTCAAAGCTAATATTCTTTCCAAAACAGCCTCATTCTCGTCCACATATAGAAAAGAGGAAAGGGGAAGAGTTTTTTTTTGAAACACTTGGAGAAAATGGGGGCACATGTGTAAATCACCTTAATACAAGGGAGGAGTATTTTAAAAACTCACCTCCTCCTCATTTGGTGTTGCTGGACGGTTTGGGAAAGAAGGAGGAGAGAGCGTCAAGAATTTTCACACATGAAGGCATAGAGAAGTTCAAGCAAGAGAATAAGGTTGAAGGAGGGTTATGATATAAGGTAAGGCAATGAATCCATACTCTTCTCTCTTCTACCTTTCCTTAAGTAGTATAATCACTAAAGAGCAACCTTTTACTTGGTATATTGAAGTGAAGGTCAAAAGGTTGGGGTGGTCAAGAAAGTAAAGATTCAAGGTAATATAAGCTGAAAGACAAGTAAGCTACCTTTGAACCTTCTTATGTTTTCTTTTGAGTTGTTTGAGTTGCAAATGGTTAATGACTTGGGCATATATGTATTTTGGGTTTGTATGGTTAATAAAAACAAGGAACAAAGGTTTAAATTTAAAGTTTATGGCTTAAAATGGTAGATCAAACCTAGTATGTGGAATATATGAAGCTAGAATGAAATTTGGTATATTTTTAATTAAAAAATAATTTTCGTGCAGCTGGTTTTTCTTGATAATATGAGTTGATTTTGGTATTTTTGAGGGTTCTAAAGTATTTAAAATGAGATTTTGTATAAGAATAAACTTGGATCAAAATTTTGGAACCCTAGATGAAAGTGCAAAAAACGTTGGTGAAATTTCGAGAAGTCAGTCACCTTTTTCATGATTTTTGACCTTGTAAATGGACTTGAAAAATTATGAAATTTTATAGGGAGAAATTAGACATCTCAAGGATTATTTTGGTATATAATTCGTATTTTTATGAACTTTTTCCTAAGAGAAATAAACGTTTGAAAACTAACCCTAAAACCTGAATATATTCTGGACCAGCAGTGGTGTTGTGGGCCACGGCTGAATTTTTGACTTGTTCTGGCCCAAATGAGTATTTTTGGTTGAAAATAGATATATTAAGGGTC
Organism: Acacia melanoxylon; assembly: GCA_019022615.1. Classification (NCBI taxonomy): domain Eukaryota; kingdom Viridiplantae; phylum Streptophyta; class Magnoliopsida; order Fabales; family Fabaceae; genus Acacia; species Acacia melanoxylon. The sequence goes on along the minus strand of JAFJYJ010000030.1, from coordinate 2,894,060 downwards.
ATTGGCTCTGGAATCAACCCAAAATGATTTTTATATATTTTATTATAAATTTTTAAAGTTTGACCTTTATTTTTGGAAATTTCAGAATAAGGACGAAAATTAAGAGAATATAGGCTCAAATTAAATTCCATAATAAGACAAGGAATTTAATAAATATGGATAATTAATTAAACCAAGAGTGATGACCAGTAAGCTGCAAGTCATCATCTAACTTAGGGGTTTGGATTCTCGCATTGGCATTTCTAATGGTCCCTCATTAGCCTTAAATTTGGATCATAGATTTGATATATCTTCCCACACCAAACAACCTCATTAAGTCAAATGAATGGTTGAAATTGGATGATGAGAGATGAGGAGAAAATATACCAATGTGAGAATCCTCTTCCCTAACTGACTGAGAAGTATTTGGGTCCCAGTAAGCGTCACTTTCTCTTTCATGGCTCACAGGATAGGCAAAAGGTTTTCCATCAGTCTGCATGTTGAGAATAAAATGTCCATTTGCAGAGATCAAATGTTGTCCCTGACATAAATTCTGACCTCCTAGTATGGTGTCCGTGGGGTGATCAAAGCTTTCCCAGATGACCCTATGGTTTTTACTATAAAGCACAAAATTTCCAGAATCAAGCATAGAAGCTGAATCTGCAGGTTCAGACGCATTGGCAATGACTGCTACTACTTGCATCTGTTTCGTTTCTAAGCACAAGTTGACCGTCTTTGGTTAATTCGACTGAATCAGAGGAAGTGGATAGATTCGTGAAGTTAGCAGTCCAAACGGTTGTTCCTTCAGGTTCACCCATCAACCATATTCCAACAGCAAAGCCATTATCATGTGGATAAAAGCCAAAGGAAAACAAACGAGAAGGTGACACCCATGAAGAAGAATTCGTTTTTGGGGAGAGAGAAGAACCTAAAGTTATGATGTTGGAATCATTTTTTTGAGCTCTAACTTCGTTTACAATAGAACTGCAAATAGTAAGAGCAGAGTTATGAGGGCCATGGATATGGTATGGTGCGAGAAGAGACGAGGAGGGAGAGAAAATTGATGGGAGAACTTCGAACAAACGAAGGAAGTTAAATTGGCTCTGGGAAAAAATTGATTTTCAGTAAAATATTTTTAAAAGGAAAAAAAAGAAAAGAAAAGGAAAGACACCAAAATAAACTATGGGAATGAGTTAAGACTTTTGACTTGTTTGATTTGTTATAGAGAAAGAGGAGAGAAGGTCTTTTGTTTAAAACGAAGGAAGAGAAAGAAATTTAATCCAAGATTTTGAATTTCCTTTCACCTCAATATTTAAACGAAATGAATAAAAGAGGTCTCCTGCCACCCCTCTTCCCCTCTACTTCAAACCAAACATAACTTGTTGATCATTGATAGCACTTTAGTCCGGACAAGCTTATTTAATGGCAATTGAAGTTTTTACAAGTCACCCATTTTCGTGTAAATTTCCTTTAAGGACCATGTTGTGTTTCAGTCCGGACAAACTTATTTAGTGGCAATTAAAGATTTTGAAAGTCACCCATTTTCCTGTAAATTTCCATTAAGGACGATGTGTAAAGTTGTTAACAAGTATAATTAGAGAAGATAATAAGGAGAAAGAAGATGAAGAATGATGTATTATTGACAATAGAGCATAATGCTCTTACAAAGAGTAATAGTGACACTCTCTCTTATCATATTAGTTAAAATCTCTTTATAAAGACTAGGGCCCTCTAACTAACTAACTAACTCTTTAACTAATCATTAAATCTCATCTTATATTCTAACACGCCCCCTCAAGTTGAACACTACTCAATAAGGTGTTCAACTTGAACAACACAAAAATAAGGAGATAAGATGAATTAAATTGACTAATTGTACCATCACAGAACAATGAAGGTGGAATATCACCTAGAGGGGGTGAATAGGTAATTAAAAAAAAATCTTTCGCTAAGGCTCAAGAATAAACAACAAAGACAGAGAAAGAAGAGTAATGGACACAAGAGATTATACTGGTTCGGTCCAACTCTTGATCTACATCCAATCCCCAGAAACATTCTGAGATTTCCACTATCTTTCAAACACAAATACAATTACACACTTTGTACTCGAAGTAATCCTCTCACTCTAGGATTCACTCCCCCTTATAAGTTATAATCGTACACCCACACTTAAGGTTCCACAACCTTAAGAATTTAAACAAATAAGATAATCAAATAGTGTTTAACTCCTCACTGAGTAGATAAATAATAAACACTGAAGTACAATGAGAATATCCGAAGATATTAGCTCAGTCAATGAAACAACAAGAAGTAGTTGAGTAGAATTAATTACACAACGTTTCAGTGGTTGTAGAGTTGAATGCTACTGGTATTTATAATTGATGACATTTATGACCGTTGTAGAAGCTTGAAGACTATCCATTGAGACTCTACGAATTAGCCGTTGAGAGTAACAAATGTTTCCGTTGAAGAATGTTTACTCGGACTATTCATATTCTCTGAAGGTTCATCGTTGACATTCCTTATTCAAATTGTCCGTTAAGAATGTTTGACAGAAATGGTCGTAACGCTTTATTGTCGCTCAGAAGGTCATTTTGCCGAAACGGTGAATATCTCTGTTTTGCATTAAATGCTCTGACACACGGTTGCTTTATTGCAAATTGGTGTCAAACCATATAATAATCTTCTGAAACTCATTAACAACTCATTAAACATAGTTAGGAATAATAATGAGAGAAGATATAAAGTAAGCAAACCATACTTAGAGATTTGACAGAGTATATAACAATGGTTTTTCAAACAGAGATATATTGGCTCGAGTCCCATTTATTTGGCTAGAGTCAATATCCTACTCATAAACATTTAATGTTGTACGAAAACAAAATAGGCTCGAGTCACAAGGATCTAGCTCAAGTCTAGGCATGAACTTGAGGCACCCAGTGTCGGCTTGAGTCTATCTTCATTTAAAAATATGTTTCAAGCACAGAAGATAAACTTTGAACTCGAGGTACAAATACTTGGCTTGAGGTAAAAAGGTTATTTGAAAATAACGGTCAAAAGCTTGACTGGAGTCAATGATCTTAGACTAGAGTCTAATAAAAATAAGTTAAGTACACAGGGCTTGGCTCGAGGCAACATAAACTGGCTAGAGTCAAAATCGCATTCTAACAAAATATTTAGAGGAGATTGGCTTGAGTCAGATGGACTTGGCTGGAGCCAATTTGACAGATAAAATGCAGAAGCCAAGGAACTTAATTTTTACAAGATAAAAACACTTTGATTCGAACCAAAAGCCAAGATCCATTTACAATGGTTAGTTATCATAAAAACAAACATTGAGAGCTAACAAACAATACAATGATTTCTTCAATTCACATTTTCTTCTTCCATTCACTTGCTGATTCACTTCAGAAATCATTCAATCCATAAGTTTCTTTAAATATGGTTCAACTTTTACAGTGTTAATCTGGAATTGCAGAGCATCTTATTTGAACTTTGTCTAACTTCGATCAAACATCTATTTGAGAGATTGACTATAGAATCTGCAATGATTCTTACACTGGACTTCATGGAACCACCTTCAGGACTGATCTTCAACCTACCCAACAATCTCAAGTTGTGGGTCTAATTTCTGCAGGTAATCATTTGTATGTGTCCCACTCTTCACTTAGTAATATCTGATTGGAGCCATTGTTATGAAGCAAATTGTTCAACAATTCAAGACAATCCTGTACAACACCACCACCATCTGAATGCCTTTGAACATTAAAGTATTGGAGCCAACCAAAATTGGTTCAGCCATCTACCATAGAGGATCCAAGTTTGCTAAGGTCAGTCAAACACACATTCAAGGCACACTCATCAGGAGTAACATAACCATACCAGTGACCCATAATTTTCATCCGATCCTGGACTATATATGATTACATTGCCAGCATACTTATGGCCACCTACATGAGAACAGGCCCAAACAAATACTTGATCCTTCAAACCTCAAAGCTCAATTTCTTCATCAAACTTCTCAATATGCTTTGTAAGCACAGAATGAGCACACCCATCAATGTTCCCTGATAATCGGAATCGCAAGAAAGTAGCGAGGATGTGACTTTTCTTCACTACTCTCTACTCTGCTTTCCCTTAAATCGACAGGAGCGAGGAGACATCATTTCTTTGCTCTCTACTCTGCTTTCCCTTATATCGATAGGAGCGAGGAGGCGATTCTTCACTGCTCTCTACTTTGCTTTCCCTTAAATCGACAGGAGCGAGGAGGCGATTCTTCACTGCTCTCTACTTGCTCTTTTGCTTTCCTTTTGAAAAGCCCATATGAATTTTCCACTATCTTTCTTGAATCAGCAATATAAGCCTCACGGTCAGCCACCGAGTACACCACATTTGACTTGAGATCATCCCTTTGCTTACCAGAAGAAACCTTATTCCCATTCACTGAATTCATGAAATGCAAGAGCAGATGAGCATGAAAATCTTCTTTTAAAATGTCATCTGACTTCGTCTCATCTTTGAGAAGAGCATACACCTTACACTTTGAGGGGTTATATGTCACAATATACTTCTCTTTCTCAAACAGAGGTTGCATGGCAACATACACACCAGGGTCTTGGAATGCATCCTTCAATCTTGATCCAAGGACTACTGGCCTATCTTCCCACGGAAACCTGAATATGTTCTCATTCAAAGTACCTTCATGTACAATGGGTACTCGCCCTGTCTTGAGGAAAGACTCTACTGCCACACTAAATCTTGCCCAGTTAATGTTTGCAAAACAATTTTACCTCTCTAAAAGAGCTGAAGAGATATCCACTAGAAAGGAGGGAAAACATAGTCACCATACTCCAGACAGCACGATCAAACTAAAAAGGAACACCAACGTACCGATTCCTGCAGTTCACCGTGTAGAACCAACCAACACAATCGCTCCCAAGTCACTGATACAAACGCTCGGAATCTGTGTTTTCAGCCAAGAAAGTAGAAACTCAAGACTTGAATGATGCCCAGTTCAGAAGGTGGTCGCCGAAATTGCAAGACGCACCAGATCGTATACCGTCTTCTCGTTCATTGAAGCTTGAGCGTTCTTGAAATTCCATCGAACCCTTCTCAAAATCTACTAAAACGAAAGAAATTAACTCAAATCATTGAAGGCGGGCATCGATCTCTCCCCTCTTTGGAGGTGTCGCATCAAACCGAGAGTCTTTTTCCCTCTTCGGCGGCGTCGATCTCTCCCCTCTTCGGAGGTGTCGCACCGTTGCACAAAATGAAAGTGTAATATTCTTACAATAATTTAAAAGAAAAAAATATTATTAATCAATTAATTAAATAATAATAATAATACAAAACAAAACACACACAAAAAATTATGTAAGTACAATTTTGTGGCAGGTACGCTGCCACATTTGGGAGTGGCAGCGTCCTGCCACTTAATGTGGCAGAGGGGGAGTATTATTATTATTATTATTAAAAATTGCAATCCACCGCCTCAATTCACCGCCTTTAATCAATTATATATATGTGTGAATTAGTCATCAGTGTGTGAGTGTAGTATGTGTTAGCGTGAGATCCGGTGAGAAAGTGAGAGAGAAAGAGGAACGAAGAGTAAGGCGGGAGAAGAAGAGAGAAGAGAATAAAGTTGTTCTACATATTTTTCTCTTTCTAGTGAGGGTAAAATAGTATTGATTATTGAAAATTTTGTGATTTGAATATTGGTAAAGCTTTGAGTTTTTATAATAGAAGGCCATATATATGAAGAGCACAATAAACAAATAACTTTAATCGGTTTATATTTTTGTTAGTTAGTTGTTGTGATATTTAAAAGAATTTAGGATTTGTATCATATAGGATATTTTTACCGATTAAATGAGAATCTAAGCATTTATTTAGATTATTAGAAGTATTATTTAAGGTTTAATCTGTTAGTTTTGTTAAATCTTGATTTACATGAAATTATGAATTGGGATTTGAGATTTTAAATTAGTGCTGATATGATTTTGAGTATTTGGAGGTCTGGAGATTGTTTAATAAATTAGGTTATAATGATAAAAGTTAGTATTAGGTTAAAAGTTGAGGGATAGGTAAATTGTCATTTTTAGGAAAACTAAAGTGAGATAATAATTTAATTAAATATTTAATTATGGTATTGGTGGTTATTTTTCTTAATTCTATTAACATATAATTATATATTTATTTTTAAAGGGACTGATTTCTCTCACGCTTAGTGTCGTGTCAAGAACTTGAGGTAACAACTTTCCAGGTTTATCTTGTATACTTGTTGAGATGATTATAAGCGTATGCTTATATATTTAAATTATATGAATATATTATAATTTGTTACCTATGAAAAAGCATATATGTGTGAGATATTTGTTTGAAGGTAAATTTTTAGTTAAGTGGACATAAATTGTTTATATTGTTATGATTAAAATTGTTTATTTTGTAATTATGAAAGTTTATGCATGGTGTTGAATATTGAACATAACTGTGAATTGTTGATGTTAAAAATTGTGATATTGCACTGCATATTGAGGTGTTCTGGATTGAGATGAGATGTGATGGTAGAAGATTGATTTTATATCACGTGCTATTGCCGCCACTGAGCGCACAGTGGATGGCCGGATATTTTCAGGGCCCTTGGTATCATCCTTATCCTTTGGCCGTGATAAGGGTCAGCCCTTGGGATAGTGACACCTTTCTATATTCGAAAGAAAGGGAACCCATGGTCCGATGAGTTCTGTAGCCTTTGGCCGGGCTACACCTCATCATTGGTAAGCTTGGAATAATCTCGTCAAAGAGATTAAACCTATTGTATTGTAGCTCATGGCGTCTGTCAGCGGTAATAAGGAGGTTATAATGATGGTTGATGGAGTTACATGCATATTGAATAAATTTTGAACTATTAAATGGTTTGGTGAATGACTTAGATTAATTGATATATGAAGGTATAAATGGCCCGCTTAACTATCTTGTAATCATTCCCTGTATACTTGTTAAATTGGATATGTGGTTACTGAGTCTTCGTGACTCACCCCGTCTTTATTTATTGTTCAGGCGAGAATTTAGGTGTTAATACTAAGGGGAAGAAGGCATCCGAGACTTGATCCAAGTCATCAATCTTGTATGTCTCATTTTTTTACATGAGTATAGTTTGATGTATATTGCCAAACTTTAAGACCTCTTTGGTACGTTGTATATTTTGATTATTCCGCTGCATACTAGAACTTATAATATGAACAGTGACTGTTGATATGAATTTTAATGTGGAATACATTTATTTTGACCAGAATTAAATATGTTTAGGTATAAAATAGATATTTAAATGGTAATTATAGGAGGATGTTACAGAAAGCGTGTATGCAAGCCTTTCGTGCGTGGATCTCTCGTCACCCGTTCTCAAAGCGTATTTCGGCGGAAGAACGCAGGGGCTTGGCAAATCACCTTTCGTGCATGGGTCGTGTTTCAAAGGGTCAGAGGGAGTAATTCTTGACTAAACGGTGGATCTCTTGCAATCACCTGGGTCCTGGATCTTGAATTAATGGTGAATTGCATGTTCCGGTTGGGTCAATCGTTGCTCCACGGATCTTGCCTTCTTGGACTATCTTATAGTGATCTGGCCCAAATCTTGATTTGTAGGTCGTAGTGAATATGCTCAATTTTTATTTTATTTTTTAGTAGAAAAAACGCTGCAAATCAAGAATCATTGGGCTGGAAAATAATTTGAGTCAATGGCCCCAAACTTGAAAAATCAACCTTGCTCATGATACCATGTTAATAAGTATAATTAGAGAAGATAATAAGGAGAAAGAAGATGAAGAATGATGTATTATTGACAATAGAGCATAATGCTCTTACAAAGAGTAATAGTGGCTCTCTCTTACCATATTAGTTAAAACCTCTTTATATAGACTAGGGCCCCTAACTAACCATCTAACTAACTAATTCTCTAACTAATCATTTAATCTCACCTTATATTCTAACAAGAGTGTAGACAGTGGGAGAGCAGGCGGTGACTAGCGGGACTGTGGGAGAGTCCCACAGACAAAAGGAAAGAAACATGTCGAATTTGAATTTTGCACGTACCGTAAAATATGATGATTAAAATAATTGATTTTAGGCATGATTTTGTTGACCAATTTATACCAATGTATTCAAAACTTTTATTTTAATTTCAAGATTTTTTGGAAAAATCCCTGAAAATATAACTTTAAAAACACTAAAAAAAATGTATTCTGAATATTTATAATATATATAAAAAAAAAAAAAGATGCGAAAGCATGATTTGTAATTTTTAAAATTAAATTGAAATGACATAGATGTGTCTTGGATATAAAAAGAAAATAATCAAGTAAGAAAGCGAAAGGTGGTGTGAAGTGAGGAAATAGAGCAAGAGCAGTTGGGTTTTTAGCTTAGAGAGGTGAACGTTGATGAGTGAAGGTGGTAAGAGGTTGAAGGAGGCATTCGATCATGATGTGACTTTGAAGTTTGAGGGTGAACAACGAAAATAAGGTGGATTTTGTAGATAATAGTCAATCTCAAATTATGAAACCCAAATGCCAATTTGTGAAATGTGAAATCGGCTTTTATTTTTGGGATCTAATGAAATATAAAAGTTCTTAAATTGATACATTGCATATTGTAGCAAGTTGTGATTTTGAATTATAATTAAACAATTGTTAGAAGTGGGAATCTATACCATATCATTGTAGTAAGTGATGATTCTTAAATTGGATTTTGTGAAAATCTTAACAGAATTTGTTAAAACGTTATTTGAACTTGTGAAACCATATTATAAGTGGAAATTAATCATTGTCATTGTAGCAAGCGGTGATTTTTGAATTGGAATTTGCAAAAATCTTATCATAACTTGTTAAAACATTATCTAAACTTTTGAAATCCTTATAAAAAATGTGAATCAATACCTTGTTGTTATAGTGAGTGATGACTTTTGACTTGAAGTTTGTGAAAATTTAATCAAAACTTGTCCAAAACTTATTTGGACTTGTTAAACCCTTATTAAACATGAGAGCATGATATTGGGGCACAAGTGTGTGCAAAGTTACCCACTAAATCGCACTTTCTTCTCTATTTTATTTTTAAACTCCGAAGGAATTTTTATCATTTTCATTTAATTTTGAAAAGAACAAAGTAGATCCTCACACTTTTCTGGTATTATGAATATTTAGAACATCTTTTTTGTTTTTTTAACATTTTTAAAGTTCTTCTTGAAGGATTTTTCCTTATATTTATGTATTTTAATTTATTTATGAAAGGCTCTTTTGTGGTTTTTAGTATTGTTTATTCATTTTTTGTATTTTTTTATGTTTTTTTTATTATTTTTTGTTTGTGTGTTTACGGGTTTATTTAATTTTTTTATTAATGGTTAAAATTTATTTATTTAGTTAAATTAAAATAGTATTTGTTTAATTAAGTTTAAATTTATGTTTTTTATTCCATTATCTATTTTTTTAATATTCTGTTTTATTTCGTTATTTCTATTATTTTGTCTTTATTTTATTTGTACTATTTGTTTTTTTTTATATTGGTTTATAGATTGGCATAATTTATTCATTGTTAGTTAGTAGAAGCTAATTTAGATTGACTTTAGTCATTAATAATTTATTAATTTGTATAAATGCTTCTAAAACATTTTGAGTTAAATATCATTTTCACCATGTAAGTTTGATCTAAGGAGCACTTGAAAGTTATTTTTATCTCATTTTTTCCACGAAAAATCAAAAATATAGCAATCTTGCCCATCCATTGGTCTTGAACGTTGAATTGCTTTGGTTATTCTTTGTAAACTTCTAGGGGCAAAATTACTCGTAAAAAAAGAATCGGGGTAAATTTGCTCTTAAAAAAAATTTTAGAGGATATTTGCTTCGTTTTGTTAACATTCTTAGCAAAAATGAAAAAAAAAAATCAAATGATCAATGCTCCTTAGATTAAACTTCCTTGAAAAAAATAATATTTAACCCATTTTTAGGGTGTTAGACCCAAGGTTTTTAAACCGGACCGGACCTACTGTTCGAGATCGGAAACCGAACCGCCCGAGTTAGAGTGAAACCGAGGTTCCAAGTTGACTCGGGGTCAACTCGGCATGATGCAACCGGGCGAGTTGGCCGAGTCAGAGTAAAAATTTTATCTTGGTTTTTTAAAAAATCGACTGAACGAGAAGGAGGGAAGTGTGTCGGCGGTGGGCGGCGGCCCAGAGTTTCATACCTCTAACGGTGAGAAAAGGGCTAGTAGACCAATGGGTGATGGAGAAAGAAGAAGGTGAAGGTCTGAAAGGAAGAAACCGTGGATATCGGCAGTGGCTGGCGACAAGTTTCATACCTCCGTGCTTCTCAATGTCAAGGCTCTCCACTAGTAGGGAAGACGCCGACGACGATGCTGTGGAGGCCAAAGAGAGAGAGAAGATCTGAAGTGGTAAGGAGGGTGAGAGAGAGATCTGAAAATGAGTTTGAACTAAAGAGGGCGTGTCGGTTCGTGTAACCCTGTGAGAGAGAGAGAGATGAGACTAGGTGATGGAGGGAAGTTTTGTTGCTGAGAATGATGAATGAGGGAAAAGAAAAACAAAAAGTCCCAAAGTCATGTCGCATCAAAGTAAATGAAGAAACAGAAGAGGCTCTGGGTATTTCTAGATGAATCATGTGAGCCATTAAAGAGATCTGACGCATTGAGGAGATGACATGCTTTTAAAGATGAAAAATAGGGGGTGTAAAGGGAAAAAATCAATTTCTTACTGGTTTGACTCCGGTCTGACCCACTGACCCTTAACCCAATACCTCGATCGATTCAGTGACTGGTCCAAGTTTAAGAACTTTGGTTAGACCCCAAATAAAATAAAATGGGACGATTTTGAGTCTTTGATTTACGAAAAGTCAGGGTCATCCCATCATTAAAGGTTTAAAAAATATGTTAGATAAAAAAGGAACACAGACGGGGGATGAGTCACGTGGATGACTTTGACGTGGGGATGAGGAGATAGATCGAGACCGTACACTTGTGTCCTTCTGCCGGGAGGTCAAAGCCGAGGTTCTTGGCCGGTCAGTAATATCTTCATCAGTGTTTTACCAAAAAAGATTAATAAGTTGATGAGTTGTTTATTATGCGGTTCAAATATATAATATTATTGACCACCATACCTATATCAAATTCTTTATATTTATTACTCCCTCCAATTCTAATTATATGACATATTTAACCGATTTTGGAGAGATTAAGGAGAGAAGTTAAATTAGTTAATTTTACTCATTTTCCTAAAAAGCCCTTATATAAAATTAAAATCTAACAATTTAGAAGTTTTACTGGCTAGAAGAGTCTATGTACCTACCTACATACATATACTTACCAAAAACCAAACACACTTGAGAGAATAAAATAAGGCTATTTTAGGAAGAGATTGACAAAAATTAAAATTTTGTGCTATAATTAGGATTAAAACCAACTCCTAAATGTTGTTTTATAATTAGGACCGGAAAGAGTGCATCATACAATTATCTGTCATGTGTTTTTTATAAAATTTTTATAGTTAAATGATGATAACTCAAAAACATGATATATATAAATATGTGATTGAAGAATTTGGCAAAATGAATATAAAGAGTTTGATCTAATATTTTTAGTATTATTTTAATTGTGGAGACGATCATAGAGACTAGGGATGTCCAAAAAACCTAAGGTACGGTCTGACCCGTCCTGACCGGTTTGACCCAACCCGGTCAGGCAACAAAAAAAAATCAGCTTGAGACACTTTGGACAGACCAGACCGGTTTGCTCGAGCCAGACCAGACTTCGGGCCAAGGGCTCAGACCCCTTGGTCTAGTCCAATCTGGCCTGAATATTATACACACACACACACACACAACACACAGTCACACACTATGCCCTTTTCTTTCTTTCTTTTTTTGCCCGAAAACAGACATAGCAAGCCTTTGGAACTAACCAAAAAAATTCCAGATCTAAACCACAAAACACTTACAACTTTGAATCATTGTGTACACACACACACACAACACACAATCACACACTATGCCTTTTTCTTTTGTTTTGCCTGAAAACACACACAGCAAGCCTTTGAAATTGACAAAAAAATTCCAGATCTAAACCACAAAACACTTATAGCTTTGAATCATTGAATGTCCAGAGAGATCTAAAGAGAGGGAGACTTTGGAAATAATTTATTACATACGTCACTTACACAAGGATGCTTGAACCGAGAGAGAGAGAGAGAGAGAGAGAGAGAGAGAGAGAGAGAGAGGGAAGAGTGACAGTGAAGAACTGAGCCACTGTATGAGGGGTTTGAAAGACGGAATATCACCAAGAGGGGGGGGTGAATTGGGGATATAAAAATTTTCTCGCGTAAATACTCTGTTAGCCGAATGTGAAACAGGGATAAACAGAGTAAGGGTAAGAGAGATTGAACACAATGAATTTATACTTTGTTCGGTCCAAATCCTTGACCTACGTCCGGTCCCGCACTCTCCGGGATTTCACTAATCCAAATGATTACACACTCGTAACTCACGGAGTAATTCTCTCTCTAGAACTTACTCCCCTTACAAGTTGTAATCAAATATCCCAATCCCAAAGTCCCAATACTTTGAGATTCTTACAAGAAGAATAATCAATGATGAACTCTCTAAAAGAGCAGATTAATAAACACCGAAGTATGATATATCCGAAGATATTAACTCTTTGAGTAGAAACAATAAATGATCTTAATTGCTAATTGAATGCACGAGCGTTTCGGTAGGTGGAGACTTGAATGCTTCTCCTATTTATAGATTGGCAGCATTGATGACCGTTGAGAAGAGCTTAATGAGCCGTTGTGGGTAATCAATATATCCGTTGTAATTACTTGCTCAGTTTCTTCGTAAGCTTCCGACATTCGACCGTTATTCTCCGTTGACATTCTTTATTCAATTTGTTCGTTGAGAGACAGTAAGAATGTTGTCTAGGAAATAGCCGAAATGCTTTTTATTGTCCGAGATCTATTTCTTCATTTAGCTTTGATATCTCGGGACAACATTTAATGCTTGACGAATTCGCTTTTCGTAATTTCAAATTTGAAACATGTTAAATATATCTGAAATACACTAGCAAACTGATTAAACTTGGTTAGGAACAATAATAATCAATTGCATGAAACACCCATTACTTAATCGCTAATATCGATTGCACGACGAGGATTCAAATATTGTCATGCTTGACTCGAGTCATGCCTAGAGTCATAATTTCAAAATCCATTAAGTTGACTCGAGTGATGACTGGAGTCATTATGAAGCAACTATGAATAGAAATTATTTCGATTATGTGCCTCGAGTCATGCCTAGAGTCATAATCTTAAAATATACTTAGATGACTCGAGTGATAACTAGAGTCATTTAGAAGCAATTCCAAACAGAAAGTATTTTCAATGATGTGACTCGAGTCATGCCTAGAGTCATGCAAGTGATGACTTGAGTTATGACTTGAGTCATTGCTGAGAAATTTCAAACAGAAAGATTTGCGCTGAGATGACTTGAGTCATGACTGGAGTCATGTCTGATAAATTTCAAACAGAATCAATTTGCGCTGAGATGACTTGAGTCATGACTGGAGTCATGTCTGAGATACATGGATGACTCGAGTTGATTAATGATGACTCGAGTCATGATCAATATTTTGTCTTTGAGATGACTTGAGTCATGACTGGAGTCATGTCCGAGAATTTTCAGACGTAAACGATTTGTCTTTGAGATGACTTGAGTCATGACTGAGTCATGTCTCGAGAAATTTCAAACGTAACTCATTTGTACTTGAGATGACTTGAGTCATGACTGAGTCAATTAAAAGTAATTACACTAGGCTGAACTCGAGTCAAAACACGGATGCCTCGAGTCATTTTATCGGGAAGTCATCTTGAAAGAATTGAAGTACAGGTATGACTCGAGGTGTTTAAAGATGACTCGAGTCATATGCAATAATTTTAGTTGTTTTCAAAGCCTAATGACTTGAGTCATGACTAGAGTCAAAAATGTGATTTCACGACTTATCTTTTTAAATCAAATTCTTTTGACTCGAATTCATTTTCACAATTGTCAATCATCATCAAAACATATGAGAACTAACGGGGTTGCTTTTTTGAGGGGTGGGGGAGCCACATGATGTTCGGGGAAAAAAGGACAGGTTCAGCCAAAAACAAAAAACAAAAGGTCCAGCCCAAGCTTGGGCTGGTGCTAGACCAGACCGGGCCTCAGGCTGGCTTGCCCAGTCCGAGGTTATATATGGACTAGACCTCAGGTTGGGGTCAAACTAAGTCTGATTTGGTCCATGGACATCCCTAATAGAGACACAAGCAATAGGTGTCTGAATTTGAATGACACAAACCCACTCGACCCAGGATACTGTGTCACGGTGTCGTGTTAATGAACACACGCTCAAGGTAGTCGGTTGAGAACAACAATCATCTTCAACCACTTTCTAGCCGATCTAAGTGGGAATTTCATTTAGTTCCCCTTCCATTTCGAGACTTAGAAGAAAATGCTGGGAAAACCGAGGAGAACACTTGGAAAGATGTTGTGAAAATATTTACATTTTTTCATTAAATTTAAATGATTAAATATCAATTATTTTAAATATATATTATTATTTAGGAGTAGATTAAGAAATACTATAATTGATAAATAATAACATGCAATTTTTTAAGGTTTTTAAAGATTGATACTAGATTATGGAGCCGTTTAAATAGTATCTATTTCTAATCATGATTTAATATTGAGATAAATTTTAAAATATATATACATATATTTAAAGTGTATTAAAATATCTCTCTCTCACACAAACATATTAATAATTTAACTATGAAAATCTTAAATTATTCTCCTTAAATTCCCCTTCATTCATCTTTGTTGTGTGATTTCCATTTAATTTAAAAAAGGATAAATCAGCGCTTACACTTCTCTATTATTATAAATAGGGTTAAATACCTAATTTTCCATGGAAGTTTTGCTCAGGGAGCATCCAGCACTCGAAAGTTTTTGTGGTATCATTTTTTCCCCAGAAGTTTACAAAATGGAGCATATATGCCCCGAAAGTTTTGTTTCGGAGCAAATTTTTATAAACTTCCGGAGCAAAAATGATACCAATCCAATGGTCAAGATTAACTGATGGGCATATTTGCTCCATTTTGTAAACTTCCTGGGCAAAAATGATACCACAAAAATTTCCAGTCCTGGATGCTCCCTTAGCAAAACTTTCGTGGCAAATTAGAACTTTAACCCTTATAAATATTTAGAACCTCTTTTTGTACTTTAGAATTTTTCAAGTTGTTTTTGAAGGATTTCTCCATATATTTTTGTATTTTTTGGTTGAGGAGCATTAGGGAAAAATTGCCTTTGAAGTTGATAAAATGTAACAATTTTGTCTCTCCGTTAATTTTGACCGTTAAATTTAACAAATATGCACACGTGGCACCAATGATTGCCACGTTATCAATCAAAATAGAGATAAATATCATTTTCCCCCATAGTTTTAATTGAGGAGCAGTGAGTATTCGAAAGTTTTTTTAGTATCAATTTTGCCCTAAAAGTTTATAAAAGTAATTCCAACGATTTAGGGGAGGGTGACCTAGATCAATATCTACAAAGCTAAATACTATCACTATTGTTTTGTCTTACTTGAACTAATTTTTGGTACATATCATATTTTTTTTTACATTTTATTTGTTTTGATCATAAGTGATACTTCCTCTGGGTTTCGCAACAGACCTTTCAGTCCCTTTGACATGTTCGGCTTCACAAAGTCCTCTGCACCCTTTTCCTAGTTCTGCGTCTTTCAACAACTCAAAGAAAACAAGATTTCATGCGTTCTTCAATCGATCTTATTGAGTCTGTTTATGTGGATGATGAGGTGACATGACATGTGTGTTGTTTGACTTATTTAACCCTATTTTGATTGATGAGGTGGTATGACATGTGTGCATATAAGTTAAACTCAAGGGTTAAAATTAATGGAGGAACAAAAACGCTTCATTTTGTAAACTTCCAACGTAAAAGTGCTCCTTAAAAATTTTCTGGATACCCACCAGTCCTTTACGAAAACTTTTGGGGCAAAAATGATACTTGATCCAAGAATTAATTAAAATATGTTAGATCTCGGCTGTCACCCAAGAAGGGGGTGAATTGGGTGTCTGATAAAACTTTAGGAACTTTGAAAATATTTTCGCAACTTACTGAAAGTAGTTTATATGACAGTAATGATTTATAAAGCAATAAACAATCATTCAAATATGTATGCTGGGAATATAAGAGATAAGGGAAGAGAATATGCAAACTGTGATTTATCCTGGTTCGGTCCAATCCACGATGACCTACGTCCAGTCCCCAGGCTCCTCCTGAGATTTTCAATCCACTATCTTCTATCAACTTGATTACACGTTCTGTACTCGAAGCAACCCTCTTACTAGGATTCACTCCCCTTACAAGCTGTAATCAATACAATGAGTTTCCCACTCAAGATCACCCAATCTTGAGAAACTCTCGGATAGAATGTTTACAGATAAATCTTCTCTCTCATAAGTGAATGTATAAACACTGAAGTACAATAATCGATCATCTCACTTTCTACTGTAAACTATATAAACATTGAGAAATAGAGTGTATGAGATAAATGTTGGATTCAAAATATCAGCATTTCGACAGTGCAAGCTCGTATCTCTATTTTTTTTTATTTTGAATCCTTCTCCTTTTATAGTTAAAGGAGAGCATTCAACCATTGAAAAATTCTTCCCGTTCAAGATACGATCATTGAATATCCGTTGGAAGTAGCCGTTGAGTCTCTTGAAAATGTCCGTTAGAGTTGAAGCGTGAAGTGTCTGCATAATCGCCGTCATTATATTCTTTAATTCCTTTGTTCGATGATTATTACCGTTGGAGAAGCAGGCAGAAGGAATGAAATAATCTTGCCCAAAACGTCTTTGGGATGTTCATAGCTATGACAATTGGTTTAGTGCCTCGAAGTGGTAATTGCATTAAATGCTTTGACACACAAATTGCTTTATGCAAATTCGTTGTTAATCCATGATAAAATCATCTGAAACTCATTAGCAAACTGATTAAAAGCAATTAGGAATAGTAATGAGTAATGATATATAGAAATGAAATCACACACAATGATTTAGGATTTATGAAGACAGGGATTTTGAAAACAGAGGTGTTCATGCTCGAGTAAGAAAAATAGTATGCTCGGGCATCAGTTGGAAAAGCACATTGAAAGATCTTGAAATCACCTAATGCTCGGGTAAGAATCTTAGCTTGCTCGGGCAAGCTTCTCTGGAGTCTCAAGAAGGAATGATTCATATCGCTATTGCTCGAGCATGAAGGACTCATGCTTGGGCAACAGATCGCCAATGCTCGAGCAAGCCAAAGGGCATGCTCGGGCAAAGGTCAGACAGAGACGAGAGGATGAACATTTAACGACGCTGCTCGAGTACACTTCTATCTTTGAGGCTTTTGATCATACATGAATGAGCATTATACTCTCCAATACAAAGCTCAACTTCCAAAATGCAGAGACTTTCAGAAAACAAGAGTATTGGTAGCACAATAGCCAATTTCCAGTGAGCATAACACCTTCGATATAGCTCCAATTTGAAGAAGGCGGAATATCACCTAGAGGGGGGTGAATAGGTGATCTCAAAATTCTTTTGGCTGTATGATTAATAATCGAGGAAGACAAGAAGGCGATAAGGATAAATGACACGAAGAAGTTATCTTGGTTCGGTCTAACTCCTTGAGCTACGTCCAGTCCCTAGACACACTCTGGGATTTCTACTATATTATAGTCACAATTACACACTCTGTAACTCAGGATAATCCTTTCTCTCTAGGTCTCACTCCCCCTTACAAGTTGTAATTGTACACCCACACTCAAGATACCTCTATCTTGAGATTTTGAATGAATTGTAAATAAAGTAGTAAAACTCTCTCACAGAGTAAAATGATAAATACTGAAGCTTAGAAATATTTGTATAATCAGAATACAATTTCAACAATTGCAAACTTATATCTTTGTATGCACTGGTTGTCTGTACTTGATGAATTCAATCCTGTAAGTATTTATAGTTGTTGAAGAGTGAAGACCGTTGTAGGATTTGAATTTGTCCGTTGGAATGTATCCGTTGAAAGCATTTAACCATTCGCGCTCATTTTGGCGTAATTGGGTTTCACACGTTGTATCTTCACGAAAGTTTCACTATTTGATGTTAATCTATATGGAAACTTTCTACAACTCATTAACAACTTGGTTAAAAGAATTTAAGTGATATAATGAGTATCATATGGGATTAAAGAAGATAACACAGAGAATATAAAAGATGCGCAGCGATGATTAAGTAACAGAGGTACCTTGCTCGAGCAACAGCCAATGTCTGCTCGAGCACTCTTTGTATGAAGTAGATAATATGTAGGTTAGCTCGCTGATGCTCGGGCAAGATAATTTTCTTGCTCAGGCATGGTGCTCGAGCATGAGTAAGATCATGCTCGGGCAAGCTTCTTTACAAAGGCTTGGAAGTGCTCTGCTTCGATGTTGCTCGACCATGGTGATATTCTTGCTCGGGCAAGACATAGACAGAGTCGGAGAAGTGAGAGCCCAACACGCTGCTTGAAGCAACCCGAAAGCATGCTTGCGGAGATACGAGTTTTGGCGGTGTTGCTCGAGCAAACAAATTTCCTTGCTCGGGCAAGACTCGAATGACGAGAACTTGAGAGATGATAGACGTTGCTCGAGCGGTGTTTTGCCTTTGCTCAAGCATGGTGCTCGAGCGGCCTTCTTTGCTTTGCTCGGGCAAGACCTTCGATTTGCTTTGAGTTTTGCTTATGTCTCGATATTGCTCGGGCAAGAAATACTTCTTGCTCGGGCAAGGTTCTTTGAATGGCCTTCTTTCGCTTCTGTCTCTAGGTTGCTCGGGCATGCTAGAATTCTTTGCTCGGGCATGATTCATTGACTGGCTATCTTTTGCTTCTGCCTCGATGTTGCTCGAGCAAGAGATATTTCTTGCTCGAGCATGATTGTTGAATCATGCTGCGTCTGACTCTGGCTCGATGTTGCTCGGGCAAGCTTCATGAGGGTTGCTTGAGCATGACTGAATATTATCATTTCTTCCTTTCCAGAGCCCGATGTTGCTCGGGCAAGATCCTGGGGCTGCTTGAGCAAGCTAAGAACTTCATCAAAAACATCAACATTGTTATCATCAAAACATTGAGAACTAAGACAATTTTGGCAAACTACTCATTCATAGAAATATCTTTAAGTCTTCTTTCCAATACAAGAAGAATCAGCTCTAAACTCATTGTAGTTCGTCCATTATCTGATGATGAATGAAGGTTGTTCTTAATCAACAGTTTTTGCAACATCCTAAACTGACCATCAACTTCAAAACATCATATCTCCTTCAATTGATTTTTTTTCATGATCCTGATGTTTTTGTAAAGTTATGTGAGTCTATTTTCATATGCCACCAATTTTAGCTCAATCGGATATGTCGTTTGTGAGATACACTCAAAATACCGAAGCCGGGTCTGGATTATGACGTTGCTTTTTGTTGCAACTTCCACAATTCATAACTCCTTGATCTGAACTCCTTTGGACTTTAATTTTATATCAAAATGATGAATTTGGAGTCTCGTTTTATACAAAATTAGTTTCACCTCAATCAGACTTCTGGTTTGAGAGATTCGTCGAATTACCAGAGATCGCCTGAAACAGAGCTGAATAGAGTAGCTGAAAAACCGTTGTTGCTCGAGCATTAGATTTGCTATGCTCGAGCAAGGCAATTTTTCATTCTCGAGCAAGGCATTTTCATGCTCGAGCATGACACTATTCATGCGAGAAAAAAGAATGAAACTTCAGCAAAGTCCTGTAGCAAACTACTATTCATCTGGAAGCTTGAACTTGCTTATTTTAACTCCGAATTGAGCCGTTCCAACTTCTGTTTGATCATAGAGACTTGAGTATTGATATTCCCATAATATTTAACAAGTTCTTCTTTCTTCAATCTCCATTCTTGATCATTCTTCATTATTTAAACATAGACTTATCATTCTCTCGCAAGTTCTACCTTCTTCCATATTTCCTTTTCTTCTTGAACTTAACATTTTCTCCAATTTTTTCTTTCTGAAATCTCTTATCTCCTTCTTGTTCTATAATTCAACTTGGACTAATCTACATTACTTATAGTAGTTAGTCAATGTAGGAGATAAATATATTATACAAACTTTTTGCTCTTAAGAATGACATCTATATAAGACATCATCAAAACTAATCATATCCAACAAAATATAATTAAGTATTCATTTGAAAGTCAACTATATAAAATAATTATTTCAAAGTTATTTTAGGTGGTTTAAAAATTATCATACCAGATTTTAAATTAAGAAAAATAATCTATGATCATTCTATAATTAATTCAAATTAACAAACTCAAACAAATAATATTCTTCAGTTGGAATTTCACGTGGAAGAAATCAAGAAAAAGCCACGATACAGTTAGGAAATGACAGAATCTCAACACTTTCAGGGAAGACTTTGAGATTCTGCAATTTCACGTGTAGGTCTTCGGTGTAAGTTTTTCTATAATTTTATGCTCAAATATTAAGAAATAAGAACATAAACAAGGATCTTAAGAATTCATGATTTCCACAACACTACATGTTTAAGTCAAGATGCACTAACTTCTATCCATAATTGCGGAATCGATACTTCATAATATGTGACTTGCAACACGATAATTAAAACCTTTATCATTCTCTTTACCCTTCATTTTACGCTCTCTCTTCTTGATGGAAAACTAGAGGCGTCTATAATGGTCAGATAGCGAACGGACAAGTTTCTATCCTTTTATATAACTTATGTATCCAAAAAACATGTACATCCT
This sequence comes from Acacia melanoxylon, assembly GCA_019022615.1. Taxonomy (NCBI): domain Eukaryota; kingdom Viridiplantae; phylum Streptophyta; class Magnoliopsida; order Fabales; family Fabaceae; genus Acacia; species Acacia melanoxylon. The sequence goes on along the minus strand of JAFJYJ010000030.1, from coordinate 2,873,161 downwards.
ATGAATATGACTGCTCCCATCAAGCAGTCAAGAACCTCTTCCCAAAAGTCATTTAGCCCCTTCATTAATTATTAAATCATATATATTTATCATAGTCACATGAGACATTTCTTACATTCTCTCACTTAGCACATGTGATATATGTCATTTCATGATTTAACAAAATATCATAAGTCACGGTTAAGAATAAAACTAATACGAGTCATGGCGGTTGTACATCAGTATATCAACGTAGTCCCTTCCATGTACTACTTTATTAGTCTTTCTCCTTGACATGACACTTTAATGGAAGTAACTTTAATGTCCATCAATAAAGTCTTCATAGCAGACAAATCTTGTTTTCTAACAACGTCATGTATGCATGTGTACATAAAGTTGAAAATAGGAGAATCTCAGAAACACATATATACTAATGAGCTCAAAGCGTCAATAACCAATACATAACAATAATTTTAACATTCGCTGGCAAACATAATACCCATACTATACACATGACCAGTGAATGTCTTGGGCAATAATCCCCTATTAAGGGATCAGCTATCATAAGATTGGTGCTAACATATTCTATTGACACTCTATGTTTCTGAACCTCTTCTTTAACGGTAAAATATTTCCATTCCATATCCTTAGCACCTTTAGAATACTTGTCGTTTTTTTATAAAAGAAGACTACTGCGGAATTATCACAATAAATTTTCAGCGACTTGGCTATACTGTCGACTAATTCAAGCCCTGAAATAAAATTCGTAGCCATTTAGCCTGAACCATGACCTCAAAGCATGCCACAAATTCAGCTTCCATAATGGATGCAACAATTATCGACTGCTTATCCAATCACTTCAAGGTTGCTAGACCTCCTATAAATAAGCATGTAACCTTTAGTTCCTTGCAAATATCTCAGAACTTTCTTTGCAGCTTTCCAATGACTCATACCAGGATTACTCTGGTATCTTCCCAACATTCCAACTGTAAAGCTGATATCTGGTCTCGTACAAGTCTGAGCATACATTAAGCTCCTAACTAGTGATGCATACAGAATTGCTTCCATTTCTTTTCATTCCATTTCATTTTTAGGACATTGCATGAGACTAAACTTATCTCCTTTCTGAATTGGAACAAGAGATGATGAGTAGTGTAATACCCGGATTCTAGCAAATCGGAATTCTTGAGATAAGAGAAATTAATGAATATTTTGATGAAGCAAATTCATGAGTTTAAAACTATTATAGAAAATTGTTATAATTGTCGAGTAAATTGTCGAAAAAGTTACAGAAAAATCAGATGAATAGAATGACTAAAAATGCAATGATGGTGATAAAAACAGTCTAAAAACATTATGATAAATCATGAAAGATTATGAGAAAATTATGGGAGTATTATCTTTAATTATAAGAATTTAATAAATTATTTCGTAGAGGAAAATAATATGAAGAAATGTTTAAAAAGCATTCCAGAACCATAAAGTAACTTTATGGTGTAAACATTTTTAATATTTTACATAGGATAAAAAATGACAATGTCAAGATATAAAGTTTGTAAGATAATAATATACTGTAAATTACAAAATTATCAACCATTGGTAAGAGAATGATTAGATAATTACTAGCTAATTGATTCAAGTAAAACAAGAGAAATATAGAGAGTTAAGTTTATGGTAAAATCCTTAATTAAGAGATTAAGACTGGTAATTAGTATAAAATATACTTACTAATTATGATAAAAAGGATTAAGGAAAAAATTAGTAAAGATAAATGTATGAAGGAATCTAATCCTAAAAAGATAACTAAACGAAGAATTTAGGCCTGATTAAGCCTTAACGAAGGCAGGGGTAAAACATGAATTTTTGGTAAAAAATATTATATTTTTTAAAAATGGAAAAAATTATGAAAAAATAATTAAAACTGAATTTTAAAATGAAGGGGCTGAAATTCTTGGTATTTTTAATTAAAATGAATTGTTTAAATAATTAAAATGATAATTAGAATAAAATAATAATATAATGCGGTGAGTCGGCTTATAAAGCGACCGAGGGGAAAAGTCGAAATAAATTCTACGGGTAAACCAGAGGTAAAAGTCTTTTCGGACTAATCAAATTAAGAACAAGTAAATTTTTACACGAAGAAAGAATTTACCAGGCGTTGATTTCCGCAACCGAAAACCCTAATTCCTAATAAGACGGAAAGCTGATCGATCGATAGAGTAGAGACAGATAGGCAAAGTGAGAACCTATAGAAACAATTTTGTGTTTTCAAACACGGGATTAAGTTAGGCAACAATTGGACGTTTTACGATTCAGCGAATTATTGTCCGTGAAGTTGGTTCTATCGGAAGCGATTTCCGAATCCGACGCGTTTGTCCGAATATCTTCCGACGCACCGGAGAATACCTGGATATGATCAAAAAGAGGATCAAAATAGATAATATGAAAGAGGATGAAAAGATCTTCAAAGTTACATGCCCTAAGTTTGAGTTTCGACAAGATCACGCGAATCGGGTGCGATCATGGGAGACGATCGGGGAGTCGGCTAGGGTGACATCATCAATGATGATGTCACAAGGGGGGAGATGTCGACCAAGACATCCAAGGGCCAAGGGAGTGCCACGTGGCGAAGTGCGATCGACGGCCGAAATCCGATCTGGAAACAAATTTGGAAATTCCCACTTTGTCCCTATTTTTCCCTATAAATAGCAAGCTCTCTTGCTTTTCATTTCCATCCCAAAATCCGAAACCTAGAGAGAGGTTCTAGAGTGAGAAGCTCTGTAAAAATTCTGCCTAGCTCCGAGTAAGTCCTTCGTCCTTAGCTTTTAGTTTCCGTAGTTCTTTCGGTAGTTATAGTAGAACCGTTGTTTTGATCTAGGAAGTTTGAGAATATATTCCTATACTTGTTTTTAAGCCTCATTGCATTGAAAGATGCCTGACGAGGTAAAAAAACCTAGTGGGGATAATTTTGAAATGGAATAAGGTCAAAGTAACGAAGTTCTGGCGAAATTCCGCCAAATAGGGGTAGTAGGGGCAAAATGGTCTTTTTCACCTAAAATGCCTGTTATGCTGCCAAATATTCATAAGTGTGTTATTATTCTGATTAGAATACTTCTGACATCGAACCGCTGTCGAAATTCCATTGTTCCGCTGTTTGCCGCTGTTGAGCCGTTTGTTTATTTTTTACGTACGGCCAAAAGTACCGTTTTTAGCCGGAAGAGCCGGATATCTCGCAACTAAGGTACGGACGCGTACCGTAACCCTAACTCTATGCTGCTTATATACTTTTGCGTTATAGATACGTTCATAGGCGAGGTTACGTTGAGAATCGTCGGAGATACTTACAAACTTTACCCACGGATTATAGTATTGGTAATGCCGTTTGAGTTATTCCTAGCGCGAGGACACGTTAGTGGCGTGGCACTTTGGATATGTGCAGAACTAGTCGAGAGAGACTTTACATACTTTGCTTTGTGCTTATGTTCGTCCATGTTATTGATCATACATCTCGCTGTCCTTTTGTGATGATATGCTTTATTTAAAATGAATATCTCGTTGTATATCTTGTTTTATTTAAGCATAAGGTTAACCGTTACACGAGATCCATATGTGGAATGGATCTCAACGTAGCATCGTGGTCGGAGGACCGATGTTTGGCGATCGAGGCGAGCAAATGGAGTAGGCCAAGACGTGTCTACATTATTTATCATTTTCTTTAGTTTCTTTAACTTTTGAGAATTCGGATGACCGTAATCCAATACTTTTACACTATGGTCCATATTTTGAATGTAATGTAAATTACTTACTCGCTCCAATGCTCTACTCGATTACTCGCTTGAAATATTTGGAAACGTTTTTTAAAAAAAAAAAATTCCGCCATTTTCAAATGGGATGTTACAAGTAGTTTTCCATTTTAAATCTCTCTAAAACTTTATTAATATATACTTTCTAAGACAAACCCAACAATCCTTTTTATCTATCATGGAATATTTCTATCACAATCACATAAGCTGCCTCACCCATATCTTTTATTTTAAAGTTATTAGAGATAAACTTCTTGGTCTCATTTAAAAGACCAAGATCATTAATTGTAAGCAAGATATCATCAACATACAGAACAATAATATAAAATTGCTCCCATTGACCTTCGATATATACACCGATCCACAGTGTTTTCTTTAAATCCAAAGGAAACAACGGTATCATTTAAGTTAAGGTACCATTGTCTTAAAGCTTATTTAAGTCCGTATATTGATTTTTTTAATTTGCACACCATGTGCTCATTTCCTTTTCCTATGCAGTTTGAGAGCACTCTTCCATAAGTTTTATCATTTCCTTAGAACTTTCAGTTTGTGGAAGAGTTGACTTAATGTTGCTTGCAATACTCATTCGCATGTACATCAAACTCAACCTATTGGATCTTTCCCAGTTCTTAAAATGGTTTCTTTCATTCTCAATGCTTTCATCGATAATAGCATTGGGTTTCTCTTTTCCAAGAGCAAAATCCAAATCCATTTCCCCAAGGTAAAATCGATTTGCTCCTTCCATTCAGAGAAGTTCAGCCTATTAAAAACTGCAATAGTTGAGAATAGCGAATGTGTGGCAACAGGTACTTCAAGGAATAAAAGATTTGAAAACATTAATACTTTAAGTCATACATATCACATACTTACACGCTTCACAAATTTAGACATAATTCATTCAATACATATCAATGTTCACCTTTGGGGATCCACTAACATACATCATTTAACCATAATGATGCTATAAAAAGATTTCACATAATTTGGCACTGATGTATATCCCAACTAGAAATATTTATCATCTTTGGATACCTAAATAAAACTATAAGTATATGGACAATACCAACATTTATGTTTAATTATTATAAAGACAAATAATCAACATTTGGGTTGATCCATTACCACTCTATAATAACAATCTACAATTTACCCATAACATAAACATAATTTCATAGCATCATGGTTATGGATAATTTGAATCAACATAATAATGATTGGAATTGAAATAATTCATTAGGATTTGACCACTTTGGTGACTAACAAATCCACCATACTTAATTACAAAACTTAAATGTTTAATATTCTTATAATTTCTATTTACAACATCTAAATAATTTAATTTTAGATCAACATATAGAGGCTTTAACAAAAATAATTTGTTCTTTTTCTAAGCCATCAATAATAGCTAGTTATATATAAATTAGATGATCCAAAATTAAAGCCCAGAACACCTCTTTTTTTAATTAAATTCGGCCCAACAATTTTTTTTAGCCCAAAGTAAATGTGCAGCTAAAAAAATACTATTCAGAGGCCTAAAACTGTTGAGCCCACTTCAAATGAAACTGTGTGTTTCATCCTCTTCGGCCCAATTCCTGTAAGACCAACATTGAATCCTTTAAATAAGTAAAGTCGGGCGTAAATTGAAAATCACACGCTTGTAGCTAAGTGGATAGGCGCCTTTCACCAAAGAGGATGTCGCTTGTTCGATCCATTCTAGGTGCGTTCCTCTTATAATATTTTATAAAACAGTGAAACCCCTTACAAAAAGGCTGCGTCAAAATGCAACCCATAGGTTTCGAACACAATACGTCCGGGTGCAACACAACCTAAGAGATGGTGTTCTACCAATTGAGCCGCGCCGTGTCAATTGAAAGAGGAGACACAAATATAAACATGATACTGTTTCAGAGCTGGGTCGAACCTGACCCATATGGATCTGTGTGTCGGGTCTTTCCTTCATAACCGACGTTTCTGACGTCATTTCCCCCCACTCTTGGTGTCTATCTCTTCATTTTTTCAAGATCTACATAATGACACCTATTTTGTGGCCTAAACCCACTGTTTTCTCATGACTCAATTTCAAAAACAACGACAGCGAAGAAGAGAAACATGACAGAAATTAAAATTTTTCACAACTTTTCATTCTCTTTACAATCATGATAATTTAATGGTCTATAAATTACTTTTCAAAAGACCCAATTATCAAAATCCAAAAACGGTAATATACCGTCATCTTTTCTCTTTGATCTCAAAATTTTTAAGAGAAAACTAAGAGTCTCAAATTGGCGAACGCTATTAATGTTGAAAATTCATAAAGCAAATAAATAAATGCGGTCATATGCATTCCTATTTCAAACATGAATCCCACATAAAACAGTAATATGTGTACTTTCGATTCAACAAATCAACATTACTTGTTTGAAATTCATTTCACTCATTTCGCATACTTTTGAAGATTAATAAATCCATTCAAGAACAAACTCAAAAGTACCATTCATGTCTCAATACAAGATTCATAATTGGAAAGCCATAAATTCCTAAACCAAAAGCTCTGATACCACATGTAAGTTTTTCTATAATTTCATGCTCAAATATCAAGTAATAAGAACATGAACAAGGGTCTTAAGAACTCATGATTTCCACAACATTACATGTTTAAGTCAAGATGCACTAACCTCTAATCGATACTTCATAATATGAGACTTGCAACACGATAATTGAAACCTTTATCATTCTCATTACCCTTCATTTCACACTCTCTCTTCTTGATGGAAAACTAGAGGCGTCTATAATGGTCGGAGAAAATGACTGACAATTTTATCCTTTATATAACTTATGATCCAAAAGATAATGCACATCCTATGAATATGACTGCTCCCATCAAGCAGTCAAGAACCTCTTCCCAAAAGTCATTTACCAATAATCATTTAGCCCTTTCATTAATTATTAAATCATATATTTATATACATTAGACATTTATTACATTCAGCTGGAGCAATCCTTTTTGCTCATTAGTGATTCTACTCTGGCCATGGCTACCATTGCATCATCAAACATACTTTCTCTTTTTGGTATGTTTTTATGTGAAACAGTATTCACACAGCACATACCACTGGGCTCTTCACTTTCCCCCATTGTTCCTCCCACTTCATGGCTTTCACCTTTAGGTTGATTCGCATTCGGATTTTACGAGCAGGGCGATGGTGTTAACTAGTATAATTATAGAAGAAAATAAGGAGAGAAAAAAATGAAGAATGATGTATTATTGACAATAGATAGATAATCTTTACAAAGAATAATGGTGACACTCACTCTTAACATATTAGTTAAGACACTTTATATATGTATTTTTTGATTAATCCTCTAACTAACTAACTCTCTTACTAATCATCTAATCTCACTTTATATTGTAACAGGCCCCTCAAGTTGAACACTACTTAACAAAGTTCTCAACTTGAACAACACAAAAATATGGGGTAAGGTGAATTAAATTGACTAGTTTTCAATCACAAAAAAATACAAAGATTTCTTCAAGAATAATTCTTCTCCATATCTACTGAGATGCTTCTCTTCTAGGCAAGACCATCAATATTCTTTGCCTCTCTCATACTTCCTCAACCCAAACCAATTTGTATCGCCATATATTTTATTGTCTGCAGATTTCTGATCCGGGCTCAACTTAAAATCAGCCTCTGTCTTTGATTGTACTCCCTTCAATAAAGCATTATCTCCTTGGAAGTTCCCTTTTCATCATAAAAACTTGTTCTCTAACTTGGATGCCAATAATGTCCCATTCTTGGAATGAAGAACCATATTCAATTATTAGAATGCACAACTCATCTCTTGCTTCAACCAATCTGTCTCTGATTTGTTTCGCCAATTTCTAACTAGATACAATTTCCAGCTACAACAATGATGCATCCATTTGTTCACAATGAACACTAAATCAAATCAGCCCCTGTGCCATCTCAACTGTTTTCACCTACTCTCTCAATCTCTCTATTAGATTCTTTAAAACATTCATAATACTGTTGGTATTTCATGGAGTCTCTTCAAGAAATACTTGCACTCTAATAAAAGAAGCCATTGTTGGAAATATTTGGATGGAAGGACAATAACAAAGACCTCATCAATGTCACTCAGATCTTCCAAAAACAATGTGAATCAATGGTTTCTTTGCAGCAGAATCGTAATGGCAGATTAAGAAACTCTATGAAATAATCTGAACATAAAACCTTGTAAACCAGATGAGACACGGAATCGCAAGATAGGAGCGAGGAGGCAACATTTCTCTGCTCTAAACTTTGTGTATGTTTCGAATCGGTGATTTTACCATCAACCATGTCCAGTTTAATTGTTGTACAGAAGATGCAAATTCCCAAGGAGGCAAAATAGAGATAGCAGACCAGAGGCAAATGCGAGATGGTTCAAAATGAATCGATCAGATGCAAATTTTCAAAAAGGCAAAATGCTCATACCAGACCAGAGGCAAAATCGAGAATACGCAAATTTCCATTTGTCCCGTGGGTGTTGGAGCAGCGGATCTTGACAGGAGAATCAGAAATCACAGGGATGAATCAAAATTGGAGAATTTTCCATTTGGATCAGAAATCACAGAGGCAAATCAAAATTGGAGAATCGTCTGCTCTTTAAGATACATGGTATTCAGAGTAACAATAGGCGGATATCGCAACGGAGAACTTTTTTTTTGGCCAGAGATGGCAGGGGCAAAGCCTTTCATGCGTCATCCGACTCCGGTGCGTGGTTCTTGCCGGAGATCACAGGGGCTTTCAATACAGGGGCAAGGAGGCGATTCTTCACTGCTCTCTACTCTGCTTTCCTTTAAATCGATAGGAGCGAGGAGGCGATTCTTCTCTGCTCTCTACTCTACTTTCCTTTAAATCAACAGGGGTGAGGAGGCAATTCTTCTCTACTCTCTACTCTGCTCTTAACTCTACTCTTAACTCTGCCTACCTTTCGGATCATTCTTTCCCGTTTCTATCACAGTGGGCCTAATCTTTCAACCCACTTTGTTCTTATCTTGATCGCACACTGAAGAAAATCACACCGTGAAGAAATGAATATCAATTAGTGTCTAGTCCTCGTTGGTATTTTAGAGTCTGCATTGTAGCTCTGTTGGTGGCAATTCCATGGTGCCTGTGAAGCTCCTCGTTCTGCTCGCTGAATTGATTCAATTCGATCTAAAGAACTGAAGAATCAAAATCATTGTTGACTTTGGTCCCTCCAAAAAATTTCTGGCTTCCGATTCTGTTCATCGCCTTCCGAATTTCTGGCTTCTTTCGAACTCACCCACGAATCTAGGTTCTCTCGATTGTTTCTTTCTGCAACTCAAATCGGTCTGGTCATTGTCGACTTTTCTTGCAGAGACGTAGATTCAGGATCCTACTTATATTGAGGAGTATCGCGAATAAAAATTAAACAAACTTGTGTTGCTTTTATCTAATTGTCGTTGCCGAGGCTCTGATCTACGATTTTCTGGCATTCGTTATGAATCTTGTTTGGATCGTCGTTCATTGCGATTTTCTGGAGATCGATGTGATGTTCTCGAAATCCCCTTCGAGATCTCTGCGATATTCTAGAAATCACCCTTGGAGATCGACCTTGGTCCGCTGGAAATCGACGTTTGGCACTGGAAACTCACAGTGAGCATTGGAACGGTGACGGCGAGCCTTGGATCGAACTTTCGAGAAATAGGCAAGGATCGAAACTCACGGCAAGCCGAGGGAGATTTCACTTTTGCTTCTGAATCACCGGTTTCTTTCTTGGAGATCCGGTTTCCTTCTTAGAGATCCGAATTTTTTGATATAATTGTTTTTTTTTTATATATTATAGATCTGAATTTGGTGACCCATTTGATGAAGTTCAGTCTCTTTTTTGGACTTTCTTGAAGCTGGGCTGTCAATCTTGGGCAATTTTTATGGGTTCTTGAATATGGGCTTGCAATACAGAGAGCCAAGCCTTGTTTTTATACACTAAGAGTTTGTGTGCAGATTGAATCTTGATTACTAGGCTGCTAATCTTGAAAAAATCAACCTTGCTCATGATACCATGTTAACTAGTATAATTAGAGAAGATAATAAGGAGAAAGAAGATGAAGAATGATGCGTTATTGACAATAGAGCATAATGCTCTTACAAAGAATAATGATGACACACACTCTTAATGTATTAGTTAAGACCCCTTTATATAGACTAGGGCCCCTAACTAATCCTTTAACTAACTAACTCTCTAACTAATCATCTCACCTTATATTCTAACATATGGCTTCAAAGTTGGAATCTTGTTGTTTAATGAGAATAATTAAACCATTGTTTGGACTGCATATCGTGGTGACCCTCCTGTATCCTCAAAAGCAAAGCTTGTTCTAACCATGAGAGGTGAGCTTCTTCTTCAAACAGGTCCAGGGCAAAAGAAGGTTCTTTCTCACGGTAACAATTTCTCTGCTTCCATGCTTGATTCTGGAAATTTTGTTCTGCAAAACAAAAATTCCGACATCCTTTGGCAGACTTTCGATCTCCCAAATGATACTATATTAGGGGGTCAAATTCTAACTAGTGGGAGTGAATTGGTGTCTAGTTCATCAGGCACCAACCAATCTTCTGGAAGGTTTCAATTAGCGATGCAGAGTGATGGAAACCTTGTTCTGTATCCACGATATACTTGTAGCACAGCTTTGGATGCTTACTGGGCCTCGAACACTGGATATGGCCCTAGTTTCAAATATTATCTTTTCCTCAACAACACAGATCCTCAGCATCTATGTATTGTAAATGCCAGTAGTTCCAACTCACAAATACTTCGGCAAGTGGATAATAGCAGCTTCGAAGGAAACAACACTATTTATCGTGCAACTATTGATTCTGATGGAGTTTTTCGACTCTATGCTCATTATGAAGATGTAAATCGGACACGTCAAGTTAAAATGTTGTGGTCACCGCCAGAGTTGGACAATCATTGTAAAGTGAAGACTTTTTGTGGATTCAACAGCTTTTGTACCATCAATGACAACCAGCCTTATTGCATTTGTCTTCCCGGAACTGATTTTATAGATCCAAGACAAACAAATATTGGATGCAAATGGAACTTCTCAGAAGTTGAATGTAGAGGTGGAGAAGATAATGCAGCCTTTTATTACATGTCTCCCATGAGTAGTATGAACATGGGTGATCTTCCTTATACAGAGGAAGACATTCTAGAGGAGGAATGCCCAGTTTTATGTTTGCAAGATTGTTACTGTGGGGCTGCCTTTTATGATGATAATCGCTGCAAGAAACAAAAGCTTTCATTAAGATATGTTACAAGAGAATGAGGAGATTTGTCCTCCTTCACAATATACTTCAAAGTGGGACTTCATAGCCTGGAAAGCAACAATGATAACCAACCACCTCCCATCGGACTTCATAGCCTGGAAAGCAACAATGATAACCAACCACCTCCCATCAAGACTACCAGTAAGAAAGCAATTAAGGTGATCATTCTCATTGTCTTGGGTTTTGCAGTTCTTTTATGTTCAGCTGTCGCAATCTCCGGCCATTTAATTTACAAGATTGGAGTTTTAAGTTACAGGAGGTTGTTAGAGATGGAAGATTTAGGTTTGAGCCAAGGGATTACTCTGAGGGTATTTTCATACAATGAGCTGAAGAAAGCAACAAATGGTTTCAAACAAGAGGTGGGTAAGGGTTCGTTTGGATCAGTTTATAAAGGAACTTTACTCAATGGAAGAAGACTTATTGCAGTAAAAAGGCTACACAGATTAATTGAAGAAGGGGAGGGAGAATTTCAAGCTGAGATGCAAGCCATTGGGAAAACCCACCACAAAAACTTAGTTCGCTTTCTTGGATATTGTGCTGAGGGATCTAAAAGGCTTCTAGTTTATGAGTTCATGAGTAAAGGCTCCCTTGAGAAGCTTATCTTTGGTGACAGTACTGTTCGTCCTGATTGGGATCAGAGAAGAAGAATAGCACTAGACATTGCAAGAGGCTTACTGCATCTCCATGAACAATGCAGGGCTCCCATTAAGTTTTTTACAGCTAAAATATCATATTTTGGTTTAGCAAAACTTCTAATGCCAGATCAAACAAGAACCTTCACTCAAGTTAGAGGGACAAGAGGTTATCTGGCTCCAGAATGGAACAAGAACACTCCAATAACAGTGAAAGCAGATGTTTATAGCTACGGAGTTATGTTATTGGAGATTGTATTTTGCAGAAGAAGCTTAGTGGTTAACATTTCAAATCCAGAGCAAATTGTTCTGTCTAATTGGGTGTACAAGTGTTTTGTTCGTCGAGAGTTAAACAAGCTTGTTCTTGGGGAAGACGTGGACCAAACGATGCTAGAGAATATGGTGAAAGTGGGGATATGGTGTATTCAAGATGAGCCTTATCTTCGTCCATCAATGAAGAGTGTAGTGTTGATGCTTGAAGGAGTTACTGAGGTGGCTATCCCTCCTAGTCCATCTCCTAATTCTACGTGATTTTTTTCCTCTGTTGGAAAAAAGGAATAAAAAATTTCGTGTTGGTTTGATTTGCTTTGTTTTATTATTGTGTTTGTGTAATAGTAGTATATAGTTCTCTAGGCTTTGGTCAGCTTGTAGCTGCAAGTAAAAGAAGGAAGTACTTGAAGAGATCAGTTGTGTTTTGATTTCCTTTTCGTCTGAAATGATTTGCGTTGTTCTGTGAAACTTTCACATGATTTCAACTTTAAATTATGGAATAAAAATTCCTAGAAATAATTCACTGGAGAAATTATATATGAAGCAAAAGTTGAAAATAGGTTTTGGCTAAATAAGTATGAGTCTGTAATAGAGTGATGGAGGAATAAAGTCTGAACATATAATATATGTCTGTTTAGGTTTAGAGTTGAGCCTTTAAAACGCCTAAAGTCTTTTTTTTATATACATAAGAAATCAAAACCTACATAACAGGAATTAAACTTGGGGAATTAAATCACGGCATTTCTTTTAAGACCAAGAATCTTAAAAACTCGGACACACATCCAAAAACATAGTAGAGGAAATTCCTCTTTTCGTAAGGGTATCAAACACCTAAAGTCTTTTTAAAGGCATACTTGTAATGTAAACCTTTAGAAGAGTTTCATATTGAAGGCCTTAAAATGTCACAGGTAAGCTTTAAACCTAAAGTCCACTTTTATGTAGACTTTTGGTGGACTTTAAAGTCTACACATATATAAATTATAGCCTTTAAATAGGCTCAAAACCTATATTAAATTAAAATAAAATTTGGTGTATTTACATATTATTATATTACAAAATTATATAATACTACCTTTGGTCCGTAATATAAAACCCAATTCATTTTTTAGAGAGATTAAAGAAGTTAAATAAAGGAAAAATTGCAAAAACATAATTTTGAAATTGTAAAATCCCAAACAAGTTTGTTACCAAGAATTGATAAGGGAATAACAAGACTTGATAAGTAATTCACAATTCTTTTTTTTTTTTTTTTGGAAAATACCTCATTTGAAGTTCTTTTTCTATAATTTTCCCTTAAATAAATTACTCTAGAGTATTTATATTTTTTATACCAAATTAATTAATTGTCTAACTTATAAACGATATATAATAAAGAGGCAATGTTGCCATTTTCCGTTAAAAAAATTAACAAGTCAATGTCAATTTTTCAATGGTCAATGTTAGTTTTTAACGGTATGGGCAACATTGCTACGTTTTAAAACTTCCGGATGATATTGAGTTTGAAAAAACTTCTAAGGCAACCTTGCTTCTAAGTAAAAACTTTTGAGGTAGATTTGTTACTTAACCCTATAATAAAATAGTATTCAACATATATTATAATTAATTAACTTATTTAACTTTATTAACCTTGATGTTAGTTCTCTATGTGTTTTAATGATGACTGACAATTATAAGATCGATTCAAGCCAATATGATTTCATTGAAAGGATAATTTAAAGATATCTTGACTCTCCTTTGAGATATAGCATTTTAACTCTAGTTATGACTCAAGTCACCGTGCTTGAAAAATAGATGAAAATGTTGCTTATAACTCGAGTTATCACTTAACAACTCGAGTCATCACTGTACTTCAATCCTTGGAAAATGACTCTTTTGATAAGCAACTTCGGTCAACTGATATGACTCGAGTCATCCTTGGCCAACTCGAGTCATGATAGTTCCAATCAGCTCTGTCTGATTTGTTTTAACTGATGTAACTCGAGTTACTACAACATAACTCGTGTTATCATATTGCTCTTCACTTCTGTCTGAAATTGATTCAGAATGACTCCAGTCATAACTTGCATAACTCCAGTCATAACTCAAGTCATCAAAGCGCAATTCTTTTCTATTTGAAATTTCTCAATCATAACTCCAGTTACAACTCGAGTCATCTAAATTGCATTGATATATTTTGAATCATAACTCTAGTCATGACTCAAGTTATGCTTATCAATTTTTGATGCCTCGTCTGCGTAATCTAATATTCTTTGATTAAGTCTTGGGTATTCCATATTATTGATTCTTACTATTCCTAACCAAGTTTAATCAGTTTGCTAATGAGTTTCAGATGTGATTAACAAGTTTTAATCATCAAATTGCAATAAAGCAAAATTGTGTCAGCATTAAATGCTTGAACAGAGTTAAAGCATGAAATTGGAAACTGAGCTTTTGACCAACCAAAAAGCATTTTGGCCATTCCTAGTCAACATTCTTACTGAGTCTCAACGGACAAATCGAATGAAGAATGTCAACGGAGAATAACAGCAACATCGGACGATACAAAGAGAGAGAGCAACGTTCAAACTCAACGGACATATTTATTATTCTCAACGGCTCATTAATCTCTCCTCAACGGTCATTAATTGCAAGCATCTATAAAAGCCAGAAGCATTCAAATCTCCAACAACCGAAACTCTGCGTATTCAATTAGCGATTAAGAGCATTTATTGTTTCTACTCTAAGAGTTAATATCTTCGGATATATCAATCTTCGATGATTATTAATCTGCTCTTTTAGAGAGTTCTTTATTGATTATCCTATTTGTAAGAATCTCAAAGTATTGGGACTTTGGGATTGAGTTATTTGATTACAACTTGTAAGGGGAGTAAGTTCTAGTGAGAGAATTACTCCGTGAGTTACAGAGTGTGTAATCATTTGAGTTAGTGAAAAACTCGAAGAGTCTGGAGACTGGACGTAGGTCAAGGATTTAGACCGAACCAGTATAAATCCATTGTGTTCAATCTCTCTTACCCTTACTCTATTCATCCCTGTTTCGCACATTACAAACAGAGCATTTTTGCGAGAAAATTTTATATCCCCAATTCACCCCCCTCTTGGTGATATTCCGTCTTTCACTTTAGCCTAGAGCTGGGAATCAGGGCCGGCCCGTGAAGGGTCAGGGCCGGCCCTCCAGGGCCCGAGGTAAGAAAAACATCTGTTTTTCAAAGCCCGGCCCGATAGCACCAGGGCCCTAAAATTATTATTCCAAATTTTAACTATTTCTTCTCCGCTTTTTTTTTTTTTTAAAAATGTATAATTAGTAAATTACAACACGAATCATCCAATAAATAAGCACAAATCACTAATTCATAATCAAAAGCAAACTATGTTCACAAATAACTCATAAAAAACATATCACTAAGCGGCATTAGTACGATGACTATTATTGTCGTCATCTTCGTTACTATCATCAATTTTAACGACATTTGATTGTTCTTCACTTTGAGTAGTAGCCTCTGGCTCATGAGAAGAATATCATGAATTTCTTCTCGCGCATCATGAACACATTCATAATCTTTATTTGCAACAAATAATAAACCAAATCATAAAATTAGAGTATAGTTATTATGTATTTGTAGTTAAATGGATAAATAACTCTGTAAAAAATACAAATTATAAATAAATTAATAAATTTAAAAAGGAAAAAAATGAAAAGCTATAGTGAAAAGGACCTGCAGGGCTGACCCGTTTTTAGCTGAGGCCCTCGGGCAAAGCCCTTCAGCCAATTTCAAATATTTCGTCCATTTTTCAAGCTCAGCCCTTGAAGGGCCAGGGCTTAAACGACCAAACCCGATTTCTGGCTCTACTTGAGTCTTATATTCACAACTAAAAAGAGTATAATTAAACTGGTCAGGCCTACAAGTTTATAGTACATTAAGCCTTAAAAAAAGTATGACTTATTATAGTAAATTGGGCCCTAAAAAGAGTATGACCTATTTAAAGAAGCAAGCCTTTAAACAAGTTTTCTAAAGCGTAATCTCCTTATTAAACACGTCACCTTGTTAGATCTGACATATTTCCTCTCCTATATGCACGGATCATAATATAAAATTCCTAGAGGTAGAAGAGATTACGAATATCTACATTATTGAATATTTACAACAGTTGCTTTAATTAATTATGAAAGTATGTGTAATAGATGCAAACACATTTAAGGGAGGATATTTTTTAAAACGACAGAAAAATTTTAAAGGCAGTAAGTAGTTTACTTGGTAATGTACTCCTCCTTTCTGTACCTTTTTTTATAAGCGCCTAAGTTAAATTACCTTGTATTTTGGCTTGTATCACTACTACAAAAATTGGATATTACTACCTCAAACGACGTCCTTATTTAAAAATAGGAAGTAAAAAATGAAGGCGGTGGCATTCTTGTAATTATTTGCAAGGAAGTAGACCCTTGAGCATCATAAATTAGAGTTTAGGACATGTAAAATTGATTTGTGTCGTCCTAACATTTTTTAAGGACGCCTAACATCTCGGGTATATTGTTTCGCGCCAGGGGAAATATGAGAATTTTTTGTTTGGCGCCATGAGATTTAATAAAAATTCATTTTAGACGTCCTATAATTGTTTAAGGACGACTAAAATCTGGGAAAATATTTGGCGCCATGGGAAATAGGGGAATATATTATTTGGCGCCATGGAAATATTGTTTTTTTAAAAAACAGTGGCGACCTTAATCAAATTAAGGACGCCAATATTGAAAAATTGGCGTCCCGAATTTACTTTCTGGTCGCCAATTTTTGGGAAATATATGAAAATATATTTTTTGGCGCCGTTTGAATTTTTTTTTAAAAAAAATTGGCGACCTGAATTTACTTTCAGGTCACCAATTGTTACATTTTGGCGACTCGAATTTCTATCAGGTCGCCAAAATTCCTTTAATTTTGCTAAATAGCCCACATTCGACACCCAGTCTTAGAATTTCTTAGGTATTTCCCTTTGCTTCTCTCGTTGAACCCTATCGATCGATTGACGGTGAACCCTAATCGCGATCACCCTCACTACATTGTACGCGACAATCCATCCCCTCCGTCTTCCCTCTTCGCGGCGTCCATCGGCTCTCGTTCTCTGTTTCTGGCGCGGCCGCCCCACCTTCTCCGACGATCTCTAACGGTACGCCGCCCTTGCTTTCATGGTTCTTCGACTGTATATGTAAAATTTAAGTTGAATGTATGCGTGTTTTGAGCCTCTGTCATTAGGATAACAATGAAAGTTATTTATAGTCTCAAAAGAATATGAGCTCAAATTCAGCTTCGTTGAATCTTTCTCCCATTGCATCTGACAAAGAAAACGGTGTAGGTTTCTTTGTTTGTTAGTTTGTTTGTTTTTGTTTTTTGGTTTTTTTGTTATCTGTTCATTTCAGTTCGCGGAAGCTCTGTTTGCTATTTGTTATGAGCGACATTGATTTGGTTCTAATACTATGCATCTGGTATTCTTAAACCGATTCAGATTTATTAAATCCAATCGAATTAGTGCTTTTGGCTGGGTTTCGATCCATTATACAGGCTCGATTTAGCTCAATGTGGAGGGATTTTTATGGGTTTGTTTGGGAAGATGGAGGGGGAATTTTTTTCATCCTATAGTTCTAGAGGGTCAAATCACCCTGAAACACCAATGACATTGATAACTTCAGATTTCAAACTATGAGGAATAAATTCTCCTCCATCCATTCAGCGGTACACTTTAATGAATTCCCACACAAAGTCTTAAGGTTTGGTTCCAGAGGTAGGAGAGAATGGATTGAGACGAGTAAACAACCTAAACACTGTTTTTATGTTAATTTCAATACCTTGCTGGATTTGGAGATTTGGAGATTTGAAATAGTGTCTCTTTCCTTTATGCATTGAAAGAAACAATACACTAAGGGTAACAATGAAAGTTTTCATTCTTCATTCCTTACCTTGAAAGCTTGGGATTTACTACTGCACATATCAGTTTTTTTTTTTAAAAAAAAAGTTTGTAAATGGGCCACATAACTATAAACACAGGTGAATGCAACACTTGATTGTAATAAGTTTTTTTTTTTTTAAAAAAAAAAAAAGGGGCGGTTCCACTTTGTTGTAAATTTTTGTGAGATATTTAATTTTCTTTATTATCTAAATTCATGTATTTTGTTTTGAAATAAGGATGTGATAGGCTTTATTTTTGTTTAAGTTAATGAAGTAATGATCTTTAAGCAAAAAAAAAAAATCGTGGAAGGCATAGCACTATATTTTTAAATCTCGGTAAACGAAATTCATATGTTAGTTGGAAACTTGATATAAAGAATAAATTCTTTCTTGATGGTTGCACATATATTGCTAAGTCATCAAAAAAACAAAAAAACAAAAAAATTGCCACAAGGATGTATTTCTTATTATATGAGTGTTTGACTCTTGTTTTGAATTTTAAGAAAAATACTAATCCTGTATTTTGTGCGTCAAAAGTTTAGTTAAAGGAGTAACTCACAAACATACTTAAGTGCAAGCAAGAGCAAGGTCCCAAAACATACTTAAGTGCGAGCAAAGGCAAAGTCAAAAGTTGAAGTTAGACGAACAAAGACGGTATGCACGTCAGATTTATTACATTTGATGTCTTTTGCATAGTATGTTGGACTAGTTTCTTGAATCTAGTGGTGGAGAATAGATTTCCTAGTGCTCTGTTTGACGATGGAAACACTGTAGATTGTGATAGGAGGCTTGGAGTCAGCTTCCAAGAGATCAAACTTTATAAATCCACAATAATGAGGCCATTAAGTTTAGACAGGAAAGCAAGATTAGTTCAAGATGCTTGATAGACTTATTGAGATTCTTAGAGGTAACCTTGCAATATTTTCTGTAACCCCCCTTATGTTCTAAGCCTTATTTGATTTTCTGGGTTCCTTACTTTGTTGAGTGATTGCAATTTTTAAGTTTCTTGTCGAAGCTCCTTGTTTTTTCATGGTTCTTTTTATGCATTAATGTGATTAGTCTTTTAATAATATATGATGTGTTTTCATTGTGAACATCAATTTGGCTGTTAACAAAACACCTTGGTGTTGTGCAATTCATGTAGTTGATCTCACTTGGTGTTTTAAGGATTGTTATTGTTGTGTTATCATTGTAAACCAAAACGTACAATATGCAATTTACTGTGATTAATTAGTTCTTGGGGTGTCAATTTTTTCCCCGTTGAAAATCAAGAGGTTGTAATGATTTTCAATATCTTTCCTTCTTGATTCACAGGTTTTGCAAGAAGTATTGAAGTGTTACTCCATTCCTGAAAATTTGTTTGGCAAGGTTTGCGTCATAATAGACAAAGTGAGTTTTGCACACAACTTTGTTTAATCTTGGTTATTTCTATTTTTTGAATCTAAGAGTTATAAGCACTGTCGCTACCAATTGAAAACACATCATATATTACAAGCAATGTCGCTACCAATTGAAAACACATCATATATTATAAGCACTGTTGCTATGCTGTAAGACCATAACTGTTTTTTTCTCAATTGTGGATCTTGTCAGGTCGAGAGCAAGTTGGTGAATCTTTGTCTTTTTTGACTACCTGCTGAGAAATCTTGGTCAAAGGTTTGAAGCAAACGGTTGCGCTCCCAAATTAGGTCAGTTGCTTTCATTTTATGCACACACACATATATTGTCCTTATTGGTTTAAGTGTTTTTAATCCAGTCCGTGATTTTTTTTTTGTCTTTCCTTTATTATTAGCCATATGAGTACCATTGAAGTATATGTCAGTATGAATAATTCCAATGTTCTGTTAGTTGAAGAAATTGTTGGATTTAATAGTTGACATTGTTCTGAATTGCTTTGGTTAGTAAGTTTTGTTGAATTAAGCTGAAATTGGTTGTTATTGAAATTTTGGGATGTC
The DNA here is from genome assembly GCA_019022615.1 of Acacia melanoxylon. Taxonomy (NCBI): domain Eukaryota; kingdom Viridiplantae; phylum Streptophyta; class Magnoliopsida; order Fabales; family Fabaceae; genus Acacia; species Acacia melanoxylon. Next base: position 2,853,258 of record JAFJYJ010000030.1, on the reverse strand, counting down.
TTACTTTTAAGGGGAAATGCTACTGATATTTTCTTAAAAGAAAGCATGTCGTTCTTGAAATTGTTATGAACTTGACCGTTGTTGGAAATGTCGTAGGTGGTAATAAAATGAGTCATAGTTGGATGAATGCGTTGAGAACTAGTGAAGAATATGAGAATGGGGTGGAAGAGTTTATTGAATTTGCTAGAAGGAATGTGCACTAGTGCAAACAAAGGCTTTAAGACTGCCTCGTTTAGAGCGGAGTACTGACGCATCGGTCTTAAAGGTATGACCGGTGGCAGTGTTGTAAATATAAAGAACTTCTTGGACCGGACCCTTTATTAAAGGGTCTTAAATATATTATTCAGACCGCTTAAAAACCAACCGGTCTTAAAAATGTAATTAAAATTTCAATTATTTTATAGAGAAATCTTGTACAACCCGAACTTATATTTTCTGCGGACCAAAATAATCAAGAAAAATTTAAATATAAAGTCTAAAACTTTTAAGACCGGACATATATAAAAACGGTCTTAAAGTTTATACTTTTAAGACCGGACTTAAAGTATGGCCGGTAGAAAATATTGAAAAAAATTATTCAAAAATTTTATTACCTTTAAGACCGACTTTTTATTATGGACGGTCTTAAAGTTTAACCTTTAAGACCGGCCTTTTAGGTCATCCGGTATGGAAACTAAAGCGCCAAATATTCGCGCGAACGTTGCCTTAAGAGTTAGGACTGAACGTTGCTCTATCTGAACTCTGAAACCCCTGTTCTTGTTGTGAAGCCCCTCTTCCCGTTGCATTACTTCTCTTCCTCGCCCACCACTACCATCCTCTGTTACTCTCTCACTTTCTTAGGCGTTCCTCTTTTGCACTACCCCTCTCAGCCTCTCTTCCTTTCTCGACAATGAACGGAGAAAACAATTCTTCTGCTATTCCTTTAACGCCGATTCTTGGTCGGTGCGACCGTGTGTGAGTCGAACGAACCCTCTTCATCTCAAAATGAGCCTCTTAACCGCCCTGCACGCCGTGGTAGAAGTGGCACACGAATGAAAGACGTATTCGTAAGTTGGACCTCTAGGTCAAAGCTTGAGATTCAGTTTGATGAAAAGTTGGCTCCTTTTGGTCCTAATAAACAAAAATATAATAGTTTTGTCGGCAATCTAGCACGCAGCAAGGCTAGCATCTTGACAGATGAGTGGAAAAATGTCAACCTTCGCACAGTGAAGGATCCTATTTGGGACACTATCTTGCTCGCATACACCGTCTCGACTCCCGTGAAGTTGAAAGACAAGACATTGTCTTATTGTGCTGATCGGTGGAGGAAGTTTAAGACCTTTCTAGCTAACACATATATTTTTGCCGATGTTAGGCACGACCATCATCCTTGGGACAAGTACACATTTATTGATGAACAAACTTGGCAACAATTTTTTCAGCTGCGGACCACTCCTAAAGCTTTGGTGAGTTTATATTTAGTTCTGTTTGCCCTCTTTTGTTTGCTTATTAACTTGTGCGGATATGTGAATGTTATTGTACGTGTTCATCTAATCCTGTTAGTTAGATGGTTTGGTTTGTGAATAGAAGTATATATTTCCATCATTTGTCCTGCATAAGAGGAGCATGTCTTAGTTGTATGCAAGTCTGATATGTAAACCGTGCAAAGGTAAAATAAAAAGTAGGTAATTAGGTCACGAGCAAAAAAAAAAGTAGGTAGTTAGGGAAATAAATATGGCAAAAGAGTCAAACCATTATTAGAGTCTTAGCTAGTTCTTTTGTAGTAGGTAGTGGTTAGACATTGCTATTAGTTAGTCAGTATGTTAACTGTGTAAAGGTTTCGGTGCTATTCTGCAATTCCCTTTACTCTGGTTCTCCCATTTTCTTCTACAATTCTACATCTTCCTTAAATAAAATGTTGAAACTTGATGAAGTGAATTTGACTAGTGTTTGAGGTTCATATCAAGCGAGAAGTTCTCTAATTTACGTTAGTGTGATGGCTAGAATTCATAATTAATAGTTGTTTTCAATTCTGATTCACAGAAAAGAAAGGAACAAGCACAGGAGATAGGGAGAAAGAATGATTGCCCGCATAGGGCTTCTCGCGGCGGATACGAAAAGGCTAAAAAAGAAATGATGGCAGCCAAGCGGAAGAGATTGGAAGATGAAGCAGAAGCAGAATCCAATCCTTCTGCGATACATGATCTGCCATCTCCAATATGTCGTGATGAGTTATGATTGTATATTCGGCAAAATCCAAGCGGCGACTACACGAGTGAACAGACTCGTCTAGTTGCTGAAAGAATTGTAAGTATCGTTATTGTTAATTTTTAGTTACTAAACATGTTTCATTTACTAAGCTTCTCATTATCTGTATCTTACAGGAAGATCTAAAGAAGAAAGAAGCGGAGGGATCTTTTGTGTCGGACGGGAGGAATGATGTTCTGACTGTTGCGACCGGAAAACTGGATCATGCGGGGCGTGTAAGGGGGATTGGAGGAAGGGTAGGCCTGAAGGAATACTTTGGTAGCGCCAAACACCAGAAACAAAGTATGGTTACCCGGAGGAGATGGAGCAGACGGTGGCACGGGAGGTGGCCAAATTGAATGAGCAAGCGGCGGCTAAAGAAGCTTCATTGATTTGCCTATTTTCAATCTCGAGTGAGGGAGACGAAGGAGGAAATGAATCAAATGAAGGTTCTTGTGAGCTCTCGTGCGGAGACCGGTGTTCCTTGCCACTCACTCTACGGCTATGCGTGAGCACTAGAGGGAGCTGCATTGTTGGACAGTCAGAGCAACCTTGTGACCTTTATGTGGAGGATCCTGAACATCATGATAGACGATTGGTTGCAAAAGGGACTGTCCACAACTTGGGATCAACTGTACACCACCAACAAATGGCTTATGATGAAGTCAGAGTGTCAGTTGAAGAGGTGATTGTTGATGCACCTCTCCTTCTCCCAACTGATGAGCTGAAGCTTGTGAGTGATGTCATTGGAACCTTGATCTCGTGGCCAGTGAAGCTTGTGCATGTTTCTACTCCTCCTGATGCTCCACCCCTACTGAATTGGTTGGCACGGCTAAGTTGAGTGCCAAGGACAAGCTTGTCCTTATGGTATCCAATAAACAAGTTGCACTTAATCAGTGGCCTATCAATACAAAAGTAGGTCTTAAAAACAAGCACCCGGTTTTGGTTGACCAAGATGATATAATTTCTTTGCTGTTTGATAAACAGGAGCTTACTGATTCAATGATTCTCATGTTTATAAAGTAAGTATCTTCTTCTATGAGTACATAACGTAAATGTGAGACACTCACATACGTATATACTAATTACCTGACGTCATTATTGTAGGTTAATGCATTGTGAATTGGAACAGCGGGGCAGAAGCCAAGATATTGGATTCTTGTGCCCACATTACATAAGTCAACCACCCTTAGCGGAGAGACAATCATACATAACATCAAGGTTGTCCAACAATAGGAAAAAGTGGTACTTGGCACCATACTACAATAGGTACATATCATAATTCTTTTCTGCAATTCCCTTAATTCTGCTACATATTACGAGTACTTGTCATTTTTGTGAATTTTCGCGCCGTTGGCGCTGGGTCCCGATTTTCCCGAATGAGAATAAAGTGGTCTTTTTATGCTCCCTTCACTACGATCCACCGCCTACATTGCAGCAGATGGTGAACAAGTAAGCATATGTCATTTTGATTGTCTAGTCTGAAATCTCTGCTATAAATTTTTTTACACCATTATTGAGTAAATTCGTGATTTTGACAATAGGCCATTAAAATCATTCCAAGAAAAGGTCAAGAACAGGTTTGGGGCTTTGAAGTCAAAGAGCCTACATGGAGCAAACCAAAGGTTAGTACATATTTGGACAACCGGCACACTTGGCTTGTGAACTTGGTCGATAGCAATATATGCTCTTATATATATTTATTGTTTGTTTTTAGACCCGTCGGCAACCGAAGGAGTCCAACTTATGTGGACATTATGTCTTGACACACATGTATAATATTGTCATGCAACCCGGTGACTAACATCCAAGCAAAGGTAAATGTATTACATAACTTTGCACGTGCGCTGACCCCTTTGATATGCAAGGAAAGACCACTAATATATTTCTGTCTTTGATGCTACAGACGTTTAACTGTGCTGACCCCTTTCATGATGGTGATATTGAGCGCACACGTAATGTCTTATGTGAATATCTGTATGATCTGCTGATCTCGGAAAATCGGAAAAATAGTTTATTTGTGAATTCATTGTAAACATCTTCGGTCTGTATAATGAACAATTGTCCAATTTGTGATAGTATACAATAATAATTTTTTAATTCTTTTCAAACAATTTCCTTCGTCCATTAGTGGTTCTTGAATGTATTGTTGGATGGTGGATAAAACTTTTTATTGCTTAATTTACAAATGCGAGAAGTTTAGGACCGTAGATTTACTAAATAGTCGGTCCTAAAAGACTTCGTTTATTATTGGAAAAATATGCCAGTCTTTTAGGACCGTAGGTTTTATAAATAGCCGGTCCTACAAGTCTTCATTTATTATTGGAAAATATGCCAGTCTTTTAGGACCGTAGAGTTTATAAATAGCTGGTCCTAAAAGTCTGGCATATTATTGAAAAATATGCCAGTCTTTTAGGACCGTAGGTTTTATAAATAGCCGGTCCTAAAAGTCTGGCATATTATTGAAAAATATGCTAGTCTTTTAGGACCGTAGGTTTACTAAATAGCCGGTCCTAAAAGTCATCGTTTATTATTGGAAAAATATGTTAGTGTTTTAGGACCGTAGATTTACTAAATAGCCGGTCCTAAAAGACTTCGTTTATTATTGGAAAAACATGTTAGTATTTTAGGACCGTAGATTTACTTGAATAGCTGTCCTAAAAATTTTTCATCGGAAAATATATTTATTAATATATTTTTAATCGCATCAAAACATTAAATTAAATATTTGTACATATTACAACCTCCATATTTCATAATTGCTTTTCTCTTTTTGTCTTTTTATTTTATTTTTTTTATTTTGGTGTTTTGAGTCTGCCATTTTCCATATTTCATAATATACTTTCTTATTGCTTTCCAGTTCAAATAATGCATATAAACTAATTAATTAAAACTCCCACGAGAACAAAATATGGAAATATTTTATTTATTAATTTTTTTGCCCTATATATGGCGCGACTATTACAAAAAAAAAGCAAAAAAAAACTATAAAACAACTAATCCTCCCCAATGTCGGAGAGGTAGGAGGCGTCGGAGGCATCGGAGGAGGTAGGATCGTACTCGATGTCATTGGCGTCGAGTACCATTTTCAGCCTTTCCGGTTGATGGTATGAACAAGCTGAAACAATTTGCCCAAGCGTCGGTCGATGTGATCGACGCGGGCCTCAATGTTTTGCACCAACCGCGGTCGGATTTGGAGGCAATGGCGGAGGGGGCGAGGTCAAGAGGAGGAGGAGGAAAAAGGAGGACTGGTGGAGCAGCCATTACAGTGGAGGCTAGGCGGTGGAGGAGGCCGCGTAGAAGTAATGGAGAAGAATTTGAAGAAACTAAAGTAACAACGGGTTTAAATAGAGAACCTATCCTGAAGAATATGAAATGTTGGGAACTTTTTACGAGGAGATGCATAGTTCCTCAGAATACGAGGAAACGCATAGTTGGGCAGTTTACCTTGAAGCCAAAGAGACTCTGGATCATGTGAACGGAGTGTAAGGATACGACTCTGCTATCTGAGTAATTTTGAAGTGACTGAACATTTAATATCGGATTATGTAAAAGATATGTTCTTAAAAGTAATATTTTTTAAGGAAAAATTCTTACTTTACAAAAATAAATAATCGATAAAAAAATAATTTACTTTTAGGACCGGATATAAGATAAATGGTCGGTATTAAAAGTAATTGAATTGTGTGGAAAAATAAATAGTGGACATTTAGGACCGGATTATTCTAAAAAAACGGTCTTAAAAGTAATTTAATTGAAAAAATAAATAATATACTTTTCGGTTAACACATATAATAAAAAGAGTGTATCAATTGCGTATCCCTCTCTCTGTCCTCATTAACTCCTCACACTAGCTAGTTACCTCCCTGTCCTTATTAACTCCTCACTATACCTCTCAGTTCCTAACTCCTCACAACCGGAGCTCTAACGCCCCAACCGCTCAAAGCCTCAAACCATGGTTAGATACAAGAGAACTCCTCGTAGGGGTTCTCTTACACCAAGCTCTTGCCATCCTTAGATCATTATACGGTGCACCTCCTCCAACGAGAGTGCGTTCTATTGTGACCGAAGAATCTCGGTCGTTGGACCCATTGTTATTTCGGATGATGAAGAGGTTGCGCACCCTCTAGCATTCGGACCATGAAGAGGTTCCCGTTCCCCTCTCCAATCGGTTGGCCCCGCCGCACCTATCGCCGACCCCTCTCCTCTTTCCTCTAATGATGCATTGCGGCTGATGCGAATAAGACAAGAACTTGCTGATCTCCGGCGGGAAGTTAATGCTTTTCACGCCGATATCGCCAAGGCATTGGATGATAATAAGCTTTAGGATGTTTAGTTAGATTGTCGTTGATAATGTTCAGTTATTGTTTTTCTTTCTTTTTTTTCTAGTGTACATGCATATTCTCCAATTATGTATGGAAGTAGTAAGAACTAAGCTTGTGCCTTTTTTATATTCATATTCTCTAGTTTTCCTTTATTTATTTTATTAATTCAGTTCTGCTGCGCTCGTCTCATTTTTTTATAGTTTGGTTCATTAATAAACGAAGAGGTTTACGACTCTAAAAGTATTTGACTTTTAGGTCCGGATGTTTATAAAACACCGGTCTTAAAATTAAATCAATAGTAAATATTAGGACCAGAGTATTCTTAATTGCCGGTCTTAAAAATGTATTAATAAAATTATATCTTTAGGACCAGACACTTTATAACTAACCGGTCTTAATAATAAAATTATATATTTAGAACCGGACACTTTATAATTAACCGGTCTTAATAAAATCCAAAATACTAAAACATGTCTCTTTCGCGGGGAAAATTAAATCTCCCTCTCAGAACTTCTCTTGTCGCGCCGAGAGTGATTACTCAGGTTCTATCTCCACATTTTGCTTGTTGCATCGTCGCTTTGTGTTGCTCTCTCGACAATAACTTTCTGGTTCCTTAGCTAAACGTCTATAGACCAAGGCCGTACGAGGTGTTTCGGTTATATAACTTTATTATTTTCCTAGTTATGGTTCACGGGTTTCTCATGGGTTGAACGAAATCGATGAAATGTTCTTGTGGGTTTCTCTCGTTGTTAATGAATATTGTATATTGAAGATTATATTTGCACTTTGGACCTACCGAATCGACGAACTAGTGTTTTTAGGTTACTCTTCTTTGTCATCGCAACATCAACGTTCGTGGTCGGAGAAGAAAGACACAGCAAACCCATTTGAATTTATATGCTACAGGTGAGTCCACAAGACCTTCATGCGACACATTTAATTTCCTCGTCATGCATTTATTTTGCTTCTTGGATTCACTGTGATACATTTATGACCAAAAGTGATGCTTTTGGTGTGTGTTGGTTGGGCCGTGGGAGTTGTATCTTGGATTCCTTTATTTTCATTCCACTGGGCCCACAGCTCTCAATCACATTTGATTCAAAATCTTTTATTCTATCAATATAAACTACTAAACGTTGTAGCTCATCAGCTATTGGTCCATGTATGTTACCGCTATTGGTTAATTAATGTCACCATGATTACATGGCATGAAATATGTGGTCCGACCTGTTTGTTATCATCTATTTGAATGTACAGAAGTTAAAAGTCAGCGTAAGGATTTATTCCTTTGAGTAAATGCTAAGACCTTTCAGAGTTATCCATTTATTATTGACTTAATGTTCCAATGAAACTGATCTGTTCTCTATGCAATATAGACTTTTTACCAATTAGCTATTGGACTGCTTATATATATATTATCAATGCAATGCTTAAAATATGTTTGAATTCAATGAACTGTGTGTATTTCCCATGCATTAGCATCATCTCTGTTCAAGCATTAACCGAATTAATCAGCAACGCCTTAAATCTTTGCAGTAAATGTTTTGCATCATTTATGAAGGAGCTGTACTGGCTTTTAAAAATCTTTGGCAAACTATGGCTATTTAATACAGAGTGGTTCACATTTTAACCCTCTGTTGTAAAACTCGAACCCTATAATCTTCTCCCCCGTGGTTACTGACTTACTGTGTATCAGCAATCGGGTATCTAGCCATCAACTTAGTTTTCAAACCATCCTAGTACCTTTCATATCATCATTGGCTGTTTTCAAATCATTTTGGTACTGCTTTATGTCTGATTCTTTATTCCTTCTGTCCAGGGAAACATGGTGTTATCCGTCACTCGTCGCCGAGATACGATTATAGGAGGTTTTGCATGTGGTGTTTTGGTCCCTGGCTTCACGTTTGTTTTGTGGCATTTCACTGTAGGGCTTGGTCCTAACATCAACAACGTTAACCCTGATCTGAAGATTGTCATGGAACCGTTCTCCCAGCTGGAGTTGCTTTTCAGATGTTGTTTGAGCTCCTCGTGTACTTTTCCAGCCACTTATTACATTGGCTGCTACTACTTACAATTAGCCTTGTCTCATTGGTATGTATTTTCTCAGGTCACCTCTTCAACCCAGATTTAGACATTGCTGAAGCAGTTGTGTTGAAGGAAAGGTTTGTGAAATTATCAACGATTTTACATTTTCTTGCAAATAAATGTCATTGCTATGATACCCCTAATAATGTATAAGTGCTTTACAACATGTCTTGCAGACTCAGCTAAGAACCACAAGGTAGCCAGCTTTTCAGCCAGATAACCAACGTTGATTTTCCTACATACTCCACCGAGTCTTTGTTATCTTTCTGAACAAGGATAACAGTTGCAGAGATCATTAGAATTGACCATGTAGTACACAGGACATGAGACCTTTGTATACATTATTCATTTAATTGAAATTACATGGTTAATTTTCTTATGAAAGCAAATGATGAACCAGTCTAATTTTACAAACAATGAATACTCTAAAGTTATAATCATGTTTGTTTAGGAGTGTGATGTGGTTACTAACCATTTGGGTAAATCTGCTGCGAAGGTCGTCAAGGAGTCCACAACATAATTTTACGTGAAATGGTTAAGTGTGTTTGTACTTTTCGATCATAAGTTTAAAATTATTCCTCCACTCAGTATTCGTTATTCTAACACTACATCACTTTTTCCTCCTCCAGGATCCACAACATAATAGCCTAAGGTATTCAATCTGTCCCAGTTATATGTTATAATCCAATGATTATTTTACTAAGGAGTTCATTTCTTTTCCTGATGCAAGGAGTCATCTGTCTCGAGACAAACTATGAACACGGTGAGCCATGCTACTGCAACAAACGACTATGATCCCGTGGAGATGCAACTTATTACTCCACCTGAAGCCAGTACAAAGAGGAAAGTAATCACTGGTGTCATCCCTGCTGATTGTGATGTTTTTGGTCTCTCAGAATCGTCAACTCCAAGGTTTAGCTCCACCAAGCTTCTGAATAACATTAAGAAGGAGAAGTAAAGTCATTTTTTAAAGAATATACTTCGAACTTGGACTTCCGTTTTTTAACTCTCATTAAGCTTATGTTAAGATTATCTACATTCATGATGTCACTGTAAAATGTTTAATATTTCCATCCAGATTTCAATCTGATGTATTGGCAGTTGCATTTTATCTAATTCAAGTGATTCAATTTGGTTTATTGTTGATGTTATCATTATATCATATTTTATACGTTATTTGAAATGAATTAATTTTTCATTGGCAGATAATAGCCAACCAGTATTGACAACGTAACCAGATCACAAGTTTCCCACCCAGTATATCCTACTCTGTGATATGAACATCTCATCAAATAACAAGGCTGACTCAATATGCTTATCAATAAAATCATGAGTTGCTTTCTCACCCTCAATTTTAACCCAATGGTATATTAATATGATTTATTTTTAAATTGAAGAATTATTAATGGGCTTATTAATGCTAGCAATATTTGGCAGTTTTACTTGACCTGCTATTATCCTATTTTCCTGCCAACAAATTCACAAAAAAAACTTGCTAAAACTAAGTTATTATATTACGTAGACTCCCCATAATATGAAGAGAAGTCATGCATTTCTTCATATGCCAATATAACAAGCGCTATTCTTGAAAGACTTCTTAGGCTTGCAAACTAAAAAAATTATTAACAGTAGCGTTAGGAGAATGAACAAAATAATCTTTACATGTATGAGATATACATGTATAAAACGTACAAATGTTGGTAGTACAGCAAACGAACCAAACTTGTATCGCAATTTCTTTTTATGGCAAAATAGACCTTGTGCATTTTACTTGTAGCGAACTGCAAAGTGAGTTATAAAATATGGAACTGATTTTATCATTCCCCAATACCGTTTTGTTTTAAAGTTGTAATATATCCAAATAGATTACTTGTGATGGTGGCTCTCTTCTGCTTAATTAGTTTCAATTCTTAATTGTTAACTTATCTGGTCCTATTTATAAGTCATTTTTGACCAAATCATATGTCTTAGCTCGATTATGAAATGAATTTTCAATTTATAAAGTGAATTTTCAATTTTAGATTTGGCACCTTTCAACTCTTTATTTTCGTTGTTACAATTAATATGGGCAAAATTGTCACAATCTCATTTATTTGGTCTAAAGGGACATATAAATAGGATTAAATTTTTTGGTCAAAAGAGACTTATAAATAGGATCAGAGTGGTATACTAGTACTATCCTTCCACTTTTGCTGATATATAAATACTGGTTACATTAAAGCAATTTGACCAAAAAATAAAAAAAGTTACATTAAAGCAATGTTGGTTAGGGAAGACTTTGCCTCGGGACGTAGCAGGGGAACTTTATCTTTGCTACTATGAGCTGTGAAGAAAGGCAATCTTCCATGGGCCCAAATGTATTTCACCTCACAAGAACCACTCCACAATGTGTTTGATCCATATTTATTAATTTGTACATTTTGTTTATAAAATTGGTGATGTGGCGATCCGTGCCATCAGAAATAAGGGGTCTTCACTTTTAACAGTTATCGATTCATCCACGGATGAAAATTTTTTCTTATAATCAACGGTACAAATTGACAACATGTATTGAATGGGATTAGCTATTTAAGTGCGATACATACCTCCTTGTCACATTAGAGATTATTCAGAGTTAGAAAACGCGCAAAGAAACATGAAGGAATGCTCCACCGGACGCCGTTGTTATGAAGGTAAATAGGGTTATTCAAATTCATTTTGTATAAATATACATTAAAACAATTTATGTATGCATGTTGATCATTGTTTTTAATTCATAATTTAATTACACTTCAACTATATGATATAGGAAAAAGGAGTAGGTCAGAAATTGCAGACGAAAATGAGGCAGGCGTATCACTTACCAGCGGTTCTTACTTACAAACACCTGTCAACCAACGAGACAGTTTATTACATGGAACACGGTATACTATAACTCCACAGTCAAAGGTTGTTGACCCATGTGGATCACAATCACAACGTCATGTTTTGGTCGATATGTCACAAACTTCTCTCACAATATAGCGTTCAGTAATGATTATACTCTGGTTCCGGATACATCCCATATCAAACAACTCATCGGGTCGTAGCATTGTAACATCAGCAACACAAACAGGTGCTCAAACAAAAAGAACAAGGAAATCACATTCTATAATACATGAAGTCAGGACAAATCTGGATTATAGGCTAAACCAAACTCTCCATGAAGGTAATCATCCCCCTCCATTTATTAACGTGTATTCTATTTATTAAAGCATATTCGGAATATGCTCCAACCATTTATATTTGTTCCACGTGCAGGCCTAAGCTACTTGAATGAAGAAGATGTTGATGAGCCTCAGGCCTAACCATTTATATTATCAATGCAACGCTTAAAATACGTTTGAATTCACCTGTTGATATGCTGCTTCCAATGTTTATCGTATTCCCAATGCAGTATTAACGTCGAAATACGAACTAATCGGTAATTGTCATTAATGGAGCGACAGAGGCCAATGCATGTTTTCAACGATTAATGTAAGGAAGATGTTACTATTAAGTCATGCATTTCATCGTTTTGAAGATTCAGTTGAGAAACTCCAAATATATCATCGTATATTTTCTCAGAGGGATATGTCGTCGTCGAGAGTAATTTCCTTCCTCCAACTGGATTGCACTCGAAACAATCAGAGCATGTGTTAGAGTCGTGGAATGATTTTCCCGTGTACCACCTGATCTGTTGTTTATTTCTCTATTTTTTTCAAGACAGTTTGACAATCCCAGTTTGAATATGTTTAATTTCAATGAATGATGCTTTTTTACTTACGGATGCTTGAGACTGATATTTGTAATCACTTACTTATGCATTGTAATGTTTTATCCGGATGATGTAATCTTTACATTCTACTTAATTATTTATTTGACCTTCTTTCATGTAGTCCTTTCACGATAACTAATTGTTGACATAATCAACATCAGAACCAATTTTATTTCCTTTTTGTGATGTCTGCAATAAACCCTAAATCGTTTACTTTTGTTTATGCTTATGATGTTTTACCTGTATATTCCACCAACATATTTTTACCCTCCTTTAAACTCAAGCAAAGATATATGTGTAAAGAACATGAAATTAGCCTTTTAGCATTGAAAATTTATAAAAATAATGTACTGACTTTATTACAACCTTTTGCATATTACATTGAGAAATTATCTTTTTAGCATTGAATGAACTTTACCACTTTTGCCCTTTTCCTTTTGAATTACAAGTGCATTGTAAAATATAAATATGCAATTACTTTATAACTGGTAACTAAGCAGTTACTGCAGGGAACAATATTTTTTTCCTCTACAACTTCCTTCATCAAAATTTTTAAACTTTCTAAACGGCTGTTTCATGCCGCTTCGTTTTCCGTTTTTGAACTGAAAACAAATAACCACTTACGGCTTATTTGTATGTAACACCACGTTGGATTTTAAGTTTCATTTATTATTTTGCACTTTAATCAGAACAAACTTGTTCTCGGTTCAGACGCTTTCTCACCAGTAACTGCAACGGTTTTTTAGTTTCCATATGCCTATTTAAAGTAATTGGTTCACGTTTGGTTTGATATTGCTTTTCTTCGTCTCTGAAACTTCTCTGCCCCTTTTACTTCGCTCTTATGGCCATCAACATGCCAATCAGTCGGGACAATTTATCTTCTGGAAGTACCAAAGTTACAATAAGGGTCAAGGTTGACCGTATTATACATCGATATGTTGAAAGGCATAGCAGAGTCACAAGCGGCCGTTACTTGAACTTGACTCGATGGATCTTATTGTATTTGCTAATATGGTAATTTTTAATGATTTATTTTTTCCAGTTATTTCCTATTTAAGATGGACCTCCAAATTCCAATTGTAGTTTTCCATCTTTGCTTCTATTCAAAGCAATGTTTATGCTAAATCATGTACATATGTAAAAGCAATCAAATATGAAAAAGCAAGACACACAATGGATTTTAGTATATGTCCTTCAATAACAAGTTGGTTTGTAATTTTATGCAAACCCTTACGATGATAGAAAGACGCACGGATGTTGGTCAAAATACAGTCCGTTGATGCCATGTACATGCATTGTTGGAAGTTGACTGAACGGGCTTGTTATGACATCTCCAAGTGTTTGGTTAGGGAAGGTGGCGAAGGAGTGCATCAGTTTATCCACATTGTTATTACAAAAAATTTCACAATATCACTTGCATTACATGATAACTTACCAAATCGTTTCTTTATGCTCAATGTTGTTAATGACTGCAACTAGTGGGGTGTTCCTACTAACAAAATGTTTATTGGTACAGATTTTTTGAAGTTTAAAATGGTCTATTCCCTTTATATAAGTCAATAGCTTCCTATTCTCTATTATAAGTATTTTAATCCAACCTGCTACATTAATTATTTGGGATGAAGCGCCAATGATTAAGAGACATTGTGTGGAGGCCTTAGACCAAACATTGAGGGATTTGATGAAGTGCGATTGCATATTTGAAGGTAAATGTGTCGTAACAGGGGGTGATTTCAGGCAAATCTTGCCAGTTATTCCAAAAGGTGAATGAGCTGAGATTGTTTATGCAACAATTAATGCTTCTCCTCTTTGGAAAGAATGTAGATTACTGCAACTAACCAAGAATATGAGATTGAAGTCTTCAGTTAATCAAGTTGAACAGAAAAAAATTAAATCATTTTTAGAGTGGTTGCTAAATGTGGGAGATGGAGCCATTGGTTTGCCACATGATGGTTTTGCTGACATCACTATACCCTTAGAGTTGCTGCTTCATGATGATTGTAACCCAATTAGATGCATTGTTAAAGCTACATACCCAAATTTAAAAGAGCGTATATTTGAAGAAGGTTATTTGACCATTAGGTCAATTCTCACAACTAGAACAAAAAATGTTGATATATTGAATGAGTACATTTGTTCAATGTTGCCCGATGAAGTAATGGAGTACTTTAGTTCTGACTCTGTAGGTCGTACAAAAGATAGTAATGGAAGCTTTGATGATTTGTATGACACATAATATCTCAATGAAATTAAATGCTCTGGGATACCTCATCATAAATTGGTATTGAAAGTTGGTGTGCCAGTTATATTAATAAAAAATATTGATCAGACAGCTGGGTTGTGCAACGGGACAAGGCTACAAATTACACGACTTGGAAAAAATGTCATTGAGGCTAAGGCATTGAATGGCACAAGTGTTGGTGAAGATATTTTGATTCATAGAATGGGTATGAACCCATCTAAATGTAAACTTCCGTTCACTTTGACAAGACGACAATTCCCCATTATCATTTCATTTGCAATGACAATAAACAAAAGTCAAGGACAATCCATGACTAATGTTGGTCTCTACCTCCCAACCCTAGTCTTCTCACATGGGCAACTATATGTTGCACTTTCTAGGGTCAATAGTTTCAATGGTTTGAAATTACTAATCTTGGATAAGTTCAACAAATGTAGTAAAACTACTACAAATGTTGTTTATAAAGAAGTTTTCCAACACTTATCATTTCAGTATTAGTTATAATGTATGTTTTGTGTTGTTATTGTAGAATGCAAATGATGTGATAATATGATGTATGGAAATTGTTTGATATTTACATGATATTGTATGTGTTAAGTTTAAACCATTTTAGTATTAAACATATCTGTGCACCGCACGGGTCTAAAGTCTTGTTGCATCTATAGCTCAAATGATCTGCTTCTTCTTCTATATAATTTTTCTTTGATATTTTCTTCTCTTTTAGATCTCATAATATCTCCTACACAATAAAATAGGATATCAATAGATTTTCTGTTACAATATTCTTTTATCCTATATTTAATTAAAAGATAGATAAATATATAAAAGATAATTAAATAGGTATAAAATATTAATAAATCCAACTCAATATATCATAAAATATACATCTATTTAATTATAAAATATATACTTATCAGTACAATCTGGGGAATTAATGCGACTTAAGATGAAGTATGAGCTCTGCCTTTGTTAACTCTAATTTTCTCAACCACATTCTCGTTTATTTGCTTGTTATTTATTAGTAGTAATAGTTAAAACCAACCATCATGCGACTTTCAATTCATTAACTGGCTATATATTTAGTATTTCAGTCTCTATAGGATGATACTCTACTCACTACTCTTTTACTTATTCGATTGGTTCACTTGCCACAAGGGGATTTTGACCAACATAAACCCTCTCTTTAAGTCACAACTAATCAACCCATTGATCTCACAACATCATCATAATTTTTCACATCCCACAACAAAAGAAATCATATTTTCCAACACTACACATCATTGTTGAATTAACTAGTTGTATTACAAGCCAAAAAAAAAATACAAGCTTAGATTCAAGGCAGATTTTAAACATAAAAATAGAAGGAAAATGTAGTGCCAATCGATGGAAGCTTCTGTTTTAAGAAAAAAGACTTACAAGGGAGCTTCTGTAAGAGACAGGACAGAAAAAAAATGTGGGAGATCAAGTTTTGTAGTGTTAGCAGAAGTGGGGACCAAATGTTGAAGAAAAATGGAAGAGGAGGAAACAAGGAAAAAAAAAGTGGGGGACCAAGGAAGCTTCTGCACTTGCCACCATAAAAATAGAGAGGAGGGAGTGGGAACAATGCTGCGAGCTGTTAGTGAAAATAGCATAGTTATCAAACCCAGATCGGCCGGTTCAAACCAGAAACCGACAAACTATAATTGGAATCGATTCAGTCCAGCAAGGAAACCGGGGCTGAACCAGTATGACCCGGTGGAACCTAGCTTAATCTGCCGAGTTGACCAGTCTTATATTTTTTTGTGTTCCCCAAACGACATCGTTTTGGGGGTGAATTTTTTATTTTATTTTTAATTTAGGCTAAAATTCCAACAAAATGATGCAGCAGCCAAAACCGAAAGACAAACACAACTTTTTTAGTTTTCTCTCCAAATCAAATATCAAATATTCGCTTGCTTTGATCTGCTCTCTCCTTGCAAAGAGCTACAGGTGCTCAGTTCAGGCGTAATTGTCCTCATCATGGATTAAAGGTCGACCTTTTGGTTCTTCTTCACCTCTTATTGCCTTTTGTTACTAGTCCACAGGCATTTTCGTACCGTAAGTCGTGGGTAAACTATGCAAGGAGAAGCTTTTGGTGGTTGAAGGTTTGGGTCTTCAAGTTCGGTTCCTTTCCATTCTCATCGTTCGCGTTGTTCGTCGTCGTTCGCACTGTCTATTCTTGTCATTTGTGCTATCCTAACATTGTTCTTTCTTCTGGGACTGATCACACAGTAGTAAGATATTACTTTATGAATGGAATTCTTTTTTTTTGGTTAATTTCAGTAGTGGTGAGAATTTGTTTTTTGGGCTAGTGAATACAAGAAACTTGGATGATTATGTTTCACTTGTTGTGGATACAATTGTGAAGTTTGGAATTTCCAGAAAAGTTGAAGCTTTCAAATATGGAATTTCATGTGTTTTGTGTTACATTTTGTAGTGATGTAGATGTTGATTTTATTGTTAAGACTCAAGAGTGATATAGATGTTGATTTTATGATATGATTTGAGCTTAAATCTTGTATTCAAGATTTTGAGGGTTATTGTTGTTGCATGGTTTAAAGGGTTCGACTTGGATACAATGGCACATTGGGTTACTTAAATCTGTATACATTGTGCCATTTTTTAAAATTCCTCACAGGTATTTATTTATATATTGTGCCACAGTTACAGTGATATTAAATAGCATGTCCTAAGGTTGTAATATTTAAATTACAATGTGTCATTGTCTCGAGCTTAATTGGTCACACACAAAAAAAAATTACATTGTGCCATTTTCTCTTGTTATTTATTTATTTGGTTTTGGCTTGCTAATTTTTTTCTTTGGACGTTTGGACGTTATTGTTTTGTTCTTCATTGTAGCTTTGACTATTAATCATACTAGTGCTTTTGGTTTGGTATCTATCATGGTGCTTTTGACTTGGTACCAACCATGGTGCTTTTGGCTTGGTGTCTATTGTTGAAAGGGTGTTTTTTGTTTTCTTTGTGGTTTGTTAATGGAGGCCAGAAATGAACGAATTGATAATACTTCCACCCTTAGTCCTGAGTCTTTCAATCCTTCTAACAATAATGAACCCCAACCGCGGGCATAAGGAGTGTAAAAAAAGTAGATCCTGCTTGGGAATATGTTTTTGTAAAGAAAAAGGGGAAAGTAAATGTGTTTACTTGTCTTTTATGTGCTTCAAGTTAAAAGGTTGAAGCAACATTTGACTGGTGTGAGTGGTTAAGTAAATTCTTGTAAAAAAGTCTCACATGATATACAAGCTAGAATGAAAGAATCTTTGGTAGAAGGTTCCAAAAAAAAAACATGTTGGTAATGATAATGTAAATGAAGCTAGAGAAGTTGAAGATAGAGAAATTGAGGAACCAATTGCTTCAAAGAAAAAATTCTCACATTATTTTGCACCTAGGACAACTTATGGTGCCCAACCAAGCATCAAGAGTGCATGGGCAAGTCAAGAAGCATAATATAATGCAAAAATGGCTTTTGCTCATTGGGTTTTTGTGAATTGTATTCTATTTAATGCAATGAGTTGTCCCTTACTTCTAAAAGCTATTAATGGTGCTACTACAATTGGTCCTGGGTTTAAGGTCCCTAGTTTTCATGAGTATAGGGTTAACTTGTTGAGAGATT
This sequence comes from Acacia melanoxylon, assembly GCA_019022615.1. Taxonomy (NCBI): domain Eukaryota; kingdom Viridiplantae; phylum Streptophyta; class Magnoliopsida; order Fabales; family Fabaceae; genus Acacia; species Acacia melanoxylon. Next base: position 2,834,956 of record JAFJYJ010000030.1, on the reverse strand, counting down.
GTAAAAAGAATATCAACTACTAATTGATAGGCATCGAGCTAAATGGAAGGAAAATAGTTGCACACTCATGGCTGATGGTTGGACTGATATTAGATAGCGAACTCTGATTAATTTCTTAGTCTATTCAGTACATGACATGGTATTTGTGAAATCAGTTGATGATTCGAATCTAGTTAAAAATGCCAACACTTTATTCTCACTGTTCAGAGAAGTTATTGAGTGGATAGGTCTTACAAATATAGTCCATGTGGTGACTGACAATGCCGCCAACTATTGGCATGTGGAAGACTGATAACAAATAAATATATTAAACAATTATTGGTCAACTTGTGCAGCTTACTGTTTGAATCATATTTTGAAGGACATTGCATCCATGTCTCATGTGTCAGACCTTGGAAAGAATACATCTAAAATCATTGTATTTGCATATAATCATTTGGTCTTCTTGTCATAGTTAAGGAAAAGACTGGGTTAGAAGGAAATTGCTCGTCTTGGTGCAACAAGATTTACCACCACATTCATCACCCCTCATAGCATATATTCGTACAAACATGACTTACAAGCTTTGGTTGTTGATCAGCATTTTGTACACCACAAATTAGCAAGCACTGAAGCTGGAAAAACTTTTCAGCGCAATCATTCTGGATCATCAGTTCCAGAGTTATTGCTTTTGAAGTTGTGAGACTTGTGTCTCCATTGATAAGATTGTTGAGGATTGTTGATTCAGATGAGAAACCTTCAATGCCTTATGTCTATGAAGGCATGCAGAGAGCTAAAAATGTAATCAATGACATGTTTTAGAGGAAGAAGGAATTATACAAGCCCTACACGAATATTATTCAAAGTTGCTGGGATAAGCATTTGAAAAATGACCTTCATGCAGCAGCATATATGTTGAATCCCGCATTCTTGTATAGTCCTGACTTTGTTAGAAAGCATAGATTAATGGATGGTGTGGTCAATTTGTTTGAGGCAAACTCACCTGACAATGTTGATTATTATGTTATAATGATGCAATAAGTTGCTACCTACCGTGAACATAAATGATCCTTTGACAAGGTTTCATGTGAAAAAATAGCCCAAAAAATAGTTTCTCGTAAGTATATTAAATTTCATATTTTAAAGCACATATTATGATTATTAGTACATACTAATAAATGTCTTTTATTTTATTTTGCAGATGAGTGGCGGCTGTACTATGGGGGTTCAATACCAAAATTGCAACAAGTTGCTATGTGTCTTCTTAGCCAAACTACTTCTTCTGGTTGTGGAAGAAATTAGAGCATATTTGATCGTATCCACAATAAAAGAAGAAACAAATTGGAGCATCAGAGGCTTGATGATTTGGTATTCACAAACTATAATTTGAGGTTAGAGTTTAGGTAATCTTAAAAATCATGACTTTTGAATGGTTGTTTTATGGTTTAATTAAATATAGTAATATACATTTCATTAATGTTTATCTTCTATCATGTTAGCATTATAAGAATCAATTGAAAAATAAGAACGAGAATTATGATCTCATCATTGATTATGAATCAGTTGATAAACTAGACTTAGGTGTTTGAAGAAGATCCAACTCTTGAATTTGATAATGTAAAATCGACAAATCTTCAACTTGAACAAATGGCGAGGGATTTTGAAGGTTTATAACTATCTCTTCTATTATTTAAAATTATATTCGTACACACAAGAATATAACTATATTTTTTACATAACCATTAATAATTCTATGCATTTCATATATAGGTGATGATGATATTGTTGGGGCTCCATCTTTAAATGATGATCATGTTGCTCTTACTTCCTCCTACTTATTTTACTTTTCCTCATTCAGTTCCACCTTCTGATGTCTCAATACATAGGGAGTTGATTGATCTTAATGATGATTTTCATGTTGATGATTATTAGTTTAGAGATTGAAGGTAGGAATATTTTCATATGATGTAGGTGGGAAAATTTTGTTATTATATACCGGTTTTTTGATATTTTGTTATGATGAATATTTTGTTATTCGATTAAAAATTCAGGTGTCAATGGGTGGTATATGATACTGTGATATCAATTTGTAAAGAAAATTGTAAACAATATTTGACAAGTATATTATTATTTGGCTAGTGGTTTAAAGTCTTGAAATAATATATAGTATTTGGAATTATGGATTGTGTGATAAGAAATTAAATTATTTCTCAATTTTTTATTCCTCACCTAAGATAGTCCTAGTCCATCCCGAGTTGACTTCGGTCTAACTCACTGACCTTTGACCCAGTACCCCGGTCAGTTCAGTGACCGATCCAAGTTTAATTACTTTGGAAAATAGAGAGGAAGGAGTGGGGATAAAGTATTATGTGTAAGAGGGGATTGGGGAGAATGGATCGGGAAAAGTGGTGGACCAATGGAGCGGGCACCGAAGAGATAAGATTCTGCTACGAAATGGGGAGCTCGGGAAGATGATGTCGCAGACTTGGCTATGGGAAAAAGGGCCTTGTGTGGCGCTTTCCCTTGGGCACTATGGCGCTTGCTTAGCAAGTATCAAAGCTGACCCTTTATTTTTTAAGAAATAAAAAATAAAGGCCTTAGGCAAGCGCCACACAAGGCCTTGGGGGCTGCTATGGTGCTTACCTAGGAGAGCCAACTGAACCAATCCCAAGAGAGCCACTTCTTCATTATCATGAGCATCAATTATTCATGTTTTAATCAAGGTAATTAAACTCGATCGTTCTTGAACCGGTTAGGGTATTGGGTCAAATGTCGGTGGGTCGATCAGATCAAACTTGAACTAACCCAGGACCAAACTGGTGGGAAAGTAAAGATTTAAGGGTTATTATTATGAAATTATAAGGAAAATAATAATAAAAAATCAATTTTTTTTCGAAGAATAGGTGAACTAGTTTAATTCTCAAACCAGATCGGTTCTACCGGGTTTCCGATTCGAGTTTCATAACCTGGATTTTAATGATCATTTTGAAACCTAAAATCAATTTTCCCTTGTTTTCATTATATTTTCATGGCATTTAGATTATTTAGTAATTAATATAAGGTTTCTCGAGAAAGAGAGAACAATCATAAGTTTACCTATACACAATCCTTAGTAAAATTTGTATTGTGGACCCAAGTCTAACAATAAAAAGTCCTCATCAAATGACGTTGTTGCCAGGGGAGCTAAGTAATTGGCTCCCTATGTAATCTAATTCTCAAATTCAGTTTTACAAGAGATTTCTCGTGTGAAGCTTATTAGTTTTGCACTTTTGGTTTTTCATTACATATAGTTTAGCATTTGTGCATTTAGATAGATTGCATATCATTCATTGCATTCATGCATTGTCTTGGCTTGGAAACTTCTATGTGGCATTGTTTGCATTAAATTTGATATGATTTTGAGTTCACTAGTTTGAATTCACCATGTCTCCAAGGTAATTGTATCTTTGGTTATTTGGAAGCTTATATTTCTTTTCCATGTGTATTTGTTTATTTTTAGATTATTTTTCTTAGTTTTTATAGTTTATAGTCGTAGTAGTCATCTTATAATTCATTGAGAATTTATTGTATTGAATTCTTATGGCTTGGTTTAGTGATAATCAATATTTACCTCTCAATTTGCACTCTTTTGTAGGCAACTACGCTAGGATGGATGATACGACCTCTCAAAGATATCAATCGGTGTAATTACAACTATACCTCATCTTAGCCTAAATGGAGAATCCAAAATGAGGTTCAGATTGTCAAGAAAATTCACCCTTTCAATCTCGCTCTTTTATAAGAGATTTGAGTGGAAAAAAAAATGCTCTCTCCCAAACCATGGATTGCATTCAACAAACATCGCAACTCCTTCAAGCCAATTTGGCAAGTCAAGATAGGAGTCTAATTGGTCAAGAATGTCATGGTTCATTCCACTACCCATACCATGAACCTTACTAACAACCTTCATTGCAATCCTATCACCTATCACATTCAACCTATAGATCATACCATGAGCCTTCTCTGCCACCATATAATCTATACTATGAACATTATTCTAATCCTTCGCTATACAACCACATGCCATATCATGAACCTCCTCCTTCATTCCAACTCACTTTCCAACCATGTCATCCACATCAAGAGTCTCTATACCCACCTTTTGAGTCACCTCATGGACCATCTTCCCAACTATGTGTGCCAAGCCAAAAACCCTCCAATTGTGAGCTAATTTAAGAGGTCCAAAATCAAATGAATTAGCTTATGAAGGAGTGAAAGTCACTTAAGAACAACTTTGACCATCAAATGGACTATATGAATAGAAGAATGGAACAGAAAAGAAAGAAAATGAGAGATTGGAAAAGGAAATTGAGCGCTTCACTTAGTAAATACAAGCAATGAAGGACAAATATTTCCAAGAAAGTCACTAGTGCAAAAAAGGGCTTTAAGACCGTCTCATTTAGACCGGACTTTTGACACACCTATCTTAAAAGTATGACCGTGGCGCTTTTGTAAATATAAAGAACTTCTTATACCGGATCCTTTTTTCATTGGTCCTAAATATATTATTCGACCCCTTAAAAAACAAGCCGGTCTTAAAAATGTTATTAAAAAATATTCAAATATCAATTACCTTATGGAGAAATCTCACACAACCAGACTAATATTTTCTGCGGTCCAAAATAATAAGGAAAAATTTAAATATAAAGGTAATAAAGTTTTAAGACCAAACATATTTAAAAGCCGGTCTTAAAATTTATTCTTTTTAGACCGAACATAAAATGCAGCAGGTATAAAATATAGAAAAAGAGTGCGGATAAAAAATTGATTACTTTTAAGACCGGACCATAATATGACCGGTCTTGAATATTAATTATTAAGACCGTCTCTTTTTATATCCGGACTTAAAAATGAACCGTCAAATAAACATTTCTTCGCGTGAAAGCTTTTGTTACTCTCACTGAAGAACCTCTGTTCACGTTGCGAAACCCTTCCTGTTGCATTACCTCTCTTCCTGTCTCGAAAATGAACGGTGAAAACGATTCTATTCGTGTTCTAGGAACGCCAGTTACTGGTGTGACTGGTGTGAGTCAGAACGAACCCTCTTCATCTCACAATGAGCCTCGTAACCGCCATGCACGCCGTGGTAGAAGAGGCACATGAATGATGGATGTAACCCTAAGTCAAACTTCTGGGTCAAGGCTGGAGATTGAGTTTGATGAAAAGTTGGAACCTTTCGATCCTAAGAAATCCAAATATAGTAGTTTTGTTGGCTATCTAGCACGCAACAAGGTTAGCATCTTGACAGATGAGTGGGAAAATGTAGACCTTGTCACAGTAAAGGATCCTATTTGGGACACTATCCGGCTTACATACACTGTCCCTGACTGTCAGAAGTTGAAAGACAAGACATTGTCTTATTGTGCTGATCGGTGGAGGAAGTTTAAGACCTTTCTAGCTAACAAGTATATTTTTGCCGAGGTTCGGCTTACATACACATTTATTGATGAACAAACTTGGCAACAATTTGTTCAGCTGCGGACCACTCCTGAAGCTCTTGTGAGTTTATATTTAGTTTTGTTTGCCCTTTTGTGTGCTTATTAACCTGTGCGGATATGTGAATGTTATTGTGTTCATCTAACCCTGTTAGTTAAATGGTTTGGTGTGTGAATAGAAGTATATACATTTCCCGCCTTTGTCTATGCAAGTCGATATGTAAACCGAAAAGGTAAAATACTAAGAAGGTAATTAGGGAAATAATAATGGCATAAGAGTCAAGCCATTATTATAGTCTTAGTTCTCATTATAGTAGGTAGTGGTTAGACATTGTTGTTAGTTAGTTAGTATGTTAAATGTGTAATGGTTTCGGTGCAAGTCTGTTATTGGGGCTTGAAGAGTCAAGCCTCTAGCTATATATAAGAGGTTAGTCTAATATGTGTAGGAACCGCTTATGATGAATGAATGAATTGACGAGTTGGCGATTTCGCAACTCCCGCCTTTCCTCTGTTTCTCCCAATTTCTTCTACCATTCTACATCTTTCTTAAATAAAATGTTGAAACTTGATGAAGTGAATTTGACTAATGTTTGACCTTCATATAGCGAAGTTCTCTAATTTCGCAGTGAGATGGCCGGAATTTATAATTAATAGTTTTTTTCAATTCTGATTCACTGAAAAGAAGGGAACAAGCACAGGAGATAGGGAGAAAGAATGATTGCCCGCATAGGGCTTCTCGCGGCGGATATGAAATGGCCGAAAAGGAATTGATGGCGGCCAAGCGGAAGAGATTGGAAGATGAAGCTGAATCCAATCCTTTTGCAATAGTTGATCAGCCATCTTCTATACGTCGCGAGGAGTTGTGGTTGCATATTCGGCAAAAGCCAAGCCGCGCCTACACGAGTCAACAAACTCGTGTAGTTCTTGAAAGAATTGTAAGTATCGTTATTGTTATTTTTTAGTTACTAAACATGTTTCATTACTAAGCTTCTCGTTATCCGTATCTTACGGGAAGATCTTAAAAAGAAAGAAGCGGAGAGGATCTTTTGTGTCGGACGAGAGGAATGATGTTCTGATCGTTGCGGCCGGAAAAACCCCGGATCACGCGGGCGTGTAAGGGGGTTGGAGGACGGGTAGGCTCGAAGGAATACTTTGGTAAATCCAAACGCCACAAACAAAGTATGGTTACCCAGGAGGAGATGGAACAGACACTGGTCAAATTAAGTGATGAAGCAGCGGCTAATGAAGCAATGTTTCAATCCCAGATGGAACAGATGCTGGCCAAATTAAGTGAGGAAGCAGTGGCTAAAGAAGCAATGTTTCAATCCCAGATGAGCCAGATGAAGGAAGAAATGAATCAGATGAGGCTGCTTTTGAGCTCTCGTCCAGAAAGCAGTGTTCCCGTCACACATTCACCTGTGGTTATACAGCAGAGCACTAGAAGGAGCTGCATTGTTGGACAGTCAGAGCAACCTTGTGACCTGTATGTGGAGGATCGTGATAGTCATAGACTATTAGTTGCAAAAGGGACTGTCCACAACTTGGGATCAACTGTACACCACCAACAAATGGCTGATGATGAAGTTAGAGTGTCAGTTGAAAAGGTGATCGTTGATGCACCTCTCCCTCTCTCAATTGATGAGCTGAACCTTGTGAGTGATGTCAAGGAAACCTTCATCTCTTGGCCAGTGAAGCTTGTACATGTCTCTACTTCTCCTGAAGCTTCATCCCCTCCTCCTCAAGTTTCATCCCCTCCTCAAGCTGCATCCCCTCCTCCTCAAGTTCCATCCCCTACTGCTAATTTGACTGCCAAGGAAAAATATCCGATTTGGCAAAAAAAGGATATTTTAAAGATAAATTGTGGCCTGTCAATGAAGTAGTAGGCGTCCCTCATCCTGAAGAGGTTTACCTTGACAGCATAGATGTAACGTCCCTGCTGCTTCCTCGACAGGAGCTTACTGATGCAATTGTTCAAATATTTATGAAGTAAGTATCTTCTTCTATGAGTACATAATTTAAATGCATCGTTTAGACACACATACATATATACTAATTCCCTTATCGATGTCATTATTGTAGGTTCATGCATCAAGAATTGGTTGAACAGGGCAGAATCAATGATTTTGGATTCTTGTGCCCAGTGTATGCAAGTACAACAACCTTGGAGTTGAGACAAGAATACATGTCAACCAGGGTGTGTGAAGTTATAAGAAAGGTGTACGTGTTTCCATACTACCACAGGTACATATCACAATTCTTGTATGCAATTCACTTAATATAATTCTGCTACATATATTATGGCTTGTTAGGAACGACAAAATTAACTGCAAAGGTAAATGTATTTGATGTTACATATTATGGCTGAATTCAGCTTGTGGCTTAATGTTACATATGAAATATGCACGCAAGTTAATTTAGTTTCTGTCTTTGATGTTACAGAGGTTTGTCGGACCTGCTCCCTTTCCTGATGATGAAGTGGAGCACATTTTAATTGTGATATGTATCTGTATGACCTAATTAAGTCCTAAATTCATTTGTAAAATATACGCACAATGTGTAATTCAATAATATATTTGTATATTTTTTTGAAGAAATTCGTTCATTCATTCTAGCTATTTAGTGCTTGAAATTTTGAGATACAGGATGTTGTAAATGAGAAAAAAGAGACTATCTGAAAGTCCGGTGCTAAAAGTCTTCGTTTATTTCTAAAGATATGGCGAGACCTTTAGGACCGCATAATTATTAAACCTCTCGGTGCTAAAAGTCTTTGTTTATTTTAAAAAAACTATGGCTAGACTTTTAGGACCGGACGTATTTATTTGTCCGGTCATAAAAGTCTTCTAAAAATATTCTAGACTTTTATGACCGCATATTTATGTTATGATCTGTCCTAAAAGTCTTATGTCTAGACTTTAAGACTGTAAATTTGTTAAATAGCCGGTCCTAAAAGTCCATCTTCTTCGTTTATTTTAAAAATTTGGCGAGACCTTTAGGACCGCATATTTATTAAACCTCTGGTGCTAAAAGTCTTCTTATTTCTAAAAAAAACTATGGTTAGACTTTTAGGACCGCATATTGTTTAAACATCTGGTCCTAAAAGTCTTTTAAAAATTCTCTAGACTTTTAGGACTGAATGTTTATGTTATGACCGGTCCTAAAAGTCTACGTTTAACTAAAAAATATGTCTAGACTTTTAGTACCGTAGTTTTGTTATTTGTCCGCTCTTAAAAGTTCAGTCAAAAAATATTTTTTAAAAATATGGCTTAACCTTTACGACCATGAATTTGTTAGCTCTTAATAGTTTTTGACTTGGTTTTCAGACAAATTTTTAGGGTTCAAGACAACCGAGGTTCTAGCGTTCTGCTCAAGCTAGGACCCTCGTTGTCGTCGATGTTACCTCTCTTGATGTTGAGCAACATTATTGGTTTCTCTTTTCGTTGTCTCTTTTCTTTTTGTCGGAAAGATAAGGAAGATACTGAAAGGAAACTGAAAATATTCAACTCAGGTCGAGGTAACACCGACTACAACGATGGTCCAACCTTGAGAAGAATAGTCACTTTGTTTGTTTTTATTCGAATAAGGAAAACGACCTTTTTTTGTTTTTTGTATGTTGTTAACTGTATTCTACGAATTTTTAATGTTGATTTACACGAGGACAATGTTTTGTTTGTTTCCTTTTTGTCGGAAAAAGAAAGACAATGAAAAGGACATGGCGATCGAATATGGAAACAAAAAAAAAATTATTATATTTTTTTTACTGTTGCCCCGTGAGAAGCAGTAGCAGCAGCAGTACAGACAAAAAAAAAGAAAAAAAAAGAAAAACATCCACTCCCCCATCGTTGTCGAAGGGGAGGGAGTCGTCGGAGAGGTCGGAGTCTTCAGGATGGTACTCAACGTCCTGGTGTGAGTACTGCCTGCAGCTTGTCGTTGACCACATGATAGACCTGAAACAGCTGGTCGCAGCGTCGGTCTATATGAGCGAGGCGGGCCAGAATGTGCTGAATCATCTGGTAGATTGTCGGTTCCAGAGGCAACGGAGGAGGAGGACTTGGTGGTGGTGGAGCAGCCATTACTGTGGATGTTTCAGAAGTGATGGAGAAGAATGTGAAGGAAATAAAGTAACATCGGGTTTAAATAGAGAACCCTGCCTGACCAATGTGAAACGCCGGAAACAATAACGAGGAGATGCATAGTTCCTCAGAATACGAGGAGACGCCTGGTTGGGAAGTTTATCTGGAAGTCGAAGAGACTCTGAATCATTCATTTGAACAGAGTGTAAGGATACAACTCTGAATCATTCAATAAAAAAAATAAATGAATTCTAGGACCAGAGACAAGGTAAAAGGGCAGTCTTAAAAGTGATTGAATTGATTAAAAAAAATAATAGACTTTTAGGATCGGACATATTATAAAAGGCCGGTCTTAAAATCAATTGAATTAAAAATAATAATAATAGACTATTAGGACCGGATATATTATTAAAGGTCAGTCTTAAAATCATTGAATTGAAAAAAAATAAATGAATCCTAGGATCGGAGACAATGTAAAAGGTCGGTCTTAAAAGTGATTGAATTGATTAAAAAAATAATAATAGACTTTTAGGACTGGATATATTATAAAAGGCCGGTCTTAAAATCAATTGAATTGAAAAAAAAAAATAGACCGCATATTTATTAACTCCTCATACCTCTCTGGCTCTCTGTCCTTATTAAACTCCTCATACCTCGTAACTCCACACATCGTCGCTCTTAAAAAAATAAACTCCTCATACCTCTCTGTCCTTATTAACTCCTCACAATCTCAGAACTCCACACTACGTGGCTCTCTGCCCCAACTGCTCAAACCATGGTTAGATACAAGAGAACCGCTCGCAGGGGTACTCTTACTCCTGATGCCCGTGCCTTCTGTAGATCGTTATACGGTGCACCTCCTCCAGCGAGAGTGCATTCTATTGTGACAGAAGAGTCTCGGGTCGTTGGACCCATTGTTATTTCGGATGATAAAGAGGTTGCCGAACGCCCCTCCAGCCTTTCGGACCATGAAGAGGTTCCCGCTCCCCTCTCCCAACCGGTTGGCCCCGGCGCGCCTCTCCCGGCCCCTCTCATCTTTCCTCTAATGATGCATTGCGGCTGATGCGACTAAGACAGAACTTGCGATATCCGGCGGGAATTTAATGCTTTTCACGCCGATATCTCCAAGGATGTTTAGTCAGATTCTTGTTTTTTATAATTTTCTGCTTGTTTTTCTTTTGTTTTTTTTTCTTGTGTACGTGCATATTCACCAGTAATGTATGAATCATTAAGAACTAAGCTTGTGTCTTTTTTTTGTTCATATTCTCCAGTAATTAAAGAAGCTTATTCTCCGTTTATCTTTAATTTTTATTCATTCGGTTGCTCTGCGCTCGCCAAAGCCAATCCTCTTTTTATTTTAAATGAAGACTTTTAGGACCGGATGTTTAATAAGACTCCGGTCTTAAAAGTAAATAAAAAATAAAAAAGTAAGACTGAAGTCTTTTAATCCTCCGGTCCTAAAAGTTTAATTATATATTTAGGACCGGCTACTTTATAACTAATCGGTCTTAATAAAATCCAAATTAATAAAACATGTCTCTGTCGTGCGGAATATTAAATTTCCCTCTCTGAACTTCTCTTCTCGTGCCGAAAGTGATTACTCAGGTTCTGTCTCTAGACTTTGTGTCTTGATGCAACAGCTACTCCCAGTAGCTATTCAAGGCATCCCCAAATATGATCTTCGGGTCGTTTTGACTAGACTTTGTGTCTTCTTCAATGCGGTTTTAGTAAAGTTTTCGAGATAAAAAAGTTGGATGAATTGGAAAATGAAAGATATCTTATCTTGTGCCACCTTGAGAAGCTTTTTCTTCCTACCTTTTTTGACATCATGGTTCATCTAATTGTTCATCTAGTGAGGGAGATAAAGTTGTGCGGACCTATCCATTTACGGTGGATGTACCCAATTGAAAGATCTATGAAATTCCTAAAAGGGTACGTGAAGAACGCATACCGGCCAGAAGCAACAATTGTTCAGAAACATGTTTCTGAAGAAGCCATGGAATTTTGTCAAAATTACTTGGCCAAAGTAAGACATATTGGGCTTCCAAAACGTCAGCATGCTGAAGGGGGTAGACGAGGGGCTTCAGTAAAAAGTGTGGATCCTGATGAATTGTCACAAGTTCACTTATACATCTTGAATAATGTTGATGAAGTTCAAGCCAGTATAGCTGCACATAAAGAAGCTGTAAGGAAAGAAAATCATCGAATGACTGAACAAAGGTTGATTAGAGAGCATAACAGAACTTTTGCAAACTGGTTCAAACAAAAGGTCGAGGGAGAGGAATGTGTTTCTGATACAATCAAATGGTTAGCACGTGGTCCTGAGGTTGATGTCATAAGTTGAAATTCGTATGAGATCAATGGTTATACATTTTACACGAAGTCCCTAGATGATAGGAGCACCGTCCAAAACAATGGTGTTATGTTAGAGGCTGAATCTATGCACTTCTCCAGTTCAAAAGACAAGAGGCCTTTATTGGCAGTCATGCCATATTATGGGGTTATTGAAGAGATTTGGGAGGTGGACTATGTTAAAATTTGATTTCCCATTTTCAAATGCAAGTGGGTTAATGTCAATAATGGTGTTCAGATCGATCGGCTAGGATTTACATTAGTCGAAGTCAATGGTAGAAGTTTGGAGATGAACCTTTTATTATGGCAGACCAGGCGAAACAAGTGTTCTATATCACCGATCAAGAAAATAAAATGTGGTCTGTAGCTCTCCAAGGAATAAAGGGTAATTGATATTGATGAGGAAAGTCATTCAAATTATGGTCTTCCCGAGTACTCCTTTTTCAAGGGGTCTACCGGACATGAACGAAGAAGATGAAGCGGATAATGAACCCGGCATAAGAAATAATCATCAAGAAGGGATATGGGAGGATATCGCTTTATAAAAGAGTCAATTTATAAGGTAATATTCATATGCAAAATTCTTTGAAAACTTTAAGGTTTTAACTATATTATATTCCTTCTATGTTCTTAAACAATGTCACTGACTATGAAGTTTGTTCTTGTTTTATTTTTGTGACAGGATCCGATCCAAAGGGGCATGTTATAAAAGATGATGTTACGTTGTTGGGTGGGAATCAGATGAAGGCATGGTGAATATTACATTGGGCATGTATGTTGTATTTGTAACTTATTGTGTATTTGCATTGTAAGTAAGTTATCTTATTGGTATAAATTAATTTAGGTGTTGTAGTCATAGTATAATCATTAATTAAGAAGCCACATAACTCATGGTGAATAATATTTGTATTCTTTTTCCCAATTCAATTTATTCATAATTGTTCATAGCTTGTACTTAAATTATCGACTTTTATGTGCTGGATTGGGTGGTGGATTTGTGAATATATATGATCAGGAAGAACAAAACAGGGAAAAAATTCGGGAAAATTTAGACCGGTAATAAATAGGCCGGTCTTAAATGTTCCACTGTTAAAACCAAATGTATTAATATGTCAGGTCTTAAAGGTCATGTGAACATATTTTGATATTAAGCCGGTCTTAAAAGTTTGTCTTTTAAGACCGATGTATTTATATGTCCGGTCTAAAAATTAAATTTTTAAGACCGGACGAATTTACCGCCCAGTCTTGAAAGTCAGCCTTTTAAGACCGCATATAATTAGTCGTCAGGTCTTAGAAGCCGCTATTTTTCAGACCGGATTTATTTTTATCCGGTCTTATAATTTTGATCTTTTAAGAGCGGCCGAGTTTTTGCCCGGTCTTAAAAGTTGAGTTTTAGGACCGAACAAAAAATATTTCAGCTTTATTTAGTATGACTTTTAAGACCTAATGTTTTAAATGTCCGGTCTAAAAGAGTTTCTTTAAGACCGGTTCGAGTCCGGTCTTAAATGTAGACTTTTAATACGGGCGAAACAAGACCGGTCATGGGTCCGGTCTTACGATGCCTCTTTTATCCGGTTTTAAAGCCCTTTTTTGCACTAGTGGGTCCTGCGATGGAAGAAAGGGGCAACGTACACTTGATCTTAGCCAAAATGCCGAGAAAGGGGTAACAAGAAGAGACGGATCGTGAACCGAGACGGAATAAAAAAGTGAAAAAAAGAAAAGAAAAAATAGTTAGAAATGTCAAATCTAATAAAAATTTATAACATAATATTTTTCATATTTTAGAAAGATAATGAATTATCATATATGCTAAATATTATAAATAGAAGCTGTGAGACCATTCAAAATATAAGTTCATGTAAATGGTAATTATTTATGTTTTTGTGTCACAAACAAGGATTATATTTGTAAAATTAGAAAATTACTAATTAAAATTGTTTCTTAATTGAGTAAATTTTAATTTAATTGTACACTTGTCACATGTAATTTAATTACCTTGTTTGTGGTTTAATTGTTTGTTATCTGTGCTGAATATATATTGTCAAGTCTAAACAGGGGCTAGGGAAAAAAAGGAACACCAATTGTGACATTAACCCCACCAATTGTGCCACTCTCTATGGCCCCATCAATTGCGTTATTTCAGCCATCATTGTCTAAATTTTTAGACAAAAATTAAGAATATAAAAACATGTTTTTCTAAAATAACATGAGACATATATAACAATATTAACAACTATATATGTGTCTGTCTCTGTAACATCCCATTTTCAAAAGCAGTATAATTTTTTTTTTCATATATCATCAGAGTAGAGCATCGGAGCGATTGAGTAACTAATACATTTATTCAAATTTCCGTAAGTCTGGTTGATTTACAGAAGCGGTACTGATGACCGATCGAGAGTTTTCAAAATGAATAACAACGAAAGAAAGTCTTCATTTGGGTCTCGTGCGGTCTCGCTTCGCCTTTTCCTCGGTTCTCGGTTCTCCCGAACCCGACGCTATGATAAGAGCGAGGTTCAATGCACATTGAACCTCGGGTAACGGTTAACCTCATGCTTAAATATGACAATATATACACGACAGCAGCAATCAATACAACAGTCCACAACATATGTATGATTAGAAATACATAACCACGTATGTAAGATAATAACCACGTATGTAACATAACCACGTATGATACAGCAATAATAATAACGTATGTAACATAACCACATATGATACAGCAATAATAATAACGTATGTGACATAGCAACGAGTGTAACATATCCACGTATGCTACCGCCATAGTGTGAATACAACAATCATATATATCCATACAATAACCACTAGAGTTAGTGTTACAGTACGCGAACGTACATACCTAACAACACATATACGCATATAGCAAGCATCAGAGTTAGTGTTACAGTACGCGAACGTACATACCTAACAACACATATACGCATATAGTAAGCATCAGAGTTAGTGTTACAGTACGCGAACGTACATACCTAACAACACATATACGCATATAGTAAGCATCAGAGTTAGTGTTACAGTACGCGAACGTACCTTCGTTGTCGACTACGGTACGTTTTACGGAAAACGGTAATTTTTTACAGCGGGTGAAACGGCGGTACAACAGCGGTTTGATTATCTCAGATATCCCAGGGCTCCGCCAGACTTTCTATGGGCTCTTCCTTCTCTCTAACCTCTCTCTAGTTTTCGAATTTGGGGTGAAGAAGAATGAAGAGGAAGGCTTGCTATTTATAGAAGAGAGGAGGGACAAGGTTGGAATTTCACAAAAGTTCTTCAGATTGGATTTCGACCGTCGGATCGCACTTGGACACGTGGCTTCATCCTTGCCATACATCTATGTGCCGACATCATCCTTCTAGAAGAAGATGATGTCATGCATGACGTCACATGTGCTGACTTACCGATAAAGTTCCCTGATCGGTGTCCGAATCGCGTAATCTGGAAGAAACTCAAAAATCCGGGAACTAGGTTTTGTAGTTCCATTCTTTCTCTTTAAAACTACTGGGTTTAACTAAATTTTTGATCTCATTAAGGGTATTCCGTTGTCTGCCGAAGATTTTCAGATAAACGCCGTCGGTTACGGAAATAACTTCCCCGGAGAACCGGCTTTCGGATGTAAATTCGCTAGTTAAGTAATATGTTCATTCCTAAGAAACCTTATCCCTGGTTTGTCACGACTATTTCGTTTTCTATAGGTTCGCATTTGCACTATCGCCTATTCTTTATTTATCCTGTATCTTAATGACCTAGTTGGTTACAAAATCACTTCGGAGATAGTCAACTCAGGGTAAATTTCACCTTGGTTTATAAAAAGTCCAGGATGTCCTAGACTATATCCCTATATTTTGGTGTAGGATTTTATTTCTATCCATTCTCAAATGTCCCGTTGGCTCTTTAACATATATATTATTATTTTATTCAAAATATCTAGATATTTATTTTTTATTTATTTTTCTAAGCATAAAATATTTTATTATTTATTTATTATTTATTTAATTATTAATTTCGAATTTCTCCCTTAAATTAATTATTTACTAATTAATTTACTTATGTCTTAATCTAAACAATTAGCCACTAATTACTTAATTAGCCACTTACTAATTGTTGATAATTTTCATAATTCGGATTAATTATTATCTCACAACTTTTCAGACGACATTGGTATTTTATGTCCCATGTAAAATATTAAAAATCATGGGGTCAAAAAGTACTTTTAATAATATTATATTTATGCTCTATTATTTTCCAAGGAAATAATCCCAAAAATTCCTAAATTTAGAGATAACATACTTCCCAAGTTTTTGTCAATATTTGCAATCATATGGGATTTATCATAATGTTTTCGAGCCATTTTCTCGCTTTATAAAATACATTTTTCAAGGATTTTAGCTCTTTATCTCTCCTAATTCCCATAGTAATTACCTTAGAAAATAAGATAATTATTACTTATTATTTGAAACCATATATTCACATATTTTCAATAGGTATTATTTACCGAAATATGATACTTATCATAAATACGATTTTTAGGGTATTACGGTCTCCGTAATGTGTGTGTGTTTTACAGAACTGCATACCATTTTGCACGAAGTAAATGAAAATACAATTGATCTCAAGGGCTTCCTTCTTTTATTTTCATCTACAAGCAGAGCAAAGCTTCGAAAATCATATTACACAAACAACCCTAAAACAAAGCAAATCAAAACAACATGAAATTCACTCTTAGCTTTTTCTTTTTAAATGTTTCCACAGAAATTTCATGTAGAATTAGGAGATGGATAAGGGTTATTTTTGTCTTTTCTCTTCATAAATTAATTTCACTATAGGTCTTCCAGACTGAAATTTCATATTTTTTTAGGAGTCAATAGGAATTAATTTGTTATAGGGGTCGTTATCTAAATTTTACCTTATGAATATTGTAAGTAACAGTCACGGTATAACCCTGACTTTTCTTATCAAAGTCATTAGTATAATTTTATTTATCAAATTAATTTCTCTCTACAGTGCAACACAATTTGGTATCACGACGTTTCAAAATTTGGTGTCCATCTATAAAAATTAGGATATTTTCTAAATAAAGAATATAAATTATATACAATTTTCTTGACCATAAACCCATAAGTAAATGGGTAAAGGTGAAAAAATGCGCATATCTTTAGCGCCGGGAGCGCTCAACATTAAATGTTTTTTTTTTTGGTGCAATGGTTGACTGTTAATTATGAACTTTTCGAATAACCTCCGAGAGTCTTAAGAATTAAAATATGCGGATTTTTCATTTGATAAATTTTGAAAAACTAATTGTATTACTGTTACATATGTGATTTTCCCAAAATGTTATAGTTTCATAATCTTAATGAATATTGAGAAAAATAATAGGGAAAATGACAAAAAATAACTTTGAAATTTCAAAATCCTAAATCAGGTATTTCTCATAAAGTAAGTTATAAATTGATCATCAAGTTTTATCATTATCTTATTGATTCTTGGTAACAAACTTAATTTATGATTTTATAATTTTAAAGGTCTTTTAGTGTCATGTTCTTAAAATAATACCCCAAACTTGGGTCAACGGGGGACAACGGAAAATAACAACATGGAAAATATAACGTCCTCCATTTTAACTTAACATAATAACTAATTAAGGATTCATTAGTAACTAAGTAATGCTTCAACATTTACCAAAATATGCAAAATGAGCCCTAACGTGGCAATATACAATCATCCAACATAAACAAAAAGACAGAAGCACTACTCTTAGCAGAAGTAGCCTAAGCTTTCGAGATCTTCCCTGATGGACCCGCACGGAAACTATCACCTGAAAAATGTGGTAACCATCAATCCAACTTATTACGAATACTGATACGTGCTAATGAGGTGCCAAGTGGAACAATATATATAACAAAATATTTAAAATATAATTCACCAAAATCCACATCACAAAATTTCATATCATAAATTAGGTATTACAATTTTTCATTAACACAATTCCCAAAATGCCTCCCACCAATCCAACCGAACCGCCTTTTTTCCTCCGACTAGACCCATGGGCTAAGTTACATCCATGTTACTTGGTTACTCAAAAGCTCACCGGGTCAGTCATGTGATGAGGACCGCCAAAATCTTCGAAAGACACGTCCCCCGGATCATGGGTCTTTTCCCTCATTGAACTAGTGGGGTGTCGTAAGCCCTCATTGAACTAGTGAAGCGGGCGGTCCCTCATTGAACAAGTGGGACAATAGAAAGCCAACCATTGTGCACCAATGGAGGCATCACCACGTGGTGGAATAACTACTTCATTTATTCCCAATTCAACCATTATCATAATTATCATAATAGATAGCTCAACATGAATTTTCCAAGATTTTCACGTTCATATCAAAAAAATTCTCATGTAGATGTCATAATAGCTCAATTCCCAATTTCTTACACAAAATATAAATATATGCAAATATTTCACAATTCAAATCATAAGGTTCTACAATGCAATTTTTATTAAGATATTCATAATCATTTCACAAAATACTCACAAACAACATACTAATACACATAATAAGTGGAAAGTAGTTACATTTTGCCGAAACTAACTATTATCACACTGCTCCTAATCCAAGAGCTCAAACATACGCCAAAAATCAATCTCAACGTCACGAGTATAACTACAATCTCCGGTGTTAGAGACTCGAACTTCATCAATGTCCTAAAGTGAAACCATTGTAACTATTAATTCTCCTTTCTATTTATCATTAATAATTAATACCCCTTTCTTATTTATTCCCCTCTTTAATAAATAATAATATTATTTATTATTATTTATTCATCTATTTTATCACTTATTTCCTTTCCTAATAATAATAATAATATTTATTTATTTTATCATTATTTTATTAACTTGTTTAGATTTCCTTAAATCTTTTCATATTAAAAACTTAACACCAACTCTTCAAAACCAAAGTTTCATGTTTTCCGATCAGAGACTTCTCTCTCTCTCTCTCTTTTTTAAAGAACAATATACTAGTGCATAATTAGTATTAATAATTAATGTATTTCCCAAATTGGTTTTGTTCAATTTGGGAAATAATGTTTACAAAAGGAAAGAAGTATATATTTCCAACATTTATCATTTCGTTCCCAATGAGATAAAATAGAATAACCAATTTACATGTGGTGGGACCACTGCATCAAATATCAATTTGGTTTAGTAAGGTTTCCTTCTTCTTTTTTTGGATTTCATACACAGAGGCGTGAATATATACATATATATAACACTAACTTTTATTTCTCTTAGCATTAAATATATGTATATAGTAAGCATTGGGTTTTAAAAATAACCACTTTACACACACATAAAATATGCATTATATATATACACAGTAAAGCTTGGGGGTTAAATATATATATATATATATATATATATATAAAAGAGCATCAAAGTTTTGGTTCCTAACATATGCATCCACGTGATATATATATATATTAACCTCCACAGTCCACACCATAGTCATATGCTTCCCGTACACACACACATATGGGGCCACAAGCTTCTTCTTTAGCTTTCTCATGGTTCATGCGCAAATGTATATGTATACTTAAAGTAAAATATATATTTATATATATAGATTCATGATAGTAAAATATAAAACATGCACAGACAGCCACGACGTGCTCCTTTTATATATATATATATATAGATAACGTCCTTGTTTCTCGTCAGTTTTTTTTTTTAGAGACAACTCGTGGCTTTGCTTCCTATGGTAACACTCATAGTCTTGCCTAGGGAAATGACGGAAACTCAAAGGAAAAGAAGCAAGACAACTTACCCTTGTCTCCAAGCTTAATTGATGAGAATTTAGTGTTGTTTACTTCCCCTGTTCTCGCGGCAAGAAGCAGAGGAGAGTTGATGGCTTTTAAGCTCTCTCCCTCTCCTTACTTCTCTCTCTTTCTCTTAGCTTCATTGTGTTTCAAAACAGAACACACACGCACAGTCCCAACATTCCCTCTCTTTCTTTCTCCTTCTCAGCTAAGGCAAAGCATATGGGGATTAAATAAGAGAATTAAGGGTCCAATCCAACAATGCAAAAGACTTTGGACCGAGGTTGTGTGTCTCAAGAAGCAAGCTGGAGGGATGGCTTTGCTGATACAAGCAGTAAAGAGTCGCTGGTTTCACGCTGCTATTGCGCCGAAGAAGATACTGTGATCTTCAAAAATCTGATGGCGTGTGTGTGCACCCCGTTGACCGCGTTTTTCTGTAGTTTTTTTTTAGGGTTAAGTATCAATTTTGCCCCTGAAGTATACCCAGGAGCAATGTTGCCCTGGAAGTATTTTTGGTCTCAATGTTGCCATGTTACCCCTGAAGTTTACAAATGTAGCAATGTTGCCCTTGAGTTAACAGAGGTTAAGTTTGACCTTTATGTTTGACTGAAATTCCTACATGGCAATATGACGTGGCACGCAAAAACCCAATTTAGTGCCACATCAGCTAACCCTTCCCGCATTCAAACTCATCGTCTTCCTCACCAAAAACAAACCCGGCGTCGTCGGTTTCGAAGACACAATAAAAGCCCGAAAGTTTAATCCGATTCATCGAGATGGAAGAGTAATTACTAATATCCGTGTCGATCTAAATAGAAAAAAGGTAAAATCATAGAGACAAAAAAACTCAAATTGCACAAGCGGTTTCTCGTCCGATGAGAAATTGATCTCTAAATTTTCAATGGATTCAAAACAAAGTCTGTAGTTAAGAATTTACAAAGAATCGAGAAAATAGAGAGGCGTAAATTACATAAAATAGCTCATCAGGAAGCTATTAGAAACGGAGCCCTAAAGATTTACAATACTCAAAGCAAAGCCACAACCAAAACCCATAAAATCTAACAAAGAATCAGTACATTGAGCGAACGACAGCGGAAAATTCACTGAAACAGAAAGGCACAAAGATCATGAAAAGTAACTTGGTAGGAAGCTTCTAGAATTTCAAAATCAAAGATTCCAGACGAACAGACGGAAAACTTAGAAAAATTTGGAGCAAGATCAGAAGAGCAAAGGAAAGAGTAGATTGAGAGAGGATTATTCACACACATGGCGGTTGGCCTCTTGGTCGGCGTCTCGCTCCGCCGCTAACAATCCAGATGGTAAGGAAAAGGACTTCGTAGATCCGGATGGGAGTGTCGGTAATATGAACAGCGAAAGTAGTAGGTACCCTCCGCTCCATTAACCCCTCGATCGCGGCGAGTTCCGATGAAGGAAGGAAAGGGACGGAAGAGAGGGTGCGAAGGTCTATGCGGTCCGGCGATGGCTTCGGTGGGGCTTGCCTTTGTAAATTGTTGATGATTCATGGTAGAGAGGGGGACAAGAGGTCGACGGTGCTGGGTTTGTTTTTGAAACCCGAAGCATAAATGGTAGAGAGGGTTAGAGGGGGAAGGGATTAGCTTATGTGGCACATCATAATGCCACATCATAATGCCATGTAGGAATTTCAGTCAAATGGTCAAACTTAACCTCTGTTAACTCAAGGGCAACATTGCTACATTTGCAGACTTCAGGGACAACATTGAAACCAAAAATACTTCCAGGCAACATTGCTCCTGGGGGTATACTTCATGGGCAAAATTGATACTTAACCCTTTTTTTATGTGTTGCATTAGGTATTTAATAACCACTGGTGATTGCCCAATGATATGGGCTGCTTTTCTTTTTTTTTTTGATAAAAGAAGAATGATATGGGCTGCTGTGTGGTCATAAACTGGATAAATGAGGAAAAATATTGTATTGGGCCAAATGGATATAAGAGCTAGAGGTGTGTTAATCTTTTCACGTGTTGGGCCAAGAGATCACATGAACTAGCTTATATGCATGGATGAGATAATGAATTAATTAGTGGAGTGAGAAATAGGATTTTTTTTTTTTTGATATGAAAGATGGCATAAAAGCCTACATTACAAGAAAAGATTACACAGCAGGGGAATTGAATCCCAAACACTCTTGGTTTAACCAAGCCCTCAAGTTAGAAGGACACTCATCTAAAAGAACAGAATCAGAAATGCCTCTCTTGGCTAAAGCGTCAGCTATTCTATTAAAGTCTCTAGGAATAACTCTAACATCAACCTGCCAATTCAAATCCATCAAATTCCTTACTTTGAACACTAAATTGTTGCAAGTAACGAATGATAAATCTAGGATAGCATTAATAACATTATCAGCATTGGACTCTAATATAACTTTCTTAAAGCCCAAGTCCCAAGCCGGTTTGCAAACCCTCGTGCAATAGCCCATTCCTCACAAGAAGAGCCACGGTCACAAATGGATTTAGCAAAACCCACTACCCAATTACCCAAGCAATCCCGGATGACCCCACCACAACCTGCCTGAGCAGATTGGGAGGCACTAGCCCTATCCACATTCAACTTCAACCAACCATGAGGTGGCTTTTCCCAACCAAGAACCTGATCAACACAATTCAGATGCAAAAGTCTCGATGGACCATTCATAGGCACATATCTGGACCAAAGAGTCGAGATAACCAAACCCGGATTGTTTGGTTTACCAAAATTGCAATCAAAGATACATCGATTCCTCCAATCCCGAGTTTCCAAATAGCCACACCAAAGAAAAGACCCCAAAACCCTTCCCACATGCACCCCACTTTGATTGTTTAGGTTAAGCACCAACCAATCTCGTAAAGTAGCAGAGAAAAAGGAATGGCGATACCTGGGTAGAATAATGGTAGACCACATAGACCTAGCATATGCACAATCACGAAGAATGTGAAGAACATCCTCTGGACCAGCATTGCACCATCGACAGGCCGCAGAGTCACTCGACCATGAGCTCCGCCAAAGATTGGTAGGCAATTTATTCAAAGCCACTTTCCACAAAAATAGTCTGATTCTTTCAACACCTTTCCACTTCCATATATCCTTAAAAACTTTATCCCGAGTGGAAGAAGGATTAGTTTCAATAAGGAAATAGGCACTCCTAATAGAGAATTGGCCATCCACCGAAGCACCCCAAGCAAGACAGTCAAAATTTGCATCAAATCGTGGAGCGAAACAGTAGAAACTCTCCTCGGGCTGCGGGACTAATGATATCTGAGATCTTACTAACATTCCACAATCCACACTCCGTCCAATCAGCTACCACCGAATCCTCCTCAACCACAGATAAAGGTCGGAGACAAAAATCAATTAGCTTAATATTGTCTCCCACCCAACAGTCATGAAAGAAATTGGCAACCATCCCATTACGAACAAACCATCTTGATCCTTGATCAACCACCTCCCTTTGATCACAAATAAACTTCCATAGTTTGGAGTCTCCGGGACGATAAGATAATAAGGATTCCGGGTCTCTTAACATGTACCGCAAAGAATCTCGGCCCATAACCCCGCCCCAATCGATTAAGTTCCAAGCAAGCTTGGCACCACAAGCTTGGTTGAGAACTAAGCCTTCTAAAACCCAATCCCCCATACTCTTTGGGTCTTGTAAGTTGATCCCAACCAATAATATGTGGATGATTGACAGCACCGTCATGGCCCCATACGAAATTCCTTTGCCAACGCTCAATTTCCTTACACACACTCACCGGGAGCTTAGCAACAAGCATAGTATATAAAGGGATAGAACTAATCACAGATTTTGCAAGAGTAATCCTACCCGCCATGGATAGACTATTAGCTTTCCAAGTACTCAACTTCGCTTTCACTCTATCAACAACATATTGAAATTTCTCCTTTGGCCTTCTAGAACGAGACAAGGGAAAACCAAGGTATCTACCAATCTCACTTTGGAGATATGAATGTGGGTCACCTCCTTAATTTCCATCTTAGAATGCGAGGGCACTCTAGGTGAGAAAAACATAGATGACTTTTCAACATTGACCCTCCCTCCCGAAGCCCTCGTGAACTCCGAAGACAATTCATCATACATGAGGCTTGTCTTCTAGTAGCAACCCCAAATAAAAGAAGATCATCCGCAAACATTAGATGAGACACCTTAGGGCCACCTCTAGTAACATAGATAGGTTCCCACCTACCATCTTCCACATCATCACATATTAAATGAGATAATCTATCCATACACATCACAAAGAGAAGAGGGGAGAGCGGATCACCCTGTCTAATCCCCCTACAAGGCGAAAAGAATTCAGTCTTAGAACCATTCCACAACACATTATACGTCACCGAGGAGACACAATCAAGAATGAGATCCACCAAATCCTTTCCAAGACCTGCATCCAACAACACCTGTCTCAGGAAGACCCAGCTGATTCTATCATATGCTTTCTCCATATTGATCTTCATAGCCATAAGCCCCTTCTTATTCCTGTTTTTCCCCATAATATGAAGGATCTCCTATCCCACAACAATATTATCCTAAATGCATCTTCCTTTAATAAAGCTAGATTGGAAGGGCGAAATTAAATTATTCATAACTCCCCTCAACCTCATAGCTAAAACCTTGGTAATACATTTATAATGCACAGTACATAAAGAGATAGGCCGAAAATGGGAAACGAATTCAACCCTATCTCTTTTTGGAATCAAGGAAATCAAAGTTTGGTTGGCCTCCACCAGAGAGACTTCACGCTTAAACGCCTTCCTGACAAAATCACACAAAGCCACTCCCACTGTACCCCAATTAGCTTTATAAAATACAGGAGGGGAAACCATCAATACCCGGGGCCTTATAACTCCCCATAGAGAACAAAGCTACTTTTACTTCCTCATCCGTAGGCACGGTAGAAAGATTAAGCAGAATTTCTGGCTCAATGACTGGAAATAGAGATCTAGTAGCAAGTTCTACTACATCCCGATGCTCAGAACAATATATATTCTTAAAATGACGAAGGACTAGCGACTTTAGCTCCCCCTCATTATCAATCCACCCTCCATTTTCATCTCTCAACATCAAAATTTTATTCCTTCTATTGCGTATTTTGGCTTTCAAATGATAGAACTTAGTATTCCTATCACCCTTGGAAATCCACTCACTTCTAGATTTTTGGAACCATTTGATTTCCTCCAGCTTTAAAAGCCTCTCCAATTCTCCCTGTAACTCAATTTCTAAAGTACACAGAAAATCAGAATAAGGATACCCAAAAGCCCTCTGAATCCCATCAAGTCTATTTAGTATACTTTGTTTTTTCTGCTCAAGCATACCGAAGACCTCCTTATTCCACGAGCCCAGAAGAGGTTGCAACATATTCGAGACTGATTAATATCTCTATTAGGAACCCGGGCATTGCGCAAAAATTCGGGAAATTATCGTGCCCGGATCCACATAGCCTCAAATCTGAACGGACGATTATTATCCCGGAGCCGAAATAATTCACACACTTAACACAAATAGGATTGTGATCGGAAAAAAACGAGAACGAGTCAATACGAGCAGGCAATCGAGAGAATGTTGATAAAAATTCTCCATTAGCAATAACACGGTCTAGTCTTTCAAATAGTCGTCGCCCGCCCCTTAGCTTAGGACCCTTCCATGTGAATTTTGGGCCCACTGCCCCAAGGTCAGACAATTTACAATCACGCATCCTGTCTGAAAAAAGATTACACCGAGCAGCCTGAGGACTTAAACCACCCGTCCTCTCCGAAGAGCAGGCTATATCATTGAAGTCACCCAAAACCGCCCCGGGTCCACCATCGAAGACGCCAAACATCGCAGCTCGGTCCATAATTCATGCTTGTGACGATAGTCGGGAATAACATACACCCATTCGTTACAAAGAAGGGAAGCCACCGATGCCAAGCACCGACAATGTAACAGCTGTCTTCCCTGGGTAATAATCTCCACGTCAATCCGATCCGATTTCCAGGCTGCAAATAAACCACCTGACCTCCCCACACTCAGAACACAAGCAGCACCATCGAAGCCCAATTTGCTGATACACTTCAGTTTTTCACTCTTTTCACATTTAGTTTCAGACAAAAAAATCAAGCATGGGTTATTTTTCAGACAGTGTAAACGAATATTCTGATAGAAGTTAGGGCCACAAGCCCCTCTAACGTTCCAATAGAGGATATTTTTGTCCATCAATAACAAAATCCAACAAAAATAGACCCGATAAAAACTCACTGAGTCTCAGGCACAACAGTGCCCTTATTACCTGATCCACACTCATCCCGGCTCCATTTGCGGATCGGCGTCCTCGGAAGTCTTAGTGGCCCGGAATTTCCTGCTAATTCTCCAAGAGGTTCGGCCCCATGGACTCACAAGCCCATTTAATAAAGGGTCCACCTTAGCCATTTGCAAAAGGTCACACCGTGGGCCTCTTCGAAAACCTTTTCCTCACCAACAACTTTATCCTCTCTATGGTCCACCACTTTATCCTCTCTATGGTCCACCTTTGCTTGATCCCTAACGCCTCAACATTCACGTCTCCGTACGTCAAGAGCGAGCGCCTTGTTCTTCCCTTCACCTTTCAACATCTCCCTTGTCCTTTTCTCCTTTCTTGTAACCTTCCGACCACGAGCACCGCACTTTCTTTCCCCTTTCAAATTATGCCCTTTTCTTAGCTTCTTTTGTCTCGCCTTTCTTGTCACGATCTGCTTTGCTCGGATATGGGTTGACTTGGTATATTTTCCTCGACTGCAGTGTCACGTACGACCACCTGACCAGTCGCCGTCCGCATGCCGTCACCGCCGTTTCCCTCCTCGACCAGAACGCCAAATCTCGATCCCACTTTCGATTGCCGGAGATCGCTCTGCGGCTTCTCTTTACTGGGCTTCTTCTGCCGGCGAGGCCGCTGAACCACCGTCCAAGTATCAGCATCCGGTCTTGCTTCAGTCCCAGCCTCCATCACAGCGATGTTCGCCGCTATTCCATCCGAAACAACAGTGCCACTACCTCCGACGCCTGACCCAGCTCCAACGGCTTTACTCACAGCTTTGCACTCTTCTATTTTATGTCCATAAATCCCACACCCAGTACAAAGCCCATGTAGCCCTTCATATTCCAGGTAATGTTCTTCCCCATCTAACATAAATCTTGCCATTAGCTGTTTGGTTAGATCCACAAGTACACAGATTCTATCTCCAATCCAACTCAATGCTTCCCTGTTATAATACTCTAGAGGAATATTAGGTAGTCTAACCCAGACAGCCACCTTGTTGATAGATGCTGACTTGGTTTGAAACTGGGGTTCCCACGGTCTCACTATGAGGTAGTGATCAAAGAGCATCCAAGGACCTCCAGTTAATGCATTAAGACAATCCTCCTCATTGGTAAACTTAACCACGAAGAATCCATTCCCAATATTGATTAGCGAAAGGATTCCCTTCTTAGCCCAGAGTTTCTGAAGAATGGATAAAAGTAGTTTATATCCTATATTTCTCCCAAGCAACTTCACTATCACAGCCTTATTCCAAGCTCTATATAAACGTTTTTTCATTGTGACTGAGAAGGAAAAGGTAGGAAAGTTCCTCTTAGGGTCCTCACTGATCTTACAAACTAGTTCATTGTCTTCATTATCTGAAATACTGTCATCAGATAGGGCTTTATCAGCCACAGAATCGTCCTCCATCTTCTCATCCCTATTAATACCTTGGAGCTTATCTGCAAAAGACACCCCAGGCGTCCTCAGATTCTGCCCCTCTACACCAAGCTTTGGCCACTCTTTCTCATAATTAATTCCATCACCATTTTTAATCTTCTTAGAGCTTCGGTGGATTAAATCATTCTCTTCTGGAGACAAAGGAACTTGCGAAGAAGCTACTACCGAGAGAGCCATTTTCATCATTTCGGCCCGTGAGAAATAGGATTTAATGAATAAAAGAGGAATGAGTGTACGTTGGGCTGATACATTTGCTCATATAAGTGCTACTCTATCGGTTTTCAGCTGGAAGAATGAATCAGTCAATGAGTTGGGTTTTAGATCATGGGCTTTGTCTTCTTGTTCCAATATATGTAGGCCCAAGTTGAATATGAATGAGGAATGGATAATTTATTTTGCGTATGTATTGTGGGACCACTTAAAAATTTATCTCACTTAACCCTCTTCAAGACTCTTATTTGCAATTAGGTCCATTGCTTATATAATTGCAATTGTTAGGTAACCATGGAATCCTTAATTTAATAGAAGAATTTTTCTTTATCAATTAATCTTTTTTTTCCTAGGCCATAAAATATCAATTCCATAATTTTTAAGCCTAAATCATTTCTTATTTGATTTTTTTTTTCCTTTTTCGAAAATAAGCCTAAATTTCCAACAATTATTCTCATAATTATTTATCTTTAATTTATGGGAAAATATTGGATTTAGCATAAAGAGAGCCCATGCCATGTATTTTAATTAATTATAGATATTAGATAAACCCCAACTTAATATAAGGATTTTCCTAAAACATAAAATATCGTTCTCTACAAATTTTTTAGGCTTAACATTATTCCTTATTTGAATTTTTCCCCAAAATAAATTAAAGGAAAAATAAGCCTAAATTTCAATATTAATTTTTTATGTAATATTCCAATTTCAAATCCCAAAATTTAGAATGTTGCAGGAAAAAGATATAGCCGTCGGTTTTGAATGACAACATGCACGGGTCCAATTCTTTTATCACTTGTCACTTCATAAATTACTAATATCTAGTAAAATTAGAAAGACTTGAATGTATATTAATTAGTCGAGTCAACAGGTCAACATGTCCCTGGAAATATATAGTAATATGGAGAAAAAGAAAGCCATAATCAAAGACCGAGCGTGAAGCTGCTTGTTGGAATAATTAAAAGTATGGGGTCCAATATCACTTGTCACTTCTTAAATTAACCTCTTATATTAACTTTCTCCTCAATACATCACTATTAATATTTACTAGTCAAATTGGGCAGATTGTGAATGTCATATATTGTACCAATGGAATGTCTGAAAAATAAATTTTATATTCAACATTGGTATTTATATTTATATTGATTCTATTGATGATTTTTTAAATGTTGAATTAGATTGAAACTTCAATTCATGAAAGCAATAATAGATAAATATGATTAATGTTTTATGAAAAATGTGATTAATTATTAATCCCTCTAGTATTTTTTTAAAAGAGCCCAATAATCTTATTAAGTGATTTAATAAATTAATTTAGATTAGTTAAAAGTATTACATATATTTGAAATGAACCTTTTTTTAAATATAAATATGCTCTTATTTTAAGAGGGCAAGTAAGATAGAGGAATAGAGTTGTTGTGAGAAAATGTGATTGTTAATTCATATATACTGTGTGCAATATTTTTGTTTATAACTTAGGCCATGTTTGGATCAAAGAAATAATGAGAATGGAATGGAAAGGAAAATATTTTGCCTCGATGCGTTTGGTTCACATTGGAAAAGAAAATAAGTTGATAGGAAAATTTTTGTTTGGTTGAAAGAAAATAAAGTAGGAAAATAAGACAAAATATCATTTTACACCCTAACAAAATATTATTATAAACCACACAAAATCACACAAACGGTGTTCTCACACGTTGGACAAAGTATTAATAATAAAATATTTAAAACTCATAAAAAAATTTACACTAAAAAACGAAATTTAAATGTAGACATTAAATTATTTCCACAAAAAATTTATACATGGAATTAAAATGATATAGAGGGGCCTATTGGTTGTGCCATAAAATTTGGACACTTGAGTGTGAAACCTCACACTCAAGTGTACACTTCGTGTGAGCTTTCACACTCAAGTGTGCGTTAATTTGTGCCCTAATTTCATGGTAGGCACATTTTTGGAGACACTTGTGTGTGGAACCTCACACTCAAGTGTACACTTGAGTGTGAGGCTTCACACTCAAGTGTGTGCTAATTTTATGGTGCAACCAACCAGAGGCACATTTTTGGGGACACTTGAGTGTGAAACGTCACACTCAAGTGTGTGCTAATTTTATGGCGCAACCCGCAACCCACAGGCCCATTTTTGGGGACACTTGAGTGTGAAACCACACACTCAAGTATACTGAGGTTTCACACTCAAGTGTGTTAATTTTATGGTGTAACCACAGCCAACTTTTGAGGACACTTGAGTGTGAAAATCTCACACTCGAGTGTACACTCAAGTGTGAGATTTTCACACTTAAGTGTTTACGAAATCACAACCAATGCCTTTGAAAAATTTGTGGACACTCAAGTGTGATAACCTCTCACTTGAGTGTCAACTCAAGTGTGAAGTTATCACACTCAAGTGTCCATAGTTCCTAGCATAATAATTACGGCTTAGATTGAGATTAGTAGTCGGCCATTGAATTAAAGAGGCATTGAGCAAATCAGAATCATATATTATGTGGGGTGTTGCAAAGGGGGAGCATCTGAGAATATGATTAAGATCTTCATCTTCAGTTCTACAGAGTATTATGCATAGTCTCTATTTATCTCTATTTCAAGATCATTGAACAGAGAATATGAGGGAGGAAATACAAAACTTTAGAACTTTATATATATTAAATGTAGGTTACATACAATATATTTGTCTGTCATTTGTTGTCAGTTGCACACTTTTGCCTTTGACAAAATTATAAATATACATGGGCACCAAAAATAACCCAGCCATGGAAATTCCAAAAAATTCAAAATAAGATTCGACAAACTTTCTTAAAAAATTCAAGATAACCCACGGAAATCTATGTCCCTAGCAATGCCCAAATCCATGCTGCCTTGAATGCAGTGGGAATCTTCTCAAACGAATTTAGCAGTTGTTGCGAAGAGACAATCTCAATATGGCAGTGATCAACTCGTCCACAGTGAGACCAAAAACTTCCAACAAATGTTGAAACAAGTCAGCTTCCTTAACTTCCATCTTAGCATGATGTACATCTCGAGATAAACGTGCTCCCAGATTGTCAAAAACTTTCTCTATTGTGCCATCAAGGGAGGAAATGATTTCCCTCAAAAAGTCTGCAACCGTATCAGTCTTCCCCAAGGAGGCTAAAAACCAAGGAGGTTGAAAGTAAACGAAGAGAACAAAGACGAAGAAAAACCAACGAACCTGTTGTGCGGAATGTACAGTCGTCGTCGTTGAAATTTTACTCACCCTCTACGTTCTCCACAAGTCTCTATTTTCCAGGCTCACATGCCTTTTTATAGAGCTAGCTATGTTCAAGGGCAAATTGAACTTTAGTCCATTTTCAGAGGCACTGGAAAATGGCTTCCCACCGTTTTTGGTGGGAACCTATTTTCATTTGAACGTGAGAGAATGGAGCGCGGCGGGAAAATGTGAACCAAACGGCCTTCGCCAGCTGGAAAATTTGAATTTTCCTTTTCCCTCCCCCGATTTTCTTTGATCCAAATGGGGCCTTAGAGTATTTCTAGATCATATGAACATATTCAAAGAAGACCATTAAGGGGGCCGATGAGGAAGATTGATCGAGGAGTACGGAGTCTTGTAAAAAGAAGGTAAGGAAGACCAAAACGAACACTTAATGAGGTTATAACACTACTAGAAAATACCAAAATAGTGATGAAATTTGTGAGGGGAAAAAATCCGTCCCAATTTAAAACGGAATTTGCGATTGAAAGGGAAATCCGTCGCAATTTGCGACGGAGAAACAAATCCATTGCAGAACTTTGCGATGGAAAACAAATTCCATTGCGAAAATCCAAAAAAAAAATTCTCCACTTATAAAAAACTTAGAAATTTGCTTCTATTAATTCATTATTTCCCCTTCGTAACCATTATATATATTCATCGTCACTCAAACAAAATCTCTTCTTTCCATTCTAACAGTATTACCTAATTCAAACTATCATACTTACTGACTTATTTCACCAAACATTTATTGATGCAATTTAACCGGCAACCGACCATGTTGAAATGTAATACATTACATATAAATATAACGATTGCCATAAAAACCATTCATCATATAAATACATTCTCTCAAATGTATAATTGATGAACTATGTATGTAGTTAAAGATAGCACAAGTAAAATACAACACTATCTCAAAATGAGTGAATGAAAAAAAGAAGAGGAAAGTGTGAAAGCATGGCATGGGAATAAGAAACTGATAAAGTAAAGTGAGAAAGTGATAACTTAAAAAGTGAAAGTAACAAAGAAACGTAATTCATCACCCTGACCATGAATTAAGTTTTGGAGGAAAAAAGCTTGAATAGCCTCTACATATCACAATACTTGTATGGAAACACTCTTGGATGTATTTACCTTTCTCATCTTTTGATTTTTCTTATAACACGTTTTTTTATACAAAGAATAGCCTCTATTTATCACAATACTTGGATGGAAATACTCTTGGATGTATTTACCTTTCTCATCTTTTGATTTTTCTTATAACACGTTTTTTTATACAAAAAATTTAGACGAGTTGGATTCAAAAGGCTTGTCAGTCAGAACAGGCATCCGAGTTGGATCATAAAGGCTTATCAGGGTGCAGTACCTACATATCATCAATCATCCACTAACAAAGTCCTCACAATGATAGTGAGATTTAAACTCAACCTTGTGAATTATGAGTGCTATTCCTCTTAGGAACACGTATTATTGTTGTATAAATTATTAATACAGATTTATTAATAAAATTCTAGTATTTGTGAGGGAGTGACTCCAATCGAAAACCCCACTTTAATTTAATCCACTAAAACCTCATGGCCCAGCTGCAATATTAGAGGTCTAATAAGAAAGCCGCGTTTGCGTTAGTCTTGGTTTGGATTTAACAAACCATAGGATGGATTTTTGTGAGCGCAAAAAAAAAAAAAAAAACTTTTCAGTTTTCACAATATTAAAAGAAATAAGATTTATTTAGTGCCCTTAGTTTTCCTCCGAATTTTTAGTTTTATGTTAATTTCATCCATAACTATTTAACATTTAAACTGTATCGTTAATTTTATCCCTCTATTTTCTTTTTAATGAAAAAACAGACCTCATTAATTTTCTGTCCGACCTAAATACCGGCTTTGTTCCATCTCATAACAATAAGTCAAGAACATAATTTTTTTCCTCATTTCAATTAATAGCACTTTTTTTTTCCTGCCTTCCTCTTTATCCTCTGGCAAGATTATCAGACATTTCATTTATTATCAGGTCCCATGCGAATTTTAATAATACACACATACACACATATACTCTCTGAATCTTTTGATATTCAGGTAAAAAAAATCATTTCATTTCACATGATGATACGAATTACTCTCTTTCATTCAGGAAACTTCTTATGATGATATGAATCCCCTCCCTTATTTTCCTTTTACTTTTCTCTATGCAAACATAGCATTAGAGAAATAAACCGGCCAACTCTTTTGCTACTTGCTAACTATGTTATTCTAGTTCAAGCTGACATTTGGTGATTGAATCCACTTCGGTGTGCATGTTCAAATTGGCTTGTAATCTGAGTATTCTAACCTAATTGAGTGCTTTGTGATGTGATTCCGTGTAATGAGTACTACATAAATATAATGTGAGTGACTTTGATATGTGTTAAAAAGCAATTGCAGTGGAGGTGTAATAATTTAATGGGAAATATAGTAATTTGATTGGGAATCTCTGGGAGAACTAGCAGCATTTTCTACTTTTTTGTATCAGAATCAGATAGAAAATAAGTTTATGGGGATGATGAGAGTTTCCATGCTTAGTAATATGACATTTTAGTCTAATAGTTTCAATAAACTCTTTAATTGCTTCAGAGAAAGTTGTCTGAGACACACAACTTAAGACTGCGGTTTGAGAAGGGACACTTTGCTTTGCTTATTTGTGTATCTGTTAGGATGCTTCAAGTCTTACATGTTCTGTTCTGTCTACTTCAAGTTCAATGTTACTGTAAAATGCGCAACAATAACTCCAAGTCAGTTTTTCTTGGCTTTATTGAACAAAATGTTCTGTTCCATGATTTATTAGAAAACAATCGCACTTAGAATTTGCCTCAGTTGAGTGTCCCTGTTCATGCATATTATATAGTATTTTACATTGTCCATGCCTTGTTGGTGGCACCGCTAAATTTTGATTTTATCATAATTTTTTCATGGATCAAACTCCAGCGGGTAATTCTTCCCCACCATCACCTGAGCATCCCTTCTGCTGCCTACAAGAGTCATGATTGCAGAAACCTCTTATAGAGCCAGATTTGGCTTCCTCCGGACTGTGGAGTCTCCAGAGGTTTCTGTTGATGCGCCACCAGAGTTGGATGCTTTCCACAGTTGGATGCAATAAAAAGTACAACAGCTGATATTGTGACGGGTTAAATACCTAATTTGTCACGGAAGTTTTGTTAAGGAAGCATCCAAGATCCGGAAGTTTTGTGGTATCATTGTTGCCCCGAAAGTTTACAAAATGGAGCAAATATGCCCCGAAAGTTTTTTTTAGGATCAAATTTGCCTTGGAAGTTTTGTTTAGGAGAAAATTTTTATAAACTTCCAAGGCAAAAATGATACCACAAAAACTTCCGGGTGCTTGATACTCCTTAGTAAAACTTCCGTGACAAATTAGGACTTTAACCCTATTGTGAGTCATTTTGCTTTTCTGTGATTATATGTCAACTGTAATGTTTAATTTATTTATTGAAAGGATTGTTGCATCAGCATTTTGGCAGGCACACAATGCTTTCGCTGAAGCTTGTACACTTTATTAAAAGAATTTTTTTATATATTCCGTCACAATTTGTGACGGATTTTTTTTTTTCATATTCCGTTTTTTTTTTTACAATTTGCGATGGATGACACAAAATCCATTACAAATTTCGTTTGCATGAAATTTTTTTAGACAGATTTTTTTTCCATCACAAAACCAGTTTGCAACGGATTTTCTCTAATTTACGACGGATTTTGTCTGTCGCTAAAAACATTTTTTTAGTGTAGAGTAGATCTTTTTGTGAATAATCTACCAAAGATTTAGTTTATAATAGAGCACAATAACATCATGCAATCCATATAACTGACCTCATCTAATGATATAAAAGCTTTATTGTTGCCGTTGTTGTTTATTTTGTTGCAGAGTATCTCTAGATCACTTTAATCTTGAAACTAATCTTTGTTAGTACGTGTACAATTTTAATTAATAAATGTCTTGTCTTTGTATGTCCACAAGTGCAAGTTAGTTCAATTTCCTCATGCATCTACTATATTTTATGCTATAATGTGAAGCCAAATTAAATGACTTGACAAATAACACCAGCAAGTTAGTATTTAGGGTTAAAAAACTCAGTTTTGGTCCCCAAATAAGTCCAAAGTGTTCCTAGCGTTAGGTTATTCAGAGCACTTTTATGGCTTGAACAGGCTTGTAAGTGTTCATTGTAACACACACCGATCTTGAACTCTCAGCTCAAATTCTCTCCTCTCTCTCATGTACTCTTGTATATTTCTGAGCAATAAAAGTTCAAGTTTCAATATTATAACTCTCGAGGAATTTTTCGAAGCTTTAATTCAGTCATATAACGTATGAGTTGTTAAACTCATAAGGGGTCAAATTAGGGAATAATATTATCATAACTGATTGTAATGATCCTGTAAATGAGAATATTCATGATTATATGTTCATTTAAATTTAAGGTATTGTGGTAATCATATGATGGCTAAAAGATAGAACTCAGTTATGCCTCCAGTAGAAAATGAAGACAGGTTATGTTGGTATGATCTAAAGGGGGAAGGTTTGAGCCGAAAAGAGCAAGGGGCTCTGCCTATGTGTTGTGAAGACTCAGTAAAAGTTCTCCTGTATGCAATAGGACAGGAATCTTTCCATGACTAGGATCATATTCGGTCAACCTCAGGGCTCTATTTGTAGCAGATCATATTATTATACCAAAATCTTATCTGAATCTAGACATATAACCTGGCTATACTACACACACACACACACATATCAAGATATGTGTGTGTGTGTGTGTGTGTGTGTGTAACATATATGTGTATGTGTGTGAGCGAACAGCCAAGTTATAAGCTCAAATATAATGAAGATATATGTATGACGATACCATAACCAACCATCAAGCTCCGAGTTTGACCAAATATGATTCGGGTCTTGGAAGGATACCTTTCCTTTTTCATATAAGGATACTTTTATAGAAAGTATATGCTTCTCAGACCTTCCTCCTTCAGATCAAACTTTTCTTTGTTTTCCTAAAGGGGTGTAGCTAAAACTTGATTTTATGGTTTTATGTGATCATAACCAAACCTTAACCTTATTTGAATATATAACCATGTGTATCTTACAAAACCATAACTAATGAATTTCTGATAATATTACTACCTAATTTGATCCCTTAGAAATTTAAAAACTCATACCTTGTATTTGTTCTACAGCAATTTGAAATATTCTTTAAAGAAAGAAATAATTAAACTTTTGAAATTTTATTTCTCAGGAAAACTGAATACAAGAGAGTATGAAAGCAAAGTAGTGAACTGAGTGATAATTCGAACTCAGTGTGTGTTGCAATGTAGAGTTACATGGCCTTATATAGACAATCGGCATTTCAACTGCTTCCTATTCTATTCTGAATAAAACATTTACGTAAAGAACTTTACAAAAAGTCTAAAAGTCTATCTACCTATTTTGTACTATTGTCTTATTATACAATATAACTATTTGCAAAAGCTTTACGTAAAACTTCTGCTCTTTATAAGACATATAAGATACATGTACTTTTTGTTGTTGACTTTTTCATTTTTTTATACAACTTTTGACATTGTCGGCAAAATATTCACCTTACACATTGCATTCCTTTACACTTCTTTACTTCTATTCTTTAACCTGTCAACACTTTGTTAGTGTTGGCAAGCATCCTTGTCTTCTTTTATTTGTCTTCAAATCTTCAGAGAACACTGAGATCTATTTCTGGATCTTCAATATCTTGCATAGCTTTTTCTCTTTCCTCGCAATACTTACACTTGTGATTAGAGTACTCTCATAAGAGATAACATATCTTCTTTTTTTAAAAAAAAAAATCTCCATTTTATTATTTCTCAACCTGTCATACCACTACATGGCTGATCATGTGATGTCTTTCCAAATGCTACAATTATTCATTTCCTATAGCTATACTATTTAACCTTATAAGAGGAAAGAAAATATTATCATATCATCTTCCAAGAAATGAATAGAACCATTGCATCAAACAAGAAGCAATGAGTATATTATTGTGACGGCGTAGCGATGGTGGCGTGTGGTCGCCGGCGACCGTGATTGGTGGGGCCAATTATGGGGGTATTTTAGTTTTTTTAAAAAAAATATTTAAAACTAAGGGCAAAATGATAATTTCACCTTAAACTAAGGGCAAAAGAGTAATTTCAGCCGCGTTATTGTTCACTTCCATCCAAGTTAAAGTTGATCGTTTGGTCAACTAACGGCCGTGGTACTAGACGCTCCCAAAATGTAACCACATGTGTATTTTTGGTCCAGAAAAAAGCTCGTGGTGCTGGGCGCTCCTGGGAAAAAGCACATGTGTAAAATTGCTCTTTTACCCTAAATTTAATTTATATTCAATTCCATAGTATAAATTTTATTCAAGCAAACAAATCAGCTTCCAACCTATTACGGACCTATATTAGGCCCAATAGCAGAATGGCCCAACAAGGAATATTCTGCAGATTAGGATCTACCTATAATGAAGGAGGACCCTATCTTATCTATAATCCAGGAAGATCTTCATCTAGATCTGGCAGTTACGATACTTGGGCCATGGATCACATAGGGCCTATATCAACCTAAGGTACACTCTATAAATACATAGGTCAAACCCTAAGGTACACACATTCTAAGCTCTCTCTGGCTATTCACAATTTAGCCGTCACAGAGCACACACACCACCTTTTGGCTAAACGCCTATTGGTGTCTCGAACTACGTGGACTTTGATCCCTCTACAGGGTACGTAGGCCCTAGGCATTGTTCCTAGGTCAAATCCGATTCAATCAATATCAAACAGGCTAGTCCATTACGGCTGGCCAAATTCTGTTCCTAAACTGAACACAACCCTTACTGAAGAAAATATAAATCTAACCAAAAGAAAATTTTAAACAAAATAAAAAATCTACATCAAGAATAAGATATATAGGCAAATTGCAAAAGCTTTTTCAAAAAAAAAATGCTTGTTTTGACAAGATATGTTTCATTGTCAGAGGCGACTGTGGAATGATGGACTGTGGTGGCGTGGCGTGGTCGTCGGCTTGTGCTAGGGATGAAGGAGGAACACGAGGACGAAGGCCAAACCGAAAACTTTGGCGCTGGGCGTTTCGGGTGCCGATGACAAGCAGAGAAGCAACAAGCGAGAGGCGAGAGGGAGTTAAAGAAGCGACTACGATTGAGGATTTTATTTGAGTATTGATAACTTTCCGAATATAGTTTCGTCGCAATTTTCAGCAATTTGGATATAGAGATATTGACAACTTGAGCTCTCAAAGTTATCATTGTATATAAATATAAGGTCCCAAAACTTGAATTAATTAGTTGTTAGGGATATTGACAACTTGAACTCCGTTATCATTGTTATTAATTGTTATTCTTATATTGAAGTTGTCAACACTCAAACTTCAAAATATCAAATTCCTACTTAAATCATTTTTTGTCATTATGCTAATTTAGTAGACCTTTTGGGACTTTTATAATTCAATTGGTGTTTTCTATCATTTTTCCTTTTAATAAAATCCTTATCCTTCTAAATTTAGGAAAATAGAGATACCCCTCCCCTAAAAAGAAACTGAGCCTAAAATACACTTGTAAACTTTAAAGTATAGGGAGAATTCCAAACAAATACCATATGAAATTTCAAAACCTTCAAAGGTCTGCTAACATTTGTAAAAGATGTAAAGGTGACAGTGATCAAATTGGGGAGTTTAAATGTTGATGAATTTACGTTATGCCCTCATTTTTTAAAAAGAAAAAAGGTGGAGCAAAGGTGAAGGTGGTGGAAAATAAATAAAGGTCTTCCAAGTTTAGATGTCTGCAGCGCTCCTCTGGTTTGAATTGTCACCGAAAAAAATGAAGGAAGGTGATAGTGAGGTTGTGAAGGTCGCCAACGATGATGAGAGTGCTTGGTGAAGGAAGGTGATGAAGAGGAGAAAATTGTAGTCTCTGGTTCTTTTTTTGCCTCGCCTCTGTCTTCAAAAACTCCCCAACCATCTTGTCAAAGGTGCAGATTTCCAAAGGCTTGGATTTCAAACCAAAGATCTTCCATCTTTCTCTCATATTCTTTTCTCTCTACTTGTACTACTACAAAAAAATAGATTTTACTTCCCTAAAAAAACGTCTATTTTTCTAAAAGGGAAGTAAGAAATAAAGGCGATGACATTTTTTTAAATATGTGGAGAAATGTTTACATATTAGGCATCCCTATTTAGAATTGGGATGCAAAGTCCCTTATAAATTTAAATTGGGATGCCTAAAGAAAGGGATTTTGACATCCCAATTCAAAAAGAAATTCCTAATGTAGATTGTTTAAGCCAAAAGCACTACTTTGGATGTCCCAAATTTAAATTGGGACGATGCCAAAAGGTATTAAAAAAAAAACCTTTACAGGTTCGACATTCACCTCACGCCTCTTATACAACAACGTTCTTAGCTTCAAAGATCTTCTTCTGTTTTGATTTCCATAGATTTGCTTCTGTTTCGATTTCCATAGATATGCTTTTGTGCTTCTTTTTGACCAGGTTCAACCACCAACAACGGTGACTGTGTACAAGTTTGACCACCAGTGATGGGGACTATGTATAGGTGTGCTTATGTGCTTTCCTTTCGATTTCTAAAGATTTGCTTCTATGCTTCTTTTTGACCAGGTTCAACCACAAACGATGATGACTGTGTACATGTTCGACTACTAGCGACAACAAAGGTCTCACAAGGCACCAGTGACAGCATAGGTATCCAAGTTCGACCACCAGCGATGGCGAAGGTCTTGCAAGGCACCAGGGACGGATATCTATAGGTTCAATTCCGTTGGAATTTGAGACAAATCAGCGATGTTCATGAGGTCGACTTGCGAGTTCTTCTTCCACGGTCAAGCCTCCCAAACTTGAGGTTTGGGTTTTTTTTTTTATTTTAAAAAAAAAAAAAAAAAAAAAAAGCAATACGGCGTCCCAAAAAAAATTGGGACACCATCGAAGTATAGACTTTACTATGTCTCTCACATAGGTGTCCCCCAAAAAGGGAAGTAGAAAGGGCCAAAAAACGTACATTAAAAGGCTTTTTTTGTAATAATGTTGGTTCAGTGGCTGGCACACACTCTCCCCCTCATTCATTCGATTTTGTGCATCTGGTGCAATAATTTCTCTTCCTTTCTTGTCTTTAATCCAAGATCTTTATTCAATAATAAAAAAAACCAAGATCTTCATAATTTTCTGTTATTGATGATTGTTTCTTAATTTTTATCTTTCTGTGCTTTCCTTCGCCTTCGATCTCGTTTGGTTTTCGAAGAATCAGTCATGAATGTCTCATAAATTTTGATATGGTATTAACTACATGTAAAGCATGCTTCACAAAATTTGTAATGGATTAACAAGTTTAGTAATAGTTTTTACAAGAATTGTAATGGTTTTGACAAAATAGTTTGTTGATGAAAACATATAAGTTAGGATTCACCAACATTTGTGACTTTTCACTAAAATTCATAATGTGATTGACAAGTTTAGTAATGGTTTTGACAAAAATTGTAATGGTTTTGCCAAAAGAGTTTGCTGATGAAAACATATAAGTTAGAATTCACCAACATTTGTAATGTGATTGACAAGTTTAGTAATACTTTTGACAAGAATTGTAATGGTTTTGCTAAAAGAGTTTGCTAATGAAAACATACAAGTCAAGATTTACCAACATTTGTGGCATTTCACCAAAATTCGTAATGGGATTGATAAGTTTAATAATGGTTTTGACAAGAATTGTAATAGTTTTGACAAAAAAGTTTGCTGATGAAAACATACAAATTAGGATTCACCAACATTTGTGGAATTTCACCAAATTCATAATAGGATTGACAAGTTTAGTAATGGTTTTGACAAGAATTGTAATGGTTTGTTGATGAAAACATGCAAGTCAAGATTCACAAACATTTGACAAGTTTAGTAATGGTTTTGACATTTCACAAGTTAGGATTCAAAATTTGTGGAATTTCTTAAATGGGATTGACAAGTTTAATAATGGTTTTGATTGACATGCAAGCAAGTCAAGATTCACAAACATAAACCAAAATTCTTAATGGGATTGTTTTACAAAATTGTAATAGTTTTAACAAAAGTATTTGCTGATGAAAACATGCAAGTCAGGATTCACCAACATTTGTGTCAATCTCATTACTTAATTGGTGTCAGTCATTTTATACATATTGTTAGTACTTACAAATTTTGTCAATCTTATTACATATTTTGTCAATTTCATTACTCTATTGATGTCAATCCACACATATTGTCAATATTTACTATTTTTCAATTTCATTACTCATTTTGTCATTACTTTACTGTTTACTTTCTTCTTCCTCAGCATCCTGAGTTTCTCCAATATCGTCAACCAAACTCTTCCCCAGGCTGCATAAATCTTCTCAAAACCCACAACGCCCAACCAATTTCTTCCTGCTTCAAATACTTCTCATTTCTGTTTTGGACACACACACACACACACACACACACACACACACACACACACACACACACACACACACACACACACACACACACACACACACACACACACACGGGACGTCGTGGATGAAAAGGTGAAGGTCCTCTTCTTTAGTGAGACACAGCGAGGATGCAATTTTGGTCAGGGGAGACACCATTGGAGAGTTGTACAGATACAAAAGGCCCAAGCTTTCCAATAGCCAGCTGGAAGTATCGGGAAAAGGAAGAAGAAAAGAGGGTGAAAAGAGAGAAAGAGGAAGAGATGGTGGGGAGAGAGAAAGAATATGTGAGAATCATTTTATTAAAAACATTTAAATTTCAAAATCTCATATTCTTCCAATCATCTTTATGTATTTTTTATTTTTTTGATAGACCTTTTAGGGTTTTGAACATTCATATAGTATTTAAATGGAATTTTCCCATACTAAGTTAAAATAAACTTACAAGAAAAAAAATTCTTCCACAACAGAACTCTGGAAAGCCACAGTGCATACAACTAGGAAATGACAGATTGGCAACTTCTCAACACTTTCGGGGAAGACTTAAATGTGTGTTTGGATTAACTTTTGAATAATAACTTTTACTTTTACGATTTAAAAGAGAAGTTTTGTCTTAACTTGCGAAAATGGTTTCTAAAACCGAAACACAAATACTTTGATATTATGCAAGTTCACGTGTAGGTCTTCCATTGTGGCAATCCATTATGTTCATGAACTATTCAACAATCTGTGAGATTTTAGTGGCCATGGCTACCATGGCATCAAACATCTACTTTCTCTTTTTTGGTATATTTTCTTTGTAAAACATTATGTACTAAATACGTACCACCTGGCTCTTTACTTTACCCCATTGTTCGTCCCACTTCATGGTCTTCACCTTCTAGTCGATTTGCATTTGGCTTTTACGAGCAAGGAGATGGCTTCAAAGTTGGAATTTGGTTGCTTGATGGGAATAATAAAACAATCGTGTGGGCTGCAAATCGCAATGACCCTCCTGTCTCCTCAAATGCAATTCTTGTTTTTCTGGTAACAAGTCCAGGGCAAAAGAAGGTTATTGCTGATAGTAACAATGGAACTATTTCCTCTGCTTCCATGCTTGATTATGAAAACTTTGTTCTACAAAACAAAATTTTGAAATCCTTTGGCAGAGTTTCGATCACCCAACTGATACTATGTTATGGGGTCAAATTCTGCCTTCAGGAGTGAATTGGTGTCTAGTTCATCAGACAACAGCCAATCTTCTAAAATGTTTAAACTATCAATGCAAGGTGACGGAAACCTTGTTCTGTATGCACGATATTCTGGTAACACAGGTTGGGGTGCTTACTGGACCTCTCATACTGATCATGGCACTAGTTTCAAATATTATCTTTCCCTCAACAACACAGATCCTGATCAGCCTCTATGTATTGTAAATGCCAGTAGTTCTGACTCAAAAATACTTTGGAGCAAGGGTGATAGTAGCTTCAGAGGGGACAACACTAGTTATCGTGTAACTCTTCATTCAGATGGAGTTTACGACTCTATGCTCATTTTGTCGACGCAGATCAGAGTGGACATGTTGTGGTCATCGGCAGAGGCGGTGGACAATCTTGTAAAGTGAAGATTTATTGTGGGTTCAAAAGCTTTTGTATCATCAATGACAACAAGCCTTATTGCAATTGTATTCCTGGAACTGAGTTTAGAGACCCAAGTCAGCAGAATCTTGGATGCAAAAGGAACTTCTCAGAAGCTGAATGTAAAGGCGGGAAAGATAATCCTACATTCTATTACATGTCCAACATGACTACTATGAGCTTTGATGATCTTCCTTATACAGAGGAAGACTTTACAGAGGAGGAATGCCCATCTTCTTGTTTGCACGATTGTTACTGTGGCGCTGCCTTCTATGAAGATTATCGTTGCAAGAAACAAAATCTTCCATTAAGAAATGTTAGAAGAGAAACAAAAGGGTCCTCCAACAAAATATTTGGGCCCTACTAGTACACAATATACTTCAAGAGCCGTTCAAAGACTGGAAAGAAACAATGATAACCATCCACATCCCATCAAGACACTACCAGTAAGAAAGCGATTAAGGTGATCATTCTCATTGTCTTAGGTTTTTCTATTCTTTTGTGTTTAGCTGTTGC
The DNA here is from genome assembly GCA_019022615.1 of Acacia melanoxylon. Lineage (NCBI taxonomy): Eukaryota > Viridiplantae > Streptophyta > Magnoliopsida > Fabales > Fabaceae > Acacia > Acacia melanoxylon. The sequence goes on along the minus strand of JAFJYJ010000030.1, from coordinate 2,791,401 downwards.
AATCGCTACCTGATTTATATACAAGATTGGAGTTTTAACATACAAGAGGTTGTTGGAGGTTGGAGATTTAGGACAGAGCGGAGGGAACTCTGAGGGTATGTTCATACAATGAGCTTAAGAAAGCAACGAATGGTTTCAAACAAGAGGTAGGTAAGGGCTCGTTCGAATCAGTTTACAGAAGAACTTTACTCAAAGGAAGAAAAGTGATTGATGTAAAAAGGCTACACAAGTTAATTGAAGGAGACAAAAAATTCAAAGCTGAAATGCAAGCCATTGGAAAACCCCATCACAAAAACTTAGTTCGCTTGCTGGGGTATTGTGCTGAGGGATCTAAAAGGCTTCTGGTTTATGAGTACATGAGCAATGGCTCCCTTGATAAGCTTATCTTTGGCGACAGTAACATGTGTCCAGATTGGGATCAGCGAAGAAGAATTGCACTTGACATTGCAAAAGGGTTATTGTATCTGCATGAAGAATGTGGGGTTCCCATCATTCACTTTGACATAAAGCCTCAAAGTATATTGATGGATGAGTTTTGGACAGACTTTGGCTTAGCAAAACTTCTAATGCCAGATCAAATAAGGACCTTCACTAAGTTAGAGGGAAGAGAGGTTATTTGGGTCCAGAATGGAACATGAACACTCCAATAACAGTGAAAGTAGATGTTTATAGCTACGGAATAATGCTTTTGGAGATTGCATGTTGCAGAAGAAACTTAGTGGTTAACATTTCAAATCCAGAGCAAATTGTTCTGTGTAATTGGGTGTACAAGTGTTTTGTTTAGCGAGAGCTAAATAAGCTTGTTCTTGGGGAAGACGTGGACCTGACGTTGCTAGAGAATATGGTGAAAGTGGGGATATGGTGTATTCAAGACGAACCTTTTCTTCGGCCATCAATGAAGAGTGTGGTGTTGATGCTTGGAGGAGTTTCGGGGGTGGCTATTCCTCCTTGTCCTTCTTCAGATTCTCTGTGACATTTCTACATTTCTCTGCGGAAAAAATTAAAAATAAATTAAAAAAGAGTGAATTTCGTTTTGTTTTAATTTCCTTTCTCTTTTTGGCCAACGATTTGCTTTGTTTTATTATTGTGTCTGTATAATATGATTTTCTTAGCTTTGGTCTGCTTGTAGCTGCAAATAAAAGAATGAGGCACTTGAGATTGTATTTTAATTTCCTTTGAAAGCAATTTTGTTCAAGAAACATATCTTTTTTTAGTGAGGATTCAAACATTTGTTCACTATGTGTTGTGAGAGCCCATTCTACTAGATCCAACCCAAAAATGTCTAAAAATTTAGAGATGGCTGAAAGAACACACAAACGTTCAATTCCAAATAAAGCAAACTAATTTGGTGGTTCTTATAATTTCCCCAGCTTTAAAATAGGCCTTTGAGTTTTTTCCCCTTTTATTAGACCCTTTATACCATTAAATGCCATAGCTGCACGCCTGCACCTATTGTGACGACAAATTAGTGTAGAAAGTGTTTTTATTCCTATTTTAATTTTTAATGATGAGAAATTATTTTTTTAGTATTTTTTAAAACATAAATACATAAGTTGGATGACGTATATAAGAACACTTAATAAAATAAAAATTTAATATAATAAGAGATAAATTAGTCAATATAATTATTTTTACTTTAATAAATTTTTGTTCTTTTATAAAGTATTTTTAAAATTATTTATTTAAATTGGATTCGCTTAATTATTCAAAGTTCTTTAAATTTGGGAAAATACCGGAGAATCAGATCAGTATAAGAGAAAGTTCATAATTTTTATTTTTCCAATATAATTATAGATAAAAATTAAATAATTTAAAATATTTAATGAATTAATTTGAACAGTGATGAATTAAATTAAAGTATAAGTTTTGAAATTAAATGAGAGGCTTATTCAGTTTTAACAAAATGAAAGGCACTCACTGTGGGTGAAAAAGAAGGGTCTAACTTATTCAACCCTTAGGCCCTGTTTGGTGCACGGAATCGTCGGGAAGGGAAATGAACATTAGCAAGTTCTTTCGTTTGGTACACATTTTGGACAAATCTTTTGGGAACCGAAGTTCCCAGGCCCACCAATCTTCCCTCATATGTGGGAAGATCAGATCCTACCAAAATAGGTGGGATCTCAAGTTTTCACGTCAATGTTCACATTTTTTGACAAATTTACCTTTCAAATTTGAACTTAGCGGAAAAGTTAGAATTTGGCGAAATTTTTTTTTACACGAGTTCAAACTTGAAAAAAGCATATTTTTAAAAAATATATTTTAGCAAACTTCTTTTTTATTTTGAATTAATTATTTTTTAGGGTAAAATAGACATTTCTTGATAACTATTACCTCTTCATTTTCTTCCTACCAAACAACTCATCTTCTCTCAACTCATCTTCCCTCATCTTTTAAAATCTTCCCTTCCCTTACTTTCCTTCCTCTAAGTTCCTTTCCCTTATCAAATTTTTCTTGTACCAAACGGGGCCTTAATGTAAATTAATCTTGGGATGTACATTAACTTTGCTTCATTATTGAGCCCCAAACTGTTAACAAATGTGATTGGAGAAATAATATGAAAAAAGAAGATGGAGAATCGTATTGTATTATCTATAAAGAACAACATGCTCTTATAATGAGTAACCCTCATAGTTATCTCTAAAATCTCCTAAACCTATTTGGATCTTAGAAGGAGACCAAGTTAACTCCTTTTTTAAAAGAGATCAAGTTAACTCTCTCTTGAAGATAAACCAAGTTAACTCTCTCTCTTTTGATAAGGACTCCACATCCCATACACTAACACATTAGCTAAAACCTCTTATATATACATTAAAATAAAGGGTAAGGTGAATTAAATTGAACAATTTTCAATCCCAAAAAAAAAAAATTCCAGATTTATTTATAATATTTTTTCTCCACATCAACTTGTAGATTCTCTCTAACGTGCTTCAATTTGTGGGTCTATGAAATAGCTTCTGGTTGCAATCATTGGCTTTCTTAGAAGAATGTCACCAAATCCGTCCAATCCACTGAGAATCAAATGAGAATGTAGTGTATTTAAACCTCTTTGACTCTTATTGCTTTTGCATTTATTTTTTAGCTCCAAATACCGTAGAACTAGCGATCTCATCTTGCACTCCTGAACCTTCATTTCAGCCCCTCGTATATCCTAACCAAGGAGGACTTCAATACTGTTTGGACTGTTTTATTAGGATGAGCTTCAGCTTGTTCTTATATTCCACAAAGGCAACAGTGAGATCAAGGCATCAAGCTCTCAGTATATAGCCTTCACTTTGGAAACATTGGAAGCTTCATGATAAATTCATCCATTGCAGCAATACCTTGGCGACACTTTCAAACTTTCTATGGTCCAGCTATCAAACCTTTCTTCTTGTTGATATTCCTTGAGTGGTCCACAATGCAAATAGAAAAATGAGTCAACAACTTGAACAAAGGATGGTTATGTAGACAATCTTCTATGTTCTGGGTTTAATAAATCAATAGCATTCTCTTGATGATCAACCTCAAACAGTGATATAGCAATAGATTTTCCATTTTGTCCATCCAGTGAAAGAAACTCAGAGACAACAAGCACAAACAAACTAGGTATCTTAGCAGAACCCTGAATGAGATGAATCTTTCCACTGCCTCTTGCTCCATACGCCATAATAGAGCTGTTGTGGCACTAGTGCAAAAAAGGGCTTTAAAACCGCCTCATTTAAATCGGAGTATTGACGCACCGGTCTTAAAAGTATGACCGGTGGCAGTTTTGTAAATATCAAGAACTTTTTGGACCGAATTATAGAGGATCCGGTCTTAAAAGTATGACCGGTGGCAGTTTTGTAAATATAAAGAACACTTTTAAGACCGGATTAAAAAGGATCCGGTCTTAAAAGTATGACCGTGGCAATTTTGTAAATATAAAGAACACTTTTAAGACCGGATTAAAAATAAAGATCCTTTTAAAAGTATGACCGGTGGCAATTTTGTAAATATAAAGAACACTTTTAAGACCGGATTAAAAAGGATCCTATTTTAAAAGTATGACCGTGGCAATTTTGTAAATATAAAGAACACTTTTAAGAATGGATTAAAAAGGATACGGTCTTAAAAGTATGACCGGTGGCAATTTTGTAAATATAAAGAACACTTTTAAGTCCAGTTAAAAAGGATCCTATTCTTAAAAGTATGACCTATGGCAATTTTGTAAACATAAAGAACACTTTTAAGACCGGATTAAAAAGGATCCGGTCTTAAAAGTATGACCGTGGCAATTTTGTAAACATAAAGAGAACTATTTAGACCGAATGTTAAAAAGAACTAGTCTAATTTTTTTAAAAAAATATATATATTACTTTTAAGACCGGATGTTTTAAATATCCTGTCTAAAAAGTTAAAAATAAAAAAATAAATAAAATGTCTATTTTTTTTTAAGACCGGATGTTATAAAGAACCAGTCTAAAAGTTTAACTTTTAAGACTTCAATTTGATAACAACCGGTCTTAAAGATTTTCATTAGCGCGGCAAACGAAAATTGAATTTTCATTATTCCTTTTCTAGTTCCCTCCACTTCCCATTGATTTCTCCGCTCTCTTCTCATTTTCACTTCCCCACCCCGCGCATTCACAAGTGGGCTACCGTAGCCTCGCATTTCGGAGATCTGTGGCTCAACAACAATCCGAAAATGATTCGTGCGGTTGAGTTCGTGTTCGTTGCGTTTTTGTTTCCGTAGCTCAACAACAAAATATATATATATATTGTTGTTGATATATATCTCAACAAATTGTTGTTGAGATATATAATATATATATATATATATATCAACAACAATCCGAGAATCATTCTCGGATTGTTGAGATATATATATTATATATAGCTCAACGAGATATATATATATATATATATATATATATATATCAACAACAATATATATATTTATATTTATATTGTTGTTGAGCCACGGAAATAAAACGCAATGGTAGTAAATCATTGACGTAGATTTTGGCTTAAGTTTGAAATTAAATATCAATTTCTTATTTCTTTGTTTTATTGCTCATCTCCTCATTCTCGCGACAACAAAGCTCCAAACTTGATTTCCATGGGGAACGAGTCTCGGTCCCAACACCGCTCTCTTGAGGTAAACCTATTATGTCTGTTTTGCTTATTTATGCGTTCTCGATCGATTGTTTTTGTTTGTTGTTATTTTTTTTTTTTGAATATATTGAGATGTGCACACACAAAAATGACAGATAGATAAGCGAACGGAGGAGTAGAAGAAGATAGATAAATGGCTTCCCATAACTTCTTCGAGGAACGCAAAATGGTATTACTCTTCTCCTGACCTCCCTCTTTGTCCTTGTATCGTTTTTTTTTTTTGCTTCCACCCAAAATTTTCTTTGTTCCTTCTTCTTCGTCTACCTCTTCTCAGAGTTCTCTCTAAGGCAGCTTAGGTACTTTCCTCTCTGAATCTATTTGTTTTAGTTCCTCTGGTGAAAGATCTGGAAACAAGGTTCTCTCTGAGGTGGCGGCTCAGGCGTCTACAATCTCACCTTTTTTTTCGTAGAAAGGAATTTTTAAGACCGGACTTGAAAATATATACGGTCTTAAAAGTTCATTCTTTTTTCTTTTTCTTTTTTTTTAAAAAAAATGGACTTTTAAAACCGGATGTTTAAAAAGTCCGGTCTTAAAAGTGTTTTTTTAAGACCGGACGCGCATCCGGTCTTAAAAGTAACAGACTTTTAAGACCGCACGGAACAAGACCGGTCCACGATTCGGTCTTACGATACCTCTTTTCGTCCGGTCTTAAAAGCCTTTTTTCCACCCGTGTGGCCTTCAAAAAACTGCAGATATAAGAGGCTTCACATCAACCAAGAATAGTCAAGTTGTCCACTTATGGGTACCAATTTCCTCAATTCCTGGGGAAAAGCATAGCTAATCCCAAATTTCCTCAATTCCGTTTGCCCGCAAATTGCAGTGGTCACCTCCATCTGTTTCGAGTAGTTGCTACAATGCAAGAATGTCATTTAAATGTAATGACTAATTGTAAATGAACACCTTCTTGACGCCTCTTATTGTTTTCAGACTAATGCAACTATGCAAGCACTCACTTACGCATCGTATGTACTACTACCTACATCTGCCAACTCACTATCTTCATCTGTCACAAGTACTGCATCCCTGACTTCATCTTCCAGATATTCATCCTCATTTTCTGCGGCAGGTCCATCTTTAGGAAGAAGAAGAGAGGCATCATACCACCATAGAGAAAAACTCCTCATTTTCAGTCTTTTCACTCACCAAACAAGAGTTAATATTAGTGATGCCAGCATTCTCCCGAACAACTAGCAAAACCAATATGACTTAGCAAAGTCCTTTGCCACCGCATGGTAATGTGAACGGATTACCACTGCATTGCTTCGAAGTTCAAGAGATAAAGCTGGTGCCAGTGAGAACTTGTGGGTGAAGAGACGAAATAAATAGGGAAATACTCAGAGCAACGAGCGACAAGGCTTCGAATGTCTGTCAAAGCCCCAAGAAACACAGTACACACACATATATATGATAAAAAAATATTTAAAAAAATAAAAAAAAGCTGATTTTTTATTTCTTTTTTTATTTTTATTTTTTTTGTAAAGAAAAGCTGGAAGTCTAGAGGAATTCTCCATAATCACGTTTAAAATTTTTTTTTCTTTTTGTGAACCCGTTCTGCTCCACAGTGGGCCCCATATGTTCAGTCACAACGCCCAACACTGACGCAGAAGAAGCTCCAGGAGGGAGCTTTTAGATTAAGGAGCTTTAAGTGAAAAAGTTCAGTAAAAATAAAGCTGATCCAAACACTGTTATTGGGCTTTTTTCTTACTGAAAATGGTTTCCAACACCGAGTATAATGCCAACCCAAACATAACCAATGGTGGTCGTGGGTTCGATCCCCTCTGTCGTCGCTGGGACTCCTTTGGTAGGCGATCTCGTAAGTCCCGATGTAAGTGCGTTGCGGAAGAGTTTGGTTCTTCGGATCAGTCAATACTCGGACCCTTGGATAACCCGATTTGGTATCTTGAATACCCATCGTCCGAATCATGAAACTACTCTGATTACCCAATTTGATTAGGGTTGATGATATCTAAGACTATCATTTTCTTGGGCCGTTCTTGGATTGCTGTCAGCCCAAAGAACTGCAAGGATGGAGTTGGAGCTCTTCTTGAATTTTTGTCGGCCCATAAAATTGATGGATTTTCAATTATCAAACCTGCTCTAATACCATATTAACAAATGTGATTAGAGAAATAATATGGAGAAAGGAGATGAATATAATAATCTTATTTTATTTATTAACCACAAAGAGCAACATGCTCTTATAATGAGTAACCCTCATGGTTATCTCTAAAATCTCCTAAACCTATTAGGATCTTAGAAAGAGACCAAATTAACTCTTTTTTGGAGAGAAACCAAATTAATTCTCTCTTAGAGGGAGACCAAGTTAGCTCCCTTTCTTTTGATAAGAACTCCACATCCCACACACTAACACATTAGCTAAAACCCCTTATATAGACGAGGCCATAACTAACTAACTAACTAATTAATTAATCACCTAATACTTCTAACATTAACCCTTAACTTGTATTTTTTATTTTTTTGCGTGCATACATGCATGCTGTAACACCCCACTGTTCTGAACCCAGAACAAAGTAGCATCTTCACCTATCATATATTCTAATGTACTATTTAATAAAAATTTAAACCACTGAGCTAGGTTTGTTCTTGAAAATGAAAGCCCTCTTTATAAAGAGTTCAAAATAATATTAAAGTTCGAATGGGCTTTTCTGTTACATTTAGAACATTTGAAAACATTTTAACAGTGGTTCAAACTTATTATTTAAAGAACATCATACTTAAAAACCTTATCAAGTTTTATCAGAGTATTTCCTTATTTACCACGATTTGGGCTTGTTATATACATGCCCGTCCCTACAACAATCGTTAGTAGCATATATATATATATATATATATATATATAAATCTTGTCTACTTCTACGTAATTATATGTATCAACTTAAAATTATACATCCCAATAGCCACATACGGCTTTCTCAAAATACTATCTCAGTCATAAGGAAATAAAATTATTCATATACAAAAGTGAAACTATATGTTTCAATCTACATCATCAATCTCCACCTTCTTCCCAAGATCAATCAATATCTACACCCTGCATCTTCCTCCTTGCCTACTAGTCTGCCCACGTCTTGGATTTATGGAAGGTTCCGAGATTTAATTAAATGAATGAATCTCAGAGTAACAAGTTAATCTCAAATTCTAGCATATGCAATATATGTAAATCAACCAAATAGAGTAGTCCACACAGCATATAAAGCATTCAAATTCATATTCAAATTCAAGTATTACATTTCATATGCAGCTTGTAATACAAGTGTTCATTCAATTATTTTCAAATACATTGGCGCAAAGAAATTCATTTCAAGTAATTCAATACCGAGAGTACTCACTAAGCCCTGCCTAGCCACCGGGAAGTTAGCCCCATGGTTGGCCCTTCTGCTCAATCGAGCCATGAGTGATGCTGGCCTCATACAGGCGGGACATACAAATATGGCATACACAAACATATATAGATATGCAAAAAATGTGAGATTAGAGTTACTTTCTGTTGGTCTTACCGACAAAACTCCTTCCACCAGATTCTTATCACTATGATGAGAGTTGACGAGCCCTCAAAAAATAACCAAATTCAATAAAGATTGCAGTATAGAGAACCTGGATCGTTTCTCTCAAGGAATTCGCAGCGGGTCTAAAATCAACAGTAAACAAGTAACACAAGAACTTAATGGGGGAGTTTTTCAATGTAATTAAAACAAAGCAAAGACTAAAACAGAAAGCAAGAAAACAAGATTAATCAGATTAAAAACAATTAACCCAGAATTTGGATTCCATAACCTTCATCGGACAAAAAGATGATAACCAAACTCGTGATTGATTATGGACAAACCGAAATCTCTGCATTTATCCAGATATTCCCTCGACTAGACGATCACCTAGCATTTGATCGAACACGTGGCGAGCTCGCTGTGCGATCGTACAACGCTCTCTCGGAACCCGGTCTGACCTATGTCCTTGGGATATCAATCTAGGTATTAAATCTAATACCTAATCCGCAATTATAATCGGATCTGATAAAAATAAACAGAAACGAATTACGTTATCGATTGAAGCGTGGGTCCTCTGGATTCACGGAATCCTCAATCCATAGGTCAACCACATAAGTTTAGCCAAGCATGGCTGGGCAAAACTCAGAAGAAAAGATGAAGAAGAACATAAACATGATGAACGATTCAGAGAAAATAATAAGCTTCTGATTTAATCCCAAAAATCTCATAAAGCGTAATTGAGAATATGTTTTTTAGCTATCTAATCTAACCTATAAATAGGAAATACTTGGGCTACAAGATTGGCCCCAAAAATAGGAAACCCATAATAATAGGAAACCTCTAATAATTGGTCTTTTATTACAAAATTCGGGCAAAATAAAAATCCAGAAAAATGCATCTGTCTTTAGCTCCAATTTTGTCCATCTTCTTGTTCGAATCAGCCTTCTGAGTATTCATAACAATTGTAGCTCTTTGAATCATCTAAAAAACGAAAGAAGAATGAGGCTAATCCAATATCTAGATCAAAAGTTATGGCGAAAATAGTAAAGCATTGTAAATCTGGAATTTTATTACCAAAAACGAATTTAATCTAATTAAAAGCTTAAAGCCCAATTAAGTAATAAAACCCATTATTTATCAATTAAACATTCCTAAATTATTAACCAAGAGATAAAAATAAGTGAAATAATATTCAATTATCAAATTCCCCCACACTTATCCTTTTGCACTCCTGGGCAAAATTAAAAGGAAAAAAAAAAGTAAAAGAAAACTTCTTCTTTCCAACAATTGCCAAACTTCAAAAATTGAACAAAGATCACAAAGGTTCTCAAGATCAACCAATCAAGATTGAATTTCTTTCATCTCAAATTATAAAGCATGGCAATCTCAATTAATGATGCTAACCAGCCAAGATGATCTCTCAAGATGCCCTCAATCAATCTCTCAAGTGTATAGGGTAATTAAGTGTATCGCTCAAATTCTACTCATGAAAATAGTCCTACCATAGGCTTGCTCAATTTCTACTTCCCCACTACTTATAACACATGCATGCAAAAATCAAGAGAGCTTGTTATTGAAGGTTGTAATGGGGCTAGGGTAAATGTGTAGATAAATATGGATATGATAGGCGAAGCACCCAAGAAATTCAAAGAACATCAGTTAATAATGACAAATCACCTCAATATCATTTCTTTTTATTTCTCCTTCTTTGCATTGCTTCCTCTCTCTCTCTCTTTTTTTTGTACTCTTTTTTTTTCTTTTCCTTTTTTTTTTGTACTTTCTTTCTTTTTCTTTTTCTTTTTTTGTACTTTTTTTTAGAATCACAATGACCAACATCAATGCCAAGTGATGAATGGCATAAAATTAAAATCAAATACTCCCCCCCCCCCCACACTTAAAAATGTTGTACACTGGGCAACCCCCACACTTAAACACAAAACTCAGGTGAAACCAATGCACAATAAATCTTCAAGGTGCGGAATAAAATGGTTTTACGCTTAGGTTTGTAATGTGGCTTAGAAAAAAAAGAGTCAAGAAGGCACAAAGGGGCTAGCAAAGGAAATATAATGTAAGGGAAATGCTATTTGGCCAAAGTAGGAAAATGAAAGAAAGAAAACAAGCTTCCATCATACTTATGCACGTAAGTGAAAAATTTAGCTTCAAAAAGAAAGGGAGCAAGTTCTAGAGAACAAAAATCATGAGCATTTACACAGAAAGAAAGAATGGTAAATGATGAAGTCCATTCATGCAGGCCCAAAATCTCACAAAGGTCAATACCAAATCATGCAACCAGCATCCCAAAATTAACTACCAAGAAATATAATCCAAGAGTCCATAAATTCAGCCCCAAATAGAAGAATCCATCAAAACCAAAATGTCCAAGTTCACAAGATGTATAGCAATCATAGAAAGAGAGTGTATTATTTGTAAAAAAAAAAAAAAAAACTAATTTTTATTTTGAAAAGGGAAATTATTCACAAAAGAAAACTTTGTTTCCTTTTCTTGAACACAAGGATTAAAAACCAAAGCAAAAACAAAAATATTTTTCTTTTTTTTTTCCATTTTGAAAACAAAGAACAAAAACCAAAAATAAGAACAAAATCCCTCCCCCACACTTAAATCATGCATTGGCCTTAGTGCAAAAGATAAATATAACCAATAATAGTAGGTAATGCAGGTAAAAGAGTAAGGAAGGAGTACGACCGAAGTAAAATGAAGTAGCGGAATTGGCTTCTTTCCCTTGTCCGGTTGTAAATCACATGAAAGAACCACTGATGTTTTCTCTTTATCTTTATATTCAGCAAACATCTTATTTTTCCAGGTCCACAAATAATGTTTCAGCTCAAGTACAGAAGGTGTTCGAATAGGAGTAACCAATCCATGTGCCTGCATAAAATCATAACACCCAACAGTATCTCGTCCCACAGAAATAGAATCAATGAAACTCAATTTATCAAGAAGCAAGGAAGATCCAAAAAGAAATTGATCAAAAGAAAATGTTGGAACTTCCAGATATTTTGAGCAACCCACAAAATCAATTTGACTCTCCTCAGTAAGAGTCAAACTCCCTAAAGAATAATTCAAATGATCACTCACAATGGTGTCACAATGATTAGCTAAATCAGAAGTAAGTATGTATTCAGGATGCACATCAAGATTAGAATGCAGCTCAAATTCAGAATCAATATCAAAATCCACATGTAATGCAGAATCACCAAGCAAGTCAGAATCACCAAATAATGCAGCATTAACCAAATCAGTACAAACAGAGCACCATTCATTATCAGCACATGCACAAATAGGAGAATCACTCTTAGATGAAAAATCATGATAATCAGCATACCATTCAATGAGAACATCATCATCAACATTGGCATCCATGCTTGATTCAATCTTTTCAAAATTGACATGCTTACTATCATTAATAGTACAAGAGGGTGCATTATGATCAATGATAGAATCAACCACTTCACTAAATGCGTTCTTTCGAAGCTCAAAAAGTAAATGACATTTTTCATGATAACAACCTACACATATTTGATATTCCTCACAAGAGCATGAAAATATGTCATTCAATTTATTGCAATCATCCGTAGTACTAAGAAGAGAAGCATTTTCAACAGTTAAAGAATCACAAGAAGAAATAGGAGTACACTCATCAACAAGTACAATCGAATCACTACTACTAAAGCCAATTGGTTGAGCAATTATATTTTCAAACAATTGAGGGGATTCAACAATGATTTCCTCGTCCACCTCATTATCACTCAAATCATGAATTGCTTCGTTAATCAAAGTAGTAGGAGAGTCTACTTCTATAAGGATAGGATCATTACCAAATGGGAGGGAAGACTCTTCAATGTGCTTTTGCACTTGCTTCACTTCTTGTGCATGTGTGACCATGAGAGAAGGATTTTCTTGAAACATCATTTTCAACATTTGTGATTGCTGCTCAATTTCCTTTCCTAATCTCTCAGATAATTTCACTTGTTGTTCCATCATTCTAAAAATAGAGTCCATTTGTTGATGAAAGTCGTCCTTATGTGACCACTTCTCATTTACAGCCCAAGCCATTTGATTTTGGAAATCTCCAATGACTTCACAAAATGAAGGATCTTGGTTGGGCACACATGGTTGAGAATGAGGTCCATAAGGTGGCTCAAATAGGTATAGGGATTCATGAGATGGATGGCATGGTGTAGAAGTGGGATGGAATGAAGGATGGTAGGGTAAGTGAGAGGGTTGATGATATTGTTGAAATGGAGGTTGGTGGTGTGGTTCGTGTAATGGGTGGTGGAATGAACCATGACATTCTTGATTGCCTACAAAAGAGTGAGAATTGAAAGGTAGATTATAATTGCCGTAAAACCAAGCCATGAAAGTTCAATACAATTAATTCCCAATGAATCACAAGATAACTACCTAACTAATAAAATAAAGACCCTAGCATGTCTCATGGCATCAAAGACACAAAAACGCTAGAAACTAACCTAAACAAGTCTAGAAACACTATCAAATGATTTTGAAAAAAAAAAATTGTGACTCCCACAAAACAACTTCTAGACTATTCCTAAACCTAAAAATCAAATTTTTTTAAAAAAATGAAAAAAGTGGTCTACACTAATCTATTCTACTATACTGTTAATCTTTAGACCGATGCAAATTCTCCGGCAACGGCGCCAAATTTTGATGAGAGTTGCCGAGCCCTCACAAAATAACCAAGTTCAATAAAGATTGCAGTATAGAGAACCCGGATCGTTTCTCTCAAGGAATTCGCAACGGGTCTAAAATCAACAAGAAAACAAGTAACACAAGAACTGAGAATGGGGAGTTTTTCAATGTAATTAAAACAAAGCAAAGACTAAAACAAAAGCAAGAAAACAAGATTAATCGATTTAAAACGATTAACCCGAATTGGGATTCCATAACCTTCATCGGAAAAAAGATAATAACCAAACTCGTGATTGATTCTCGACAAACCGAAATCTCCGCATTTGTCCGTATATTCCCTTGACTAGCCGATCGCCTAGCATTTGATCGAACACGTGGCGAGCTCGGGCGTGCGATCCTACAACGCTCTCTCGGAACCCGGTCCGACCTATGTCCTTGGGATATCAATCTAGGTATTAAATCTAATACCTACTCTGCAATTATAATCGGATCCGATTAAAATAAACAGAAACGAATTACGTTATCGATTGAAGCGTGGGTCCTCTGGATTCACGGAATCCTCAATCCATAGGTCAACCACATAAGTTTAGCCAAGCATGGCTGGGCAAAACTCGAAGAAAAGATGAAGAAGAACATAAACATGATGAACGATTCAGAGAAAATAATAAGCTTCTGATTTAATCCCAAAAATCTCATAAAGCGTAATTGAGAATATGTTTTTTAGCCATCTAATCTAACCTATAAATAGGAAATACTTGGGCTACAAGATTGGCCCCAAAAATAGGAAACCTTTAAAAATAGGAAACCCATAATAATAGGAAACCTCTAATAATGGGTCTTTTATTACAAAATTCGGGCAAAATAAAAATCCAGAAAAATGCGTCTGTCTTTAGCTCCAATTTCGTCCATTTTCTTGTTCGAATCAGCCTTCTGATTCTTCATAACAATTGTACCTCTCTGAATCATCTAAAAAATGAAAGAAGAATGAGGCTAATCCAATATCTAGATCAAAAGTTATGGCGAAAATAGTAAAGCATTGTAAATCTGGAATTTTATTACCAAAAACGAATTTAATCTAATTAAAAGCTTAAAGCCCAATTAAGTAATAAAACTCATTATTTATCAATTAAACATTCCTAAATTATTAACCAAGAGAATAAGTGAAATAATATTCAATTATCACACTACGCTTATCCTTTAGGCACGGGCGATTCTCAGGTCCTATAATTAACATTTACATATAGAGATGATGGGTCACTAATCAATGCAATCTTAATAACATAATTAAGATTTAGCTTCTTTAGATCCACCCCAAAATACTTATCCTTTAGTATCCTTATGACTAGGGATGTATACTAATTGAGACTTAATTAATTAGATACTATTCATTATAGGATAATTATCATCTCAGTCATTTAACCTTCCATTTTATCCAAAGAAACCTTTACTTTAAAGGTTAAACACAATTAACAACTTATGTGATTATTCTAAAACTTATCAAAAATTTAGCCTTTAACTTTCCTGAGAATTTGGAAAATTCATAACTCGACCGATATAACTCCAAATGGAGTGATTCCAATTTCTACTTAAATCTTGATAAGTCTATTTTCATAAATTAAAGTCACCAAGTTGATTTATGGCTGAGAAAAATTCCCAAATTTCAAAAACTTAAGCACTGTTCAGAATTTTCCAGATTTATTGACCAATATTTGAAGGACCATAACTCCTTCAATACTTATTGGAATTCGACGAATTACCTATCAAATTAAACCTCTATGAGTCTACTATTGATCTAGAAAATTTCACATTTGTTTGAGTTTTTTTAATAAGGCCGAAATGCAACGCTATTTTTCTGCCCAGAAGCATACAAGAAATTTTCCTGATTTATAGCTCAACTTCTAAAAATCATAACTTGAGTTATAGACCTCCGTTTTAGGTGATCCAAGGCTCATTTTAAACCTTAAGGATAGTACTATGTCCTGTAATATTTTCAGAGTTTGTAAAGAACATTAACTTAGTGAAACCACACTCACAAGCTTACTGGTTTCAGTGACTCAAAACTAGCAGATTGACTCTCTTTATTGTGCTCATGATTTTATGTTTAAAAACGCCTTTGAAAAATCATCAAAAATCATATTCCCATACAATGTTTCATAAGGAACACGATGGTGATCTTAGATTTTCAAAATTACCTTTATTTCCCCAATTTTTGGTTCGGCCACATCAGAGCTTTTGCCAAGAACTCCAAAATTTTCCAGAAAAAGTTGATGATTCTTACCACAAGTTCTTGTTCTTGGCTTATGATCACTTTATCTTCTCCTTTTCCTTGCTCAATCTTCTGGCCTACAACCCAAAATAGCCACATGCATGTGAGTTACAACTCACATAATCAACATGCAAGAAGGTTTCATCAACTTACCTTCTTCTTCTTGCTTCTTCTCTAACCGTGGATGTTCTTCGAGTTGAGTGGGATGTTGATGATGATGATGTTGAAGAGGAGGAAGAACGGTGGTTGTTGAGGGAGGAGAGGAGAGGAGTTGGATCCGTTTTTGTGAAGTGTGTGAGTGTGTATAGCCGTGAGGAATGAGATTGAATTAGTGAATGTGTGTGTGTGTAATCCGTGAGTGTTGAGGGGAAGAGAATGAAATTAAATTAAATGGATGTATTAGTATTAGTTAGTGATGTAATTAGTGGAGTAGCATTGTAATACTTGTGTATTGGGCCCATACAGGTGTGTGTGTGGTCTGGGCCTATATAAGTTTTGTAAGTGTGCAGATAATTCAAATTACTAACAACATGTATATTTGCTCCTGAATCTAACTGTCATACAGGAGGAAAAGAAACAACATTAATCAAACTTGTAGATGAAGTTCCAACAGCATCCACAGTAGTATCCACGAGATCCTGAGAGGGGTTTTTCTTCTTATCATGAGAGTCCTTCTCAAGTAAACGTAGCAGCTGCTCATATTGTTGAGCTGTAAGGTTCCCTGCAACTCCAATGGATTCAGAAGCTCCAAGTGCAGAAGTAGTACGAGTTGAAGACTCTCGTATAGGTCTCGGCCTCCAATTAGTTGGGAAACCAATAATGTGGAAACATTATTCCTTTTTGTGTCCCTTTCTGTGGCAATGTGAGCACTCATCTTGTTGACTATTTCCTCTACCTTGATAGGAGGTCCGACCTTTGCCACGTCCCCCTCTTCCATTTGATGCAAACATCACAGTATTCTCAGGAGAGGGTTCAATCTATCTAGTGCTAAGAGATCGTTGGGTTTCATGTTGCGAAATCATGGAAAATGCTTGATTAACAGCAGGTAGAGGACTTAATAGCAAAACATGATTCCAAGCTTGTGAGTAGCTCTCATTAAGACCCATTAAAAATTGAAACAGCCATTGTTCTTGAACAATTTTGGTGTATTGTTGAGAAGTGCGACACTCACACGAAGGTAGTGGTACAAGACTATCAAACTCTTCCCATTGATCTTTCAATTTAGAGTAATAGGCAGCCACAGAAAGATTACATTGGGTCAATGTGTTGATCGCACGATGAAGGCTAAACGTTTTGGAACCATCAGACTTATCAAAACGTTCCTTCAAGTCATCCTATACAGATTTGGCATTCTTAGAAAAGGAAATTCCTCCACAGAGTGATTTGTCAACTGAATTAATCAGCCATGACAGAACCACAACATTACACCTGTCCCATGTGCTCTTGAGATTATCGGTTTGATCCCCACGTGTACAGCTTCCATCAACAAATCCGTATTTGTTCCTCCCTAACAGAGCTATGCGCATTGAACGACTCCAAATAGGATAGTTTTCTAAGCCAGTGAGGACACTAGAGACCAGCAGCGTGGCTTGCGTGTCAGAAGGATGAAGGAACAAGGGATGATTAAACCCTAGGTGCCCTGGATCAGTGCCACGAGCCTGGGGTTGACTATCACTGGTCATGGTCTTCGAAAATAACAAGAACAAAAGCAATAGGCAGAAACAAAAATTATGAAAATGACCAATCACAGGGACCAATACCAACGTGTTCTGAAATGAAAATTACCAAGAACAGGGACCGAACAATGGAAGGACAGGGACCGAACTCAACCTGACCTTAATCCATGACCCATTAACGCACCTCAAATCCTTGATGGGTAGGAGAATGACCAATTAACCTCCAGCACATGATCTCGCGCAACCTCCAGCTCCTACTGTCGGAGAATCGTGGACCACCGTGGACGGTTCTTAAACCACCGTGAGCCAGTCGCAAATCACTGATGAGCTCAACCAAGAAATCACCGTGAGCCAACCGCGAACCACTGATGAGCTCAACCAAGAAACCACCATGAGACAATCGCCTGGAGACACCGCGAACCACCGGTGAAAAATCAGTGCAAGAACCGCGAGAATCAGTGCAACAACCGCGAGCCACCGTCAAGCCTCGGTGAACCCGCAAGCCACCGTCGAGCCTTGAACCACCGGAAACTCGCGAACCACCGAATCACCATGAACCACCGTAGATCTCGTGGATCTCGACCAAGAAACCAGGAGAAGGGCGTAGCATTATCGGGCGAAGTGAACCTGTCGCTCGTCGGATCTACAAGCCCTAATCGTGAATTCAAGAAGCAACCGGGTCGGTGAAAAAGAACCCGAATAATTGGACCAAAAATATTGGCTCTGGTACCATGTTAAAGTAAATGAATCTGTATATTCCGTTCATTCAATCAATGTACAATGACTCCCTTATATAGGCCCAGACCACACGCACACACCTGTATGGGCCCAATACACAAGTATTACAAAGAAAGTACTCCCTTGATTTGATCCGTGATGTGGGGTTGAGTGCTTGTATTCCAGCGGCGACGCCAATGGAGCAAAATGCAGAACTCGTGGAGCACCCACGGGCAGTTGTGACTGAAATAGATCAGGATCAAAAGAAAACAACGAAGAAGCCGAAGAAAGTTGATAAGAAATTACAGCAACCTGAAATATATCGAAATTTAATTGGTAGGTTATCGTATTTAACTGTCACTCGTCCTGATATTTGTTATCCTGTGCAGGTATTAAGTCAATTTCTTGTGGAACCAAGGGAATCGCATATGAATGGAGCGATGAGGGTGTTGCACTATTTGAAAGGAACATCGAGGCTGGGTATCCTTTTGTCTTCAAACAGTCAAATGCAATTGGAATGCTATTGTGATTCAGATTGGGCCACATGTAAAGATAGTAGATGATCAGTGACAGGATATGCGATAAAGCTGGGAGGATCCTTGATATCGTGGAAGTCAAAGAAGTAGAACACCGTGTCCAAGTCCTCGGCAGAAGCTGAATATCGAGCGGTTGGGCATGTGACTTCAGAAATAGTTTGGATTGTTGATTTATTAAAAGATTTACATGTAAATAATGTAGAGCCTGCACATGTGTTTTGTTATAGTCATGCAACAATACATATTGCTAGCAATCCTGTATTTCATGAAAGAACAAAACACATTAATATAGATTGTCACTTTGTTAGGGAAAAATTGCAGGAAGGGTTGATAGATCTAAAGCATGTCAAGTCAGAAGAACAATTGGCTGACATATTGACAAAGAGCTTGGGAATAGAAGCTCATAAA
This sequence comes from Acacia melanoxylon, assembly GCA_019022615.1. Classification (NCBI taxonomy): domain Eukaryota; kingdom Viridiplantae; phylum Streptophyta; class Magnoliopsida; order Fabales; family Fabaceae; genus Acacia; species Acacia melanoxylon. The sequence goes on along the minus strand of JAFJYJ010000030.1, from coordinate 2,772,488 downwards.
TATTTGCTGAGCAAGTTAGGTGTCATTGATATATATGGCCCTAACTTGAGGGGGAGTATTAGTATTAGTTAGTGATGTAATTAGTATAGTAGCATTGTAATACTTGTGTATTGGGCCCATATATACAGGTGTGTGTGTGTGGTCTGGGCCTATATAAGGGAGTCATTGTACATTGATTGAATGAACGGAATATACAGATTCATTTACTTTAACAGGATGTATGTAGGCTGAATAAGGCTACGACATAAGAGAGAAAAGAGAGTTTGAAATTTGATTTAACGTGTGTATGTGTGTGTTGTCACTTTGTAAGTTAGCTTGCCGTGTGTCTTGAGAGAAGAAGAGAAGGCTTGCCGTGTGTCTTGAGAGAAGAAGAGAAGATCACAAGTGTTTAATTGTTGCATGTGGGTGTGTTTGCGTGTAAATGAGAGGGAATGAGGGTGATTTAATAGCAATTAAAAGGGTCCTCAACGTCTGAAAGAAGTGGGAAGTAATTGACCTCCAACAAGTCCCATAATTACATTCTTTGCCATTCCATTACATTGTAACCATATAGTTAGAATATGTGTGGACCTTTTTTTTCCCTCTTTCTTTCTCTTTGGGCTCTCTTTGGCTCAAATGTGCATACAAGAGAGAGTGTTTAGAGGGCTTTATATGACTTGGGAAAACAAGCTCTAGTGTCCCTAATTATAATTGCCTTTACACTTATCTCATATATAAGGTCAATTGTGTCAAACTTCTTGGAGTTTCTTCTTAATTCTCATAGCCCAAAATTTGGGATGTTACATATGCATGCATGCATACATTCCTTCTTTCATTGTGAAGTCAGCAAAATAAGCCACTCTATTTTTGGTTTTCTTTTTTTGTTGTGGAAGAGGATGCCTCTGGGAAATGCAGCCTGAGTCTATCATTTTTTTGTTTAATTATTTCCCCCTCAATTTAAATCATGTTAATAATGTGAGAGCACACAAATATATAAAATACACAATATGTTAATACTTTATAGCGACCAAGTTCCTCCCTGACTGTACAAATACCACTAAAGAGATCCAAAGAGTATATTGTAATAGTGTGAACATTCATATATACCCGTGGCCTCTCATTCAATAAATAAAGAGTAATCATAATGCCAAATCCACGGAAATGTTTTATTAGTGCTCTCTACTGTCCTCAACTATCAACTGATCGATACCGATCCATATATTGGTCTAACAATATAAATATTTAATTAAGAAATTTATATATATTTTTTCTATTTAATACTTGATGTGTTCCATATATAATAAGCTTCTTTAATTTATATTTATATTGTGCAAGGTCTCAGATTTGTTTACTAATTAATTACATCTAAATGTTATGCATCAGTATTTAGATCTTAATTTATAGGAGTTTTTTTTTTTTTTTGGGCAATTTCTTAAGTAGTCATGGTTTTTTGGTTGGGTTTCTCTCATTATCTATCATAATTTCTAAATCATATGCATCTAATCCAAACAATCACTACTACCAAAATGCTAAAAAACGACCTAAATAAGACCCAATTAACGTCCCTTTACTGAGGGACGTCTTGGAGAGGGTAGTGGAAATTGTGACCTTTGCTGACCTGATTTAAAATCAGGTCGCCTTAATTAAGGTAATAAGGCGACCAATTTTTGCCTTAATAACGCGACCTAATGTTAAATCGGTTCGCCTTATTAAGGCAAAAATTGAACAAAGGCGTCCTGATTACAAAATCAGGACGCCTTTGTTGAGTTTTTTTTAAAAAAAAATATATGCAGTATATTTTAATTTTGCTCGAAAAAAAAAGAACAGACAAACGCTATATATATACATGAATCAGTAATACCCACAATAACACCAAACGTGCAAAGACTTGTAACAATGAGATATCTACCAAGTTTTGCATCAACCAGAAACCCACCAAGCAACACAAAAATCACTAACACAATAACACCAAAATTGCAGATTTTGAACAGACAATAACACCAAACAGATACAAACACAATAACATACTAATCATGCTCACTACTAACTAGGCTATGTGTTGAAGAAGATGTCTAGCCAACTTGTCTCGTACCGAATCGATGTCATCCTGCGAGTACGGATCCGCAGTCCCCAAAAACTGTAAATTGGAAAACAAGGTAATGAAGTGAATGAAATAATTAACAACTCAAGTACAACAACAAAACTATCATCATTTGAGGATCACAGAGCGATTACGTACACTTTGAAAACCTTGAATATGTCCGCTGGTAACGATGGACCGCATCCAATTCATAACGTAGTATCCGCTCGGTGTTCCCTGGTTGTTGATGGCACTATAAATCAAAAACAAATTGTTAAAACGAATAAAGGCACATCGAAAGCAACCGTGTCAATGAAATAACTTGAATTGAAACTACTTACCTTCGGATAAAACCACTTCGGTCCACCCCGCTCTTTTGCTCCAACAAGTCAGTCTATACGTCTTGAGGCCCCTATCATTAAAATGGAAATTAATAGACATGTTAAACCGAGTCATTTAAAAGAAGAATCGATGATTTAGACAAAAATTTACTTACTCGGAAAACATGGTTTTGATATCCTCGGTTGGATTGCCATCTACGAATCGAACCAATAACAGGGAGTTCTTGACGGGACAAACAATACACGAGGGTCCAATGACCACTACAACATATACGTATTAATATTAAATTAAGATAAGAAAGCAATTTATTCACAAAAATCTTATATAGACAAAATAAAAGTACGCACCTTTCATGTATTGGAGCTAGATAACAAGACTTGCCTCCGTCGCCCATTGTTAAACCAACATAAATTGACCTCCTGGGTAACTTATTGCGAGCCAAAGTCGTGCATCCAGGACATAAGTATCCATACGAATCCGCTCGCTTTGTGTTGGCGCATATTTCGCGGCAGACACTATGAAATGAAATAAAACGATAAATGTTATTGAATATATTAAACAAAAAAAAGAGTACTGACATAATTAAAGGGTTAAAAAAACTTACGGATTGCAAGTTGAAGAAACTGTATATCTAAACAATCCATGTGCATAAACTCTTTCAAATCTTTCTTGTCAATCATTATTGGATATGTCTTTTCTGCACCGACAATGCCCGGAGGCATATCCAAGCTTATAAAGTCGATGTCCTTGTACAACTCTCGCAGCTGTGCTAAGTAGGGAAATAAGCTCGCAACTTGTTCATGCTATGAAAACATAAAAAACATATTATGAGTGGGTTAGCAATGAAAATCAATCGGGAAACTACTCATCATCAATCAGTAATGTATTTCCTACCATCGGAGGTGTCGTCCCCATCTCAATAAGATGATCCGGCCAAAGGATGAACCATGTGATGGCAGCGCCTAGTGTGGTAACCTCCTCATCATCAATTGGGACGGTTGTCTCTTCTTCCCCCTCTCGCACACTTTTCACAGTCACCCAACGTTGGTCTTCTAGAATTTGCTTGACGTGGTGTTTGTCTTGTTCTGGGTAAACAAGACCATCGGCAACAATCCGCCGGTGTGGGTCATCCAAATATAGAGTGCAAGGTATACCTCCCTGTGGAGTGTGAGACGGCTCGCCAATATGTACCTTTGGAGGGGGAGAAGGTCCGCCAATAGCTACCTCTGGAGGCTGAAAACTTTCTTTTACTGCTGGGGATGGTCGAGGATTCGTAGGTTGTACGATCCTGTTGTACCATAGCTCTCATTTCACCCCGTAGTTGTGCCATAACCTCATTTACGAGGGACGCTCGAATTCTAGCTTCAAGCTCCTTATGGCTCTCTTCGTCATGCAAACGTGAACGTCGTCCGAAATATTTTGCGACACTCACTCCCCTCGTCTCCCCTCGAACGGATCAAGGTAATCCGGCTTCCCAATCGCCGTTGACAAAATGTCCTACCGTGTACCTGCGTGAATGAGCCTTGGGCCGCTCTGTTGCTCAAGTGAATCCCACCATAAGATTTTTCATAAATAATAACTAAACTCTTATATAGTATGAAACAACGAGGCTATTCAATACTTATAATTTAACTACTTACAATCTTTGAGGCAACCTCAGCAACATCTTCATTGATGTATTTGTCACCCTTCATTCTCGCAGCTTTCCATTTTTTGTGACGAGGAGGACGCTCAGGGGCCTGGATAGCAGTGGAAGGATCAGATTGGGCAGCTTCCTTCATTCGCTGTAACTCTTCTTCCATCATCTTTCGTTCAAGCTTTCTGTAGCCACCTCTAAACAAGCAATGCGGATACTTATTTTTAGCTTGCCTCTCTCTATTGGCTTGACTTGTTTCCGTGACACGAAAAAAAAAACAAAGCGAGCGTACGAAGTCAAGTAGATTCAAATTAAAGATAAGATATGACCGAAATTTTACGAAAACTCGGGATTCTGCCGTGACGCCACAAACTCCCTCCAAATCCTGCGGAGAAATGAAATCATAGGTCATACATGGATCCTCGTTCCTCTTTGGCCCTCGAATATACTTTTTTGTTAGTTCTCTATATGTTTTTGATGATAACCGACAATTGTAAACACAATTTAAAGAATGTTAAAAACTTGTTGTCAAAGCCATACTCAAGTATGGGAATCTACACTCAAGTATGGACTTACCGTAGAATTGCACAAATTTGATTAAACCGAACTATACTCAAGTATCCATGGGTATACTCAAGTATAGTCCTCACAGAGAGCACTCTAAGTTTTACACCAAGCTACACTCGAGTATGACTTTGCATACTCCAGTATAGATCACACAGAGACTACTTGAATATTTGTCTAAGTCTTCTAAACTCAAGTATTCAAATGTACACTCAAGTATGGAACCTACGGAGGCTATCTAACGTTTCTTTTAAGATTAATCATACTCGAGTATATGAATGCACACTCGAGTATAGTCTGAACAAAAAGCTTTCAAATCTCTCACATGCCTATCCATACTCAAGTATACATGTGCATACTCAAGTATTCGTCTTACGTAAAGTTACAAAAGTTTCATATATAAGCATACTCAAGTATGCAAATCACACACTCAAGTATGAGTCATACGAAAGATATTCTTCTTTCCCCAAAGCTTTGTAAACTCAAGTATGACTTTACATACTCAAGTGTGGTCGTGAAACAGATTTCAAAGAGTCTTTCAAAATAATTTCATACTCGAGTATGGCTGTACATACTCAAGTATAGGACATACGAAAAGTTATTTCTTTTTGAAAGACTTGCATACTCAAGTATAGATCTACATACTCAAGTATAGAGACTTTGGACTTAAACTTATTTTCATATTAAAAGTTTCATACTCAAGTATGGAATGGCATACTCGAGTATGACTTTCACTTGAATGATATAGACCAAAGCTTAAGTCACGATAATGCTCTCTGTAAGAATCATACTCAAGTATCACTCTTCATACTCAAGTATAGACATTAGTGCACAGTGACACACTCGAGTATAGAATAACATACTCAAGTATGAGTCGTAGAATTTGAAATTCAAATCGACGGATTTGTGAAACATTCATGTTTGATCTTAATACTTCCCATTATTAATTCTCTCGTATTCCCAGCTATGTTTAACCAGTTTGCTCATGAGATTTCGGGAGATCAAAGTTTGTTTTGATAAATATTAAAACAACTACTCGACAACTTGCAATATTTTATTATATCTCCCATACAAAACAAAATGATGACAACCTAGAAAGTTGCACAACCATTCTCCAAGACAAAGCTAGCATCCATCATTCGAAAAGCCGGAGAACATTATACATTGTCCTCCACTAAGCATAACAAAGACATGGGAAATATTCTCTTGGAGCCAACATTCAAATATTCAATTAAAGTTCTCTCAACAAACCTATATTCAAGCAACTAAGGACTCAACAGCTAGATTTTCGAATTGATCCAAGTCTGAACGGATATATGGAGCTGGCAACGGTCATCTAATGCTCTCTTAGTATATATAGAGTAGCATTCAGTTTCTCTAAACAACTAAGACCTCAGAAAGCGAAAATCATTAAAGCCTTCATCTATTCTTGAGTCTTTCGTACTAAGTATCTCGTTGATACATTCAATCTTCGGTGTTTATCATTATCCACTCTTAGAGAGAGTTTTTCATCTTGAATATCATTTATTGTAAAGAATCACAAGTCGGGGGACTTGGTGATTGGGTTCATTGATTACAACTTGTAAGGGGGAGTAAGTTCTAGTGAGAGAATTACTCTTGAGTGCGAGTGTGTAATCAATTGTGATAGTGAAAAACCCAGAGTCCGGGACCGGACGTAGGTCAAGAGATTGGACCGAACCAAGATAATTCCTTGTGTCTTGCTATTCTTCTCTACTCCATAGTCTACTCTGTTTTAGTCTTCGAAAAACAGAGCTTTTCTGGAAGAATTTTTTAAAATCCCCAATTCACCCCCCTCTTGGTGATTAAGCTCCACTTTCATTTGGTATCAGAGCAAGGTCTTCTCTGAAGAGATTAACATCTCGAGAAGGATCACTATGGAAGGTATTCTACCTGATGGAGCTTCGATCAACCGACCACCAGGATTCACCTGAGAGCACTACTCATTCGGAAAAGCAAGTTCAAAGTTTTTGTAATGGCCTCGAGTTTGGTCTTTGGAGAGTATTTGAAAGAGGAGATTATGTTCCATCAACTACGAAGATGGAGTAAGAACTCCAAAGCTCGAAGAAGAATATGATGAGAATGACAAGAAACTCGGTAGTTCTTAACAAAGAAGGCTATTCTTATGCTTCAAAGTGCCTTAAGTCAAAGTGAATACTTCCGAGTATGCACTTTAACTTCTGCAAAGGCTATGTGGGACGCCTTGGAACTAGCTCATGAAGGAACCACCGGAGTCAAAGAAAATAGAGTCAACACTCTCATGACTGAGTACGATCTTCTTCGTATGAAGTCGGGGAATCAATTGGTGAGTTCCGACTCGATTCACTCATCTCATCAATCAACTTGCTGCATTGGGAAAAGTCTATGATCAACCCGTTCAAGTCGAAAAAATCTTGAACATTCTCAAAGAAGGAATGGGAAGCCAAGGTCACGCCATCGAAGAAGCCCATGGGGCATCCATGGCATCCGTAGCAGCTCTCTTTGGTAGCCTTGCCGAATATGAAGGAAAAATGAAGTTCGAAAAAGGGACTTGATGAAATCAACAAGAAGAGCAAAGGAATAGCTTTCAAGGCAATCAAAGAAGCTAAAGAGATCGATGATGATGATGATGATGAAGAAGGAGACGAAGAAAAAGAGCTTGGCATGATCGTTCGAAGATTCAAACGATTCTATCGAAAGGATCGGGCTACAAGAAATTTCACAAAGGTAGCTCCAAAGATCAAGCAAAGAAGCCGATCATCTCGCTACGAATGTGAAAAGCCCGGCCATATCAAGTCCGAGTGCCCCCCCAACAACAAAGACAAAGAAAAGAAGAAGTTTAACCGATTTAAAAAGAAAGCTTATGTTTCAAAATATTTGGGGTGATAGCTCATCGATGAAGATGAAGGCGATGAGGAGGACAAAGCAAATATCCGCCTAGTTGCTGAAGAAGAAGAGCAACATGACAACAATGATGAGGTATACGATTCAAAACCAACCTATGATGAATTATTTGCTGAATATGTTGTTGTTCAAACGGAATTTGAAAAACTTGCTGAAAAATATCTTGCTTTGAAAAAGAAAAACATGACTCTTGAAATGCAGTTTGAAAAGTCTTCCTTTATCAAAAATGCTGTTTGTGAAGATTGCTCGATCTACGTAAAAAGAACTTACATCTTACAAAGGCACTTGAGAAATTCACTAGAGGTAGTGAAATGCTCAATGTTATTTTAAAAGAACAAAGATTTACAAATGATAGATCAGGAATCGGTTACAAACCGAGTTTTGATAAAAGAAAAGGTAAAAAGAAATTTGGAGAAAAATCTTACATGAACTATTTTAGAAAAACAGTTCACTCTTCAAATCCTTTTGCACATTGCAATTATTGTAATCGAAAGGGTCATACCACTTCTTCCCCGTCTTCCATAAGAAGGAAAGAAAGAGTAAGCCCATGGGAAACTATCAATGGGTGCCTAAGGGATCCTACAAGGTTCCTAAGACACATACTAACCCCAAAGGACCCAAGAAAAAATGGGTACCTAAGACTTGATCTGCTTTGTCTTGCAGGTTTGTCTAAGAGCATCAAATCCCAACAAGTGGTACATTGATAGTGGATGCTCAAGACATATGACGGAGACCAATCCAAGTTTGCTTCAATCAAGCCCAAAGATGGTGGCAAGGTGACCTTTGGTGGCAACCAATCTGGAAAGATTCTTTGGAATTGGTGAAATTGGCAACAATGAAGGACCACAAATCAAAGATGTCTACCTTGTTGAAGGACTTTGCCACAATCTCCTCGGTGTAAGCCAAAGCACCGATAAAGGTAACATAGTTATCTTCGATTCGAGGAATGCTTGATAGTAAGCAAGGATGTTCTCTCTTTAGAAAATATTAAATCAAAAGCTTTGTTCGAGCTCCTAGAGATGGAAATTGCTATACACTAAATCTCTCTAGAAATGGCTCGGTTCTGAAAAATGTTTTGTAACTAATCTAAATGATAGTTGGTTATGGCACAAGCGATTAGCTCATGTCAATATGATCCAACTTGACAGATTACTCAAAAAGGATTTGGTTATTGGTATTCCAAAACTTCGATTTAAAAACGACATGGTTTGTGATGCACTCAAAAAGGAAAACAAACCAAATCCTCCTTCAAATCTAAAAATGAAATTTCAACTAATAGACCTCTTCAACTACTTCATATGGATCTAGTTGGACCAAATAGAGTAAAAAGCCTTGGTGGCAATCTTTATACTTTGGTCATAGTTGATGATTTCTCTAGATTTGCTTGGACTATATTTCTATCTTCAAAAGATGAAACATTTGATCGCTTTGTTGTTTTTGCCAAGAAGGTCCAAAACGAGAAAGGTCTCTCTATTTCGTGAATTCGAACCGATCATGGAGGAGAATTTGAGAACCATGCATTTGCCGAGTTCTGCGATAACATGGGAATTGATCACAACTTCTCGGCCCCGAGAACTCCTCAACAAAATGGAGTTGTAGAGAGAAAGAACCGAGTTCTTACAGAGATGGCAAGAGCTATGCTGAACGAAAACAACACTTCTCAAGTGTTCTGGGCTGATGCAATGAGCACCGCTTGCTACATCTCAAATCGGGCATATCTCCGGAAGAAGTTGGGCAAAACCTCCTATGAATTGTACAAGGGAAGAAAGCCAAATCGCTCATCCGCATGTGTTTGGATGCAAGTGTTTCATCCACAACAATGGTAAGGATAACTTGGGAAAATTTGATCCCAAGGCAGATGAAGGTATATTTTTGGGTTATTCAAATAGAAGTAAAGCTTATAGAGTTTTCAATACTCGTACTCGAATTGTTGAAGAGTCTATGCATGTTGTTTTCTGTGAATCCAAATTTGATAAATCCTTGGATGATGATGAAGAAAATGTTTTCAAAAATCAGTTCTTTTCAAAAACTACTCCTGCATCTATTGAAAATCCTAAAGATGTTTTTGAGGCCGATCCCCAAAACGATATTGAAAATCCCGATCGGTCTCAAATTTAGAGCTTGGAAGTTCATAAGGAATCATCCTTTGGACCAAGTGATAGGAGATGTACATCAAGGAGTAAGAACTAGGAATAGCACTTTGAATGAAGTTACTTTCTCTCGCTTTTATATCTCATATAGAACCCTCAAAAATAGATGAAGCCCTTTCGGACAATGATTGGGTGATAGCTATGCAAGAGGAGTTACATCAATTTGATAGAAATCAAGTTTGGGATTTGGTACCTAGGCCTAAGGACCATCCGGTCATTGGCACTAAATGGGTATTCAAGAACAAACGAGATGAATCAGCAATCATTGTCCGTAACAAGGCAAGATTGGTTGCTAAAGGCTATAATCAAGAAGAAGGAATTGATTATGAAGAAACTTATGCTCCAAAGTGGCAAGATTGGAAGCCATAAGAGTTCTTCTAGCCTTTGCTTGTGTCAAAGGGTTCAAGCTTTATCAAATGGATGTAAAAAGTGCTTTTCTAAATGGTTTTATTCAAGAGGAAGTATATGTAGAACAACCCCTGGTTTTGAAAATAATCATCATCCAGATCATGTATATCGTCTCAAAAAGGCCCTATATGGCCTTAAACAAGCTCCTAGAGCTTGGTATGAGCGATTAAGCAAATTCCTTCTTGATCAAGAATTTATTAGAGGAAAAGCAGATACAACTCTCTTCATTAAGAGTAATAAGCTTGGTGAAATTTTAATTGTGCAAATTTATGTTGATGATATTATATTTGGTGCTTCTAATGATGCTTTGTGTGAAGATTTTGCTAAGAATATGCAGGGAGAGTTTGAGATGTCCATGATGGGAGAACTCAATTATTTCCTTGGTCTGCAAATCAAACAAAGAAAAGATGGAATTTTCATATCTCAGACCAAGTACCTCAATGATCTCGTCAAAGAAGTTTGGGATGGATCAATGCAATGGAGCCGACACTCCAATGAGTTCTACCGCCTCACCGGGATGCTTTGATGAAGAGGGCAAGGATTTCAACATAACGAAATATAGAGGAATGATAGGATCATTGCTCTATCTCACAAAGAAGTCGCCCGACATCCAATTTAGTGTGGGCATGTGTGCAAGGTTTCAATCAGCTCCCAAGGAGTCTCATGCGAGAATGTGAAGAGGATATTCGGATACCTTGCCGACACAAAGACTCTTGGACTATGGTTTCCCAAAGGTCAACCCGAACATTTGGTGGCATATTCGATTCGCACCATGCGGCTATAAGACAGATAGGAAGAGCACAAGTGGCCAATGTGAATTTTTTGGTGGCTCACTTGTTTCTTGGTTTAGCAAGAAGCAAACAAGTGTAGCCGTGTCATCCACCGAAGCCGAATATGTAGCTGCCTCTAGTTGTTGTGCTCAAGTCTTATGGCTCGTGCAACAACTATCTCGATTTGGGAATCAATCAAGGAGATCCCAATATTGTGTGACAATACAAGCACAATAAGCTTGGCCAAGAATCCAGTTCAACATACTCGGACCAAGCATATTGATGTGAGGCATCATTTCATAAGGGATCATGTTCAGAAGAAAGATGTCAAAGTCATGTTCATCCCAACTCATCTTCAACTTGCTGACATCTTCACCAAACCATTGGCAAAGGAGCAATTTAATTTCATACGAAGAGAATTGGGAATGGTAAATCCCAATGAGTTGTGAGTATTTCTTTAAGTTTCAATGTTAGTTATGATTTTGATGATCGTTAAAAACTAATTTAAGCATCGGAGTGTCTAGTTATGTCTTATGCGGGATGCTTAAAATACATGATGCTTAAAATATCGTTAAAAACTAATTTAAGCGATGTTTGTCTTATGCGGGATGCTTAAAATACGATGTTTGTTGAAGCATACTCAAGTGTAGGATACTATACTCGAGTATGTCGGGTCGAAAGAAATCTTGTTCTCCATGAAAGATCTATACTCAAGTGTATAAGTTATGTACTCGAGTATACGCAAGACAGAGAGCAACCATGCCTTGAAGAAAATACATACTCAAGTATGTAAGTACATACTCGAGTATGAGTGGCGGAATTTCAAAGGTTCACCTTACACCTTTGAAGTCCAGGTTGGTAAAATTTCCTATACTCAAGTGTGTTAGTATATACTCGAGTATGGCTAGGTATGAATATACATATACCCCTGTTCATGTTCTTTCAAACTCAACCTCATACCGCGGTTTGCCCTAAAACGATATCTCTTCTCACCTTCGACTCTCTCATCTCGTCGCTCAAATTTCTTGCATAAACCCTAAAATGTCTTCCAAATCAAAACCCCAAGAAATCTCCAGCGATCAGGAAAACTCCAAGTCGTTACCTCCTCCTCCTCCTCCACGACCTACAAGAGTGAAAACTATTCCCAATCGCTTTCACTATGGCGTTGATCGATCGATTAGAGGGGTGAGCGAAAATATCCCAGAAGCTTCTATGAGTTCGAAGGAAACCTCAAAATCTCGAAGGTCGCGAAACCCAAATCCAAAGGGATCACCTTCAAGGAACCGGACTCAAAGCCGCTTGAGGACCCCGAGCCTAAGGCCAAACGGAAGCGAAAAATGTCCGAGGTTCCTAAGCCTCCCAAAGCTAAGAGGTCGAAGCTTCCTTCCACTCATGAGCAAGGGCGGGGCTCAACCAAATCTCAACCTTCGGTCTCTCGTAAAGCTCGGACATCCCATGTACCTCAAAGAACCTCAAGTACCATCTTGTCATGGCCAATGCAATTGAGGACATTCACCTACATACGGATGCTCCGGAAGGTTTCTCTCTCTCACCTACTTACTTTTCATCCGAACAAAATGCTAAATTCAAAGAAAATTTTGTTCCCAAAGAATTCTCGTCCAGCTTGTCATTCTCAATCTGAGTAAATTAAAGGAAGAGTGCAATCTCGACCTATCACCTTGGTTCAAACCCTATGAATCCTTTGTTTCTATCTCTCGCTCCATATTTTCCCAATTTAGTCAAAATATTTTACTTCAATATGGAATCGACAACATACTCAATTCCGATGATGAGTTAGTTGAGGAACAAATTTCAACCACCGTCAAGGGTGTTAAATTCACTCTCTCTCGCAGCCATCCCGAACACTATACCGAAAGTTTCTAATCCTCCTTCGAATCTCCACCCACCTATAGCAACCAAGAGATCTTTTCTACACTTAGACCCAATGAGCCATTTCCTGAAAATCAGCATCGCACACTTTCCTTCAAACCTGGTTCAATGTCTCCTATCAATCGAACAATTTGGTACATTTTTTCAAGGAATTTTCTCCGAAAGGAGAAGTTTCACTCATTTCGCACAAAAGGACTACTCTACCTTTACTTTGCTTTTGTGAAGAAGGTACCTATCAATCTAGGAGAATGGATCTTCCAGAAATGTCTAAATTTAGATTCACCTCTAGAAAGTCTTCCCACATTCCTTTTCCATCCTTGATTTACGTCATTCCGTTTTATCATAAAATCTGGTATGTAGGCTCTCCTAATCAATGAAGTTGCCCCCACTTTTGGAAAAGCTCAACTGAACTTAATGAGAATAAGCTTTGAAGAAGAAGGCTCGGTCAATCAAGAGCTCCTTCGAGATCTCACCTCAAACTTCACAGGCTCCAAGATCGAATTCCAGAGCGCCTCAAGCATATGAAGAAACTCAATCTCTCCTTCGATCCGGAAACAAGAATTCAAGGGATGGTAGATGCTGCAATCGCCAAGCTATCCATTAGAATTGACTTTGAGATGGGAAAGCTAGTAGCGAACTTAAACGAGGAAATGATCTGATGGTAGATGCACGGATGTATTAAAGGAAGATGTGGACGATCTCCCGATTCGAACAAGAAACTACAAGAGCAACTTGAGCGAACTCACCTTGAATTATCTCGATCGATCATGGATCACGACGCAAAATTATCTACCCTGCTGGTTTCCCAAGTGAGTCTCGATGACAAAGTTGAGAAAATACTCAAGCACCTTCACTTGAGTGGTCAGAATCCATCTGACTTTCCTTTTGGTTCCTCCACTTCCATGCCTAAGACTGATCCAGAACCCTCATCTTCATCACCATCATTCATCTTCACTAGTCCCCTCCATACTACCTCTAATCCCACAACCGAAATCCCGAACCTATCCTCTCCCAACACTCCCGCCACCATGGTTCGCTACCCCCATACTTGATACCTTACCTCGCCTCTCTCCACCTACCCCTATTATTGACCTTCTCCAAGAACCCTTAATCTCGCTCCACCTTTTGACGATGACAAAGGGGAGAGAAAGGCAAAGAATAGTTTAAGGCAAAGAGTGTTTTTGAGGTTGCATTTGAAATGTAGTCTTAGTCTAGCCTTTAGTCTTAGTCTAATTTAATATTTTTGCACCTTGTTTTACTCTCGCTTTATGTATTTCATGTTTTGATTCTCGATATAAAACGAGTTAGTGTACTTATTGACTGGTTCCTACTTGTTCATCTCTATTATGTCAATTGCAAATTTAGTTTTCAAGTGATGCATCTTTACATACTTCGTACTCGCAAAGTCTGTCCAAATTTGAACATTTTCATTTCAAAATGCAAGACTTCCTTAAACTCTTGAAATATTGGTTTACAAGTGTTGTCATCATCAAAAAAGGGGAGAATGTTAGTTCTCTATATGTTTTTGATGATAACTGACAATTGTAAACACAATTTAAAGAATGTTAAAAACTTGCTGTCAAAGCCATACTCAAGTATGGGAATCTACACTCAAGTATGGACTTACCGAGAAATTGCACAAATTTGATTAAACCGAACTATACTCAAGTATCCATGGGTATACTCAAGTATAGTCCTCACGAGAGCACTCTAAGTTTTACACCAAGCTACACTCGAGTATGACTTTGCATACTCCAGTATAGATCACACAGAGACTACTTGAATATTTGTCTAAGTCTTCTAAACTCAAGTATTCAAATGTACACTCAAGTATGGAACCTACAGAGGCTATCTAACGTTTCTTTTAAGATTAATCATACTCGAGTATATGAATGCACACTCGAGTATAGTCTGAACAAAAAGCTTTCAAATCTCTCACATGCCTATCCATACTCAAGTATACATGTGCATACTCAAGTATTCGTCTTACGTAAAGTTACAAAAGTTTCATATATAAGCATACTCAAGTATGCGATCACACACTCAAGTATGAGTCATACGTAAAGATATTCTTCTTTCCCCAAAGCTTTGTAAACTCAAGTATGACTTTACATACTCAAGTGTGGTCGTGAAACAGATTTCAAAGAGTCTTTCAAAATAATTTCATACTCGAGTATGGCTGTACATACTCAAGTATAGGACATACGTAAAGTTATTTCTTTTTGAAAGACTTGCATACTCAAGTATAGATCTACATACTCAAGTATAGAGACTTTGGACTTAAACTTATTTTCATATTAAAAGTTTCACACTCAAGTATGGAATGGCATACTCGAGTATGACTTTCACTTCAATGATATAGACCAAAGCTTAAGTCACGATAATGCTCTCTCGTAAGAATCATACTCAAGTATCACTCTTCATACTCAAGTATAGACATTAGTGCACAAAGTGACACACTCGAGTATAGAATAACATACTCAAGTATGAGTCGTAGAATTTGAAATTCAAATCGACGGATTTGTGAAACATTCATGTTTGATCTTAATACTTCCCATTATTAATTCTCTCGTATTCCCAGCTATGTTTAACCAAATTTGCTCATGAGATTTCGGAGATCAAAGTTTGTTTTGATAAATATTAAAACAACTACTCGACAACTTGCAATATTTTATTATATCTCCCATACAAAACAAAATGATGACAACCTAGAAAGTTGCACAACCATTCTCCAAGACAGAAAGCTAGCATCCATCATCTGAAACAGCTGGAGAACATTATACATTGTCCTCCACTAAGCATAACAAAGATGGGAAATATTCTCTTGGAGCCAACATTCAAATATTCAATTCTCAAGTTCTCTCAACACTATATTCGGCAACTAAGGACTCAACAAACTAGATTTTCGAATTGATCCAAGTCTCGAACGGATATATGGAGTCGCAACGGTCATCTAATGCTCTCTTAGTATATATAGAGTAGCATTCAGTTTCTCTAAACAACAAGACCTCGTAAAGCGAAAATCATTAAAGCCTTCATCTATTCTTGAGTCTTTCGTACTAAGTATCTCGTTGATACATTCAATCTTCGGTGTTTATCATTATCCACTCTTAGAGAGAGTTTTTCATCTTGAATATCATTTATTGTAAAGAATCACAAGTCGGGGACTTGGTGATTGGGTTCATTGATTACAACTTGTAAGGGGGAGTAAGTTCTAGTGAGAGAATTACTCTTGAGTGCGAGTGTGTAATCAATTGTGATAGTGAAAAACCCAGAGTCCGGGACCGGACGTAGGTCAAGAGATTGGACCGAACCAAGATAATTCCTTGTGTCTTGCTATTCTTCTCTACTCCATAGTCTACTCTGTTTTAGTCTTCGAAAAACAGAGCTTTTCTGGAAGAATTTTTTAAAATCCCCAATTCACCCCCCTCTTGGTGATTAAGCTCCACTTTCAACATCAACCCTATCACTCGATGACTCGTTTGAGCTAGACATATTCCTGTTCATCAAAGACAAATCATTTATGTTAGATACGTTATTAAATAATAAACAAATTAATAAAATGAACCAACATGTTAAATGACCACAAAAAGAACATAGTACTATTTCCTAACCGAAGGTCTTACTTTACATGGTTTCCCATATTCCTTCACAATGATCCTTTCTTGTTGCAAATATTCTTCATCCTCTACCAATTCTACTTCACGTGTTGTAGGTGGATTTGTTGTGAAAGGGAGTGTGTCGTCAAGGTTCAAGGATTCTTCACCGTACTACTTTTTTACTTTGAAGTACAATGGACATTTTTTTATTTGCAGGGGTTTGTAACATAAAACACTTGTTTCGCCGACTTGCTAAAATGAATGGCTCATCTCTATGACCAAGTCTTTGAAGATCAACCGAGACAAATCCAAATTTAGGAT
This sequence comes from Acacia melanoxylon, assembly GCA_019022615.1. Classification (NCBI taxonomy): domain Eukaryota; kingdom Viridiplantae; phylum Streptophyta; class Magnoliopsida; order Fabales; family Fabaceae; genus Acacia; species Acacia melanoxylon. Next base: position 2,755,848 of record JAFJYJ010000030.1, on the reverse strand, counting down.
CTATTACAACAAAGTATTATTGCTAACCCACTTACATTTCAATAAAGCAACTTTGAACTTGTCAGAGCCGATCTCCCATATTTCTTCAACCACTCCATAATAGGCCATTGATGCTAACACTGGGTTTTTGTCTTTCGAACTTGAAAAGTGCATGGATTCAGCTTCAACCATCACCCCACTATTTTGCACAAAACTTCTGTCATCTTGGTCTTTTGTGTAGAAAGAATATCCGTTTACATCATAACTGCTCCAAGTGATGACCTGAAAAGAATGCCCCCAGGCTAACCACTCGATTGTATCCGACACACCGGTCTCGTGCAATACCGTCTCCTGGAACCACTTTATGAATGTCTTCTTTTGCTCATTAGCTATCTCGCACATCATTCTTCCTTGGATTCATATCCTTCAAACTCTTTCGTGTTCATCAATGTATGGTTGAACTTCTTCCATATTATTCAAGATGTACATGTGTGCTTGCAACACCTCTTCACGAGGCTTATTCTTCGCTTTGATTCCTCGAGTTCCCTCACTTATCCCCTCATCGTGCGAGATTGTATCGTCGCCCCGATAGATAATCTTTGCAGAACTCCATAGCCTCTTCAACTACATATCTCTCAACTATTGAGGCTTCCGGCCGATAAGGGTTTTTAGAATACCCTTTTAAGATCTTCATGTATCGCTCGAAAGGGTATATCCACCTTAGGTAAACTGGACCGCAGAGTCTTACCTCCCTTACCAAGTGCACTATCAAGTGCACCATGATATCAAAAAAAGTAGGAGGGAAATGCATCTCTAGTTGGGACAAAATAATATAACCCTCATTTTCCAATTCATCCAACTTTTCAATGTCAATGACTTTGTTGCAGATAGCATTAAAGAAAATACTCAATCTTGTTATAGTGGACCGCACTTCATCTTTCATAATGTCTCTAATAGCTATTGGTAGTAGTTGTTGCATCAACACATGATAATCATGGGACTTCATTCCCACTAACTTCAAATCGTTCATTGAGACACACCTTCTGAAATTAGAAGAATATCCTTGTGGCACCTTAATGTCATATAGACACCGACACAAACTTTTCTTCTCCGCTTTTGATAGTGTATGAGTTCTTTGGCTCCATGTATGCCCTCTTACCATCTTCCATTACTCGTGGATGTAACCGTTCTCTTATTCCCATATCAACCAGATCTAGTCTCGCACTAATTTCATCCTTAGTCTTCCCTGGTATGTGCAAAAGAGTACTGACAAGGCTATCACACACGTTTTTCTCCACATGAATCACATCAAGACTGTGTCTCACATCAAGACTATGCCAATATGGAAGATCAAAGAAAATTGATCTCTTCTTCCATATATTCTTCTCACTCGCCTTCCTTTGCTGCTTACCCAATATGACATTGATATGTTTCACCCGACTATAAACGTCTTCTCCGGTTAATGCCTTTGGAGCCGTGCTTTCCGCTCCGTAAGCCGTTAAAACGCTTTCTTAACTTACGATATGGGTGGAACCGATGAAGAAACCTCTCCCGTGATCGAGTAGATCGTTTTTTTTTTCGTGCTTTAGTTGATGGAAGTTTGTGTCCGGCTTCACATATTGGACATGCTTTATGCCCCTTCACACTGTACCCTGACAAATTTCCGTATGCAGGAAAGTCGTTTATCGTGGTAAAAATCATTGCACGCAACTTGAAGGACTCCTTCTTATATGCATCAAACACATCTACGCCTTCCTCCCACAACTTCTTCAAATCCTCAACCAAAGGCGCCAAGTACACATCGATATTGTTCCCGGGTTGTTTTGGTCTAGAAATCATCATAGAAAGCATCACATACTTGCGTTTCATACATAGCCAGGGAGGTAAGTTGTATATTACAAGGAGAACCGGCCATGCACTATGGGTGCTGCTAAGAGTTCGATACGGGTTGAAGCCATCCGTACAAAGCCCCCACCAAGGTTTCTTGGCTCACCGCCAAATTGAGGGAACATTTCATCTATTTTCTTTCATTGCGGAGAGTCAACCGGTGCCAAGATATTTTCCATCGGATATTCTCTCATCGAATGCCATCTCAACTTCTTCGCCGTTGCTTCACTAGTAAACGTACGCTTAAACCGTGGAATTATTGGAAGATACCACAATGCCTTCAAAGGTTGCCTTTTTGTTGTCTGCTCTCCAGAAACAATAACTTTCTTCACTTTGTATCATGAAGTTTTACACTTCGGACAATTACGGAGGCCTTCGTACTCGTTTCTGTACAATATGCAGTCATTAGGGCAACTGTATATCTTTTTATTCCTCATACCCATCGTAGACAAGATTTTCTTGGCCTCATACATACGATTTGGAAGTACATTATAATCTGGCAACATATCACATAACAATTCAAGCAAAATGACGTGAAACCGCTATCGGTCCACCCACAAGTTGCCTTTAAGTTGACCAAATGTAAGGTCCCAAATAACAACCGTGTATACTTAGTACACCCAGGGAACAAAGGTGTCTCTCGCATCACTCCGCACGCTTTCATATTCACCCGATTGTGCAAAAGATTCTCGCTCAACATCATGAATCATTTTCTCCATTCCATCATCATCTACCTCAACTTCATTTTCGTGGACGCACCGGGTACTTACTTCCTCACCATGGCATATCCACGTTGTGTATCGAATGTGTATTCCATCACAAAGTAGGTGATCCCTTATATCAAGAATATCTCTTCGACTCCCATTTAAACAATTAACACATGGACAAGAATACATCCCATTTTTTGTAGCCACATTCCTTCTAGCAAATTCAATAAACTCTTCCACCCCATTCTCATATTCTTTACTAGTTCTCAACGCATTCATCCAACTATGACCCATTTTATTACCACCTACGACATTTCCAACAACAGTCAAGTTCATAACAATTTCAATAACGACATGCTTTCTTTTAAGAAAATTTCGGCAGCATGTCCCCTTAAAAGTAAGACATCCCAAAATTCCAATAACAACCAATTTCAGCTTAATTCAACAAAACTTACTAACTAAAGCAATTCAGAACAATATCAACTATTAAATCCAACAATTTCTTCAACTAACAACATTGGAATTATTCCTACTAACATATACTTCAATGGTAATGGGAATGGTAAACCATGAAGCCATCACTTGTTTAATCAAGTTCACGTAGTTCATATGGCTAATAATAAAGGATAGACCAAAAAAATTCACGACTCGGATTAAAAACACTTAAATCAATAATGGTAAACCATGAAGCCATAAGACAAAAGTGTTGTTCTCTCTCAAGAAGAAGGTATCATAGAAGGACAATATATGTGTATGTGAATAAAATGAAAGCAACCGACCTAATTTGGGAGCACAACCGCTTGCTTCAAACCAATTGACCAAGATTTCTCGACGTAGTCAAAAAAGACAAAGATGACTCTCCTTTAATCTCTTCTCGTCTATATCTGAATTATCAACATGTGGTTGTTCTATTAAGAACTAAGCACAAAACTTATTTGCAAGTGGTTGTAGGAAATCTTGTTAACAATGTAAGTTCTCTAAGCAAGCATTTGCATCACATTAGTTTGAAACAAAGAAACAAGTGAAGCTCAAGACAGAATCAACAACTCAAGAATAAGAAGGAACAAGTCCAACAAGACCTTTCAAATGAATCATTATCCATCTACACCTAAATATAGTCGCAAATTCCAATATCAAATACAGCTAACAAATCCTAGAATCACATTCTGAAATGTACAACTCGTCCAACCAAAAAACAATTCCAAACTAAAACTAAGGAGTAGAAGAAACTCGATTCAATGAATGTTTAACCGAGTTCATAGTGAGATTTTGCAATTTATCGAATCAAGAGGCTTGAGTGTTCTCAAGAGGAAGTACAAATGGAACAATCAAAGCAAAACAGGGATTTTTTTTCTTTCGAACTCGTTACTAAACTAAAAAAAGCACCCGAACAGAACCAAAAAATAAGTTCTATTCAACTTCTCTATTTTTTTACAGCAAGTTTTAGAAGTTCAAACAAGCTCATAGAACAGAATCTATCTTGACAACAAGATCTTCCAATCAGAAATCTCGGCAAATATGGATAGTTGAATCAGTAAGTCAAACAGAGCCACATAAGTAATTGGATTGGTCCCTATGTGATGATGAACTATTGGGATGCTTTAAATCAAAGGGGACAAAGAAAAGTACGGTTGATAGGACTTGGTGGATGCCATGTAGGCTCTTAAGAGTCGGATCACCCGATCATAACCTTGGTAATGGGGGCCAGTTGGATTTGGAGAGTATGGGTGACGAGAGTGTGGGCCCAGGGGAATTTAGGTTAAGGCACAAAGGGTCAAGTTGACTTGCTTATCAGCCCTTTTGGTTTAATAAAATGATCATAAAGGAAGTGAAATGAATATAGTGCCATGACTATGAATCGTAAAAGAGAGAACCCAAGCAAACAAGAAAGAAGAAAGAACCTCTGCAGTTGCCAGGGAAAAGACGAAAGAGGTATCATATTCATAACTCATAAGCACCATCCTCTTTATAGCCTTCTAAGTTCTAACCACACATTCTTACACACTCCCCCCCACTGTTCCACTACCCGACAACAAATAAAATGACTGCCTTAGATTTAAACCTCAATCGGCTCAATTGAAATGGTTCTCTCAAAAGACATTTTTTTTCATTCATACGGCCTTAGATTTAAACAATCAAAGCCTTTTCCATTATTAGTATTGGTGTTAGCATTTCTATTTAGGGGTTATCGAGATTGAAGGATCATTGTGGTGAACGCGGAACCGAGTTTTTGGATAAGGTGCTTGCCAATTCATTCAGTGAAGGGAAGGAAAATAGGGCAGAAAAATAAAAAGGTTGGGCAAAATCAAAATCCAAACAAGATTAAGTTGGAAACATCGCAGTGCAGTCCAGTTTTAGAGTAGGAATTAAGGGCGTACCGTTAGAGATCGTCGGAGAAGGTGGGGGCCGGGGACGTGCCGGAAACAAAGCTGGAGAGCCGACGGACGCCGCGAAGAGAGAAGACGAAAGAGACGGCGGACTGTCACGACTGAGTCGATAGGATTCGATGGCGATGAGGGAAGATCAGGGAAATAGCATAGTAGGGTTTTTGACGGCAACAAGGGAAGCAGAGGGAATTGATGAACTCAGAAATTATAAAGTCGGAAGAGCGCGGGCTATTTGGCAAAATAAAGGGATATTTGGCGACCTGAAATGAAATTCAGGTCGCCACTATTTGAATATTGGCGACCGAATTTTGTTAAGGTCGCCTTAATTCGAATATTGGCGACCCGAATTTTTTTCGTGTTGCCTTTAATTAATATTGGCGACCCGAAAACATTCATGTCGCTCGTATTCAATAATTGGTGACTTCGAAATACGTTCAAGTCGCCCAAATTGAAAAATTGGCGACTGAATTTATTTTCGTGTCGCCAATTATAATAAATAAATAAAAATCCCCCACGGCGTCAAACAACTAAATTTTATTCCAAAAAAATCTCATGGCGCCAAAAAAAAATCATTTTAATATTGGCGACCGAAAGTAAATTCAGTCGCCAATTTTAAAAAAATTTAAAAACAAAACCACCCACTAGCGCGCAAACAAATAAATTTTATTCCAAAAAAAATCCCATGGCGCGAAACAAAAATATTATCATTGGAATATTGACGACGATTTTTATTCAGGTCGCCAATATTCGAATTAAGATGACCAACGTATTTCGTGTCGCCAAAATTCAAAAATACGCCTTAATGAATTTTTTTTGATATTTGTCCATAGTGCCAAACATTAAATTCTCGCGCGAAACTACTTAAAGCGTCCTGAAATATTGTTAGAACGCCAAAAATCAATTTTACAAGTCCTAAAAGATTATTCGGTCGGCTGAAGGCTAATTTTCCTTCTATATATTTACAAGAATGCCATTGACTTCATTTTTTACTACCTATTTTTAAATAAGGACGTTTTTTAAGGTAGTAATATCGAATTTTTGTAGTTGTGAATCTGAAAGGTAACAATACTATTTTGATTTTCTCTTATCTTTTTAATCAACATTCTAGATGGGCTGATGAGAAATAAGAGATACAAGAATGAGAAGAGAATCTGCTTCCTGCTGGTCTTCTAATTGATGAAGCTAAGGAACTTCATAAAGTTTGCACAAAAGTGAATTTCGGGGAGTTTTCATTTGAAAACATGAACAAAAGCCAATGTGAACAAAATGAAAAACGAATAAACAATTAAAGCAAAAGAACAAAATAATGTGAAACAGAGAGAAAGAAAAACGCGTAGAGGAATAAAGCTGAAAGCATCAAAGATATGCATGAAAGGCAGAGAGTGATTGAGTGGGCCAAGCCATTAAAATCTAGATTGGTCAATAAATCAGCTGAAACTCATTTGATCGAATCGGGGTTAAACTGTTGGTAAGCAAATTAACATATTTCTAATCATATATTAATTGGAGATTAGCATAACTCGACGATCTGTTAATCCATGTCAATCTTAGGTTACCCTAAAAGTAAAACCAGGTCACTTTTTTATGTGATCCAATTGCTTTCTAACATATTTCTGATTGGGTAGCTCTTGGTTTCTAGTTCATTGGAGTAGACCACTCCACCATATATACGATGTACATACAAACTCTAATGTGAACATAAGGAGAAAAAAATTAAAATCATGGCCATCTATTTTATGTCAACTTATCTATACTTATCTCTTATATGTCTTTTAAAAACAATAAAAAAAAGATGGATGGTTTCTCTTAAGAGCGGTTCAGTATGAAGGATTTGGAGTGAAAGGAAGGGGAGGGAAAATTGTATTGAGTAAAAGTTTTAGAAAATTAAATAAGTGGGTTATAAAATTTTAACAAAGATAAGATGTAAGATAAAATAGTAAAAAATAAAAAATTTAATTAAAAGCTTTTAGCCTCATTTCTCTCATTTTTTTTAATCCAACTCAATTTTTTTTTCCTTCGCTCACTTTCCCTCCCGTCTTATCAAATAAGCCCTTGGCTTCTCTTCTAACTTGGTGCAGTCACTTTCTAAAAACAATCAAATAACAACATGATGAGAGCCTTATATGAACCCTGGACCCAATGTAACAGTTAAGTTACCAACATCTCTCCACAGGAAATTAACTAAACTTAAAAGACTCATATTTTCAACTACACGCAAAGCATAAAGACATTTGTGCGTAGCTCAAGATATGTCACACATAATTAAATAATAGTTGCAGCAACTAGTAGGAGTGAGCAAGTGACCCGCGACCCGCCCACGCCCCGAAATTTTACCCGGATTAAACCCGCCCAGATTGGACCCATCACGGGTATGGGCTACCCCATACCCATATAATTTAAACGGGCGGGGCACAGGTTGAGGCACGGGTAACCCGTGCCCGCCCGTACCGGTTTATATGTATTTTTATTATTATTATTATTCAACTCAGAGTTGGCTACTTGGCTTGGACAGCTCTTGATCCTTCGAGATTATGCAGAGCAGAAGCGCAGAGCCTTATTAATTACACAGAAGCTCTTTGAATTGTGAAGAGATTTAATTTAAACTGGTCTTAAATATAAAATATCACTCAGCTTCACTCCTAAATTTATATTTACTCTCCTAAACTCTTATTAATTACACAAAGTACAGGGTTTTCAGGAAGGGAAGTTTCTAATGGAACTATCTATATATAATATATGTGCGTGGTTTTCACTCTCTGCAACGTCTTCACAAAACTGCACGCACTCTCTTTTGTTTTAATTTCAACTATTTCACTCTTTGTAAGGTTGTTTTAATTTGATGGGGCTTGTTCTGTTTTGTTTCCTTTCAATTATCTGTCATCATCACTCTGTAAGAATAATGATTTATGCCTAATTGCAGTTACTTACTGATCCGAGCGTTTAATTAATTTGTTTAATCACAACAAACATCTCACCAACCCAATGAGTATTAATTGTCGAATCTCATCCACTTTAGCCGCCTCGATCCCTTATGTTTTGATTTGTCGCATGATATTAATAAGGTTAAAGTATACATTTGGTCCTTTATGTTTGTCTCTGGTATCATTTTAGTCCCTTAAGTTTGTAAAGTACATGTTTGGTCCCTTAATGTTAACACCGTTAATCTCACTTAACGGAAAATACTGACTCAACAATTTTAAGCGATGATTGTGTAATTAAATGTTGATCAAACATGCTAATATGTTAGTATTTTAATAAATTAATATTTCAAATCCTATTAATTGAAAAATATTTAATTTCTTCGAAAAAAAATTTAATCTTCACAAATTGTGAAAAACCACAAAACAGTCTGTGAAGATTAAATATTTTTCAATTAATAGGATTTAAAATATTAATTTATTAAAATATTAACATATAAGCATGCTTGGTCAGCATTTAATTGCACAGTCATTTGCACAGTCATCGCTTAAAATTGTTGAGTCAATATTTTCCGTTAAGTCAGACTAACGGTGTTAACATTAAAGGACCAAACATGCACTTTACAAACTTAAGGGACTAAAATGATACCAGAGCCAAACATAAAGGACCAAATGTATATTTTAGCCTATTAATAAATTGTTAACTTCAAACTGTTTTGGGCAACAACAAAAAAGCAACAAAAAAATCTGTTATGAGCCCAAAAAATGTTCTTGACAAAAAAGTTTATCTGGGCTAAAAAACATGTTAAAAAAAAAAAAAAAAAACCGGATCTGTAAACGTGTTACCTGGACCCGCTTAACCCGCACCCGTTTTTTGTACGGGTTGCACGGGGTTTGGCCACCCGCGGGTGCGGGCTGCCCCGCACTGAAAAAATAAACGGCGGGGTGCGGTTACCCCCGGGCGGCCGGCCCCGCTCGTTCTTTCACCCCTAGCAACTAGTGAAAATGAGTTGTATCCACTCAAGAACTTAGGTCTTTAAATACATTCAGACAATAAATTTTACAATGGAGAATTTTTCAGCAATTTTTCCATTTTTAAATCATGATATATAAACTTAATCATTTTATTTTATTTTTATTAAAAAGAAAAGGAAGAAAAAGATATCGCTTGTTTTGATGGGCGTACACGTCACATAGGCTTATATATAAGGTAGAGGAAAGGGTTCAAATGGTGAAAGGCAAGGAGCAAGAGGGAAAGAGAAGTATAGTAAGCATACTTATATATCATTTGGCTTTTGAAAATGGAAGAAGGCATATTGTGGTGTTGTGTTATGGTGTTAACGTTGATGATGAGATCAGCTCGTGGGCAGCTTAAAGCTGGTTTTTATTCATCTTCGTGTCCAAATGCAGAAGGAATGGTAAGATCAACTGTTCAGTCTCACTTCAATCAAGATCCCACCATTGCTCCTTCCCTCCTCAGGCTTCACTTCCATGACTGCTTCGTCCAGGTAACTAATATTTCATCTTCACTTCTTATATATGGACACTAGTAGTTATAACTTATAACTGCTTAATTAAGACATGATTATTATTAATTAATGTGTTTGATAATTATTTACAGGGATGTGATGGATCTGTATTGATATCAGGATCTTCAGCAGAGAAGAATGCTTTATCAAACATTGGTTTAAGAGGCTTTGAAGTTATTGATGATGCCAAATCTCAGCTTGAAGCTTCTTGCCCTGGGGTTGTGTCCTGTGCCGACATCCTAGCTTGGGCTGCTCGTGACGCTGTCGTTTTGGTACTATCACTCACCCCCCCCCCTTTTTTATTTTTTTAATTACAACACTAAATATAGCATTACCAGCATGATAGGCGATTGGATTTGAATACAACATCTGGATTCATTTTATTTTTTATATTTAGTATTTTTTTTCAGATTAATTAACCCAACTCTTAAATCAATATATAATCTAATGTTACATATAAATAATTTTTAAGGGAATTATTATGAGGTGGCAGAGAAGGAACTTAATTACTGATAAATCCCTATAATAAGAGAGGTTTTCTCATTTATTACACTGTATTTTGATATTGTATGTTTCACAGTTGTCATTGAAACTTATTAGTAATTAAGTCACTTCCTTATAATAACCTCATACTGATTCCTCCTAAATATTATTGAGGGATGATGTCATATTTGTTTAAATTATATTTTATTTCCTTAATCTACACGAAATAAGTAATTTTCTCTCTCAAAATTTTATGGATTTGTCTAAAACATATAATGCCTTCGAATGTGGAAGACTGGAGGTCCAAGCTGGTCAGTACCAACAGGAAGAAGAGACGGCACCGTTTCGTTATCATCACAAGCCTCAAACTTGCCTTCTCCACTCGACCCTGTTTCAGTTCAGAGGCAAAAGTTCTCTGCAAAAGGCCTAGACGACCACGACCTCGTCACCCTCGTCGGTATTATTCTCTTCCTCCAAACAATCCCTTCACAATTAAACCAATCTGTTTAATTCTCTCTGTGATTCTGATCTTCTTAATTCGTTATATACACAGGTGCTCATACTATAGGCCAAACAGACTGCAGATTCTTCAGCTACCGTTTATACAACTTCACGGCCACAGGAAACTCTGACCCGACGATAAACCAATCTTTCTTGGGACAGCTTCAAGCTCTGTGTCCCAAGAACGGAGATGGGCTGAGGAAGGTGGCGTTGGACAGCGGAAGCGCGGTCAAGTTCGACGTTAGCTTCTTCAAGAACGTGCGTGACGGTAACGGGGTTTTGGAGTCAGATCAGAGGCTGTGGGAAGACTCTGCAACACGAAGTGAGGTGCAGAAATATGCAGGGACTGTGAGAGGCTTGTTTGGGTTGAGGTTTGATTTTGAGTTCCCCAAAGCGATGATTAAGATGAGTAGTATTGAGGTTAAGACTGGAAGTCAAGGAGAGATTAGAAAAATTTGCTCTAAGTTTAATTGAAGCTATATGCTGAGTGAAAATGGAAGATAGTACTGTGATTACTGATTGTGTTGTTGTGTGTAGAAGAAGGTACTGTGATTTTCTAGATGTTTGGTTGGGGGGAAATGGTTATTGAGGGGAACAGATTTACGTGTTTTTATTATAAAAGAATAATAAAAGTTTTGAGCTTTCGGGTTTGAAGGAACGTGAAAGTGTAAGGCAATTTTTCTGTCAAGTTGGCGAGGACGAAAAGTGCGGGTAAACAGAGTTAGACAAAAGTGCGTTTTCATGTAAACGGAGCGTTGGAGTCAACCGAAAACGCGTATCCATGAAAGTGAGTTCTGAAAAACGGCGTTTTACATGTAAACAAAGAAAACAAAAAATATTAAAAAAGTATCGTCGCCTGAGAGATTCGAACTCTCGCGGGGAAACCCCATGTACTTAGCAGGCACACGCCTTAACCACTCGGCCAAAGCGACTTTGTTGACCTACGAACCTATTAATGTTATATATATTATTAAATTTTGGTCATACCAAAATAATCATTCATATTTATTCTTTTATTTCTAGTGAATAAAGGACAGGAAATTAAAAATTATAAACATATAAAAAATTATTGATATTGATAATTTAATTTCAATTTGCTAAAAAATTAAGGAAAAATAATGTATAGATATCATTAAGTTATCGAACACATGAATTTAAATAAACTTGTCATAAAGATATAAATTTAAAACCTCTCTGCTCATTTTGAAAAATGATTTTTGTGATGGTCTATTAACTTTAACTCTTATAAGAAAAGTAAGAATAAAGTCTCAGCTTGTTCCAGACTTGGAGAGCAAATTATTTTAAAATATAAATAGAAATAGAAATTTCTTGACTATTTACTATCATGATTGTTGTCATATTTCATTAATACCCATGAAAAAAAAAAAAGCATAAACTCCTCACTCATTTTAAAAACAGAGGGCAAATCAATTTAAAATGCTTGTTGATTTTTTTTTTTTGCCCACATAATTTTTGGTAATTGGAATTTTTAAATATATTAATAAGAAATTAAAGTATATCATTATTTAATTTTTTCTACACATATTAACAATATATGTTGGGATTTGGCCAAAAAAACAATATATGTTGATATACAATTTGAATTAAAGTGAAAATTAATTTATATAACCTATAAATAAAAATAACAATAACAATATATGTTGATATACAATTTGAATTAAAGTGAAAATTAATTTATATAACCTATAAATAAATAATATAAATCCCTATGGTTCTTAATATAAAACATATTTTATGAGTTAATATTGATCTTAAATATAAGATATAGCTTTTATGTTTGTCAATCATTTTCTAATTTACCCATGTCGATGTTCCCTAAACGATAATTAAGGAGGAAAGTGAAGGAGAGGATTAAGGAAAATGACTAGGGTGTCTTAGAAAATACATGCCATACTAATTAATTGTACTAACTTTCTTAGTCTAATTAAATTAAGTAAATATAACTTATAATTAAGAGACCAGAAGAAGTATTTATGAGTATAATAATAAATTAATTATTACCACTCTTGTTCTCCTAACCAGATAAGGAATCACCGAAATCCCTTCCCCCCCCCCCCTTTACCTGCTATAAGGACTAAATAATGTATTTCTTTCTGCCTTAATTATAAGATCTAGTTGATTAACTTTTAGAAAATTGTGGAAGCTAATTAAATTACTTTAGCGTATTTTTATTTTTTTCTTCAAACTAATTAGTTTAACTAATAAACTACTTTCTCCGGTCCTAATTATAAGACATAATTGACTTTTTTTGGAGAGATTAAGGAAGCTAATTAAATTAGCTTAGGTTTTTTTTTTTCTTCAAACTAAATATTTTTACTAATAAACTAATATATAATCTAAGAAAACACAACATATGAAATGATTAAGTAATTTATTTAGCTTTCTTAATCTCTCCAAAAAAAATCAATTAGGTCTTATAATTAGGACCAGAGGTAGTAATATATAATCTAAAGGTACACAACATATGAAATGATTAAGTAACTTATTTAGCTTTCTTAATCTTTTCAAAAAAAAGTCAACTAGGTCTTATAAATAAGACTGGAGGTAGTATTTTTTTTTAATAAATAAAAAAAACAAAGGACTAAAATAGCTTAGGCTATGCTTGGTTGGTAGGAGGGAATGGGCCAAGGAGGAATGGGAAGGGTTGATAGAATTGGGTTCTTGAAATTTTTTGTTTGTTTGGTGACAAGGGTTCTTGCCACTTGCCAGTTTGGTACTTGGGTCTAGCATTTCTAGATAGACAAACATATCCCTGTATGTATTCATATTTACTAAATTGCCCCTTTTTCTCATTCAACTATCTTGGCCCTGCGTGTTCATCTCATCACCACCAAGGCACCGACATCCTTTGCCATCACTGGTTTCTCTATTTTCTTTCTTTTGGGCATAACTTACAGTTATAAAATAAGAAAATAGAGACAAATTGGAAAATGAACCGACACACTATATTATAATTGAGAAGAGCCTTTAAATAGGAAAATTTAATTTAAATAATAAGCTTGCTTCCTAATAATTACTAGTAGTTCATAAGAAAAAAAAAATATTAACTAAATGCACCAACAAAGCTTGGGAGTTGATTGATAGATGAGTCCCTTAAACTTAAACATAGTGTCTTACATTTAAAAAATTATATGACAAAATTAAACAAAAATTAGACCAAGTCACAATGATGAAAAATGTAATGGCTAAATGCATAAAATGCAAGCAAAAATTATCTAACAATATTTAAAAGGGTAACAACCGCTAGAGTGATCAACAACTTTAAAACATGTGACAATTATATGTGATTAAAGAAGTAATTCTGAGTATGACCTCATTCTAGATCTAGAGTCGTGTGTTCAACTTCAAGTAACATGCCAATGTCCTCTTTTTTAAAAATAAAAAATAAAAAATAAAATCTTTTGGTTTCTTTGATATTGATTGTTGATGAAACCTTGTTGTGATTTGTGAGATTGTTGGTGATGAATGTTTGGATTCTGAAAATTGTGATTTTTTGAAAGTTTGATAGATATTAGATAGTTTCCTTGTATTAGGTTACTACTCTCTTCGGTCTTAATTATAAGACTGGTTGATTTTTTTTTAGAGATTAATGAAGTTAAATAAGTTATTAAATCATGTTATATGTTGTGTATCTTTAGATTATATATTGGAGTATTTGTTTATTAGTCAAATTAATTGGTTTGGAGAAAAAATACAAATACTCATACTCTAAAGTAATTTAAGTAGCTTCCTTAATCTTTTTTTAAAGAAGACAACTTAGTTTTATAATTAGAACATGAAGGAGCTTTTTAAAAAAAAAAAATTGGAAAAAAATGGCAAGGGTTTCATGGGTCAAACTTAGGCTTGAGACTCAAATAATGGTGAAAATATTAGATAGTGAAACTTCACCCAATGATTTCTGACAAAATAGCAAATGAAATTTAGGGGGAAAATGCAGAAAATCCAAATTGAAAAGGAGAAGGGAATGTTTACACAAAACATAAAAAATAATAAAAATAAAAAGGAAAGGAAGAAAGAAAAGGGGAGAAGGAGATAACCTTATCAATTTATCCTTCTTGTTAATGCCGTGCAGAACTCTAAAAAAGTTCAAAAATATTAAATATTCTCATAAAATGAATGTTTTGGATTATTGGCAAAAAAAAAAAAAAGTGTTGATTACTTTTCAAAGCTTAATCATCATAACAATAAGTTAAATTTGATTGTTCTTTTACTTCTTACCGACATATGAAAATAGACTGAGGTTAAAAAATCAATAAATAAAAAACTATGCATATTGCTATATCATATCAGTATGCTTCTAAGGTAAAATCCCTCTCAAGGCCTAAATTACTAAAATATTGTCAAAAAATGTCTAAAAAAAAGTCATATATCAGAAAACGTTCTAGGACCTTTTCTGGTATTATTTTAGAACACGAAATTACGTTGTGCACTGATATAGTTGTTAACGTGTACTGAAATAATTGTTAATATGTACTGATTTAATTGTTAAGATATAGTTATTAACGTATATTAATTTAGGTGTTAATACTCTCTCCGGTCAACTGGGTCTTATAATTATGATCGGATATAGTATTGTATTGATAAAATTATTAACGTTTTTAAAATAATATCAGAAAAGGCCTTAAAGCCTTTCTAACATATGACTTTTTCAAATCATTTTTTGACAATATTTTGATTACTTGGGGGATTTTCCCTACTTCTAAATTTCTAATTCTAATACTTGAAAAATTAGTATGCGAAAAAGAGATCCAAATTAAATATTCGTATGACGATATACTCAGTTTTTTCTATCATGATGATTCATAATAATAGTAGGCATGATAAAGTAGTGGGATAGGATAGATAATTTATTATTTTTATTTTAAACGCGTGCTTTATAAGTTGTTGTCTTATAACTTAATATAATTTACTATATTAGTTTGGTGGAAAAAAATTAATATTATTTAATTCTCAAGCTTGAATTTATCGTTTTTTATCATTCAAACTAATCTATTTTTTTTTTCATCCAAATAAGTTAAAATATACATTTAGTCTCTTTAATTTGTATTTACTTTTAATATACATTGAAAGACAAAATCACCAAGAGTTGGGTGAATTAGGGATATAAAATTTTCTTTGAAAATACTCACTAGCTAGAACAGAGCGTAACAGAGAGGAATAGAGGAAAGGTGAATACAAGCGATTTATATTGGTTCAGTCTAAATCCTTGACCTACGTCTAGTCCCCAGATTCTCTGGGATTTCACTAATTCAAATTACACACTATGTAACTCTTGAAGTAATTCTCTCACTAGAACTTACTCCCCCTTACAAGTTGTAATCAAATATCGCAATCCCAATACTTTGAGATTCTTACAAAGATTGATAAACGATAATGAACTATCTAAAAGAGCAGATTAATAAACACTGAAGATTAAATATCCAAAGATATATGCTTTAAGAGTAGAAACAGTAAATGCTTATATCACTAATTGAATGCACAAAGTTTCGGTAGTTAGAGAATTGAATGCATCTAGCTTTTATAGATAGTTGCATTTAATGACTGTTGAAGAGAGATTAATGAGCCGTTGACATTAATGAATATATCCGTTGAGTTGAGCTTTGCTTCGTCTCTTCGTGTTCTTCCGAAGTTAGCCGTTATTCTTTGTTGACATTCTTCATTCGATTTGTCCGTTGAGACTCAAGTAGAATGTTGATTGGAAATCGCCGGAATGCTTTATCATTGCTCAGAGGTCCAATTTCCATTTTCATGTTGTCTCTGCTTAAGCATTTAATGCGTCTAACATAGATTTGCTTTATGATAATTTTGATGGTTAATCAATGTTAATCATGTTTGAAACTCATTAGCAAACTGATTAAACTTTATTAGGAATAGTAAAAATCAATAATATGGAGTACCCCAAAGCATAATCAATGAATTGCAGATTATGAGAACGAAGTTTTAAAAAACTGATATATATAACTTGAGGGAGATGGCTTTCCTCCTTTGCCTCTATTATCCCATTTGCAGTCCTATACCCCCGAAAACGCTACCGTTTTAAAGCACAAAGCAAGCCGATGCCTCTTTTTTTTTTTTTAACAAATATTTCGATATCTTGATTGGTACTAAAAAGGCTTTATGATACTAACTGTTACTGAAAAAATAGTTCATCATCTTAAAAAATTATTTTGGGATATTATAAAAATATCTTGCAGTATATTTTTAGTATCAGTAACTACCCTGAAATATTTTTTCAAGATATTAAAAAAAAAATTCAACATCATGAAGTATTTTTTCAAAGATGCACCAGAGTGAATATCGTTTTAGTACCCCGATCGTACCTAATTTTTTTTTCAAGATCCTAAAATAATCTTTCAAGATGATGAAATATTTTTTTCACTACCAAATCAATATCATGAGATATCTTTTTAGTACCCTGAAATATTTTTTCAAGATCCCAAAATAAATTTTTAAGATGATAAAATATTTTTTCAAATGAATGATTAGTATAATAAAGTATCTTTTTAGTATCAATCAGTATCTGAAATATTTTTTCAAAAAAAGAAAAGAAAAGAAAAGAAAAGAGGCATCAGCTTGCTTTGTGCTTTAAAACGGTGGCGTTTCTGGGGTATAGGACGGCAGCGGATAATAGAGGCAAAGGAGGAAAGCCATCTCCATAACTTGAGTCATTCAAGACTAACTTAAGTCATGTAAGATTGACTCAAGTCGCAGTTATAATCTCAAATCAGTAAAGTGATTTTGTAATAGGGTGACTCAAGTTACATAGACTTAACTCGAGTTACTTTTCTTAGAAATAACTTTGGAGCTCTCTGTAACTCATATGACTCGAGTTATATATCATATGACTCGAGTCATATCAGATATATCAAAAAGTTGCTATCGGGCTTGGAGTTGAGAAAACATGAGGACAAGCAATAACTCGAGTTATTTAATGATTAACTCGAGTTGCAAGCTTTTTACAAATTGATTTTCTAAAAAGATAACTTGAGTTGCAAATCCATAACTCAAGTTACTCGAGTTCAAAAAGCTTTTTGGTTTTAACATAGAGCGGTATGACTCGAGTTACATAACTCTGACTCGAGTCATATCAGTACAGTGGATTTCTCATGTTATTGAGCCAAGATATTTTCCAAACTTAGAATCTTTTGACTTGAATCAATAACAACCTTTTTAATTTATAATTGTCAGTTATCATCAAAACATATAGAGAACTAACATACATTTAGTTGAATTTGCTTAGTTTTAATTTCTCCTTAATAACATTAACGATATTAAATTTTAAAGACTAAAAATGCACCTCATAAAAATATACTATAATTAAAATTTATGTAAATTGTTTTAGCAAAAAGGAAAAAAAAACTCATATAAATTTAAAGAACTAAAAGTATCTTTGAATTTTAAATTTTTTAAGTAAATGTTTTCCATTAAATGATATTAAAAAGGTTAAGGTTAATATTAAAGAATTAAAAATACATTTCATGAAATTAAGAAACTAAATTAAAATAAAGGTTCAAAATTTATCAAAGTTAGCTGGCAATTTTAATTTCAGTCTTCAAACAAATTTGATTAATATTATTTTCATTTTTTATAAAAAAAATATAATACAAATGTAAGGACGGACATAAAATCGAGTTTATCCGTTCTTAAATTTTATTCTAAACCGGAAATTGTTTTCCTGACTTCAATATCATTTCTCAACATCAATAAATCGAATTCAATCAATTTCCATAATCCAAACAAGAGACAATAATGCAGTCAAACAGCCCGACATGAAGTCCAAGAGGTCATTCCTGTTCATGCGATTGATCTTCCTTTAGTTGGAAACGGCTTTTTTCTCAATGTGCCCATTTTTAAATAACTATTTCCCAAACTCGCCCCGTCTCTAAACTATTTTCTAACGCTACTTGTTTTTGAACTTATTCATTGTCACTGTTTATCGATAAAACATAGATTTAGTCATTAAATCACGGTCAAATTTTTTGAATGACCCGATTTAGTCGATTAAACCATCCTGGTTTAATCGATTAAACCATTCCACGGTCAAATTTTTTAATTGACCCGATGTTTAGTCGACTAAACCAGATGGTTTAGTCGACTAAATCAGAACGGGTCAATTTTTTTTGAATGACCCGTGGTTTAGTCGACTAAACCAGATGGTAATGTCGACTAAAAGAAAGAGATGAGAATAAAATATATACATATAGATTATGCGTGGCTATGTAAATATATATATATAAGCTTTGCACATATAACAATAGAAGAATGCTTGCTGTCATCGTATTTGTATATATAATAATAACAATACGTTGTTGATATTAATGATAAAGTCAACCAAATAGATAGATATAACAATGTTTGTTATATCAACGTTGCTGACTTATTGTTTCTTTTATAAATATTTTGTTATAATTGTCCATGAACCTTTGGAAATATATTTTTATATATATATATATATAAAAGCATATGGGGAATTCGAAATTTAAAAAGATAGAATTTGATACAACTTACTCCTATATAATAGGATCTAACTAATTCCTATATTTTTTCACTTATTTACAAAATAATATATATATATATATATACACATATATAATTTATTGTTAAAGTATATGTATATATACATACCACGTTGCATTTTGAAGAATGGAGGAAAACATTTGTTGTCATAAACATATAAGCATATGATATTGCTGTTATAAATATTTTCTCACTACATATCTATTTTTGAATACATATACCTATATATATAAGTATAGCGTTGCACTTGGAAATTTTAGGAGGACTTTTCTGTTGAGATTATGTGTGCGTGTAATATGCTAAATCATATGCATTTAAAATAATAATATACTACTATATTATGAATATCCAAAGAGTATATTTGATTTTATTAATATCTAAAAGAGCATAATTTATATAATGTTTGGTATTTGTTAAACTCCTAAATTAAAGCGTTAAGATAGCCTCTGAGAGTTTTAAAATACTTGTAGAGAAATAATAATAATAATAATAATTGTTATTAGAAAAAAAGGGAATAGGTTATAAAATAGATTATTATGTTTATTATTATTAAAAAGGAGAATAAATAATAAAGAAAATTTATTAATTAATAATAAATAGAAATGAAGTAATTTATTCCATACATCTCCCATTTTTTAAATCGACAACGAAAGCTTTTTAAAAAAGCCTTTCTTTCGATGTTTAATCACTAAACCATATTAACATCAGGTCAATTAAAACATTTGACCGTGGAATGGTTTAGTGACCCCGTGATTTAGTCATTAAACCCCTAAACCCTATGGTTTAGTCGATTAACAAAAGACAATGGGAAATAGTTTCTAAACAAGTAGCGACAACGAGAAATAGTTCCGATACGTAGGAAGATTTTTAGGAAATAGTTATTTAAAAAGCGCGACATTAGGAAAAAAGGCCATTGGAAACACCAATCTAGTGCTGCGTGCAGCGTTGGATTTTCTGTTTTTTGGGCTGGCGCAACGCAAATGCCTCATCTTGCTCGGCACGTCGTTAACCGGAAAAAAATCACCATCAAGAATCCCTTTTCCTCGATTAGCCCCACAGGAATCACGAGTCCACGTGCGAAGAGACATTTGTCGCTCTAATCGTTGTATCTGTAGAGTAATTAAGTTCAGAGCAACTATCTTCTTTCAAGAAACCATGGCAATTGGGGATTAACAAATTATGTCATCATGGTATGGGCAAACATTCATTCCCATGCTCCGTTCATTCTCATCCATCCACCTAATATTTATAATTTATTTATTATTTTTAATTCACGATTTGGATTACATTCTAATATAATATTATTTATCTGTCGCTGGTTCTTCAAGATTACTTGATCAAACTCAGTTTCCTGTTACTGTGTCGAGTGAGACTGGTCGATTAATTTATTTCAAAGGTTTCGTGCACGATTGGTTCATCTTGTGGGTATTTCACTACGTTGTGCTGTCATGGCTTCTCCAACCCCAGTTTCTCAATTTAAATCCGACTTTGGTGAACCCAATTTCGCAACAACTCTTCAAAATCCCATTAGTGGCAAGCCAAAACTTGGCTCGTTTTTCTTGACCAGAAGGTTATCTGTGCAATTTCAAGCTCCTCGTTGGGATTCAAAGATGTCATTGAAGGCTGTTACTGTGTCAGCTACAACGGCCGAGAATGCCAAGAAGCGTTATCCTGCTGAATCTAAGGGGTTTGTGGAGGAGATGAGGTTTGTGGCAATGAAATTGCATACCAAGGATCAGGCTAAAGAGGGAGAGAAGGAGATCAGTCAGCCTGAGGAACGATCAGTGGTCATGTGGGAACCCACTACTGATGGGCATTTGAGGTTTCTTGTGGATAGCAAATTGGTTTTTGACACACTGGAAAAGATCGTCGCTGATGCTGCTTATCCTTATTGTGAGTTCCATTTATGAGTTACTTTTAAACGCTTCTTTATCTATATTTACATCTATCTATATAGTCTGATGGTTACTGTATTGTTGATTGTTTTCTGATGCTTTCCTTAATCCTCATGGTTTTCTCTTTTTTGATGAACTATTGCTGCACTTTGTATTAGTCATTTCTGTCCTTTATTGCTTACATGGATCATAATTTGGTATCTCTTGATCTTCATAAATGTCAAGTTTCTTGTATTTTTTTATAGTATCAGTTCTGGTGGCTAAATGCTGAAGATCTTGTTATCTTTCTATAGATGCTGAATTCAGAAATACAGGATTGGAAAGGTCTGCAAGCTTGGCAAAAGATCTGGAATGGTTCAGAGAGCAAGGTCATGTCATTCCTGAACCTTCTTCTCCTGGGCTTACCTATGCACAATATCTTAAAGAGTTGTCTGTGAAGGATCCCCAGGCTTTTATCTGCCATTTCTACAACATATACTTCGCCCATTCAGCTGGGGGTAGGATGGTTGGGAAGAAGGTAACTGATTGGCATAAGATTCGCTACTTAAAAATTCATGGTTCTTTTCTTCATAATTTAACAGAAACTAACTGTTTTAGATAAGTCTCATGTGGATTAGCATGTCAATTGTATGACTCATTTGGTGCTTTGCTTCGTTTTCCATATTATACTGGCTTTGTCATCATTATTGTGATTGTTACACATCTACTTTATCTTTTCACATAGGTTGATGCACAAAATTCTATATCTTAGGCCCACAAGGGTATTGTCTAATTGTCAATACAGTTCTCTCTGGAGTTTTGATGCAAATTTACTATTTATGATATGTTTCTACCTTCTTACTCTGTATGCATCTAATCCATCCTAATGTGAAGGTCTTGAACAATGAAATCTCCAATTTTTCCCTTATTGATAAAGTTGCATGTGAGTGATTTACCACCACTTCTGGGTGTATTATGTTTTGGCTTTGCAGCCAAAAAATGGAACTCAGAATAGTGTTGATCCTTCTTATCATCTTAAGAACTCAGGCTTTGTGATGTTTTAGAATTTTGTTTGCAGTGATTTTCTTGAGCTGAGGGAAAGATTAATAATGAATGTTTTTACTTTAGTCATATGCTCGAGTAAAGACATTATTACACTTTCTTAAGTTTTTAGTCTTAATCTACAGGTGGCAGAAAAGACACTTGACAAGAAGGTGTTGGAGTTCTATAAATGGGATGGTCAGCTTTCCCAGATGTTACAGAATGTGAGGGACAAGCTGGATAAAGTTGCTGAAGTAAGTTTCTTTTAACCATAAATCTTTACCTGTTTTATTCCATGAGATTTTATGATTATTGCAATAAGTTGGTTCTATTTCCAATAGCTTTCTATGTTGTGCTGAGTTCACTAACAGAGTCGAAAATAAGGGAAAAAATGGGGTCTATCTTACAAATTCTGTGTGGAAAAGGTTGATTTGTTATGAAAATTTTATCCGGGGTGGTTCATCAAGTTATTGGTCTGGTTTAGTTGGCTCAAAGATCGACCAACCAAAGAGCCAACCAGGAGAGGGTCGAATGTTTAAATACTGGTTGAATTAGAATTGATTTATGGGTTAGTGTCTAAATTTGTCTCAGAAGTTCTCGCATAAGATATGAATATTCAGAAGTGTTAAAAATGGAGCAATATTGCCCCCGAACCGTTAAAAATGCTAGCGGTCAACATTAGTTCTTAAACACGTAGGGTAAATTTGCTCCATTTAACACTTCTTAAGCAAAATTGATTTAAAAATAATATCCGGATACCCAAAGCTCTGACATGAAAACATCATGGACAAAATTGAACCTTAATCCTTGATTTCCCCCCCTAAATCTTGTTAAACATTTCGAAATTCAACATGTTCGTATCTTTAAGACCACTTTGGCACCAGTAAGTTTTTCTCCAATCATGAAGCAGTCCTCGAAAATTTTGTTATTTACATCGCAATGAGACCAAGATTAATAAACCATGATCCATGAACTAGTATCTCCATTGCTTTAATATTGGGAACCTGACAAGGCCAAGTAAAAATGTGTTCCTTTGTGGTCAGAACTCAGATGTGATTATATATATAGTTATATGCAACCTTGAAGTTTTTCCCCCCCCCCCCCCCTTTTTATATGCTTAACTGGTATTCAAGTGTAGATAGAAAGTAATGTGGTGAATGGATTTGGTCAGGGGTGGACTCGAGAAGAAAAGAATCATTGTTTGGAAGAAACAGAGAAATCGTTCAAGCTTTCAGGCGAAGTTCTGCGTCTGATATTAGTGTCATCATAATAACAGTTTGTACTGCTTGCTTTTTCTGTAATTATCATTATGTAACTGAATTGCTAAAGCTCAAAACATTGTTGTACCTTCAAGTTATGTTATTTTCAGTTCATAAAAAAGTGTCTCGTGTATATATATGATTATGAATGTTGGTAGCTCTTTGTTTAATGAGTAAATGAACTTTGTTTTTAATTTCTGAATTACAAATGTTTATCACAATCTTTATTTTATTTTTTTTTTGAAAAAAAATAGTATCAGCAGTTGTTCTCATGTTGAAACCAGAAAGTTTAACACATGAAAAAAAAAAATGTCAAGGTGGCCAAGGGGATTTTTCAATACCTGCAAAACTCCATAATGTGACTTCTCTTAAAAATAATACTAGAAAAGTAAATAATTATAATAATAAACACTCAAAAAAGATTCACAGACCTTCATACACATCACTAGAAGGGAAAAATAAATTTTACCAACTTTTAAAACGAGTTCTTAATCATCTTTCCCGAACCTTTATAGTGGCAAAACATATGGTAAAACATTTAGTAAATAAAATAAAAATAAAAATCATACATAAGACTAGTATTACACTTTCTTAGAAATAAGAAAATCTAAATCTTTGCTTCGTTTACAAACACGCTTTCACTTTCACTCATATTTTCATCTTTAATCTTTACAAATATATGCAGTTGAGCCAACTATACATTCTGCAATTCCTCTCTCCATGCGTGATAAGCCTTAGCAGCTACATATGATACTAGGGTTATGGTTGAATTTTACTTCTGGAACCTTTTGTTTGTGAGTATCTAAAAGTTTTGTTAGGTTAATTTTGCCTCGGAAATGTTAAGAAAATGAGCAAAATCACCTTAGTTGTTAAAATACTAATACTTACTATTATTAGACCTTAACTCTATTTTATAATCATAGCATCAGATAAAAGAATCAACTTGACAATTAAACAACAAGCAACATGTCCCTTGTAAGCAATATCTTCCTTTCTTGTAATAAGCGACGTAAAAAGGTTCATGTTGTAAAAGAGCATAATTTTGTAAGAGTGGAATGGGATAATAGTAAAAGTCAATGGTTTGAAAACTACCGGTAGGTAAAAAAATTAATATAATACTATAATGAAATATAATAAATTCTTAAGGAGATGTTTATTTTTATTTCCCGTGAATGACTAATACAGTTGTAGTGATCTAAATTTAAAATTTTTTAATTAATGATTTTTAAGTTAAAAATCATTTAAAAAACTGACATTTTTTTGACCAAAAAACAAAAACTAACAGTTAAAATATTATCTTTATTTAAGACTCTATATACACTAAAGTATTTTTTGCTTAATGAAAGTAAAAGAAATTAATCAAAATCATCCAAATTAGCTAGGATGGTGTGCAATGGTGACGAGCATGGTTGCGGAAGCCGAATATATAGAACGTAATCAATTATATTAAAAAATCACAATACTAGAAAATAAAGTTTCTAGACGTAATTTAATAATATAATAAACTACAACTATTATATCTAATAACAACTAATAAATAATAAATAAGACAACAATAAAAGAAATACTAGAATTTAATTTCACTCCAAATAATTACAAGTGAAATACCACTAGAGAGAAGGAAATACAAAATGCCTTATAAAAAAGAAAGGGTTGAATACCATTTTTGCCATGGAAGTTTAGCTTAAGAAGCAGTGGTCACCCAAAACCCTGGAAGGTTATACCTCTATTAAGCAGTGTGTGCTAGGTGAGTTTGTGTAGGGTTTGATTTAAATTGTAAGCTACAGGAATGTGTTTACCTCACATAGCCAATACACCTAAGTTAAATTGACATTCTAAGCCTGAAAATCGACATAAGAATATAGAAGAAGTAGAGGAAGGGATGTATGTAGAGGACGCAGACGCTTATGTAAAAATTAATGGTGGTTAACTGAAAAATATTGCGATAGGCATTTTGCTGTAGCATTGCAGAAGCTGTGGAATAGATTGTTGTAGCAATGCAATATATGCAAACTAGGGGATTAATGTGACTTACGATGAAATCTTAGCTATACTCATTTTAACTCTGATTTTCTTTATCGAAACCTCAACCATGTTTATTTCTATTTATTAGTAGTAATAGTCAAAACAACCAACATAATTATAACATTGCGCAACTTTCAATCGAATACTGGCTGCATAATTAGTGTTACAGTCTCTGTGGGATGATAATCTACTTATTCTTTATTACTTGTTCGACTGGTTCACTTACCACAAGAGGATTTTGACCAACATTTAGCGACTCATAAACAAGCTTTTGGCTTACAACATCCTTTTGGCCTTCATAGTCAAAGACCTCTCTCTCAAATTTGATATATATAAATGGGTCTGGAGCCAATATCTTGGCAGTGAACTTTTGGAGGGACTTCTAAGTAGATTGACCAACGATCTTATTCTGTAGGAAGACTCTTCCTTGATTCATCATTTAGGGTGGGATGCTTTCTTTTCTTAGACTGACCGGGGTTCTTGGAAGTAGGGGGCTTGGACTGATTGGGGCACTTGAACTTATTGCTAGGTAGCTTCTTTTGAGTGGTGACTTCTTTTGTGTGGGGGGTTTCCATACTCTAAGTAGATGGCAAGGCCACACAACGAAGGCACCCGCTTCCCCTCCCATTGTATCTGTATCTTTGGTGGGCACAAGGAGAGGGTAGCTGGGGTTAGTGTTGGTGTTGATTTGGACCTTCACATGCTTAAGAGGGATAGACTCGTTATGAAGCATATTATCCTTTGGGCGGTTGAACATGTGGCCCGTTGCCACTATATATTGTCCAAAGCTATTGGCAAAACACTCAACATTAGCCTCTTGATCAAGAATTGTCGAGTTCTCGCAAAATAACCAAGTTCAATATAAATTTGCAGTATAATGTAACTTGGATAATTTCTCAGAGGAATTCACAATGGGTCTGAAACAGAACAGTAGAAGGAACAATAACATAATTGGGAGCAGTTTTTCATTGCAATTAAACTTAAACGCAGAACTAAAAACATAATGAAATAAAATGCAGATTAATAGAGTAAAGAACAATTAACTTAGAATTGAAATTCTAGAACCTTCATCGGATGATAACATAATAACTGAACTCATGATTGATTGTGGACAAACCGAAATCTTTGCGTTTGTCTAGATAATCCCTCGATTGAACGATAGCCCAGAATTTGTTCGAACACACAACGCGATAGTGTGCGATTGCACAGTAGATACTTCAACTCGATTGAACTACGTCATTGGGATATATCAATTTGAGCATTAAATCTAATACCCAATCCGATAGCTGAATCGAATCCGATAATACAAAACAGAGACGAGTTCATTTACTAATTTAATCGTAAGTTCTCTGGATTCATGGAACATCAATCCATGGGTCAATCATTGATGCTCAACCAAGCATGGCTATACAGAATGAACAATCAACAAAAACGAAGGAGTTCATCATGAACACATAGAACAACTCAGAGAAAATATGAACTTCTATTTTAATATGAAATTCTACAAAAACATAATGAATAATATGTTATTAGGCACCATCTGACTTTAGTAAAAAAAAACTTAATTTGAAAATGACTAGGGCTCCACAAGTCTGGCCCAAAACATAAATAAAAACAAATGGTCCTTAATTACAAAATTTGGGCCCAATAAAAATTTAGAAAAATGTGTCTAACTTGGGCTTCAATTTTGACCACCTTCTTATCCGAATTTTCCTTTCAAGTCTTCATATCAATTGTAGCCCTCTAAATCATCTAAAAAACAAGACAAGAATGAGGTTAACTGGATATCTGGTTCAAGAGTTATGATGAAAAGAATGAAAAAAATGTAAATCTGAAATTTTATAATTAAATCTAATAAAAAGCCCTAAGCCCAAATAAACATAAAAACCTATTTTTTTTCTTAACTAAATAGTTCTAAATTTATTAACTAAGAGATACAAATAAGTGTATGAAATATTGAATTATCACCTCTCTCTCAAGAAGATCGTGGGGGGAATTGTGCATCTACCTCTAATACTTGGGTTGCCATTTCCCCCTTGATGCTTTGTAATATGCTCCTTGATCAACTCTTATGTGAAAAACCTTATTTGTTCTTGCATTTCATCACACTGTTTCTAGAACTTTTCAAACCTTTAATCTTGGAGATTTCTTTGAGGTTGCCGGTGACCATAATGTTTTGTCTTGGTCAATCTAAAGCCAACACCCTTAAAAAGATGGGATGGTTAGGCTCCAATGTATTTGCCAATACATCATCATCTACAGAAAGGAAGTCTCATATGTTGTAACTTCCTAAAACATGGCTTGTTATGCATATAAAAATAATCTTAATCTTGATAGTTAATTGAAGACATTACTTTCATGAATCATGGACTAATATTAATACTTACCATTTTATTGACAATCTCTTTCACTTGATCGTCATAAGAGCCATCTTTATTTTTCCTTGCAACCAACCAAATTTTATGATAAAGGAGGTCTACTACTGTCCCCACTCTTAGCAACTAACTTTTTAGCAATCCAAGCATACCCCTTTCACCCTCCTTTGAAGGGATACTTATTGTTCTTCGCCCTCCTCCTATTCATCCGACTTAATTCCTACCAAAGCACACATCACTTTAGTTAAAATTAAACAAATATAAGCAGGTCTTATGAATTGCGAATAACAATTACTTAGAATGCCAGGTCACGACGTGAGATGACAAAATATCTCCAATCATCCTATTTGATAATGGAACAAAGATCCATAGGAACTTCTGTCTTGTTATCCTCTTTAAGATTCTGTAAATAAGCCTTCGTCAATGTATGACAGAATGTGAGCAATGCATTGCCAGCCTTCTTGACGTTTCATTCCCTGATGTAATCTCCGTCCTTATTATATGCAGATTGCAAAACACACAATTCAAGTTAACATTTTTTACAAGTACATATCAAGTAATTAGCATGCATATATACCTTACCTTGATATTGTCCCAAATAAGGCATACATAATCTCTCAGTACCCTACGCCGGTTACCTACTATGATAGGAACATTATCCTTACTGTTAAGCCGATATAGTATTTGAAGTGTGACAGATCAAGAGGTTGACTGTCATTTTTCCATGTCATGTCAAATTTTTTCCTTAAAGACATTGCTTCAATCACAAAACTCAAGGCAAAATGGCCCTTCCTTACAAAACTCATGTCAAATTTCACAGTAGCTGCATCTTCTCATTTTTGAATTTTCACTCAGTTGAAGTCCTAGCCGAACTCTCACATTTATTACTCCATATCTCTTCAAGTCTTCCGGTCGTTCTCACCTTTAGCAACATTGTCATCAAATCTTGCCGATTCTTGACATAAACAGTATCGGACAAGTAGCCAGATAGCCGGTTTTTGGCCAAAATCGTCCGGGCTAATCAAGTTTCATAAGCATGATTCATAAGACTTAATATGTGGTTTTACAAAATAATTAATAATTAATATTGTACGAAAAGTTTAAAACTCACTGTGGTGCCTTCCAGACGCACGTCCTCCATTCATTTCCATTCGTGGGGGAAGTTACTCACTCTCATGCCATCCTCAAATCGTGGGAGGAAGTTACTCACTCTCATGCCATCTTCAATTCATGTAGGAAGTTATTCACTCACATGCTATTGTATCCCTTTCTTGGAGTCTCCCTCAAAAGCTCATGTTTGCCACATATGTGTCCAAGTTAATTGTATCTAGAATATGCTTGCTCAGCATGGTCTTGGTGATGCATCCTCCATGGAGCTAGTGATGCAGGATATTCATGTGAGGGGTTGATTATGGGTTACTCAGGTGGCCTTCTTCGCCAATTCATCTTTCTTCCTTGTGTGTATGTCCCTTTGTAAATTATTTGTTTCCTTCTTTGTATTATGTTTATGCTTTTAGGGTGATCGTGTGCATACGTCTGTGCAAAGTAGATTTATTCGTTACCATAACAAACATCTAGAAGAGGGTTGTTGTGGAGGTCTCCAATTTCATTGTAGTTCCTGCCATAAGGTCATACCGGCCAACTGAGCTCCGTATCATGTTGACTTTTAGTTTTTCACTGTTGTCCACCATAGCAAGGATGATCATAGCATCCCGCGTTTGGTTTTGCTTTCAAGAATTTCTATGACATACTCTCTATTGACTTGGATGACGGTTCCTGTTTGGTGAATGAGGTTTTTGTGATTTCATGTTTTGTGCTTCTCAATTATTTTGTTGCCACTCATTGTATATTCTCTTCTTAAATTGACTAGACGTTATTAGGAGGGTGTTTGCTTTGGGGAAACTAGAATAGTGCACTCTCCATGAACAACGTCAACATCGAGTTGACATAGAATTAACGAATGAAGAGTAAGTTCGGGTGAGATTTTCTTTTCTTCCATCATGTGTTGTTTACCTTCAATGGGTGTTTCGATAACAGCGTAGATAATTTGCAGTCTAGAATGGCTTCAGTATATACTTTG
The DNA here is from genome assembly GCA_019022615.1 of Acacia melanoxylon. Lineage (NCBI taxonomy): Eukaryota > Viridiplantae > Streptophyta > Magnoliopsida > Fabales > Fabaceae > Acacia > Acacia melanoxylon. The sequence continues at coordinate 2,726,265 of JAFJYJ010000030.1, read as the reverse complement.
GGGGGAATTTGTAGACGATCTTCTGTCATATATGGCTTCTCACAAGTCTGGCCCTACTGTGATCATACTCCAGTGGTGCATGGGGCAAGAATTGAACTGTTAGTGTTTTTCTCTAATTTTTATATTCCTTTAGTTTTCATTTTTTAAGCCTATACCAATGGACTAATGAAACACTATATGTTATTTCGTGCATCTAGGTAGGAATAAGATCTACAACGTTATGTATACATCCCATCTTCTTATACACCCCAACTGCCAGAAGTAAGTGATTTTATTAAAAGATGTGTTTTCTCCGTTAGTGTTTTTTTTTTTTCTGCCTATATAATTTGAACACCTTGCATGTCTGTATCATCAATTTACTATGTCAATGCATCACTAGATTTGAGGCAACAGGAGTTGATGTCTAACAACCACTAGACTGCATTACACCTCAGTGTACTTCATAGAGGGCCATCAGTTATATCTTAAAATATACTCTTGATTTAATTTAAAACAATTTGATAGTTTTAAAATCCAAATGTTATTGGTGATTGATATTTAAATTTATTATTTTAAATATTTTAACTATTATCTTACTGCTCTACTTTTATATACATGGTTTGACCTATCAATATATTAATATATGATCCCATTGTTTATATGGTTTTTCATACATTTGTTAGCCTACCTACTGATGTGTTATGTGCTATTTTTAATGAAATGCCCATGGTGTTAGTTGAAATTGTTGATGTCTGTTATGAGCATGGCTGGTTTTACGACTCATGTAAGGTGGATGGAAAGAAAGTTATTCAAGATAGGGACGGTTTTTTTTTTTTTTGCTGGAAGTGTAAAGGGATCGTGAAGAATATGATTCCCAGGTGATATGCTCTCCTTCTTTTTCCTATATGTCAACTCAAAATAAGCATGCTTTAATGGCACCCCTAATTTTGATTGGATGGTGTGCTAGGTTCTTGGTGAAGTTTGATGCTATGGATGACACTAGTAATTGCATCTTTGTGTTGTTTGACAGGGAGTTTTCTAAGTTGGAAGGCTGTTCTGCAGTAGAGATGATAGATCAAGAGATTTATCAGCCTGTTCACCATGGTATGAGTATGTGCAATCCATTAACATGTTATAATTATATCCTATCAGCAATCTATTCGAGGTCCATGTTGTTGATGTGAGCTGTGTGATCGTAGGATGATGTTAAAAATGAAAATTTTCTCCTTGTAGATGTTGTGTATAAGATTGTAGGCAAAAAAAAATTGTGCCATTTAAGAATTCTTGAGGAATATGTGGATGAGTCTTCCAATTCGTGCGTCAAGATGCGTTTGACTTTAGACTTTGAAATCATCAAAGCATTGGAGGCTAAACAAGATGCTCCAACTGGCTCCCCTACTATGGTGTCTTCTAGCCATGAAGATGAACCTGTGAGTTTGTATCATTTGCTTCATTTGGTCATAACACTATACATTTTTTTCTACACATTTATGAATTTGGAACTGATATTCATCTTTTTGGTGCTAATGATATTGTAGATGTCGACATGTCACTTCTTGACTCTGAGGGTCGAAGCTCACTGGTGATTGTAGGTGAAAAAGTGGGTGTTAAAGTAAAAATTCAAAAGGATGATTTTGTAGATGATGATGATGCATAATTAGCTGATTATTTGGTTGGTACTTCAAAGAAGCCGAAACATCAAGATAAAGCTATTAAAGTGGCCAAGGCAAAGAAGGAGAATAAGTTTGTTGTTGCTATTTTAGGCTTTTTTTTAGTTGTTGTGTACTTTTGTTAGTTTTCTACGTTTATTTATAGTTTCAGGCTTTCTAATGTTGTCGTTGGATTTCCCTAAATGTTTCCATCCATGGTGTGCTATCAGAAATTTTCTAGTTTTTCAATTTTTCATTTCAAGTGATATGTAGTCTGTTTCCAATGGTTCAATAGATGGCATGCTAATGTTCCTTTCATATACATGAAGATATTCATAGTTAATTAATTATTATATGATAGATAATAAAATCTTGACTTCATTATTACATCATACTCCCTCCGGTCCTAATTATAGGAGCTATTTACCCGAATTTGGAGGGATTAAGGAGGGAGTTAAATTAGTTAATTATATCTATTTTCCTAAAATACCCTTACCTAAAATTTAAAATGACATTAAAGAAACGCTTGTTGAATCCCGCGCATGTCCATACTCTCCGCAACTTCTCTATCATGTTTATAAAATTGTTATAATATTCTTGCTGGAAAAATCAAATAAAACATGCTATTCTCGGGATTCAACAAACGATTATATAATAAAAAAGTAATGTTAAGAGGAAATACACACACAAGTACGATCGAGGAATACATGCTATTCGGGATTTCCAATTACTATGCTTATTAATTATTGTGGAAGAAGTATTAGTAGGGGTAATATAGGAAAAATATGACAAAAATTGTTTAAAATTATTTTATATAAAAAAAGTATAATTTAGGTATATATAACATTAATGAGTTGCAAACATTATTTACTTTATAAAATATATAGGTATATTATTAAATTATTATTGAAAAAGTATAGATAGGGGTATTATAGGAAAAAATTGATAAAAATTAAAACTTTCTTCTTATAATTGGGACCAAAACCAACTCTAAAATTTCTTTCCTATAATTGTGACCGGAGGAGTATATATTATGATCATAACTTTGTTGTCACGCCACTTTTGTTAGTAGGATACTAAGCGAAGGCAAGAAAAAGCAAAAAGTAGGCTACTTTGCAATATTTTAGCAGACCCAATATTTAGTCCAATATGGGAGTTCTTCATTTGATAGATGCCATTGTCCATTGTCCCTCTCTGGCCGAGCATATCAAGGTTGATCTGCGTCGTTCTTTTTTAATAAAAAGATTCAGGATGATTTAATTAGGGGTATTTTTGAAAATTCTAATTTGTGATGAAAAGAAAATAAATAACGTTAAGATGTACATTGAAATAAGGGTTAAGGAGCAAATTGACCAAAAAACTTTTACCTTAGGAGCGTCCAGCACAATAAACTTTTAAGTGGACCAAAAATACCAATAAACTTTTAAAAATGTATAGCCAGCACAATAAACTTTTAAAAATGTGTAGTCAAGATAATTTGTTAGAAAAAGATAATGTCCATTATCTAAGGTGTAGATTGGCTAACGAACTTTTACTTCAGGAGCGTCCAACACAAAATTCTAAATTTCACTAAATTAAATAAATTTTTTTCTTCTTAATTGTCATTATTCAAAACTACTTGTATAGATATCTATGGACAAAAATTACTCATTTGCTAAAATACAAAACTTTTCATTAAAAACATAATTATATGATTTAAATAAAACTGAAGGTGTTTTTATAATTTATTATATATGTAAACAAAAAAAAAATTATGATTTATTTTTATTTTAGAAGAAATTTATGTGAGTTAAAAAATTCATTTAATGTTTAATAAAATTTAAAAAATCTATTATATCCGGAAAGAAATGAAATGTGTTTATTTTATTTTATTTTTTGTAAAAAGAGCTTAATGGATATCAACGTTAATACTTAATAATATAAATCTGGAAAATTTATGATATATTTGTTAATTAAATGATCTATTGATTATATGAATATGGGACTTGTTGGATTTTTTTTAAAAAAAAGATAACCTAAAAAAAATTAAAATTTCATTGGTCAAATTGTTCCTTAACCTATTATTAAATTGTCCTTAATCAAACCTATTAAGTTATCTCTTTTTTCAACAAGTTTCATATTCATATAATCAATAGATCATTTAATTAACAAATATATTATCAAGCTGCCATATTTATATTATTAAGTATCAACATTAATATCCATTAAGCACTTTTTATAAAAATTAAAATTAAACTCATTTCATTTTTTTTCAGAATATAATAGATTTTTTAAAATTTTATTAACATTAAATGAATTAATTAAATCACATAAATTTATTCTAAAATAAAAATAAATCATATAATTTTTTTGTTTAACATATATAATAAATTATAAAACACCTTGAGTTTTATTTAAATAATATAATTATCTTTTTAATGAAAAGTTTTGTTTATTTTAGCAAATGAGTAATTTTTGTCCATAGATGACCATACAAGCAGTTTGAATAATGACAATTGAGAAAAAACAATTATTTAATTTAGTGAAATTTAGAATTTTGTGTTGGGCGCTCCTAGTAAAAGTTTTTTGTTTTAGACGCTCCTCAAGTAAAAGTTCGTTGGCCAATCTACATCTTAGATAACGGACGTTATCTTTTTCTAACAAAGTTATCTCTTCAAGCACATTTTAAAAGTTTATTGTACTCATTGCACATTTTAAAAGTTTATTAGTATTTTTGGTCCACTTAAAAGTTTATTGTGTTGGACGCTCCTAAGGTAAAAGTTTATTAGCCAATTTGCTCCTTAACTCTTGAAATAATTCTTAGTTGCCAGAAATAACATTAAGATATTGTTTTAAATATTTTAACACTAAATAAATCAATGGCATGCCGTGATCTTGGGAGATAAATCTTACCTTCCGGACTTAAATGTAAATGACCTTAAGATAATCTTAAATCTACGTATTCATGAAATTATGAAAATAAATAAATTTTCAAAATTTTAAATTAAGAAAAAAAAACATTACCATATTAGTTTGTTGCCAGAAATAACATTTACATATTCAATGAGTTATAAGTTAATTTCCGATCTTACCTTCCGAACATAAAGAATAAATAACATTAAGATATTTTTCCCCCCTTTTTGCCAGTGATTATTGCGCTTGAAAACATATGTAGCATTGTTCAATTAATTAATGTGACGCCATTTTTTCTTCATGTTCTCCCTCTTGAGTTCTCACACGAACGTTTGGATCAAATCTTAAGTGCACAACTTCATGACATAATGAGAATAACTATTACAATACAAAATTTAAAAATACATCACGATAGGATTTTGTTGGCGGAAAGAACATTAAGATATTCATTAACATACTACAATACAAAACTAATCAGGCCCATGCCGTGATAATGGGGAGATAATTACAGATTAATTTAAGATCTTATCCTCCAGACTTAAAAGTAAATTACATTAAGATATTATTTTATTTTTGCCAATGCTTATTGAGCTTGAAAAAAATACGTTAGACAGATAAACTATTGTGGCTCTATTTTTTTTCCCCCTCATCCTCTCCCTCTTGAATTCTCAATCTAACGTTTATAACAAATCTTAAAAGGTTATATTCATGTAAATTTAAATGAAGATAGTCCATCATTATATAAGTCAAGTCAGATCTAAAAAGTTTGAATTTTTAAACCTCTTATTTGAGTAACAGATCTAAAAAATGATTTTAAGACCAGTTGCTCGACTAGCCTAAAAAATAACAAACTTCTTAGAGACTTAGACCGGCTGTATTAAAACTTGATCCAAAACCGGTCTAAAAATGATTTTAACCTGGTCTAAAAAGAGTTTTTTGCAATGGTGAAACCTGTATTTACTAATTAGTCTATTAGCTAATGTCATAGAAGTTCTAAAACAATATTAAAATTAAGACATAAAAAAAGAGCTGGGATCCGCTGAATAATAAAAGGAGCGTGTCGGCAGTAAACCATTTTTCTGGCTCTTAATATTGTTTATTAGTTCAAAGTTTTGACTGCATGATAAATAACGTAATTTGCGCTTAAGGACAATTAATCACTAATCACCTTCTAGGAAATTCCAAGACATGTGATATTCATATGCGATGCATTTCTTACATTTGAAACCGTGTTACCTATTCATGTGAAAAAAGTATCATGTTACTTGTATTTAGGGGTGGAAATATGTTAGACCCCTATCAGGTGGCCTATGGCGTGGTCTGTTTAAGGCTTAGTCTAGCCTGATTTGTTTATTAAAAAAGGTCAAGTCAAGACCTATTTAAAGGCTTAAATGTGTAAATAAGTCAGACCTATTTTGTTAAGGCCGGACTTATTTACACAAAAAATATAACTTTATTTATATCATATATTGATATGAGTATATTTAGTGTAAATTATAATGGATATACATTTTTCTATTATTAGTGATTATGATTATTTTAATTTTATGTAGGATTTAAATAGGCTTTAAGCCTATTTAAAGCCTACAATTTGTAAATATGTTGGCTTTGAAACCAAAAGCCTACATTTATTTAAGAATTAGTAGACTCAAAGTCTATTTGTGGTCTTTAAAGCCTTCAATATGAAGCTTTTGTAAAGGCTTACATTGTAAATAGGCCTGTAAAAAGGCTTCAAGTTTAGCTATATCTTATGTAGGCTCAAGTCTAAGCCTAAAAAAACCTACATATAGGCTCAAACTTCATATTATCATCATAGGTTTAGGTTAATTTAGCCAAAACCTAGTCTATTTCTATGCCTACTCGTATTATCTATTTCGCCCCTCATGATTTGAAATCAGAAAACGAAATCATGTTTAACAGAAATTAAAGCTACCTAATCAAAATTAATGATGAATTTATGACTGTGCAACGCATGGTTATGACTCGGCTCTATGAGAAAATTGTATTCCCAAAAAAACTTCGTGAGGGGATGAATGAGAGAGCTTGGAGATTGGATCGTTAATTAGAAAAGTAAAACAACACAACTGATCGAAGAGGAAAAGTTTTAATGCCTACCATTGGTCAGCGTATGATGATGAGCCAATCAATTTTCTCACGAGGAGATCCTACTTGTGGCAGTTGTTAGGGGCTTCGTGGGACCCACCCCTACGTCGTCTTCGTCAACCCCTTGTTCCACTCACTGTACTATAAAAAAGATCTCTGTTCGGTTTCTAGTGATACATTCATTCATTCCTCACATCCACACATATCTACCATTAATTTTGCCCATGACTCGAGCACCAGCTCTTTCTTTCATTCTTCTTCTACTTCTTCTTCATGTCTCTGTTTCTTTTGCAGACTCTTCCATTTACAACTCCTTCCTTGACTGTCTACACAAAAACACCGATCCATCCGACAATGTCTCCCACATTGTATATGCTAAAACCAACGTTTCCTACACTTCAGTTCTTGAGAATTACATCAGAAATGCCAGATTCAACACTTCCTCCACCCCAAAACCCTCCATCATCGTAACCCCTCTGAAGGAATCCCATGTGCAGGCCGCTGTTGTTTGTGCCAAATCCATCGGGGTTCAAATCAAAATCCGAAGCGGTGGCCACGATTATGAGGGAACCTCCTATGTTTACAACCCACCCTTCATCATCCTCGACCTCTTCAACCTCAGAAGCATCTCCGTCGACATCCAAAACGAGGTCGCCGTCGTCCAATCGGGTGCCACCCTCGGAGAGTTATATTATCATATTTGGGAAAAGAGCAAGGTTCACGGATTTCCGGCTGGGGTATGTCCCACCGTCGGCGTCGGAGGCCATCTGAGTGGAGGAGGGTACGGCAGCATGCTTCGCAAGTATGGCTTGTCCGTGGATCACATTATAGACGCCACAATTGTTGATGTGAATGGCACAATATTAAACAAGAAATCCATGGGAGAAGATCTTTTTTGGGCGATTAAAGGAGGAGGTGGGGCCAGTTTTGGCGTTATACTGTCCTTCACTCTAAAACTCGTCCGCGTGCCAGAGATTGTAACAGTGTTCCTAGTTGAGAAGACATTGGAAGAAAACGCCACCGATCTTGTGGTGCAGTGGCAAGATGTTGCTCCTCGTACAGATGACAGGCTTTTCATGAGGCTGCGTTTAGAACCTGTGACTTCTAAGGTGAACAAGAATCAAAAGACAATAAAAGCTTCGGTGGTAACAATGTTTCTGGGACGATCCGAGGAACTGGTGAAGCTGTTGGAGAAGGAGTTTCCTGTGCTGGGCTTGAAGAAAGAAAACTGTAACGAAACAAGCTGGATGGATGCGATGCTGTGGTGGGCAAATTTTGATTTAGGAACGAATCCAGAGGTGTTTCTTAACAGGGACTTGAACTCGGCCACCTTCTTCAAGAGGAAGTCAGATTACGTTCAGACACCGATCTCGAGGGACGGTTTCGAGTGGATATGGAAGAAGATGATAGAAGTGGGGAAAACAAGGTTTGCTTTCAATCCTTACGGCGGAAGAATGAGCCAAATTCCCTCAAATGCGACGGCGTTTCCTCACAGGGCAGGGAATCTGTTCAAGATTCAGTATTTAGTGGACTGGGATGAGGCAGGAAGTGAGGCGGAGAATAATTTTGTAAATCAGACAAGGAGGCTGTACAGTTATATGACGCCGTTTGTGTCAAAGAATCCGAGGAGTGCCTTCTTGAATTACAGAGACCTGGACATTGGGACGAATAACTTTGGGGAGAATAGCTTTGAAGAAGGTCAAGTGTATGGAACGAAGTACTTCAACGACAATTTCAAGAGGCTGGTGAAGGTGAAGAGCGCAGTGGATCCACAAAACTTTTTCAGAAACAAGCAAAGTATTCCTGTGCTTCCAAACAAGTCATCATAAGGATACCCATACGCATCAGGCAAAGAAGCATGTGTTATTCATCCTTCATTTGCTTTATGATGAACCTGATTAACTATTACATACCCTTACCTTTTTTATTATTCAATTATGAATAACCAGTACCCACCCGGAACCACTTACCCTGCCTATCCTTTGGATAGGCAGGGTAAGCGGAAACAGATTCAGTGCTCGTCTTTAGGACGAGCACTGAGTTCTGGACCGTCCAGATTTGATCTGGACGGTCCAGATCAATTTTTTTTTACTTTTATATTTTTTATCGAAAAAAATTTTAATGGGTAGGGGATCTAAAATAAAGATAATCTCTCAACTAACATTTTTTTAAAAAATGATTTTTTCATATAGAAAAAAAATAAAAACGAAAAATAAAAAAATCGGATCTGACCGTCCGGATCAAATGACGACGGTCCCGAGCTCGTCCGTACGGACGAGCTCTCTCCCCTCGTCCGTGGGGCGAGCACCGAATCCGGTTCCCGTGGTAAGCCCGGCCTCCCCGGACGGTCCAGATCTTTTTTTTTTTTTTTTTTTTTTTTTTTTTTTTTTTTTTCAAAAACAAATTATTTTAATGGGTAGAGAATCTAAAATAAAGATAATCTCTTAACTAACATTTTTTTCAAAAAAATGATTTTTTTTATTTAAAAAGAAGCGGTTAAAAAAATCAAATGCGACCGTCTTCAGATCCGATCCGACGCCCCGCATCGTACGGGGAGATGGTGCCTATCCTTGGGATAGGCACCGAAAGTGGTTCCGTACCCACCCGATGTGCGGGGTACTGGTCAATAAAATTGGCTAAGCATGCCATATACACAAGCAACAAAAATAAAAAATTGTTTATTAACTTTGTCAACTAAAATGATGTTCTGTGTTGTTATAATGCACAATATACAATGCAATTTCAACCATTCATATGAACATGAAATGTTAACAGCACATGCTCATAACCTCATACGAACAAATTATAATAGACCTCTTTGCACACAATGTTGCAAGTCTTGTTCATTGGATTTTCATCTTCATCTAGGGTTAATATCTTCAAGCCCTCTTTGCTACAAACCCGAGACACAATAATATATAACTGACCATGTGTAAATACAGGATGAGGAAGATACAACCCCACATTTTTAAGGCTCTGTCCTTGGCTCTTGTTTATGGTCATTGTAAAGGATAACATGGCAAGGAACTGTCTTCAACAAAATGTGAAAGGTAAAGATGCATAAGAAGGTGTAATAGTAATCCTTAGGATTAGCACACTACCATGTGATTCGTTTGAGAATATTAATCTTGCAACAATGGCATGCTTTCCCAGCCTGGTGACAATAAGGCGTGTCCCATTAGATAGCCCATTGGATTTGTCTATGTTACACACATGCATGATAGGAGCACCTACTTTCAGATGTTATTGGTGGTTTGGAAGTCCAGACATTGAGATGTTATTGAGAAATTTGACTGAATGTATTTCTGATTTTGAGCTTTGAGGCGTATCCTGTTAGGAAATACTATCAACGCTGAAATAGATTTTTTTTCCTCCCCAGAAATTAATCCAAGAACATAATTATTGACCTCATCTACAATTGACAATTTAGATGTGAGGATATCATGATATTTGAAGTAGGCATTATCATTTAAATGAAGTAGCAAATCAGGATATGTAGCTTGCACTATATGTTAGTTCTCTATGTGTTTTGATGATAACGACAATTGTAAACACAAGTTGAAGTTTATCTTTGGTAAGTTGAAAAACTTATCTTGTCAAAGGCAAACTCGAGTTTTGGTTTCAAAACTCGAGTTTTGACTTGACAGAGAATAGCTCAATTTGAATGAACTAAGCAAAACTCCGGTTTCCCATTCGAAACTCGAGTTTTGGACTTACGAAAGAGCACTCCAAGTTTTTCACACCTAGACAAAACTTCGGTTTTTCATAGAAAACTCCAGTTTGCATAATACGAGAGACTCTTCAATATTTTCTCGAAGAAGACAAAACTCCAATTTCCAAATAGAAACTCGAGTTTTGGGCATCCAGAGAGTCTCCAACATTTTGGCCTTATACAAACTCCAGTTTTGATATGGAAACTCTAGTTTTCAATTTGCCAGAGTTTTCTAAGTTTTTCTAAATTGTGAGAAAACTTGAGTTTTACTTTGAAAACTCGAGTTTACGCTTGACAGAGTTTTTCAAGTTTTACTCATTTTTTGAAAACTCCAGTTTTGACTTTAGGATAAATTTATGAGTTTTTCATACTTAAATGAAAACTCGAGTTTAGTTTTGGAAACTCGAGTTTTGGGCAACCGAAAGCTTTGCTCTTTTCAACAATTTTGAAAACTCAAGTTTACATTTGAAAACTCCAGTTTTCACTTGGTAAAGATTTTCAAAGGTTTCCAATTTTAAGAGGAAACTCGAGTTTAGTTTTGGAAACTTGAATTTGTGTCTTACAGAGAGCTTTGCTCATTTCATCATTTTGGAAACTCAAGTTTACAATTGGAAACTCCAGTTTTGAGCTTTTGGACTTAAACATGTTTTCACTATAAAAGTCAAAAACTCGAGTTTGGATAAACAAAACTCGAGTTTGTGTCGCTGGTTTTGAAAATCAACTTGCTCGAATTTTTGAAATCTTCCCGTTTGATCTTAATACTTCTTATCAACAATCACTACTATTCTTAACTATGTTTAATCAGTTTGTTAGTGAGTTTCAGATGGTTTAGAAGATATTAAATGAAGATGTGATCAAAAGTAAAAAGTGATGTTAGCACAATAAATGCAAAGTTCAGAAAGCTTGCATCCTTTTGTACCATCATTCTACACACGTTGCAAAGGGATTAATGTCTGCTTTCCCTAAGCAGTAGCTGCTCTTCCAACGGATCTATTACAAGGGAAGTCAACACTAATCCTCTGGACAAAAGGAATTAATTGAAGAGTAGAGAGAGAAGACACCAAAGTGCCTCCAACAGCTAGATTAATGCACCAACGGTTATAATGGAGATTACAATGGTCATTTAATGCTTTCTTTGTATAAATAGAGTTGCATTCAATTCTTCTCAACAACCAATCTGCTGAAAACGAATTGCATTCAAGATTACCAACTACTCTTTTAGTTTTCACTTGTAAAATATCTTCTGATACATTGATCTTCAGTGATTATATTTATCCACTCTTAGAGAGAGCTTATTTATTGTAAATCATTTCATTGTAAGAATATCAAGTCAGGGGACTTGGAGATTGGGATATTGATTGTAACTTGTAAGGGGGAGTAAGTTCTAGTGAGAGAATTACTCTTGAGTTACAGAGGGTGTAATCAATTGAGATAGTGAAAAACCCAAAGAGTCTGGGGACTGGACGTAGGTCAAGAGGTTAGACCGAACCAGTATAAATCATTGTGTCTTGCTCTTCTTCCCTATACTTTGCTTAGCTCTATTTTAGAGTTAAAAAACAGAGCACTTAGGAAATATTTTTAAAATCCCCAATTCACCCTCCTCTTGGTGATTAAGCTCCACTTTCACTATACATTCTAATGGATTGTTGATTGGCTTCAATAACAACTCTTTTGGTATGGTGATCAAACTATCAGAATGCTCCTGCATTTCAACTGTTTCGTCACCAAATGATATAATCCAATTACACAAATCAATTAACTCTTGGTTATGACGGGATACTTCAGAGCTCATCAGTCTCATGTTAGTGGTCAACATAAATAGCTTACAATATTTTCACAAATAAGATGCGTTAATTGTAGCATGCATTATATCTTCTCGTGTACCTCTTGGAATGACTTTTAGTATTTGTCTAAAATCTCCACCAAACACAACAACCTTGCCACCAACAAGTTTATCAGACATGTTTGGGCAATCTAAGTTGATAATATCACACATTATTCTATATAATGCCTCAAAACATGTCATAGGAGCCTCATCCCAAATTATAAGCGACACATGTAGGAGAAGTTCAGCTAGATGACATCTTTGTTTTATGTTACAGACTGAATCCTCTGTAATGGTAATTGGGATGACAAACTGAGAGTGAGCTGTTTTTCCATTTGGCAAAAGAAGTGATGCAGTGCCACTTGAAGAAACATTAAGAACTACTTTACCATTTGACCTCAGAGATGTAGATAGCGTCTGCCATAAGTATGTTTTTCTTGTCCCACCATATCCATAAACAAAATACATACCACCCCGTGAGTTGGTGACATCTTCAATTACTGTTGAATAAATTTCTTGTTGTTCTGGGTTTAAGTTGGGTAGTAGGGTCTATAGTTGTTTACGTACTACATTAGTATCAAAATTCAACTAATTGTGCAGATATATATTTCCCAGTGATAAGATAGTGAACTCTTACGGGGATGGTATTGAATCATAGTCATGGAGACTCTTTCCATTTTGAATCATGACATGTTCCAATTAAATTAAAGCATGACTATGCATCTCATCATCTGACAAGTTGAAGTCTACATGAAGGCAATAAAAGTTATATTCATGAGCTAATGAAAAAAGAGGGTGTTAATGTGTACAAGTGTTATTGGAAATTATAATTTGACGAGTTTTTTTAACTAATAACTTGATAACTTGGTTGAAAGACTTACATGGATGGATGGCTAGTTTGTTGATGCCGCTTGTAGATGATATCATCTTCTATCAACTTCTAAGTTTGTTGCCAAACCATTTCTAGTCTGCCATAGCAATTACATAATAGCAATATACAAATAGACGCCATAAGTTTGTTGCCAAAGCTAGAGCGAAGAATGTTGTGTTAGAAGAATCCCCTATGGTTCCCAAAAGGAAGCCCATCGACCTGGAGGCTGCAGTACACAAGGACAAGGAACCAGTGGTTTAGGTTCCTAAACCTAAAAAGAAGAAGAAGGCCTCTGCTACCTTTACTAAGTTTAAAGGATCTCCTAGACCCTCTGCTTCTCAACCTCGTGAGCAATCTAGATCAAAGGTATATGTTGACCTTGATGCTCTTAAGGATATCTATGCTCCTTCAAAGCCTCCTTGTGATTTTTGTTGCAAACCAATCCTTTTTGAAAATTCTGATGCTAAAAAATTTAGGGAATATTATGCAAAAAGAGAATTTTTCCCTATTGTTTATGTGGATCTTTCTAAGCTCAAGGAAGATTGTAATCTCGATCTTTCTCCATGGCTTAAGCAATTTGAAAATCTTTTGTCAATTTGTACCATATATAGTCCTAGCATAGTTAGGACTTTCTATTTCAATATGACCTTAGCCAATTATTTGGATGGTGAAGGTAATCTAATTGAGGAAATAATTGTTAGTCATGTGAGGGGTGAGAAAATTGTTTTAACTCCAAATTCTATCAACTCCTTACTTAAAATTTCAAATCCTCCTCCTGTTGCTGTTTTAAATTATGATAACAGGGAAATTTTCCAAATTCTGAGACCTAATGAGCCTATACCTAATGAACCATTAGACACTTTAACCTTTCCCCTTGTTGTCATGCCCCTGATGTATAGAGCTATATAGTACATCTATACCAGAAATCTCATGCAGAAAGGGAAGAATTTTACACATTTTGCAAAAAGGGATGACTCCATTTTTGCTTCCATTATAGACAAAGTGCCTCACAATATTAGGCACTGGGTCTTTCAGGAAATGGCCAAGTTTAAATTTTCCCCTTGATGTCATACCCTTAATTGAAGCGACATATAGCAATATTCCATCTATGATCTAACTCGGGATGTTAAGCCCAACAAAATAACCACGCTTTGATACCAAATGAAGGTGGAATATCACCTAGAGGGGGGTGAATAGGTGATTAAAAAAATATTTCGCTAAAGCTCAACAACGAAGAACAGAGACAGAAAGAAGAACAATGAATACAAGAGATTATACTGGTTCGATCCAACTCTTGACCTACGTCCAGTCCCCAGAAACACTCCAGGAATTCCACTTTCTTTCAAATACAATTACACACTCTATACTCGAAGTAATCCTCTCACTCTAGGATTCACTCCCCCTTATAAGTTGTAATCGTACACCCACACTTAAGGTTCCACAATCTTAAGATTTAACAACTAAGATAATCAAATAGTGTTTAACTCCTCACTGAGTAAATAAATGATAAGCACTGAAGTACAGAAAATATCTGAAGATATTAAATGAAATTAATGAAACAATTGATTTCAATAATACAGAATTGAATGCATAACGTTTTGGTAGTTGGAGAATTCAATGCATCTCGTATTTATAGTTGAGCCATTAATGACCGTTGGAGAAGCTTAAAGATTAACCGTTGTGACTCTTCAAAACTAGCTGTTAGATACGAGCTTTGATAATCACATTCGCCGTTTAACAGTTTAGCTGTAATTGTGCCGTCACGACCTTCCTTCATTCCTTCTCTTTTGCCCGTTGTGAAATAGCATTTAATGTGAGATTGGAATAGCAGGAATATCTTTCGAATGTTCAGAGGTATGGTTGCTGTGATTGTGTCTCGAAAAGGCAAGTGCATTTAATGCGTTTTGACACACAAATTGCTTTACAACAATTTGTTGTTAATCCATGATATAATCATCTGAAAATCATTAGA
Organism: Acacia melanoxylon; assembly: GCA_019022615.1. Classification (NCBI taxonomy): domain Eukaryota; kingdom Viridiplantae; phylum Streptophyta; class Magnoliopsida; order Fabales; family Fabaceae; genus Acacia; species Acacia melanoxylon. The sequence goes on along the minus strand of JAFJYJ010000030.1, from coordinate 2,711,262 downwards.
AAACTAATTAAAGATAGTTAGGAATAGTAATGACTGATGATAAGAATTAATGAAATCACAGGCAATGATTTTCAGTTTACGAAGACAGTGATTTTCAAATCTGATAAATATAACTTCAAGTTAAAATAATGTTAACTTGAGTCATTTATTTGATGCAGGAAAGTTTGTAACTGGAGTCATGATAACGCTTTCACAAAAGACTTGAAATCGAGTTAAAGAAAGTCTTTGAAAAAGTTAACTTGAAAGAGGAGGAAGTTAACTTGATATAAGTGAAAGTTATCTTGGAAAAAACTTGAAAGTTAACTTGAAATATTGGCTTGAAAGTTAACTTGAAATGTTGACTTGAAAGTTAACTTGATATTGAGAAAGTTAAAATCGCAAGTTGAAGAAAAAGTTTAACTTGATATATGACCAGAAAGTTAACTTGATGTTTGAGAAAGTCAAAAACGATAGGTATAAGAAGAGAACATCTAACATGATACATATAGTTATTGACTGGAGGCAATAAGTATTTAACTTCAAGTTAAATGCTTTTCATTAAGAGTCAAAAACGCATGGGAGAAAAAAAATCATTTAACTTCAAGTTAATAAATATTTTCCTTGAGTCATTGACTTAAGGTCATGACTTCTTTTGCAAAAGTTAAAAAGCTTTTATCGCATGTCTTGAGATGTATTGTTATTGACTTGAGGCAATAAGCTTTTAACTTCAAGTTGAAAATATTATTGACTAGACGCATTAAGTTTTTGACTTCAAGTTAAAAACACAACTTGGGTATAAAAGACATGTTGAGAGAGAAGTTGCCTTGAGTCATTGTTAACTCTTAGAAATTGACTACATTCCAAAGACATTTTCTCTCTCTTTTTACCTATTTTTGGTTCAAAATGTGCATAGGAAATGAAGTGTATAAAAGAAAATGTGCATATGAAAGTATCAAGCAAACATCAAAGAAATTCTTATTATATCCTATAGAGTTTATGATTCAATTGATAATTGCTTCCTCTTTTGTAGGAAGATGGAGACAAGTTTTGAAGCTCTATAAGAACCAAGAAACAAGGAAAGAAATAAAGGAGGTGAAGCAATGCAAAGTTAGAAGAAACATGTACAACTGGCCGTGGCAAGTTGACAAACTTGTCATAGCTAGTAAAAAAAAAAGCTCTCTGTGTACACGCGCGAAAGTTGACGACGACGCGACCCGTCGTGAAAGCACAGCCGCGCATTTTCACTTCATAATAATAATAATAATAATAATAATAATAATAATAAAAATAAACCCTTTTTAACTTAAAGGGAAGGGCCGAAAAACACATTCTCTGCATAAGGAAAACATTGGGCACGAAAGGAAGGAGCTTGAGAAAGAGAGATTTAGACAACCTTGGAGGCTTGGGTGCTCAACCTAAGAGAGATTTTGGGGATTTTACCTTGGTTCTTCCTCTTTTCTTCTCTTTTCCAATAAGTTCCTTCATGTATTCAGTAACTTTGTTTAGAATCTCTTTGTATTTGGACATGAGTAGCTAAATCTTTCATTCTATGGTTCTTTTGACCCTTTGTATGGATTAATACTCGAATATTCCTCTCTTTTGGTAGATATATATATATATATATGTGTGTGTGTGTGTGTGTGTGTGTGTGCGTGTGTGTGTGTGTGCGTGTGTGTTGATTTCAACCTTGGCTTAATGCTTCTAAGTGATTGGCCTCCATTTAAATGATTTATTCACTTAGCTTTTGACTCGAGAGAGCTAATCTCGGTGTAGAACTTGATTGAAATCATGCTTGTCTTGAAGTTTACTTGATCAATGGATGGTTTATTGGTAAAATAGAGATATATTTACTAATCTTGCATTGTCACATTATGGTTGTTGCTTAAATATTGATTCTCATTAATTGTAGCAAGAGATTGTGCATCTTAATGAGAAGAGAAACTTGATTTTGACTCGAGAGAGTGTGTTAAGTGTTTTGAGACTAACACATATATGTATTGAAATGCTATTAGAGAGAGAATTAACCAAGTTTTATGAAATGCAAAAGTGGAAAAAGAATCCTAGGCTAAATTATCCTTGAAGTCAAAGAATCAATTGCCTTTATCAATTTTATGTTTTAGAAATAGTCTTTAAACATTCTCATTCCAAATCAAAACTTTGTTCTAGCTCAACTTGATTAAATTCACTAAGCCTCTTGCTTGACCAATTTGTTAAACAAATCCTCGTGGGAACGATACTTTACTTATCACTTTATTACTTGCGAAACTCGTGCACTTGCGAGGCGAACAGTCATTTAGTTGTTAACTTCAAGTTAAAAAATTAAATTGCCTTGAGTCAATTAATATTTGACTTGGAGTTAAAATCGATATTCTCTTTTAAAAAAATAGTTCACAAAGGGTTGCCTTGAGTCACACACTAATTGACTCCAAGTTAAACCCGATGCTCTCTTTCAAAACATTTCAGAGAAGAGTTAACTTGAGTCAAATTAGTTTTAACTTCAAGTTAAAATCTCAAATGGCCTTGAGTCATTTATTTTTGGCTTGAAGTTAAACCAGATAGACTCTTTGAAAAATGGAGTTCATAAAGGCATTAACTTGAGTCAATACATTTTTAACTTCAAGTTAAAAATGATATAGGCGCGAAACACAAATTTAAAAACTTTGGGCACAAATAACTTGAGGTAAAGCATAATCGATCGGAAGTTAAAGTTTTAAACAAAACTTTTTCAAGACATTAACTCAAGGTTCTTTTGCTATGACTTCAAGTTACTTTAAGAAAGAAAATTCACAATGAATTTGCCTTGACTTTAATTATAATTGTTATCATCAAAACAAGAGAACTAACAAGTGCAGCCCCATATGTTTTGTCAACATCACCTTAATTTGATGAGGATATCTTTTGAGGAAGAGGAAGGATCGGAGCCGGTCAAGGGCTCCTTCAAGATCTAGAGCAACTCAATCCAGAGCAAATGAAGCTCGATCTGCTACACCTCCTGCTAGATCACCTCGGCATGCGATGACTTCCCATTTTTAATACATTTGAGATATATTTTAATATATTTGGGAAGTCATTAATGCTAATTTAAAGAGATTTTATTGAGATTTTAAGAGAAATCAATCTGGATGCATCATTTATAGGATTTCAATTTAAAATAAAAGTTTTTGAGTTAGAGAAATAAATAGTAATATTTAGAAGTTTTTAAAACATAAAAATAGGTTTTTTCTTATTATTATTAATTATATAATAATGCTTTTAATGGTCAACATTGTAGCCATGCATTCAGGATTGAATATAGAAATAGGCCCTACAAATTGAAATCAATTGATGAATTGAAGACCTAAAAAAAAGCTATAGAAAGAAGAGGAACAGAGGCGGAATAAAAAAGGAAGCACGGAGACGCATCATTTCGAGGGAATCAAATTGGATGACCTAATCTAAAGACAAAAGCTACGAATGGAGAAAAGAGTTAGAGGCGGCAATTAAAAAAAAAGAAGGGAGAGTCATTTTCTTCCTGGAACGAGGGGGACGACGGAGCGAAGCGAGAGGATTCGTAGCTTCGGACCTTTGCTTCTTTCTACGCCGGTGGAAGCATTCCCAACTCGGATCGACGGCAAGCTTCATCGGCACAAATTTGCAAAGAGGAGCACTGTTCAACTGCGCCGTTTTGGGGGATGATTCTCACTGGACGAGAGGCGACATTTTTGAATAGAGTCGTTGAGAGCGTGAGGGGTCCGGAACGAGGAGCTGCAATGAGTTTTGGGAGACATCTTCAACCTTGACCTCGAAAGCAAAGAATGCAGAAATTGTTGCTGTTGATTGTTGTTCTTGTTCTTGGTTTTGTTATCTCACTTGACTCTAATTCTAGTTTCTTAGTTATTTTTGTCCAGTATGTTATTGAACTCTGAATTTTTCTGTGCTGCTGTGATGTTGATTAAAGATATGTTTGGCTAGTTGTTTTTGCAACCCAGAGGACCTATGAACTTATGGGTTGATTAAATTTGGTTTTCATTGTTTAGTCAAATTTGATATTAATTTTGGTTATTTAATCTTGTTTAGATTTATCTATTTAGTGATTGGCCATCATTGAATATGAATTTGAGCATTAGGATTTACCTTGACGAAGGGAATTTTAATTAGGCTTTGAGATTAAGTAATATGGGATTAAATTACGATTTAATTTGCGGTTAGGATAGACATATACCTAATTGCCCCATATAATTGTTGAAAAGTATGTTTGATTTTATTTGCCTCTTGAGTAATTATGTTAGACATAACAAATTATACTTAAGAGAGGGTTGCAAGTGGACCGACAGGCACTTATAGCTATTTATACTCAAGATTAACAAAATTGATATCAAGACTAATTAAATTAATGAAAACAAGGTTTAAGAAGCTAATAAGGGATTGGTCACTCTGGGTTGCTCGTTCTTATTATTGAAGTTTGCTCTCTGTGGAAGTTCTTGTTTCTATTAAATTTCTTTTTATTATTTTTGAAAACAATTCTGATTTTCTCAACTTAAATGAAAAAAAAGGAAATTTAACACCTAATCACTAGTTTGACTGAGTCTCTGTGGGATGACCTTGATTTGCCACTACTATTTTCATAACTCGTACACTTGCGGTGCTTAGTTAAATTTTTGGTAGCATCCAGTTTTTGGCGCCGTTGCCGGGACTCAAGGCAATTGGTGATTAGTATTAGAAATCCTTTAGTAGTTTTAGTTTGAGTTATTTTATTTTATTTTTCTTTTTAGCTTCGGTGTTAGTTTGATACTTGGAGATTTGTTTGGTTTTGTAGGTACTTTGATTTATGACTTGTAAAGCCAAAGCTACTAAAACACCACAGAAAACAAGAAATATCCAAGAGCTTTTGGAAGCTACAACACCTCATATTCAAGAGGAGGAAGCAATACATTCTGAAACTGAAGAGATGGCTGAAGATGAAAACGATAATTTGTGTATCAATGATTTTCTGGGAAGACAATCTCGAGGCTATTTTTCAGGAATTAGAGTGCCTGATTTTCAAGCTAACAATTTTGAAATCAAGCAGACTATGCTTAAGATGCTTGAACTACGGGTCGATTCGTGAAACGATTCGGAGGAGCCAAATCGGCATCGATACAATTCCTTGATATTTGCAACTCATTCAAGCGAATGGCATTCCTAATGGTGTGATCCGTCTTCACTTTTTCCTTACTCTCTACAAGGAAATCCAAAGAATGGCTCAACAATTTAGAAGAGGGCAGGTATAACCTCTTGGGAGACATTGGAAGAAAAATTCAGATCAAGATTTTTTCCACATAACAAAATGGTGGATGCAAGAACGACTCTTACTAATTTCTGTCAACAATTTGGGGAACATCTGTATGAAGCCTGGGAGAGGTTCAAGTTGCTTGTTAGGTAGAGTCCTGGTCACAATCTAGAGAATTGGGTCTTGCTTCAAATTTTCAATACTCGGTTGACTTCTGAATCTAAATCAGAATTAAATGCTATCACTAATGGGGGGAATTACAAAGCAATCGGTGAATCATGTCTGGAAATGCTTGGATGACTTATCAGCTGACTTCATACAGAACAACAATGAAAGAAGGCCAGTGAAATCAGTTGATAAAGTTATTGAGGAACCTTCTTCACAGTTCATGGCAATGTTGAATACAATCAACAAGAGGTTTGATCACTTAGAAGCTCAAGTAAACCGATCTAATGGTAGACAGATGGGAGTCAATGCTATTCATGCTCCCTATGATTAATGTGGAAATGGTCATGATAATGGACAATGCCTCATATCTCAACAGGTGGAGCTAGTCAACTATGTAGGAAATTACCAGGGCAATAACCAAAACAATCCCTACTCAAATACATACAATTCTAGGTGGCGTAAAAATCTCAACCTCTTTTGGAAGTATGGAGCGACTCTTAATGAAGCATCAACCTCTAATACAAAACAAGTACCACCTCCTGGGTTCTTTCAATTTGAAAAGGAAGTCATTCCTGCCCAAGAACCTAAATCTGATTTAGAGGCATTGACGTCTCAGCTTGCGAGTTTTCAATTAAAGTGTACTAAGGAGCAAGCTGCTATTAATGCAAGAGTAGACTCATTTATTGCAAGAGTAGACTCATCTGTTGGAGGTATAAACTCATCTATCAAGACTCTTCAGGTACAAATGGGACAAATTGCAAATGCTGTGAATGTTTTACAACAGAGAGAATTGCCAAGTAATACTGTGCCCAATCCTAGTAGAGATGGGAAAGAGGAATGCAAAGCTCTTACATTGAGAAGTGGAAAAGAATTACCCGAGGTTCCACAACCAATGAAGAAACCCTTAGCTTCTAATGATCAAACAAACCTTACAGTCACTATAGAGGATGATGAGAAGGTTATATAGAAGGTGAATGGAGAAGTCAATGAAGAGAAAGTTGAGATTGAGTCTAAAGAGGGTGAAGTGAAAAAGAAGGCAAACCAGGAGAATCTTAAATAGGTACCACCTTTACCATTCCCTCAGAGATTTCAGAAGAAAGCTTTAGAGGAGCAATATAAGAAGTTTTTGGGGATTTTCAAGCAACTACACATTAACATCCATATCCTTGAAGCGTTAGAGCAGATGCCTCAATATGTGAAGTTTCTAAAGGAGATGTTAAGTAAGAAGAGGAGGTTTGGAGACTATGAAACCGTAGCCTTAATCGAAGAGTGTAGTGCTATTCTTCTCAACAAGCTACCCCTTAAACAAAGATCCGTGCAGTTTTTTCTATACCTTGCATAATTGGAGAAAAGCTTCAGGGAAGAACATTATGTGATCTAGGGTCAAGTGTTAACTTGATGCCATTATCTGTGTTTAGAAAATTGCAACTAGGTGAAGCTTAACCAACTTCTGTGACACTTCAGCTAGCTGATCGAAGTTTAGCTTTTCCAAAGGGTCTCATTGAAGATGTTTTGGTTAAAGTTGACAAGTTTATTTTCCTTGCTGACTTTATTGTCTTGGACTGTGATGAAGATAGAGATCTACCGCTCATTGTAGGAAAACCATTCCTTGCTACAGCTCGAACACTGATTGATGTTGAAAAGGGAGAGATCAAGTTGACGGTGCATGATGAAGAAGTTATATTCAACATGAACAAGGCATTGAAGTATCCTAGGGATGTTACGGATTGCTTCAGGGTTGACATGTTCGATGAGATGATTCAAGAGACTTTAGAGTCATTTTCTATAAAGGAACCATTAGCATCTGTTTTACTTGGGACTGATGAAATTGAAGAAGAGAATATAGTTGAATGTAAGAAGTTACTTGAAGCCTCTCCTTATTACAGTAAACGATCACGGCAGTTTGAGTTGATATAGATGGAATCAAGTCCAACTACTTCTTTGAAGCCTTCTATTGAACAAGCACCAATTCTAGAGCTTAAACCCTTACCACCGCATCTTGAATATGCATACTTGGGTGAATCTGAGACACTACCAATTATCATCTCTTCTTCCTTATCTGAAGATCAAAAAGAACGGTTGTTGAAAGTTCTCAAGGGCAACAAAGGTGCCTTAGGTTGGACAATTGCAGACATAAAAGGTTTAAGCCCATCAATTGTAATGCACAAGATACTCTTAGAAGATGATCACAAGAAATCTATCCAGAATCAGAGAAGATTAAATCCTATGATGAAAGAAGTGGTCAAGAAGGAAATTATTAAGTGGTTAGATGCTGGGATCATTTACCCCATTTCTGATAGCTTGTGGGTCAGCCCAGTGCAATGTGTTCCTAAAAAAGGGGGTATGACTGTGATTACTAATGAGAAAGATGAGATTATCCCCACTCGCATAGTTACTGGTTGGTGTATTTGCATGGATTACAGAAAGTTGAATGATGCTACAAGGAAAGATCATTTCCCACTTCCTTTTATTGACAAGATGTTAGACCGATTGGCTGGTAAAGAATTCTTCTGTTTCTTGGATGGGTATTCAGGGTATAATCAAATTGTGGTTTCTCCTGAAGATCAAGAGAAGACAACATTTACTTGTCCTTATGGCACTTTTGCCTTTAGAAGAATGCCATTTGGTTTATGCAATGCTCCCACTTTCCAAAGATGTATGATGAGTATATTCTCGATATGATAGAAGAGATAATGGAAGTGTTCATGGATGATTTCTCAGTATTTGGAGAAACATTTGAAGAGTGCTTGATCAATCTGGAAAAGGTGTTGAAGCAATGTGAGGAGACAAACTTAGTGCTCAACTAGGAGAAGTGTCATTTCATGGTGACTGAAGGCATAGTTTTGGGTCATAAAGTTTCTAAAAATGGTTTAGAGGTTGACAGAGCCAAGATTTTTGTGATTGAACAGCTTCCTCCTCCTTCTAATGTCAAAGCTGTAAGAAGCTTCTTGGGCCATGCTGGTTTCTATCGTCGATTCATTAAAGATTTTTCCAAGATTTCAAAGCCCCTTTCACAGTTACTGGAGAAAGATACTCCTTTTCAGTTTAATGAGGAGTGTATGAAGGCTTTTGAAGAACTGAAGAGAAGATTGACTTCAGCTCCTATCATTGTAGCTCCTGATTGGTCACTACCTTTTGAAGTAATGTGTGATGCAAGTGACTATGCTGTTGGAGCTATGTTGGGACAGAGGCGTGTGAAGATCTTCCATCCTATCTACTATGCGAGCAGGACCCTAATAGCAGCTCAGGTAAATTACTCTACCACTGAAAAAGAAATGATTGTTATAGTGTTTGCTTTTGAAAAGTTTAGGGTCTATTTGATGGGTGTTAAGGTTATAGTTCACACTGATCATGTCGCCATTAAATATTTGTTAGGGAAGAAAGAGTCTAAACCTAGACTGATTAGATGGGTCTTGTTGCTACAAGAATTTGATGTGCATATAGTTGATAGGAAAGGAATTAAAAATCAAGTTGCTGATCATTTGTCTAGAATTGTGAACCCTTCTGATCATGTGAATGATTTGTTGGTGAATGAATGTCTTCCTGATGAGCAATTGTTTGTTGTAAGTAGTTGTAGTTTTCCATAGTATGCTGATATTGTGAACTATCTTGTGTGTGAAGTATTACCTCTTGATTTGAATTTCTATCAAAGAAAGAAGTTTTTGCATGATGTTGCTGTTAATTCCTGGATTTTGATGATCACAATTTCAAAGTATTGAATTAAGTATTTTTGATTTGAAAGTAACCTTGCCCGAGCAAGATGGTAAGCTTGCTCGAGCAATATCGGGATTCAAAGAAAAGAAGAAGGAAAGCATAGAGGATCATGCCCGAGCACTCCCCGAAAAACAATGAAAGCATGACCTTGCCCGAGCAATGTCATCCCTGTTCTCAAAAAGCTTCGTTGCGTAAATTCTCTGATGATGACATTTATCTTATTACTTATGATTATTGTTTATTAAGTTTACCAAATGCTTTTAACCAGTGTATTATTGAGTTTCAGATCATCAAGACACAAATTACCAGCTGATTAAAATAAAGCACTTTGGTTTGTCAGAAGCATTAAATGCAAAGTAAAGACATTCACCATTTGGGCAAGAAACCTTCTGAGCAAGCAAAAAGCATTCCGGCCATACCTTATGCAAAATTCAGAACGTGTCTCAACGGACAATTTGAATAAGGAATGTCAACGAAGAATAAACGGTCGAATGTCGAAATGTCGAAGTGTACGAGAAAATAGAGCAAGTGTTTTGCAACGGACATATTGATTACTCACAACGGCTCATTAATCCCTCTCAACGGTCATCAATGCAATCAACTTATAAATAGAAGGAGCATTCAAGTCACCAACTACCGAAACGCTGTGCATTCAATTAGCAATTAAGAGCATTTACTGTTTCGACATACATAGAGATTATCTTCGGATATATTAAGCTTCAGTGATCATTATTCTACTCTTTTAGAGAGTTTCTCATTGATTATCTTTTCTTGTAAGAATCTCAAAGTATTGGGACTTTGAGATTGGGATACTTGATTACAACTTGTAAGGGGGAGCAAGTTCTAGAGAGAGAATTGCTTCGAGAGTTACAGAGTGTGTAATCAGTTGAAGTTAGTGAAAAACCCAGAGAGTCTGGGGACTGGACGTAGGTCAAGAATTTAGACCGAACCAGGATAAATTCATTGTGTTCAATCTCACTTATCCCTACTCTGTTTATCTCTGTCTCACATTCGGTTAAACAGAGTGTTCTTGCGAAAAAATTTATATCTCCAATTCACCCCCCTCTTGGTGATATTCCTTCTTTCATTTGGTATCAGAGCAAGGTCTTCTCTTAAGAGACTAACATCTCGAGAAGGATCAGTATGGAAGGAATCTTGCCTGACAGAGCCTCAATCAACCGACCACCTGGATTTACTGGAAAGCATTATTCCTTTTGGAAAGGAAAATTTAAAGTCTTTGTAATGGCCTCGAGTTCGGCCTCTCGGAGGGTATTTGAAAGAGGAAACTATGTTCCGACAACCACTTGAAGATGGAGTAAGAATTCCAAAGCTCGAAGAGGAATACGATGAGAATGACAAGAAGCTGGTTGTTCTGAACAGCAAAGCAATCCTCATGCTCCAGAGTGCTCTAAGTCAGAATGAGTACTTTAGAGTATGCTCAAAGACCTCCGCAAAAGAAATGTGGGATGCATTGGAGATGGCTCACGAAGGAACCACAGGAGTCAAAGAAAATAGAGTTAACACCCTCATGACTGAATACGATCTTCTTCGTATGAAGTCAGGAGAATCAATTGGTGAGTTCCAACTTAGATTCACTAACTTGATTAATCAACTTGTCGCATTGGGAAAGTTCTACGATGAACCGTTCAAGTCGAAAGGTCTTGAATATTCTCGGCAAAGGAATGGGAAGCTAAGGTCACGCCATCGAAGAGGCTCATGGCACGTCAATGCAATCGGTAGCAGCCTTGTTTGGTAGTCTATCAGAGTATGAAGGCAAGATCAAGTTCAGGAAAGGACTTGATGAAATTCATAGTAAGGGCAAAGGCATAGCTCTCAAGGCTGTCAAAGAAACAAAAGAGACAAATGATGATGAAGAAGTAGATGAAGATGAAGAGCTGGGCATGATAGTTCGAAGGTTCAAAAAATTCTATAAGAAGGACCAATAATACAAGAAGTTCCACAAGGGAAGCTCCAGCATTGAGACGAAAAAGCCAATCATATGCTACGAATGTGAAAGACCTGGCCACATCAAGTCTGAATGCCCCCTGCTGAAAAACAAAGACAAAGATAAGAAGACGTTCAACAACTTCAAGAAGAAAGCCTATGTGTCAGCAATATGGGGTGATAGCTCATCCGACGAAGATGAAGCTGAGGATGAAGAAAAAGCCAACATATGCCTAGTTGCTCAAGAAAAGGAGCAGACTGAAAATGACAACGAGGTATATGATCTTCAACCATCATATGATGAACTGTTTTCTGAATATAATCTTGTGCAATCCGAATTTGAAAAACTTGCAGAAAAGTACATAGCTTTGAAAAAGAAAAATATTACTCTTGAAATGCAAGTCAACAATCTCTGGAAATGTCATTTGTGAAGATTGTGCAGATTTACGAAAAAAGAATGAACATCTTACAAAAGCACTTGAGAAATTCACTAGAGGAAGTGAAATGCTCAATGTGATTTTGAACCAAAGAAAGATTCACAAATGACAAATCGGGGAATTGGTTATAAGCCCGATTTTGATAAGAAGAAAGGTAAAAAGAAATTTGGTGAAAAGTTTTATATGAATTATTTCAGAAAATCTGTTCATGCATCAAACCCTTTTGCTCATTGTAATTATTGTAACCGAAAAGGTCATACTACTTCTTCTTGTTTTCATAGAAAGGAAAGAAAGAGTAAACCTATAGGTAATTACCAATGGGTGCCTAAGGGATCTTATAAGGTTCCCGAATCACAAACTAACCCAAAAGGACCCAAGAAAAGATGGGTACCTAAAACATGATATCTTGTGATTTGCAGGTTTGTCTGAGAGCATCGAAATCTAATAAGTGGTATATTGATAGTGGATGCTCTAGACACATGACGGGTGATCATACAAAATTTGCTACTCTCAAGACCAAAAATGGTGGCACCGTGACATTTGGTGGAAATCAATCCGGAAGGATTGCTGGAATTGGTGAAGTTGGCAACAATAATGGACCACAAGTCAAGGATGTTTATCTTGTAGAAGGCTTGTGTCATAACCTACTCAGTGTGAGCCAGAGTACAGACAAAGGAAACCTTGTCATCTTCGACTCAGAGGAGTGCTTGATCGTTAGCAAAGATGATCTACCCTTGGTTAACCTCAAATCAAAAGCCTTATTTAGGGCCCCCAGAGATGGTAACTGTTATACTCTAAACCTCTCTAACAATTTCAATGACTTTTCTTCTGAAAATTGCTTTATCAGTAACGTGGAAGAAAGTTGGCTTTGGCACAAGCGTTTAGCTCATGTCAATATGTTTCAACTTGACAAGTTATAGAAAAAGGATTTAGTCATTGGTTTGCCAAAACTTAAGTTCAAAAATGATATGATATGTGATACGTGTCAGAAAGGAAAACAGACTAAATCATCTTTTAAATCCAAAAATGAAATTTCATCTAACAGGCCTCTTCAACTACTTCATATGGATTTAGTTGGGCCTGCTAAAGTAAGAAGTCTTGGTGGAAATCTTTACACCTTAGTTATTGTTGATGATTTTTCAAGATTTTGTTGGACTATATTCTTATCATCAAAGGATGAAACTTTTGATCGGTCGTTGTGTTTGCCAAAAAGGTCCAAAACGAAAGGTATTTCTATTTCGGGTTTAAGGACTGATCATGGTGGAGAATTCGATAATCACGCGTTTGAGGAATTTTGTGGAGCTCATGGAATAGACCACAACTTCTCTGCTCCCTCGAACTCCTCAACAAAATGGTGTTGTGGAGAGGAATAATCGAGTTCTCACCGAGATGGTTAGAGCAATGCTAAATGAAAATCAAACTTCTCAAGTCTTACTCGGCGGATGCAATGAGCACAAAGATGCTACATTTCAAACCGCGCATACATCCTAAGAAACTTCAGACGACACCTTATGAGCTATATAAGGGAAGAAAACCAAACCTTAGTCATCTACACATCTTTGGGTGTAAGTGCTTTGTGCACAATAATGGTAAGGATAACTTAGGTAAGTTTGACTCAAAGTCTGATGAAGGTATATTTCTCGGTTATTCGAATAGAAGTAAAGCATATAGAATTTTCAATACTCGTACTCGTACTGTTGAAGAGTCTATTCATGTTGTGTTTAGTGAAGTCAAATCTGAAAAACTTTTGGATGATGACGAAGAAAATGGTTATAGAAATCAATTCTTTTCAAAAACCACCCTTGCTTCTCTTGAAAATTCTGAAGATGTTTTTGAAAATTCTTCTGAAAATAATTCTCAATCACAACCTAGAGCTTGGAGATTCATTAGGAACCATCCCTTGGATCAAGTTATAGGTGATGTGAATGAAGGGGTTAGAACTAGAAATAGCACTTTGAATGAAGTAACATTTTCTGCATTCATCTCTCACATTGAACCCTCTAAGATTGATGAAGCCCTTTCAGACAATGATTGGGTAATAGCAATGCAAGAGGAATTACATCAATTTGATAGAAATCAAGTTTGGGATTTGGTACCTAGGCCTAAGGACCATCCGGTCATTGGCACTAAATGGGTATTCAAGAACAAACGAGATGAAACATCAATCATTGTCCAAAATAAGGCAAGATTGGTTGCTAAAGGCTATAATCAAGAAGAAGGAATTGATTATGAGGAAACTTATGCTCCAATAGCTAGATTGGAAGCCATAAGAGTCCTTCTTGCCTTTGCATGTGTAAAAGGTTTTAAACTATATCAAATGGATGTAAAAAGTGCATTTTTAAATGGTTTTATTCAAGAAGAAGTTTATGTAGAACAACCTCCCGGTTTTGAAAATATTCATCATCCCGATCATGTTTATCGTCTCGAAGGCCTTATATGGCCTTAAACAAGCTCCAAGAGCTTGGTATGAGCGATTAAGCAAATTCCTTCTTGATCAAGGTTTTATTAGAGGCAAAGCGACACAACTCTCTTCATAAAGAGTAATAAATCTAATGAAATTTTAATTGTCCAAATATATGTTGATGATATTATATTTGGTGCTACTAATGACTCTCTCTGTGAAGAATTTTCCAAGAAAATGCAGGGAGAATTTGAAATGTCAATGATGGGGGAATTAAACTACTTCCTTGGCTTGCAAATCAAACAACGGAAGGATGGAATTTTCATCTCTCAAACAAAATATCTTCGTGATTTGCTCAAGAAATTTGGGCTGGAAAATTGCAATGGTGCAGACACCCCAATGAGCTCAACAGCCTCTCCGGATGCGATGAGGAAAAAGGAAAGATTTCAACATAACCAAGTATAGAGGAATGATCGGTTCCCTGTTGTACTTAACTGCCAGCAGACCAGACATCCAATTTAGTGTGGGAATGTGCGCAAGATTTCAATCAGCTCCAAAAGAGTCACATGCAGAGCATGTTAAAAGGATTTTTCGTTACCTATCGGACACAAAAGAATTGGGCCTCTAGTTTCCAAAAGGTCAACCTGAATTTCTGGTTGCATATTCGGACTCAGACCATGTGGGTTATAAGACCGATAGGAAGAGTACAAGTGGGCAATGTGAGTTCTTCGGGGTTCACTAGTTTCATGGTTCAGCAAAGAAGCGCATACAAGTGTGGCGGTATCTTCAATCGAAGCCGAGTATGTAGCTGCATCAAGTTGTTGTGCTCAAGTTCTTTGGCTCAAGCAACAAATATCGACTTGGGGATCAACCCGAAGGAGATTCCAATCCTCCGTGATAATACAAGTACTATAAGCTTGGCCAAGAATCCATCCAACACACTCGAACCAAGCACATTGATGTGAGACATCACTTCATAAGAGATCACGTTCGGAAAAGGATATTAAAGTGATGTTCATCCCAACACACTTGCAACTTGCTGATATCTTCACAAAACCCCTCGCCAAAGAGCAATTCATGTTCATAAGAAGAGAATTGGGAATGGTTAATTCCAATGAATTGTGAGTATATTATTTGTAATTGATTAATTTTTCTCTTTAACAAATACTGACTTTGGCATTGGAGTTTCTTATTGATGTTGTGCAGGATACTCTAATTAAAAAAAAGGGGCAGATATCATATTGCTCGAGCATATCAGCAATTCTTGCTCGAGCAACTAAGTCAAAATCTTCCTAAGAATTCCCAGGAAGTGAGTTTGCTTGAGCAAACTCGGGCAAGATCGGGATTCTTCATAAATTTAGAATTTAAGATTCTTGCTCAGGCAAGACCAAAAGTCTGCCCGAGCAAGGACTTTGCCCGAGCAAACCTAAAACTTTGCTCGAGCAAAGTCG
Source organism: Acacia melanoxylon (assembly GCA_019022615.1). NCBI lineage: Eukaryota > Viridiplantae > Streptophyta > Magnoliopsida > Fabales > Fabaceae > Acacia > Acacia melanoxylon. The sequence continues at coordinate 2,695,920 of JAFJYJ010000030.1, read as the reverse complement.
GACGTCTGCACCTCAAATAAGGCGCGACGTTTCATTTTTGACGGAAGCATCAGATTTTCCCCAATTCTCCGTCCAAACCCTAAATTCCCCCTTACTCAAATTCTTCGACCGTTACGATTATTCACGAATCGTCATCCAAATTCAACCGTTACAACTGTTCAAATCAGCGAGGGAAACGTTTTAAACCGATTGATTTCCTCATCGGAAACTCATTTCGCTTATTCTCAATCTATCTCCTTGCCGACAATCGCAAAAGTCGCCATCTTCATCATCGACGATCATGGTTGAATCATCTGAGAAATCAGCATCTTCCCCAGCGAGAAGGTCGAGATTCTATCGGCCCAAAGTCGCAACCTCCGGTAGCCCTCCGAAACAGAGTAGTACCTCGAAAACGTCGCCTAAATCGACGAAAGCTCCATCATCTCGAAATCCAAGTCTGTCCCATTATCTCGAAACCAAAATCGGTTTCGACTTCATCAAATCCACGGGTTAAGCTTTCCGCAGGCCAAACTAAGCGAAAGAGATCAATCTCTCCACCTACTTCGAAGTCTATCGGCACCTCAAAGGCGATGGATGAAATTGCCGGAAAAAGCAAGGAGGATCAAGTTCAACGTCTCAAACCTTCCTTGAGTCAGAAATCACAAGGTTCCGGGAGCAAAAAGCTGAAAGTGTCGTTTTCCATCCAGTCCGAAGGATCAGAGAACAAGGAAGAATCTCCGACTAGCCGACCTCCGGATGGTAAACTTCCAGAACCTTTACCAAATATGATTATCACAGACTTAGGTGTTGACGATTACAAAATGTATGATCGTTATTTTGGGTCTCGTCCATTTTGCCCAATTGTCTTCGTCAACCTGGAGCATTTTAAAGCCAAGTTCAATTTTGACATGTCTAACTGGCTTCTCCAATTCATGCCTCTCCTAAGTATCAAGAAAGCATACTCCCCAGAAGTGGTTCGCATTTTCTATCATAATATGCACATGAAGGAGAAGGTCGACAAATCTGAAGAAGATGTTTTGGTTACTACGGTTCGAAACAAAGAAATTAATATTACGGTGTATGATCTTAATATTCTTCTGGGTGTGGTAAATATCCCTGAAGATCCTCTTCGACTAACCCCAGAAGAATGCCATCAGACCTTATTCCCAGATGTTCCAATTGAAGGCAAGCGGATCAACGTGACTCCAGCAATGATGAAGGATGAGTACGGGGGTACTGCGGGTACATCTATAGTCGATGTCTTATTCGGAAAGGGACAGTTATACACATTTTGTAAGAAAGGACTTCGAGCGCTTTGCTTCGCTGATTGCTATGGAGCCACGAGATCTAGGTAAATGGATTTTTGAGGAAATGATGTCCTTCGTTTCAGAAGCTAAGGTTCGTCTTCGAGCCACTATCCCATATCCATCATTGGTCTCCCATATCCTGGAGATTAATTATATTTGGTATCTGTCGGACGACAAAGAGGTGTACCCTCCACTCTTCGGCAAAGATCATATGAAGAGCATGCGGATCTTCTTCTCCAAAGCACAATCCAAAGACAAAGGCAAAACTCCTCTCTCCTTTTCTCGCCGCCGCTACTTCTAAGCCCTCGAACCTCGGCCCACGATGAAGCGAGTCCTCTAAGGTCGGGTCTTCTTCTCATCCATCTTTCTCCCAGGCAGCTATTCAGAATATTGTTGAAGCCACCGTTCAAAAAACTGTCGCTCCAATATACCAAGCACTGATGACTTATCAGGATCTCTCAAAATCAATGCTCAAAGGTTTCCATGACGACATGATAGGGTTGAGATCTCAGATTGGAGTACAGATGAATACAGACTTGCTAGACTTCAAGGCCGAATTCGAAGAGTCAACAAACAAAGGCTTTTCAATTCTCTATGATCAACAACAAGAGATCAAGCAATCAATTCAGTCTATGGTTGCTCGGCAACGATACTTTGAAGATGTTCTAGGTGCCTTCATGACCAGGTCTTGGTACTCATTTTGGTACAGCTTTTGTTCCTCCACCATTTCCCACCACTTCCATGCCATCCGCTTGGAGGAGCCTCCCGTTCGCTCTCCCGAGATTCCCTCAAAGAACTCCTCTTCCTCCACTGTTGTTCCTCTACCTACCATTGATCCATCCACCGTACCTCTCCTTCTACTTACGATGAGTCCGGGCATAGTGGCCCCCTTTTTGTCGATGACAAAGGGGGAGAGTAGTTGTTAGGCTTTTGTTTGTGGAATTGTTAGGAGGCTTTTGTTTGTGGCTATTTGTACTTGTTGTTACAAACTCGTTTGTGGTTATTTTGAATTCAATCAATATAGAGTATTTTCGAGTTGTCATCTTACTTGTTATAATTTTTATTAACTCAAACCACACAATACTTAATTCAACAAAAGTTCCACAAATTGTCATCATCAAAAAGGGGAGAATGTTAATTCTGGATTTTGATGATCACAATTTCAAAGTATTGAATTAAGTATTTTTGATTTGAAAGTAACCTTGCCCGAGCAAGATGGTAAGCTTGCTCGAGCAATATCGGGATTCAGTGAAAAGAAGAAGGAAAGCATAGAGGATCATGCCCGAGCACTCCCTGAAAACAGGTGAAAGCATGACCTTGCCCGAGCAAGGTGAGAAGCTTGCTCGAGCAACAACAGGCTCACTGAAGAAATAAGGAAAGCACAAACACCTGCCCGAGCATCCCTCGCAAAAGGCCAGAAAGTATACCTTGCCCGAGCAAGGTTACGAGCTTGCTCGAGCAACATCGAATGTTGAGGGAAGTTAAGGGGAAGCACTAGCCATATGCCCGAGCAACCTCCGGAAACACCTGAAAGCAACACCTTGCCCGAGCAAGGTACTTGGTGTGCCCGAGCAAGACCGAAATGTGCGAGGATCTAAATACCATAGTATTTGCCCGAGCATAAGAAAATGGTCTCGCCCGAGCATAAGAAAAGGCTGCCCAAGCAAACTCCTTGGATTCGTCTCGCCTTGACTTTGCCCGAGCAAGGATATAAGCTTGCTCGAGCAACATCGTCCTGAAACACTTTCTCGCTGTCTTGCCCAAGTATGAAGATCAACCATGCTCGAGCATCATCTGCAAGCAACGAAAATGCTTGCCCGAGCACTAGCGAGTAGAAAGTGTTGTTACACTATGATACAAAGAGCTTGCCCGAGCAAACCAATAATCTTGCCCGAGCAATGTCATCCCCTGTTCTCAAAAAGCTTCGTTGCGTAAATTCTCGATGATGACATTTATCTTATTACTTATGATTATTGTTTATTAAGTTTACCAAATGCTTTTAACCAGTGTATTATTGAGTTTCGATCATCAAGACACAAATTACCACCGATTAAAATAAAGAGCACTTTGGTTTGTCGGAAGCATTAAATGCAAAGTAAAGACATTCACCATTTGGGCAAGAAACCTTCGAGCAAGCAAAAAGCATTTCGGCCATACCTTATGCAAAATTCGAACGTGTCTCAACGGACAATTTGAATAAGGAATGTCAACGAAGAATAAACGGTCGAATGTCGAAATGTCGAAGCGTACGAGAAAACAGAGCAAGTGTTTTGCAACGGACATATTGATTACTCACAACGGCTCATTAATCCCTCTCAACGGTCATCAATGCAATCAACTTATAAATAGAAGGAGCATTCAAGTCACCAACTACCGAAACGCTTTGTGCATTCAATTAGCAATTAAGAGCATTCTTGTTTCGACATACGGAGAGATTATCTTCGGATATATTAAGCTTCGTGATCATTATTCTACTCTTTTTAGAGAGTTTCTCATTGATTATCTTTTCTTGTAAGAATCTCAAAGTATTGGGACTTTGAGATTGGGATACTTGATTACAACTTGTAAGGGGGAGCAAGTTCTAGAGAGAATTGCTTCGAGAGTTACGAGTGTGTAATCGGTTGAAGTTAGTGAAAAACCCAGAGAGTCCGGGACCGGACATAGGTCAAGAATTTAGACCGAACCAGGATAAATTCATTGTGTTCAATCTCACTTATCCCTACTCGTTTATCTCGTCTCACATTCGGTTAAACAGAGTGTTCTTGCAAAAAAAATTATATCTCCAATTCACCCCCCTCTTGGTGATATTCCTTCTTTCAGTTGCCTACTATATTTGGGAAGAACCATTTCTTTTTAAGAGATGTGCTGATTTGATTATTAGAAAATGTGTGCCTGAGGTAGAACATAAGGAAATTTTGAATGCATGTCATGCATCTGCATATGGGGGACATTATGGGGGCAAAGCATTGCATCAAAGGTTCTTGAATTTGGTTTTTATTGGCCTGCTTTGTTTAAAGATGCTCACCAATTTGTTACCAAGTGTGATAGATGTCAAAGAACAGGTAATATTTCTAAGAGACATGAGATGCCTCAACTGAATCCTTGAGGTGGAGTTATTCGATGTTTGGGGATGGATTTCATGGGTCCTTTCCCATCTTCAAGAGGAAACAAGTACATCCTTGTTGTTGTGGAATATGTGAGTAAATGGGCTGAAGCTGTGGCTTGCCAAGCTAATGATGCTAACATAGTGGTTCGATTCTTGAAGAAGTATATGTTGACACGATTTGGCACCCCAAGAGCAATCATTACTGATGAAGGGACTCACTTCAACAACAAGAATTTCAAGGCTCTCTTGGAAAAATATAGAGTGCACCACCGGATGTCACTTGCATACCATCCAAAAACTAATGGTTTGTGTGAGTTAACTAACAGGGAAATTAAGAGGATTCTTGAGAAGACTGTGGGTCCAACTAGAAAAGATTGGTCTGACAAGCTTGATGATGCTTTATGGGCTTATAGGACAGCTTTTCGTACTCCAATTGGCATGTCACCATACCGTTTGGTTTACGGAAAAGCGTGTCATTTACCACTTGAATTGGAATATAAAGCATGGTAGGCAATCAAGAAGCTAAATATGGACCACCATCAAGCGGGAGCTAAAAGGTTGTTTCAACTGAATGAGTTGGAAGAATTCAGACTTCAAGCATATGATAGTGCACGACTATATAAAGAAAGAACAAAGAAATGGCATGACAGTCATATCTTGAAGCGCTCTTTTGAGCCAGGGCAGTTGGTGCTTCTCTTCAACTCAAGACTTCAATTATTTCCTGGGAAGCTTAAGTCAAGGTGGTCTGGTCCTTTCAAAGTGGTTTCGGTGTGATCAAAAGGTGCAATTGAAGTTAAAGATGAGAGAACAGGAGATTTCTTTAAATTGAATGGGCAAAGACTAAAGCATTACCATGGTGGTGAAGTGAACCGACAAACAATGGTTCACCGCTTGTCATCACCTACTTAGATTGTTGGTATAGTCGAGCTGAGGACTATAAACTAAGCGCTTCTTGGGAGGCAACCCAAGGTTTCAGTTGATGCTTTGTTTGATTTTGTAGGACTGTTGAAAGCTCTTGATGATGTGTTCCACTTTGGTAGCAAGGATTGAGAGTGCAAGTCAAGGACAAATAGGGGAGTTTTCTTCTACTTTTCTTTGATTTGTTCTATTTGATTGTTGATGATATAGTGCTTGGGAATGAGTGCTGGTCTTAGTTGGATTTGCATGTGATGACTATTTGTGATTATTATTGAGTGACTGTTAGCACTTGTGCTGTTTAATTGGTGAAAATTTGAAATCTCTGAAATTGGTGTTACCCTTACACTTATATATGGTTGCTCTTCACTTCCATTATTTTTTTTGTTACTTGTTCACAATGAGGACAATGTGACATTTAAGTGTGGGGGTGAGGGTATCCTGGATTTTACATGACTTTCCTTGTCCTCAGAATTTTTTTGAAAAGATTGTTTTTTTGAAGTTCGAATTTTATTCGTGAGCATTGTCACAATTGGTTTGATTTGAATATGAAAAGAAGTGAATTTGATTAGGAATTGATTCTATGTTCTTTGAATGTTAGTAAAGAGGTAAAAGATTTGGTTTGGGTACTTTACTTTAGGATGTCAAAGAACCTGTGAGGAATTTGAGCCTTAATTTTCATCTTTCTAAGAGGGAGTACACCTATTGTGATTTCATCTCTAGAACTTGTCTTGAATCTCTTTTGAAATTGGAAATCCTTTTGCATGCACAAAGATGATTTAGGCATTCATTTCATAGCTAGTTCGGCCAAATGTCCATCCTTATCACATGAAAATCATTTGTTTACCCCATTTGAGCCTTTATTATTAATTTTTTTTATAAAGAAAAAAAAGAAAAGAAATTTGCATAGAATAAATAGCCCTTTGTTTGAGATATGCAATTTTTATATCTTTTTCTTCCCATTCATTTTTGTTACTTTAGTAAGTGCTAAGTGAACCCATTTAAAAGAGTGAAGGAGTTAGAAAGTCATCACTATAAGAGTATGTGTATATAGTGAAAAAAAAAAGAAAAAAAGGAAAAGAAGATAGAAAAAGGGAATACATGAAAAAAAATAGAGATCTAGAAAAAAAACGAAAAAAAAAACAAAGATTGTTGAGATCAAAAGAATAAAGGTTGTTTATACATAGTGTTAGTAAGTTTGTTTTCCCTCATGGGTATTCCTTCATTCTTCATCATGAATTTCATTAAATTACTTGGCACTAATTAAAGTATTCTCCCATACCATTTGATCATTTTCATTTCATTATCCTACCTTGATCATTAAAACCTTGAGAAAGTCCTTTTGATTTGAGTGTGCAATTGGATAATGTATAAAATGGAGATTGAGATGATAAACAAGCTTATGGTAGATAAGTTGCAATAGGTAGAATTGAGTGAAACACAAGTCCTTGAATATTTTGAGAGATGAGTGTAAACACTTGACTTGTGAGAGACATTCTATTGTGATTTATCTTTGCCAAATTAATTGTCTTGCTACTTGCATTTTTGGAAGATCGAACAAATTTCTGAGAAAATTTGATTCTTGAATATTTGAATTGATTTCAATTTTATAGTGCTTGCTTTGAAAATCTTGCTTCCATGATTTTCTTGGAATTTGGTTGTCTAAGAATTTAAAAATCTTGAGGACAAGATTTGATGCAAGTGTGGGGGTGTGATGACTTCCCATTTTTAATACATTTGAGATATATTTTAATATATTTGGGAAGTCATTAATGCTAATTTGAAGAGATTTTGTTGAGATTTTAAGAGAAATCAATCTCGATGCATCATTTATAGGATTTCAATTTAAAATAAAAGTTTTTGAGTTAGAGAAATAAATAGTAATATTTAGAAGTTTTTTAAAAATAAAAATAAGTTTTATTATTATTATTAATTATATAATAATGCTTTTAATGGTCAACAATTAAAATGACCACACATTTAGGATTGAATATAGAAATGGGCCCTACAAATTGAAATCAATTGATGAATTGAAGACCTAAAAAAAGCTATAGAAAGAAGAGGAACAGGGCGGAATAAAAAAGGAAGCACGGAGACGCGATTTCGAGGGAATCAAATTGGATGACCTAATCTTAAGACAAAAGCTACGAATGGAGAAAAGAGTTAGAGGCGGCAATTTAAAAAAAAGAAGGGGAGAGTCATTTTCTTCCCGGAACGAGGGAGGACGACTGGAGCGAAGCGAGAGGATTCAGCTTTGGACCTTTGCTTCTTTCCACGCCGCGGAAGCATTCCCAACTCGGGCATCGACGGCAAGCTTCGTCGGCACGGCTGACACCGCAAAGAGGAGCACTATTCAACTGCGCCATTTTTGGGGGATGATTCTCACTGGACAGAGAGGTGACATTTTTGAATAGAGTCGTTGAGAGCGTGAGGGGTCTAGAACAGAGTAGCTGCAGCGGTTTTGGGAGACATCTTCAACCTTGACCCCGAAAGCAAAGAATGCAGAAGTTGTTGCTGTTGATTGTTGTTCTTGTTCTTGGTTTTGTTATCTCACTTGACTCTGATTCTAGTTTCTTAGTTTTTTTTGTCCAGTATGTTATTGAACTCTGAATTTTTCTGTGATGCTGTGATGTTGATTAAAGCCATGTTTGGCTAGTTGTTTTTGCAACCCAGAGGACCTATGAACTTATGGGTGGATTAAATTTGGTTTTCATTGTTTAGTTAAATTTGATATTAATTTTGGTTATTTAATCTTGTTTAGATTTATCTATTTAGTGATTGGCCATCATTGAATATGAATTTGAGCATTAGGATTTACCTTGACGAAAGGAATTTTAATTAGGCTCTGAGATTAAGTAATATGAGATTAAATTACGATTTAATTTGCGGTTAGGATAGACATATACCTAATTGCCCCATATAATTGTTGAAAAATATGTTTGATTTTATTTGCCTCTTGAGTAATTATATTAGACATAACAAATTATACTTAAGAGAGGGTTGTAAGTGGACCGACAGGCACTTATAGCTATTTATACTTGAGATTAACAAAATTGATATCAAGACTAATTAAATTAATTAAAACAAGGTTTAAGAAGCTAATAAGTGATTGGTCACTCTGGGTTGCTTGTTCTTATTATTGAAGTTTGCTCTCTGTGGAAGTTCTTGTTTCTATTAAATTTCTTTTTATTATTTTTGAAAACAATTCTGATTTTCTCAACTTAAATGAAAAAAAAAAAGAAATTTAACACCTAATCACTAGTTTGACTGAGTCTTTGTGGGATTACCTTGATTTGCCACTACTATTTTCATGACCCGTACACTTGGGGTGCTTAGTTAAATTTTTGGTAGCATCACATGCCTCCTCTTCTAGTTTACAAGCTCAAATCAAAGAGATTGTTGACAAGGCTATCTTAGACCTGACTTATAGGATTGAGACTGAGGTAGGAAGACTGGTTTCTGAAGTAACCAAGGGCAACAGTGATTTGGTATATGCTCAAGAGGCCCTGAATGAAAAAGTTGAGAATCTTGGTGGCCACATTGAGGATCACTCAGCCAGTATTGGTACTCTTCATGCCTTGATGATGGTCCTTAGTGACAAGATGGATAAGTTGTTAAAGACTCAGCCTACTGTAGCTGGTTCTAGCCTTGGTGCAGGTGGTCCTAGTCTTGGTATCCCTTCACCCTCTCTTGTTAGCCCTAGTTCAGCATTCCATCTACTTTACCCTCTTTCATCCCCTCTCCTACAATATCTTCTCCAATCCTTTCATCTCTTACTTTCACCTTCACTTTCCTCTACTCCTGTTTTTGCTACCATCCCACCTACTATTATTGTTCCTCCCTCTCAAGCTTCTACAATCAAGATTTCCCCTTATGGAAATACTGCTGACTTATTTAATGAGAATTCCTTTGCATCTTCCTCTCATCTTGATTCACCTGCCTCTTACCACTCTCCTCCACCTACACCTTTAGTTGATCCTCAACCTGAGGCTCCCATTTCAGCTCCATCACCTGCTACCTCTTCTGCTCCACCCATTTTGAGTGATGACAAAGGGGGAGAAGAGAAGTAACGTAATTTGAGCATGGTTTATCAGTAGTCATAGCATATCAATAGTCTTTTACCTTTTATTTAATTTATCTTGTATTGCTGTTATGTTTTTGGCCATTATTGTAATTTGACTTTGCTATGTTCTATGCTTCTTGTTTTTGCTACTCTGATATACTTAGCATTTTGAATTTGCAATGATATATGAATTTTCCATATGGCTTCAAGTTCTGGTTATTTCATTCTTCGATTGCTCAAATCTTTTAAAAACTTGACAATTGGTTTACAAGTGTTGTCATCATAAAAAAAGGGGGAGAATGCTAGTTCTTTATGTGTTTTGATGATAACTGACAAGTGTAAACAAAATTGAAGATAATGGTTAAGATAAAAATGACTTTAAACTTGTTCAAAGTTAACCAGAAACTTACTATCAAGGCTTTATCAAATTGACTCGAGTCAAGAGTTATAAAACTCGAGTCAATTCAATACAGAGAGCTTTCAAAGATGTTTGAACTTAACTTGACTCGAGTGACTAAATGTATAACTTGAATCAGTGCTTGGTCGAGAGTTTTTCAAAGTCTTTTAAACTTAAAAGTGACTCGAGCCAGTCATGGTTAACTCGAGTCAATGCAAGGCAGAGAGCTATCAAGGTATTTTAAGCTTATAATGACTCGAGCCTGTGCATCTTGACTCATGTCATATCTTATGGACTTAAACTTATTTTCGAAACATAAGTCCTTGACTCGAGCCTAAGTCTTTTAACTCGAGCTTAGCTTTTAGAACATTTTTTCAAATATATCGTTTGACTCGAGTTAGTCACTTAATGACTCGAGTGAACACAATCTCAAAATGTTTTCAAAATACTATCTCGAAGTTCAATACGAAAGAAGAACTTGACTCGAGTAAACTCTAATTGACTCGAGTCATTCACTTGAGTTAAACGTTTTAACCTCGAGTCTAAGTGATACGAGAGACATCTTTATTTAAACCTCAAACTTATTTTCAAAGAAGATGACTCGACCCTAGCATGATTGACTCGAGTGTAATGTATCTCTGTTTCATAAATCACCGTGTTCGTAAATGTAAAATCTTCTAGTATGATTTCTATACTTTGTATCACTACTCATTATTGTTCCTAACTATGTTTAATCAATTTGTTAGTGAGTTTCAGATGTCAAATGTATGAATAACTGAAGATTAATCAAAAAGCAAAGTGATTATATCAGAGCATTAAATGTTGGGTTCAGAAAATGAAGCATGGATTTGGAAAGACATTCTCTGTGCATTCCTAAGGCATTAATGTTTTCTTTCCTCATTTGGATGCCAGAACATCCAACGGATTAGTCTTAAGGAAGGTCAACACAAAATGTCTAGGCATCTTGGATAAATCAAAGTGACTGAAGCAAAATAGTCTAACGGCTATTTATTGTTTCCAATGGCTTCATTGAACTTTCAAACAGTCATTAATTGCTATCATTATATATAAGCTGAAGCATTCAATTAGTTCAACAACTACAACAACCAAGAATATCAGAAACACAAATGGTCAACGTGATATAAGCATTTACTGTTTCTACTCGTCTATATAATATCTTCGGATATTCTAAACTTCAGTGTTTATCTATCTACTCTTTTAGAGAGTTTATCTTTGATTATAAATCTTTGTAAGAATCTCAAAGTATTGGGAATTTGAGATTGGGTTATTGATTACAACTTGTAAGGGGGAGTGAATCCTAGTGAGAGGATTACTTTCGAGTATAGAATGTGTAATCGATTGAAGAGTTAGTGGAAATCCCAAAGTGTTTAGGGACTGGACGTAGGTCAAGAGTTGAGATCGAGCCAGTATAAATCTTCTGTGTCAAGCTCTTTCTTTATCTCTCTGTTATACCTTGTTCTGTGTTCCATTTCCAGAAGCCTTCAAAACGAATTTTTAAATCCCCAATTCACCCCCCTCTTGGTGATATTCCATTTTATAGCTTGTTCAGCAGTAAAGCACAGTTCTCCTCTTTCATGGCTACTGTTTCAAATTCACCCAGTCGTCTTTTCTTAGACAGGATGTCCTTTATGAATTTCACATAATTGGGCATTTGCTCCAGTTCTTCCATTATAAGGATGTTGATATGCAGTTGTTTTAGCATGTCCAGGATCTTTCAAAACGGATTTTCTTTGTTTTGCTTTTGGAGGCTTTGTAGAAAAGGGGGGGCTGCTGCAAGACTCGTGATGGTCCTAGGTCGGTGGTATGCTGCGATGTTGATACTGTAGCATTCCTCATTGTTTCCAGTGCATGAACATCTGGCGTGGCATATGCTGGGAGTGCTGGGATATTGGAACTACTAGCTTCTTGCTGTAGCACCAACAGATGTTGTTCTGCTTCATTGACATCCTTTGCGGCTTCTTGTCCTTTCTTTGTCTGGCCTGAAACTGGCTCGGCTTTCTTAATAGATCTTTTTGAGACCTTCATTGGCTCCACATTTTTTAGTGTTGTAGCAAGCTGTTCAACTTGGTTCTCCAGATTACAAAGGGATACTTGCTAGCTTTGTATAATGGCGTCGTTCTTGGCCATATGCTCCTTGGGTAGGCATTCCATGGAAGATTGAGGGGTCGAATAAACCCCTTGGTGCCTTGCTTATTGGTTGAACCTTAATAGATTCAAGGATCTATTGGAGTACGAAGGGCCTGCTAAAGGGCCAGCAGGTGGTTGACTTTAAGAACTCCACGAGAAATTCTAGTGTTGTCTCCACCCTAGGTTGTATGTGTTGGAGTATGGGTTGTTGGGTTGCTGCCCCTGTTGTAGTTGTTCACATAGTTGATAGATTCAGGGTTACCAGAGCATTGAGAGTAAGAATGCCATCCACCACAGTACACATAAGCTACTTGAGCAGGTTGCATTGATGAAGTGTTAGTAGGGAGACTCATTGACTTGATCATATTGGTTAGTGAAGACACTTGAGGAGTAAGGGGTGTCATATCATCATGTTCATGAACTCGGTTATTGGTTTGGAAGGAGGAAGTCGATCTACTGGTAATTGGTGACTGTTCATGGCATATGTTCCAAGAGCTCATAGGCTTCGCTATAGTATTTCATCAGGAGTGACCCATTTGCAAAGGCATCAACTATCGATCGTGTTTGTCTATCTAGACCTTTATAGAAGGTCTCTAGTTACACCCATTCAACCAGTCCGTGTAGTGGACACCTTTTGAGTAGATCTTTGAATCTTTCCTAAGCTTCATAAGTGGACTTGCCAAGGCACTGTTGAAAGCTGGTGATATCTTCTCTTAGCTGAGTGTTCTTGGTTTGTGGGAAGAATTTTAGCAAGAATTTGCTATACAGGTCGTTCCATGAGGTGATCGAGTGAGCAGGTAGAGTATTCAGCCACGTTTGAGCCATGTCCTTGAGTGAGAATGGGAACAATTTAATTTTAAGGGCGCCAGCTGTCACTCCTGAAATGATGAAAGCGTCACAGACCTATATGAATGATTTGAGATGTAGATAAGGGTCTTCTAATGGGATTCTGCCAAACTAACATATGGAATTGAGCATTTGGAACATGATACCCTTGATTTCAAAGTGTTCATCGGTAAGGTCTGGGGGTGTAGTGGTCGAGTTAAGTCTGGTCAGGTCAAGAACTCCAAACTCCATGATGTCTTGGTCTAAATCAGCGTTATGGTTCGGTTGTTAAGGATTTTGGTTGTCCCCATTGAGTAGGTGTCACTCCTCTTGATCCATATCTCGATTAACTTGCATATCCACCATATGTGCAAAGTTGATCAGGCGACTCCTTTGCCTCTGCTTTCTACACATTTGTCTATAAGTTCATTCGATTTCTAGATTGTATGACTCAAGGTCAGCAGAGGGCGAGCTACACATACACTATAGAAGGTACCTGAGAATCAGAGATAGAAAGAGTGAGCTTGGTGAGGGGAACACAACTTATCGGAAAGAGACTTACAATCATAAACGCTATCTTCAGTCCCCAGCAATGGCGCTAAAAACTTGTTGGTCGATTCCATGTGGCAAGTGAACCAGTCGAACAAGTAATAAAGTGTAAGTAGAGTTTTTGTGCCACAGACACTATTGATACCAAAGATGATGCCAGTTTCTTATGACAGTTGTGTAAAGTTAAAGTATGGTTGGTTTGTTATTTTTGCTATTACTAATGACAAGTAGTAACTAAATGATCAAAAGTTGAAAGGAAGATATCAGTTTAAAATGAAGCTGAGTTCGGATTTCATCCTAAGTTGTATTATTCCCCAGTTTGCACGCAACATATTGCTATAGCAATTATACTGCACAACTTTCGCAATGCTACAACAAAACCGTCTTTCGTAACGTTATTCAGCTAACCCACCACTATCCTATACAAAGCGTCCGCATTCTATAAGTACAGTTCTTGCTCTACTTCTCCCATATTACTATGGCGATTTTCCAGTTTAGACTGTCTGTTTGAACCTAGGTGTTCTTGGTTATGAGCGATAGACCCATTCCTTTAGCCTACAATTTAGGTCGAGCCTTGCACAGGCTTGCCCAACAAACACTGTCTAACAGAGGTCTAACCTCGACTCCCGTTCGGTAAGCCGAGGCCACTGATCTAGCCCTTAGCCTCCACTAACCTACTATGTGTTAAATTACTGTTAAGCAAACTGAATGTATTAAATAAATAACTTAGCAAATTGGGTTCATTCTACAACTTAGAAATCCATCCTCACTCAGCCAATGGAAGTTTGGTTCATGACTGATGAGAAAAACAAAAAATAAAGTAATGGAGAACAGCCCATGGAAACAATTGCGAAAATAAAATAACAGAAGAAAACATAGGAACTCGTTGGAATGATCGACTGAGTAAGGAGTGTCCTGTCACATGACGTCTCTACGTCTTCTATAATCTGTCTAACTCCAGGGAAGAGTTAGGTCTCATCTGCAATTCTCTCGATCGGTCGTCTCTCGTTCCTTCGATGCGAGTCCAGTCGAATTGGAATTGCTCTGACTCTCACGACTTCGACGACCCCTTTAGGTTTAGCCACGCTTTCCTCTTATAGTCAGGTCCTTTCGCGCCGTACGTCCAGTGAGTTAGGCCTTCCAAATATGTTAGGTCCAAATCCCTAGATTTGGTTTATTGATTCTCTTTTAATACTGTGGGATTCTTCAAATCTTTCCTTTTGCTTCTCTGCATCTTCTGATTCAGCCTTAATCAATTCACCCGTCGTCTAACGTCCGTCTGGGTGACCTTTATTAATTTCCTGAAAACTCGTAGCGCATAATTCGACATCACTTACGATGTTAAGAATAGTAGTTGCATTGTATTGCTTGTATAAATGTGAGCATACCATATGCTATAGCATTATATCAACTTCGTTATGCGCTTTGACGATAAACCATAAAGTAGCCCTTTCCTTATGCATATGAGCAGGATAATGATGTGGATGCAACAATTTGTAGGATCTATCCTCGATTTCCCTATGTGCATGAATTCTTACACATTTCATCAGATAGCATACAAATTAGCTCAGATTCACCATTCAAAATAGTCAAAACATATAGATAAAATATAGCATAAATATGACTCATCAAGGGGTCAAAAGGGACATTAAATTTTTAAATAATTCCAAATATTTTAATAATTAATAATTTTTAAATTATTTAAACTTATTTTAATGTTTCGTCTCTTCTGCTCTTTCTCGAGGAACACTAGGATCTCGTGTAGCAAAGGATCCACCACACGGCAGGATCCAAGACTTTTGATGTCACTTACAGTGAGCTAATAAGTTAAATTAATTTTAGCTTGAAATTATTTATTGTTTTATTTTTACTACAACTAAGTTCATATTTTTTTTAATTCTTTTAGGAAAGGAAGGCTTCGAAGGACAACCACCAGACGGACTATGGGGACTTATTCACATACATCCATAGACACCAAGATGGGACATCGACCTCTCAAAGAAGAAGAGGATACCATTGTAAGTTATATACATAAAATGATATAATTTATGTAATTATTATTTATATTATATGCAATTGTTTCATTAATGCCTTATAAAATGTGTGCACCAAGTGCAGATTCAGCAGTCCCAGGAAGAGCTGCGACAATCCCAGACCCTAGAGTCATAGGGGTCTGTGGATCCCACAGCCCCTTTCAAAGCTAGTTTGGGCTCAATGGAACACTCTAGATGTGTTGGGCCTAGCATGGTCTATGGCAGGAGCACCACCTCTGAGGTCGACACCTCTCCAGCAGGGACCTCCAATGTTAGAAGGCTGACGAAGCAGATGGTTGAGTTGATAGTTGATGAGAAGACTCGAGATCTATGATGAGATCTGTGTGGAGGTTGCCAAGCAGTTTTAGGACCAAGCTGAAACTTGGTATGCTCACCAGAGGTAGAGTTGGGATTTCTTGTCCAGGGTGTTTTCTAGGATATTTCCTAACGAGGAGGCTCCACCACCCCCGCCTCCTCCTGTGTTCATCGTCAATCCAGTCCACTATGCCTCCTCTTGCGTTCACCATCGATCTGGCCCCTCTGCCACCTTATGCCGATGACGATGGTGTTGTTACCTCTGGTCAGCGCGTTGATCCTGCCCCCTTAGAGAGGACTTGATGATCAAGCTCTGGATAGTTGTTAGGTTTTTTTCTGGGTTAGGACATTTTGATTTATTTAAATTGTTTTTTATATTTTATTTATGATATCATCAGACATTTGATAATATATCCTAAATATTTGTATTGCAAATTGATTATAGCATTACTACTTGTTTGTTTTATACCTCGTAAATGTTTTTTCATACTTATACTAATGTATTATTATTTAATTTTAATTATATTATATAACAACTGTTATTGAAAATAGATAGTAAGTTACATATTTTCCACTTTATTATTTCTCAATTATTTTCAAATTTTTGAAATTAAAGTATATAAAAAACACAATTTGAATGCTTTGTAGCGGTTTTACTTTTTAAAACCGCTACAACATTGTGATACTTTGAAAATCAAAATTTTTTAATCCGCCAATTTTGTAGTAGTTACAAAACTAAAACTACTACAAACTTTGAAAATTTGAATTTTAAGTTTCCCGCTTGTAATGGTCACAAGCTTGTAGCGGTTTCAAGAGCAAAACCTGCTACAAAATTAAAATTTTAAAATTTGAACTTGGTAACCCTCCAAAAGTCTTCGTTTTTGTTTCGGTTATAATGGTGGTTTTTTGAACCACTAGAAAATGTAAACGGGCTTGAAATATGTATCGGTTTTTTGCCCAATAACCTCTCGCAAAGTGATGAATTTTGTAGCAATTATAGTAGCATTTTTAAAACCACTATAAATTTTCTAATTGTGCATTTAAGCATCCCAACATGCGTCATTAAGAGAACTAAACATTCTCTCTTCACCTACATTTTCTCCTAACTTTATTCATTACATATGGATAAGTCATGGATCAAGTTATCGGGTAATTTTCCAACATATTTGGCTAGATTGAACAATTTCTTGGATTTTGCATTCTCTCACGGTAGCTATAATAGTAAGATCGTGTGTTCGTGTTGTCGATGCAAGTTTAAGAAGTGGCATACACTAAAAGTTGCTAAGGAACATTTGCTTGTGAAGCCTTTCCCGAAAGAATATACGTTTTGGGCAGTTCTTGGTGAGAAACCTCGTATGAGATATGATGATCATCTTCCTCTAAGTTCACAATGCAAGTAGGAGTTCAAGTAGATCAAGATGATCTTATTAGTGATATTGTTTGTGATGTGTTTGATTTTCAAGATGACAACTTAACCGCAGAAATTCAGGGTGCAAACCTGTTTTTTTTAGGAATGATGTAGCTAGGGAGTTTTTCAGCCTCATGGATGAGGCAGATTGTCCTTTGTATCAAGGTTGTAAAAAATACTCCAAATTATCTTTCTTGATAAAAGTGTATCATATCAAGTGCTTGTATAGGATCACGGATAAGAGAATGTCGATATTTCTGGAATTACTACAAGATGCATTTCCTTATGTAGACATTCCAACAATCTTCTACGAGGCCAAGAAGATTATTAATAGATTAGGC
Organism: Acacia melanoxylon; assembly: GCA_019022615.1. NCBI lineage: Eukaryota > Viridiplantae > Streptophyta > Magnoliopsida > Fabales > Fabaceae > Acacia > Acacia melanoxylon. The sequence goes on along the minus strand of JAFJYJ010000030.1, from coordinate 2,678,534 downwards.
TTGAACTACAAAAAAAATTGATGCAAGCCATAGTATGCTATATTGGGGAGATAATGCTTATAGGGAGACTTGTAAACAATGTCACACTTCAAGGTATAGGACATTTCAAAAGGGGAAACAGCAGAAGAAGAAACAAGTAAAGATTCCCATGTACTTTCCTTTAAAACTTTGCTTACAAAGATTGTTTGTTTATGTCGTCTAAGATAGTTGAGCATATACGATGGCATGAAGTTGACAAGAACGTAGATAGTAAACTAAGACATCCACGAGATGCTAAAGCCTATTAAGCGTTCGACTCAAACTTTCCAGTCCTAGAAATGTTCGAATTGGCTTGGCGACCAATGATTTTAATATGTTTGAGAATCTTCACAAAAGTTACAGTATTTGGCCTGTTGTCTTAATTTCCTACAACTTGCCCAGTGGATGTGCATGAAACAAAGCTCATTCATTTTGTCTATGATCATTCTAGGAAAAAAGGCACCAATAAATGACATCGATGTGTATCTTTAACCGCTTATTGCACTGATACTAGAGTTGTGGAATGTTGGCATCGATACTTATGACGCACACGAGAAGACACTGTTCAACTTGCGTGAAGCCTTAATGTGGATGATAAGTGACTTTCCTGGCCTGGGAACATTACCCGGGTGAAATGTACATACCAGGATGGCGTGTCCAGCTTGCAATTTTGACTCAGACTCTGTGCGCCTTCCCTATAGTCGAAAGTAGTGTTTTGTGGGTCATCGGAGATTTCTTGATGTAAGCACAAGTTTAGGTTGCAAGAGAATCGTTTCAAAGGGCAACAGGAAAAAAGAGGACCTCCTCACACTTTATCTGGTGCATATATCTTACAGCAGCTTCAGGATGTTGAATTCGAGTTTAGAAAAAATGATGATGCATCAAGAGCGTGGAGAAAGACTGTCAAGACTTTTGCTTCTATGCCTCAGCAATCGTGAAAGATAAGCATCTTCTTATGTTGAATTCGATTTTGGAAAGCTAATTTGCTCCGACACAGTCTTGATGTCATGCACATTGAAAAAAATGTATGCGACTATATGTCATACACGATGCTTAATGAACCAGGCAAGTCAAAAGATCATCTTCAAGCAAGGAAAGATTTATGGTCCATGGGAGTTTATGAAGACACGTGATTGGATGAGCATGACAAATTTCAACTGGCAAAATTAACCCTCGCAAAATCAAATAAGCAAATCTTCCTCACGATATTGAATAAAATAAAAGTTCTTGATGGGCATTCAAGCAATATTTCACAATGTATTGACATGCAGGCTTGAAAGGTTGCTGGCCTAAAGAGTCATGACTCAAATATTCTTATGTAACAGTTACTTCTGCTAGCAATCTTTTGATGTGTTGATCGTTTTGGTGGAGTTGTGTTCTTTCTTGTGGAAGTCGTGTTCTAAGGTTTTGATCATTGAGGAGCTCGATCAGCTGCAACAGAAAATCATTCTTACGTTGTGTCATTTGGAGATGATCTTTCCTATGTCCTTTTTCACTATAATGGTTCACCTGAAATACACCTTATTCATGAAACAAACCTAGATGGCCCAGTGCAATACCGATGGATGTATCTGATTGAAAAGGACTCATTTTACATATGTTCATTTGCATTAATCTCTAAATTTGCTAGTCAACATTTAAGCATTTATGGACATTTTTCCTTCTTTAATTTATAGGTTTATTGGGAAATTGAAATTTTACGTAAGGAATAAGGTGTGGCTAGAAGGTTCTATAGTTGAAGGCTATATAGGGGATAAGGTCCTTTTTTTCTGATCAAGGTACTTTGATGACATTGAAACTTCTTTCAACCAATCGCCTCATGTAGACGATTGTCTTGTACTTGAACATGAGCTATCATCAAGAGAGTTGTTAATCTCTCGTATTGGTAAACCAGTTGGAGGAAGTAAGAGATTCAAACTGACGACAACTGAGAAGTTGCAAGCATATAGACATGTCTTGATTAATTGCACTAAAGTTAAACCTTCCTTCAATAAGCATTGTACACTCATATGTTATCCTATATATTTCCTTACATTTTATACTCACATTTCATGATCGCCATCTCATAATCAATTGCAGGGAATTCTGAAGTCATGTGAAGCATCAACTCAGGATCCGTACACAGACATCCTCCAAAATTGACAAAAAAGGTCCACAGAGAATTCCGATGATGGTTTGCGCAGAGAATACTAAATGACCCCAACCCGAACTCACTAGATTTCAAAGCTCACACACTTGACCCTCTTGACCATCCAACTAGGTTTATGGCATATAATGTTAATGGTTTCAAGTTTTGCACGATTTCACGAGATTAAGGATTGTTAACCCAAAATTTGGGTATTTACAGCACCTTTGGGTAAAGGAGTTATGTGAGTAGCTGTGACAGGAACATGCAGTTCGAAGACGTCCCGTATTATGGAAAGCTTCTTGATGTCATCGAAATAAATTACCAAGGCCATTTCTGCCTAACGCTATTCAAGTGTTTATGGACAAATACGACAACTTCTTGGGGACTGATAATTGGCGACTTAGGCATCACATCAGTAAATTTCTCCCTGCTTATTCACACCGGTTAGTCTCAGGATGATGAGTCATATATTCTTTCCTCAGAGGCACACCAAGTCTATTATGTCGAGGACAAGAGGCACAAGGATTAGAATATAATGGTTCACTTAAAGCCTCAGGACCTTTACGACATGGGCAATGGTGACAACATTACCTACAAGAGTGAGTTGTTCCAGCCCACTAATTTTGAAAACTTCTTCCTTGAAAGAGATGACAATTTACTTATCTTTCCTCTGTCCTTTTTTACTATAATGCTTTATTTGGCGAGAGAGCTTGACCGAGCAGAAGGAGAAGGAGGAGACTATCTTCTGCCACCATCACTGACCTATGCTTCTCTTCACATCGCCGAAAATCCTCTCAGATACTCTTTCATCACTAAGCCTCGACAAAGGAGACTGAGAACCAAAAGCTCAGACAATGTGGTCTTGAGCTTCGAAGACGAGAGGAAAGAGAACACAACCACCGACTATCAATTTCAGCTATCACCTCTATCAAACCAACACCGAAGTTGCATTCTCTACCACCACCATTCTCTATTTCTGTTGTACTTCTTACTGTCATAAACAAAATCACAGTTCTGACGACTTCTCCATTAACCACACCGACAGATGATCTCTCTCTCTCTCTTCACCACTAGCTTCATTCTTTCTCTTCCATAATCATAGTATTTGTCCTTTCTCTTGTTGACGATGATGAAGATATTGCCATAGAAGCTAAAACCTCGTTTCCAGATCGCTTTCATCTTTACCTCGTCGATCCGGTATTCCACTATTGTAGTGGAGCTCTCTGATGATGTTGAGAAGGTGAGGAATGAAGGTGGTGGTAGCATGGTGATGGGAGAATCTCACCAGCAGTGAAAAATGTGAAGGTGTCGCCGACGAGGAAAGAGAGAGGAAAAGGTAGAGGTATGGAGGATCGATGGATTCCCAGTGTGTTGATCTGTGGTGCTCTCCTGTGGTCTCCTAGACAAAAGCTCAGACCCAACTTGATTCTCTTTTCCTTTTTCCTGCTGACACGTGTATGCCACATCTTCCTTTCCAATGTGCCACGTTAGCAATTTCAGTCAAAGTCTTCCCCCTACTAATTAGTTAAACGGGCGTTACTTTAGTTGTAACAGCATTGTGATAGTTGCCACTTTTTAATGATTTTTTGGTAATTATGGTCCCCTCAATTGTTTTTTGTGTTGGGGGCTCCTAGCGTAACACTTTATTGGCCAATAAACACATTAACTCTAATATATATGATATAATAATGAAGTCAAGATTTTATTATCTATCATATAATAATTAACTAACTATGAATATCTTTATGTATATGAAAGGAACATCAGTATGTCATATATTAAACAATTGGAAACAGACTACATATATCACACTTGAAATGAAAAGTTGAAAAAGTAGAAAAATTCTGATAGCACGCCACAAGTGGAAACATTAAAGGAAATCCAACAACAGCATTAGAAAGCTTGAAATTATAAATAAACATAGAAAACTAATGAAAGTCCAAAACAACTGAAAAAAGCCTAAAATAGCAACAACAAACCACCCTCATCATCGATGACAAACTTATTCTCCTTCTTTACCTTAGCCACTTTAACAGCTTTATCTTGACGTTTCAGATTTTTTGAAGTACCAACCAAATAATCGATAAGTATGCATTGTCATCATTTGTAGAATCATCCTTTACAATTTTTACTTTAACACCCACTTTTTCACCCTTAATCACCAACAAGCTTGCACCCTTAAAGTCAAGAAGGGACATGTCGACATCCTATGATATTATTAACACCAAAAAGACGAACATCAATTCCAGGTTCATAAATAGGTAGAAAGAAATATACAGTGTTATGACCAAATGAAGCAAATGATACAAACTCACAGGTTCATCTTCATGGCTGGAAGACACTGTAGTATGGGAGCCAATTGGAGCATCATGTTCAGCCTCACACGTGTTACAACACACAAACTGGAAGAATCATCCACATATTCCTCAGGAATTCTTAATAGGCACAAATTTTTTTTACCTACAATCTTGTCCACAACATCTGCAGGGAGAACATTTTCATTTTCAACATCATCCTACGCTTACACGGCTCACATTAACAACATGGACCTTGAATAGATTATAGGTATGATATAATTATAACATATTAAAGGATTGCACACACTCACATCATGGTGAACAGGTTGATGAATCACTCAATCTATCATCTTTACTACAAAATAGCCTTCCAACTTAAAAAACTCCCTATCAAAAACCACAAAGATGCAAGTGTAGGTGTCATCCATAGCATCAAACTTCACCAAGAACCTAGCATACCAGCCAGTCAAAATTAGGGGTCCATTAAACATGCTTATTTTGAGTTGACAGATAGGAAAAAGAAAGAGAGCATATCATCACATGAGAATCACATTCTTCAAGATCCCTTTACACTTTTCTCAAAGAAACAAAAAACTATCCCCTTTCTTTCCATCAATCTTACATGAGTTGTAAAACCATCCAGGCTCATAACATACATCAACAATTTCAACTAACACCACGGGCTTCTCATTAAAAATAGCACATAACACATCAGTAGGAAGGTCAATAGATGTATGAAAAACCATATAAACAACAGGATCAAATACTAATATAAATGTAGGTCAAATTGTGTATACATAAGTAGAGCAATAAGATAATAATTAAAATAATAAATTTAAATCTCAATCACAAGTAACATTTAGATTTTGCAACTATTAAATTTTTTAAAATTAAATCACAAGTATATTTTAAGAGATAATTGATAGCCCTATATGAAGTCCTACAATATATCGTATGTCCAGGTTTCCCAGCAACTCTTCAGTGAGAGTTAAAGTACGCTAAGGTGTAATGAGGTCTTGTGGCTGTGAGACATCAACTCCTACTACCTCAAATCTAGTAATGCATTGACATAGTTGTTAGTTCTCAGAGTTTTGATGATAACAAGACTTAGATGTAATTAGGGGTTGAATTGAAAATGGTTAAGGTTTTGAATCAGTGAGTATTGCCTAAGGTAAGAGTGTACTTGAGTATGGCATTTTAGCTTACTTGAGCATGCTTAATCTGATAGTTTGCTTAAGTATTCACAGGACCTTACTTGAGTATGGATATACTGGTACTCGAGCATAATATCATATAAAACATTGTGAATTGATTCCAGAAGATGAGTACTCGAGTATACAAATTGTGTTACCTAAGTACATGAAGAATTAGAGCAAAGTTCAAAGATGCTCAACTCAGTACTCGAGCATTACTCCTAGCTTACTTGAGTATACTACTCGAGTAAGGAATTTAGTATACCCGAGTACAAGATCCTATGTCTGAGTAATTCAACTTCATCAGTTTGTTACTTGAGTATAAAGTAAGTAGTACTTTAGTAAAGGTAATATGATACTCGACTATATATGTATCAATCTTATATTTTCTCTCTGTTTAAGGTGTACTCGAGCACTGTCTTACTGGTACTCAAGTATAAGGAAAATGATACTCGAGCATAAGTTGCTATTAACTCTCTAAGTGTATTGTTTCAGCAAATATCAATTGATACTCGAGCATAGCATTTAGTATACTCGAGACTACTCGAGTATAGACATATTGCTACTCGAGTAAACAAGTTGCAAAAGCCTCTGATATGCTTTACTAATATGATACTTGAGTAGAGTAATTGTCTTACTTGAGTATGCTTGAACGCTGAGCTTCCTTGAAGGCATTTTCAAATAACTACTTGAGTATTGTAGAAGTGCTACTCAAGTATGGTTCATCATCTTCCTGAAAGCTTTATTGTAACAATAATTGTAAATTTAAATATTTTGGGTTATCATTTGTTTCTTTTTAAAGCTTACTCAAACTTATTTATGCAATTACTAACTATCTTTTGAGTAGATTTCAGATGATTAACGAATGTTTAGGCTGTGATTAGCTGAAAAGCAACTTAGTGTGTTAGAAGCATTTAATGTTTGCAGAAACAAAGGCTACATATGAAATGAAGTTCCTTAACAGAAAAAAGCATTCCTTCGATTCAAACCCATTCCGGCAAAAGTTCTGAGTCAACTTCTGAGCACAAGTACGTCGACGGCAAGCGAATTAATGAAGCAACGTTTAACTGTGCCTAACGGAAAACATCTGTGTCTAATGGAAGGTTGAAGAGTCTCAATGGCTATAATCAAAGCTCTTCAACATCATTAATGGAACTTGGTATAAAAGCTTAACGCATTCAATTCCGCCATTTACTGAAACTTTGTGCATTCAATTTGACATTATTGCAATTAACTGTTTCGTTCACTTCATTAAATATCTTCGGATATTCTTGTACTTCAGTTATTATTATTCATCTACTCAGTGAGAAGTTTAAACACTTATTTGATTATCTATTTATCGCTTTAATCTCAAGGTAGAGGAACCTTGAGTGTGGGTGTACGATTACAGCTTGTAAGGGGGAGTAAATCCTAGTGTGAAAGGATTACTTCGAGTACAGAGTGTGCAATTGTATTTGTGATTGAGAGTTAGTGAAAATCCCAGAGTGTTTGGGTACTAGACGTAGGTCAAGGAGTTGGACCGAACCAGTATAATTCCTCTGTGTTCATTCTCTCTATCTCTGTGTCTATTTTATCATTCTCCGGCTAATTCGCAAAAAGAATTTGAAATCCCCTATTCACTCCCCTCTAGGTGATATTCCACTTTCAAGAGTAAATTAATGATATAGTCATATCAGGTGTTCAACTTATATGGGTAGAATAAAAACAAAAGAACACTGATGGAGAAAACACACCTTTTAATAGGCAATTAGGGGTGTATATAAGCACACAGGATGTATATATAGAGTTGGAGATCTTATTCCTACCTAGATGCACTAGATAACGTATAGTGTTGCATCAATCCATTACTTAAAGAATGAAAAACAAGGTAATATAAAAATTAGAGAAAAACACTAATGGTTAAATTCTCGCGCCTTGAAAGACGGAATATCACCAAGAGGGGGGTGAATTGGGGATACAAAAATTTTCTCTCGTAAATACTCTGTTAGCCAAATGTGAAACAGGGATAAACAGAGTAAGGGTAAGAGAGATTGAACACAATGAATTTATACTGGTTCGGTCCAAATCCTTGACCTACGTCCAGTCCCCAGACTCTCTGGGATTTCACTAATCCAAATGATTACACACTCTGTAACTCACGGAGTAATTCACTCTCTAGAACTTACTCCCCCTTACAAGTTGTAATCAAATATCTCAATCCCAAAGTCCCAATACTTTGAGATTCTTACAAGAAGAATAATCAATTATGAACTCTCTAAAAGAGCATATTAATAAACACTGAAGTATGATATATCCGAAGATATTAACTCTTTGAGTAGAAACAATAAATGATCTTAATTGCTAATTGAATGCCCAGTGTTTCGGTAGGTGGAGACTTGAATGCTTCTCCTATTTATAGATTGGCAGCATTGATGACCGTTGAGAAGAACTTAATGAGCCGTTGTGGGTAATCAATATATCCGTTGTAATTACTTGCTTAGTTTCTTCGTACGCTTAGACATTCTACCGTTATTCTCCGTTGACATTCTTTATTCAATTTGTCCGTTGAGAGTCGAAAGAATGTTGTCTAGGAAATAGCCGAAATGCTTTTTGATTGTCCAGAGTTCTATTTCTTCATTTAGCTTTGATATATGGGACAAAGCATTTAATGCTTCGACAGAATTAAGCTTTTAAGTAATTTCAAATTTAAAACATGTTAAATATATCCGAAATACACTAGCAAACTGATTAAACTTGGTTAGGAACAATAATAATCAATTACATGAAACACCCATTACTTAATCAGCTAATATCAGATTGCGCAGACGAGGATTCAAATATTGTCATGCTTGACTCGAGTCATGCCTAGAGTCATAATTTCAAAATCCATTAAGTTGACTCGAGTGATGACCGGAGTCATTATGAAGCAACTATGAATAGAAGGTATTTCGATGATGTGCCTCGAGTCATGCCTAGAGTCATAATCTTAAAATATACTTAGATGACTCGAGTGATAACTAGAGTCATTACGAAGCAATTCCAAACAGAAAGTATTTTCAATGATATGACTCGAGTCATGCCTAGAGTCATGCAAGTGATGACTTAAGTTATGACTTGAGTCATCGCGAAAATTTCAAACGAAAGATTTGCGCGAGATGACTTGAGTCATGACTGGAGTTATGTCCGATAAATTTCAAAACGAGAATCAATTTGCGCGAGATGACTTGAGTCATGACGGAGTCATGTCGATAAATTTCAAACAATATGAGATGACTTGAGTCATGACTGAGTCAATATCGATCGAGGCGAAAAACAATATGCTGACTCGAGTCATGTCGGAATGACTTGAGTCATTTTATCTAGAAATTATTTCACGTAGTCGAGACACATGGATGACTCGAGTTGATTAATGATGACTCGAGTCATAATAATTTTTTTAAGGTTAGTGACTTGAGTCATGACTAGAGTCAAAATGTGATTTTATAAATTATCTTTTAAATCAAATTCTTTTGGCTCGAATCAATCTTACAATTGTCAATCATCATCAAAACACATGAGAACTAACACGCCTTACACTGCTGGAGTATGATCACAGCGGGGCCAGACTTGTGAGAAGCCATATATGACAGAAGGCCTATGCAAATTCCCCCTAAGTGTATATTAGAGCCATTCTAGGACAGCAAATTATCTAAGCGGTTATCGTAACACCCCATTAAAGGTGAACAACTCATGATGGAGAAAAAAAATCTCACGCTAACTTACTCTTCATTCATTAATTCTATGTCAACTCGAAATTGACGTCATCTATGGACAGTGCACTGTTCTAGTTGCCACATATCAAACACCCTCCCAATAATGTCTAGTCAAAGTTTAAGAAGAGAATACATGTTTAGTGGCAAAAAAAATAGGTGAGAAGCATAAAACATGCAGTAACAAAAACCTTACTCACCAAATAGGAAAGGTCATCCTAGTCAGTAGAGAATATGTCAGAGAAATTCTTGAAAGCAAAACCATAGCACATGATGCTATGATCATCCTTGCAAGGGAGGACAATGATGGAAAACTGCAAGTTAACACGATATGGGTGCTCAGTTGGCCAGCATGACCATGTGGCAAGAACTACGATGAAATTGGAGACCTCCACAACTGCGCCCTCTTCTAGATTTTTGTTATGGCGACGAACTAATCTACTTCACATAGACGCATGCACACGATCACCCTAAAAGTATAAACATAATACAGAGAAGGAAACAAATAATTAACAAAGGGTACACACAAGGAAGCAAGATGAATCGGTGGAGAAGGCCAACTAAGTGACCCAGAATGAACCACTCACATGAATATCTTGCATTACTAGCTCCATGGAGTATATAGCACCAGGACCATGCCGAGCAGGCATATTCCAAATGCACAAACGGCGTCAAAAACTATAACCATAGCTCTGCATAAGAAAATTGGAAAGGCAAGTGAAAGATGAAACCACAAGAAATAGAGCATTTGTTGTAAAGGTGAACACGAGCTTTTAAAGGGGACACCAAGAAAGGGATGCAATAGCATGCGAGTGAATAACTTCCCACACAAACTGAAGATGGCATAAGAGTGACATAAGATTACAAACACATAACCTTCACACCATATTCATTAATTCCCACTTTTAATGCATAAACAAAGCACAATATACCTAAAAACACAACAAATGGTGGACCAAATCAATGACCTTCGTCGGTAGGAGAAAGGGAGGTGTTGAAGATACAAGGGTTGATAGGTCACTTGACGACAACGTTAAGAATGAGTAAATACAAAAATTAAAATCAAAAAAATTTGAGACTATGTATGAAGTATGAACAAGCCTAGGAGTAAGACGGATACCTTTAGCTTAGAGCTCCCAAAATTTGCTGAAGAAGAACAAAATTTGCGACCGCGTTGAGGTGAGCTTCATAGGGTGACGAACTACAATTATCGGGAGAGAGGCACAATGTTTCCTCCACGGCGATGGAGAATGAAACACGATGGCCACGGCGGCAAGCTCATCTTGATGGGGTGACAACCTAGGGCCATCGGGCATAGAAAAGAAGAATCTATCAAAGAGAGAGAAGCTCAATTTTACTAAGGGTCTTTCAGTCTTTTCACAATTTGATTTTATTGCACTACTGTCCAACAGGACTTGCCTGAAAAATGGAGATTTAAAGAGACCTCAAAGTAGTATAATATCTTACTCAAGAAATCAGTGTAATTTTCCTAAGAATTATACCGTACATGAGAAGTTATTCCATTTGTTATTAAACAGGTTTTTCCCCCTAAAATCAAGGAATATATGGAAAGTTATCAGTTTGGAAATTTAATTAATAGATAGGAATTATATCGTACATGAGAAGTTATTTAGTTTGTTACTAAAGAGGTTTTTTTTTTTTCTAGAATCAGGGCATGTATGGGAAGTTATCATTGGCCACATATATCAAAAATTAATCTGTATATCTTAAAATTTAATACCCCATATAATAATAATTAAATAATTTAATTTATGTAACACAAGCCGCTACCATGTGTCACAGGTAGGCCTACAACTAATCAAACTAGCATCCCTCATACTTCCTCCGATCTTAATTATAAAACCTAGTTAACTTTTTTAGAGAGAGATTAAAAAAGGTAATTAAATTACTTTAGAGTATTCTTATTTTTATTTTTATTTTCTTTAAACTAATTAGTTTGACTAATAAACTAATATATAATCTAAGGATACACTACAAAATGAAATGATTAAGTAACTTATTTAGCTTCCTTAATTTTTCCAAAAAAAAGTCAACTAGGTCTTATAATTAGGACCGAAGGTAGTATTATATAAGTGAGGCTAGAACAGTCTTCCTTGTTATACTTATGCACTTCCACTTCTCAGAATATGTTTGATAACTTTTAAGCAAATTTTATACATTATCACAAATGAATATTTGAAAGTGGTCACTTTGAATAGCAACTACTTCTTTTTTAAAAAATAATAATAATAATAATTAATTGCACAAAACATGTTTTTAGAATTAGTTTTGTTGGAAGCAAGGGCACAATTCGAAATTGTCCATTTTGGGCATATTAGCTTAAAAAAGAATTAGTTTTGTTTATTTTCCTATTTCAATTCTTCTATTTTGAAGGTATTGGAATTCATTTAACAAGACGTTGGTCATATCAAATAAACGGTGAAGAGCTAAGAAAAATATTGTGAGAAGATGTATTTTATTAAGGATTAAGTAATAAATCCATCACGGAAGTATTCGACTAGAAACAATGTTATTTTAGAAGTTTTTTCAGGCTTAATGTTACCCCGAAAGTTTTAAAACGTAACAATATTTCCTGAGACCGTTAAAAAATTAATGCTAATAGTTAAAAAATTGATGTTGGCCGTTTAACTTTTTAATGGAAAAGAGCAACATTGTTACGCTTTTAAAACTTTTAAGGCAACATTGAACTTGAAAAAACTTTCAGGCAGCATTGGTTCTTGGCGTATACCTCTGGGACAGATTTGCTATTTAACCATTTATTCAATATCATATTCCGTTTTTAAATAAATTAAATCATGTAATTAAAAAAAAAATAGATAAGTTGATAATATCCCCTAAAATTAGGAGTTACCACTCTGGTCCTATTTATAAGTCCATTTTCATTCTCTTAAAAAAAGACTTATAAATAAGACCAAAGTGATACATTGCTAACTTCCTTAAATTCCATGGTTATGAAAACCGGATCGGAAACCGGTCCGGTAACATATAGTGCAAGTTCTTATTTCTTTATTATTCTTTCTTGGTCAATCTCTATAGTTCAACTTGGAATAATCTTCTTCAATATCTCCTTCTTGATTAATCTCTATAATTCAACTTGGATTAATCTACATTAAATACATCAGTTAGTCAATGTAGGAGATATCTATATTACTCAATCTTTTTGCTTTTAATAATGGCATCTATATAAGACATCATCAAAACTAATCAAAACCAACACGGTCTGCCATAGAAACCGGGGTTGGGCTTTTTTTTTTTTTTAACGTCAGGGAGCTCCAATATAGAAAGAGAGAGGTGGAAAGAGAGAGAGATGAACACTGAGAGTGATGGATAGAGGCCCACAACTAGATCGACGTCCTTCAAGCTCAGACCGACGACATTTCTAGGATCATATAGGCGAAAAACAGAGGAGCAACGATGGGCAACCGTCAAAACCGACGATGAGAGAACAGACAGGTAAAGAGAAGAGGGAGCAAGACGAATGTACGACCGACGACGATGAAACTCCCGTAAACGATGGGCACAAAGAAACCGCACGAACCCCAAGCCACGCCTCTTCTCTCTAACTTTTTCTCTTTGTAGTCTCTCACGCTTTCACCTTTCAACCTCTCTTAAGACAAAGGAAGAAATGTCCAGGGAGAGGATCCTCTCACAGTCGGATCCTCTCCCCATCCCTCCGCCCCGGATCTTGGCCGTCTAATCCAGATTTGGACGCCGAGATCCAGCCGTAAAAATTATTTTTTTTAAAAAAAATATTTTTTTAAAAATAATAATAATTTTTTAAAAAAATAACCGAACCGTTGGATTAAGATTTGGACGGTCCAGACGGGACCGTGAGGATGGGGAGAGGGGGATGAGGAGAGGATCCGGACGAAATGTCCACCCTCCTCGACATAACGTGTTCAAGCATCAAAAAGTTTGGCACGTTTTCCCATCCGTCTTAATCACTTTAATTACATATAAATATCAAAATATAAATGAAATTTGGAGAGAACAAAAGAGAGTGCAAGTCTTAGTTATTGTAATATATATATATATATATGTGTGTGTGTGTGTGTGTGTGAATAATTATTTTCGTTAGTTAATAAAATATTTTTATTATCAAAGGGAATTATTTTCTTTATAATTTCATATTAATAATATGAAATTTTTACTTTCTCACCGGTTTGACCCCTTAGCTAGCTCTGCTTTGATTCCTGTCACCCACTAACCCTTAACTCAATACCCCGACCGGTTCAGTGACCGGTCCGATTTTAATAACCTTGTTAAATTCCACAAAATCAGCAAATATCATTATACATACATTTTTTTTGGGGTCAAAGATATCATTATATATACATGACGAAACAATAGAAGCAACAGACTCAATTAATTTAATTTTCAAATTTCAAATTGCAACTGATTCTTAAAAATCAGCAACTAATTAATTTCAAATTGTAATACCAATGCCTGGTGGGAGCTTTGGTCCCCTCTTGATCAACCTTTGATTCAATATGTTGATAAACACCATGAGTGGGTTAGTCATGATGAGAATGTGAGGGCTTTTGTAGCTCTAAATGGTTCTTGGGATCTTACGAAATGGAGATTCTTCTTACCAGAATGGGTGATCGATAAAATTAAGATGATTAAACCTCCAATCATGGAGGGAAATGATCTTTTTTACTGGAGAGTCTCTAACGATGGTAATTTTAGCATTAGATATGGTGGGTAAATCGATACTGATTAAATCAGTCTTGTCAACATTACCATTCTATCAAATGCAAACTCGTTAATTCCCAAAGGGATCCCGATGGATATTGAGAAGTTGATTAGAGATTTCTTTTGGAGTCAAGGATCGACAACAAAAAAACTTCATCTTATAGACTGGGACACTATCAAGTTAGGAAAAGATGATGGGGGCTTGGAATTAAGGATCTTCAAATACAAAACAAATCTTTCATAATGAAGTTATGTTGGGGTCTTATAACCAAGCCTCGATGCACTTTGGGTTAAATGTCTGAAAAGTAAATATGCTTGTGGAAGTGACAAAATTCCTAGCATAACAAAAAAGAAAAAACAATCTTCCGTTTGGACTGCCATTGTCAAAGTTTGGGATAAGTTTAAAAGTAATTTGGGAAGTAAACTTAGAAGTGGCAATAATACCAATGCCTCAAAGTGGGAGCTTTGGTCCCTCTTGATCAACCTTTGATTCAATATGTTGATAAACACCATGAGTGGGTTAGTCATGATGAGAATGTGAGGGCTTTTGTAGCTCTAAATGGTTCTTGGGATCTTACGAAATGGAGATTCTTCTTACGTAACGGGTGATCGATAAAATTAAGATGATTAAACCTCCAATCATGGAGGGAAATGATCTTTTTTCGGAGAGTCTCTAACGATGGTAATTTTAGCATTAGATCGGCTTATAAGATGTTGGAAAAAAATAATGACTCTATAAGGGAACCTCTCGGCAAAATATTTGGCATTGGCCTATCTCAGAGCGTGCTAAATTCTTCATGTGGCAAGTTTTTCATGGAAAATTACCTACTAATTCTATGAGGAAGAAGCGTGGTTTGAGTGATCATAATGATTGTCCCTTTGAATGTTTTGGTGAGGAAACAATTCTGCACACTTTGAGAGATTGTGAGATTGCATGTACTGTGTGGCTTGATTTGATTAACCCTATATACTATAGTACTTTTTTAGTGGTAATTTGCAGGATTGGTTATTATGGAATAATAAACATGAAGTGGGTGGAAAAAAGTCGCTACTGGTCTTGGATGCGGATATTTGGATTGGCTTGTTGGCTAATTTGGAAGAATAGATGCGTAGGTTTTTGATGGCGAAGGTGCTCAACCTCGGTGCATTATTCATAGTCAGTCTTCACCAATTAATGGAAGGTGTGGAGCATGGAAAATTTATTCACCAGATCTACCGAGTTCCTGATATAGCGGAGTCCCAATGGAATACTCCACCTTTTGGTTATGTTAGAGTGGATGTAGATGGATCGGTAATCAACAATAATGTTGCAGCTTGTGGTGGCATTATTAGAGATAAGCAATGGGTGTGGTTGGCGGGTTTTCAACAGAATATTGGCTACGGTTCAATAACCCAGAATTACAAGCAATTAAAACCTGGTATGATGACTTGTAGGCAACTTGGTTTCAAAAAATTAAGTTGTACTCAGATTCTACTGAGGCTATTCGCTTATTAACATCTCAATATGGACCCTATCATCCTTTGTCTCAAGAGATTTTAAATTAGATCTTTGATTTTTTCTACTTGGGATATCGAAATAATTCATTCAATCGAGGCATTGAAATGTCAGATCTTTTGGCCAAATGGCACATGGGCGAACATCGAAATGGGTTTATTACGCATTCCTCCAACTTGTTGTTTGGATCAAATATCGACGATCTAGGTTATTTTCATTCATGATGTATTATTTCTTTTGTTTGTGTAGATCTTTATGATACATCCCAAGAGGTAAACTCTTGCTTATTAATTCAAAAAAAAAAGCTAATATACTTATAATTAAAAAAACTGTGATGACCCAATAACTTTAAGCACCTGATAAAAGGTTAGGCAAAAGTATTAAAAAAATAATTTGTTAATTCGTGTAACAACCTATTTTCCTTTTGGATAAAATATTGTTACTACTATTTTTTGTTACTACCAATGTCACTATCAATTTTTCACCGTTAGATCATAATCTCAATAGGAGAGAGAAATGATAAAGGTAGACGAAATTCTGATCTAACGGTAAAAAGTGGTAGTGATATCCTATCCCTTTACTTTTATATGCTATTTTGCATTTTTGGTTCTTATGTAGTCTTAGTGTTTGGCGCCAGAGGGGAAAACGGTACATCTCAGTAAAAGCCGAACGCAATTTGCTACTCCTATTTCTCTATAGCTGTTTCTTCAGGATTACGTTATCACGTTTCAATTGTGTGCTTGACTCTTGGGCTTTCCAGTGAGATCGGTCTAGAATTTAGGTTTGGTGAGCCGTGAACGTCTCTCATTCATTCTGTGGGTATTTAACTACGTCACTGCCATTAGTTTCTCCGAACCTAGAGTTTATTGAAACTCTTGAAAATCCTACCATTGCCGACGCAAAACATAGTTCAATCTTCGCCAATTAGGTAATCTGTGAGAAATTTCGGGGTTTTGAAGATGCCATTGGAGGCTGTTACCGTATCCGCAACAACGACGGCCGAGAGTGCCAAGGCGTGTCCCTCCGGCGAATCGAAGGGGTTTGTGGAAGAGATGAAAGTTGCGTCAATGAAATTGCATACGAAGGAGCAAGCTAAAGGGGGAGAGAAGCGTGCCAGTCAGCCTGAGGAGCGATCGGTGGCCAAGTGGGAACCCTCAATTGAGGGGTATTTGAAGTTTCTTGTGGATAGCAAATTGGTTTTTGATACACTCGACAAGATCGTCGATAATGCTGCTTTTCCTGCTTGTGAGTTGCATCTGAGTTGATTTTGAGTAGTTCCTGATATTTATTGTTGATTAATGTTTGTTGATTTTTTTCTAGTGGTTCTAATTCTACAGTATGTTGGCTGAATGTTCTTTCAGCTGATTTGTGAGTTTGATCTGGAAATTACTTTTGAATGGTTGATGATGCATATTACTGTTCTGGTTGTTAACATATTGTTGATTTTTTCTAACTCTGCAGTATGTTGGCTTAATGTTTTTTATCCTATTTATTGTTTAGTTCTCTCCTGAATTCTGACAGATTAATAAGGTTATGCAATAAATCGGTCTGCCAATTTTTTATACTTTTTTTTAAGCTTCCTTCTATTATAACTTTGGGATTTCAATATAGCAATGGTGAGTGATGTTCCAGTTTTATAAAGGTTTTATTTGATTGATGCTTTTAGTTAAAACTAGCCGTGAGAGGCCAGATATTTAGATTTAAAATAATATTTTGTAGTATAGAATACACTATAACCCATATAGAGGTATATATGAGTGGAGAGGTAATGCTATAGTAATTTTGACTTTCATTTCTTAAAATACGCAAAACTGCTCTATAAAAAAAGTGCTAATGAATTTATTGGAATATATCCCTATTTTTCTCTATTGATTAGTTCCCCTAAATTTGGACATTTGCACATATTTGTATTTATAATTATATTATTATATTTGTTCCTTTTAAAGATCTCAAAAGAAAATAATCAAAATATTAAATTAAATATTTACTTAATATTTTGTATCTACCTCCATCATTATTAATTTACAAAACATCTTTTTTTTTTTTTTTTTAGTGTTTTGAGCACTCCTCATGTCGGTCAATGCTTGCTTACAAAATGGATCTTAGAGAAAATGTTTGGGGGGCCAAATGTATACTTATTAACTAATTAAAAAAAAAAATTATGATTATATAACATTTTTAAAATATTATATTATATTTTACATTATATTAATTTTTTTAAAAAAATATGAGGTTTGTCATGATTTCTTGGACTTTTGATATTAGGAGTAAAATGATGATAAATTGTTAATTATTCATATAAATTATTTCTTGGACTTTTGATACTACTTGTTCTTAATTTTGATCAGGTGTTTAAGAAGAAAATTTGAGATTTTGGAGGGTCAGAATAAAAATGTTTTGAGAACTGAGAAAAGTTATAGAAAAGACCCCGGAATTTCTGAAAATTGTAATAAATGAAGAAAAGGGACAAAGGAAAATTACAGAAAAATACCCATAGTTTTCAGGAATTATAGCACTCTCTACAAAGTTTTTAAAGATTTGTACTTTAGTCCCTTTTTTTTTAAAAAAAAAAAACATTTAAAAAAAAAACTAAACATTTTTTTTTTGGGGCCATGGCCCCGGCCCTAATGAAGATCCATCATAGCTTACTGCTCTACTTTTATATAGTTAATATTTAAATCAAATAACTTGTTTATTGTAATAATCCTTGATAGGCCATAGCTGGAGTTGATGGTGTGTCTGGGTTAAAGGGTGTTGTTGAATACACACATTCTATCATTTGAAAGTTTACCACTCTCACCCTTTTTTCTTAGTAATCTACAGGTCATGTTATAAGTTTTGAGGCCTAGTCATTTCTCACTTCAAGTTTACTGAGAGAGAATGAGAGTTTAGAGAGCTAAAGAGCCATGTGAACCATGTGAACACCTGATCTCTCTCCCACTCCGCGACTTCTTTTCTGTTTCATCCTTATAGTTTCCTCTTTTTGAGGAAGTATTGCTTTCGTTTATTTTAGTAATTTCTGGCTTTTAGTGCTTGCATGACTCATAAGTTGGTGTTCCTTGATGTTCATATATGTGAAGTTTCTTGTATATTTATCTTGTCGGTTCTGGTGGCTGAATGCTGAAATTCTTATTTTCATTATGTAGATGCTGAATTCAGGAATACAGGATTGGAAAGGTCTGTGAGCTTGGCAAAAGATCTGGAATGGTTCAGGGAGCAAGGTCATACCATTCCAGAACCTTCTTCACCTGGTATTACCTATTCACAGTATCTTCTGGAGTTATCAGCGAAGGATCCTCAGGCATTTATTTGCCACTTCTACAACATATACTTTGCCCATTCGGCCGGTGGTAGGATGATTGGGAAGAAGGTAACAGATCATATGCATCAAAATTGTCGCTAGAGATTCATGGTTTGTCATGATGATTTAACAACAACTAACGGTTTAGAAGTCTCACTTGTAGATTGGCATGTCTATAGTATGATTCAAATGGTTCTTTGGTCCATCTCCTTTGGCATAAAGTATTCACGACCATTAATTAGACATGATTCTGAATATGAAAGAACAAGGAAGATTTGAAAAGGAAGTTGGAACATAACTGCTTTCATTTGTTATATGGATTCATGCACAAAGTTTAACATTTGGAGGCCAGTAAGGATACTATCTAACTGTCAATTTACAGTCCTCCGTAGAGTTATTGAAGCAAATTTACCATTCATGATTTGTTTTGTCTTCCTTCTTTCTCTGGTTAGCTAACCCAACATAGCGTGAAAGACTTGAACTATGAAATTCCCAGTTCATCCAAGTTATTAAGAAGGAATCACTATCCTGCATTTTGCATGTCTGGCTTCCCACCTGTTCTGTTTTTGGGTGAGGATATGTTGGCTTTCAACAACAATAGAACTCACATCAGTGTTGATTCTTCTGATAACGATGCAGCTTTATAATGTTTTAGGTTTTTATTTCTGTGATTTTATATTTAATGCTAATTTATCCTTCTATACTCAAGATTCAACAGCCATGGCATTATTCTCCTTTCTTAGTTTTTAGTTTTAATTTAATCTGCAGGTAGCTGAGAAGATACTTAACAACAAAGTGTTGGAGTTCTATAAATGGGAAGGTCAACTTTCCCAGCTGTTGCAGAATGTGAGGGACAAGTTGAATAAAGTTACAGAAGTGAGTTTCTTGGATCTTGAATCTTTACCTGCTTACCCATAAGTCTTTTATTCAACTAGAGATGGTCAAAACTCAAAAAAATGCTCAACATGATTTTTGTCAGGGATGGACCAGAGAAGAAAAGACTCATTGTTTGGATGAAACTGACAAATCATTCAAGCTTTCAGGCGAAGTTCTGCGTCTGATATTAGTACCATGATGATTATATTTTACTGCTTGCTATTTGTGTAATTATTGTGCAAGTAATGGCAAAAGTTTAGAACAATGTGTAAACGGTATGTTATGTTACTTTCAATTCATAATCATTTATTTGTCCAAAAAAAAAAATCATAACCATTTATTTGTAATTATGCATTCAATGATTTATAAAGCTGCATCATTGTTTAGGATATTTTGGTTAATAATTTATGAAACATTTATTTAATTATTATTTATTTGTTTTATGTAACCGTCAGCCACTTGGCCACTATCCATGCTATCTTATATTTTATTTTTATTTAATTGTTTTTCGTAATTATTCATTGGAGTTTAAACTTCTCATCTTGCATGAGAATGAGAAAATTCCTACACACATGAAATAGTGGGACCCATATATATATATATGTGTGTGTGTGTGGGTCCCACCATTTCATGTGTGTGCAACATGAGAAAACACTTCTCCTACAACATGAGAAGTGTTTTTCCCTTATTCATTAGGATAAATAGTTTATTAGAGTTTCATTTTACCGGAGACTTATTGAATATCATACTATCAGTTTTCTCTCTCGGTTTCCTCTTCTATCTCTTCGTTTCTTCTTTCTCTCTTGATTATCCATTTCTTTCCATCACAATTCTTAATTTCTGTTACATGATTGAGTTGTATGACAAGGTATATTATTGTGGATGATTCTTTCTTGAATTAATATATTATTATAAAATGGCTTGATTCACTTGATATAAAATTGATATATTGACAATTTACCCCCCAAAAAAAAGATATTGAGAATATTTTTTATAATTAATATCTTATTATATTGATACAAGTTATAAAACCACCACCATCTTATTATATTGTCTTTAAGCTCTATCCACAACAAGAAAAAAAGAAAAATATTGATAGAATTAGCGACGAAAATACAAAAAGTAGCATTGGAATTTCGGTGATGTGGCGTCAGTAATATGGGGTTGATCGTTGGCCTCAAGCACTCAACCAGAGAAAAAGTGTTTCCGCAATTTTGAAAACAAAAAATTAAGAAATAGAAAATATAAGTTGTTTTGGTTTTTAAGTTTTTTTCAACCAGCGAGTACATCTTGAACGTAGGGATTGAAGACCATGTTTTAATTTTATTTTATAATCAAACAAAAAAATTGAAAGACTATAATATCCCTTTCAATATTTTTTTTTCAAAATAAAAAAACCTTGTGACCTCACCCCAAGGAGGTGAGTTTGATCCAATTCTACTTATGTGGTACTGTCTGTCAAACAATGCAATTCGGCTTACCAATCACAATCCTAACCTCTCGTGCTATCTACCAAACAGTGCTAAACTAAAAATAAATTACCAAACAAGTTTTTTTTTTTCTTTTCAAAAAAAAAAAAAAACAAACAAATTAGGGCTAACTGGCGAAGTGCCCTGTTGGCAATACCCACAATCTAGCATGCATTTAATTTCATGACCGTTAGGATTTTTTTTAAAAAAAATATATGCTTCACCAGTGTTGCGAAGTGAGCAGTTAAGAACTCAACCCACCTCAGCCTCTAACAAGTGTTTCTTTTCTTGTTCAAGGTGATGCCAAAAACATAACACACACGGTGTTAAATCGGGTAAAAGATTTTTCCAATCATATCATCTCAAAATTATTTTTAAAATTATATCGTTTTGGATTAATGAATGATGTTTTTGTAATTGTGCACCCTTCATTAATTCATCTAAAATTACTACCATCATTAATCCAAAATAATATATTTTTGGGGGTTATTGAAAATAACTTATCTCTAATGGCTGAAAAATGTTTTTCCCAATTAAATTTTACCAATTTGTTTTTTCTAGTTTTTTTTTTTTGATAAGTTGTTTTTTCTAGTTATCCTCTCAATCTTTATCATATATATAGTATTCAAAATGGGCCCGAAATTATGTCCCTATGGTCCAAACCACACGTTCATTCCAACTTTTGCTGGGCCAACATTAATTCTATTCTTAATGCCATCTTATCTTCCTACCAATCCAAAGACATTTTGGATCTGAGTTTTTTTCCCCTATAAGGATTGAGTTTGATTAGAACATAATTTTATATTATTTCCCTATAGTTGTTTCGGTTGGAGATTGTGCTAGATCAATCAATGGATCTATTTAATTTAACAAAAACAGTTTTATTAAATGTTTATTTATTATATTATTTTCCCTGCTTTCTTTATACTAATGATCCATGAATAATTGGAAAAATAATTCCCAATGTCCCTGATAAATTATTATTATCGCGAGAACAGTGACTTATCATAGGCACTCGACCAAGGTGCTAGACCAACCCAACACTACCAAAAAAAAAAACAATCATTTTTTGCTACATAAATATTGTTTTCGATGGAATTCTGTCCGTCGCAATTGCGATGCAAAACATGAATTCCGTCAATAATTTGGAAATTTGTGACGAAAAATTATTTCCGTCGCAAAATTTTGAAATTTGCAATGAAAACTTAATTCCGTTGCAAATTTTGATTTGCAACGGAATGATTTTCCATCTCAATTGCGACGGAATGATTTTCTGTCGCAATTGTTGTTAGTCCTCTATGGGTTTTGATGATAACTGACAATTGTAAACACAAGTTGAAGTTTATCTTTGGTAAGTTGAAAAGCTTACTGTCAATGGCAAACTCGAGTTTTGGAAGCAAAACTCGAGTTTGGACTTGACAGAGAGCACTCAAGCTTTTCACATCAAAGCAAACTCGAGTTTGGGTTTACAAACTCGAGTTTGTTAGTTATGCTTAGTTTTGATGATGTCTTATATTGATGCCATTATCTAGAGCAAAAAGTTTATATTATATACATTGACTAACTACTTTGTGTATTATAAGTTAGTCCAAATTAAATTATAGATAATGATCAAGAATGGAGTTTGAAGAAAGAACAACTTGTTAAATATCATGAGAATATCAATATTCAAGTCTCTGTGATCAAATAGAAGTTGGAACGACTCAATTTAGAGTTAAAACAAGCAAGTTCAAGCTTCCGGATGAATACTAGTTTGATTGGGGGTATTAATGTAATTTCAGCATTTTATCTCACCCAAACAGTGCCTTGCTTGAGCACAAATAATTTCATGCTCGAGCAACATCGTTTCCAGCCCAATTTCGCTCAAAATCCGTTCTTGCTCGAGCAAGAAAGAAGGCCTTGCCCGAGCAAGGTCGTGGCATCAGCATACTTCATTCACTCATTTGGCGACCTCTGGTAATTCGACGATATCTCCCAAACTAGGAATCGGATTGACGTGAAACCAGCGGAATATAACACTAGACTCCCAATGCGTCATTTTGACATAAAACTCAAGTCCAAAGGAGTCCAGATGAGAGAGCTATGATTTTTGAAAGTTGACACAAACATCACCGTCACAGTCCAGACCAAGCTTTGGCGTTTTGAGCATATCTCACAATCTAAAAATCCAATTGAGGTGGAATTTGTGCCATTGGAAACTAGACTCAAATACCTTTTCAAAAACATCAAGAACACATAAAAATAAGATCAATTGAAGGAGTTATGATGTTTTTAAGTTGATAGTCTGTTCTGGATTCTGCAAAAACGCTGGATAAGATCAATCTCCACTCATATGATGTTAATGGACGAAATACAACTAGTTTGGAGTTGATTCTTATTGAAATGGAAGGAATATTTGAAGATCTTTCTGAGATGGGATGATTTGCTAAATTTGGATTTTTACCGAAGACGTTATGCTCGCTGGAAATTGCTATCAAAGTGATGTACAAGTGATCCTGCCCAAGCAATCTTTGAAAGCGTCAAGAAGCATGAACTTGCCCGAGCAAGGTTATAACCATGCTCGAGCAACAACAGGCTCCAGTGAAAAGTAGAAGTAAAGTATGAGACATCATGCACGAGCATCCTCTGAAAGTATCAAGAAACTTGAGCTTGCCCAAGCAAGGTAGTAAGCTTGCTTGAGCAACATCGGGTCTTGAAGAAAGGGAAGGTGAAGCACAAGTGATCATGCCCAAGCAACATTTGAAAAAATCAGAAAGCATGACCTTGCCCGAGCAAGGTCATAGTCTTGCCCGAGCAACATCGTGGCAAAGGCAAAATGAAGCTTGCTCAAGCAACACCTGAAAGCATCAAGAAGCATGACCTTGCCCGAGCAAGGTCACAGTCTTGCCCGAGCAACATCGAGACAGAAGCAAAAATCGACAAGTCAGATGGTCTTGCCCAAGCAAAGAAGAAGGCTTGCCCGAGCAAGCTTCTCGAGCAAAGACCAAAAGATTGCCCGAGCACACTACGCCTTCTTCTTGATGTCGTCTCGCCGAGAGTTCGCCCGAGCAAGAATATAAGCTTGCTCGAGCAACGTCGACCGGAGACATTTTCTCCCGCTCATTAAAAAGCTTGCCCAAGCATGAAAATTTTCATGCTCGAGCAACATCACCAAATCCATATATCTCCGCAAGCATGCTTTCTGGATTGCTCAAGCAACAACGATGTTCTCTCACTTCTCCGTCTCTGTCTATGTCTTGCCCGAGCAAGAATAGCACCATGCTCGAGCAACATCGAAGCAGATCACTTCCAAGCCTTTGTAAAGAAGCTTGCCCGAGCATAATTATATTCATGCTCGAGCAGGCAAAATACTTTGCCCGAGCATCAGCGGCCAAGAACATATTCATCTGATTCAAGAGAAGCTTGCCCGAGCAAGAATGGATTCCTACTCGAGCATGATCACATTGTTCTCAAAATCATCGTGTTCGAAATCTTGGCTTCTCATCAAGAACATCCAGATAAATTCCAAAAGAACTTATACTACTTCTTAACGTTATTTATATCATTTTTGTATAAGTTGCAGATGATTATATGAAGGACTCATGCACATAGCTTATCGACATGATGAGCACAATTTCCACAACGTCTCGGAGAATTCGAAATGATTATTATCAATTGATTTCTACTTGCTATACTTCTCAATGCTATTAATCATGTTTGTTAGCAAGTTTCGGATAATCAAACGAAGGATTAACACCAGATTATCAAAAAGCGAGATGATGACGTGAGAAGCTTCAACGGTAATATTTTCCAACGGTCATATTCTAAGAAGCTCAATCGAAGAATTGCTCTAACGGTCGAATGCTATTGGTTAGCTATAAAAGAACAAGCATTCAAACTTCAAGTAGAGATACGAGCGTGCAATGTCGAAATGCCGACACTATGAATATACGCTTAACTCATACTCTCTGTTTCTCAATGTTTATATAGTTTACAGTAGAGAGTGAGATGATCGATTATGTACTTCAGTGATTAGCATTCATCTACTCAGTGAGGAGTTCTTAAACACCGATTAATTTCTTTAGTTGTAAAAACCTTAAGGTTGTGGAACCTTAGGTGTGGGTGTATCAATTACAACTTGTAAGGGGGAGTGAGTCCTAGAGTGAGAGGATCATCCTTCGTTTACAGAGTGTGTAATTGTATTCTTACAGTACGTAAGAGGATATCTTTGTAAGAGATTGTAAAGGCTACACAAGAGCCCGACCAAACTTGTGATGTTGTAAAGGCTTTCTCTTGTGCCGGTCAAACAAGGAGATAGTGGATTGAAAATCTCAAGTGAAGCTTGAGGACTGGACGTAGGTCAAGGATTGGGCCGAACCGAAGATAAATCTCATTTGCATATTCTCTTCCCTAAACTCTTATATTTCAGCATATATGTTTTGAATGACTGTCTATCGGTTTATAAATTATTACTGTCATTGAAACCTCCTTCAGTAAGTTGCGAAAAGATTTTCAAAGCTCCAAAGTTTTTATTCGACGCCCAATTCACCCCCCTCTTGGGTGATAGCCAGGTCTAACAGAGTTTGTATCATACAGAGACACTTCAAGTTTCCTGAAGAATGCAAAACTCCAGTTTTGATTTACAAACTCAAGTTTTCAACTACTAGAAAATTTGTGAATGTTTTCTCTTATGAGGAAACTCGAGTTTGGTTTCTGAAAACTCGAGTTTTGGTCATACTGAGAGAGCTCCCAAAATTTTGAACTTAAGATAACTCCAGTTTTCATTTCAAAACTCCAGTTTACACCAGACAGAGAGTTTGTCAAGTTTTGTGAACTTGACCAAACTCGAGTTTGTGTTTTCCAAACTTGAGTTTGGGCTTGGTAGAGAGTTTAAATATTTTTCATCCTTTGCAAACTCCAGTTTACATTTGGAAACTCCAGTTTTCACTTAGCCAAGCCTTTTGTAAGTTTTCCCAAGTTATGAGGAAACTCGAGTTTGTATTTGGAAACTCAAGTTTAGCCTTGACAGAAAGTTAACATGTTTTATCATCTTGAGAAAACTCAAGTTTACATTTGAAAACTCTAGTTTCACTTAGGAAATATTTTCAAAGGTTTCCAATTTTTAGAGGAAACTCGAGTTTAGTTTTGGAAACTCGAATTTGTACCTTACGAGAGAGCTTTGCTCATTTTATCATTTTGGAAACTCAAGTTTACAATTGAAAAATCCAGTTTTGAGCTTTTGGACTTAAACATGTTTTCACTATAAAAGTCCAAAACTCGAGTTTAGATAAATAAAACTCGAGTTTGTGTCGTTAGTTTTGAAAATCAACTTGCTCGAATTTCTGAAATCTTCCCGTTTGATCTTAATACTTCTTATCATCACTCATTACTATTCTTAACTATGTTTAATCAGTTTGTTAGTGAGTTTCAGATGGTTTAGAAGATATTAAATGAAGATTTGAACAAAAACAAAAAGTGACGTCAGCATATTAAATGCAAAGTCCAGAAAACTTGCATCCTTTTGGACAATCATTCTACACACGTTGCAAAGGAATTAATGTTTCCTTTCCACATCTAGTAGCTGCTCTTCCAACGGATTCATATTCAAGAAGTCAACCATAAACTTCTGTGCAACAGGAATAAGCAAAAAGTAGAGAGAAGAAGACCATAACTTAACCTAATCCTTCCTGAATGTCTCCAACGGTTACATTGAAGATTACAACGGTCATTTAATGCTCTCTTAGTATAAATAGAGCTGCATTCAATTCTTCTCGACAACCAATCTGCTGAAAACGAATTTCATTCAAGTTTACCAACTACTCTTTCAGTTTTCACTTGTAAAGTATCTTTTGATACATTGATCTTCAGTGATTATATTTATTCACTCTTAGAGAGAGTTCATTTATTGTAAGTATCTCAAGTCAAAGGACTTGGAAATTGGGATATTGATTGCAACTTGTAAGGGGGAGTAAGTTCTAGTGAGAGAATTACTCTAGAGTTACAAAATGTGTAATCAATTGAGATAGTGAAATCCCAAAGTGTCTGGAGACTGGACGTACGTCAAGAGATTGGACCGAACCAGTATAAATTCCTTGTGTCTTGCTTCTCCTTTCTCTTCATTGTTATACCATGTTTTTAGTGTTAAAAAACAGAGCTTTAGAAAAGAATTTTTAAAATCCCCAATTCACTCATTTCTTGGTGATTAAGTTCCACTTTCAATTGTGACAGAATTCAATTACGTTGCAAATTTTGAAATTTGCAATAATTTGATCAAAATTTCAAAATTTTGCGAAATTCTTTTCCGAATTTCGCACACTTTGCAACGGAATTTATTTTCCATCGCAAAATTCATTTTATTAAAAAAATAAAAAATACATAAAAAAAAAAAAAATTACAAAAAAAAACAACTTGTATATCATACAAATATATAGAAACAATCATAAAGAGTTTACATAGAGAAAACAAAATAAAAATAATAATGTTGCGAACAATATGTACTAAAAAATAGAGCAATTCTTGCGACGGAGCTCTCATTCCGTCACAAAAGCTCTACAACTTTTTGTGACAGATATATGTTCCATCGCAAAATGCCGCTTCTTGCAACGGAAACTCTATTCCGTCGCAAAAGCCTTCTTTATTTTGCAACGGATCCCAAAATCCATTTCAAAACTATAAATTTGCGACGGATTTTTGTGTCCGTCGCAAATTCTGTCGCTATTTTGTTATTTTCTAATTCATGAGATAGCTACAAAGATTAGGTCAATGAGCCCTTTGACATGATATTACAATAGTATTGTTGAAGGAGAAAATATTTTTAACTTAGGCAAAAAAATAAACATATTGAACTATTTATTAAATAGTATTACATAATATTGAAAATACAAATAAATAATAACCGACAATTATAAATCAAATATATATATACTAACCTTTTCAATAGATATCTCAAACAAGAATTTTACTTTCCTCTCATAGCCCAATGAGTAATGAACCAAACATTGTCCTTATAGAAAAAATAAGAGATTAGTTGAGGCCAAATTATTCGCTAAAATAAAATATTATATAATAAATACATATATATTAACAAATTTTAGAAAGATAGTTGGGGTCAGCTGGAGCCAAAACTCAAGCTAGCCAGCAAGTGGTTCCGCCACTGATAAGGGATATTGTGTTTCGACAAAATCATAGAGATCATGATTGAGTATATATGGTGAGATCCATGCAGAGGAAAGTGAGTAGGCAAGATGAGATTTGTCACTCTCATTATAAGAGGGATATCTCTAGGCCTCTCAATGAGTGAGGCTGAAAAATGCATGGCGATACCTAAAAAATTAGTTTCATTGGTCTTGTTAGTTTACTTAGAGATCAAGAAAGTATGATTGAGTAATATGATAGTGACGTCTCCATATCTCATGCTCGATCAAGATTTCGTGTGGCAAAAGGGACTAAACATTGTTAGAAGACATGTTAAGTCGGATCATTGATCATCATATAATTTGGCCCTCGTAATGTTTTGCTAGATGCCACATATGACTTATGGGTCAAAAGGTGCTTTGAGCCTGTTGGCCACATTATATGAGCCTACAAGATCACACGCAAGAATGAGCCAACAAGAACTTAAATGTCAAGTTCATTGATCTATCTAGAAAGTGTTCGGATTCAATAAATATAAAATGTTCTCATTTAATGTAAGAAATTTCTTATTTTGAAATAAGAAAAATCTAGAACATCTTTTAATTTGGGTTAGCTGGTTATGGGAACATTTTATTATTTACTGATGATTTGCTTAATTTGCTTTAATGTTTTGGTTTTAATAGTGTATACATATACATGAATGACTATAAATATATTCTGATTTTTTGTATTGTTTAGTTTATGAATGAAAATGTAAATATATATTGTGATTCGTTCTATAAATGTACATGCATGGGGGATCTCAAAAGCAGAACCCCACATTTTTTTCAAAAAAAAAACAATAGCCTCAATAAATCACGGTTGTTACCTAACAATTGTTATTTATGTCAACAATATATAATAGTTGTTTTAAAAGAATAGTTGTATATGTTAGTAGATATATAATGGTTGTTAAATGGAACCGTTATATATTATCCAAGCATTACCATATATTATGACGGTTGTTTACGTTTGTCCATTAATTATTATCACAACAATAAGCATATCATAGCATCACCGAACCTTAATACATAACGGGTATTATATTATAACTATTATAATAGGTCTAGAATAAATAATTGTTCGGAACTGTAATGTATCTATCCAAAGATTTTATAGCGCATGCATAAATGATGGTTTCAGAACCAATATATATATAGCATTTAATAACCATCATGTATCGTGATTTCTGTAGTAGTATATGTTTGGTTAAGCCCATGACTCAACATATTCTATCAATGTGTGGTCGTTTCCTAAACAAAAGATCTCAACAATACTGGGCATGTTTGGGTTAGCGATAACTTATTTTCTATCTGACTTTTACAGAAGCCCGATAGGAAAAAAGTTAGGTTGTAAATGTGATTTGTGTTTGGATTTGACGGTGGCAGAAGTGGCTTTTTTCAAACATAGACGTGTTTGTGTTAGCGGTTGAAAAGTGAGTTGAATGGCAAATGATAAAAAAGACATGAATCTTACTAAAATACTTAATTACAATAAATATGAAATAATTAATATATTGTAAATGCAGACATAAAAATATATTATAAAGCATAAAAATATTAATATAAATATGAAATAATTAATATATTTTGAGACCCATTCCCAATGCATAAAAGTTAGCTGGAACGCTTGGGTCATTAGCTTTTGATAAAAGCCACTCTTTTTTGTAAAAGCTTGATAAAAAAATTTACTTTTGCTAGGTTTCTACTAGTGGCAGTGCGTTTGGGCTTAACGTTGAAAAAAAGCTAAACCAAACAGGCTAACTATATAAAGATAATAGATCATGCATAGCTCAATGGAAAGAAGGACACATTAAATGAGATAGAACAAAACATATTTCCCCAAAATTCTTTTTCACTCATGATCTTATGAAGAGTGGTGACATAGATGTTTAGCAAATTCGCTCATGTCACAATCTTGCAAAAATTCGTTTACCAAGATACTGCCAACTAGAATACTTGAGAAGTTATTGCATGGTATTAAGATACGTAGACTCAAAGACATAAAGTGATGTTGGTATTAAGGGGAGTAAATATTGTGTTTAGGGTTAGGTTTTCCTTTACTATATAAACCTTCTTGTTCCTAATTCACAAGGAGGCTCTCAATGGATTTTCCTATCCCCCTAAGGTCATAGAGCGGACTTTTGTGAGACACCGTTCGAGAATATTTGTTTTTGAAAATCAAAACGATGAAGGTTCATCTTTTTTCTACATCGTCATGCGGTTCGAAGGGATATTAAGGGGGAGTGTCCTTTACTAGGTTCTTGTTCCAATGGATTTTCCTAGTAAGGTTTTAGTGAGACATGAGTGTATGATGTTCATAACTCCATGCATATGTTTTTGTCCCAATGGGATTTTTCTATAAAGGTTTTAATGAGATACAATATTTGTTTGTAAACATTCAAGGGAAAGTGTTATATATAATATGTGTATGGATGTTCATAACTCTATGCATATGACATTACACTTTATAACTCCCAAATTGAAGAGGATTTAATATATATTCCCTATAACCTCCAAATGCACGATTATGTTTTTTAATTCCCTTCTTTATATGCTTGTAAATCTTATATAGTCTTCAATGTATAGAAGCCTATAAATAGAGGTCATACATAAGGCTTTTATACACCAATAAAATATAGTGAATGAGACAGGTCATTCTCTTGTCTCCCATTATCTTGATCTTGCTATTTTTCTCTTCTTCGACTACTCTCTAGAGTCCTTATTTTCTCTAATTTTGCAATAAAATATATATCTCTTAAAATTAAAATATACGTTACATAAATCTCCATATTTCATTTTTCATTAACACAACCGTCAATTAACCATTACTATGTTTTATTCTTATTTTTTTAACCAAAACATCCCTCTCATTTTTTTTTTAAAAAAACGAAAATATCCCTCTTTAACAAAAGAAGTATTTAACCATTTATATTTGCCAAACATGCAACTAAAAAAAATAATTCTAGTATATCTATTTTAAAATTTTTAACGTTATAAAAAGTTTTACTTTTATTATATTTTAAAATTTTAAATTTTAAATAATTTGTCACATTTATTGAAACTTTTTTTTTTTTTCCAAATGGTTTAAAACATATTATATAGGCATATTTTTATTCGTCATATAGTATAAAATTAATAGTTCAAATAATAAATATTTACAAAATAAAGTGTCAAACTAATGTCTAAATATCTAAAACTAAACCAACTTAAATTGTTGCGCCTTAACCTTATGATATATTGTTTCAAAATTAAATAAATCAAAGAAACCAAAAGATCCAGCAGATAAAAAGCATAATTATTCAAATCTTTATTATCGCTCATCGGCATCAAATAATAAACCATAATTATGGACTCACAATATAATTATTAGTTGTTTGTAAAAAGCATAAATAACAATATAACAAAAAAATATAAATTACCTTATACATAAAACCATACAACTATAATGCTAAATATATATATTAGTTGGGAAAAAATGAACTTTTATACTTTGTAAGGACGCATGAACAGGCGCCTAATTCACTAGCTACTATAGTGATCAAAAATCAAAATGCTAAAAATACTGGTTGTTAATTGTTATCCTTGAAAAAATTGGATATCGATCTTAATTGTCCTTCTACCCATTCATAAGTATTAGTTTTTCCATAATAATTTCATAATTTAGACTTGTCTATTGAAAAAATGATATATAAGCGATAAAGATATTGATAAATTCTGCAACATGTTCATGTAATCCATAAAGCATTAAAATAAGCGTAAATAAATAGTAGCTAAATAAAAATAAACAAATATAATTGTCAAGATGGTTAAATCTTACATCAAATTGGAAAAAGTAATATGCGTCCTTAAATGGGTTGGCCCTCTACTCTAACAGGTTAGTCCATGACAGGCTTGAGTAACACCCCACTAGTATATCGACATTGATCAGAGTATCGATGCACAACTCAGTAGACATTATCAGAGTAATAATGTACAGTTCGGTAGGCAAAGCAGAAATAACATAAATATACTGATATAAAATACTTGATTACATTATACGGGAATTCCCACAAGGTCTATACTTAATGTTTAAATGTTC
This sequence comes from Acacia melanoxylon, assembly GCA_019022615.1. Lineage (NCBI taxonomy): Eukaryota > Viridiplantae > Streptophyta > Magnoliopsida > Fabales > Fabaceae > Acacia > Acacia melanoxylon. The sequence continues at coordinate 2,646,081 of JAFJYJ010000030.1, read as the reverse complement.
TAAATGCAACTACAGATAGCCGACTTAACGGCTCGGCCTAGTCTGTAATCTTTATTCGCCGAAATCTGCCGCCTTGCCTTGGGAGCCACGTCCATTGTACTATACATATCACAAATAATAACAAAGGTTGGGATCACGAAGAATCTCAGGATAACAGTTAATCTCACATAATATGCGTGCACCATACTTGGTATGCAACCAACAAACAATTCATACAACGTTCAAAGATCATAGAACATGTGCAGCACGAACTCATGTCAATTGATTGCAAATTGGGTTCGTGACTCAAGGACCACCAGTCCCCTAGGCCCTACCCCTGACACATACTCATTACACATATCACAATCATAGTTCACACAAGCATAGAAGTCATACATGGTATGTAAGAGAAGAGTTACCACCTGAACGCTTTACTAATTCCCGATTTGGCTCCTAATCATTTTGCCGTCCTTAGAATTTTTCGGCTCCTATAAACATATATTCATGAACAACGGGTTATAATTCATCCAAATCCTTCATATCAAAAAATACTATGGTTGGCTATTCTCACTATTTATTATATATTAAAGAGTAATAGCAAAATAAGTCGTGTACTATTTTCTATCTCACAAATTACTATTCCTAAGATCATAGTGTGGCTTAGTGTTGGGCTTTGTGCAAAAATGAAGGTGTGCTCAGGTTTTGAATTTTCAACATTGTAGATTGTGACTTTTGACCTAATCCCTTACCCACTGCTTTTGATTTTCAAATTCGAATGTCTCCCATTATAGCCATCAACCTTGAGAGCGACGAAGATATTAAGGTACCGCCCTCCTCTCCGGTGCAAGAACGGAGGTTGAAGTGTTTGAAGAGAGCAGCTAGAATTCCTGAAGATCCCCGCGGTAATATGCTCGACTGTAACCCCTCTCCGCCTCCTTCTAATTCTCAAACTTGAAGTTTCTACTAACTCTATATTGCATCATTATTTCTGTAGAAACTCGAGATGCACGGGAGATATAGTTATTTTTGCAGATTTCAAGGATAGAGACTGTGGATTTGTGTTTGTGTTAGAGAGTGGAAGAGGGTTTTACAGTTTTGAGTTGGAGCTAATGTTGAAGGACAATGAAGACAGTGACGATAAGCAAGAACCGTCTTTTGGCGTCAAATTCTCTTCTCGGAACAATTCCTCCAAATATGATTTTGTCAAGGTCTCAATTCTCACTGAAGTTCGTTCTTAGCGTTATTTGGAAATCAACAAGTCTGGAAATTAAATCTTTTCCATATCACCCAGGATCTATCTCATGCCCTTAGAGCATAATTCATTACTCTGCTCATACTCAACTTCACATCCTAATATTATCCTCCTTTATTTTGTGTTGGTAGTTCAGTTCTCAAGATTGGAAGGCAAGATTAAAGATTATCACCACCGGATACTCGCTATAAGACTGAGGTATGATTATGAGTACTCTTATGATGTGATTGGTTGGTTATATGCACTGGATCTTACCCTCTCAATTTTAATGAGATTTTTCGGGGTCGAACACCTTATCTGTGAGAACATATTTTCCTTATTATACTGATTTGATTCATCTTTACTGGGATTTTGTTGTTATTTCATTGGATAATATATTAAAGGGTTAAGGAGCGGCCAACACAACAAACTATTAGCTCAGGAGCGTCCATCACAATTAACTATTAAGTGGACCGCCCAGCACAACAAACTTTTAAAAAGGAGTGCCCAGCACAACACCGTTAAAACAAAGTTAACGCCGTTAGCAAAAAGTTAACGTCCGTTATCTAAGGAGCGTTCAGCACAACAAACTATTATTCTAAGAGCGCCGTAAGACAAAATTCTAAATTTTACTAAATTAAATAATTTTTTTTTCAATTGTCATTATTCAAAACTACTTGTATAAATATCTATGGACAAACATTACTCATTTTTCAATTTTGTCAACAAATATTTTAGATTTTTTAAATTTTATAAACATTAAATGAATTTTTTAACTCACATAAATTTCTTTTAAAATAAAAATAAATTATATTTTTTTTTGTTGAACATATATAATAAACTATAAAACACCTTGGGTTTTTACTAAATTAAATAATTTTTTTCTCAATTGTCATTATTCAAAACTATTAATATCTATGGATAAAAATTACTCATTCTTCAATTTTGTCAACAGATTTTTTAGATTTTTTAAATTTTATTAACATTAAATGAATTTTTTAACTCACATAAATTTCTTTTAAAATAAAAATAAATCATATATTTTTTTTGTTTAACATATATAATAAACTATAAAACACCTTGGGTTTTTACTAAATTAAATAATTTTTTCTCAATTGTCATTATTCAAAACTATTTGTATAAATATCTATGGATAAATATTACTCATTCTTCAATTTTGTCAACAGATTTTTTAGATTTTTTAAACTTTATTAACATTAAATGAATTTTTTAATTCACATAAATTTCTTTTAAAATAAAAATAAATCATATTTTTTTTAACATATATAATAAACTATAAAACACCTTGAGTTTTATTTAAATCATATAATTATATTTTTAATCAAAACTTTTGTTTATTTTAGCAAATTATAATTTTGACAAAATTGAAGAATGAATAATTTTTGCCCATAGATATTTATACAAGTAGTTTTGAATAATGACAATTGAGAAAAAAATTATTTAATTTAGTAAAATTTAGAATTTTGTCTTTGGCGCTCTTGGAATAATAGTTTGTTGTCTTTGGGCCTCCTTAGATAACGGACGTTAACTTTTTTCTAACGGCGTTAACTTTTTTTTAACGGCATTGTGTTGGGCGCTCCTTTTTAGAAGTTTGTTTGTTGGGTGGTCCACTTAATAGTTAATTGTGCTGGACGCTTCTGAGCTAATAGTTTGTTGTGCTGGACGCTCATTAACCCTATATTAAAACTGTTTGTTATAGTTCATTTTGTTACATTTGTTTCCACCAGCACTATATTGATACGCGCCACTCTTTTTTTGCCAATATTTTCACAAAAAAAAAAAAAAAAATATGTTGGTGTACTGTACAGTACAATTTGAATTTCTATAATTGTTTGTGCTTTATGTCAGGATAAAGCTGTAGAAAAGGTTTGCTGGCATGCGCGGAGCTTGAGATAAAAATTTGGGGGCCAAATCTATACTCATTAACTAATTAAATTTTTTTATGATTATATGACATTTTTAAAATATCCAGATTTATAATAAAAGTTGGGAAGATAAAAAATAGGGAGAAGATAAAATCAAAGAAACAATATTATAGTATTACTACCTGTATTTTGATGGACCAGAGAAAACACAAAGAAAAAAACTTCATAAATTAAAAGTCATATGTAGAGAAACTTTGTATCTTCTGTTTTATAACTATGATAATGCACCGAAGATAAAGCAGCTCCACTATAAAGAAACTGGAAAACTCTATAATGGTATTGTTGTACTTCACTCTGATTCAACATCATCATTTGCTGGTAATGTTTTTTTCCCAGATCAGTTAAATTTATAGCAAATACTTCTACTTCTGAGGTTGAGGTTTAGAATGAAAAATCAATCAACTTCATCCACAGGTGTAGTGTAGAATGGCTAAAAGCATAGTAAAAAATACACCACAAAAATAAATTTCATTGATAAGCTAAAAATTTTAGGCAATTAGATTGAATATCGAAAAAAATGATAAGATTAACATACCACATGGAACAACGATGAATTATAAGCCCCAAAGATATAAAAAAGATGACTTGTAAATGGAAAAATAAAAGGGGGAAAAATGTTATAAAAGAAATTGGGGGGGCCAAAATTAAAATTTACATTATATTAAATTTCTTTTAAAAAAAATTCTAAACAAAATTCTTTTTTTTTGGGGGGCCATAATCATAGTAAAGCTCCGCCTCTGTTTGCTAGATTCTACTTATTATAATCAATGCAGTTTAATTTTCCTAAACAACCTCTGTCAATCTCTTATATCCAATGAAGCTTGAATTGTATTCTTATAACCACATGTTTAGCAAAATAAGACATTCACGTTCTGTTTTTCTACTCCTACACCTAATAAAAAAGTAGTAATATTGAACCAATTAACTATAACACTCATACCTTATGGTATCACGTGGTTTTCTTATATAGTATCTCTCAACACCCTCCCATTCGCAGCTGACATATATGAATTGCCCATCCGGTAAGTATACATGCACCTAGGACATTGGTTTTTACCTCTCTTTTTTTATTTCGGTACCTTCCTTTGTGTTCTACAAGGACTTGTACATGTATGTGTGTACCATCTAATGCACCATGGTACCCCTGAAAACAAACAAAATTAATACCTTGTCAGGGGAAACCATAATTGTTCAATGATAGTAAATTAAACTTGTGACACAATAACACAATCTACATACCTTGAACCACTTTCAACGATGATCATTTAAGTCCTCCAGGATGGGCTTGGGTTTCTTCAGAAGCAATGATTGCAGTCTAAAATGTCTAATAGTAGCATTTAAAACAACTTTAAAGTATTTACTAATGGTTTCACTTAACCTTCCAAACTCAAATTGAATGACTCAGTTCTTCACAAGATGTCCTAATATGTAAAGGAACATTACCACTTGATCATCAGCTAGCATATGTTTAGTTGGTCTCAATCCACCAATTGTGTCTAACATATGACACAATTTATCAAATGGTGCCCTATACATTTTAATTTGGTTGAAGCAAGTGATGTCAATATTGTATATCATAGCCCTCAAATTCACTCTCTTGGCAGAAAAATATAATCTAAATGACCTATCTAGTAATGTCTCGGTCTACCTGCTCCCACTGCAACTATCATAGTCACAATCAACCTCCTTACTGCTATAAGTAAAGCTAAGCACCTAGCCAATATTGCAAACATTTGATCTAATTCTAGCTCCATACTTACACAATTTTTGTCACACTCATTTCCTTTTCATTATAATCCACTACTCATCTTTCCAAACTACAGCTTAATACATTCAAACATATCTCATATTCATCCCAACAAATAAAATTATAGCAGCACTTATGACCAAAAAAAAAAACACACAACACAACACACTCTCATTGAAAACCGTCACAATCATTCTATCTTTCAAGTGTGTTTACTTTCTTAAAAAAAATTCATGGTACTAACGTGTACTAAAAATATACTAAAAAAATAATTTTTAATTTTAAAAAAAATGGATATTAAAAAAATATTTCAGAGTACAGAAAGGTACTAAAAAATATCTTAAAGATATTGACTGATATTGAAAAAATACGATGATGGCAGAGGACAGAGAAAAAACTGAAAAAATAGCTTTTCACAAAACCCAAGTTTTAATGCAGAATAGCTTCTGAGAAAAATATGGATGTTTGGTAAGTTTATAACAAAACCTTGGATTTGACAAACTTTTGCTTAAAACCTAGGTTTTGAGCAGAATAGCTTATGTACAATTTTGGGGTGTTTGGCAAACTTTTATCAAAACTTAGATTTTGAAGTTATCCAAATACTATCATTTTTCTCCAAAAGCTAGTTTCAAAAAATCATTTTTACCTCGTAAATCCCAAAAACTATTCTCTAAAAATTATTCTTCAAAAATCATTTTTACTTGTGAAAATCATTTTCTAAAAATACATCCATATGGTCTAAGAGAGGGAAACGGTTTCTTTCATTGTCTCTTTTCTCATAATCTTTAAATCATGTCCGTTCAATTAAATCTGAAAGGCAAAAAAATAAGCCACATCACTATATTATTACTCCTTTGACATTTCTCTCTTCTTCCTAATCAATGGTTTAAATTGTCTCATCTTCCTAATCAATGATAGCTTATAAGTGATTATGAGAAATTAAAATAATAAGAGGATCTCCTCCCTCTAAGAGAGACATATCAATTGAGAGTGAGAAAAGGAATGAAGGAAAATCTCAGCGAGGTAGATGAATCGACCCGTCACAAAGTTGGCCAACCAAATTAAAAAAAGAGGAGGAGGAGGACGAAGACGAACCTGGACCGGGAACCAGGAATCTTGAATGTGGTGGTGGGAAGCATGAAAGCCATGTGATCTGCATGATGATGAGTGGTTCAGTCCGGCTAAGAATTGACTGATGGAGGACAGGAGAGAGCATGAGAGGTGTCGGAGGAACTTTTTTGTTTTTAATTTTTAAAAAAGTGATAAATGCCTTAATTCAAAATTTGAATTATGAGAAGAAAGTGTTGGGACTTAAAAGTCGAAATTGCAAAATTCAAACGGAAGGTACTACGGAGTTAATTCGGAAATTGAAAAAACGCAACCACGAATATAATAAAGGAAACAAAAACTAGATTATGTAGCTAACCTCTCTAAGTGACACCAATAAGTAAGATTAAAAATGCTAAGATCATAGGTTAAGTGGCCCAATTACTTTTGAGTTAGCACATTTAGAGAAGTAAATAAATAATAAGTTCTTACTTATTATTATTATTATTATTATTATTGGTATTTTTTCCCCATCTATTATTATTGGTGTTATATATTATCAATTTATTTTACATTTATATAATATTTATTTTATATATACACATTTTTATCCATTAAATATACCACTTTGATCTTATTTATAAATCAACTTTCAGTTTTTGCGAAAGTGGACTTATAAATAGGACTAAAGTTATATTTAATTAAGCATTTTAATATTTCTAAGGGCCTGATTAGAGACGAGAGATGATGGGCCATCGGGCTTTTTTTAGTTTTTAAAAGTCAAGAAATGCAAATAAAATTAGAAGGTTTTAATGAAATAAGCGCTTGCACGGCTCTATAAACTTCAGCTTAAAAGGCCAACCTTGGAGGGCCTTGAGTTTACCACAGAGGGCCCTTTAAATTTATTATTATTATTATTGGGATGCATGGATTCACATATGATGGTAATTTACTAATTCATATGTATTTTGTATTTATTATAGAGTTATTTATCCATTTAAGTACAAATACACAAATACATAATAACTATACTCTAATTTTATGATTTAGTTTATTATTTGTTGTAGATAAAGATTATAGATGTGTTCATGATGCGGGAGAAGAAATTTATGATATTCTTACTCATGAACCAGAACCCACTCAAAGCAAGACACAATCAAATGTCGTTGAAATTGATGATAGTGGCAAAGATGACGATAATAATAGTTATCGTACTAATGTCGCATAGTGATATGCTTCTTATGTTTTATGTGAATTATTTGTGAATATAGTTTGCTTTTGATTATGAATTAGTAATTGTGCTTATTTGTTGGATGATTCGTGTTGTTTTGATATTAATGTTGACAACATTTGTTTAATAAATTAGAACTTTAATTGTTGTAATTTAATAATTATATTTCTTTGAAAAAAAAGAGAGGAAAAATAGTTAAAATTTGAAATAAGTAACTTTCGGTCTTAGAGGGCCGGCCTTCTTTCCGGTGCTCTCTGCCAAAACTTTGAAAAACTTATGTTTTTCTTATCCTAGCAAGGGCTTGGAGGGCCCATTAGCCCTACCATTCCCGCGATTCCCAAAACTCTCTAGGCCTGACTACACATCACATTCTTTTCTTTTCTCTTTTCTTCTTCCATTACCATGTGTGGTTAATCCTCCTTCTTAAGGATAGATCTTGTAAAGTGACTTTAATTGAGAGTTGTTATTTAGTTTAGTCCTTTTCTTGATTATATGTAATTTATGATTTTCCTACCAAAAAAGTTTAGGTTTTGAAATTCTACATTTGAGACTTTGATTTTTAATTGAATTTCATTGTGAATGAACCTTTGTAAATTATTATTTAAATTTAAAATTTGAATTATTTTTAAAGAGTTTGGTTGTTTCAGGTTTTCATTCGTGGACCGTGGTATTGATTTTTTTTTTTTATATATAACCGTGGTATTGATTTGATTATATGTTTACTCTTTCTCAGAGCATATTAGATGGTTGTCTTGGGCTTGTATATTAGATTTAGTACTATTTATAAACTCTTAATCTATTGTTGAATGATAATAGCCACTTATTTATTCTCAAGAAGATTTACCGTACCTCTGTGTGATTATCTTTTATATTTTTATTACTAAAAAATCCCAAAAATTATCACTCTTTATTTCTTTTGAGTGTTTCACACTCATTTAATTTAGGAACTAAATATGAATGACTTTGCCCAAGAAAATATGATCTAGGTTGTGCAGCTACGCTACATAATTTAGTTATTAACTTGAGCGCTAACCACAAGCGTGAATCCCTTCCACATTATCCACAATATCAATTTTCACTACACAAAAAGGATATGTAAGTGGTTGAGGAAATACATCTCTATGCAGCAAAAGGTGATGGTTGAGTTAATTAATTGACAGCAACAAAGACAGTGGCATGTTGTTAAAGATGCCCTTTTTTTATCAAATAGGGCAAACTAAGTGTTTACTAAGTGCTTGAAGTCACGATAGGATCAAACCCACAACCTAACCCACAACCTTCTATTATCAAAAGATTGGCTACATGCCACTATACTGCAAATCCCCCCATTGGTGATAACAATGCTTTTCAAACTTGTCAACCCTTAAATCTTTGTTGACCCGATCCTTGCAAACATTCATCAATAGAGCTTTGCAAAACCAAACACGCTTAAGCAAGCAATGGAAAGAAAATTTCCCTTTTTTGGGCCAAGATTCTAGTAACCAAACAAGCATGAAATATTGGAAAAATCTAGCAGGCAAGGACTGAATAGAACCATCATTAAGCATCCATTGCACGAAAAACACCATAATCATCAATCAATATAAAGTGCTGCTACACTTGCCTTGTTTCCGGGTAATATTGTCAAAACCGTGAAACAGATACTGTTTCTTACAGACAGAAGAACATATGGCAACATTCTTTTAAGGGATGAAAAAAATAAACAGAGGAACATTTGATCCGCCTTTTCTCTCTATAGGCAATATTGCAACTCTCTAGTCATCAAGTGAGCTCAAGAATCCACCCAGAAAACCAGCTCCATTACACTCTCCACACAAAACATCTCTCTTGCCCCTGCAAGATACATCCATGTTGGAGAGCTTTAAATAAAAGAAACCAACACTTATTGAGATGTTTTCATATTCTGAATTTGTTCTTGTTCAAATTTGAATGTGTAACTTGGCAAACTTCCCTAAATTTTTGTTAGAACTATGGAGAAGCAATAGATTATGCAAATATTCTTATCATAAACTTCTCTGCTTCACCGATTGATTTGGTGAACAGAAGCAAATGAAAGCATTTCATACAGAGCTATACATAATATATTGAACTGTGGTTATTCATGCATCAGGTATTAAACAAAGGAGCAGAATGAGCGGATATCAATATGCACTGTAACATGGGATTCAGTTTCAGTGCTCATCAAAGGTAACAAGGATTTAGTTCGGTGCCCATCATCTTTGATGAACACTGAAATCTGAACCATCCAAATTAAATTTGGATGGACCAGATTTATTTATTTTTTACTTTTTAATTTTTTTTGAAAACATTATTTTAATGTGTTCAGAATTTAAAATAAAGATGATCTCTTACCTATCATTTTTTTTTTAAATGATTTGTTTTTATTTTAAAACAATTAATTGGAGATTTTAAATCTAGAAGCCATGAGCAATGAGCATCGAAACTGGTTCCACATGGGACATGCTGATGCATGGTTCTGGACGCAGCACATATATTGATGTATATATGGACTTAATTATACACAACACGGTACACAGAATCAGATAGACATGCACACAGGACAATATTAAGGGAGGAACAAGATGAGCAATTGACGGAGCTACCTGCAAAGCCAACATAGTCCACCAGCTTTAAACTGCCCGTTGAAGTGATCTACAGAATTAACTCCAGTTCCTTTGCACTGATTACATTGTATGGCACCTAGAAATTGAACCAAAAGATAAAATCATGGGCGAGTTTAATGCTGATGTTTCTACTTGAAGGGGAAAAAAACTATGCAAGTCCATTAGTGCGCTAAGGAATTTGGAAGCACTGACGGTGGTTAAGGCTAAAGATGCAGAGCATAAATCCTCAAATATGCTTTAAAGAACATCAAGAACAAGCAATTTCCCAAATTAAATGCATAGTGGACACAACATTTTCAGCAGCAACTATATGATAATGCATGAATGCGTCTCTGGTTTAGTCAATCTGACTAAACAATGGAGAATCAGATTCTAAAGGTATGTAATTATTTCAAATACTCCACCACCAATGTAAAAATCTACCTATGGGAGTACATTAAAGCAAATGCTAATTTGCATATTACCGAATGCAAAGGACAAGTCACTACTAATAAATCTACCATGTTCACACATCACAGTAAAAGCAACGTGATAATATTACTAAGCATATATCAGTATTTATAGGAAAAGCTAACAGATCTCTCAACAGGCAAGAAACCACTGGATAATCAACTTTTCCTTGAGTCTATGTTTTGCCATCTAGTATTGATACCAACCTAGCTGGGATGCATTTTATGGCATGGAGGTACTACTGCATTATGGATATGACCCCATAAATAGAAAACGATTAAAAAGACAATAATCCAAAAGTAATTGATACAATGCGTTTCACTTACCATTTCCTTCACAATTAGAACAAACGATGCTCCTTGTTTTGGTGGTGCTGCTTTGACTATTATTATCAGTAGTAGCCTGTATTCAAGCAAGATTAGAGTGTGCTTTAAAACAATTTTCTAACATAATAACAAAACTGTCAAAATAATACATCGTCAAGTTACATTGGCCCATAATTTCATGTCCTTAATCAATGTCACAGCTTATGACAGGAACCAACAAATCCTCCTCTTATAGAACCTCAGCCTGCTTATTACCTACCTACTTCATCCAAAGAAGTCCCAAACAAACCCTTAATCAATGTCATAATACATGTTTATTTTGAGTCTATGACCCAGATATCATAAACCATAACAACTATCCAATTCACTGAATGCCAGCTAACTATCCCATGACCAACATAAATTCATCTAACCCAGCATTGTTCCTTACTTTATTCATTAGTTTCTTGTTTACAGCAACAAAATAAATGAAAAGGCAAGGGGTTTATTGGCTGTGCGGTCTTTATCACGCTATGCATCACAAAAACTTCACAGAAACTGATCCTACATGACACTTTCCAGCAAGAGAGAAATCCCCTTTTATTAATTAAATATCAGCAATAATCAATCAGCGTCTCCTTTCTAAATGGGAAGCTAAAATCAATCTCACCTTGATCTCAAGAGACTGTAAGTTGCGAGCCTTAGAATTCTGGCATGCTTCGATTATCTTGAAAGCCTTTCGGTTGACCGAATTGCAGGTTACAATCCCTATTCAAATTAATTCAAAACCATTCAATAACAACATCATTCGCTATCTTAGAAGCTCGAGAAGGTTCACAAAGTTACGAATACCTGGTCTGTTTGAGGATTTCAAGGAACAAATCGGAGTAGTGAACAGAGTGTGCGTCATATCTTGGACTTCGAATACTTTTATTTAGCCTTTGCCTTCTCAGAAGAAAAATATCGAACGGATTAGCTAACCAAAGCCTAAGGCTGAAGTGAGTGCTCTTTGCTGTCTAGTGGCAACGAGCACAAGTGGAAACAGATAAGGCCATCTTCATTCTTCACCGTGGGTCCAGTTTAGGTTTATATTCCGTAAATGGCCTTGGACAAATCCCAAATTCCCCAGAATATTCCATTTCTTATGGTCAAAAAGGGTGGGTATTAGCGTAAAATTAATCACCCCAAATTTCTCCTCCCACAGAAACCGAAAAAACAAGGACGTAAACAAAATACCAGACAGAGGAATGGCGAGCTCTCTGTTGTCGGTTTATCGCTTTCTTCCTTTGCAAAGTAAGTTTGATGACCTTTATATACTATTTTAATCTCTTTTGCTGATTAATTTTGTATCACTTCTATAGGGTTTTTCCCTTTGAATCTTACAATTATTCTAAGAATTGTGATAATTCTTACATATATACAAGCTGAAATTTAAGCTGTTCTTCCATGTTCATGGGGAAAAGTTTGATTTGGAGCTAATTGCTTATATATAACTGACTGTATTTGTTTGTTTTAGAAAAGGATAATGTGGGATACGTTACTGAAATCAAGACATCATTGTTCGGGCAAGCACTGTGTAATCCAAATTCTGTGAGAAGACAGATAGCTACTCGCCATGGAAGCCGTCTTGTTGTTTCCTCACTGGTTACTACCGAACCCTTCCGCTATATATTTGTATATACATATATAGTTATATATAGTTTAGTAATTTACAAAAAGTCATTATTGAAATAAAATTCTACTACCTCCAGTCCTAATTATAAGAACTTTTGTTATGCAAACTGCACTACAAAAGCGTTCCTATTATAGAGTATAATTTTATAAATATAAGCATGTTGATATTAGGATGCTTTGAGCAACATTGCCAACTCGGTTTTAGTTCGGTTTAATTCTTGCTATTGAGTTTCTTTGTTGACAGTTTGGAAGGAGAGTCAAAAGCAGAAGAGAGACTGTGATTCCTGACCCAGATTACCGAATTCCAATTGTTCTTCTCGGTAAACACGACTTCTTTCAAACTCATGTGTTTGGAGTTAAACATGGGTGCATATTGTTCTTTCAGAAAAGATGAATATTGAAAATGGTAGTCAATAATACTTGCATGATCTGAATATTAACTGAGATATCAAGTAGACTATGGTGATCCATGAATGTATGTAAAACTTTTCTTGGTAATCAACTTTCATAAAATGCTAGTGGACTAATAATTATCATCTAGCATTTCATAATCATGAGCAGCCACGCAGTGAGTATAGAGGCAACCAAACTGTTCTTTCACCTTTTACCAAATAACTTCATTGTCATAGCTCTTTGCTTTGGGTAGTGATGGAAGGTTACAATTTTATACGGCACGAACTTGATTCATTTACACACACTAATTCATCCCCTTCAGTGTGCTGGCCTCTTTTTTGGTATTCACAAGGTGGATGTTTGCAACTATAAAGAAATGGAAATTTTCTGTATGAAGATAAGGGTCCTGAAAATTGCTAGCTTTATTCACTTGCAAATGTTGAGTATTCTGTATGAGGATGCTAGGGTCCAGTACTTGCCCTAATGTCTACCCAGTTATGTATTTTGATAATACTTCACTGTATTTCCTTTTGCCACCCGTTTTTTTCAAAGAAAGAAAGTTTTCCATACTGTCTGTATTGTTATTCATTATAAATGATCACTTTAAGATGTATTATTTTAGGTATAACTGGTGGATTGGCTTACACAAATAACCTGGCACCTGCCATACCTGTTGGTCTCCTTGGTTTGCTTCTGTTAGTGCAGGTAATTATCAATAATTGACCATGTAATTAAGTGGTCGAGGTGTAATAATTAGTATGACATGGTTATCTGTTTTAGTTAGCTGCATTACTCTTTCCAGTTTTAAGAATCAAGCTGACTCTTTCTCTTGTTATGTTTCCTCAGACCACTAGAGTTAGATTCGTTTTTGATGATGAGGCTCTGGTATGTTCTCTTCTCACCTTCCTGAAACTTTGGTTATTGTTTGCTATTTCTTCATGCAAATGGATTTTTACCATTCCTGGGATTTTTTTTTTTTTTTCTGTATTGACGAATAAAATTAGTTTTAATCTACAAACTTTATGGTTTCAGGAGGTAAAGGTAGGTGATGAACTCAAGCAATCAGGTGAAAATGTCTTTGTAGGCGGGAAAAACCGTTGGAAGTGCGTGCATAAATTTAGTTTTGGAAGTCTAATTGATGAAACTCGAATTTCATGGAAGCAGTTGGAGAAACAATAACAAATTTGCTTTGATGTACTTTCAGGTATTCAACATTTGTTAATTGGGAGTTTTGGTGGCCTAACTTCCCTATCTTAGTGTACTTCAAGGAGACACAAACAAAGCCTGAGGGACAAATTCATTTCTTCCCTATAATCTTTGTAAGCATTTTGGAATTTCAAGAGCTTTTGAAATTTTGTTTTTGTTTTTGTTTTTTTAATTTTAATTTGATCATTTGTTAAAACAAGCAGAATGGGAAGCAGCTTTACGATGTTATGGTGGAAAGAGCTGGCCTTTCCCAAAACAGTGGACCAAAAGATTCCTAAGGATCGGCTTTTGAATCTGAATCTCTATATCCAAGTTACAACAAATTGTGACTCTGTACAGATTCAAGTTATGTTATGTGTCTATGTTCTGTAAGAATAACTTTATAATGTATCCAAATAATTTTTGCTTTACATTTGAAAGGCTCCGTTTGAAATCACAATTATATTGCTTTAATCTTCTACAAATAGTCATGTCCTTCTTTACTATTGTTACACATTCTCCTTGGTCAATTTGTGAGATGTTTAATTTGAACGATCATTCTTGAGGACTTCATTTCCATGCCAGACACCCAGATCTTTGTAGTAATAAAATAATAAAATAAATTTGAAAAACAAATATGGATAGGAATCATATTTTAATAAACTGAATTCGAAAAGAAAGTGAAAAAAAAAAAAAAAAAAAAAAAAAACTACAATTGTTTTATAGAATTCACGTCTTATAATCTCAATGATCTTTTCTTTCTTTCTTTTTTATAAATCTTCCTCTAGCTACCTTTCTTTCAATACAATTTCTCCACATTGTAAATATGTACATTGAATTCTCTTCATTAACACAGGGAAAGAAAGTGACAGAAGAATCTGCATCTCAACTGAAATAATCAAATTATTTGTTATCTGTTAATTTCTGTGAATATGTGATGGGTCTCAATTGAAATTTCACACTTGCAAGTGAACCTCACTTCCATTTTGCACCCTCCTCACATGCTTACAAGTTTAATGGCCAAATTCGTTGAGCGGCACAGAGGCCTTAATCACTTGGTTTACATTAATTTGCTGCTTGCTTCTCAAATAATCGACTCTCTCCAAATGTCAGAAGGCTTGTGCACTAGGCTACTGTTTTTGCTTCTCAAATATTCGACTCCAGCTCATGAGTAACAAGACAGACAATGGATAGCCTTTTCATTTCATTTTCATTTCGAAGTTTTTTGTTAAATCAGAAGGCGTGGCAAGAGATGCGAGGCTAACTTATCATTAACATTCTCAATGTCATAATTTCACTACATCTGACATATATATGTTTAAAAAATGGATAAATCAAACCTCAAACAAAAATGACTGAAAATCACCTAAAAGCTCCTATAGAAAAACCTTAATTTCGCCAAACAGCTCAAGATGCAGATCCCTTTCCAACTTATATCACTGTGTGAGATTCATCAAGCTATTATGAAGCTTGCTATTAACCATTCAAACCCCACCTGTATTGACTCAGTCTCGCTAGCATTTGTAATCAAGAGAAATTCTTGCCCATACTATTCTAGATTAGTTGAAAGGAGCTCACTGAAAGTGATTAAAATGAATATGCCAGTGGACCCCATCACCCATGAAGAGAAAAATTTTGAACATGAAAAGTTATGTTGAAGCCTTCTTGGTGCAATGAGCATCCGTGCCATGCTGAGTACAATCATGATAGCCCACAGTTTTGAGGAAGTCTCGAATCTCTTTTGCACTGCTATTACTAGCCTTCAACAAACGCTCATCTTCCTCATATATGAGATATGGTGCCTCACTTGCCTTTCTCGAGAGTAGCTTCGATGCTCCTTTAAGCACATGATATTCCCATCCCTGAACATCTATTTTGAGCAGAAGTACCTGCTCCGATTCGGGAATCACTTCATCTAGAGGAACAGACTTTACTTGAAGGGCCACCTCTTCATTGGATTGAAATGCCAACTTTGCACCAGTTGCAGAAACAGCACTGTTGTCCAGCCGGCCGACCAACTGTAGTGGACAAGCAAAATATTGACACACATTATTAGAACACATGATACTCTCTCTCAGGTACAAAAAGCAAATAGTAGATTCCTCCAAACAAGGTTTGGTCTATACAAAGGCTTTTTTACATTATAACTGATATGACTCCAAAGGCCAATTTTGTCAATTCTACCAGGTCGTGGTGGAAGACAAATAAAAGATTTTATTTAAGAGTCATTTTGTATTTCCTAGATTGAGAAAGATTTAATATATCTTTTAGATATTTTGAATTATCCTAAGAATCTTTTAAATTTTGTTTTTAGTTTTCTTTTCAGGATATTGTTCTAGATATATGAGTTGACAAATAGGGATCTCAAGGAGTCCAATCAATAAGGCCTTGCTCTAGTGGAACTAAAGCCTACCTCACCCTTGGATTTGGAATCTGGAAGTTACAAGTTTGCAAAGTGTTTTTGAAGTGAAGGAGAAATAAAGAAAAGTCCGTAAAAAGAGCATGAAAATAGGTTCAGCAAACACTCTCATTCTTTCTGTCACTTCCTCTAATACTAATTAAGACCCAAATAACTCATCTTTATGCTGGAATTATGTGATCTAACGTTCTAACCCTACTAGCCAGTGCATTTCATTTAATACAACAAAAGCACGAATATGGGGTAATGAACCAAGAAATTACTGCAAAAATCAAGACTACAAATGAAAATGAATTTGTGTTGTAACTTCTTCAAACTATTCACAGCTTACACTACGATGCAGACAAGTATATTTTAAAATACCTCTCACTGTAACAACTGTAAACTGCACATGGTACCGACTTTTGGAGCCTTATCGTATCCCTAGGATATCGTTAAGGCTTATAGATGAGATTCATCCAAGTCCATCCAATTAAAGCTGTGAGCCATAACTTTAACTATACATATTAGCTTATCATCATTCACAAGTCAATATCAATAGCCTGCACCAGGCTTCCCACAATTGATCTCTTCAGGAGACCTTTCATGATCTTGTTATTTATTACCTACAGATTTTTTTTTCCAAGTTTCTAATATAACTTCACGCATCAAACTTACATGCATGCTTGAACTTAAATATCTTCATACTCAAATTGAATATATTCCACCGGAATCTAGATTCTAGGGTGACTAAGAATGCAAGAATCAGTCATTGTTCGGAAATTAAGAATAGAAGCAGCTCAAGTCTGAGAGCATTCTGATTTATTATGATTACATGCGACATTCATAACAAATCTCCAATTCTACATTTTATTGATTTAGAACTGAAGCCAAAGCTAAGCATTTAGCCAGTTACTCCACTCACTTTAAAATAATTTCCGACAAACTAAGCCATTTTCTGCCATCTCCCACCACAGTTTAATTGATACTTCACCATATAAACTATAGAAAATCAAATTTAATGCAAGCAATCAATCAAAAGCGATCACCAATAGATAAAAGATGAACTTAAATGGTTAGAAATGTCGTCGACAAACAGCACCTTGTGAAAGGTAATTTCACCGAGCCGATCCGACGCTGCAGCCTGAAATACAGTGACCAATTCCGCCACCCTATTGAAGTAAATCCCTTCACAAACCTTCTGCAAATTCTCGAAAACAGGTTCAAATGCTAGAACCCGAAAACCCATAGCCGAGGCTGCGAAGCTAGCCATCCCAACATTGGCGCCCACATCAACAACAAACCCATCTCGTCCTTCGCTTTTCATCCTCTCCAAAACCTCCTGAATCGTTACCGAAATATCGGGTTTCCTAAACGGTTTCCCTTTGAGGATTCTGACGATGTTTTTGTGAGGCTTGTCGGGCAAATTTCCGAAATCGGAAAGCGAGTACAGAAACGGGTATCGAACGCCTTCAACGGTGCTAGCAACCACTGGGTGTGCTTGTGGAGATTTGATGCAATCGAAAGGAGAAATCGCGTGGAATGAGAGATGAGTGTTGACGGCGAGGAAGCCAGGACTGGGGCTGGAGGGGCGAGAAGTGAGGGAAAAGAAGATAAAGATAAGGATAAGAGAAACAGAGAGAAGTAGAAGAAGGAATCTAGGGGAGCGTAGTCCAGAGGCTTTATCTCTTTTCCAGGCATTTGCCATGGAAAAGGAAATTGAAGGAGATGACAGACTCTCCCTTTGAAATTGCAGCTCTTCGTGGGGACAAAAACTTTCCGGTTAAGCGTCGGATTTTGAAGGAAAATGCGATCTGGATCTGTCAAAAGCAGTGGAAGCCTTCTGATCTAATCGGGGCGATTGATTTCAGAGACTTGTGTTGCTCATGCAAGCAATTCAGAATCCAAGATCGAACAAAATGGGAGAAAGCGCTAGACAGAAAAATGACTACACTACTCGCAAGAAAGAAACAGCGTGGCTACTTTCAGCCAATAGAATAGAATTTTGTTGGAAACTTGCAAGGTCCAGTTAACACTCGAAATCATTAAATTAGAATGAAGTCTTAAAAAACTTAAATGTTATTAATTTTAAACATGAAAGTATAATTTTATCCTTTTATTAGTAATGATAAGTTTAAAGTAATCAATAATAAATTTAGAGCATCCAATGATCATTAATTGTGTTGCATTAATAATTTATGTTGTTGTTTTATTGAGTGTGTGAGAGAATATAAATTTCTGCCCTAAAGATTGTACTACATTTTTGTGTTCTTAAATAGGGATAAATGGAAAAGATGGAGTTTTATATATTTATAACTCCTGCTATACGATTTTAAAACGAGTTGTTAATATAATGCTTTAAAAACTTGTTAATGTTGCTCATATACTTATTAATAACAACTTTGTTCTAAAGGGTGACAAAAAAGATGGTGTGTATGGTGAGTATGTATGGAAAGCAAGCATATATTATGTTTTTTTTTTTTATTTTTTGCATATAGGGGGATAGTTTTAAATGAATAAGAATATGATTTGCAATATGGGGGGCTAGCGTTAAAACAAAAACCATAAAGGAAGGCATTGCGAGCTGAGAACAATTTGTAATGTCAATTGTTACAAAAAAAAAAAAAAAATGCAGTACAATTTTTATGAAATTCACATTGACCTTAGGGGTGAGTAATGGGCGAGTGAGGCTACCCCGTGGGTTAACTTGTATCTTGCTGATTTATTTTACATAGGTATGGGTAGTTCATACCCGTGATATAACCTGTAATAAACGGGTACACAATACACGAGCGGGTTTCAAAGAGTTACTGGTAACCGGTTTATAAGATGTTCATTAAAAAAATTAAAAAGCAACACACCAGTCGCCATCTCCTCCAAGGAGGAAGAAAAATGAGAAAATGAAGAGAGAAATTTTTAATCGATGGTGAAATCTGAGAAATTCGATGGCGATATGAGATGAGATGCAGGCGTGATTGAACATATATGAAAAAGAAGAAGAACAGAGACGACTTGTCGTTATTGCGGCAGCAGCAATTATGGGCTACGATGGCAATGACTGCAGGCTAAGGCGGTATGAGAAGGGAGAGAAAGAGGAGGATGAAGACTGGAGTCTGGAGGAAGAGATAGCTAGGGTGAAGTCGAACAAGAGGAAGGGGAGGGCCAAAGGGTTAGGTTAATTGTGTTTTAAAACTTAAAATGTTATACTGAAAATTGATTTAAAAAATAAGTTTCACATGGTTAAAGCTAAACTTTTCTTGTGGTATAAATAGTGGAAAACTAAAGCTAAAGTTAAACTTATACGTAGTATAGATAGTGGAAAACTAATATATTGTAAGAACTTAAGACAAATAAAAAAAAATTAAAAATAAATATGGGCAGGTAAGGGCAACCCGTGGGTATGCATGTGCCCCTCCCCGTTCAAGCACACACTGCTTCTTTTGAGCCCACCTATTACAGGCTCAATTTGGTTGAGGTTAAATAGGCAAAAAATCCATAGCTTGCAAGTTTTTTGCTCAACACTAGCTAACCTTTGATGCAACAATCTTTTTGGACATTGTAGATGATGAATGAATAGAACATTTTATTAAAATCAATAGAGAAAATGGTCATGTGTATCTAAGAGAGAATATAGATGATAATAACACAACCAAAAAGGGATAATGCAAGAGAGGAACATGTGTAAGTTATATTTGCTTTTTGATATAATATTTTTTGTTGTCACTTCCTGCCATGTAAGTTATCATTTGATGCTTTTAAATTTTCATTGGTTATTTTAAACTTTACATTGGTTACTCTATACCTATCATTACTAACAAAGAGGCAAAATTGTACTTTTATGTTTAGAATTAATAGCACTCAGGTCTCTTGAGACTTCATTGCAATTTAATAATTTTGAGGGACCTAATGGTCATTGAATATGTTAGTTAGGACCTGATTGCAATTTTTCCAATTTTGTTTCCAGTTTCATTTCAACTCTCTCAAGTGAAACGGTTATCCACCTCCTACGAGTGGAACCCCTTTTTTCCTATTAGTTTTTTTTTTCAAAACCATTTTTTTAATAGTTTATTCAAGTTAATCTTTAGAAGAAGAAAAATCCATTTTAAAAAATCGAAATTCAAAATCATGTCTCCAAATTCAATAAACCCCTAATTAATTCATATGATCAATTTAAGATTGGGTTAAGGGGCATCCATCACACTGAAGTGTTCTACCCGGTATATCTAGTACCCTAAAGTATTTTGTAGTACACCGAGTATCTTAGAATATTTTTTCTAGTGCACTTAACACCCGAGAATATTTTTTCATGTGCGTTTAGTACCATAAACTATTTTTTGGAACATCTAACACCCTAAAGTATTTTTCAGGGGTATCCTACGCCCTTAATTATCTAAATTGTTAAATGCAAATTTGCATATAAAAGCACTATAGGGTGATGGATGCACCTAAAAAAATATTTCAAGATGTTGGGTGTATCACAAAATACTTCAAGACATTGGATGCATTTAAAAAAATACTTTATGATGTTGGACGCACCTTACTCAGATTTGAGGATGTTGTGCTTTTATAACATTGCCCCTCACCACTTTTTTTTTAAAAAAATCACCCCATCGATGGTTGAAGCTCGTGACGGATCGTGGGCCCTATTTCAAGTTCATGATGGCCAAAGCTCCAGCACTATAAATAATTTGAAATTTGGTCCATTGTTTGTAGTCGAAGCTCCAAGCGGGGTAGATTTTATTTTATTTTAAAAAAATGTTAAATTATATAAAACCCCCTAAACTTTGAGTCAGTTGTATATAACCCATGACTTTTCATTTTTTAAACCTATTAGTCATATTTTTGCTATGAATTTCCTCTATGTTATGATTGATTTGCAATGTATTTCTAATCTAGAATATGTTCAATATGATAAAATATGAGTGAATTTGTGCATATGTGGAATTAGGGATTAGAAAAGCTAATTTCATGCAATTTAGGAATTATCTCGCATATTGACGGAGAAAATGACTTAAGATTGTTGTGAACTCTGAGTTGACATATTAATACTATGACAATGCTACAACATCATAAGGACAGTTAGTTGAGGCTTCATATTTTGCTATGTGCTAATTGTTTCTTGAGAATATGTAGAAGATAATTACAGGAAATTGAGACGAACGTCTAGAATGCTATTGACTAGATTGAAGCGGAAATCAAGATAGCAGGGAATCAAAATGAATATCTAATAAAATCTCACTGAATTAAAAGAAAAATCAATTAGCCGAATATTCCAGCCAAGCCTAACATAATAGGAAAATCCATCTCACATGATACTAGACTGGATGTACGACACAAGGACCTTGACCATATAAGGAAAGACGACTAGACCTAAAAGGGAGTCGAGGATATTGAGAAAGATCACAATACGTTGAGAAGCTCAAGAAGGCCAATTATGACAGGGGATTGCTGATTTGGAGAAGACACAGAGGCGTTACGTGACAGACGCTCCTCTGTGCCATTGGAACCCTTCGACGATTCCTTTTCGTTTTAGTTTTCTTCTCTGTACTTCATGAATATGTTATCAGTTTCAATGGTCCTTTTCTTGTCAATCATGAACTAAATTCCTTTGGTTGAGTGAGGATGGATCCTTAGTTCATAATTCCAAACCAGATTGCAAGTTTTCATTTATATAATTTAGTTTGTTTAATTGCATAATTAACGTCGGTCTTGTACACTAGGTGGCCACTGGTAAGCAATAGTTGTGGTTTTAATTTACTGGAAAGGAGTTAAATTAGACCTCAATTAAACAGTGTGTGCTAGTAGAGTTTGTGTAGAACTATGTCTAAATTATAAATTACAGGAATGAGTTTATCTCACATAGCCATTACACTTAGGTTAACATGATATTCTAAGCTTGTAAATCTTCATAGGAATATGAGAGAAGTAGAGTTAAGAGTATAATTACAGGATTGCGGAAGCTTCTGTATACATTAGTGGTGGGTTAATTGAAGAGCTTTGTTGTAGGCATTGCGGAAGCTGTTACAGTATTGTTGTAGCATTGGGATAAAACAATCTGGGGACGAAGTGCAAATTAAGAGGAATTTTGAGCCCTGCCTATTTTAAACTTAATATAACTCAAATGTGTCCATGATTACTTTGTTCTATTAGATTGTTAGAATTAGTAGCTAAACCAAACACTCATACTTTATAATCACATGACTTTTGATCATTAACTGGCAGCTTAAACTGGTGTTTCAATATTTGTGGGACGATACTCTACTTTTCACTTTATTATTTGTTTGATCGGTTCACTTGCAATAAGCAGAGAAATCGACCAACAAAACCCCTGTCATTAAGTGACTATTATCTTTTTAACAAAAAATACCATATCAGATTATGAGATGACACGTAGTATCCTGTGTAAATTTCGTATTTCATAAAACCCCCTGAACTTTGAATAGTTGCAGATAACCCTATGAAATTTGATTAGTTACAAATAAACCTTTGACATTTCAAAATTTAAATTTAACTCCCTTAAAATTTTGATTTATAATATTAAACCTCATGTTGTTACTTTTATGGTGTGAACCCACAAGGGAAAGATCTCATAAACCCACAACCATATGAGATATACTCACCCCAAGAAAGCTAAACAAAGATTTGGTGATGCACTTGCACCCTTGAGCACAAAATAACAAGGACCCGAAGTGTTGGAAGAGGCTACAAGATTGATCAAGCCAGTCTATTAGTTCTAAGAACCCTAGAGAGAATCCATTCTCAATTCGAAGTACTAAAAGCAACTTTTCATTTCTCAAAGTTAAGTCTGAAGTCTGATTACAAATAAAGGGATGCAAGGTATTTAAAGAAAAGTATTCAAAAATCCTAATTGCATTAAATGCAACCTAGAGACTCAAAAGTCTTCAAATATGATCTAATTGCATTAGATGCAACTTAGGGACTCAAAATATTAAATGCTGACTTAGAAAATAAGAAATAACACTTAATGCAATGAACTCAAAAGTCACATCTTCCAATTACTTAATAATTTTCGCACAAAAAGAAAAATACAATCCGCATTTAAAGCCCAAAAAGTGCTTATTTTGGCCTAAATGAGCTCCCTATGTGTAGAACCCTCAAAGTTCTTTGTTTTGAAGTCTTCAAGCCCAAAGCATGTTCATTAGCTCCATTTCCAGCCCACATGAAATTAGTGACTTTTTTTTTAACATTTTTGTTCAAATTTGATCCAATTGCTATTTCCTTTGTTCAAGTCTCTTGCAGGCTTTTTGACCAATTTGCCCCTAATTAAATAACTAATTACCGAGATGCCCCTGTTTGAAAACTATATATCAATCTGCCCCTGTTTAGTCGACTAAATGGGTTTTTTAGTCGATTACATCATGTAATCGACTAAAAAACCCATGTAGTCGACTACATCATAAAAAAAAAGGTTAAAACTTCGGAAGGCCATAACTTCTGACTCGGGAGTCCGAATAAAGTGATTCTTTTATTTTTATATATATATATAATGAATAATGAATTTTTCTTTTAGTTGATGTTTTATTTTTTATTAGATCACATAATATCTCCTACACAATAAAGATATGATATGTGTGTGTTTGTATATATATATATATATATATGTTAATTCATGTATTTTGATGATCACAATTTCTAGATTATTGAATTAAGTATTTTATAACTCTCAAGTAATTATGCTCAAGCAAAGCTGAATGTTGCCCGAGCAACATCGGACTTTAGTAAAGGAAGAAGCAAGGTAAAACAATCATGCCCGAAGCAATCTTCAAAAGCATCAAGAAGCATGACTTTGCTCGAGCAAAGTAGTAATCATGCTCGAGCAACATCGAGCTCTCTGAAGGAAAAATAAAGTTCAAGTGATCATGCTCAAGCAACATCTGAAAGCATTAGAAAGCATGACCTTGCCCGAGCAAGGTCATAGTCTTGCCCGAGCAACATCGTGGCAAAGGCAAAATGAAGCTTGCTCAAGCAACACCTAAAAGCGTCAGGAAGCATGACCTTGCCCGAGCAAGGTCACAGTCTTGCCCGAGCAACATCGAGACAGAAGCAAAAATGTTCAAATTAGGTAGTCTTGCCCAAGCAAACAGAAAAACTTGCCCAAGCATCATTGATCTAAAGTGCTTGCTCCCACTCAAAGGAACCTTGCCCGAGCATGGAAAATTGCTTGCCTTAGCATTATGCCCAGGCAAGGAAAAAGGTTTTCCCGAGTAGAATGAATCTTCCTCTTCATATCGCCTCTACCTAGAGTTTTGCTCGAGCAATATTTTAAGCTTGCTCGAGCAACATCGAAATGAAATAATTTTTGCTGCATATTGAAAAAGCTTGCCCAAGCACATAAACCATTATGCTCAAGCACTATGCCCAAGCAAGGAAAAATCCTTGCTCGAGCATCAGCGAGAAGAAGACATTTTCACTACATCAAAAGAAGCTTGCTCGAGCAAGCCTGAAGTGTTGCTCAAGCAAAGGTATCTCTGTTTTGAAAACACCGTCTGCGTAATTCTTCAAATTCTTTACTCTGAGCTTATCACTTGTAATTACTACTTATTAAGATTACCAAATGCTTTTAACCAGTGTGTTGATGAGTTTCAGATTAATTATACACAAATTACCAAATGATTAGAATAAAGCATTGTGCTCTGACAGAAGCATTAAATGAAGTTACCTAAACCAGAGCCAAATTGTTCTGATCGAAGTAAAGCTTCTCTGATATTCCCATTGCGCATTAAATGCTATTTGACAATGGATATGCAAAAGGAATGTAAGAGAATGTTTCCCCAACAAATTCCAGCTGTGACATTCAAACGGACGAAACTGAGGCGAAGTGATTCATCTGTCTAACGGCTATCTTAATGAGTCACAACGGCAGATTATCAAATCTTCTCCAACGGTCATTAATGGCATCAATTATAAATAGGAGGAGCATTGAATTTGAAGTCTTTAAACAATTAATTTGATTCCGATTCTTATTTATTTTATTAAATTCGAGTTATACTTTTATCTAGGTTGATGGTTTTTAAAAACTTATTTATTTCATTCGTATTATACTTAAGGTTACAACTTGTATTAATTACAACTTGTAAGGGGAGTGGAGTGATCATCCTTCGTTTACGAGTGTGTAATTATTTGAAAGAATAGTGGAATCCCAGGTGTTCTGGGGACTGGAGGTAGGTCAGTGAATTGAGACCGAACCAATATAAACTGTCTTGTGTTCATTTTCACTTCTCTGTCTCATTTGTGTATTTTTGTATCAGCGTGTGTGTTTCAAAATTTTTTTTTGAAATCACCTATTCACCCCCCCTCTAGGTGATATTCTACCTTCAATATATATATATATATATATATATACACAGTTGATGGCGGGAGAGGGGCGGCGCCGCAAGGAAAAAGAGATAGAGTGGGAAATGATTGCACCAATCCTAGGGTTTTGTCAGGATGGAGGAAATTAATTATATTTAATTGAGAGATATTAATTGTAAAATTAATTAATCATTATTTCTAATATTATTATCTAATAATAATTAATTGATCTTATTTTAGATTTTAATATCTTTATTTTTCTACCATGTATTTGGTAAACTTTGAATTTCAACGTAACAATTAATACTGGATTTTAAAAATACAATATATTCAAAATTGAGATTATCTCTCCATTAATAATATGGATTTTAAAAGAAAATAGAAATAGGACAAATATCGACACTAAATTTGTGGGGCTTGATTTTAGGGGAATAACAGTGTTTGGAAGTTATGCATGAGATCATATGTTGCAAGAGAATATTAATATTAAAATGGAATTGATTGCCACTAAATTTGTGGGGCTTGATTTTAGGGGAATAACAGCCTCATCTACCGGAAAAAAAAGGTGATTATTCTTTGAAGTTTGAAGTTTAATTTCAACACAGAGTCAGGGAGGGAGGGAGAACCAACTAACTTAATTAGGGCATGGTTCTACGATTGATCTTTTATAAGATAAAATAAAAGGTTAGGGGGTTCAATTTAGATTTTGAATTGTCCATATTATGTGATCCATATTGTGTAGGAGATACTAACAATTCATTATATATATATATATATATATATATATATATATAACAACTCATGTTAATATTAACAATTCATTAAAAACACACACACACACACATCTTATCTTTATTGTGCGGGAGATATTATGTGATATAATAAAAAAGAAAACATCAAATAAAAGGAAACAATTCATTAAATAAATATATATATATATATATATATATATATAATTAAATTAAAGAATCACTTGATTGTATTTAATGAATTGTTAGTATCTCTTGCACAATAAAGAATCACTTGTTTTTCCTCATTTCTCTTCATTAAATTTGGAAGTTAATTTTTTATGTCAGTACATAGATCTCAAAAAGTTATGTGGAATCAAAAAAAGAATCACTTGATTCGGACTCCCGTCGAAAGTTATAGCCTTCCGAATTTTTAACATTTTTTTTTTTTATGATGTAATGGGTTTTTTAGTCGATTAAAAAAAAAAACCCATTTAGTCGACTAAATAGGGGCGATTGATATATAGTTTTCAAACAGGGGCATTTCGGTAATTAGTTATTTAATTTGGGGCAAATTGATCAAAAAGCCTCTTTTGCACTAGCCCATTTAATGCTTCCTTTAATTTTCTTGGCTCTTGCTGTTGTGATTGGACCACTTGGAATTTTTAAAGGATCATTTGAATTTGACTAGATAGCATGTATTTTCTGTTTGGCATCATTCCTCTTTTCTCACAAAAAGGGTTGAGGATCAAAAATACACATGTGCTTTACCTTCGGGAGTGCCCAACACCATATGTTTTTTTGGGAGCAAAAATACACATGTGGTTACATTTTAGGAGCAAAAGTCACACCACCATTAAAATCTAGCCTATTCTAAATATAACTTTTTCTGTTGTAAATGATCTTATTTTAAATTTTGTTGTAAATACAGCACTTCCTGTTGTAAATCTAACATTTTTCTGTTGTAAATGACATTTCTATATTCAAAATCCAGATGTTTAAATGTTGTTGTAAATATGGCATTTTTTGTTGTAAATATGGCCAGATTTTAAATTTTGTTGTAAATAATGCACTTCCTGTTGTAAATATATCATTTTGTTGTTGTAAATGTTATTGTAAATATGTCATTTTCTGTTGCAAATATGACATTTTCTGTTGCAAATGCACCGTTAAGTTAGATTTTAACGGTGGTGTGATTTTTGCTTCTAAAAATGTAACCACATGTGTATTTTTGCTCCCATAAAAAATATATGGTGCTGGGTACTCCCAAGGGTAAAACACATGTGTATTTTTGTTCCTTTACCTTCAAAAAAATTTGTCCTCGAATCTTCACCTGCATCAAATGTAGATAAATCAGCCAAATTAAAATTAGCACTAACATTATACTTACTAGGTAGATCAATCATATAAGCATTATCATTGATTCTTTCATGCACTTGAAATGGACCATCTCCTCTTGGAGCTTATTTAGACCTTCTTTGAGCTTGAAATGTTTCTTTTCTCATATGAATCCAATCTACAAGTTCAAAAAGAACACGCCTTCAACTACCTTTGTTGGTTTTAGATGCATATTGATTAATTTCACAAGTAAAAAACACTTCAGCAAAACCATTATCATTTACCTACAACTCCTTGATATATTCAAAGCCAAATAATCTAGTATTTAGAGAAGAAAGATTATACCCTATTGACAATGCAACAACAAAAACATTCTCTTTACCTTTCTTGTATATGATGACATATGAAAATGACTCAATAAATTTCATCTGGCTTGCATGGCTCTTGTTAAGCTTACCTTGACCAAGAAAATACACAAAACCAAGAAAACCATTAATCCATGAAAAAGTGACAATTTATCCTTTCTCAATACTTCAAGCACAGATAGGTAAGGTTTCACATGCTCATCAAGATTGTTGCTATAAATCAAAGTATCATCAAAACAAGTTGCAATGTCATATAAGAACACCTACAAACATCAAAATTTATGTGACAATGAAAATTCAAAGTGTGGAGTTCAAGGCATCTTAAGGGTAGTAAGTTATCAAGAATAACAAACTTTAGAGAACCATTATGTTTTTCAATGCCACTCGAAAGAGGTAAAGGTACAATGCTTCTTAAGGACAAGAATCTACCGGATGGCTTCTTAGGAATCAAATCCAAGAATACCTACCACACATCAATAAGATCGTTAATAACCAAAGAAATATCATTGCAGTCACTCTTATCCTCACTTTTCTCACAACTCTTCTCATCCTTCTTTTCACTCAATTCTTCACTCTCATTTTTACTTTCTTTATTTTGAAAACATTTTATACTCTCCAATCTCGTTTTATTTTCCAAATTCAATTTTTCTCTCAAGAACAGTTTTACAAAAATCACTCTCACTTAGATTTTCACTTTCCTTTTCATGATTGAAGGTATTTTCTTCAAACACAAGAATTGTACTTGGAATAAGGAGGTCTTCTTCTACACATTTGTCAGCAACATTTTCAACATTGAGTTCTTCTTCCTCCTTGGTTGGCTCTGACTCATCATTAGGGACTGTAACAATCAAGCTTTCAATATCCTTTGCATTGGAGCTACTTCCTAAACATCTTTGTTGCTTGATATTTTTCTTATACTCAGCAACTAATGGAACCAAAACATCAATGTCAATAAAGATTAGGGTCTTTAAAAAAAAAAAAAAAACTAGTTTAGGATTAAGCTCATTTACAAAATGATCCATAGTGTCTTTTTAAGTTTCCTTCACTCTAGCTCTAATCAAAGCTAACTCCATCTCATGAAAATATTCCTTAGCACTCATAGAGCCTTGTTTCAACTCCTGCAACTTTCTATGTAATTCTCTTTTTGACTTGGAGTTGTGACTGGACATCCATTGGTCTGCTTCAACATTAAGCTTTTGGAGTCCTTATAACAAGAATTGTAGATCTCTTTAAAGTTCTTTTTCACCATCCATATAAAAGTTAAATATATAGAAAAAGGGATCTCACCCCTCTACTCACACATTTCACTCAAACAATTTAGTATCACTCGTGTTTGTCACAAATTTGACTTTTAAATTGATGTGTGTCACTCTTACTTTTTTCCACTCTTAGATTACTCTTGAGGCTCTTTGAAGAACTAATAAATTTAATCAAAGATTTCACAATTTGCAAAATCAAAAAAACACTTGGAAATTTGAAATATTAAAGGGAGTATTGAAAAAGGAGTTCAAGGAAATCAAGAGTTCAATTAACACATATTGAAAAGGTTCAGTCAAATTATGTATATCAATATAGATGTTTGCATAGAATACATCCAGCACATCAATTAGTATGATTTTTTTCTCTTTTTTGTTTGGTTCTGGTTTTTGATTTTTTTTCCCTTCTTTTTCAGATGCTTTTTTCCTTTATTTTTTCTACTGAAATTTAAATAGAATAATAAAATCTAATACAAACACCACAACACTAGCAATCTAAAACCAGAAATTCCAGAAAAGCGTCATTTTTTAAAAGGATATAACTTACAGTTGAAATTTTAAATTGAGGTAAAACCAATACTAATAGAAATAAGAGATTCTAAAAAATGAAAATGACCTATTAAATGATGCAAAACACAAAGTAAAAGTGGTTGAATAAAGATAAAAAATTTGTTGACATTCTGGAAAAATCGAAGATGAATAGACATAGAAATTTTCAAAAAAGACCACTAGATTATGTTAGTTCTCTATGTTTTTGATGTTTTGATGATAACAATTATAATGTAAATACGTTAATAGATTCAAGGTTAAATCATGTTTTATATAGTTAACTTGAACGTATAATGTTTTTGGAAGTTTTGCATTGGTTGCCTAGAGGTAAAATGGTTTTGCCTTGGAAGTTAATAAGTTGAATTTATGCATGCCTCGAGTTAAATCCGTGTATGCCTCTAGTTAAACGACGGAAATGTTTTAAATAAATATTGTTAACTCCAGTCAAATATTTATCTGCCTCGAGTTATTTGTTTGATCTTAAAATTTTGAACTTGACATTTTTGACTCTTGAATATCCAGTTAATGCCTCAAGTCAATAACTCAAGGCAATTAACTTTTTACCTCAAGTTAAAATATTCAAACTTGCATCTTTCAAAAGGCATCGTTTTTTACTTGTGCATATCAAGTTAATGCCTCAAGTCATTAACTCTAGGCAAATACTTATTGACTCAAGTTAAGCTTTCAATTGGTCTACTTCTTTAGAAAGTATCATTTTTTTACTTTTGGAATATCAAGTTGATGACTCTAGTCATTAACTCAAGGCATGACTTTCAGGCATCAAGTTAAAAAATTAAACTTGTGCTTTTCGAAAAGAATTGCTCTTGACTTTTGCTTATCAAGTCATTGCCTCTAGTCACCAACTCAAGGCAATTATTTTTACCTCTAGCCAAGTTGCAATTTCCTTCAACTTGCGTTTTTAACTTGTGGAAAAAGAATTTGCCTCTAGTCAAAGTTTCAAGTTAACTTCTTCTAAACTTTAATTCTCTTTTAAGATTAACTTGCCTCGAGTCACTTATGTTCTTACCTCAAGTCATTACCTCCAGGCATCAACTCTTTAACTGAAAGTTAATCTTCTCCGTTTTCAAAATCACCGTCTTCGAAAATTTAAATCATCTGATTATGATTTTCTTTCTTCAAATCATTACTCGTTACTGTTCCTAATTGCTTTTAATCAGTTTGCTAATGAGTTTCAGATGATTATGTCATGGATTAACAACAAATTGTCATAAATCAATTTATGTGTCAGAGAAGCATTTAATGCAGTTCCCAATCGAGTGATTTTCATGACAACCAATCTTCTGATCATTCTAAAGTCTTTGCTGCTATTTCATCTGCGCAATTAATGCTATTTCACAACGGGCAAAAACAACAGGAATGAAAGAATGTTGTGACGGCACAAATCCACCTGGAACATTAACGGCGAAAGTGATTATCAAGCTTCATCTCTCTAACGGCTATTTCAAAGAGTCTCAACGGATAATCTTCAAGCTTCTCCAACGGTCATTAATAACAACAACTATAAATACCTGAAGCATTGAATTCGCCAACTACCGAAACGTTGTGCATTCAATTCGAGCGTATTATATTCAATTGTTTTCATCTATTTCATTAATATCTTTAGATATATCGTACTTCAGTGATTATCATTTATCTACTCGTGAGGAGTTTGTAAACATTTATTAGATTATTGTTTTGTAAAATCTTAAGGTTGTGGAACCTTAAGTGGGGGTATACAATTACAGCTTGTAAGGGGGAGTGAGTCCTAGTGAGAGAATCATTCGAGTACAGTGTGTAATTGTAACTGTTTTTGAAAGATAGTGGAAATCCCAGGTGTTTTGGGGACTGGACGTAGGTCGAAGAATTAGACTGAACCAGGATAATCTCTCGTGTCTTTCTATTCTTCTTTCAGTCTCTGTTTTCTAGTGTTCTTGAGCAATCGGCGAAAGAATTTTATAATCACCTTTCACCCTCCTCTAGGTGATATTCCATCTTCATTTGGTATCAAAGCGCTTGTTTCTCAATAGGGCTTAACATCCCGAGAAAGATCATGGAAAGAATATTACCTGACGGTGCTTCAATTAACCGACCACCAGGCTTCAGTGGCGAGCATTATTCCTTTTGGAAAGCAAAGTTCAAAGTCCTCGTCTTGGCTACTGAATATGGTCTATGGAGAGTGTTCGAGAGAGGAGACTACAATCCAACTGTACTAAAAATGGTCTCAGAATCCCAAAGCCTGAAGAAGACTATGATGAAAATGACCGGAGAATATGCA
Source organism: Acacia melanoxylon (assembly GCA_019022615.1). Lineage (NCBI taxonomy): Eukaryota > Viridiplantae > Streptophyta > Magnoliopsida > Fabales > Fabaceae > Acacia > Acacia melanoxylon. The sequence continues at coordinate 2,614,045 of JAFJYJ010000030.1, read as the reverse complement.
AACTGAGATTTATACTGGTTCGGCCAATCCTTGACCTACGTATAGTCCCCAAGCTCCATTTGAGATTTTCAATCCAATATCTTCTTGTTTAATCCGGGCACAAGAGAAGCCTATACAATCCCACAAGTTCACCCAGGCACTTGTGAAGACGAATCTCTCACTGAGATACTCCTCCTTACACACCGTAAGGTTACAATCTGTTTCTCACTCAAGATCACCCAATCTTAAATAACTCTTAAATAAAATGATTACAATGAATCTTCTCTCTTAGAAGTGAATGAATAAACACTGAAGTACAATACAAATCATTTCACTCTTTATGATGAACTATATAAGCATTGAGAATAGAGAACGTATAAGATAAACGTTGGATTCAAAATGTTAGCATTTCAACAGTGCAAGCTCTTGTCTCTATCTTGAATGCTTCTTCTTTTATAGTTGATTGTCATTAATGATTGCTGAGAAGCTTTAATGAATCCGTTGTAAGTATTGAATATAGCTGTTAGATATCTGTTGGAAGTAGCCGTTGAAGCTTCTAACGTAATCATCTACTTTTTGTAAACTGTTGTTAATCCTTCATATAATCATTTGAAACTTATACAAAAATGATATAAATAATGTTAAGAAGTAGTATAAGTCCTTTTGCTATCCATCTGGATGATCTTGATGAGAAACAAGATTTCGGACACGATGATTCTCTGAAGCAGCAGAGATGTTAACTCGAGTTATTATTAATTGACTCGAGTTAAGAGGTTTTTGCTTTACTCCAAATTGCTCTATGTCTCGTCTTGACTTGAGTTGCATCAACTGTGACTCGAGTTAAAAACCCTTTCTCAAACTTCATTTCTCTTTGTCTTCGAGTGACTCGAGTTAATCATGCTTTGACTCAAGTTACAAGTTCATCTGAAGTGGCTCACATGTGTTTACTAGCATTAGCAATGAACCTCAATCCGAGCTTTTGATCATGTGAAACTTGCTCACAAATATGATTAATAGCATTGAGAAGTACAGTAAGTAGTAATCAATTGATAACAAGAATTTCTGAATTCTTGGAGACGTTGTTGAACTGTGCTCTATTACTGTGCTTGAGTCGTTCATTCTCTACTCGAGCTCTCTGACCTTCGTTGACTCGAGTTTCCACTTGATGGCTCGAGTTTGGCCTTAGAATCGAGGGTGCATTTGAAGACTTGAGTTTGCAAGTCATTTTTTCATTTTGCTCGCTTTATCACTCGAGTTTGAGACTCTTAGCTCGAGTCAAAAACTCTTCTAAAAATGCCTAACTCTCTGTCTGACTTTTACTCGAGTTACCAACGCCTTGACTCGAGTTAAGAACTCATCAAAAACTTGGTTTGTCTTCCATATTCTGTGAAACACTTGTTGAATCTAGATTCATATGAAGTTGAGTTCACTTCATTTGGTTGTGTATAATGTGAGCTATGTCCATAAAATCGAGCCTATGCTGAAATGGTTCCAGAATTTCTAATGTCAATTTTGGAATTCCATATCTCCCAGGTTTAAACTCCATTTTGGTTGGTTCAAATTTTGGTTGAACTCCTTTTGAGTCTAGTTTTATATTCCATTAGTTTTAGCTCAATTAGATTTGTCGTTTGGGAGATATACCCAAAATACTGAAGCTGGGTCTGCTGCGTAGCATGAATTTCACTGTAAACTTCCAAAATTCATAGCTCATTCATCTTAACTCCTTTGGGCTTGAAACTTTGTCATAATAATGCATTGGGAGTCTAGTTTCATAAAAAAATAATTTCACCTCAATTGGATCTCTGGTTTGAGAGATATCATCGAATAACCAGATCTCGCTCGTGTTGAACGTGAAATAGAAGTGAACAGAGGTGCTGAAAACAATATTAACTCGAGTTATTTAGTGGCCAACTCAAGTCAATGACTCAATGACTTGAGTCAACAGTTTTTTAACTCAAGTTTGCTCGTATCTGATAATCAAAATCACAATAGCAAAGTAGTAACTTGAGTTGTGACTTCTTAACTCAAGTTTGATCATCCTAAAGCTTGATTTTGCTTATTTTAACTTTGAATTGAGCCATTCCAACTTCCATTTGATCGTGGAGACTTCTAGTATCAATCTAAGAACTTGTATAGTGATATTCTCATTTCATTCAGCAAGTTTTCCTTCTTCAATCTCTCATCTTCTTCTTGATTATTCCCAAAATCCTTTGAAAACTTCTTTCTGAAATCTCTTATCTCCTTCGTGATTATTCTCCATAATTCAACTCTTTCTTTCTTTCTTCTCTTGATCATTCTCTACAATTCAATTTGGACTAATCTACATTAAATATAGTAGTTAGTCAATGTAGGAGATAAGTATATTATACAAGCTTTTTGCTCTTAATAATGGCATTTATATAAGACATAATCAAAACTAATCATATCCAACACAAACTTATTGTATTTTGACAGTTATGATTCAATGAATGACAACTATTCCGAAAACAGAGTGAAACTTCCAAAAGCCATTCTCTGAATCTCTTTAAGCTTGTTCTCAGATTCTTTGAAACTCATTTTGAGCCTAGTTTCATATAAACAAGTTTCACCTCAATTGGACATGTATTATGAGAGATATATCCAAATAACTGAAACTATTCAGAAATGAAACAAGAATTTCTAGTGTCAACTTCTGAAATCCATATCTCTTTGTTCCAAACTTCTTTAAGCTTGCTCTTAGTGTCTGGGTGATACATTGGGAGTCTTGTTTCATATGAAACAAGTTTCATTTCATTTGTATGTGTAGTTTGCAAGATGCATCGAAATTACTAAACCTATTTTTTCCAAAATTCATATATGTTTCATCTGGACTCCTTTGAGCTTGATTTTGGTGTCTATGTGATGCATTGGAAGTCTATTTTCTTATGAAAAAAGTTTCACCTCAATCGGATTTGTACAGTGTCACACTCGAATGCACAGTGTCCACACCCGAGTACTGAAAATCTGCACTCGAGTGTACTGAAAAAATTCACGAGTGATGCACTATTCACTAGAGTGAATAGTGCCACTGCTAAAATACCTCAAACGTTAATTTTTCAGCACACTCAAGTGCATATTTTCAGCACTTGAGTGTGAACATGTTTCCATCTCGTCTATTCACCCCTATTTAACGTTCAATATGTATGAGATTAAGCAATTCAGTCATATCTTTCAAACCACAAATCCGATTAAGGTGAAACTTGTTTCATATGAAACTAGACTCACAATATGTCAGATATACACTTAAATCAATCTCAAAGGAGTTTGGAATTCTCGCTTCATATCGAATTAAATCAATCTCAAAGGAAATTCTCGCTTCATATCGGTTAAGTAATTGGGATGTATCTCACAAACTACACATCTAAATGAAGTGAAACTTGTTTCATATGAAATTATACTCCAAATGTGTCAAGACACCAAAATCAAGCTCAAAGATGTTCGGATGAAAGAGATATGAATTTTGGAATTTGAACTAGAATTCTCACCTTATATTATCCAAAAGCTATTTTCCAAAAATCATTTTTACTTCGTAAATCCCAAAAGCTACTCTCTAAAAGCTATTTTTACCTTGCAAATCATGAAAATCATTTTTTCAGTACCAGTCAGTACCCTAAAATATTTCATGATCTTTAAAAAAATTAGGATATTAAAAAAACTTTCAGGGTAACAATTGATCTTGAAAAAATATTTCAAGGTACTGACAGGTACTAAAAAGATATTTAATATTAACTGGTATTGAAAAGATACTTTTCATGGTCTTAAAAAAATATTTTAGGATATTAAAAAAATATTTTAGGGTAACAATTGATCTTGAAAAAATATTTCAGGGTACTGACAAGTACTAAAAATATACTTATTAATACTGACTGGTATTGAAAAGATACTTCTCATGGTTTTAAAAATTTATTTTAGGATATTGAAAAAATATTTCAGGGTAGAAACTGATCTTGAAAAAATATTTCAGGGTACTGACGGGTACTAAAAAGATACTTATTAATATTGATCGATATCGAAAAGATACTTTTCATGGTCTTAAACATTTATTTTAGGATATTGAAAAAATATTTTAGGGTAACAACTGATCTTAAAAAATATTTTAGGGTACTGACAATCTTAAAAAAGAATTCATGATACTAACGGGTACTAAAAAGATACTGAAGAAATATTTCATGATCTTGAAAATAAAATCAAGGTAATGATTAATCTGGAAAAAATATTTCAGGGTACAAAAAGGTACTAAAAAATATTTTAAGGATACTGACTGATACTGAAAAAATACTGATGATGGCAAAGGAGAGAGAAAAGGCTGAAAAAATAGTTTTTCACAAAACCTAGGTTTTGATGATGGAAAAAAAGTGTTTGGCAAACTTTTGCAAAACCGAAGTTTGATGCAGAATAGCTTCTAGACAATTTTAGGGTCTTAGACAAACTTTTGTCAAAACCTAGGTTTTGAAGTTATCCAAACACTCATTTTTATCCAAAAGCTAATTTCCAAAAATCATTTTTACCTCATAAATCCCAAAAGCTATTTTCCAAAAGTCATTTTTACTTCGTAAATCCCAAAAACTATTTTCCAAAAGTCATTTTTACTTCGTAAATCCCAAAAGCTATTCTCCAAAAGTAACTTCCAAACGGGCTATTAGGTGTTTGGAAAACTTTTGCAAAACCTATGTTTAATGCATAATAGCTTCTAGAAAAAAAAGGGCTTTTGGTAGACTTGTGACAAAACCTAGGTTTTGTTTCCAAAACTTAGGTTTTAGGAGCTGCCAAACAAGCACGACACATGTTTAATAATTTGGAAGTACTCACAAAATAGACTCCAATTGAACTGAAACTTGTGAAATATGAAACTAGACTCAAATATCGTTTCAACAACATCAAGATCACGGTAAAATAAGAACAACTGGAAAAATATGAATTTTTGAAGTTCACAATCGTATTAAGATGGTGCAAAACGTTGCTCCAAAACATATGCTATTAATGTGATTAAAACTCTCAAAATACAGTAATTTTGGAATTGATTCTTTTTCATTGGAAAGAAGACTTAAAAAGCTTTCTGGGGATAGGTCATTTTCCAAATTTGGAGTTATATTAAAGATGGTATATGTGTAAGAATCGGCTAAACCGAAGAGCAGGGTGAATTAGGTGTATGATAAAAACTTATGAGCTTTGAAAATCTTTTCGCATCTCAGTAAATGCGGTATGTGTGACAATAATGAGTTGTAAACCAACAGTCAGTCATTCAAATGATTATGCTGGAAATATAGGAGATAAAGGAAGAAAATATGCAAACTGAAATTTATACTAGTTCGGTCCAATCCTCGACCTACGTCCAATTCCCAAGCTCCACTTGAGATTTTCAATCCACTATCTTCTTGTTTAATCTGGGCACAAGAGAAAAGCCTCTACAATCCCATAAGTTCACCAAGCACTTGGGAAGCCAAATCTCTTGCCAAGATAGTCCCCTTACACACTATAAGGTTACAATATGTTTCCCACTCAAGATCACCCAATCTTGAGTAACTCTCAGGTAAAATGATTACAATGAATCTTCTCTCTCTTAGAAGTGAATGAGTAAACACTAAAGTACAATACAAATCATTTCACTCTCTATGATGAGCTATATAAACATTGAGAACATAGAGCGTATGAGATAAATGTTGGATTCAGAATGTTCGTATTTGGACAGTGCAAGCCCATATCTTATTGTCTATCTTGAATGCTTCTTCTTCTATAGTTGATCGTCATTAATGACTGTTAAGCATTTTCAAGTTATCTGTTGTGAGAATTGAATATAGCCGTTAGTCAATAAATATAATATATTACTCACACGTTGAACTTTGTCGAAGAATTTGCAAAGCTTTCTCCGTGTTAGCCGCTTCAACATTTCTTTTGTTTTTCCCGTTAAGTTGTAGTAATTAATACGGAATGAGTATAGCATAAAGTGTTCTTTTGGTCTACTTTGAGTTTGTGGTTGTGTTGGTGTTTGTTTTGCAATTGCATTTAATAACTTTTGAAACAAAATTTACTTTGTAATAATTTGAACTTAATCCATTGATTAAGCGCCTGAAAGTCACTAACAAATGAGTTAAATAGCATTGAGAATAGTTATTAGTGATAATCAGCAATAACGGCATAAAGATCAGAAAGTTTGAATTTACAATCCAGAAGAACTCGGGTTGTCAAAGTATGACTCGAGTTTTTGGTTTACAAAACTCGAGTGTTAGTTCTCTATGTGTTTTGATGATAACTGACAATTGTAAACACAAGTTGAAATTTGTCTTTGGTAAAGTTGAAAAACTTACTGTCAAAGAAAAACTCGAGTTTCGGTTTCAAAACTTGAGTTTTGACTTAACAGAGAATAGCTCATTGTTAATGAACTAAGCAAAACTCCAGTTTCCATTTAGAAACTCGAGTTTTGGATTTACAGAGAGCATTCCAAGTTTTTCCACCTAGACAAAACTCTAGTTTTCATAGAAAAATCCAGTTTGCATAATACAGAGACTCTTCAATATTTTCTGAAGAAGACAAAACTCCAGTTTCCAAATAAAAACTCGAGTTTTGGTCGTACAGAGAGTCTCCAACATTTTAGGCTTATGCAAACTCTAGTTTTGATATGGAAACTCCAGTTTTCAATTTGCCATGAGTTTTCTAAGTTTTTCCAAATTGTGAGAAAACTCGAGTTTTACTTTGGAAACTCGAGTTTGTGCTTGACAGAGAGTTTTCAAATTTTACTCGAGTTTTTGAAAACTCCAGTTTTGACTTTGGGATAAATTTGAGTTTTCATACTTAAATGAAAACTTGAGTTTAGTTTGGGAAACTCGAGTTTTGGGCAACCGAGAGAGCTTTGCTCTTTTCAACAATTTTGAAAACTCAAGTTTGCATTTGAAAACTTCGTTTTCACTTGGCAAAAAGATTTTCAAAGAAAAGTTTCGATTCATTAGTAGATTTTCAAAGGTTTCAAATTTTAAGAGGAAACTTGAGTTTAGTTTTGGAAACTCGAGTTTGTGTCTTACAGAGAGCTTTGCTCATTTCATCATTTTGAAAACTCAAGTTTACATTTAAAAACTCCAATTTTCACTTGGCAAAGATTTTCAAAGGTTTCCAATTGTAAGAGGAAACTCGAGTTTAGTTTTGGAAACTTGAGTTTGTGTCTTTGAGCTTTACTCATTTCATCATTTTGGAAACTCAAGTTTGCAATTGAAAACTCCAATTTTGAGCTTTTGGACTTAAACATGTTTTCACTATAAAGTCCAAAACTCAAGTTTGTGTCGCTAGTTTTGAAAATCAACTTACTCGTAATTAAAAATCTTCCCGTTGATCTTAATACTTCTTCTTAACATTCACTACTATTCTTAACTATGTTTAATTAGTTTGTTAGTGAGTTTCAGATGGTTTAGAAGATATTAAATGAAGATTTGAACAAAAGTAAAAAAGTGATGTCAATACATTAAATGCAAAGTTCAGAAAACTTGCATCCTTTTGTACCATCATTCTGCACACGTTGCAAAGGGATTAATGTCTACTTTCCCTAAGCAGTAGCTGATCTTCCAACAGATCTATTACAAGGAAAGTCAACACTAATCCTCTGGACAAAAGGAATTAACTGAAGAGTAGAGAGAGAAAACACTAAAGTGCCTCCAACAGCTAGATTAATGCACCAACGATTATAATAGTGATTGCAACGGTCATTTAATGCTCTCTTTGTATAAATAGAGTTGCATTCTGTTGGATATGATTAGTTTTGATGATGTCTTATATAAATGTCATTATTAAGTATTTATCTCCTACATTGACTAACTATTATATATTTAATGTAGATTAGTCCAAGTTGAATTATAAAGATTATTCAAGAAGGAGATAAGAGGTTACAGAAACAAAAAGAAGAACTTGTAGAGAATATCAAGGAAATGATTTTGGGAATGATCAAGAGAAGAGAAGAAAGAATGAATTGAATTATGGAGAATGATCAAGAGAAGAAGAAAAAAAGAAGAACTTGCTTAAATGGAATGAGAAAATCATTATACAAGCTCTTAGATTGATTCTAGAAGTCTCCACGATGATATGGAAGTTGGAATAGCTCAAATCGAGTTAAAATAAGCAAAATCAAGCTTCGGAAGAGCTAACTCGAGCCAGGAGGTTCAAACTCGAGTTAGAACGTTTATCTACAGTGTTTTGGGCATCTAGGATGACTACCTCGAGTCAAGAACATCACTACCTCGAGTTTGGGTCAAACCTCGAGTCAGCCATATTGCTACCTTGAGCCAAAGGTGTTTTTCAAGTGATTTTCGCCTCTGGAACGAGTTGCCTCGAGGTACACCACTAATTGCCTCGAGTTAAGGTGTATTTCAGCAACTCTGTTGCACTCTGTTTCACGTTCAGCTCGGGCGAGGTCTGGTAATTTGACGATATCTCCCAAACCAGAGATTGGATTAAGGTGAAACCAGTGGCATATGAAACTAGACTCCCAATTCGTCATTTGGATATAAAATTCAAGCCTAAAGGAGTTTAGATGAGAGATATATGAATTCCACAAGTTGGACCATCAATTCACGCCACACATCAGACCAAGCTTTAGTATTTTGGGTATATCTCACAATCTACAAATCCAATTGAGCTGAAACTAGTGCAATTTGAAAGTAGACTCACAAGGATTTCCATAAAGATTTGAACCAGCCCAAAAGGAGTTCATACTAGGGAGTTATGGCCTTTGAAAGTTGACACTCAAAATTCTGGATTCATTTCAGCATATGCTTGGTTGTCTGGATATAACTCACATTATACACAACCAAATGAAATGAAACCAATTCCATATGAATCTAGACTCAACAAGTATTTCATAGAATTTGGAAGAAACAAAGTTCAAATCAAAGATTAAAGAAAACGAAAAAGAGCAAGTTGCCTCGAGCCAGACGTTCCACCTCGAGTCTCTGATGGAAGACAGAAAGATAGACACTTTGAGAGAGGTGTTTACCTCGAGCCAACAAGTGTACCTCGAGTCTAAGTGAAGACAGAAAGATAGACACTTTGAGATAGCTTTTTACCTCGAGCCAAAGTGTGTGCCTCGAGTCAAATGGGCAACCCGAGAGATTGAAGAATGGAGAGCGGTTTTTGACTCGAGCCAGTAAGTGTCGACTCGAGCCAACGGACCTAATACACCACGAATATAAATAACTACCTCGAGCCTCTTCAAATGCAACCTCGAGTGTGGGTACAGACTCAAGCCAAGGTTTTTATGCCTCGAGTCAAATGTTTCTGAAGCTAATGGATCAATTGATGATTAACTCGAGCCAGGACTTTGGTTGCCTCGAGTTTGGGCATAGACTCGAGCCAAGGTTTTTTTTGCCTCGAGTCAAGATGACTTTTGAAATGCTCTGCTTGCCTATCACGATGGATTAACTCAAGCCAGGATAAATATTGACTCGAGCCAATCTCTCAGTTTGACAATACACCGTGTCCGAAAAGCTCAAAACATTTGATTGTGATTTCATTAATCCTTATCATCACTCATTACTATTCCTAACTATGTTTAATCAGTTTGTTAATGAGTTTTAGATTATTATATGAAGGATTAACATCAGATCATCAAAAGGTGAATGATTACGTCAGAGCTTCCAACGGTAACTTTGAGCAAGTCACAACGATCATATTCCAACGGGAAGAATTACTCAGAAGACGAATGCTCACAAAAATTAAATGATCTTCATTACCTATAAATAGCAAAGTCTTCAAACCGAAAGAAGTGACGATTGATGAATGAATCGACGAAGCCAACGAAATGATTTTACTACTTCACCGTCGATAGTTCATACACTCTGTTTCTCAATGTTCATATAGTTTATAGTAGAAGAGTGAAATGATTATGTACTTCAGTGATTATTATTCATCTACTCTGTGAGAGAGTCCAAACACTTATTTGATTATCTGTTTAGTGATCAAATCTCAAGGTTGTGGAACCTTTAAGAGTGGGTGTACAGTTACAACTTGTAAGGGGGAGTGAGTCCAAGAGTGAGAAGATCATCCTTCATTTACATAGTGTGTAATTGTATCCTTACAGTGTGTAAGGGGAGTATCTCGGTAAGAGATTGTAAAGGTTGCACAAGTGCTCGACTAAACTTGTGAGGTTGTAAAGGCTTTTCTCTTGTGCCCGGTTAAACAAGGAGATAGTGGATTGAAAATCTCAAGTGGAGCTTGGGGACTGGACGAAGGTCAAGGATTGGGCCGAACCAGTATAAATCTCAGTTTGCATATTCTCTTCTTTAAACTCTTATATTCCCAGCATATATGTTTGAATGACTGTTTATTGTTTTATAAATCATTACTGTCATACAAACTACTTTCACCAAGTTGCGAAAAGATTTTCAAAGTTCCAAAAGTTTTTATTGAACACCCAATTCACCCCCCTCTTGGGTGATAGCCTGGTCTAACACATTCAATTCTTCTACACAACACATCTACTGAAAACGAATTGCATTCAAGTTTACCAACTACTCTTTCAGTTTTCACTTGTAAAGTATCTTTTGATACATTGATGTTCAATTTTTATATTTATCCACTCTTAGAGAGAGTTCAGTTATTGTGAATCATTTCATTGTAAGAATCTCAAGTCAGGGGACTTTGAGATTGGGATATTGATTGCAACTTGTAAGGAGGAGTAAGTTCTAATGAGAGAATTACTTTTGAGTTACAAAGGGTGTAATCAATTGAGATAGTGAAAATCCCAGAGAGTATAGGGACTGGACGTAGGTCAAGAGGTTGGACCGAACCGGTATAAATATTTGTGTCTTGCTCTTCTTCCCTATACTCGACTGAGCTTTGTTTCACTGTTCAAAAACAGAGCACTCTGAAAAGAATTTTAAAATCCCCAATTCACCCCCTCTTGGTGATTAAGCTCCACTTTCATCGAGTTGTCTTCACTAGAAAAAACAGTTTCAGTTTATAAATATGTTTTTAAAAGAGAGAACTCAAGTTGATAAAATAGAACTCTAGTTGTATCATTTGGTTCGCATAAAAAACTTTGAAATAAAAGCAACTGAAATTGTGTACTGACAGAACGCAAATACTCAAGTGTGAAAGCACATACTCGAGTATGATACTTGAGTGTCACTTGGGATACTTGAGTGTCTATCAAATTGGAGTACTTCTGCGTTGAGAGTTTGCTAAGATTCTAATGCAATACTTGAGTGTTACACAACATACTCAAGTGTCTTGTAATTTCCTTCGCTGATCTTCCCATGTTTGCCTGAGGATTCACGACAGTACTCAAGTGTTTCCCAGAACACTCGAGTATTCACTATAATACTCTAGTGTCTACAAGTTCTAGCACACGTTGAATTCCTGCAAGTGTCTTCTAAGATTCGTCATTCTCAAGTGCTATACTTGAGTATCAACAGGGTTACTTGAGTTTCACTGAGACGTTCAGTACAGCTACAATATTCACTCGATTGATCTCTTACAAAAATCAACTTCCAAAACGCAAGAACATTGGCAACACAAAGGTCAAATTTCAGTAGGCGTAACATCTTCGATATAGCTCCAAATTTGGCAAACCACCTATCCCCAGAAGGTCTTTAAGTCTTATTTCCAATGCAAAAATAATCAACTCCAAACTCATTGTATGCAGTTCATTTCAATCAGATTAATAGAAGATGTTCTAGACTAGTGTTTTTGCAACATACTGAATTGACTTTGAACTTAAAAAATAATATCTCTCTCATTTGATCTTTTTTTCCAAGATCTTGATATTTTAGGAAATTTATATCAATCTAGTTTCATATGCCACCAGTTTCAGCTCATTTGGATTTGTAGTTTGTGAGATACACCTAAGATACCGAAGCTGGGTCTAATGTGTGGCGTGAATTCAGTTCCAACTTCTAAAATTCATAGCTCTATCATATGAAGTCCTTTGGGCTTTAATTTGGTGTCAAAATGATGCATTGGTAATCTAGTTTCATACAAAATTAGTTTCATCTCAATCAGATCTCTGGTTTAAGAGATATCATTGAATAACCAGACCTTATTTAAGTGAAACATTGAACATGGACAAACAAAAGTGTTGAAACACGACAAAACTTGAGTTTTACTGTAGCAACTTGAGTTTTAAATTTTGCACTCGAGTTTGCTCGTAGCTGAGGAGAAAATTACTGTGGCAAATTAGTGAACTCAAGTTTGCTCATCGTGAAGCTTGGTTTTACGTATTTTAACTCTGAATTAAGTCATTCCAACTTCCATTTGATCATAGAAACTTGAATATTGATATTTTCATTATATTTGGCAAGTTCATCTTTCTTCAATCTCCTTTCTTGATCATTCTCCATAATTTAACTTGGATTAATCATTTGCAAATTCCTCTTTCTTTCTTCTCTTCTCTTAATCATTCTCCACAATTCAATTTGGACTAATCTACATTAAATATAGACGTTAGTCAATGTATATGACAAATGTATTATACAAAATTTTTTCTCTTAATATTTGGTATGTATATTTAACATCATCAAAACTAATCATATTCAACAATGTGTTAGCTCTCAAATCAATATGTTTTGATGATAACAAACACTTGTAAAGAATATAGATTTAATGATTCAAGTCACTCAAGCAGTGGCAAATCAAAGTATGAAGAATTATAATAAATGGAAGGTGGGGACAGAGCAATTAAACTTAGGATACTAATTTTAGTGCATCTAAGCACAACAAAATCAGCAGGCAGTAGCGACAATCTGGATCAAACAACTTCTTGGTGCAAGTTTTCAAAGTTCCGGCCAATTCAGAGAAATCAGTTTGGTGCAGAACAATAAGCACAGACAGTTCTACAACTCAATCAAGTGACAGGAAATAGCAGTGCATACTTGACAATTTGCTAAAATGAATCTAAAAGTAGCACAAGTTACAAATCAGTTAAGCTCAGAATTAGAGTTGCACAAAAAGGCACCACAACAAATGCAAATTCTCAGTCACAACTAAGAGCCTGAGATTGGCAGAATCTGGAAGTCCAGAGAACCCAAAGTAATTCTCAAATGGTACAATCTTACTGAAACTTTAGTGCAAGCAAATTTGGACAGTTAATAGCGTGAGATTGTTGGGATTTAGAGCGGAAAATATAGCCATAGAATAACATACAATCTGGTTTTGTTCCCAAATCCTTGTGAGAAATTTCTAGATTAGATAAGAGAATAGAGATTCTACTTTTGTGGAATGGAGGCATCATTGATTATTGAACCTCTTAGGAAAAGAATATAATTTCTATTACGTATCCACACAAGGAATTAGAATTTTTCTCAACCTCTCTACTAGAAGAAAATTTAGTGGCCCTACAAGAACACTCACTCTCAAACGCCAAACGGGAAGGAAAATACCGACGGAAGAATCGGAAAAAACTAATCAAGTGTAAGAAGAATGAACTCACCTAGGAGCATCAAGACGACTTGAGGTAATTTCTTGATGAGAATTTCTGGCCAAACCCTCCAAGGGCAACTCTTCTTTCTGGAACTCTCTTGAGGAAAGACTGAGCTTACAGAACTAGGAGCTGAAGTTTGCATTACAAAGAGGACACTTTCTTTTCAAGCCACTCCATTGGTGAATACATTCGATGCAGTAGGAAGAGCGACGGCGGCAGCTGCACTTGCCCACACTTGTGTTTAATGGCACTTGAGTGAATAACTTTTGTTGCAACTGAAACTTGAATCAGAAAGTCACTTTTAATGTATCTATTATTATTGCACTCGAGTTGTTGTTCAAGAACTCGAGTTAGTGCTTTAAAAACTACAGGAAAAATTTACAATTTTGTCAACTCGAGTTAGTTGTTTAAAACTCAAGTTAGAGCTTTTAGTAACAAGACTATCAAAGGTAACAACTCGAGTTACTTGCGTAAAACTCAAGTTGACATGGTAAAGCTCTAACTTCTATCTTTTACTTAAGCATCTGGCACACTGAAGTTTCATCTTATGAAACTTGAGTTTACAACTTGAGTTGATTAAATGGAACTCGAGTTTTGGTGGATCTCACTAAACTCTATTTTTCAAACTAAACCTCTCTAACGTTGCTAGAACTCGAGTTATGATTCTGCGACTCGAGTCACTCGTTAGAGTTGACATTTCAAGACTCATGTCTACGACTTTATCAATAACTCAGTTTTCACTTTCAAAAGACAAAACTTCAAAACTCGAGTTATGATTTTATGTACTCGAGTCATACTTTAGAGTAGGATTTTCAAAACTCGAGTATCCTTTGGTTAAACCTTTTTGCAACATACCTCTCAGTTTTCGTTTTTAGAACAAAACTTCATAACTCGAGTTGTGAAGATTGACTCGAGTTTACAACTCAAGTTAATAATTTAAGACTCGAGTTACGCTTTGCAAATCAATCTTCTCAGTTTAACTTCATTTTCAAACAAACTATCATTTGAGAAGAGAACCATCTAAACTTGAGTTACTAAAAGACACTAACTCGAGTCAATTAAAGGAAACTCAAGTTTCCATTTGTGCCTTAGTAAATTACTATGTTTGTAAAGCTTAAATCATTGATTGTGATTTATTATCCTCTTATCATCACTTACTACTCTTCTTAACTTTATTTAACCAGTATATTAATGAGTTTCAGATTATTACATGAAGGATTAACAGTAGATTACCAAAAAGCAAGTGATTACGTCAGAGCATTAAATGCAGTTGTAGAAAACAAGCATCAACATGACAATCAACATTGAGCAGACCAAAAGAACTTTCTATTATACCTATTCCTATGAGTATTATAGCAAATCAACGGGCAAATCAAAAGGAATGTCAAAGCGGCAGAAAAATGGCAGAAGCTTTGCAAAATCAAAGTTATGAGTAACAAACGAACTTCACTATCTAACTGCTACATTCAATACTCAACACGAGTACATTGAAGCTTCTTAATGGTCATTAATTGCAACCACCAATATAAGGCGAAGCATTCAATTCGGAGCAACTACTGAAAAACTACCAACACTCAATCGAATTTATTATTATCTACTATTTCATTCAATACTCTGTAATATCTTTGGATATTCTGAGAGAGTTATCTTTTTGATTGATTGATTATAAATTTACTCTATGAGAGAGTTATCTTTTTGATTGATTGATTATAAATTTACTCTATGAGAGAGTTATCTTTTTGATTGATTATTTGTTAAATCTCAACCTGGAGTGTGGGTGTATTGATTACAACTTGTAAAGCGGAGTGAATCCTAGTGAGAGGATTACTTTGAGAAACAGAGAATGTAATCGTGAAAATGATAGTGAAAAACCCACACGTAGGTCAAGAGATTGGACCGAACCAATATAAATTCTTTATGTCCATTATTCTTCCATCCTCACCTTGTAATTTTGATTATTGGGTATTAGTTACAATTTTTTTTGAAATCACCCAATTCATCCCCCCTCTTAGGTGATATTCCATTTTCATTTCGTTATGCCTACTAGAAATTGACCTTCTTGCAAGAACACTATCAGCGGCTTCTTCCTCCTCTGTTGTGGTCACTAACGGATTTGCATCATCGGCGGCTTCTTCCTCCTCCTTCTACAATATTTTCTGACGTCACTCTCTTCCTCACCCCCGACGCCGAAGAGGGGTAAGTTGGTCTTCTCCCATTTTCTTGATCCGCCGGAAAATGGGTTCCCACCAAAATAGGTGGGAACTGATTTTCCCACGTTTAAAGTAAAATGTTCTAGCGCCAAAAAAACATTTTCCTATGTGAACCAAACAACTGAGCTAGACGGAAAATGCTCATTTTCCGTTTCCTTCCCCTAATTTTCCTTGAGCCAAACAGGCCCTCAATGTAGTTGATGCATCAGCCGAGGATGAGATCAAGAGGCGATGAGGGAGACTACAAGTGTTTTGGGGGATAGGGGTGGTTTGGTACTTTCATGGTGTAAGTGACGGAAGTTAGGTTATTTTAACGACTATGTCATTTCCCTCTTTTGAATATTTATGGGTATTTTTACACATGAGAAGAGTTTATGGTGTTAGGCACACATTGGACATAAGTTCATGTGTATTTTTTCTGGTTATTGTAACTAATCAAAGTTCAAGGAGTGTTATTTGCAACTGTTCAAAGTTTACAGAGGTTTTGTAAAATTAGTAATTTACATAGGATGTCACTTGTCATTTCATTATCTAATGTGACATTTTCTATTAAAAAAATATACCGGTCACTTAATAGCAATTGGTTAATAGTTAAAAAAGGAAAGGTCATAGGGTTAAATTTAAACTTTAAAATATCAGGGGATTATATGGAACTAACTGAAAGTTAAGGAAGGTTTTATGTAATTTAGCCTTAAAAGAAATGAAGATTTTATATAATTTAACCTTTAAAAAATGGTGACGATGTTGTAAAATCACAACATTCTCAAATACATATAGTTCTCATGGACCAATTAAGATTTTGGTTGATTTTTCAGTAGTTCTTATGGACCACTTAACTAAACACATTTTCTTATAAATCAATACATGAAATATGAAAAATGAGACGTATAATTTATAATTTGTGAATATTTGGCTTATTGTAGATTTTATTATATATAGTCCAATATTGATACACTCTTTTCAATTTCTTTATTTATTGAATTCAATTTTGTTCTAAAATGAGATGGAAGTGAGGCTAAGAGCTCACCAATGAGGGAGAACATATTCAAGAGCACATGAAAAAGACTAGTAAAATATATTTATAAATTATAAGGGTGGAAAAAAGGAGAAATGTCATTCAACAGTTAAAAATATTAACAGTCAATATTAATTTTATAATATTTAGGTTGATCTTACTTTTTTTAAATACTTCCAAAACAAATTGATTGAAAAAACTCTCAGATACCCATAGCCCCAACATGAAATAACCAAAGCAAAATTAGGGCTTAACCCAATTTTACACATTAGTCGTTGAAATAGGAAACAAGGACTTTCACAAAAACATGTTGTCTCCTTATGACATAAGGATCATCACGTGAGGTTTTAGTAAACATGTCGACAATAATCAAAATTGTTAAGTGAGTTTTAAAATAAACCGTTCTTGACATTAAAGCTAAAGCACAATATTGCGTTAGAGCATAAATGTGAATGTGTAAAATATTTTATAGAAACAAATTTGACACTTATTCAATTAGCATGTTAGATAAAGAAATTAACATGTTAAAGATTCAACATAAGTAAAACATTTCAAAACACAGGTAAAATGTTGGTTGTAAAACTTATTAAATAGATTGAATAAGAGGTTGTCAAAACTTTTCTAGAAAACAAGTCCTTGACAAGCAGCATTTGAAAGCCCATAAATGATTAAGTCTTAACACTTGATTTTTAGGAGAAGATTTTTCTAGGAAAACTCAAGAAAAACCAGAATTTTCTGTCATAAGAACTCGTAAATTCTTAAAACGAAAAATCATAGATCATAAAGGCAAATAATGCCATTCTTCATTCTTTGGATAATCAAGTTGACCCTTCTTTCATTCTTATAATTTAATCATATATTTGCAAAACAATCTTCTCTACATTTTGCAATGGGGTTTTATCCTATCAGCTCACATTCAGGAGGCAGTTATGGGGAGTTTAGTCTGCATCTCAGTCCTTTTAAGAAAAATAATAATAATAAGATTTGGAGGTAGTTTCCATAATACTATATTTGATCCTAAATGTAAGATCCAATTAATTTTTTAAAAAAGATTAAGAAAGCCAATTAAATTACTTTAAAGTATTTATATTTATTGTTTTTTCTCCAAACTAATTTGTTTGACTTATAAACTGATATATATTTTAATTATACCCAAGATATGATATGATCAAGTAAATTATTTAGTTTTCTTAATATCTTAAAAAACAACTAGATTTTACATTTAGGATTGAATGTAGTAGAAAATACGTGTGGGTCTATATACACCCTGTTGCTATCTTTTTGTGTGAGATAGATTTAGGGAAAGGAGCAGAAAAATACAAATCAGGAGAAATGATAAATGGCTTAGTGAATAGTCCTCTAGCCTCAGTGCTTCTATATATAGCAAGGTATACAATAGAATCGTACATAAAGTTTGTTACAGATGAATACAAGCCTGACGCATGGCAGGGGTGAATCTTACACCAGCTGTAGAATCTATAGTAAAGACAAATATGCAGAAAATACTAATCACACTAATTATTCATTAGTCTTAACATGCCCCCTCAAACAACACGGTGTAGGACATAGACCAAGTTTGGACCTTAAAAAGGAAAATTGAGTATGAGTTAAAGCCTTTGTGAGACAATCAGCCACTTGATGATGAGATGGAACATGATCTACAGTAATATCACCAGCTAACACTCGATCACAAATAAAATGCACATCAATGTCAATATGTTTGCTTCCTGCATGATGAACCGGGTTAGATGCAAGAGCTTGAGAGCTCAAATTATCACACCATACAACAAAGGGTATTTTAAAAATAGGACCAGTTCAGAGAGTAGAGTACATATCCATTTAAGCTCAGCAGCGCCATCAGTAAGGGCTCTGTATTCAGATTCTGAGCTTGCCCTTGACACCACTCTTTATTTTTTGGAAGCCCAAGAAACTAGAGTATCTCCTAAAGAGACACAACGACTGATGAGCACAAATTATGCCATGTTTTCCCTATATTTCATGACTGAATTGTATGGTAAATGAAAGCTTAACTGCAAACAATCCAAGAAAAAATGCATATATTCATGATATGGGGAACTGAAGGATAGAAACCATTTACATCCTAAACATGTGCTAAGAAAGGAGCAAGTTACATTGTTTTTAAGAAAGAACATATAGCAAAGCTGATACTATGCTATAGCATTCGACAAAGAACTTGAAGTGAAATAAAAGACACCACGAAAGCTATAGCAAAGTAAAGGACACAATGCTATGCGGCATATTTTCTGACCTTTTTATCTAGATAATTTCAGGGATAATAACGAAGGTCGAGAACGACAGGTAGATTGCTGATGTAATAAAATAGAAGATGCAGAGGATCAAAACTGAAAGATTTGAAGAATCTCGCAGGATCAGCAGGATCAATCTACTATAGTCAGAAGATGCGATGGATCTCGACAGATTTGGAAAGCCCAGCTCGCTGAAACTTGCGCCACAAGAAAGTATGATTATAAAAGGAAATAGCAAGTCAACCCTAGGGGAGAGTCGCACAAAGCCAAAATGAGATTTCACATTCGGTAGACTTGAAAGAAGAGTGAGAGACTTCACATGCACGAGAATTCCAGGATAACCCAGCGTCCTTCCTTGCAGTAAGACGGAGAGAAGAAGACATGGAGTGGTGACGTGACAGGGCTTCTTCCACGTCGTTGGAACGCCGTCAAGCTTTCTGTTTTTCCTTTCATTTAGTATTTAGATCATGGGTCATTCTATTACTATTTGTTTTGTGTTTCCCTCGTTAGTCATGAACTAATTTTCCTATGGCTGAACGAGGATGAATTCTTAAGTGTTAAATGAACCCAGTTGCAAGTTCTTAATTTAATATATTCGGTTTGCTTATCAGTGAATTAATTACTAGTCGGTTAGTGGAAGCTAAGGGCTAGATTTGTGGCCTCGGCTTACTGGCAAGGAGTCGAGGTTAGACCTCTGAGAAACAGTGTTTGCTAAGCAGCCGGTGCAAGGCTTGACCTATTATTGTAGGCTTCAGGAATGGGTCTACCTCTCATAACCATGACACCCCCGTGTGTAATGCGATTTAACTAGAAAGTTGCCATAGGAATACGGAAGAAGTATAGTTAGTATCATATGTATCGGACGCGGAAGCTTCGATAGATTATAGTGGTGGGTTAACCGAATAGCGTTGTAGTTAGTAGCTATGGTGTAGCATTGCAGAAGCTATGCAGTATGGATGCTATAGCAATGGATAGAGCAACTGGGGGATTGATGCACTTAAGAGTGATTCCGAGTTCAGCCTAACTTCTTACTGATATCTTCTTAAAATTACGATACTCTGTTTTATTTCTGTTATTAGCATAAATACAGAAACCTCTCAAACCAATCATATTTACTTTATGTTTACGCAACTATCATAGCAATCGAGCGTCACTCTTTGGTATCTCAGTCTCTGTGGGACAATACTCTACTTACACTTTATTACTTGTTCGACTAGTTCACTTGCCATCAAGGAAATCGACCAACAACGACTTCTTATTGACCTTCAATCATCGACATCAATGGCCCAATCAGCATGAGTGAAGGCTATTAACCGAAGAGATTTAAAAGGCTTAAGGTGCAAAGCGTAATGATAAGTGGCTTTAAGATACCAAAAAATCCTCTTAACTCTTTGAAAGTGAACATCAATGGGGCAGGACCAAAACTGACTGAGTTTGTTAACCGAATAGGCAATGTAAGGTTTGAGGGTTGTGACATATTGCAAAGAGCCAATGGCTTGGCGATATAAGGAGGGATCAAACATAGGCTGGCCATCAAAAACAAAAAAGGTGCGTCCAGTCACCATAGGAGTAGGAACAGGAGCACAACCGAACATATTGAATTTTTTAAGCAAATCCAAAATGTATTTTCCTTGGTTTAGATAAAGCCCAGACTCATCTCTATGAATTTCTAAGCCAAGGAAATAGTACAGAGATCCCATGTCCTTGAGTGAGAAAATATTATTCAGCTGGACTATGAAGTTTTTAATGAACCTAGAACTATTGCTTGTAATTAATATGTCATCAACATATACCAAAATAAATATGATTAGAGATTTAGTCCTTAGAAAAAACATAGAGGGATCACTCTTTGAATTCTGAAATCCCCACTGAGATAACGTATGTCGTAGTCGATCAAACCAAGCACAAGTTGCTTGTTTAAGGCCATAGATTGCCTTGATTAATTGGCACACATGAGTAGGTTTCTTAAGGTCACGAAAGCCATTAGGTTGACGCATATAGACATGTTCTTGAAGATAACCATTAAGAAAGGCATTGTTTACATCCAACTGCCTAATATCCCAGTGAAAAGTTACTGCAAGAGTTAGTGGTACCTGTATAGTGGTTGGCTTGACAACAGGGCTGAAAGTCTAGAAATAGTCAACACCGACAGTCTGCTGGAAGCCGTTTGCAACCAAATGAACCTTGTGCTTGAGAATCGACCCATCGGTGCGAAATTTGGTTTTGAAAACCCACCGACTATCAACAATCTTCTGAGCTCAATCAAAAGGTACTAGAACCCAGTTGCCATTTCGAACTAAAGCGTTATATTCATCATGCATTGCTTGCTTCCAGTGAGGAAAAGAAAGAGCATCGGCGATGGTTGTCAGTAGGCTTGCCTGAGAGAGGGAAGAAGGTGACTTCGACGCAAGTAAACCGGCAAAGGGATGTCAGGACTTTGTGATGCCATCTTTAGCCCTAGTAGTCATATGATGTTGATTATGAAGGGGACGAGTTGGAGATTGGACCTCAGTTTGTGCCGAAACTGAGATAGGAAGGCCTTCATGAATGGAGATAGTAGGAGATGGTACAAAAGAGCTGGTGGACAGAGGCAAAACTGGGCTAGCGAATTGCAAGTCCTGTCGTGAAAAAGTGACTGGTAATGGCGCTTAGCATGACGATGAAGCAATAATGAATGGAACAGAGGTGTGCTCTGTATCAGCCATAGAAGAGTGTCGTGCAAGAAAACCTGATACACAAGGAAACACATATTCATCAAATACCACATGCCTGGAAATGTAAATGCGACCAGAGGAACTCAAGAACTTATAGCCTTTGGATTGAGAAGCGGGACCAAGAAACACGCATTGTTGGCTATGATACTATAGCTTGTGAGTATTGTAGGGCCGAATATAAGGATAACAGGCGCACCCAAAGGGTTTTAGCAGCAGATATTCAAGAGCAATTTTGTAAAGGCAAAATAGAGGTGAGACACCACCAATAGTGGCTGTTGGCAAACGGTTGATAAGGTACATAGCCATCTGAAAGGCTTCAACCCAATAATTTAATGGCAAAGGAGCTTGAGCTAGTAAGGTTAAACCGGTCTCAACAATGTGCCGGTGTTTTCGTTCAACTCGGTCATTCTGAGAAGAAGTGTAGGGACAAGTAAAACACATGACAATCCCAGCATCATTAGCAATGGAAGCAAGCAGTTTAAATTTAGTGCCATTGTCACATTGAACAGACTTAAATGCAATCACAGCTTCACCCTTATGTTTAAGGGGGTATAACCATGTGTATTGGCTATGATCGTCAACAAAATGAATGTAATACTTATAACCATGAATTGAGTGGACTAGATAGGGACCCCATAGGTCAGTGTGAATGAGAACAAGTGGAGAAGAAACTCAAGACTGGGACAGAGAAAACGGTAATTTCTTTGATTTGCCATATTGGCAAGAAGCACAAACAAAGGTCTCACTATCTTTAACATTCACATTACAAGTCTGTAGAATTTGCTTTAAGATTTTATTACTAGGATGGCTTAACTTCTGATGCCATTTGAAAAGTAAAGCATCGGCCTTGGAGGAAACAGCTGCCATATGAACGTGGACTGGTGAAGGAGCCTTACTCACGAGATAGAGTCCCTTCCTGGGAGATCCCTACATTAATAGCCGACCTATCTCCCTTTCCTTCACAACGTAGCCATGGTTAGAAAAAGTGACAGCAACAGGGTTATCTTGAACGAGCTTATGCACACTAATTAATTTCTTGGTTGCTGAGGGGACAACCAGAACATCTCGAAGATTAAGTGTAGAATTATAACAAGGAAGAGAGGTATAACCAGTGCCCTAAATTCAGGTCTTAACTCTGGTGCAAGTATATAGAAAAGGATTACCTACAGGGGAGACGAAGTCAAGTTGAGTGGATGTGGGAGTCACATGATGACTTGCGCCGCTGTCAATATACCAATCTATGTCTGCGATGACGTGTGGGTCAGCAGAGGCACTAGACTCTTGACGCTGATAGCATGTTTCAAAGTAGTAGCCATACCGGTCACAGTAACTGCAGTGGGGACGACCACCGTTGCCATCGTGAAAACCAAATCGACCTCCTCGGGAACCATGACGGCCACAAGAGCCCCGAGAGCCTCTCCAAGAACCAAGAGCGGAAGCAGACTGTTGAGGTTGGGAAAAATTCTTAGACGAACCAAAGGAGTTGTGAGTGGCAACGTTGGTCGACGGCTGAATAGACAACGACACAAACTGGTTGAGTTGCTCCAAACGGCTCTCGAAGGCCAGCATGGAGGCTTGAGCATGAACCCAAGTCAAACCAACCTGATCAATGAGTTTGACGGCAATAGCGTTGTATTCGGCGTCTAATCCGTTATGTGTGAAGGATGAGGTCATCGGTGGAAATAAGAGCACTGGCGAGGACAAGCTGATTAGAGATGTTTTTCATCTTAGCTAAGTATTCATCCATTTTCATACCATTCTTGCGTGTTTGATAAAGCTTCGATTGATATATCATGACTCTCGATCGTGAGAATGCACTAGTGAGTGCCTAAGCACCAGTCCAGAGATTGAAGGTAGTGCGGCAGTGAAGGAGTTGAGCTCCTACCTCCTGAGTCATAGTGTTGCAGAGCCAGCCAACGAGCATCCGGTCAACGGCGTACCACTCCTCGAACTCAAGATTAGAAATAGACAGCGAAGAACCAGAAACAGAGTATGTCATTAGCGGAACAGATCCAGCACTAAAGATGTGATTTTGGAGCCAATTTCCCTCAATGAGAGGGAGAACAATAGATTCTCAAACCAGGAAATTCGTCCTATCCAACTTGATGGACGTGGTTTGGCTAGAAGAGTGAAAAAGAGAGTATGTTTTTGGAACAAAGGGGGAGACGACTTCACCAGAGGTCTGAGTGCCTTGAGAGGGAGAGGCCATAGTGAGAGATGAGAGAGCACAATGACGCTCTGATACCAAGATAGATTTAGGGAAAGGAGCAGACAAATACAAATAAGGAGAAATGATAAATGGCTGAGTGAATAGTCCTCTAGCCTCAGTGCTTTTATATATAGCAAGGTATACAACAGAATCGTACAGAAAGTTTGTTACAAATGAATACAAGCCTGACGCATGGCAAGGGTGAATCTTACACCAGCTGTAGAATCTATAGTAAAGATAAATATGCAAAAAACACTAATCACACTAATTATTCACTAGTCTTAACAGTGTGTGTTATTTGGTTTCTGCCTGATTGTTACGCTCAATAAACACCAGTCGTCAAAGGTATTGTACTTGTATATAATTCATTGTATCAAAAAATATTTTTAGTTTATTATTTTTCCATGCCCTGCTTGTAAGTTTCCTTTGTAGATTCCGAAAGATTAATTGATGCTTATATTGGTTACTCTTACTTTGGGAAAAGTAGACATAAACTACTTAGAAATGTGCAAAGAAATTGTGAGCAATCAAGAATTATGTAAGAAAATCACTTCCTTTTACCCTTTATGTAAACGAAATTGTGTAAGGTTCACAGCATTATGATACTTTGCAATGGCATTCCTATCCTCACACACACACAAACACATTCATATTGCAGGTTCTTGCCTTTTTCCCCACTTTGCATATCTAAGGATATAGATTATCTTGCTCATGGCTTGATGCTTATTTACCTCATAAGACATAATTTCTATTGTTTTCCTTTGAAGTGAGACACAATCTGCCTCATATTGTGCATCTTTTTTTATACACGATCCATTATTGTACATCTATCTATGTATGTGCATATGATTATTCGTCTGTCAATAATTATAGTCTCTCACTCTTAAAAAGCATTTTATATATCTTTTGTATCTTATTTAACCAAAATTATTGGGGTTACTGGCCTGCAAAATATTGCTTCGACTTACTCCATGTTTCAATGCTATAAATAATTCAATGGGATTGGATTCCCTTTCTGGCTGAAAATAAGAGGTTAACATTATGATATTTAGACAAGAGAAACAACAAAAGTCAACTGGTTATGTAGTTGTTTTTACTCTTTCAATCCTAAATATAAAGACATAGTTTGTTGTGCGAATCACACTACAAAATGGCTTATATTTAGTATCGGAGATAGTACAATTTTTTGTTTGTTATAGTCTACAAAACTCTCATTTATTACTTATTGTATTGTGATTTATTTTTCAACTACTTGGAAGGAGAGGAAACAAATAATAAGGGATACATATTCTAACAACTTTTACATTGATCGAGTTGCAAAGTTCCGCTAGTGTATCACAACAAAAGGGATTAAGAGGGCTGATGAACATAGACTATATGTTGGATATCTACGCATGAAAAAGATGCCAAATGATTTTAAATAAAAGGTTTGGAGTTTGCCGGTTAGATTATGTATCTTGGTGATATCAAATTATGTTTCCTAACTATATATAATTAATTGATTGATTTTATGAGGTGTAAATTAATGAAAGAATTTAGAGTTTGCAGATTGTGTTCACGATTTTCCTTTATTTATGCAAATGATATTCAGCACAACTCAATAATTTTTTTCATCAGCATTTTGACAAGTTATTCTTTCAAAATATTTCGTAACAAATAGTGTTATGATCTAAGCAATAACTAACAACTCGTTGGCCTTAAATATAAGATAAAATTGTTTTTTTTTCAGAGATTAAGAAAACTTATTAAATTACTTTAAAATATTTATATTTAACATTTTTTTACCAAACTATTTTGTCTAGCTTATAAAGTGATATATAATCTAAAGATACACAACATTTTGATATGATTAAATAATTTATTTAACTTCCTTAATCTTTCCATATATATATATATATATATATAACCGGAGAGAGAATTATTTTTCAAGTTCCAAATACTTTTATGTTACATAAGTGACCACCTATTTGTATCCGTGCATCGCTCGAGGTGTGGACTAGTTTAACAAAATACAGAGCCTATCACTCCACTCTGTTTCTCTTTAAATGTATCTTTTATGAGTTATGACCAAGACAAGAATTTAGTAGGCATGTACAGAGAGCGTTTCTGGGAGGCTAAGATCTCATATATGTTACACCTATTTTCACGTGATAACTTACGCCTTGAAGCATTTTGTAGTACATACAAATTACCATTCACAAGCTCTGCTTATCTATAGGTCGACCTTGATGAGCAGTTGATTTCAGTTGACTTTTTCAATTTGTAAAATATACGTACACAGATCTACAAAACAATCTTTTGAACGGCAATCTCTTTGGTAGAAGTTGCTAATCTGTGAAAAACCTTGAGATTGTGCCCTACTTTCTCCTGCAAAAGAGAGAGGAGAGAAAAAAAAGGTGACGCAAACATGACTGATCAACTTTGAGCAAGAGCGAATAGCATAGAGTGAGATAGAGCATAGAAATAGAAATCCAACCCTGTATTATGAATGAGTTACGTAGGGATATAGTCAGTCAATAGAGTAAGTTATAACAAACTATAACTAAAGCTAACTTAACTAACTGCCTAACAATATATGTAACTTCTACTTATTCCCTAAAGCTCAAGATTTCGAGGGGACTGAAATCTGCATTTAAGAGGGTGCAAAATAACAGTGCCTTCAAGAATGGACCAATGACATTCTGAAAGCCTATTGCGACGGGCAAATTGTCAGTTGGCCCCTCAATCGCAAGTTACCTACAGGTGAGCTTGAAGAATACAAAAATTCATCAAAGCTAGCTAGCTTCTACAGATCAGGCACCAAAGATTTCTTCGCCAACAATGACTTGTGGTGAAGCTTTCACAACGAATCTAAACAAAGGGGACATCAGAGTTGGGATATCATACAAGCTTTACTCATTAAAGTCATAGGAAGAAGGCCTATTTGGAAGGAAAAGAACGCATTTTTTTCTCTAAGCATGTAATTCTACGGTCCCTAGAATCAGTTACAGTTCTGAGAATAAAACTCGATTCCTATAAACCACTACATTACAATCTTGTCGTCTAAAAAAAAATCATCATCAAAGCTAGTTTCTTATACACAGAAGACTTTTAGGCTATATTCTACTCGCAACATTCTTGTGGATACTAAACATGTACAAGAATCCATAGGATAATGCCCCTGATTGCAGTGAGACTAGCCTGACTCTGTAGTCTCATTGTTCCCATTTTTGGGGGGCAATTTCTCACGATCACTTGATTTAAAAAATTTATATAATTCATTATGCTACTTCTTGGTCTCACCTGTTTCCTGAGATGATTTTGGTTTGGAGTTTCTAATGTCACCTTAAATGGATTTCCGCAGGGAGTATTATCTAATGGAGCTACTACCCAACCAAAAGACAGACTCAAGATACAGGATATCAAGGGTAAGATCAACATTCAGAGATCATTATTGTTATGATTTTATTCTGTTTTACGTTAATCAACCTTTGAATATGAATCTTGTAGATAAACCAATTTTATATTATTTGCTCTTTGGTTTAAGGGAATGAACAGCCAGCTTTGAGCCTATGTTCTCGCTATTCTAAGTCCTGTTACAATCAAAGGATATCAAAATTAATTACAGTCTATATAAATTGAACCATTTTCATCAACATAATTGCTCACTTCAACTACAATGGCAAGTTATCAGTGACCATAACTCCCATAAACTAATTGAAAGGTTAAAAAGGTTACAGATGTTATAAGTGATGACGAATACCTCACTCAGTACTTCAAGTCGTTCGAGGGTCGGAATTAACTTTCCACATAAGGATTCAATGTCCTGTCGAGAATCATGCTTATCACCATATGTAATTGCTTTTGTGGTCAAGGAGGCATCAGATACAACAGAACTGCCATGGAATACAAATATTAACCGCAAGAAATTAACTAAATACCTGAACTGTAATTAAGCAGGAAAAATGTTTATGCTATAGTGACACATTGGATGTATGATCATTAATAATGAATTGGATATTTGATTGTGCAATTCAATGTAAATGTCCATTCCATCACCAGAATCAGAAACTTAAATGGCTTACCTCTCCTGAAGATGGATGAGTATAATGTTTAGCACATGTTCAGAAAGTAGCAGTAACAAACTTATTAGCTGATCCCTACTACCAACAACTCGACACATTTCCACCATAGCAACGTGTCTCCTGTAAACAAAAAAAGTAATAATAAATAATAATAATCTAATTGTAGCTGTAAGAAGATACCATTAGTTGGCAATGGGAAAAAATGCCATTAAATTAACGACTGATAGTCTGCATTCCATCAATGTAGATTTGCACCCTAATCCCTCGTTCCCTTTTTATGATATTAGTGAAATCATGTCCTGGCTTGAATGAAACCTAATAGATTCCCACAGAATCTGTAGCTTACCCATGTATAAAAATATGGAAAGAATAATTCCCTCCAGTGACACATTGGAGTAACAAATGCATCCAAAAGGATAATCATAATCTCAACACGCTCCTCTTTTCCCAATAGATTCTAGGCAGTTATGTAAACAGGATCTCTGGATAGTAGATATTAAAGTTATTGGTAAACTAAGGAGAAAAGGGTACTAAAGTAATTTGCAATGAAGTGGCTAGAGGTGAGAAACAAGTTGGCCTGGTCAATACATGCCTAGCATGTACAGGATTGTGAATACAGGCCTGGCCTGTAAGCCCTTTTCCTAATATGGACTCTAGATGATGGAGCTCATAACGTAACATACAAAACTCAGAGACCAGCTTGTAAGTCCATATCTTTTTTTCATTTTATTTTAGGTTATAGTGAATTGTATCATTGGAGAACCTATAGACACCCTACAGAAAATTATAGAATAATGCATCACATAATATTTCAAGACCGATGCAATTTTTCCCTTTTCTAATAGTCAATGTTGGGTCAAAAAAGAGTCTCCCCACCCGCACTAACAAAGTTGACTGTTAAAAAATGGCAATATTGCATTAGTTTTGAAAGAATGAGAGCTACATTGTTTCATAGTTTTTTAGGGTGCCCATAGCTCATCCAAGAACACTTCCAATGCAAAAAGGTTCCCCTTTTGTATTTCATAAAAAAAAAAAAAAATACACATCCTTGTTCTTGTCTTCACTCCCTCCTTATAAAGAATCCTAGCTTTACGTTCATCTCACAAGTTCCTCTCAACAAAAATAATTTCTTTGCTTATTACTGTTGAGAGTAGCAAGTTTAGTATTCTTAGGGTTTATGTTTATTATTTTGCATTTATCAAGATTAGATATGAATATTTTATCATTATCATTTGATTTGATTTAATTAGATTATATTAGATTTGATTTTAGGGTTAGGGATAGGGTCAGTCAATGAATTTGCCTATATAAAGGCCTCTTTGTATTCTCTTTTATTCAAGGATCATTCTCTTTTATTAAAGGATCAATATTATTAAGAGGATATTTCCCTATGCTTCAATGTGATCCTTCAATCTTAGCATGGTATTAGTGCCACTCATTTAGAATCAGTGTTTGAGTTCTGTTTTTCCCCTATTTGCTTTGCATTTGAGCCGTTCTCAGTGTGGATCACATTAGGGCTACTGTTCTTGAGGAAACATGCCTAACAAGGAGATCTAAGATTTTCCAATTGGCAATTCCACAAAATTCGGTGACGATCTAACCGGCACATGAGGCTCATGCGCTCGCAAACCCACACGCCCAGTGTTGTTAAAACGTAGTGTCAAAACGTAGAAACGGACGTTTCTACGTTTTTTGGCTGCAAATCGTGTCAAAACGAAGGTTGGAACGGAATTTGGGTTGAAACGGTTGAAACGCCGTGTCAACTCGGAAAAAACGTAGTGTCAAAACGTAAAAATATGGGAAAATCCATCTCAGGTCCCATATTGGCAAAAAAAGTCACAAGTCAAAAAAGGCCCCACAGCCTTTTCTAGTATTATTTCATAACCGTTAACAACTAAATTAGTCTCATTAACAACTAAATCAATACTTGTTAACAACTAAATCAGTAGCATTAACAATATCCTAACAACTAAATCAGTCTCATTAACAACTAAATCAGTACCCGTTAACAACTATATCAGTAGCATTAACAACCAACGTTTTATTAAATAATACTACCTCCGGTCCTAATTATAGGAGCACTTTTGTAGTGCAATTTACATTATAAAAGTGCTCCTATAATTAGGACCGAGGCCACGAAAAGGCCCCGGGCCTTTTTTGACATATGACTTTTCTTGGGCATTTTGACATTTTTTTGCCAATATGAGCTCTAAGATGGACTTTCCCTAGAAATATTATGATGACTGAGTTTGAACTTAATTATTTCCTTGAGTGTTTGGACTTAAATTTGTGATGACTTTAATGTATTGGTGTGTTTTGGTTTTATAGATGTTGGATTTTATTTTTTTGTAGTACGTAGTAAACTCTTGCGTTTTTCGATTTTACGTTTTTGCTCACCCTCACCGTTTCTACGTAGACTCTACGTCTTAACAATACTGCACACGCCGACGCACATGAAGGCATGTGGGATGCTCGTTCCAACTTCAGCTTCCTTCTCAAGCATCACGTCACTGTTTCCAGCCTGCCCCTGGTGTTTTTAAGCCCTGGATCCATGGTTTCAAATTTGGGTTTGAGGTTTCAGATCTGTTTTTTGCATTCAGAACTTTGTCCCTACTAGACAAAGTTTACTCTCTGATTTGATACTCTAGTGGTTATTTTTTGGTCTCCTACGAGACCTTTGGTGATTGTTTTGGTCCCTTGTGAGATCTGTTGTTCAGCTCCTTAGATTATTACTATCGGTGCCTTTGTGTAAACTGTTTGTGGTTGGGTTCTGATATTGTGTCCTCTTTCATTAACCCCTTGGTGTGACTGCCATATATATCCTTGTTTGAATGTCCCTGGGGTGACATTTGGTCAAGCTTTCTTGGCGCGCCTGAACTTGCTGCTTGATTCAGAATCTTACTATAAAGAAGCAGATTACTGGTAGAGGCTATGGATCTGGTGGCCATTGCTCATATTCAAGCTGCTTGAGGAGGAGTGCTGAGAATAGCAAGTTTAGTATTATTAGGGGTTATGTTTATTATTCAGTACTCATTAGGATTAGATATGAATATTTTATCATTATGATTTGATTTGATTTGATTACATTAGATTTGATTCTAGGGTTAGGGTTAGTCTATTAGTTTGCCAATATAAAAGCCCTCGTGTTTTCTTTTATTCAAGGATCAATAATATTATTCAAAGGACTTCTCCCTATGCTTCAATGCGATCCTTCAATCTCAACAATTATTTCATATAATTTCATATTTTATAATGAAAACACATGTTACAAGTGTGCACACAATATCTCATGCTTACTTTTAAATTAAAAGAATAATTTACCTTATTCACTTTGCTCACTCCAAATTAGTTTACATCATATCCTCAGTCCTCTTAACATATATTTTTTACTTTGAATATATGTTAAAAAAGTAAATGGGCTTACTGCCAACCCATTTAATACTGCAAGGGCTTTTAGACTTTGGCCCATAAGTACCTCTATCCATTTGCGAGTTGCTTTACAAAGGCCAATGTTCACAAAAATGCAGGATAAACAGGTTGGCCATTTTTCAGCTTGGAAGTACAAGAGCACTACGATTTACCTTTTCTGTATATTGTCTGAAGATGAAATACAGTCCTGGCGAACACACATATTGATGATTTCATCAACCTCCTGCCTAGATAATTCATTTATATCTCGAATCTGGAAAACCATATGCATGATATTATTTGCAGATCAACATACAATAAAGAAAATGGAAAAACAGTGAGACTGCAAGAAATAAAGAAAGCAGTTTTCTCCCCAAATTGCACCTTATTTAGTAGCAAGGATTTCTCCTCAGCAGCTCTTTCTAGACTCGTTGTAACAGAAGCAAGAAGAGAATTGAGTTCGCTCAATGAGGGTTGTTGCATTTCTACAGAAGTGGGGTAACTGGAGGAGGCCTCTGAAGGCTGTGAAAAAACATACAAGATAAATTAACCAAATCTGTGTAAAAAGCTAAACAAATTTGACCTCAGTAAGACAGTAACTGCTTCCTTTCTAATTTAAACATGCTTTACCTGCAATCTCAAAGATTTCTTCGTGACCAGGAAATATAAATAAGAGCTAAGGCTGAAGCATAAGCGAAACTTTTGCAGCTCTGAGTTCCTCCGTTTCTGATTATTCATCAAGTAATGTGATCATTCAAAGATTAGAAATCAAATGTGTCAGAATCATCCAATAACTTATTGTATCTTCAAAACTAATTAAGAAGAAAACAGCAAATACACCTCAGGTGATAATATTACTAACGATCCAGCAAAAGTAGACACCACATCATGAGAGAAAACTGTGTACATCAACCCAAAAAGACCTTGAACAAAACCATAACCATTACTATCTTCATACGGCCAAACCTACAAAAAAGAGTAGGGTTCACATCGCAATCAGCACAAAATCAAAATAAAAGACAAAACAAATTCCTGTTTAATGTGAAGGGAAGATGATAAAAATCAGTAGGCAAAAATAGGCAGGTTTGTATTCAATGTACTTCACTACGAAGACTAAAATAATTCAGAATCCAAAATATACCCATCTGAAACTGTTCTACTACTAAAAAATATCAAAAAAGTGGATGACATTTACCTTGCTAAGTATGCCAACAACAAGATTGATCTGCTCCAGTTTTAATTCATCTACTTCAGTAACATCTACACGGAGAAGTTGGTCAAAGAGTGACTGATGCCCTTTTACAAAATCAATAACTTCACGGACAAATTTATTCTTCACCTACATCAGACAACATAGACACAGAGACAACACATTTTCATCAATGCACCAATAACTATCACTTTTTCTATTACACAAAAGCAGTGAAATAAAGTGACAAAATATAGGGAGAAAACAGTAGTCACCATGTCTTAATTTTCAAATTCTCCACAAGTACTTGTCATAAATTTGTGATTGACTCAATTTAATCAATGTAACCAACATTTCTAGAAGACTTGAATAAGTGTATCACAAATGCACCAAAAAGGACATCAGATCCAGACCAAGACACGAAACATAATTATTTGTTGAGAAAAAGTATCATTCCATTTAGAAACTTCTACAGGCAAAAAATCGTATAATAGCTGGAGAGCCAATATCATAACTCGCATGAACATCGCTGTCCTAAACCAAGTATCTAATTGTAGAAGAGAAGAGTAATCAAGAGAACAACCATCATCCTGACAAGGAATGATGATTCACTTTCAGGAAATGGCCACAACCTATGTAGCACGGACACGTCAATTTTCCAGATTCAAGCGTGTCCGACACGCGAATTCACCGACAGGAAAATGACACGCAAATTGAACGAATCGGAATGATGAAATAGGCTAAATGTCATTTTTGTAATTTTCTCAAAAAATGGAGGGTATTTTTATAGCTGTGTTTTTGGGCAACAAAAACAAAAATTCCCTAATCAGTCTCTTATCAAGCAATAGTGCAAAATATAATGAAGGAGAAAGTCATTATTGGGACATTAATGAAGATGCAGTTGATACCTTTAATGATATTGGAGCTTAGATGTTACTGCCCTTTCCCTAGATGAGCCAGAGTTGGAGGCAAATATTATTAGTGGAGATGCAGTTTAATTATGTAAATGATTTCTTTTTTATTATATCTTGTTAATGTGAAATACACTCTTTATATTAAAAATATTATTTAATACTAAGACGTGTCGGAATATTAGTATTTTTGAAGTAACGTGTCGACGTCACGTATTGGTAACGTATCGAAAACGCCGTGTCGGTGTTGGTGCAACATAGGCCACAACACAGAAGGCCAATTGAAAAACTGGGAAAAAAGATTATGAAGACCAACCTCCAAAAAGCTTGACGCATCCACCAAGGAAGTTAATGAAATTACTAATCTCAAAACTGGAGTGACAATCATTTGTTGCCTGTCAACATCGACAGCCATATCTCTTCGAAGTCTTGTCTCAACCCGCCTAAACCCTCCCTGTAGATACTTCTGCTTCAGAAAGTTAGCCGACAAATGAAAAGAAGTGCTAGTAAAAGGCAAATACCTGTAAACTGATTGCCCTTCCGGAGGCAAGATGATCTAAAATGCCCATGGAAAATAACACCTGGGCTCCAGATTTACCATACTTGTAACTAATCCTTAAGAGTAAGGCAAGCTCAGCCTCAAAAGTACAGGCTCGTTGCAATGAGCCTAGCGAATGCCCACCATCCTTGAACAAGAATTGATAGAATAACATCCATGAAAAGTTATAAGAACACATGCATCAAGAATACTACAAGGCACTTGCTTTTAACACACCAATGATTTGCTCAAGTTATACATTTCACAATTCAAATCTGAAGGGGGCATAAAACAGAATAATCTCACATAAAGCTAAACAGGAGTTAGTCTAATTGTGTGTGTGTGAAATGTGCTTTTAGGTCCATTTCCATCAACTTAAGCTTTTGAGGAACAGGGCGCCTCATGCCATTAAGGTCTACATGCATAGAGATTTATTCCTACACTTAGCAAAACACCGCATTTCAAGCTCTTCCAACTGCAGGTGTAAATCAGGAATTTCAATTGGACAGATCATATACATAGAATATAACTAGCATAGGGCCTGTTCAATTCATAGATGAAATAGAATGGAATGGAATGATGATCATATCTACAAGATACATCTAGTCTGGTATTTTAGAAAACAAATAACTGAAATAAAATACAGAGGAAAATAAATAATAGTAGCAGCAGCAGCTACTGTTCAGAGGAGAAGACTCTAACAGTTCTCACACATGGGAATAGGCATTGATCTCAAAAATGAGATATCTAATTCTCAATTTTGAGGGAGTAGGACGTCTCATGAGAAAAAGGATTCCGAATAAAAATTGCCAAACAAACGATCCAAGTGTAGGAAAGGAATCATGTTTCCTATTCTAAAGGCGCTCAAGAAAAGATCATAACAGACCTCAGATCTACCAACATCAATGAACTTAAATAGGGAAAGTGAAAAAGAACAAACTTGGTTACGATCACCAAATTACTTAAATAACTTCAAGATAATGAAGACGCATGCTGGTAGCATCAGAACCAAAAAAAAAAAGCATGAAAATAATTAACATATAAATCAGACCCAAAAGGAATGTATAAATAGAACTCACAGACCAATAACACCAGGGTGTCCCATGTTATGTTTGGAAAAAAAAAAAAAAAAAAAAAAAAAAAGAGGTTTAAAAGAAACAAGATCCTTGTCCTTGAGTGAAAAATGAATGAACAAGGGACATCCGCTGATGATAAGGATAAGAAAAAGAGTAATCTCATTTTCGTGAGTATATTCCTGTTTATTTTCCATCCGTCAAATAAAAAATAGCCAAAAGGTAGAATGAATTGTTAATGGTGGACTGAACAAATACCTGACTTGAAAAATTGCTTATGCTCATTAAGCATGACCTTAAAAAACCCCTGCTCTGAAGTTGGTTCAAGAAATATCTCTCCTGATCTATACAAATCAACGCATCCAAAACATAGACTGCTATTGTCTTCCCAGGTTCACTGCCATGAGTAGCATCTTTTATGACCTAAAATTTCAAATTAGAAACTGTGAACAGCGGTTTATATTATAAAATATATAAACAAGTCAAGTCATCAACTAATTGGATTATATAAAATAAACCATAAAAAACACCATAAATTTAACACAAGTAGACAAAAAACATGAAATAGACAACATATGGAAGCATTCCGGCAAAATATATGGAAAATTAGATAGGACAGCTGTAACCAAGAAACGAACAGTAGTGTAATAAAAGATTACAGAATGCTATGAGCAAAAGCAAAACATACGCCTTATTATCATGCACACTTTGATCAAAGCAGAAATCAAATATCTCCCAACACGTTCAAAGCAGTTCAAACAAAAATAGTCATTTTGACTAAAAATTGAGACCATTTTGCTAACTCCTATGTTAAAAAACTACAGAAAAATGAGAAGTATATTTAGATTGGATTAAGCAACTCACCAAATCCATGATGCTTTGAGCCTCTTTCCTTAAAGTAGAAAAATTTGCACGAGCTAGTTCTGCTTGTTCTTTGTCAATCTGGGGAAAAGGAAAAGTAGAAAACATCATATGTTGAGGAGTTAATGTATCAGTAAATTAACAGGGGAAAAATCAAGTTCAAATGCAAGAAAATAAACCTTTGGGAGGTCAATATATTCATTATCTTGTTCATTGAGCAACAAGAATTGCAGAACTGTGGTAGGGACATCAGGGTCAACTACATTCTGACAATACTGAAAATAGCTCAGAAGCAATGCATATTGACTGCAAAAAGCACGCAATGGTAAATTTTCATAATAATCTGAAAGTAAATATGCAACTATCACTAGTGACTTAAGCAGTAACATACCGTCTCCTTAAAGACTCAGAAGATTCAGGTCTAAGAATTGCCATGATAAGCTTAAACAATATGGTAAGGCAAGCACCATTGGATAATTGCTTCGCCACAATAAGATCAAGGCACATGATGCTGTCAGAATTCATGCTTCCAGGGAACAAAAACCTCTCATCTTGTAATTTAGCCATGCATGTTAATGCAACCTGACAAAATTTTATAGATGCTTGTAACGAAAAAGAAAGGAAGATTTGAAATCCCATCAACAAATTTAGAAAATTAGCAGATAAAATTATAAATTTACCTGGGATAATATAAATGCCATCTTCAGTGAACAGTCTGGAGAAGCAGATGCAGTTAGGGATGCACCAAGAACCCTGTTCATGAAATGTAAGTTACAGAGAGCATAACGGCAATGAGAAGAACAATAATTACAAATAGTGGCTATTATTTTCATTTTGGCAATTGAACACCAATGACTCACTGAAATAGAACTTCAGAACGATCCTCAAGCATTGTCAGTCTTCTAGACGCAGATATCTGGAAGTTGGTTAGCAGGAGCAAATAAAAATAAAGTTAGATAATATAAATGATACAACATAGATATATGTGTTAAAGTTGGAACATTAAGGAAGAGTAAAGTCACCCTCTCACTATCCTTTGGAAGTTACAATTTCATGAAAAGGGTGAAGTGTTAGAAGGATGTGATTTCCAATATTACCATTATGTAAATGATAAGCAAATGAAGGATATAAAATGCAGAGTTAATAAAGTATATGAATAAAGAAAAGGAGTTCAGCACATCAAAAAGTCCACAACTTGGAAAGGTGAAGTTGAGTATGGCATAAGTTGGGATCTCATCCCAATAAAACCCAACCTACTCTGACACATTAAATTTATTTTATATATAAAAACAATGGGTTGGATACTTCACCCACATCATCACACCACATTTTTTTTAGCTCAAAAAGTGCATCAGAAAAATATGCACTTCAGTCCACTCCCAAACAATCCATTGTTTTTATTAATATCTCTAGCCCGCTGTTAGGTGCTCAAAAGCTATCAAGGAAAAAAACGAAAAGAAACTCAAGGAAAATAGAGAAAGTATCTCGTTGAACTCCTCACTAGCCAAATCCTTTAGGAGAATCTACAAAAGTCCAAAGGAATAAAACAAATATAGTATTCATAAATGATTAGATTTAAGAAAAACTTAATAAATATACTAATTAATTCTCTGTTTCTTCCTTCTCCTAGCGTAAGTCTGGATTGGTAACTCATCACACACCTTAAAATGTGAAATCTCATTGAACTTGAATCATACAGAAAAAATGTAGCCACCATACGACAAGCAGCCTTATCCCACTAGGTGTGATCGGTTACATGGATCACAAGAGTCACAAGACGTCATTTTGCTCTATCAACAACCAAATATTTAGATAAATTGTTAACCAAGAAGTCCGGCACAATAACTTTGTTGAGCATACTTGTTAATCAGCCTCTACCCCTTATCCCACCATACTTTGCCAAAATTTAATATAACCAGGTGAAATGGGAAAGCAAGAATCAAACTAGTCACCCTCAGTCATACAGGCCCTAACTCTAATACTAACCAAAGATCACGTAATGCCAAAAGCTTCAGCAATTGCAAGAATGCTCAGGATTGGTTTTCATGAACAAGATGGAAGGAAGGAAGCACACCTCAACAATCTGGGACCAGGCAGTTAACATATGGAGCTGTGCAGCTTGTTCCTCAAGATTCTTATTATATTTCCACCCCCATCTCATCAGCTGTTGAATTGTTTGTCTAACATCATTAACTTCACCTTCACTGCCAAGATTACTCAGTTGAGGATATGCAGAATTAAATTTCTGCAACAAAAAACTGAGTTAGATTTCTCATAAATTTAGTACCATGAAGAACAAAGGAACGAGATATCATGCCCCAGGAATAAATATGTGAAGTGTAAAATAAACAAGCACATAGAATTCTGAAGAACCAACCTGCCAAAGTTTGTCATGGAATGAAGCCAAGTCAATTAGCCGGTCACCTCTCTCAGAATAGTAGTAGACACCACCCGTTCCAGAATTTGCTGGATTCCCAAGTATGTCTTCCGGCTAAAATGTGTGCAACAAGCAGCAGAAAGACAAAGCAAAAGAGTATGATGAAAATAGCCAACAAATAGAATCTTAGCTACATGTATTCAATACCAAGAAATAATCGTTTACTATACATTAAAATAAAAATGAAGAGGAGAAAAATAAACGATATAGAATGTAGTTTATGGACAAGAACCTCACCAGCAAGTCATACTTCAAACTAGGCACAATATTTGAAAGCTTTGTAGTTGTATCTGGGGATCTGAATTGGATGATTTCAAGCAATTCTAACACCTGCATTTGGAATGAGAAATAAAATATGAAAATGAAAAACAGGGAGAAAAGCAGCAAGGCAGCTGTACCTAGGTAATAAAAAGGGAAAACAAGACCAGTACATAATGACAAAAATATACAGACACTAACAACAAAACAATTCTAGGAGCAAACATTCTTGACTACACGTACTTTTTATATCAAGTGCCATATTTATCAAATATCATAGTCATTATTTTTTTTAAAAAAAAAAAAAAATCATATTAAGAAAGTTGAATTTGCAAAATAATTGCAACTTAAGAGTTGAGAGAGAAAAATACTCTGCCAAAACTTTATGATGCATAATTTATTGGATTGGGTGGGGGAACGATTGTAAACATTATAATTCATAAATTAAACATAAATCTCCATAATATCTAAATTGTTTCTTGATACTCTCATATGCCATAACGAATTAGAACTACTGGTCTTAAATTGAAATCAAATTCCAGCCAAAACTCAAATCAAATGTGGATTGATGTTTTGCTCAAGTGTTAAGACCACAAATAAATTGTTCTTTGCTAATTAGGATGACAAGCCCAAATTATTATTTCTTGCCTCAGCCACTACTTTCAAACACTGGCATGAAAACACGATATCACACTTCCTTGTGGTGTGGCAATGGATATCAGTCATATGCTCGCCATATCAAAACAGCTATGAAAACAACATCAGTGAGCCTTTAGGGTGATCGATACTATGAACAGGCAGTATTGCATTTATTAACTTAAGCAATGCAAAATTTACAATATGGAAATGATAAAGCATTGCATAATAGCCAAGGAACCATGACATGTTCAATAATTGACAATACCTTACTCTTACTGACAGTTCTTATAGCAGCATTTTCAGCAGTATCTTGAAGAGTTAACAGAGATAAGGTCTGCCCTCCACCAATATCAGTGATACCTTGTCCAAAAAGATATGAAAGAATTGTCTGACATGCTTCCCTGTGTTTGGAGCTACTAATGTCACCAGTATGCAGCTCAACAGCTAAAATTTTCAACAGCCATGCTCTCTGAGGAGGGCACGCAAGGGGTTAACCAACCATAACATATACAGTTTAATGGCAATACATCAATAGTTAACGACTCTAAGATATCAGTAGCATCCTGACCGGAAGATTAATACTGGGGCAAACAACTAAAAATGATATACAGCATCCAGAAATTGCACAATGAAAACAACAACAAGCCTTATTCTACTAGATAGGGTCAGCTACATGGATTGCACAACTTCATTGTGCTCTATCAACAACCAAATCTTTGAAAAATTGCACAATGACAAAGCATAATAAATCAATAGTTATGAAATTCTTTAGAATCATCTTGCTTGTAAATATTCAAGGGGATTGAAGGCTCTCGATTTAAAGAATCTGGTTTGTTTCCTGTCTTTTCTTTTGTTTGGGGCATATCTATTCTATTTGTTCAGGTTTTGAACTTTCTATATAGTCCTCATTTCATCAATCATTTTCCCCACTCAAACTCAAAATAAAATTCACAATACGATCCAGAGAGAATGCTAAAATCATGATTAGAAAGATTGTGAACTTGATTTCTCACTATCATCAAACAAAAAACAACCTAATATTAAGTGTGATTGCCATGAATGACCTTTAGGAAATTGCCTTAAATTCAGTTCATTACTACCCATTCGAGTATCCATATTCAAAAGAATACTTAATTTATCTGAAAACAGTATATATTGAAGAAACTCAACAATTGAACATGTTGAAGAATTAACTATTATTCTGTTTTATTTATTATTTTATTGTTCTAGTTAAACTTGTTATCCTGTCCGTTAGTTATTATTTGTTTTCATATTAGATTTAGATTTAAAATCGTAGAATATTTGGGTCAATAAACATGCCTTATTAGGATTCCTGGAGAGAGAACATGAGAGATTGCTTGGTATTACAACCCAAGCTGTATTACACTAATTAAACTAGAATGAAAACCTCTCCCTGAAATTTGCTCACGATACATCCATAATTTTTCCATCATGTCCTAAAGATTCTCAACAAAGTTCTATGTTGGCAGTTGAATTTTACATTGTTGATCAAATAATAAAAGACGGTACATCAGTGATTGTGTGAGAACTATACATTAATGGTTAGCAAAAATCAAGATCTCTACCTCACAAAAAGATGAGGAGAATATGCCAAAATCAAGGCCTATGCTACAAAGTAATGGAAAGAAGACGGGGTTAAAAATGCCACTGGCAATGCAGGAAGTAAAGCTCCATACGACTAGAGATAGTTAGGGTGGTAAGAGTAGGTAAGATGTCGGTGGTGACTCAAGTTCAAATCCCCACAACATTATGGAGAGGGAGAAAACTGCCCTGAACTACTGTGCCCAGCAAGAAGGGGTGGTGCAAATTACTATTGATTAATGGATTATGTTATTTGTTTTACATTAATCAAGTATTGAAGACTTAGTTTTTGTTAGATTGAGTAATGCCTTTTTGTATACAACACTACTTTAGATATCCCGTTTTGAGCAAGATAAGATTATTTTAAATATTTAGTTAAATATGCAAGATCATTAAGTTACATGAGAGCTCGAATCTGTATCTTTTATAATCTGTAAATGTGATATTTCTCCAGCACAATAAAATAAGTTTAGAGGAAAGTCAAATCTTGAATTTCTATGATAATATAAATGAAAAGTTCTTAGAAGCATATGAACAAAACTATATTAATAGCAAATATAGACAACCAATAATCTATATCCACAAAATTCACTCTCAAATTATATATGGAACAAATAGGGAATAGAAATTGGTAGTTTGTAAAGATACCTGATGGAGGGAACTGATACGAAGTGATTGGTTGTTATTCCGTTTTGGAAGGGGAGCAATACCAACTGTATCAAGGTGCTGCATAGTAAAGAGAAATGGTATTAAAGAGACATAAGAAAAAGATTCAGAACGTCGATTACATAAAAAACTTGTTACCTTGACAAAGAATTGATACTTTTTGTTGGAAAGCAAATCCACTGTAGGAATAGATGTTAATGGATCCACGCACAACTCATAAAGGAGCTGAATCAAATAATAAGTCATGAATTGTTCAACAAATGTATATTTATATATTAAACAAAAATGAATTGAATCTCAATTACTATCAGACCTGAAGACTAAATTCATGAAGTAATGCATTTACATCAGGCTTCAAAAGCTTCTCCAGCATGTCAAGGATAACCTTCATGCAACTGTTAATATGCATAAGAGAGAAGTTCTATTTTATAGCAATCAATATAAGAAATGACGTAATCACATATTTAACCTGTAATGAAATTTAGGCTGCAAAATTGTGCGCTCAACAGGAGCATCTAGCTCAAACTTCAGTAGCAGGTGAGTGACATTTGGAGCAGGCCTGCTGATGTTGTCAATTAGAAGCTGCAAATATGTACATCATATACAAGAACAGCAATTTATACAATTAAGCACAAGCAGGGACAGAGAATTGAAGACAGGTTGTTGGAATAGAGGGAAGGGACAGGATTGGACTGACTTGCATAATAAGGATGCCTGGATCATCATTAGTACGTTCTATAATCTGAGACTCTTCTGACCGTAACTCAAAGCAGGCAGCATAATCTTCTATCAAGTTGTTTGCAGCATTAGATTTCAGCAACAGTTGAACAAGCTCAACCATGCGAGAACTGCGACCACAAAATAATCATACATCAATAGCGTGACATTATGAGACACATCCAATCACCAGAACATATCAAATGGCTATTCAATAACTCAATGATAAAAAATGAAGAGGAAACCAGAGTGCCTTAAAATACTCATGATTTTGATAGAAGATTGCTGGACTTTTGGCTGATAATCATATCTGACATACTCCAAAAGAGCCACTATTTGATTATGATCTTGGGAGAGTATAACATCCAATGGCTGCACGAGCAGATTATAGACCATTGACAAAGGCA
Organism: Acacia melanoxylon; assembly: GCA_019022615.1. Classification (NCBI taxonomy): domain Eukaryota; kingdom Viridiplantae; phylum Streptophyta; class Magnoliopsida; order Fabales; family Fabaceae; genus Acacia; species Acacia melanoxylon. Next base: position 2,571,467 of record JAFJYJ010000030.1, on the reverse strand, counting down.
GAAATAAGAAGTTATCACATCATATAGAATATGATTGCCAAATCATTTCATGATCAAAAGATGACAGTGTCGAACAGGATTCTTCATATTAGTGGGTATTAAACTAAGACAGAATTAAAAGGCATAAGGTCTTGTAGTCAACCGCATAACTAAATTACTTAACAAAAGGAAAGAAACAAAATATCAGAAAATAAAAATATAGAGTCCTACCATATATATTTCAATACGATCTTGCATTAAAATATAAGTGAAACAGTGAAAGGGAAGGATAGAGAGAGAAGAGAAAGAGGGAGAGATAGAGAAGATGGAGAAGCAGCAGAAAAATTGAGGGAAAGAGAACTCAAAATTCCAATTCTCTTCTACTCATCATAAGGTCTGACAAATAAAGAAACTCTAGAACTATTTTCCTAAAAGATAGGATAACAGTCATTCAAATTTTAAAATGCTATATACCTTAGTCTTTTTCAAAATAGAGAGATTCTGACTTTAAAGGGAATATAAATTCAAAATAAAGTTGACATTATACCACCAAACATTCATGCCCAGAAAACACAGTTGACATTATTCATATCAAAATTGTTTCTCCCTTATCTCAATGAACGATTACCTTACTTTTGCTGATATAAATCATGTACAATACAAGGACTATCATTAAATGTATCTATCATTAAATCAAAGAACGGAACCAGTCAAGTGCATCGGCATGCTTGCTAGATTTTATGATCATTAAGCTACACTTATTATCCGAATGACAGTGTTAAGAATACTTTTTTGTCCTGTCCGAAATGTCAGTTTCATGTGGCACAATGATCATGGTCCCTTTAAAATGAGGGGGGGAAAAGAGCCTTGATATTCAAGTATGGATTTCTCGAGAACAATATTTGACTTTCACAACACAAATAGCTAATTATGAAGGTATGAAACCATTCACTAATCAAAAAGGCTCTCAGACAAAAGTTTAAAACTTCATAGTAAACTAGGTTAAAACACATGAACCAAAAGAGAGGATAAAGCATGCAGTTTAAAACCAGTTTTTAAAACAAATGCAAACTGTCAGCTAGCATATTTAGGAAAGTGAAAATTTTACCTGGTATTGAGGTCGCCAATAATCAGAAAGAAGTAAATCCTTCTCAAGGGCAAGTACTATAATTTCCAAAGAAAGTTGCACAACATTCTCTAGAAGCTGCCCATATATTTGACTACTCCTTTCAGCAATAATTGAATTCACCCCTGGCAGAAGAATACCCATGATGTTTCGAAAAGCAGTCTTGCCACTCATGAAATCCTGAAATCAATTAAAATTAAAAATATAAAATAATAAGAGACTCGTCTAACTAAAAATGAAATCCAAAATGTAAAAACACCTAAAAATAATTGATGCAGTAATTCTACAAATTAAAAGGAATCTAGATTTTCTTAAAGCCATAAAACGAAGAGCAGGAAACAACAGGATATTAAGCTTGCGCACTGAACAGTTGCTGATCAATCATAACTTGTAAGTGGATTATGATTCAATGCTTCAATTTCATAATGGGAAAGCATTATGCCTCTTATTATTGTTTTGATGCATACAAAATATTTTAAAAAAAATTAATTAATTATATTTCTGACAAAATATAATTAATAGAGCCTTATCCAAAGCTTTGGTTGTTGATAAAACACCATGGCGCCATGTAGGCGACCCCTCCTAGTCAGATAGGGATTGTATATTTCTGACAAAAACTCAACTAAAAATTCAGACATCAATTATGAAATTTATATTTAAATACATATATGTACAGACATCAATATACACATAAATTAGTTTGCCAGGGAAATCAAGCATGAGTTGACTATTCTTAGGGAAACGACCAAGATTGTATGTTCATTCTTGAAGGAATGGACGACATTACTGACAAAGAAAACCACAAGGTACTTCGTCAACAGGTAAAGGACCAAATCACAGTCCATAGTAAGTAATGACTGACAAAGCATAGAAAGTTACAAGGTCAACTGTCCCATACAGCTTAGAATTTACAACCAAGGATAAACATATCACTTAATAGAGTAACATCGCATTAGTATATATAGGCCATTCAACAAGCTATACAGAAAAATCTCAGCCAAAAAATAGGAACAAACAGCAGGAAAAGCACATACTTTTAGCAACTCCAAAACTGGGAGCTGTGTCTGAAGTGATGATGATTCCTTAGCAGTTAAAGTTCGTGATTGATCAACTACTCCTTCAATGTCCACATCCTTGATGTCATACATGCTTAGCATCCTGCAATGTCCAAGTTTTAATACAATTCTATGACAACATTAAAAGTGAAGCAGTTTAAACCCATTTACAGAGTGATAAGTGAAGAGTCTGCAAGCCTGCTAATCTTATTCAGATAGGATTAAAATGATTGAGTCAATTATGAATGGTGAATGACATCAAAGAAGGGAAAGAAGCATAATGCTGTTAACTTTTCAATAGACAGAAAAGGAACCACTCACATGTGGAAATTTTTAAGGCAAGTGCTAACCAACTGCCATTTCTCACAAGGATCTGCATAAGCTCTTTGAGGGAATGGCCCAAAAACATGGTCATAGATGAACCTAAAGATGCCAATAAATCTGTGGAAAATGCAAAGTATTGTCTAAGATGAGTATAAGCATCCAAAAAAAAAGAAATTAAAAAGGGTGAGAAACATACAAAGATTAAGGGACCAATACCTTTGCCCTCTATCACTCGTGTCTTTCTCTTCAGCAATGAGAGTATTTATCAAGTTAATGAAAGATATAGTCGAAGGATATTGTTCTCTCCTCGCTTCTATTTCGTTCAATTCAAATTGCATGTCATAAAGCTGTAAGATTCAAAATTATTTCCAAATGACAAAAACAGGAAGTTAATAAGTTGAGGGTAATTAAGGGACATGGAAGGAAGCAAAAAAAATGCAGGAACATAGAAAGCAATGGTTGAGCTTTATGAATGTTAGGAAATAGTATATTAGTATTAATGTATATATCTAAAATCATGGGATTGTAATCAGATCCCATATAATTAGGGATTACACATATAATCATCATTATGAACCATTATGTATAGGCTCCTCCCTTTTGTATAAATACTCATACATTTATCATGAATGCAACAACTTTTTGATTCATTTCATTACATGGTATCAAAGCTTAGGGATTATTCTGGGCCAATTTGAGTTCTTTTTTCCGGTGGCCGCTATTACTGTAGCGTGAACAGTTACTATATCGTTAACAGTATTGTCGCATTAACAGTGATAGTGGCCCGTCTCCAGCATGTGAGCTCATGTCATTTCAATTTCTGTCGATTTTCTACTTGTGGTACTGTTCTGTGGTGTTGTTTCGTGAACAGTGACCGTGTTGTCACTATTCACAGGGGAGAGAGAAGTGTGTACCTCCTCCTTTGGTCGTCATTTGGTTGTTGCACTTATTTTCTGGCCATGCTTTGTTCTACGACGTGAGCCTTTATTCCCGGTGTGTGTAGGCCGGTTCTTTGCTTCGAAGGTTGCGTTGTGAGACTGAGTTCAATTGTTTCTACTATTTCAGCACAGTCGGCATTTCGTTTCGTGCACGTTCACTTGTTTCTAGTGGCTGGGTTCTTCGTTCATTACGTTTTCCAGCACGTTCGTGAAGTGTTCTTTTGTCTTGAATGTCGTGCTAGTGGTTGGTTACTTTCGTGTGTTGGCATCTGCTGCACTTTGCATCTTCTGGTGAGGAGTTTGGTGGTCTTTGTGTGACCCGTTTGTTCTTTGCCTCCGGTGAGGTGTTTCGTTGGTGTTTGTCTCTGTTGAGACGTTTAGAGTATTGTTTGGTCCCTGGTGAGACCATTTGGTGTTCATCTCTGATGAGACGTTCATTGTTGCTTTGTCTCTGGTGAGATGTTTGGAGTATTGTTTGGTCCTATGTGAGATCATTTGTTGTAGCTTCTACTTTGGTTTGGTACTCTTTGTTATTCGAACTCTTGGTGAAGTTGTTGGATCGTTTCTTTTGAATGTCCTTAGTGTGACATTTGGTTGAACTATTCTTGGATGTGCCCGAACTTGTTGGTTGATTCAAGATCTCATGAAGAAGAAAATTATTTTGTTTGGATTTATCTATATTATGTTTTCTTGTAACAAGTTGAGCATGATTAACATCTATGCTCCAACTTGAGGGGGAGCGTTAGGAAATAGTATATTAGTATTGTTAGTGGTGTGTTAGGTGGAGTGTGTTAGTGGTGTGTTAGGTGGTGTGTTAGTATCTTGTTTCCCTCTCCATGTTCCCCTCCCTAATTCCCTCCTTTATGTCCCCCCTCCTTTCTATATAATTAGGCTATAGGTATTCCCTCCATATAACATATGGTACACATGAGTATGTTGTTCTCCTTCCTCTCTGCTTCTCTAAGTTAACATGGTATCAGAGCTAAGGTTTCTGCCCTGGTTCGCGTCTGGTTTTCATTTTCTGGTCAAGTCCCTTTGAAACAGAAATAGTGGGAGAGAGGGAGGAGAATTCGAATTTGGTTTCCGATGTCTTCTTTGAACACGCGCCCCTCCACCGTGTTCCTCATCTTCCGGTCGGCGTTCGCTTTGAACTTTGGTGGCCGTCGAATTCTCTATGGCGGCGCGTGGAGTACACGCGCTTCCGTGACGGTTTGTGGCGGCGCGTGATCGCGTGGGGCTGTCCGTTTGGTTGGCGACTTTCTGTTTCGGCCTTCTCGTCTCATTTCCGGTCTGATCCGTGAGTTTGGCAGCTTCCGGTGACTTTTTGAATATTCCGGCGAGAATTTCCAGATTCCGGTGATGTATTTCCAGAATCCGGTGAACACTATGGGTCTTCCGGCGACTCATTTTCTGACTATTTCCGGAAGGATTTCAGGTCTGGACTTACCTATTCCAGATTGTGTACGTTAGGTTCGTCTCGATGAAGGTGGTGTGTGGCTGTTTGGTCACGTTTGGTGGCTGTTTGGTCACGTTTTGGTGGCTGTTTGGTCACGGTTTGTGATTGTTTATCTTGTGTGGTTTTCTGGTTATTTCTTATGTCTAAGTGTGTTCATTATTGCATCTATTTGGTCACGTTGGTGACGTTTGCTTTATCAAGAATTGTGAAGCCTCGGTTGGAGTTGTGACCATTTTCTCGGTCATGTTTTTGTTCTACAACATTAAGCCTTCATTCCCGGTGTGTATAGTCCGGTTCTTTGCTTCGAAGGTTATGTTGGGAGAATGAATTCAGCACAGTTGGCATTTCGTTGCTTGCACGTTCACTGGTTTCTAGTGGCTGGATGTTTGGTTGTTTCGTTGTCCAGCTTCGTGAAGTGCCCTCTTTTGTCTTGAATGCTAACCTGCTGAATTTCGCGTCCTCCGGAGAGGTGTTTGACAATTATTTGCGGTTTTGTTGTTACTTGTATTCAAGCTGCTTACAGCTTGAGGGGGAGTGTGTGAGAATTTTGGATTATTTCTTTTGTATGTAAGAATTTTGTAATTTTGAATTATTTCTTTTATGTTGGGATTATCTTTGTAACAAGTTGGATCTATGCTCCAACTTGAGGGGAGTGTTAGTGGAATGTTAGTGGTGTGTTAGGTGGAGTGTGTTAGTGGTGTGTTAGGTGGAGTGTTAGTATCTTGATTCCCTCTCCATGTTCCCCTCCCTAATTCCCTCCTTTATGTCCCCCCTCCTTTCTATATAATTAGGCTATAGGTATTCCCTCCATATAACATATGGTACACAATTATATGAGTATGTTGTTCTCCTTCCTCTCTGCTTCTCTAAGTTAACAAGTATTAATGTATATATCTGAAACCATGGGATTGTAATCAGATCCCATATAATTAGGGACTACACATATAATCATCATTATGAGCCATTATGTATAGGCTCCTCCCTTTTGTATAAATACTCATACGTTTATCATGAATACAACAACTTTCTGATTTATTTCATTACAATGAATAAACACAAAAATGTGTTCCTTATTCAAGTCAATACAAACTTAGATCTTAGTATTATAACACACAAAACAGCCTACAGATGTGCAAATTGATTATCACTCTTTATTCAATTTTTGCACATCAACAAATGCATTCTGCCTTTCATATTGTAAATCTAGCAACTTTGTGTATAACGTAGTTAATAATGACCAGGCTGAAGTTAAGAGTAGCAGAGTTGGTAAGAGTAGTTAATATTGACTCGGCTGAAGTTAAGGGAAGTAAGCAGGGAAAGAAAATTGGCTATGAAGGAACTCGGTTCATCCCACCCCTCCCTTTCTCTTAATCTTCTTTGTTTCCCACGAGAAGTGGTGGCATAGCTATCATCTTCAATCACATAACTAAGGCAACATGCTTGTGGCTGGACATGGAGGAGCAGATGTGCAACATTGTTGAGCAGTAGGGTGTGAACAGCGTTGCTGAGAATTTTGCAAATATAAGAACATGAAGCAAGTACTCAGAAATTACCAAAAACCTTGTTGAAGCAAATGACAACGATGATTTGTGAGCATGAGTCAGCTCAAAGAAATGAAAGCAAGCAAAATAGAAGTATTGAGACAAGAGAGTCAAGCATGTTTGAAGATTATCACCTTCCCAAAAGATTTACCCAGATGAAATATACTAAATTTCATTAAGAAGATGTGATGGGATGGTTGTCTAAATGTGAAGGCCGTATTGGAATAGACAAGAGACATGACAACTTCTGAGGTAAAGAAGGCAGGCTTGCACTGGAAGAGGAGCTACAAATCATATCAAGCTTATGGGAGGCTCAAGAAGAGAAAGGCATTCCATAACTACACTACAAATTTGGACTTGTGTATAAGAACTCAATAAAGGAATTCGTGCATTTGAAGCAACAAAGAAGTGTAGTTGTGTATCAAGATGCATTAAATAACTTGTTCATAACTTGAAATTATCAAAACCCACATTGCTTGGTTAAATAAAGACGTAACAAAGGGATAAGATTGTTCTGGCTAAGAACACTTCTTAATGGCATGAAAATTGCAGAAATACAACAATTCAATAATGAGGAACCCCACAGAAGTGAAGCGCCCCAAGGATTAACACAGAAACTGCCTGGGATTAGCAGTCCTATCGCAGATGAGAAACCAAGCAGCTACAATATTTGTGGCGATAGGAGTCATGAGTCTTGCAGATTTACCAAGGCTCTCTCCAAAGCCATATTACAAGAATTATTGATTTTCATTTAAATTCCTTATCTACCTGGTGGAACAAGGCTTGCTGTTTTTATTCCTTATTCTTTGCCTACTTCTCGGGGATTCTAATAACAAGGTTGTAGCTATGAATCTTCCATATACATAATCATTCAAACGTGAATAATGTGTGATATTCATCCTCCATTTAAGCATGTTTGGGATCACTTTTGGAGGTCCCAAAAATGCTTATTTTACATAAATCGAGACAAAACTCATCTCACATACTTACCTCGTATACCATAAATTACGATTGAAAAGCTACTTTCGAAGGTTGCAATCGCCTACTTCTCGGGGATTCTAATAACAAGGTTGTAGCTATGAATCTTCCATATACATAATCATTCAAACGTGAATAATGTGTGATATTGATCCTCCATTTAAGCATGTTTGGGATCACTTTTGGAGGTCCCAAAAGTGCTTATTTTACATAAATCGAGACAAAACTCATCTCACATACTTACCTCGTATACCATAAATTACGATTGAAAAGCTACTTTCGAAGGTTGCAATCGCTATTCCAAACGAGCACAATCAATATTGCCCACAAACAATGCAACATTATAAAACAGAGTAGACACTTCATGAAGGATAAATTGCATTCCTTATGTCTCAGCCTAGGGACAACTAGCTAATATTCTCTCTAAAGGGTTTGATCTTACAACTTCTGAAAGAGTCATCTCCAAATGTGAATGCATAACATCTATTTACCAACTTGAGATGGAGGGCAGTCAATAATGAAGCATGACTTTTGGAATTATATCATTATGAGACATGATCTTTCTGACTAAGTCAAATTGCTTACTTAGGAAAGATTTTTCCTGCATTAAAGTGAATTATTTGGTTTTAGTGACCAAGTCTAATTATTATGTACAACTGTCCAGTGAATAAATAGGTCATAGGTTCTTAATATTAGTCAGAGACTTCAATATTGATCAACCTTTTACACAAAAAATTGATAACATGAAGGCACAAGACCAATGAAAGTATGTGATGAGAAAAAAGAAGGTAAAAGAAACAAAAGTAGGTTTCATAAAAGAAGAATTTTCTAAGGTGAGTTGAAAACACTTATTCATAGGTCCAATAAACCAACCTGAGTAGCCATAGGTTGTGGACCATTCTGTAAATGAGGCCCAACAACTACAGGTAGATCATATTGCTCAAGATAGGTCCAAATGCTATCTTTTGACAATGGAGAAACACGAACAAATGTAGCTATCGCATTCCTTAGAGCACCCTAGTTTCACAAAATAAGCTTGTTGGAAGAACTGTTGCAAGAATTTCAATTCGAATGGCAGAATGGCCAGAACCTTGAAACAAAGCTAGCATACCTTCAGATAAGGAGGCACAGTTTCATAACTAAGAAGCTTGAACAATGGCTCAATATCAGGAAACCAGTTTTTCCTTTCAATAGGGTTTCCATATTCCACAACCTGTACCTCAGACAATAGATAATTTTAGTTAAAAAATTTAATTTGAAAATGAAAGGTCATGTATAAAAAACTAGAAAATATGAATGTTTTTCATGAAAACAATATTAATCAATTTTATGTAACAATAATAATCATTAATCATATTTTTGGAAGATGTTCAAGCCAAGTTATCATGCTAGATCAAAACCTTAAAAGAAAAAACAGATATTCATAGTCTACCATCTAATATAGGGAGAAAAATGTTCCAATTCATTCCATTCCACTGATTGTATATTAAATCCAAAATAATAATTAGATGACACCATTCCTTCTTCCCGAAAAACTCCCAAAAAAGGACTGTTCCATTCTATTCCACTCCTTTCCATCCCATTTCATTAATAACCATTCTAACCTAAACTGCCAAGTGCACCCTAAAGTACCTAAACACAAACTGATATGATAAATAATAGGTAAAATCAAACCTTCATAAGAACATTCAAATATGCCACAAGGGCTTTTGCATCCCCCTCCTGAATTTCAGGCAACATTGCTCCAGCAGTTTGAAGGGACTTTTTAAATTTCTCGTCATAGATTGCTAAGCATTCAAACAAAGTGCTCCATCCAATTGAACGGAATGCTTTACCTTGTAGTAACTCATAAACTTTTGGAGCACCTTCTTGACTCGAAGCCTGAAAGAGAAGTTTTACGACATGAAAACAAAAGATAGGATACAACAAAAGTTGATGAACAAGATCGAGATCTCCAATTCCAGGCAACCAGAAAATTCTCTTACCAAGGTGCTGAGCATATTCAGGAAAGCTACAAGCGTTTGAAAATTTGTATGGTCCTCTCCAGCAAAAGTTACAAATGTCCATAACACCTCATTTCCAGACAAGAGCTCTGGTTCTTTCTGAGAACACAATGAAAGTCTTTTAGGCAATGATTTACGATAAAGGTAAAATCCAATGAAATGAATATGAAGCCATTCAAATCATTGAGAACACAGCATAAAAATGCATATCAACAATAAAGGTTTGATGGCTTCTCTTCACTAAAACAACCAACCACATAGGATTACTCAGTAACTAAGTACAACTAGATGGAATGAAAATCTCCTAAGAGCAGTAATAAATCAATAATCAGAAATCACCCATTAATCTTCTTAGATTTATCATGACTTATTCATACGTTAAGAGTAAGTACATTTTTTTAAATCTTTTGCCTCTTGATGAAACAAACCTGATAAATTTCACTAACAAACTCCATGATGGAAACAAAAGGTGTTGGAAAGGTTTCAGTGCCCTGTATAGAACTTGAGCTCTGGTCCTGCACAAAATCATGTGGTCCAGCACTACGGTATGGACTAAGCATACTCATGGCCCTTTCCTTGGATTCTTTTATCTGCTGGAATATAAGCAAAACTGTTTGCAATGAAATATCTCGAAGGCCAAAACAAATGAACAGGAATTTTATATTTTGCAATAACTAGCTAAGCAAATTATTTGATTATACAAGTGTGCATGTGCGTATTTCAGTCATCAAAATGAAATATCATACGTCAAACAGTAAATATTTCAACATTTTAAAAACAAATTAACATTCACTGGTTATTAAGAAAAATAAACTCAAGTAATTAAAATAACCCATGCTATGTGGACAAAAAATATGCCACAAGAAAAGAAGATAAGAGAGCTAGTTAGAAGTATTAATATTAAGCATTGTTTTGAATTGATAGTTTAAACTTTGAAGCTGAAATAATCCTAGGCAAAGCAGAAAGCCACATATTTTGTACAATCACAAGATATAGTTCCCAAACTGGAAAAAACCATAGCAGAATATCAGACAGACTACAGTACCATTTAATTCCAGGCAGAAAACCATTATCTCCAAATTGCCTAATAACAGAATATTTAGTCCAGACTGACAACATTATTTCTCTGACCCTTGTGTCCCCCTGACTTTCCTCTTTTATAGACCTGAATGTGTGTTTGGTTTTGCTTGTGAAACTATGGTTTTAGCCCAAACCATGGTTTTAAAAGTGAAGTAGCCAAACACCCCTTCAAAACCCAAAATAGCTCTTAACCCTGAAAACCATGGTTTGAATTACCCAAACACTCTTTTTTCCACAGCCACGGTTTGGAGGTTGAAAACCATGGTTTTCCAAAAGCTATTTTTTTCTACATTTTCAGAAGCTATTCTCCAAAATCTATTCTTTGTAATTATGATATTGAAGATTCCTTACAATTTCTTCGAGATTGTGATGAGGCTAAGTCATTATGGCTTTTAGTTGTTAGGACTGGATTCCGTGAGAAATTTTTCAATAGTAATTTCTGGACTTGGTGTTGTATGAATCTCAATGGTAAAGTCAGGCAGTTTGATGAACCTTGGAAAGAGGTTTTTGTTGTCATCTGTTGGCTTATTTGGAAACGACGCAATGAGAAAGTTTTTGAGAACATTCATTCTAGTGTTCTTGGACTTCTTGCAAAGGCCAAAGCTATCCTGTCTTCCTTTAGTGTAGCCAAGGTGCAGTTGAAGCAAGTCAAAATTCGTGGTATTTCAAAGACAAGCAAGGATCACACCAGAATCGGGATGGTTGGGTGGGTTACTATCAATGTTGATGGAGCATATTCACACAGGAATGGCACAGCGGGGTGTAGAGGTACTATCAAAGATCATTGAGGAAATATGGTAAGCTACGGATTAAGGTAAGTTTATGGGAAGGTTAAATGAGAATGGGAACGTAAAGAGAACCTCGATAGGATAAACTTTGATCTTAGGGAAGAAGCAATAACCTTGCCAATTCAATAAGAATAGCCAATCTCTGATCTTAGAAAAGAAACAATAACTTTGCTAATTCAATAAGAACAGCCAATCTCTAATGATTAGGTAAGCCAGAATCTAAAACTTAACTAATTACTAAAGCCCAGGAGGATAACTCCGATGAATTACTCTTTGAAATATTCGACGATCTTATTGATAGGCTAAGAACCAATAAATAGGAGTAGGTTCACAGAGAGAGACTCTAATACGAAATTCAAATAGATAATCAATAATCTAAATCCTAACAACCAAATCTATCTAGTTGTGATCTTCCAATTATTTCCTAAAGATAATAATAGAAGATGATAATAAAAGATAATTAAAACAGACTCGATTAAATAAAGGATAATAAAAGATAATCAAAATAGACTTGATTAATAAATTAATTCCTGATAAATTAAACCATAGCGAGTTGGATTGCTATCAAAATATGATTGAAAGCTTCATGCTTAATATACCAAATGGAGATTCTTTAGCTGCTGAACTTTGGGCGTGCCTTATTGGTTTGAAAAGATCATGGAATGGGAACTACGGGCGAGTTTGCTTAAGAAGTGACTCTTCAAAAGCAGTTAAGCCAATCAAGGATGGAAACAATGAGCATCATGATAATTGGAATTTAAACCTTAAAAGTCACAACATGCTTAAACGTGAGTGGTTAGTTGATTTTGAACAGGTTGGAAAAAAACAGAACTTGAAGTGATATACTTGCCAACCGTGCTTTGGCAACGCCGCCGGGATTTCACTTGGTTCCTTTAGATGCTTTTCGTTTATTTATTTCTTGTAATATAGACTAGTTTTTACTGCTTTCTCTACTTATCATAAGGGGAAAAAAATCATTTTTTCTCCCGAAACTATTCTCCAAAAGCTAATTTAAACACACTCTAAAACCAGCAGCTATATCACATTACCTTTTATATTCCCATCGGCCATCACCACCTCCATATAAAGCCATCAAAATGAGTTGAACCCATCAAGTCAGCTTGTTTAACTTTGGTGAGTTGGTCCCAAAGTTAGGTGGGTTGCTTCATTTAACCCAGCTAATGTAACTAATTTTATGTGATTATAACACTTATTGTCATATTGTTGTACTAATATATTTATTACATATAAAAATAATAAGTGCAACATAGATGTAGTTATTTGAAGACTTGTTATTATATTCATATTATATATTAAAAAAAAAAAAAAAAACATATTATATGTCATGCTTGCATTTTATTATTGTAGGTGTAGTTATAATTATGCTTGCGCTTTGTCAAATGCTAAATGTTGAAGGTCTATTAAATGATTTAAGATATTGAAATTTTTTCAAAATACTTTTTTCTGTGATAAGATATTAATATTAAGGGGATTTTAAATTTTTAATCATCTTTAATTTCTTTTTATTTTTCATCCCTTTTTGGGGTTAAATAGGTCAATCCACTTAAAACACAAAAAGAATTGGGTTCACATTTTCAACGAATCAACCCATCTATTACCACCATCAGTTACTCCACCATGTCATCACCATAGCCATTATACCGTATATAAGATGGGCTCTTATCTTACATCAAGCTAAATAAAAATCAACATCATGCAGTCAACAATATGCTCTAAGTAGGTGGAACAAGACATGATAATATAAAAGCTTTATTTGATGGATGGTCTTCGCATCACAGCCCCCTCTACATGTACGCATTATAAAGTATTATCCTAGACAATGCACCAAACAGGAACGCAATCATTCTTATCAAGGTAAAAATTTCCTTAACCTGCAAGACTTTAATTATTAATTATCCCATCTCTAAACAATAACAAAGTAGTTCATCCACGAAATTTAGTCTAATGCCAGACCTTGTGCATTCAATCATCATAAGACATGTTCCTACGTATAGCCAAGTGAAAATGATAAACTGACCTTGTCTCTGGCAAGTGAACTAGACAAGAAGCAACTAATCAACTTGTGAAGATAAGCATTGCACATGTAAATCATATCCTCATCATCATTCTGTATAAAAATGCACAATTAACTTGTGTCAATGATGTAAAATTATGAAAATATCAAATATACTGTCTCACTTTACACAGTACATCATGAAAAGTCCAACAATTAGCAGCATAAAAAATATAAAAATTGACATCTCACTAAATATAGAAATGTTTATGGATGCAACTATAAAAGAAAATGGATAGTAAAAAACCAAAAAATAGTTAAATTCAAATATCATATTCAAATAGATAATGCTAAATTATAACCTTAGTTGATGAGATTGAAGCATTTTGCAGGTTATTTTCCAACTCAATTATATATATACTAAGCAGGAAAAAAGGAAATGGATCCGATGCATTTCTTTAGATAAGTCCACCAAATGCACCTCTTTTCAATTATTAAAGATATCAAGATGGGAAAATGTGTATAATGTGTTAATTAATAATAAAATAAGAAGTTAACTTCTATAAAGATGTGCATCAAATCCAAATCCTCGGAAAACATGCCTTTCAAGTTCCATTTACTAAGTCAGAGAGGATCTACATTTCGAATTGGTAATAAACACACAAATTCACCTGGTAGGCTGCAGTACGAATAACTTTATCCAGTAAAAACTGAAAGACATTTTCTGAGAAAATGACCTCCAGGCCTTGACTAATATAACCGATTTCGTTTGATGAGCTGCTTAAATTAGATTCCCTTGAAGCAATTCCATCTTGTATTAACATCAAATGTACCACCCAAGCAAGCCTAATGCCACCAACGAAGCCCTCAACAATTGGATTATTTCCAGTGGCCATTACCTAAGGCATGCAAGGCCACCAACAACATTCTGCATCATAACCTTGTAATTTTTTTATAATCAGTAGATAAAACAAAAGCTATCTTTCATCTTACAATCTCATTGAATTCTCGTCTGAAGGAAGCATCAGAAGAGAGGATAGATGCTTTATCAGGCACAGTACTCAAACCATCTGAGACGAATGCAATCACAAGAGAAAAGAAAAGACTAAAGGCGATCTGCAGAACAAGACAGGATAGAGATGTAAGGAAGCAGCATTGAGCAGAAAAAGAGCAAAAGACGTCTATCTTTGAGAAAATCAAAGCTGAATTCAGCCATTGTTGTAACCTATAAACCTTATTTCTCAAGTGTTAACCTTTCTTAAGTCAGACTAATAATTCCCTTTTTGTGGGGGAAAATCATCAATATCAATAATATTACGTATACCCAAAAGGTTGTCCTTCTTTTAATCATAGTTAATTTAACTTTATATCTTAGGCTTCAAATATTAAAACAATGAACCAAACATAACAAAGTGTTTTCTTTACCAAACAAACAAAGAATCAATTCCATGCCAAACTAGAAGCATTTGATCTTCCATTATGCCTAGTGGGTTAGTTCCCAACATTCAATTTTCATTGATTTCTATCTATTTTCACACAGCTCACTTCATCTCCACATTGTTCACTTCCTGTGTTCAAAATATTTGGCTTCCCCTTTCTGTATCAGTCAGCTCTCATTGCTTCTTTTTTCTTTTCAATAACACAAAAGCATGTGATAGCTTTCTACTCGTTTGCTTCACTGAAATGAATTATAAAAGACTGATGCCAATCACATCACATAACGGTTAAAAAAAAAAAGTATTCCATCATCATTGAGAATCATTCCTCCTAACAGGAAAAAAAAAAAAAAAAAAAAAAAAAAAAAAAAAAAAAAAAAAACAGACCACGAGAAGAACTGAATGTCAATAAGCAAGCCTTTATTACATTTGCTATGAAGGAAACGCAATTATGTCACAATTCAAATTACACCAACTAGCAATATGGTGTCCCTTATGCCACAGTGCAATTCACCTGAGGACAAAAGCCAAAAAATTGGAATACAACATATATTGTTTGCATGGTTTCTCTCACAACTGAAATGTTTGAGACAGTCACAATGCGAGTAGTAACAAAGCAAAATTCTTACACAACGCCGCAAAAAATAAATATAACATTTTGATCAATTGACAAGAGTAAATATATGCACCTGATGATCAACAGTACCATTGTTTTCACTGACTTCAGAAGCACTATCTTTTAAAGCAGAAAAAATATCTTTTACATCCTTCGAATCTGAAGACAGAAATATCCTTATGATGAAAATTGAAGTACAAAGAAAACAAAAAGCTCTAGATCACCCCAAATGATGCTATGCTTACTCATCCGAACAATCAAAACAGAAAGGACAAGACAATGTCCAAGTATAAGTCTTTCCCTTGAGACCACTGCTCGCCGCTCCACAAGAGAACCTCTTGAATCAAGAAGATAGCGCTCAGACACAGGACCACCCAAACCAGATGGTTCTTCTCTTTTGAGTTCCTTTGTTGACAATAAAATTAGCTCAAACTAATTAATCATACAGAAATGAGAATAAAACAGTAAGCTCAAGGAAAATATAGAAATGTTCATCCACCTCATGATGCACTAAAAAAGAGCAAAGGGAATTCATACCAAAAGTTCAAGTTAGGATTATATCAATAGGAACATTAATTGGTAATTTTAATGCATCATTTCAAAAAAAATCAAGGAAAAAACTGCGTTTGAAAGTGGTCACATGCAAAGGGTAATTTGTTTTTGTCATGTTACTCTGAAAGCCAATCACTTGAATATCCACAAAGTGTAGGCTGGAATATGTCAACCACATTAAAAATATGAGCTTCATGTAATAACTCACATGATCCAAAACTTAATAGAGAGAAATTAATTAATTATTCACTGGCAGTGAGCTAACGGAAAGAACTATGCAGCTGCAATATAGTCGGCCTCAAGGGATCAAACAAGCTTCAGCAAAAGACTACTCTTTCAAGCTATTGGGCCGCTAATATAGAGCCTCTAAAATAACTAGTCTATTTAAAGTTAGCCAGTGGAAATTTTGAAGCATATATGAGCCCAATCATATAACTTACATAGCTTAACCGATTTAGGACATATTTAGATTTTCTTTGCATTTCTTCCTATTTCAAACCTAACTTTATTAAAATGAATCTCATAAAAGCACTGAAGTAAAGGAGCAATAAGACCCCATTGGACAAGCAGGTAGGATTTTTGAAGGGATACCAAAGGATGTGGAGGGGATGGCAGTAAACAAGTTGAATCCCTACAATAACCACAATAGTCACCATCCAGAGCTCCATCAACTGATGACGGCTGAGTTGAGAGATGTCTTTTGAAGAAGGGGTTTGATGAGAAGAGGAAACGACTGTGTTTGAAAATTGGCTTTAGATGGGATGGGATAATGATTTGATCAGGAAAATTTAGAAAAAATCTATCATGCTCCTAAGGTGATGGCGCTTTCCGCATTTTGATGGAATTTTGGTTCCCAAGAGAGCATGTTTTAGCACAACAAACAAACCAATTTTATGGTACCCATTCCAATTCCCTTCCCATAATGCATATTCCATGATACCGAACAATGCCTTGATTTTTTTTATTTTTTTTTTTTTTATTTTGGGGGGGGGGGGACATCTACTATCAGCATTTTTATCATTAAGTTTGCCTGTTGGGACAATATTATAACAGAAAACAATTTTCTATTATTAATTTTTTCCCAAAAAATAATGACTTTGCAAGCAATATTGCATGAAACACCATTAAGATTAATTTTAATTTTCCCCACATATCATTCAATTAGCAATGAATATCCTTGCTACAAGCTAATGTCATAGTTGAATACACAAAAGTCCAAAGAAAAGTCATAAATTCACACAAAGTAAACCTTGATTAGAGATATGAAACGTTGTCTAAGTCCAGAGTTGATGAGATCTTCCAAGTATTTCTGAATGTCAGACAATAAATCTTCTTCCAGGCCTTGATCAAGAACCACAGCCTGAAATGGAAAGAACATCAGGCCATTATGACATTAAAGAGAAAGGTAAAAAAAGAGCATACACCAAATGAAAATGATTGCTTGAGCATTGAGAAGATACCCTAAAAAGCAAATGGAGAGATGTTAATAGATCCCTTCTTTGAGTATACCAGAGTCCTGATGCAAGGCGCACAATTTCTAGTGGTTCTCTTCCCATTAAACCCCACTACAAATAAAGAAGAAATTTATGTTTACATTTATACATAATAAAATGTACTAAACATAACCAGCATTACATGGGGAGGTGAATGAAATTTAAAGATAAAAACGAAAAGCAGAAATTTACCTCTTGATTAGCCAAAACAAGCAATCGAACACAATCAATTTCATTGAGATGGAGGTCATCACTCAACTTGAGAGCCTATGCATCATCAAAGTCGATATCATAAAAAGGAAAACAAAAGGTAGCGGAAAAGGGGAGCATGCATGCTTAAGAACATGTGAGTAAAACATGCCTGATGATACAACATTAAAGTTTCAGATCATAATCATCACACCTATCTCCTACATAAACGACTTCATTAGTAGCAAGTACGTGATTTGTAAGTCACCAGTAATAACATGGAAACATCATCCTAAAAGGCAAAATAAAACAACACAAGGGCAAAAACCAATTGCCTAACCAAAGGGAACAATGAAAAAAATTGTCATTCTAATAAAATCAATTGACTTGTTCAACACATCGCCAAAATATAGACTTATTCAACAAAATGCTTGAAATGACATATGCCTAATGAAATTGAACTAACACAAATTTATGAGGAGAGCGTGTTCCAACTTGGATTGATAATTCCCCATCAACTTTTAAAAGAAATGTAAAGCAAGATTCAGTTTGTAAAAGAATTGAATAGAGGCAGGTTATCTCAAGCCTAGAAAATGCTACAAAGGTTGTGAAACTCAAATACCTAAACCTCAGCAACTTGGACTAATCTAGAATTCAACTCAATTCCACTCAGTTTGCTTTCACATTTATCATTCTTTCTTCTACTTCATGAATTTCCATCTTCCTAAAATTAATTTAGAAGCAGCTAGTTAGATTATACTTAGTTTGAGAGAATAGGCTTTGACAATGTAATCATAAGACTCTGTTAACGTATCAAAAAAAATATTAGGTTACAAGCATAAGATAAGCCGTGTGTTATATATCCTAAACACTAACAGATATATAACATTATTTATCTAAAATAGATATTAGATACAACTACTAACTAAATTATATCATAATAAAATATCTAAAAAGAAAATATTTTGCAAAGCCGATATCATAACACATCTTTAGTTTATAAAGGGCAAGGCAAATAGAACAGGTAAAGATGAACAACCAGTACCTGTCCTTTATGATTCTCAGGCATAAATTATTGGAATGCACAGACTACATTTTTGTGTGCAAGCAGAAAGATCATTACAATTTTATCAAAAAAAATAAAAGGAAAGATCATTACAATAAATTAGACATTCGAATAATATTGACATTCCAAGTATACTCATTTAACAGTTAACAAGGCACAGAAAAGCTAAAGATTATAAGCATGACCTTGACTAATCCTCAATCCTTATCTAAAAAGGGTTATTTCTTGTCACGCATCAACAGGGCATATCACATCCATTTTCGCCAAAAATAACCTTTGATTATGGTTCGAAGATTGAACATTGCTTAACAATCTCTCATAGAGTCATACTCGTACGCCCACACTCTGAAACCTATTGTATAGTTCCCATGGCTAAACTGATCTTTTAATTATACAACAAACATAGATAGAGATACCAAGCTTTATACAGTTATTTTATTATAGCCAGGCCTAAAGTACAGCAAAACAATGCCATAAGCAGCAGGTTGAAAAGTAAATGAGAACTCACAATCTGTACATCCTGATCATCGAGAGAGATAGTCGGAGAATCTGGAAGTCTAACTGATTTGGATTGTACTTGACTTCGATCAGAGGGCTTTGGAGGCTACAAGTCCATAAAACACTAAATTATGTCCGAGGAATATTCAAGCAAAAACAACTGACCCAAAAAACAATATTATGCTAAAAATGCCCCATTTTCTTGGTGCCACCTTGAATTCGCAAAAACTACCAGCAATTTGTATTATAAACAAGAATGGAACAACAAAACGAACTCTGAAATGGCATACCGGATAGGACAGGAGGGAACGGAAAGAGGGAAGAGAGCTGCGAACGGCGTGCAAGAGCTCGACCCTCTGACCCGCAGAAGGTTGGGAGGGGCTGAGAAGCGCTGATTCGAGTGTGGCTAGGAGTTCCTTCGGAGTGACCATTGAGCTAGCACAATGAAATGGAGATGGAGAGTAGTAGATGAAACCCTACCAAAGAGTGAGAACTGTGAAGTATGAGGGTAATGTGGGTGTTCGCGTCACAGAGAGACTTTGGGGAGGCTAAAGGCGGGAATGAATGAATGAGGTTTTTGGTGGAAAACGGGAAATGCCGATCAGAACTCAGAATTTACAGTCGAGACTGTCTGAAAAATTTAAACCCTACAAAAACCCCGTCGTACTACCAAAAAAATGGTGTAAATAAAAAATAAAAAAATGATCGTCGACAGCAGGGTTCGAACCTGCGCGGGCAAGCCCAACAGATTTCAAGTCTGTCTCCTTAACCACTCGGACATATCGACTTAGCTATGAGTTCAGTAAATGAAATTTTATATGTAAATTGAGTACTGGTTTCTCTGACGAATATCACCAACAAACAAAAGTTGCACCAAATATGAAAATAAACCGCAAAATTGAAAATTTTGTTAGTTGTTATGAATATACTAATTATATGGATGTCCATTGACTCTTGATCCTCAATATTATTCGTATATGGATTCACTGTTCATACGGGGTACTATTCATGTATACGTATTTATTGTTCATGTATGCGTATTCACCGCTCACGTATACGCATCGTTCATGTGGGGTCCACGCATTCTCACAACTTCTGAATGCTGGCGCAGACGCGTTTTGAAGACTTTGTGTTTTTGGGAAAATTACAACTTATGGCCCAAGGAGGAAATTACACTTAAAGACCCAAATTATTTCCTATATATATGTGTCTTTGTCGCGCCTAGAGAATGTGCGAAGAAGAAGTGATGATGATGAGATGAGGGAATAGAAAGAGAGGAAGACCGTAAAATAGGGAGATCTATATGAGAGAGTTATTGTTGTGATATATACATATATAATAAGAAAGGCTCTCTACTTTCTTCTCCAGTTTCTTCAATCTTTTATCCTATATTTTCTTCAGTTTTATAATATTAGTAAAATTGTCCTGAATTCAAATTCGAGTACTTATACTTTCTACATGTAAAATCCTATATGTTTTTTATATTTTCATAGTATAAAAACATATCAAATTTTTCTTGCCAATAGAATCCTCAAAAAAATCCCTTTTACCAATTCCTTTCACATTATTGTGAATAGTATTATTTGTTAAAATTATAAATTTACAAGTGTATCCAATGTAATTAAACTTGGACCAGACGGGTCTAGTTCAAATTTAAACCGATGAATCGAGGTAAACTGGTCTAGTGTGGGCATTATCCCGGTTTAGGATTTTTTTTCTTAAATTCGATTTTTTTTTATTTTCTTTATAATTTCATATTAATAGTTCTAAAATCTTACTTTCTCACCGGTTTTAGTCACAAGTTAGCTCCGGTCTAACTCATTAGCCCGATGAGTTCAATGACCGGTTCTGGTTTAATCACCCATGCGTGTATCCACTTTTTTGAATAAAACATTGGAATCCATTATGCTAAAAGAGTACATTACAACAAGTTTAGAAACAACTATCAGTCCTTGCCTCTTGAATGAAAGGAAGATGTTAATCAAAAAGACAAAAATTCCCAGCTATCCTATGAGACAAGTGCATCCACTTTTATACTACTATTACATATTCCTCCAGTCTATAATATAATACATGTTTATCTAATTTAATCAGATTAGTTAAATTAGTTAATATGACATGTATTTTTAAAACAGTCTGGTCATCTCCTCTAATTCCCTCTTTTCTTCTCATTCTTGATTATTATTAAGAGAGCATTAATAAGGATAAATTAGAAAAAAATTGATAAAATACTAACTATAATAGGGATTGGGCTCTCGATAAAAGAGCATTTATCATGAAGACAAGTTTAAAAGGAAAGCTTAATCTCAAAAGATTAGAGGGAGCCCTTTAAACTTGTAAAACCCACTTAGTCAAAAGTTAAAATATCGTTATTGATATAAGAATTTTGATGATAAACCATTTATAAGTACTTTTATAGTTTTATACACGTTCTTTGATCTGAAAGCATACTCGGCAATAAGCCTCAATTAATCAACTTACGTGAACTTTTAGCGAACAAAAAGAGATTATATATTAATAGGTAAAGGTGCAAAAAAACACATAGACTTTTATTCAAAGAGCACCCAACACCAAATGCTTTTCGGAAGTGTAAAAAACCATGAACTCTTTAAAATTGGTGCAAAAATAGCATGATCGTTAGATTCCTTTAACTAACGTTACTTGCAATATGAAAATACCAAAATGCCCCTAAACTAAAAAAAAATATCCCCTCTCATAGTGGACTCATCCTCTGCTTTTACCTTGCAAATGAAGAGGTTTTCATTGGAGTGCTCTTCCTCTGCTTTTAGATCACTACTCTTTATCCATTGGAGTAACAAGAACCAGTACAAATATGAGGAATCAACAAATCCAGTACTGCACAAACAAAGCAATCTCAAGCAAATGCCAAGGCTCGTACGATCTTTAGTTCCTGTCGGAGAACAACCACGCAGGGCTAATAGATTGTCTTCTCTAATTATCCCAACTGTTGTCTTCCTTGTAATCCATGTCGTACTCTCTGAATGCCATTAGATTTTGCTGTAAATTTGTTTTTGAGATTTCAGGTTTGTGAATCAAATAAACAGATCATAGTTTTACTGAAGAAATTTAAAAAAAAAATTCATAGATATGAAACCTCTCTTCCTCTCCCTCTCACTTAATCCCTTTCATTATTCTATGTTCCTCTATGATTTTCCAGACGAAAACATTTGCTATCACCCCTAAATTTGATCAACTTCAGCTAAGTATAAATTAGTTGAATCCCCTGAGATCCTAACGCGACCCTTACCCCCTTTTTAATTCAAAAAATACGAAGCACCAAGAAAATCAATAGATGTCCTTAGAAAACGGTTCTAGACAACAATTCAAACATAGAGTACTTGACAATTTTCCCTTCCTCGAATTCCATGCGACGGGAATGTTGAAATTGAATCCACTAAAACCCTAACATCAATGATCTTCACTCCGTTCTAGAATCTCAGTGTCTCTAACTTAAGGAAAAGCTAAAGCTGAAGCTCATAGAATCGGAGAGAGAGTGAATTAGGAGTGAAGGCGGTGGCAATAGATGCAAATTCGAGTGTGAAATTGAGCAAAGTCCAGTGGAGCATCAGGGTGGTTCATTGGGGCGGTCGTCTTGGGACAGCGATCCGAATCACAAGACGGCGGTTGGGATTATAGCAAAATCTGCTTACTGACTGAAAGAAGGGGAAAGGAAGGGTTGCAGGGAGACTAAAGTGAGTTGGCTACGCTGCCATTGGTAGGTGAAGTTGCCACCGAAATCTGAGATAAAAATGAGAGATTTAGAGGGAGCGACGAATCGAAGAAGATAAGGGCGTTAAAGGAAATTAGAAAACTTAGGCATTTTTATTTTTTAAATAGTGTGGGGCCCACATCAAAAAGTAACGTCAGTTAAGAAAATCTAATGGTTATGGTATTTTTGCACACATTTTGAGAGTTCATGGATATTTTTGCACCTCCGAAAATCATTTGGTGTTGGATGCCCTTTGAGTAAAAGTCCATGTGCATTTTTGCATCTTTACCCTATATTAATTGTTTGAAATATTTTATTTCCAATTTCTCCATAATTGAAGGTAAAATCTAGTTATCTTAAAACTCTAAGAGTAGGTTTGGATTAGGTTTTGGATTCTCTTAAAAAATAATTAGAGTGATGTTTTTCTAAGAGAAGAGGAAAGAGAAAAAGGAGGAAATAGAAAAAGGATAATATGGGGTTTGGGAAATTATTACACAATAATTATTGGCTCAACAACCTTAAAAAGGGAAAAAAATTAGCTTTTTCGAAACCATGGTTTTGGAGAAAAAAGTGTTTATTCCTTTTATTTCAAGTGTTTGGATACATTTTTTTCTAAACCATGGTTTTGACACTAAAAGTGTGTGTTTTTTTTTTTTTTTTTTTTTTTTTATAGTTATCCAAAAACACAATGCCTGTTTAGATTAGCATTGACAGAAATGACTTTTTTTTTTCAATATAAATTTTGCAAATTTAAGATAGGATAAAAGTTATATTGTAAATATAATTTATGTTTAAATTGACAATGGTATAAGTAGCTTTGTTTTTTTTAACTCAAACTTGTTTGGATGATTATTTAAAAAGCAAGTTTATATAAAAATAACTGAAAAGGACATAATCTTAAATAATACACACAGATTTATAATAGAAATAGTTGATTTATTATTGAAAAACCTAAAATACATAATTTATTAAATGCTTTAAGGTGGCAAAATGCAATCAAAGAATCAAATTAATAATAAGACAAAAATATAGTTAATTTTTTTCGAATTAAATTTAATATCTGAAACAGATTTTCGAGCAAATTAAATTATAAAACAAGAACAAGAAAAAGGATAAAGAAAATAATCAATAAGTTTGAATTCAACATTTTAAAAGAATTACGATGATGTGTGTTAAAATTACAGATTTTTTTTCTTGGTTGTGGTTGGTTCAAAAATGTGTCATTTGAAAATCAATAACTAATTAAAAAAATATTATCTTTCATCACAAAAAAAAAAAAGTAAGGGAAAAGTATAGGGACATAAAGGAACATATTGGTGAGACCCACAACCATTTCATTCTAGTTGAAGTATGGTGAAACAGAAAAAGCCACAAATTGTTGCTTCTCAGCTAGTATGGACTTTTTAACAAAAGCATATCAGTTATATCACCAATCCAAACACCCTAAAGTAGCTTCAAAGTGACATTTTCACTTTGCAACGTGGTTTTCCCTCTTTCACCGCTTTCTCAGACAAGCCCTTAATCTAAGCATCATGAGCAATCTTGATAATTTTCTTCCCAATATTTTCTCCTTTGAATAGTCCAACAGAAGGAGAAGGGATGCTCTCCACACCAAAAGAGTGTCTTCAAGTGTCTGCAACTTTCTTGAACGAAGAAGATCCGAAATTTTTGAAATGAAATCTCCAAAAGTGCTCACATATTCACAAGACAGAAATCCTCTAATGTTGATTCTCTTGTACACAACGTCCAACATACTGAGTGAAGGTCGCTTGTATTACTTTGAGATTACACCACAAGCACTTTTCCAAACGCATTTGACCACTGCCTCTAACATTTCTCCTCCCACATTGTCAAAATATATGTCAATTCCATTGGGAAAGTACCTGGAAGTTCAGACCTATGTCCAAGGTTTTGAAACCCAAACCGGTCACTGAACCAATGGGCGTATTGGGTCAAAGATCAATGAGTCATACTAGTATTAAATAAAAAATATAATTTTAATAAAATAGGTAAAAATAATTATATTTTAATAATAAAAATATTTTGTGGTTAGGAAGATGTGATGATGATAACATAGGAGAATGTGCAATATTATATTGATTGTTTTTTTTAAGAGATCACAGTTCACGGGTTTGAAGATCTCCCTCTCTCACCTTCAATTGATTCTTCACTCTCTCTCTCTCTCTCTCTCTTCTTCATCTTGTCTCCTCCCTCAAACCGTCAACAATGGCTTCCTTCTCCGTTAATCCAACCTTTGTGTCCTTCTTATTTAGTCTCATGCTCACTTTTCTTCTAATTCCTTCCTTCGAAGGCCGTGATTACTTGGTCGGAGGCTCTCAGGATTCTTGGACCCTCCCTTATCCCTCATCCCTCATCCCTCATCACTGAGCCTATAAACGACACTTCAAAGTTGTCGATTCTCTCTTTAAGTAAATCCTTGATATTCTTCTTTTTTTACTTCATACTCATTTCTTTCTTCTATCGCTAAATTAGTTCTATTTCACGATGAATTCCATAACTAATAATCAATCAGACCTTCACCTTCTTCTTTCTCTGTCACCCATTGCTCCACTCGCTCTTTTCTCATAGTCAGAAGGTATGAAACTCGCTGCCATGGAAGGAGCCACCGCTGACACTCTCGACTAAAGTTCAGTCAACTCTTTTTTTTAAAAAAAGGATAAGTAGGCCGAGGTGACCCGAGTCAACTCAGAACCTAGGTTTTCCCCTTAACTCGAACCGGTTTTCCAAATGGTTCGATGGTTTCTGGTCTAAACCTGCCGGTCCAATCCGGTTTCAAAACCCTGCTTGTGTCACATTAAATACAAGCACATTTTGATCCTAAAGCTATTAGCTCTTTTCCCCTCCTAAATAATAGGGTTTGTTTGAATTAACATTGATAAAAGTGATGTTTATTTTAGCTGACTTTTGCAAGTTAAATTTGAGGTAAAAGTTAATTAGAAAAATATGATTTATGTTTTGATAGTCCTTTATATATATATATAAAATCAATTTGACATAAACTTGTTTGAATAATTTAAAAAGTCAATTTCAAAATGTTCAAATATAAAAAGAAGTAAAAGAAAAAAAAAATCAGAAGCTAAAAGCTAAAAGAAAAGGTGTTTCATTTTTAACTTGACTTTTATCGCAAAAACTCATTTTCTCAAAAGTCGTCCCAAACATCACTTAATAACATGATGCCAAACATCACAAAAGTTGGGAAGTGTTGTTCAAATGAACTTATTTGGATTATGTAACGGCCCACCACCGTCAAAGACCCCTGTCCCCAAAACCACGCCCCAGTAGATAAGAAGAATCTTTGCGCTTGAGTCGCCTCATTTGAGCTGAGATGAGATCCACATATGTATATGTTATATGCAAAATGTATCGAACCATGGATACATGGAAGTATCATCAGACCTGTAGCCGGGCAAAGGACTTTCTTTTACAAGTGAGATTTCAAAAGAATGATTGTAAAAGGAAGTTCTAGTTTGAAAGTTGAGTGCTTTTAGAACTAATGCATGTATGGTGAAAGACAAGATAAAATTGATGTACACCACTAGACAATCATCGTAGCATGCAATTTATACTATATGTGCTTGAGAGAATGACTACAACATGGGATGTAGGTGAAAGATCCTTGACTCAGTACGGTGTGAGTCTCGGGAAGGGAAAATCCTTCCACTATGCCCTCAGGACTTAGGCGGCATCATAAAAGCTTGGTTTAGGCCAGCTACTTTAGCTGAAGCTCCATGATCACAAATGATACGATCATACAAGTGAAAGCTAGGAAAGCAACCAAGTCAAGAAGGATTGATGTTTAGTCAAAAAGGAAAGTTTATCTTGAAGTACACTATTGCGGTGGCATATGTGACATGTCCCTTACAAGTTATAGGAAAAACTAATAAGTGTGGATACCACATGCACGGTAGGCAATCTAAGTAAAAATAAAATAAAATTCTGACTCGAGAGGGATTAGACATGCCATGAGTAAAGTGTATGGACGGACCTAGAGAATACGAGGCAACAATTTATAGGTTCACAGAGGGTGTCCTTGGATGCTGATCCGATATGAGGGATCTCTAATATCACAAGCACCAAAGTTTTTGAAGATGTTATGCCTACTCCGTCACGACAGACACTAAGTATGAAACAAGGAGTGATAGTCGCACGATGGGAGGCCCATCAAGTGTGAGTGAGAGATGTTGGACTTTAGGTCTAAGTCCACCCTTGATGGGTTGAACTATTTGATTAGGATATAAGTAACATTATCAAATAAGAAAGAAATCAACATTGATTATGGATTCTAAAACAAGCTAGCATTGATTATTGAATTGTTAATTGAGAAACAGGATATTATATATTAGGAAATTAATTAAGAATTAATTTCTTGATCACAACTTGGAAGGAAAGTAAGAGTGTAAATAATTTCCTAATTAATAGTCACCCTAAACCACTATAAATAGGATGTGTCTCCCTTAGTTATAGTCCATACCTACCATTAAACCATATGGCAATCTCTCTTCTCTCCTACCATCTTTCTTATTCTAATGCACTGTTGTACCAACCCCATTTAGGCTTTAGTAATCTAATATTTGTGTGAGCTTTTATTACCTGGATTTAGAGCCGGGAAATCGGGTCAGGCCCCTTGAAAAATGGACGAGGTATTTGAAATTAGCCCTGGAGGGCCGGCCCTGACGGGCCTCGGGCTTAAATGGGCCTGCTCTGGAGGGCCTCGGGCCAGCCCTGCAAGCCATTTTCATTGTAGCTTTTTCATTTTTTTCATTTTTAAATTTATTAATTTATATTTATATATATATATATATTGTATTTGTTATAGAGTTATTTATCCATTTAACTACAAATAAATAATAACTATACTCTAATTTTATGATTTGGTTTATTATTTGTTGCAAATAAAGATTATGGATGTGTTCATGATGCGGGAGAAGAAATTCATGATATTCTTACTCATGAGCCAAAGGCTACTACTCAAAGTGAAGAACAATCAAATGTTGTTAAAATTGATGATAGTGATTTAAGATGACGACAATAATAGTCATCGTATTAATGTCGCTTAGTGATATGCTTTTTATGTTTTATGTGAGTTATTTGTGAACACAAATTTGATTATGAATTAGTAATCGTGCTTATTTATTAGATGATTCGTGTTGTAATTTACTAATTATATTTTTTTTCAAAAAAGTGGAGGAAAAATAGTTAAAATTTGGAATAGTAATTTTCGGGCTCTCGGTCATTTGAAAAACGATGATGTTTTTCTTACCTCGAGCCCGGAGGGCGGCCACGACCCTTCACGGGGCCTTGATTCAAATCTACACCGAATTCGACTCGACCTAATACGTGTCTCTTCTCTCTACTCATATTTTTCCTTAAATAGGAAAGGGTCATTAAGAACAAAATATGAAGATTCGAAGTCAAATTTTAAATTCTAACAAATTAAAAGTATATATTTTTCTTTAAAAAAAATAAATTTTTGACATAATGAATTACTTCTTTTTTTTTTTGGTATAAAATGAATTACTTCATTTATCATACAATCGTTTATCACGACCCGTGCAACCATATCGTTACTACAAAGTACAAACTACTCTCTCCCTCTCTAAATATAAGTTTTATTTGCGTTTGTCAAGAAAATAATTAAAATTAATTAAGAGCAAAAAATAAGTATTTTTTTTTCAACTACGCCCTTATTTATAAAGATGATAAGTGAGAGAGACAATAAATATAACAAATATATTCAAAAGATAAAGTTGGAAAATTGAAATGAAGTCTATATTTTGGGACGGACTTATTATCATATTTGAATTTTCTATTTAGAGATGCATGGAGTATATAATACATCCCTGGTCCCAATTACAAACTTTATCCTATAATTAGGACCGGAGATAGTACTAAATTCAAGCACGTCATTTGTTTTAATATCATTTAATCCTTTTGTTAATGGTATTTTAGAAATACACATTTTCACATTCAAATCATTATTCACAATATCGTTTCACACAACACGTGCAACACACAGAGGTTTAGCTCGTTAATAATTCAAAATTGTAGAATGTGTGTTCTTTAGATGTATTAGGCACAGTACGAAAAATTAGACGGAACTCCTAGTTTTGTTCAGTGCTCCACACAATTACTCAATTAGGAGAAGTTCTTGATGGAAATAACAAACGGTATATATACAGGAGAAATCGAAAGCACACATATATTTCTGCAACTAACCATGAATTCAAATTAAGTACTGTTGTTATGGCTCCATCAAAATCATTTGCTGCGAAAAAACGTTTCGTCTCTTTTTGATCTCTGCTCTCTAGAAGCTGATGTATTCCTTGATGTTAAACAAAATTTCCAATCTGTAGTAAATTTTGTATCTGAACATACTTTATTTAAAGTCCCTCCTCCACTAAGTATGCTAGAAGATACCTTATTATAATGAATACGTAACAATTTTTTTCTGTAATATATTTGATCATCTTTAAGGGGCTGTTTGATATGAGGGGAGGGGAGGAAAGAAAGGGAAAATAAAAAATTTTATGAATTGAAATTAAAGAAATTGAAAAATGGGGGTTATAAAATTTTAATAAGGAGAAAATGTAACAGAAAAGTACAGAAAATTAATTAAAAACTGTTAACCCCACTTTTTTTTACATTTTTTTAAGTTCAATTTATAAAAATTTTCCCTCCTATTCCCTCCCTTATAAATCCATCATATCAAACAAAACACAAACATGCTCGAGTTTGAAAACATCCTTAACACGAGCATGCTCATGACTCTATTTTTCTCTCAAGATGGGTGAATAAGTGTAATGAGGGTTATTAAACCCGGACTAGCCATTGAGCCAATCTAAGTAGTGGGTCAAAACCGAACTAACCTGAGGCTAGACCGGTTATAAAGTGAACTTTAATAATAATATTTTTTGGAATAATTTGGAATTTGATAACTCAAATGATAATATTTTGAGTTAAGTAGCAAATCCGCTTGGAAGTATAAGCCTTAGAAGCAATATGGCCCTAGAAGTTTTCTTAGGTTCAATGTCATCCCATAAATTTTAAAACGTAGCAATGTTACCTTTTTTCGTTAGAAAGTTAACGAACAACATTAATTTTTTAATAGTCAATGTTGGCTTTTTAATGGTACCGACAACATTACTACATTCAAAACTTCCAGGATGACATTGAATATGAAAAAACTTATAAGACAACATTGCTCGTCAGTGAAAACTTCTAGGGCAAATTTACTACTTAACCCTAATATTTTTGAGTGATTATGTTTTCATTAAAAAGTAAACATCTCAAGTTTTCCATAAATTCTTAATTTGTATTTTTTTTGGAAATATGTAGAATTAGATGTGAATTTTTAAAATCAGAAAAATTTAAATAAATATTGAACCGGTTAAACCGGTTGGATAGGACTAGTTAGATGACTGGTTCGACAGTTTCGTGGTCTAACATGGATAATAAGGAAGCATGATGATAGTTAGTTGCAGGCCTAAGAAGGAAAATAAAATATAACTCATCAGAGCTACAACTCCCAGGAAGTTTTTCTTCTTTTCCATTTGAGGGTTGGGGGAAGCTATAAGAAAGACCCAAAACAAAAAACAAAAGACAAAATATACAGCAGCAAGCTGTGCCAATCTTGCTACATAGGCTTCTTTCTTGCAGTGGCAGTACCAATCATCCAGCCTGTGAATTAAATGATTTCTCATATTTGCTATCATAACATTCTACAAAATGCAACAAGTGTATCAATGACTTGTTGCCCAGAAAATTTTTAGTAAGAATTCTGTGGAACCAATGGACTAAAATTTAGGACTCTTCTCTAATCTCTAGTATCACAAATCTGTGGTGTAATAATATATAGGGTCAAAAGGTAAAGTGAAGAAGTTCTTATCTCTGTTTTCAGTAATGGTTTTCCCCCATGTTTGATCCCACACCAACCGTTGATGTCAAAAGAAGAAATCAGTCATTTTCCTGTGGGCAACTGGGAAATGAAAAGACAAGGACCAAAGTTGGTTGGGTTCACTGAACCAAGGTGTCAAGCACACTGATTTTCTTTGAAATCTTTTGCTGATAACAATCTATTGATAAGGGTTTTAAGCCGTTTAGCCCCAGGACCAGGCCTAAGTTGAGTGATATTTTTTATGCCAAGATCTAAGAATGTCATGTTTGGTTTTACTCGACTGAACCACCTACCCGGCACATAACCATCAGCATTTAGGCCCAAGAGCTCAGTGTCGATCTTATCCAGGACTGGTTCATTCCTGCCAAACTTCCTTGCAAAAGGAGCATTGCTGTCTACCATTCTACTGTAGTCTTTACCTTTAAGGAAATGTGGGTGTTGTTTTGGAGGGTTGTCCCATGATATGAAGTGGAGGTCATGGTTCACAGTCGTGTTGCGAAACTCCACGGCATTACAGATGACTGTGTGAAAATACCCTTCGGGTGATGATAGAAAGTTGGCATAGTACATTAACACATTCCTAGGCAAGTTATCCCAACCCCATATGCAGTATTCAACAAATGGACGAGTGAGCATCATCCAGGCCGAACC
Source organism: Acacia melanoxylon (assembly GCA_019022615.1). Taxonomy (NCBI): domain Eukaryota; kingdom Viridiplantae; phylum Streptophyta; class Magnoliopsida; order Fabales; family Fabaceae; genus Acacia; species Acacia melanoxylon. Next base: position 2,540,039 of record JAFJYJ010000030.1, on the reverse strand, counting down.
TGAGCAAAATCAAGGAGCTAGATCAAACTCAGAGCATAGAGTCTAGACTAAGATTAGCTATTCCAAATTACTTTCTGCAGAATCCAAGTCCTCTAGTCAATGATGGCTATAGAAAAATTATGAATGGTGTTAAACCATAGAATCTGGTAAGTTTCAGTTATTGACTTCAAGACAAATATGAAAATTTGTACCAGAACAATGAAACGAATGCTTGACTACATCAAATATTCTCAAAACCGCTATTTTGTTATTTTTCTTTCTGTTTAATATATTCAAGGGTTGGATGTTTCATTAACCAATTGGACATTCCTAGAAGTTAAGAGATTATTGAATAAAGCAGGTCAGAATAGAAGAAAAAAGAAATTGAGCTAAATGAGTGGCACTAAAAGCAAACTTTCTCACCTGTAAATAGCTTATATGCTGAGGGAACGTTCCTTTTCTCTGTCACCCAAAATACATCAGATTTATGCAAGCTATAAAGACCCGGGTCAATTATAATAGGCTTGGCCCTATGATACCTGTTGAAAATGGTAAAGTTTCACTTGTAAAACAGAGGTAGATTTGATCTTCCACACAATTGTATGCTATTTATGAAGGAAATTTAGAAAAAAGTGACATGAACAAAATGGAGAAAAGGATTAGAAGCATACTCCTTCCAGCCAATGTCACTGGTGTGCTCAATGAAATTGAAGTGTCTGGGAACAGTTGACACAGTGTGTAGCAGATCTGTTGTGAGAAATTCAAGTGAGTGAAGGACTAACGATAGAACTGGATGATACTTTCAGATTCTTTTAAAAGCTAACAGATTCGAACAGGAACTACCAACCGTCCATTCTTCATTGCATAAATAAATAGCTAAAACGCAAATGAATCCCGGAAATTTTGACATACCAAAAATGACCCCTTCTGGTTACAACTTGGGAGATTTACACATCTGAATATGGTAAATAATACCATTTATACACTGTGAGGTAAAAGGAAATAACAAAATAAAAATATGAACAAAAAATTTAAAACTTGATCAAACAAGTATGTTATAGAAACAAATTTTTAACCTGCTATTGCAATTTCATGCTCATAAATTTCTGACATATTAAATGTTTAAATGGTTCAGTAACATTGTCGAGGCCATAGGGGTGATTTGCAATAGGGACGGAGCTGACATAGCTTATTTGCAATTAGCTAAGATTTGTAATGAAAATGACTATGTGCTCACTAAAAATGAGCTAATATGGTTATGGATTCAAGCAGTTTTATGCAATCCCTGATATTTTTGCGGACCCCAAGAAACGTGGAGAAAGAAGGAACCCATCCAAGACAACATTGTCAATAATTCAATTCATTAAGTGATGATCGATGAGCAAACTAGTTGAAATAAAAACGATGGTAAACGTAGAGTAAAACTGAGCAATATGTACTGCAATTGAAACCGATCAAACTAAATCTAGTCAAACGCTACTGCAGTAATCTGGGACTAAAATTAGAAAAATCGTAGTAGCTGGAAATACCCTAAAGGAAACAATTAGTTAGGTTCATCCAAGTTCAGCAAAATCATACACCCCACGTCACAAACAAACAAAACACTCTCGTTCAATCATCAAGATAATGAATCTACCAAAAACAAATAAAGAAAGAAAGAAAGAGCACAGTTCGTACCGTCCTGAGTGACAAGAGGATAATCTGAAGCACTCAAATTAATGAACCAATCCCAATCTCCACCTTCCTTTAGTAAAATGGCGGCAGCATGAAGCGTGTTAGTGACCATGGTAGGTCCTCGATAAGTGACCAAGTTGGCCTTCACGATCACTCTCACATTACCTAATTGAGCAAAGAGAGGCTCGTTTTTCACATAATTGGCCAACTCAAGTCTCTCCTCAGTCGAAGCCTCAAGGTCCAAATGCAACGCGTACTGATTCCTCGGATGGTAAAGCGCCTTGAGCGTCCTCTTCAAGCTCTCGCCATCTCCCATTGATCCTGAAATCAAGTACGCGATTCTTGGAACAGAGCTTTCCTGTCTCGAAGACACCCTAAGCTTAGATTCAACAAAGTGAGGGACTTCCTTTTTGACGCGGATACGGTAGAATCGGAAGGAAGAACTGGAAGAAACGAAAATGGAGACGAAGATGAGCAGGGTGGATAATACTAGTGAGAAAACTAGTGGTACAAACCACTTCTTCTTCTTCTGTGACTTGTTGGAGTCCATGGCAAAAAGAAGAAGACGATGGCGATGATGGCGAAGATGAAGAAGAAGGGTGGAGAGTAGGAAGCTCAGGGGCAGAAGGGCAGGGTTTTTTGATTGTCGGAGGTGAGAGAAGCTTGAAGGGTTTAAGGTGGGAGGGACGGCGCAGGATAAGGGAGTGTGCGCCGGAGGATCATGTTCGATGCGAAATGTGCATAGGCCAGAAGGCTTACGTGCGTACGTGGCGAGCGCATGTATCCTACCATGTAATACTAAAAAAAAATCTACATGAGAATGAATGTCTTTTCCTTTAAAAAAAAAAAAAAAAAAAAAAAAAAAAAAAAAAAAAAAAAAAAAATCACGAATCATGGAAAAACTCACCTCAGCTCGGAGGACTAAGGTCTATTAAATCGGATTATTAGATTAAGGGTGAGCGATTAAAATTAAATCTGAGCATAACCTGGGCTCAAATCTATAAAAAAAGTGAAGTTTTATGGATTTTTAATATAAGATTATGAATATTTTTTTTGGAGTGCTTATCACTTTAACCTAGCGACTACTTTTTTTTTTTGGAGTGCTTCAAAGGAAATACTCTTTTTAAAAAAAATACTCTATTATAAATACTCTTGCACAAATCAAATCTATTAAAGTGATAAGCAGCGACACCCCATAAGGAAAAGAAATATCATAAATTAGTTCAAATATTAGACTCAACGGAGCTCACATTAAACTGCTCACCGGGGAAGATAAAAAAAGGCATCCGTTTTCGCAAAAAATCTGAGCAGCTGTGTGTAAGTGTCTTTTTTTTTTTTTTTTTTTCAAATATTTCAGGACACTGTTACTAAAAAATACACTTTAAAATACTAACTGATGATAGTGAAAATACTTTATGATCTTGTAAAATTAATTTAGGATCTTAAAAATATATTTTTTCCGGAAAAGATCTTAAAAATCTTTTTTTTACTTTAAAAAAAATTCTAATTAAAAATACTTCATGATCATAAAGAGTTATTTTAGGATCTTAAAAAATATTTTAAAGATTTGATTGGACTAAAAAAAATACTTTAAGACAACTGACTTAAGATCTTGAAAAAATACTTCATGATCTTAAAAATTAATTTAGGATCTTAAAAAGATATTTCTCCTTTAACTAATACTAAAAAAAGTGCTATCCCTATATTTAAAAAATATCTCATGATCTTAAAAAATTATTTTAGCATCTTTAAAAAATTTCTTATAGTGGTTTTTTTGGACATAATTATCTTTAATAGAAAATATTTTTTTAACTTAAAATAAAATAAATAAAATCACAAACACCAAGTCGCGTGATTTTTTTTTTTTTTGAACTCTCGGGACCCTAAAACATTTTTTTTTAAGATCCTAAAATAATGTATTTTTTAGACAAATTCGAACTGATGCTGAACCAAATGTTTGGTGTTAGAAAGAAAATTTTTTTAAGATCCTTTAATTTCAACAAAAGTATTTTAATTAAAGTATTTTAAAGATATTTTTTTAGTAACAGCCAAACACTACAAAAGGAAAAGAAATATCATAAATACAAGTTCAAATATCATAAATCATTTTACACTCCAAGTCTTAAAAGGAAATACTCTTGCACAATTTTTTTTTTTTTTTTAAAAAAAAGGCTTTTCTTTTGAAAGAAAATAGATTCAACTAAAAATATATATAATTATGAGAAACGAAAAAATATACTACATGTTTAAATGTTAGAACATTACTAAATGATTACTTAAAATTTTTTTTTTTTTAGTATTATTTTTTGCATATACAGTACGTTAAAAACAGTAATTTATTATAACGTTTTCTTTACCATAATCAATTAATGTTTGAAAACAACTACATTTGTTCATATAAGTGTCTACATGTTTTATTTTATTTTATTTCATTTGATAAAGAGTAGTATGTCATCAATTGACTTGAGGATTAAGAGGTATAATTTTTTTTGGCCATAGATTAATTGATATAATTATTTATTGTTAATGTCTGTTATCTCACTTTAGCATATAATTTTTTTCCCAACTAATGAGACTTTTATCTCTTCTTTTCAGTGTTCCATAGCCATATTTTATGGATTTGTAGTGAATTATAATAAAAGTAAAAAATTGTAAAAAATAGTTATTCCAACTATAAAATTAGGCAAAATCCCACGTGTAAAAAATCTGTCAATTAGATTTGGTGAGACTATAAGTACTAAAATCACATAAGATGTAGGCGGATAATGTGTATTTATATATCTATATATTGCTTCCAAAAACATAATTTATATATCTATATATTATATAAAAGCTTATTAAATTGTTTATTTGTTAGCTATAAAATATAAACCGTGCACTAACTTTGACATTTGACATTGTTTGATATTGCTTTTAGTTTTTATGTTTTAAATTCAGAAGATTTTTATAAAGTTGTTTCCCAAAATTTTGGGAAGATATTGAAAAAGAAGATCTTTATAAAGTTGTTTCCGAAAATTTTTGAAGAAAAAAATTTGCTTGATGTTTTTTTTTTTTTTAAAAAAAAAAATCATATTTTTCCTAATTGGGAATGCTGAGACTAGATACAAATTCAAATTCAAATTCAAAGGCAAGAGTTCAAGCAGTTAAATAAATAAAAATAGGGTTGTTCTCCGTTTTTTTCCCAATTCTAGAGAACAATAAATGATTTTACAGAATAAAAAACAACAAAATATATAATAGTTGTTGCTTTTTTTTTTTTTTTTTTTTAAAAAATAGATTTTTTGAAAAAAAATAAAAACAAATTATTTTTTTTTTAAAATAAAAATTAGCCTTTCTATTTTTTTCGCGAGCTAGGCCAACACAAGAGACCCACATTTGTTTCTGAAATGAAAAATCATATAAGGTGATTATAATGGAGGAGGTTGGGAAATGACATTTTGAAAGGTTGGATGACGCTGTCGTTTGGTCCAGAAAGGTGGTGGAATCGCGTGAAGAAGGAAGTGTAGAATCATAACTTTTTTTCTTTACCTAATTTTTTTTTTCTTTTCCTCTCTGTTTTTTTTTTTTAAAAAAAATTAAAAAAATTGCCCCACAACAAGAATCAGGAGTTGAGCCGTGGAGGAGTGAAGAGGGTCACAACACAAGGCTATTGACGCCCTTTAAAGGGCGTGTGACTGTTGATATGAAATGGGAATTATTTGAATCGTTTATAATCTGAATATATATATATAAAAAAAACTAGGTTGTAGCTTGAAAGTCTAAAAAACTAATTGAATTAGAAAGTTGTTAGTTGAAGTGATAAACATAGTATCATTTATAAGGAAGATAACATAATTTTAAATTTCGATGGCGCACTTGTTGGGAGGGGTGAAAACATTCTTTATGTAAGCCACAAAAAGAGAAACACTTGATCAAATGGGAAAAAAGCTAATTAAATCTAAAATTTGGTTTGGCATTAGAAGCAAATTACTCTTTTTTTGTTCAAAAACCAAGTGAAATCTAAAGCTAAATTTTGGTCCATAGTGAAGTTATTGAGCCTGTTTGGGTTTGCGGTAGGAGTGGTGACTTAAAAGCTATCTGACTTTAAAAAAAGTTCGGTAGGAAAAAAGTCATGTTATAGATAATGATTTGTGTTTGGATTGATGGTGGTAGAAGTGGTGGGGCCCACGTCAAAAAGCTGAAAGCATTTTAGAAAAAGCTGGATTCTGGAACTTTTTCCTTAACAGGCTTTTTGAGCGTTAGGAGCTTTAAGTCCAATGAATTTAACGCCGAACCCAAACACACCACGCGTGAATTTTTAAGCTAAAGTTATTAACTCTACCGAAACGCCTCCAACGCCTTCACCAAACAAGCCCATTAAAGAGTTCTCAAGCATAAATTATATCAAACTAACTTGGTTTTATCCCAATTTCAGTTTAAAATGTAGTTGGGATTCAATTTTGCAAATGTTAATACAAACTAACTCTTAAATAGCAAGAATGACGATCACAAATCACCAAAATATAGAAATTTCAAAATGATCCTTCTAAATGGCTTTTGTGAATTTTTTTAGCGGCTAAGATAACATTTTGTTTTTTTTTCGTGAAATGATCCAATTATCCTCCGTCAGTACCTTTATTGTTGTTTCTCATTTGTTAAGTTAAAGTTAGTATTTATTAATTTTTCTTATAATTGATATTCCATAAGGAAGCTTTTTATTAGCTGTCCTTACATTAGTTATTGTTGTCACAAAAAATAGATAAGTCTTTAAAGAACTTCTTCACAATGATTAAACCATTTTGAAATCTTAACTGAAAATTTACATATATTTCACGGAGATGTTTTTATCATTGTTCCATTATCATATTTCTTGACAATTTTTTCCCCATTATATAACATTTGAGAAACAAATTACTGCTGATATCTCAAAATGAGTAGTACGAGTATAATTTAGTATGAACACTATATATTAACTTATTGAGATGGATATTGGTCATAAAGAACGGAATCAAATTCTCACATATTCTATTTTAGATTTCGCTTCTCTATATATCATTGTGTGTTCTCTCTTCTGTGAGTTCTCTCCATTTTCGTTTTGCTTGGCTTTTCAATTCCGATCTCTCCTCTCTCTCACTCCCATTCTCTGCTTTCTCAAAGCTTCATTTGTCCAGCTTTAAAAAAATCAACTCCGGCCTTCCACCTAGCCAACACACGACCCCCACTTGCTCGGCGCAGTCCGTGCTCGGCGTCTCTGGATCTAGGGGCATTGGATCTATTCGCGTGCTGACCTTGTTTCCTCGCTCCTTGGTCTATCACCGTCGTTCTCCTCTTTTGGCTTTGTTTTCATTGGATCTATTTTTTTTTTGGGGTCAAATTTGGATCTGTTGTTAATTGTTATCACTGCTTCTTATTGGCTTGTTTCTCTCCATCTCTCACTCTCTTTTCTCTCCTTGTAAACATCTTCAGTTTTCAATCGATTTAAAAAAAAAAAAAGACTCTGACCCCGGTTTCTATGGCAGACCGGACCGGTTTTACGGCCGGTTTGGCGGTTTCCGGTCTGAACCGGCCGGTCCGGTCCGGTTTTAATAACCATGATGAATACACACAACTTTCAAACTATTTGATTACATGGTATTAGAGCCTTATGAATCTAGGTGTTTTTTTATGTTCAGCACTATTTGGGTACTGTTCGGAACTTTTTGGGTACTATTTTGGCTTACTATTTCCCACTATTTGGTGCACTGTTCCATACTGTTCAGAGCACTATTCATCAGTACTATTCACATGTACTGTTCATCGGTGCTGTTTGTGGTTATTGTCCATCACATGTGGGTTTCTTGACTCTGAAACTATTATTTGCCTTTAACTTGTGCAAGTTTGGGCTTTTTCGTGTGGTTAGCGATTGTGCTCGTTGTTTAGTGTTTCGTTGATTGCTGGTTCTTCTCTTGAAAGTGTTTGTTGTCTTGTTATTTTGATTCTTTGGTTATTCTTCCATGGATGAATTTAAGGCATCTGGTATGCTGCCCATGTCTGCTAAGACTATTGATTTAAAATTGAACTAGACAAACTATAATGATTGGAACAAAACTGCTAGGGTTTACTTCTTGGGTATTGAGAAGGAAGCCCATTTAATTCAGGATCCCCTTCTGGTGATAATGAGAAAAGTTTGGCTTGGTCTAGAGTGGATGCTTGTCTCTTTTTCCAAATTCGGAACTCTATTGAACCACGGATTCTATCTTCTGTTAGTCACTGCAACACTCTGAAAGAAATTATGAATTATCTTGAATTTATGTTCTCTGGTAAAGGGAATTTTACTCGGAAAAAAGTTTGTAGAGGCTGCTATCGCTCTCAGTAGTAGGGTCGTCCCATAAGGATTTCTTCTTACATTTTAAGAGGTTGTATGAAGAGATAAAGGTCTTTATGTTTTTGTACGCTGATCTTCAAACTCGTATCAAGAATCTGGAGATTCAAGCTATCATTAGTTTCTTTGAAGCTCTTGACTTGTCTTATGACACTATTCGATCTCAAATTCTCCAAGTCAGGTGCTTCCATCTCTTGAATATATGTTCTCACGGGTTCTTCGTGCTGATAGTTTGGTTCGTCCGTCTGTTGATCAAAATGCAAGTGTTTTGGTTGGGCATGGCCCTTTGAAAATAAGAATAATGGGTCCACACAGAGCACTAGTGTTCTGCTCATGACTTCTGGCAGTATTATCTATCATTATTGCAAGGAACCTGGTCACATTAGGAGGAATTATCATAAATTACTTAATAAACAATAGTGTGATCAACAACGTGGTTTTGTTCATATTGCTCAGACACCTGATCAGTCTGATTCCGGTCCATCACCCGCCGAGGCACTTGTTACAGGTACTTTTTCCTTTGGCCTTGCTACTATTTCCATGAAGTAAGTTATTGATTCTAGTGCCACCGACCACATAACATGTAACCATAATTTATTTTCATCATATGCCCCCTATGCCAACCCATCCTCCATATATTCGTCGCCATTTGTTCCTCGGTTCAAGTACTTGGATCAAGCTCTCTTATGCCAACTACATCCATTATCACTTAGGCTCTCCTCTCTTGTATAAATATATCCCATACATGAATATACACAACTTTGAGACTATCTGATTGTAATCATCATTATCAATAGGAATCAATCCATATAGTTTTTTTTTTTTTTTTAAAAAAAAAAACTCCTTGGAATTTCACTTGTTTGAGTTGTTGGTCCCTAAATATGGAGAAAATACTTGGACGTGGTCTAGACCACCTCAAATTAAGGGATGAGGATACTTTCAAAATTATTTTTCTCCTTTTATTTCAAAATTTCATGTCTATCTTTTAATTAAAAAATGGATAGTTTAGACTTACTATTTTATAAAACTATTATTATAGTATTTTATAATTTTTATTTTCTCTATTGCAATTATAAATCGGGTTGATTAGATTTTAACAATTTAAATTTATTTATTTAAGTTCAAAATAATTATTTTATAAAATATTGAATTTGAACCATCTATTTTTTTTTAATCTATGGGGACATGAGATTCTAAGAAGATAAGAAGAAAGAGGGAAAAAAAAAAAGAGAAAACCCAAACCCTCATGTGGTTAATGGATGATTCATTCTTTTTTATAGGGTTAACACCATTTTCCGTCCTTATAATTTGCTTTTATTTTGGTTTTGGCCCCTGAAGTTTAAAACTGTTACTTTTAGTTCCTCAAGTTTATTCCGTATAAAATTGTTTGTCCCTACAGTTTGAAATGGACTTTGAGTTGGGCTAAAAGGTGTTAAGTTTGCTTATGTGACAATAACACTATTAATTTTTCTTACATGGTGTGTTGAGATGGATGGCTAGCTAGACTAATATTATTCTTTTGAAAAATGTTATATAATAAAAGGAAAATAAGAAAAATCCATCAAAACACATAACCTTGTTGGAATATTTTAAAATGAAGAGACGTTTTTATAAAATCATGTTCTTATAAATTAAGAAATTTATATAAAAAGTTGTGTAAGGAGTTATAACACCAATAGTCAACAAGTTCATGTGTCTCTTTCGTTCCTAAAGACACATGTATAAAGTTATAACTAAATGTTCTTGATGAAAGGCTGTGTTGGTTTTTAAGAAAACCCTACATACTATAAATGTGTAACTTTTCATGGAAGAGTTATTTTAAAAAATCATTAGTGATTAAAGTTATGTTGGTTCATGCATGAGGGTTCATGAATTTAACATATGGTTATAACTTTTAATTACAGAGGTGTTGCTTCAAGAAGCACCACTTCATGGCTTATAAATACCCATCATTGGCACTCCATTCACACAACAAATACAACATCACAACACACCACACAACAACAAGATCAAACTCATTGTCTTTGAGTGCACACAAAAATTTTCACCTTCATTAAAGCCAATTAGATTTGAAATATTTCACTTTGCAGCATCAGAAAGATCTCCATAGTAGATTGTACTCTTAAAGTCATATTATTACTTTGTAAGAACCATTGATGTCTTGGCTTGAGTGTTGACAATGAAATCCATACTCAAAAACCTTCAATGTATCATACAAGAAATTCAGTCATTAATCCACATTGCACCTTATAAGATAAGTATAGATGGGGGCGAATTAAGCCTAAAGGAAAGTGGTGCCCATATTTTGAAGACATTGTGCACTATTTTCTTCTCCGCTTTGTTATTCTTGTACTCCTCAAAGATCCAGGCCCTCCAACAAATTTGACCTTACCAAACGCCGACCACTTATCTCCCCGATATCTTCTCGCCACCCGACCCCAAATGTTTTCCCCTTCCTTCTCCTCCCTATCTTGCATTGCCTTCATTACTACATATTCAGGCATATAGATAACGCTTAATATATAACGGTCATAGTGAATAAACGTCATAAATGTTGAGGAAAAGGTAGCGCAAGAATATATAATGCTTAAAAGTAATGGTTAGTTATGCGCACAGTCATGTATTGTGAGGCCGAATTCGTGAAAATACAAAAGTAATTGTTGTAGATAATAATCATCATTTATTTAATTACAAAAATGACGGTTCTTAAAATACAATTGTCATTTAACACTTACAAACGATTTGTTTTCCAACGTTTAATATCAACAATGACAAGACATAACGGTCTTAAGAAACAACCGTCATTTAACAATTTCATAACCCTTCATAACATTTTCAAACCTTCATGAGTCATAACCCTTCGTAACATCCATTAGATCTCTATTTAAATTCACCTATTCTTTGTAATTCTTACTATACTTTTCTTTATCGGCATCCTCCTTCTCTCCTTCATCATGTTAAGATCATAGGAGCTCCTTTACTGCCGATGCCTCGTCCTCCTCCAACATCACCTCCTCCTCCTCTACCTCCTCCTCCTAAAATGGAAGCTCTAGTGCAGCTATTGGCAAGCCTTGATTGCCACACAAGGCATCTTGTGGCATACGCCAACAAACTGAACAAAAAGCTGAACCTCATATTTCATCACAATGAGACACTATGAGATTGAATATGACTTGCAGTCAGACCTTTCATCTCCTTCCTCTCGATGATGAGAACGAGGAGGAGGAAGAGGAGGATGATAGTGGTGGTGATGACTGAACATCACTATTGTATTTTTTAAAATATTAAAAAACTTAACAAACAAAAAACAATGTCATACTTCAAGTTTATTAATTAATAATTGTAAAGTATTCTTGTAACTTGGTTAGAAATAACACCACATACTTAATGATTCTAACTTAATAAATGTTAATTAAAGCTTTAGAAACCTTTCTCTTCCCTGTACTCACTCTGGGTGTCTCGTCGTTATCCGATGATTGTTAGGAGAACCAAGTACCCATTCATTACGTCCTATTCAACTTCCAACACATGCAATGATGATTTTTTTTTCGTTCCTTCCAGATGTCTATTTAAATAATGATTTTTATAAAACAACCATCATGTAAATCATGGCGAGGGAAAGAGAACATAATTGTGCTTAAACTGATCCTCTTCAACTTTCAACACACGTTTAACTTCCAATCTATTTAAACTCCTCATTTTCATATGTTTTCTTCACCCTCTTCCTATGTTATCCTCACCACCATAGTGAAACGACGTGCTGAAGAAATTCTAGAGACTTATCCTCCTAACCTCCACCTACTTCTCCTCCCCGTACTCCTTCTTACCAACATGCACCTTCGCCTGCTTCTCTTCCTCCTCCTGCCCAACCTCCACCTCCTTCTCCTCCTCGTGGTCCTCCTCCCCATCATCCACCTCTGCCTCTGGCCCACAGCCGGTGCCACTATTGTGTCCACTACAGGCTCGTCCTCATCTATCACATGATTTAGATAACTCCTCTAAGAATGATGGGTAGGTTTCATTTATTTCCTTTTTTTAGTTTTACTTATAAAAATATATTAATGTAATTATGGCTCTAATACACACACACACACATAGACATACATAGGTAGATACACACACACACACACATAGATATAGACACACACACACACACACACACACATATATACATATATGCATATATGTACATATACATGTGTGTGTACACATGTGTATATATACATACATATATATATATATATATGTGTGTGTGTGTGTGTATACACATGTATATATATAATAGACCTTACGGTTGTTATTAAAGAACCGTGATAAATCAAAAATAATAATTAACAATTCTTACTAACAAACTGTTATGTAAGACCTTAAACATTGGAGATTTGTTAATAACATACATAAGGTTAGCTGAATATAACTGTTACAAAAATAAAACAATTAGCAGTTCTTACCAACTAACTGTTATTTAAGACTTTAAAAGCTACGTAATGGGGTTTTGTTTGTTAAACATCCAATCAGTTTGACATTTGAAAACTTTCGCACTTGATCAAAAGCTCTAGTTATTTCAACTCTGTGAAAGGCGTCCATTCAACCTCAGTTTTTTATTCCTTCAACTTTTGGCCGAGTATACATAAGGTTTGTGGTTTTTCTTTCATTATATATTTTTGTGAATTTCTTTTGGTCGCGGATAATTATTGAGTTTTTATTGGGGTTTATATTTCTAAATGATTTATGCTAGATGAGGTCTTTCAATAAGCAGTGGATGTATGCCAATTGGCTAACGAAAGACTAATAAGATGGGGTAATAGATTTCCTTGAGTTTGCATTTGCGCATAATCCCCCAAAACACGATTTGATTCTTTGTCCCAATGTAAAGTGTTGCAATGTACAGTGGTGTGATCGAGAAACTTGTATATTGCACTTAGTGATTCATAGAACTGATCCTACTTATACATGTTGGACAAGGCACAAGGAGATAAGTAGTCGGGTGGTTGAACATATAGAAAGTTGTGTTGGTAAATTTGGTCGCAGCCTGACGTTCAAGTGCGAACTCATGAGTAGGAAAAACAATTTTTTTTTTTGTCTTTCCTTAATTGCAGTGGAAACTAGAACCCGTAACTCTTTCTGGTACTCATGAGTTATATTTAGGAGCTAACTCCTAGATACTCTTGATCACATTTGTTAAATAAGTTAATTTATGAAAAATTCGTAACTCTTACGGGAGAGCATGGATCTTAATTTCATAAACCCAAGAGCTGTAACTCTTTACGAGCACTCATGAGTTTTTCCCAAATGCAATCATTGAAATGTTGTCTCTATTTTATCATGAGATTTCCCAAATTAAACTATAAAGTAAATACTCATGGGTTCCTATAAGGTTATCATGAGAAATTCCCATGACCATCATTTAAACCCGTGGCTCTACAAGGTTGTTCCTTTTAGGCTTTGCTTCCTATAAGGTTATTATGAGAAATTCCTATAGCCATCATTTGGACTCTTAGGAACTTTATTTGGGAATCCTATCTGAATCTTTAGGACCTTTATCATCATTTGATTGAAAAATTGGTGCTCATGAGAACCCATAACTTTTATGCTACTTATGAGTCATCCTAATACTCATGGGATATTCCCAAAAATATTAATCATGTGATTCCCGTAACTTTTACAGGTGCTCATAAGAACCCATAACTTTCATGGTACTCATGAGTCATCCCAATACTCATGGGATATTCCCAAGAATATTAATAATGTATCATACAGATGTTCATGGGAAATTCCCACGATCTACTCATTAAAATACATGAGTGGTTTTAGGATTACCATAGACACTGAAGACCTCAAAGTGTATGACGTCCTCTAACGCTGATCCACACAGCTATCTCCCGATTACCTTGAGAACTCCTTCTCTTTCCTTGGATGCTTACTAGGTGATGCAAGGTTGAGGACTCAACGTTCTTAGGTTTTCTTTATCTCAAGAAGATTAGGTTTCTTGAGATTTGGTTTAGGATAAGAAGAACAAGATTGGATTACCTATAGATGACGCCTTTTGTGTAACATTCTAATTTTTACATTAGGATTTAATTACAAATAAGAAAAATTAATTAATCATGACACATAAATTTATTGTGTAACTATCAAAATAAGGGTTTGTATGTAAAATATCATTCATGATAGTAAAGGAAATTAGCAAAATAAGGGTGTAGAAATAATAAATAATTATTATGAGAGAGAGAGAGAGAGAGAGAGAGAGAGATAGGGGGAACGTGCAAAAGAAGAAAAGGAAAAAAATTAATTAATTAAAAAATTAATAAATAATAAATAAAATTGAAGGGGGGACATGCTTGCCACGTTTTGGGGAGACGTGGCGGCATGCTACCACATTAATTGGGAGGGCGGGGAATTGATTAATTCACCACCGCCTCTCCCTCCTATTTAAATAGGTGTGTGTGTGTGTGTGAAATTGTAAGTGTGTGTGTGAGTCCAGAAGAGAGCTGGAGAGAAAGAGAGCAAGAGAGAGAACGATGAGGGAGGAAAGAAGGAGAAAAAGAGAAGCTTGTTTGAGTTTTTAAAGTACGTTATTTATCTTATAAGATCATTTACGTTATTAAATTAATTTCTTTTCAATAAATTTTTTTTTCATGAAAGTTGTTCTACGTATTTTTCTCTTTTTAATGAGGATAATATAGTATTGATTATTAAAAATTTTGGGATTAGAATATTGTTAAAGTTTTGAGTTTTGTTAATACATGGCTATATATATGAAGAACGTGATTAATAAATAACTTTAATCGATTTAGATTTGTTAATTGGTTGTTGTGAGAATTTAAATTTATTTTATAAAAGAATTTATGATTTAAGTCCTATAGGATATATTTACCGATTAAATGAGGGTTAAGACATTTAGTTGGATTACTAGAAGTATTATTATAGTTTTAATCGGTTAGTTTTACTAAATCTTAAACTATATGAAATTATGAATTGGAATTTGAGATTTTAATTAGAGTTGATATGGTTTTGAGTATATGGAGGTTTGGAGATTTGTTTAATAAATTGGGTTATACATATAAAAGTTAGTATTAGGTTGAAAATTGAAGATATGGTGATATTTTGATAATTATAATTAGTGAGAAATAATTTATGAAGGAAGGAATTGAGATTGTAACGATAATTTAAAGAATAAATAAATTCTCACTTCTTCTAAGAAAATTTAAAATAAGACAATTATAGTTTAATTAATTATTTATTATTATATTAGTTGGTATTGTCGTTAATTCTATTAACATGTAATTATATATTTATTTTTAGAGTGGACTTGATATCTCTCAAGTTTGTTTTTTATGTCAAAAACTTGAGGTAACCACTTTCCACTTGTTGTACTTGCTTATATGATGTTTGTGAGTGATTTTTAACTATATAAATATGTGAAACTACATTGGTAATGAAGTTGCCTTGTGAGATTTATTTTGGAATAATTAGTTATATTATATGTTATGGATAATATACTTCTTATGGTTTCTTGAACTGAAATAATATTGACATCTTAATGATTATTGAGACGATGTATTATTTTTATAAATCATGTTCGAAATCTTATATATACACGCCAAGATTATGATGATGTGGAGCGGTGATGGATGTGGAGTGATGATGGGAGTTATTGTGTATATAATACCACGTGGTATGCCACCACTCGATGCACAGTGGATGACTTTGATATTTTCAGGGCCCTTGGTATCACCCTCTTCCTTTGGGCCGGGTTAAGGGTAAGCCCTTAGAACAATGACACCTTTCTATATTCGAAGGAAAGGAAACCAAGGTCCGATATGAGTTCAATAGTCTTTGGTCGGGCTATACCTCATTATTGAAGAGCTTGGTGCAGTCTTGTCATAGAGACTAAACCTATTACGTTACAGCCCATGGGTTTTGTAAGCAGAATAGGGATGGGGGGTGATAAGGATTGTCAGGGTATCGATCTATTGCTTGGCATGTTATATATGTGATACATGATATGAAGTTTGATGTAGAAATTTTATTACAGAATTTGTGATTTAATAAATTTGTAAATTATATGTATCTAATGCTTTGTTAAACAAAATGTTCCACTTGGCACCTCACGAGCACATATTAGTATATATAATGAGCTGGATTGATGGTTACAAATATTTTTCAGGTGATAGTTCTCATGTGGGTCAATCAGGGAAGGCTTCGAAAGTTTAAATTACTTTTGTTAATGGTAGTGCTTCCACCTTTTTGGTACATGATGAATTATTGTATATTGCCACATTATGGCTCATCTGGCATACTCTAGTATATTTGGGATATTTTGGCAAATCTTGAAGAAATACTTAGTTGAAGAGTACAGGTCTAGTAAAATCCAAAGCTTAAATGTGTGTATAAAACATTTTAATGAATGGTTTAATTAAGTTAATAATTAATAAATGTCCTTTAAAATGGAGGATGTTACATTTAGCCCCCTTTCTTAGTGCTTTGGCTGAAACTTTCTTTTGTTTCAAGAGAGCTTAATGTTTCGGCCAACATCTTAGGGTTTTTGTATGTTGGCACTAAAAATTCAAGATTGAAAGTGTCATATGAATTTTTCAGCCAACACCCTAATTAGGGTTCAAGAAAAATGGCCCATTAATTGGTATTATCCAAATAATTAATAAAATGGATTAAATCCATAGCTTGAATTATTTCTTGAATTAATTATTTAAGATAATGAATCTCATCCATATCTTTAATTATTTCTTAAATTAATAATTCAAGAGAATGGTTCATATCCATTTTTGTAATTATTTCTTTTTTCCTTTGTTTGTCCAATCTTTATTGGACATTTGTACACACACACATAAATATATTAAGATAATTCAAAATTATCTTTATAACCTAATCTCTCAAATTTAAAATTCAAAATGGCCTAAAACCACGTTTGGTCTTCTAACATATTTGGGCCTATTAGTGGAGAAACTAATTTCCCACAAAGGAAACATATATGGCGTCATTTTTGTATATTGGGCTTGGAGTCCCACTCCAACCCAAATACACCTATTGTCTCGAAAAAGCCTAATAATAATTATTGGCTCAAGCTTTCTAATTTTAAGCAATCAAGAATAACCTGTGTGTGACCTATTAGGCCCAATTAATCACTGACATAAATAACTTTGAACCAATCAAACTCCTTTAATGGGCCCAAGTTATCTAATGACCACATAAGACACTAGCAATACTTTGTGGCCCCAAAATTAATTGAATTGATCAAGTAATCTACCTTTTTCAAATTTGGATACCGTCCCGGCTTTATCCTTCACATCGTCATTCACATTTAGTCGAGAGCAAAGATAGAGTATCATCTCTCTTGGTTGACTAAATGTAGCTTTTCATGGAACTAGGAATCTTCTTCTATTGACTCTAGGATGGATCATGACTCTTCATGATCGCTTACTATGCACAGATTCTTGAGTCAACTAGAAGTCATCCAAGCCCTACCAGTCCTGTGAACGACTAATCCTTTGTAGGGGACTATGAGTCCTTTTGGCATGTCTAATCTACAATCATGCATTCAAGGCATACCTAAGAGTACACTGTTTTCCCCATTCTCAGGTGGATAGAGTTGTACAGTCAAAGTATGACCCTAGTACACAATGGTCGATGACATCCTATAGTCTTGGACGATCCGCACTCCCAAACGTTGAGAGACTTTTATATCCCATGATATTTTCTACAAATCTTTGTGGAGTCTCTCGGCGGGTCAATTCGGCGTTATCTGTTCTCTAACAGATCCATCTACAACATCATCTAAGGCATCATATGCCTACATTCCATGAGGTCCCTACCTTGTATCTCTATACAAGTAAATGATATCGTACTAGTCTTATTGAGATCATCAATGCCCTTTCTTGGTGATTCAAGACTAAGAACAAGTTTCAGGCAATAGACATTTAGTGTTCTCGAGTCCTCATGATCATGATCCCTATCATAAATCCTCGAGTGAACACATGTTCTATTCCTAGGATTTTTATCTTTAAACGTATATTTACTTTATAATAAAAGTGAGACACAAATATGATAAAGATAAAATATGCTCAATTTTATTAATCATGAAATACTAAATAGAAAAAAGGTGTTCATCTTTCAAAACAAATTGTCTCTAGGACACCTATTTACTAACAAGCTCCTACTTGGCCTAGAGCCAAGCAAGTCTACGTGTAATATCCAAAGACTCATAATGACTATCATGTTTTCTCTGAGAAATCCCATTTGTCAGAGAATCGGCCAAGTTATTTTCGATGGGGATATAGTCCATCTTTATCTCCAATCTTTCAACAATCTCTCAGGTGAGGTGATACTTGTGGAGCACATGTTTCAATCTTTGATGAGACCTGGGTTCCTTACCCTGAGCCATAGCTTCGATATTGTCGCGATACAATGGTATTGGATCAACAATGCTGGGAACCACTCCAAGTTCATTTATGAACTTCTTGATCCATACTGCCTCCTTAGCTGCTTCTAAAGCTGTTATGTATTCTTCCTCGGTAGCAGAGTCTGTCGTGATCTCTTATTTGGAACTCTTCCAACAAATTGCTCTACCATTTAAGGTGTAGACAACGCCTGACTGAGATTTACTGTCATCTCTATTATTCTGGAAACTAGCATCAGTGAACCCCTTTACTTTTAGCTCATCACTTCCACTATAAACCAGAAACATATCCTTAGTCCTTTTTAAGTACTTTAAGAGTGTCTTTACAGCTATCCAGTGACCCTCTCCAGGGTCATCCTAATATTTGTTCGTAATGTTTAAAGCATAAGAGACATCTGGTCTCGTACGTAGCATGACATACATGATAGATCCAATTGTTGATGCATATGGAATCCTCTCCATGGGTTCCCTTTCAGGCGGTGTCTTGGAACACTTAGCCTTAGAAAGGTGAATGCCATGATTGACGGGAAGAAAAACCCCTTTTCGACCCATCCATGCTAAACATCTTTAGCATTCTATCTATGTACGTTGATTGGGACAATCTCAGCAACCTTTTGGATCTATCTCTATATATATTTATACCCTGTATATAGGCTGCCTCTCCCATATCCTTTATGGTAAAGTTTTCTGATAACCAAATATTTGTGGACTGTAACATGGGAATGTCATTTCCAATGAGCAATATGTCATCCACATAAAGAACAAGGAAAACTACTGCATTCCCACTGACCTTCTTGTAAACACAAGGTTCATCTTCATTCTTGATAAAGTTGTTACCTTTAACTACTTCATCAAAATAAAGATTCCAGCTCCTGGTTGCCTGCTTGAGCCCATAGATTGATTTTTGAAGTTTGCATACCATATGCTTTTGGCCTTTGGAATAAACATTCAACTTGAGAGCCATGCTCTTTGGCACTATCAAGGACTTTCTTGCATATGGTAATTTGTCAAGATACAACAATTGGATGTCTGATTTACGAAGAGGGTATGCATTCAATTAGATTGAAGCATGGCATGAAGAATTCTTACTTAGGACATCAAAGATGGTTGCTTCAAGAACATCCTTACCGGCATTTTTTTTAAAAATATTTCAATCGGAAATCAGAAGAGGGCGGTGCACCTCAACTTATGACTAGAAAACATGGATATTAAAAGGTGAAAGATATAAAATGTCTATTTGGCAAACCATTTGAAAGTGATGTCTGGACAAGTAGGTGGAAGAAGAGGTTCATTTTCTTTGACTTGCCTTATTGGAGGACCCTGGATGTGAGACATTTTCTTAATGTTATGGACATTGAGAAAAATGTGTGCAAAGTATTGTTGGCATATTACTCTATATGCTAGGGAAGACCAAAGATGGCATAAATGCTAGGCTAGAAATGGTTGAGATGGGAATAAGGGAAGAATTAGCACCAGAGGAGATGGGAGCCAATACATTTCTTTGTCCCGCAGTTCACACACTATCAAAGGAAGAAAAAAACTAGGTTTTGTTACTCTTCAAACATCAGTAGACTCATGTCTCATGACTATTATGTCTTAATGGAGAATTTGATTATGTGGCTATATGGTGTATCGTGCCTTATGAGGTGTGAGTTGCAATCACCAAGTGCGAGCTGTAATCACCAAGTTATGTTTCTCCTTTTAGTCACTTTGTAGTAAAGTGATAGACCCTAAAAAATTGTCGAGGTAACAAAACTGAACCGTACACACATTTTGTGAGCTTGAGATGTATTTTCCTCTGGCATTGTTTGACATCATGGTCCACCTAACAACTCACTTAGTTAGAGAGATACAACTTTGTGGCCTAGCTTATTTAAGGTGTATGTACTTGGTTGAACGTTTCATGAAGATAACAAAAGGTTTGTCAAAAATCAGAGTCGTTCGAAGGCTTGCATTGTTGAACGATATATTTGTATAGAGCTAGGCTGTTGAATTTTATGCCACATACTTAAAATATGCAAGCGATATTGGGCTCCCCGTGTCTCAACATGAAGGAAGGAGGACTGACGAGGAAGGAATCATGGGCAGGAAAGTTGTCACCATCTCAGAATAACAGCTAGAGCTTACTCCGAGGAGGTTGACAAGTATGTGCGCAACCATATGCATCAAACTTAGAGAGAAAATCCCTACAAAAGAGAAATATGGTGTGCATAATAACACAACAAACATTTTACAATTAAGTCCTTGGCAGCAAATTGAATTTCTTAGCATACGGTCTAAGCAATCAAGTGACATCTTACGTAAGCTACATCATCAATGGGTTCACCTTCTATACTAAAGCGTAAGATGATCAAAGCAAAATGCAAAATAATGGTGTAAGTATTGTAACTAACACCATGCATGTATCAAGTTCCAAAGATAGAAATCCTATCTATGCGAAGATGTCATACTTAGGGGTGATTGAACACATATGAGAGTTGGATTATATCGGCTTACGGGTTCTCATATTCGATTGCAAGTGGTTTGACAATAATCATGGCTTGAGAATTGATGACTTAGGGCTTGATACAATTGAATTTGAACAATGAAGGATATAAAGAAAAGCCTTTCATTTTGGGTTATCAGTCTAAACAATTGTTCTACATCCGTGACCCTTCTAAAAATAGATGGCCTATTGTTTCATTGACAAATAAATTGATTGATGAGGAGATGGGTGATGGAGTTGAGGATGATCCATTCAATGGGAGGTCACTTGAACCATTAAATTTGGGTGAAGAAGATGCTTTGTACGCCAGGTATGATCAAAATTAAGGCATTTGAGTTTCGAAGAAGGGAAATTATTACTTGATAAGAAGTGAAGAATTCAAGCTAAAAAAAAAAAGTAACTTACAAAAAGCTAAGACTAGGAAAAGAAAAGGAGACATTTAATTTCTATGTTTTAGATGTGTATTGTTGTTTTCCTATTGCTAGGTGAGGAGCATGTCGGCTAGTGTCTTGGTAACTTCTTCAAAAATAACCAAGGATTGCGACATAGGGTGCAATCCCAAATTGTCTCTTGAGGAGAATTTTATTAACTACCTAGTAACTAAATGTGATGATTGGCATGAAATAAGTAAAAGATTTTGAACTTTTTAATCCATCAACTAGGTTGCAAGAAAACATAAATGCTTCAACTAATATTTTTGGATTTTTGGAATAAAAATGGATGAAATGGAATTGGTTTTGAAAATAAGATAAAAATCTCTTAGATCAATGGATTTAATCTATCCTTTGCTTCCAAATATTTTTAGGAGTGTGCTAGTTCTACAAATTTTCCTGAAAGACCCTTTAAGCTAGCCTGAGTTAGTTGAATTAAATCTCCAACACCGGACAAGACTCAATTCTTCTAACTGAAATCCTTTTTAAACACTAGCCAATGAAATTAATAGTATGCAAGGTACAAGTAGTCAAGAACCCTTGAATTACAAACAAAATATATTTATAGCAAATTCAAGCAAAAGCAATACCAGATCAATTACATAAAATTGCTAATAATTAAGTTCAAAGTGTCAAAAACATCTCGTTAAATCTAAATATGCACAAAATCTTAAGAAATACATGGAACCTCAATACACAATTTCAATCCAATATATAAATAAATCTCTAAACCTAGAATTTAACAAATACAATACAAAGGACATAAAAACAAGAAATTAAGTGTTGAACACTCCCCTTTGAAGCTTCAAGCATCAAGACTCAACCAGGGCTCTGGGATTGAAGGATTTAGCCATGAAATACCATCTTTGAAATCTGGAGATTGTTGCTTGATCTGAAAGTGTGATGGCTCCTCTCTCTAATGTCGATGGTGGCTGCCTCTTCTAGACTCATTGAAGCTCAAGCTTAAAGATGATGGATGGAAGTGAAGCAAATGGTGAGCAAGAGAATGATTATGGACGCTTGTTGCACGATCAAGCCCGAAGCTCTATTTTCTTTTCTCCAGTCCAGGTCGCCGGCGACAATGGTGGTAGAGGTGAACATCTCGCTGGCAACAAAGAAGATGAGGGGCAGTGGTAAAGGTGATGAAGGCAACAATGATGATGGTGAATGGTGGGTAAAGGAAGAGTAATGAAGGTCAACACTTTTGGTCTTAGGTTTGCGGCTGTGTTCTGAAAACTGTCTAGATTGCCTTAATCTGATTGTGCAAAACGTTGCAATTTTGAAAAAGGGACTAAAATGAAATTTTCAAAGGTTTGTGGAAATAAAATGTAATTTCTTCAATTTGAGCTCAAACTTTCCTTTTCAGATTTGATCCAATTTCTTGAAATACCTACAATTAAAAATAATTAAACCAACATCAAATCTTCTCAAAAATCAATTGAAGCTATCATGACAATTATGCCTTTTTTAGTTCTAATCAATGTACTTGCTCTTAATATTAATTTATCATGATTTAAGGTAATTTGTTTTAAGGTTTATTGTAACTAACCAACCTCGAACCCTATTTCTCAAGTTGACTTTTCCGACATTCGTCAGTCATTTTTAGTAGATACACACAATCCAAAGCGTTCGATGTACTTGTTAGCAACAGCACTAGTTGCTTCGCTTGCCCTAACACGCGTTTTTGTTCTTCACTCTAGCTAGCTCGTTTTTGGACTTGGCTTTGGTCCTTTGCAAAGCCGGTCTCATTGCATCAAGACGCTACCATTTTGATGCGGCAAACCACCCACCTTGGTCCTTTAAAAAAAAATCAAGGTCGATATTGACCGTACTAAAAGGAATATTTACCGATACTAAAAAATAATTCATGATCTTGAAAAATTATTTTAGGATCTTGAAAAAAATATTTTAAGGTCTTTTGGTATTAAAAGGATACTTTAGGATACTGACTTATACTGAAAAAAGAATTTAGGATCTTAAAAAATTATTTTAGGATCTGGAAAAAAAATATCTTAAAGTATATTTGTAGTAGCAATTGGTACCTGAATTATTTTTTCAAGAGCCTAAAACAATTTTTTTTAGATCATGAATTATTTTTTCAATCTCAATCAATATCCTGAAGTATCTTTTTAGTAACAGTCAATATCGTAAAATATTTTTGCAAGATCCTAAAATAATTTTTCAAGATTATGAATTGTTTTTTCAGTACTGGTCAGTATCTTGAAGTATTCTTTCAGTACTGGTCAGTATCCTAAAATATTCTTTTAGTATAATAGAACATAAGCTCACACATGGGTATTGTAGGAAATTATGCCTTAGGGGCAAGTCATTGTACTTTGAACATTAATGTCATTTAAAGTATTCTCCATTTAGTTATCATTTCATTTGCATGTTTATAGTGATAATTGTATCCCTGGATATATCTTATAGATTATCCTAAATGTCTCTGGTCGGTCATCTACGCGGGAGTGAAGATGAAATAAGACTAGTATGACTTTGATGAGGTATGGAGATACAAATCAAAGTCATGGGCACTTGTAAGAGTACAAGGTGCTGGACTAACCCACTATGAGAAAGCTGCATGGATTTAGTCATAAGATTTTCTCATGTATAACTGCGTCACAACGCTCTTTGACCTAAGATCATCATGGATTCCTACATGAGAGTTGCTGATCTTTGACTTAGTCAAAAGTCACCTTTGACCGGGTGATGATAAAGGCTTGGATCGGGATCAATGATTTTTATGCAGAGGAAGAATGTTCAAGATGAAATTTGTCCCTCATATTTGTAAAGAGATAATACTCGGCCCCTCGATGAGTGAGTCTGAGAAATGCATGGTCATACTATGATGGAAAGGAGTTTCCATTTCAATTGTTAGACTACTCAAGAATCGAGAAAGTAATGGTCAAGAACAGGAAGATGACATTATCCATGCCTCATCCTTGACCAAATTATCGAGTGACAAAAGGGACGTGACATGGTTGTACGATAGGTTGATCGTATCATCGATCCTCATATGAATTGGATAGTCATAATGTCTTGTTAGAGGCCGCTTGCGACTTGTAGGTCAGTACGGTATTAGCTTGCTGCAATCTCATGTGGGCCTACAGGGTCGCACACAAGAATAGCCCAACACGAGCAAAAGTGTCCGATTCATTGAATCTTAGATATGTCTAAGATTTAATGAATACGATATTTAATCTAGGATGAATATATATATATATATTAAATTCGAAAATAATATAATAATATTATTTAATAAGAGATTATAATATTATTATATAATATTTGTTTTTGTATTTAATTTATTTGATAAATTAAATATTTAAAACAAATTGAGATATTGTATCTCGATTTAATTTTTGAATATAGATATCATATATCTAATTTAATTTGAATTGAGATATAGTATCTCGATTTAATTTATAGAGATAAATTAAATCGAAGGCTTTGAATTCGGATTAAATAAATAGATTAGATTAGATCTATTTGATAGATTTAATTAATATAGTATTTTAATCCAAATTCAAATTTCAAGATTAATAAGAATTAATTTTGAATATAATAGGCCTATTGGGTTTTGAAAACCTACGGCACATTTTGTCAGACGTACTAGAAAAGCCGTGAGAAACCCTAGAGAAAAAAGAGAGAGACGCGTAAATACTGAAGGCGCTAGCACGCTGCCGTTGGTGTTGGAGACTATTCGTGTGGATACCCGTAGAGGAAGTGGATTCACAGAGTCGGCTCCTGTTGATCGAGTAGGTAGCCCACGAGATTGAATTGAACGAGACGCTCACGAGTTCGCATAGGTACGTTTTCTAACCTGATTTAAATGCCGTTGATGGATCCTCTGATGAGATTCGTAAGTTTTAAATGGATGAGAATCCTTCCGCTGCGTGTACGGATCCCAACAGGTATAGCCAAGCAATTTGGGATTAATCAAAATATTCTTGGCTTTATGGCTTGGTTCAATGGAACTCCATATCATAATGGGCTCAAGGGTTTTCAATCTCGAGCAAGACTTGATAGAGAATGATGATAATATCTTATTATAGAGCGCCATTTGCTATGGGCATGCTAACAGATATAGCGTTTTCTACAGTTGTGCTTCTTCAATTTTGAAGCCAACTCTGATACCTCGACGTTCTTACTGGCACTAGCTTGAACTTGAATGAATAAAGAGCAAAAGATCGAAGAAGCAACAATACCCTTATTTCCCATTATTCTCCATTAGCTCTTCGATCTATGGGCTCCCTTCATTAAACTTCGAAACCCATTATATATTTATATATTATATCATACCCGCACGACTTTGTCTTAGAGCCCAATCTTCCAACATCACTCACTTGAATTTGGTTGCTTTGTAATTTTTGTTTCCATTTTTGGCTTTGTTAGTTTAGTTTACCTTTGCAGTGCACGGTGATCAAATGTTGGTGATTTTGCTCCTCTAGATCCCGTAGGCTTTGATTGGCACACGGTTCTGGCGCTCTCCTCAACGATGGAGACCACCGCTCTAGGAAGATAGTAATTCCAACGAGCAAAGGAGGGTTTGGTGGGTATTTGGAAAGGGGATGCAACGGGACATTGCCGGAAAGCTTGGAGCTTCATTGCTGTCAAAATAATACTTTCAATAGTTTATAAAATTTTCCCCAGCTCAAAATTAATGGTTTTAGTGTTATAGAAGCAAACCGTTAATCTCGGCTTCAAGTCCTTTTCAAATTATAGGAACCAATGGTTTTAAGGGATTAAAAACAACATTTTCAAGCTTAAGATACCAAAACTAAAATGAGAGTAAACCATAATTAACTACAAAAAACAGTGTTAACCTTTTATATATATATATACTACTTCAACAATTCATGGGAAGTCTACTCTGAACAAATTGAATCACTTGCAATACCTTTTTTATGCCATGTTCAAATGCGACATATTCCCTCCCTACATATTTAATATAAGAACCAGATAACTAATTTGTATATATTAAAAAAATTAGTTTTCTGTAGTAAATATATGTTGGCTTTCCTATAATCCCCTTTTCCTAATTATGTGCATTGTAAATATTCTTGATGGAAATCCCTTTCCTATGGGCAATCAATAGGAAAAATTATAAATTTGAGGATAAAGTGGATTGAGGCCTTATCAAAAAAAAAAAAAAAAAAAAAAAAACCAAAGTTAACCCTTTGTTTGACTTATATATTTAGAATCGAGAGGTAGTATTAAATAGCAATATAAATCTATTATAACTAAAAATCATAAAGTATTATCTTTTACAAATATACTTTTATGAAAAGCAAAATGATGTTTGTTACTAGAATCATTACATAGGGTCTTCAAAGAAAGATAACAATTCAATCTCACATGAGCAAGTCTCTTGTCTTCATGATAGTGCGGATGAGAATGTGAGAATTTGTTTGGGATGAGCGTGAGAATCTCCATACAATCAGATGATAACTTTGGGCGTAATAATTCATAATAACATCCACTGTCATCATTAGTAATAATTCATAATTCAGAATTTGTTTGGGTACGTTTGGTACGGGGAAAATTTGAGGAGAGAAAAGAATTTAGAGGAAAGAAAGAAAGGGAAGGGAAGATTTTGAAAGATGAGGGAAGATGAGTTGTTTGGTAGGAAGAAAATGAAAGGATATTAGTTGGTAAAGAATAAAAAAGTCTATTTTACCCTCAAAAGTAATTAATTCAAAATATAAAATAAAAAATTTTTTTTTGCTAAAACATATTTTTTAAAAATATGCTTTTGTCAAGTTCGAACTCATATAAAAAAAATTCTTGCCAAATTCAAACTTTCTGCTAAGTTCAAATTTTCCCGTCAAGTTCAAATTTGAAGGGTAAATTTGTCAAAATTTGTGAACAATGATGTGAAAACTTAAGATCCTACCAATTTTTGTGTGATTTGATCTTCCCACATATGAGAGAAGATTTGTGGGCCCGAGAACTTGGGTTCTTAAGAAGATTTGTCCAAAATGCATACCAAACAGAAGAACTTTGCTAATTTTCTTTTCCCTTCCCACCAAATTTGTGTACCAAATAGGCCCTTATTGCTTACTATCTCTTGCAAAGCCATCAAGGAAATTTTTTTACAGGCACGTGTGTTCTCCTATTAGAAGTACTTTTGTTCGATCTGTTGATTATCAAACTGCCTCTCCCAACGAGAACAGTTAAGGAAATTTCAAATTTTTGGTTATAAGACAATATTGGTTTTGATTTCTCTAGTTTCAAACAATGGTTTTAGCTTCTTAAGAGGTCAAATTCTCCATATATTTATTAAATTATAGAAACTAATATTTTAAATGGAATAAAACTTGAGTCTTGATGGACCAAAACTAAAATAAGAGCAAACTTAACGTCTAAAAATTATATTAACCCAATCATATTACGCTAACTTATTTGGTTAAAGTATGTTTTAGTCCTGTAAGTTTACATGAGACAAACTTTTGATCAATTAACTTTATAAAGCACACTTTTGATCTTATAATTTTAACAATGTTAATGTTCTTAACGGAAAACGTACGCAACAAATTCAAATGATGACTATGTAAACTTAAGTGATAACTATATAATTAAATGTTATAATATTATATATATATATATATATATATATATATATATATATATATATATATATATAATTGAAAAATATCTAAAAACCGATAAAGAAGTCAATATTAAAAACCTTGATTGTATTAAAAAAAATTAGTTTAATAATCTAAATATCAAAATCACGATTTCATTTACAACAATGTCGGTTTATTTTAATTTAATAATTTAAATATATTATATTAAAAAAATAAAATTAAAAATCACTTAAATTTGTTGCATCAACATTTTTTGTTGGCAACATTAACGATGTTAAAAACATAAGATCAAAAGTATATTTTATAAAGTTAAGAGACCAACAATATATCTAAAATAAAATTAAAAAAATTAAAAGTATACTTTAGCCAACTTAATTTTATCCCAATTTCAGTTTGTAAACCGTAGTTGGGAATTTGGGATCCAATTTTACAAATGTTAATACAAACTAGCTATAAGATAGCGAGAATGACATACAAGGATCACGGACTACCAAAATATAGAAATTTCAAAATGGCTTCTATCAAATTTGTAGGGACTATGTTGAAATTAGGGTTAAGTATCAATTTTACCCCCAAAAATATGCCTTTCAGCGATTTTTACCTCCGAGTTTTTCGGCATAAAGCATGTTGCGCCGAAAGTATAAAAACGTAAGATATGTTGCCCTCCGTTAACAACCACGTTGATCGTTAGGGTTGTTAACGGAGGGGCAATATCGCTACGTTTTTATACTTCGGGGGCAACATTACTATGCCGAAAAATTCATGGGCAAAATTGCTTTTAGGCACACATTTTAGGGGCAAAATTGATACTTAACCCTTAAAACTAAGTTCTTTTTTTTATTGGCCTAATTATTCTCAATGAATAACCTAATTTTTTTTTATGTAGGTACGGATGTTCTCCGATTAGAAGTACTTTTGTTTGAGAAACTGTCAGTTACCAAATGTGGGAGCCTCTTTTTTTTTTTTTTTAATATGTATATCAAAATTTTAGGAAATGTGTTAGACTCACCCACATCCAAAGCGAAGCGCTCTTGGAACCATCCATAACATCATTCTTAACGTAAACATAAGATGCCTCTCCCAACGACTTGATTATCTTTAGGATCGAACCCCTCTCTTTTGATGAGGAAGTTAAATGCCTTCACTGGGGTCTAAACCCAAGACGAGGGTCTTGGGAGCCTCTCTTGGTGAGGAAGAATTAAGGAAATTTGAAATTTCCACTGCAACAAGACATTCGGTTTGGGCCTCATTTCCTTGGCCCATGTAGATTGGGCTTCAATAATAATGTTGCCATTTAGTTTGTTTCTCGATCACATAATTAGCTTTTTAATACCCCGCCTTGGGTTGATTGGCGAAGGCGTTTTTCTCACCTAAAGGGAGGGGTTGATCCTGGTTAGTCGAGGAGGAGATCGTCTAGGGGTGTACGAAGTAATGGAAACGCTTTTTGGGAAAAAGTGGAGGTATGTGTCTTTCTCTAACTCGATATCTCGCGACGCTGCCCAAGCCTGCGCTGACCAATGGTGGCAACCCTTTTCTAAAATTTTGATATAAAAATAAAATAAAATAATAATAATTAGCTTTTTAATTGGGCCTAAGTCTAACTTCATAACTCATTCGGTTTTGTGCTTTCTCAAAAAAAAAAAAAAATCAATCATCATTCCAATAGCATTTTTTTTCAGGCCCAAAATAATGGCATTGTTTTTGGGCTACGCATTCCCCCAGTTGAGCAGTTCTCGACTTCCCTTAACATGTTTCTAAATATTTCATTTATTTTCGATATTAGCCCCTCCTCATAAAAATAAGTATTTATAAAATTTTATTAATTTATAAAAAAATTAAAAAAATTAAAAAATGTATGTAACGTTGAATTAAAAAAAAAATGCATTCAGAGAAAAATATAGGGAAAAGGACAGTCGGTCCCAAGGGACATAAAAAATAACAAAAAAGTCCCAACCTAAATGTACATATCAACTTTTTTGATATTATTTGTATTAATGATAAAAAGTCTTATATTTACAAAAAAATCTAAAAACATGGCCATTCATAACATAAAAAAGCTATATTCACAACATAAAGTGTCATATTCACAACAAAATTTAAAAACTTGGATTTTGTTTCAAACTCGATCTAGCGTACGGAGTTATTTACAACAAAAAATGTTATATTCACAATAAGAAGTTCTATATTGACTTAAATTTCAAAATGACTCTAGATTTTTAAATTTTGTTGTGAATATAGCACTTACACAAGTGAATATAACTTTTTCTCGTTGTAAATGACCTACGTATGTCTGAGACGAGTTTGAAACAAAATCCAGGTTTTTAAATTTTGTTGTGAATATAACACTTCATGTTGTGAATATAACTTTTTTGTTGTTGTAAATGACCAGGGTTTTTAAATTTTGTTAAAATATAGACTTTCTCATTGTTGAATATAACACATTATTTGCAAGAATGTCTTACAGCTTTTCCCGATCAAAATGAGTACAGGAAGCCTTAAATAGATTCTCAAAAAGAAATTTTGGCTTTGACTATAAAATAGTAAATATTTCGTATAAGAACTTTTTTTTTTTTAATAACATTTGAGCAGCCACAGACTCTAATTAAGTCTTATCAGTAGCAAGGATCCTTTCAAGCTCCAGGTCCGCATGTAATACAATTTGAAAACCTGGTAAAGAGGATAAGCTCGCTTTAGCCAAATAGTCAGCCGCCGCATTTGCCCATCGACTGATATGGTGGACCTCTACCTTCCATTGTCGGCTAACCACGCTTTGGAGTTCATCCAGAAGTGTTCTATCCTCATGTGCTGAGTTGCTGGGGCTTCGAATTAAATCCACTGCATCTGCTGAATCAACTTCTAGTATAACGTCTCTATACCCCAGATCCCACGCAATTTTGAGGCCATGAATACATCTCCATAATTCAGCAGTTAGGCCATGAATACGAACTTCATCACAAAACAAAGTACATTTAAACTTCGTATGTTAGGAACCGTAAAAAGTTAAGGGATTGTGAGATTGCAAACAACTAGTAATCATGGTTTATCTCCACCTTTTCACCTACTTCAATTCTTAGAAACTTGAAGTGATTTTCTCTACTGCAACCTTCGGTTTTATACTTTAAAAAAAAAAAAAAAATTAGTCCTAAATATAAGACATTTTTTTATTTTATCTCTTATATTTATCATTTTTACTCTAACTAATTTGCTTAACTTATAACGGATGTGTAATCTAATAATATTCATAAGTATTTTAGAGAGATCATACAACATATGCTATAGCCTATAATTAAGTAATTTATTAAGCTTTTTTAATGGGAAAATTCTAAATAAATATCATTTGAATTTATAAAATCCCAAAAAAGTTTGTTAATACATGGAAATCACATAAATGTGACAGAGATCAAATTGAGATTTTAAAGTGTTCATTATTTTACCATTATGCCCCTCAACTTCTTAAATAAAAATAGAAAAGAAAAAAAAGGTGCGCTTGACTGACACCACTGCGTGGCCAGTAGTCAAAGTTCAAGCTCTACCCAGCTTGAACTCTGACCTTCAGAGCTTCGCCGAGGGGCTATTTTTTTAGAGGGTGGGGTTTAATTATTTTTGAAGAAAAATGTAAGCAAAGAGTGGGATTCAAACCCACCCCAGCATTTTGCCAAGGCCCTTCATTATATATGTGCATTAGTATATATATATATGTATAATATAAATAAATGTATAATGACATTGGAAAAATAAGTAATGGAAATGACTAAATTTGTAATGGTATTCACTCTAGGCATAATTGTATTGACTAAATGAGTGATGATATTAACTAAAGGTGTAATGAATAGGCATGGGCAACAACCGATGATCCGATCCATGCTCATCCCTAGGTATTGATTAAACGAGTAATGAAATTGACTAAAGATGTAATAACATTGACTAAATGAATAATGATATTCATTAAAGGTAAAATGGTATTGACTAAATGAGTACTTAAAATTACTAAAGGTGTAATGATATTGACTAAATGAGGATAGGTATTGACCAAGGTTCTGAAACCCGGACCGGTCATTTTGAACCGTCAGATCTTGAGTTAAGGGTTAGTGGCCGGCCGAGTCAACCCATAAATAGACCGTGGTATAAAAAATTAGAAAACAATTAATTTCTTATCATATCAATCCAAATTTAACATACTATATATCATTTCAATATTTTGGATCAGTGACAAATAATCATATACTCCAATACTTGTGACATATTCAGATATTCTTAACAATTTTCTTTACAACCTACATTTGACATCCACTAAGCAGAGCCAACCGAAAACAGAGAAACCACAATAG
This sequence comes from Acacia melanoxylon, assembly GCA_019022615.1. Taxonomy (NCBI): domain Eukaryota; kingdom Viridiplantae; phylum Streptophyta; class Magnoliopsida; order Fabales; family Fabaceae; genus Acacia; species Acacia melanoxylon. The sequence goes on along the minus strand of JAFJYJ010000030.1, from coordinate 2,507,792 downwards.
CTTCAGGAAAACCAAAAAACGAATCCAAATCAAATTCATATGACATCCAAAAGTGAAAAAAGGAAAAAAAAAAATTGAGGGAGAAATAAATAAATAAAAAAGTGAAGGAGATTTTTTTTAAAAAAAAAAAACAGTCTGACCCAGTGACCTGTCCGGGTCACCCCGGGTTCACCGAGTCTGTCCGGTTTTGCACCAAACCGGATCGGTTTCACGGCCGGTTGGCCGGTTCTCGATCTGAACCAGCCGGTCCGGTCCGGTTTCACAAACCATGGTATTGACTAAAGGTGTAAACGTACCCACTAAATCACTAAATACCTTTAGTCAATATCATTACTCATTTAGTTTACGTCATTATGTCTTTAATCAATCTCATTACGTCTTTAATCATTCTCATTATTCATTTAGTCAATACCATTATTAGGGATAAGTATGGACTGAACTACCGGGTTTTTGCCCATGTCTAAACATTACACCTTTATTTAGTTTATTTACGCTGTAAATGAATATCATTATTTATTTAGTGAATATCATTAAGCCTTTAGTTAATGTCATCACTCATTTAGTCAATACTATTACGCATACAGTCATTTTCATTTATACTTATTTTGTCAATGTCATTTTGTCTTTATTTATATTTTACATATATATACTAATACATATATATAACAAAGGGCCACCCAGCCCCTTTGGCAAAATGGTAGGGTGAGTTCGAATGCCTTACGACGTTCGCTTAAATTTTTAGTTTTTAGTTTTTTTATTTTTTTAAAAAAACCCCCCCCCAAAAAATAGCCCCCCACCACCAAGCTCTAGTAGCTGGCGGTGGTGCTTCTCAAGCGAGGGACCCTTTCTTTTCTTTATTATTTTAAAAAATTGAGGGGTATAATGGTAAAATTATCAATATTTTAAAATCTTAATTTGATCCCTCATTTTCATTTCCATGTGTTAACAAACTTTTTGGAATATTATAAATTCAAATGGTATTTATTTTAAAATTTTCCTTTTATAATCTCCCCAAATTAGTTAACTAACTCTTGTTTTAAGGAAAGGAGCTTGTATATATTAATTAACTTCAAATTAGTATTAATAAAATATTTTGGTCATATTAAACATACTTACGTCAAATTTCTTATATTCATTACATCAAGTTCTCCTATCACACATGACCACAAATTTTTATTTTTTCATATGGGTTGATAGTTAATGCTAATAATTCAAAAATAAGACACATACATATTTAATTGGAGAACTTAATAAAATGGATATAAGAAAGTTTGGATGGCCAATTATTGCCTTAATCAACGCCGGTGGAGCGAGCCATCGAAGACTATTCTTTGTGGGATAAGACCTCTAATTGAGTGATTGTGGGGTGGGTAAGCCTATGCCATCACATTTCACTCACAAAAGTTCAAATTTCGTTAATTATACGGAAAAGAATGGAACGGAAGTGTTCGAAAAGGACAATTTTTTTTTTTTATTTTTCAGATATCAGTCTCTGTCTAGTAGCACTTCAAATGAAAACTCTGTATTTATCCTTTAAAAAAATAGGTAAGTACAATTTGGTGAATAATTTAGAATTTTTTTTAAAGAAAATATAACTTAAACTTCAAAATCTCAAATAGATGATTTAATAACAAAATAAGTTGTCAATTACTTTACTTATTTTTTTGTTAATCCCATTAACGCATGGTTGTCGATATGATTTTGAAGTTGAGTTGTATTTTTTTTTTTGTCATTCTCTCAATAATTTATGTAATTTCTACCAATAAATATTTTTTCATGATATATTTTCTCACCTTTTGACCCTTCAAATTAATAGATTAAATTAGGCGAACTTTCATACTGTTGGTGAATAATATGATTTGTTATAAATTTTATATTTCAATTGGTATTGATAAAGTAATGAGAATATAATGATGATAATAATGATAATTGATTTTCTATGAATGACCATTCTTATTTGGGAAAAGAACAAAAAAAGAACTTTGAATTTATAAAATTGTAAATTAGGTATTTCCTAAAAATTGAGTTATGAAATGCTTATGAAGTGTCGTCATTTCGTTATTAACTATAGATATTAAATCTGATTTAGAATTTTACAATTTCAAAGTTTTTTTCCTTCCTTATTTTCTTAGCTGAATAATACTAGTATAACATATATTCTCATTCATTATAAAATTAACTTTTGAAAAGTACTATGCAATAAGTCTTTAAGGTCAATCTTCATAATTATTAACCTTTAGGCCCACATATTCACAATAATTTTTGGAACGGCCAATCTTCACAATTATTGACCTTATTGAAATGTTCAATATTGAAGTTTTGATGGTAGCAAACAATTGGAAAGAGTTTTCAACAAAATAATTTAAGTTTGGATTCGTCGAACCGAGAGAGAAATGTTTTCATTGATCACTACCACCGGAGCAGACAGAATTTGATAGAAAATTGACCATACTTAAAGAAGGCATTTTGAGCAGCTTAGTACTGACACGCATAATTTTAAATATATTGTGGAGAATATCAATGCTTTATAAAAAATTGAATTTGGTGGTGCTTATGGGGATTTTTTTTTTTTTTTTTTTTCATTTGTCAAAGTCCCAAGCCACAAGGTGAGTGATCGCCCTCTATAAATGACAAATAATTATAGTCAATTTTCTGGATTATAAAAAGTTTAAGAAATATGCTACACACTATAATGCATATAAATTTTTGTTATGTATAAAACATAAATTTAAGTGGAATTACTATGAGGTCAACTTAATTATCAAAAAGTGCCAATGATAAATGAATATGCGTGCAATAACATGTTTTAATGTGAGAAATGACAATACTTCACTTATCATTAAAACTTTTTTATAATTACCTCGCTTTCTTTAAACCTCATAATTTTTTTCCAAAATTAAGGTTCAAATATACTCATGAAGTATTCGCAAATGTGCACATGGCACTATAAAATTTCTTTGGGCCCAAAAATGCATATAAAGTATTCACGATGGTTAATATGACTTAATGTTCATTACTTTTTTGTTAATATAATCCTTGGTCTCTCAAATTTAAAACTATAGATTTTAGTTCTTCAAGTTTCATTTCATTTAAAAAATATTGGTTCCTATAATTCAATTAAAACTTGAACAATTTTTCATATAGAAAGATCAAAACCAAAATGAGGATAAACTTAAGAGATCAAAGATGATATCAACCCTTATTTTTTTTTAAAACTTGGACAACAATGTGAGCCCCACACACCAAGTAACTTTTTGCATCATTTTAAAATCTTCATGTGCATTTTTTCAAAAAATAAATAAATTTATGGCGTGTGCTTATTCACGAACACTTCATAGGTAAATTTTTACCTTAACCCATTTAATATCTATCTATCTAATATATCTATCTATATAATGATAAAGAAACTCAACGCTCATGTCTACACTCTTCACGCTAAGATATATAGACAAAATACTTGATCATCTTAAACTTCAATCTGAATCCTTATACTTAATCCTACCTCTGATGATGAGAACGATATTTAGGTTGTTTGTTTTTGTTTTGTTTTGTTTTTTTTTCTGTTTCAAATTTGTATGTATTGCAAGGGGCTGCTCGAAAAGGAGCAATTGTGTATAATACTTGACAGTTATGGTACAATGTATCAAATTTGTTTGGCACTAGTACAATGTTTGACTTTCTCCTAATCTTCTTATGAACCCACTGAAGAGAATTAATAAACACATCCTTAATATCTTTAGGCATTTCTCCCTTGAAACTGCAATCATGTGTTATGACATCCCAATGGAGGAACCTGTAGATTTCAGAAACAACGTGGTCATGGCTTTCCAAAACCAGAAAAGCTGATTGGCCAAACCCCCCCCCCCCCTTTTTTTTTTTTTTTTGAGTTACAAAGGCAGATACTAACGGCTTAAGTTACATGCAAGAATGAACCATTTGAAAAAGTGCTCTTTGGTGTTCTACCATGTTATATTCTTGAGACGGTTAAGTCTTTTTCTAGAAGCCTACTATGATACCAAATATTAGTGCATAACACATGCAAGATGAGAATAAATTGGATGATAAAAAAGTTTAAGGAAATTTAGAGGAAAAAAAATCAAATGATTGAAATAATAACAAAATTAAGAAGGGGTAAATATTACAGCCTTACAAGTAAAGTTGTCAAACTCGTGAATTTAAGCAAACTTGTGAGAGTGGCGTAAATTCGTATTGTGAACTTAAATTGTAAACTCATAAAAGTTTATTTTTATCATTAAATATGTGTTAATAGTGTATAATTAAATAATTAAAATAAAAAAAATATAAACAATTTGATTTAAATATATTTTAAATATAAATAATTGAAATTAAATCCATGAATATTTATAATTTATCATATTTAACAAAGAAATTTTTTTAAAATTCATATATAAAGGCGCCGAGTATGATCGAATCGAGAAACTTGACACGGATTTAAAAGTGAGTTAACACAATTTTATAAGTTAGAAACATAAAAACGATAAACTCGATATATAAATTCGCGAGTTTAAATGAGTTTACAATTTACACGAGTTTACTAGCGACTCGACTCGATTTTATAAGTTAGATATATAAAAGTGGTAAACTCGAAGAATCAACTCACAAATTTAACAATAAAAATGAGGAATCATGGAGGAGAATCAATGCTTATCAAATTAATATTAGTTCAGTCCAAACCACACGCCTCAGAACTCCTTCTGAGAATTTTACTATATTCCTGGAGATTAAATTGGCTCTTCATGCTTTATAGCACAGCTTGTGCCAGAAATTTACAATATATACTCTACCTTAACTTTGTAAGAGAACAAGAAAAAACCCCTCAAGATTCCAAAATCTTAAGTTCTCCCATACAAAATAAAATGACTGTATTAAATGATCTCTTACAATCAAAGTAAAAGATAGAGTCTAACAATCTTATTGTTCAATCATCCTTTATTTCTTGTGTGATCAAAATATCTCAAGGAAGAGACTAGATTGCTAAGTTGATATTTGAATTATTAATACTAATATAAAAGGAATTAATCTTTTATTACACCTCAAAACTAGAAATGTGATTGGATTAAAATACAATGTTAGTCTAGTTTATACGTTATAACTAGTAATGGTTATGTTGAGTGATATGAGACTTTATGCCTCTTAAAGTTCAAAATTTGAGTTTATTAATAGAAAAACCAGTAGAGATGTACTTTCCCCTCCGGTAATATAAGACCCAAACATTTTTTGGGAGATTAAAGAAACTAATTAAACTATTTTAAAGTATTTATATTCATTTTCTTTCTTCAAACTAATTTATTTGATTTATAAACTGATATATAATATAATAATATATAATAGATTATATGATTAAATAATTTATTATGCTCTTTAATTTCTTCAAAAAAGACAATAGGGCTTATATTTAAGACTAAAGATAATAGATAACATTCTAAAACAATTATATTCGTTAATGAGTAAATGATATCACTTGATTAATTAAGTAATTATTTTTTAGCCTTAGGTTGTAAGTTCCAAACTTCTATGAAGAAGATAATAATGAGCTGAGTATGTTAGTTATGGTTAAAAATGAGTGCTTATATTAATAATTCATTATAGGAATTTCTATACAATGTTTTGTCAAAATTTTCTTTCATTTGGAGAACTGAACTTAGAATATATAAATCGTCAGTGGCGGGCAAATAACTCATATGGATAAATAATAAAATTAACTAGATTATTCAAATAATAAGGGAGGTCAAATTCATTTTTTTTTTATTTACCTGAAGAGGTAAATTCAATTAAAATTTTGACATATGCATAAGTTTTATATGATTAACAATAAATTATGCTCGATCTAGATAAATCATTTTCAAAACTTTCCAAGACTTCAAATACAATTTTTGGATCTGAATTAAGTTCAAATAGTTTAGATTTTACTTTGGAAAACGTGCTAGATTCAACATCAAAACTCTCAAAAACCTTTTTGCAAGTGAAGCTAAAAATAAAATATCTTAAATTTAGGATGTCCAAAGCATGGTTCTGTTCATGTGCTCTGGATTAAAATATAAATATTTTGCAAAATATATTTTAAGAGTTTTGTTATCACCAAAATATTGGAGAATTGAAGGACTAACTTTTAAACATGGTGCACATATTTAGTGTCTGACGGTCCTCGAACAAAATTATCTCCAATATGAGGATATTTGTGCTTAACAAAAAAGAAAAATCATGGTCAAGAATGTATTTTGGCTCATTGAAAAACTAATCAAAACCATAGTAATTTCAAATGCAAAATTAAACATATATAAAAAATAGGAAAAATGACGCAAAAGAACTTTAAAATTGTAAAATCCAAATTCAAATTTGTTACAAAGAATTGATAAAATAATGACGAAACTTTATAAGCAATTCATAACATATTTTATGAGAACTATCTAATTTGAGATTTTTCAATTTTTTTTTCCTGTCATTCTCCCAAAAAAGTACTCTCTATCTTAAAATATAAATCACTTTCCATTACTTTTAAAAGATCTATAGTTTGTTAAGGATAATGAGACATCTCAAACTTTGCAAAAATTATTTTAGCTTTTCAAAATTATCCTCGTATATACATATACATATATGTGTGTGTTCTCGGATTATGTTTTAATGATAACAAACCTTGGAATACAAAGTGGACTTGATAATGCAAGTCACTTGAGTTAGTTTCAAGACACTCGAGTGATATAACTATATTTGAACTAAAACTTGAATCAACAAGATATCTTACTTCAATTGATCTGAGATGATCACTCAAGTGGAAGACAATGCACCCAAGTGACGATCCTAACTTCCAGTGATTTTGTAAGTCACTTGCAGAAAGATTGAAAAGTGATGCAAGATCACTTGAGTGGCTAAATTAGCACTTGAGTGATTCTCCTTCACTTGTAGGAATTCAGCAAGTCACTTACAGATTTTTGGAAGTTATGGCAGATCACTCGAGTGATGGATTTCATTACTCAAGTGATAAGCTCAGAGCACTTGAGTGCCAGTGATCACTCGTTGAGATTTTGCTTGTCACTCTCGCATTTTTTGAAATTTAACTGAAGCTCACTCGAGTGAGTAAGTTGTCACTTGAGTGATGGTGAACAACTTGTGAGGTCACAGTAAGTCACCCACAGTGAAGTGATCTTATTTAAGAGATCACTCGAGTGATCCAAGGTCACTTGCAGTTAGATGCAAGTTGTAACATCCCATTTGAAAACGGCGGATTTTTTTTTTTAAAAAACGTTTCCAAATATTTCAAGCGAGTAGTCGAGTAGAGCATTGGAGCGAGTGAGTAAGCGATTCATAACAAATATCAACCACGGTGTAACATTGTAATGATTACATTAATCCTAGAGTTTGAAAGTGAATAACGAAAGCGGTAAAGATAGGTAAGTCTCTCGGCGCACGACTCATCGTTGCTTGCCTCGATCTTCGATCCGTATACCTCTGGATCCTGAAGCTATAGCTGAGATTCAATTTACCGCATTGAATCTCAGGTAACGGTTAATCTCAAACCCAAACAATACAGTATACAGATAACAGATATTCTAGACAATACAACAGTATATCACTACATAAGCATACAGCGGATGCATGATCATTATGCCGACAAAACATAAGCATTACGCAGTATGTAAAGCCCCACAATGTAAAACAACAATAACAGCTTGCACTATTCACCAGTGCCACGATACCACTCGTGTTCTCAGCGCTAGAAAAATATACGGTGTTATCATGACTATAACCCTTGTAAAACTGTCTGTATATTGGTCTACGAACGTATCTATCACATATATGCATTTAAGAAGCACAAGATTAGTGTTACAGTACGCGTCCGTACATTCGTTGACGACGTTAGGTACTTCTGGCGGAAAAACGTACTTTTTACCGAAAAACGTGAAATGTTCACCCGCGGCACGTCGGGCGGCGGCAACAACGGCCGCAAATCGAGTTTCGATGCCCTATCGTAGTAATATCACTTTCATTAGTGATTTGACATCATAACGGCATTTTAGGTAAAAATTACCATTTTGCCCTTCTACCCCTAATTTGGCGGAATTTTGCCGAACTTCGTTACTTTGACCTTATTCCATTTCAAAATTATCCCCACTATGTTTTTACCTCGTCGGGCATCTTTCAATGCAAAGAGGCCTAAAAACAAGCATAGGAATATATTCTCCGAAACTTCCTAGATCAAAACAACGGTTCTACTATAACTACCGAAAGAACTACGGAAACTAAAAACTAAGGACGGAAGAACTTACTCGAGCTAAGGCGGAATTTTTCCGCAGAGCTTCTCTCTCTAGAACCTCTCTCTAGGATTCGGATTTGGTGTGAAGAATGAGAGCAAGAGGGCTTGCTATTTATTGGGAAAAATAGGGACAAGGTGGGAATTTCCACAAAAGTCTTCGAGATCGGATTCGTAGTTGGATCGCATTTTTGAGGACAAAACACTCTTGGCCATCCATGGTCAAGATCGACATCTAAGAGCCCTAAAGTCAATGGATGAGTTGTCATCCATGATGGCTCTTGCTTTATGGCCTCCGGCCGATAAAGCTACCCGACGGTGTCCATTTCGCGCGATTTCGCGAAACTCAAAAATCCGGCGTATAACTTTGAAGGTCTTTTCATCCTCTTTCATATTATCTATTTGGATCCTCTTTTGATCATATCCAGGTATTCTCCGGTGCGTCGGAAGATATTCGGACAAACGCGTCCGATTACGGAAATCGCTTCCGATAGAACCAACTTCGGACAATAATTCGTCGAATCGTAAAACGTCCGGTGGTTGCCTAATTTAATCCTGTGTTTGAAAACACGCAATTGTTTCTATAGGTTCTCACTTTGCCTATCCGACTCTACTCTATCGATCAACTTTTCGTCTTATTTGAAATTAGGGTTTTCGGTTGCGGAATCGACGTTTGGTAAATTCTTTCTTCGCGTAAAAATTTACTTGTTCTTAATTTGATCAGTCGAAAATACTTCTACCTCTGGTTTACCTGTAGAATTTATTTCTAACTTTTCCTTCGATCTTTTATAAGGTGACTCACCGCATTATATTATTATTTTATTCTAATTACCATTTTAATTATTTAAAAAATTCTTTTTAATTAAAAATACTAAGAATTTAGGCCCCCTCTTTTTAAAATTCAGTTTTAATTATTTTTCCATAATTTTTTCCATTTTTTAAAAATATAATATTTTTTTCCAAAAATTCTGTTTACCCCGCCTTCGTTAGGGCTTAATCGACCTAATTTCTTCGTTTAGTGATCTTTTTAGGATCAGGTTTCTTCATATATTTATCTTTACTAATTTACAGTATATTGTTATCTTTCAAACTTCTATCGATATTGTCATTTTATATCCTATGTAAAATATTAAAAATGTTTACCCTATCAGTTACTTTATGGTTACGAAATGCTTTTTAAACTTTTCTTCATGTTATTTACTCTGAAATAATTTATTAAATTCTCATAATTAGGGATAACACTTCCATATTTTTCTCATAATTTTTCATGATCTTTCGGTATTTATCATAATATTTTTGGACTTTTTTATCACCATTATATCATTTTTAGTCATTCCGTTCATCGATTTTCCCCGGAACTTTTTTGACAATTTACTCTATAATTATAACAAATTTCTATAACAGTTTTATCTCATGAATTTACTTTATTAAAATACTCATTAATTTTCCTTTATCTCAGAAATTCCAGATTTGCTAAAATCCGGGTATTATACAAGTGAACCAAATATGCACTCGAGTCTGGTTGTGTTGAAGCTATTTTTAAATAGATCACTCAAGTGATAAAATCTTTCAACACTTCACTACTAGAAGTCAACATCCATTTGGTACTCGAGTTACTCTGTAGAGCACTCGAGTGATAGGTACTCACTCAAGTGAACATGAATCATACTCAAGTGTATGTTCATCGTGTTTTGAAAATCAACGTCTCGATAAATTTGGAACCCACAATGAACATATGTTTAAGCTTGATTATTACTTATTCATCTTCTCAATACTATACTAATCATGTTTATGTATAAGTTTTAGATGATCGAAGCAAGCTTTAACTCCAAAAGCAACGAAAACAATTTTCCTGTTAGAGCATTAAAGGTATAGTAGGAAACAAAGCAAACCAGAGGGATTTCGTCTGAAGCCTTTATTGCAGCGAAGATGAAAGCGATCGAACATTTAAATCCTTCAACGGCTCTAATATCTCTAACAGAAGTTTGAATGCTTACAACGGTCATTAATGGCGTCCACCTATAAATAGTAAAGCATTCAATACATAGCAACTAACTAACCCAACGACAATATTCTGATTCATTTATTGCTTAATTCATTCTCTGTAATATCTTCGATATCCTTTTTACTCTTTAGTAATTTATATTTACTCTAAGAGAGAATCTTAATCAAACATTATCAATTCTGTAAAAACTCCAGGTAGTGGGGTCTTGAGTGAGTTTTAGGATTACAACTTATAAGAAGGAGTAAGTCATGTTGAAGATTAGTCTTTGTACAATGGTACCAAGAATTGGAATCTTGGAAGAATGGTGAAAATCTCGAAGTGAAGCCTTTCTAACACTCGAGTGTCTTGCTTTTCAACAGTTTACTATTAGAGACAAAATCCATCAACACTAGAGCAAAGATATCAAATGCACTTGAGTGATGGATATACACTCGAGTGATTCGGGAATCACACTCGAGCGACTGCTTCCTGCTTCATTTTCAGAACGTCTCTAAGAATTCAAAATTTGTAATTAACATCTGTTTAACTTTGATTACAACTCATTATACCCTCAATACGATTAACCTTATTTGTATAAGTTTCAGAAGTTTGAATCTATGGATTATGAACAAAAACGCAAAAAGCAAATTTCTCCATCAAACATTTATTGCGTAGTAGAAACAGAGCAAAGGAAATGTTGTAGAGCAAACTAAACGTATTTTGCTCAAAGTTTTTATCGAGCACGGAAAGTGACCCAACCTTAAGGAATCTCAAAGTAGGTCAAATGAATATCGTCTGAAGCATTTATTGAAGCGAAGACGAAATCAACCCAACTTTAAATAAATCTCAGAGTAGATCGAAGGGATGTCGTGTGAAGCGAAAGCGAATGAATGTTGAATTCTTCCAACGACTCTAATCTATATCTAACGGGTCTCTAACGGAAAGCTTGAACTCTCACAATGGTCATTAATGGAGTTCAACTATAAATAACAGAGCATTCAATACGGAGCAACCAACCAAGTACACAATCAAGTTAGTGTTCATTTATTGCTCATACTCTTGTGTTATAATATCTTCTGATATTATCTGTTCATTAGTGATTATACATCTACTCTGTGAGAGAATTATTCAAACGATTTCATATTTGTAAAATCCCAAAGTAGTGGAATCTTGAGTGTAGTTGTTAGATTAAAACTTGTAAGTGGAGTGAGTCCGTGTGAGGATTACTCTATACTGAGGTGCCAAGAACTCGTGAAATCTTGGAACGATAGTGAAAATCTCAGTGATTCTTTGGGGACTGGACGTAGGTTAAGAAATTAAGGCAGAAGCATTATAACCAGTTGTGCACACTTTGATGATATTCTTCTAACTATTCTTCTTCGAGTTAATCGTCTAATAACTTTGATTTGATTTTTTTTTAATATCTCTCAATTCACCTCCCTCTTATGTGAAACGTTGCTACTAAAACTAAGGATTGGACATAGGTCAGAAAGTTAAGGTCGAACTGGTATAATTCGCTATGTACACGTAGGTGATATTTTTCTAACTCTTATCCTTTATTTAATTGTTCATAACTTTCATTTTAAAACTTTAATATCACCCAATTCATCTCTCTCCTGGGTGAAACGTTGAAACTAATAATATATCTTTTATAAATAGGGACTAATTGGGAGGGGGAAAAACATTTTTAGTGCTCCAAATCTTTTAAAATATGACTTAGATTTTTGGACGAAGGAAATAACTTACTGTGAGTAGGAACTTATGTAAGTTCTACCATTAGATGCCCACTCTTTTTTTTCAACAGTCTTAGATGTCCTCTCTTACTTCTCATATAAACTCGTAGCTGTAATTTAAAACATAAATATCAAACTAAGGCTTGACTTTTAATTACCTCAAATTCAAAAACCTACATTTAAAGGAGTTTTAATTGTAATTTTAAATGACGTGCTAACCTCTCTTGAATGCTATTTCTTGAGAATATTAACTCATATGTATAATAATAAAATTTATCAAAAATTGTATTATTAATAAAGGAAATTTTCAAAAAAAAAAACCTTAAAAATATCAACATGCCAAATAAGTTTCTTTTCTACAATAATTTAGGTATTGACTACACTTTATTAGCAATTTACAGCTTATTTTAGTAGGAAATAACTGATTTGAGATTTTCAAATTTTGAAGATATTTTTCTGGAATTTTTCCTTGATAATTTGTGAATAATATGATTAATTTATTACTTCATTAAATTATGAAAAAATATGTTTATTTTTTTAAATTGAAAACATTGTTGTTTCAATGAAATATGAGTTTAAAAGAACTTGTGACGATAAACATAAATTATATCATGTTCACATATTTATTTATTTTCACGCAAAAAAAAAACATTAATTAAATAAAAATTACGTGTTTATTGAATATTGATATCTCAAGTTATTCAACTCCGTACTATACATCACTCATTTTCAAAATAAAAAATTATATATTTATTGGTATGAAAATAAATAATTGCGTTATTGAGCTCTAATTTTTTAAATGAAATTAATTTAACTTTTTAATTGATTAAGTTCATTGTTCACATATAGAATTGATTTTATGATTTGCAAAAAATAAAAATAAAAATTTGACATATGTACTATTCTTATGAAGCTTACTGATCAAACATTCTCTCGCAAAGCACACATCCAATTCATAACCATGTAATATTTAATTTATAATTAACTAAAAATATATGGAAGGATTAATTAAGCGTTGAATTTGAGCAATAAGAAGAGCACGCCTCCCATATTTAAATATTTAAATTGGTAACAAGGACATCACAGGTTTGGTAGAGGACTAGGGAAGTCATGATTCAGTAATGTCCCAACCAAGTTGGCACGCACACACGGGAATTAATTAACTAATTAAAATATTATATTTTTCCCTATTGTTTCAAATAAACGTTATTTTCAATCATCTTACCAAATTTTATAAGGATTGATTAATTCATTAAATCTAGGAAAAAAGATAAAAAAAATATCATTAAAATTTAAAATTAGTAAAAGATAAATAAGTACGTTGAATTTCAATAATTTCAAAGGAACTAATTTGAAATTTTGAAATGTGGAAAAATTGAAGAAATTACCTAATTATCCTTATTTTTTCTTAATAAAAAATTTTCAACCCCATGCCAACCGCTGGAGCACTAAAGCTCTGGCAGTCTATTTTTTTTTTTTTTTTTGGAATTTCTCAAGTAAAAATTGCCAATATATATAATTGAGTTGTTAATAAGCGATACTAAAGTTGTAAACGGCGGCCTAATATAGTTTTTGAATTTCTTAGGCAAAAGTGTTTAATATAGATGTATGACTTGTTGCTCGTGATATTAAAGTTGTAAAAGAGGTATTTGTTGAATACTTCTTAATAATTTTAGTGTTGTTACCAACAACTCAAGTATCCATATTGACAACTTTTGCCTTAGAAATTCAAAAAAAAAAAAAAAGTAAATAATATTAGCCATTGGAGCTTCGTAAAAGTTATTAAGGAATATTCAACAAATATATCACGTTTACAACTTTAGTATCACTATTAAAAACTTAAGTATTTATATTAACAACTTTTGCCTGAATTTTTTATTTTTAAAAAAACTATATTAGGCTGTCATTTACAACTTTAGTATCGCTATTAACAACTCAAGTATCTAAATTGACAACTTTTACTTAGATTTTTTTTTTTTTAAAAAAAAGGTCATCAGAGCTTTGATCACCGACGCCGGAGCTCCAGCTACCACCATCTAGGGGTTGGGTTTTTTTTTTTTTTTAAAAAAAAAGGATAGTTAGGTGATTTTGCAACATTTCAAGATTTCAAACTAGTTCCTTTGGAATTATTGAAATTCAATATACTTATTTATCTTTTACCAATTAGAAAATTTAGCTAAGGGCAATTTAGTCTTTTTATTTTTATTTTTTTAATTTATGGTCCTTCAAAATAATTACTATTTTTATGGTCCTTCTTAATAAATATTTTTTTTCAGGTCCTTTGTTATAATTTTCCCTATTAAAAATTGGAGGGAGTAATTAATAACTCTATATGATTTATGTTATTGACCAATGATTTCTGCTACAAAGCGCCCTTCTTGTGGATTGGATGAAGTATTTTACAAATCCAAGTTTCCATGCAGTTCCTGCCAAGTGTCATCCCCACATGTTTGCTTACCCGGTAGAAGTAGGGGTGAGAATAGGTCGGGGTTTCTATCAAGCGCCTACTACTGATCTGTTTAGAGCTTGGTTTGACCTTGCTTGTTTGTAAAAATGGCTAGGTCAATGTCTATTTAAAGGCCTAAATGTGTAAATAGGTCAGACCTATTTTGTTAAGGTCTAGCCTGGAAGCTTTCTGGCCTAGCCTATTTACACATTAAGTAAATATAATTATACATATAAATAACATAATATTTATTTTTTTCTTTCGTATATTTTAATTTCAAATTATATTTAGTTACTTATAGTACTACCCCTACTATTCTTTAGAATTTTTTTAGAACACCCCTTGACTATTCATGGCTGCATCCTTACTATTCTCTTTAATAACAATTATGTTTTGTTTTGGATGATTATATTATTAGCTTTGTATGTTGGTGAAATCATTTTTTTAATAATAATAATAAGATTTTATGTTAATAATATGTTGGCTAAAAGCTTATTTAAAGGGTATAATTTGTAAATATTATGCTTTGAAGCCTACTAATAAAGCCTACATTTGTATAGGTTTTTTTTTTTTTTTTTGGTTGCCCATCCGGTATCCAGAGCTTCGTCCTGACTAATCTGAATCTGACTCGGGTCACGCACCTGGCTATGGTGGGTGAGTCTCCCAGCGGGGCTTTTCTGAATTCATAAGGCTCGAACTCGAGACCTTGCTTAAGCGACACAAACCGCTTACCACTTGTGCCAACCCCCGTTGATATTTGTATAGGTTTTGATAGGCTCAAAGTGTATAAATCCTATTCATGGCCTCCAAGACTTACAATATGAGGTTTTTTTAAAGGCCTATATTGTAAGTAGCGCTAAAAAAAGCGATCTCGAACAAACCTTATGAAACAATTAATAGAATTATTATTATATTAATAATATTAAAGATTAAAGAATAAAAAAATAAAATAATAAAAAAGCACGTGAGCTCGGGCGCCTACGCCCATTACAGGCTCATACCTGTTTAGCCAAAGTTAGGCCTAACCTGACTTATTTCCATACCTAGTAGAAGGATATTGAAAGTTAAAGTCAATTTCTTTGTTAAGTCATAACTAATTAATTTTTTTGCATAAGCAATGTACGATTTTTTTTTTTTTTTGTCATAACTCACTACCTACTATTATATTTATATATGGTTTGAACTCGCAATCTCAGGCTTAAAAAAACATATGAGACTGTGTAAAAAAAAAAAAAAAAGATATATGAGATGTATTCAATATCAGTGACATACAACCTGCATAAGATCGATAATCCATGAACTTTAACTCAACAAAAGAATTATGCAAGAGATATAGCTTTTCAATATTGTTTAGATTAAACCTCCTTATAAAAGGGAATTGGTTTGAGTGCTCGCCACTTTGATGAGCATTCAAACCCAATTAAATATGAATGGTTCATATTTTTAAAAAAATTATGGTTTTTTTTTTAAAAATAAAAAGTATCTTCTTTTTTTAAAAAAATGATATTCAAGATATTATATTTATTTTAAATTATATACTCATTAAAATAATTTTTTAAAATAATAAAATTAAATATAAAGCGTTGATATGAAATCTAGATAGTCCATGTATTATAAACTTGTCCTTCTAAAAGTAACTTAACCCAACATAATTTATTCCTTGTCTCGCGAGCACCGATTTGGAACCCCTCCTCTTATGTTCTCATCCTCTTCTAATCATAACATCAATATTCAAATAGTTCAGATTTAATTTTATACAAAATATTATTTTTATTTTCTTTATTGTAGTACTGAATTATTAATACTAAAATTTAGCAATATGTATTCAATTAATTATTTTATTTTTATAGTTTTAACATTTTAATAATAATTTTTTAAAAGATCAAATTCAAATCATTCAAATGTTGATCCAATAGTTAAAAATAGAGAACAGGATCGGAAGGGACGAGGTGGGGATCGAAGCCAAGCCTAACACATAGGCCACTTAAGAGCATTAATTAACTTTTCCCTTTTTTAGCCTTCATTCACAATGCTATAATTAATTTGGAAGTTATGGTAATGTATACAATGAGAGAAATTATATAAGATATACACCTATGGTCTTTAATATAAGAACTATGAGATAAGATATACTCCTCAACTTTATTCAAGGAAAAAAATCTTAGTTCCTTCCATCAAAACAAGTAACAAACTTACAATTGGAGATTTATTATATATTTTTCCATATATTTTAAATTGATGTATAAACTCTATGACCCAAAAACATTGATATATAAACTCAAAAAAGAGGCATGTATAGCTTGCGCATGAGGCATGTGGGAATGGAAACGGAGGAACTTTAACCATTAAGTTCCGGAATGCCATGTGAAAGAGGGCATCAATTAGGCCTTTATTAATGAGTTGTGTTCTCACTATCGAATGGGGAACTCACAGTTAAATTTTTGTGATAAAGACATATAACAACTATCAAAATATAGTTAATAAAAGTTGGTTCAATTCGTAAATAATTTACTTATAATCTATAAGGTTTTTTAGTTTAAATCTTATTGTCAACGTGAGGACTTTATTAGTGGGTAATTTGTAAATGCTTCATAAGCCAAGAGGCATACCATAACCTTAGTAAATTTCCAGGACCAACTCAAGTATATGACAACCAAAATATAATAATCTCAAAATGATAAAACTAAATGACTTAATTTAATTTCTATGAAATTGTTAGACTATTCAGGAATTAAGTTTTTTCATGAAATGACCTAACTTAGAGAAATTAGTTATCACTATTGCCTTTTTTGTTATTGTTGTTGCTGTTATCAGTATTGCCTTTTTTTTTAATTGAAATTGCCTAATAATTGTAAATTTGAGATTATGTTTGAGACTCTAAAAAATGTTTATTCATATAAATCGAAATAAAACTTATTTCACATATTTATCTCGTATATAATAAATCACAATTAAAAACTTACTTTTAAAGGCCGCTATTTCAAATAATCACGAACCACTTTAGTGAAAATAGTTGTTTATCGTACTTGTTAGTTTGGGCCTTATATGGCCTAATGACACCAAACATCTTCATTAAGTCTCTCTTCAAATAACCCCTCGTCTTTGAGTTCAACTGGTAAAGGGGTCGGACACTCTCACCAAAGGGAGGGGGTTCGATCCTGGAGCTGGTCAAGGCGCTGGGGGAGACATCTTAGTCCTAGGTGCCTAGGTAAACGCCGAGGGTAATAGACGGCTTACCCCCGCCCATCATCGGTATCACCTGGAGGAAATGAGATTTCGCCCTGCCCTTGGATCGTAGGTGAACCCAACCCATTTCCTAAAATTTTTCTTATCAAAAAAAAAAAAAAGTCTCTCTTCAAATAAGATTATAAGTTTGACTCCCCATAAGTATGATTAGTGCATGAGTTTCTTTTGTTAGATGAAAGATAAAAAAAAAAAGTTATTAAGTTGTTCTTGTTGATATTGAGCAAGAATAATATCACTAAAATTAATTAACGTTATGTACCTTTGTTGTTGTTGTCATTTAATAAGTCAAAATTGTTATTTGTTAAACTGTTGTTACTTTCTTTTTTAAAAATTAAGGGCATTTAGGTAATTTTACTATAAAATTTAATCTAAAATTAGCCTCTAAGAACTTCAGAGTGATTAATTCATTTTGAAATCATGAATTAAAATTTGGAGATTTGGATAAATTTTTATATTTTCTTTCTCCCTGAATATATGTGTATGTTGAAAATAGTACTCCCTCCTTTCTTTCTTTTTTTTTCAATATGTTATATTAAGTAGTTTAGACCAAGGTTATTAAATCTGAACGGGTCACTGAATCGGTCGGGGTCAGTGGGTCATATCAGAGCTAACGGAGGCCAAACCAGTGAGAAAGTGAAGATTTCAGGGTTATTAATATGAAATTATAAATAAAAAAGTAGATTGAAAAAAAAACTAAACTGAGTTAGTATTCAGACCAATTTACTGAAAAATTCTCCGGTTTCCGGGTCGAATGCCGGTCTGGTTTGAGTTTAATAATAGTGGTTTAGACAAACATGAGAATTAAATAAAATAGTGTTATCAGTAATTTTTGTAATCAAGTGCGGGTAAAATATAGATTTTTTTTTTAAAAACTTTTCAGACATCTCATAATCCTAGGTTATGAGAAAAACATGATAATTCCAACAATTCTATCTTATAAAAGGAAACGGATGTAGCAGTGAACATGTGACTTTAAGATCATTCTCCCTTGTATAATAAGACTAACGCTCTCTTTTTGTTGGCCTGTGCTTAAAAACTGCAATATTTTTGGGGTTAGCTCATTCCATTCCTCGTGAAGTCTCTGAGGTTTTCCTTTATTTTCGGGGGTACCACATCTAATACCATGTAACCAACCAACTTCCTTTTTCCTTAAAATTCTAAATTACACTTTTTTTTTTCATATATAGGGACAAAATTAGTTAGTTTGTTTATGTGTCTTAATATTTTTTTTAAAATGAACCTGTCACTATCTTAACGAACAAAAAAAAAAAAAAAATTGCACGTGAAATCAGGGGTGGAGTTAGGAATGAAAATGGGGGCAAAAATTACAAAATAAAACCTAATGGAGTCAGGATTTGAAATTAGAGGGAGAAAATTATAGGATTGGACCCAAAATTTTCAAAAATTATGATTTAATCTCATAAAAATTTCAATATTTTCAATTTAGTCTCTTTATGGGACTTTTAATAGGGACAAAAGTGAAAATAATAAAACTTTTATGAGGTTAAAACATAATTAAAAATTTTGGGTCCAATTCTATAATTTTAGGGGAGGGTGCCCCTGCGTGAAATAGTCAGTCTTATCAGTCATCATGCCTAAAAAAATAAGATTTATTTCTCTATTCTTTGTTTTTCTTTTCCAATGAACCACATCTATTGTTTATTTGTTTAGCACCATTTAGTTCAAACTATATAAATGTTATCATCTTGACATGAAATTGAGATAAACCGTATTATTACATGATTTTTATAAATTTTATATTAATATCTTCATATTGATTTGAATGATTTAAACTTCATATTTAAAAATATTAAACATTTAAAATAGCCAGCACAAAATTCCAATTCTAAGTTCTAACGACCCTTTGAATGATTAGAAGTAGTAATTTCTCTTTTCGTTATTTTGGAGGGACATAATAGAAATGTGGAATTTAAATTAATAATTATAGCATACATTTTTATATGATTATTAAGCATCCAATAATGTTGACTTAAATTTAGGTATATTCAACCTATTTGGAGGGAAGAAATTGTCTAATATTTTTTATTTTATTTATAGTATTCAAATTCTCAATCTTACTTAAAAAATGAAGCAATGAAGCGCCTTTGGCGTACACATTCAAAATGATACTCCCTCCTGTCCTAATAATAGGACCAAGTTTGTAGTATAAATTATATTATAAACTCGGTCTTGTAATTAGGATCGGAGGTAATAACATTTATCACCAAACTTTTTTATCAGCTATATTAAAAAGAAAAGGTAGAAAATGTTACATCCCATCAAATTGCTCACTCTTTAGATAGCTATAACTTATATTGTGATTTAAACTAATCAACTTTTTTATTCATAGCTTTCTATTTTGTGTGGAAGCTTTTAGTGGTGAAATTGATCACTAAAACGGTGGTGACCCATTAATTGTTTTCTCGTTTTAGTGCTCCAATGACACTTCAATTTCAACTATGAACTAAAAATGACATTATGGAAGGTCAAGAAATTTCAACCCACCCAATCAATGCCTGCTTAAAATTCTTTATCACTTTTATGAAGATTAAATTAAAAGAAGGCCCTTTTTTTCCCATTATTAAAATCATAATTATGGGTTTTTTATTTATCATATATATATATATATATATATATATATATTTATTGTTTTGTTGTGATTTAAAGAACCAAGAAAGAAAGAAAGTTCAACAGCAAAACTTTACCTAATCTTTTTTTTTTTTTTTTTTTGGTTTTCACTTAATATTAAGGTTGAGAACCTTCTGATCCTAAATATAAGAATTTTTGGAGAGATTAAGAAAGTTAAATAGGTTACTTAAATATTATATGTTGTGTATTATTAGATTATATATAAATTTATAAGTTAGAAAAAATAAATAATATATTTAAAATTCAATTGGATCTTATATTTATATCAAGAGCAATTACTTGGCACTCTTGTGTTCTCAGAATTAAAATTGACTATGGTTTTGGAACAAAAGAGATTTTTTTTTGGTTACCCATCCGGTATCCAGAGCTTCGCCCTGACTAATCTGGATCCTACCCGTGTCGCGAACTTGGCATGGTGAGAGAGTCTCCCAACGGATTTTTTTTTTTTTTTTTTTTTTTTTTCGTTATTCACAGCGCTCAACTCGAGACCTTCTTACTTAAGCGACACAAACCGCTACCACTCGCTGCAACCTCAAAAGAGATTTCATACATAATTTAGTCAAAATGTAGATAATTTTTTTGGGCCACGAAATACTAATTTTTTTTTTTTAAATTGTTTGAGATATTAAATGATTTGTTGCCAAAATAACACGCTTTATATGAAATTAAGTCATTTAATATAATTATTCTGAAATATTCACAAATCAATCAAGTTAAATGATTAGATAAGAATAATTTGATATTAAAAAGGAAAGTTTTCCAAATGAAATGGAGGGAATTTAATAATATTTCTTAAATGAGGTTAAATATTTAGCTTATATAGAGACAAAAAAAAAAATTATGGGGAGAGAAATACTGGCTTTAAGGCTCGATCTAGAGTTGTTAAAAATCCTGGATTTATTTATAATTCAGACACCAAATGATTATCATTCAAGTTTGGCCAAAAAAATGATTAGCATTCAAAAAGAGCATATACATTGGCGCTAAAAAGAATAATAGAGCTTTTTTTTTTTTTTATAATTATTATTTTTACATATTAAACAATTTCATTTTTTTTTTTTCTCGGATTCGGAGTGGAGCTCATTCATCAAGCTTAAATAGCCCAAAGTTTCTAAATTTTGCTTCAAAACTCGGAAGTCTCAAACTTGAGAAAACTCTGTTGGGTCGTCGTCTTCCCTGTGATGTGGCAGGGACAAAAACCTTTGAACTTCAATTTCTGCATCTGAAACACATTCCTTCAATTTCAAACCCAGATCCCTCTCTCCTCCTCCATCTTTCTATTCAGATCCCTCAGATTTCTCATCTCAGGGATTAGGGTTCTTACGCTTCTGAATCAAATCAACCATTAACCATGTCTGTCTCTGAGGGCGTTGTGAAGAAAATCATCCTCTCTTACACCTACGTCGCCATATGGATCTTCCTCAGCTTCACCGTCATCGTCTACAACAAGTACATCCTTGACCGTAAGATGTATAATTGGCCTTTTCCCATTTCTCTCACTATGATCCACATGTCTTTTTGCTCCTCCCTTGCGTATCTGCTCGTTCGCGTCTTCAAGCTCGTTGAGCCTGTTTCAATGTCGCGGGAGCTTTACATCAAATCTATTGTGCCTATTGGTGCTCTGTACTCTCTTTCTCTCTGGTTCTCTAATTCTGCTTATATTTATCTCTCTGTTTCCTTCATTCAAATGCTCAAAGCCCTTATGCCTGTCGCTGTTTATTCGATTGGGGTTTTGTTTAAGAAGGAGGGTTTTAAAAGCGAAACCATGGCTAATATGCTGTCGATTTCGGTCGGTGTTGCGATTGCTGCTTATGGTGAAGCGAAATTTGATGGCTGGGGTGTGACTCTTCAGCTTTTGGCGGTTTCATTCGAGGCCACTCGGTTGGTTCTGATCCAGATTTTGTTGAATTCCAAAGGGATTTCTCTTAACCCTATCACCTCACTCTACTATATTGCTCCATGTTGTTTGGTTTTCTTGTCTATTCCCTGGATGATCATGGAGTACCCAGCATTGAAGGAAACCTCTAGTTTCCATTTCGACTTTGTCATTTTTGGGACCAATTCATTCTGTGCTTTTGCTTTGAATCTTGCTGTGTTTTTGCTTGTTGGGAAGACATCTGCTCTGACCATGAACGTTGCTGGAGTGGTGAAGGATTGGTTGTTGATCGCTTTCTCATGGTCTGTGATTAAGGACACAGTGACACCCATCAATTTAATTGGCTACGGGCTTGCATTCTTGGGCGTTGCATATTACAATCATTCCAAATTGCAGGCTCTTAAGGCTTCAGAGGCTCAGAAGAAAGCCCAGCAGGCTGATGAGGAAGCTGGAAGATTGTTACAAGAGAGAGAAGGAGAAACAACGGGAGGGAAGCACGATAACCAGAATTGATTGGGCTGCTAATCTCATTTTTGGATACAACAAAGATCAAAGATTTACTATCTGTCGATTAATATTGGTGTATTGGTATTAGGTATTTATTATGTCACTTGTACTCTTTCAATCTTTCTTGCCTTTCAATTGTTCATTTCAGCGACTGTTGGCTGAGAATTGAACATCTTCCCTCAATGAGTTAAGCATTATGGATGTTCTGGACGACTTTCTTTGAAGTAAAGCTTATGGTTTATTAGAAAGTTATAATGGTTGATATGTCTCTGTTGTATTTGTTGTTCATGCTTATATCACTTTCACTTCATATTTTACGATTGCCTCTGTCATTCTGATACCATAAGACCGGCCATTGTTGTCTTGTCATTCTAAACCGTTGAAACGTAGGAAGTTTGTGTTAAGGTTAAGTTTGAAAAATGTTTGAGAACCATACTCTTAAACTCTGCCCCTCCCACAAAATATATATTGCTTCTAAAATATTGAAGAAATTGAATGTGTGTGAAATCATTAACCTCTGTGTTTAAAAAAGTTTTTGAAAAAGTTTTGTAGGTATTTGTTGTCTTTTCAATAAAGGTTCAACATATTTTTTTTTATCTTATCTCTTGTGGATGGCTATCACGTCTCAACCATAAATTGATTAACCAGTGATCTTCTTGAATTGATGTGTGGCAAATAATGATTAGTTAGGCTGTGGAAGTTGAGTTTCAAACATCATTTTTGTTGAGATTCCAGGTTTTGGTATGCATGATTGGAGCTTTGATTTAATACATAGCGTGCTGTTACATTCTCTTCATTCCAGATTGTAAATTAAATATGTGTATATATATGGTAGTTGCAGTTGGGTGACAGTTTCGTTTTCCTTTTCATATGTATCTGTCACTCCCTAGATTCTTCTGGGTTAGGAGCATAATGGTTTGCTTGTTCTATCACGCTTTATATTTTTTTATGCCTGACCCCTATAGGAATTTGGTGGTCTGTCATTGATATGATGGTTTGGCTATTCATCATTCTTCTTTTGTTTGCACTAATTGGATAGTGGCTATGTAGTGAATAATTTGAACCGGAGAATTTCAATTAAATACAATTAAAATACCGAATTTCAAATCTAGACTTGTATTTTTAACACATCTTTAATAAGGTGAACTGGTCTAATTAGAGATTTGGGAATATTGTTAAAAGACTATAATGTTCCTTTGATTATTTATTTTCTCCCGATCATATCATGGTGGAAGTATAACATTTTAATAATAAATAATAATTCGTTATTTATTATTGTGCAAATCTTGTTTTTATGCTTTTAGGACAGCTTTCCACGATAGTGAACCATACTATTAGTTCGTGCAAAAAAAAAAAAAAAAAACATACTATTAGGATTGTCAAACTCATCATTTAAAGTAAATTTGTGACAAAATGTAAAATCGTATAGTAGACACCTAATAGTAAACTTATAAGAGTTTACTTTTATCAATAAATAAATATTAATAGTGTATAGTTAAATAATTTAAATATAAAAATGACAACAACTTGATTTAAATATATTTTAAATCTAAATAATTGAGATTAAATCCATCAACATTCATATTTTATCATACTCAACAAAGAATTTTACATACAATTCATAAATAAAAGCTACTAAATGTGATTAAATCAAAAAAGTTAAATAGAGTGCAAGTAAACACGATTGGCGGTGTGTGAACTCGCCACGAGTTTGACCAAGTTTACAACTATCATGAGTTTAAGAGTGACTCAACACTATTTTGTAAGTTAGAAACGTAAAAATAGTAAATTCGGAAAAATCTAATTGTGAGTTTGACAACAATGAATACTTCTACTACATGGTAAGGGTCTATGTGTTCGATGAAAGGGAGAGGATGAGAGGAAATATGAGGATTTTAATATTACCTCGTTTGGTTCAAAAGGCAAGGGGAGAGAAAATATTTTTATATGGACAACTTTACCCTTATTTGTATAATGTTTAATAAATTAAAATTACAAATTTAATTTAATATAAATAATTATAATAATAATTTTTTTATTATCAAAATTGAATAAATATAATTATACTTATATTTCTAATTCCCAAATTATATTTTATCATTTTACTTTCAATATATATCATAATAATTATTAATATTACTCTTATAAAAATACTTATAAAAATTATAATTATAATATTCATGCAACAATAAAAAGTACTCCCTCCCATCCTAATTATAAGACTAAGTTGACTTTTTTTGAAAAAAATTAAAGAAGCTAATTAAATTACTTTGGAGTATTTTTATTTTTATTTTTCCTTCCAAACTAAATAGTTTACCTAATAAACTAACATATAACCTAAGAATACACAACATATTTCCCTAATCTAAAAAAAAAAAAACGTCAATCCCATTTTACAATTAGGACCGGAGCTAGGACTTCATTTTTTTTTGTCAATATGGGTCCTCACCACCCATCAATGCATTGTGTTCTTCGACTTATTGTTACTCTAGATGGTGAGGATGTTATTGATTGTAAACTAATATTGGGTTATTTACATAGAGGGATGGAAAAAATTACAGAAAACCGAACAATTGTACAATATCTGCCTTATGCAACATGTTGGGATTATTTAGCTACTATGTTCACAGAAGCAATAACCGTAAATGGACTGAAACAGTTAGGAATTATTCAAGTACTTAAAAGATTAGCCAGCTATATTCAAATAATTATGTTAGAGTTGAGTCGTATGGCTTCTCACCTACTATGGCTGGAACCTTTTTTTTTTTTTGTTTCATAAAGGTTTTGGAGGGGTTCGACATCAGTCCCCCACCAAGGCCAGGGCACGGCCCCGGGCTCTATGAGCACTTACTGGGGACTTACGAGATCGCCTACCAAAGGAGTCCCAGCGACGGCAGAGGGGATCGAACCCACGACCCAAGGGCCTAATCCTGGATCTCTTACCATCTATGCCAAGTCACATTGGCTATGGCTGGAACCTTTTATGGCAGATATTGGTGCACAAACCCCTTTATTCTATATTTTCAGAGAAAGAATTAATATATGATGTATTCGAACCTGCTTCCCCATTTTGGAGAATGGTAAATGGCAAGCGGATGAGACCATACGATGGATGAAATCTGAGAGAAGTCATGGTGGGTGAAGCGAAATCTGCAGGCGGACAATGGGAATAATAATAATAAAAAAAAACCTAGCTCCAATTTCCAAAGGCCTCCAGAATCAAATCTCCGACCAAATTTTCGTCCTCCTCTCCTCTCATTTGCTCCTTTGATTTACCCAACACCACCGCTGGGAATTGCCACCGACATCGACTTCATCAATATCATCGCCTTTCTATCTCTTTGCATCGTCTTCTTCCACCATGACACTCTGACAATTATGCTCTTGCACTTCGCTCTGATTTCTCTTCGGCGGCTTGAACATCAACCTAACTAAAACTTCCGGCGAGGATAATTGAGGAACAGAGGAAGTGGAAGAGAAGGAGCTATGGCGGTGGAGAAAGAAGAGGGGCGGACGATGGCGAAGAGCAATTGGGGCAAAGAGTAACGAGGGTATTTTGGAAATATAAAAAAAATTCATGGGCATAATGGTCAGGACAAGACAAAATATTACCTCCTCCAAATCCACCCACTTTTGGAGGGAGAGGAGAGATTCCCCCCCTAAATTTTCCTTTTCCTCCTTAAATTTCCTTAAGGTGTGTTTGGTTTAAGAGGAGGAGATGAGAGAGAGAATTTTTATCTCGTCTTTATTGAATTGCCTATGAATTTTTTTCAATATTCCATAGCCATGTGAAAGCCGTGCCCGCACGAGTCCACATTATATGCCCATTTTTACATGCTTCTTATATGCCTCTACTTGTAAACTTTTCATTATCCAAGATTTCTCTCTTTCTTGGAAATGATGCTTACACATAGAAGCATATAAAAATGGGCATATAATGTGGACTCGGGCCGGCATTGAGGAAAGACCTGGATCTTCTCGCCATCGACGAACTACACGAGGCAAATCGTGCACTCTGATGTAACCACCCACTTATTTGGACTTCCGTTCGCGTAGGTGAATCTAGGGAGTGACTGCAGAACTTTCTTCTTGAGACCCTTGTTGGCCAGAGCCTGGGCAGGGGGTGGAGGCTCCAGATCCGCGATAGATCCTAGTGCAGGGGCCGACAACGATGAGATCGACGACGCATTTGAGGGAAGTGAGAATAACGATGACGTCGGATTTGACGACGACACCTCAAGCGGGGGAGCAGGGCAGTCAAGAGAATTGAGGAAGCGAAGGGTTGGAGGCATAGTTGGGTGGGGGACAGAGAGAGAAGGGAGGTGACCAGTGAAGGAGCCAATTGAAGGTTGATTGGAAGCATTGATGAAAAGAAAAAGAGTTTTTTAAAAAAATCCAAAGTTGTGGAAATTATCTATGGTAGGCATCATATTTAAAATTCCATTGTATATACTTGTTCTTGATCTAACATTACTCATGCAAGATGAACTACCATTGGCTGAAGTTAATTTCTTACCGTCTTCATTTGATGATTATCATGATGGTTGATATGAACATATATTGATTAAAAAAATGGCGTATATTTTGTGAGTTATTGGCCATTGAATTACTTCATCATAGGATGGGTAATCTTTGAAATTATTTGTATCATCCACTTGATTATGAATATATAGTAGTCAGTAGGTCTTGAGGTAATTATTAACCAGATTTCTCACTATTACATAAAGAACTTTTAATGTCTGTTTTTAGGTCCTTTCTACGTCCCTTTCCAGATGGACGACTATGTGAGTGAAGTAAATTTTGGGAATAATATCCGTTAAAAAGGGACGCCATAAAAGACTTACAAAGTTTCTTTTTTAAAACGAACGTTGTAAGGGGTTTTTTTTTTTTTTTTTTTTTTTTTTTAAAAAAAATCTTTATATTTTGCACCGCCTTGCATTGAAACCCTTCAAAAACGTCATCTTTAATTCGGATGCTTCAAATTTCTTTTCTCTACTTAACCTTAACAACAAAAGCAAATAGAACATTAGAATTATTCCAAAAAAAAAAACCTATAATGTTCTGCTATTGAGGAGGGAGGAGCGACGATGTCTACCATTGAAGATGGAGGATCTACAATGGGAGAGGGAGAGAGGAGTGACGGTGGGAGAGATCGAGGAGGGAGGATGAAGGAGCGATGATGGAGAGGGAGGAGGGAGGACTGACGGTGTGAGAGAGGAAGGAAGACGAAGGATCGACGATGGTAAGGGAGAGAGGAGGAGGAGGAGCGGTGTTCTACCACTGAAGACGGAGGATTGACAATTGGAGAGGGAGAGAGGAGCGACGGTGGGAGAGATCGAGGAGGGAGGATGGAGGAGCGACGGTGGAGAGGGAGGAGGGAGGACGAAGGAGAGACGATGGTGAGAGAGAGAGAGAGAGAGAGAGAGAGAGAGAGAGAGGAGGGAGCGATGATGGTGGAGAGGGAGAGAAGAGGGAAGAGCAATGACGGTAGAGAGGGAGAGAGGAACCACGAGCACAACGATAGTAAGAGAGTAAGAAAGGACGAAGCTAGGAAGAGAAAATTTGATAGAGGAGGAATGAGACAAACTATTTTTTCTATATATTTTTACCCTTTCGAAGTCTCACTTTAAAATTGTGACGCCAAAAGCCTAATTTTGACGTACTAATTTTAAAAGGGACGCCAAAAGCGATGCTTTTGGAGACGAAAACCTTGCTTTTGACATCCCTTTTCAAATTGGGACGCTAAAAGTAGGGCTTTTGGCATCCCAATTTTGAAAATAGATGCCAAAAATCAACTTTTGGCGTCCTTTTTTGTTAAAGGGACGCCCCATATGTCAAAATTTTCTCACATAATTACAAAAAAATCATCGCCTTTATGTTTTACACTATTACAATAAATGGATTTTACTTCCTTAAAAGACGTTTGTTTTTCAAAAATGAAAGTAAAAAGTAAAGACGATGACATTTTTTTAATTCTATGGAGGATTTTGGTGTCTTAATTTTAAAAGGAACACCAAAAGTCTACTTTTGGCGTCCCAATTTAGAAAAGAGACTCTAAAAGCAGGGACTTTGGCGTCCAAATTTTGAAAGGGACGCCAAAAGTGATGTTTGGGAGTCTCAATTTAAAATTGGGACGCCAAGTCAAGATCTGAATTTGAGAAACATTAAAGTATTCCAAGGGCGCCAGAGTAGAGACGGTTTCATCTTCTCTTTTCCTTTCTTCTACATGTCTCTCTCATGCTCTGTAACATCCCATTTGAAAACGGCGGAATTTTTTTTTTTTTTAACGTTTCCAAATATTTCAAGCAGAGTAATCAGAGTAGAGCATTGGAGCGAAAGAGTAACTGATTCATGACAAACATCAACCACAGTGTAACATTGTAATGATTACATTAATTCTAGAGTTTGAAAGTGAATAACTGAAAGCGGTAAAGATAGATAAGTCTCTCGGCTGCACGTCTATCGCTTGCCTCGATCTTCGATCCGTATTCCTCCGGATCCTGAAGCTATAGCTGAGATTCAATTTACCACATTGAATCTCAGGTAACGGTTAATCTCAAACCCAAACAATACAGTATACATATAACAGATATTCTAGACAATACAACAGTATATCACTACATAAGCATACAGCAGATGCATGATCATTATGCCGACAAAACATAAGCATTACGCAGATGTAAAGCCCCACAATGTAAAACAACAATAACAACTTGTACTATTCACCGGTGCCACGATACCACTCGTGTTCTCGCGCTAGAAAAACATACGGCGTTATCATGACTATAACCCATGTAAAACTGTACGTATATCGGTCTACGAACGTATCTATCACATATATGCATTTAAGAAGCACAAGATTAGTGTTACGACGCGTCCGTACCTTCGTTGACGACGTTAGGTACTTCGCGGAAAAAACGTGAAATGTTCACGCGGCACGTCGGGCGGCGTAACGAATCGGCAAAAATCGAGTTTCGATGCCCTATCGTAGTAATATCACTTTCATTAGTGATTTGACATCATAACTGGAATTTTAGGTAAAAATTACCATTTTACCCTTCTACCCCTAATTTGGCGGAATTTTGCCAGAACTTCGTTACTTTGACTTTATTCCATTTCAAAATTATCCCCACTATTTTTTTACCTCGTCGAGGCATCTTTCAATGCAAAGAGGCCTAAAAACAAGCATAGGAATATATTCTCAAACTTCCTAGATCAAAACAACGGTTCTACTATAACTACCGAAAGAACTACGGAAACTAAAAACTAAGGACGTAAAGAACTTACTCGGAGCTAAGGCAGAATTTTTCCAGAGCTTCTCTCTCTAGAACCTCTCTCTAGGATTCGGATTTTGTGTGAAGAATGAGAGCAAGAGAGCTTGCTATTTTATAGGGAAAAATAGGGACAAGGTGGGAATTTCCACAAAAGTCTTCGATCGGATTCCGCCGTTGGATCGCATTTTTGAGGACAAAACACTCTTGGCCATCCATGGTCAAGATCGAAATCTAAGAGCCCTAAAGTCAATGGATGAGTTGTCATCCATGATGGCTCTTGCTTTATGGCCTCCGGCCGATAAAGCTACCCCGACGGTGTCCGTTTCGCGCGATTTCGCGAAACTCAAAAATCCGGCATGTAACTTTGGAGATCTTTTCATCCTCCTTCATATTATCTATTTTGATCCTCTTTTTGATCATATCCAGGTATTTTCCTAAGACGTTGGAAGATATTCGGACAAACGCGTCGGTTACGTAAATCGCTTGATAGAACCAACTTCCGGACAATAATTCGTGAATCGTAAAATGTGCGCTTGTTGCCTAACTTAATACCGTGTTTGAAAAACGCAATTGTTTCTATAGGTTCTCACTTTTCCTATCCGCTCTACTCTATCTGATCGCTTTTCGTCTTATTAGGAATTAGGGTTTTCGGTTGCGGAATCGACGTCTGGTAAATTCTTTCTTCGTGTAGAATTTCACTTGTACTTAATTTGATCAGTCTGAAAATAATTTTACCTCTGGTTTACCTGTAGAATTTATTTCTGACTTTTCCCCTCGGTCTGCCTATAAGCTGACTCACCGCATTATATTATTATTTTATTCTAATTATTATTTTAATTATTTAAACAATTCTTTTTAATTAAAAATATTAAGAATTTCGACCCCTTAATTTTAAAATTCAATTTTAATTATTTTTCCATAATTTTTTCCATTTTTTAAAAATATAATATTTTTTTACCAAAAATTCTCGTTTTACCCCTGCCTTCGTTAAGGCTTAATCGGGCCTAATTTCTTCGTTTATTGATCTTTTCAGGATCAGGTTTCTTCATATATTTATCTTTACCAATTTTACAGTATATTGTTATCTTACAAACTTTTATACTGATATCGTCATTTTATATCCTATTAAAAATGTTTACCCCATCAATTACTTTATGGTTCGAAATGCTTTTTAAACTTTTCTTCATGTTATTTCCTCCGAAATAATTTATTAAATTCTCATAATTAGGGATAACACTTCCATATTTTTCTCATAATTTCTCGCATTTATCATAATATTTTTAGACCGTTTTTATCACCATGATATCATTTTCGGTCATTCTATTCATCGATTTTCCTGGAACTTTTTTGACAATTTACTCTATAATTATAACAATTTTCTATAACAGTTTTATCTCATGAATTTACTTCATTAAAATATTCATTAATTTTCCTTTATCTCAGAAATTCCAGATTTGCTAAAATCCGGGTATTACATGCTCTCTCTTGACTCTCTTCAAACCCTTATCGCTGTGTTGCCCTCACCCCCAAATCCAGATGAGGCTCAAGTTTTTCTCCAGGTGTTTCATCCAATCCTCGTTCTTACACGCACATTTAAGTGGCATCGAGATTGACTCTTTCGGCTCAAGCAGGTGAATCCATAGAGGGGATGTTTAGATTTGACGCCAGAGAGAATCATGGAGGCAGAGGCGGCGAAGGAGAAAAGAGGAGGTGGAGGCGAGGGATAGATCGCCGAGACGAGTGAGGATGTGAGAGTGAAGGAGGTCGGGATGGAGAGTTGTGAGCGGTGCATCTAATTCTGAAGACGAACCCATCACTGTGAAGAAATTTGAGAGGGAAGATCTGATGTGAAGAAATTTGTTTTCTTTTTTCTGGCAAGATTATCTTTGCTCATCTCTTTATCCTGGTAAGATTATTGATTGTTTCAGTTTGTGTGTTTGATTTGAGTTTCAAATTTGATTTTTACTGAGAAAGCGGAAGGAATTTGGCCCTTCTACTCTGTTTCGTTGTATTCTCTTTTTCGTCTACTTCCTCTCTAGATCTGCAATGGCGAAGGATGATTGATGTTGGTGATTGCGGCTAGATCTGTTTGTGAGCATGAACAATGATGACTGTGGGGATTTTTTTTTTCCTTTTTAAAAAACTTGCAGCGTCCCCATAAAAAACGGACATTATTACCAGACTTTCCTACATCACTCACATAAGCATCCTCCCTGAAAAGGGATATAAGAAGGCCTTAAAAACGGATGTTAAAAGCCTTTTATGTAGCAGTGTTACTTCCCTTTTTGAAAAAACAGATGTTTTTTAGGGAAGTAAAATCCCTACTTTGTAATAGTATCTCTTTGAGAAAATGAAGCAACTATTTCCTAAGAGTGCAGGATACTTTTTGTGAAAAGATTGGAGTTTTACTTTCCTTCACAATCTGAGTGAAGTGGATCTTGATGAGAATACAAGGTATATGTTATTTATTTTAAGGCATTTAATAGATACATACAAATTCTGTGAATTGTGAAAGTTCTATAGTGGTGGTCTTACCGATCTAATATATGTGCGAATGATTCGTTATATCATAGTTTTATATACCATTTCTGGTATGCATCATCGAAGAAGGTGAAAGAATATTCTTGGGTTTTTAAAAAAAATTATGCTATTAATAGGGAATTTAGTATGTCTAAAATCGTTTAAGTGTCAGTGGTATGAAACTGATTTATTTGAGGTTTGTGTATTAAATTCAAACTAAGGCATTATGCTTTGATGATTTGCAAAAGCTGCAACTTGGGATTTGGGATTATATTCCGTGTGCATGTCAGTTTTACTGAGTCTGTGTTTTGGAAAAAACAAAGAGTCTGTTTTTTTTTTTTTGGTTGATTATGAATGTTCAGTTGGCAAATTTAATTGTTTACGTTTGGAAGTTTTATTGGATATGGTTAATGAATAGGGTGAAGGGTCAATTTTACACATGACCTTTGCCCCTAGGATCACGACCTTTTTTAGGGATAAAAAATACGCATGACGTTAGTTGACCGTCAGTTGACCATTAACGATGACGTGGCGATGATTGGAATGAAACGCTTTACGTGGAATAAAATTTAAAAAATTAAAATACTTAGAAAAAAAT
Organism: Acacia melanoxylon; assembly: GCA_019022615.1. NCBI lineage: Eukaryota > Viridiplantae > Streptophyta > Magnoliopsida > Fabales > Fabaceae > Acacia > Acacia melanoxylon. The sequence continues at coordinate 2,474,690 of JAFJYJ010000030.1, read as the reverse complement.
TCGAAAATAATTAGAAAAAAATTCAAAAAATAGGGAAAAATTGAAATAATTATAAAAAAAATAGGGAAAAATTCAAATAATTAGGAAAAAAATTAAAATAATTAGAAAAAAAAAACATAAAATTAGAAAAAAGTTCAAAAAATTAGGAAAAAAAAATCAAATAATTAGGGAAAAATTAAAATAATTAGAAAACAATTAAAATACCTCTGCCCGGTGGGCCCCACCACCGGCGGCGGCGACGGATAACCAAAAATACTAGGGTAAGCTGTTAAAGATGCACTAGGGTAAGCTATTAGAGGAGAAGTTGTATATACACAGCCTAGAATGCATACCAAGATGCATTAGGGTAAGTTGTTCATTGAAAAAAATATTAATTAATTAATTAAAATAAAGGCGGCGGCCGACGGTTTCCGGTGGTGGGGCCCACTGGCGGAGGTATTTTATTTTATTTTCTAATTATTTTAATTTTTCCCTAATTATTTGAATTTTTTCCTAATTTTTTGAACTTTTTTCAAATTTTTTAATTTTTTTTTTGAATTTTTAATTTTTTTATTCCACGTCGTCCATGTCCATGTCAGCGTTTCAGTCCAATCATCGCCACGTCATCGTTAACGGTCAACTGACGGTCAACTAACGGCCGTGGTATTTTTGCACCCAAAACGTAACGTCGTGTGTATTTTTGATCCCTAAAAAAGGTCGTGGTGCTGGGTGATCCTGGGGGCAAAGGTCATGTGTAAAATTGACCCTTCACCCTAATGAATATATTAAAGGGTTTAATGTTTCTGCTTTTACTGCAGAAATATTTTTTTTGCCACACTCACATAAATATGAGTGGTCCTATTAATATTTTCTCTCTCTTCCCTTTACAATGGGACCCATTTACTTTTATGTGAGTGTGACAGAAAAAATATTTCTGCAGCAAAAGTAGAAACATTAAACCCATATATTTATAGTGGTGTAAATATGCATGACTATTGTGAATATTGAATTTCTAATGCAGATAGCATATGCCTTATAATGTGGCTTCAAAATTTAATATGAAAGCATGTGTGAAGTAAATGTGATTTTGGGTGTTGAAATCATAAAGTGACATTGATTATATATAATATGGGTTAAGGGTCTTAAATGCCATAAAAGTTTTCTATCAGGAGCACTGGTAAGATGGAAGTTTTTTTTGGACCAAAAATACCACGGAAGTTCAAAGGAAGTATCACTTTTGCCACGGAAGTTTTCGCTGAGGAGCAATTTTGCCCCGGAAGTTTTCACTAAGGAGCAATTTTGCCCCGGAAGTTTTCACTAAGGAGCAATTTTGCCCCGGAAGTTTACAAAATGTAGCAATTTTTCCCTTCTGTCCCCAAATATTAAATTTGACTATTAAATCAGTCAAAGACCACATATGTCATGCCTTGAAAAGGTCGAACTTGGAGTCAGAGAAGGAGATCCTTCAGATGTTGAACTCAAGACGGCCATAATTTGTGAAGTCGAACTGGTCGAAGGGACTGAAAGGTCTGTCACAAAACGAAATGAAACGCAAAACGAGAAATGAATTGTTCCAAAAATTGGTTCAGTAAAACAAATCAATAGTGATAATATTTACGTTTGTATAGACTGATCATTTGCTTAGATCATAAGTGATGCTTCCTTTGGGTTTTGTGACAGTCGACCTTTCAGTCCCTTTGACAAGTTCGGCTTCACAAATTCTGGCCGCCTTGAGCTCAACATCTCAAGGATCTCCTTCTCTGGCTTCAAGTTTGACCCTTTCAAGGCATAACATGTGTGGTATTTGACTGATTTAATAGTTAAATTTAATATTTGGGGACAGAAGGGCAAAATTGCTCCTTAGTGAAAACTTCCGGGGCAACATTGCTCCTTAGTGAAAACTTCCAGGGCAAAATTGCTCCTCAGCGAAAACTTCTGTGGCATTTTTGGTCCAAAAAAAACTTCCGTCTTACCAGTGTTCCTGAGCGAAAACTTTCATGGCATTTAAGACCCTTATCCCTATATAATATAGAAAAATGTATTTGAATTTTGGTTTTTGAGAACCATTGTGAATATTTCGTATGATTTTAAGAGTTTTTTAAGTGACTTTGCAGCTAATTTTGGGTATGCACAAATTGTTGAGAAGTTGTTGCATTGAAGGACGTTAGTCCCTCTTATATAGCTTGTGCTATATAGAGATTGAGCACATATATTAATTATGTGGGTACCATAAATTAAATGTTGTATCATGTACTATGAAATTCATAGATGTTAACTAAATTTCAATTTTATCTGAGAATTAAGATCCACTAATAACCAAAATTAAAATATTTTGTGAGCCATAGTTTATCACTCCAAAAATAGCTGCAAGTAAAGGCTAAGTTGTTGAAAACTTCTTAGCTAGCAAGTAATTTGGTGTATAACCAACACTTAGTGTTGATGAGTTAACGTTGTGATTGCCTCAACAAGCATTGTGGGGAAAACATAATGGTGCAAGTGAAAATCATTTGAGATATAATGTGAGTAAGCTAGCTTAAGAATTTTGAAATTATCTCAATTGATTTTGAGGTCAAAAAGTTGACCTACAGATCCGTTAACAAAACTCCAGGAAGAATAATTAAATTAGCCTAGAGGAATTAGACTTAAGCTAATTTGAAATTAACAGCGATGACAACCCAACCTTTGTGATTGGTGGTCCTATGAAGGATGTTTAATGGGTAAGAATAGGTCGTTTGTTAGTTCTGCTAGTGCTAAAATAAATTACCAGTCCCTTCCTATGACATGAGAAGGTGCTAGAATGCATTTTGACGAGGCTAAGGAAAGCTCTTAATGATTTCACAATCCTACAGGATGGTATGCTCATTGCAAGTACATTTCATGAAATCAACTTTACGAATGTGGAGTGGGGCCGCTCCTATGAGATCATGACGAAATCTCTAGAGCATTCGTTATGTACTAGGACATGTGCATGGCATTTTAACGTGTAAAGACGCTCTAATAGTGGGAAATGTGGTGGGTATAAGTTGACTATGAATGCATCTAGTATATGCCCAAGAGGTGTTGGTTTTAAGTTCATAGGACCACCAGCATCTCTGTGTACTAAGTGTTATCAGTCTAGGGCTAGCTTTAAGTTCAAAGAACCACCAGATACAATGGTTATATCCATGTGTGTAACTCATATAATGAGGCCACGAGCTACCTTTGACACACGTGGAGGATTGTTGTAAATATTGTTTGTGAGTTGTCAAAGGAAGAAATCTCATATAACTTAAGAATAGGAATGCCCTAGTATATATACAGTTAAATATGAGCTTGAGTTACTAAAAAGGCTAATAAGAGGAGTATTTGAACTGACTGTTGGAGATGACTGATGAAGTTTTAATTGATTAGTCTTATTGACATTTAAAAGGTTTTTATTACATTAAATTGTTGTTAACACTTGTTTTGTAACTGTCATTTTAATTGTCATTAAGCTGTCTTTAATAGCCATTATTGCCGCTCAACGGTAACAAGATTTCTGCCTATAAAAGAAAATGTACAGATTAAGGTCAATGGTGCCAAGGTCATATGACACTGATCTCTACCCGAGCTTTTTTCCTCTCTCTTCTTATGATTTACATCGTTACCTTTCTGCTGTTTTGTCACCCTGCATTGCTTTCTGAAGGAAAAGTTCGTTTTATCGTAGGGAGTGCTGCTTCCTAATTCACTAGGAGAGTTGCGGAATATCTCTTAAGGACATTGCTCTTAGACACGACTCGAATTATATATTTGTTATGGTTCTGCAGGTGCTACTGCCAACAATTTGTATGGTGTATGGTGTTGACGGTAACATCATAAAAGTTTTAGAACCTTGCCAATTTTCAAGGACTATGTCAAAAACAATTGGGTTGCAGGTCTTGACGTTGCCACAATAGTTTTATTGTGATGAAGAAAAAGCTGGCAGGGAGGGTGAGGGAGAAGAAAGTGACGAGTACAGATGAGAGAGGAGAGAGAAGAGAAGAGTGATATTTTTCTTTAGGTGCCAAATAAGCAAATTTAAGTAAGGTCAACACCACATAGGATGAGTCATAAAAGACTCAGATTTTTTTTTTTAAAAAAATATTAGAAAACGTCAGAGACTAAGTCACGACGAGTCAAACTATAGGGACTGAGTTGCAAACTCGGTGAAACTATAAGGATTGAATAACTATTTTTCTCAGATTTTATATTAGTTTATAAGTCAGAAAAACTAGTTTGGAGAATAATGTAACGATAAATATAAATACTTTAAAATAGTTTATTTAATTTCCTTAATCTTTCCAAAAAAGAAAAGAAAAATCAATTGTGTCTTCAAGGTACGTAGTATTAAAAGACCTTTACTTTTAAATACCTATTCAGTATCGAAGCATATTAGAATTGGGGTGAAAGTAAAAATACTTATGATATCATTGAGGTATGAAAGGTTTGAAGGATGGGGCCTAATTTTAAATAAGTGGTAATTGCCTTTTTTTTTTCTTAAGCAAAAGTGAAGATTGCTTTGAGTGTCAAGTAATTTACCCGTAGAGCTTTTGAGACTTGCTACTCCGTATTTATTTATGATCCTGTTCGCAAATACTTGTGATTATAAAAGTTAGTTAGGAGATGGATTTGGTTTTAAATATAAGACTTTGATCCACTTTTTTTTTTTTAAAAATATATAATTCTTTTTTCAAAGTATCTTTATTAATTGTATATGTTAAGGAGTTTCTATATAATGGTAGTCATGAATCATGATTAAAAAAGGTATTTTCGTCAAACAAATTTATATTTGTTTCAAATATAACTGATTTAACTAATTTCATTAACCTACCAAAATATGTTAAGTAAGCAGCTCTTATATTAAATTCGGGAGGCGGGAGCCAGTAATTGCTTTGAGATTGAAAGAAATAGGGACGTGCTTCTACTTTGCTTCATCATGTAAACCATTTATTTTAGGGATAGAATTGATTTTAGTAATCTCATTATTGTTTGTGGCTTCTTCATTTGACAATGTCTTTTTCTTTTCGTTGAACCATTTGAAGCAACCTGTTGTATTAAGTTTTTGTTTTTATACGTCACTCAATATTACTATAAATAAAAGTGCCTTAATTTATTCAGTAGATAATCAACATGTAAAGGCTTGTATACAATGGTAGCTTAATTCAGTGGTGCAAATTAAAGAACTCGATATTTATTAAATAAGGCTTCAAATTATGAGTTTTATGAATTGGGATAAATCATGTTGGGTGATCTTTCACTTATTTGTTACTTTTGAACAAACTCAATTGCAAATTAGTTGATAATATTAAATATTAAAGGATTTGTTGGGAAAAAAACAAAGTTACTAATAGTGTTTAACATCGTGATTAATATGATATGATTCCATCACAAGAGAAATTTATAATTTAAAAAAAAAAACGGAAAATTTTCCATTTTGTCTATATAGTTTAGACATGATTACAACTCAGTCATTAAACTTTAACTCAATATAACCCAATTCCCATAGTTTTGATTCATTTGAAACTCACTACTTGATGTAACTCAGTCATCTTATTTTAATAATTTAAAATGTTGATCCCTATATTTTAGAAAATAAAATTATAATGATTAAAATTGTTTTTCTAAACTTAAGAACTAATCTTTATAAATTATAAGGATTAAGTTATACCGAAACAAAAGTTCAAGGATCGAGTACCCTGCCTTTATGTTTGTTCCTTCATGCACTTATTTTCTTCTTTGCTTTCTGTTGTTGGCCTTCATAAAATCGCAGTTGCTTTCCCGTAGGATGTACCAAACTGGACTCCCTTCTTCCTCTTTGAAATCAACTAACTTTTCTCTGCTCATTCTCACAGATTCCTTTTTTTTTTTTTCTCCCCCCTGTTAAGGTTTGGAGGAATGAACTCTCATGGGCGTTGAAAAGTCAAGACCCTTTCGTCGGACACTCTCACCAAAAGGAAAGGAGAGGCGATCCCTGAGTTGGTCACAAGACGGGAAGATCTTAGCTCTCCTGGTATCTAAGAAACACCGAGGTAATAGACGGCCATTTTACTCAACATTAGTATCACTTAGAAGGAAGAGAGACTTTGCCCAGCCCTTGGATTATGATTGAGCCTAACCCCTTTACTAAAATTTATGTATATATAAAAAAAAAGTCAAGACCCTTTAAAGCCGATCAAGTTATTCCAAAAGAGAGGGTTGAGATCGGTTGACAATATGCAAGATATTTCCAATAGAAAATCAATTATCAACATTTTCATATGTTTAATTTGTTTTTATAATTCTCATCTGTCATTCAGGATTATGATCAATTTGCATCACTTTCCTTTCCTTCAAGGCCTCAATTCAAGGTTCAAAGCTACACACACACGTGGTATAATTAAGCATTTCTTCCTCTCCCGTTAACATATATAAATTACCTTTTTTTTTTTTTTTTTTTTTTTTTTTTTTTTTCACTTGCGACATCTTAATACTTACTCTCTTCAGTCCTAATTATAGAATAATATTTGAAAGTTTGTTTTGGTCCTAATTATAAGATAAATTCTAATTTTTATCAATTTCTTTCTAAAATACCTTATTGATACTTTATCAATAATAATAAAACACAATAATGATTTAATAGTACACTTATATATTCTATAAAGTAAGTAATGTTTGCAACTCATTAATATCACATATAACTCAATTCTACTATTTTAAAAAATTAAATTAAAGGATCAAATACCATTTTTGCTTGTGAAAGTTTAAATTGGAAAGACTTCACTCGGATTTTTTTGGGTCTCATTTTTGTCCTGTGTAACATCCCAAATTTTGAGATTTGAAATTTGAAATACTGAATAGGAATTTAATTATGAAATTTGGCTTAGAATAATTAAAAGATTAATTATTGAAAATTTAGGCTTATTTTTCCCTTAATTTATTTTGGGAAAAGAATAATTCAAATAAGGAATAATCTAGGTCTAAAAATTAATTATAGAAATGATAATTGAAAAATTAGGAATTTATTTTCCTTGTAATATTTTAAAAATAAAACCAAGGAAATATTTGCAGGAGGATAATTATGGAATGGAACCCATCTAACCATGTAACCAATGAACCCAATATAATACTTCAAACCTATTAAGTGCTTCAATTCATCAATTCTCCAGCGTGTCCCCTCTCATTCACGGCCCATAATTCAATGAATACCCCAACCCATTAAGCTTACTTTAGCCTCTTATCCCCCATGCAAACACAACAAGAGAAACAAATTATTATATATAAAAAAAGAGACAGATCATATGCGTGGAGAAATCACAGCGTGATGCAAGCACGTTAATCACTAAAACACGTTAAACAGCAGGGAAATACATCAGCAAAACCCCGGAAACACTAAACCACGCTAATAACCCTGCTCCCAGTGTCAATTCCAGAAACAGCAGAAGGGAATCACGGTCAAACCTGGTATCACATCGTGAGATCACCAGCAGCGGCAGTTCCATGCATCTCGACCTTAACGCTTTAAACTGTTGGCTTATTTCCTTTGGACTGGACCCTTAGTTCTCTATTAAACCACAACTTCATGCTTTCATTATTCATCTTGTTTCAAGCCGAGAGGGAGATGGAAGGAGGACGAACACCGAGATCGAAGGAGAGAAAGAGGGGTTCAATCGTGATTCTTGCTGCTCTGTTTTAAGACTCACAAAACAGAGGTAAGTTAAGCTTTCTTTTCCTTCTTGTTCCAATGCCAGTCCTTGTGTAGTTAGCCATAGGAATGAGCTTTGGTTTGCTGCAGGCAATATATATATATATATATATATATATATATATATATGGTGATATATAGGCCGCTGCTCATGGGAAATAGATTTACTGAACCTATATATATAAACTTGGGTGTTTAAGACGTTGGGATATATATATATATGTGTGTGTGTGTGTGTGTGTGTGTGTGTGTATGTGTTACGGTTTTGAGAAAGTTTGCTACCTATATATATATATGCCAATGTCGCTGCTGTACGTGTGTGTTTAAGTACTGATATTGTTTTTTACTGTTCTTGAAATGATAAAAGAAAAGAATAAGAAATGTTGTTGTCATAGTTATATACATATAAATATGCTGCACACTTGGGAAATAGGGGTCTGAACATATTGATTTGATATGTATGATCACTTTTCATGAGAAAGAAAGAAAGGAAACTGAACTAGTTACTGCCATATATGAGTATGTATATTATCTGTTTTGGAAATCATTAAACCCAGAAAAGTTTCTTCTATTTTTGATGTGTGTGTGTGTGTGTGTGTGTATGATTTGAGAAAAATAAAGAGGAAAACGTTGTTGTGTTATAAATATATATATGTGTATAGTTGTGCATGAACGAAATGAATAAGAAATATAGGTGTTTGAAGTCTATGGGCCGAGATGGAAAATGAGAAATAAAGTTGAGAGTATGGGTTATGTGTGTGGGTTTGGACGAAGGGAGGAGGACACGTGATTGTCACAATAAGGAAGAGAATTGGGCTGGATGTTAAGTCAACAATATGGGCCGAATGATTAATGAGAATTGATGGAGTATATATGCTGAAAGTGAGCTTGTACGATCCAATGAGGTTGACTTAAGTGGTAAGCGGCTTGTGTCGCTTAAGTAAGAAGGCTCGGGTTCGGCGCTGTGAATCTGAAAACTCCCACCTGGGAGACTCTCCCACCATAGCCAGGTGCGCGACGCGGGTCGGATCCGGATTAGTCGGGGCGAATCCCCGCTGAACCGGGTGGGCAACCGAAAAAAAAAGAGCTTGTACGAATGACATGTACTTTTTTTGTTTTTGTTTTGTTTTCTAATGCTTATTGGGCCAAGGGATATTCATTTAGGCCATGTGAGAATATGCATTCTTGGTGTCTCAATTTATTTCTTTAGGCCTTAATAATAATACTTAGTAAAATAATAATAATAATGATGATGATAATAAAATAAATAAATATTATTATTATTATTATTATTATTAGGAGGAAAGGGAATAAATAATAAAGGAAATTATTAATTAATAATAAAGAGAAAGGTGGGCTATTATTAATTAATAAATAAAAGGGTATTTTTATTTTAGGGATTAATAACCACTTTTAATCCTCTAAAAATAATTCGCGTAGTTAGTTACTTTGCGATGCAAGAAGTGACTAATGACGATGATAAACGTTTATAGGCATACCTTGACACCTCTTTTGATCCCAGCACCTTCGGACGAAGTTAGGATTCAAGCTTGAGGTGGGTAATGTTATCTGATTAGCTTGTATGTAAGTATTCATATATGATTGATCATATATTTGCTAGATGATTTACATGTTTGTTTTCCTAGCTATGGATTTGGGGCTGCGTGTCCTAAAGGGCTGCGGTCCTTGGCCGATAACTGCGGTTTCGGTGCGACTTGTTTATTGTAAATTATTCTATGTTTATCATATGTTATACTGTGACTTACATTTCATACCTGTATATAAGATTAAACGTTACCCCTGGGGTTCATTCATTTGAACTCCAGATCGCATGAAAGAGACGGGTAGTAGATCGGGATCAAGAAAGAAGATGCAGCTGTAAGGGTTATAGCATAAGGGATTTTTGTGATAGTATAATTAGCTGGACTATACTAATTCATTTATCATTTGTCTATTTTTGGATTATTGTATTAAGATTCCCCTATAGGATAGATATCGCTCGCGAAAAATTTATCCTCATATTTTCAAACTAAGTTATTTTATGAAAGTTTTATTCCGCAATTAAGTCGTCTAAATTATTTCGATGCCTGTGCGTTATAACTCTGATAAATAAAGACACATTTAGGACGGGCGTTACTTTCTAGACGTTAACAAAACGGAGCAAGTATGCCCCTGGAAGTTTTTTGTAAGAGCAAATTTAGTCCGGAAATTTTTTTGGAGCAATTTTGTCCCTAGAAATTTACAAAGAAGAGCAACAATTCAACGGTCAAAATCAATGGATAGGCAAGATTGCTATGTTTTTAAACTTCTGGGGTAAAAATGAGACAAAAAAACTTTCGGTTGACCAGTGCTACTTAGGTTGAACTTCCATGTTGAAAATGATATTTAACCCAAATTTAAAATATGACTAGAATGAGAAAAAAAGTTAATTTAGAAATGATTTTTATCTATTAAACCCAAAAGAATTATGGTGGAATGATGATGATCAAAGCTAATCTCCCATACTCGACAATTGCGCATTGGCCAAGGGTTGTAGATTTGTTGGGAAGCTTTATCCTTTATTTCCTCAATTTGTAAACCATAAAGCTTAGTTAAATAAGGGCATTTTAGGAAAATAAATGTAATTAACTAATTTAACTAATATACTTAATCTCTTCAAAATCTGGTAAATGTGTCCTATAATTAGGATGGAGGAAGTAACTATTTTGGTCTCTGCTATGTGACCCTGTGAAGTTGCAAAACTTTTTTTCTATACATATTATCCAATGTACCTATATATATAATATCTATCCAATTTTTTGAGAAAAATATTTTTCTCAATAGTTATGATAAAATAACATAAAATGATTATATAACCTATAAACATGTTACATTGTTACGTGTACTATAATGAATTCAAAATATACTACACATAGTCACTTAAAAATAGTACGCGCGATAACATTTTATCCTACTTTTTTGGTAGCTAGAGCAGTATAAACTCTTAAAACTTGTGACACTTGTATGTGATTTAAGTAAAATGTGAATATATATGATGGATTTTTTTTTTTTAAATGATGCATATTATTTATATATGTGGCTTTTAAAAAGATTTGATAGAGTTTATACAGCTCCACCCAAAAAATTAAGATAACATGTGATCATACGATTTTTAAGTGGTTGTGCATAGTATATATTTTAAATTCATTATGATGCACCTAACAATGTATCAAGATCAAAAATTTATATAATTATTTTATGTTAATTTTCAAATTATTGAGAAAATATTTTTCCCTAAAATTTGGAGAGATAGATATTGTGTGTAGACTGAATAATATGTATTAAAAAGTCTTGCAACTTCACAGAGCACATAACAGAGAACAAAATAGATAAGTACTAAGATGCTGCAAGTGGAAAAATAAAGTAATTCATATATGTTAATAGGAGAACAAGAAATGCTTGATTACCACGTGTATATATAGCCTTGTTTGAACCTTGAATTGAGGCCTTGAAGGGAAGGGATGCAAATTGGTCATAATCCTAAATGGCACATGAGAATTAAGAAATTAAACATATTGAAATGTTGATGACTGGATTCCTATTGTGTTATATATATATATATTCCTGTATGTATGCAAACCAGAGATAAAACTGGGCTGAAACTTACAGTAACACATACAAACAATATACATAGAGGAGGAGATTATATCATGTTCTCAAAACAAAGAGAAAAAATGAAGGAGAAATAGATATTTAAAGGGGCCTAAAGAAAACCATGAGCTCTGATACCACTGAAGGATTTCATGTGTATTTAGAATTCGTTGATTCGCTGAGTACCCATGCAAGATATAGAATCTTATCACGTTTATACAACAGATTCAACATTAGTGAAAAGAACCAAAGAGAGTAGTTTCTATGAGATTTTTCCATTAGTTTTTCTAATTGACTTTGGCAAAGTGATATTACCCCATATATCACCTACATGAGTTATTATGATTTGAATTTCAAATCATAAGAATAAAACTTCTTATTTGAACCTATACTTTTCTATAATTACCAAGGTTAGACTAGGCATATTTTGAAGGTGACACCTTGTAAAGAGATAGGTGCAGCTGCAATGGGAGAAAGAAATCAATGCTTTTAAAATTTTAAAACAGTCCATGAGTTTATGAGTTCTTGTTCTTTCTCGTCATTTAATTTTTTTTTTCCCAACCCTTTAATAGAGACAAGACAATAATGTGCTTTTTCAACCCATCCAAGGAAATGCTCATGAACAAAAAAAAAAAAGAACAAGAAAATAGAACAGAAACGAAAATCTCTGCTACACACTACAAAAAAAAAAAAAAACTTGAAATTACCTATGGAATCTAAGACGGAAGTCAGTTCGTCACTAATTAGAGACGGATTACCGACGGAAAGTCGTCGGAAATATTACAAGATTTTTTTTTTTTTAAAAATAAAATATTACCCATGGAATTCCGTGGTAATTTTATGGTTTTTGTTTTTGTTTTTAAAAAAAGGAGAAAATCCTCATGAGGGCCTAATTAAGCCTGATAATGTCAAATAAGGCCAAAAAAAATTCACATGTCAGAAAAGGCCCTAAGCCTTTTCTGACATGCAATTGTGTAGTGAAATGACAAAAAAACACCCACCACAAATATTGACAAAAGAGGGGAGGGCAATTCAAATCACTCACTCTCTCTCTCTCTCTCTCTCTCGACTGGTGTCTTTGCCTTCTCTTGTCTCCGACACCAGCGTGTCGGAAAGGTGAAACGATTAGCCGCCATCGACCTTCTGAAGCTGAAAGTCTTGCCGTCGCTGTCGCCGACTACTCTATCGGTTTATTTTATGAGGTTCGATTTCTTCCAAGGTTTTGCCTATCCTATTTATTTTATTTCACTCCTTTCCCCTTCGAGCCCTAATCGAGGAATGACAATATCATTTTAGACAAACCGAGTTGGTTTCTTCTGGCTCTGCCTTTCAAGTCTCGTACTCATTCTAGTGACTCGGCCTCACTCAGCTTGTATCTCGCGTAATTTTGGCTCCTCCTTCTCTAAACCAAAAAGCCCCTAATCATAAATGCGCGTGGGTTCATAAAGCATGCTTATTGAAGGTGAAGTTGGTGGCAAAACACACCTTTTTCAGTAATTGAACATTCTCAGGGTATCTTGCCTGCTCTGCCTTTTGCTAGCTACATATCATTTCTGGTTTTTTTTAATAATGAAATGGTAAACCTTGGCGTTTTGAGAATAGAGGAGCATTTGTGTTTTATGACATTACCCTTCATCCTTTTTTGTTGGGGAAGCGTAGGATCTATTGATGAGATCATAATTTATGATTTTTCAATTGTCGTGGTAATGTTATATGTGAATTGCCAGGTGTGAAACTGTGCATGATTTGGGTTAGCTGCGTTGTGCAAAGTGTAGCTTTTGTGGGTTGTATTCTGAATGGTTTCTTTTGTCCAAAGAAAAGTTTGGTCCTTGGTTTCTTTTGTCCAAAGAAAAGTTTGGTCCTTGATTTGAATTTTTGGTTCTTGTTTATGAAGCTACGTATTACTTTAAATATTTCGTCTGATTTATCTGTGAACATAAGAGAGAACAATTACTTTGCATTTTGCAGACTGAGTACTTATTAGCATTTTCTCAGCACAAAACAATGCTGGTCTTAGCTTTCAACTCTTCAAGCATTTGTAATTATTTCTCATAGTTTAACAAAAATATTGTCATGACCTATCAGCAGTCAAACTCTACCTAGGTTGACTTGGTTAACTGCAATAATTTCAAATTGGATTCCCTTCCCATTTACATGTTCTTCTTGTACAATGTAAATATTACTTACTGTGGCAATGACCTAAGGTCTTGGGGCACATATTCTGCTCTTATGTATAAAAAAGCATTGATTTTGAAGGTTTGATTCTCAACACTGTTGTAATTGCAAACTGTTCTGCTAACCTGGTTAAGTTAGTTGCAAACTGTTATGTTGATTGTCATCATTGTCTAACTTTTCTACAAATTGTGCCATATGACAACAAGCATGTATTCAGGTTGCTTTTTAGTGTTTACAATTGTAATGTATCATATTATTGTACATTGCTAATTCTGATACCTCATGCAATACCAATTGTGCTAATCATAATTTCCCATATGCAGCTCATGACAATGGTTGCAAAGACTTTGGTAGCTGATCAACTAGAGGATGGAAGAACAGTCACCAGACACATTCAGTGCGGATTTCATGCACAAACTCATACAAGCTCCACGAATATGGTCATTGGAAGCCAATGAAGTTGAAATCTTGCCCGACCATATAGGATATAACATTGGTGACTGTGATTTGATCTTTGGCCGTCTTCGGTTTGATCACTGGTTCTGTTATGTCGTAGATACGACAATTATGACATTCTATGCGCTTGATTTCTTAGTCGACAGTTTAACGTATCTTCGGCTGCAGAAGCAAAGGGAACATGAAAATAAATTGGCAACGAAGCCAAAGCTGTCCAAAAAGAAGGCAAAAAAACCACCATCCTTTGATGGCAAGGAACATAAGGCAAATCAAGTGGTAAACTGAACTGAATTTAAATGTGTCTTTATTTCAAAATATTCTCAACATAATTGTCATCTAAGTGTGTCAACTTTAATATCAGCGAACATGCTTCCTAGACATACTTTGAAGGGTAAAGCCACAGTTGTTCCAGCACGAGGATAGAATTCCTAAGGGAGTCACATGGGCTAAAGTCCATGTCTAAAACGACGTGTTAGTGTCTGTGGTGTTGGTTAACTGCAATAATTAGAATGTGCAAGTTACATGAAGTATGTTGTTAACAACTTTGTATATTTATTTCTTTCCACTCATGTGGTCTTCATGTGGTTTCTTGGTTACAAATGTGGGATGGGACGGAGCAAGAGGATGGATTCATAATTCCTTTCTACTCAATAGAAGCGGGAAATGAAGGTCGACTTGTTGTGGTGGTTGGTTAGCCATCCCAAGAACACACATTGAGAAAAAGTGTTGTCGATGAGAAACGATCCCACAAGCGGAAGATGAGGCACTAAGTAGCAAGCTTGTTAGATACATAGGCTGACTTGTTATTGATGGACATAAGTTTGATTAGTTGTAGAACACATTTTATTACATCAATTGTGCAGAACACTTGACTATGTATTTATGACAAAGTTGTGTAAATGTTTTGATGTTGGTTAGATGACATTTTAATATGAATGAGAACAACATTTTTTTCCTTCATTTATGGTCTTTGTTATAGGTATGTGCAGAACCATTAACAAATAACATTTGTGCACCATTAACAATTGCATCAATAAACCACTAACAACTAGATCAGTACCTACTAACAACAACATCAGTATACCATTAACAACTGCATCATTAGACTACTAACAACTAAATCAGTACCTATAAACAACAACATCAATACCTACTAGCAACAACATCAGTACCTACAAACAACAATATTGTTAGTTCTCAATGTGTTTTGATGATTAATAACAATTGTAAACATGAAAGAATGATTTTTGTTAGAAATTGGTAAAACATGTTGTTTGCAATGCAAAAACATTTAAATCGGCTCAAACTCGAGCTTGGGTCTCCAAACTCGAGCTTGCCCTTACGTAAAGAAAACCAAGCTATTTTGCATTTTCTAAACTTGAGCTTGGTCCATAAACTTGAGCTTGAAGGTTTTCAAAGTTTACTCATATATACGAGTAAGCTCGAGCTTGCACTGTAAGCTTGAGCTTACGAAGGTTTGAGGATTTTATCAAGTTACTCAAATTGCAAACTCAAGCTTATTAGTTTTAAGCTCAAGCTTGCCCCTTCCGAGACTTTTCTCACTAAGTTTACAAATATGTAAACTCGAGCTTGCGTTACAAGCTCGAGCTTACCTCTGCGAAATCCTTTAAACTTGAGCTTATCATTTCTTGTAGAGTTTGTGAGTTTACAAAAGTTGTAAACTCGAGCTTGGCATACCAAGCTCGAGCTTGCACCAGCGAGAAAGTTTTCAAGTTTTTCCTTCAAAGAGTAAACTCAAGTTTAAGGTTGTAAACTCAAGCTTGCGTCGACAAAAATCTTTCAAAGTTTTTAAAACCATTGCCAAACTCGAGCTTGCCCTTGCAAGCTCAAGCTTGGGTCGACAGAGCAATGTCATATTTTGAGCTTAGCAAACTCAAGCTTACTCCTCTAAGCTCAAGCTTGCATTTTGTGAACTAAAATTATTTTTGACATGAATAGTGCCAAACTCGAGCTTACTCACTAATAAGCTCGAGCTTGCGTTTTTCCATTTTGGCTCTCAAAATGATTTCAAACATCTTTCCCCGACAAATGCTAAACTCGAGCTTACACACTTACAAGCTCGAGCTTGAGGCTTCCAGAGGCAAAACTCAAGTTTTAAATGAAGAGCAAACTCGAGCTTACATAGGTAAACTCGAGCTTGGAACTTCAGAACATATGAACGCATCTGGGTGTATTTTGTTCAGTTTGATTTATGCTTTAACTTGATTCTGCGAATTGGTTGTATATGATTTATATGATTCATATCAATATTTCCTAACCAGATTTAACCGGTTGCTTATGAGATTACGGAAGATCTAGGTTTGTTTTAAAGAAGACTTTAAGACAAACAACTTGACAACTTGCAATATTATATTATATCTTCTTCTCCAAAAGCAATGGGTTACAACCTGGATAGCAACACAACCATTCTCCAAGAAAGAAAGCTAGCCTCCAAACAAATGGACAACATTATACAACTGCCTCCACTAAACATAACACATGGGAACACATTCATGAGGAGCCAAATTTCAAATATTCAAATCTGCAACAACCATATTCAAACAGATTTGTTCACAACACTAGATTCATGGAGACACACTCACAACAGCTATATTTTCGAATCGGATCAAGTCTCAACGGATCTACAACGTTCACAAGCTTCAAACCTGTATAAATACATGAGGATTTGAAGTCCAAAGCGAGATAAGACATACACGTAAAACGCACACAAAGATCTCGGTCTTTCACTTGCTTATATTTCTCATTTGTATCTTTGATACATTGTGCTTCAGTGCTTATCTTTATTCACTCTTTGAGAGAGTTCATTTGTAAATCATTCTTTGTAAGAATCTCAAAGTTGTGGGACTTTGAGGTCGGGTTATCGATTACAACTTGTAAGGGGAGTGTATCCTAGAGAGAGGATAACTTTCGAGTACGAGTGTGTATCGATTTGAGTGATAGTAGAAAAACCCGGAGAGTCCGGGATTTGGACGTAGGTCAAGAGTTAAGACCGAACCAGTATAAATCTTCGTGTCAAGCTCTTCCTCTCTAACTCCATTTACCTTGGTTAAGCATCTCACATGGGTGATTTGAAAAGAATTTTTAAAATCCCCAATTCACCCCCTCTTGGTGATTTCCTTCACTTTCATTTGGTATCAAAGCAAGGTTATCTACATTAAGGATTAACATCCTAGATCAAAGATCCAATGGAAGGAATTCTACCCGATGGAGCTTCATCAACAGACCTCCGGGTTTCAATGGAGAACATTACTCCTTCGGAAGGCCAAGTTCGAGTCTATGTAATGGCAACCGAGTATGGCCTATGGAGGGTATTCGAGAGAGGAAATTATGAACCAAAGCAACAACGAGAAGATGGTGTCGAACTCCTAAGCTAGAAGAAGAGTATGATGAGAATGACAGAAAGCAAGTCACTCTCAACATGAAAGCAATTCACATCTTTGCAAAGTGCTCTAAGCCAAAAAGAATATTTTCGAATTTGCACTTTGTCATCTGCTAAAGCTATGTGGGATGCTCTTGAGATAGCCCATGAAGGGACAAATGGAATCAAGGAAAATCGAGTAAACACTCTCATGACTGAATATGATTTATTTCGTATGAAGTCGGAGAATCCATTAGTGAATTCCAACTCGATTCACTCATCGATCAATCAACTTGCTGCATTGGGAAAAGTCTATGACCAACTTTGTCAAGTGAGGAAAATACTAAATATCCTCGGCAAGGAATGGGAAGCTAAGGTCACTTGCAATCGAAGAAGCTCGCGGTGAATCAATGGCTTCGATGGCACACTATTTGGCAGTCTTTCTGAATATGAAGGAAAAATCAAATTCAAAAAAGGGCTTGATGAGATTGATGGCAAGAATAAAGGAATTGCTCTCAAGACTGTCAAAGAGGTAAAATCAGATGATGAAGATAAAGATGAAGATGCTAAGCTAGGCATGATGGTCCGAAAGTTCAAGAAATTCTACAAAAAGGACCAAGCCTACGAAAAGTTTCACAAGAGTAGCTCTAGCACGAAACAAAGAAACCCATCATATGCTATGAATGTGAGAAGCCTGGTCACATCAAGTCGAATGTCCACAACAAGAACAAAGATAAGAAATTCAATAAGTTCAAAAGAAGAGCTTATGTTTCAGCTATATGGGGCGATAGCTCATCCGATGAAGATGAAGGCGAAGAAGAAGACGAGCCAATATTTGTCTTGTAGCTCAAGAAGAGGATTCGGATAGTGAAGAGGTAAACAATTCGACTCACCCTATGATGAACTTTCAGCTGAATATAATTCTCTTTTCATTGAATTTCGAAAAATTGCAAAAGAGCTTTTGTCTTCAAAGAAGAAAATTAAATTGTTGGAAGAACAAGCTCAAACTATTTCTTCTTCTTTTTCTCCTTGTGAAAACATTTAAAAAAGAATTGCGAAAAGATTTCGAGAAAAAGTTTGTGACAATTGCTTTGTATTTTAGAGAAAAGAAATTTGCATCTTACAAAAACTCTTGAGAAATTCACTAGAGGTAGTGAAATGCTCAATGTTATTTTAAAACAGCAAAGGTTCACAAATGATAAGTCAGGAATTGGTTATAGACCTGATTCTGATAAACGAAAAGGGAAGAAGAAGGTTGGACAAAGATCTTATCTGAACTATTTTCGAAAAACAGTCCACTCCTCTAATCCTTTTGCTCATTGCAACTATTGCAATCGTAAAGGTCATGCAACTTCTTCTTGTTTTCATAAAAAGGAAAGAAGAAACAAGCCTATAGGTAATTATCAATGGGTGCCTAAGGGATCCTATAAGATTCCTAAGACACAAACTAACCCAAAAGGACCCAAGAAAAAATGGGTACCTAAGACTTGATATTCTATATCATGCGGGTTTGTCTTAGAGCATCAAAATCCAACAAATGGTTCATTGACAGTGGATGCTCAAGACATATGACGGGAGATGAATCTAAATTTGCTACAATTAAACCTAAGGATGGTGGCAAGGTAACATTTGGTGGAAATCAATCCGGAAGGATTGCTGGAATTGGAGAAGTTGGAAACAACGAAGGACCACAAATCAAGGATGTTTATCTTGTGGAAGGCTTATGTCACAACCTCCTTAGTGTGAGTCAAAGTACGATAAAGGTAACTTAGTTATCTTTGATTACGAAGAATGTTTAATTGTGAACAAAGATGTTCTCTCTTTAGACAACATTAGAGCTAAAGCTTTATTTAGAGCTCCTAGAGAAGGTAATTGTTATACTCTCAATCTCTCTAGTAACTCTGTTTCTGAAAATTGCTTTGTTGGTAACTTGGATGAAAGTTGGCTTTGGCATAAACGATTAGCTCATGTTAATATGTTTCAACTTGACAAGTTACAGAGAAAGGATCTGGTTATTGGTTTACCAAAATTACAATTTAAAAACGACATGATCTGTGATGCATGTCAAAAGGGTAAACAAACCAAGTCTTCCTTCAAATCTAAAAATGAAATTTCAACTAATAGACCTCTTCAACTACTTCATATGGATTTAGTTGGGCCAGCTAGAGTAAAGAGCCTTGGTGGCAATCTTTATACTTTGGTCATAGTTGATGATTTCTCTAGATTTGCATGGACCATATTTTTATCTTCAAAAGATGAAACATTTGATCAATTTGTTGTATTTGCCAAGAAGGTCCAAAACGAGAAAGGATTCTCTATTGCGGGAATTGCATACGGATCATGGTGGAGAATTTGAAAATCATGCTTTTGGAGAATTCTGTGATAATATGGGCATTGATCACAATTTCTCGAAGAACTCCTCAACAAAATGGAGTTGTTGAAAGAAAGAATAGAGTCCTCACTGAGATGGCAAGGGCCATGTTAAATGAAAATCAGTCTTCTCAAGTGTTATGGGTTGATGCTATGAGCACTGCATGCTATATTTCAAATCGAGCATATCTCCGGAAGAAGCTGAACAAAACTCCCTATGAGCTGTACAAAGGAAGAAAACCCAATATAGCTCATTTGCACATCTTTGGATGCAAATGTTTCATCCACAACAATGGTAAGGACAACTTGGGTAAGTTCGATTCCAAGTCGGATGAAGGTATATTTTTGGGTTATTCAAATAGGAGTAAAGCTTATAGAGTCTTTAACACTAGAACACGTATTGTTGAAGAATCTATGCATGTTGTATTCTCGTGAAACCAATCTAGACAAATCCTTGGATGATGATGATGATGTTTCTCCTATTTCAAATCAATCTGGTTCTGAAACATTTCCTACTTTAACAAATTCTGAAAAACCTTTGGAAAAGGAACCTGAATTTGAGAATCATTGTGAAAATGTTTGTGAAAACACTGATCAACACCAACCCAAATCATGGAGATACAGTAGGAGTCATCCTCTGGATCAAGTGATAGGTGATGTTAATCAAGGAGTTAGAACGAGAAAAAGCACCTTGAATGAAGTCACATTTTCTGCATTCATTTCGAAAATTGAACCCTCTAAGATTGATGAAGCCCTTTCAGACAATGATTGGGTTATAGCAATGCAAGAGGAGTTACATCAATTTGAAAGAAATCAAGTTTGGGATTTGGTACCTAGGCCTAAAGACCATCCAGTCATTGGCACTAAATGGGTATTCAAAAACAAACGTGATGAATCTGCCATAATTGTTAGAAACAAGGCAAGGCTAGTTGCAAAAGGCTATAATCAAGAAGAAGGAATTGATTATGAAGAAACTTATGCTCCGAAGTAGCAAGATTGGAAGCTATAAGAGTTCTTCTAGCTTTTGCTTGTATTAAAGGATTCAAACTTTATCAAATGGATGTGAAATCTGCATTTTTAAATGGTTTTATTCAAGAGGAAGTTTATGTTGAACAACCTCCTGGTTTTCAAAATGATCATCATCCAGATCATGTTTATCGTCTCAAGAAAGCACTATATGGTCTTAAGCAAGCTCCTAGAGCTTGGTATGAGCGATTAAGCAAATTCCTTCTTGATCAAGGATTTGTTAGAGGTAAAGCAGATACAACTCTCTTCATAAAGAACAATAAACTTAATGAAATTTTAATTGTTCAAATATATGTTGATGATATAATATTTGGTGCTTCTAACAATGCTTTATGTGAAGAGTTTGCTAAGAACATGCGGGGAGAATTTGAGATGTCCATGATGGGAGAACTCAACTATTTCCTTGGTCTGCAAATTAAACAAAGGAAAGATGGAATTTTCATTTCCCGGACCAAGTATCTCAATGATCTCTTAAAGAAGTTTGGGATGAATGAATGCAATGGAGCGATACTCCAATGAGTTCAACCACGCCTTGGATCTTGATGAAGAAGGCAAGGACTTCAACATCACAAAGTATAGAGGAATGATTGGATCATTACTCTATCTCACAAAAAAGCCGTCCCGACATCCAATTCGGTGTGGGGATGTGTGCAAGATTTCAATCTGCTCCCAAGGAGTCACATCTTTGAGAATGTGAAAAGAATATTCAGATATCTTGCGACACAAAGACTCTTGGTCTATGGTTTCCCAAAGGTCAACCTGAACAATTGGTGGCATATTCAGATTCGGATCATGCTTGGATATAAGACCGATAGAAAAAGCACAAGTGGCCAATGTGAATTTCTTGGTGGTTCACTTGTTTCATGGTTCAACAAGAAGCAAACAAGTGTTCTTTGTATCCTCTACCGAAGCTGAATATGTGGCTGCATCTAGTTCTTTGTGCTCAAGTCCTTTGGCTTAAGCAACAAGTTTCGACTTGGGAATCAATTTAAAGGAGATCCCAATTCTATGTGACAACACAAGCACAATAAGCTTGGCCAAGAATCCAGTTCAACATACTCGAACCAAGCATATTGATGTGAGACATCATTTCATAAGGGATCATGTTCAAAAGAAAGATGTCAAGGTCATATTCATCCCAACACATCTCCAACTTGCCGACATCTTCACAAAGCCATTAGCAAAGGAACAATTTGTGTTCATAAGAAGAGAATTGGGAATGGTAAATCCCAATGAGTTGTAAGTAGCTCCTACTTAAATGTTAGTTATGTGTTTTATGATTACAATTTACTAACTTAAGCATCGGAGTATCTAGATGTGTTTTATGTAGGACATTTATAATGTTAAACAACTCTCACATGTTGCTTTGAAGTTTCTTTGTCAAGAGAGGCAAACTCGAGCTTAGCGATGTAAGCTCGAGCTCGAGGGAGTCGGAGAAAAATGAAAATTTGGAGAAACCCAAACTCGAGCTTATAAGTGAGTGAACTCGAGCTTGCGAGGAATTTCAAGAGCTTTCACATACACTCTTGAAGTCCAGGTTAGTACAAGTTTATGCAAACTCGAGCTTAGCTTCCTAAACTCGAGCTTGTCGCGCATTTTATATATGTAAAACCTGACTGTTCCTCTTCACTTCACTCAACTCTCGAGCTTGCTCCTATTCCCTCTCAAAATTCTCTCATCTTCTTCGACAAAACCCGGCGAAAATGGCCCCCGACACTCGCTTCCCAATGTCTCGATTCTCAATCCACTCAAAACCCCGAACGTCCCTAGTAGATCAAAAATGCTCCCTAAAAGATTTAATGTTGGGATAGATACCCAAATCCACAGGGTAACATCAACCCATTCGACTCCTACCTCAAGACCAAAAGGAATCGAAATTAGAGACAAACCGAGAGGCTCCCAAGAAACGACCAAATCCGAAAGAAGCAACCGGCAAAGGGAAAGGCAAAATTCCGAGAGGTGATGCAACCTACAAGTCCAAACGAAGCAAGAGGACCCTCTAGGACTGATCAAGGAAGTTCTCAAGTTCCTTCGTCTCAAAGCAACAAGAGGATCCTACTCCTCGGGTATCCAAGGAAACTCTGCTTTGTATGATATTTACAATCACTCTACTATACCGAAAGGATTTTCAAGTGCTCCTATTCGTTTGGAAGGAGACAATGCTTTTTATTTTTAAAGAAAAATTTGGTCCCAAAGTTTTCGTCCCATCGTCTCTGTGGACCTTGCTGCACTTAAGAGAGAATGCAATTTGGATCTCTTTCCATGGTGAAACAATTTGAAAATCTGATTTCCATAAGTGCTTCTTACGGCCCCACTCTTGTCAAGGTATTCTACCATGGCATGTCCTACAATAACTTGCTAGACACAATGATGGAAATTTAGTTGAGGAAAGGGTTACCACAACCAATAGAAACAAACAAATAACCATTACCCCTTCCTATCTAAATTCAATTCTGCAAATCTCCAATCCTCCATCTGTAGCTTCATTGAACTATTCTGATAGGCAAATCTATGAACTGCTAAGACCCAATGAGCCTATTCCGGAGGGGTTAAACATTCTCAATTTTGAACCTGGATCAATGAACCTACATTCGAGCCATCTGGTACATCTACACCAGAAATCTTGTGCAAAAAGGAGGAAGTTTCACCCATTTTGCAAAGAAGGATTATCCTGTCTTTGCTTCTATCATTAACCAAGTACCTCACAATATTGGGTATTGGATTTTTCAAGAAATGGTCAGATTTCGTTTTGCTTCCAGAAAAACCTCCCGAATTCCTTTTGCAAGCTTTATCTCTATCATCCTTTTTCATGAGAAAATTTGGTATATCCCTACCAAAGAAAAACTAGAAAAACCTCAAGTGTTTGGAAGGCACATTTTGAATCTCATGAGAATTAATATGGATGAAGGCTACGATCAATCAAGGGCCCTCCTCAATCAAGACCAACCGGATCAAGAGCCACTCACTCCATAGTGCAAGAAGCACGAGTGCTCCTCCTCCTCCTCCTCCTCGACCTACTATGCCTTCGATTTGGATGCAAGGATCAAAGAAATAGTTGACAAAGCTATTTCGATTTATCGAAGGAATCGAAGCGAAAATGGGAAAATTGGTTTCTCGAAGTTAATCGGGGTCATAGTAATTTGGTGGATACTCGGGAAGGTTTTAATATAGGCCAAGAAGAGCTGAAAGAAGGACGAAAAGCTGAAACAACAAGTTGAGAACCTATGTGGTCACATTGAAGATCATTCGGCAGCCAAGATATCTACTTTGTTGGTGACTATGATGAGTCTCGGTGACAAAATGGACAAAATGCGAAGAATCGGTCCATGTCGCTCGGTTTGGTGCATCTTCCTCGGCGAGCCCAAGTTCTACTTTGCCCAAAACAGCCTCTGAACCTGCCTCACCCACTGAACCAGTAACCTCCATTGAACCTGAGGCAAACACTCTCACCAATCGGCTGAGCCTCCCTCTCAACCGACAACCCTTCTACCCCGGTAGCTCCACCCTTGTTTGCTTGATGACAAAGGGGAGAAGAAAAGAAGTGAAGTGAAGAGAGCAGCGAGAGCACTTTCATGTTTCTTTTTGTTTTTTTGTTTTGCTCATGTTTCTTTTTGTTTTTGATCATTTCATTGTAGTTTTAACTTTGATTTTGTATATTTGCTTTTGAAACTCTACTTTAATGGATTGATCATTTCAGTTATATCATTGTTTGCTATTTCTTTGCCGAAACCTAATATTTTTTACAAAGCGATATGATGTTTATATGTTTAAGAATTAAATTGTAATTTCAGCTTGCTAAACTCGATATCTACTTGATCTGAATTGTTTAACTTTGTTAAATCTGAGTTTATCAAATTGAAATTTCAAAACCTCAAGTTTGCAAACATTTTACCAAAATCTCTTTCTCAATGCTCAAATGCTCAAATCTGTTTTTGAAAAGAAACAAATGTTTACAAGTGTTGTCATCATCAAAAAGGGGGAGAATGTTAGTTCTCAATGTGTTTTGATGATTAATAACAATTGTAAACATGAAAGAATGATTTTTGTTAGAAATTGGTAAAACATGTTGTTTGCAATGCAAAAACATTTACTGTCGGCTCAAACTCGAGCTTGGGTCTCCAAACTCGAGCTTGCCCTTACGAAAGAAAACCAAGCTATTTTGCATTTTCTAAACTTGAGCTTGGTCCATAAACTTGAGCTTGAAGGTTTTCAAAAGTTTACTCATATTCGAGTAAGCTCGAGCTTGCACCGTAAGCTTGAGCTTACGAAGGTTTGAGGATTTTATCAAGTTACTCAAATTGCAAACTCAAGCTTATTAGTTTTAAGCTCAAGCTTGCCTCTTCCGAGACTTTTCTCACTAAGTTTACAAATATGTAAACTCGAGCTTGCGTTACAAGCTCGAGCTTACCTCTGCGAAATCCTTTAAACTTGAGCTTATCATTTTACTTTGTAGAGTTTGTGAGTTTACAAAAGTTGTAAACTCGAGCTTGGCATACCAAGCTCGAGCTTGCACCAGCGAGAAAGTTTTCAAGTTTTTCCTTCAAAGAGTAAACTCAAGTTTAAGGTTGTAAACTCAAGCTTGCGTCGACAAAAATCTTTCAAAGTTTTTAAAACCATTGCCAAACTCGAGCTTGCCCTTGCAAGCTCAAGCTTGGGTCGACAGAGCAATGTCATATTTTGAGCTTAGCAAACTCAAGCTTACTCCTCTAAGCTCAAGCTTGCATTTTGTGAACTAAAATTATTTTTGACATGAATAGTGCCAAACTCGAGCTTACTCACTAATAAGCTCGAGCTTGCGTTTTTCCATTTTGGCTCTCAAAATGATTTCAAACATCTTTCCCCGACAAATGCTAAACTCGAGCTTACACACTTACAAGCTCGAGCTTGAGGCTTCCGAGGCAAAACTCAAGTTTTAAATGAAGAGCAAACTCGAGCTTACATAGGTAAACTCGAGCTTGGAACTTCGAACGATGAACGCATCTCGGGTGTATTTTGTTCGGTTTGATTTATGCTTTAACTTGATTCTGCGAATTGGTTGTATATGATTTATATGATTCATATCAATATTTCCTAACCGATTTAACCAGTTTGCTTATGAGATTACGGAAGATCTAGGTTTGTTTTAAAGAAGACTTTAAGACAAACAACTTGACAACTTGCAATATTATATTATATCTTCTTCTCCAAAAGCAATGGGTTACAACCTGGATAGCAACACAACCATTCTCCAAGAAAGAAAGCTAGCCTCCAAACAGTGGACAACATTATACAACCGCCTCCACTAAACATAACAGCATGGGAACACATTCATGAGGAGCCAAATTTCAAATATTCAAATCTGCAACAACCATATTCAAACAGATTTGTTCACAACGGACTAGATTCATGGAGACACACTCACAACAGCTATATTTTCGAATCGATCAAGTCTCAACGGATCTACAACGTTCACAAGCTTCAAACCCGTATAAATACATGAGGATTTGAAGTCCAAAAGAGATAAGACATACACGAAAACGCATACAAAGATCTCGGTCTTTTACTTTTTATATTTCTCATTTGTATCTTTGATACATTGTGCTTCGGTGCTTATCTTTATTCACTCTTTGAGAGAGTTCATTTCGTAAATCATTCTTTGTAAGAATCTCAAAGTTGTGGGACTTTGAGGTCGGGTTATCGGATTACAACTTGTAAGGGGGAGTGTATCCTAGAGAGAGGATAACTTTCGAGTACGAGTGTGTATCGATTTGAGTGATAGTAGAAAAACCCGGAGAGTCCGGGGATCGGACGTAGGTCAAGAGTTAAGACCGAACCAAGTATAAATCTTACGTGTGTCAAGCTCTTCCTCTCTAACTCCATTTACCTTGGTTAAGCATCTGTTGTGTGGGTGATCTGAAAAGAATTTTTAAAATCCCCAATTCACCCCCCCTCTTGGTGATTTCCTTCACTTTCAAATATGAGTACCTACTAACAATTACAGTAGTACCCACTAGCAACAACATCAGTACCCACTAACAACAACATCAGTACACCATTAACAACTACACCAGTACCTACTATCAATAACATCAGTACCCACTAACAACAGCATCAGTACATCATTAACAACTACATCATTATTTGCTAACAACTACATTAGTACACCAGTAACAACTATATCAGTTAACCATTGACAACTATATTAGTACACATTAACAATTATATCAGTCCATATTATCAGTATTTGGTAACAATAATATCAATGCGCCTTAATAACAATATCAGTGTCTGTTGACAACAATATCAGTGTGCGTTAACAACATTATCAATGTCTGGTAACAACAATATCAGTGGCTGTTAACAACAATATCAGTGTGCACCAACATCATCATCAGTGTCTGGTAACAACAATATCAGTGTGTCTTAACAACAATATCAATGTGCGCTAACAACAATATCAATAGGTGTTAACAACTATATCAGTATGCATGAACAACTAAATCAGTTATTGCTAACAACAATATTAGTATGCCTTAACAACAATATCAGTGTGTGCTAACAACATTATTAGTGTGCGCTATCAACATTATCAGTGTCTGCTAACAACAATATCAGTGTGCGCTAACAACAACATCAATGTGCTTGACTGGACAAAGGTAATACAATATAAATGTGTAAATAAGATATTTTCCAGCTGAATATTTTGTTCAACGTCATTTACATTTGTAACACTATCAATATGTGTACATAAATGAAACTTGGATACAATTGTGTATTATATCAAACCTTCATTTACAACACCAAATGCATCTACAAATTCATAAATTTACAACATCACATGTCATCTCTAAAAAATAATATGGTATGGATTTCTATCTAAAGCCATATACAACAAAAGAGTGAGACGCAATGACAAAAAAAGAAACACCCAAGGTACCATCAATGATCAGCTTGGATTTGGATTCTTGCAAGTCTTGACGAAGTGTCCTGGCTCATGACATCTACCACAATGATAAACCTTCTTGTTTTGGAACTAAGACTCCAGTCTTTTTCTTTTTGGTTTACCTGCCGGCCTTGTCGTAATTGGAGGCTCCAAGAAAGTCTCTGTTAGCAATTGTGTCACCATCGGTGCATCAACACGTGGACAATCATTTGTTGCAACTGGCCGTATGCTATGTGCATAAATTTTGTCTTGTGCTGAACGTGTAAAGCAATCATCTACAAATGTGTACAGATTACCATTAAGTACCTTAATTAGCAGCAAATGCATGTGGACAAGGTAGTCCACTCATTTGACATGCTAAACAAGAGCATTCTTTTGCAGCCAGATCAACATCAACATAAATTAAGGCATCACCGCGTCTAGTTTCAACTGAAAACTGGTAGTCCCCATAATATGTAGGATGCATATTTTCTACAAAGTTTACATGCTCCATCAATTTTTTCTATGTTAGGTCCTACACTATTTTTCCAACTCACCAAAGCCAACTTGCTTGCCAGCAACTTCCCTGCCAACTTCTCTCTATGCTCATGTATTAACATTGACACGATATGCTTTCGCTCTTTCATCATCCATGCATTGAACGATTTAGCAATGTTAGTGGTTATGTTATCCCACCTTTTGAAAGAAAACTTGCTTAGAACCCATCGATGAATGTCCCCATGAATCTCAACCTATTGTGCCAATTGTGGGTTGAACAATTTTAATTTACCCATCGCAACAGTGAAGTCTTCATCCGCCCTTGTGTACGCAATTCCATCGAGGAGGTGCAATGCAGTATCCTTGCTATTCCTAGAGGTATGTGTCAACTCTCTATTGATTTTGAGGAACTCTGCACTATAATTTTCCTTTATATGCCTGTAACAAAATGCATGTCTCTCGGTGCCAAAAATATCTTTTACAACGCCAATAATGGAATTATTCCGATCAGACACAATTGTTATCACCATTGATCCTGTAATTTGTTTTACATTATTTAGAAACCAAGCCCAATCATCATAGGTCTCACCGCTAACAATGTCATATGCTAAGGGAAACATTTCATTGTCTGTATCATAAGCATAAGCTGACAACATTGTTCCCTTATAAGGGCCACTAAGATGATATCCATCTATATAAAGTATTGGCCGAAAACCATATAAAAAACCTTTAATAGAGTAACCATATGCAATAAATAGCCTCTCAAATATGTTATCGGATGACCCTTCCCATTTTGCAACTATGTCGGGATCACTCTCTATGAATCTGCCACACCTCCAAGGAATAACCATGTAAGATTCCTCTACTCGTCCATGTAATTGCCTCATCGCTCTTTCTTTCGCCTTATATGCTTGATGATAGTTCAGCCATACCCCATACTCTTTATACAAGTCAATTCAAATTTCATTAGCTGTCTTCTCAATATTATATCTCAAACCATTAATTACAATCAATGATGTCAAGCTACACTTGGGTGGATAAGATACAATAAAGCTATCCTATGCATGGTTTATGTGTTCACTTCTGTATGTTCTGATGATTAGAAACTCAGTATCTTGATGTTCTCCTGCTGAATATGAACCCATGTACCAGGGACAACCATCAACCTTGCACTTCACTATTATCTTCTTTGGCTTGTTCTTCACAAATTTGTAGGAAAACTTGTGTGCAATGCTGTATTTGTACAACGTTTCACTGAGGGTCACAACATTCGCAAAAATCTGTCCTTCTCCCATAATCAAATCCTTCCATTTAGAATGATTCATTTCAGGCTTGGT
Source organism: Acacia melanoxylon (assembly GCA_019022615.1). Classification (NCBI taxonomy): domain Eukaryota; kingdom Viridiplantae; phylum Streptophyta; class Magnoliopsida; order Fabales; family Fabaceae; genus Acacia; species Acacia melanoxylon. Next base: position 2,445,261 of record JAFJYJ010000030.1, on the reverse strand, counting down.
TAATGGCACACTTTGCAAACAACAAGGTAGTGATAGCAACTCTTGAGTTTCATTGAACATTTGAGGGGGAGACATAGACAACCCAACTGCACCATCACAAACTTGATCACTCCTGCGACAAACAACAAGTATTAGTGCAAGTAATGAGAACTAAGTAATGACAACTTATATATGAAGAAATTACATTTCTTAACACAACAAGACTTACACTTCTTGCTCTTCCATTTGAATATTCATTCGTTGTGGTCTATTGTCATTATTCTCATTTTCTTCAATGTACACATGACAATATTCTTCATTATACCTTATTAAATGTTCAACCCCTTCATCATCTACAAGATCAACAAATGTAGATGTATCCATGCTAAGTTTGAATTTCACGCAAATTTTAGTACTTTCTTCCCCAATTAAAGACGCTATGATTCTTTGCAACTCCTCATATTTGTTCTTTCCTTGATGCATCTTGTTCTTACCATTCCACCAACATAATCACTTTCTTGTCCTTCCCCATGTACAAAGTTACCCCCTACATGGAAGAAACATAATAGGTTCTTCCTTGCAGTAGTAGCCATCTTTAATTATGATCTGCAACATATAGTTAGTATTAACAACTTTAACAGTCATATTAACAACTAAAACTGTAGGTATTAAAAACTATATCATTTCATCGTTTTCACATTCAATCATTCCCACTAACAAACAAACTTCACTCTGTTTCCATGCCCAAAAACAGAGCAACCTACCCTACAACGTTTTCACATTCACAAGTATTAACAAGTATATTAGTCAAAGTAACAACTACAACTGTAGGTATTAACAACTATCCCATTTCAGCATTTTTGTACCAAAGGTACCTTCAACCCTCGTTTCAGCATCTTTTTCTTTCAGGCGCCAAAACAACGTCAAGACTGCCTTTTTCTTTTTTAATCCCAGGGGTATCAACTTCTTTTCATTTTACATTCACATGTCAAAAAAGGCCCTTGGGCGTTTTCTAACATGTGAGTTATGTTTGGGCCTTCTTTGACAATTTGGTTCTTAATTGGGGCCTCGTGAGGATTTTCTCTAAAAAAAATAAGAAACAATTACCCACGGAATTTCGTGGGTAATTTTACGGTTTTGTTTTTTAGAAAAATAAGAAACAATTACCCATGGAATTTTGTGGGTAATTTTACATGTTTTGAAAAATAGTAATTGAACAAGCATTTGTTTTTATCTTTTTTGTTGTTAAGACCCATCAATTTGATACTCTTGCCAAGTTGGTGTGGTATATTAAGTCCACAGTACCAGTACCCGAGTTCAACTCTCTGTGATAGTCAATTTGGTGGTAATTTTTTTGTTCATGCTAATTGTTAAAACTCTTGAAAAAAAAAACAAGTTTCATGGTGGTGCTTGGTTCGAACATGGGATGAAGAGTATAAGCAAAACCGCCTAACCAACTGGTCTAGAAAATTTACTTATATATCTTGCAAAATTTATTTTATTTATATTAAAAATATGCAAACCCTAAATACCTAAATACAATTCGAGTGCCCCATTTTCATTTTCAATCCGGCGCCTCTTTCATTTTTAGTCCTATGCGAATTTGCTCTTTCCCTCCTATGCGAAACATTCTGCCGTAAATAATCTCCCTTCACATCTCTCAAGTTGAACAAGCTTGTTTGTGAAATCTCCCATGCAACTTTTTTTCCCCGTTTGGATTTTTTCTATCCCGTTTAAAATCCCTAAATCTCTACTGTCTATCACGTTTGTGAAGGTGTGAGTGCAAGCAAGAAGAGGGCGAGCCACTGATCCCCATAGTATTGCCAAACATGTAAGACATATATATAATTTCGGCCCTCTAAGTTCCCTGTTGTTGAATATGAGACTCTGTTCTTGGTGTTTTATTTTTGGTCCAATCATGCCTTTATCATTTTTCCCTATTATTTCCTTCCATCATTCCTTCCTTCATTTCATTTTGTTTTTCTTTTTTATTGTCTACAATTGTATGTTGTGAAACTGATATTACTCGTAAGCAATGTTAGAGGCAATACATGTAATTCAAAATTTGCTTGTTTGGTTTTTTTTTTCTCCAAACGTAATGTTGAAGCAAACAAATGTAGCCGTAAACCAACATTGTTTGAAAAATCGATTCTCTAATCTCCATTATTTGAGCCAAACCACATTAGTAACGACATGGTTTTCAAACATAAAGAGTGGTACGGTGATAGGCATATAGCCAGAAAAGAAGGACACAGAGAAAAGTTCAAGTTGGAGGCTTCCATTTAAAATAATCTCCAAGCTTTCAATCTTTGGGTAATCCATTATATGTATGATTATATTGATTGACTAAGCTATTATTAATTATTCCTTTAAATTGTTTGGAGGATTATTATAGAAATTGTGGTGAGGGGTGTGTCAGAGTGGTTGTAAGAGATCAAGGACTTTGTCAAAAAGTGAAGCAGCCTTTTTTCCCTTTTTTGTCTTGAACATGGACAAAACACTTGTATGAAAAATACTCTTGAGAGTAGTAAGTGATTTTGGAAAGTAATACTGCATATAATTGATGATGTCAAAACAACTGAAACCTATAAACAACATTAAGTCTCAAATTACAAGTTTTTGAAGCAGTAAAGGCAAACAGAAGTGAGCCCCAACTAAAAGCTTTAACCTGGAGAGTAACTCCTAGTTGTCATATTGTGACTACACTGCTTCCACTTGTAGCCATTTTCTACGTTTCTCTATACCTTCTTGTCACACATACTTGAGGTTATCTGGGTTCTAGGTGGCAAAAAGATTTTAGGTTTATTAAAAATCAAACTATGTTGTTGAATGCATTTTGTTTTTGTTCATGTTGTAAAGAAATATGTTCTGTTGTCCTTATTTTTATGTACTTCGTTTGCAGGATGAATTTCTGAAACGAAAGGAATCTGTCAATTCTGAGGGAGGTATTATCTAGTCTAATCAAGATGAACTTAATTTGTAGTTAGAGGTTACTGGTGGTAAGAACAAGAAGGGCCGAATCTATGGGTTTAGATATGAAAATGAACATATTGGTTCTTCTGCCTCAACTCCTTCCGTCAACTCTACAGCGGATTCTAACTCTCAAGAATTGCAAACGAAGATAACTCAAATCAGAGAAGATTATGCAAGCCTGAAACAACAGAACGAAATGATTATGTCAGCATTGCAAGCACTTGGGATTCAATTACCTAATCTCTCTAACCCTGCCGCCAATGATGAGGCTACCTCTGCTACCAATCCAAATGAAGACATTGAAAATGATAGTTAATAGTTTTCATAGCTGTTGTACAAATTAACTTGATGACTGTGTACATCTATTTGCCCTTCTAATGACTTTAAATTGTGATATTTATATGAACATGCGCATTGAACTTGTTCAGTTTTCTATTGATATAAACATATTTATTTTCTCATTTCAGTGCATTTAATTATAAAAAACTGCTTAAAAAACGTAGATGTTTTTGCTTGAAGTAAAAAAAAAAAAGTAGATGTGACCATACAAAATATACCTAAAAATTACCCACAGAAATCAGCCGTGGAATTCCGTCCCTGATTTCCCACGAAAATTACCCATGGAATTCCGTTTTTGATTTCCCACAACAAAATTCTGTCTCAATTACCCACGAAATTCCGTCCCAGATTACCCACGAACATTTCCCACAGAATTCCCTCCCTAATCTCCTATGAAACTATTCCATCGTTAATTATAGATGGACTGATTCCGTCTCTAATTCGTCGGTAATTTACCGACGGAATAAATTCTGTCGGTAATTTGATCAGCCATAGTATTTTTCCCAACGCTTTTTGTTCAGTCAGAAATGATTTACCAACATAATTCCGTGGGTAATTGAAATTAATGACGAAATTTTGTGGGTAATTTCCGTGGGTAATCTGAGGTTTTTTTGTAGTGACATTCTCTGAGATTTCTTCTTCGATTTATTCTGACAGACCTTCTTCAAGAACCAGAATTTTTCTTTCTTCTTTGATCTCTCCTCTCTCCTTACTCGATATCTTCTCCCTTGATTATGCTCTCGCCAAACCAGTACTCTCCCCTTGGCCACTGAATGCTTGAGCTGATGCGTTAGTGAAGATGAGCTTCAATTTGCGAAAGGAAGCGCCGATGGAGACATTTCAATTTGGGGAGGAAGATAAGATTCAAAAGCATAATGCGACCATTAGGAGTTAAGTAAGGTAGGAAGCTGATGTTGGAACTTCGGATGTCACTTAGGGCTTGTTTGATACACAGAACTCACGTGAGGGAAAGGGAACATGACAGTGTTCCCACACAAAAAATCTGTTTGGTGCGCAACTCTTCCGTCAACCTGAGTTCTAGCCTGGCGCCAAGTTCCCTTAAACATGGGAAAGTTAAATCCCTCCAAAAGTGACAGGCTCTTGAAATCTTCCTGGGAGAGAAAATTTAGCGGACAAAAAACCCCAAGCTTGTCGAGTCTTGTAAGGAAAAAAACAGAGGGTATGTCAAATCTCGTGAAAGAATGTTTGGTTGGTGTAACATCCCATTTGAAAACGGCGGAATATTTTTTTTAAAAAAACGTTTCCAAATATTTCAAGCAGTGTAGTCAGAGTAGAGCATTGGAGCGAGTAAGTAATTTACATTACATTCAAAAATATGGACCATAGTGTAAGAGTATTGGATTACAGTTATCCAAAATTCTTTAAAGAAACTAAAGGAAACGATAAATAACGTAGACACGTCCTGGCCTACTTCGGTTGCTTGCCTCGATCGCCTAAGATTGGTCCTCCAGACCCTGATGCTACAACTGAGATCCATTCCACATATGGATCTCGGTAACGGTTAACCTTATGCTCAAATAAAAACAAGATACGTACAACGAGATATTCATTTCAATACGGCATATCATTACAAAAGCAAACGAGCGAGATGTATGATCAATAACATGGACGAGAACATAAGCACAAAGCGGTATGTAAAGTCTCTCTCTCGACTAGTTCTGCACATATCCAAGGCCACGCCACTAACGTGTCCTCGCGCTAGGAATAACTCAAACGGCATTACCAATACTATAATCCGTGGGTAAGCCGTAAGTATCTCGACGATTTTCAACGTAACCTCGCCTATGAACGTATCTATAACGTAAAAGTATATAAGCAGCATAGAGTTAGGGTTACGACGCGTCCATACCTTAGTTGCGAGATATCCGGCTCTTCCGGCTAAAAACGATACTTTTGACGGCCATACGTAAAAACAAATAAAAAATGGCTCAACGGCGGCACAAAGGAACGATGGAATTTCGACAAATGGTTCGACGTCGAAGTATTCTAATCAGAATAATAACACACTTATGAATATAACAGGCATTTTTGGTGAAAAAGACCATTTTGCCCCTACTACCCCTAATTGGCGGAATTTCGCCAGAACTTCGTTACTTTGACCGTATTCCATTTCAAAATTATCCCCACTATGTTTTTACCTCGTCAGGCATCTTTCAATGCAATGAGGCATAAAAAAAAGTGTAGGAATATATTATGAAACTTCCTAGATCAAAACAACAGTTCTACTATAACTACCGAAAGAACTACGGAAACTAAAAGCTAAGGACAGAAGAACTTACTCGGAGCAAGGCAAATTTTTTTTCCAGAGCTTCTCTCTCTAGAACCTCTCTCTAGGTTTCGAATTTTTGTGTGAAGAATGAGAGGAGAGGTGCTTGCTATTTATAGAAAAAGGGAGGGACAAGGTGGGAATTAACACAAAAGTCTTCAGATCGGATTCTGGCCGTTGGATCGCATTTTTGAGGACAAAGCAATCTTGGCCATCCATGGTCAAGGCCGACCTCATGGTCCCCCAAAATTCAAAGGATGAGTTGTCATCCAAGATGACTCTTGCTTTATGTCCTCCAGTCCGATAAAGCTACCCGATCGGTGTCCGTTTCGCGCGATTTCGCAGAAACTCAAAAATGCGAGCGTGTAACTTTGAAGGTCTTTTCATCCTCTTTCATATTATCAATTTGGATCCTCTTTTGATCATATCCAGGTATTCTCCGTACGTCGGAAGATATTCGGACAAACGCGTCCGGCTACGGAAATCGCTTCCGATAGAACCAACTTCGGACAACAATTCACCGAATCGTAAAACGTCCGGTTGTTGCCTAACTTAATCTCGTGTTTAAAAAGACGCAATTGTTTCTATAGGTTCTCACTTTGCCTATCTGACTCTACTCTATCTGATCAACTTTTCATCTTATTTGAAATTAGGGTTTTCGGTTGCGGAAAACAACGCCCGGTAAATTCTTTCTTCGTGTAAAAATTCACTTGTTCTTAATTTGATCAGTCTGAAAAGACTTTTACCTCTGGTTTACCCGTGTAATTTATTTCTAACTTTTCCCCTCGGCCTGTCTATATGCTGACTCACCGCATTATATTATTATTTTATTCTAATTATCATTTTAATTATTTAAACAATTCTTTTTAATTAAAAATAACCATAATTTCGGCCCCCTCTTTTAAAAAATCAGATTTATTTATTTTTCCATAATTTTTTTCCATTTTTTAAAAATATAATATTTTTTACCAAAATTCCCGTTTTACCCCCGCCTTTGTTAGGGCTTAATCATACCTAATTTCTTCGTTTGGTGATCTTTTTAGGATCAGGTTTCTTCATATATTTATCTTTTCTAATTTACAGTATATTTTTATCTTACAAACTTCTATACTTGATATTGTCATTTTATATCCTATGTAAAATATTAAAAATGTTTACCCCATTAGGTTACTTAATGATTCCGAAATGCTTTTTAAACTTTTCTTCATGTTATTTCCTCTGAAATAATTTATTAAATTCTCATAATTAGGGATAACACTTCCATATTTTTCTCATAATTTTTCATGATCTTTCCGTATTTATCATAATGTTTTTTAGACTGTTTTTATCACCATTATATCATTTTTAGTCACTCTGTTCATCGATTTTCCCGTAACTTTTTTGACAATTTACTCTATAATTATAACAATTTTCTATAATAGTTTTATCTCATGAATTTACTTCATTAAAATATTCATTAATTTTCCTTTATCTCGTAAATTCCAGTTTGCTAAAATCCTGGTATTACATTTCTCTCCCCCTTAAACAAAATTTCACCCTCGAAATTTAATCTATACTAACTAGACTACGGGCCATAAACTCTGGGTACTTCTCCTTCATGTCACTCTCGATTTCCCAAGTTGCCTCGTTTGGTGTCAAACCCTTCCAGACCACCTTCACTATCGGTATAGTTTTAGTCCTAAGCCGTTTCTCCTAGTGTTCGAGAATTCGCTCGGCTCGACTACAAAGGTGTTATCATGCCGTACTTCAACATCATCGTACTTTATGACATGATCTCGATCCGGTAGGTATTTCTTCGGTTGTGACACGTGAAAAACATCGTGGAGATTACTCGGGTTCGGGGTAACGCTAGTTGATACGCAAGCGGTCCTCGCTCGGCTAACACTTCAATTGGTCCAACATAACGCGGACTAAGCTTCTTTCTCTTCAGTGTTCTGCCGACACCGGTTAGTGGAGATAATTTCAGAAACACATGGTCTCCGACTTCAAACTTCAACGGTCTTCTCCTCTTATCTGCATAGCTCTTCTATCTACGTGTGCGCAAGGGAGTCTCTTCTTGATCGGAGCGATCTGCTCGGAGGTCTCTTTTAGCATATCTCGGTCCAAGCAAGCCGCTTTCGACGCATCATCCCGGCATAAAGGCGATTGGCACTTTCGCCCATACAAAGCCTCGAACGGGGCCATTTGTATGCTTGAATGATAACTATTGTTATACGCGAATTCTGCTAGTGAGAGGTGTTCATCCCAATTTCCTTTGAAATCCAGGGCACATGCTCGCAAAGATATCCTCCAAATGTCCGTATCGTCCTCTCGATTGACCGTCGGTTTGAGGGTGATAAGCCGAACCGAACTTCGCTTGGTACCCATTCCTTCATGTAGTGCTTGCCAAAAGCGGGATTGGAATCGAGTATCCCAATCGGAGATAATACTCTTAGGGACTCCGTGCGGTCTCACGATCTCTTTGATGTAGATTGCGCCCAATCGTTCGGAGAGTAGTGGATGCTAATGGGTATGAAATGTGCCGACTTGGTTAATCGGTCGGCGATCACCCAAATGATATCGTGATGCCTGATCTTAGGTAGACCTACCACAAGATCCATGGTCACATTCTCCCATTTCCACTCCGGCAGTTCTAGTCCTTGCAGAAGACCAGGGGGTCGCCGGTGCTCAATCTTTACTTTCTGGCAAGTTAGACACCCAGCTACGTACTGAGTTACGTCTCTTTTCATTCCAGGCCACCATACTTCGGCCTTCAAGTTCTGGTACATCTTGACCATTCCTGGATGTAGAGTGTACTTACTCTTATGAGCCTCATCCAGTATCTTCCGCTTCAGTTCATCAAATGGCGGTATGTAAATGCGCCCCCTATGTCTGACCAATCCACTCGATGAAAGGTCGTGGTCTTGGGTTTCACCTTGAGAGATCTTCTCCCGCATGGAGATTGCCCAATCATCTTGTCTCCGAGCTTTATCAACTTCATCTCTCGTGTCGTACTCCCTTGACTCACAAAAAGATTTGCAAGGTAGGCGTCACTTGGTGCGTTGAAATTCATGCAGATTTGGTTTGAAAGATTCATTCTCATGTCTGCCAAATAGCTCATCTTTTTAAGTTTCCTCTCAATCTTCCATTCCCTTCCTTTCCCTCCTTAAATCTTCCTCGTACCAAACGGGTTGTTAGGTGTACTTGGCTATCGCTCCTACATCCTCTTCCAATCCAGCTCTCTTCTCAATCTTTATATTAAAATATTTAAGTGGTTTAGATTCAATTTTTTTAAAAAAAGTATTTTAAATATTTTTTATTGCAGTTTTAAATTATTGTAACTAAAAGTTAGCATTGAATTTGTTTATTTATTTGTTAATATATTTGTTTATTTATTTTAATATTTTTATGAAAACATTAAATCTGAATCGCTTAAATTTCAATATAATGGTTAAGATGAGGAGAGAAGGAGGAGAGGACACCAAGAGCATAGAAGCATAATCAAGTCCATTGTGAAAACAATGGGCTTGGGCCCCGATCTTGGCTTGGAACTCCTCCTCTTCACTATTTTTAATTATTAGATCAACTTGTTCATATTTGATCTTTTATAAAATTATTATTATAATATTAAATTATAAAAATACAAATAATTAATTAAATACAAATTTCTAATTTTTGGTATGAATAATTCAATAGTACAATAAATAAAATAAAAATGATATTTTACATAAATTTGAACTATTCAAATGTTCATATTATGGTCAGAAAAGGAAGAAGATGGGATGGGAAACAAACCGCCAATATTGGTACCAAAAACAACTTGTCACCCTGGCAAACAAGAAAAGAGTAAAAGGCACTAATAACACCAGGTCACACTAATAACCTTTTTTTTTGTTCAAAAGCTATTTATATTATTACTCCAAACCAGTGCAATACATGAAAACAAATTGAAGATGAAACACAAACAAAGCCAAATCAAAGACAACAAAATAAGCCAAATACAAGAATAGCCAATCACCGTACATTAAAGATTTACGAGTAAAAGTAGAAGTAGAAGCATGGACAAAACCAGCCTCCTCGATATCCAAGGTTAGAAGTGACGTGAAAGAAAGTGTTGGTTGTAAAACCCACCCTAAGGGGCACACCTCCTTATAAGCATTAGCTGCAATTAGAGTAGCTGCATAGATACCCCGTCTTGGAGTAAAGATCAAAGAAAACCCAACCTCAGAAGGAAGAAAACCCATAATATCCTGAAGAACACTTCTGCTCCTTCGTTTAAACAAATATGGGGACCTCGACCACACACCGAACAACACCTCTTGAAATCTTCCCCCAAGAACGCAGATCCGAGCCACCAGGAAATAGTTGAATCTAATAACGTTCAAACAACCATTCAACCAAGATGATTTATACTCAGATCTCACAGATCTGTTTATTTCTTGAGAAAACAATAACACCATCATAAAACCCAGCACTACAAAAAAAAGAAACAAAAGACAGATAGCTCTCACCGCTGCAGAACAAATCTGAAGAAGGAGAGGAAAAAACTCGCCACAAGGACAAGAGAAGTCCACAACCGCCAAAAATCATAGGGAAAAGGCCACAGATCAAAGATCTAGGAACCGATCTACCACTTTGAGGTAGTTGTGACATAGAATGATACTCGCCGATGACTTGTGATAGTGTCACAAGCCGCCGACGAGAAAGAGATGAAAGAGGGTTGTGAGGCAGAGAAGAGAGAATTCAAATTTTAGGTTTTGAGAAATAATGACACTATTTTAGGTCACACTAATAACTTAGGATTCGGATTTGAAATCAAATGCCTACTAGCATTAATAATACAAATGCATCTAGACCGAGGCTAGGTTTTTTTTTTTAATAAAAATGTATTTTATATATTAAATTAAAAATAAATTTGTCAGCATATAATTGTACATTCATCAATTTTGGTGATTCAGCATTTTTTGTCAACGAGAAATTAACTGGTGTTAACATTAATAACTCAAACTACACCAATCTCTCCCGTCCTTGGCGTAGGATATAATTGTGGAGTTAATATTGGTCTTATATGTAAGACACATTTATCATTCTTTTTCAAAATAGCCACTATTGATATTCCCTTAACAATATATAGAGGAAACTAAGAAAAATGACTACGGTATTTTAGAAAAAAACAATCAACATTAACTAAGTTTATCTACATGAACACTTGAAGAAATTGAAAAATGGCTATCATGGAGGGAGTTTCTCCATTATAAACCCCAATTTCAAACTATAAGGGTAGCGCGTTAAGAGTACAAGATTTCCCTTTAGACTAACTTGGAATTTGTTGGTTTAAGATTTGGATATTTCAAGATGATTTTAAATATGTTCCCTGTGTGGTTGTTCTTGTTTTGATTTTAAATCTGATTTCTTTTTGGCCATAATCCCATTTATCTCACTCTCTCGTTGTCCCTCTTGTTGATTCCTTTGCTCCGCCGTCGTAGACTTTGGTGTGTGGTGGGTGATGAAAGGCTTTGCATCAAGAAGCCCAAGTGGTGTAAGGACTCAGGATCCATGAAGCTTCATGATGAGTAAGGTCTGTTATCAACGGGGTTGGCATAAGTGGTAAACGGCTTGTGTCGCTTAAGCAAGGTCTCGAGTTCGAACATTGTGGATGCAGAAAAGCTCCGCTGGGAAACTCTCCCACCATAGCCAGGTGCGTGACGTGGGTCAGATCTGGATTAGTTAGGGCAAAGCTTTAGATACCAGATGAGCAACCAAAAAACATAAGGCATGTTTGGTACATTGAATTTTGATGGATCTAACATTGGGATCGGTATTGTGCAGCTTCATTGTCTCAGCCTCTTAGGATTGATGAAGTCTTTATAGTTTATACCAACCATCACAGAATAATAATGCCAATATAAATACCAATACCCACCCTTCTAATGCCCTGTACCAAATAGAACCTAGAGTACATTTTGTTTTTAATAGTTTTTTGTTTGAATAAGGCGAATTGGTATATGGCTTTATTTTGTTTGCTAAAAATGGTAAATGGCTTTATTTTAAAGATCAAGTTTTGTCTTAGTTTTTAATGTCTAACGTAGATTGTCTGAAATTAATTTAAAATATGTTTTTAAATTTTAATATCAAATAATTTTGCCTCTCAATTTTAATTATGACAAGTTTAATATCGATTTAACCTCCAATTTAAACCACTTAGACTTGATCAACTATTTTGATTGGTTCAATTACTGGTTTAGTTTTCAGTACCTTGAAATTAACATATTGAAAAACTAGACTGATCATTGAATTCATTTATGAGATAGAGATTCAAGAGCTAGAGGGTTGTTAACCCAATCATGATTTAAATAATATAATTTAATTACAATATACAAAAAATATTCAAATATAACCATGAAAATAATAATATTTAAACAAAATGGACCAATCCATGAATAAATGGAATATTCATGTATATAAAATACACACTAGCAATAAGAAAAAAAGAGTTGCTAAAATGTAAATCTAACATACCGGTATAAAAATAACATCAATTTAGGTTCATGAAAAGGAGAAAAAAATTATAAATCCAATTCGGTCGCCCTGTTCAAAACTCTTGATCAAACCATTCAAAGAATTAGCTTATTAATTTGACTGGCCAACCCCATTTATGTTTTAATAACATGCTTTGAATAGAAAAATCTGAAATTTTATTTATTATGGTTATTTTGTTATAAATGACGCCATCTAGTCATTCATGATGCGTCCTCTGTAGTCTCTTAAGTCTTAACACATTAGATGTAGTTTTCAAAATTAGTAATTTTATTCTATCTTTGTCCATTTATAGTTTGACCGATTTTTGTTTTAGTCTCTATAATTTTAAATCTTTTAGTTCCTATAATTTTATAAGAACTTGATTTGAGTTTAAGAAATAGTTGGTATATTTCTCTTCACATTTATTATTTTTTTCCCCTTAAACTATCTCTATTAATATGTGTGCAATCATGAGAAGTAATTTTCAAAGAGCAATATTTTTTTTTAAAATAAATTATTTTTTACAAATAACTAATTCAAATTATTTTCTCAATTTATGCAAATTTAATATGTAACTTCTACGTTGAGTAATCCATAAAAGCATTGGTCCCCATAAAAAAACATGAAACCAAAAGACAATAAAAAAAGTGGTTAAAAGGTTTTGGGTAAAGGTGCAAAAATGCACATATCTTTCTTTCGAGTGTCAACACCAAATGTTTTTTTTTTTAGTATAAAAGTCTTTTATGTGGTTAAGAAAGTAAAGCAAAAATGTCACATGCCGTTAATACCAAACCTTGACCATTTTATCAGTTCTAATTTTTCCATCAACAAGTTCTGCCCCTGCCTCCACATCATTTGCTCTATGCACAGAAGTAGGGACAACAACACAGGCATTTGTTTCTGATGAATCAAACCCAGCAACCTCATTTTGCCAATCACCGAAAATGGCATCGGTATTTAAATCGATGTGGCTAGAAATAGTAGACATTATGGAAAACCTAAAATGTGAAAAATAGACACGATTTTATTTGAGATAAATTTGTAACACCATGAGAAATCTCAGAATTTACAACCCCACAGACAGAATCACATACCATTGATTCAGAGAACTAAAAAAGCTTATAAATTTTCTTACCCAAAGGTAATTTCTGCTGGGCTGGCCGATTAGAGCATACTGATAATCGTTATCAATGTACAGAACCCAATAATCTCCAGTTACAGGAATAATGGGAAAAAATGGAGGGACATAGAATTTAACCTAGAGCTTAGCTTCACCGCTCTTAGGATCAGCCTTATAAGCAGTTCCTTCTATATAACCTCTCTTCTCACCACTCCAAGTCTCGTTTAGTACGTGCTCTGTATCATCTGACGTTTGACGTTCAACGTCCAGATTCCTCACAACATCCATCTCTTTCTTTGCCACATTTGCCGCAAACGATGAGATGAAAAGAGTCTAGGAGAGACTGGGTCGATAAAGCCGGGTTGCGATGAAATGTCTCGTGGAAGCGGACGAGAGGGTTTAGATAAAGATGCTGAAGCGTAAGGCAAATGATGTGGTGGCAGGGCAAGAACTTGTTGATGGAGTAATTAGAATTGATGAAATGGTCAACGTTTGATGTATTAACGACAAATGAGATTTTTACTCCATTTTCTTAACCACGTAGGCATTTTTGCACCCAAAAAAGACATTTAGTGTTGGACGCTCCTGAGGGCAACGCACATACGAATTTTTTTCACCTTTACCCAAGTTTTTTTTTTTTGACTTAGGGTATTCATCGCCGATAATGATGACAAATCCCCTCGCACCGTAAACTTTTCAAATAAGCTTTGATGCTGGTCATGAGACTTTCTCTATACACACCACCAGTCATCGAACAATTAACTAGATATTTAAGGAATTAAACTAAGTACCAACTATTTGGGATAACCTGTTGGCTGTTATGGAATTGGCGCAACAAGTGCTGTTTTGAAGAAGGCTATTCTTTTCCAGAAAACAGGGCTCAGGTTGTAGCCTGGTATGTAGAGGAAATTAAGAGAGCTAAGCTGGAATTTGGGAGAGTCACTGGTACATCAAGAGAGGTGCATATCAAATGGATTGCTCCTCCGGAAGGCTGGGTGAAGATTAATGTGGATGGGGTTTCTAAAGGTGAGGAGAGACTAGCTGGGTGTGGCGGACTGATCCGAGCAAGCATGGGCGAGTGGTTATGCGGTTTTACAAGAAAGCTGGGATCCTGTGCTGCTATGAAGGCTGAGGTATGGGCTATTTTAACTGGTATGGAATTAGCTCTTCATTATAGATTTGATAGTATTATAGTGAAAACCGACTGTGCTGCTGTGGTGTCCATTTTAACTGATATGCAAAGGGAAGGTTCTGCTAAATCCATGTTATTGAAGCAGATATATAGTGTACTTAAGAAATTTTCCAATGTTGTATTTTCGCATGTGTATAGGGAGGGTAATTTTTGTGCTGATTCCCTTGCAAATTTGAGTGTAGTTCAAGAGGAGTCTAGGTCTTTTCTGCAGGATCCTCCTCGGTCTGTTATTAGGCATATGTATAATGACTGTGTGGGTGTTGTTCACCCAAGAATCAAACTGATATAGATATGAGGATGGGCTTAGGCCCCGATTTTTTACCAAAAAAAAAAACTAAGTACCAACTATACTACACCTCATAGTTAAAAGTGGTTAAAGTTGCGTAGGAGAATCATCGCATATAATTTGTTTGGCAATGCTCTTTGTTGATTCCGTGTATCCATCAATTCATGGATGTCAAATTTTAAGTATCACAATCTTTGTTATTTTCAAACACAAGTTTTTTTCAAAAAAAGAAAAGAAAAGAATTTTCTCTTGTCCCCTATCATAAGATTCGATAGAGTTTTACTTTGGTTGTTGTTGGAATATACCTAGTTCACTCTTGGATTTGGGCCCAAACAAATACAAATGGAGTTATTATATAAATAAGGAATAATATGGGTTCAAATATAAAATTTTATCTTTATGATTCAAAATTCAAATGAGAGTAACTACCCATGCGTGTTATAACGAAACATTAGGTTTGTGGGTGTCAAGTGTTGATAAACCAAAAGAAAACTTCCTAAAATTTCTCTCTTGGCTCTCTTCTCCCAGTGGTGAATATGCCGTATGAATGTTATCAGAGTCCATATCGGTGCTTCAATCTTATGTGGGTATTCAACGAGTTAATTGATTCCAAGTATACCCGAAAATCCTTGAGTCATGGAGGGCCTAACACAACCATCATCCCTTGTGCAAGCTTGAGAGTGCTATAAAACATAGGTGAAGTTTATTAAACATAGAAGGAGTTATAACACATAGGCATAAGATAGAAGAGAACATTCAATGAACTTAGTGGGAAAAGACTTTGTTGTTGTTGTTGTTGTTATAGAATGAGCCCTTGTTTGCAATCCTATTTGAGATTACAAGATGAATTAGTGCCTGTTTGAGTTAGCATTCAAAAAAACTGTTTACGTAAGTTGAGATAAAACTCATCTCACATATTTATCCCGTACACCCTAAATCACATTGAAAAATTAACTTCTGCCATTAATCCAAATAGTCACTTAATACTCAAATGAGATTACAAGATGAATTAAACAAATATTAGTCATATGATCATTCTTTTGAGTGAAATATTAGAATAATTAATTTACCAAAAAAAATATTAGAATACCTAAAAATAGAAGCTTTCATGATCTACTCACAATCCATAAATTTAGAAAAGGATATATGACGGATAACATCACCAACCAATCACAGTTCATAGAGTTTCACGGCTCCACACCACATGTGGTTTGTCTCAACTTCTAACCTCTCCGCTGTCTATACTAACAGATATGCATATGTTTATATACTGCTTTAAATATACTCCTCCAGTCATACAATGGCAAATCAATTTATTGAAGATTCATTTTAGTCTTATTTATAAGTTATATTATTAAGACTTTTTATATGAATATACAATTTTATTTTTTTTTACAAAAAGAAAAAATGATATAATTAATTAAATTTTTTACATCGTACCAAAGTAAATAGAAGAAGAATCATGATTAAAAAATATTTCTAATAAAAGCTCCTAATCAAATGAAATGATTGGAAATAAAAAAAATCATGTAATAAAGATAAAATTGAGTTAGAGTTTTTATGTTTTGGTAGGTCTTAGTAAGAAGAGCTTTGAGCCTTTGACTACTTAAGTACCATGCTGAGAAGGGTAAGTAAAAATTCAAGTGCTTATTTGAGAAGCATTAAAAAAAGTGTTTTTAGCCTATTTCCATAAGTTCAGATGAAAACTCTTTCGATATATTTATGGGAAATATCAGTGAAGTTCTAAGGAAAAGAGAAAATATCACAAAAGTTCCAACCCCTATAAAAAAAAAGGTCCCTATTAATTACAAAATTCAAATGTAAAAAAGGTCTCGTTGTTAAAATGGTTTTTCTTGTTATTAAAATGACTTTTCTTGTTGTTAAAATTTCCTTATGAAAATATTGTTGTCAAAATGGCTTTTCATGTTATTACAATGACTTTTTCTGTTGCCAAAATTTTTCGAGGTTTCTAAAATTTTACACGTCGGAGGAAAAACTCGGAAAACTTTTGACAACAATAAAAATCATTTTGACAACATGAAAAGCTATTTTGACAACAATATTTTCATAGGGAAATTGTAACAACAGGAAAAGTTATTTTAATAACATGAAAAACCATTTTGACAACATAACTTTTTTGATATTGGAATTCCATAGTTAATATTAAAAAAGTCATGTTGTCATTCTGTAATTAATATAAAAAAGTTTCAAGGGATTTGAGGTTGAAACTTTTTTGATATTTTTTCTTTTTTTTTTGGACCGCATTGATATTTTCCCAATATTTATGGGAAAATCACTGTAGAGGCCCTTTTTGGGCCAAGAAACCCAAAAAGGGCCCCAACAATCTGATATGGCCAAAACAGGCCCTAGGGCCCTGATTGGGATTGAAGTTAATAAGAGAAAAGACACTAACACCCATGATTAAAAATACAAAAAGGAACAACTCTGGATTAATAAAAACTGAACAAATGAAATCATATGTGGCGCCTACACGAGGAAGAGAAGAAACCATCGTACAAGGCAAACGCGAGGGAAGAACAGCTGGGTTTTTCTGAACCTATATATTGCTCAACTCAGCGAGGAAGAGAACGTCTATATTACCAATCATCCACTTCGTTATAGGTCAAGTCGTGTGGTTTAAATTTTCTGTTGCTTTGAACGTTTTTTTCAAATTGAAGGTTGGGTGGTCGAAAGGTTAGACCTTGGCCAAATTTATGTTATAATCGATAGGAAATAGGTAATAAATACTAAGATTTTGCTCAAGATATCATTATCACCATTCTAGTTGGTCTTTAATCATTTTTGGGTTGGGGGGAAAAATGTTGCTCTGTTTTTTGGCATGAAAACAGAGGGAAAGATGTGTTTTTAAGTGGGAATGGGTGCATGGGATGAAGCTACACTTGGTTGAAAAACGCTGAAATGGGATAGTTGTCAATACATACTGTTTCAATTGTAAATATGACTGATATAGTTGTTAATATGACCGATATAGTTGTTAATACGAGGTGAATGTTAAAACGCTGTAGGTTGCTCTGTTTTTGGGAATGGAAACAGAGGGAGGTCTGTTTGTTAGGGGGAATGACTTAATGTGAAAATGCTGAAATGACATTGTTGTTAATGTGACTATTAAAGTTGTTTATGTGACTGTTAAAGTTGTTAAATTGACTGTTAAAGTTGTTAATAATAACTTTATGTTGCAGATCATAATTAAAGATGGCTAGTACTTCAGAGAAGAACATATTATGTTTCTTCCATGTGGGGGGTTTCTTTGTACATGTTGTTGTAAATGAACCCTGATATTGTTGTAAATGAACCCTGATATTGTTGTAAATGACCCCTGTTATTGTTGTAAATGACCCCTGATATTGTTGTAAGTGACCCCTGTTATTGTGGTAATCGCCCCCTGATATTGTTGTAAATGAACCCTGATATTGTTGTAAATGACCCCTGTTATTGTTGTAAATGACCATTGTTATTGTTGTAAGTGACCCCTGATATTGTTGTAAGTGACCCCTATTGAAGTTGTTAATCCTGTCCATTATTTCTTGTTCTCATTCCATGATCACATCAAAACAGAATCAAAAAATTGATGTTTCTCATTCCATGACCACATCAAAACAGAATCAAAAAATTGATGTACCTCATTCCATGACCACATCAAAACAGAATCAAAAAATTGCTGAATCAAAAAATTGTTGTTTCTAATTCCATGACCACATCAAAACAGAATCAAAAAAATTTATGTTTCTCATTCCATGACTACATCAAAACAAAATCAAAAAAATTCTGTTGTCATTAAATAAAGATTATCAAGTTAGCATCAGTAGACAATTTACAAAATAACAAGAATGTTTAATGTCATCCACATGAATACAAAGGAGTCATAAATACATATGTGTCCTAACAACTATGCTCCCTAATGTCTCTTCAATTTCTTGTGGTAGTCCTCCATTAAAGACAACACCTTTTCTCGATGGTTGTTGCGAGGATGGTTGATGAGCCACCATAAGAAGCCCACCTTCAATTCACGAAGTTCCTCGTCGGTGTAGTGTGGCATTGTGTACCCATCCGCCCTTGTTCCGAGCCATCCCATTGTTGTAGCCTGGATATAACATCATTAGCAACTAGAAAGCAACAAGCAAGGATGTTGACAAGAATTTAGGACAACATAGTCAATTAAATGACCTAGTGAAAATATTTAAATATATCCATTAAAAGAACAAGGAGGAAAGAAATACACTACAAAAGTTTAACATACAGTTCCCCAATGAGTAATACCGCTCCTCTTTGTTATGGCGTGAAGATTAGCACATAACTCAAAGACAAACACCCATGTCAAGTCATTATAAACATCCCAAAGGCCATCCTTGATCATACCATCAACGAGGGTATCATGTCCTACCCGAGAGGCAACAAAATCGGGTGAAAGTTTATGAAAGTCATGCTTAAACATCAAAAACTACTAATGTCACAGAGGTGCAGCTAGATAGAAGATTATTAGCAACCAAACATGAAAACCATGTAAAGATTTTCTGATGTGGGACTCAAGTCCCATACTTGGTATTGGGTCTTAATATACACTTGTATGAACCAAAGCTCCAAATTAATTTCTTGAAATACTACCAAGTGAATGATTAATTATCAAAGTAGCAAAATAAACATCAGATCAAACCAACATAGCAGAAAAAGTAATTCCTCCTGTTATCCCCAACACATTCCTTCAGCTTTCTAAAACATGAACCTTTTTCCCAAGAGTAAATGTATTGTTGTGTCAGTGATTTAAGAAAGAAAGGAAAACCTTGCTTCTACGATATACTTGGGTGCATTAGACATGCTTTCCATACCACCAACCACGACAACATCGTGAATACCCGATTGTATTGTCAGAGCTTGCAGCAATTAGAGCATAATACAAACAGAATTTATCTCTTAAGACAACGACATTGTATTTTAAACACAAACTCGGTGGACGGTGCTTGCGCCGAATTAGAGCCACGCTTCGCTATTATGACTACGTAGGAATAATGGTCTTGCATTAGTTTGTTGTAAACAAAATAGATACTACAAGCCAAGGCCTCCAAGAATTATACCAAACAAAGACAGAAAGATCCATAAAATTGAATGCCCCATCCTCAATTAAGGATTTACACACACTCACAAAAGTCAATAAACATTTACAAAATTAATCAGAAAATCATTATTATTTTAGCATGAACTATTCATCAATCAATTCAACATAATATATATATATATATATATATATATGATGAGAAATAGAGGAAGAATTCACTCTTATTGATGTATGATATGAGTACATAGCTAAGGTATATATAGTCTCCAAAAGGAGAGTGAACATTCAAAGAATGAGTGGAGCGGATAGTGGAGGAATTAGTGGAGGAATAAAGTAAGGATAGTGCAAAGACTAAGAATAAAGTAAATAAGAATCCTATAATTAAAGGGATATGCCATAATTGATGTCGATATGCCATAATTGCTTTGTTCGATTTCTAACACTCCCCTCAAGCCGGAGAATATATGTCAATCATTCCCAAATTTGCCTCGAAATCCTTCAAACTTCGTTCGCCTAGTGGCTTAGTGAAGATATCTGCAACTGCCTCGCAGATCTTATGTGAGATAAAGTCATAATGCCTTCAATCTTTTCTTTAATGAAGTGCTGTCTATCTCAACATGTTTAGTTCTATCATGATATACTTAGGGTTCTTGACCATTTCAATATCGGCCTTGTTGTCACACCAAAGTTGCATTGGTCCATCATGTTGAATCCCCAACTCCTTCAAGCAATCTCATAACCCGCATTCCTTCACATACTCCTTTCTCAACAAACTCGCCCGCTTCGCACTACTTGTTGACACGACTGTCTCTGCTTTCTTACTTCTCCATGTAACCGATTTCCCCACACATATGTACGCACCACGAGGTTGACTTCCTAGTTTCTCTATCCCTTGCATGGTCTCGCATCGGTGTTGTAGATTTCGATGTTTCGGTAGTACTTTTCTTAAAGAATATTCCTCTTCCAGATTAAGCTTCGATAGCTCAAAATTCCGTGTACAAACTTTGCATGTGTTCTTCTTGTGGTTGATGCATAAACCGACTTACTATTCCAATCGCATAACTAATATCGGGACGTGTGTGGGTTAAATATATCAATTTTCCCACTAGTCTTCGTATCTTTCTCGAATCAGTTGGAACACCTTGTGGCTTGATCTCCAAATGGCATCCTCCTCCATAGGTGTCCCCTCCGGTTTGGGCACCCAACATTCCTGTCTCATGTAATAGGTCTAATGTATACTTTCTCTGAGATACATTGATACCGTTCTTGGTTCTTGCCACTTCCATGCCTAAGAAGTACCTTATTTGTCCAAGGTCTTTCACCCGAAATTCAGTGGATAAGTCCTGTTTTAGTTGAGCTATAGATTCTTCATCATTTCCGTAATGACTATGTCATCAACATAGACAATCAATATGGTGACTTTGCCATTAACACGTTTGATGAATAATGTGTCATCTCGCTTGTCCCCGAGTATACCCAAGCTTTTTCACCGCTTTGGTGAATCTACCAAACCATGCCCCGGGAGATTGCTTGAGACCATACAATGACTTTCTCGAGTTTACACACGAGTTGTTGGGAGCTAAGACTCCTTCGGAACTTCCATGTATACTTCTTCCTCTAGGTTTCCATTCGAAATGCATTCTTCACATCTAGTTGGTGTAATGGCCAATCCAAGTTTGCTTTGCAATTGATAATAATACTTGGATGGTATTGAACTTGACTACTTTTAGCGAATGTTTCCCGATAGTCAATTCCATATGTCCGGGTATAGCCTTTTGCAACAAGTCTTGCCTTGTATTTGTTGATACTACCATCTGGATTGAATTTTGGGGTGAAAATCCATCTCGTCCCACTTGTTTTCTTTCCTTTAGGAAGAGTTGTAATCTCCCATGTTCTATTGTCTTTGAGTGCTCGTAGCTCTTCTTTTGCGCTTGCTTCCAATTTGGGTCGCCATAGCTTGTTGAAAAGAGTTTGGAATTGTTATCTCGTGCACCGTTTACAACAAAACTTTGCATTTTTGCGATAGATTACCATATGAGACAAAGTGTTGAATTGGATGTTGAGTACACGATCTTACCCTTTTCGCAGCTATCGGTCATCCTAACTCTTCGGATTTAATCCTGGATTGGATTCATGGTCGTTCCTTTGAATGGGAGAGATAGTTCTACCGATTGTCTCGGTTCATCTTGAACTTGTGATCCGGACTCTACCTCTTGTCGTGGTTCAAAGATCTATCCCCGAATTGATCTCAACATGTGTTTCCAGTTCATTATGTGCAAGTTGAGGTGGAATTGGTTGGTTTGTGGGAGCAAGTGATTCAAGTGTGGGTATAAGGCTAGGGTGATGGTGATGATAAGTCGGGTGAGCTTTTGGGATTGGATGTGTCCGTGTTTAGCCATTCAACGTTAGAATACTCCCCCCGAATGGGTAATTTAGGATAATATGCTTCTTCTTCCAAGAATACGGTATCGCGGGAGACAATAAGTTTCTTAGAAGAAGGACAAGTAGCATTTGTACCCTTTTTGAGTAGTGGAGTAGCCAAGAAAGATACATTTGTCACTCGAGCACCAAATTTGTTGCCATCCTTTTTGTGCACAAAGACAACACAACCAAATACCTTAGAAGGTAAAGAATTGATTAGAGGGCAATTTGGAAAGAATCCAAGGAGTTTTTGAATTGGGGTGTCATAATTGAGAACTTTGGATGGCATACGGTTAATGAGATAAGTCATTTGTTTTGATGGCATCATCCCGAAGATTGTAGGGACATTTCGCTCCATTAGCAAGGCTCGGCTTACTTCCAACAGGACGATTTTTCGCTCCGCCACTCCGTTTTGTTGGGGGGTGTAAGGACATGAAGTTTGGTGATGAATTCCGTGTTGATCAAGAAATTCTTTGAAGGCGGTACTCATGTATTCCTTTGCATTATCACTTCGTAATACCTTAATGGAAGTGTTGAATTGAGTTTGCAGAAAGGTATAGAAGGTTTGAAATACTTTGGCTACTTCCGATTTATCTTTCATCAAATAAACCCATGTTGTTCTGGTGTGATCATCAATGAAAGTAACGAACCATCTAGTATTGGAGAGGGTAGTTATTCTGGCCGGGCCCCAAATATCACTATGAATTAGTGTGAATGGTGAGGAAGGGGTATAGGGTTGTTTGGGATATGAAGAACGAGTTTGTTTTGCAAATTGGCAAGTTTCACAATGAAAAGGGGTAGATTTTTTATTGAATAGACTAGGAAACACATGCTTCATATAATCAAAACTAGGGTGGCCTAGACCGACGTGCCACAAAAGTACATCATTGTTTTGAGAATTCGAGCTAACAAGTGCCCGCCTTGTCATGCAGTGCAAGTTTATTCTTCAAATTCAAGCCTTCAAGGTAGAATAATCCATCCCATTCTCTAGAAGTCCCAATCGTCCGCCCGATTTTAAATCCCGAAAAACACATAAACCATCATCAAAGATCACTCGGCATATTTGACCTCTAGTCAACTTGCTCACGTATATCGTTTACACGTGAGTTCGTGTACAAAAAGGACATTTTGTATGGTTAATTGATTAGATAATGTGACCGTGCCAATACCCTCTACCCTTGTGAATATACCGTTAGCTACTTTGACTTTGAGGTGTTCATGACAGAATTTTAGGTTGTTGAATAATGTTTTGTTACCGGTCATATGATCCGTAGCTCCCGAGTCAATAATCCAGTGTACTAGTCATCACAAATATTGAGGGCTACAATAGAATTACCCGATTGAACCAAATTTACGCTGGGAATAGAGTTTGACTTATTCCGCTTTGTCGTGTATCCCGCGAAGCATCTCGTAATTCTTCATGACTCGTGCAACCATCATTCTCAACCTTAGATTCAGCATTAGTCGGGTGACTTTGGAAGTTTGATTTTCCATTGGAAGGTTTTCCATGGAGTTTCCAAAGATTCTTCTTTATTATGGCCTTTCTTCTTGCAATAGTTGCACCATTTGATAGGCCTTCGTTCCCCGTGTGATCCCCGGGTCATGAGTCCGAGCTTTCAATTGGGTTATGTCGATTCAAGAGTTTCCTACTTTCCTCAAATTGCACAAAATTAACAACATCAAAGAGTTGAGGAAGTGGCTTCACCCCATAATTCGCCCCTTATCTCTTCGAAAGTGTCATTTAGGCCTAGGAGGAAGTCATGTATCCGTCCTTCTTCCACGATCTTTTTGTATAGTTGTGCATCTTCGAGGTTTTTCCGGGATGAACCTCAAATAAATCTTGCTTTGTTGCCACAATTTCAGCAAAGTATTATAATATTCGATTCTGAGACATGTTACCTTGTCTTAGATCCCGAGTTGTCGCTCTGTGTGAATCAAGGCAGGCGGTGTTTTCAAGTGAGGAGTAGGTTCTTCGAGCAAGATCCCATATTTCTTTTGTTGTGTGAGCAAGTAGGTATCCTTCGCTGATCTCTAAAGTCATCGAGTTGCACAACCAAGTCATGACTTGGTTGTTTTCAAAGAAACCATGTGTCGAAATTGGGAGCATCGGGGGCCGGTTGAGGGCCGCCCCATTAATGTATTTCTCCTTTCTCTTACCACGAATATACCTCAAAGACGCTTTGTGACCACTTTGGAGATAGTTTTTACCATTAAACTTATGGTTAATGATCATACCGTGATTTTCTCGAGAAATCTGGTACCATTTCGTGATTCTCGGGTGGTACTGGATTTTCCGAGAAATCGGTGGTATCTCCGTGGTTTTCGTGGTACCGTTTGGTTTGGTGGTTACGAAGATGAAGAGTTTGGAGTTTCGAATTTGTACCCGACATAAAAGCTTGGGGAATCATTCCCGTTCGTACATGCATTTTCGTGAATTGAGCCAAACCGAGGAGGATTTGAGAGAAATCCATGTTCGGACTCGTTTGGAAAAAAAGGATTCAGATTGCCTAATACTGGAATTGATGCTCTGAAACTATGAGAATTCCATTGTTCGACTCATTTACCGTAACTGAATTAGTGGGCCGATTCGAATTTCGCCTCGTTTTGCTCGATACCATGATGAGAAATAGAGGAAGAATTCACTCTTATTGATGTATGATATGAGTACATAGCTAAGGTATATATAGTCTCCAAAAGGAGAGTGAACATTCAAAGAATGAGTGGAGCGGATAGTGGAGGAATTAGTGGAGGAATAAAGTAAGGATAGTGCAAAGACTAAGAATAAAGTAAATAAGAATCCTATAATTAAAGGGATATGCCATAATTGATGTCGATATGCCATAATTGCTTCGATTTCTAACAATATATATAATATAAATCAAGAGACTGACAATCAATATCAGGGAGGCCACTGATCGATAAGTTCAGCTCCTTGTCATTGAATATAGATATCAGCTCCCTTTGAATTAATTCGTTGAATCCCTCCAAGAAAGCATTTATTTGAGGTCGAATAGCGCTTGTCAACCGATGTTCGGCAACCAAATCAACATATTGATGCTTATTCTCTTCTGTGACTTTAATATTCTGCCCACCAGGAATCAACTCATAGTCAGTCACCTAGACAAGGGAACCACATTTAGAGTAGGGGAAAAAAATCTAACAAACTATCATAAGTATCATAGCAGACTAGCAGTCATTACTTCTATCCGTTCATATAATATGAGTTTCTCTTCATCTGCATCAAATGCTAAAACTGAGACATGCAGAGCAACGTCTACCGGAGAAGTGATCTTATATTATGGCTTGACAGCAACCTTAATGCCCAATCCTACTGCAAATCAATAAGAAAAACGTATTGAATATATCAATTTCATTGTGGAATAGGATTTAAAGTCTTTTCATTAAAAAATTCAACTCTCTTCCTAAACAAATTAAGTTACTCAAGCGCTCAATTGTCCCAAATCTCGTTTTGCAAGAATTTCCGAACTACCGATTATAAATCCAAAACGGGAGCGCAAGATATCGCCAAAGTTAACCCCCCGGATAGGCACATATGGAGATGCGAACCAAATGAACCGAATCAAAGAACACATAATCGAGAATCACAGATGAGATTTCTAGAAACAAAACAAAGGACTGAAAAAACCTAATCTCTAAAATGTTTCCTACCTTTGGTGAATCGACAACGGTGACGGCGAGACTTTCAGCTTCCGACGGCGAGACGAGAGTGAGATTCGAGCAGGCGGGAGAGAGAAGAGGGCAGAGACGATCGCAGTGAGAGAGACGAACTGAATTTTTTGTTCATTTGTGTGTGTAGTTGAGGGCGTTTTTGTCATTTCATTTAACAGTCAGATGTCAAAAAGGGCCCTGGGGCCTTTTCTGGAGTTTTCAGATTGTTGGGGCATTTTCTGGGTTTTTTTTGTCAAAAAGGGCCCTTGTACGGATTTTCCCAATATTTCTCTGGAACACCTGTAAAATCACTTTTTTTTAAAAATTAAACAAAACACCAATTAATTACAGCCGCCACAAAAGACAAAACTCAAATTATAAGGAACTATCTGCCCCGCGAATTATCATTTAACAATCTTGGCTGTTGGATTCGTAAGTCATAACCTAACGAGGCATTAACGAAAAAACAGTCAGAATCCCCACTTTCAGCTAGCTAGCCCCCTCCGGTTCACTGCTCGCACTCTCTGCTTCACCCGCTGTTTTCTGCTTCGTTATTGCTGATCGACTGCGCCATAGCTCGTCGAGGTCCTGGTTCTGGTTTTTGTGCTTCTTCAGGTTCGTTTCTGCCTTCTGTTCTCTGTTGAATAAGATGCAAACTGTGGGAAGCAGTCTGTGGTAAGCTTTGCAGTTTGCGTTTATTGAATAAGATGCTTTTCGGTTGAAGTTTCAAGGAATCAATTCATTGATCATTGGAAGCTTTGCATTTTGTTTTAATCAAATGAGCTTTGTATATGCTTTATAGGTCTCCTGGTTTTGCACGATTAGTTCTAATATGGTCTTGAATTGACTGTTATGATTGTTGCTTTTTGTGGTGGTTTTGAGCTGGATTAGCTGGGGCTTTACATTTTACTAAATTGCATGATACCTTGTTGCATTGCTACTGAATTATTACATGATTGGTACCTTATTGTGTTGGCTTTAAACTGGTTCTGTTATGATTGTGTTAGGTTGTGTATGACATGGAGTTCTGTGGCGTCTTGGATGACTTGAAATGCTGGTGGTGAGCAGAGATGCTCAGGAAATTGTTGTTTAGGCAATAGGCAGTCTGTATGCCTAAGAAAAACCACGTTGAAACTCAACGGCCTTGAAGAGCATAAGAAAAACCTAGCTCACTCTTGATATTTTGTGATGGCTTTAGCCTCAATTTTTTCCAGGCCTTTGTTACTCCAGTCACTATTGATCTCCAAGCTAAGGTAACAATGTTAATTGTTTCAAACACTTTATGTGCCTTATATGATTATTGGGTGATAAGCGTGTAGTGCAAAGTGTTGGTACTCACTGAGTTGTTGGAATCTTTACCAAAAAAATGCACTTCTTGTAGTTACTGGAAAACTACTGTGATAATATTTCATATGCTGGGAGGGTCTGACTTTTGTACCTAACCTTTATGAAGAGGACAGACAAGACATTGCTAAAATTAATATTCCAATTGTAGTCTATGCATAGTGTTTACATTTCTCATTGTGTTTTAGACCGCAACTACTGGAAATATGTGGGAGAGCTTGGGATTTTACAAGTTGGCAAATTTGAAGTCAAACCGACTGCTTTGTGCAAAGGGGTTCAGACTGAATTGTTCAATTGATAGGGAGATGAAAGTGAGCACATCGGCTTTGGTGGACAGTATTGCAGAGTGCTCAATTGGTATTTGCCATGTTTCTTGTGTTGATACTGTATATACATTTTTTTATACATAAAGAGTTTCAACTTCTATTTGTAGATGAACAGATCTGTGAGCCTGGTCTTTCTACGGTGTTAATGAATTTTGATAATGAGTTTGATCCTTATGAAGCAGTCAGTACTCCAATTTACCAAACTGCTACTTTTAAGCAGGTGAAAATTTGATCTGTACATGCTGAGCTCTTTATTTATTTTGTGTATTTAGTATCTCTATTCCATGATATTCTTTTCATACTGCGCTTGTCTTCTAAACTTTTTCATGCAGCCTTCTGCAACAGAAAATGGTCCTTATGACTATACCAGAAGTGGAAATCCTACCCGAGATGCTTTGGAAAGGTTTGACCTCATTTGTTGTCTTGATTCGGTCTATATCTGTTTCTTCTGTCCAATTTCTTTTACCTGGCTTATTTTGTATTCTCAGGATACTAGCAAAGCTTGACAAAGCAGATAGAGCCTTTTGCTTCAGTAGTGGAATGGCTGCTTTGAGTGCTGTTAGTCAGCTTTTTGAAACTGGTGCTTTTCTTCATCTTAGTCTGTTTTTTTTTGGTAACTAAGCTTTTAAAACAGGGCAAGCATTAAAGTATATCTGTTTAAAGTAGTTTGTAACATAAGTGGTTGAATAAAGTGCTTTTTTAGCACTGTGTATTTGTACAAATATGTTTTACAAACCAAGCAATTCAGAGCTCCACCTTGCATGGGGGTTGATGACTTGAGTTTGAGAGTATGAGAAAAGAGAGAATATGATGAAAAAGTATGCAGTGTGTTTTTTGACTTACAGTAGCCTCTTATTTATAGTGCAAGCCTTGTACAGTATAATAATGGCTAATATAGACAGAACAATTACAAAATCAAATTTCTCAGATTAAGTACAATCATTGTTAATAAAATGTGATCAGCAGTCGATCCAGAATTCTCATCATAACCAACAATTAGCTTAAGTATTTTTGAGCCTGAAAAGTAAACTTTGAAATTTGTAGATATATATTCAATTAAAATATTATGTGCAATAAATAAGTGCATAACAGTACAAGAAATCAAAGTTATTTTTTTAAAATTCAAGCTTTTAAATTAATAAGCTTGCTTTGATAAATATTGATATCACATACTTGTTTTACATTTTGTCTTCATTTTTTTTTTCTCTGATACAATGTTTGAGATGACATTTAGAAAATTTAAGTATTTATTCTGGTATGAGATTATAATATTAGGTGGTTGTGATGATTTTTTTTTTTTCCTCGATAAGCTTCACCTGTATTGGAGTACATATAATTTTATTTTCATTATATAAATATAACAGATAACTTGTGCCATATCTTCTCATAGTTTTCATTGGAGATTATGTATTCTGAACTGATTGCTTTTATTGTCATTTACTTGTATAATCGCATGTAGGTGATGAAATTGTTGCTGGAGATGATATCTATGGTGGTTCAGATAGACTACTCTCCTCTGTAATTACGAGGTCTGGAGTTGTAGTGAGGTAAGTGTGATTTTTCGGCTTTTCATACATTTTTTCCCATGGAGTTGAATTAGGAAACAAATTATTATTTGATTGATTATTTGATTCCAAAAATTATAGCTTTCACTGATGATGAGGTTGTAATGCTTGCAAGTCCAGGAGAGTAAATACAAGTGATCTAGAGGAGGTAGCCTCTGCTATTGGACCTCGGACTAAGTTAGTGTGGCTGGAGAGTCCCACCAATCCTCGGTTACAAATATCTGATATTCGAGTAAGTTGTTTTCTTTTGTAAGATGGAAGCGTTTTGTTTTTATGTCTTCTTTTGGGCTGTTATAAGGCATAAGCATCTTAGAAGAAACTTCAATTACTTGCTAAGGCATTGTCTTTGGATGGGAATACAGAAAGATGAAGCGCAAGTGATGATTGCTTTTGTCACAATATATAGTTGATGTTAATATTACTTATTATTTTGAGTAAATTATGTTGTTATATTATTATTGCTGCTGTTGGCATTATTTTAGTTTTTTGGTCATTCAATTGGTCTCAGGTTTTCTGGCTATAGTTGTTTCTTGGATTTTCTTGCTTGTCACTTGCCTTTGATGTAATTGTTCTCAACACACTGGTAAAATAAACTCATAAATATAATAAAGAAAAGCACATTATTTTTTCAGTAGATGTCGTATTTGAACTTCAATATTTTAAGTGTCACAATATTTCATTTTAGTATAGAGCGTATTTCAAGTCTAGTAGATAGCTACGTCTGTGGAAAATGAAGGGAAAACAGCCACTTTCAGAGAGACCCACTACTTGCACTTTGAGTGGCTAGATTTTCCTGTGCTTAGTGCGCATGCCGCCTGCCTCTTTCACTGGAACCCCACCCTGTATTTTACCCAACTCATCCTTCTCTCTGTCCTCTAACTGCCTTGATGTACAGGGTTAGTTGTTGCCTCTTGCCCTTTCTAATATCATTGAGTCCTCGATACTTATCTCTCTTTTTGTTGTTCACTTGTTCTTAGTGGTAAGTTATTAAAGGTCCATCAGTAGCATTCTTGCCTCTTCTTGCATAAGCAAAGAACAAAAGGCTCATGCCTATTGAATGTTTATCTAGTTCTCATATGGACCCAACCTCAAATAATATGTATGATATGAACATGTAGTATGGAATTATTCTGAACGGTTTAATTTAATGTTAAAAAATTTCTTACATTTTGCTCGTTTATTCCAGAAAATAGCAGAAATGACTCATGCACATGGTGCTCTTTTATTGGTGGACAATAGTATAATGTCTCCTGTGTTATGCCAGCCATTGGAACTTGGAGCAGGTATTCATATAGCCATTGCAATATGATAAAGTATAATTAGATTTAACAACTTAATAACATGCTTGTTAACATGAACTAGCAATTGGGATTTGGGAATACTTAAGAGGTCACATTTGGTCTCTTCATACCTTCAATTCTTTTCACTTTTCGTGTGAAGTGAAGCAATTTTTGAGGGCAATACATGTACATATTAAAAACTCACTAATCCATAAAATTTGTTTAAAACACCCTATATGCTATATGTGTTTCATTTAAAAACAAAAAAGGAAAAATAAATTTCTATTTAGTGACAGCTACAATTTTTTTCCCTTTTCCAGATATTGTTATGCATTCAGCTACCAAGTTTATTGGAGGACATAGTTATATCATGGCTGGTGTCATTGCTGTGAAAGGCGAAAGGTTGCCACTCTTATTCTTTGTGTCTCAAACATTAATGGTGTTGAAGATATTGATTTGTTTGCGATCCACTTTTGTAAATATGTTAATTATCTACAGGGAATATGTGAACTAAATTTCAATTTAATCACAAGTTTTGTTGATGAGTATGTGATGCGTAACACTTGATGTGCTTGTGATTCTTAAAATCAAGAATGAGATACCATAAACTTTTCATTTTGCTGTTTCTTGCTTTATTCATTGTTTTCAAATAGCCTTGTCTAAGTAACTTTTCATGCATTAAGTTTGTTATTATGTTGTGAACTATTTCCTGTTGTATTTATGATTTAATTTCATTTTCTCTCTGTTTCAATTTTTTATTCAATTTATCATGAGGATCAGTACTCTGAGTTTCCTCAAATTTTTTTTTTTTGCCTTTGATCATCATCTTGTAAAGGTTGGCAAAAGACATGTATTTCTTACAAAATGCAGTGGGTTCGGGCTTAGCTCCATTTGACTGTTGGCTCTGTTTGCAAGGAATCAAAACAATGGAGCTGCGAGTTGAGAAGCAACAGGTGCCTTATGAAACATTTACTGGTTGATAGTTTCTAGTCAAGGGAATGGTTGACTGTAATATCTGATTATCTGAATGTACTGCATGACTGTTTTCCTTTAAATTTATTCACATTGAGTACAATCTATGTGATAAATTGGTTAGTTTACTTCGCCTCTTTTTTCTTCCGATGATATTGAGGTAATATGTCTACACAAATACATACAAATGATTTTTTTTACGAGATACCATATCCTCCTTTAGTTTCCTTAATCCAAAAGTTGGAACTAACCTACCAAGAAGTGAGTTTGTTTTGGTACATGTAGTATAAGAGGATGATCATGACAGCTGGATGCAGCCTTGCGTTTCAATGAAAACCAGCGCATCACATAGGGCTTGAAGTTGTACTTGAAGTTTCCAATCTTGTTCTGTGGCTTGTACCTCCAATTATGAAACTCATGGCGATGATAAAAGATATTGATACTCATCTCTTGCATTTTGCTTCTGTCCGGTGAGGCTTGAATGAAATTCTCCAACCTTGCTGCTCACCCTGTATTCCTTCATATTACATAAAGTTGATTCCATTTGGATGTTCCAAATGCACTCTTGCAGCTTTATTCTTAGCTTCTGTTCCCACGTTCCTTTGAGTTACATCAAAGAAAGCTGCATACTTCCTTACAGCTTGTATAATTGCTTCCCTTGATTGGTATGACTTTCCTGCAAAACAGCTTTGGTTTTGAAAAAACCAGATTTTATCGAATATGGAAAAGGGTTCAGCAACAAATTACAATCCAGATCCTTCTTGTGCATCCAAAGTTTGCAAATCCAGACCTGCAACCACTCTTAATGCCCAACTGTAAGTTAGCATCTGATCTACATCGCAGACTTGAGCCAAACCTAACAGACCTCGTAAAGGGACAATTTAAAAAAAAAAAAAAGACAACAACAACAAAGATGTAAAGATTCGCTGTCTTCACCACAAAAGATGCATGCCTCCTTCATATTAAGGTGATGCTGACGCAGAATTTGTGTTGTGGGCAGTATCCCTGGCATGATATTCCAGACTAGTATTTTCATTCTAGGTGGAAGATTCAACTTCCATAACATGTTCCAACATGCCACATGCTCATCTGACTGGTTGTGACTAAGACAAGTTATTGTATCCATCTTTTACTGTCTATACTCCTAGTCCATTTCCCTTCCAAACAATATGGTCTTCTGAGTCGAGTAGAGGAACTAGCCAGAATGTTCTTAACAACTTGGGATTGATATATTTTCTCCAGAGCTTCCAAGTTACCTGAGAAAAATAATGAATAAAATTTTTAGGAACTTGTTAATGTTCTGATCTAATGCTTTTTGTATGTTCATAAACTTTTCGTTCTTAACACTTTGGACCTCCTGCCGTCCTGCGTCATAGAGATAATATGTTTTTTTAATTATTATTATATTCCGGCAGGATTATCATATACTTGTGCAGTGTGGTTCTCATAAACTAATGAATTTTGAATGATGTCTTGAATCTCATCTTCTCAAAATCAGATTATATCTATAGCTAAGCTTCTATTTTAGACTTTGGTGCTAAGATAACTCCTATACAGTACCATTGTTTATTTTTATAAAACATAATAGTTAGAACCCAAATGTTTTGCAGGAGAGTGCACAAAAGATTGCTGAGTTTCTTGCCTCCCATCCCCGAGTAAAGAAAGTAAACTATGCTGGTCTTCCTGGTCATCCTGGACGTGACCTGCACTACTCTCAGGTATGGTTTACCTGTTGAAATTCAATGTTTTTTTTGGTTATGCGTGAAATGATTTTATATTTCATTGGGATTCTGTTTTGCAGGCAAAGGGGGCAGGATCAGTGCTTAGCTTTTTGACAGGCTCACTGGCTCTCTCTAAGCATGTCGTTGAAACTACAAAATACTTTAGCATAACTGTCAGTTTTGGTAAATATTTTTCTCCGTTTGTTCTCATAAAGGAGTTTTGAATTGCTAATAAAAGAATAGGCTTAATTGTATTGTTGGTCTCTTTAATTTCTTTTTTCTTTTTTAAAAAAAAGCAGTTTGGACTTTAGTCCATATAATTCAAATTCATATGATCCTGTCTCTGATTATATGAAAAAGAAGAGTAATTATAGACAATTTTTTAATTCCATTTTTTCTTTCCAAAGGTTATCTCTTGTCCTTCCAATCTTTTTAATATAAAAACTAGGGTACGACAAGCCTAATTGAAATTAAAGGGACCGAACCGAATTGCACTCATGATTAATTTAGATGGACAATATCGAGTTAGTGAGCTAAATAAAGGACTATTTTAATAAAAACCTAAACCATTTTGGTCCTTCAGGGACCAAAAACTATGGTTTGAAATTATAGGGGCCAAAAACTAAATTGAGGGAAAACTATAAGGATCAAACATTGTATTAACCCTCTGGAACCAAAAAAAAAAAAAACTATATTAACCCTTTGTTAGAGGTTTCAATGATAACCTACCTACCCATGTCTGAGATGTGAATGTTTTACTGCAAAAATGCTGACTTTGTGAATTTCGTTGTTGTTAGGGAGTGTGAAGTCCCTCATAAGCTTGCCTTGCTTTATGTCCCATGCTGCCATACCTGCAGCAATTCGAGAGGCCAGAGGTTTAACTGAAGATCTTGTGCGTATTTCTGTGGGGATTGAGAATGTTAATGATCTTATTGCTGATCTTGACCAGGCACTCTCATCTGGGCCTCTCTAATTTTTCCTATCAACTTTCCCAACATTGATGAGTCCGGTATTTTGTTCATTGTAGTACCTACATGGTATTTCTGAATTCTTCAAATAAATCTTTTAGGGTACAAATTAATTTGTATTTTTAAAAAACTATTGAATTTAAACCTTCAAATTTAATCAAATGACTCACTATTGCAGTAAACCATCCACTTTGTGGAGAGAAATTGTGTGCAACATTGATGGCTTGTTTGCTTCAAATAATATGATGGTGTCATTTTGATTTAGGACGATGAGTTGGTTGTTCTATTATCTTTCCATTTCTTTTTGGGTACATTGCTGAAAATTTCACCATTGCAAAATTTATTGCCTAAAGGTACTTAAGATCTCAGGTACTTGAGTATGTGCAATTAATTTATCTTCAGCAGGTGCAACTTTTTTTTTTCTTCAGCTATGTGAAAATGTCTTCTTTGCACATAATTGAACATAGATTATACACAACTAAAGAGTTGCATCTGCTGAAGATATGTTGCATCTGAATCCTTAAATAAATTTTACGTACTTTTTGGGCAATAAATTTTGCAATGGGGGATTTTTCAGTAATTTTCCCTTTCTTTTTCTGTCTTCTATTTGCATTAGGCTGTAAATGCTTAAATTTTACAAATTCCTTTACATTTGGTACAAGTTGCAAGACAATTTTATTCTTGCTTAATGTTTACATGTTCTATAACGATAGTTATGTTATGATGATGTGCATATCAAAAAAACAATAGGAGCTCCAACAATGTTGTCTTAAGTCTTAAAGCGGAATAGATTGTATTATTGTCTTATTTGTTGATACTTTTGCTTGAAATCTTAAACTGAAAAAACATGTGTCCTATGACTATTTGATTATATAAGATGCTGTTAACATGTGACGTGAAAGGAAGTGACTAAACAGAAAAGGTTAACATCGAAAAAAATTGTCATTCAGAAATCATGGGGATATTCATATTGAAGGGTTTTTAATTTTAAACACATTCCAAACAAAAGTTTTCCTCCAACGTTTTTAATTATAATTTTTATGCTTAATTAAAATCTATTTTAAAGAAGTTTTATAGCTTAAATTTTCTGTTAGTTACATTGAGAAAATATACGTTACAAATTAATGTTTTTACTAATCTTTTCTTGATGTTCAACTTATCCCCAGTTTGAGTGCTTCGGATTTTGTTTTAAAGCTTGAAATGGTTGTGGGATTATGCAGAATGTTGACAGTCTATATGCTTGTTATTAGATCTTGGAATGTAAAAATTACTCCATCCAATCCCAAATATCAGAGTTACATAATTAATTTGAAATATTTAAAAAATGTAGTTTAGTTGTTTGCAAAAATTGTGTTGATTTTTTATTATCACAAAAATGTGTTGATTTGCTTGAAGTATTCATTTTAATAATTTGTATTTAAAACTACTCCCTTAATAGAAAATCCTCTTAATATATCTAATTAAAAAAGATAACTTTTAACACTAACACCAGTTAAATTGTGACATATGGATAAAGCTATTGGAAGGGGGGGCACATAGAATATAGATTTTTGGATGGAAATTTTTCCATCATAGGCTCCCTTTGAGTTCATGGATCCGTGCTTGGTATGAAAATGATGGTTTTTGCCCACTGTGTCATCAAGAAGAAGAGATCAGCCTACATTCATTTAGAGATTGTCATGTTGTTCGTGGTTTCTGGTGTGAGGTGTTGCCCGTTAATCATTTTCATGCTTTCTTTAGCTATTGACTGGACTGTGTGGGTACTAGGCGGATTATTTTGGCATGAGGTATTTATCGTCTCTTGCTGGTTTCTTTGGAAGTGGCGCAATAAATTTATTCATAACATGCAAGATGCAAATGTTAAATATATTCTGAGGCCCATCCTTGAGTTATTGAGAGAATTAAAAACTCCAAGTGCCGAAAGGGGAGTTAAATGCGTAACATAGAACCATTCTAGTGTTCGCTGGTCCTTTCCAAAAGTTCCATTTGTGAAACTCAATTTGGATGGGGCATCAAAAGGTCCATAACAAGTGGCGGCATGTGGAGGTTTATTGCGAGATTACTCTGGTAAGTGGTTTGGAGGCTTTGCTATATGGCTTGGAAGGTGCTCAGCGCTATTAGTGGAGCTGTGGGGAGTCTTGAGAGGACTAGAGATGGCATGGAAGGCAAGTTGGAGGCATGTAGTTGTTGAAAGTGACTGTCAATCAGTCATTGCATTACTTTCCAAACAAGGAAGTGCAGCTCTTGAGTCCCATTTGGTGTCTCGGATACAAGCAATCACCCGTAGTCTATGGGTTATACGGTACTGTCATGTCCTAAGGGAAGGAAATCAGTGTGCGGATTGGTTAGCTAATTATGTATTGTCACATGTGGAGGCCCCGGATGAAACTCACTTCTCTGATCCTCCTGCTGGTTTTTATCGCCTCCTTGTTGCTGATCTAATAGAAGTACAACACGAAAGGAGAGGCTTGCAAGTTTAACTTATTTTATTTTCCTTTGTTTTTGTGTTTTCTTTATCATTCCTTGTATCGAAAAAAACAAAAATCTAATTAATAAAGAGTTTAAGAAAAAAAAGAAGATACTTTTGAAAGACAAAGTTGATTGGAGTTTTACATCTAGAATCAAAACAAATTTGTATACAAATTCTTATATATAAGACATGGCGGAGTAAAATTTGATCTATGAGCATTTGGGTTGAAGGTATGCTTTTCCATGAATGTGGATCTAGTCTTTCAAATTATTGGCAGCATATTTGTGGGCATTATTTTTGGATTAGTAGTTTTTTTCATTAACAAGAGGAAATAGTCTTTAATATAAGATCTTACTTGTAGTAAGATTTTATATTAAGAAAGGTTAAGGAACAAGTTGGCCAACAAACTTTTACCTCAGGAGCGCTTAGCACAAATAACTTTTAAGTGGACCTTAAATACCTAAAAACTTTTAAAAATGTGCAATCAGCACAATTTTTTTTTTTAAATGTAAAGTAAGCACAACGCCGTTAGAAAAAAAAAACGTCTGTTATCTAAGGTGCAGATTGGCCAACGAACTTTTAATCCAGGAGTGCCTAGCACAAAAAAGTCCATGTGAAATTCAGCCAAAATCCGACTATTGCAAATCTTTGCCTGGACCCCCAATCATGTGCATTGGGATTAAAAAGAGTGAATGAAAAAAAAAAAATCACAAATGTAATGAGTAGATTTCATTTTGAGTAAGGATGGTCAGTTTTCGAACTTAACCGGGAAAATTCATGTGCAATTCACTCAAAATCCGACTGTTGCAAATCCTTGTTCAGACCCCCCAACCATGTGCATCGGGATTAGGAAAAGTGAATGCAACAAAAGAATCACAAATGTAACGAGTAGATTTCATTTTGAGGAAGGATGATGAATTTTCAAACTTCTGGTGCAGTGTAGATTGTGATTTTTAAGTGGACCTAAAATACTACTTGCTACATTTGTGATTTTTTTGTTGCATTCACTCTTTCTAACCCCATGCACATGGTTGGGGGGTCCGGGTAAGGATTTGCAACAGTTGGATTTTGGGTAGATTGCACATGGATTGGCCTGGACAAGTTCAAAAACTGACTATCGTTACTCAAAATGAAATATACTCGTTATATTTGTAAATTTTTTTGTTGCATTCGCTTTTTCTAACCCCAATGCACATGGTTGGGGGTCTGGGCAAGGATTTGCAACTTGAATGGATTTTGGGTGGATTGCAAATGGATTTGCTTGGGCAAGTTCAAAAACTGACAATCCTTACTTAAAATGAAATCTACTCGTTACATTTGTGATTTTTTTGTTGCATTCCCTTTTTCTAACCCCAATGCACATGGTTGGGGTTGGGGGTCCGGGCAAGGATTTGCAATAATCAGATTTTGGGTGGATTGCACATGGACTTTTTTGTGCTGTGCGCTCCTGGAATAAAACTTTTTTGTGCTAGGCGGTCATGGAGTAAAAGTTCGTTGGCCAATCTGCACCTTAGATAACGAACAATATTTGTTTTTTCTAACGGCGTTGTGCTTACTTTACATTTTTAAAAGTTTTTTTGTACTGATTGCACATTTTTAGAAGTTTTTTGGTATTTAAGGTCTATTTAAAAGTTATTTGTGCTGAGTGCTCTTAAGGTAAAAGTTCGTTGGCCAAATTGCTCCTTAACCCTATTAAGAATTAGAGGTAGTATTTAAGTCATTAGAGCAAAAAAAAAAAACATTTTTTAAAATTTGTTTAGGGTTTAGGGTTGATGGATATCCTTAATAGGCATCATCTTCATGTTCAAGGTAAGTGTTTATTTGGTTGCAATCAAGAGGAATCTTTAGAAGCATCTGTTGGTGACTTGCCATTTCTCAAGGACTGTATGGTTTGGAGCCCTTTCAATTGTTTTCCCTTTCAATACGTTGTCAGTTCTTAAATCTTGGCTTAAAATGGCTCTTCTCAAGCTTCACAAGGATGGATTTTTGGAGGAGTAACTCATATTATTAAACTCATTTATGTGTTATGGATGAATAGAAATCAATTGCTTCACAAAGGGAAGAAGGTCAATACAGTTACAGTAATCAAGGAAATCAAAGTGGCATCCTCCCTAAGTATTGCAGCTTTTCCATCAAAGGACTTTGTCAATTTCAACCATCCTCAAGCTTCTAATTTTACTTCTCTTTTAAACAATATCCCTTTAAGTGGTTGGTGTTATGAATAATTGATATATGGATGTCTACACATACCACTAATCTTGTGTAGATATAGTAGTATATATTTAGTGGTGACCTAATTGTCACTATGTCAATTTTCTATGTATTAACTTCTACTATAAATACCCCCCATATGAACCTAAATTTGATGGACATAGAGATTAATAAGAATTCTCTCCTCCTTCCTCTTGATTTCTTCTTCTACTCTTCTACCTTTATCTTATATTTTCTTCAAGTTTCGTTAGTTTTATAACATGTTATCAACACGAAAGTGCTTTCTAAAGAAGGTATTATTTTCGTATTATCTTTTAATGATTTCTTTATATGTTCATTATATTGATCTGTGATAATTTTAGCAACATGGAATTAAAAAAAAATATTTTTACCGAATGTTTTAAACATCGGGTTCCATGTATAAGATTGAAGATTATTTATTTGAATAGTATTTTACTATTCATCCTTGATTTAATTATTTTCATATTGTTACATGATGCTTTATTTTTATGCACAATATATATTTACCTCCTACATGGATGGTTCTACCTTTTACATAAAAGTTTAATTTTGTAAATTGTTTATTTTCTCCACAATATTTCTCTTAAACTTTATTTATTGTTGCTAACATATTTATGTTTAAGTATTATTTTATGTTACTAACATATTTATGATTCAGCAATTTATTTTATGTTACTACCATATTTATAATTCAGCAATTTACTTTTATGTTACTAACATAACATTTATTTTATGTTACTAACATATTTATGATTCAAAAATTTACTTTTTATGTTACTAACATATTTATGTTTAAGTATTATTTTATGTTACTAACATATTTATGATTCAAGAATTTATTTTATGTTACTAACATATTTATAATTCAGCAATTTACTTTTATGTTACTAACATAACATTTATTTTATGTTACTAACATATTTATGATTCAGCAATTTACTTTTATGTTACTAACATATTTATTATTCAGCTATTTACTTTTATGTTATTTATGATTCAGCATTTAATTATGTATTAATTTATATTTTGTATACGACACCTACTTGGGGTTAAACCTCCTAACCGGAAGTCTAGTTATTTATATTTAAATATTTGCTTTTATGATTCAAGTAATTTACTTTTATGTTGCTAACATAACATTTATTTATGTTTGCTAACATAATACTCGTTATTATTGTTAACTTTTAATTATATGTTAATTTTACAAACTATTTTATGTTATTATTATGGCCAAAGCCATACATCTTTGTTTTTCTATTTTATTATTATGACCCGAAGTCATAATCTACTAATATTATGACCCGTAAGTCATAAGATTTTAATTCTTCTTTATTGTCTTTTTGAATTTCCTATTATTATCATTAATATTTCTGTTTTAATAACTCTTGCTTATTTTTCTTTTTAAATAGTTTGAATCATGACAAGCAAAAACCTTGCGAACTATGCAAAACTTGAATTCATGGCTCTTGATATTACCTAAAGAATTATTTATCTTGGATGCTAGATCGAAATTCATCTGAATGCACATGGTCTCGGAAGATACAATTAAAGAACAAAATGAAACATCTAATCAAAACAAAGCCAGATCCATGATTTTCCTTTGTCATCATTTACATGATGATTTAAAAGTTGAGTATTTGACATGTGAAAGACCCACTAGTTCTTTGGAATGCACCTAAAAGAAAGGTATGATCACCGAAGATGATCGTCCTTCCAAAAGCTCGTTATGAGTGGTTGCATCTCGCGTCTGCAAGATTTTAAATCTGTTAGTGAATATAACTCACCCGTGTGTTGCAATTACTTCACAGACGCTAAAATTATGTGGAGAAAATATTACCGATTATGATATGTTAGAAAAAACATTCACCACATTTCATGCATCCAATATGCTCCCGCAAAGAGCAATATCGTGGACAAGGTTTCGAGAAATATTCTGAATTAATTTCTTGTCTCCTCGTGGCTGAACAGAATAATGAACTTTTGTTGAAAAATCATGAATCTCGTCCAACAGGTTCGAATCCATTCCCTGAAGTGAATGAAGTAAGATATGAAAATTTTAAGGGCCGAGGACGTGAGACGCAGAGGTGGTTACAACCGCGGTCGTGGCCGTGGCCGTAATCATGGTCCAAATCGTGGTGGATCAAATTGGCATGGTCCAAATCGTGGTGGATCAAATTCCCGCCCAAAGGGGGAAGAATTGAAAAGAACTCCGAAAAGAAACTAGTGGAAATAACAAGCATTCTCGAAAATGCATGTTATCGATGTGGTGGAAAAGGTCATTGGTCTCGTACTGCGTACACCAAGACACTTGGTTGACCTTTACCAAGAATCACTGAAAAATAATGGTAAAGGGCTAATGACTGAGGCAAATCATGTTGATATGGCAGAAAATTCTGAGTATAATGACAATGATATAAATTATATGGAAGCTGCTGATTTCCTAGAATAAATTACTTCTATCTTTTAATATTTCTATGATTTAAGCTTGTTTTCTATCTTATGTATTTCTTTTTGTTTTTCATGTATCTTTTATGAAGAATGATTTTCATTGGCATCAATTCGAAGATTTATGTCTCGTTGATAGTGCTACTACCCACACCATATTAAGACAAGATAAATATTTCTCTTCCTTGGTAATGCAAGAAGCCAATATTCAAACTATATCTCGTAATATAAATTTGATTGAAGGCTCGGAAGAGCTAATATTTTGTTACCCGAAGGAACAAAATTATGCATTGATAATGCATTTTATTCTACCAAGTCTAAAAGAAATTTGTTAAGTTTCAAAGATATTCGCAGAAATGGATATCATATAGAAACAATAACAAATAATGATCAGAATGTCTTGCTATTACAAATATCAAGCTTTTTACGGTAGAAAAAGCATATTAGAATGTTTTCCTACCTTCTCTTCCTGGTTTATATTATACATATATAAGTACAATTGAAATGCATGCCAAAGTAAACCGTGAAGTTTGTCAATATAAACCAGTTTTACTAATGAATTTAATGTTTGGCATGACCTAGGTTAGGCCATCCCGTGTCAATTATGATGCGACAAATAATTGAGAATTCATGTGGACATACCCTGAAGTGTAAGTAAATACCACAATCCAATAAATTCTCATGTGCAGCATGTTCCAAGGGAAAGTTAATTATTCGGCCTTCACCAAGCAAAGTAGAAAGTGAATCTCTCACATTTCTAGAACGGATACATGGAGATATTTGTGGGCCAATACATCCACCATGCAGACCATTCAGGTAATATATGATATTAATTGATGCATCAACTAAATGGTCGCATGTCTGTTTATTATCTACACGCAACCTAGCGTTTGCAAGATTACTTGCTCAATTGATCAGATTAAGAGCACATTACCCTGACTATCCTATCAAGAAAATACGTCTTGATAATGTCAGAATTTAGCTCACAATCTTTTAATGAATATTGTATGTCCCTTGGAATTGATATTGAACATCCTCGTAGCTCATGTTCACACACAAAATGGACTTGCGAATCATTGATTAAACGATTGCAACTTATTGCAAGATCTTTACTAATGAGATCTAATCTTCCAATTTCTCGCTTGGGGTCATGCCATTTTGCATGCAACAATGTTAGTTCGCATCGACCAACAAGTTACTTAAAGGTTTCCCCTTACTGTATGGTTTT
Source organism: Acacia melanoxylon (assembly GCA_019022615.1). Classification (NCBI taxonomy): domain Eukaryota; kingdom Viridiplantae; phylum Streptophyta; class Magnoliopsida; order Fabales; family Fabaceae; genus Acacia; species Acacia melanoxylon. Next base: position 2,402,875 of record JAFJYJ010000030.1, on the reverse strand, counting down.
TGGTCAAGAACCTTATATTTCCCATATAAGAATTTTTGGATGTGCAGTATATGTACTAGTAGATCCACCACAACGCACTAAAATGGGTCCTCAAAGAAGGTTGGGAATATATGTCGGGTATGAATCTCCTTCGATTTTAAAATATTTAGAACCATCTACAGGAGATTTGTTTACTGCACGATTTGCTGATTGTCATTTTGATGAATCATTTTTCCCAACATTGGGGGGAGAAAATAAGTAGTTAGGTAAAGAGATTAACTGGAATGAATTATCATTGACTCATTTTGATCCTCGTACAAAACAATGTGAACTAGAAGTTCAAAAGATAATTCATTTGCAGAATTTAGCTAATCGAATGCCAGAAGCATTTACTGATCCAAAGAAGGTGACAAAGTCACTTGTACCAGCTGCTAATGCTCCTATTCGAATTGATGTCTCTGAAGGACAACCCATTATGAATGAATCTAAAGTACGCACAAGCGTGGTAGACCCATCGGTTCCAAAGATAAAAATCCTCGAAAAGGAAAGGAGCTAAAAGTATAGATGGTTAAGTAGAGGATAAATAAGAAACGTTAATAACTCCCGGAAGAGTCATCTCCGAAGAGATGTTATCTCCGTAAGAGAAATCTCCCGTAAGAGAATATTGTAGTCCCGAAAGAGACCAAAGTACACGATATATATGAAAATAATGAGATCTCAATAAATTATGTTATGAACGGTATCCGATGGGACCGAAACGAAGTCAACGTTGACGACATTTTTGCTTATCATATAACAAAAGATGTAATAAATGATAATGAGGATCATGAGCCAAAATCTATTAACGAGTGCCAACAATAAAGGATTGGCCTCTATGGAAAGATGCTATTAATGCGAATTAAAATCACCGGCAAAACGAAAAGTATTTGGACTCGTAGTCCATACACCCGAAGATGTAAAGCCAGTTGGATATAAATGGGTTTTTGTACGAAAAAAAGAGATGAAAAGGGTGAAATTACAAGATATAAGGCACGTCTTGTAGCCCAAGGTTTTACACAAAGACCTGGTATTGATTTTGAAGAAACATATTCACCCGTAGTGGATGCAACTACTTTTCGTTATTTGGTTAGCCTAGCGGAAAGAAGGGCTTGATCTAGATCTGATGGATGTTGTAATCGCATATTTGTATGGATCACTTGATAGTGATATTTATATGAAAGTCCCGTAAGGATTAAAGATGCCGAAGCATCTAGTTCAAATATTCGAGATCAATACTCGATTAAATTAAATAAGTCCCTGTATGGCTTGAAGCAATTAGGACGCATGTGGTATAATCGTCTCAGTGAATATTTGTTGAAAGAAGGATACATAAATGACCCGATATGCCCATGTATTTTTATGAGAAGATCTAAAAAATAATTCGTTATTATTGCGGTCTATGTTGATGATATCAACATCATTGGAACTCCTGAAGAGCTCCAAAAGGCAATTATTTGTTTGAAGAAAGAATTTGAGATGAAAGATTTGGGCCGAACGAAATTTTGTCTTGGACTACAGATCGAGTATCTAAAGAATGGGATTTTTGTATTTCAACAATCTTATGCAAAGAAAGTCCTGGAGAGATTTTATATGGATAAATCACATCCATTATGTACTCCGATGATTATGAGATCTCTAAATGTGGATAAAGATCCATTCCGACCTCAAATAATTAACGAAGAAGGTGGAGAAGAACTACTTGGTCCAGAAGTACCATATCTTAGTGCTATCGAAGCACTAATGTATATTGCTAATCACACACGTCCCGATATATCATTTGCTGTTAATTTATTAGCAAGATATAGTTCTGCACCAACACGGAGACATTGGAATGGAGTAAAACACATTTTTCGATATCTCAGAGGCACTATTGATATGAGGATATACTACTCAAATAAATCCAAGCATGAATTGATTGGTTATGCGAGATCTTTGGTTTTCTATCTGACCCACATGATGGTAAATCTCAAACTGGTTATTTGTTTATATGTGGAGGTGCAGCTATCTCATGGCGGTCTATGAAACAGACTATATCCCACATCATCAAACCATGCGAAATTTTAGCAATGCATGAAGCAAGTCGAGAATGTGTATGGTTGAGATCGTTATACATCATATTCAAACAACTTGTTATTTATCTTTAGGAAGGATGGTCCCAACAGTTCTATATCGGGATAATGTTTGCATGTGTTGCTCAACTTAAAGAAGGCTATATCAAGGGTGATAGAACAAAGCATATTTCACCAAAATTCTTCTTTACTCGTGATCTTCAAAAGGATGGTGAAATAGATACCAGCAAATCAGTTCAAGTGAAAATCTAGTAGATTTATTCACTAAGTCGCTTCTAAGAGTAATCTTTGAAAAGCTTGTTCATGGCATTGGTCTTCGGAGACTCAAAGATCTTAAATGATGTTATTATCAAGGGGATTAATACTGATGTTGTCAAAAGGGGGAGTTGATACACGCTGTACTCTTTTTCCCTTATCTAGGTTTTTCCCCACTCGGGTTTTCCTAGAAAGGTTTTTAATGAGGCAAAGATCAAAGTGTATCAATGAATGTTGTACTCTTTTCTTTGGCTAGGTTTTATCCCATTGGGTTTTTCCTAGTTAAAGTTTTTAATGAGGCACATTCATTATAGACATCCAAGGGGGAGTGTTATGAATAATTGATATATGGATGTCTACACATACCACTAATCTTGTGTAGATATAGTAGTATATATTTAGTGGTGACCTAATTGTCACTATGTCAATTTTCTATGTATTAACTTCTACTATAAATACCCCCCATATGAACCTAAATTTGATGGACATAGAGATTAATAAGAATTCTCTCCTCCTTCCTCTTGATTTCTTCTTCTCTACTCTTCTACCTTTATCTTATATTTTCTTCAAGTTTCTATTAGTTTTATAACAGTTGGAGCATTATTGTTGATTTTTCGTGATCTGGTGCTTCACAAGTACCGAAAATTTTCATTTGTTATCAACGTCAATCAGTGCACTGTATGCAGTGGAAGAAAGCTCATTGCGACAAGTCAGTTGGCACCAGCAAGATTAAGAGCATCGTTGATCTAGATTGTGAAATGCTCCCTTTTTAACTTGAATGAAAATGAGTCACTAACCTTTTTCCGTTTAGGAAGAAATGACTACATAAAGTGAAGAATTGGAAGCAACATTCAAATATAATTCTTTAGGATATAGGAAATTTATTAGATCTATTTCATTTTTTTTTAAAATAGTTATAGTGTCAGAAATGAGCTCTTTTGTTCTTGTTTCTCTGCAATCAGCCCTTTTTATAGCTACAACGTATTAATATGTAACAACATTTTTTTTGATACAGTAACATCATTTCATATTTTAATGAAATTTGGTCTTTATCTAGAAAAAAAATTAAGTGTATTTTTTAAAAATCCTTTTTATCTTTTTAGACCAATTATAGACATTAATCGTTGTAGAAAAGGGACTTTCTCAATAGTAGCACATGACAACCGATGTAGAAAGTGAAGAGAATTCTTAGGCTTGTTTGTTTACTTATTTTTAAAACAATTTTTTGTTTTTTTAGAACAAAAGAATAAAATACTTAATTGGTAATCAATTTTAAGCTAAGAGTTTTGTGAAACAAAAACAAAAAAATGTTTTGAAGAAAATAACATTTTTATGTTTTCTTATTTTTTGTTTTATAAAATATAGACAATAAGCATAAAGTCCGATATTCCTCCCGAGCTTGACAATTAAAACTCTAGCCTTTCAATTTCGAACTTGCCACACTCTAACTTCAGTCTACTCGTTGTATCCACTTTCCAATAAAAATAAAAACTTGTTTATAAATTGTTTTCAATAAGTTTTTTTTTTTTGACAAAAAAACACAAAACGTTGTTTTAAAAAACAAAAACAGTTTTTATGTGTTTTCTTTTCTATCTTTTAGTTTTTGAGGTCACCATTTATCCACTATGAACACCATACTACTAGTGAAAACCACCCCGTAACAGTAACAGATTTGAGAGGTTGAGTCAACGAAGTCTTTGAAAGATTTTGAGAGAAAAAGTTAGTTTGATTAATGGATGAAATGAAAAAGGAAATATACGCGATTGATATAATTTGATAAATTAATGCATTACACATGAGTGTTATCGTTCACACTTAGTGAAGTCACGACACTTGAGTGTAAAATTAATCACTCGAGTGTAATCACAGAAAATCAAGGCAATAAAGATACATAACTTCAAGTGTGTACAACACTTGAATTTATTTAAAAGTGGCTTTGAATAGCACTCGAGTGTCAATAACCCAGTCGAGTATAGATGCTTACTTGACATTCTGACTTCTTCCTCATTTGTGCAAGACTGTTCAACTTCCTATTCACTTTCTCAGCACTTCAAGTGCCAAACGTTTACACTTGAGTTCCACACTCAAGTGTCCTTGGTCTGCACTTCAAGTGTCAACGTTCCATACTTTCTCTATTATGTCGTATTGCTTTTGCACTCGAGTGTCAAATTCCCACACTTGAGTGTCAATCTTGAGTGTCCCCTTTATGCACTTCAAGTGTCGTTGTTGTTTTGTGGTTTTGCTTCAGCATTTCCTTTAGCACATCAAGTGCCAATCTTCCATACTTGAGTGTGCTTTTTTTGCACTTCGAGTGTATGATGATTTGACTCATTTGTCAGGTTATGGTGTTTTTGCACTTCAAGTTCTTGCTTGCCACACTCGAGTGTCACTTTCTTCACTTTGAGTACCTGCGTTGTTAGAGTTTTAAAGCACATAAGTATCTCAACACTCGAGTACCTTAACCCCTTACTCGAATGTTACACTCGAGTGCTTAGTAATGCATTTGAAGTGTTGATTGACTTGAGCAGCTTTTGTAGGCATTTTTCTCGATGACACTCGAGTGATAGATGTTACACTCAAGTACCTTTTAACTTTCACTGTTACTCAAGTGACATTGCAAATGATCCCTTCTCTGTTTGACTCTTTTTTTCAACGAATGAGCATGGTTAATGCAAAACAAAATACTAGAAACTCCGATGCTTAAGTTAGTCATTAAATCATCAAAACATACTTAAAATGAATAGTATATGAAAGATTTTACTCACAATTAATTGGGATTTACCATTTCCAACGCTCTCCATATTTAGAGGAATTGTTCCTTTGCTAACGACTTAGTAAAGATATCAGCCAATTGGAGATGAGTAGGAATGAACATCACTTTAACATCTTTCCTTTGAACATGATCTCTGATGAAGCGATATCTCACGTCAATATGTTTAGCTCTTGGATGTTGACCATGATTTTTGGCCAAGCTTATTGTACTCATGTTATCACAGAGAATTGGAATTTTATTAAGATGAATACCTAGATCCTGAAGTTGTTGTTTTAGCCATAGCACTTGAGCACAACAACTTGAGGCAACTACATACTCAACTTTTGTTGAGGATAATGACACGGTGTTCTGGTTTTTGCTGAACCATGATACGATAGAGCCACCGAGGAACTAACATTGTCCACTAGTACTCTTTATATCAGTTTTGTATCCAAGTTATCTAAATTCAAGTATGTAATGAGATATTCATTGCCTCCTTTTGGATACCAAATTCCAAGTTCTGTTGTGTGGCAAGATATCTGAATATCTTTTTTACCGTCTCGGCATGTGATTTCTTCAGAGCAGATTAATACCTTGCACACATCTCCACACTAAATTGGATGTCTGGCCTGTTAGCGGTTAGATAAAGTAACGATCCGATCATTCCTCTGTATTATATGACTGTATTGTATGATGAATATGAGCTTAACTGCATTTAATCTGAGCGAAAAGGCATTAATTCATTATATAAGGAACTTAAGGATAAATTCCACATACATCCAAAAACATGTGCTAAGAGGAGAATGAATTCTGAGGTTTTATGAGAAAGTTGCATAACATAACCAATATGATGCTATAGCACTAGGACAGCTCTATCGAAGTGCAATACAATGCATCCCTGAAGCTATAGCAGAATACGTGACGCAATGCTATGCGGCATATGATATGATCTTTTGTCAAGGTTGTTTAAGGAAATAGTACAGGTCGTTAAGTGGAAGAAAACAACAGTTAGATTGCTAACATATTGGAATAGAAGATGCGGAGGATCAAAACTAAGATTTGAAGAATCCCGCAAGATCAGCAGAATCAATCTACTGAGATTTACGACTGGACCTCGATAGATTAGGAAAGGCCCAGTTCGCTGGACGTACGCCGCTAGTAGACCTGAATATATAAGGAAACAACAGCCAACCCTAAAAGGAGTCGAAAGTCATCGTGAGTCAAAGACAAATCCCATACGGCTAGACTCGAGAGAAGAGTGAGAGAAGTACGAAGCACGAGAGCTCCAGAGAACCCAACATCTTTCCAGGCAGTTAGACGAAGATAAGAATGTTAGTTCTCTATGTGTTTTGATGATAACTGACAATTGTAAACACAAGTTAAAGTTTGTCTTGCTAAGTTGAAAAACTTACTGTCAAAGGCAAACTCGAGTATTGGTTTCAATACTTGAGTATTGACTTGACAGAGAGTAGCTCATTCTCATTAAGTTAAGCAATACTCGAGTATTCCTCTTAATACTCAAGTATTGAACTTACAAAGAGCACTCCAAGTTTTTCACTATGAGCCAAAACTCGAGTATTGACCATACAGAGACTCTTTCAATATAAGGCAAAACTTTCAATACTCAAGTATTCTTTTGGATACTCTAGTATTGGTCATACAGAGAGTCACCAAAGTATTCCAACATGTGAATACTCGAGTATGGGTTTGAATACTCGAGTATTGGACTAAAAGAAAGTTTTCAAAATTTACACATGTTTATGAATACTCAAGTATCCAGTTGAATACTCAAGTATTGATCATACAAAGAGTCACCTAAGTATTCCAACATGTGAATACTCGAGTATTGGGTTAACAGAAAGTTTTTTCAAACTTTACACATGGATATGAATACTCGAGTATTGAAATGGAAACTCAAGTATTGACTTGGGAGAGTCTTCTCAAAGTTTTTGAAAATATTTGAATACTCAAGTATTGATTTGCAAACTCGAGTATTGGCCATACAGAAAGCTTTGCTATTTTCAAATGTCTTGAATACTCAAGTGTTGCTTGAATACTCAAGTATTGTCTTGGAAAAGATTTCACAAAGTTTTTCTAATAATCTGCATACTCGAGTATTGAGTTCAATACTCGAGTATTGGGCAAACAGAGAGGTTCAATCTTTTTCAAATAATTTGAAAACTCAAGTAATGAATTGAATACTCAAGTATTGAGGTTTTGGACTTAAACTCATTTTCACATAAAAAGTTCAAAACTCGAGTATTAGATTTGAATACTCGAGTATTGCTCTCATTCAAAGAAATGGTCCAAAGCTCAAAACATGAAGTACCTCTCTGGAAGGAGAATACTTGAGTATTGACATGAATACTCAAGTATTCACATTAGTGCACAGTGACAAACTCGAGTATTAAGGAATATACTCGAGTATTGGTCGCAGAGTTTGAAAATCAAGTCTGATGAATTTGTGAAATCTTCTTGTCTGATCTCAATGCTTCTCCTTTACATTCACTACCATACTTAACTATGTTTAATGAGTTTGTTAGTGAGTTTCAGATTGTTTAGAGAACATTAAATGAAGATTTGATCAAAAGCAAAAAGCATGTCAGAACATTAAATGCAAGTCCAGAAGCTTGCATCCTTTTGAGCCCACATTCTCTACACATCCGCAAAAGGATTAATGTCTCCGCTTTCCCTAAGCGATACTTGCTCTTCCAATGGATCTATTACAAGGAAAGTCAACACTAATCCTCTGGGCAAAAAGAATTAACTAAAGATTAGAGAGAGAAGACACCAAAGTGCCTCCAACAGCTAGATTAGCCTACCAACAGATATAATGGAGTTGGCAACAGTCATTTAATGCTCTCTTAATATAAATAAAGTAGCATTCGATTCTTCTCAACAACTAAGACTGTAGAAAACGAAAATCATTCAAATTTCCAACTACTCTTGAGTTTTCTTGTGTAAAAGTATCTGTTGATACATTAAGCTTAAGTGTTCATCATTATCCACTCTTAGAGAGAGTTTCTTAATTGTAAATCATTTATTGTAAGGAAACACAAGTCGGGGACTTGGTGATTGGGTTCATTGATTGCAACTTGTAAGGGGAGTAAGTTCTAGTGAGAGAATTACTCTTGAGTACGAGTGTGTAATCAATTGAGATAGTGAAAATCCCGGAGAATCCGGGACCGGACGTAGGTTAAGAGATTGGGTGAACCAAGTATAAATCCTTGTGTCTTGCTCTTCTACTCTCATCATAGCTCATCTCTGTTTTTGTGTGTTAAAAAACAGAGCAAGTTGAAAAGTTTTTTTTTTTAAAAAAAAATCCCAAATTCACCCCCTCTTGGTGATTTAGCTCCATTTTCAAAGAAGACATGGAGACGTGATGTGACAGGGCTTCTTCCACGCCGTCGGAACCTCCATCAAGATTTCTGTTTTTTTTCTTCTTATTTGATTTTAGTTAATCTCTTTGTCATGGGCTATTCTATAGTGCTCTGTTTAGTGATTCCCTCGTCAGTCATGAACTAAATTTCCTGTGGCTGAACGAGGATGATTTCCTAAGTTGAATGAACCCATTTGTTAGTTTTTAATCTAATACATTCAGTTTGCTTATCAGTGATTTAATTTCTTGTCGATTAGCGAGAGCTAAGGGCTAGATCAGTGGTCTCGGCTTCCTGAGAAGGAGTCGGGTTAGACATCGAGAAACTTGATGATTGCTAGGCGAGGCTTGTGCAAGGCTTGACCTATTATTGTAGGCCTAAGGAATGAGTCTACTGCTCATAACCATAACACCCTGACTTGTAATGAAAATCTAGTTAGAAAATCGCCATAGGCATATGGGAGAAGTAAGTTAGGATTATACGTATCGGACGTGAGAGCTTGGTAGATTAGAGTGGTGGGTTAACTGAATAACATTGTAAAAGGTGTTATGTTGTAGCATTTGTGAGAGCTGTGCAGCATCAATGCTATAGCAATGCGTATAGGCAACTGGGGGAGTGTCATGCTTAGGAAGGATTCTGAGCTCAGCCTATGTTTTACTGATATCTTTTCACGACATCGATCATTTGGTTATTTTTCTGTTTATTAGCATAACTATAAAAACTCCCAAACCAATCAGATTCTTATTTTCTTGTTAAGCACAACTACTTATGCAATTCGGCGTTATCATTCGGCATCTTGGTCTCTGTGGGACGATACTCTACTTACTCTTTATTACTTGTTCGACTGGTTCACTTGCCATCAAGGAATTTGACCAACAAGTTTTTGGTGCCGTTGCTGGGGACTGTAGATGCCCTTAGTGACGACGCACTTACTGCTGAATAGTTGTGATTTACCCAATAAAGCTCACTCTTTCCTCTTTCTTGATTTTCAGGTACATTCTGCAGCGTATGCGTAACTCGCCTTCAGGCAATCTAGAGCCTTACGATCCTGAAATCGAACGCACTTACAAGCAAAGGCACAAGAAGCAGAAGCTAAGAAGTCAACTTTTTGACTCCGCAGACATGGAGGATATGTCTGTCTATCACAATCAGGATCTAAGGGAACCGCAAGCAATGAACAGAGACAATCAGGTCCCTCCACCTCCAAATCCAGATCTAAACAAGGCTATCATGGAATTCGAGATTCCTGACTTAAACAAGTTGAATTCGGCTATCACACCCCGACCTTAAACGCAGGACACTTTGAGATTAAAGGTGTCATGATTCAAATACTGAACGCAGCCAGACAATTTGGAGGACTCCCTTCTGAAGACCCTCATTTACACCGAAATGCTTTCATGGAGGTGTGCGACTCATTTGTCATTCCGAGAGTCATGCCCGATGTCGTTCAGATTAAATTATTCCCATTCTCTCTTCAGGGTAAGGCTCGAACATGGCTTAACAACTTACCAGCTAATTCAATCACCTCCTGGAATGATCTAGGGAGTAAATTTCTGCTCAAATTTTTTCCACCTACTAAGAACGCCCAACTTAGAGGAGACATCACCAATTTCCAATAAAAGTCTGGTGAATCCACATATGAAGCTTGGGACAGATTTAAGGACCTCCTCAGAAAGTGCCCACAACACGGGCTGTATGAATGGGTCCAATTAGAAACCTTCTACAGAGGTCTCGATGGACAAACACGGTTAATTGTAGACACCTCCTCCGGCGGTTCCATCTTGATGAAGTCCTATGATGAGGCCCATGAATTATTAGAGTGCATGGCTATGAACAACTATCAGTGGCAAGCAGACAGAGCTACACCCTCCAGAACTGTTGCTGGGATACATGAATTGGATGCTATGACTGCTCTCACAGCTCAGGTATCATCTCTAACTAACATGGTGAAAGGACTAGTCCTTCCTTATAGCAACACATCACCACAACCATCTCAGGTAGCTTGTATGTACTGTGGCAGAGAGCACCCTTACTCTCAGTGCTTTACCAACCCCGAATCAGTAAATTACGTCAACAACTTTAACAGGGGCAGTAACACCAACAACCCGTACTCTAACACGTACAACCCTGGATGGAGGTAGCATCCCAATTTCTCATGGAGCTCTCAAGGGCAACAAACTATAGGACAATCATCTGGCCCACCATACTCAAACAGACCATCAAACCCTCCAGGGTTTACCTAGCTTGCATGGCAGCAGGGCAGTGATTCAGAATAGCAACACTCTATGTTGACCCTTATGAAGGAGTACATGGCAAAAGACGACACAGTCATTCAAAGTCAGCAGGTGACCTTGCGAAAACTTGGACAACTAGCAACTGCTCTCAACAATAGGCCCTTAGGATCTCTACCGAGCGATACTGAAGTTCCCAAAATCCAAGGAAAGGAGGAAGTCAAACTAATAGAGCTCAGGAGCGGCAAGAGCTTGGAACCCATGCAGATTACCAAACAACCTATTACCAATACTGATCCTAAATTTGGGCAACCAAAGAAAGGGAAGGAGAGCATCGAACACCTCCTTGAGGAGGAGCAACAACACTCAGTGCCATTGCGAACTGAGCAAGAGAGCAATGCTACGGCATCGCCCCCATTCGTTGCACTTGATGATAACATACAGTATTTCAAAAAGGATGCTACGACATCAGTAAAACAGAACCGTGATTAAAAGAATACAAAACAAAAAGGATCTAGGATCATCCTAGGTGCTAAAGCAGCCCCCTCCTTTTCCACAAAGAATACAAAAGCATGGGCAAGAAAAGCAATTCTGAAAATTTCTCGACATGCTACGACAACTGCATATCAATATCCCTTTAGTGGAAGCACTGGAACCGATGCCTAGCTATGTGAAGTTCATGAAGGATATTCTGTCCAAAAAGAGAAGACTGGAAGAATTCGAAATGGTAGCATTGACCCAGGACTGCAGTGCCTTGCTGACAAATTGGTTACCGCCAAAATTAAAAGACTCTGGCAGCTTCATGATCCCCTGTGCAATCGGACCTCAATACCAAGGGAAAGCCCTATGCGACCTCAGAGCAAGCATTAATCTAATGCCCATGTCTGTTTTCAAAAGGTTAGCGGTTGGGGAAGCAAGACCCACAACAGTTACATTACATCTAGCTGATTGTTCCATTGTCCTACCAGAAGGAAAAATTGAAGACGTGCTGGTTAAAGTTGATAAGTTTATCTTTCCAGTGGATTTCATCATTATTGACTTTGAAGCGGATCGCGAGGTTCCAATTATACTGGGAAGACCTTTCATGGCAACTGGAAGGACGCTGATTGATGTGGAAAAGGGAGAACTTACCATGTGAGTCAATGATGATCATGTGATATTCTCAATTTTAAAGACAGCGCAGTTCACCGATCCAGCAGAAGAACGTCTACCCTCAGAGGATGAAAGACGCGAGGGAAAAGAAGTACGCAGCACGCCTGCACTACCTAAGTACTAAAATGCTACAGCATGGTCTAGTTGAAGACTTTAAACCTGTTGGGATCCGTACACGCAGCGGAAGGATTCTCATCCATTAAAACTTACGAATCCCATTAAGAGGATCCATCAACGGCGTTTAAATCAAGTTCGTTAGAAACCGTACCTATGTAAACTCGTGACCATTTCGTTCTCGTGGGTTACCTACGTTAGATCAAATAGGAGCCGACTTCGAGCGTCCACTCCCTCTACTTGGTATCCACACGAACAGCCTCCAACACCAACGGCAGCGTGCTAGCTCCTTCAGTATTTTCGCGTCTCTTTTTTTTTTTTTCTCTAGGGTTTCTCGCGGCTTTTCTAATACGTCTTGCAAAATGTCCCGTAGGTTTGTAAAACTCAATCGATGTATTATATTCAAAATTAATCCTTATTAATCTTGAAATTTGAATTTGGATTAAAATAATATATTAATTAAATCTATCCAATAGATCTAATCTAATCTATTTATTTAATTCGAATTAAAAAGCCTTCGATTTAATTTATCTCTATAAATTAAATATGAGATATGATATCTATCTATTTAATTAAATATGAGATACTATATCTCAATTCAAATTAAATTCGATATATGATATCTATATTTGAAAATCAAATCAGATACAATATCTCAATTTGTTTTAAATATTTGATTTATCAAATAAATTAAACACAAAACAAATAATATATAATAATATTATAATCTCTATTAAATAATATTATTATATTATTTTTGAATTTAATAATATATATATATATATTCATCCTAGATTAAATACTATATTCATTAAATCTTAGACATATCTAAGATTCAATGAATTTGGACACTTTTGCTCGTGTTGGGCTATTCTTGTGTGCGACCCTGCAGGCCCACATGAGATTGGCAGTGGGCCAATACTGTACCATCCCATAAGTCGCAAGCAGCCTCTAGCAAGACATTACGACTACCCAATTCATATGGGGATCGTTGATATGATACAACCTATCGTACAACCATGTCATGTCCCTTTTGTCACGCGATAATTTGGTCAAGGATGAGGCATGAATAATGTCAACTTCCTATTCTTGACCATTACTTTCTCGATTCTTGAGTAGTCTAACAATTGAAATGGAAACCCCTTTCCATCGTAGTATGGCCATACATTTCGCAGACTCACTCATCGAGAGGCCCAGTATTATCTCTCTATAAATGTGAGGGACAAATTCCATCTTGACCATTCACATTCCTCTGCATGAAAACCACTGATCTCGATCCAAGCCTTTATCATCATCCGGTCAAAGGTGATTTTTTACTAGGTCAAAGACCAGCGACTCATCATGTAGGAATCCATTATGATCTCAGGTCAAAGGGCGTTGTGACACGATTATACATGAGATAAGCTTATGACTAAATCCATGCATCTTTCTCATAGTGGGTCGGTCCAAAGACCTTGTACTCTTACAGTGCCTATGACTTTGATTCGTATCTCCATACTCATCAAAGTCATACGGTCTTATTTCATCTTTACTCCCGCGTAGATGACCGACTGTGGACATTCAGATAATCTATAAGATATATCCAAGGATACGATTATCACGATAAACATGCAAATGAAATGATAACTAAATGGAGAATACTTTAAATGACATTAACGTTTAAAGTACAATGACTTGCCCCTAGGGCATAATTTCCAACAAAACCAAGCGCTACTGGGAGGCAGCCCAGCTTCTTATTCTTGTTCTTTTTGCTTAGCAGCCGCGGAGGCGATGCGGCTCGGTCTCTTCTGGCGTAATAGAAAGCATTACAAAATTTCCCAGACAAGCACACTGGCTCAAGCCCATAATCCACGCTACCCAGGTATGCCCCTCTTTATGTGAACAAGGGTTATTTGCAAATTTCATTTACTGGTGGGCCACCGTCACTAAGCCCATTTTGCGTTGAATCACGCCAACTCATCACCCAAGGGTCGTAACACTTCACGTCCAAACTTTGACCTCCCTTGTCTATTCTCCGCATCTTTTCGTCTCGCGTCTCTTCCCCTCCCTTCAATTCCAACAACCGAACCGTACCCCATCCCCTTGCGATTTTAATTTTGTCCTTCATGCTGCAATGGGGCATTGCACCGATCAAGTGTGGGGGAGGATAATTTAATCTGTGCTTGCAACTTGCTATTTTGCTCAAAATAACCCAGATTTAGTTGATGTGCAAACGGGGAATTTTTTTAAAAAAATTGTATTGCTAGAGCACGAACAGAATCCTATAGCAGTAGGATGAAAATCTACAGAACTAAGCACAACATGATTCCCTGAGGGAAACTGAACCGTTAGACTTGGGAAATTGATAGTGCTAGTTAACTTGGTGTGTGGTAAAGTGATGGTGAGGAAGAATAGAGAGAGAACCCACAATGGAAGGATTTATTTGAGCCTAATTGTTTCTATTCTAGTGTGCATGTAAGCTAACTCATGTATGATCTTCGGTTTGTCTTAGTTCTATGATAAAATTGCCTGGTTTCTGAGCAAATAATTCATAGGATGAAGGTATTCATGTCGTACCACTCATCCCCATACACAAACCATAAAACATCACTCTCCATGTTGCTACCCCTTTCGAGCCATATCAACTGTACTATAGCAGAACTAGTTAGACATGCAAGTATTAGGAAGACTGTGAAGAAATGCTACGACAGTGTGCCTCCACCAACAAGTTGCAAGAAAATGGTCTATTGCTTTAAAAAAAAAGCAGCAAGGCAATACAAGGTTCAATGAGGCACTCGACTGAGTTAAGAAACCTGACTAACACCTTGCTATAGCATTGACCATCGTTTTTTTTCATCCCTACACATATATAACCTTCCACACCATTACCACCCAAGAAGCCCTTTTGATGTATGAAAGCTCAGATGCTAGGAAGTAATCTTAGAACTTTGACAAGCCTATAGAACTTCTAGGTTAGCATGACAAGAGAGAAAGCTAAGTCCCCAAGGTCCGAGAGAGTCAAACACTAAATCTGAGAGTCTCTCAACACTTCCTTATCTAAGCAATATCTTGCACCACGAGCCGCTAGTACTGGGCAATGGGATTGCCTAACTGGGGACGAGAACTAAGGGCAATTATGAAGGCATGGTCACATGGACAGGAGAACTACTGCTATTGGTTGACACTCTGCTCTATTATCTCTGTTTTTATTTTGCCCAGGAGTGCAAAAAGCTAAGTGTGGGGGTATTTGATGAGCACTATTTGTGCCATGTTTTCCTTGTATTATATGATTGTATTGTATGGTGAATATGAGCTTAACTACATTTAATTTGAGCAAAAAGGAATTATATCATTATATAGGGAACTTAAGGATAAATTCCACATACATCCTAAAACATGTGCTCAGTGGAGAATGAATTCTGAGGTTTTATGAGAAAGTCGCATAACATAGCCGATATGATGCTATAGCACCAGGACAGCTCTATGGAAGTGCAATACAATGCATCCCTAAAGCTATAGCAGAATAAGTGACGCAATGCTATGTGGCATATGATCTGATCTTTTGTCAAGGTTGTTTAAGGAAATAGTACAGGTCGTTAAGTGGAAGAGAACAACGATTAGATTACTGACGTATTGGAATAGAAGATACGGAGGATCAAAACTAAGATTTGAAGAATTCCACAAGATCAGCAGAATCAATCTACTAAGATTTACGACTGGACCTCGACAGATTAGGAAAGGCCCAGTTCGTTGGACGTACGCCGCAAGTAGACCTGAATATATAAGGGAACAACAGCCAACCCTAAAAGGAGTCGAAAGTCGTCGCGAGTCAAAGACCAATCCCATACGGCTAGACTCGAGAGAAGAGTGAGAGAAGTACGAAGCACGAGAGCTCCAGAGAACCCAGCATCTTTCCAGGCAGTTAGACGAAGATAAGAAGACGTGGAGACGTGATGTGTCAGGGCTTCTTCCACGCCGTCGGAACCTCCATCAAGCTTTCTGTTTTTCTTCTTCTTATTTGATTTTAGTTAATCTCTTTGTCATGGGCTATTCTATAGTGCTCTGTTTAGTGATTCCCTCGTCAGTCATGAACTAAATTTCCTGTGGCTGAGTGAGGATGATTTCCTAAGTTGAATGAACCCAGTTGTTAGTTTTTAATCTAATACATTCAGTTTGCTTATCAGTGATTTAATTTCTTGTCGATTAGTAAGAGCTAAAGGCTAGATCAATGGTCTCGGCTTACTGAGAGGGAGTCGGGGTTAGACATCTGAGAAATAGTGATTGCTAGGCAGGCTTGTGCAAGGCTTGACCTATTATTGTAGGTCTCAGGAATGAATCTACCACTCATAACCATAACACCCTGACTTGTAATGACAATCTAATTAGAAAATCGCCATAGGCATATGGGAGAAGTATGTTAGGATTGTAGGTATTGGACGCAAGAGCTTGGTAGATTAAAGTGATGGGTCAACTAAATAACATTGTAAAAGGTGTTATGTTGTAGCATTTGCAAAAGCTGTGCAGCATCAATGCTATAACAATGCGTATAGGCAACTGGGGGAGTGTCATGCTTAGGAAGGATTCGAGCTCGGCCTGCATTTACGATATATTTTCACTACATCGATCATTTGGTTATTTTTCTGTTTATTAGCATAACTACAAAAACTCTCAAACCAATCAGATTCTTATTTTCTTGTTAAGCACAACTACTTCTACAATTCAGCGTTATCATTCGGCATCTTAGTCTCTGTGGGACGATACTCTACTTACTCTTTATTACTTGTTTGACTAGTTTCCTTGCCATCAAGGAATTCGACCAACACATACCTGTAATCAACGACAATTAAGTCTTAGGTACCCATATTTTCTTGGGTCTTTTTTGGTTAGTTCGTATTGTATGAAATACATATGATCCCTTAGGACCCACTTATAAGTACCTACTAGCTTTTCTTTCCTTTCCTTTTTATGAAAACAAGAAGACGTGTTATGTCCTTCTCTGTTGCAGTAGCTGTAGTGAGCAAAGGGGTTAAAAGAGTGTACAAATTTTTTGAAAATAATTTAAATATGATCTTCCTCCTATTTTCTTTGGGATAAGGGTCTTATTTGCCCCGGAAGTTTTGGCTGAGGAGCACTGGGTGGATGAAAGTTTTTTTTGGACCAAAATTGCCACGGACGTTGAAAAAACGTAGCAATTTTGCCCCTCAGTTAATTTTGACCATTAAGTTTAACTGAGTGCACACGTGGCATGTCACGTCATCAATCAAATAAGAGTTAAGTATCATTTTTTCAGGAAAGTTTTCGCTGAGGAGCAATTTTACCTCAGAAGTTTACAAAACATATCGATTTTGCCCTTTTATCCCCCAATATTTAATTTGACTATTAAATCAGTCAAATAACACATGTGATGCCTTGAAAAGGTCGAACGTGGAGTCAAAGAGGGAGATCCTTGAGACGTTGAGCTCAAGGCAGCTGGAATTTGTAAAGTCGAACTAGTCAAATGGATTGAAAGGTCTATCACAAAACCCAGATGAAGCATCACTTATTATCTAAGCAAATGAAACGCAAAACAAGAAATGAATTGTCCCAAAAATTGGTTCAGTAAGAAAAATCAATAGTGATAGTATTTACCTTTATATAGATTAATCTAGGCCACCACCTGTTCCACAAGGTAAATCTTGGGAACCACCTGAACCGAGCTAACCCACTGGCTATCAGATATGGGGTAGATAATACTAGCTTGCAGAAACTTAATGACCTCCTTCTTCAGCACATCAAGAATAAAGGGATGAAGGTGTCTTTGGGGTTGTCTCACTTGCTTAGCCTCCTCTTCCAACAAAATCCGATGCATACACATAGAGGGGCTAATGCCAACGATATCAGCTAATGTCCACCCAATTGCCTTCTTATTTGCTCTCAATAAGCTTAACAGCTTCTCTTCTTGATCAGATAGAAAGTTGTTGGCCAAAATTACCGGAAGCTGTTTATTCACCTTTAGAAAAGCATATTTCAAATAATCTGGAAGAGATTTCAACTCTAACTTGGGCGGCTGCTCAATGGAGGGGAGAAGCTTGGGTGGTTCTTGAACCAACTCTGATATCATCATACTTGAAATGCCTGAAATCAAGTTCAAAGAAGCAGAAGAAGAACTGTATCTAGATAGCTCAATGTTAACATTAGAATTCTGCTCATAATCATAATAAACATCAGAATCAGAATTTAGCTCAAATTCACAATCAACATTAGAATCGCTAAGCAAGTTAGAATCACCATATATTGCAAAGTATTAATCTCAGTGCAAATAGAGTACCATTCATTATCAGAACAACCACTAATCATTGATTCACTCATAGATGCAAAATCAGGATAATTAGCATACCATTCAGCAAGAACATCATCACCAACATCATCAATCATATCGATGCACAAAATTGAATGTTATTCCCTTGGATGTCTCATAGCATCAAAGATATTAAAATTTACAAGAATATCACCAAACTCCATAGAAAGGGTACCAAAATGCACATCCATCTTAGTTCTAACTGTTTTCATGAAAGGTCTCCCTAGAATGATAGGAAACATATTCATAGGAGATTCATCCTCCATCTTTAGAATGTAAAAATCAGCAGGGAATAGCAATTCATTTACTTTGACTAAAACATCTTCAATGAAACTAGCAGGATAACCATTACTCCTATTAGTTAGCTGGATAACAACACCAGTAGGACGCAAAGACCAAGACTAAGAGATTTATAGATAGATGCAGACATGACATTAATAGAAGCACCTAGATCTAACATGCAATCTTTGAATCTATAATTACCAATAATGCAAGGGATAGAAAACATCCCTAGGTCTTTGCACTTGTGAGGCATGGGCTGGAGGAGTGCTGACACATTCTGGTTAAGGCTTACTTGTTCACTCTCTTTCAGCCGCCTCTTGTTGGTACACAACTCCTTTAGAAACTTGGCGTATTTTGGAATATGCTTGATTGCATCCAAGAGAGGAATATTGATCTCAGCTTTTATGAAAGTATCAAGAATGTCCTTCTCTTGTGCTTTTTCAGCCAACTTCTTGGGTTAAAGGGCTCTTTGAGAGAAAGGAAGGGGAAGGGGAATGAGAATATCAGGTTCCTCTTCGCTTTGCTTCAATGCCTCTTTATTTTTAGAGTCAATCTTCACATTTTCTGACTCTTTTTCTGATGTGGATTCAGTCACATATGCAGCTTGTTTAGGCTCATTCAATTGCTTGTCAAATCATAGGCATGTAGCACTAACATTCCCCCTCGAATTGGGAATTGTTTGTGCAAGAAGAGTGTTGGATCCCTGAGGTTGTAGTTGGTTCAAGGATGTTGCCAATTGCCCAATCTGAGTCTGGAAACTTTGAATAGAAGTCTCAGTTTGCTGCTGGAATTGCAAAGTGTTTGTGGCAAACTACTTTATCATATCTTCCAATGAAGAACTACTACTACCAGGCTGCTGTTGTGATGCTTGTGGAGGTGAGCATATGGCTGGCATAGGAGGTGGTGCTGGAAATAGAGGTGTAGATTGCTTCTGGAAATTCTACGGTTTATACTATCTCTATTGGTAATTTACAAAATTCTGCTGAAACTGGTTACTCTGGTTTTGATTTAGGTTTTTGTTCTGATTCTAGTTCCACCGAAAGTTTGGGTGATTTCTCCAGCTTGGATTGTAAGTATTAGAAAAGACATTATTTTGCTGCTGGTATTGTGGCCTTCCTGGAAAAACACCCACTACAGCTACTGATTGGTCTAGGGAGCTGTTATCTTGCAAAGTGAGGTAAGAATAAGTGGAATGATAAAGATCAGAACAAAACCCACATGAGTAAAAAATTTGTGGAATAAGAGACTGTACTGTGTGTGTCACAACCAATTGCCTCACTGAGATGTCAGACCATCAAGTATATATTCCAGTCTCTGTTGATCTGCACTTGAGCTCACTGATTTCTGGGAACTTACTGAACTAGAGGTGCTTAAATATGATATACTGTAGTACTATTCGCTCTAGTGCCAAACTGCTGAGAAATTAGCATCCATAATGGATATCAAGTCTCGGGCCTCTTTAGGTATCTTGCTATTTAAAGCCCCACCACTTGATGCATCCACCAAACTTCTGTCTATTGGCAATAAACCTTCATAGAAATAGGTAATCAGTAGTTGCTCAATGATCTGGTGGTGTGGAGCTGGCACATAATTGTTTGAACCTTTCTGAATACTCATGCATGTTCTCCCCATTGACTTGTTTTATGCCATTAATCTCTTTTCGAATAGAAGTAGCTCTTGAGGTAGGGAAGAACCTCTCTAGGAACAACTTCTGCATATCAGTCCAGCTTCCAATGGATGATGGTTGCAAATAATATAATCAATCCTTAGCCAAACCATCGATCGAAAATGGGAAAGCTCTCAGCTTTATGTGGTCCTCATCAATTACTTATGGTTTCATCGTGCCGTAGACCACATGGAACTCTTTCAGATGCTTATGCGGACATTCACCTACAAGACCATGAAACTTGGATAACAAATGGATAAGACCAGAATGAAGTTCAAAATTAGCTACAAGTTCAGGATATGTAATGCAAAAAGGCTGATAATCAACATCATGTGCAGCCAATTCCTTTAAAGTATGACGATTTTCATGTTCTGCAATAATTTCTGAGTTAGCAAAACTGTTAATGGGCCTGTTTGGGTTGGCGGTAGGAGCGGTGGCCTAAAAGCTATCCGACTTTAAAAAAAGCTCGATAGGAAAAAGTCAGGTTATAGATAATGATTTGTGTTTGGATTGATGGTGGTAGAAGTGGTGGGGCCCACGTCAAAAATCTGAGAGCTTTTCGGAAAAAGCTGGATTCTGGAGCTTTTTCCTTAATGGGCTTTTTGAGCTTTTTTGACTTAAAGTCCAGTGAACTTAACGCGCAACCCAAACACACCACGTTGAGCTTTTTCTCCAAAGCCCATTAACTCTAGCGCAAACCCTCCCAATGCTCTCCCAACGCTCACACCAAACAGGCCTAATAGAATCAGTGTAGACACTACCAGAAAAACTACCAAAGGAATTAGAGAAATCAACAGCATGGGCGCAGTCAGAAAGCTCAGGATCATAATCAAGTTCAGTATCAAATTTAGTAGTAATCTTATGACTGAGCCTAACAGTCCTTCTATCTGCAAGAATAGTTCTTTCAATTTCTGGATCTCTTTCTAATAAGTCTTTTGGATTAGTGCTACTCCTAGTACTCATACAACATAAGCATAAGGCATAATTGGTGACCACCAGAATTGGTAAAAACGAAAAAAAAAACACTAAAAAAACGAAAACACAAACCTATGCTAGAAATTGACCAAAACAAGTCCAAAAACACTATCAAATGATTTTTAAAATTTTTGGGACTTCAACAGAACAACTTCTAGACTATTCCCGAACCTAAAAATCAAATAAAAAAACTTTACAAAAAATTGAAAAAGTGGTCTAAACGGTGAAATTTGGCTAAAATATGAAGACTACATGGCAAAGCATACATCTTGATCTACAGACCATTTTTCGTGCAAATCACCAAAGTTCAGACCAATTAGAGATACTTCAAAATGTACTAGTAGAAATCCTAACAAATTCTGAAATACCGAATATGTCCCACCGAGACCAAGAAACTGTGAAAAAGTGGTCTAGATGATGGACTTCGGCCAAACCAAGAGTGACCTCACTCCCTCCCTAAAGGGGTGAGTCTTTCTTAGAATGACCGATTCCATGTGAAAAAGACTCGCTCTAAGTGATCTCGGGTGAGAAACAATTCTGCCTAGTCACCGAACCACTTGAACTAAACTACACTATTGTCTACACTATTGTTAATTAGATAGATGTAATTCCCCCTAAGAATAGTAGCCAAATTTTAACGAGAGTTGCCGAGCTCTCACAAAATAACCAGGAACAACAAAAGATTTGTAGTATAATGAAACCATGATTGTTTCTCTCAAGGAATTCACAATGGTCTAAATCAGTATTGAAACAGTAACAGTCAATGAAATGGGGGGAGTTTTTCAATGCAATAAAAATGAAAACAAAGAACTAAACAGATATAAGAAAAAAAAAACTAATCAGATTAAAGTTGATCAACCTAGAACTGGAATTTCTGAGGTTCCCTTCCATCATCGGACGAAATGTTGTGACAAAACTCACGATTGATTCCGACGAACCAAAATCTCTGTATTCATTCAGAAAATCCCTCGACTAGACAATCACCTAGTTACTGATCAAACATGTGGCGTGTCACTGTGCAATCGCACAATAATCACTTCAACCCGATTTAACCTTTATCTTTGGGATATATCAATCTGAATATTAAATCTAATATTCAAACTATGTCCATAAATCGAATCCGATTAAAGTAAATAGAAATGAGTTTAGTTATCGATTAAAATGCTTCCTATGGATGAAAACGTGAAACCCTAAATCCATTGGTCAATCACAGAAATTTAGCCAAGCATGGTTGGGTGAAACACGGATGAATAGATGAGAAACGCGAAGAACATTTCAGAGAATATGTGAACTTTTGATTTCAATCCGAAAAATTACAAAAACGTGAATGACTGATGTGTTTCTCCTAACCTAGGTTAAAAACCTAATTGAAAATGAACTGGGCGCACAAGTCTGGCCCAAAACAAAAATACATAACTAATGGTCTTCAATTACAAAATTTGGGACCAATAAAATCCTAGAAAAATACATCTGACTTTGGCTCCAATTTTGACCACATTCTTGTCCGAATTTTCCTTTCAAGTCTTCATATCAATTGTAGTTCTCTGAATCATCTAAAAAATAAGACAAGAATGAGGCTAATCGATATCCGATTTAAGAGTTATGGTGAAAATATCGAAACACTGTAAATCTAGAATTTTATCATTGAAATGAATTAATTCTAATAAAAAGCCCAAAGTCCAATTAAACATAAAAGCCATTTATTTATGAACTAAACAATCCTAAATTAATTAAACAAGAGATGTAATTGAGTGCAATAATATTAAATTATCACTTAGTTGAGATCTTGATGATATTTTCCTAATTAAATTTTTTTCCTTAATTAACGTGTTAATCACTTTGCCTAATGCGTTAACATGTCTCGAAACCTCACAATGCATTTAACGCGTCTTTCATTTGTCTTAACGTGTGAGCGTTCAAGCTTTATCTTAGGACTCACTAAGGAGCTCGATTTCTTTCTTTCTTTCTTTTATATATATATATATATATAAAGAACGAGCTTGATTTCTGAATTGAATTTCGTTTTGGATTTATTAATGTGTTAATTTGTAGCTTTACATTGAAGAGCAGTTAATTAACCTTTTTTCACCTTGATAATGCGTTAAGTATTACAGTAAGATCCCAAATATCAATTTAGTGATAATTAGGTGCTCGAATTTTTTTTTTGAAACATAACTTGCAAATACCGATTCAAACTATCACAATTTTTTGGGCATCTTCTGCCAATCAGGTATTTAAGTTTCACATATAATTCTTAATTTGCAACCAAGATTCCCCCATTTGTAATTAATGTATGAACCATTATTTGCAAATCATTTTTATGAAACTTTAGTCGGGAGCCTAACTTCCATTAATTAGATATTTTTGACTTTTTGTATCTAACTGTCATTCTCCATAACATTAATATAATAAGAAACCAATTAAAATCCTGGAGAGTTGAATATAAATAAATTTTTGAATATAAACTAAATTCATTAATTTCAAGATAGCTACAAAGAAATAAACAGCATTCAACCTAAAATGAAAAAAAAAAGCCTATTTAGCCCTAAAATATAGTATTATGGAAAATTATTAGGTAATTTTATTAGCATAACGTTGGTATTATAAAAAAAAAAAAAGATATATCCATATATTATATATAAAAAATAGATAGATTATATTAATGCTGTAATTTCGTTACCATACACTTGGTAGTATTAATATACTTTCCTTTAAATGAAAATTAGTAGCGAAATTAGAAAATTTGCTATTAATTTCATGTGTGTGTGTGTGTGTGTTAAATGGAAGCTCTAGTGCATGCTAGGTTGTGAGCATGGGAAGGCTAAAACCAAGTTTTGAAGCCTAAATCAATGTTCCCATAAGCTAACATCAAACAGGCTTAATTTAACATTAATAAACTCAATTGAGCATCAAATTAAAATCACCATCCAAGAGCTTTTGCATCCTAAAAAACCCATCAGCCAAAAGCAACTAATCTCACTTTTAGCCCTTCAATCGTGCATTTTGAGGCTATAAAAACCATCCCAAACACAATTGATATATCTGGGATATATCTGGTATAGAGTGTGGTAGAGGCCCCAAAAAAAAAAACGACTATAAAATTATGAATGCAATGGTGGGCATTATGATATCTATACGTTAATTGGCATGTAGCTTTTAGATAGTTCACGTGTAAATAGTGACAACCCTCATTATTGAAAGACATTATTGTTGGGTTAATGTGCTCTTTAGTCACTTAAGCCCAATAAGGCTTAAGTGAGACTACAGCCAAAGAACCCTATGGCCCATGTGGTTTAGGGTTAGGTCTTGGATGTAGTAGTATATAAACCTACTTTCACCTCCTTGTGACGGCCAAGACAAACATGAGGCTTTCATCAGAAATAAACCCTAGAGGCAGACGTTCATCATCTGAACGGTTGCCCACACAACCATCCTATCCCCTCGAGAGATAGTCCGGAAGATCGATCATAGAGCGGACTACGATCGCTTTGTGGAGAGGCTTTCGAGATCGTTGCATCTTTCCGTGTAATCAAAACGATGAAGGTTTTAACTTTTCCTACATCGTGTCGGTACGATTCGCTTCCGCGTTTCGGGTGAGTTTCCTACAATTGGTATCAGAGCCGAATCGCGATGAGGAAAAGAACCAGTTTTGATAAAAAAAAAAATTCATGTGATTAATTTCAGATTTTTCAAAATATTTTTTTTTGAAAAATATGGCATCTGTTTCTATATTTGTTATTTATTTCATGGTAATTATTCGTTTATAATTCATATTTAATATTAGTTTTAATTTTAATCGGTTAATCGCTTTAATCCATGGTTAGATTTTCTCGTGTATTTTTCAATTTGTAATAAGGAGGCTAATCCCATATGATTAGGTTTCCTCCTTGCAATAATTTAATACATTTTGCAATGATCTATGTATTTTTTTTTCAAATTTCTATAAAAGTTGAAGATCGAGAAACTATGAAGAAAAAGAAGAAAAATTGCCCATCGTGGCTTTGAGATGACTTCGGGCGATGACGACGCGGGCAAGATCGACGGCTAGGGTTCCTATTTTGCATCTTAGGGTTTCTCGCCAAGGAGTGGGTCTTTGGGCTTTTGGGCCCATGAATACCCTAAAGGGGCTTGAGACGTATACTATGGGATGGACGAAAGAGGAATTCCAAAGTTGTAATTTTTATTTTTATATTTAAATAGGAAAGCCAAGGATTAAAGTTATTTGTTTAATCATTGATGCTTTTATTGAATTGTATGAATTATATGTGCGATTAACATGATGTTTGAAATAACATGCCATATAGAATAGGAAGATGCCATATTGTTGTATAATCACATGTCATAACAAAGATAGTAGCTATTATGTCTTGAATCGACTAGTATGATAGTTATTATGCGAGATTATTTAGGTTATCCACTAAACTAATTATAAATTATTATGATTTTAAATTAAAATCTAGAATAATAATTGGATTAATTAATTGTGGAATTAAAATATAGACAAATAATCCAGGAAATTTCCTAAGAGAATTGTATTTTTGAGAGTAATTTGTGAGTTATTTAAAATGGTCATGTGAAGCACACTCGCCAATCATGACTAAATTTTAGATACCTAATGATTTCAATTAACAATTGCTCAGATCTCGCACAAAGAATACTCTAAATTGAACAATTTTTGAGAATTGTATTTTTGAGAGTAATTTGTGGGTTATTTAAAATGGTCATGTGAAGCACACTCTGCCAATCATGACTGGATTTTAGATACCTAATGATTTCAATTAACAATTGCTCAGATCTCGCACAAAGAATACTCTAAATTGAACAATTTTTGAGAATTGTATTTCGAGAGTAATTTGTGGGTTATTTAAAATGGTCATGTGGAGCACTCGCCAATCATGACTGGATTTTAGATACCTAATGATTTCAATTAACATTTGCTCAGATCTCAAACAAAGAATACTCTAAATTGAACAATTTTTTAGAATTGTATTTTTGAGAGTAATTTGTGGGTTATTTAAAATGGTTATGTGAAGCACACTCGCCAATCATGACCGGATTTTAGATACCTAATGATTTCAATTAACAATTGCTCGATCTCGACAAAGAATACTCTAAATTGAACAATTCTTGAAAATTGAAAATTCTAAATTTAAAATATTGAATGGGTGAAGGTTTTAATTTAGCATTTAATTTTGAAACCTACGGGCCCCAATTGTGGGTTTATTAGTGAAATGATTATCGCAAGCCCCATCGGATTAGGATAATCGGATTTCGTTAGATTAAACCCTAATATTTTCAAAATTTTAGTAAAGTTTGTACGGCCCATCGTCGGCAACACTTAGACACTAAAGATAATTTTGAAAGTAAACAATGGTTAAATACATTCAACTTTGGTAAAATTGTTAACCCTCCCATCGAGGCTCGCAATGGAACCAAGGCCCAAAATGACAAGTATTAGTTTTACAAGTATCTTGCCCATCGTAAGCCTTGTAAAGATAACTAATGGATTGTTAAACAATAAACAAATAGTAGTTATTAGAATCTACTAACACTATATCTGTTTATTGTTAATTATAGTTTGTAATTAGTGTGTCTTTCCTTATTTTCAGAAAAAATGTCTTCATTCAATCCTTTAGCTACAATATTGAGCCAAAAACCTATGGATGGTACAAACTACAAACAATGGAAAACTAATTTGGATATTGTTCTTCAATTTGAAAGCTCAACTTTGTTCTAACTACCCCTATGCCAAGCAGCTGGCTGCGCATGCGCGTCGTGGCAATACGTACTAAATTTTAGCAAGAGAAGGAAAAATGGGAGAAGGAGAATGTGGCAGTTCATTGCTATATTTTAGCCGCTCTCCAAATCACCTTCGGAGCAAGTGAGCATGATTGAGGAAGGAGCAACAATGCTCCAGACTCTTGATGGCATGTTTGCTACGTCTAGCAGCTCTGCTAGGCAAAATGCGCTGAATTCAGTCATCAAGACAGTAATATCTGGAGGAAGTGTGCATGATCATTGTCTCACAATGATAGCAAACTTCAAGAAGGTCAAGACCATGTTGTCAAATTTGAACAAGAAGTAAAATTTGACCTTCTCTTTGCAATCACCGCCCGAATACTTCAATCAATTCAAGATGAATTATAATATGAATAAGATGAATCTTGAACTCACTCAACTGATGCACGAGCTTGAGAGTGCTGAACAGTCTCTAGTCAAGTAGGGCAGTGCATTTTTTGCTGGTGAAAGTTCTGTGAAACCTAAGGGGAAACCCAAAGGAAAGAACAAGAACAAGAAAAAGAAGAAATCAGGTATTCCAGTTGCCAAAACAGTTGCAATGAAGCAGCCAAAAGGCAAGTGCTTCAAGTGCGGACAAAAGGGGCATTGGAAGAAAAATTGCCCACGTATGAATCAACTAGGTATGGGTAATTTACATGTGATTGAGGCTTGTTTAGTGGAGAATTACAATGATAAATGGATCGTTGATTCAGAGCCACTAACCATGTTTGTTACTCTTTACGATGGTTCAAACATAGCTTGCCCGTAAGTAAAGGACAAAGAATTTTGAAGCTTGGAATTGGGGAGCTTGTGTCTCCACAAGCGGGGACAAGTTATTTTATCTTTTGATAATTGCGAACTTTGGTTTTAGAAGACTTTTATTTATTCCGATTTTAAGAGGAATTTAATTTATTAGTTGTTTGGAAAAAACGTGGTATGACAGTTCAGTTTAATTCCTCGCTTCAATAAGAAGTTCATCTTCTTTTATTTGTTCTCGTGTAATGTTTAATGGTCTTTATTTCCTTAATCCTGTTCCTCGTGAAGTTAATCATGTTGAATTGAATGATGTTGAGCATATTAATTCATCAAAGAAAAGAAAATTTTCCAATGAAACTTATCTTTGGCATTTGAGATTGGGTCATATTAACTCTAATAGGATACAAGGTTTGGTCAAAAGTGGGATTTTAAAATCCCTGAACTTTGAACCGATACCAGTATGTGAATCTTGTTTAGAGGGAAAAGTGACCAAGAGATCTATCAAGGCCAAGTGAAAACATGCCACACTTAAGCTGGAATTGGTACATACTGATGTATGTGGACCAATAAATGTCCAAGCCAGAGGCGGGTATCAGTATTTCATCACATTTACTGATGATTACTCTAGATTTGGACATGTGTACTTGATGCGTCACAAGTCTGAAGCTTTTGGAAAATTTCAAGAGTTCAAGGCCGAGGCGTAAAAGCATCTTGGTGTTCAAATTAAGACTCTTCGATCCGATCGAGGGGGAGAATACCTATCTGGAGAGTTCAGGTCTAACCTGACTAAAGAGGGGATAGTTTCACAATTATTTTCTCCAAGGACACCCCAGCAGAATGAAGTTGCTGAAAGGAGAAATAAAACCCTTTTAGAAATGACAAGATCTATGCTCAGTTATTCATCTCTTTCTGATTCATTCTGGGGATATGCCTTAGAAACTGCTATGTATCTATTGAACTTAGCTCCGTCCAAGTCGATTTCAAAGACACCAATAGAATTATGGAAAGGGTGTAAGCCCACCATGAAACATATTCGGATTTGGGGTGCTCCGGCACATGTCTTGCAACAGAAACCAGATAAGATGGACTCGCATACTGAAGGATGCATGTTAATAGGCTATCCTAAAGGAACAAGAGGTTGGTTGTTTTATAGTCCAAAAGAAAAAAAGGTCATAGTGAGCACTCACGCGACTTTCTTAGAGGAGGACTATATGGCAAATTATAAGCCAAGGAGTATGGTTATTCTTGATGAACTAGTCTCAGATCAAGTTTCACCGCAACCTCCTCAAGCGGTTCCAGCTTTTATTCCTGTGGTTGTTCAAAGAGGGGAAAATATACCTAAACATACACAGGAACAAGAGATAGAACCAGAAGTTCAGCATGATGATGAACTTATGGAAGAACAAAATCAAGAATTGGTTAATCCACTTAATGAGGGTCCTCATCTAGAAATTGTTAACCCACAAGTTATGGACCCCCCTGTAGATGCACAACATCAAGTGCGACAAAGTCGTAGTGGGAGATTGATTCATAAACCTGCAAGATTTCTCTTATTGGGTGAGTCATATCAGGATGTCATCATTGATGAAGATGATGATCCCACGAGCTATGACAAGGCACTAAGAGATGTTGATGCTCAGGAATGGCTTGAGGCTATGAATCGTGAAATGGATTCTATGTATTCCAACTCAGTTTGGTCTCTTGTAGATGCATCTAAAGGGGTAAGATCCATTGGGTGTAAGTGGATTTACAAGAGAAAGAGAGGATCGGACGGGAAGGTTGAAACCTTCAAAGCTAGATTAGTGGCGAAAGGGTACTCCCAAAAAGAAGGTGTGGATTATGAAGAAACCTTTTCGCCGGTTGTCATGCTTAAGTCCATCCGGATTCTCTTAGTCATTGTGCAGAAATCTTGATTATGAGATTTGGCAAATGGATGTCAAAACTGCTTTTCTAAATGGAAATTTGGAAGAGGAAATCTATATGCAGCAACCAAAAGGGTTTATAGCCAAAGGGCAAGAAGAGAAGGTATGCAAGTTGCAAAGGTCCATTTATGGACTTAAGCAAGCGTCCGCATCATGGAACATCGATTTGATCAAGCCATTAAGTCTTATGGTTTTGAGAAAAGTCCCGATGAGCCGTGTGTGTATAAAAGAGTCCAAGGTAATGCGGATCTTTTACGGTACTTTATATGGATGATATACTCCTTATCGGTAATGATACAGAGGTATTGTTAGGCATAAAGACCTAGCTGAGCAAGCATTTTGATATGAAGGACCTGGGGGAAGCCAATTATATTCTTGGTATTAAACTCTTGCGAGACCGGAAGAATAGGGTTTTGGCATTATCCCAGGCTAAATACATCGACAAAATACTTGCCAGGTTTATCATGGAGAATTCCAAGAGGGAATTATACCCTTCGGGCATAGGATTCATCTCTCTAGGAGCAATCTCCTAAAACTCCCGAGCGGAGAGAACGCATAAGTAGGATACCTTATGCTTCAGCAAAGAGTAGTCTCATGTAAGCTATGCTATGTACTGGACCGGATATCGCTATGCGTGGGAGTAGTAAGCCGGTACCAATCTAATCCTGGAGAGGAACACTGGGTAGCGGTCAAACATATACTCAAGTACCTACGGAGAACGAGAGATTATATGTTAGTCTATTCTAGTGGGAGTCTTGAAACCATTGGGTATACGGACTCATATTTCCAAGGAGATATTGACTCAAGTAAGTCCACCTCGGGATATGTGTACACCCTTAATGGCGGTGCCATTTGTTGGAGAAGTGTAAAACAATCATGTGTGGTTGACTCTGCCACAGAGGCCGAGTATGTAGGCGCTTCGAGGCCGCAAAGGAAGCCGCATGGTTAAAGAAATTCCTAACGGACCTTCAGGTGATACCAGGTGTTAATTGTCCTATCACACTTTACTGTGACAACAGTGGGGCAGTAGCACAATCCAAGGAACCAAGGTTTCACAAGAGACCAAAACACATACAGAGAAAGTACCACTTGATTTGAGAAATAGTTGAAAGAGGAGATACATTGGTAGCAAAGATAACATCAGACGAGAACCTCTCTGACCCTTTTACTAAGAGTTTGCCTGAACGTGTGTTCGAGAGGCATGTTACATCTATGGGTCTTAGGAGGATTCCAGATTTGCTATAGCTTTAGGTAGTTGTTATTTCACTTTGTTATTTTGTACTTTTTGAGTAAGACATTATGACATTGCATTTTTTTTTTCTGAATGTTATAAATGAGGTGTTTTTCATTTATTTCGTACACTATTTATAAACTCTAAGGTCCGGATCAATTGTGGAGTATATGATCATATGGATACGTTCATAGAGGACATGGTCAAAGGTTCTCATAATTGATGAATAGGTTCACAGCTATTAAATTAAGTTGGGCACTTTATTTAGGCTGCAATATTTTATGAAATGGTTTTGTCCGAATCATTATAAAATATTGGTGTGAGTTAATACTTACATTGAATGGATCAAGGAGAGATTTGATTAAGGTTGTTCTTTCTGTCATAAGGAATCAAATCTCCGATAACTATAGTCATGTAGTTGCTCTTAATCCCGAGTTTATTTTAAATAGGTAGTTGAATAGTTTTCATTCTTTGATTTACCAACGGGTGAGGTTTGATCTATATGACGGCCAATAACTTGGTATTTTGGGATTGAGACTATTTGGTTATCGGTGTTTATGAGACAAACAACATGGAATTTATAGGAAATGTCCCTTTGATATGTTTCGGTACTTGGATATTGAAGACACTGGCCAGTGCAAGTAATCCATTAGAGAAACTATCACAGTCAAGGGAATAAATAATTGATTGGGTTACAGAAAACTGGTTAATCACATTATAGACATTCTATAAAGGGGTAATGCATATTCATGTTATAAGTGTCATTATTCTTGGAGTTCACGTTCAGGCTTTTAGTGGAGTAGCACCAAACTAGATAATCTTCTGTAAATTATCATGAGCCTTGATAAATGACAAATGGTAGATCCCCGGGCTAGCTCGAGACAAGGGATGGGGTATATTATAAGATGATGATGGCTTATGGGCTACATGGTCTTGGGTTTACAAACTCAAGTTTGTATCTTAAAGAGCAAGTGGGAGATTGTTGGGTTAATGTGCTCTTTAGTCACTTAAGCCCAATAAGGCTTAAGTGAGACTACGGCCCAAGAACCCTATGGCCCATGTGGTTTAGGGTTAGGTCTTGGATGTAGTAGTATATAAACCTACTTTCACCTCCTTGTGACGGCCAAGACAAACAGAGGCTTTCATCGAAATAAACCCTAGAGGCGTACGTTCATCATCCGAAGGTTGCCCACACAACCATCCTATCCCCCTCGAGAGATAGTCTGGAAGATCGATTATAGAGCGGACTACGACTGTTCGTGGAGAGGCTTTCAGATCGCTGCATCTTTCCAGGTAATCAAAACGATGAAGGTTTTAACTTTTCCGACATCGTGTCGGTACGATTCGCTTCCGCGTTTCTGGTGAGTTTCCTACAATTATATATATCTAGTATAGAGTGTTGGTCAGTAAAAAAAGGACTATCAAATCAGGAAGGCAATGCCAAGCATTATGATATCTATCTTGTTAGACCTGGCTATCACCCAAGAGGGGGGGTGAATTGGGTGTCTAATAAAAATTTGGAAACTTTGAAAAATCTTTTCGGAACTTAATGAAGGTAATAAATATGAATATAACTATTCATAAATCAATAGTCAAATATTCAAATAAATGTTAAAATAATATTTGCTGGAAATATATGAGTTTATTATGAACAGTTTTGCAAATATTGTTCGGGTCGAGTGGATGCAATATCAAATTACCCAAATTTGTATATTCTTTCTTCCTACATAATTTTTCAGCATGATTGAAAACATTTTTGTTTTTCAAAATAGAATCAGTAATTGGTTGAAAAACAATTTTATGCAAATGTTCAAAATCATTTTTCTTAACTACACAAGAAGAATTGAAATTGTTTACCTCATGTGCATCTTGAGCTCCAGATAATGATTGACCATAATTGTCCATGAGCTCTTCTTGGGAATCCTCATTCTCTTGTTCTTTTGTGTTGACTGGATCATGAAAACATTCTCTAATTTCGCCTTCTTCCATTTGTTCATCACCCATAGATGTGCGCTTTGAAATTTCGATGAACTCAACACTTTCAACTTCAACACAATTGTTAGAAGCATAAATAGAATCAAGAGTATCCCAAATATTTTTAGCACTAGAGCAAAACTTGATTTTCTCATAATCATTTTCTCGTCAATGACCGTATAAAATTTTCATTGCTCTAATGTTCAACGAAAAAAATTTCTTTTCCTTTTCTGTCCAATCCTTTCTTGGTTTGAAATCAAAAACATTTGTAAAAACATTCCACATATGAAAATCAGTTGCTTTGATAAAACTAGTCATTCTAGCTTTCCAAAACCAAAAATCAATATCTTTGAAAAACGGTGGAACAAGATAATCGAAACCTTCGTAAAGTAAGCAACACCCAAAATTAGCCATTGTAACTCTTGAGACGGTTAAGTCCTTTAAACAAGAACCTAGCTTTGATACCAAGAATGTTATTTCTCAATGACAATTTTATAAATACATTTGATGTAGAAAAGATGTCATTGATGAGAATTCATGTAAGTTTGAGTATAGAAAATCTTATCCATAAAAATAAGCATTTATCAATTCACATTTCATGAGTGAGATCATATTTTTCAAGAATGATAATAAAATATGCAAATTATTTCAAATCTCAAATGTTCTTTTAAAAACAAGATAATGCATTATGAAATTGAGATTTTAATGTATGGAAAAATTTAAAATATGTTTAAAATCAATGTGCATGCTAAATATGGTGGAAGTCAACTTGTTAAAGAACATATCGAGGTGCTTCAATATTTGGAGAACATGTCGAACATTGAAGTTAATATGTTGAAGAATTTCTCAAAAGCAAAAGTCATAAGGAAAATGAATTAGCCAAAAAGGGCTAAGTATGATAGAAATATATAGGCACAATGACTTTGCTATCGACCAGGAGATAATCTTGCCTCTTTGAATTGAATCTAGAAATATATGAATATTCAAGGCAATAATATGAATCCAAATGTATACTCAAAATATGGATGAAAACAAATGGTCATGTATTTGAGTAATAAAGAGAGTACTAGGATTCCTGGATGATGAAGCACATACTCGTAGTCCAAATGGCTAGAGTATCAAGATATTATCCTAGTAAGTTATTCCATATCATGGTTAATGCATTAATATTCCATGCACTAATGAACATTTATAAGCTTGGAATAACTCAGCCAACTAAGCATAACAGATTCACAAATTGAAATCTTTTTTTTTTTTTTTGAAAATAGGCTTGAAACTCATATATGATCAACTCGTTAGACATGAGGTCCAACTAGTTAGAGAATGAAACAAAGGAGTTCAAGCAACACATTGAATATCAAAGATCAATATGTGAATGATAGGGAAAACTCTTTTGAAGCAAATCTGACATTCAATATACAAAGATTTAACTTCCAATTTTGAAAAATCATTTGAATGCAATCAAAGTATGAATATTTTTCAAAACATGTGTATGCATTTTTTATACAACAAGGTGAATTGTAATTCAAACAGTTTTAGAATTGTGCAATTTTTTTTTTTTTTTTTAAAAAAAGTAAACTCAGAGGGTTATGCACAATTTCATTTACAGTCCATTTAGCAATCTAAAAGATATTTTGGAAACCATAAATGATTGATTGCTAATGAAATGCAATGATGGACAAGTATACATTACCCACATATATAATTCATTTAAGTGCAAAATAGGGTAAGAATTAGATATCACCGTATTTCCTCTTGTCCTTGTAGTAGCTTGCTTGGTTGAGATGAAATAATGTAGATGACTCCTTTTTCTCGTTCACCATCAACATCAAGTAGATTTTTAAGGGATGTGAAAAATTAATTTCAAAATCATTTGCAATGATCATTCCTAAGGTTACAAAATATAAAACCTCAAAGAAGATTTCAGATGACAAAGATAGGAGGTTTTACCATTGCATACCTTAGCCTTAGGTACTAGGAGGATTGGCTTTGCTTACCTACTGATTCTTCATTTGTTTTCTTGTGGGTGTTGGCAAAGCTCTCTCAGAAGATATAGACTTCAATTGTCTTCTATTTGATATTTGAGAGATTCTCCTCTTCTTGTTCTCCTCAAGATAGTTGAAGGGTACTCTATGGTAATTTGTTCTTGAGGTAGAAGATAGTCCTCTTGCTTGTATCCATTGCTTCTTATTATTTGACCTTGTGGTTTCTGCAATGGGTGCTCCGAGAGTTCTCTTGTTTGATGTGAGTCTCCTTTTAGGTTCATGAGAAACTCTTGGATTTTTCTTCATCTTCTCGCACCATTATGTCCATTGATTTTCAAATTATCCCGCACACATAAAGCACTAGATGGACATTTTGGTACCCACTTATACTTGGGTCCTTGACCATTAGTATTGGACCTTGCTTGTCCTTTAGGAACCCAAACAAATCTATTTCTCACATTATAATTTCTTCTAATATAACACGTATGAGAAATATGGCCAGATTTTCCACAATAATTGCAAATAATAGAATGATGTTACTGTGTGTTTGCTTTTGACATATTTTTGCTTCCATCGGTCTTGATCTTAATTCAAAAGTTAATCACCTGAAACTTATACACCAATGATATAAATAATGTTAAGAAGTAGTATAAGTGGTTTTGGTGTTCATCTCGGACGTTTTCCATAAGCAACAAGTATTTCCGGACACGGTGATTTTCATGCTTTTTGAGATATCAACGTTTCAGAATGTGTGTCAACTTCCAGAGGCTATAAGTCTTCGAATGTAACTCCAAAATTAGCAAATTAAATAACCCTGGAAATCTCTTGATGTCTTCTTTCCAATGAAAAAATAATCAATGCAAAACACCTTGTATTTTGACCGTTATGATCCGATGAACGACACGCCCCCGAAAACGAGTTAGAACAACAGTTTCTGAATGTCAATTTTCGAAAATCATATCTCCTTCGTTTCAAGCTCTTTTTGGTTGCTTCCAAATTCTGTGAAACAATTGTTGAGTCTAGATTCATATGGAATTGGTTTCACTTCATTTGGTTGTGTATACTGTGAGATATAGACAGAAAACCGAAGCTATGCTGAGTTGATTCCAGAATCACATGTGTCAACTTTCGAAGGCCATATCTCAATGGTCTGAGCTCCGTTTTGGCTGGGTCAAATTGTGGTGCAACGCCTTTTGTGTCTAGTTTCATATGCCACTAGTTTCAGCTCAATTGGATGTGTATTTTGTGATATACACTCCAAATACTGAAGCTTGCTCTGCTGTGTGACGTGAATTGCACTGTCACCTTCCACAATTTGTTTCTCTTTCGTCTGAACTCCTTTGGACTTGCATTTGGTCTCCAAATGACGCATTGGGAGTCTACTTTAATATAAAATTTGTTTCATCTCAATCCGACATCTCGTTTGGAAGATATCATCAAAACACTGAACATTGCCCATGAAAAACGCAGAACAGAGGCAAACAGAGTAGCTGGAACAGTAGCATACTCGAGTAATATCGAATTCACTGTTCATACTTATGTACTGTTCATGTTTACTGTTCATATGTACAACACTGTTCATACGTACATTACTGTTCATATATATGGTTTTGTAGCTCCAGAATCACTCTTCATGATGATGCTCCAAATAGCTTAATTTAGCACTAAATTAAGCCATTCCAACTTCCGTTTTGATCATCGAGACTTCATGTATGAGTACTATTCATGTATACAGTGTACTATTCACATTGTAATACCCCGAAATTTGAATTAGGGAATTTAAGGGCCAAAGTGCCAAAATGACCAAAATACCCCTAGGAAGGGTAAATAACTTAGGAAAATGGTGAAAAATCCTAAAAGGCAATGAAATAATTATTTGAATTATGAGAATATATTATCTCTAATTATGGTAATTTAATAAATTACGAACTTGGAGAAATTGAAGAAGAATGCCCAAAAAGTATTGTAATGACAATAATACCCTTGTAAATTATAGAATAATACAAGAGACATGGAAACACAAGTGTTAATGCAAGAGTTTGGAGGTAATGGGGCATTCTAATTAAGAAAATTATCAACTAGTGATAATAAGGTAATTAAGTAATTTACGGCTAATTACTTAAGTCGAGCAAAGTCCGTAAGTTCTTCGGTCCTTAGTCTTTAGTTTCGGTAGTTCTTTCGGTAGATATAGTAGGAATGCTAGATTTATCTTTAAATTTTCAAGATAGTCTAGATATCATATTTAGGGGTAAATATGATATATATTTCGAAAATATGATGAGGGAAAAGACCACAAAATTCCGGGAGAGATAGAGCGAAAAAAATGCCTCGGCGAAATTCCGCCGATTAGGGGTACTAGGGGCAAAATAGTAATTTTCGCCCAAATGGCCTGTTATGATGCCAAATGTTGATAAACGTTGTCCTTATAGGATATCTCGAGCTAATCGAGCCGCTGTTGTGCCGCCTTCATACCGCTGTTTTTCCCGCTGTCGAATTTCACGTTTTTCCGTAAAAGTTCTGTTGTACCGCCAAAAAGGTACGTTCGCGTACTGTAACACTAACTCTGATATTTATGGTATGCGTATATGTGATATGTGTATTGTATGTGGTAGCTGATAGCTCTGCTGTATGTCATATACTGTTATGTTGTATGCTGTACGTTCGCGTACTGGTAACCTTATTTCTGATGTTTATGGTTTACATATATGTGGTATGTGTGTTGTAGAGGTGTTATACTGTGCAAGTGCATATAGCGGTTAGAGGATATGTCTCGTATCTTTGGGTGCAATATGTCGGTCTGGGGTGCAATATGTCGGTCTGGGGGTGCAATATGTCGATCTCTGCAATGCAATATGTCGTATCTTTGGTGCAATAGGTCTCGTATCTTGGGTGCAATGTGTCTGCATCTTTGGGGCAATACATATGCATGGGTTGTGGTAGAGTGATTGTTGTCTTGTTGATATTATGGATGTCTCGTTGTCACGTATGTGTATACATAAACATGAGGTTAATCAGTTACCGAGATCCAATGTGGTAAATTGGATCTCGCTCTTAACTTAGCATCAAGTTCGGAAGGACCGAGGACCGAGGAGAGAGAAAAGCGGCGGTTCAAGGACCCGGATGAAGACTTTCCGATGTTGTCCTTTACTTTTGATGTTCGGCGGAAGCCTTTCTTTCGATGTTTTGTACTTTTGAAACACTCTTGCCATTCTTTTCATCGATGTTGTAAACAAATTGACCGGACTTACGGCATTTTGAATATAAGTATCGATTCTTTCTCAATCGCTCCGATGCTCTACTCTGATGAAAAAAAAAATTATACTGCTTTTGAAAAGTCGGGATGTTACACACATATACGACACTGTTCATATTGATGCTTCAAATAGCTTAATTTAACTCTGGATTAAACTATTCCAACTACCGCTTGATCATATAGACTTCCAGTATCACAAGAACTTGAATGTTGATATTCTCATTATATTGTGTAAGTTCTTCATTCTGGATTATTCTTCATGATTCAACTTGGACTAATCTACATTAAACTTAGTAGTTAGTCAATGTAGGAGATAAATATATTACTCAATCTTTTTGCTTTTAATAATGACATCTATATAAGACATCATCAAAACTAATCATATCTAATATATCTGGCATTGTTGATGACTATATTCAAGTTGTTATTTGTAATGTTAAAGTTGTCATTGTTTTTATTCAAGTTGTCAAATAGTCAATCTTGTTACTCAAGTTGTCACCGGAGCTCCAACCGTCGGCACCGGCGAAGGTTCTCTCTTTTTTTCAAAAAAACCTTAAAGGGCATTTTGGTAAAAATACAATATTTTAAAATTTTAGATTCCTCTTTAAAGACCTATTTATCATTTTCATTTGTTAACAGACTTTTTAAGATTTTCTAAATTTAAAAGTATATTATTAGAATTTTCCCTATATATATATATAATGTCTTTCAATAATAAGGGTTGCCACTATTCGCACGTGAACTATCTACAAGCTATACGCCAACAACATATAGATATCATGATGTCTACAATTGCATTATATTCTTAATTTTATAGTCCTTTCTTTGATTTACCACACTCTATACTAGATATATATCATGTTTTTCAATAATGACGTTTGTCACTATACATATGTGAACTATCTACAAGACCAATGATCAATGATTAATGTTTGGGATTTGGGGCAATTATTCAGCTTGTTCGGGATAATAGGCTTGTTTGGAGTCACCTTTTTCAAGCCTTTGGACCAGCAAATTTTTATTTTTATTTTTTAAAAAGTACAGTCTAGAAGCTAACTCATTTTTTCTTGTTTGGGATAACTTTCCCCTAGAGCTTCTGAAAAAAAAAAAAAAAAAAAAAGTTGGTCAGAAGCTCACCTGGTGAGCGTCCAAAGCGTTGGGAGCAATTTTGCCACATTGCTTCTGTCAATTGGTGGTCTCCACTTCTTCCTAAATTGATGCTAAGCTCCACTACCTGGCGTAGCAAAATAATAATAATAATTCTTTTATTGTTTATGCTAAGATAATAATTTTTTTATTGTTTATGCTAAGATAAAAATGCTCGCTGTGAGTTCATGAATTAGAATTGTGTGGTATTCAAATTTCATGGCTAAATTTTATATATAATTTTATCTATTAAATTATCCTTTATAAATTTTCTAAAATTAAAATTAAAATTTTTATCTTCAATTATATATCTTAATATATACTACTAATACGTATATATTGTGTTCAATATGATTCATGCTTTTTTCTGTCATTTTTCATCTCAACTGACTTTTACAATAATAATCCAAATACTCATCAGTTTAGAAAAAAACTACTTCTGTAAAAACCAAACGGGCAATCCAAACACAAATCACATTTACAACCTGACTTTTTTCCTACCGGGCTTCTACAAAAGTCAGATAGAAAATAAGTCACCGCTCCTACTACTAACCCAAACAAGCCCAATGACTTATGAAAAAGTCAGATTGGGTAAAAGTCAAATTGTGAAATGTAATTTTTGTTTGGAATGACGGTAGCATAAGTAGCTTTTGTGATTTAAACTTATAGTTAATCTGAAATATTTTTTAGGATACTGAATGACATTAAAAATATACTTCAGGATATTGAATGGTACTGAAAAAATACTTCATGATCTTGAAAAAATATTTTAGGATCATGAAAAAATTATTTTTAGTACCAATCAGTACCCTAAAATATTTTTTAGGGTATTGAATGGTACTAAAAGTATAGTTCAGGATACTGAAAAGTACTAAAAAAATACCTCATGATTTTAAAAAATTATTTAGTACTAATGAGGACCCTAAAATATTTTTTAGGATCTTAATTAATCTAAAAATATACTTCAGATACTTGAATCGGTACTAAAAAAATACCTCTTAATCTTGAAAAATTATTTTAGAATCTTGAAAAAGGAGCTCAAAAGTAACTTTAGTTTAATTCAAAAGCTCCTCAAAGTAACTTTTTAAATAAGTAACTTTTGATTCATAAGTCAGATTGGAACAACTTCTCAAGCAAACATAAAAACAAAAACAAAAAAATCCGATAAGTCTATACGTACAGTGCATAAGTTGGATT
Source organism: Acacia melanoxylon (assembly GCA_019022615.1). Classification (NCBI taxonomy): domain Eukaryota; kingdom Viridiplantae; phylum Streptophyta; class Magnoliopsida; order Fabales; family Fabaceae; genus Acacia; species Acacia melanoxylon. The sequence goes on along the minus strand of JAFJYJ010000030.1, from coordinate 2,362,426 downwards.
GGAAGCACCTAATCCACATACCAAACATGCACATTATCAGTAGTGAGAAATTTACAATGTTCCCTAATGATAACTTGATGTTCTTTTAAAAATATTCATTGTTCTTTGAATCAAAGTCATTTAGTTCGATTTAAATTTGTTTTGTATATAAATAGTGATGAGAGATGTTGTCAACATCTTGTTGCTTTTGCGTTTTAGTTCATTTTTTTTCAAAAGCCAATATCATTTAAGGTGTGATTGAATTTTGTGTTTTATACAGGGGACAATGTTCGGAAACCCTAAATAGTGATGAGGGATTATTAATATTATCTTCGATCTTTTTTATGAGATCCAAATCCTTGATTTGATCAAATCATTTTTTTAAAAAAAAAATAGAGTTTGGGGTTATTTTGAATATTAAATACATTTTAACCATATTTCCCCCTAATTAATGTGCTCTCTCATATGGTCTTTTTTACCTCTTATAAATAAGGGAATACTAAAAAAATCCATTTCTTTTATATTTATAATTTTTACCTAATTTTAAAAAAATTTCTTAAACCATATAATCTAGTTGCTTTTAGTTCTTATTTTTTCCCTTAATTTTTTTTTTTAAAAAATAAAGCCTAAAAGTTTTTAACCAACGCCTTTTAGTTTGATTGAATTTTGTTTTTGTATAAGTGGATTAAAAAAATCTCAGTAAATGACGTTAGTCTAAGAAAAACATTAAAAGGAGCAAGATATTTTTAATTAGACGCACATCATCAACTCATGGCCGCCTAGTAAACATCAGTGTTGTTAGAACCGAGAACTGGACTAGTTGGTTCCATCAGTTGAATAGAAAAGTAGCCATATCATATGATTGGTTTGGAATGCCTTTTTTTGTTGGCATAAATCCTGTATAAGTTCTTCAAAAAATTAAAAAGAAGCACAGCACAAAGCAATCTCAAACCAGAAAAAACAAATCAAAACTACAGCAAAAACCTGCAACAAAAGGAAAGAAATATATCATTAAACAAGAAAACAAAACCCAGATCATGCAATTCTCAGCCATTCATAGATCATATAAGCTAGGGATATAATTCGCTAGAGGAGAAGGGGGTTGCAACACCCCGTCTTTACAGCAATTCTACACAACTAATTAAGGGTTTAATTCTCCTGTAATTTTCTCTTTGTCATGAGTCCCATATTGAGAGGTTTTACTTAAATGAAGATCTTATAGCGCCTTGGATTTGCTAACTCCAACGGTTAATTCTTAGCGGAACTGATTTTGCAAACTTTACTTTTTGGGGGAATTCAATTATTGATGCAGGACGTACAGGAAATGAGGAAGAGAAACCATACAAATAAAGGGAGGAGAGACTCAGTAATTGATATTATTCAATCATAAAGCGTTTATAAGATGATATTGTTGAGCGTTATTTATATCCTCAACTCTAACTCTAAGAACATTCTAAATGTGAATAACAACTAATAATAAAAATAATGATCAATCGACATTAAAACAAAGTATCTCGAAGTCTTATTGTGAATCTTCAAATCTTCTAGATAGTTTTCAAGTCTTCTAAAATCTTCGTTTAATTTTTTTCTTCCTATTTTATTTTTTATCAATTACGCTCAAGGGAAAAATATGAAAAGTTCGTTATTTATTCATGAGGACCTCAAAAAAAAAAAAAAAAATCTGCAATACCATTATCCCTTTTAGTAAAAGAAATTTCAAGATCAAAACGCTCTTGGTCAGTTAAGAAGATAACAAATTTACCTGCTCCTCCACCTTTATATCTTTTTTTTTTTTTTTTCCATTTTTGCCCGGCACTGATATTTTTCTATTAGAGGGAATTAAGGCCATGTTGGCAACTAACCCACCTTTATTTTTGTTGCTGGTATCAGTGACTTCTTTGGTGGTGAAGCCATAGTCATTTGTGACCCAATAAACAAGAGGGAAAATCATTCTCGAGTACATGCAGCTTCCTTTAATATTTAATTTGATACTTATGTATTCTTTTTCTTCATTAAATCTTTTAATTTGACTCTTATAGCACTGTTTGTCATGTAATTTTACTTTGTTAGCATTGTTAGCCCCGTTGCAGATGATAATTTTGCTAACAACGTAAAATTAAAAGATTTAATAAAAAGAGAATACATATTTAACAAATTTAAAAATGAGACAAATAAAAATATTGGCACTTCAATTACAAGGGCTTAATTGAAATGAGGTGAACTTATAAATAAATACATGTTAATATTTTAAAAAGGTCAGTAGTCTATCATACATATGAAAATCAAAACTGAAGCGCTGAAAATTTCATAGTCATATGGGGATTTCCAAAGTATTAATCCCCAACTGTTTTAATTATAAGATCGGGTTGATTTTTTATTTTTTTTTGAGAAATTAAAGAAGCTAAATAAGTTACTTAATCATATCATATGTTGTGTATCCTAAGATTATATATTAGTTTATTAGTCAAACTAATTAGTTTTGAGAAAGAAAAAAAAATACTCTAAAGTAATTTAATTCGCTTCTTTTATTTCTCCAAAAAAGTCAACTTGGTCTCATAATTAGGACTAGAGGAGTACTAAATTTCCTATGCATGACTATTAAATTCCCTTCAGCACTAAAAAATTTCAATCAAACAAAAAGATATTGGGGGAAGAATACAAAAATGAAAAGAAAAAAAGAAGAAGCATAGATATATGTTTAAACATAATCACTATTCTATGTTGTCCGAACATTGTAATGCATTCCTTTTCTATTTTTACGCGTAAAAGGTATTTCACGTTTAATTTGAACACTGACATTGTCTGCTGCAGAATGTATTAGAATTGTTCCATTGAAGGAGAGACATGTGCAGAATATTAGTTGGAAAGCTTTTTATTAATGTTATCACACACGACCGTTCGTTGGCGTGTGGGGCTGAGAAGATAAGATCGAAGAGCGTAAATTCATTCCAACGACTTTTAGTTGGCGAGTGGGGCTGAGAAGATAAGATCGAAGAGCGTAAATTCATTCCAAAGGTGCACTTCTTATTTCCATCATTAATGTTAGTGTAACATCCCAAAACGTGATTTTAAGTGATATTTGTGAGTCAGCTTATTTGTTCGATGATTCGTGTTGTTTTAATATTAATGTTGACAACATTTATTTGATAAATTAACTTTAATTGTTGTAATTTACTAATTATATTTTTTTATGGAAAAAACGGAAGAAAAATAGTTAAAATTTGGAATAGTAACTTACAGCGCTTTAGGATCATACGGCCCCGGTGCTTTCTCGAAGTCGAGCTTTGAAAAACAGATGTTTTTCTTACCCCTGGCCTTAGACCTTATTAGTCCTTGGCCCTGTAGGGTCGAGCGGGGCCAACTCTGATTCTTAGCTCTACTACAACATAATGAAACGTTTAAGTAGGACGGAGTGAGGAACAATTTTAAAAGCTTGTTTGAGATCACTTTTAGGAGTTCTAAAAGTGCTTATTTACAAGAGTTAAAAAAAATGATTTCATATACTTACTTAGTATATCATAAATCACGATTTAAAAATTACTTTTGACGGCTGTCATTCCAAACAAACACTTAGGTTTTGTTTGATTTGAGGGTAGGGTAGAAGAGGGGAGGGAGGGAAGGACAAAATTTAATGGAGAGGAAAAACCCAGTCAGGGCCCCAAAGATATTAAATTTTGGTAAAATTTTCTTCTCCCCTCTCCTACCCTCGAACCAAATAAAACCTAAAAAGATTAGGTAGTGAAGAGTTGGAAAAGAAAGAAAAATTAAAAAAAACAGAGAGGCAGCAGAGAGAAAAAGGAAAAGAGAGAATCCATGCCCCAGACAGTGAAGGGCTGAGAGAGAAAGAAAATAAAATAAAAAATAAAAGAAATTGCAGATGGCAGCAAAGGGAGAAAGAAAAGGAGGGAATCTTCGCCTCGTTAGTTACTCCTAATTCAAAACCAAACAAGCTCATGTGTGTAATTAAATATTTGATTAGATTAGAGTTGGTAAAATTAATTGATGCTCAAGGGGGAAAAATGAAAATTTAACTTGTTATGCTTAAGGATATAAACAATTTCTGCAACACCATGGTTCTTTTTAGCAGAAGCAAAAAACTGCCTAGTTCAAAATGCCCTTTGATCAGTCAAAAAATATCAAATTTTCCTCTTCCTCCCACCTTTATTTTGGTTGCGCAGCATCAACGATTTTTTGCGTGGTGAAACTGAAAAGCGTATATTTTATAATTAGAGAGATATAAATTTTGAAATATATTATATCAAATTTATAAATATATTATATCTATTTAATTTATTTACGGTTAAGGTGCAGATTGGCCAAAAAAATTTTACTCCAGGAGTGGCTAACACAAACAAGTTTTATGTGGACCAAAAATACCTAAAAACTTTTTAAAATATAAAGCTAGCACAACGTCGTTAGAAAAAAAAAACAATATCCATTAAAATCACAAACTTTTAGAGGTGCAGATTGACCAACAAAGTTTTACTCAGCGCCTAACACAAAAAGGTTTTTAAGTTGACCTAAAATATCTACTCGTTACATTTGTGATTTTTTTGTTGCATTCACTCTTTCTAACCCCTATGCACATGGTTGGGGGGTCCGGGCAAGGATTTGCAACAGTTGTATTTTAGGTGGATTTCACATGGACTTACCCGGGCACCTTCAAAAACTTACCACCCTTACTCAAAATGAAATCTACTCGTTACATTTGTAATTTTTTTGTTGTTGCATTCACTCTTTCTAACCCCAATGCACATTGTTTGGGGTCTAGGCAATGATTTGCAACAGTCGGATTTTGGGTGGATTACATATGGACTTGCCCAGACACATTCGAAAATGTAAACTTTTAGGGGTGCCCGAGTAAGTTTTCGAACGTGCCTGGACAAGTTCAAGTGCAATCCACATAAAATTCGACTATTGCAAATCTTTGTCCAGACCCCCAACAATGTGCGTTGGAGTTAGAAAGAGTGAATGCAACAAAAAAAAAATCACAAATGTAACAAGTAGATATTTTAGGTCCACTTAAAAAATTTTGTGTTAGTCACTCCCTGGATTAAAACTTTTTGTCTTTTGAAGACTCTTGAAAGAAAAACTTTGTTAGCCAATCTGCACCTTAACCCTTAAAAGTTTGTGATTTTAACGGACGTTGATTTTTTTTTCTAACTGTGTTGTGCTAACTTTTCATTTTTAAAAGTTTTTTAGTATTTTTGGTTCATTTAAAACTTTTTTGTACATGAGGCTCCTCACCTTAACCCTTTATTTTATGTATATTTCCCCTTAAATCTAATCCTGAGGATAACAAGTAATATTTCTGCAAAATCTATTCATATATTTTTTATTTTTTAGATAATATAATATCTTGAAGGCATGAGGTCATCAACTGTGATTGGCTTCCAAAGACCAAGAGAAGAAGGAGACACATACGCAAGATACCAGTAGAGACGGGGTCCTAAATCATAATTTTTGCAGAACATTGAGAAAGGTGATTGAATGGGGTCCTAAACTGTAATTTTTTCCCTAGATTTAAAAGCATGATGATTTGGAGGACAAATCAAAATAGATATAATATATGATTATTATATATATATATATATATATATATATATATATATATGTATTTATTTATTGAGGAGTCTCACCCAAAGAAGTAACTTCAGCTATTAATAGAGGTTCTATAGGTAACTCTTGATATACCATCACTACTCTGAGAATTTAAGAGTTTTAGAGTATTAAGGCCAAGTCCTCTCTTCCTAATCTCTTGAATTCTTGTTATCTTGCCATTAGGATTGGGATTTTAGAACAATGCTATATTATTTGTTATTGGGAAAAGGTGCAAAAACGGTAATAATGTGTTGCACTTTGAGCACCTAGCAGAATTAACATTTAATAGGTGTAAAAGTAGTAATAAACAATTTTTAAGGTAGTTAAATTGATAACGACGTTAGATTTGACCACATTGATTGTTAATTGGAGGTAACTTCCATCAAGTAGTGCCTATTTTATCTCCAGTTGTTTATAACGGTCAACATAGTCAAATTTAACAGCGTTCTCAATTCAGCTATCTTAAAAATTATTTATTACTAAGGGTTAAGGTGCAAAAATAGACATGTGCTTATCTCCGAGGAGCGCCCAGTAGCAAATGCTTTTTTTAGGTGCAAAAGTGACTATGTGGTTACAAATTAAGTGCAAAAATAACGTTTGACCGTTAAGTTTGACTTTGACCGTTAAGTTTGACTTTTTTTGACCGACGACGATGACGTGATATTTCAAATATTTTTTTTCAAGATCCTTTTAGTACCGGCCAATACCTGAAATATTTTTTCAAGATCCTAAAATAATTTTTCAAAATTATGAAATATGTTTTTTGTACCAATCAAGATCCTGAAAATACTTTTTAGTACGGTCCGCACTCTCAAAATATTTTTTCAAAGTGTGCTTTTAGTACTGGTCAATACCTCAAATATTTTTTTAAGATCATAAAATTATTTTTGCACCTTTGAAATGCCACGTCATCGTCCAAAAGAAAAAAGTCAAACTTAACGGTCAAAAGTGAAACTTAACGGTCAAAAACGCTATTTTTGCACCTAATTTGTAACCACATAGTCACTTTTGCACTTAAAAAAACATTTGCTACTTGGGCGCTCCTCGAGAAAATCACATGTCTATTTTTGCACCTTAACCCTATTACTAATACTATTTTTACACCTATTAAATGTTAATTATGCTAGATTCTCAAAGTGAAAAACATTATTACTATTTTTGCACTTTTACCATTTACACTACTACAAAAATTCGATATTACTACCCTAAAAAACGTCCTTATTTAAAAATAGGTAGTAAAAAAGGAAGTCAAATTCTTGTAAATATATGGAAGGAAAATTAGCCTTCAAACGGCCGAATAATAGTTTAGGACTTGTAAAATTGATTTTTGGCGTTCTAACATTATTTCGGACGCTTTAAGTAGTTTCGCGAGAATTTTATGTTTGGCGCCATGGACAAATATCCAAAAAAAGTCATTAAGGCGACGAATTAAATTAAGGTTAAGGCTAATTTTTGAATTAAGGAGACTGAATGAAATTCGAGTCGCCAAACTTCGAATATTGGCTACCCGAATGAAAATCAGTCGCCAATATTCCAATGATAATATTTTTGTTTGGCGCGTGGTGGTTTTGTTTTTTGTTTTTTATTTTTATTTTTAAAATTGACGACCCGAATTTACTTTCGTGTCGCCAATAATCAAATATTTTTTTTGTTTAGCGCCATGAGATTTTTTTGGAATAAAATTTAGTTGTTTGGCGCCGTGAGGGTTATGTTTTTTAATATTTTTAGAATTGGCGACACGAAAGTAAATTGTGTCGCCAATTTTTGAATTTTGGCGACACGAACGCTTTTAGGTCGCCAAAATTCAACAATTGGCGACCTGAATTTACTTTCAGGTTGCCAATTGTTCAATTTTGTCGATTTGAATTTCCTTCAGGTCGCCAAAATTCCTTTAATGTGCCAATTAGCCCTCATTCGTCACCCAGTCTTAGAATTTCAAAGGTTTCCCTCTGCTTCTCTCGTTGAACCTGACTCAGTCCCTTGCTCGATTGACGGCGAACCCTAATCGCGATCTCACCCCTACTCCAATGTGCACGATAGTCCATTCCCTCCGTCTTCCTCTTCGCGGTGTCCATCGGCTCTCGTTCTCTGTTTTTCGCGACAGCCCCCACCTTCTCCGACGATATCTAACGGTACGTCGCCCCCTCTTTCATGGTTCTTCAACTGTATGTGTAAAAGTTAAGTTGAATCGCTCTTTTGATATTGTTCATAACATACTTGACTGGTTAAGCATGGTTGATAGTTTTTTGAAGTGGATATCTGCTTATGGATATCTATTTATGGTTCTTGAATCCGTGCATGTATTATGCTAATTGCTATGATTAATAAAAGCATGTACCATTGTGTTCATGGCATTTAATGTTATTTTGGTGGTTTCCGAGGAATGAGTTCGTCATTGATGTTTTTCTGAATTTTCTTTTGATAGTTTCCGAGGAATGAGTTCGTCATTTTCAATTCCTATTTGTATTTTGTTTGGTGAAGTATTGAATTGTTGCCAATGGTTGTTTGATGTTGTATGAACAGTGTCACCGCACCACTAGTTCTACCGGGTGGTGGGAAGAGCCCTTCCCACGAGAGACAGAATGAGCACCCCAAGATCTACCGGATGAAGCTTTGGGCCAATGAGGACTTTGCCAAATCCAAGTTCTGTGCGTTATGATTTTTCTCATTGTATTGCCATCTGTTTGGATGATGAAAAAATACAGAATTAAAAAGCAATCCCCATATTAAGGCTTCACCAAATTCACATTATGGTTCCCGATAGACACTAAGTAACTTTTGTTTTATCCCGAATCGAACATACTTTATACACTCGGACCTCAATCTCTCTTCTTGTTCATTTTAGTCCTTTGTTGGCTTGCAAAAGGAATATCATGAACCCAGAATAATAAAAACAGAGTACTAAGTTGGAAGTTAGCAAATTTACTCGTATGATATATATGTGAATAATTTAGAATATCATTTAAATTAAAGAGCAAAAGAATCCTTCGAATATCATTTAAAAAGAAGGGAAAAACTATTACCTTCAGGATGAAGATGGAAATGTAATGAAGGGAAAGACTCGTTTATGGCAGCCTCATCTCTTATTTATGTTACCGTGAAAGTAGATACAAACCACAATAATCAATTTTAACTACAAAAGTTAATGACAAAAGTTAATAACTAAGCAGTAATGAAATCTTTAACTCCTAGATAACAATGAACTTTTGATTCTTTACGATTTCTAATTTAACAAATTACTTGACACAGACAACCGAAGTTTTTTATTTTTATGTCCGATATCTTAGTTCATTTAATTAGCTCTTCTCACTTGGCATTGAAGATTTTATTATGTCTCATTCATAATGTAGTTCCCATAAGCTTTATCCTTGAAACCCTCGTCTACTTCTCAATATGAATGATAGCTTCTTGACAACTTGCTTTTACATTATTGGATCTGGATTCACAATAACCTTTTTTTTTAAGGACAAGCATATTCAAATTTTAACTCTCCTTCTTCTTGTTTTTTCTTGGCTTTGTCCTTGCGGGTTGCATTCGAACCAAAGTTTTTCACTGAATATCAACAAAGAATGGCGTATTTGTCTTGATATCTTAAAGGAGCAAAGGAGCCCCTTTGACTATATCTAAGGTTCGACACCATACTTAACTTTAACATATATGATTGATGCTTGCCACTTCAGGGAAAATTTTATTCACTATACCCATGATTCTTAAACCACTGTGTAATATTTTGGTATTTCGGTAAAGACCTATGGGTTAACTAAGTTCGCATATGGTACACTTCTTTGTCAATCTTACTTCTCAAAAGTCCAATTATGGAAACACAAAAATTATAACAAGTCTCCTAGGTGTGAGTTAATGCTATACGTTGCCTTCTGGCCATCTAATTAACAGTTCATGATTCCCTATTACACTATGATTTTTGGGGGCTACAATTTTGCCGTGCTAATGGGATCCTTGCTATATTCCGTTGTTTAGATTTAAAAGCAACATATCCAAGCCTCACGAGCTAGTGACTTGAGGCAAGCTAAGATAGTCAAAGTGGGGTGGGATGTGAATAGATATTAAAGGCTGAAACCTCCTAATGTAATTTGAGAAAAACACAAAGGGGGAAATCTCTTTAGGGATTATTCTTTTTTCCCTTGAGAAGATAAAGTTGTGAAGCATATATATGAATTGTAATGCATGGCTACGATCCTGATCTGTTTTGAACCATTGTTGTTTTTTAAGTGGGTGGGAAGGGTTTGTGTTTCACTTTTCAGGTCTTGCTCTCGATTTGGTCCCTCTTGAAGGATAGTCATCTTTGTCTTTTTTGACTACCTGCTGAGAAATCTTGGTCAAAGGTTTGAAGCAAACGGTTGCGCTCCCAAATTAGGTCAGTTGCTTTCATTTTATACACACACACACATATATTGTCCTTATTGGTTTAAGTGTTTTTAATCCAAATCCGTGAATTTTTTTTTGGTCTTTCCTTTATTATTAACCATATGAACTACGTGAACTTGATTAAACAAGTGATGGCTTCATGGTTTACCATTTCCATTACCATTGAAGTATATGTCAGTAGGAATAATTCCAATGTTCTGTTAGTTGAAGAAATTGTTGGATTTAATAGTTGATATTGTTCTGAATTGTTTTAGTTAGTAAGTTTTGTTGAATTAAGCTGAAATTGGTTGTTATTGAAATTTTGGGATGTCTTACTTTTAAGGGGAAATCTTTGCCGAAATTTTCTTAAAAGAAAGCATGTCGTTCTTGAAATTGTTATGAACTTGACTGTTGTTGGAAATGTCGTAGGTGGTAATAAAATGGGTCATAGTTGGATGAATGCGTTGAGAACTAGTGAAGAATATGAGAATGGGGTGGAAGAGTTTATTGAATTTGGTAGAAGGAATGTGGCTACAAAAAATGGGATGTATTATTGTCCATGTGTTAATTGTTTAAATGGGAGTTGAAGGGATATTGTTGATATAAGGGATCACCTACTTTGTGATGGAATACACCTTCGATACACAACGTGGATATGGCATGGTGATGAAGTAAGTACCGGTGCGTCCCACGAAAATGAAGTTGAGGTAGATGATGATGGAATGGAGAAAATGATTCATGATGTTGAGGCAGAATCTTTTGCACAATTGGGTGAATATGATAGCGTGCGGAGTGATGCAGAGACACCTTTGTTCCCTGGGTGTACTAAGTATACACGGTTGACTGGGACCTTACATTTGGTCAACTTAAAGACAACTTGTGGGTGGACCGATAGCAGTTTCATGTCGCTGCTTGAATTGTTGTGTGATATGTTGCCAGATGATAATGTACTTCCAAATCGTATGTATGAGGCCAAGACAATGTTGTCTACGATGGGTATGGAGTATAAAAAGATACACAGTTGCCCTAATGACTGCATATTGTACATAAACGAGTATGAAGGCCTCAGTAATTGTCCGAAGCGTAAAACTTCACGATACAAAGTGAAGAAATGTATTGTTTCTGGAGAGCAGACAACAAAATGGCAACCTTTGAAGGCATTGTGGTATCTTCCAATAATTCCGCTGTTTAAGCATCTATTTACTAGTGAAGCAACGGAGAAGAAGTTGAGATGGCATTCGATGAGAGAATATCCGATGGAAAATATCTTCGGACTTGGTGACTCTCTCCCGCAATGGAAGAAAATAGATGAAATGTTCCCTTAATTTGGCAAAAGCCAAGAAACCTTCGGCCGGGGCTTTGTACGATGGCTTCAATCCGTATCGAACTCTTAGTAGCACCCTTAGTGCATGGCCGGTTCTCCTTGTAATATACAACTTACCTCCCCGGCTATGTATGAAACGCAAGTATGTGATGCTTTCTATGATGATTTCGGACCAAAACAACCCGGGAACAATATCGATGTGTACTTGGCGCCTTTGGTTGAGGATTTGAAGAAGTTGTGGGAGGAAGGCGTAGATGTGTTTGATGCATATAAGAAGGAGTCCTTCAAGTTTTGTGCAATGATTTTTACCACGATAAACGACTTTCCCGCATACGGAAATTTGTCGTGTACGGTGTGAAGGGGCATAAAGCATGTCCAATATGTGAAGCAGACACAAACTTCCATAAACTAAAGCACGGAAAAAAACGGTCTACCTCGGTCACATGAGGTTTCTTCATCAGTTCCACCCATATCGTAAGTTAAGAAAGCGTTTTAACGGCTTACCGGAGCAGAGCATGGCTCCAAAGGCATTAACCGAAGAGGAAGTTTATGGTCAAGTGAAACATATCAATGTCATATTGGGTAAGCAGGAAAGGAAGGTGAGTGAAGAATATATGGAAGAAGAGATCAATTTTCTTTGATCTTTGATCTTCCATATTGGCGTAGTCTTGATGTGAGACACAGTCTTGATGTGATGCATGTGGAAAAAAAACGTTTGTGACAGCCTTGTCAGTACTCTTTTGCACATACCAGGGAAGATTAAGGATGAAATTAGTGCGAGACTAGACCTGGTTGATATGGGAATAAGAGAACGGTTACATCCACGAGTAATGGAAGAAGGTAAGAGGGCATACATGGAGCCAAAGAACTCATACACTATCAAAAGCGGAGAAGAAAAGTTTGTGTGGGTGTCTATATGACATTAAGGTGCCATAAGGATATTCTTCTAATTTGAGAAGGTGTGTTTCAATGGACGATTTGAAGTTAGTGGGAATGAAGTCCCATGATTATCATGTGTTGATGCAACAACTATTACCAATAGCTATTAGAGGCATTATGAAAGATGAAGTGCGAGCCACTATAACAAGATTAAGTATTTTCTATAATGTTATCTGTAACAAAGTCATTTACATTGAACAGTTGGATGAATTGGAAAATGAGGGTTATATTATTTTATCCCAACTAGAGATGCATTTTCCTCCTGCTTTTTTTGATATCATGGTGCACTTGATAGTGCACTTGGTAAGGGAGGTAAGGCTCTGTGGTCCAGTTTACCTAAAGTGGATGTACCCTTTCGAGCGATACATGAAGATCTTAAAAGGGTATTCTAAAAATCCTTATCAACCGGAAGCCTCAATAGTTGAGAGATATGTAGTTGAAGAGGCTATGGAGTTCTGCAAAGATTATCTATCAGGGGCGACGATACAATCTCAGCATGACGAGGGGATAAGCGAGGGAACTCGAGGCATCAAACTGAAGAATATGCCTCGTGAAGCCGTGTTGCAAGCACACTTGTACATCTTGGATAATATGGAAGAAGTTCAACCATACATTGATAAACACAGAAAGAGTTTGAAGGATATGAATCCAAGGAAGAATGACATGCAGATAGCTAATGAGCAAAAGAAGACATTCATAAAGTGGTTTTAGGAGACAGTATTACACGAGACCGGTGTGTCGGATACAATCGAGTGGTTAGCCTGGGGGCCTTCTTTTCAGGTCATCACTTGGAGCGGTTATGATATAAACGGATATTCTTTCTACACAAAAGACCAATATGACAGAAGTTCTGTGCAAAATAGTGGGGTGATGGTTGAAGCTGAATCCATGCACTTTTCGAGTTCGAAAGACAAAAACCTGGTGTTAGCATCAATGGCCTATTATGGAGTTATTGAAGAAATATGGGAGATTAGCTATAACAAGTTCAACGTTGCTTTATTGAAATGCAAGTGGCTTAGCAATAATGATGTTGTAATAGATCCTAAATTTGGATTTGTCTCAGTTGATCTTCAAAGACTTGGTCATAGAGATGAGCCATTCATTTTAGTAAGCCAGGCGAAACAAGTGTTTTATGTTACAGACCCTGCAAATAAAAAAATGTCCATTGTACTTCAAAGTAAAATACAGAAGTATGGTGAAGAATCCTTGAACCTTGACGGTACACTCCCTTTCACAACAAATCCACCTACAACATGTGAAGTAGAATTGGTAGATGATGAAGAATATGCTGCAAGAAAGGATCATTGTGAAGGAATATGGGAAACCATATAAAGTGAGATTTTCAAGAATGAAATAGTAATATGTTATTGTTGTGGTGGTTTAACATGTTCGTTCATTTTAGTAATTTGTTTCTTATTTAATAACCTATCTAACATTGATTTGTCTTTCTTTGATGAACAGGAATATGTCCACCTCTGACGAGTCATCGGGTGATAGGGTTGATCAACCCGTTGTGAGAAAGGGTAGAGGTAGCACAAACATGGGTGCGCTAATTGCTCGGCGTGACAGTAAAAAAAAGGGGCAGCATGTGGAGTTCGATGCCAATATGAATCCGATTGGTAGAGAGGAAGACAATTTCATTAGCTATTTAGGCTATCTGGCTCGAAGCAAAGTTCATATTGTATACTCTAGTTGGAAGATGGTTCCTGATAAAACGAAGGAGTTGATTTGGGCACAAATTTTGGTATCTTACTTTCGATATATTTGCATTTGTATCTTTAGTCTTATTACTTGATTTCTTTCATATCTTCTCTTTTACCTTGCAAAGAAACATTTGATGTCCCTAACAATAAGACGATGAACAAGCATTGGATGGGCGAAGTTCGTCTCCATTGGAAAGATTTTAAGAACAAGCTCACTAAAAAATATATTCGAGGGTCAAAGAGGAACGAGGACCTATGTATGACCTATGATTTCATTTCTCCGCAGGACCGGAGGGAGTTTGTGGCGTCACGGCGTAATCCCGAATTTCTTGTAAAATTTCTGTCATATCTTATCTTTTATTTGAATCTACTTGACATCGTAGGCTCGGTTTTGTTTGTTTTCGTGTCACGGGAAAAAGTCAAGCCAATAGAGAAGGCAAGCGAAAAATAAGTATCCGCATTGCATGTCTAGAGGTGGCTATAAAAAGCTTGAACGGAAGATGATGGAAGAAGAGTTACAAATAATGAAGGAAGCTTCCCAATCCGATCCTTCCATTGCTATCCGGGCCCCGAGCGTCCTCCTTGTCACAAAAAATGGAAAGTCGAGAATGAAGGGTGACAAATACATAAATGAAGATGTTGCTAAGGTTGCCTCTAAGATTGTAAGTAGTTAAATTAGAAGTATTAAATAGCCTCAGTTGTTTCATACTATAAGAGTTTAGTTATTATTTATGAAATATCTTATGATACAGGATTCACTTGAGTAGCAGAGCAGCCAAGGCTCATCCACGCCAAGTACACGGATGGACATTTTGTCAACGGCGATTGGGAAGCCGGATTACCTTGATGCTGTTCGAGGGGAGACGAGGGGAGTTAGCATTGCAAAATATTTCAGACAGCGTTCACGTTATCATGACGAAGCCAACCCTAGTCCACAGCTTGTTGCCAAAATTCGAGCAACCCTCGTAGTTGAGGTTATGGACCAACTACGGGGTGAAATGATAGCTATGGTACAAGAGAAGGCAAATACGGAACGTATAGCCCACGAATCCCCGGCCTTCCTCAGCAGCAAAGACATTTTTCAGCCTCTAGATGTAAATCTTGGCGAACCTTCTCACCCTCCATCAGGCGGTATTGGTGAACCTTCTCACACACCACAGGGAGTTCTACCTTGCACTCTATATTTGGATGACCCACACCGATGTATTGTTGCCGATGATCTTGTTTACTCAGAACAAACCACACACCATAACAAGCAAATTCCGGAAGACCAACGTCGGGTGAATGTGAAAAGTGTGCGAGAGGGGGAAGAAGAGACAACCATCCCAATTGATGATGAGCAGGTTACCACACTAGGTGCTGCCATCACATGGTTCATCCTTTGGCGGCATCATCTTATTGAGATGGGGACGACACCTCCAATGGTAGGAAATACATTACTGATTGATGATGAGTAGGTTCCCGATTGATTTTCATTGCTAACCCACTCATAATCTTTTTTGTATGTTTTCATAGCATGAACAAGCTGCGAGCTTATTTCCATACTTAGCACAGCTACGAGAGTTGTCCAAGGACATCGACTTTATAAGCTTGCAGATGCCTCCGGGCGTTGTCGGTGCAGAAAAGACATATCCGATAACAATTGACAAGAAAGATTTGACAAAGTTTTTGAATATGCAATGTTTAGATATACATTTTCTTCAACTGGCAATCCTGTAAGTTTTTTTCAACCCTTCAATTATGTCAGTACTCTTTTTTTGTTTAATATATTCAACAACATTTATCATTTTATTTCGATTATAGTGTCTGCCGCGACATATGCGCCAACACAAAGCGAGCGGGTTCGTATGGATTCTTATGTCCTGCATGCATGGCTTCGGCTCGCAATAAGTTACCCAGAAGGGCGCTTTATGTTGGTTTAACAATGGGCGACGGAGAATCGTCTTGTTATCTAGCGCCAATACATGAAAGGTGTGTACTTTTGTTTTGTCTATATAAGATTTTTGTGAATAAATTGCTTTCTTATCTTAATTTAATATTAATACGTATATGTTGTAGTGGTCATTGGACCCTGTGTGTTGTTTGTCCTGCTAAGAACACATGTTATTGGTTCGATTTTGTAGGTGGCAATTCAAACGAGGATATCAAAACCATGTTTGCCGAGTAAGTAAATCTTTGTCTAAATCATTGATTCTTCTTTTAAATGAATTGTTTTCATGTATGTTAATTTCCATTTTAATGATAGGGATCTCAAGACGTATAGACAACTTGCTGGAACAAAAGAGCAGGGTGGACCGAAGTGGTTTAAAACGAAGGTAAGTAGTTTCAATTCAAATTATTTCATTGACATAGTAGCTTTCGATATGCCTTTATTCGTTTTAACAATTTGCTTTTGATTTATAGTGCCATCAACAACCAGGGAACACCGAGTGCGGATACTACGTTATGAATTGGATGCAATCCATCGTTACCACCGGACGTATTCAAGGTTTTCAAAATGTACGTAATCGCTCCGTGATCCTCAAATGATGATATTTTTGTTGTTGTACTTGAGTTGTTAATTATTTCATTCACTTCATTGGTTTATCTTATACCTTGTTTTCCAATTTACAGTTTTTGGGTACTGTGGATCCATACTCGCAGGATGACATCGATTCGGTTCGAGACATGATGGCTAGACATCTTCTTCAACACATATAGGTATATATAAAGTTTACTTCGCATTTTTTTGGCCGGATCGGGTGATCAATCTGTTTTATGTAAATCTTTTGATAGACGAATGCTTCTTGAGATTCTTCTCGAACTGGTGGTGACGTTTATATTGCATGTCTATTAAGAAAAAAAGATGCATAATTGTAGCCTAGTTAGTAGTTGTAATGGTTATACTTGGAGTGACTCAAGCTGGATTCAACTTGTTTTGGACCATGATATTGTAGTACATATCTTTGGATTTTCATTGTTGCTTTGATCTAATTTCACATTAAGGTTATGTATGATTTTGTTGAAGAAAATGATTTGGTGTCTTGGTGGTTAGAAGTTGCGAGTATATGGGAATTTAATTAGGTTCCAAATTTTAGTGTCCAAATGTTTTTCATTTATTGAGGCCTCAAGTAGTGAGCATGATTAGTATGGTTATAAGATGGCTTAAATATTTGTAATTTAGTTTATCTTCAAGTGGAAAAGGACATATGATCAATGACGATCTCCTTTTCAAATGTCATTGTTTTTAAACTACATATCTTGTTCTTGTACTAGTCTTCATATGACGTATCTTGGTTTTTGTTGTGGCAGGATTATGTTATTATGTTATTGAAGAATGGCAGGCACAAAGAGCAAGCAAAGAATGAATTGAATGTTTTCCTTGCAGGATTATGTTATTGTGTTAGTGATTTTTCGCTACTGTTGTTAGTTTGTATCTGTTTGGTGTTATTGTGTTTGTATCTGTTTGCTACTGTTGTTAGTTTGTTTTGCAAGTTTGCCTGTGTATTATATTATTGATGTGAGTATATAGCGTTTGTCTGTTCTTCTTTTTCGAGCAAAATTAAATATGTAGCATATATATTTTTTTTAAAAACTCAACAAAGGCATCCTGATTATATAATCAGGACGCCTTTGTTCAATTCAACACCTTAATAAGGCGACCTGAATACAATTCAGGACACCTTAATAAGGCGACCTGATTTCAATTCAGGTCGCCTTATGTATTCGTGATTTCGCGGACGCCTTATTAAGGCATCTTTGAAATCAGTCACCTTATTAAGGCGACCTAATTTACATAAAGGCAACCTGATTTACAATTCAAAGTCGCCTTATTAAGGCGTCCCGATTGAAATTAGGTCGCCAAAAGCCACAATTACAACTACCCTTCCAAGACGTCCCTCAAAAAAAAGGGACGTTAATTGAATTCTTATTTAGGTCGTTTTTTAGCTTTTTTGTAGTAGTGTTATTATATTAATTCCATTATGAGTTTCTAAATTTCTCAGTTGGGATAGCGATGTAGCACAACATGGATGCTACTTTCTATTATCTTGTTTTGACTCTTTTATGAGTTTTTCATGAATATATTTTGATTCTTATAATTATATTTATTTTTATTATTCTTTATATGATTTGTTTTGGTTAACCACTAGTAAATCTAATATAGGGGTGACCTAGATGGATTAAGAGGTGAAGGGAGAACCTAGATCTAGAGAAATAGCTAGACTTAATCTAGATATACTTGTGGTGATAAAAACTATAACTTTCCCTACCAACCAAACCAAATAAGGTAACTCTCTACACTTGCCCACCCTTCAAACCAAACAGACTCTAAAGGAGGATCATATAGGTTTTTAAAATAAAAAGGAGGTATATAATTTAGACTAGATAGAAGGAGATTGATGTATTTTAGTAAAAAAAAAATAATCACAAAGACCTAAAAAAAAATTAGGTGAACTCACAGAAACTTACATATTAATTTTCTTACAAATTTAATAGTCACGCATATGATCAAAACTAAGGCACAGAAAATTTCATCCTCACATAGGGATTTTCCAAAGTACTTATCTGATCTTAAATATAAGATATAATTTATAGTATAAAATATACTATAAACTATATCTTATATTTATGACAGTAGGTAATTCTAAATTTTCTATGCATGATCATTAAATTCCCTTCATCACTAAAGACAATTCAATCAAAACAAAGGATATGAGACAATGACAAAAAATACCATTTAAATTTAAAAATCCTGTTGATAATAATAATAATGGGATTAACAAAAACAATTAAACAATTGATAACTCATTTTGCTGTAAAATCAAATATTTAACATTTTAAATTTCAAATAATATTTTTTAGCATTATCCCAAAATATATTGTGAAAGGAAAAAATAAAATGAAAAAAAATAGAAGCATAAATATTTTTAAACGTACATCTCCTCTCATCAATAAACGACGATCGGCAGCCCACGTGAACGAAATAAATATATGCCATGTCAGGATATCATGAATATTGGTTGGAAAGCTTTTAACGTGACCACGACTTTTGGTTGGTGTGGGGCCTAGAAGATAAGATCATAAGATCGAATTATTGATGTTCATAAAGCCCGGTGTTAATATTATTATATTTGCTCATATGTTGTATTTTAATATTTTGTATTTTATTCCAATACATGTTAATATTTACATTTTATTTCATGGATGTTTCCCAAAGTTTCTCCTACATACGATTTAAGTGAATCATCTTTTTTATAAGCTTTTCAAGAACCTTCACACAAGTATGCAACAAAATGACAATATTTTATCCATGAAAAAGCATTAAACTTTGATAAATGAGGGTAGCAAATACTCTACTGCTCTACTCTGCTAAAAGAGGCATGTGTCAAATTATCGTTAAAATTTCAGATTCTTAAAACACAATTTACTTACTAGCGATGCACGCTTCTTAGTGTTCTCATCAAAATCAAAAATCGAAATAATATGTTATGTCAACGCCTATAATGTATCAATATTTACATCAAATAAATATACCCCAGTTATGGGGAAAAAGGATGAAGGTAGTTGAGATATGCACAACAATTTTTATTATTGTACAACTCAGAATCATGTTTTATAACCATATACTATATATAGGTAATTTCATATGTTTCTTTTGACAATTTGTACATGTAATCATCCGCTCTCCTTTTTGCTTTCTTGTAGGTAATTCCATTTGCTTCATCATTTTTACAATTTGGGGCGTCGATGTAACCACTTGGACTTTTGGATGACTTCAAGGCTTTTGTAACAATTTTTTTATGGTTTGTATTTAATGGATTATGGATGTTATTTAATTCTTAATGTATGAGTATTTGACTATTTGTTAGGACATATGGTAGTATTTTTAATTTCAAGACTCAAGTTGAAGACTTATTTTAAAATATTATAAAGTGTAAAATTATGGAGTATATTAGAAGTTTGCAGTATTTTTTATCAAGTATGATTGAAGCTATTTTTTTTTCCATCCTAGTGTGGTAGGATATTATTATTTGGGCAAGAAAGTCCGCTTTGTCCTACCCGAAAATATTAGGGATTTTTATTGGGTTGGGTTGGGTACCGAACTGCATTTTATAGTTGAAAATTATTGCTTATTCGATTTTTTGTTAAGAAAAAAACTACTTATTTTTAGCACAGTTTTCACGAGGTCGGGTAATTCCAGGTTCATCTGTTCTCATCGATCATTATGAAGATGAGTTTGAAATGGGCACGTAAGGTTGCATACGCGCATTTTTTTTTTTTTTTTTTCCCCGGCTTTGTATTTTCGTAGGTTCGCATTCTTTACCCATCACAATAACGGACAACTAATTTCTTATCTGTATGAGATTTTAACTTTGACCTTTAATTTGAATGGTCTAAATTTAACATTTTCAATTTACGATTTCTTAGATGATAAATTCATTTTTATGAGAAGTGATAATTATAAAATTATATTTTTTTCATATAATAAAAGAAAAATTTATTTAAAATATAAAAATTAAAATAAATTAAACATGGACCATTCGAAATCAATCTAATAGTGAATATTAGTGTTGAGTATAAAATGTTCTCCCGTATTTTGTTATAGATAATAGATCAATCATTAACAAGCAAAGGGCCGTTTGGTAGGGGAGCGAAAATTTTATAATTTGAATTTTTTAAAAAAATAATAGAGAAGTTAGATTAAAAGATTTTAATTATTTTTAATTATTATTTTATCTTACATATTCTCTTTATTAAAATTAAATGACTCAGCTTCTTCAATTTTTTAAAATTCTAACTCATAAAAAAAATATTTTCCCTACCCTCATATCATGATATCGAACAGCCTTTTTTTTTTGGTCAAATATATCGAACAGCCCCAAAGACGAGAAATACTGAATAAAAAGGCACGTGATGAAATGTAAATATTATGCAAAAACATGTGATCAAGTCACGTTCAAAACGCTAACAGTACATGGGCGATTCATTTGGACGGAAAAAATATATATATACCACATGCATGGCTCTGATTCTGAATCAAATTGGGAAAGCGAAAGCAAAAGCAAATTATTGTTCATTCTTGATCCTCAGTGATGGCTTTAGCCTCAACTTTTTTAACCCCTTTCGTTACTCCATTCCCTGTTGATCTCCACACTAAGGTAACTTAACTCTCATTATTAATTGTTTTTAACACTTTTTAGCTTATATACAATTTTAAAGTGCTACTATTCGCTGAGTTGAAGGCTTGTGTGATAATAAAACACTTAATGCTAAAGTTTCTCATTATTGTGTTTTAGAGCACAAGCTTGGGATTCAACAAGGCGGTCAGTTTGAAGTTAAACCGGATTCAGATTCATGCAAAGAGGTTTAGACTAAATTGTTCTATCGAAAGGGAGAAACTGACTAAAGTGGCTTTGGTGGATGGTAATCCTAAGTGCTATCTAGCTAGCTGGTTTATGCTTTGTTTTCTTTGTTGATTAAAGTTAAACCGTACATGATTTTTGTTCCATATGTAAATACTGTTTTTTTTTTGGGGGCTTCTATTTGCAGAAGATCAACAGACCCTTGAGGCTGGTATTTCTACAGTATTAGTGAATTTTGATAATGGGTTTGATCCTTATGGAGCAACAAGTACACCAATTTACCAAACTGCTACTTTTAAAATGGTGAATATTGATGTATTTGTATTATTCTGGGCTGTTTTTTTTTTTTTTGGTAATTTCGTATTAATTAGTATTCTCTATTCTATGATATTCTTTTCATTTTATAATTTTATTCTATACATTTTTTTTTTCTTGCAGCCTTCTGCAACAGAATTTGGTCCATTTAGCTATACGAGAACTAGAAATCCTACCCGAGATGTTTTGGAAAGGTTTGACCTGATTTTTTTGTCTTGATTTATTCTTGGAATCAATTACGTTATTTGAGGATCTTCTAACATATTTACAATTAACGAGCACAAAATTTGAAAATTGCAAAGAAATAAAAGGTCATTTAATTTGTTGGATTTTGTTGAGTTGTTTCTTTGAGTACTTAGCTTTCGTTTTTTTTTTAATATTTAATTTTAATCTTTTAAGTACTCATTTTGATTGTTTTCAGTATTCATTTTTATAATTTTTTTTTTTTTCCTTTTTCAATACCCACCTGTGATGTTTTCATTTATATATCATTTTTATTTTTTTTATTACTGAAAATATTGAAGAATAGTATTGAAAAGGGAAAATTAAATGATAGTTAGATGCCAAAACAATCATTTAATGACAGCTAGGTATTTGACAATTTTCAAAGAAAATTAAATGATTTACAAATATCATTTTTCAAACAGTACAAAAGGAAAGCTGAATACTGAAAAGTAAAAAAGAAGTATTAAAAAATCATCTCAGAAAAATAATTCGACGGAGTTCAATCCTTATTTGATCAAATTTATGAAATTGTAATTTTAATACATGTTATTAATGTTTTTGGAGAGCGCCTGGATTAATTGGCTGAGTCATTCCAACTTAAACCAATGGTCCCCTCATTATGGACATATATTCTTACAAATTGGACTAATCTGTTGTTAGTAGTGTTGGATAACTGGTGGATTAATAAAAAAAATTACTGTTCTTGGAACATCTTTGAATGTCATTTTCACTGTTTGTTTCCTTTTTTTTTTTTTTTTTTTTTTTCCACCCTCTTTTATTTGACTTATTTTATTCACAGATTAATAGCTCAGCTTGAAAGAGCAAGTAGAGCCCTTTGTTTCAGCACTGGAATGGCTGCTCTGAGTGCTGTTTGTCAACTTGTTGGGAATGGTGCATTTCCTTATCTTAGTCTATTTTGTTTTTGAAACTCATCCAGCAATGTAGTGCAATGTTTAAAGTAGTTTATGCTCCTTTCCATACTAAACTTAGGAGATAAATAATTAATTTACTGCTATTATAAAAATTAATTAAAGTAGTTATTTGTAAAAAAATGTAGGCTAGTTTTCCTAAAATACCTCTTTAATTATTTACATTTAAACTATTCTCATTGATAGCTCTGATTTGACTTCAATACCAACCAATTTAGTGGTGGGTCTAAGTCTAATAAATAACCTCGCTAAATAATCATAACCCCATTAGGAGTAGTGTGAAAATTAGTTACAACCAACATTCAATCAACTCCCAATTGTAAATAGTCACGACCAAGATTCAACGTAGCAGTTTTGACTCTGAAAAGTAAATTTTGAAGTTTGTGATTATATATATTCCTTTAGTTTTTATTATAAGCACCAACTAACAATTCTTATAAAATAATAAAAACAGTTAAAGTCAATAAAATTGTCTTAAAATTTAAGTAACTTTCAGTATTACCTCTACTAATTGCACTAAACTCTAACATTTCATTAATTATTAGTCTTACTTATTACCCTTATTAATTATGGGCATCAATGAAAAAAATAATTAATGCGTTTTAGAAACAAGCAAGTGCTTTATAAAAGTGACCAAATATAATTATTAGTTAGTGCCTTATAATAAGGACTAGAAGGAGTAGCTAGTAAAGTTTAGGTACTTGTGCCCAGCAGTTAAGGAAGTATATAACAATACAATAAAATTCGAATTAAAAAGTTCAAGCCTTTTAATTATAATTAGGAAAAATTAGAGAACTAAGGACAAATAATTTTTATTGGAGAGGACTAGAAAATAATTATTTAAAAGGACTAGAAATTAAAATATAATTTTATAATTACTAAATTGCCCTGGCAACATAAAAACCGAGACAAAAGAATTACCCAGTGGAGATGTGCTTCGAGCGGTTATCAGTCAGATAGACAGTTACTCATTGATTTCCTCTTTCAGATATAACATTATCAATGGCGGTGAAGTATATGGCAGATCCAATATATGGATTTCCTTTTTGAAAAAGTTAGAGCGTCCATAATAAGGCTATACATATTGAATTTCATATGATTTTATTTTCGTAGTTTTCATTTGAAATTGTTAGAAATGATTTCTTTTATTGTCATGTACTTACATAGTTTCAATGCAGGCGATGAAATTATTACTGTAGATGATATCTATGGTGGCTCAGATAGAATATTGAATCAAGTAATTGCAACGAAGGGAGTTTCAGTGAGGTATGTGTGATTTTTTAGCTTTTCGGATATCAACCATTTGTGTGCAGTTTAATAATTATGAAATAAATAAGTTGATTTCCTTACTTTTATTATTGAAAATATTTATCTAATTAATTTTAAAAACTTCTATCAAAACATTATAAAAGTTGAAAATTTACAATTTAACACATTATTTAAATTATTATGAAAATTTAAGAGTAAATCCTATAAAACCATGTTAGAAATTAAATTTAGCCGGAGGAGTAATTATGTTTGACCGCCCATTTAATTAGGTTTTATTTTAAATATTATTTTAATTTACATCTTTTAACCAAAAAATCAATATATTACCATTTAAATGCTGAGTCATTAGTTTGGAATTGTCAAGTCATCATTTTCCTTTAGTGAGCTTAACAATGTTAAGTTTTAAAAAATACACCTTATAAACTTAAAGAACTAAATTGAAATTTGATGTAAATTCATAAAGTCTATGCATGAAATTTAGTCCTCTAACTTTATACAAGGTTTCAATTTGATGCTTCAATTTTAAAAAGTATCTTTCCAGTCCTCTCACCCTAATATTGTTTGTCTCTTGATGATTTTTTTTTTTATATATATATATATACAATGATTGTTATTTTGAAAGTTAAACTTAATTTAGTAACATTTAAAAATGATTTGTCAACATTTAAAATTTTAATGTCAATATCTTTTTTGTTAATGATGAAGGATTGAAAAGATACTTTACAAAATTAAGAGATCAAAATAAAATCATACAAAATAAGTTACAAGAACCTAGTTTAAATTGAGGTGAAACTAAAAAAGATTTACAGATTAATTTTCCTAAGAAATAATTGTTGGATGCCTAGAAGAATATGATGAGGTTTGTAATGCTTCCATATGTACAGACGAGTAAATACATCTGATTTAGAGCAAGTGGCTGCTGCTGTTGGGCCTAAGACCAAGTTGGTTTGGCTAGAGAGTCCCACCAATCCTCAACTACAAATATGTGATATTAGAGTAAGTTATCATTTTCTTTTTTCTTTTTTCTCTAGTCTTTACAAGGAATAATGAGCAGCTTGCATGAAACTTCCATTATATGCTAAGGCTTTTTGTCTTGTTGCATAAGAAGTAAAGGCACATTCCTCCATTATTCTCATCTAGTTCTTGCATGGATCCATCCAGGGGCGGGGCCAAAAATTGAAATTGGGAGGGGGCAAAAGTTACATAATAAAACTTAGGTTTTCATGATATTACATTTCAACCCTATAAATATTTCAATTTTTCCATTTTAGTCCCTATATGAAACTTTTAATGAGGACTAAAGTAAAAAAATTAAAATTTTTATGAGGATAAAATATAATTATCTAAAAATTGGGGTTCAATTCTATAATTTTAGGGGGGGGGCAACCCCCAGCCCCCCCCCCCCCCCCCCTAATTCCGCCATTGGATCCATCCTCAAGTAATTATATGAATTATGTGAAGTTTGAATATGTAACTTTGAATGGTTTAGATATATTTATTTTGTTTTTGTTTTTGTTTTTTACATTATGTTGATTTATGCCCAGAAAATATCGGAGATTGCTCATGCAAACGGGGCTCTTGTGTTGGTGGACAACAGTATAATGTCTCCTGTGTTAAGTCAGCCACTGGAACTTGGAGCAGGTATTCATATCCTTAATTAACATCTGCAATTTTTAATGGAAAAATAATTTTTATTCCTATTAAGTGTTAGCTATTATTGTGTATTTTTTTTTGTTTTTTTTTTCCAGATATTGTTATGCATTCAGCTACCAAATTTATTGCTGGACATAGTAATGTCATGGCTGGTGTCCTCTCGGTGAAAGATGAAAGGTTGCATCTCTTATTCTTTGTGTATCAAACATATAAGATATTTGAAGATATTGATTTGTTTGTGAGCCATTCTTTACAATCCATTAATTATACACAGGGCATTTCTGAACTAAATTTCAACTCAATGAAAACTTTTTCATATTATCATTAGGAATGAAATGATACTTTTATTGCTCTTTCTTACATTGTTCATTATTTTTAAATAGCTTTGTCTAAATTAATCACCGTTTAAGGGTTGGGGCGGGCATCTGATGTTAAACCCTCTAATACACCTCTTGTAATGCTCTCTCTACCTTGCGTTTTTTTTAATTTTATCTTTGAAGCTTATTTGAATTTTCTTCATTTGAAAAATACATAAATGCATATTTGATGTTTTAAGTGTATTTGAATTTTCTTCATTTTTATCTATAAACTCAAGAGACAAACTAAATTAAAAAGAAAATAGAAAAAAAATGAGAAAGGTGGGCCATTAATAAGAGGAATCACAGGGTTAGGACATTAAAAAGAACTCAACCCACACTCTTCTTGTGTTAAGTTTGTTATTATGTTGTCAACTATTTTCTACTATATTTTTTATTTTATTTTTCATCTTCTATATAGTTATACAACTTTTATTCAATAAATTAATGTTTTTTTTTTCCTTTGATCATCATGTAAAGGTTAGATGGAGAACTACAATTTTTTAAATCTGCAGTGGGTTGCGGCTTATCTCCTAATGACTGTTGGCTTTGTTTAGAAGGAATCAAAACAATGGCCCTTCGAGTTGAGAGGAAACAGGTGCCTCAAAAAATAAACATTAATTCTTAGATACTGATAGATCCAAGTTTAATTAATGGTTTTACACATAACCACATGTAAAAAGTAAATATATGCTCACAAATTAAAATAAAGAATAATTTTGGAGAGACTTGCAAATGTTTTGAAATAAATGGCTTAGTTTTTGTTTGTTCTTGATCCCATAATCAGATATTTTTTTATGCTTCAATTGAACTACAATATAATTATACAATGTGGTTTGCATAGACTAATGAATTTTGAATTGAATAATTCCTTGAAGAATTGTGCATTTCAAAATTATATTAGTATCCGTACAACTAAGCTTTCATTTTAAAGTAGTAGTACTAACATTATATTATACCTCCTTAACAGTGTTATTATTATTATTATTTTTTTTTTATAAAATAGCAATAATAGTAAGCGACAGCATTGTATCTCTATATATATTGTAGGAGAATGCACAAAAGATTGCTGAGTTTCTTAATTCCCATCGTCGAGTAAAGAAAGTGAACTATCCTGGCCTTCGTAGTCATCCTGGACATGACCTGCACTTCTCTCAAGTATGATTCAGCTATTGCAATTCAATATTATTATTTTTTTCGCTTAATATGTGCCTGAAATGATATATATATATATCCATTCACCGGGTTCCTGTTTCGTAGGCGAAAGGGGCAGGATCTGTGCTTAGCTTTACGACAGGCTCGCTGCCACTCTCAAAGCATATTGTTGAACAAACCAAATTCTTTAGCATGACTGTTAGTTTCGGTAAGTATCACTTTTTCATGTAAATTGTTATCAATTACGTATATTTCCTTAATCTATATTGCTAAACCATATTGGTAAGATGGGTGGAGTGTGATAGAGATCAATCTTGTTGCTAATGACAAATTCAGCAGCTAGCTAGAATATCCGAGTTGTATCTGTTTTGCCCTGGAACCATTTGATTTTTCAACGTGTTCCAATAGAGACCAAGAAAAACTTTAAACTTCATTAACTTTACCTCAGAATTCAACAACTTTCCAACTTTATCCCAATCTAATATACATTGTACCCATAAGAACAAATATAATGCAATAATAAATGAACCGTAAAATCTTACTTTTATATGAAAAGTTTCCCTATCTACCTTATAAAAAGGACAAAAAACTTTCTTCTGTCTCTGCCATATAAATTATGTTTAGGATCAAATCCAATCCACCAACTAGCTCTTATATTGGGGACAGAGGGATTAATGAATTGTTAAAGGTTTCAAGGATATGGCTTTGTTGATAATTTATTAGTTGTATTGATAAACACATGTTCAAGTTTATGAATGTTTTCCTGCAAGTTCTTTTAATGACTATTGTGAATTTTGTTGTTTGTTGTTGTTGTTGTTAGGGGGCGTAAGTTCTGTTATATGCTTGCCCTGGTTTACGTCACATGCTAGCATCCCTGAAGAAGAGCGAGAGTCAAGAGGTTTAAGTCCTGATCTCGTGCGTATTTCTGCGGGCATTGAGAATATTGATGATCTCATTGATGATCTTGATAAGGCTCTCTCCTATGGCCCTCTTTAACTTCTTATATGTTCCTCGCTTGCTGCTTGCTTCAAATAATTACTATATGATTTAGTGTCAATTTGGTTTTTGGTAGTTCTATTATTATCATCCTGTTCCCATTTACCTATTTGTATTAGATTAAGCTATATCCAACGCTTCAATTCCATGATGTAATAAAAGCTTATAGAAGCAAGGAATTTGAATCATCTGGGTGTCTGTCTGTACCTTTCTCTCCTCCTTCTTGCTTAATGCTAGGTACCCAGAACTTTCAGAAATTATGTTTTAGCCCGAATCCGTGATGGTGGATGCACAATGTTTCCTTGGCAAGCCTATTATTTTATTTGTTCCTTGGCTAATGTCACACCTTTCCAATAATATGACAAACATCAGAGCATACAGCGCGATATAGCGGACAAACTATCTGGGTATAGTATACTGATAATAATTTACATGTCTTGGTTATACAAGAGGAGTTACCCTTAGGGTTCATAATACATTTATCCAAAAATACGGCGATGTCATACTACTACGCACCAAAAACAGTAAAATAAACTAAAACAACAAATAAGCAATTCTATCTGATGTCCATGTTGCTGTCATCAAATATCCGTCTCCCCTGCCTTGTCTTTAGAGCCATGTCCACTTCTTTAACCATGTCCAAAACTGAGATTAAATTGAATCTCAGAGTAACTTGTTGGCATATGACGCGAGACGCCTTGTGTGGCGTTCAAGGCTTGCCAACATGTGCATCAGAGCCTCCATTTCAAGATTAGGCAGAGGAGGAGGTAGTGGTGGAGGGGGGGTGGTGACGACAGAAGAGCTCCTTGGAAACTTAACATAATCAAGGAGAGAAGGAGGATGCTAATAAAGAAAAGTAGTAAGAATCATAAGAAATAAGTGAGTTTAAATAGAGGTCTAATGGGGATTACGATGGGTTATGAGTTATGAATTATGATGGTCTAATGGATTGTGGAGGCTTATGAAAGTGTTACATGATGGTTGGTTCTGAAGATCGTTATGTTTTGTACTGATATAAGAGGTTGGAACACAAATTGTTTATAAGTATTATATGATGGTTGTTTCATAATATATCTCACTAAATAAATGACGGTTATTAACTACAACCGTTATTTTTGTGTTTTAGCGGATTCCACCTCTCAATATATGACAGTGCACATATTTAATGATTAGGTTTTCACGTTATATATCCTTTCGCGACCTCCACCTTGACATATACTACCAAAAAAATGACGTTTTGTAGCAGCTAAATTGCCTATTTGTAGCAGTTTTAACGGCTACAAATAAAGTTGGTAGTGGTTAAAAAACCGCTACAAAACACACTGTTGTAAGCTGTTTAGTGATAATTGAATATTTTATACACTTTTTTTTATCTCTTGATTAATAATTTAGGACTCTTTAGTTAATAAATCATGGCTTTTATACTTATTTGGGCTTTGGGCCTTTGATTATGTTTTAGCCATTTTAATAATAAAATTCCAGTTTTACATTGCTTCACTATTTTTACCATAACTCTTGAACCAGACATCGATTTGCCTCATTTTTGTTTCATATTTCAGATTATTCAGAGAGCTACAATTGTTATGAAGACATGAAGGGCAAATTCGGGCAAGAGGGCGGTCGATTTTGGAGCCGAAGTCATATTTTTATTTGGGCTCGAATTTTGTAATTAAAGCCCTTTTTTATTATTTTTGGGCCCGAATTGTGGATTGGAGCCCCATTTCGTTTTTCCATTTTAGTTTAAGTGAGGTAGCAGCCAAAAACTTATGTCATTCACGTTTTTAGATTTTGGTGGATCAAAATAGGAGTTTTTAAATTCTCTCAAATGTTCTTCGTGTTCTTCATCTGTTCTTCGTTTTTCCCAGCCATGTTTGGCTAAACTTTTGTGATTAACCCAACGTTGAGGATTCCATGATTCGTCCAGAGAGCTTGTGCTTAATCGGTAACTCCACTCGTTTCTGTTTTCATCTTATCAGATTCGATTTCTGGAAATAGTTTGAATATTAGATTTAATATTCGGTTTGGTTCATCCCAAGGACTGAGTTCGAACTAGGTTACAGTGTTGCTGTACGATCGCACAATGAGACGCCACTGTTCGGACAGATTCTAGGCGATTGTCTAGTCGAGGGATTTTTTGGACGAACGCAGAGATTTCGGTTCGTCCAGAACCAAACGCGAGTTCGTTCAGTTTTCGTTCAATGATGGAAGTTTCTGGAATCTAGATGTTGGGTTGATCGTTGTTAATATGTTTCTGCATATTTCATTCTGTTTCTGCATATTTTCGTTTTTAATCTCTTTTGAATCAAAAACCCCCATTTTTATTGTTTCTATTTTATTGCTGTTCGAATCGAACCGAGTGTGAATTCGTTGGGAAACGACCCAGGTTACATTATACTGCAAATCCTTTTCTAATCTGGTTATTTTGGGAGATCACGGCAAATCTTTGTCATTTAGTAACGATTACTTAAAATGCTACTTATGTAATAAAACCGCTACTATTTCTGTAGCGGTTTTACGCCACCGCTACAAGATGAAATCGAGATGACAAATTGTGTGAACATTTTGTATCGGTTAATGAACCGCCACAAATGTGGCATGGAAGAAAATTGAGAAATTGGTGTCAACTTTGTAGCGATTATTAAACCACTACTAACTACATCCACAAATTTTTAAAAATTGTGGAACAGCTACACAATTTGGATAAAATGTTTAAAAAATTTGCCAAAAATTTTGATCAAAATTTGTAGCGCTTCTAAAACTGCTACAACATATTTTTTTTAAAAAAAAAAAAACCTTAATTTGAGTCAATTTGTATATTATTTTATTATTTAAGTGACAATTTAAATGGTAAAAGTAAATATTTCAAAAAATGATAATGCATGGTAGATGATATTTAATTATGGATATTATATAGGTATAATACTGAGAATGTGTAACTAATAATATGAACTTATTATGCTGTCAAACATATGATATTTGATTATGAAATGAATGTTGATGATGATAGAAGAAATATTGAGGAAATATCCTTAAAGTTTTAGATAAAAAAGATAATTAGTATCAATATTATAAGAAGAAGAAAAATATTGAAATCAAAGATTTTTTAATTTTTTTTGCCATATTTGATCAGTTTGCTTAACACTTAACCTCTCCGGAAAATGTTGATGGATGGGAGAAAAAAGAGAGAAGGTTGGTGGAAAGAATTAAAGAAGTGTGTGAAATGAGGTGTGGTTGGTGTATTTATAGGGATATCTGCGTAACACGTGTAGCGGTTGATGTGACGGTGTTTGTAGCGGTTCAAGTTTGCTTTGTAGCGGTTTTAAAACCGATAAGAAAATTCGTTGGTGTGTATATATATATATGGTCAATCTCAATCGACGGGATTGACCAATCCATCGAGTTAACTTGATATTCAAAGAGTCTGGCTCAGTCTAGGTGTGCCTCTGAGGCAAGAATATATGGCTTAATATCTTGAGATTGACCAGTGTGAATTGGCATGGAGAAATTTACTGATGTGATGCCTAAGTCATTAGCTCTGATTTATATATATATAGGCTTACAATAATAGAAGCATACCTTTTTCAATCAATCTTCGTTGCCATCTCTACAAAAACTGTGTGGAAAAAATGTTAGTTGAGTTTAATATGTTTGTACAAAAAGTAAACTTAACTTAAGTGATAATAAAGCATAACTTATAAAAATGCACTGAACTATAAGTAAATTGTCATCGCCTTCAGGGAAAAAGTTTTCAAAATTGGCGGGCTAAAATAGCTCACTCTCGTAGGAGATGTTATCACCATCACCATATCGTAAAGGTCTCGAGATTTTGAGTGAACCACCATATTCCAATCCCTATGCCTCTCGTCCTTGACATAATAAACCTGGTGTGCCTTTGAGGCAAGAATATATGGCTCATCATCTTGGGATTGACCAGTGTGAATTGGCAGGGAGAAATTTATTGATGTGATGCCTAAGTCATTAGTTGTGAGTGCCCAGGCAGTTGTCGTATTTGCCCATAAACACTTGAACAACGTCACGGTGAAACGACCGTAGTAATTTTGTTCAACAATATCAAGAAGCTTTCTATAATAAGGGACATTTTTGAATTGCATGTTGCCGTCACTGCTGCTCACATAACTCCTTGTCCCAAAGGTACCATAAACACTCGAGTTTTGGGTTAGCAATCCTTGATCTTGTGGAACCGTGCAAAATTTGAAACCATTGACATTGTATGCCGTAAACCTAGTTGCATGGTTAATTAGGCCGATTGGGAGAGCTATGAATTCCAGTTAGTGTGGGTTGTGGTCATTTAGTATTTTGCGCAAACCAACTTGGGAATTCTTTATGGACCTTGTTTTTTTTTTCATTTTTGGAGAAGTTTGTGTACAGATGCTGAGTTGATGCTTCACATGACTTCTGTATTCCCTGTAATTAATCATGAGATGACAATCACGAAATATAAGTATAAAATGTAAGGCAATATAAGCGATAATATATGAGTGTACAATCCTTACTGAAGGAAGGGTTCAACTTTAATGCAATTAATCAAGACTTGTTTATGTGATTGCAATTTCTCAGTTGCTACCAGTTTGTAGTTCTCACTTCTTCCAACTGGTTTACCAACACGAGAGATTAATAACTCTCTTAATGATGGCTCAAGTTCAGGACAATCGTTTACACAAGGTGATCGGTTGAATGACGTCTCAATGTCATTAAAGTACCTTTAACATAAATATAGGACCTCATCCCCTATATAACCTTCAACTATAAAACCTTATGGGCACGCGTTATTCCTTACGAAAGATTTCAATTTCCCAAGAAACCTATAAAGTGAAGAAGGAAAAATATCCACAAATGCTAAAATGTGTGACTAGCAAATTTAGAAAGTAATGCTAATACAATGTATTTTAAATGAGTACTTCTCCATCGATATTGAGCTGAGACAACAATCTTTGTTTCATGAACAAGGTGGACTTTCAAGTGAACCATCACCGACAAAAGATCATCTCTACATGACAAAGTGTATGAATGATTTTGTGTTGCAGCTGACCGAGCTCCTCGACTATCAAAACCTTAAAACACAACTTCCAAAAAAAGAACACAACTCAACCAAAATGATCATCATATAGGGAGGTAGCATATTTTTTATTGCCAGCGGAAGTAACTATTGCATAAGAACATATGAGTCATGACTCTTCAGCCCAGTAACCTTTCAAGCTTGCATGTCAATACATCGTGAAATGTTGCTTGAATACCCATCAGAAAATTTTATTTTCTTCAACGTCATGAGGAAGATTTCCTTATTCAGTTTTATAAAAGTGAATTTTTTCCGATTGAAATTTGTCATGCTCATCTGGCCACTCGTCTTCACAAACTCTTATGGCATGTAAATCGTTCCTCTTTTGAAGATGAACTTTTGACTTGCCTGCTTTGTTAAGCATCGTGTATAGCACATTGTCGCATACACATTTTTTTCAATGTGCATGATATTAAGACAGTGTTGAAGCAAATTATCTTCCCAATGCGAAAGAGTGAAGAAGATGCTTATCTTCAATCATCGCTAAAGCACAGAAGCAGAAGTCCTGACAGTCTTTCTCCCCGCTTTTGCTGCATCGTCGTTTTTTTCAAACTCAAATTCAACATCTTGATGCTGTTGTAAGATATTTGCATCAGATAAAGTTTGAGGATGTCCTCTTTTTTCCTGTTGCCCATTAAAACAATTTTGTTGCAACCTAAACTTGTGCTTACCATTGAGAAACCTTTGATGAACCATGAAGCACCACTTTTGATTGTAGGGAACGCGCACTGAGTTTGAGTCAAAATTGCAAGCTGGACACGCCGTCCTAATATGTAAATTCCGCCTAGATAATGTTCTAAGGCCAGTAAAGTCACTTATCGTCCACATCAAGGTTGCATGCAAGTTGAACAGTATCTTCTCATATGCGTCATTTGTCTCGATGCCGGCATTCCTCAAGTCGTGCAATTCCGTAATAAGTAGTTGAAGATACACATCGATGTCATTCCCCGGTGCATGTTTCCCTAGAATGATCATAGAAAAAATGAAGGAGTTTTGTTTCATACACATCCAAGGGGCAAGTTGTAAGGAATTAAGACTACAAGCCAAATATTATAACTCGTGCTAAGATTTCCAAATGGATTAAAACTGTCGGTCCTTAAAGCAAGCCAAATATTTCTAGGATCCATTGTTAAAGATGGAAAGTATGAGTCGAATGTTTTCCAAGCTTCTTCATCTCGTGAATGTCTTAATTTACCATCTTCGTTCTTGTCAATTTCATGCCATCTCATTTTCTCATCTGTTTTAGATGACATCAACAATCTTTGTAAGCGAGGTTTTAAAGGAAAGTACCTGAGAATCTTTGCTGGTTTTTTCTTTTGCTTTTCCCCTTTTGAATTGTCTTGTACCTTGAAGTGTGACATCGCTTACAAGTTTCCCTACAAGTATTATCTCCCCAATATAGCATACAATCGTTGCGGCATTCATCATTTTTTTCATAGTTCAAGCTTAATTTGTTAATAATCTTCTTGGCCTTATAGAACATTGTAGGAATCTCTGTGTCAAGGAATGCATCTTGTAATAATTCCAGCAACATCGACACTCTCTTATCAGTGATCTCACACAAGTACTTGATCTGATACAATTTGTTTAAGAAATATAATTTGGAATATTTTCGACAACCTTGATACAAAGGACAATCTCCCTCATTCCTTTAGAAAATAGGGTTTGCACCTTGAACGTCTACGGTGCAGTTGTCGTCTTGAAAACCAAACGCATCACGAATAACAACATTATTAACAGGATCATCTTGATATACTTGAATTCCTACTTGTGAAATTCAAGGAAGATGATCATCATATCTCATACAGGGTTTCTCACCATGAACTCCCCAGAACGTATAATCTTCTCGAAAAGGCTTCACAAGCAAATGTTCCTTTGCAACTTCTCATGTATGCCACTTCTTAAACTTGCATCTACAACACAAACACACGATCTTACCATTACAGCTACTGTGAGAAAATGTGAATTCCAAGAAATTGTTTAATCTGGACAAATATGCTAGAGAATTGCAGGGCAACTTGATCCATGACTTATACATATATAGTGAACAAAGTCATGAGAGAAGATGAGTAAAGAGAGAATTTTAAGTTCTCTGAATGACATGTGCTGCGAAGCCTAAATTCAATTTCCAAAACATTGAATGATTTGTAGCGGTTTAAAAACCGCTACCATAACTGCTACAAAGCTCATGACATTTTGAAGTGGTTAATAAACCGCTACAATAACTACTACAAAATTCATCGCTTTGTAGTAGTTATTGTCTAATAACCACTACGAATTTCTTATGTTCACATTTTGTAGCAATTTAGAAACCGCCACCATAACTGATACAAAATGAACATCGTTGGCAGGCTACCAAACAATCAAATTTTAAAATTTCACATTTTGTAGCGGTTACAATTAAAACTGCTACAAAGTAGTCATCATTGTTGGTGGGAAACTTAAAATTCAAAGTGTCACATTTTGTAGCGGTTTATCTACTAAAACCAGTACAAAATTTGAGGATTACCAAACATTCAAATTTCAAAATTTCAGATTTTGTAGCAGTTATAGCTACAAATTTTTGAACAAGTTGTATCGGTTTATTTACTAAAACCGCTACAGATTTAATTATATGATAGGGTTAAGGTGCAAAAATAAACATGTGATTTTCTCCGAGGAGCGCCCAGTAGCAAATGCTTTTTTTAGGTGCAAAAGTGACTATGTGGTTACAAATTATGTGCAAAAATAGCGTTTGACTGTTAAGTTTGATTTTTAACCGTTAAGTTTGATTTTTTGTTGTTGACTGGACGATTTCAAAGGTGCAAAAATAATTTTATGATCTTAAAAAATATTTCAGGTATTGACCGGTACTAAAAGGATAATGAAAAAATATTTCAGGGTACTGATTGGTACTAAAAAGTATTTTCAGGATACTGATTGGTAAAAAAAAATTTCATAATTTTGAAAAATTATTTTAGGATCTTGAAAAAATATTTCAGATATTGACCTATACTAAAAGGATACTGAAAAAATATTTGAAATGCCACGTCATCGTCCAGTCAGCAAAAAAAGTCAAACTTAACAGTCAAACGCTATTTTTGCATCTAATTTGTAACCACATATTCACTTTTGCACCTAAAAAAAGCATTTGCTACTGGGCGCTCCTCGGAGATAAGCACATGTTTATTTTTGCACCTTAACCCTATATGATAATTGAAGGCTTGCTGACAAAGTTCAAATTCGAAAGGATATACAAGATGAAGCGGGTCGATTATAAAGAAATTGACGCAACAGGCTTCATGACTATATAGTAATAACCATGAAGCCTATTGCATCAATTCTTATATAATCAATTGGCTTCATCTTGTATAGCCTTCATAATTTGAACAGTGTTAACAAGTCTTCAATTATCGTACAACGACAATTAATGAAAACATCAGTCCAGTTTTTTTACAACTATTTAAAATGAAAATCAAATGTTTGATATCATAAATAAAATATAACTAACAATTTATAAAAAAATTGTGAAGTATTTTAACAATTGTTTGAAATAAAAAACTAAAAATGTTCTAAATCATATAAATTAACTAAATATCTGGAGCCTGATCATCAGGTCCTCTTTAAAGGAAGCCAGGATCACCGGGCTGAGCAGAGGTAACAATACCATTATCATCGGCAGGAGAAGGAGGATGAGGTGGATTGACGATGAACCTAGGCACAGGCGGGGGCTGTGGAAGCTTCTCTTTAGGATACATCCGACTCCACGCCCTTGACATCATATGCCACCACTGGGTCTGCTGAGCGTAGAAGAAATCGACCTTCTCCTGAAATTGCTTGGTAACCTCCACATGGATCTTTTGATCCATCTCCTAAGCCATTTGCTTCCTCAGCCTTCTAACATCGGAGGTCCCTACTAGAGAGGTACTAGCCTTAGAGACGATGCTCCTGCCGTAGACCATGATAGGCCTGGCACCTAACCCCATACCCCTACAGTATCCAAGATGCTCAACCAGGCCAAGACCAGCTTTCAAAGGTGCAGTGGGATCCACAGACCCCAGTGACTCCTGGGTCTGTCGCTGTGATGCTTGTGCTTATTGAATCTGCTCCTGCCGCATGTACTTTATACAACATTTATGAAACAATTTTCTCTAATGTAAATAAATTACATAAATTAAAATTAAAAATGTATAAAACTTACAATGGCC
Organism: Acacia melanoxylon; assembly: GCA_019022615.1. NCBI lineage: Eukaryota > Viridiplantae > Streptophyta > Magnoliopsida > Fabales > Fabaceae > Acacia > Acacia melanoxylon. The sequence continues at coordinate 2,325,010 of JAFJYJ010000030.1, read as the reverse complement.
TTCTCTTCTTACTGAGAGGTCGGCATCCTGTCTTAGTTTTTATGGGTGTATGTGAATAACTCCCAATAGTCTGTTTGGCGGTTCTCCTCCTAAGCCTTCCTTTCCTAAAAGAATTAAAACAATATGCACTCATTTTTAGTAACAACAAAACAATTGATAATTTATAATATAAAGCTAAAATTAATTTAACTTTAAAAAAAATACTTGCTTACTATAAGTAACAACAAATGTCTTCGATCCTGCCATGTGATGGATCCTCTGTTGTACTCGGCTCCTGGTGTTCCTTCAAGAAAGAGCCTGCAGAAGATACGAAACATTAAAATAATTTAAAAAATATTAATTATGAAGGAATTTATAATTCTTGAAAAATTTACCTAGCCCCCTTGGCTCCTCCTGTATTGAATAAAACTCGCCCAGTCTAATGGTGGGACGCTGTCTGGCACACTCTCCATTAGCTCTTGCAAAGGAATCATCCCATCCTTCTTCATCATGTGGTAGAGACAACCCCTACGGTTCTTCCAACCATCCCCTATCTTGATCAATGAGTACCTCTTCTTATTGTCGTGGACGACAAACTTATCCTCTATCATAATTGAATAAATAATAAAGTTCAAAAAGCCATAAATTATAACTGTTTAAATCTATAATATAATTAAATACCATATGGTTTGTCCTTCGGAATATTCTTCCAAGTCCTGAAATGGATTGGGAATTGCAACCAATTAAGCCCGCTCGTTCATATAGCGGTTGAAGATGTGATCACCGTCCTCGTTCGGCTAGTCCATGGCCTCATTCAACAAAACTATGAGACATAGCCTCTTTAGCTTATTGACACCGAACACGTCCAGCCTCCTAGTGGTGATGTTCCCTTGATGCATCTACACAATTTACCATATTTTTTATTAAATTTAAATCCATTTTAATGGAATTTAAATATTAAGATAATTAAATTTATCTTCGACTTGCACATCAATCCCGGTCAACCAAAAAGACGACGGTTGGGGGTTCCCCTGCTCCTGGTCCACCTCCTCATCCAAGAACCGCTCTATCACTCTCATCAGAATGTTGAAGTCAAACTCTTCATTCCCCTTGTAGTCACTTACATTGAGTTCAACCCCTTATCCTGAGCATGCAGCTTTGGTAAGGTCATTGCCTTTTGGGTCATTAGCTGGGTCTGCTCTGGTTGGAGCTGCTCTAGTTGGGTCGCCTCCTACATTGGCAAGGGGACATTTCTACCCCTGTGCTGCCCTGCACAGCCCCTACCATCGCCCCCTCTATTGCTGCTCCCAGGTAGCATCGGTCTAGGACGCACCACCTCCTTCCTCTTATCTAAATCTTTCTTGGGAGCCATAACTCGGTTAATGCTTGAGCTAAACGTCAGACAATCTTTGAAAAGGCACGTGAGAATCAAATTTGTGGGGTTAACTATTTGGTGGCAGCGCGTGTAGTCTTTAAATTTGTAGTGGTTAATCTTAAACTGCTACAAAACATGAAACACTACCTCGTTCATTGTGATACTTTGTAGCGGTTTTATATAACTGCTACAAATGTGATTGACTGTTTGTATTCTATAGTGGTTTATAGGAGTAACCGCTACAAATGTGTAAAACTTTTTGCATTATGTAGTGGTTTCTATGATTAACCGCTACAAATGGTCAAGACTTTCTACATTCTATAGCAGTTTCTATAATTAACTGCTACAAATGTTCAAGACTCTTTGTATTTTGTAGCGGTTTGTACGTATAACCGCTACAAACTTTTAGTTATCGGAAAAATTTGCAGCTTGAAGTTAAACATTGGTTTGAAAGTAGTTGCCAACCACATGAAAAATGTAAATGTCTTGTGCTTGGTATCATGTCACGTTTCACCAGCTATATAACCAGGAGAGCTCTAGTTGTCTTGTGATATGGCCGGTGATGCATAACATGATACCAAGCACATGTCATTTGCATTTTTCCATGTGTTGGTAGCTACTTTGAAACCAATGGTTAGCTTTATGCTGCAAATTCTTCACCGATAACAAAATATCCTTCATATCTCCGTAGAATCTTTTAGAAGACGGCATGTGAGAATCAAATTTGCATGGTAAACTCTTTGGTGCCAGCGCGGGTATAAAGGCTTTAACTTTGTAGCGATCGCTACAAATACTAAGACTTTATAGCATCTATAAGTAAATACTAAGACTTTATAGCATCTATAAGTAACTGCCAAGCGTGCAAGTTATGAGACTTTCAGATATCTATCAAACACTTATATTTTGATTAAATCAAATATGAGACCATTAATTATGATTTTCGAACAGGAAAATAGATTGTGTAATTTTGTGTACAGTTTGGAAATGATGAAAAGGATTGCCAAAAAAAAAAAAAAAAAATCAAGCCTAATCCATAATAAACTTGACTTTATTCTTAAAATTAGTTTTTCTTGTATAAATCATATAAAGAGAAATGGTATGCAAAAGTAAAATTCTGCACAACGTTCAATTTTCAGATTTCCACTTTTTTTTTTTAACCTACTTATTTAAAGATAGTTTCAATATTATATCCTAATTAATCTGGGGGTAGAACCAAATCAAACGTTCAAAATGCTTAAATAATTCATTTGTAACTTTAAGTAATACTTACTCTAATTTGGGTCAATTATTCATCCGGATTAAAATTCACACTAAACTGTATGCTTGCATAAGCTGCATTCCACCAGGAAAAAAAATATACTACATATAACAAAATTAAAGTTCCATCAGGAATTGTTTTAATATTTTATTACAAACTATTGATTTCTGATCAAGCCTACACAGAAGAAACATAAAGAAAAGGGAATACTATATTCAAATTCTGTTCACAGATCAGCAACTTGATTAATTCAAGTGAGAAAGATGAGATCATGAATCGATACTCCAAAATATTATAATTAACTTAATTATGTGCAACCCGTGACTTGTGCTATATTATATATAATGGCAGAGGCAGATTTCCTTTCGCCTCCGTATCATTGGAAAGATTTTTGTTTCAGGTTTCTTAAACTCTCTTATTGGACAGATCATTGATAACCTTCATTTATATTTTTCTACAATATATAATACTATACCACGCGAAACAGATCATTAACATAACCTTCATTTATAATTTTCTACAATATATTATATTATACCACGCGATATTATTATACGGGACAGATCATTGATATAACCCTGATTTATAATTTGCTACAATTTATAATATTATACCACGTGATATTATGGGACAGATCATTTTTATAACTCTTATTTTATAGTTTGCTACTATATATGATATTATAGTACAACACAACATGGACATATTATGGGGAACGAATTTTTATTATATGGACATACTTTAGTATTTGATCTTTTTAAATAATTTCAATTTTAAAACCTTTTCTAGTAAATATCATTTTCCTGAGGTTTTTCCCTCTAATTTCCCCAATTAAATAAGTATTGATATATGAGATTTCTCTCCTTGACCGTACCATGCTTCTTCTATCTCTCATTTATTTCCTCTACATCCTACTCGTTTTCTTGCTGTCCTATTTTCTCTACTCCTCTCTCTTCCCCTTCCCCTGCTTTAACATGATGGCACCGTCGTTATTAGTATTACCAATCATTACCATTGCTAAAACATTAAAAGAAGATATTTTCCCTAAAAAGGTATAAAATTGAAGTTTTAAGTGAATTTATTTACATTTTACGTGGATGATATTTTTGTAAAAAATTTGTTTATCAAATATATATGGTATCTCTTCATTGGAAAAGGAGTGTTTCCATGAATATCTCTTTCCATTTCCTCTCCCTTGAATGTATGATGTATTCACCTTTAGATTAAGTTTTAACGGTTAAGATTTATATTATTTATCATATACATCACAGGCATGTAATATCATTGATTTATACAATACATTATCTTATATATTTATCAAACATGACAGTATTAAAATTTCATGATTGTCCAAAAAATAAACTTGATCAGGCCTTGTCTTTAGAGACTTTATCCTAACAAGCGTTATGCTATTATACTGTGTGCCAAACGGGCACTTTACCCAAAATTTGTGATCTATAGATCTCACAAATTAAGTGCTCATCAGGGTATGATTCTTAATATTCAAACCGATTACATATTTTAAAAAAAATGAATAATTAAGTTATGCAAAACCCTCCAAACTTTATCTCATATGAAAACAATCTCTCTATAACCATTGAAAATTTATAATAAATTTATACTTTACGCCAATAGCTTCCATTTTATTAGTTTCATTTATTATTTATCTGCAAATAATTGAAAGTTTAGGGGGTTTATCTGCCATATGAGAAAATGTTGGGCTTGTTAGGAAGGAAAGGCGTGGCGAAATCTCTTAATAAAAGTCAACTAATGTAATAATTAAACTATCGCACTCCCCAACACGTTATTAGGATCCTGTGAAGCTTCATGTATAAGCAACATGTGAACGACATGTAAATGTGAATCTGTGTGTGTACGTCTGTATATATATAAGCATACATGTCTTTGATTTTGAATCAAGTTGTGCTTATTTGCTTCGGTTAATCAAACAGCATAAGCATAACCTCTCTATCGCTTTCTTGATCTTAAGAGATGGCTTTGTCCTCAACTTTTCTCAACCCTTTGGTAATTCCTTCGATCACTGTTAATCCCCGCTCTAAGGTAGCAATTAACTATCATTGTTTTAAACACAAAAATGCATTATTGTTATAGTTATTGCAAGTATATAGCTATACTGTGATAGTTTAGTGTTGACGTTTTCTCATTATCTTACTGTGTTTTTTAGATCATCAAAAGTTCTGGAAAGGGCTTCAGAGTAAATTGCTTAATCCAAACAGAGCAGACTCCGACCAAACCGGCTGTAGTGGAAACTCCTACGACACCAGCAAGTTTGTGTTCTATGTGTTTCTTTTGTGTGTGTGTGTGTTTTTTTATTATTATTATTATTATTTATTTTGTTTTATATGTTAATATTTTTTTGCTTCTATTTTCAGAAATAAAAGAGCCCAGTTTGTCTACATATTTAGTGAATTACCATGCTGACTGGGATCCTTTTGGAGCAACCTCTACACCAATTTACCAAACTGCCACTTTCAAAATGGTGAGAATTTGATCTATGCATAATGATGCTAAGCTCTTTATTAATTGTGCATTCAATTAGTGTATCTCTATTCCACGATATTCTTTATTTTTTTAATATTTTAATTTATTATTATATATATATACACACACACAGAAATCTGCAACAGAATTTGGTGAATATGGCTATTCTAGAAGTGCAAATCCTACCCGAGATGCTTTGGAAAAGTTAGTTCTCATTTTGTTGTATATATTTATTTATTCTTTCCATTCATTCTGTTTTTAATTAATTGGCTTATTTTTTATATTCTCAGGATATTAGCAAAGCTTGACAACGCAAAATATGCGTATTGCTTCAGCAGTGGAATGTCTGCTTTGACTGCTGTTTGTGAACTTGTTAATCCTAGTAAATCTCCTCGTCTTTTAGAGGCTGTTTAGTACAAGGGATTTAGAAATGGAAGCATATATAGCTGTGTATTTGTTTTACAACATTATAAACATAGATAACAAAATTATAAGAAATTACTATGCTTATAATCGTCTCCTTGCATCTATATGTAATATGTAATCTGGTTGGCTTGATTTTATTTTAATCCATTTGATTATTGATTCATGCGTATATTAAGTGAGAGCCATGTCAACAACCAGTCAACCACTAATGTTTCTCTTTTAAATTAATAAATTATGAGTATAGGGACTAATACCTATAATTTAGGAAATTATTAGAATCCAATAAAAAAGATATTGTAAGAACCCAATAAAATATTTAGCTAGAGCTTAGCTAATACAGCATCAAATATAATTCCTAATCCATATATTAAAATCCATCAAATTTTATTTTCAATTCATAATTTATTATTACAACTATAACCAGTACTACTTGTTTATATTTATTTCTTGTTATAGTTTTCATTGGAGACTATGTATGCTTAAGTCATTGCTTTTTATTGTCATTTACTTATATAATTCCAATATGCAGGGGATGAAATCATTACTGTCGAGGATATTTATGGGGGTTCATATAACTTCATAAACAATCTAATGGCAAGAAAGGAAGGAATCGTAGTGAAGTGAGTATAATTTTTCATCTTTTCAGATTGATTTCTAAAAGATGATGTGATTGTAATACATTGCTTGCATTATGGGCAGGAAAGTAAATACAAGTGATCTTGACGCAGTGAGAGCTGCCATGTCTGATAGGACTAAGTTGATTTGGCTAGAGACTCCAAGCAATCCTCAGCTAAAAATATCTGATATCCGAGTGAGTTATTTTCTTTACGTGTCTTTTGTTTCTCTTCTGCTACACTCCTCTGGTCAATGTAGGACCTAATTAACTAATTTGAGTTGATTAAGGATATTAGTTAATTAGTTAATATATGATTTATTTTCTAAAATACCCTAATAATCTTCCTTAATTCCCCCCTCTCTCTCCCCTACTTGATTATTGTTGAGAAAATATCAATAGGTTTCATTTGGAAACATTGATAAATATGTGAAATAGGTATTATATTTAGGACCAATATTAACTCCTTAAGGTCATATGTTAAAGACACTAGAGGGAGAATGTTTCTTTTTTCCCTCTTCCTGCATAAGTATGAATTATTATAGGCGCACAAATATCCAACTTTTATCAAGTTTATACATGGATCCAACCTCAAATAGTATGTATGAATTATGTGTACATCTAGTAGGGAATTCTTTTAAATGTTAAAAAAATTATTTAATTTTGTTGAATTTAATTTTGTTGAATTTAATTTTGTTGATTCATGTGCAGGCAATTGCCAAGATAGCTCATGCATATGGTGCTATTCTATTTATTGACAATAGTGTGATGTCCCCCGTGTTAAGTCAGCCTTTGGAGCTTGGAGCAGGTATATACTCATATCTCTCTTGCAAAGATAATCACACGCACATACACACACTCTTAGATTTAATATCTAAAGTGATAATTTTTATTTTTATTTTGGTTTCCAGATATTGTTATGCACTCAGCTACAAAATTTATTGCTGGAAACAGCAGTTGCATGGCTGGTAGTTGATAATTGAATATTTTATACACTTCTTTTTATCTCTTGATTAATAATTTAGGACTTTTTAGTTAATAAATAATGGCTTTTATACTTATTTGGGCTTTGGGCCTTTGATTATATTTTAGCCATTTTTATTAATAAAATTCCAGTTTTACATTGCTTCACTAATCTTACCATAACTCTTGAACCAGACATCGGATTTGCCTCATTTGTGTTTCATATTTCAGATGATTCAGAGAGCTACAATTGTTATGAAGACATGAAGGGCAAATTCGGACAAGACGTCGGTCGATTTTGAAGCCAAAGTCGGATGTTTTATTTGGGCTCGAATTTGTGATTAAAGCCCATTCTTTATTATTTTCTCGTTTTGGGTCCGGATTATTGATTGGAGCCCCATTTCGTTTTTCCATTTTAGGTTAAGTGAGGCAGCAGCCACAAACACTTATCATTCACGTTTTTATTCGGTTTGAGGATTAAACACGAAGTTTCAAATTCTCTCAAATGTTCTTCGTGTTCTTCGTCTTCTTTTTGCTTTTCCCGGCCATGTTCGGCTAAACTTCCGTGGTTAACCCAACGTTGAGGATTCCATGATTCGTCCGGAGAACTCGTGTTTAATCGGTACTTTACTCGTTTCGTTTTCATCTTATCGGATTCGATTTAAAATAGTTCGAATATTAGATTTAAAATTCGGTTTGGTTCATCCCAAGGACTCGAGTTCGAACTAGGTTAGAGTGTTGTGCGATTGCACAAAGAGAGACGCCACTGTTCGGACAGATTCTAGGCGATCGTCTAGTCGAGGGATTTCGACGAACGCAGAGATTTCGGTTCGTCGGGACCAAACGTGAGTTCGTTTATATTTCGTTCAATGAAGGAAGTTTCGGAATCTAAACGTTGGGTTGATCGTTTTAATCTATTTCAATCTCATTTTAATTTGTTTCGCATATTTCGATTAGTTTCAGGTTTATTTTCGTTTTAATGTTTTAAATCAAAAACCCCCAATTTTACTTATTGTTCTTTTCATTGCAGTTGCTGATTTAAACCCACTGCAAATTCCTTGAGAGAAACGACCCAGGTTACATTATACTGCAAATCCTTTTCTAATCTGGTTATTTTGGGAGATCACGGCAAATCTCTCAAAATATGGCGCCACGGGGAATTTGCATCGGTTTCGTTAAGTAACAGTAGTTTTTGGTGGTTCGGGTGACTGGACAGAAAATTTTTATGACCCAGATCACTCAACCCAGGTCTTGTTCACAAGGAATTGGGCATTCTAAGATTAGGCCATGTTTTTGCTGTTTTAAGTTTCAATAGATTAGTGTAAACCAAAAAAATTGAAAAAAGTGGTCTAAACGATGGAATTTGGCTTAAATCCGAGGACCCACAGTGCCTAATGGTACTATGTTTGTCTTAAAATAGGGTTTTCCTTCAGCTCACCAAAAATCAGCCCAATCGGAGTAAGTCATACAAATTTGAAATACCCGTTACGTCAAAAAAAAAATTTGCTTTTTGTGTTTTTGTTTGTGTCATCTTAGTGTTTCCTACTTTTTACTACTTTTAGTGGCATTTTTGAATTTCTGATTTTCTGCAAATTCTGCCTTGTTTTGATGCTGCATGAGTACTAGGAGTACTAATAATCCAGAAGACTTGTTGCCACTTGATCCTGAAATAGAAAGAACAATTCTTACTGCTAGAAGAATTGTTAGGCTAAGTCGTGGGATTGATACTGAATTTGACAGTGAACTTGAGTCTGATTGTGTCCATTCCGTGATCTTGACTCGATAGTACTTCGATAGTCTTTTTGTTTTCACGATTCTAGTAGCAATTTTGCTAACTCGAAATTATGGCGTAACAAGAAGCTCGTCCCACTTTGAAAGAATTAACCACCCCGATGTGGGCAATCGAATTTGTGTATTCAATATCCCGAACTTGCTAACTTTGAACTAAAATCTGGTCTTATCCATTTGTTGCCCAAGTTTCATGGTCTTGCGGTGAATGTCCTCACAGCATCTAAAGGAGTTCCATGTGGTATGCAAAGCACGATGAAACCTCAAGCAATTGATGAGGACCACATTAAGCGAGAGCTTTTCCATTTTCCCTAGATGGCGTGGCTAAGGATTGGCTATACAATTTGCAACCAACATCTTGTCGTCAGGAGTTGGGATGATATGCGAAGTTATTTCTAGTGAGGTTCTTTCCTTCCTCAAAAGCCATTGCTATTCAGAAGGAGATCACTAGTGTTAAACAAATCAATGGGGAGACCATGTATGAGTATTGGGAGAGGTTCAAGCGATTATGTGCTAGCTGTCCACACCACCAGATTTTGGACCAACTCCTAATTACATATTTCTATTCCGGTTTGTTACCGATGGATAAAAGTTTCGTGGATACATCTAGTGGTGGGGCCTTAGATAGCAAGACACCTGAAGAGGCCCGAGAGTTGATATCTACTATGGTCCGCTAATTCTCGGCAATTTGGCACCGGGCCAATAGTACTCCTGTTTACCGCATTCAAACACCTTCGGTCCAAAAGATTTATTCTCGAGAGATTAGAGAATAGACTTGATGATCTCGACTTCCTTGTGAGGCGGTTAGCGTGACCCAAACAAGACAATCTTTCCTCCTCGATTGGGTACTCGTGTGGGTTCTGCTCGACCCTTGTCATTCTACCGATTCTTGCCCTACTTTGCATGATCCTCGCTTATCAAGACCCGTCGGTAGGCTGCAGCTGGGTGTGTTTCCGGAAAGCCACAATACCAGCGAATAATGCTTATTCTAATACTTACAATCCGGGATGGAGAAATCACCCCAATTTTCGTTGGAACCGAATCGGAACCGAGTAACCAATATCGCGGAATTTTGGGAATTACCAACGAGACAAGACATGACTACGTACCCAATTTCCAACGGCCTGCACCCTTTTGCCGCCAACACCACCTCCTCGACCGGCCATATGTGCACCTCCACAGGCGCACAACAAAGAAGCTAGTACTAGTAGTAGTGGTGGTCCCTCACTTGAAGATATGATGAAGCAATTTGCCACAAACTCTATACAGTTCCAACAAAGAACCGAAACTTCCATTCGAGTTTGCAAACACAAACATTGGCCAATTGGCAACATCACCGAATCGCTTCAACCCCGGGATCCAACACTCTCCCTTCACAAACAATTCCTAACCCCGAATGTGAGTGCTATCTCGCCTTCGATCCGGCAAGCAATTGGAGGAACCTAAACCGCCGTAGATGTGACTTCCACATCGAAGAGAGAGTCAGAAAATGTGAAGATTGACTCTGAAAACAAAAAGGCAATGCAGCAAGGTGAAGAGGAAGACATTCCTATTCCTCTGAGCAGTTAAATCCAAGAAGTTGGCAGAAAAAGCACAAGAGAAGGACATACTTGAGACATTCAGAAGAGTGGAGATCAACATTCCTCTCCTAGATGCGGTCAAACAAATCCCCAAATATGCCAAGTTTCTGAAGGAGTTGTGTACCAACAAGAGGCGACTAAAGGGGAATGAACGAGTGAGTTTGAACCAGAATGTATCAGCCCTCATCCAGCCTACCATGCCTCGCAAGTGCAAGGATCCAGGGACGTTTTCTATCCCTTGCCTCATTGGTAATTATAAATTTGATGATTGCATGCTAGATTTAGGTGCTTCTATAAATGTCATGCCTCGCATCTATTTATAGATCTCTTGGTCTTGGTCCCTTGCGTCCAACTCGGTGTTATTGTTCAATTAGCTAATAGGAGTAATGCCCATCCTTCGGTTTAGTTGAAGATGTATTAGTCAAAGTTAATGAATTGATATTCCCGCTGATTTTTACATCTTAGATATGCGGGATGAGTCTTCTAGTAGTAGGTCACCAATCATTCTAGGGAGGCCTTTCATGAAAACAGCTAGGACGAAGATAGATGTGTATTCGGTACTCTTTCCATGGAGTTTGGTGATATTTACGTAAATTGTAATATCTTTGATGCCATGAGACATCCTAGGGAAGAGCATTCTATTTTCTCGTATTGATGTGATTGATGATCTTGTGGATGATGTTCTTGCCGATTGGTGTGCTTGATTATCCCGATTTTTCATCCGAGAGTGATTACGCCATTTGTGCATGTGTTGATAATGAATGGTGCTCTGTTTGTACTCATTTGGTTAATGCTGCATTATTTGGTGATTCTGACTTACTGGGTGATGATTATGCATTACTTGTGGATTCTGATATTGATGCTGAGTTTGAGCTTCATCCTGATCCCGATATGCATCCCGATTCGATCGATTCGATTTTGATGAACTTAACTCGATTTTGATGAGCTGAATTCTAATGTTAACATTGAGTGTATAGACACGCTTCTTCTCGCTTCTTTGAATGTGATTTCGTGCATTTCCGGACCACCCAAGCTTCTCCCCTACCGAGCAACCACCCAAACTTGAGTTGAAATCCCTTCCGGACCATCCGAAGTATGCATTCCTGGAGGTGAATGAGCGGTTTCCGATCATTGTGGCAAATAATCTTATGCCTGATCAAGAAGAGAAGCTGTTAAGCTTATTAAGGGCAAACAAGAAAGCTATTGGGTGGACATTAGCTGACATAGTTGGCATCAGCCCTTCCATGTGCATGCATCGAATTCTGTTGGAAGAGGACTCTAAGCCGGTGAGGCAACCCCGAGACGCCTTAATCCCCTTATCCTTGATGTGGTGAAGAAGGAGGTCACTAAGCTTCGCAGATTGGTATCATCTATCCCATTTCGATAGCCGGTGGGTTAGCCCGGTCCGTGGTTCCCAAGAAGTCCGGAGTCACTATGGTGGCCAATCGGAAGAATGAGCTCATTCCTACTCGAGTTCGTAAATAGTTGGAGAGTTTGCATTGACTATAGGAGACTCAATCAAGCTACTCGCAAGGATCACTATCCTCTACCTTTCATTGATCAGATGTTAGAGCGATTGGCTGGTAAGTCTCATTACTGCTTCCTAGATGGCTACTCCGGATACTTCCAGATCCATATTGCTCCTGAGGATCAGGAGAAGACGACCTTTACATGCCCCTTTGGAACATATGCCTACCGAAGGATGCCTTTTGGCCTCTGTAACGCACCTGGCACCTTTCGGCGTTGTATGGTAAGTATTTTCTCGAGTTTCTAGAGGATTGCATGGAGGTCTTTATGGATGATTTCACTGTATATGGTTCTGATTTTGATGCCTGCTTAGCTAATCTATCTAGAGTTTTGCATAGGTGCATTGAGTCTAATCTTGTGCTAAATTATGAGAAGTGTCACTTTATGGTTGAGTCAGGTATAGTCTTGGGACACATAGTGTCTAAGAAAGGGATTGAGGTAGACCCTGCTAAGATAGATGTGATTCTTGCTTTGCCTTACCCCGCATCCGTACGGGAAGTTCGCTCTTTTCTTGGTCATGCGGGTTTCTATCGGCGTTTCATTAGGGATTTCAAAGCAAGACCGCCCGACCCTTGTCCAACCTTCGCATAAGGACACCGACTTTGTATTTGATGATGCTTGCAAGGCGGCCTTCGATCATTTGAAGCGTTGCTCGACTACAACCCCAGATGATCCACCCCCGATTGGTGCATCCCCTTTGAGTTGATGTGCGATGCTTCCAACTATGCGGTTGGTGCTATCTTGGCACAACGAGTCCACAAAGCATCTCATGTGATTGCATATGCCTCCAAGATTTTGGATCCCGCCTAATTACACCACGACGAAAAGGAGTTGTTGGCTATTATATTTGCTTTTGATAAGTTTAGGTCATATCTCGCTAGCTAGTAGAGTAATTGTTTTCTCGACCATGCCGCTTTGCTTTAAAGTTCCTTTTGAAAAAGGCGGATGCTAAGCCACGACTCATCCGGTGGATGCTATTGCTCCAAGAGTTTGATGTTGAGATTCGAGACGAGAAGCGGAGCACAAAACCGGGTAGCCGACCACTTGAGTCGTATCACCCATTCTTCCTCTCACCCCCTTCTATTCGGGATGATTTTCCCGATGAGCGCCTTCTACACTACAAGGTAAGCTTCCATGGTATGCGATCCGGTTAACTACTTGGTAGCTGGTGTTTTGCCTGAAGATTCCACTAGGGCCCAAACCTTAAATTAAAGAGTGAGTCTAAATACTATGTTTGGGATGACCCTTATCTGTGGAAATTTTGTAGTGACCAAGTAGTTAGGAGATGTGTGGCCGATCATGAGTTTCACTCTATATTGCATTTTGCTCATGCTTCGCTTTGTGGTGGTCACTTTGGACCCCAAAGAACTGCTAGGAAAGTTTTAGATAGTGGATTGTTTTGGTCTTCCTTGTTTCATGATTCCCATCTGTTTTGTAAGTCATGTGATAACTGTCAGAGATCAGGTAGTATTTCCCATAGGCATGAGATGCCCCAAAACCCTATATTGTTTTGTGAGATCTTTGATGTTTGGGGTATTGATTTTATGGGTCCATTTCCTGTTTCTCATGGTTATACTTACATACTTTGCTAGTTTTGATTATGTCTTGAAATGGGTTGAGGCGAAAGCCACTCGGACTAATGATTCTTCGTGGTGGTGGATTTTGTTAGGTCTAACATTTTCTCGCGTGTTTGGCGTTCCTAGAGCTATTATCGGACCCGGGGCTCCCATTTTTGTAACCGATGCATGGGTGCCTTGTTACGCAAGTATGGAGTGCTTCACAAGGTCTCCACAACATACCATCCTCAGACCAACGGTCAAGCTGAAGTCTCAAATAGAGAGATTAAGCAAATCCTTCAGAAGACTGTTAACTCTACCCGGAAAGATTGAAGTAAGCGATTAGAGGATGCTTTATGGGCCTATCGCACCGCCTACAAGACGCCGATTGGGATGTCTCCTTATCGGATTGTCTTTGGTAAGGCATGTCATCTTCCGGTTGAGTTGGAACATCAAGCCTATTGGGCCATTAAGCAGTGTAACATGGATTTGGCTAAGTCGGCATGGAACGGAAGCTGCAGTTGCAAGAGTTGGATGAGCTTAGATTGGATGCCTATGAGAGTTCGCGGTTGTACAAGGAAAAGACTAAGGTGTTCCATGATAAGCATATTCTGAGGAAAGAATTTTTTGTGGGCCAGAAAGTTCTTCTGTTTAACTCCCGTTTAAAGTTTATGCCTGGTAAGCTTCGATCTAAATGGGATGGCCCTTTTGAGATCACTAACATATTTCCATTTGGTGCTGTTGAGCTATGTGATCCACCCACAGGGAGAACCTTTAAGGTAAATGGGCATCGGCTCAAGCAATTTCATGAGGGATCTCAGCAACAGCCTGAGGAAGCAGAGATTCTCCTCATTGATGCCACTTATCCTCCTTAAGCCCTTGGGGAGTATTCTTCTTTCTTCTCCCTCTTTCTCTTTTATTTGTTTTCATATTTGCACTTTGCTTTTCAAAAATAAATACAGTCTATCTTTTTATGATTGCTACATATTATGAACTAGGACATTTTGGTTTTAATGGATCATTCTTTTGGTCTCAAGCGATTCTTGACTCTTCGATTACATATCTTGGTAGTTGATTTGATGTTGTTGATTGCCTAAGTTGGTATTGACCTTGTGAGGTTTTGGGCCTGCATGAATGAGATTCATCTTTTGCCATTCTTTCTTTCATGTGTGCATCTCGCTCCCGATTTGTGTTCTCTAGAATTTGCTCCTTTTCTTTTTGAAACTACATTTTTCACTTACATGCATAAATATGATAGAAGCTTGTTTTCTTTCTTTTATTTTCCCCACTTTGGCCAAATAGCTTTCCCTTGCATTATGTTTCCTTTGCTAGCCCATTTGTGCCTTTTCGACTCATTCTTTTCTAAGCCACATTACAAGCTTAAGGGTAAAACCATTTCACCTTGGTTTTGTGTTTAAGTGTGGGGGTTGCTCGGGAGTGCAACAATGTTTTAAGTGTGGGGGAGATGTTTGATTTTGTCATTGTGATTATGTATATAGTTCTTCAAAAAAAAATCAAAAAAAAAAATCAAAAAAAAAATCAAAAAATAAAAATAAAAAAAAAAAAAACAAAAGAAAAGAAAAGGAAGAAAAGCGAGAAAAAAAAAAAGAAAATGCTTAGAAAGAAATGAAATTTATGAGTAAAATAAAAGTTTTTATATATAGAGAATGATTGTGTGAATCAATGCTCTTTTTAATTTCTTGGGTGCTTAGCCTCTCATTCCATACTATTACCTACCTTCACCCTAACCCCATTACAACCTTTAATAATAAGCTCTCTTGATTTGTGCATGCATGTGTTATGAGTAGTGGAGACGTAGAAATTGAGCAAGCTTATGGTAGAACAATTTTCTTGAGTAGAATTTGAGCGATACACTTATTTACCTTAAACACTTGAGAGATTGATTGATTGAGCGCATCATTTGAGAGACCATCATTTGTGATTAGCATCATTGATTGAGATTACCATTAATTGTAATTTGAGATGAAGGGATTTTGGGTCTTGATTGATTGGTTCTAATGAAGCTTTGTGTCCCTTGTTCAATTTCTCGCATTGTTAGCAATTTGTAGAAAAGAAGAGTTTCTCCTTTAGATATTTTTCTTTGAATTTTGCTCGAGTGCAAAAAGATAAGTGTGGGGGAATTTGATAATTGAATATTTTATACACTTCTTTTTATCTCTTGATTAATAATTTAGGACTTTTTAGTTAATAAATAATGGCTTTTATACTTATTTGGGCTTTGGGCCTTTGATTATATTTTAGTCATTTTTATTAATAAAATTTCAGTTTTACATTGCTTCACTAATCTTACCACAACTCTTGAACCAGACATCGGATTTGCCTCATTTTTGTTTCATATTTCAGATGATTCGAGAGAGCTACAATTGTTATGAAGACATGAAGGGCAAATTCGGACAAGAAGGCGGTCGATTTTGAAGCCAAAGTCAGATGTTTTATTTGGGCTCGAATTTGTGATTAAAGCCCATTCTTTATTATTTTCTCGTTTTGGGCCTGGATTATTGATTGGAGCCCCATTTCGTTTTTCCATTTTAGGTTAAGTGAGGCGGCAGACCACAAACACTTATCATTCACGTTTTTATTCGATTTGAGGATTAAACACGAAGTTTCAAATTCTCTCAAATGTTCTTCGTGTTCTTCGTCGTTATTTGCTTTTCCCAGCCATGTTAGGCTAAACTTCTGTGGTTAATCCAACGTTGAGGATTCCATGATTCGTCCAGAGAACTCGTGTTTAATCGGTACTTTACTCGTTTCTGTTTTCATCTTATCGGATTCGATTTCTGGAAATAGTTCGAATATTAGATTTAAAATTCGGTTTGGTTCATCCCAAGGACTGAGTTCGAACTAGGTTAGAGTGTTCTTTGTGCGATTGCACGATGAGACGCCACTGTTCGACAGATTCTAGGCGATCGTCTAGTCGAGGGATTTACGACGAACGCAGAGATTTCGGTTCGTCGTAACCAAACGCGAGTTCGTTTATATTTCGTTCAATGAAGGAAGTTTCTGGAATCTAAACGTTGGGTTGATCGTTTTAATCTATTTCAATCTCGTTTTAATCTGTTTCTGCATATTTCAGATTAGTTTTAGTTTATTTTAGTTTTAATCTGTTTTAAATCAAAAACCCCCAATTTTACTTATTGTTCTGTTTCGCTGTTGCTGATTTAAACCCACTGCAAATTCCTTGAGAGAAACGACCCATGTTACATTATACTGCAAATCCTTTTCTAATCTGGTTATTTTGGGAGATCACGGCAAATCTCTGTCAGTAGTCTTGCTACCAATATAAAAGAGTAGGATCTCTTTTTCTTTGTGTCTCAAACACTTGTGATTTTTAAGATATTGATTATTTTTTTGTGAGTCCTTTTTGTCAATAATCTGGCAACTTATCCCTCTTTTTTTCTTTTTTCTTTTTTTGGTGTGTAAAGTTTGGCAGATCAAATAAACAATTACAAAAATTCGACTGGTTGTGGCTTGTCTCCCAAGGACTCTTGGATATGTTTGGAAGGAATCAAAACAATGGCCTTGCGAGTTGAGGAGAAACAGGTGCCTAATCAAACATTATGTTCTTTATGAAACTTGATATAATGTGGTTCATTTTTTATTTTGATATCCTTGCTTGATTATTATCAAACTATAAAATGTGGTTTGCATAGACTAACGAATTTTGAATGATGCTTTGATTTTCTTGCAACTCCATTATAGTGGCATTATTTATTTCTTTAAAAAAAATATGTTGCAGAGAAATGCACAAATTATTGCTGAGTTTCTTGTCAGCCATCCAAAAGTAACGGAAATAGACTATCCTGGTCTTCGCAGTGACCCTGGATATGAATTACACCACTCTCAGGTAAAAATTTACCTATTGTTATTGAATATTAATATTTGTTAATATATGTTTGAAATGATTTATTCATTTATCGAGTTCATGTTTTGCAGGCAAAGGGGCCAGGATCTGTGATCAGCTTTAAAACAGGCTCACTACCACTTTCAAAGCAACTTGTTGAAGATACTAAATACTTTAGCATGACTGTCAGTTTTGGTAAGCATTTTGGAGACTATACATTTTCATGAATATTTTTATCATTTAAATATATTTGTTTACTTCGAGAGTTATATAAAATAGTTAATCAAAGTGGTATAATTAATAAGGTAGGGTATGATAGAGATTCTTATTGTTATATAATTGTCAGAAGTTTCAAGGATACATAACCTTGGTGATAATTTACTAGTAGTTGGCATACATATGTTGGAGTTTGATTTTTTTTTTTTTTTTGTAACAAAATGCTAACCCTTTTGTTAATTTTTATGTTGTTGTTTATATACAGGTGGCGTTGGTTCCTCTATATGCTTGCCTTGGTACACATCACATGGCCCCATTCCTGAGCAAGAGAAACTAAAAATGGGTATAACTAAAGATCTTGTGCGTATTTCTGTGGGAATTGAGGACGTTGAAGATCTTCTTCAGGATCTACAGCGTGTACTCTCAAATGAGCCTAGAGTCTGAATTTTATATGTCATATGTACGGCCAATTACTTGCTTCAAATTATAAGATCGAGGATGTTGGTGATTGGTGGTTTTTTTTTACCCTGTTGTCTTTCTTCTTCTATTTTCTGTTTTCATTGTATCTTGTTGTAACGATTTGGAACAATAAGCTTATCAATGAAAATAAGCAATTCTATTATCTGACATTGATGCCTTTGTACCTTCGTCTCTACCTTCTTCACTAGTAGAAAAAAGAGCTTTTTAAACCACTGCTCAAACCACCATCCCATTCCTCAAGAGAGATGAGCTCAACCACACATAGCCATTGAGGGTGCTCCAAAATGAAGCATCATGCTGGCACCCATGAATGGAAGAGATGGAAGATGGTGGAAATGGTGAAGAGGAAGGTGGAGATGAAGAGAACAAGAGAGAGCATATTATGGAGGACAGGCTAGGGTTCCAAACTGTGCTGAGAATGAACAATTAGTCTAGGGTTTTCGACTATGCGTAGTTGATGAGCCGGACTTTATCTCATGCCTTGGGGTCCTCTTAAGAAATTTAACTAAGGATTGGAATATAGTGCAATCTCGGGTTGTCTCTTGATTAGCATTTTATTAAGTCCTCAGCTAATCGAAATGCCATTAAATGTACTATAAAAAAGGGAAAAAAGGATTGTTTTTCTTTTGAAACTACAACTATAATGCAATGAAAATAAAGGTCCTAAATTACAATATTTAGATATATTTTGGATATAAAATGGATAGGTAAATGGAAATGAGTGAATCTCTTTGAAAATAGCTTGCAATTGCAATCATAGTTCAACAAATGATAATTGGAGTTCAAAATGATAGTTTAGTCAAAAATGCCTAAAAGACTCTTTGAGCTAGCTTGTATTGACTTTTGGTTAGGTCTAACCCCTCTAACAAAAACTCAATACAAAATACTAGCAATTTGCAAACGAAGTACCTGAAAATACCAAAACTGAAACACCATCGAATCTAGTGCATTAATCAATGATTATTCACAGACCTAGAAAATAATCACTTCTTAATACACTATTAAAAACCACTTTATATGCAATTTATAAAATCACCAAGGGCCCGTTTGGTTCAATTGCAAACTCTCTCGATACTGTAATGTGATGCAATGCAACAGGGTGCAATACAATGTTTATTACCATTACTATGTTTGGTTTGTTATTAACAAGATGAGAAGAAATTATTTTTTAATGTTTAATTGGAATTAGAAAAGTTCAAAATGTCCCTAAAAAAACTTCTCCATCCCCATTCATCTTCTTCCTCAGCCAAAAGACCTAGAATCAGCATCAATAGTCTTCTTGGCAAGATCCCACCCTATCGGCAACAACCATTCCTATGACGATGACAAATGACGACCACAATGGAGGACAAGGAAGATGGTTTTCATTCTTAAAAATAATTCATGGCCTCCTATCCCCTTCAATATAATATGCCTCCCATCAAGCACGAGAGAGGCAAAAGATTTGATTGCAATAGATTTTCCAGCAGCAACAATCCACCTAAGTATAACCCATTCATTGACACTCCCACCAATATGCCTCCATCAAGCACGACACCTTGTGCTTCTCTCTTGGGGCTTTTGAAAAAAAAATTACTGCACTATTTATTTATTGAGGGCATGTCTTGTCTTTTCATTGTGTTATTGGGGTTAAAATTAAAACTTCATCAAGCTCTTGGCTTACAACTTCCCGTTGGTCTTCTTGGTCGAAGACCTCTCTCTCAAATTTGATCATTGAAAATAGGTCTGAAGTGAAGATCTTGTCAGTGAACTCCTGGGGGGACTTCTGGGTAGATTGACTAATGGGCTTATTTTGTGAGAAAGACTTCTTCCTGGATTGATCATTAAGGGTGGGTGCTTCCTCTTCTTGGACTGAGTGGGGGCTTGGACTTGGCTGGTGGGCAGCTTTTTTTGAGAGGCCAATTTTTTTTTTTTTGAGTGGGGGCTTCCATACTCTAAGTAGACAGCGAGGCCATACAACAAAGCTACATGTAGCCTCTGCCATGGTATCTGTGTCTTTAGTGGGCAAAGGGAGCTGATAGCTGGGATTGATGTTGATGTTGAATTTTACCTTTACATGCTTAGGAGGGATAAGCTCGTTATGAAGCATTTTATCCTTCGGGTTGTTGAACATACGACATGTTGCAACTATATGGTATATGGGGCTATCCACAAGACACTCAACATCCACCAAATCCTCAGACAGATCATGGGGGAAATGTGCAGCTGCCTATAGTACTTGGGCTGCCATTTACCTTTTGCTGCTTCGTAGAATGCTCCTTCATAAGCTTTTGTGTGAAAAACCCGTATTTGTTCCTGCATTTCATTACGTTATTTATGGAGCTTTTCATACCTTTCATCATGGTTATTTCTTTGAGGTTGCCATTGACCATATTATTTTGTCTTGGTCAATCCAAAGCCCTGAGAAGATCGGGATGGTCAGGCCTTAATGCCTTGGCCGATATGTCCCAACTCGTAGAAAGGCAGCCCCCTGTGTTGTAACTTCCTGAGATATGGCTTGTTGTGCATTTCACAATAATGTTAATATTGATAGTTAATTGAAGACATTACTTCCACAAATCAAGGACTAATATTAACATTTTCCATTTTTCAATGACCTCTATCACCTAAGGATCGTCATAATAGCCATTTTTATTTTGTCTTGCCATTGACCAAAGTTCTCAACGGGGAGGTCTACTACTTATCCTAACTCTCTGCAGTCAACTCTTTAGCAATCCGACCATATTCCGCTTGCCCTCCCTTGTAGGGATACTTATTGTTCTTCACCCTCTCCTTATTCACCCGGATTAATTCCTATAAAAACACGCAATACTCAAGTTAATATTAAAAAATACATGCAGTTCTTATAAATTGCGAATAATAATTTCCTAGAATGTCGATTTACAATGTGAGATAAAACATTTTCTGCAATCATTTGGTTTGATGGTGGACTGAAGATCAATAGGAACTTCTGTCTCATCAGCCTCTTTAGGATTTTGCAAATACGCCTTCATCAATACATGACAAAATGTGTGTAGTGATTGGTTAGCCTTCTTCATGACAAATTCCTTGATGGACTTTCCGTCTATATGATATTGTAGAATACAAAACACACAATTCAAGTCAACTTTTTTACAATTACATAGCAAGTAATTAGCAGGCATATATACCTTACCATGATATTGTCCCGAATAATGTCTATGTAATATCCTTGTACCCAATGCCAGTTACCTATTGTGATAGGAATGTTGGTCCTTTCCGTGAAGCCGATGTAGCTAATGAAGTGTGATGGTTTAAGAGGTTGATCGTCATTGTTCCATGTCACGTGAAATTTCCCCCCTAAGACTTTGCTTTGTTCACAAAAGTCAAGGTGGAGGCCCTTCCTCACAATATCTCACACTCATTCTAACGCCTGTGCTAGGGTCTCATTTCTGGGTTGCCTAGGGGCAACATCATTACCAGTGAGAATACCAATACTAGGAACATTATCGAACTAGGGGCACTATCAGAATTAATGGCATTATCACTGTTGCAAGAAGTAGAACTAGCCATTTTGAATGGAAAACAAAACTCATTCAGTCAGCCAAAGGGAACATAGCAATGGATTTTCCAAAAAACACAATGCACAGCTAAGGTGAAAACCTACTTAAGCAAGATGAAGTGAAAAATAAGAAGGGTGCAGAAGAGAATTTATACCTTAAAATAAGAAGAACAGAGCACGTGATGGAATGCAACCTAACTAGTCTCCGAAATGAAAAACTAAGTTAAGGCAATCAAAGCGACTAATGTGGCTGTTGGACTGAAATTCAAAGAAAGCAATGGAGGATGTGGTTTTCCTGAAAGAGATTGCTGACGACCAAAAAATTCAACCAGAGTTGTGGGGTTCCGTGGATGGTGGGTAATGTTCAACCAAAGACAAGCGTGTTAAGTGTAATAACTTGGGAAAGTGAAGAGGCATGAGATAGCGAGTGTTTTAAAAGACTTGACAAAACTTGCTCACGGTTATAAGTTTAGAACCATTATGAAAGGTGGCCCTTTTCTTACAGTTCTTAATTTACAACCGTAATGAACCTTTAAACGAAAGTTCACAGTTTTAACATCACAATCTTTAGGTTTTGTAAACGGTGACGGGTTTTCTTAATGAACCTTTGAACGAAAGTTCATGGTTTTAGCATCACAATTATTAGATTTTGTAAATGGTGACAAGTTTTCTTAATGAACCTTTGAACAAAAGTTCATGATCTTAACATCATAATGGTTATGTAATAACCCAGATATTTCAGGAAAATAATAATAAATTAAATTAATAAATTATATAATATTATAAGGTTATTATATATTTATTATTTATTGTATCTCAGTGTCAAGGTTAAGCTTATAGCTTGATGGTATTGGGGAAGGTTAAAGGTCCCTTGAGTTCTGGGTTCGAATCCTTATTAAGACAAGGTGTGATTTTTATTTTTGTCTCAACCTCATTGGAAATTACCAAGATACCCTATTTGTGTTTAATAATGATAAAAAAAAAACAGAACATCAATTTTTTTTATAAATTGCACGAATGGCATCGTTGAATCAGAGAGCATGGAAGCTTCACGAATTTTGGAACCAAACCCCAGCCCCATCGTTTGCTCTGTTCCTTCATCCTTTCCGTTCGTGTACCGCCACCGTCGCTTGTCTGTTCGCCGTCGGCGTCCGGCTCCTCCGGTCCAAATTTTGCTGCTGTTTTTTTCTTGTTCTGTTCTGTTGGCCTCTCTTTTTCGGTTGGGTCTGTCCGTGGGTGCTTTGATGAGGGATTAAGAGAATCTCTATCTTCTTGCGTTTTTGGTGCAATATGGCATGATTGTGTAGGTAAGCTTCATATATCTATGATATTTATGAAGTTTCAAATTTTCATCATGTTTTTTTTTTTTTTTTGTTTGGTTTCTGTTTGTTGCTGTGATGTTTGGGAATTGGAGATTGAGGAAAAATTTCGTTGTTGCGGCTGGTTGGTTAAAGAAAGTAGGTAAATTGTGAGTTGTTGCTAAGCATTTGATGTGTGGGGGTATGCGTGAGACTCTCCTCTGTCCTGTGTTCTTAAATTACTTCCAAATAGGTTGTGTGCAACACTTTGTTTCTTCCTTTCTACTGTATGTTTGTGTGGGAGTGGGCTAATGCTTCTTTCTCCAATTGGTGTCTTGTTTGTCATGGGGTTTGATGTAAGGAATTGAAACTCGTCCATTTTTGCTGTAGGACATTTAAAGATTGTGAAGTTTGGGGGGTTTCTCATGACCGAAGCATAACAACATCATTTTGGAACATATATTTTATAATGTGCTCTTAAATGTTATAAGAGGGATATGATGAATTAGTGTATCTCTTCTTTGGTGTAAAATTATTATTTTTTATACAGAGCAAAAGTTGGGGGAAAATTGTGAGAGAAAATCTACTTATTTTCTATATTAAAACTCGAAAAATATGGATGTTGTATATATTTAAATAAGCTGTGGTGATTTATTTATTAAAGTCATTGTCGCATTTCATATGTGGAGGTTCGAAGTTGAGGTCTTCTTTATTCCCTAAATCATCTTACATTGTGGATTTGATTGTGCTTCTTGAGATTTTGGAGATTATTGTTAAATGATTTAAGAGTCATGAGTTTAAGTTAGAAAGTTAAGATTAATTGTAAGAGAGTTAGTATGAAGTATGTGAGTATCTCCTCACTAATAGGAGATTATAGTTTTATAAAGATTATTGGAGGAATAATAACAATTTGTTTTGAACATTAGGGGATCAAGGAGAGGATACAAGTCATGGCTAATAGAAAGAAGTACGATATATATATGGCATCAGCCCTGCAGGTGAGTGAATAACGTCTCATTTCAATTTGTATAAATGATATTTACTTGCTATAACTTTATTAAATTATCAACTTATTTAAGTACTAATTTCCTCAAGACAGTTTTGTTGAAATTATATCAATTGCTTATTGTTATTTATACTTTTTAAATGAAATGATGATTTTATTCAAGGTTACTAGTTCCATAACTTTTTATTGTTTATGAATTTTTATGCAAAGAGTTGATAAGAAAATTTCTTGAGATATTCTTTGTAAACCCTTATATTGAGATGGTCTTATATTTAAAATGCCTTTAATGCGATGGGATTGGAAGAATATGTTTTGATCCGAGTTAACTTGGTATTGAAAGAAGAAATTTTTATTATTTTGATCAATTGGCCCCAAGCATGCTTGAAAACATTTTTGAGAGGACTGAATACAGAACGCTGGTTACTAACAGCAGTACTATTAGTCCTAGGTGCACCATAGTTAACCTCGAGCTCGCTTGATATTCGTGGGATTTTTTCTCACGCTTGTTACTCGTGGATCTTGTACCTGCGCTTGTTTCGTGGCCTTGTGCTATGCCTGTTTCGTGGCTTTGAGCCGTGCTTGGTTATTTACCCTCATGGACTGTGTGTCCATACTTGTTTCCGGGGCCTCTGTGCCATGCTTGGTTATTTTCTCCCGTGAACTTTGTGTCCACGCTTGTTACTTCTGTTAGTTATGGTTAGTTTTGATGATGACAAATATGCTTATCAATATTAAGAGTAAAAGTTTCCATAGTACATTTATCTTCTACTTTGACTAATGCTTATATTTAATATTGAAGAAGTTGAATAGTGGAGAATGATTAAGAGAAGAGAAGAAGAGGACATATTGAAGAAGGTAGAACTTACAGAGAATTATGAGTCCAAGTTAAATAGCGAAGAATGATCAAGATGGAAGGTTGAAGAAAGAAGAACTTATTAAATATTATGAGAATATCAATATTCAAGTCTCTGTGATAAAACAGAAGTTGGAATGGCTCAATTCGGAGTTAAAATAAGTAAATTCAAGCTTCCAGTTGAATAGGAGTTGCTACAATTCAATTGCTACAGTCCTGTACATGAACAGCTCCTTCCTACGCATAAACTCCAGTCATTCTCGAGTATGAAACATCAATTCTCGAGAATGAAACATCCGATTCTCGAGTATGAAACATCAATTCTCGAGAATCAGCGTGTTTCAGCAACTCTGTTCAGCTCTGTTTCACGATTCACTCGGGCGAGGTTTGGTAATTAGATGATATCTCCCAAACCAAGGATCGAATTGAGGTGAAACTAGTGGCATATGAAACTAGACTCCCAATGAATCATGTGGATATACAATTCAAGTCCAAAGGAGTTCGGATGAAGGAGCTATGATTTGTGCAAGTTTCCATAACAATCAACGTTACAGTCCAGACCCACCTTTGGTATTTTGAGTGTATCTCACAAACGAAAAATCCAACTGAGCTGAAACTAGTGTCATTTAAAACTAGACTCACATACCTTTCCAAAAACATCAAAATGAAGATCAATTAAAGGAGATACGATGTTTTGAAGTTGACAGTCAATTCAGGATGCTACAAAAATGCTAGTCAAGAACAACCTCCATTCATCTGATGATAATGGACGAACTACAAAGAGCTTGGAGCTGATTCTTCTTGCATTGGAAAGAAGGATTTAAAGAGTTTAAGTATTTGAATTAGAATTAACTCACTTGCATCTTCATGTATAATTGATTCTCGAGTATATGTCAATGATTCTCAAGAATGGGTAGCAATTCTCAAGAATGGATCTAGGATTCTCGAGAATGGTGTGATAGATCCTTCATCGCAAGTCTTATTTGATATAACTCTTGAGAATAAGCTCCTAGTTCTCGAGAATGGATCGTCCTCGCCTACATCATTTTTCCTCTCATCTAATATGATTCTCGAGAATGAACGATATGATTAACATGTTTTAATCATCAATTTATCATAAAGCAATCCGACGTGGCAGACGCATTTAATGCATCTCAGAAAACAGAGCAACAATCGGAATTAAAGTTCGTGGAACACGAAGATATTCCTTCGAGACATACTTAATCCGACTATCATTCTGAGTCACTCTCTGCACAAGTACAAATGACGGCGAAGCATTTAATGAAGTAACGGTCGATTATGCTCAACGGATTTCATCTGTGCCTAACGGAAATACGAAGAGACACAACGGCTAGTTTACAAAGCTTCTCAACGGTCATTAAGGATGATCAACTATAAAAGGAGAAGGATTCAAAATGGATAGAGATATACCAGCTTGCACTGTCGAAATGTTGATATTCTGAATCCAACACTTATCTCATATACTCTCTGTTTCACAATGTTTATATAGTTTTCAGTAGAGAGTTTGATAATCGATTATGTACCTCAGTGATTATTATTCATCTCTTTGTGAGAGAGTCCAAACACTTATTTGATTATCTGTTTAGTGATCAAATCTCAAGGTTGTGGAACCTTTGAGTGTGGGTTTATAATTACAACTTGTAAGGGGGAGTGAGTCCTAGTGTGAAAGGATCATCCTGAGTACAGAGTGTGTAATTGTATCCTTACAGTGTGTAAGGGGGAGTATCTCGGTAAGAGATTGTAAAGGCTGCACAAGTGCCCGACTAAACTTGTGAGGTTGTAAAGGCTTTTCTCTTGTGTCCGGTTAAACAAGGAGATAGTGGATTGAAAAACTCAAGCGGAGCTTAGGGGACTGGACGTAGGTCAAGGATAGGGCTAACCAGGATAAATCATAGTTTGCATATTCTCTTCCCTAAACTCTTATATTTTTCAGCATGTATGTTTGAATGACTGACTATTGCTTTATAAAGTATTTCTATCATACAAATTGATTTCAGTAAGTTGCAAAAAGATTTTCAAAGTTCCCAAAGTTTTATCGAACACCCAATTCAACCCCTCTTGGGTGATAGCCAGGTCTCACGACTTCGTTCTGTTGAGGTCCTACCAAAAAATGAGGTTTGATAATTATGTTTTAAATTGATTTTGTTAAATCAAAGGTTTTACTACGTCTTTAGATTTATTTGATTAACGATATTTTATATAGCTTCACTTATTTTTATGATTGTTGTACTATTTTTATTCAAAGTTAAATATGTTTAAATTACTCTCATTAGTATTTCGTTAAATTTTATAAACGAGACGTTATTGACCAGAATTTTTTGGCCTCAAATGGCATTGCAGACCTTGCACCTTCAGCTGAACAATGAAGATTGTCATTGCTAATCAAACTTGTCGATATATTTTGGAACAACTGCTTGTGGATGTAAAGTTGAGTTTTCATTTATATATTATCATCTGTAGCTTAGATGCTCCACGTAGTCTATAGGTAGGATCCTTGTCTTCCCTTGTAAATTGGAATATATGTACTTATATATGTCATAGTGGAGCATAGTCCCGAATGTTATTATGTGGATTATTTAATGATCGTATATAAGTTTAAGGCTTAAGGAATGTGACTTCACTTATATTCCGTGCCGGCCACCCCTTAATTTTCAGGGCGTGACAGCTTAGGTTTTGTAAACGGTGACAGTGATTTCTTAATAACTGTTAGGTATTCGACATGGTATTCTTAAAAGTAATAGGCTTACATAATAACCGTAACTTATTTGACTTTTCTTAATACTTTTTTTAGTTTATTATTCAACCCCATAGTACAAATAAAAATTTTAAAAAAGAAAACGAGAGTTGGAATAAAGGAGAGTGCGAATGAGAGAGGTCAATTCCTTTAAGCACTTATTCATGCGTCCTTGCTCCCCCATGTAATCAATGAAGAACAAAAGTCATAAGTTGAAATAGAAGTGGATGGATAAGTGTTTCGCTAGTTATCCAGTAGATTATGTCCTTTTGAATGGAAATGGTTACGTTATAGAGCCAAATGTGTTGTTATAAATTGCCACATTTAACATGAGTAACAGTTATTTACTAATAACCGTGAACATTCCTCGTAAAATGCCTAGATTAGTAACGATTGCTTACTAATAACTGTGAAAAGACTTTTTTTGAAAAAATATTTTTAGGCTTCATTGCCCTAACAATTAATTATTTTTAATATTCAAATAATAAAAAAGCAGTAGCAGTGTTTAGTCATCACTACATCTGTTGTCCTCCTCTTCTTGCCCTTTGATTGAACCATGTTTTTATAGGATTTTTCATAATTAATTTGGGGAATTTAATGCATTTCTTAGGAAATTATTGTATGATTAAGCTCTAATTTTAATTAGGGACATTTGTATTAAATTAAGTATAATTAGGGGCAAAATGATGATAATTTGTTAATTATTCATGCAAATCTTATTGCTACCTTGTGCTTTATCTTGCATTGTAGGTGTTTGAGAAGAAAATGATGAAAGATAGGAATATCACCTAGAGGAGGGTGAATAGGTGATATAAAAAATTCTTTGCTTATCACACACGTATGTAAATGAGACAGACAAAAATAGAGAAGAGAGATGACACACAACAGTTTATACTGGTTCGGTCTAACACTTCGACTTACGTCTAGTCCCCAAATCCCATGGGTATTTTACTAATCACAAATGGTTACAATTACACACTCTGTACTCGAGATGATCCTAATTCCCTAGGACTCACTCCCCCTTACAAGTTGCAATTGTACACCCACACTTAAGGTTCCACAACCTTAAGCTTTAAACCGAAAATGGAATAAGTGTTTAAATAACTCCTCATGAGTAGATAAAATATGAACACTGAAGAACAATGAATATCAGAAGATATTAAGGAAATAAATGAAACAGCAGATTGCAATAAGTTCGAATTGAATGCACAGCATTTCGGTAGTTGGCGAATTCAATGCTTCGACTATTTATAGGTGTTGCAATAAATGGCCGTTGGTGAAGCTTGAAGATTATCCGTTGAGACTCTTGAATGTATCTGTTAGATAGTGAAGACTCGGATAATATTTTCGCCGTTCAAATAATCCAGATGGATTTCTCAGTTCGACATTCGTCTTCATTCCTTTTGTTTTGCCCGTTGTGAGATGGCATTTAATGCGCAGATGGAATGTAGAAGAAACCTTTACATCGATCAGAGTATTGGTTACGGAGATCATCACTACTTTGGCAACTACATTTAATGCTTCTCTAACACAATTTGCTTTCTACAATTTTGTTGTTTAATCCATGCTTAAATCATCTGAAACTCATTAACAAACTAATTAAAAACATTTTGGATTAGTAATGAGTAACATTTAGAAGTAATGAAATTAACACAATGATTTCATAAATTACGCAGACGGAGATTCAAAACAGAGGGATCTTGCTCGAGCAACAATTCATGCTTGC
Source organism: Acacia melanoxylon (assembly GCA_019022615.1). NCBI lineage: Eukaryota > Viridiplantae > Streptophyta > Magnoliopsida > Fabales > Fabaceae > Acacia > Acacia melanoxylon. The sequence goes on along the minus strand of JAFJYJ010000030.1, from coordinate 2,295,727 downwards.
TCGGGTAAGCTTCTCTTGAGCCAGTTAAAGAATGATCAACGTCACTGATTCTTGAGCAAGGTATTTTGTCTTCTCGAGCATGGTGTTCGAGCATGATAAATTCATGCTCGGGCAAGCTTCTTCACAATTGGTTATAAATGCTTTGACTCGCTAATGCTCGAGCAGACAAACATTCTTGCTCGAGCAAGACACAGACAGAGGCGAGAGCATGTGAACTCAGTGACGCTGCTCGAGCAGGATTTTTCCCTTGCTCGAGCATGAATTTTTCATGCTCGGGCAACGGCTGACCAGAGGCGAGAAAAATGGAATTGAGACATGATGCTCGAGCATGTGTTTACCTCTGCTCGAGCATGGTACTTGAGCAAGCCATTTGCTCTGCTCGAGCATGGCTCAATGGCTAGCATGTTTTTGCTTCTGCCTCAATGCTGCTCAAGCAATGAATTTTCTTCTCCTCGAGCATGATTGCTCAAACAAGAAACTTTCGCTTTTGTCTCGACGTTGCTCAGGGATGACCAATGCTTTGCTCGAGCAAGGCTGATCAAAACTCATTTCTTCATTCTAAATCCCGATAGTGCTCGAGCTTGGCAAGTGTTTTGCTCGAGCAAGGCTTAACTTAGACAACCATGACTTAATTCAATAACTTAGAATTTGTAATCATCAAAATACCGAGAGCTAACAAATGAGAGATTCTGGAAAATGTTAAGTCAGTCAGAGTTAATATTTTTGAGGACCAGGAAAAATTACTGAATAGGGCCCCAAAATTTCTGAAAAATGCAAATCAATGAAGAAAAGGGACTCGGGAAAATTTGACTTGGTCTACTTCGGTTCAAGAGTTTCCTACTTTCTTTGAATTGCACAAAGTTAACAACATCAAAAGTTGTGGGAGTGGCTTCAGCCCCATATCTCTTCGAAAGCATCATTCAGGGCTAAGAGAAAGTCATGTATCTAGTTGTTGCCACAATTTTAGCAAAACAATATAATATTCAGTCACCGACATATTATCTTATCTTAAATCCCAAAGTTGTCGCTTCAAGTGAATCAAGGCAGTGGTGTTTTCAAGTGAGGAGTAGGTTCTCCTAGCGGCATCCCAAATTTCCTTTGCCATGTGGGCAAGTAGATATCCCTCGCTGATTTCCAAAGTCATCGAGTTGCACAACCAAGTCATGACTTGGTTGTTTTCAGCAAACCATGCATCAAAATTAGGGTCATTAGGGGCTAGTTGAGGGGTTGTTCTATTAATATATTTCTCCTTTCTCTTGCGACGAATATACTGCAACACACTTTGTGACCACTGGAGATAGTTTCTACCATTAAACTTATGGTTAATAGTCATAATTTGATGATTTGAAAATTCTGGTGCCATCGCTGTGGTTCTATTTGGTATTGAATTACTGGTAGTGGATGAAGAAGCTAAAGAGCATTGAGTTTGAGAACTGGTACTTGACATAAAAGCTATAGTAAATGTTCTGGTTGGGTTTTAAGGAATTGATTTGAATATGGGAGGAAACTGAGAGGGATCCATGTTTCTAAAAGAAAATAGGTCGCCAGAGTTCACTTTTCCCAGCGACGTGTAGGCCTCAAGCACTGGATCTTTGGTGGCGCGTGGTTATCATGTGCTGTCCAAAAGGTCGTCACCCAGTTGGGATCCGTCTATCAACGAGTGCTAATCCCGTCTATGGTGGCAGTGTGGCTCCATATGCTCTCCTCAGGTAGAAATGAAGGTCGGCATTGTGAACTGTGTGGCTCCATATGCTCTCTCTAATCACGACTCCTAGCTAGACATAAAGGGCCGATAGACTAGATGAAAGGAAGAGGAAGGAAGGTTGTGAGGTTTCAACACAGTGACTTTCGATTCCCATACTCGGACCCTTTTTACACAGTGTTGGTTATTCTGATTATCCACCATGAAGCCTACTATGTACCCCTCTCTCTCTCTCTCGCTGCCTTCAAATAAAAGTACTACAAGCTTTGATACCATATTATTAGAGGTATAAACACTCTCTATAAATTATGTGTTTTGATGAAGAAAAGGTTACAATATATAGGCTAAGCAAGAGAGAATAGAGGAGGGAAATTATTGATTACAACAAATTACAATAAAGACTAATAAAGCTTATATAATTAAGATCCTATAATCAAGGAGGCAATAATCAAGGGATCCTAATAAAGCCAATTCATTTCCTAATATTCTAATAGTTCTTGAGTATTGAATAGGATTCTTTGCCAAGCTTATTGTGTTGGTATTATCACAGTAGATAGGAATTTCTTTCAAATGAATACCTAGGTCATGAAGTTGTTGTTTAGCCAAAGTATTTGTGCACAACAACTTGAGGCAGCAACACACTTAGCTTCTTTTGAAGATAAATACACAATATTTTGTTTCTTGCTAAACCATGACACTATTGAGCCACCAAGAAATTGACATTGTTCGCTGGTACTTTTTTGTTAGTTATATAGCCTCCATGGTCAGAGTTAGAGTATGCAACCAGGTATTCATTTCCTCCTTTTGGATACCATATTCCTAGTCTAACCATATCAGCAAGATATCTTAATATTCTTTTAACGTTTTCGGCATGAGACTCTTTGGGTGTAGATTGGTATTTTGCACACATACCAACATTAAATTCGATGTCAGGTTTATTGGCAGTGAGGTACAAAAGTGATTAAATCATTCTTATGTAATTAGTAATATTGAAATCAATTACTTTGAGGTCAACATCAAGAAATGTTGATGAGCTCATTGGTGTGTTTGCACCATTGGCTTGATCCATCCTAAATTTCTTCAGTAGTTATTTAAGGTATTTGGTTTGAGATATAAATATGCCACCCGGACTTGGATTTAGGGGGTTAACCTTCACTTGTCCAATGGAGTTGGTTTGTTCTAGTTAATAAGTTGACTACCTTATTCGAAACAAAGAAAACCAGATTTCGTACACTCGAACATGATTGATTAACACCATGAATTTCTTATAGAAAGAAGAGCCGCATTGTACGAAAATGGATAGCTGCAGTAGTAGCGGGTTCATGCCCGAAGAAAGAGGCCTACGACGGAACTAATCTTCTTTTGAAGGCGGAATGGAATGGGACAAAATAGAAGACTGATGTGAGGCGCCGTCTTAGCCTTCCCTGACAAGGATCACTCCCACACCTATAGCTTTCGTGATTGGCCTACTCAATTGTGTATCGATCGAAAGGCTTCCTTTCTTTGATTTGCAATCCGAGGAAGAAGGTTAGTTCTCCTATCATAGACATCTCAAATTCCCCTTCATTGTATCAAAAAATTCTTTGCACATCAAATCATCTCTAGCACCAAATATAATATCATCAACATATATTTGTACAATTAAGAGATCATTGATTTTTTAACGAGTAATGGATAAGGTTTTAAAATCTCTCTCAAAGAGTTGATAAATGAACATTGAAGCGCGATAGGAATATCATATAGAATAACAGAGCACTTAATGAACATAATTGATTTTTACTATTGGCTGCATGTTGCTCTGTTTTGAATGCTTCTGTATTTATAGGTAGAATGTCTTTAATGGCCACTGTGAGCATTTAAATTTGTCCCTTAGATAGTAATTGTAGTCATTGATGAAAAACAATGTTTCCGTTGGCTTTCTTTACTACATTTTTAATGCTTCTGACAAAATTTTGCTTTTCTTGATTTTGAAATTAATCTAAAGATTAATCACGTAAAACTTATACATAATTGTGATTAGTAACATTTAGAAGTAGTATAGAGTTAACACTACAAGAAAAAGGGTAAATGGAGGCGGTTATATGAGCATTTAGAGGCGGTTCAAACCGCCTCTATTTGCTCAGGGAGGCGGTTGAAAAAGCGTCGAAGTTACCACCGTCGCGAGACAAACTAAGGCGGTTTAAATGAACCGCTGGTATAACCGCCTCCTATGAAACAAAGGCGGTCACATAGGCGGCTAATAACGCCTCAAATAGCACAACAAAAGGCCTATTAGGATACAAAGGCGGTTTTAAAACCGCCTCTGAATAAGTTTTTGAGGAGGGTGTTCTAACCGCCTCAGAATGTAATATAGAGGCGGTTTATTATCAACCGCCTCAGATAGGAATATGGAGGCGGTTATTGTGCCCGCCTCAAAATATCATTTTAAGGCGGTTCATTAAGTGCCTCAAAATGTCATTCTGAGGCGGTTTTGCATGGGGTTACAGATTTTGAAAGACGGGTATATAAACAAACCTCAAAATGTTATTCTCAAACGGTTTGCGAATGGTTATTTATCCGCCAATATATATAATTTTTTTTACTTTTTTTATATTTTTAAATTTTAATAACGAAAGGTAGTTAATAGGTGATTTTTTACACTTTCAATTCAATAATTTTTTTCTAATAATGAAATAATAACTTTTTGCATTTGATGTATCAAGGAAAAAAATTATTGCATTTCAGCATACATACCCATACAATGTTAAAAGCCCTTAATTAAAAGCATTAAGATATATAAATTCACCACAAGATTAAAGTGTATGTTTTCATACATTATCCAAAATCATAGAACAAAATATGTTTAACAACCATAAACAAAGTCTCAACTGCTAAACATTGGATAAATTCCCTTGATAATGACAACAATACTATCCAAAATCAATATCTAAGTAAAATATTCAAGGTTGTGGTTGTGGTGATGGAGATGGAATATGAGGTGATGAATCCGGTCCGTCACAATGCGGGTCATGACTAGCATGAGAAGATTTTCTGAGCCCTGGAGACCCCAAATTTGCATCCTGATACATTGAAACAAAATTGAAAACAAACATCAAATGCCACAATGTCTTGTTCAACCATTTTTTCATTGCATCATGGCATCAACATGACTATCAATTTAGAATATATCAAGCATAATACAAAGAAAGCAGTCTAGCATTTAGCAAACAAAATTTGAGCAGAGTTCAACTCTTTAAAACTTGATTCAATCCCATTACAAATGTTAGGCCACTGTACGCAGTTATACTCACAGTAAGCAAGAAAGATTAAATTAACAATTAGGTCCCAGCATGAATAGTCACCGCAAATAGTTTTAACCTCAAAAATTAGTGAGTGGAGTCGGTCCTTGAAAACAACAAACTCTTTGCACATTAGTCCTTTTATCAAGTGACTCAAGGATGTTGAAAGAGTTAATGTGCTACAAGTTTGTATTTTTGGACACTAATCTGTGCACTCAGTTTTTCATACTAACTTTAAATTTAAATAGGCCTGATAATAAATAAAGGGACAAAATTAGTACTTTACTCCTCCCAAAAACAATGCAGGCTTAAAAGCTATGGATTTCCAAGGAAAGAAATGAATCTGCATATCCAAAGTTATAAGTGCACAAGAGGAAATAACTAGAGCCCTTATAGTATTAGCAATTGTGTTGGTATCCATATATATTCCATATTCAAAGCAGGATCAGATTATTTATACTATCATCAACTGACTACTGCCGGGCCCGTCTTCCACAACCTATAAAATGAGCTGAATTCAATACACCTCAACCTTCAACAACTAGTGAATGCATGCTTGAGCACACCACAAAAACAAAAAAGTCAGTAATTCAACAATTAACTCGCAATTAGTTGAGCATTATGCACATTGAACTCGGACTAAACAAATTTGTAAACCCTATTTAAATTTAAGCAACTATTCAACTCAGAACTACTACTCCACCAAAATCCAAGTGGCGTAGCTGCCACTAAAAACAGATCTTTGCGCAAAAAAGACTACAATTACAATTGAAGTAGCTTTACCAATTAAGGAAACATAGATAGATTCCGGGCAATAAATAACGATACCAAAAAATTCAGCTAAACCGATATATAGAAACAAAGAAAGGAAACAAATTAACAAGCATACCAATCTTGCAGGTGGATCAAAAAACATGAATCAAATACATATATATCTTTGTGCATTGATAAGTTTGATTCTCGTGTTAATGATATAAGAAGTGTTTTCTTTATATTTCTCTCATACTTCAAATGTAGTTCACAAGCTTCTGACGTCAGAGGATCTAAATCACTCTGCTTGTTTTATCACAAAATCATAAAAATCCCATGTACACATCATGCAGATTTAGATATATGCAAATTTATCATCAACAGAAGCAGTCACCACTCCAAAGTAATCATATGAAATAAAGATATATGCAAATAATCCATAATGCAGAAAAATTAAATGATGTCCAAAGATAGCGAACAAAGATTGAACCTACGATTTAATTCCAAAGTATATATTTAATTATGACACAAGATTTACCTCATTGAAGGGAAAATGAGAAGGTTGTTGAGCACCAATATGTTGCAAAATAGAAGCCATTTGTGCTTTCAAGGCGTCAAGTTCTCCCATTTTCCCTTTTAAGGTGTCAAGTTCTTCTTTGAGGGAATCATACTCTGCTTGAGAAGAACCAACACTAGAAGATGATGCGAGAACCGCTATAGCGCTTACGCATTTGAGATGGAACCACCCCAAACCCCATTCCTCTAACGCGTCCGGATGCTCTTTCCCAAAGACATGTTCATAGGCCTCTTCTTCGAAGACGTTTCCTCCATCTCGCCTAGTAATTGGTCCTACAATACAACATCAAACATGTCATCAAATAGCATGTATAGCTTCCTCATTCTCAAAGAAAATACATACATTCTTTTCTCTAGCTTCCTCACAGACAAAACTGCCATCCTTTTTTTTGTGCGTAATGGCGTACATCTCCCCCCTACTAAATTTGCGTCCATATTTGTTCTCCTAAAGCAATGTCAGTATACAAAAGGTTAGTTAAATTAAAAAAAGATCAAATATAGATTAAAAAAAAGATTATAATTGACGTGCATACCAGGTCATGTTTTAAACATGCAATGCTTTTGGATCCAAGGGTATGCATAATTGTTTGTTTTGCTCTATTTCTAGTATTGATCTCACTGTATTTCTACATTGTCCAGCAAAAAAATACTTCAAATTAAGTCAAGTAAACTAGATTAAACAAATATATGCAAGCTTATGTCATTACCTTAGCTTTCTCGCTTAACTTATATGCCAAAAAACCAGCCCATTGTTCTCGAGTCATACCTTCAGGATAGTTTTCAAGGTTTTGCTCATAACTTTCATTTTTATCATAATAATAATTGCACAACCTCCACCTATTATCCTTCCATTTTTTTCCCATATTTGCCAAACAATATTCATATTGGTCATCAGTATAGAGACATAATTTTTTCTGCAATAGGGAAAATATAAAAATCAATTCACACTCATTTAAGCTTAGTAAATGAAATGGAAAGAGCATTTATACCTGAATGGTCATCTCCCAAGCATTAGCCTTATACGAGCGAGGTACATTAGGCCACCTATTGTAACATATTGGGAATACATTAGTATTACATGCAAGATGTCCTAAAAATCCATTCAAGAGTGAACCGCCACACCAATGTGCCGATTCTCTTCACTCCATGGCACCACTACTTGCTTGTGAGGTACAAGTACCAAAACATCCCTAATGCGTAATCTTTCCTCAGCAATCCTTCCTTGATCATCTATAACATATAATATTCATGTGATTTTTATTAGTGGAGCAATAATATATGACATAGGCATACATAAAAATTTTATTACTAATGTAACATAGGTGTTAAATGGTATACCTTTAACATCAACCACCCAATATTTGTTGCACACCCTCTTGGGTTTGTAGGGATGTGTTCTTTCATTTTGTTGTTGGGATTGATTAGAAACTTGATCTTCTTGGCCTTCCATTTCACGTGGTCATGGTTCCACCCTTTGAATATCATTTTCTAGGTTCTCACTTTCATTGTACATTTTGTGTTTGGAGGGTAGGTGTTGTAGAGCTTGTTGAAGCTTTTCTTGCAGGGAATCTCCTTGTACGCCCCATTCCACCTAATCCATTTGTCCAAAATATAACATGACAACATATATTTAAGTATTTGCAAAATCATACAATTCCAATATATATTGGAAAAAGATAATAGTATATGAGCATTAAGGAATTGAACTGTAAATATTAAGTCTTCAACAACAATTACATACAAGCAAAACACATGATATAAAGAAAACCAGACACAACACACCATACAAAACACCCCATGTAAGTACACATAACCTAAGCCTTAAACAAAAAATTATATGTCTAAATCTTCATCCTCATTGTGATTAGCTATCAAATTTGGAATGTCATCAACTATGGCAGGTCTTGATAACTGTAGAGCTACTGTGTCATCAACTAAAATGTGGTCCAAGTTTTGTGATGGAAATAGGTCAATGGTTGGTATGATATCTTCGCCCATATCATATAAGTCTCGAGGCTTTACATGGATAGGTATGCTCTAACCCTTTTCTTTCTCGTCATCAACATAAAAAACCATTTGACCTTCAGAAGCTTTAATATATGGCTCATCATCCTCTTTTTCACCAAGTATGTATCGCTTTTGAAAAGTTAATTTGGGTAAAACCCAATTTATCCTTCTTATGCCCTCTATGAGTGGTAGTATCAGCCCATTGACATTTAAACAAAGGCACAAAGTGAACAAGCCATTGTAGTTAATCTCAATAATGTCAACCAATTTTCCATAGTAAGGAACTCCTCCACATATCATTTGGCCATCTCTACTACTTGAATAACTTCTTGTGTCAAATGTTCAAAAAACCCCATTATTTTGTGTTTTCAGGTTGTTGTCTCGATCCAATGTTCGAAATTTGAAGCCGTTCACATTATATGCACTGAACCTTCTTGCTTCATAAATAGGACCTTTAGCAAGGGAAAACATAATATTTTTGTCTGATTCTCTAACATTGTCAATATCTAAAGGAATCTACAACACAAAAGAAATAATGTTAGCACCGTTCAATTTAACTCAAAAAGGAAAAATATTCTTGTTCCTTGTTGTGCAATAAAATACCCACACGCTTAGAGAACCAATCAACGAACTCCCTATGAACCAGTTTATCTATCTCAGCTTGACTCCGAGTAGTCCTTCTTAGTTTCCTCTTCACATCTCTTCGGAACTCCCTAAATAAATTATTAAAATTAGAACATGAGTAATAATAACTTGCTTTAAAAAATATTCAGGTTTACTTACTGGATGTAACATTCAACAAGTGGACAATTCGTTAGCACATGTCTATGAGCCTGTAACCTCTCCATTGATGTAAGATTGAAATATGATGATGCACCAATTGGCTTTCCCACCCGAGGAAACAATTCATCCACCCGTGATTTGGCTTGCGCATCATTAGGTACATCATCGACCCGCCTAGATCGATTCCATCGAGTCTCAATATCATCTATGTACCTTGAACAAAATGTTAGAATTTCTTGCATTATGTAACCTTGTGCTATAGACCCTTCTGGTCGAGCTCTATTACGTACATATGATTTCAATTGCCCCAAGTATCTCTCAATAGGATACATCCATCGATAGTGCACAGACCTCCAAGCTTAGCTTCTTCAACAAGATGGATGATCAAATGAACCATGACTGTGAAGAATGACGGAGGAAATAACATTTCCATGTGGCATAGCAAGAGCACAACTCCACGTTGTAGTATATCCAAATTTTCAACATTCAACACATTATCGCACAATTGTTTGAAGAATGAACACAACTCAATTAAAATGCTTGAAACATTATCAGGCATTGCTACTCGTGTAGCCAATGGTAGTAATTGCTCAATCAATATATGACAATCATGACTTTTCAACATTCCATTCAACCGCATAGAATCAACATCAATGCACCTAGAAATATTGCTTGCATAACCATCTGGTACTCTAATATTCCTCAATGTTGTTAGAAACATCTTCTTGCCTTTATTAGTCATTGTATAGATTGCTAAAGGATATTTTCCATTCTCATCTGGCCAAAGGTCATGCTTACAACCCATTCTTTTAAGATCTTTTTGAGCATTCATATGATCTTTTGACTTAGAGGCATCATTAAGTAATGTGAAAATTATATTATCACACACATTTTTCTCAATATGCATCATGTCAAGATTGTGACGCAATAAATTATGCCTCCAATATGGAAGTTCAAAAAATATGCTCTTCTTTTTCCACCATGGGTGTTGCCATCTCATCACGATCACTAGCACGTCCTCTTTTTCTTCTTCCACTAACTTCGGTGTTCGACCGAATTTGACATTAATATTTTTAACTTGTTCAAGTATTTCACAACCGACAACACCTTGGAGGATTACGTAGATCTTGCTTCCCATTAAACCGAACCTTGTTCAATCTAAATCTATGTCTTTGGTCAAGAAAGCGTCGATGACCCATAAAACACCATTTTTTACTATGATAAAGACGACAAGGTTCAAAATCAAAGTTGCATGAAGGGCAAGCTAAGCATGTGTATGTGTTCCACCCAGATAGATTTCCCAAGCCAGGAAAATCACTAATCGTCCACATCAATGCTGCATGTAACTTGAACATCTCTCGTGCAAAAGCATCATAAGTATCTACACCATGTTGCCATAATTCTTTCAACTCTTTGATCAAAGGTTGTAAAAACACATCAATGTCATTACCTGGCATTCTTTTACCAGGTATGATGGTTGAAATGATAAAAGACGTCGACTTCATGCACAACCATGGAGGGGTGTTGTACGGAATTAGAATGATTGGCCAAATCAAATTAGCACTCATATTACCAAAAGGATTAAAACCATCGTTTGCTAAACCGAGTCGTACATTTCGTGGGTCCAAGCAAATGATGTGTGCAGCTCATCAAACTTCTTCCATGCTTGAGAGTCTCTAGGATGTCTCATCAAGCCATCATTTTTATCATGCATAGCATGCCATCTCATATCTTCAGCAGTCTTTGTTGATAAAAATAATCTTTGCAAGCGTGGTTTAAGGGGAAAGTATCGAACAACTTTTGCAGGCACATTACGCTTCTTTCTTCCTTGTTGAGAAGATGTACGATCATCTTCTTTAACAAGTGGCTTCCATCTAGATACGGACAAACCTTGCAACTTTGTCTCTGTTTTCATCTTCCACTCCCCAATACAACATACAATTATTTGGACAAGCATGTATCTTCGGTAGTCCAATCCTAACTTGGTAATGGTCTTCTTTGCCTCATAGAATGAAGATGGAATCTTTGCATGTTCAAACGCATCGCACAATAGCTCTAATATCATATTCATGGACTTGTCAGTCATCCCACATAAGCACTTAATATGATACAACTTCACAATAAACGAAAGCTTTGAATATTTTTGACACCCTCCATACAATGGTTGTTCCCCATCTTTCACTAATTCATAAAATTCTTTATCTACATTAACTTCTTCATTTGCAAAACAATTTTTTCCCTCATCTTGGGCAATGTTTTCCTCTCGATCAAATTGTGCTTCATTGTCACATTGCCTATTTATGCCAAATGCATCATTGATCATATTGAACATTGGATCTACATCAACATTGTGGTCTCGTACACCATGTGACATGTATCCACCAAACATTACTACTTGACCCGACCTTTGACTCTCCATGATAGAACCAAAATGTGTATCCTTCAGGAATTTCTTGCACAATAAATGATCATACACTGTTTTTCTTTTGACAAACACTTTATAAAACCACAAGGTGAGCAAGGGCATAGTATTTTGCCTTCAATTGAACTATGTTGAAAAGCAAAATCAATGAATCTCCTAACTCCTTCATCATACTCAATTGAATTTCGCGGTTTTATAATCCAAGACTTGTCCATTCACTCTGAAAATAAGTGAAGCATTATTGTCAAACTCTTTTTTCGGCAAAAATGTGCCAATATTGTATTGTCCAAGTTATCAACATAGGACAATAATACAATATTATGAATGTAAGATATTTACACTGCTACCACTATTTATAAACCGTTAGGGTTCTATGTTAGGGTTAGGGGGAAAGAGAATGTAGTTCCCATGTTCATCTTAATCGTATTAGTTTGTTTATGCAAGTTAGATTTTAAAGATAATAAGATGTAGAATGACCACTATTTCAGCAAAACAAGAAAGTGAAAAATTTAAACATTAATATGGAGAACTAACACAATTTTATGTTAAGTGTGAAGTACTCTCATCCTTCATACATGTAAGTTTAATTTATAACAATTTTTCTAATTATTTTATTTAAACATGGAAGGAAAGAACTAACCTTATCAATTGGAGAGCAACTCGTTCACCCACAACGCCGTCTCCTGCTTCTGAGAAATCCCCGTCAAACTCACCACCTTTCTGCAACCCCAAATGAAAAGCCTTCATTTGGGAAAACAACAAAATGTAACGATGAAGTCAAAAGCCTTCACACCGACTTCTCATATGTTCAACACATTTTGCCTATTAAATTCTACTATGAAATGACAATTCTCATGAAAAAGACATCCTTGGAATTTCCCCATTTCCTAAAGGCCAAAAAAACAAAAAAAGGATAATAATTTGCCCAAAACATAATATTTGCAATAATTTTGTTTGCGACTTATCCCTTTAATCAAGCTTTTAATTTTTAGGGGCCATTGAAGATTGAAAAGGCAAGAATGAAAAAAATAAAACAAACAAAGAAGCAATCGATGAAGAAATGAATGTCCTCTAAAAGAATAGTTAAAACAACAACACAATTCTCTCATCATCCCAAAAATCATAAAATTTGAATTTTTGTAGATGTCTTATTTGCCATATAAAATTAAAATAAAATAAGTTATTGCATTTGAATTTGTCAAAGTAGATATGAGGTGGCATTCCTAAAACATACAAGTATTTCTCTCAAACCAAGCATGATGATCCCACAAGCATTAAGGCCTCACGCCCTCACCAATACTCATGTGACTCTCTTATCTTCCTTATACAGTTGCTGTTTATATATATATATATATGAAGGCTGGCGGTGATAATAGTTGATCCCGTAAACTTATTTTATTCACAGCAGTTCGCATAATTATATACAAGTGGGGATCTGATCCTTTAGTTAGATAGATCCTATTGTTTAGGGATAGATCCTAAAAACTAGGAATTTGAAATTACAAAGAATTAAACTAACATAATCTCCTAGAATCTTAGGGATAAATCCTAAAAACTAGGAATTTGAAATTACAAAGAATTAAACTAACATAATCTCCTAGAATCTCTCTAACTAACAAGATTATGATAGGTGCAAATCTGCCCTTAATTCTATCAGGCTTCCAACAATATATATATATATATATATATATAAAATAATGTTCATTTCTACCTTGACGGCCAACTAATACCTATCATCACCATGGCAATATCAGCTCAAAATACAGAAGTTATAACGAGTTACTTTCATTAATCCCATAAGTTTTAAATTTTGATGGCGTCACTCTTTCTACCGTATTAATTCATCCCTCATATTTCATAATCATTCATTACTGTTTTCCACTTGCACTGATGCCTAATGCCATGACAAAAATTCCCATGTCTCATGTGATTCACTCTTAAATTTCTACTTATGGTCACTTCATTAGACATTTAGAGCTAATATTAAAGACATTAATCAGACTCATTTATAGGCTGCCATTTCTTTTGCCCTACGTTTCCCGCTTCTGTGACATCAAGTGAACTAGGAAAAAGGGTTGAGTTTCTACTTTATAGTCATATTCCGTTGGCTTATTTTAGCAGAAGACACTATGGTTTCACTGGTTCGATTACCATCTCTTATATAAAAGATCTAATATATGAAAGTTCAAAGATGCAACTAACGACTAATGCCCATATTAATTCAATGAAGACTATTAGAATTCTTCATAATGTTATAAAATAATGGTTTATGAAACTTTTTCTTTGCCAGCACTGATTAATGAAAACCGTACACTCATTCCTTTTTCAAAAATTTATCTTCTACATACCTCATTAAATCAATACACATGTTTGAAGCATTTACTCATGCATATACTAGATACATTTACTCATCCATCTGAAGCAAATATTGGAACTGTATATCTAAAAAAAAAAAACACTTACTTGAGGAAAGCATATTGGAATCCCTCCTCGAATTGCTTTTAATTTGGAGGCTTAAATATAGCATGTACAGGTTTAAATTGCTTTTAACAAGCATAAGATCTCCCTGTTCAATTTTACCTCCTTTATCTCCCCTTTAATTGACCCATACACTCCCTACCTACTATGTTTTCTTCATAGCTGTTCCTTTTGTTAAAGGTCATTATATATTTAGCTTCGTAAATGTATAAACAAATATAAGAAAAGATCACTATTATTATCGTTGAATGCTATCTGGATATGTTATGACTTTTGAAAGTTTTGTTTTGTTTATAGATGCGGTGCTAAACAATGGGGCATTAGACTCAATCAAACGGAAAAAAGATTGTCCATTTAACAATCTTTTAACCTTCTATTTTAGAACAAAATCCACCGCAAGAAAGTAACAACAGTCTAACCCAGCATCGACAAAAAATAAATGAACCAAAAACTGAAATGGGAAAAAGCAAAGAGAGCAATCTATATATGAGAGATACAGACCAAAGCGATTTCATACAAGTTCGATTTAAGAGTCAGAGTGGTTACCGAGATGGGGAATCGCGGAGCTCATGGCCGGGAATTTCTCTTTGAGGAAGACAATGGAAGAGGGGAGACAGAGGCGCACACACAATGTGAGAGAGGATTTCGGGTTCGATCGACATTAGTGAGAAAGCCTCAACAATGGGGATTCAGGGGAGAGGTTAGGGAAATTGTCAGAAAGTTTCGCATGGCGGAATTGGGAAAAATTGGCGCAAGAGTGGAAAAAAAGGGCGCTGCATTTAGGGATTTAGGATTTACTTTCTTTTAAATCTAAATAAAATAATTTCCAAATGATGTACTAAGTACCTTGCTAGATCGGTTGGTTAAGGCGATTTAATTCCACTCATCCATCCCGCGTTCGAACCATGAGGTTTGCGATTATTCTTTTTTTCAAACTACAAAACGCCTCCAAAACCGCCTAATATTTACATGAATATTAAATATTTATATTTTTAAAATAAAAATAATACATAACCGCCTCCAAACCCGCCTCTACTAGTCCATTGGAGGCGGTTTATAAAAACCGCCCCTAAATAATAAAGTTAATGGGCGAGGATTACGCCTCCCAAACCGCCTCCATATGATCATTTGGAGGCGGATTAACAAAAACCGCCGTTGTTTTATTATAATTTTGAGGCGGTTAGTATTTACGCCTACAAAACCGCCGTTAAATTTATTTTAGAGGCGGTGTACTTGAAACCGCCTCTAAAAGTCGGTCGGTATTTACCCTTTTTTTGTAGTGTAAGGATGTTTTTCATGATGAATAGAAAAAGTATTAAGATTAAGGGCTGATGAACAGTCACTCAAGTCTGAGTTAGGATTACTCGAGTGCTTATGTTGTCACACGAGTGTATAAGTGATCTTTGTGTTGATGGTCACTAGTAGTGAAGATTTATGAAAATGACTATCACTCGAGTGCTTATATAATTACTCGAGTGGTCTTCCATTGTTTTAAAAATGTTAGAAACTATTTGTTGGTTATGATTAGTTTTGATGATGTATTATATAGATGTCATTCCTAAGAGCAAAAAGGTTGCATACTACATTTATATTCTACTTTGACTAATTCTTATATTTAATGTAGATGCTAAGTTAAAAGATGAAGAATGATCAAGTTGGGAGATGGAAAAAGGAAGAACTTGTTGAATGGAATGAATATATCATTATTCAAGTTCTTATATTGATGCTAGAAGCCTCCAAGATCATATGGAAGTTGGATTGGCTCAATTCGAGTTAAAGTCGGCAAAAATATGAGATTGTGGATGAGCAAACTCGAGCCTCCAAGTATTAAACTCAAGTTTACTACCTTGCTCAAGTAATTTGCCTTTCGATATGTCCAAACTCGAGCTTAGCACTCTAAACTCGAGTCTATAAGTGTCTTCAGCAGCTTTGGTGTTTCGGATTAGGCAAACTCGAGCTCATCAAGATAAACTCGAGCTTACAATGGATCAACTCGTTTCACGTTCAGCACAGGCAACGTCTGGTAATTTGATGATATCTTCCAAACCAGAGATCCGATTGAGGTGAAACCAGTGGCATATGAAACTAGACTCCCAATGCGTCATTTTGATATAAAATTCAAGCCCAAAGGAGTTCATATCACGGAGTTATAAATTGTGGAAGTTGACAGAGAAATCCATGCCACACAGAAAACCAAGCCTCAATGGTTTGAGTGTAACTCACAATATACAAATCCAATTTAGTTCAAATCAGTGGCATTGGAAAGTAGACTCAACGAGCTTTCCATCAAGAGTTGAACCAACAAAAACGAAGTTCAGACCAGGGAGATATGGCCCTCGAAAGTGGACGAAGTTGCAAGCTCGCTGAACAAAGTCCAAAATCAGCCAGGCCAAGTTTACATGTAGCAAGCTCGAGCTTACAAGTAGCAAACTCGAGCTTACGGGTTACGTAGAGGAAATGCTGATTTTGAAGAAGTCCAAACTCGAGCTTGAAGTTACAAGCTCGAGCTCGAGAGTTCCGGAGAAGAAATGAACTTTGGGAAAAAGCCAAACTCGAGCCTATAAGTGACCAAACTCGAGTTTAGCTCGCAGAGAGTGCAAACAGTCCCGATAAACACCCAAACTCGAGTCTATAAGTTATAAGCTCGAGCTTGAGACTTCCAGAGCAAAAATCCAAGTTCAAAAGAAGACCAAACTCGAGCTTACCTATATAAACTCGAGCTTGGAACTCCAGAACAGATTTACACCTCTGATTCAAGAAAATTCACCATGACTGAAACATCATATCTCATCAAGAACATCAAGATGAATACTCAAATGATTTATAAAGCTTCTTAACATCATTTATATCATTTGTGTATAAGTTTCAGGTGATTAAAGTTTGAGATTACATCAAACTTGACAAAACCAAAATCATTATAAGCATGAAGATGAAGGTTCTTTGCGATATTTTCGTAAACAACAAAGAAGGCGACTTGAACGAGAAACTTGAAGAAACAATGTTGAATGCTGAACGGTAATGTTCTTCAATGGATTCAAATGTTCAATGTCCTTTAACTTCAGACTTGAGAAGATTTGAATTTGCTTTAAAGTCAAATAAAGCAACTCCATGAGCCACTTGTATTATTTTATTATATCTTCTCAAACAAAGCAAATGGAAGACACCTGAAAGTAGGACAACCATTCTCCAAGTCGAAAAGCTAGCCTCCAACGTCCTAAAACAGCTGGACAACATTATGCAATTGCCTCCACTAAGTATAACAAAGATGGGAACACATTCTTGAGGAGCCAACTTTCAAATATTCAAATCGCAAGATTCCCAACAAACTATATTCTACTAAATGCGGATAACAAACTATATTTTCGAATGGATTCATGACTCGAACAGATATGCAACGGTCACAAGCTTCAATTAGCATAAATACCTAAAGATTTGAAGTCTCCATACGAACACGAGTACACAGAGCGTAAAAACGTAGAGACACAAGCCGACATCTTCAAGATGCTAATACTCGATTTTCATATCATTTACTCTCTGTTCTTAATGTTTACATAGCTTATCATAGAGAGTGAGATGACTTGTAATTGTGCTTCAAAGGTGCTTATCCATCTACTTCGAGAGAGAAGAGAGTTATTGTACACATCCTATCATTCTATCTCATGAGATACTCAAGATTGGGTAATCTTGAGTGGGAAACACATTGTGTTGATTACAGCTTGTAAGGGAGTGAATCCTAGGGAGAGGATTACTTCGAGTACGAGTGTGTGATCAAGCAAGTGTATTGATTACGGTTTGTAAGGGGAGTGAATCCTAGTGAGAGGATTACTCCAAGTACGTAACGTGTAATCAAGTTACAAGAAGATAGTGGATTGAAAATCTCAAGTGAAGCTTGGGACCGGACGTAGGTCAAGATTGGGCCGAACCAAGATAAATCAGTTTGCATATTCTCTTCCCTTATCTCTTATATTTCCAAAGACATATACCCGAATATCTATACATGTTTGAATGATCGACTATTGCTTTATCAATCATTATTATCGTCATTCAAACTGCTTTCAATAAGTTGCGAAAAGTTTTTCAAAGTTCATAAAGTCTTAACAAACACCCAATTCACCCCCCCTCTTGGGTGATAGCCTGGTTTTTCATTTGGTATCAGAGCTAGGCTCTTGTTTAAAGGACTTAACCGTCTCAAGAGTTTCAATGGCTAATTTTGGGTGCTCTACGTTTTCGTAGGATTTGATTTTACCATTCCACCGCTTTTCAAAGATATTAGTTTTTGGTTTTGGAAAGCTAGAATGACTAGTTTTATCAAAGCAACTGATTTTTATATGTGGAATGTTTTTACAAATGCTTTCGATTTCAAACCAAGAAAGGATTGGACAGAAAAAAGACTTCAAGATGTTTTCATTGAACATTAGAGCAATGAACATATTATACAAGGCCTTAACTCAAAATGATTTTGAGAAAATCAAGTCTTGCTCTAGTGCTAAAGAAATTTGGGATACTCTTGATTTTATATATACTTCTAACAATTGTGTTGAAGTTGAAAGTGTTGAAAGTTCATCAGAAATTACAAACTGCACATTTATGGATGATGAACAAATGGAAGAAGGCGAAATCGAGAATGCTTTCTTGATTCAATCAACACAAAAGAACAAGAGAAAAAGGATTCCCAAGATGAGCTCATTGACATTTGTGATCAATCACTATCCGGAGCTCTAGATGAACATGAGGTAAACAATTCCAATTCTTCTTGTGTAGATAAGAAAAACGTTTTTGAACAATCGCATAGAAGTGTTTTTCAACCATTTACCGATTCTATTTTGAAAAACAAACATATTTTCGAAAATGATGCTTTGGAAAATCATGTGGGAAGAATGAATGTTCAAATAAAGATTATTTGAAGTCTTACTCTCATCACCAAAGACAATACTTGCAAAAATATTCACAATAAGCATCATTCTATTATTTGCAATTATTGTGGTAAATCTGGACATATTTCTTACACATGCTATATTAGGAGAAATTCTACTGTGAGAAATAAATTTGTTTGGGTTCCTAAAGGACAATCAAGGTCCATTACTAACAGTCAAGGACCCAAGTATAAATGGGTACCAAAATGTCCATCTAGTGTAAGTGTGCAGGACAATTTGAAAATCAATGGACATAAGGATACTGAGAAGATGAAGAAGAATCCAAGAGTTTCTCATCAACCTAAAAGGAAACTCACCTCGTTAGAGAACTTGTGGAAAAGCCATTGCTGGAACTATAAAGTTTAAACATCAAAGGAAGCAATGGATACAAGCAAGAAGAGTATCATCTACCTCAAGAATGAATTATCACAGTACCATTCAACTATCATGAGGAGAATAAGAAAAGAAGGATTTCTTGTGCACAAGGGAAAAGATTATTGCAGTCTACATCATGTGAGAAAGAGTTGCTTCATCCCAATACTAAATTCAAAAAGACAAAGTATCAACGAATGACAAATTGGGTGAGCGAATGCAATCCTTCAAGTACCTAAGGCTAAGGTATGCAATGGTAAAACCTCCTATGCTATCATCTGAAATAATCATTGAGGTTTTATATCTTATAACCTTAGGAATGAGCATTGCAAACTATTTGTTTTTTAATTGGGTTTTTACATCCTGATATATGTATTTTTAAATAGATTGCAATGTTCAATAGGTTGAACTCTTTATGCATTCATGATGATTTGAAAACAAAGTATTTCTTTTATGCATAAAGTCATGTCTAGTTCACTATGCTCAATTGTACTGAATTAATTATATTCATAAGAGCATGTGAATTTTTGTTCCTACAAGCTAACGATGATTGGATCCAAGTAAGGTTGGATACCAAGAAAGAAGAAGATTTATATGGTTTTGTAGGAACAAAGAAAGCTTCTCAAGAATGCAGCATAAATGATCCATATCTTGAGAATGCTAAATAAGCTATGCTTGTTATTGATGGTGATTGCTTGAAAAGAAGTTATCTATATCAATCCATCTCAACCAAGCAAGCTTCTATGAGGACAAGAGGAATTACGGTGATATCTAATTCTTACCTCATACTATGATTATATGAAGTTCATTTTTGGTTTGTCTTGGGTTAAGTTAAAATGTTTTGAAACTTATTCAATTTCAATCAGCAATTTTATCATCGGCAAACTCGAGCTTGGCTATGCAAACTCGAGCTTGCCCCTTACGAAAGCAAACCAAGCTATTTTGTATTTTCTAAACTTGAGCTTGGTCCATAAACTTGAGCTTGAACATTTTTCAAAGTTTACTCATATTCGAGTAAGCTCGAGCTTATACTTGTAAACTCGAGTTTAGGAAAAGTTGAGAATTTTATCAAGTTACTCAAATCTCAAACTCAAGCTTACTATTTTTAAACTCAAGCTTGCTTCTTCCGTGAGACTTTTCTCAATGAGTTTACAAATGTGTAAACTCGAGCTTGCCGTTGCAAACTCGAGCTTACCTCTGCGTAAACTATTGTCAAGAGAAAACCTTTCCCTAAACTTGAGCTTACCATTTTCAATGTAGAATTTGTCTTTTTCAAAGAATTTACAGATCATGTAAACTCGAGTTTAACGTTTCAAACTCGAGCTTGCATCAGGCAGAAACTTTTCAAAGTTTTCCTAAATAGCAAACTCAAGCTTACCTTTCTAAGCTCAAGCTTACATTTTGAGGATTAAAATTATTTTTGACATGAATAGTGTCAAACTCGAGCCTCACTAATAGACTCGAGTTTGCATTTTGCTCAAAATGTTTTTCAAGATGGTTTCACGATAGTTTCCTTGACAAAGCTCTAAACTCGAGCTTAGATACGGAAACTCGAGCTTGGTATCTCGAATAAAATTTCCAAACTCAAGTTTGCCTTTCAAAACTCAAGTTTGAGTCAACCATGCTTTTGAAATCACCTTGCTCGAACTTTTCAAAAACATCCTGTATGATCTATATACTCCATATCATCAATCACTAATATTCCTAACTGTGTTTAATCAATTTGTTAGTGAGTTTTTGATGATCAAACAAGTGAATTTGTGCATAACTTTTTGATTTTATATTTTTGAAATGCACAAGTGTAAAATTTGTTTGGATTTCAATTCACACCGTTTTGTGAAAATGCATACATATGTTTTTGAAAATTATCCATACTTTAAATGCATTTAAATGATGTTTCAAAACCGGAAGTTAATATTGTATGCCGAATGTTGGATATGCTTCAAATTTCTCCACTTGAGTTTTTCAAATAAGTTTTTCCTATCATTCACATATTGACCTTTTGTATTCAATATGATGCTTGAACTCCTCATTCTTCATTCTCAATCAAGTTAGATCTTATATCTAACAAGTTGATTATCTATATGAGTTTCAAGCTTATCTCCGTAAAAGAATTCAATTTGTGAAAGTCTTATGCTTATTGAATAAACTCTTATTGGTCAAGTTACTCAAATATACATTTATCTTCATCCATTTCGAGTAACTATATTCTTGCTTTGAATATTCATATATTTCAAGACTCTATTCTAAAAAGCAATATTATCTCTTAGACAATAGCAAAGTCATTGTGCTCATATATTTCTCATTGTGCAAAGCATGTTTCAAAATGCTCTACCTTCATGACTTTTGCTTTTGAGAAAATTCTTTTACATGTAAACTTCAATGTTTCACATGTTCTCTTAATCTTGAAGCATTCTGATATATTCTTTAACATGTTGACTTCCACCATGTTTAAAATGAACATTGTTTTCAAGCATGTTTCAAAAATGAATCTTTCATTCATGAAAATTTTGATTTCATAACGCATTATCATATTTTGAAAGAACATTCAAGATTTGAAACACTTTGCATATTTCATTATCATTCTTGAAAAATCTGAGCTCTCTCATAAACTGTGAATTGATAAATGCTTATCTTTATGGATAAGATTTTCTATGCTCTTTGATCAAACTTACATGCATTTTATCAATGACATCTTTTCTGCATAAAAAGTGTATTTACAAAGTGTCATTGAAAAATAACATTCTTGATATCATTTAGTTGTTACCCTATTTTGATTCATTGGCTTGAATTTACTTGATTGGGCAAAACTATGTTTTGATCTTTGATTGTTATACTCTTTGCTCCAATTGTTAAATTATAAGAGCTTAAGAGTTGTTATGTCTAATATTGTATGGACTCAAGAATCATTGGGTACCAAAGAACCTATATTGTTGCAGGAGTTTACCAAAATGTTCTGTTGTTGAATACAAAGAACATAGGCAAACAAGAATAGACCATCTCAGTGGCTATGTCTGCAAATTCCCGTGACAATACCCGAGTGACATCCCATCACTAGCAAGAGGCGTAGGAGCATACCCGCTTGATGAGAAGCTATGAGCGAAAACTAATTTCGAGATCCTATTCAAAGCTCATTTGGGATTTCGCTTATAAGATTCATTAAGAGCAATTGGTGGTTGTAATCTAATCTGTTGAAGCTCATTCAAATGGGAGAGCCTCGCATTGATTACATCATCGATAATGGCTAGCCAAATCCATTTATGGATTTCGATGATTATGACTCAAGTAATTACGATATTACTTGAGTGAGGTATTGTATTATGCATATGTCATAATCATGCTAGGCTAACTTGATTTCATTCATTCCATTTTATTTCATGAATCTTAGCCTAAGCGTAATCATTTATTTAAAATGATCCTTATGCCTTAAAACTCTTTTATCATCATAAAAAGCATAAGTGATTTCTTCATACCAATTTCAAGTCCATCCATGTGAACTTGAGAGTTCTTAATTCGAGATACCATGTTATGTCCATTGGAGTTAGATGAATTCCGGACCTCATAACACTTGGTATCACATCATTATTTGGTATCATTAAAGGGAGCTATAACTGTTTTATTCATGCATTCATTAAGGGGGAGCTTCACTTTCATATATGTTTTATACTTTAAAAGCTTATCTCCTTCATTTGAAGAAAACCCCTTTTAAGCATACTCATCTGTATTCACTATCTTCTATTAGTTTTGATGATGAGTTAATTTCATATTTGAAAATATCTAATATTTTCCTTTCACTATCCTTATTTGAAAATTTCATTTAGAAAGGAATACTTTGATATTTGGTTGCACTAACAAATCTCTTTTGCAAACAAAGTTTTCCATTTGTAGCGTAAGATTTTGTTATGTGTTACAACTTTCCTTAATGCACTACAAGGAGAAACTATTAAATCAAGGAAGGATGATTTGATGTTCAATCACATTGAAGCTAAGGAAGAGGAAAACCTCTTGAAGCCGCGAGAGACATGTTCAGCGAGAATAGCTATATGAAGAAAAGGAAAAGGATGGAAATGATATCATGGAACAGAAAGCAAGAAAATGGACTTCATCGATCATTCATCATTTGCAGAATCTTCATGAGCATTTCTAATCTCTATCTTTTTATATTCAGTAGAAATGATGCATATGTTTGGTATCTATATGCTTTAAGTGTGAAAGATTTATTGAAAACCTCTCCAAATTCTTTCACTTTTTTTTTTCATAAAAACATTCCAAATTGCATCATATTTAAAATGAAAACACTTTCAAATCGAGGAGAGAAAATCAGTTCTTTGACTCTTCTAATCTGGGTTCATATTTGTCTCTATAAGCATTTCTTCTTTACTTCAACTTTTTGCTAATGACAAATAAGGGGGAGAGAATGGCAAGAAAAAATATGTTGCATTGTTGCATTTGATATACTTTCATATTCATACATATTTTTCATATAGTATTTGCCATCATCAAAAAGGGGAGAATGTTGGTTATGATTAGTTTTGATGATGTATTATATAGATGTCATTCCTAAGAGCAAAAAGGTTGCATACTACATTTATATTCTACTTTGACTAATTCTTATATTTAATGTAGATGCTAAGTTAAAAGATGAAGAATGATCAAGTTGGGAGATGGAAAAAGGAAGAACTTGTTGAATGGAATGAATATATCATTATTCAAGTTCTTATATTGATGCTAGAAGCCTCCAAGATCATATGGAAGTTGGATTGGCTCAATTCGAGTTAAAGTCAAGAAATATGAGATTGTGGATGAGCAAACTCGAGCCTCCAAGTATTAAACTCAAGTTTACTACCTTGCTGAAGTAATTTGCCTTTCGATATGTCCAAACTCGAGCTTAGCACTCTAAACTCGAGTCTATAAGTGTCTTCAGCAGCTTTGGTGTTTCTCGGACTAGGCAAACTCGAGCTCATCAAGACAAACTCGAGCTTACAGCGGTGATCAACTCGTTTCACGTTCAGCACAGTGCAACGCCTGGTAATTTGATGATATCTTCCAAACCAGAGATCCGATTGAGGTGAAACCAGTGGCATATGAAACTAGACTCCCAATGCGTCATTTTGATATAAAATTCAAGCCCAAAGGAGTTCATATCACGGAGTTATAAATTGTGGAAGTTGACAGAGAAATCCATGCCACACAGAAAACCAAGCCTCAATGGTTTGAGTGTAACTCACAATATACAAATCCAATTTAGTTCAAATCAGTGGCATTGGAAAGTAGACTCAACGAGCTTTCCATCAAGAGTTGAACCAACAAAAACGAAGTTCAGACCAGGGAGATATGGCCCTCGAAAGTGGACGAAGTTGCAAGCTCGCTGAACAAAGTCCAAAATCAGCCAGGCCAAGTTTACATGTAGCAAGCTCGAGCTTACAAGTAGCAAACTCGAGCTTACGGGTTACAGAGAGGAAATGCTGATTTTGAAGAAGTCCAAACTCGAGCTTGAAGTTACAAGCTCGAGCTCGAGAGTTCCGAGAAAGAAATGAACTTTGGGAAAAAGCCAAACTCGAGCCTATAAGTGACCAAACTCGAGTTTAGCTCGAACGAGTGCAAACAGTCCCGATAAACACCCAAACTCGAGTCTATAAGTTATAAGCTCGAGCTTGAGACTTCCAGAGGCAAAAATCCAAGTTCAAAAGAAGACCAAACTCGAGCTTACCTATATAAACTCGAGCTTGGAACTCGCAACGATTTACACCTCGATTCAAGAAAATTCACCATGACTGAAACATCATATCTCATCAAGAACATCAAGATGAATACTCAAATGATTTATAAAGCTTCTTAACATCATTTATATCATTTGTGTATAAGTTTCAGGTGATTAAAGTTTGAGATTACATCAAACTTGACAGAAACCAAAATCTGTCATAAGCATGAAGATGAAGGTTCTTTGCATATTTTCGAAACAACAAAGAAGCGAATTGAACGAGAAACTTGAAGAAACAATGTTGAATGCTGAACGGTAATGTTCTTCAATGGATTCAAATGTTCAATGTCCTTTAACTTCGACTTGAGAAGATTTGAATTTGCTTTAAAGTCAAATAAAGCAACTCCATGAGCCACTTGTATTATTTTATTATATCTTCTCAAACAAAGCAAATGGAAGACAGCCTGGAAAGTAGGACAACCATTCTCCAAGTCAGAAAGCTAGCCTCCAACGTCCTAAAACAGCTGGACAACATTATGCAATTGCCTCCACTAAGTATAACAGCATGGGAACACATTCTTGAGGAGCCAACTTTCAAATATTCAAATCTGCAAGATTCCCAACAGCTATATTCTACTAAATGCAGACAACAGCTATATTTTCGAATGGATTCATGACTGAACAGATATGCAACGGTCACAAGCTTCAATTAGCATAAATACCTAAAGATTTGAAGTCTCCATACAGAACACAGAGTACACAGAGCAGAAAAACGTAGAGACACAAGCTGACATCTTCAAGATGCTAATACTCTGATTTTCATATCATTTACTCTCTTCTTAATGTTTACATAGCTTATCATAGAGAGTGAGATGACTTGTAATTGTGCTTCGGTGCTTATCCATCTACTTCGAGAGAGAAGAGAGTTATTGTACACATCCTATCATTCTATTCGTGAGATACTCAAGATTGGGTAATCTTGAGTGGGAAACACATTGTGTTGATTACGGCTTGTAAGGGGAGTGAATCCTAGGGAGAGGATTACTTCGAGTACGAGTGTGTGATCAAGCAAGTGTATTGATTACAGTTTGTAAGGGGGAGTGAATCCTAGTGAGAGGATTACTCCAAGTACGAACGTGTAATCAAGTTACAAGAAGATAGTGGATTGAAAATCTCAAGTGAAGCTTGGGACCGGACGTAGGTCAAGGATTGGGCCGAACCAAGATAAATCGGTTTGCATATTCTCTTCCCTTATCTCTTATATTTCCAAAGACATATACCTAAATATCTATACATGTTTGAATGACTGACTATTGCTTTATCAATCATTATTATCGTCATTCAAACTGCTTTCAATAAGTTGCGAAAAGTTTTTCAAAGTTCATAAAGTCTTAACAAACACCCAATTCACCCCCCCTCTTGGGTGATAGCCTGGTTTTTCACTATTGGGTGACTCGGGTGTATTTTTGAATCACTTACAGGAGTTTGCAAGTGTTTGCAAGTGATCACGAATCAATCGAGTGATTCTCCCAATCACTCAAGTGATCTTATAAAAAGATCACATTACTTTAATTTCACTTGCGAGTGACTCGCAAGTGAATGCCATCACTCGAGTGATTTTGAGCATATCACTCGAGTACACCAATTTGTGACTCAAATGATCAGCTTCACCAGATCACCAACTTCCAGATCACTTACAAATACTTGCAAGTGATGTCAATCACTCTAGTGCTTACCCAATCATTTGAGTGATCTAGAGTCTAGACAATAAAACTTGCACAACTTTTGATTACCATCGAGTGACTTGCTGAATTTTTGAAGGTGAAGCTTCATCACTCAATTGCATTTACTATCACTTGAGTGATCCTCTTTGATAATCTTGGTTCTTACTTGGTTATCACTCGAGTGCTAAAACCATCACTTGAGTACTTTTCCCAAGGCAGAGAAGATCACCATAGAGCTTCACTTGAATTGAGAAATCATCACTCAAGTGACTTGCTTATTCAAGTTTTTCCAAAAATACTCAAATCACTTGAGTGCTTAAAACTTCACTCAAGTGACTTGAATCATTAAGTCAACTTTGTATCATCCATTTTGTTTGTCAAAATATACTTAGATATCAAGGTTTGTTATCATCAAAGCATTGTGAGAGCTAATAGGGTCAAACCTCCAAAGCTCCATAAGTCAAACATTTGATGCCCATGTAAGGTTTAGGCTACTAAAGTCTAAACTTGAGTGGCACAGTAGATAACCACATAAGATAAATAAGGAGAGAAGAAATGAGATCCAGAAAACTCAATGTCTAGGGTGGATAGTTACTAGAGGAGGCACCTCTTATTTAGAGGGTTAGGGGGTCCACTAATTAAGAAAGTGTGATCACTCCTTACGTGCTCTCTAAG
Organism: Acacia melanoxylon; assembly: GCA_019022615.1. Lineage (NCBI taxonomy): Eukaryota > Viridiplantae > Streptophyta > Magnoliopsida > Fabales > Fabaceae > Acacia > Acacia melanoxylon. Next base: position 2,268,346 of record JAFJYJ010000030.1, on the reverse strand, counting down.
TAATAATCATGAAATTAATTTATTAAACTCTAGGATTTCATGTCATTTCATCATCTTTCCTAGAGTTCTATACAATCTTTGATACATTTTATCATATTTCAGATCTAGATAGGAAAATTTACATTTGACTTTTAGTTGCACATCATGGCACTAGTGTGAATATTTTGATAGTAGTTTCTTATGATTTGATTGCTATTTCTTTGTAGGAATATTTTGATACTAATGATCAAGTGATTATAGCGACTTTGCTAATTAGTTTGGGAAGACTTTTTAGTGATGAAAGAGCCATATATCTTGCCATGAAGAAATATAACTGAAACAGAGTTGATGAGTGCCGAGGCCATGATTGGAGCATCTGGACATGACTAATGAAGAAGAGAGAAACAGAGAGCTACATCACCTAGGTGAAAACTCCCTTTAGTCACCTTGGGGTTCAAATATAGAATAATACTGCAATATAGCAACATGATCTGGGTCGAGTTCACTTAATGAGCCAACAATGAAAATGATTCCTAAGTAAAATAAGTATCAAAACTAACAATAAAAATGGAGAAAGTGGGTTTTCTTTTTAGCAAGAAACTACTTTTGCAAATAGAATTAAAAATCCTAAAGCTACTTCTTTTTAGTCCTTTTGATTTATAAAGACGGAAATGGATGGTGCGAGTGAATGAATGAATATGGAGATGAAATAGGTTAATGAAATGGATAATTCTCTAGTACACAATGGCTTAGGCTATCATCGCTTCAATTGGAAGAGTTAGCGGCTTAGGCTATCATCGCTTCAATTGGAAGAGTTAGCTAGTTTAATCAAATAGGCCCAAAAGACATTTTGGACTAGTTTGAGTTAGGTTAATTAGGCATTTCCACACCGGGCAAGGTATAACTGCTCTAACTAAAACCCAATCGAAACTCTAGCAATTGGAATCAATTAACTGCATAAACACATATAATCAAGAACCCTTGATTACAAACATAATATTTTCATAACAATCTCAAGCATAAACTATACCAAGTCAAATACAAGAAATTGCTACGAATGAAGTTCAAAGTGTCAAAGGAACAAAATCAAATCCAAATACATCCAATCTCTCAAATTGTATAAAATCTTAATACAAAACATTAAACCATCATAATAATCAAATATAAACCTAGAGTTCAACTATTACAATGGAAAGAGTAAGAAATTGGATAAACAACACTCCCCTTTGAAGCACCAATATCATTTCCCTAGAGAATGAAGTGATCAGCCAAGAATCTGCACCATAGAAGCTCCATCATATGCTTCCAACGTCACAACCATAGCAACCACCGAAGGAGTGAAGGAAAAATGAAGAAAAAAAAAATGGGAGGTGAAGAAGACTGTGAGACCTATTATGGAGGTGGAGAGATGGGTGGATGGTGTGAGATGGTGGACATTTGTGGTGTGAACAAAGCTCTCTGGCGAAGGTGATGTGCACGATGATGAAGGCTCCTTTTTGAGCTCTAGTTCTAGAAGTTTTATCAATGGTGCTGCTGTCTCTGCTTCTTGCTTGAACTGTGTCATTCTCTGATGTAAGTAAAAAGAGCAAAACGATGTCTTTCCGGGAGGACTAAATTGGCATTTCTAAAATTAGTGGTACCAAATTGTTATTTCCAAAATTCAAGCCCCAAACTGACATTTTCATATTTGATGTAATTTTTCAAGCACCTACAATTAAACCAACATCAAATCCTCTCAAAAATCAATGATTAAGACTAATTACAATAATTAAGACAATTTTACCCTTGTTAGTTCTAATTCAATCAATTTACTCTTAATCTCAATTAATCACAATAAAGGCATTTTAAGCTCAATAATTATGACAAAATTCCCAAATAAAGTATGAAAATATATAATAAAATATGGATTAATCACTAGGTCATGATTACGTGAAAACAAAGGCAGAGAGGAAGAGTGCCTAGGCGTTAGAAGGATGGCCTAAGCCCTCATCGCAAACAAGTGTGCTCTAGTAAACTCAAAAATCTTAGGGTTTTGAGTATGTATTCTTTCCAACTTTGACCAGGCCGTCATTATGGTCTTCTTGGGTTCGTTTGAGAGCTCTTGGATGTGCTTGGGCATGGATTTTGGTGGAGATTGAGTTGGGATTTAAAGTTTTGAAGAGATTTTGGCATCATATATTGGTTCTTCTTCTCCATTCTACTTTCCCTCTCTCATGTTCTATGATTGGGCTGATATATGTGTATTTTCTCATGATCTTTCTGAACATGTGTAGCTAAAGCTTTAATTATATTCTTAGATTATTATGAACCCTTGTGTTGATTAACTCTTGATTACTCCTCTCTTTTTGTGTTGAATGATATATATGGGTTTATTTTACTCTTTGCTTAATGCTTTTAAGTGTTTGATCACCATTTAGATGTTGTGTTGACTTGATTGATGCTTGAGAGGGTTAGATTGAGGGTAGAACTTGGGTAAAATTTGTGTAAAAACTTGAAATTTTCATATTAAATGAATGGTTTTGTTGATAAGATAGAGATATACTTATGATCCTTGAATAGTCACATTCGGATTGGTGCTTGAAATTTGGATTTCATTAATCGTAACAAGAGATTGAGGAATTTATAAAATTCAACACATATTCTTGACTTGAGAAAGCTTTTATAAGTACTTTTTGAATCATAGACAGACTAGCATACTTATACATTAAGTACATCTATGAGAGGAGACTAATAGATTGTTAAGAAATAAAGGGGGATAAATAATCCAAGGTCCCATTTTTATCCTTGAAATTCAAGAATCAATTGTTTGTATTAACTTGTAGTTTAAGCCTAGGTTTAGTTCATGATTTCCCTTCACTCTTAATATTTTATCCTTCAAATTAGGCGAAAGTGTGAAAATCAATATTTGACAAGTTTTGGAACAAAATCCTCGTGAAAATGATACTCTACTTATCATTTTATTACTTGGCACGACTCATGTACTTGTGGTGCCAACATAATTGATGAATAATTTTCTAATATGAGGTTGCTTGTACTTAAATTCTCTTTTAACAATTAATGTTGATTTATCTCTCTTTACTTAATTAGAAAGCTTTCTTCTTTCTTGGTCAAATAGTTTGACCTATTAAGTGTGGACCTAAACCCAAAATCTAATACTTTTCGTTAGACTTTCTTGCAGAGAATGTAACATCCTGTCTTTTAGCATTTAGAGTTAATTGTAACTTAAATTTTATTTAGTCAAAGAGTACGCAATAAATTAACAATTTAAAAAGAAGTATCAAGTTCTAAATAATAATTCCAAAAATATATAATACAAATGAAATACCTCCTTAAAATAATTATTCTAGCTATATGGGTATGTGTGTAAACTTATCTTATTACTGGAATAAGTAAAAAGAAAAAAGAAAAAAGAGATGTTTGAATATTACCACAATTATCATTTTATTATTTTCTTATAAAATGTTATTCTTATATCTACTTCTATAAAAGATATTCTTCTTCTGACTCTACCACCCCTTCGGCGCCGCATCCCCATCCAAGCTGCAAGGTTTGTTTGTTTTGCCTATCATTAGTCTTTTCTAGGGGTGTTCATGGGTAGGGCGACTCTTTTGCTTGATATCTTGCCCGAAGGATCATTGGGCAGTAAAATGTAGCCAGCTGCCTAGCCTTACCCGATAGAATCCCTAACATTTTCGGTCTAGGCGATAATGGGCAGGGTAGGCTTCCCTGCCCTAATGGTGTTACCTTGCCACATGCTATGTGGAAATAAAAAAAAAAAAAAAACTTTAATTATATATGATAAATAATATTGCAAACTTCAATCGTAATCCATAATTCTATACTTTAGAATATTCTAAAAGAAGTTTACAACTTGAGTCTTGAAATTAAAAAGACTACCATATGTCTTTACAAGTAATTGTAGGCTCTTAGCCTTAGTTTAAAGGTTGCAAATTGCCTACTTCGGCGACCACTAGCCAATCGTAACCATTACATTCTCCCTCTCCAAGTGTAGTATCTAGGAAGTGCGAATTTACAGTTGTTGGACTCCTATTTATAAATCCCAAAATTTCATTTCAAACTGAAACACAACAAAAGTAGAAAAGAATTTACATCACAAAGAACATAGTCATAGCTTAAACTCACTCAAACAAGGAAAAACCAAATATCTTAATCCTACTTCTCTACGTACAATTGAAACAATGCAATGCAACAGAATTATCAGAGTTAGAAGTCTTTTCTGTACAGCATATCCGGTGCTGCACGGATTTTTCTCATCACTTATGAAACTAGAAACTCAGAACAAAATGAATATAAAGAACTGAGAAGAGATGAAGACTCAGAATTGCATCACTTCAATTCATAGATAAAAAAGGAATTACAGTAAGTACCATATCTGATTAGAGCATTTTTTTGTTCTAGTTATTATAAAGTCATTAGAAAGTAGTCACCGTAAGAAGCAGAGGAGATTTGAAAATGAACTCTCAAACACACAAGCACTCCTCTTAACACAACAGAACTAAGATAATATAATATAATATAATATTATATATGTATATCAACTATTATATAAAAAATATTTATATCAAATATAATATTATATATACTTACCGGCAAGGGCTAAAAAGGCGGAGCGATATATCCTTCCCGATGTTTGGCCCTTCCTGCAAAAATAGCAAGTGTGATTGTGCCCAATTTTTTATGGGCTTGGTAGGACGATTTTTCATCGAGCTCAAGTAGGCACATTGGACTCCTGGACTTCTTGAACACCCCTATTTACCGTAAAAAATTGGATTAGATCCAACGGGGTTATTACTTGTTAGTGTCGTCTTCTCTCACAGGTCAAATGTCGTCTTCTCTCACAGGTCAAATATTCACTCACGTGTTTGATAAAATTAAAATAAAATAAAATATTCGGGCAACACTGAATTAGTTATAATATTGATGAGGGTTGTCGGTGATCACTATTCAATAGTGATGAGAGGTTGTGCATTTATATATATATATATATATATATATAATATGCACTATCACCTCTCAGTTTGGTTGAATTTTGTTTTTTTTATTAGTATTAAAAACTTAAACATGAATTTATAATAAATTATAATTTTTTTTACTTAAAAATTATTAGGGAGTAAGTTTTTTTATGGTGCTTTGTATAAATATAGCAAAAATTATTTTCATGGTTGACTTTTGAATGAAAAGAATTTAAATATTTGAGATTTCTCTAAGCTATATGCTTCTTCTATTTCTCCCTTATTTCGTCCATATCACTTCGTTCATTTTTTCTTGTGCTTTCTCCTATGCTCTTCTCTTTCCCATCTCCTTCCTCTTGTCCTACGTCAAGTCACCACCATTATTACCAGCTACCATCATTATTACAACATTAAAAAGGACATCACCACTACCGAAGTAGGCTTACGTGTGATGCTTCATACGTGTAGGTTAAAAATGCAAAAGCGTCAAGTAATGTAAAAGTGGTGGCTGAACAAGGACTTATTTGAGGTATGTGTTGATCCCTGAACGTTCTATGAAGTTTACACATTTTCTTACTTCATCATTTCTTTGCAATTAAATAAAGATTTGGTTGCTAATAGAACCCAATATTCTCATATACAATCTATGTAACAAACCCTACCTAATGGGATAAGGCATGTTACTGCTGTTGCTACTACTGTTGCTAATGTTATTGTATCATTTCTTTGAAGTTATTGAATGGGTTGGCATAGTTTGGAATCAATTTGCTTAATGGATAGCAGCAGCACTTTTCTTAAGGATTTATTGGTAGAATAGTGATTGACTTTCTGAGCAATTAGAATTACCTGTAAATTGATTTCATTGTGGCTGGTTGAATGTTTGTTGGATGGTTGAAACTTAGTGTGAAGACAGTGTATATATTAAACTCGGAAATTCTCATGTTTATATTGTCATGCCTATTTTTTAAAAAGGTTAAGGTGTAAAAGTACACATATGTTTAACCTTTAGAAGCGTTCAATACCAAATGTTTTTTTTGGTGTAACAATAATTATGTAGTTAAGAAAGTTAAGCAAAAATCTCATATGTCGTTAATGGAACAGACATTGACCATTAAACTTGAATGTTTGACTAATAGTGCTAACATGTACGCTAAAGTGGAGTATGTAAAATCCGGAAGCTTATTGGGAAAGAGGGTGCGCAAGAGGATAATGAAATTGGGAAAAATTAGGAACCCTTAAAAACTGAAATCCACAATTGGGCAACAACAACAAAAAAAGCTGTCGAGCGAGGAGAAAATCGAGTATGCAAGGAACAAAATGGTGAGCTAGGTTTATGTGATGGTTAGACCGCGATCAATTGGGTAGAAATTGGTGACCTACGGTTAAACTGAAGACGTGTGGGAATCCAGTAGGGTTTCACATAAACAGAGGCTCACAGCGACGAGAACGAAGAAGAGAAATCAAGTGAGTGCGGCGAAGGATATTTTTCGCGGAAACTGGGAATTGTTAAAGCAAAGATTGGGACCCATAAATGAGGAAGAAGAAAAGGAAGGCGAAGAATATGAACCAATTTATTAGCCAATATGATGCAAACAAAAACCTTGAAGTTGAACGACATTGCGATCACTGGTTCACAATATCTTTGTTGTTGCCGCTTTGCTCCTTCTGATGTTCGATGCTCTTTGTAAAGAGATGCTCTCAGCTCTTCCAACGCCTTACCTATTGAAAGATGACAATAGATGTTAAACATCAGCTAAATTTGCAGACATAGCGCGTACTTGTATAATTCAGTTTCAATTCTTTTTTAATTCAAAAGTCTCTAATCTCTCATCATACTCAAAGGAACCTGAGTTTTTCTTTGCTATCATTGGTTTCAATTCTACGTTTTATGAGATAGTGTCTTTGATCCAAGGTCGTCCTGCGATGGAATTACGATTTATAACAGACAGATCATCTCTTAAGGTTGTGATTGCGCCCCAAAAAAAGGGGGGGCGGAGAAGGAAGAAGAAGCAAAGATCAAATGCTAAAAACAGAGCACCTGTCTAATCTTTAAAACAGAGCAGTGAGCGCTAATCTTTTGAACTTCTAGATCTCAGAAAATCAATAAAACAATGAATCAATAAGAAAGAAAAACAGAATCAAGAACGAAAAAAATGAAAACAAAGCATTAACTCGCGATCATTCGAGAGAAACGAACCAGCTGCGCCTGCATCGCTATCCTTTCTTTTGATGGCTTTGCGTGCTTCAGATCGCTGAGTTAATTAAAAATTCCCCATCGATAAAGCCACGTATTCCCCACACTTGGTAAACACCTGGCAAATTTAACTTGACTCCAATGGACTTTTGTTCCATCAAGCTTGCTCTACTTTCTTAACCATGTAATTACTGTTGAACTAAAAAAAAAATTGATATTGGGCATCCTGAAGTAAAACACATACATTTGTGCATCTAAAATATATATATATATATATATAGAATAGGTTGTCAGATTCCTATGTTCGGAGTCAATCAACTACAAGATGAGAGGTAGCTACTCTAAAAAGCATGGGACTGGCTAGCATCTGCTGCCCCTTGTGGTCCGTTGCTGTCCTCTTCTTGAAACTGCGCCTTTTGGCGCAGTTTCAAGTGACCCTTTGCTGTTTTTTTTTTTTTTTAAAAAAAAAAAAATTCGAGAATCTTGACGGGTATTAAAAAAGATCTTTGAATCGATTCTTGACGGGTAATGAAAAATTATTTCATGATTTTGAAAAATATTTTTAGTACCATTTAATACCCTGAAATATTTGTTTAGTACCAATCAGGGACCCTAAAATATTTTTTCAAGATCCTAAAATATTTTTTCAATATCATGAAGTATTTTTTAGTATCCTGAAGTATATTTTTAGTACCATTCAGTACCCTGAAATAATTTTTCAAGATCTTAAAATAATTTTTCAAGATTATAAAGTATTTTTTCAGTCTCCTGAAATATATTTTTAGTACCATTCGGTACTGTGAAATAATTTTTCAAGATCATGAAGTTTTTTTCAAGATCTGGATCGAGATCATGAAGTATATTTTTAGTACCAAATCAGTCTTGCTAAAATATTTTTTCAAGATCATAAAGTATTCTTTAAGTATCTAGAAATATATATATATTTAGTACCAGTGAGTACCCTGAAATAATTTTTCAAGATCATGAATTATATTTTTAGTACCAAATGATTCTAAATATATTTTTAGTACCAATCAAGATTTCTAAAATAATTTTTTAAGATCCTAAAATAATTTTTTAAAATCATGAAGTATTTTTTTAGTATTCATCAGTAACTTAAAGTATCTTTTTAATACTTGTCAATACCTTGATTTTTTTAAAAAAAAAAAAATAGCAAAGGGTCACTTGAAACCGCGCCAAAACGGCGCAGTTTCAAGAAAATGATGGCAGTGGAACGCAAGAGGTAGCGGACACTAGCCAGTCCCAAAAGGTATCCTTAAACATTTGGTGGCTTCCCTCCAGTGCCTTATCTGCAGCTTTCCCCCGAAAAAAAGATGAAAATAAAGGGGTGAGAGTGAGACAATGTCTTATTAACCCAAATCCTATACACCTTACTTGCATGTAAAAGCTCATGAGCTGTTAGGTCGACCAGGCTTTCCTCCACTACCCCTTACTGTTTGTTGTCCTCCTTTTCTCAAAACTGTATCATTTTGGCAAAAACAGTGAAGAAGTTGGTGCTTTTTTTTCTTTTTTCTTTTTCATAAATATTTCATTGTATTGACAGGTATTAAAAAGACACTTCAAAATACTGATTGATACTGAAAAAATACTTTATGATCTTGAAAAATTATTTTAGGATCTTGAACAATTATTTCATGGTACTAAATTGTACTAAAAGGATACTTTAGGATATTGACTGGTACTGAAAAATATTTCATGATCTTAAAAAATCAATTTAGGATATTGAAAAAAATATTTTTAGGGTATTAACTGATACTAGAAATATGGAACCGGCTAAAGTCCTTTGCCTCTTGCCATCCACTGCCCACCTCTTCCATAAAAGTGCGTCATTTTGACACAAAATCCAGCTCGCCTCCTTTTTTTTAAAAATAATAATAATAATATATATTTAGGGTACTAAAAAGATACTTTAGGATACTGACCGATACTGAAAAAATACTTTATGATCTTGAAAATTTATTTTAGGATATTGAAAAAATATTTCGGAGTATTGACTGGTATTAAAAAGATACTTCAGGATACTCGCTGGTACTAAGAAAATATTTCATGATCTTGAAAAATTATTTTAGGATATTCAAAATCATAAAGTATTTTTAAAAAAATACTTCAATGTCCTAAAATAATTTTTCAAGATCATGCAATATTTGTTTTTAGTACCAGCTAGTATTCTCAGTCTATGTATCCTGAAGTATCTTTTTACTACAAGTCAGTACCCTGAAATATTTTTTTCAACATCTTAAAATAAATTTTCAAGATCATGAAGTACCAGTCAGTATTTTTTCAATGCCGGTCAGTATCCTGAAGTATCTTTTTAGTACCTTGAATATTACAAAAAAAAGGAGGTAGCAGCTGCATTTTGCGTCAAAACGACGTAGCTTTGTAGAAGAGGTGGGCAGTGGATGGCAAGAGGCAGTGGACCTCAACCGGTTCCTAGAAATATACTTCAGGATACTGATTGGTACTGAAAAAAACACTTCATGATCTTGAAAAATTATTTCAGGATCTTGAAAATTATTTCAGGGTACTGACTAGTACTAAAAGGATACTTTGAGATACTGACTGGTGATGAAAAACTACTTCATGATCTTGAACATTTATTTTAGGATCTTAAAAAAATATTTTAGCGTACTGACTGGTATTAAAAATATAGGGTTAAGGAGCGATTTGACCAACAAACTATTGGCTCAGGAGCGTCCAACACAACTAACTATTAACTGGACCTTAAATACCAACAAACTATTACAAATGTAAAATGAACACAAAACTGTTAGAATTAAGTTATCTCGTTAATAAAAAATTTCAAATTTCGGCACGCATCGCAGATCTAAAGATCCACACATTCACGATATCTTATCTAACTCACTCCTCAACTGCAATCCTCCATCTTCCCATTCTATTTCCAAAATTCCCTTCTCATTAGGTTTCTCTATTATTGTAACATCCCATTTGAAAACGGCGGATTTTTTTTTAAAAACGTTTCCAAATATTTCAAGCAGAGTAGTCAGAGTAGAGCATTGGAGCGAGTAAGTAATTTACATTACATTCAAAATATGGACCATAGTGTAATTGTATTGGATTACAGTCATCCAAAATTCTCAAAAGTTAAAGAAACTAAAGAAAACGATAGATAATGTAGACACGTCTCGGCCTACTCCAACTGCTTGCCTCAATCGCCAAACCTCGGTCCTCCAGACCCTGATGCTACAGCTGAGATCCATTCCACATATGGATCTCAGGTAACGGTTAACCTTATGCTCAAATAAAACAGTATACGTACAACAGATATTCATTTCAATACAAAGATATCATCTCAAAAGCAACAATGAGATGTATGATCAATAAAATGGACAGAACATAAGCACAAAGCAGTATGTAAAGTCTCTCTCTCGACTAGTTTTGCACATATCCAGTGCCACGCCTCCAACGTGTCCTCAGCGCTAGGAATAACTCAAACGACATTACCAATACTATAATCTGTGGGTAAAGGCATGTAAGTATCTCCCGACGATTCTCAACGGAACCTCGCCTATGAACGTATCTATAACGCAAAAGTATATGAGCAGCATAGAGTTAGGGTTACAAGATGCGTCCGTACCTTAGTTGTAGATATCCGGCTCTTCCGGCTAAAAACGGTACTTTTGACTACCGTACGTAAAACAAATAAACAATGGCTCAACGGCGAAAACGAAACAAATGAACGAAGGAATTTCGACAAGTTCGACGTCGAAGTATTCTAATCAGAATAATAACACACTTATGAATATTTGGCAGCATAACGGGCATTTTAGGTGAAAAAGACCATTTTGCCCTTACTACCCCTAATTGGCGGAATTTCGCGAACTTCGTTACTTTGACCGTATTCCATTTCAAAATTGTCCCCACTATGTTTTTACCTCGTCGGCATCTTTCAATGCAATGAGGCATAAAAACAAGTATAGGAATATATTATGAAACTTCCTAGATCAAAACAACAGTTCTACTATAACTATCGAAAGAACTACGGAAACTAAAAGCTAAGGACAGAAGAACTTACTCGGGGCTAAGCAGAATTTTTTGCAAAGCTTCTCTCTCTAGAACCTCTCTCTAGGATTCGAATTTTGGTGTGAAGAATGAGAGGAGAGGGGTTCTCTATTTATAGAAGAAGGGAGGGACAAGGTGGGTATTAACAAAAAGTCTTCGAGATATGATTCGGCCGTTGGATCTAGGGTTTTGGGAGAAGCAATCTTGACCATTCAAGGTCTTGGTCGACATCTAAGAGCCCAAAATTCAATGGATGAGTTGTCATCCATGATGGCTCTTGCTTTATGGCCTCCGGCCCGATAAAGCTACCCGATCGGTGTCCGTTTCACGCGATTTCGCAGAAACTCAAAAATCTGGGCATGTAACTTTGAAGGTATTTTCATCCTCTTTCATATTATATATTTGGATCCTCTTTTTGATCATATCCAGGTATTCTCCGGTGCGTCGGAAGATGTTCGACAAACGCGTCCGGTTACGGAAATCGCTTCCAATAAAACCAACTTCCGGACAACAATTCACCGAATCGTAAAACGTCCAGGTTGTTGCCTAACTTAATCTCGTGTTTAAAAAGATGCAATTGTTTCTATAGGTTCTCACTTTGCCTATCCGACTCTACTCTATCCGATCAACTTTTCGTCTTATTTGAAATTAGGGTTTTCGGTTGCGGAAACAACGCCTGGTAAATTCTTTCTTCGTGTAAAAATTCACTTGTTCTTAATTTGACCAAATCTGAAAAGACCATTACCTCTGGTTTACATGTAGAATTTATTTCTAACTTTTCCCCTCGGTTTTGCCTATAAGGTGACTCACCGCATTATATTATTATTTTATTCTAATTATCATTTTAATTATCTAAACAATTCTTTTTAATTAAAAATAACCATAATTTCGCCCCCTTTTTAAAAATTCAGTTTTAATTATTTTTCCATAATTTTTTCCATTTTTAAAAATATAATATTTTTAACCAAAAATTCTATTTTACCCCCGCCGTTAGGGCTTAATCGGACCTAATTTCTTCGTTTAGTGATCTTTTTAGGATCAGGTTTCTTCATATATTTATCTTTACTAATTTACAGTATATTGTTATCTTAAAAACTTCTATACTTGATATTTTCATTTTATATCCTATGTAAAATATTAAAAATATTTACCCCATCGAGTTACTTTATAGTTCTAAAATGCTTTTTAAACTTTTCTTCATGTTATTTCCTCTGAAATAATTTATTAAATTCTCATAATTAGGGATAACACTTCCATATTTTTTTCATAATTTTTCATGATCTTTCAAATATTTATCATAATATTTTTAGACTGTTTTTATCACCATTATATCATTTTTAGTCATTCTCGTTCATCAACTTTTCCCGGAACTTTTTTGACAATTTACTCTATAATTATAACAATTTTATATAACAGTTTTATCTCATGAATTTACTTCATTAAAATATTCATTAATTTTCCTTTATCTCAGAAATTCCAGATTCGCTAAAATCCGGGTATTACATTTCTCTCCCCCTTAAACAAAATTTCGCCCTCGAAATTTAATCTACACTAACTAGACTATGGGCCATAAACTCTGGGTACTTCTCCTTCATGTCACTCTCGGTTTCCCAAGTTGCCTCGTTTTGTGACAAACCCTTCCAGACCACCTTCACTATCGGTATAGTTTTAGTCCTAAGCCGTTTCTCCTGGCGTTCGAGAATTCACTCTGGCTCGACTACAAAGGTGTTATCATGCCGTACTTCAACATCATCGTATTCTATGACATGATTTCGATCTGGTAGGTATTTCTTCAGTTGTGACACGTGAAAAACATCGTGGAGATTACTCGGGTTCGGGGTAACGCTAGTTGATACACAACGGTCCTCGCTCGCTAACACTTCAATTGGTCCAACGTAACGCGACTAAGCTTCTTTCTCTTCAATGTTCTCGCCGACACCTAAGCATCGGAGATAATTTTCGAAACACATGGTCTCCGACTTCAAACTTTAACGGTCTTCTCCTCTTATATGCGCATAGCTCTTCCGTCTCACATGTGCGGCAAGGAGTCTCTTCTTGATCGGGCGATCTGCTCGGAGGTTTCTTTTAGCATATCCGGTCCAAGCAACCGCTTTTCGTACGCATCTCGTCCAAAGATAAAGGCGAATGGCACTTTCGCCCATACAAAGCCTCGAACGGGGCCATTTGTATGCTTGAATGATAACTATTGTTATACGTGAATTCCGCTAGTGAGAGGTGTTCGTCCCAATTTCCCTTGAAATCCAGGGCACATGCTCGCAGCATATCCTCCAGCGTCTGTATTGTCCTCTCTGATTGACCGTCGGTTTGAGGATGATAAGCCGAACTGAACTTCAACTTGGTACCCATTCCTTCATGTAGTGCTTGCCAAAAGCGGGATTGGAATCGAGTATCCCGATCAGAGATAATACTCTTAGGGACTCCGTGCGCCTCACGATCTCTTTGATGTAGATTGCGCCCAATCGTTCGGAGAGTAGTGGATGCTATTGGGTATGAAATGTGCCGACTTGGTTAATCGGTCAACGATCACCCAAATGGTATCGTGATGCCTGATCTTAGGTAGACCTACCACAAGATCCATGGTCACATCCTCCCATTTCCACTCCGGCAGTTCTAGTCCTTGCAGAAGACCAGGGGGTCGCCGGTGCTCAATCTTTACTTTTTGGCAAGTTAGACACCCAGCTACGTACTGAGTTACGTCTCTTTTCATTCCAGGCCACCAAAATTCGTCCTTCAAGTTCTGGTACATCTTGACCATTCCTGGATGTAGAGTGTACTTACTCTTATGAGCCTCATCCAAGATCTTCCGCTTCAGTTCATCAACGCGGTATGTAAATGCGCCCTTGTGTCCGACCAATCCACTCGATGAAAGGTCGTGGTCTTGGGTTTCACCTTGAGAGATCTTCTCCCGCATGGAGATTGTGCAATCATCTTGTCTCTCGAGCTTCATCAACTTCATCTCTCGTCGTACTCCCTTGACTCACAAGAAGATTTGCAAGGTAGGCGTCACTTGATGCGTTGAAATTCATGTAGATTTGGTTTGAAAGATTCGAGTCTATGAAATCTTCAAGTAATTTCGCTCTTGTATCATCATGTATGATACTTGCACCTTCTTCCTGCTTAGAGCATCTACAACGACGTTTGCTTTCCCTGGGTGATACTTGATTTCCAGGTTGTAGTCTTTCAGCAATTCCATCCAACGACGTTGCCTCATATTCAGTTCCCTTTGATCAAAGAGATACTTCAAGCTCTTGTGGTCGCAGTATAGTTCTACGGTCGTACCGTACAGATAATGCCTCTATATCTTCAAAGCGAACACGATGGCAGCAAGCTCCAAATCGTGTGTAGGATAGTTCGACTCGTGCGGCTTCAGCTGACGAGAGGCATAAGCCACCACTCTGCCCAATTGCATTAGGACACAAGCCAATCCTTGCCCACCGGCATCACCGTAGACCACGTAAGTCTCATCGATCTGGGATGATCAATACGGTGATGTAGTCAACCTCTCCCTCGATCTCGAAAGCTCTCCTCACGGTCATCTCCCCATACAAAGGGTTGATTCTTCCTCGTAAGCTTTGTCAATGGTAGGGCAAGACGCGAGAAATCCCATATAAATCTGCGGTAATATCCCGCCAGACCTAGAAAACTACGTGTCTCCGTCACTGTCTTTGGCCTCTTCCAGTCCAGAACTGCTTCCACCTTGCCTGGGTCAACATCAACTCCGCCGCTAGATATAACATGGCCCAGAAATCTAACTTCCGGCAGCCAAAATTCGCATTTGCTCAACTTGGCGTAGAGCTGCTTCTGTCTTAGTATGCTCAATACTAGGCGCAGATGTTCTTCATGCTCTTTTCTGTTTTTGGAATAGACGAGTATATCGTCAATGAACACCACCACAAATTGGTCCAGGTGTTGTCGGAAGATACGGTTCATGTAATCCATGAATACCGCAGTGCATTTGTCGATCCGAAAGGCATCACAAGGAATTCATAATGCCCATATCTCGGTTCCGAAAGCCGTCTTGGAAATATCATCGTCTTTGACTCGCAATCGATGATATCCCGAACGTAAATCGATCTTTGAGAATACGGTGGAACCGGATAATTGATCCAAAAGATCATCAATCCGGGGAAGTGGATATTTGTTCTTGACGGTTACTTTGTTGAGTTCACGGTAGTCGATACAGAGTCGGAAACTTCCATCTTTCTTCTTAACGAACAAAGACTGGGGCTCCCCACGGTGATACACCGGGTCGATGAACCCCTTCGTAATAGCTCTTCAAGTTGTTTCTTCAACTCCTGCATCTCATTTAGAGCCATACGATACGGCGCCTTTGAAATTGATCCTGTACTGCATCAATTCAATGGTGAACTCGACTTCTCTCGTAGGAGGTAGCTCGGTGAGATCCTCCGGAACACGTCGAAACTCGTTTACAACATGAATGTTCTCAAGTGAAAGCTCTGCTTCAGCTTTAACCGAGAAAAAGATCATATATGCATGGCATCCCTCCTTCATGCATCTGTCAGCCTCCGTAGCAGAGAGAAAATCCAGGCTCACATCAACTTTGTCTCTTCTAGGTGAATCAAAGAACGTTATCTTCTTGCTGCTACAATTGATCATCGCACCGCTCGTTGCTAGCCAATTTAAACAGAGTATGACGTCTATACCATGAAGTGGCAGTCGGATAAGGTCCACTTTTGAAACTCGTCCATCAACGCTCACGGTACAATCAATACATGCATCAAAAGCTAAGGATTTCAAGCCAAGTGGTGTAGATACTATCAGATCATAAAACAATCTAGAGGTATGCATTCCTAGACGATTTGCACAATCATAGGAAATAAATGAATGACTAGCACCCGTATCAAACAATGCTTGCAGTAGATTTCCGTCGATAATAACAGTACCTTGCACCATCTCTGGAGACTCTCTGGCCTCCGTATCGATCGCGCAAAACCCGGCCTTGGTTCGCGGTCTTGCCACCGCCGCAATCTCCGGACAGTTCCGGCTGATATGCCCGGTTTTTGGCACTTGTAACAGACGGCTTCCCATCACGGCCTAGCTCCGGATGGTCCTTTCGCACTTTGGGCAAGTTTGGGTCCCGCTTGACCGGATAACCTTGTTGCCCTTGTTGGAACGACTTCTTGCCTCCGCCTCGAGAGTTGTTCCATGGTGCGATCCTTCTTCTCGAGGAACCTCCGCGACTTGACCCGCCACGGTTTGCATTGTTGTTGTTGTTGAGATGTCTGATCCTCCTGAGCTCCTTCATATTTCGCTCGACCAGACGGCATGATTCTATCTCTTGAATCAGATCCGAAAATTGCTGTGACACCAGCTTTTCCCGAATCTCAAACTTCAGACCATCTACCAATCGACTCGCCTTCCAGTTTTCGTTGTCGTTGGTCTTCAGATATGACAAGTATCGAGATAGGTTGGTAAATCTGGCGAAGTAATCCTCGAATGACTCATCATGGTTTTGCCGGATATGTAAGAACTCCGACTCTTTTATTACTTATAACGAGGGAGGGAAATATTGTTCGTTAAACTTTTCCAAGAACTTCTCCCAAGTCACAGGCAAACGCGTGCCCGCAATGTCACCGCCACGTCTTCCACCGGCGGTCGGCATCTCCTTCGAGTTTGTAAATTGCCAACCGGGCCTTGCGGTCTTCGGGACGGTCTAAGACCACAAAGATCTTATCTAACCTCATCGCCCGGTCTTTCACCGAATCGGTCTTGCCGCGGAAAACCGGGGTTTCAACTTACGGAACTGAGTTACCCAATGTTGCGTGGTTTCCACCTCTCTATTGCGTTGCGGTAGAACTACCAAAGCTCTATTCGGCGAAGGTGATCGAGATCCCTCTGACTCATCCGCCTCTTCATCATTGTCGTTTCTTTGATTTATGGCTTGTCTTTCCTCCGTATACGTTAATAAGAGCTCTTTGCTCTTGCAGCATTTGCTTCACTTCTTGCAGCTCGATGCCGCTCGGGTTGGTTATTCTCGGGCTCGGGTGTTGGACTTCTTTGAGGCATGTCCTCGACCACGTCCTCTACCTCTAGTTTGGCCTCGTCCACGGCCCCTATTTCTTAGGTTCACCATTCTTTAGGTTTTTACCTTTTTATTTATAACAAGAGATAGGAATAAGGGAATTAGTACGAAAATAAGCACACAAAACAACATATATTATTAATGCATCTTATTTGTACAAGTTGACCTCGACGTTGGCCATATCCTAAACTATACAAAATTCTACAATCCCTTTTATTCTAACAGAATATCTCACAATCTCTCAGGGCATTTAGAGAGTTTTAAAAAACAATAATATACTATATAGCCTCTATTTATGGTTCCACAGCTTTCTTTCACCGTCTCGCTCTTTCTACATGTGTTGGTGCACTATGCTTTTCAGATAACGAAGATAGATACGAGCGTCTACAATAGGGCTTTCGTCCAGCAGTTCGTTAGTGATTCGGCCCAAAAACGGGTCACGGGGAAACGTAAGAGAGTGGATCGACCCGCTCCGGGCGAATGTGGGTTCCTCCGGTTTAGGGAATTTCGAACTAAGTGAAGGAAGGTCGATACCTTTCTTTCGAAGTGTTTGTAGACCGTTCGCAAACAAGTAAAATGATTCTAATTGTTGGGTTAAGGCCGTATTCGCCCAACACAAAGTGAAAATCGTCAAGGGTGACTTCTTCGGTATCGAGGTTTTGGATGTCCGAGAAATCGAGGTTCCTTGGATGTCTATCGGGAAATCTTCAACATATATGAGTTTCGTCTTCCTCTTCTACGGTTCGGATCGTAAATATAATCCGGGTATTCCGGTCCGAGTTGAACTTATCGGGGTCCGGTAGTCAACGTCATGAGCTGGTACATAATCGTTCCACATTGTATATTCCGAGTTTGGATCGGGGTTCGGTCTTCTTCCTATCATCTCGGTCCCCACCGACTTCCTAGCGGTTCGATTCCATCTCCCATACCGCCAAACGAACGGATTATCGTCTCTGTTCATCTCTACACATTGCACTAGGTCATATCAATACTCATTTTCCAAAAAGTGCTCAAAGTTTTTGAAAAAGGCTAATTTGAACATAACTCCGTTAACCGAATGTAACGGCGGATAAGTGTCTATCATGGGGACCTCACCAACTCTATGGCGACCGATTGGCCACACCCACATAGACTAGCCTTAATCGTCCTACCATACCGTCCGTAATAACGATCATATCAATGCCGGGACTACGCTTCCGATACAAAAAATGTAACATCCCATTTAAAAACGACGGAATTTTTTTAAAAAAACGTTTCCAAATATTTCAAGCAGAGTAGTCAGAGTAGAGCATTGGAGCGAGTAAGTAATTTACATTACATTCAAAATATGGACCATAGTGTAATTTTATTGGATTACAGTCATCCAGAATTCTCAAAAGTTAAAGAAATTAAAGAAAACGATAGATAATGTAGACACGTCTCGGCCTACTCCAATTGCTTGCCTCAATCGCCAATCCTCGGTCCTCCAGACCCTGATGCTACAGCTGAGATCCATTCCACATATGGATCTCAGGTAACGGTTAACCTTATGCTCAAATAAAACAGTATACGTACAACATATATTCATTTCAATACGATATCATCTCAAAAGCAAACAAAGATGTATGATCAATAACATGGACAGAACATAAGCACAAAGCAAAGATGTAAAGTCTCTCTCGACTAGTTCTGCACATATCCAAGGATACGCCTCCAACGTGTCCTCGCTAGGAATAACTCAAACGGCATTACCAATACTTATAATCGTGGGTAAAGCGTAAGTATTTCGACGATTCTCAACAACCTCGCCTATGAACGTATCTATAACGCAAAAGTATATGAGCAGCATAGAGTTAGGGTTACGTGACGCGTCCGTACCTTAGTTGTAGATATCCGGCTCTTCCGGCTAAAAACGTACTTTTTTGACGCGTACGTAAAAATAAACAACGGCTCAACAAAGAAAGAAACAAATGGAACGACGGAATTTCGACAAATTCGACGTCGAAGTATTCTAATCAGAATAATAACACACTTATGAATATTTGGCAGCATAACGGGCATTTTAGGTGAAAAAGACCATTTTGCCCTTACTACCCCTAATTGGCGGAATTTCGCGAACTTCGTTACTTTGACCGTATTCCATTTCAAAATTGTCCCCACTATGTTTTTACCTCGTCAGGCATCTTTCAATGCAATGAGGCATAAAAACAAGTATAGGAATATATTATGAAACTTCCTAGATCAAAACAACAGTTCTACTATAACTATCGAAAGAACTACGGAAACTAAAAGCTAAGGACAGAAGAACTTACTCGGGGCTAGGCAGAATTTTTTGCAGAGCTTCTCTCTCTAGAACCTCTCTCTAGGATTTGAATTTTGGTGTGAAGAATGAGAGGAGAGGGGTTCTCTATTTATAGAAGAAGGGAGGGACAAGGTGGGTATTAACAAAAAGTCTTCAGATATGATTCTGGCCGTTGGATCTAGGGTTTTGGGAGAAGCAATCTTGACCATTCAAGGTCTTGGTCGACATCTAAGAGCCCAAAATTCAATGGATGAGTTGTCATCCATGATGGCTCTTGCTTTATGGCCTCCGCCCGATAAAGCTACCCGATCGGTGTCCGTTTCACGCGATTTCGCGAACTAAAAAATCTGGGCATGTAACTTTGAAGGTATTTTCATCCTCTTTCATATTATCTATTTGGATCCTCTTTTTGATCATATCCAGGTATTCTCCGGTGCGTCGGAAGATTATTCGACAAACGCGTCCGGTTACGGAAATCGCTTCCGATAAAACCAACTTCTGGACAACAATTCACTGAATCGTAAAACGTCCGGTTGTTGCCTAACTTAATCTCGTGTTTAAAAAGATGCAATTGTTTCTATAGGTTCTCACTTTGCCTATCTGACTCTACTCTATCTGATCAACTTTTCGTCTTATTTGAAATTAGGGTTTTCGGTTGCGGAAACAACGCCTGGTAAATTCTTTCTTCGTGTAAAAATTCACTTGTTCTTAATTTGACCAGTCTGAAAAGACCATTACCTCTGGTTTACCTGTAGAATTTATTTCTAACTTTTCCCCTCGGTCTGCCTATAAGCTGACTCACCGCATTATATTATTATTTTATTCTAATTATCATTTTAATTATCTAAACAATTATTTTTAATTAACAATAACCATAATTTCGCCCCCTCTTTTAAAAATTCAGTTTTAATTATTTTTCCATTTTTTAAAAAATATAATATTTTTTACCAAAAATTCTCATTTTACCCCGCCTTAGTTAGGGCTTAATCGGACCTAATTTTTTCGTTTAGTGATCTTTTTAGGATCAGGTTTCTTCATATATTTATCTTTACTAATTTGCGATATTGTTATCTTACAAACTTCTATACGATATTGTCATTTTATATCCTATGTAAAATATTAAAAATGTTTACCCCATCAAAGTTACTTTATGGTTCTCAAATACTTTTTAAACTTTTCTTCATGTTATTTCCTCTGAAATAATTTATTAAATTCTCATAATTAGGGATAACACTTCCATATTTTTTTCATAATTTTTCATGATCTTTCAAGTATTTATCATAATATTTTTAGACTGTTTTTATCACCATTATATCATTTTTAGTCATTCTCGTTCATCGATTTTCCCGGAACTTTTTTGACAATTTACTCTATAATTATAACAATTTTATCTCATGAATTTACTTCATTAAAATATTCATTAATTTTCCTTTATCTCAGAAATTCCAGATTCGCTAAAATCCGGGTATTACAATTATCCTTCACATTTTCATTTTCTTCCTTTTCAGATCGTTCATTATTTTCCTATATATTATGCAAATGCGAGTTTAGATCGATATGAAATAGTGTTTCTATACTAATTGCGTCTATGATGAATAAATTTGTAATGACTGGATCCATCTTCAACCTCCACTTCCCACAGTGTTTCGTTGTGAAATCTCTTCAACATGAGCTTCTTTAGTTCTTTTTTTTTTGCCCGTGTTACGTTTGCAATCTCTTTCCACCTGTGGCTTTCCATTTGAATTCCCCAAATCAACAAACGAATTCCATATGAAATGTGCTTGTAATTTTGAGCGATGTCAGCTTTGGGAATTGAAATGAATAGTTCGATCAGAGAGAAAGAATGGGATGGAGGAATTTCCTGTGTTGTTCTCTCTTTCTCAATTTCGATCACTGTTTCTTCCGCAATCTCCGGGTAGCTCCTTCCCCATTCCTTCCTCTGGAGAACTCAAAACAATCCCGTTGAAAATCATCCGCACTCGGAGGACTGAACTTTGTGGCCAGAGTTGTCAAAGATGATGAATAGCAAACGGACGTTAAGTTAATTCTAACGGATTTGTGTTCATTTTACATTTGTAATAGTTTGTTGGTATTTAAGGTCTAGTTAATAGTTAATTGTGCTGGACGCTCATGAGCTAATAGTTTGTTGGCCAAATCGCTCCTTAACCCAAAAATATACTTTAGGATATTTTTTTCAAGGTCCTAAAATAATTTTTCAAGATCATGAAGTAGTTCTTTTTATCACCAGTTAATATCTTGAAGTATCTTTTTAGTACCCGTCAATACCCTGAATTTTTTATATATATATAATCAATATTTATTTTTCAAAGAAAAAAATCCTATTTCAATTATAACAGCAATTATTAGTATATGTAAACCCTAGAAAATAAATTGTTACACAGATATTATCTAATCGTGTATCTTATCCGTAGATAATGCCTATAAGAGAATTTTCAAGAAATTCTCATACTTGCGGTTTTTTATTATTACAATTTTTCATTAAATAGATTTAAAATAGATTGAATAGAAAATAAAATTTAACACGACGTGCTTTGTTTCGAATGAATAGGACTGCAATAAAAAAAGAAACCTCTACATAGATAACTATAGCTAGACTAGAGTTATATCTACACATATTTAATAAATCCAAGTCTTATTACGCACCTCAATCCTAATTGAATCGGTGAAAAGGTTAAGTGCTAAAAAAAGAAATTCTATATTGTTTATAATAATTAGATCTTTATCTCATCGAACAGATCAAATTCCTAATTCATTTATTTTTCTGGTATCCAATCGAATTAGATTGGAATATGGAATATCATAATAATGGTAGAAATGGAATCTATTTTTTGTTCGGATATTCTTTAAACAGCTCCATAAGTCTAGGTGGAATTTTTCAATTCCTTTCCATTTAGAATTTAGATTATATCCGTTGGTTGCAAATTTCAATTTGAGTATAAAACTATTCTATTTATTCCTCTGTTCGTAGGTATTTCATACATTTCAAATACAAAGTTAGGTAAAATTTCATGTGATTCAGTAAAAAAAATAGAAATTCCATTATTTCTAAATCGATTCATATGATTCGATGAAGAATGGGAGCAAATAGTGGGATATTTTCTATAAATGGGGAAAGTCAAAATGCCTGGGGGTGTAAATCTAGGAATGTCTACAATACCCGGGTTGAATTAGATACAAATTGAAGGGTTTTGTAGGTTCATTGATCAGGGCTTAACAGAAGAACCCTTTAGGTTTCCAAAAATTGAAGATACAAATCAAGAAATTGAATTTTAATTATTTGTGGAAACATATCAATTAGTAGAACCCTTGATAAAAGAAAAAAGATGTTGTATATGAATCACTCACATATTCCTCTTAATTATATGTATCCGTGGGATTAATTTGGAAAACCTATAGGGATATCAAAGAACAAACAATTTTTATTGGAAACATTCCTTTAATGAATTCCCTGGGAACTTCTATAATAAATGGAATATACAGATCAATCAAATATTGCAAAGCCCCAATATCCATTTCCATTCAGAATTAGACCATAATGGAATTTCGGTCTATACTGGCATCGTAATATCATATTGGGGAGGGAGATTAGAATTAGAGGTTGATAGAAAAGCAAGGATATGGGCTCGTGTGAGTAGGAAATAGAAAATATCTATTTTAGTTTTATCATCAGCTATGGGTTCGAATTTAAGAGAAATTCTAGAGAATGTTTGCTACCCTGAAATTCTCTTACCTTTCCTGAATGATAAGGAGAAAAAGAAAATCGGGTCAAAAGAAAATGCCATTTTGGAGTTTTATCAACAATTTTCTTGTGTGGGCAGAGATCCAATTTTTTCTGAATCCTTATGTAAGGAATTACAAAAAAAAAAATCAATACAGATGTGAATTAGGAAGAATTGGTCGACGAAATATGAACCAAAGGCTGAATCTTGATATGCCCTATAACAATACATTTTTGTTACCATGAGATATATTTTTAGCTGCGGATCATTTGATTGGAATGAAATTTGGAATGGGTACACTTGACGATATGAATCATTTGAAAAATAAAAAGTATTCGTTCCTTAGCGGATCTCTTACAAGATCAATTTGCAGATTGGCTCTAGTTCGTTTAGAAAATATGGTTAAAGGAACTATATGTGTAGCAATCAGGCATAAATTGATACCGACTCCTTAGAATTTGGTGACTTCAACTCCATTAACAGCCACTTATGAATCTTTTTTTTGGATTACACCCATTATCTCAAGTTTTGGATCGAACCAATCCATTGAGACAAATAGTTCATGGTAGAAAATTTAGTTATTTGGGCCTTGGATGATTGATAGGGCGAATTGCTAGTTTTTGGATGCGAGATATCCATCTTAGTCATTATGGACACATTTTCCCAATTGACACGTCTAAAGGAATCAATGTTGGACTTATTGGATCCCTAGTATTCATGCGAGGATTGTTCATCGGGGGTCTATAGAAAGCCCATTTTATGAAATCTCTGAGATATAAAAAAGAATATAGATGCTTTATTTATCACCAAGTAGAGACGAATTGTAACATCCCAAATTTTGGGATTTGGCAATTAGAAATATTGAATGGAAATTAGAAAAGAATTATTGAAGTTAATGGCGTAGAATAAATTTCTGGAGTTTATTTGACATTTATGTGTTGAATTATTCTCCATTACTTTCATGCTACATGCGCAAGTCACATGCTTCATTTATGCAGAACCAATATGGACTTGAAACACACTCGTGGGACCAAGGATTAAATAATTGAACTATATGGTCAATAAAGCAAAAGCAACACGTGAAAGTCATACTCCCTCTTAATAATCATTTAATACATTCAACCCAATTCATTTGATTTCTCCGGTCCATGGTTCAAACTTATTATTCATTCTTCATTGGGACGCCCAAGACGCAAAGACACATATACTCCTTTGATCTTTCTTATCTCATTCGGCCCATGCTCTTGGCATAATACTCAGCCCAATTCTCTCCACATATTCCCTATTTAAACAAACCACTTTCCATTGCGGCCTATTTCGGACAACGAGGCGGACATATTCCTATCGAATTCAGATGCACAAGCACTCATGCTCCACTACTCCTCTCGCTTCTCTTGAAAACAAAGAAAGCTCGTGCGCACCATCTCGGACAACTCATCTACATGCACAGCCCATGCCTTATTGTTTTCTGCGTATCAGCATGTTAACACTTTGATCCACTACTTTTCTTGTGTCTCCAACATGTCTGCCTTGCTCCACCATTTCTCTTGAACTCTGCAGCACGCCATATACTCTTCCATTTCCTTTTGCTTCCTTCGGCGAAAATGAAAACGCGAGAGGTGAGAGAGGGAGCGACACCGAGAGTAGGAGAGTTGGAGGAGCTAAGAAAACATAAAGAAAATCTGAACCTAGTGCTGCATATAGAAGAAACGGAGCCGTGATCGAGGGAGGGAGAGCCCACAGAAAAGTTGGACCGAGAGGGAGCGTTGGGGAAGACAGATGATCCACATGCAAGCTTGATCTGCATTTGAAGATTAAATGGTGTTGTTTACGGTTGCATGTGGAGAATTACTATGGTTTGTTTCTGCACAAAAATGAAATGAAATCAGAGGGAGTCGACTGTTGGAGGAGAAGGAAATGCTGGAAACTCAGAATCTGAGGTTGAGTTCTTTGAATCTCTTTCCCTCCAAGCTGCTGCAAACTCTGCACGTTAGCTTTCTGTACTTCATCACGTTGGTTTCTGCACGATGGGTCTCCGGTTTTAAGTGCAGAAATAGACCATTGGAAAGCTTAAGGTGGCATGCATGAGCTATGAGTTCCGAATGGCTCCCGTTGAACCATGGCTTGCTGTTTTAGTAAAAGATGGACGTGCATGGAAGCTTGGGTTCAAACAAGGTGAGTCAAGCTTCATCTTTCTAGCCTCTGAGTTTCCAACGTTGGTTTCTGATTTTGAATCTTAAGAGACGTGGTTATGATCCTGCATGATTGCTGTTCTGTTTCTGATAGCCGAAACAAAGAACTTTGGAAGTCTAAGTGCATGCATGAAGTTCTGTAGTGGTTGAAGTCAAAGCTTAAACGTTCATGCATGTGGCTATGTTTTATGAGCATCGAAACAGAACCTTGAATGTAAGATTAAGGTTAAGGACTGAACCTATTCATCTCTGTTTTTTAGTGAAGAAACAGAGTCAAAGACGTTAGCTATAGTAAATTCGTAGATGAACAGTGCATGTGTGAACAGGAATTATATGCTGATGTCATTTGCTGAAAACTGAACTTGCAGCTGGAGCAATGAACTTTGACAAAGGTAAAACTAGGGTAAAAGAACTCTTTTGACCCTGAAACTTTGTGGAAAATTAGTACACATCTTTATCTTTAATATGAGCTTTGGATCACCCAGAAATGAGGTCTACAACTCTAGTTATGATTTTTGGAAGATGAGCTAAACATTCTGAAAAGTTTTGGTATGGTTCTGGAGCAACATAATGACGTTGCATTTCGGACCCAGTAAACATTTTAGTTTTTCCTTGACATTTTTACAGTAAATAGTAGAGATCTCAAGGTTTCTAAAAAACTAAAGAACACCTAAATCGGAGTTGTATCCAGAGAGATACAAATATTTGAATTTGACCTATTAACCTGAAACATATTTCTGGACAGCGAAGGATAAATGAAAAACTGGGAATGATACAGAAAGATATAAGTCTAGTGATTATTTGACCATGAAACTAGACTTAATTAGTGACAAATAGAAATTTGAACCACCTAATCGGAGTTCTGTAGAATTAATAATGAGTTTTCAAAGTTTGGCCAAATTTAGCTACTATGCGAAATTAAGAAAGAAATGGCCTAAGTAATAAGAATGAACTTCAAGGGTGTGAGAAAGCCTATGAGGCTAAGATAACCCATTAGGTATTCATTTTCCATGGCTCTAATAACATGAACATGTGTTTAGGCCATGAGAAGTCAAGAAAGAAGAAGAATGGAATGTGCTTCAAGCAACTCCGTAGTTGGAAGCAAAGGTACAAGCGGAAGACAAATGCTAAAGTGGTGGGTAACTGTTATCTTGTTAGCTTGTATGTATGTATTAATGTATGACTGATCATGTTTGCTAGATGATTTATATGCTTATTTCCTAGCTATGGATTTGAGGCTGCGGTCTCATAGGGCTGCGTGTCCTAAAGGGCTGCGGTCCTTGGCCGTTAACTGCGGTTACGGTGTGACTTGTTTATTGTGGATTATTCTATGCATATACATGTGTTATACTGTTATTTACATTACATACCTGCATATGAGATTAACTGCTTACCACAGGGTTCATTCATTTGAACTCCGGATCACATGAAATAGACAAAAGTGAGCACGGGCTAGTAGTTACGCACGGACTCCCGGACTGGAGTGTTGCTTGAAGGCGGCGGCCGGGGGAGTGCTTGAAGTTACCATAGAATGAATAAGCGAGAAAGAAGGCCCTCAAGAACGTTGGACGCTTCCGTACGAATAGCGTAGGGCCGGGTGTTAAAGAATTAAATGGGTATTGGTGATGAATACCATCGTTATGTAATCAAAGTTTAAGTTTGTATCAGTATGTGTTTAAGAACGCTTCCGCATATGTCGAATAAGGAAGATCCAGAAGGGTGTTAGAATCACACTACCCGCCACTCGGAAGGGCGAGGCCGGTAGGGGTGTTACACGAATACTATATGCTAGCGACAGGAAATTCTTTGGCGTTGAATCGAGGTATTCAGGAGGAATAGGTTGTTTCAGCTCGATACCGTTAAGAATTTCCGAATATTGCATGGGAACAGGTTCATCTTCATAGTATTTTTCCCTTCCAATATTTTTCTACTGGAACTTCCCTTATTCCTTTTACCGAGCATAATGATGCGAATCAAGCTTTTAATGAGTTCTAATATGCAATGTCAAGCAGTTCCGCTTTCTCAATCCAAAAAATGCATTGTTGGAATTGGATTGGAATGCCAAGTGGCTCTAGATTCAGGGGTTCTCACTATAGCCAAACACGAGGGAATGATCATTTATACCGATACTAACAAGATAATTTTGTCGAGAACTCAGGATACTCTAAGCATTCCATTAGTTATGTATCAACGTTCCAACAATAATACTTGCATGCATAAAAAAAAACCCAAGTTCAACGAGGTAAATGCATTAAAAAGGGACAAATTTTAGCGGATGGTGCTGCTAAAGTTGGTGGCGAACTCACTTTGGGAAAAAACGTATTAATAGCTTATATGCCATGGGAAGGTTACAATTCTGAAGATGCTCTACTCATTAGTGAGTGTCTAATCTATGAAGATATTTATACTTCTTTTCACATATGGAAATATGAATTTCATACTCATGTGACAAGCCATGGTCCTGAAAGAATCACTAATGAAATACCACACCAAGAAGCCCATTTACTCTGAAATTTTGAAAAAAAATGGAATTGTGAGACTGGGATCTTGGGCAGAGATGAGCGATATTTTAGTGGGTAAATTAATGCCTTAAATGGAAAAAGAATCCTCATATGCCCGAGAAGATAGATTATTACGAGCTATACTTAGCATTCAGGTATCCACCTCAAAGGAAAATTGTCTAAAACTACTTATAGGTGATAGGGGTCGAGTTATTGATGTGAGATGGATCCATAAGAAGGGGGTTTGTAGTTATAATCCAGAAACGATTCGTATATATATTTCATAGAAACATCAAATCAAAGTAGGTGATAAAGTTGCTGGAAGACATGGAAATAAGGGTATTGTTTCCAAAATCTTGTCTAGACAAGATATGCCTTATTTGCATGATGGAAGACCCGTTGATATGGTCTTTAATCCATTAGGGGCACCTTCACGAATGAATGTAGGACAAATATTTGAATGCTCACTCGGGTTAGCAGGGGGTATGCTAGATAGACATTATCGAATAACACCTTTTGATGAGAGATATGAACAAGAGGCTTTGAGAAAACTAGTTTTTTCTGAATTATATGAAGCCAGTAAGCAAATAACGAATCCATGGATCTGAGTATCTATTTGATGGAAGAACAGGGGATCCTTTTGAATAGCCTATTATAATAGGAGAGCCTTATATCTTGAAATTAATTCATCAAGTTGATGATAAAATACATTGACGTTCCAGTGGACATTATGCACTTGTTACGTAACAACCCCTTAGAGGAAGGGCAAAGCAAGGGGGACAACGGGTAGGATAAATGGAGGTTTGTGCTATAGAGGTATTTGGTGTTGCTCATATTTTACAAGAGATGCTTACTTATAAATCGGATCATATTCAAGCTTGCCAAGAAGTACTTCAGACTACGATCATTGGAGGAACAATACCTAAACCTGAGGATGCTCCAAAATTTTTTCAATCATTTGTTCGAGAACTATGAAATTTGGCTATGGAACTGAATCATTTCCTTATATCTGAGAAGAACTTCTAGATTCATAGGAAGGAAGCTTAATCGGAATGAATCATAATTTTTCTTCTATTATTGATCAGTATAAACATTAACAACTCCAAATTGGATCAGTTTCTCCTGAAAAAATAAGTGCTTGGGCCAATAAAATACTACCTAATGGAGAGATAGTTGGGGAGCTAACAAAACCCTATACTTTTCATTACAAAACCAATCAGCCTAAAAAAGATGGATTATTTTTGTTGGATATATATGATTAGTTTTGATGATGTCTTATATAGATGTCATTATTAAGAGCAAAAAGCTTGTATAATATATGTATCTCCTACATTGACAAACTACTATAGAGAATTATCAAGATCAGAGAAGAAAGAAAGAGTTGAATTATAGAGAATGATCAAGAGAAGAAGAAAGAAAGGAAGAACTTGTTGAATAAAATGAGAATATCATTATACAAGTTCATAGATTGATACTAGAAGTTTCCACGATCAAATGGAAGTTGGAATGACTCAAATCGGAGTTCCAGGAAGTCAAAACTCGAGCCAGGAAGTCAAAACTCAAGTTCCAGGAAGCCAAAAGTTGAGCCAGGATATCAAAACTCGAGCCAAAACACACTGACTCGAGTTGGTAGTGATTTTCAGCAACTCTGTTCACCTCTGTTTCACGTTCAATATGAGTGAGGTCTGGTAATTCGATGATATCTCCCAAACCAGAGATCGAATTAAGGTGAAACCAATTTTGTATAAAACTAGACTCCCAATGCGTCATTGTGATAAAGGTTCAAGCCCAAAGGAGTTCAAATGAAGGATATATGAATTGTAGAAGTTGGAACTAAAATTCATGCCACACAGCAGACAAAGCTTCGGTATTTTGGGTATATCTCCCAAACTACAAATCCAATTGAGTTGAAATCAAAGGAATTTGAAAGTAGACTCAAAATAAGTTCCATCAATATTTGAACCAACCAAAATGGAGTTTAGACCTAGGAAATTCTAGAACCATTTAAGCATAGGCTTGGTTTTCTGGATATAGCTCACATTATACACAACCAAATGAAGTGAAACCAATTCCATATGAATCTAGACTCAAGAAGTGTTTCACAGAATTTGGAAGCAACCAAGTTTTGATGAGCTCTTACCTCGAGCCAAGGCAAGTCCCAACTTGAGCCTAGCCAAGTCAAAGAGCAAAGGACTTTCGAGAAGGGCATTTGACTCGAGCCATGGAGTGCCAAAATCGAGTCAAGGGAAGGTCGAGAGTTAGGAATTTTGAGAAGCATTTTTGACTCGAGCCAAGGGTCTTGAGCTCAAGTCAAGTCAAGCCAAAGCAACCTGATGAAGAGCAAAACTGATGTACAAACTCGAGTCTAAGTCCAAACTCAAGCCAACAAGTGGTGAACTCAAGTCAAAGGTATTTTTCAAGTATTCACAATAAGTCCAGACTTATTTTAACTCAAGCACACAACTTATCAGATAGCAGAGCTCAATTCCACAACGTCTCCGAGAATTAAGAAATGATTGTTATCAATTGATTTCTTCTTGCTATACTTCTCAATGCTATTAATCCTATTTGTGAGCAAGTTTCAAATGATCAAAAGCTTGGATTGAGGTTCATTGTCAATTCTAACAAACTCATGCGAGCCATTGATGAAGTGCAAAATTGATGTGCAAACTTGATTCTTCAAATGCAGACTAAAGTTTAAGGCCAAACTCTGGCCAAGGAGTGGAAACTCGAGTCAAGTCAAGATAGAGAGCAATCTGGAGTAAAGCAACAACCTCAAAACTCGAGTTAGTTTATGCAAAATAGAGTTAACATCTCTGCTTCAGAAAATCACTGTGTTCGAAATCTTGTTTCTCATCAAGAACATCCAGATGAATACCAAAAGGAATTCAACGAAGCATTTGATGGCATGAGAAAGATGAAGCAGTAGCTATCTTTCAAAGAGACCGAAACACAATGCTCCAATGGTAATATTCTCCAACGGTCATATACGGTCACAACGGTAATATTCCAATGGTCATTATTGTGAATGCTCCAATGCACAAATTCTCTCTTACGGACATCCAACAATCATATTCATAACTGGAAGAATTTCTCAATGCTCTTCATTAACTATGAAAGGAGAAGCATTCAAAATAGACATAGAGACATGAGATTAGTGCATCATTGTAAAAATGCCAATACTCTGGCGTCTATATTACATACTCTCTGATTATCTCAATGATCATATAATTTACCTTAGAGAGTTAGATTATTTGTAATGTACTTCAATGTTTATCTTATTCACTTCTAAGAGAGAAGATTCATTGTAATCATTTTATCTCGGTGAGAGTTTCGGCTTCAGAAGTGCCTGGTTGAACTTGTGGGATTGTATAGGCTTCTCTTATGGCCAAATTAAACAAGAGGATAGTGGATTGAAAATCTCAAGTGGTGCTTGGGGACTAGACGTAGGTCAAGGATTGGGTCGAATCAGTATAAATCTCAGTTTGCATAGTCTCTTCCCTGAACTCTTATATTCCCAACATATATGTTTGAATGAATATATATCATTTTATAAATCATTACTGTCATACAAACTGCTTTCAGGAAGTTGCGAAAAGATTTTTAAAGTTAACCAAAGTTTTATCAAAGTTCCAAGTTTTTAATCTTACACCCAATTCACCCCTTCTTGGGTTCAGCCAGTTCTTACACTTTTGTGAAAGAATTTTTGGGCCTATAAAAAGTGGGATTTGTGCTTACAGAAATTATCAAGCAATTGGAGATAAAAAAGAAGACCAAAAATTTTGTGAACAATGCGGAGTAGAATTTGTTGATTCTCGGATACATAGATATCAAATAGGATATATTAAACTGGCATGCTAAGTAACCCATGTGTGGTATTTGAAACATCTTCCTAGTTATATCGCGAATCTTTTGGATAAACCTCTTAAAGAATTAGAGGGTCTAGTATACTAAATTTCTGATTTGATCCAAATTCTTATTTTATATATTCAGAATGAGAAACTGGCATTCCATTCAATCGAATTGGGATGCCCTGGATTTGACATGTCTCTTGGGTGAGTAACATGAACCTCAGAATTATGGGTGTATTTAAGACTCCCAAATAAAAAGGGAATAGGTCTATGGTTTGATTTAGTAACAAATAAATATGATTTATAGCTGTACCTCATGAAAAAAAAGGACTTTTTTTTTGAATTATTTATTCCATTTCTTTCAAACAGAACTGAAATTATGTTCAAATCAAATCAACTAAGCTAATATATCATGGTTAGAGAGGTATATCCATCGTATATAGGCTTAAGGACATCATGGCATAACCGTTGAGGCGAAGCATGGACCTAAAAGATCGAATGGAATTATACATAGACAAGAAAATCTCTTATAAATTCAAGGGTACTCCTTTATTTTTATTCAATTAAGATTTTTTTTTAATTAATAATTAAGGGGATTCCTCATTCGAAGAGAGGTAGACTACTCAAGAATTTCACATTTCATTTCTTTTATGTCGTAATTGATAATTATAATTGAATAAATAATTCAAAAAAAATCTAAATAGAAATAGAAAGAAGAATGAATCAATGAAATGTTGCTTGGCCTTTATTGAGAACTTGAGTAAAGGGTAGAACTTTTAGGGGTTTTATAGAGTTTGAAAATAAGAACCCCTCTTTATTTGATATAACTACTTTATCCGGATGAGAGGAAACGTTCACGTCTGATTTTGAAAGGGGGAAATCCTATTGGATCCTATCTAAATTTTTCGTTTTCTAGGCCTGTAGTTAAAAAACCTACTTTCTTACGATTACGAGGTTCATTCGAATATGAAATCCAATCCTGAAAATACAGCATTCTGCTTTTTTTACTATCCAAGGTTTCAATACATTTCGAAATCGAGAAATTTCTACTTGAAGCGGTCTATTCGAGAACAATTAGCCGATTTGGATTTGAGAATTCTTATAGATTCTTCGTTGATAGAATGGAAAGAATTAGGGGAAGAGGGATCCACATGCAATGAATGGGAAGATTGAAAAGTTGGAAGAAGAAAGAATTT
Organism: Acacia melanoxylon; assembly: GCA_019022615.1. Lineage (NCBI taxonomy): Eukaryota > Viridiplantae > Streptophyta > Magnoliopsida > Fabales > Fabaceae > Acacia > Acacia melanoxylon. Next base: position 2,235,334 of record JAFJYJ010000030.1, on the reverse strand, counting down.
TTTGGTTCGATGCATGGAATTAGCTAAGCATTTTATTCGAACAAATAGAGAACCAAAATGGATGGTTTTATGTCTATTACTAGTTCTTCCTCCTGAATTGAGACCGATTATTTAAATAGGTGGGGGTAAACTAATGAGCTCCGATATTAATGAACTCTATCGAAGAGTTATCTATCGGAACAATACTCTTATTGATCTATTAACAACAAGTAGATCAACACCAGGGGAATTAGTAACATGTCAGGAGAAATTGGTACAAGAAGCCGTGATACACTTCGTGATAATGGAATCCGTGGACAACCAATGAGGGACGGTCATAATAAGGTTTACAAGTCATTTTCAGATGTAATTGAGGGCAAAGAGGAAAGATTTCGCAAGACTCTGCTTGGCCAACGGGTTGATTATTTGGGGCATTTTGTCATTGTCGTAGGTCCCTTACTTTCATTACATCAATGTGGATTGCCCCGCGAAATAGTAATAGAGGTTTCCCAAACATTTGTAATTCATGGTCTAATTAAAAAGCATTTTGCTTCAAACATAGGAGTTGTTAAGAGTACAATTCAAGAAAAAGAACCGATTGCATGGCAAATACTTCAAGAGGTTATGCAAGGGCATCCCGTATTGATGAATAGAGCACCTACTCTGCATAAATTAGGCATACATGCATTCCAACCCATTTTAGTGGAAGGACGTGCTATTTGTTTACATCCATTACTTTGTAAAGGATTCAATGCAGACTTTGATGGGGATCAAATGGTTGTTCATGTGCCTTTATCTTTGGAGGCTCAAGCGGAAGCTTGTTTACTTATGTTTTCACATATGAATCTCTTGTCTCTGGCTATTGGTAATCCCATTTCCGTACCAACTCAAGATATGCTTATTGGGCTTTACATATTAACGAGCGGGAATTTTGGAGTTATTTGTGCAAATAGGTATAATCCGTGTAATCGCAAAAATTATACAAATGAAAGAATTTACGATAATAACTATAAGTATACGAAAGAAAGAGAACCTTTTTTTTTCTAATTCCTATGATGCAATTGGAGCTTATCGACATAAAATAATAAATTTCGACAGTCCTTTGTGACTTCGGTGGCGACTAGATCAATGCGTTGTTAATTTGTTGTTGTTGTTGTGTATACAGGTGGTGTAGAATCCTCCTTATGCTTGCCTTGGTATGCATGCCATAGTGCTGTGCCTGATTGGGAGAAAGAAAAGGTGGGTTTAACTAGAGATCTTGTGCGTCTTTCTGTGGGAATTGAGAATGCTGATCAACTTATTGAGGATCTAGACAAGGCACTAGCAAAAGATCCCCTTGCCGCTCTAAATTAATTCACATGTCATTTAAGGCTTAATTACTTGCTTTAAATAATATAATAAGATGGTGAATGTTGATGATGATTTGGTGGTTCTATTAATTATTAATTAAGTTGTATTTTCTTCTTCTGATGTTATCTATTTGCATTGTAATTTGCTGTGATGATTTGGTATAATAATAATAATAATGATTACATATACTTAATTTAGTGCTTTAAGGTTTCATGATGATTATTATGTAAATGATGATCACGCGCTTTGCTTGATAGATTTTGGGATAAATCATATAAAGTGTGGACAGTTTTGGTATGTACAACAAAAATATAGAATTATTTAAAGCATTTAAGATGCAAAAATAGCTATGAATTTTTACCAAAAGTGCGTCAAGCATAATATACTTTTTAGAGGTATAAAAATACTTATGAACCTTAAAATGAGAAAAAAAAAATGTCAGCACCATTAAATATAATCTAACATCGTTATTTATGTATATGCAAGAAGAATTCGGACCCTACTACAAAAAGTAACAATGTTTGGTCAAATTTAACAGGGCTGACATTTTTGCTCCCATTTTGAATATTCATGGGTATTGTTGTACTTCCAAAAAGTATGTAGTATTAAACACACTTTAGATCAAAGTTCATGGATATTTTTGCACCTTCATCCTTATCTAAAACATCCCAAAAGAATATGTACACTTTACATAAATACAATAACCTAGAAATTACTATGTAACCAGGTTCAATATTGATAATATAAGAAAAACGACAAAAATGATGCCAAAAAATAAACGACAACAACATTTGAGAAGTTCATGAAGTATTTCAAGAAACGCTAGGGAGAGCATTAGAAAGTAGGGCGATAGATTGCGCAACTTCTTGTACTTCACCCATATCACTTCTGTGTTTGGATTAGCTTTTTGGAGAATAGTTTCTAAGAAAAAGTAATGAAAATGATTCTAGATGATAGATTCTGAGTGGAATAGATTTTGTGAAAAACAATGATTTTGATTAAATAAGAGTTTTTGTTAGACCTGGCTATCACCTAAGAGGGGGGGTGAATTGGGTGTTCGATAAAAACTTTCGGAACTTTGAAAATCTTTTTGAAACTTATTGAAAGCAGTTTGTATGACAGTAATAATTTATAAAGTGATAGTCAGTCATTCAAACATATATGCTGGAAATATAAGAGATGAGGAAGAGAATATGCAACCGTGATTTATCTTGGTTCGGCCCAATCCAAGATGACCTACGTCCAATCCCCAGGCTCCTCCTGAGATTTCAATCCACTATCTACCTCAAGCTTTAATTGGGTGCTTGAGAACCACTACAATCCCACAAGTTTAGCCGGGCACTTGTGTAGCCTTTACAAATCTCTTACCGAGATACTCCCTCTTACCCACTGTAAGGATACAATCTTTGTTATGAATGATTACAAATAATCTTCTCTCTCAGAAGTGATAAGATGAACACTGAAGTGCATTACAAATAATCTCACTCTCTAAATAAACTATATGATCACTGAGAAAACAGAGAGAAAATGAGATAAACGTCAGAAGGCATTTTGACTGAGAAGGAGATTTTGTTTGAGTTGATCGTTCGTTAATCGTCACTCCTTCCAATTTGAAGACTTCGCAATTTATAGGTTATTGTGTTTCGACCGTTGCGAGTATTCGACCGTTGAGCTATTCTTCCAGTTTAGAATATGTCCGTTGGATGTCTATTGGAAGTAGCCGTTAGAGCTTCTGACATAATCATCTGCTTTTTGTAATCTATTGTTAATTCTTCATATAATCATCTGAAACTCATTAGCAAACTGATTAAAAGCAATTAGCAATAATAATGAGTAGTACTATGATTAAATGAATTCAGATAGAATGATTTAAGATTTACGAAGTCGGAGATTTCAAAGCAGGGGTGATCTTGCTCGAGCATGCATAGATAGTGTGCTCGGGCATGTTATGAGAAAGTGTATGTTCAAGGAACGAGATCACCCTTTGCTCGAGCATGAAACCAAGCTTGCTCGGGCAAGCTTCTTCTGAAACTTAATCATCATCGTCGTTGCTCGGGCAAGTTGCAAAGGTATGCTCGGGCAAGCAACTTTGGACACTTTGTAATATTGTTTATATCGTCAGTGCTCGAGCAAGATCAAGATTTGTGCTCGGGCAAGAGATGAGAGGATTAAATGCATTTGGTCAATGCTCGGGCAAGACACAGATACATGCTCGAGCATGCTTGGGCAACCTTCAAACAGAAACCAGAGAACAGGTTGATCGACTCTGCTCGAGCAATTCATTTATCCTTGCTCGAGTATGGTCCGCGAGCATGTTTCCTAACTTTGCTCAGGCAAGGCTCATTTTGTGACGAGGACACAGGTTGCTCGACTTTACTCGAGCAACTTTTTCATGCCTGCTCGAGCATTCTTGGAAAGCATGCTTTCAAGTTTTGCTCGAGTATGACTCTTCAACTCTGCAAATTTCATGTTTAGCTCGATGATGCTCGGGCACTCCAAAACGTTTGCTCGAGCATGTCTCTCCAATTTTCTTTTCTTCGTTTTAAGTCCGATGATGCTCGGGCATTACAAATACCTTCCTCAAGCATGATTCTAGTTATAATGATATTGCTTGAGCATGCTTTTACCATCTGCTCGGGCAAGGGTCATACTGGGATGAGAATGCACGTTGCTCGATTTTGCTTGAGCAACCTCTTTTGTGCTTGCTCGAGCATGGTGATCGAGCATGCTTTTGTACCTTGCTCGAGTATTGTTTTTTTAACTTTGCCGTGTATTAGTTGAGGTCAATGTTGCTCGAGCTTGCTGAGACTCCTGCTCGAGCAAGACTCCAAAGATTTCACAAGACCATAACTTGATGGTGCTCGGGCAGGGCCAATTGTCTGCTCAAGCAATCTTTCTGCCTTCGTCTGACTCGAGGCACAATGCATATGAACTTGAGGCAGAAGCTCTTCTTAATTTTCTCCCTACTTCTTCTTGACTCGAGGCAATAATTTAATTCAACATGAATTATTCTTTGCTTTTCGGAATGCAAACATATCATCAACACAAGGGTCAATTTCCAGTGAATGTAGCGTCCTTGATATAACTCCAAATTTGGAAAACCACTTATCCCCATATAGATCTTTGAGTCTTCTTTCCAATGCAAGAAGAATCAGCTCCAAACTACTTGTAGTTCGTCCATTAACTTCAGATGAATGGAGGTTGTTCTTGATCAGAGTTTTCTGCAGCATCCTGAACAGACCATCAACTTCAAAACATTATATCTCGTTCAAATAATCTTTGTTTTTCATGATTTTGATGTTTTTTGAAATTTATGTGAGTCTAGTTTCATATGCCACAAATTCCAGCTCAATCGGATTTTTCGTTTGTGAGATATTCCCAAATTACTGAAGCTTGGTCTGGAATGTGACGGTGATTTTTATGCCAACTTGAAAACTCATATCTCTCTCATCTGGAATTCTTTTTACTTGAATTGTATATCCAAATGACGCATTGGGTGTCTAGTTTCATATGACACTGGTTTGACATCAATCCGATTCCTGGTTTGGGAGATATCGTCAAATTACCAGAGGTCGCCAGCTGAAACGCGAAACAGAGCTGAACAGAGGAAGCTGAAGACGTTGTTGCTCGAGCAAGGCCTTCTTTCTTGCTCTAGCAAGAGCGGATTTTGAGTGAAAATGCACCATGCTCGAGCATGAATTCTGTTGTGCTCGAGCAAGCCTTCAGGAACTCAAATATAGCTTATTTTAACTCCGAATTAAGTCATTTCAACTTCCATTTGATCATGAAGACTTCCAGAATCAATCTTAAAATTTGTATGATGATATTTTCATTTCATTCATCAAGTTCTTCCATCCCGAATCTTCATTCTTCATTATTTAACCTTCACATCTACATTAAATATAAGAATTAGTCAAAGTATAAGATAAATGTAGTATGCAAGCTTTTTGCTCTTAAGAATGACATGTATATAAGACATCATCAAAACTAATCATAACCAACAGTTTTTAGATAGTTCTTATCATAATCATTTTTTTATGTGTAAATTACTAAAAAGGACATTAGCTAATGTAATAATTACATATGAAAATATAAAATTCCATTTCAAAATTTTTTAATTATGAAAAATATAATATTTTAATTATGAAAAATTGATATTTTAATTATGAAAAAAATATATTTCATTCTTAAGTTAGATACCGATTTCCCATATTACAAAATTTTTATGTATATGACAGTTGTCCATTTTTTAATTTTTTCTCACCATCTATTATTTTTCTTCTTTTTCCTTTGCCATTTCTAGATTGGGTTCTTCCTCTCCCTTTTAAAAATTTGTTCTTTCTTCCTTTTTCCCATCTTTCTCTCTCCTACACGTGATAAGACTATTTTTAGTTCTCGGTTTATGTTTTGATGATAACAAACTTAGAAAAGAAAGAGGACTTGATGATTCAAGTCACTCGAGTTCTGCATTTCAAGACACTAGTTATTATTCTTATTTTAACTAACACTTGAATATGCAAGGTAACTCTTTTGTAATGATCTAAGATGATCACTCAAGTGGCAGATAATGCATTCAAGTGATTGTCCTTAACTTCCATTGATTTTGCTGGTCACTCGCTGAAAGAATAAGAGTGATGCACGATCACTCGAGTGGCTAAGTGAGCACTCGAGTGATCCCTTGTTACTTGCATGAAATCAACAAGTCACTCACAGGATTTGTTGAAGTATGGCATATCACTCGAGTGATGAGATTCATCACTCGAGTGATAAGATCAGAGCACTAGAGTAGATAAGTGACTACTTGAGTGCTGATGATGATTACTCACTCAGAACTTTGCAAGTCACTTGCCTACTTTCTGAAAATACTCAGATGTCTACTCGAGTGAGCATGCTGTCACTTGAGTGAAAGGTGAGGACTCATGAGTAAACTGAAAGTCACTAGCGATGATCATGCTAGTCATGACCAGCCTCACTCAAGTGTAGGTGATGCCACTTGAGTGATGACCACCAACTTGCAAGTTCAATGCAAGTCAACCGCTAATAAATAAGCGTGTTGGCTCAATTATTGGAAGTCTACTCGAGTGAACTTGAGTGTCACTCGAGTGATACAAGCCCACTTGCAGAAGCACTCGAGTCACTGATAGAGTTGAACCTATCTTTAAACTAGCACTCAAAGTGAAACTTTTCTAACACTCGAATAACTTGTTTGCTGAAATTGAGTATCTCCTGAGAAAAAGAGTATATTTTTTGGTTATTCATAACCCTCATTTTGCTGTGAATTGGCTAACATTGACTCTTAGAAGTGAATTTTGGGAAATCTCAATCCTTGGGCATTATTAGATGTCAAAAAGCATTTTGTATTGGTGCAAGATAATTGCTGTAAAATAAATTGCTATGCATACATTGAGCTTGCTACAATTTAGATATATGTTGAAAAAATTTTTTTTTGCTGGAAATCGTTTGCGGTCATAGATCATTACTTGTGATTGCATTAAGCTTGAACACCTTGCTGCATTTTTCTTGGTGTTATCTAAAAGGACATTTGTGTGTGAAGTTGCTCTATTTCTTAACCCAATTTTTCTGTCATTTTGCTTTGTGAAAAGCTGGCAATTGCTATTGATAGTGGTGATTTCACTGATTGCCCTCTCATTGATAATCATCTTGTGCTAGATCAAAACATGGATGGACATAATAAAAATCAAGATAATGAGGTTCCTAATAATGGTAATAATGAAGTACCTCCCAATAATAATCATGTTCATGCTAACTTGCAAGATGGTGTTGGAAATTGGAGCATAAGAGATATAATTTCTTCCAATGTTGATTATAATCCTTATGGCTTCTACAATTTCAATGCTAATTTTGAATTGAAAGGTCATTTGATAAGTGCTTTAACTAAATTTCATGGTAATGAAGGTGAAGATCCACATGGGCATTTGGAGACTCTTCACATGATTTGCTCATCCATTTGGGCCTGTTTGGGATAGCTTCAAAAGCTCAAATAAGTCCATCATAAGCCTAGCGAAAGTAGAAGCTAGATTGTTGACTGTTTGGCATAGCTTCAAACCTTGATGGGCTTCAAACCTTAAAGCCATTTTTTTGTGAAGTTATATCTCCTTACTTTAGACCTTGAAGCCACTTTTTCCAGTGCTATCTCAAACATAAATCACATCAGAAAAAGTCCATCAAAAACAAAAAATCACTTCTACCACCGCTATCCCAAGCCTCTAGGAGCTAATTTGGATGAAGTCATGAGTCGTGTTTTCTTCTTTTTTTGTGGAGAGAAAAGCTAAAGTATGGCTTTATATGCTTCCTCACCACTTTGCAACCTTGACTTTGGAGCAAATGAAGAAAGTATTCTTGGAAAAATTCTTTCTAGGTAGAAGAACGGCTAAGATGAGGAAAGAAATCTATAGCATTCAACAAGCAATAGGTGAGAACCTGTATGACTATTGGACTCATTTTTTTGACTCTCCTTGCCAAATGACCACATCATCAAATTTCACAACCACACTTGGTTGAATACTTTTATGATAGGTTGCTTCATCACAATAAGGGCACCATTGATACTGCAGCTGATGGTTCTCTAATTGATTTGACATCTCAAGAATCTTGGGATCTACTTGAAAAGATGGCTACCAATGACCAACATTTTGGTTCAATTAAAAGAGCTAGAGTTGGAGCTGGGTCCATCAATGAGATTTTTAACAAGTTGGCCATTTGAAGTGATCAAATGTGTTGTATGCAAAAGACTATTCAAGCTCAACAAGTCCACAATGTTGGTGATTCATATCATCCTCCTATATTTCAAGCATTGGTCCATCAATGGGTATTTTTGCTCCACTTTTGTACCTATAAAGTCACTTTTGCACTAAAAAAAAACTTGATGTTGGGTGTACTTTTAAAAACACCACGTATGTATGTTTGCAACTTAACCTAAATTTTTTTATATATCAATCATAGCATCATATCATGTATCACAAGTGTTGGTCGATTTCCTTAATGGCAAGTGAACCAGTCGAACAAGTAATAAAGAGTAAGTAAAGTATCGTCCCACAGAGACTGAGATACCGATGAAGCTACTGATTTATGTAGATAGTTGTGTAAAAAGATTTAAAAGTAAAGTATGTTTGGGTTGGGATTTTTGTGGTTATAACTAATAAGAAATAAAACAAACAAATGGTCAAAGTTGTAAGAAGATATCAGTAAAAGATAGGCTCGAGCATCGGATTTCATCCTAAGCATATCAATCCCCCAGTTTGCCTTAACGCATTGCTATAACAATTATACTGCACAACTTCCAAAATGCTACAACATAGCTGCATTTCACAATGTTACTCAGTTAACCCACTACTATATTCTACAGAAGCTTCCGTGTCCTGTACGTACAACCTTGACTATACTTCTCCCATATGCGTATGGCGATTTTCTAGTTTAGATTATCTTTTCAAATTAAGGTGTTATGGTTATGAGCGGTAGACCCATTCCTGAAGCCTACAATGATAGGTCAAGCCTTGCACCAACCTACCTAACAAACACTGCCTATCAGATGTCTAACCCTGACTCCCTTCCAGTAAGCCGAGGCCACTAATCTAGCCCTTAGCTTCCGCTAATTGACAAGAGATAAAAATACTGATAAACAAACTGAATTTATTAAATTAAAGAGCTAGCAAACTGTGTTCATTCTACACTCAAGAATCCATCCCCACTCAGCCAAGGGAAATTAGTTCATGACTGAAGAGGGAATCACAAAACAAATCACAGTAGAATAGCCCATGACAAAAGATAAATTAAAAATACACAATGATAAACAGAAAGTTTGTCGGAGGTTTCAAAGGCATAGGAGCAGCCTGTCACTTGACTACTCTACATCTTGCCGCCTCCATCTCACTGCAAGGAAGGATGCTGGGTTCTTCTGGAGTTCTCGTGCCTCGTAACTTCTCTCACTCTTCTTTCAAGCCTAGCCGAATAGGATTTGTCAACGACTCCATGTCTTCTAGGGTTAGCCATCTTTTCATTTTATAGACATGTTTACTTATGGTGTATGTTCAGTGAGCTGGGCTTCTCCAAATCCGTCAGGTCCAACTAATCCAACTTTCCAAATTTGGTAGATTTGATTTTGTTGATACTACGGGATTCTCCAAATCTTAATCTTCGATCCACCGCATCTTCTAATCCGTCCCCTCATCAATCTAATCGTGAACTGACATCCATCCATTGACCTGCACTTATTTCTTGAAAAAGCCTCGAGGAAAATTCAGAATGTGTGGCACATAGCACTGCTTCCTTTACGCCGCTATAGCATATGGGTTGCATTGTATTGCAGCTTGATATGGCTGACCCGATGCTATAGCATTGTATCATCAGTGCTATGTGCCTTCATAATAAACCCTTAAACTTGCCTTCTTCTTATGCACATGTATAGGATAATTATGCATTTATCAAGATTTATAAGATCTATCCTACATTTCCCTATATGCATGAATTATGACATATTTGCTCATATTAAATGGTTTTAAGCTTATATTCAATACAAACCAGTCACACATCATAGGGAAAAGCATGGTATACATAGTACTCACCAACAAGCATACATAGCTTTTCAATGTGAATGTGTACTTGTCCCTATGTATATAAATGCATGCATAGCCTCAGTTTGGATAAAGTTGGGCTTATTTGCTACGACTAATAGAAGAGCATAACCATATATAATCTCTATCTCTTTCTCTGATCTTCTCAAAGATAGCTCTGTCCTCTACTTTTCTGAACCCTTACTTTGGTCTCTTTTAATCCCCACCCTACAGTACCATGTTTTAAACACCTTTTGTGTACCTTTACCAAAAATGTAAGGTTAAGGTGCAAAATGCATATGGCCTTTTACTTAAAGGGCACTCAACACCAAATGCTTTTTTGGAGATGCAAAAATACCTATGAACTTTTAAAATAGGTGTAAAAATAACATGACCGTTAAATCTAACTTAACACCGTCACTTTTTGTAGTAGGTCCCACACTATTTTCATGAAAATACCAAATGTCTTTAATTCAAAAAAGAGTTTGACACTCATTTCTTTCATTGTTCAGTACCCATCTCTTTCACCAAGCATCGCTATAATTGCAAACAAAGGGAGAAGAAAATATCACCTATCAGGCATTTACCTCTTCAAAGAATAAACAAGACCAAATGGACAGAAGCAGAGAAGGTCGAAGAAACACTATGGCTTCCAATGGTTTGTCCAAAAGGAGGAGCTACAGGATGCGTTGAAAAGGAAGATTAAACAAAGTCCCCTTTCTTGTTCTGTGATTTCTGATGGCCTCCCTTCTTTTCATGACTTTCAAGGAAGATGGCCTGATGGAGCTATAGGAGACGACCAGGCTTAGAGATTGAGGGACTGGGAAAAAGGATCGAGATCACAGCCCTCAAACCTTCTCATCTAAATCTTAGTTTCCATCGCCGATCTTGAAAAATCTTAGTCACTGCAAATCGATCTCCTCTCACACAACGATCAGTGAAGGTGAGGAAGAAGAAGTCAAGCATTCACTGTGCTTGATTTGCCGAGGGAGAGATCTCAGAAGTCATAACACTTAATGAGCCTGAGAAAGGAAAGTCTTTTTTTTTTGGAATTAGGGCCATTTTGGTATTTCCATGAAAATAGTGTGGGACCCATTACAAAAAGTGACGGTGTTAAATTTGATTTAACAGTCATGTTATTTGTACACCCATTTTGAAAGTTCATGGGTACTTTTACACCTCCGAAAAGCACTTGGTGTTGGGTGCCTTTTGAGTAAAAGCCCATGTGCATTTTTGCACCTTAACACAAAAATGTATCAATGTTATAGCTACAATGTGATAATTTAATGTATTAACATGTATGATTACATATTTTATTTAATATAGACTATATCTAGATATTATCTTATCGATCATTATTTTGAATAAAATAACGCCTGATTGTGGCCCACACGTAATTTGCATAAAGATTTGGCTTAGAATTATTTGGCTGGATGGTAAGCTATTACAAGCCTTGATGGAGGTTATAAATAGTGTAGGCCGGGTCTTAGAGCAATAATATTGAAATACACTTACTTGCACTTTAAGGATTACTTGACGGATGACATTTATTCCTGACCATCACTGTGCTTCATCTTCCCATTAAAAGAATACTGAGTCTTCTAGTCTCCTTTTCTCTCTCTGTTTTTTTTTTTTAGTTCTCAGTTTTTGTGAGATATAGCGTAAAGAGTTGCAATGGCCAGAGGTAATACTGATAAAGGCTTCCATTGCTACTCTTTGTTTTATAGTTCATATTATGTATTTTGGGAATTATTTCTGTATTTATTCTAACGTACATCCCATAAAGTTGTGCCTCAGCCAAAGAAGGAAGCGATGGGTCTAACTAGAAATCTTGTGCGTCTTTCTGTGGGAATTGAGAATGCCGATCATCTTATCGAAGATCTAGACAAGGCACTCACAAAAGATCCCCTGGCGGCTCTAAATTAATCCATATGTCATGCGTACGGCTTAATTACTTGCTTTAAATAGTAATAAGACGGTGAATGTTGATGATGATTTGGGGTGTGTGTGTGTGTATCAAGTTGTATTTTGTTCTTCTGTTATTATCTATTTGCATTCTAATTTGCTGTGATGTTTTGGAATAATAATAATAAGCTTATAATTAAATATATGAAATTTTATTAGCTGACGTTGGTGTCTTTGCATACCTCCCTCTCTCTATCTTCTTGCTTAATTTAATGCTTTTAGGTTTTGTGATGATAATTATATAAATGATGATAATGTGCTTTGCTTGACAGATGTTGGGATAAATCATATATAATGTGTACACATTTTTGGCATATGTATAAAATTATTTAAAACATCCAAAATCTCTCATCAAGACCATGTCCACTTTGCATAAATACACTAATTACCTGGAAGTTATTATTATTTAACAAGTTCAATAATGATAATAAATAAAAAAAGATAAAAACATTTGAGAATTTGAAGTATTTCAAGAGGCCATAGAGAAAGCATTAAAGGGTGGGGCATTAACGATTTCGCAAGTCTCGGTTGATTCCATGCCTTCCAGCCCAAACCTCTTGGTCAATAATTTCAAAGCTCCGGCCCATTTCCATAACATTACATTTTCCTTGTAAGAATGTTCTTGCAGCAGAGGGTGGCCTTGAACCAAGGAAGGTTTTGATGCTTTTGTCTATGATTTACATTGGTGATCTTAAAGGTCACATGTTTGTTTCTAGATTCTTTACATCTTATTTTTTTCAAAGAATTATTTTTCAACTTGGCACTGTGCAAACCAACTTTGAGAAAGTTATATGCTTGCCGTAGGTAGTCTCTTATAATGTGGTAAATCAATATTTGAATTTTTGTTAGAAGATGATATACCACATTTAGAGTTTAACAGTAACTCTAACGAGATTATTTCCAATAAGATATTTATCAAGAAGGAGAAGATATGAATACTAGTACATGAGATGATTACAAGGTATTGATAGCATCACAACATCAAATCAACCATTCTTGAGTTATATCATTAACCTGAAACTCTAGGAAACTAATGAGGCGAAGACCTAATAAGTTAAAATAACTTCTACCTCCTACAGTCCTAAATATAAGATCTAAAATAACCTTTTTAGAGAGTTTAAGAAAACAAAACAAATTACATTAAAATATTTATAATTATGATATAAAACATATTTATAATCATTTCTTTCTTCAAATTAAATTTTTGACTTATAAATTGATGTATAATATAATGATATACAATATATAATATGATTAAGTGATTCATTTAACTTCATTAATCTTTCTAAAAAAAAACTCAATTTGGTTTTATATTTAGGATTAGAGGAAGTATAACCAACTAGTCACCTCTCTCTGATCTTATTCAACTTCACTTTAATGTCTCTAAAAAACACAAATCCCGTCTTCTTTTGCGTTGGAAGTCTTTGTGAGATATATATATATTATATATATATATATATATATATATATATATATATATATATATATATATATATATATATATATATATATTTGTTCAGTTTCCCAGGTAATATATATTCTTGTGTAAAACACTTTAAAAGACATCAAAGTATTGATTAATATATCAACTTTAAAATAACTTCTCTCTGTGATGATTATTATAAATTACCAGTTCTTGTCATTATGTATATCTATCTGGTTTTTTATGGTGACGCTCTTAACTGGACAGGGATTGCTTTCACCTAAAGCTTGATTCAATCAAAACCTTCATTAAAATATTATCAATATCACTATTATACATAAAAGGAATATAATATATTAAATTATAAGTGTTGATCGTATTGATTTGCTGACTTTTATCTTTTTTAAGAATAAAGTAAAAAGGGTTGAATTCCCAATTGTGGATTGTGATTGATGCTTGAACTGCTCAACAACTACAAATGTTATTGTTTCTAGCTGACCTAATTTTTCTTAAATTAAATTCGGAATATGAAAACGATGTTTTGCGTATCAAAAGAAATTAATTTTTATTGCATATTAAATAAAAAGCTATCCTGTCTATGATACTAAATATAAAATTGTTAATTAATCATTTTTTCCTGTAAAATGTAGCAATAAAACGATATTAAATGATGACATAAAAAATCGATATTAAACGAAAAGATAGAGATAATATTTTATATTATCATATTGTGGGTCAGTATAATATATTAATCATATGATTCGTGTACAGAATACATTACAGAAAAAACGTGGACGTTAATTATATTTTAATTTTAATTTTCATTCATGTTTTTTCAATTATTAGTTGCGTCAAATGGATATGCTATTACAGATTTGTGCATATATAACGCTTAACGAATAACGGTTACAATGAATAAACTACATGTATGTTGAGTTGGAGGTCGCACAAGAATATATTGTTAATCATGCGTACCGTTTTGTATTATGAGACAGAATTCACAAAAACACAAAAATATCAATTGTAGTTAATAGCCGAAATTTATTTTGTGACAAAAATGACGGTTTTTATGAAACAATCGTCATGTAATACTTACAAACGACTCGTCTTCCAACCTTATATTAGTGAAGACAAAAACAGAACACTTGAGAAACAACCGAAGAATAACTCTTAAAAGCACCTTTTTCAGAACCTCGTTCAGTTTGTGTAATACCCAGATAATTATTTATCTAGAATATTATATTTTAGTAAATAATACCTATTGGATATAGGTGAATATGTGGTTTCAAATAATAAGTAATAAATACTTTACTTTCTAAGGTAATTTCTATAAAAATTAGAAGAGATAAAGGGCTAAAATCCCTAAAAGGCATTTATGGGGCATAAAATGGCCGAAAATATTATGATAAATCTCATATGGCAACAAATATCAACAAAAACTTAGGAAGTATTTTGTCTCTAATTTTAGGAATTTTTGGGATTATTTCCTTGAAAAATTGAGAAGCATAAATATAATATTATTTTTTGGCCCCATTTTTAAATTTTACATGCACTTTTTTGTGAGATAATAATTAATCCTAATTATGCCCTAATTGTTTAGATTAAGACATAAGAATTTTAATATTTTACATAGAAAAATAAAGAAAAAATAAAAAGAAAAAAAATATCTAGATATTTTGAATAAAATAATAATATATATGGTAAAGAGCCAACAGGACATTTGAGAATGGATAGAAACTAAATCCTACACCAAGACATAGGGATTTAGTCTAGACATCATCTGACATAAAATACCTAAAAAACCTAATGTCAAAGATGACATCATCCTCTTCTAGAAGGATGAAAAAAAGTTGTGAGATAATAATTAATCTTAATTATGAAAATTATCAACAATTAGTAAGTGGCTAATTAAGTAATTAGTGGCTAATTGTTTAGATTAAGACATAAGTAAATTAATTAGTAAATAATTAATTTAAGGGAGAAAATATGCTCTTGATAAGGGCCTTTTGTACATTAGCCTTAGGGACCACAATAAAAAATTAACATAGGATTGTGTATAAGCAAATTTATGATAGTTCTACCTTCTTGAGGAGCCATTTATTGATTTTATGATAGTTCCTAAGCCATTTAATTCTAAAATACTAAATACCATGAAAATGCAATGAAAACAAGAGGAAACTTGGTTTTGGTTTTTCAAATTAAAAAATAAAAGACTAACTAAATATAATTAAAAGCTAAACTATTGTTTTTTTTGGTATTTTTAATATAAAAAAAATGGTTCAATGGAATGGAGTTTGAAAGTATGAAAGATGAAATAAGTTTTGATAGCAAAGTTCATGGCCATTCCTCTTCTTAAGATGATTTGAAAGTCAAATTGAAAACTTCAAGCAATCGCATTGAATCAAATCTACCTAATTAATGATTAATCCAATGATCACATTCATAGTCTTCTCTTAAATAAATTGTTAAAAACCAATTTATGTGTGTTTGAAAATCATTTTAATGCACTTGCTTCCTCTTTGATGAGAGCACTATCACAACACTCAATTTGAAATAAATCCATCATACACACTAATAATCACATAGAATGCAAAACTTCATTAATTCAAAAGGAAAATAAGTTCAATATATAATCCAAATGCACCAATATAAAATTCAAGACAAGAGCAATCCATCAATGACAAATGAACACTCATTCAAGTCTCATAAACATGTATCTATTACAAAAATCGAACCAAACAAATCACAAGACATATAATGAGCTAATGAAAAACTAATAAACTCCCCTTTGTAGCACATTAAGCTCTTGCCACTTGTTGGTCAATTTCCTTAATGGCAAGTGAACCAGTCGAACAAGTAATAAAAAGTAAGTAGAGTATCGTCCCATAGAGACTGAGATACCGATGAAGCTACTGATTTATGCAGATAGTTGTGTAACAAGATTTAAAAGAAAAGTATGTTTGGTTTGGGGTTTTTGTGGTTATAACTAATAAGGAATAGAACAAACAAATGATCGAAGTCGTAAGAAGATATCAGTAAAAGATAGGTTGAGCATCGGATTTCATCCTAAGCATATCAATCCCCCAGTTTGCCTTAACGCATTGCTATAGTAATAATACTACACAGCTTCCACAATGCTACAACATAGCTGCCTTTCACAATGTTATTTAGTTAACCCACTATTATATTCTACAGAAGCTTCCGCGTCTTGTATGTACAACCTTGACTATACTTCTCCCATATGCCTATGGCGCTTTTCTAGTTCAAGTTATCTTTTCAAATTAAGGTGTTTTGGTTATGAGTATGTGGAGATGATGAACATGATCATTGCTATAGCAAGGTGCCAAACAATTTACAAGTCATGTTTAATTAGCTCAATGCCCCAGTTAAACCCTTGTATTGCCTTGCTGCTTCTTGTCATTTTTTTTTCTAATACACAAACTGATGAACAATCTTTTTCGTAGCATTCTTATTGGGGGCATATTGCCATAGCATCTTCCGCAGTTTTCCTCATACTTGTCTGTCTGGCTGGTTCTACTATAGCAGAGTCTATAAGGCTCAAAGGGGGTAGCAATATGGAGAATGATATTCATGGGTTGTGTATGGGAATTGGGGATGAGATATGAATGCCTTTATCCTTCGCACTATTCACACAAATGCCAAACAGTTTATCAGAGAAATAAGATAAAACAAAGATCATACATGGGTTAGATGACATGCACATTGTAATAGAAACAATTAGGCTCAAATAGATCCTTCCAAAGTGGGTTTTCTCTCTATTCTTCCTCACCGTCCCTTTACCCAACATGGAATTATCTAGTACTGTCAATTTCCCAAGCCTAACGGTTCAATTTCCTTCAAGCAATCATATTATGCCCATTCATACAGATACTTATTCTACTGCTATAGGTCTCTGTTCGTGCTCTATCATGCAGTTAAAAATTTACAGTTTGTGCAGAAACTAAATGTAGGGTGATTTGAGCACATTTAAGCATCGATTTGCAAGCGCAGCTTAAATTATCCCCCCCACACTTGAATGGTGCAATGCCCCCATTGTAGCCAAGAAGCACAAAGAAATATCAAATATCGAAGAAAATGGAGGTGGGGATGGGTAAGCAAAAAAAGAGCTGAGGGAAATCACAGTGCAAGATTATAAGAAAAACGGGTCCATGCTTGTAGTTATAGTCAAAATGGCCCTGCGGGCGAGCTGCAAGGTAGGAGACATAGGATCCGACTGAAACAAAGGAAAAAGAAAGGAAACAAGGAACAAGATACTGTTAAATGCCTGCGAGGCTAGGAGGAGTAGGTGCGCTAGAGGCAGAGGTGTTGGAAGGGCCAGTGTCTGGCGGCATGTCTTACCCGAGATGGTCCTGGGTCAAGGCTTTGTTGAGACAACAATGCTGTACCATTGCTTTTTAAGTTTGGTACGTGGTCATCTAGTGTGATGATATGAAGTGATGTTGTAGCATTAACACTCTTTTCATTTGGTGGCATTGGGTGCTGCTATTCTTCTTCAAGGAATTGTCCCACACTTTCCTTGCCTTTCTTTGTTTGGCCAACTTCCAGGTCAGCATCCTCAACCATTCTCTTGGTCACCTTCATGGGTTCTAGACTTTTGCCGCTTCTAAGTTCTATTAACTTGACTTGCTCCTTCCTGTGGATTATGGGGACTTCAGTGTCACTCAGCAGAGATCCAGAAGGTCTATTGTTGAGGGCAGTTGCTAGCTGTCCAACTTGGTTCTCAAGGTTCCAAAGGGTTACCTGCTAACTTTGGATAATTGTGTCGTTCTTTGCCATGTACTCTTTCAATAAGTCCCCCATAGAGGTCTGTGGGTCTGAGTCACCGCCCTACTGCCTTGCTTGCTGGGTAAACCCTGGTGGGTTTGATGGTCTATTAGAGTATGATAGGCCAGTTGACTGCCCTGCTGCTTATTGACCTTGAGAACTCTACGAGAAATTAGGGTGCTGCCTCCAACCTGGATTTTATGTATTAGAATAAGGGTTGTTGGTGTTGCTGCCCCTATTAAAGTTATTAACATAGTTGGCTGATTTGGGGTTGGCAAAGCATTGAGAGTAGGAGTGCTCTCCACTACAGTACACGCAAGCTACCTGGGCTGGTTGTATTAGTGTGTTGTTTGGAGGAAGGGTCGGTCCCTTCACCATGTTGGCAAGAGATGACACCTAGGCTATGAGGGCAGTCATAGCATCTAATTCATGTATTCTAGCAATAGTTCTGAAGGGAGTTGTCTTGTCTACTTTCCATTGATGGTTGTTCATGGCCATACGTTCTAGAAATTCATGTGCCTCTTCATAGGACTTCATCATAATGGAATCACCTGAGATAGCGTCTACAATTGAACATGTTTACCCGTCGAGTCCTCTGTAAAATGTTTCTAACTAAACCCACTCACACAATCTATGTTGTAGGCACCTTCTGAGAAGATCCTTAAATCTGTCTCATACTTCATATGTTGATTTTCCCGACTTCTATTGGAAACTGGTGATATCCCCTTTGAGTTGATCGTTCTTTGTTGGTGGAAAATATTTGAGCAAGAATTTACTGCCCAGATCATTCCAGGAGGTAATTGAATTGGCAAGTAGGTTATTAAGCCACGTCTGAGCTTTATTCGAAGAGAGAATGGGAATAATTTAATTCGAAAGGCGTCGGGCGTGACTCCTGGAATGACAAATAAGTCGAATACCTCCATGAAAGATTTGAGGTGCAAGTAAGGGTCTTCAGAAGGGAGTCCTCCAAATTGCCCGGCTACATTCAGCATCTGAATCATGACACCTTTGATTTCAAAGTGCCCTGTATTAAAGGTTGAGGGAGTAATAGCATAATTTAGCTTGGTTAAATTTGGGATTCCAAACTCCATAATAGCCTTGTTCGGGTTCGGATTTGGTGGTGGAGGGACCTGATCATCTCTGTTTATTGCTTACTGCTCCATTTGTTCCTGGTCATGATTAACAGGTACATCCGCCATGGTTGCGGAGTCAAAAAGGTGACTTCTTTGCTTATGCTTCCTGTACCTTTGCTTGTAGGTGCGTTCAATCACAAGATCGTAAGGCTCAAGGTTGACCGAAAGCGAGTTACGCATACACTATAGAATGTACCTGGAAATCAAAAACAGAGAAGGAGTGAGCTTTATTGTGTAAGACCCAACTATTCAGCATTAGACGCATAATTACAAAGGTATCTACAGTCCCCGGCAACGGCGCCAAAAACTTGTTGATTGATTTCCTTAATGGCAAGTGAACCAGTCGAACGAGTAATAAAGAGTAAGTAGAGTATTGTCCCAAAGAGACTGAGATACCAATGAAGCTACTGATTTATGCAGATAGTTGTGTAACAAGATTTAAAAGAAAAGTATGTTTGGTTTGGGATTTTTGTGGTTATAACTAATAAGGAATAAAGCAAACAAATGATCGAAGTCGTAAGAAGATATCAGTAAAAGATAGACTGAGCATCAGATTTCATCCTAAGCATATCAATCCCCCATTTTGCCTTAACGCATTGCAATAACAATTATACTGCAAAGCTTCTGCAATGCTACAGCATAGCTACCTTTCACAATGTTATTCAGTTAACCCACCACTATATTCTACAGAAGCTTCCGCGTCCTGTACGTACAACCTTGACTATACTTCTCCCATATGCCTATGTCGATTTTTAAGTTCAAATTATCTTTTCAAATTAAGGTGTTATGGTTATGAGTGGTAGACCCATTCCTGAAGCCTACAATGATAGGTCAAGCCTTGCACCAACCTGCCTAGCAAACACTGCCTATTAGATGTTTAACCCCGACTCCTTCCACTAAGCCGAGGCCACTGATCCAACCCTTAACTTCTGCTAACCGACAAGAAATAAAAATACTGATAAACAAACTGAATTTATTAAATTAAAGAGCTAGAAAACTGGGTTCATTATGCACTCAAGAATCCATCCTCACTTAGCCAAGGGAAATTAGTTCAAGACTGATAAGGGAATCACAAAACAAATCACAGCAGCATAGCCCATGACAAAAGATAAATTTAAAATAAACGAAGGTAAACAGAAAGTTTGTCGGAGGTTTCGATGGCGTAGGAGCAGCCTGTCACTTGACAACTCCACGTGTAACATCCCATTTTCAAAAGCAGTATAATTTTTTTTTTCATCAGAGTAGAGCATTGGAACGATTGAGTAACTGATACATATATTTATAAATGCCGTAAGTCTAGCTGATTTACAGAAACGGTACATTGACCGAGAGTTTTCAAAATGAATAACACCCGAAGAAAGTCTTCAGGCCCGGTCTCTGCGGCGCTTTTCCCTTCTCCTCGGTTCTCGGTTCTCCGAACTCCGACGCTATGATAAGAGCGAGATCCAATTACAATTTGGATCTCGGTAACGGTTAACCTCATGCTTAAATACGACTACATATACACGACAACAAAGAATCAATACAACAGTCCATAACAGATGTATGATTAAAAACACGTAACCACGTATACAAGATAATAACCACGTATGTAACATAACCTCGTATGATACAACAATAATAACCTCGTATGTGACATAACCTCGTATGTAACATACCGTGTATATAGCATAACCTCATACACTACTACACAACAATCACATACAATCATATAATAAACATTAGAGCTAGTGTTATAGTACGCGAACGTACCTTTTTGGCGGTACAACAGAACTTTTACGGAAAAACGTGAAATTCGACAGCGGGAAAAACAGCGGTATGACGGCGGCACAACAAATGATCGATTAGCTCGAGATATCCTATAAGGACAACGTTTATCATCATTTGGCATCATAACAGGCCATTTGGGCGAAAATTACTATTTTGCCCTTAGTACCCCTATTTGGCGGAATTTCGCGAACTTCGTTACTTTGACCGTATTCCATTTCAAAATTTTCCCCACTATGTTTTTACCTCGTCGGCATCTTTCAATGCAATGAGGCATAAAAACAAGTATAGGAATATATTCTGAAACTTCCTAGATCAAAACAACGGTTCTACTATAACTACCGAAAGAACTACGGAAACTAAAAACTAAGAGCAGAAGAACTTACTCGGAGCAAGGTAGAATTTTTTTGCAGAGCTTCTCTCTCTAGAACCTCTCTCTAGGTTTCGAATTTGGTGTGAAGAATGAGAGCAAGAGAGCTTGCTATTTATAGGGAAAAATAGGGACAAGGTGGGAATTTCCATAAAAGTCTTCAAATCGGATTCCGGCCGTTGGATCACATTTTTGAGGACAAAACACTCTTGGCCATCCATGGTCAAGATCGAAATCTAAGAGCCCAAAAGTCAATGGATGAGTTGTCATCCATGATGGCTCTTGCTTTATGGCCTCCGGTCCCGATAAAGCTACCCGATCGGTGTTCGTTTTGCGAAACTCAAAAATGCGAGCGTGTAACTTTGAAGGTCTTTTCATCCTCTTTCATATTATATATCTTGATCCTCTTTTTGATCATATCCATGTATTCTCCGGTGCGTCGGAAGATATTCGGACAAACGCGTCCGGTTCTGTAAATCGCTTAGATAGAACCAACTTCCGGACAATAATTCGCAAAATCGTAAAAACGTCCGGTTGTTGCCTAACTTAATCTCGTGTTTAAAAAGACGCAATTGTTTCTATAGGTTCTCACTTTGCCTATCTGACTCTACTCTATCTGATCAACTTTTCGTCTTATTTGAAATTAGGGTTTTCGGTTGCGGAAACAACGCACAGTAAATTCTTTCTTCGTGTAAAAATTCACTTGTTCTTAATTTGATCATCTGAAAAGACTTTTACTTCCGGTTTACCTGTAGAATTTATTTCTAACTTTTCCCCCTGGCCTGCCTATATGCTTTGACTCACCGCATTATATTATTATTTTATTCTAATTATCATTTTAATTATTTAAACAATTCTTTTTAATTAAAAATAACCATAATTTATTCCCCCTCTTTTAAAAATTCAGTTTTAATTATTTTTCCATAATTTTTTCCATTTTTTAAAAATATAATATTTTTTACCAAAATTCCCGTTTTACCCCCGCCTTCGTTAATGCTTAATCGACCTAATTTCTTCGTTTAGTGATCTTTTTAGGATCAGGTTTCTTCATATATTTATCTTTACCAATTTTACAGTATATTGTTATCTTGCAAACTTTTATACTTGACATTGTCATTTTATATCCTATGTAAAATATTAACAATGTTTACCCCATCGTTATTACTTTATGGTTAAAATGCTTTTTAAACTTTTCTTCATGTTATTTCCTCCGAAATAATTTATTAAATTCTCATAATTAGGGATAACACTTCCATAGTTTTCTCATAATTTTTCATGATCTTTCGCATTTATCATAATATTTTTAGACCGTTTTTATCACCATTATTTCATTTTTAGTCATTCTTTCATCTGATCTTTCCGTAACTTTTTTAACAATTTACTCTATAATTATGACAATTTTCTGTAATAGTTTTAAACTCATGATTTTGCTTTATCAAAATATTCTTTAATTTCCTTTATCTCAAAAAATCCATATTTACTAAAATCCTGGTATTACACCACGTCTTCTCGTCTTCGTCTCACTACAAGGAAGGATGCTTGGTTCGTCTGGAGTTCTCGTGCCTCGTAACTTCTCTCACTCTTCTTTCGAGCCTAGCTGAATATGATTTGTCTATGACTCTCAACGACTCATTGTCTTCTAGGGTTAGCCGTCTTTTCCTTTTATAGACAGGTTTACTTATGGCGTACGTTCAAAGAGCTGGGCTTCTCCAAATCGGTCAGGTCCAACTGATCCAACTTTCCAAATTTGGTAGATTTGATTCTGCTGATACTGCGAGATTCTCCAAATCTTAATCTTCGATCCACCGCATCTTCTAATCCGTCCCGTCATCAATCTGACCGTGAACGACGTCTGTCCATTGACATGCAATTATTTCCTGAAAAGCCTCGAGGAAAAGTCAGAACGTGTGGCACATAACATTGCTTCCTTTACGCCGCTATAGTATATGGGTTGCATTGTATTGCAGCTTGATATGACTGACCTGATGCTATAGCATTGTATCATCAGTGCTATGTGCCTTCATAATAAACCCTTAAACTTGTCTTCTTCTTATGCACATGTATAGGATAATTATGCATTTATCAAGATTTATAAGATCTATCTTACATTTCCCTATATGCGTGAATTATGACATATTCACTCAAATTAAATGCTTTTAAGCTCATATTCAATACAAACCAGTCACACATCATAGGGAAAAGCATGGCATAAATAGTACTCATCACCACTCTCACTAGTGAGTGCATCCGCCGTTGATATACATTTGCTGTGTGCTATGTATTGAGGTTGCTGCATGTTGTTGTGAATATTTATCATTTATTGTTTATACTTTGCATATGAGGTTAATTGTTACCTGAGATTCAATTCGATTGAATCTCAAACTTAACTAAAGGTTCAGGGAAGGAATCTAAACCAGGGAAGGCAATATGGACGGAGCACGTGAAGAGGCGCCGGTCAGAGCGAATGCCGAAAGAAGAATATTATGGCATAGTTTTTGGCAATGAATTTAATAACGTCAGTTTATACCATTAGTGTCTAAGAAAGAGTTGGTCAAAGTGGTTACAATAATTAGTCACCATGAAAGATGAGGAGACTCTTACTAGACTAACACCGACTTGGACAACTGATATGGATAACTGAGTTAGATTCATGGCTTTAGGTCTAGTTAGAGGATGATTTGAGTCTGTATAATTGTATCACGAATGTTCCTTTAGGATTTTCAATGTAACCAGCATATGTCGAGGCATCATCATATGTCTGGGCATATGTTATCAGTCACTCATCATCCAAATGATAATGCATGCTCTCCGTTCCGCTTTACTTTGACCTATAACACCGTCAACTCGGTTGATATTCCTAAAACTACGTGTCATCGGACACAATAAATAGTATGGAATTTGGGATGTCACAGGCCGCCAACAACTATGAATTAAAAGAAGATGAAGGTGAGAAATGAAAGTAAGATAAAGGTATGGCTCTTTGAAGCTCGTCTTGCTGTGCTGAAACTATTAAGCCAGAAGCTTCCGCTTTTCTTTTCAATTCAGCCGAGTATAAGGAGGAAGAAAAAGGTCTAACCTAATTTCCCCGGTCAAAAGGCAAGTTTTGACAAGGAGCTAAAATGAAAATTTCAAAAGTTCATATAGGGACTAAATTGAAAACATTTGAAATGTTTCTGGGGAAGAAATGTAATTTCCAACAATTCTTAGTCTTTTTTGTAATTTTCTCTTGCCATTTTCTTCATAGATTTATAATTTCCGAAATTATAGGGCCCTTTTTTGTAATTTTTCCCTTTCCTAAAAATATTAATTCAAACCCATTTGAAATTTTCTAAAATCTCAAATTTTCTTCTTAAAAACCTACAATGCAAGATTAAACACAATGTAGCATCAAAAGTTCAAGAAATTGTTTACATGAATAATTATCAAATTATGATCATTTTCTTCTCAATTATACTTAATTCAATACAAATATCCCTAACTCAAATTAGTGATTGATCATGCAATAATGTCCTAGAAAATGCATTAAAAAAAAATCCTAAAATCAATCATGAAAAATTATATAAAAATATGGTTTAATCAATTTTTCCACACTTGTACCTTTGTACTTTTGAACAAAGGCAATTGAGTAAAATTTTCCAAGTGCAAATCATCAATGCATTTGAAAAATGAGCAATTTTATAATTAGAAAGCAATGAATTAATTAATCAAATTCTTCAAGCCAACACTAGTCATAGTCAAACGATGCAAAGAAATTAGTTAACTACACAATCCAACATATTAGAATGAAACAAAAGAGAACTCTTAAGGTATTAATGTTTCACTCATCATCTCACTTTATTGAGAGAATTTCACTCTAGCTCATTTAATTAACACATTAAAAAAGGCTTGTAACAACTCTAATATCTCCACTACTAATAGCAATAAATGTCATGAACGAAGAGGGCTTACAAGGCTTGTAATGTTGGATGAAGGCTAGATGGAATGAATTTATTAGAAAAAGGAATTGTTGGCATGCAAGTCAAATTAATGAATAAATTCATACCATCCAAATAACTTGACAAACTTTTGCCAATTCTTTTCCAAATTTTTTTTTTGGGGGGGAGCTTTCTTCATATTTCTTTTTTCTTTTTTTCCTACCAAATACTTTTTTATTTTTCTTATTCTTTTCAATACACTTATTCTTTTCCAGTTCTTTTCTACTTTTTTTTTTCCAAAACTATATACATTTTTTTACTTACTTTCTTTCTCTTTTCTATGTACATAGCATTTCAATATATACATTGTTCAACTTTCAATTGGCAATTCACTTTGATTTTACAATACCATGTACACTATGAGTAAATGACTTGCATGCAACATAGGAGTGGCTCAAAGGGATGAGCAAATGGTAGATGAATGTAAGTTTGTGTTTGGGTTAAAATGGTTTAAAATTGAATGCCTATTTCATTTCCATCACATTAATGCAAATGCCGTTTTGAAAAAGAATTGAAACAAGTTTTATAAGGTGAAAAACTAAGTGAACATGCACACATGAAAGGGATTAAAAGCTCAATTAACCTTCCAACAAGGTTTGTTTTCAAATGCTCACTCTACCACAATCAATTGCATAGTGAGCTAACTACAAAACATCTTTTTAACTAGTCCTAATATTAACCTTACAAACAAAATCAATCAAAACATTGCAATCATCTATAATAATGCTCAACTCTTAAATGCACTAACGATGTAATACCCGGATATTTAATACCCGGATGATTATTATATAAATAAAATTCCTTCAATATTTCTTTCAAATCAATATTACCTATTTAAAATGGGTAAAAGTGTAGTCTTAAATAATGAGTATTATTGTCCTATTACCTTAGAAAGACTCTATTAAAATTAAAGAGATAAGTCAGCTGGGCTAAAAATACATTATTAAGGCATAAATTGGATTGAAAATATTATGATAAATACTATATGACCTCAATTATTGACAAAAACTTAGGAAGCGTGCTATCTTTGATTTTAGGAATTTTTGGGATTATTTCCCCCCGAAAATAAAGATGCATAAATATAATAATATTAAAAGCACTTTTTGGCCCCATGATTTTTAATATTTTACATGGGATATAAAATACCAATGTAAGTAAAATAGTTGTGAGATAATAATTAATCCTAATTATGAAAATTATCAACAATTAGTAAATGGCTAATTAAGTAATTAGTGGCTAATTGTTTAGATTATGATATAAGTAAATTAATTAGTAAATAATTAATTTAAGGGGAGAAATTCGAAATTATTAAATAAATAAATAATAATAAAATAATAATAAAATATTTTATGCTTAGAAAAATAAATAAATAAAAAATATATATATATATATCTAGATATTTTGAATAAAATAATAATATATATGGTAAAGAGCCAACATGACATTTGAGAATGGATAGAAATAAAATCCTACACCAAAATATAGGGATATAGTCTAAGTCATCTGGACTTTTTATAAACGGGTGAATTTTTATCCGGAGCGAAATGGCTCCGAAGTCATTTCTGAAACCAACTAAGTCATTAAGATACAGGATAAATAAAGAAAAGGGCAGATAGTGCAAATGAGAACCAATAGAAAAACTAATTGCTTTGTGACAAACCAGGGATTAGGTTTCTTAGGTCAGAACATATTACGAACCAGTGATTTTTTGTCCGGAAAGTGGTTCTATCAAGTCATTTCGTGCCGACAAACTGCGTTTATCCGAAAATCTTCAGCAGACTACGTAATACCCGTAACGAGATCAAAATTTAGTTAACCCAAGTGGTTTTAAAGAGAAAGAATAAAACTTCAACGCCTTGCTATCGGATTTTTGAGATTCTCCGAGATTGCGCGCTTTGACACCGAACTAGGAACTTTATCGGCACGGCTCATAAAGCAAGAGGGGTGATGTCATGCATGACATCAATTTGCCTTGGTAAGAGTGCAAGGAGGTTGGCCTTGAGCATTGGAGAGCCAAGATGATGCCACGTGTCAAAATGCGATCCAACGGCCGAAAACCAGTCTGATAAAGTGATGAATAGTGTCCTAACTTTTCCTATAAATAGGAGTTCACTCTCTTCACTTTCTCCCACCCCAAAAATGCAGCCTAGAGAGAGGTTAGAGAGAAGGAAGAGCCCGGAGAAATTCTAGCCGAGCCCTGGGTAAGTTTTTCGGTCCCTAGTCTTAAGTTTCAGTAGTTCTTTCGGTAGATATAGTAGAAGTGTTAGATTTATCTCTAAATTTCCCAGATAGTCTAGATATCATGTTTAGGGGTATATATAGTATTTATTTCAAAAATATACTGGGAAAAGAGGTATGTCAAAATTCTGGAGAGATAGGGTCAAAGTAGCGAAGCTCTGGCGAAATTCCGCCGATTAGGGGGTCAGGGGCAAAATGGTAATTAGTACCTAAAATGTCCGTTATAATGTTAAATACTGATAAAATGTGATATAATCCTTATAGGATATCTCGTAATCGTATCGTTGTCATACCGTTGTACCACCGTTTTACCGTCGTCTGCATCAAAATTATCATTTTTCGTGAAACATCCTAAGGACCGTCAATGAAGGTACGTTCGCAGTTAGCATCTTTGTAATACTAATTCTCATGGTTGTTGTATGCTTTATGTGATTGCTGTGTTCATATACTGAGATTCTGTTGTTTGAAAATGGGGAGATCATGATTACACGGGTTATGGTATTGTTAACACCGTTTTAGAGTTTTCCTATCGCTATGGACACGACATGCTATCGTGGCATCAGAGAGTGTGCAAACTGGGGTAACATACATACTGCAGGGGCTGTGTAATGTTATTGCCTGATATGTTGGAGGATGTTTTATATTGAAAAATATTGTGAATATCTGACATGCATATACTGTTTACATTAGCATGAGGTTAACCATTACCTGAGGTCCGATGGGTATTTGACCTCAGTCTGCATGATTAGACAGGATTCGGGTAATGAACCGGAGGAGGCACCAGGGGATGGAGTCATAGATAGACGTCAGTAGACGGAGCGGGAGAAGGCACTAGTCAAAGGAAATGCGGGAAGAAAGTCACCGTAACCTACCTTATGACATGAATCTAATAAAGTTACTTCATATCATTTGGTGCTTAAACTAGAAGCGGTCGTCTATGTGGTTCAATCAATCGGTCGCCCTAGCACGATGAGACTCCCACTACACCTACCCAGCTGCCAAATGGGATGATTTAATCGAGTTAGGTTCTATGCCCCGTCTACCCAAGGCTTGATGAACAGGTATAGTTACACGTAGAACCGTAATTATAAGTTTTGTATTATCGTATCACATGAACAAATCCTTCGGGAAATTTATATTATATCGTGATATGTCGGCATCATCATATGTCTCGAGTATTTTTGTATCAGTTATTTGTTGTTCAAATTTTTAGTACATGCTCTTCGTTTCCACAAAACGCTAAGTAGCACTTCAAACTCGATGAATTTTTATAAAACCACGTGTCAATGGCACGATTTTTGCTACGGAACTTGGGGTGTTACAAACGATGTAGAAACTTGCTTTCTCAAAACAAGGAGTTAAGAAAATCCAAAATGTAGATTCATTTCTCATCCAATTCACTTGAAAAGCAAAACATGGTTTTAAATTTTTTTCCCAAAACACTAGATCTCATGAAAGCTCAAAAAATTCTTATAAATCGCACTTCCAAAGTGGCAAATGTGACTTTTTACCACTTAGGGCATGCATAAAAGTAACTCATTCTTGAAATTTTTTTTTAAAATTTTCTAGTTTATGGCATTTTCCCATTTTTAAAACAACCAATTAATGGGATTCAAAAATGTATTCCCCTCCCCCACACTTAATCAACACATTGTTCTCAATGTGGAAAAACCACTCTAAAGAGAATGCTAAGACAGTTGAAATTCAAGGTACAATGGTAATTAAGTAGGATAGTGACAAAAAATGCAAAGCATACATAGGGAGTTCTTATTGTACTTATTACTACACAACACTCCTTCTACCTTTTTCTACTGGATTGTCTCCCTCCTCACATCATCTGCCTCATACAACAATTAAGCTCAAAGAATCATAGGATTTAGGAAGAAAATAAGTGAGGAAAGAAACAACCTTGGTAAGAGTATCTTGAGTCGCTTGAAGGAGAAGTTCTCATCCCAAAAAGAATGTTTAATTTCCTTTAAAACATCCTCTCCCGCATTGAATTTTCTTAGTGCAGTCAAAGTGAAAACCTCAAGCTATTGCATTGAGTCCAATTTGCCTAATTAATTACTAATCTTACGATTACATCCATAGTCATCTATTAAATAAATTGTTAAAAACCACTTGATGTTTATTTGAAAATCATTTTAATGCACTTGCTTTCTCTTTAATAAGAGCACTATCGCGACACTCAATTTAAAATAAATCCATCATACACACTAGTAATCACATAGAATGCATAATTTCATTAATTCAAAAGAAAAATAAGTTCAATATATAATCCAAATGGACCCCTAGAAAATTCAACACAAGAGCAATCCATCAAGGACAAATGAACACCCATCCAAGTCTCATAAACATGTATCAATCACAAAAATCAGACCAAACAAACCACAAGACATATAATGAGCTAATGGAAAACTAATAAACTCTCGTTTGTATCACATTGAAACTCTAGCCACTCTCTTTACCACCAAAACTCAAGAGAATCTAGCTACACATAAGCTCAATTTCAACCTCAACTACTTCAAAACACTTGCTAGAAAATATTCTCCGAAATCTGGAAAAGTTTGTTAGAAATCTCATAGACTCGCTGGAAAACTCAAAGATTCACCAAAATAACACAGATTCTAACCGGGAAATCACAAAGAAGGGACGACAGTGGTAAGGAGAATGAAGAAGAAGACGATGGTGGTTGTAGATCAGAACAAAGGCAAGAGAGAGAGTCAGGGAGATACAGAGAAGGAATGGCAGTAGTCTTCTTCCCAAAACAATCTCTCTAGTTCTCCAAGTTTATGCCTTTTTCTCAGGTTCGAGCTTTTCAAAGATGCGGCCCAAGGTTGGCCAGCGATGGTAGTATTGAGAAGAAGACAATCAAACGACTGTGACAGTGAAGAATGAAGACCAGTGATGGTATGTGGTGGTCCTCTTCTCTGATCTCTCTCTCTCTCTCTTCTTGCCATGTCTCGCTCTCTCTTCAAGATCCCAAGGTGTCGTTCTTCCACGGTGAGGGTGAAAGGAGGTTGCCAGTGGCGATGGCGGTGAGGGTGAAGGCCACTGGCGACTATGAAAAAGAAGATGAAGGTAAGAGATGAAAGCAAGATGAAGGTATCGCTTTTTGAAGCTCAGCCCTCGGCATTGAAACTATCGAGCCAGGAGCTCCCCCTTTTCTTTTCAATTCGGCTGAGTATAAGGAGGAGGAAGAAGGTCAAAATATGACCTAATTTACCTAGTCAAAACGCAAGTTTTGACCAAGGACTAAAATAAAAAGTTTAAAAGTTCGTGGAGGGACTAAATTGACCTAAGAGTTTTGGTAGATGAGATTGCTCTCCCTATGCTTTTTCTACATCTTTATTTCCTCTTTATTTATCACACCTTTTGTTTTTAGTATAAAGTGATTTTCTTGTTGTGCTCTCTATCTCCTGTTCTCCAATTTTTCCTCTCTTAGTCCTATGTTAAGCCCACCCACCTTTATTTTAGCCACCGGCTACCATTATTGTAAAATTAAAAGGATACAATGAATATAATAGGAAAAAAAATAAAGAAAATAATGTTTGAATTTCAAAATATCAAATCAGTCTTGATGCCTATAACAACATAGGTATTAACTACACTTCTGTAGCAATTGACTATTCATTTTAATAGAAATTATTAATTTGCAATTTGAAGTTTAAGTGGTATTTTATAATATTTTTTTCAATATAATATGTAGCAGTTTTAAATGAATTTATTCAAATTTTACTTGAATGGTATTTATGTCAGAAAGATATTTTTTTTTTAATCTATTATAGTATCATATCATATATCACCAAGCATACGACATTATTGATACATTACATTATGTTACACATTAGACTCCTCCATTCTTTTAAGTATTAATTAAATATTACTTAACTAATTTAAATAGATTGAAGAAGTTGGGATGAATTACTTAATTATAACAAATGTGATCTAATTAATTTGAAAATACCCATGCATAATACTACCTACTATCCTTATTATAAGGCACCAACTAGCAAGTGTATTTGGTTCTTTTTATAAGTCATTTGCTTATTCCCAAGGAGCATTAATTAATTTTCCCCATATATACCCCTAATTAATAAGGGTAGTGAGTGAGAGTAATAATTAATATGATATTAGAGTTTAGTGCAATTAGTAGGGGTAATATTAGAAATTGCTTAAATTTTAGGACAACCTTATTGATTTTAACTGTTTTTATTGGTTTGTATGAATTGTTAGTTTATGCCTTATAATAAAGACCAAAGGGAGTATTATATTGTATATTAGTTTACACGTTATATAAATTAATTTAGAAAAAAATAAATATTATAGATAAAATGACTTTTGTTCTTATATTTAATCGGGCCTTATGCTAAGACACTTTCTTTTTCCTTAGCTAAACCACATGTCCGAAGCATTATTGAGTATGAAGCAGTAAATGTGTGTACGTTTCCCAACTGAGATTCAAACTTTAATTTGATTCGCTAAGTCGTGGAGGATTAGCCTTTTTTCTTATGATATGCCTTATACTATTTAGTGCGCCAAATGATTCTTTAAACTTAAAAGTATATTATGATATGAGTAAAACAGTCTAACATCCCTTAAATTTTATCTTAATTACATGAACCTTCCCTATATTTTGAAAACATACACTTAAATCCAAACTGTTAACTCCATTAAGAATTTTTATTTACTCATTTACCCTTCAACATTACTTATTCCCTAATTTTGTCTAATTTTTTTAAAAAAGTAATTTAAGAATTTTTTTTCTTTTTTCTTTTTTTTTTTTTAAAAAAACTTTTACAAATAGTTACCTGTCATTTTTTTCATGTTGAGATAAAGAGTTAATTAATTAAAAATATAATTAATTCTTTTAATAGATACTTACTTAAATAATCGTGTTTATAAATGTTTGTCCAAAATATGTTTAAAAAAAATTAAAAATTAAAAATAATATAAGTTATATAATATCTCAAATTTAAATTATTAATGACATATGGTGAATGAAAATATGCCTTCACAAATATCTTTCCAATCATGTTTCGTTGAAAAAAATATGTTTTATCATTTTTTTTAAAAAAAATACTAAATATATAAGTTTCAATAAATATGATTAAAAATTTTAAAAATGAAAATTTTATAATAAAATAAAAAATAATAAATTTTATAGTATATTGCAAATTTTGAACATATATGTATTAGATTTATTTTTTGTTTGTATAAAAAATTATTTGAGGAAAATATAAATGGTTATTTGTTTGTTGAAAGAGGGATATTTTGGTCAAAGCAAATGTTTAATAGTTAACTAATGTTGGATGGATGGAAATGAAATCTCAAATATGTAAGAGAGATTTTTTTAACATACATTTTAATTTCAAAGAAAGTCTATATACATTTTCAAAATAGAGAGGAGGTTTATCTAATTTAGATAAAACAGAAGGCGTAATCAATGTATTTTCCTTTTATTGTATATATATGATAACATTTGTGCTCTAGAGTTTCTGTAACACCTCATATTCGATACTACCCATTAAGAATATTGATAAGCAGTTTCACAGAATATCATCAAAGTGGAGCGATTGAGCATATGAGTTGGGACGAACAGTTAAGTAACTGATAAGTGGCTACAAACTTAAACTCCTTTGCGGTGTATCTGGTCGACACCTTAGAGGTACAATTATCCAAATATTCAAATATTAACATAATACAAATCCAAAATAAAAACTCCGGCCGAGTCCTTATGCGTCTTGCTTACCCTTTGTCACCGCTCCCGATCCTCTAGATCCTGAAGTTAGGGTAAATGCTGAGATTCAATACCCATTGAATCTAAAGTAACAATTAACCTCATGCTCAAGTATAAACAATATATGTATGACAGATATTCATTATATTTCAGCATTAACCATACATATACGGGTGGAAAAAAGGCTTTTAAGACCGGACGAAAGAGGTATCGTAAGACCGGATCTGTGACCGGTCTTGTTCTAGGCAGTCTTAAAAGTCTGTTACTTTTAAGACCAAATGCGCGTCCGGTCTTAAAAGTCCATTTTTTAAAAAAAAAAAAGAAAAAGAATGAACTTTTAAGACCGTATATATTTTCAAGTCCGGTCTTAAAAATTCCTTTCTATGAAAAAAAAAGGTGAGATTGTAGACGCCCGAGCCGTCGCCTCGTAGAGAACTATGTTTCCGGATCTTTCACCGTAGGAACTAAAACAAATAGATTCAAAGAGTAAAGTACATAAGCTGCCTTAGAGAGAACTCTGAGAAGAGGTAGACGAAGAAGAAGGAACAAAGAAAATTTTGGGTGGAAGCAAAAAAAAAAAAAACGATACAAGGACAGAGAGGGAGGTCAAGAGAAGAGTAATACCATTTTGCGTTCCTCGAAGAAGTTATGGGAAGCCATTCATCTATATTCTTCTACTCCTCCGTTCGCTTATCTATCTGTCATTTTTGTGTGTGCACATCTCAATATATTCAAAAAAAATAACAACAAACAAAAAGAATCGATCGAGAACGCGAAATAAGCAAAACAGACATAATAGGTTTACCTCGAGAGGCGTAGTTGCGGTGAGACTCGTTCCCATGGAAATCAAGTTTGGAGCTTTGTCGTCGTTGAGAATGAGGAGATGAGCAATAAAACAAAGAAATAAGAAATTGATATTTAATTTCAAACTTAAGCCGAAATCTACGTCTATGATTTACTACCGTTGCGTTTCTGTTTCCGTGGCTCAACAACAAAATATATATATGTGTGTGTGTGTGTGTGTTGAGATATATATATATCTCAACAATCCGAGAATGTGTAATACCCCGAAATTTGAATTAGGGAATTTAAGGGCCAAAGTGCCAAAATGACCAAAATACCCCTAGGAAGGGTAAATAACTTAGGAAAATGGTGAAAAATCCTAAAAGGCAATGAAATAATTATTTGAATTATGAGAGTATATTATCTCTAATTATGGTAATTTAATAAATTACGAACTTGGAGAAATTGAAGAAGAATGCCCAAAAAGTATTGTAATGACAATAATACCCTTGTAAATTATAGAATAATACAAGAGACATGGAAACACAAGTGTTAATGCAAGAGTTTGGAGGTAATGGGGCATTCTAATTAAGAAAATTATCAACTAGTGATAATGAGGTAATTAAGTAATTTCTGGCTAATTACTTAAGTCTGAGCAAAGGAAATTTAGAGATAATTATGTGAGGCTCAAAAATTAGTGGAAAATAGTAAAAATATATTTACTAATTAATTGGAGATTTTTGTGAAAAATAGTTGAGTTTAGGTATTTTTAAGCCTAAATACAAGAATGGACCAATAAGAGAATTTTGTGGAATTTTTGATAAAAATTTCATTAAGTAATTAATTATGTAATTAAATAAATCATGGAAAATATTTACAAATCCAAAAAAAAAATGCTCAGCCGAAAATGGACAAACAAATGGAAGATAAGAGTGAAAAATTTAATATCATGATATTTTTGTAAAATTGTATTATTATATAATATAGTGAATAGTAATTTAATATATAGGAAACGGATCCTATCTAGAGAACCAGGAATAGGAATTCCAAAGTCAAGGTAAAATATTGATCAGTGAGTTTTTACCTTTAAGGGACCTCTTCCTAAGTAAATTCCGAGGCCTAGGTAGCGCATTTTCCTAATAAGACGAAATAGGGAAAAATACCGATGGTCATATTTTGGAATTTGAAGAAAATAATTATAACTCAACATCTAGAGATGAGTTTATAATTATCTGGACATATTTGGAATCATTGAATTATTATCCGAGATTGATAATTCCGAAAGCGATTTCCGACACGGACGTGTTCGGACACGTTTTTCGAGAAAACTTCAACTGGACCGTTGGAACCCCGTAAGGGACCGAAATCTAAGTTAAATTAGATATTCTTGATGAGGAAGAGAAGATCTTCAAAGTTATGAATTCAGAATTTTGAGATTTCTCCGAAGAGACGCGAAACGGAGACCGAACAGGAAAATGGCATTAACCGGCCATAAAGCAAGTTGACTCACAACTCTTGGACCAATGGCTTGCTGCCACATCACTCCCCAATGTCGACTAAGGGCTGCCCATGGTCAAGAATTAAACACCATTATGCTTTGATTTTACTTGGTTATAAGGTAAGAGAAAATTACAAGATTTGGAATATGGAAATTACCAAAGTGGCACAATTTTTCCCTATATAAGGGCATGAGCATCTTCTTCATTTCTCACACCAAAAATCTGCCTCTTAGAGAGAAGTTAGAGAGAGAAGCTCGGAGAAAGTCTCGAGCAAAGTCCGGGTAAGTTCTTCGGTCCCCGGTCTTTAGTTTCGTAGTTCTTTCGGTAGATATAGTAGGAATGCTAGATTTATCTTTAATTTTTCAAGATAGTCTAGATATCATATTTAGGGGTAAATATGATATATATTTCGAAAATATGATGAGGGAAAAGATCTCACAAAATTCTAGAGAGATAGAGCGAAAAAACAATGGGCTTCGGCGAAATTCCGCCAAATAGGGGTACTAGGGGCAAAATAGTAATTTTCGCCCAAATGGCCCGTTATGATGCCAAATGTTGATAAACGTTGTCCTTATAGGATATCTCGAGCTAATCGAGCCGCATTGTGCCGCCGTCATACCGCTTTTTTTCCCGCTGTCGAATTTCACGTTTTTCCGTAAAAGTTCTGTTGTACCGCCAAAAAGGTACGTTCGCGTACTGGTAACCTTATCTCTGATGTTTATGGTTTACATATATGTGGTATGTGTGTTGTAGAGGTGTTATACTGTGCGAGTGCATATAGCGGTTAGAGGATATGTCTGTATGCTGGGTGCAATATGTCGGTCCTCATGGGTGCATATGTCGATCTATTGGGTGCAATATGTCATCACGGGTGCAATATGTCTCGTATGCTGGGTGCAATAGGTCTCGTATGCTTTGGGTGCAATGTGTCTCGCATGTCAGGGCAATACATATGCATGGGTTGTGGTAGAGTGATTGTTGTGTCTTGATATTATGGATGTCTCCGTTGTCGTATGTGTATACATAAACATGAGGTTAATCATTACCCGAGATCCAATGTGGTAAATTGGATCTCGGCTCTTAACTTAGCATCAAGTTCGGAAGGACCGAGGACCGAGGAGAGAGAAAAGCAAAGGTTCAAGGACCCGGATGAAGACTTTCCGATGTTGTCCTTTACTTTTGATGTTCGGAAGCCTTTCTTTCGATGTTTTGTACTTTTGAAACACTCGCCATCGTACCGATGTTGTAAATAGCCAGACTTACGGCATTTTGAATCTATATATCAGTTACTCTTCCGCTCAAATGCTCTACTATGATTTTAAATGAAAAAAAAAATTATACTGCTTTTAAAAAGTCGGGATGTTACAGAATGATTCTCGGATATATATATTATATATCTCAACAACAATTTGTTGATATATATATATATATATATATATATTGTTGTTGAGCTACGGAAACGAAACGCAACGAACACGAACTCAACCGCACGAATCATTCTTGGATTGTTGTTGAGCCACGTATCTCCGAAATCGAGGCTACGGTAGAGCTACCGTGAATGCGGGGTGGGAAGTGAAAATGAGAAGAGAGCGGAGAAATCAATGGGAAGTGGAGGGAACTAGAAAAGGAATAATGAAAATTCAATTTTCGTTTGCCACGCCTAATGAAAATCTTTAAGACCGGTTGTTATCAAATTGAAGTCTTAAAAGTTAAACTTTTAGACTGGTTCTTTGTAACATCCTATCTTAAAAAAATAGACATTTTATTTATTTATTTATTTTTAACTTTTTAGACCGGATATTTAAAACATCCGATCTTAAAAGTAATATATATTTTTTAAAAAAATTTAGACTAGTTCTTTTTAACATCCGGTCTAAATAGTTCTCTTAATATTTACAAAATTGCCACCCTGGGCATACTTTTAAGACCGGATCCTTTTTAATCCGTTCTTAAAAGTGTTCTTTATATTTACAAAATTGCCATCGGTCATACTTTTAAGACCGGATCCTTTTTAATCCGGTCTTAAAAGTGTTCTTTATATTTATAAACGCCACCCATACTTTTTTAAGACCGGATGTAACATCCCATTTTCAAAAGCGATATTTTTTTTTCATCGAGTAGAGCATCGGAGCATTGAGTAACGATATATATATTCAAAATGCCGTAAGTCCGGCTGATTTACGAAACGGTACATTGACCGAGAGTTTTCAAAATAGATAACAACGGAGAAAGTCTTCAGTCGGGACTCGCGGCTTGCTCGCCATTCTCCTCGGTTCTCGGTTCTTCCGAACTGACGCTATGATAATAGCGAGATCCAATTACAATTTGGATCTCATGTAACGGTTAACCTCATGCTTAAATACGACTACATATACACGACAGCAAAGAATCAATACAACAGTCCATAACGATGTATGATTAAAAACACATAACCACGTATACAAGATAACATAACCACGTATGTAACAATAATAACCTCGTATGTGAACATAACCACGTATGTGACATAACCGTGTATATAACATAACCACGTATGCTACAACAACAAACACTACTACACAACAAACATATATAATCATATAATAAACATTAGAGTTAGTGTTACAAGACGCGAACGTACCTTTTGGCGGTACAACGGAACTTTTACGGAAAAACGTGAAATACGACAAATGGGAAAACAGCGGTATGACGGCGGCACAACAAATGGCTCGATTAGCTCGAGATATCCTATAAGGACAACGTTTATCAACATTTGGCAGCATTACGGCATTTTAGGTGAAAAAGACCATTTTGCCCTTACTACCCCTAATTGGCGGAATTTCGCGTAACTTCGTTACTTTGACCGTATTCCATTTCAAAATTTTCCCCACTATGTTTTTACCTCGTCAGGCATCTTTCAATGCAATGAGGCATAAAAACAAGTATAGGAATATATTCTGAAACTTCCTAGATCAAAACAACAGTTCTACTATAACTACCGAAAGAACTACGGAAACTAAAAACTAAGAGTAGAAGAACTTACTCGGAGCAAGGCGAATTTTTTGCGAGCTTCTCTCTCTAGAACCTCTCTCTAGGTTTCGAATTTGGTGTGAAGAATGAGAGCAAGAGAGCTTGCTATTTATAGGGAAAAATAGGGACAATGTGGGAATTTCCACAAAAGTCTTCAGATCGGATTCTGGCCGTTGGATCGCATTTTTGAGGACAAAACACTCTTGGCCATCCATGGTCAAGATCGAAATCTAAGAGCCCAAAAGTCAATGGATGAGTTGTCATCCATGATGGCTCTTGCTTTATAGCCTCCGGCCCGATAAAGCTACCCGACGGTGTCGTTTCGCGCGATTTCGTCTCAAAAATCCGGCGTTAACTTTGAAGATCTTTCCATCCTCTTTCATATTATCTATTTGGATCCTCTTTTTGATCATATCCATGTATTCTCCGGTGCGTCGGAAGATATTCGGACAAACGCGTCCGGTTACGGAAATCGCTTCCGATAGAACCAACTTCTGGACAACAATTCACTGAATCGTAAAACGTCCAGTTGTTACCTAACTTAATCTCGTGTTTAAAAAAGACGCAATTGTTTCTATAGGTTCTCACTTTGCCTATCCGACTCTACTCTATCCGATCAACTTTTCGTCTTATTTGAAATTAGGGTTTTCTGGCGGAAACAACGCCTGGTAAATTCTTTCTTCGTGTAAAAATTCACTTGTTCTTAATTTGATCGATCCGAAAAGACTTTTACTTCTCGTTTACCCGTAGAATTTATTTCTAACTTTTCCCCTGGCCGCCTATAAGCCGACTCACCGCATTATATTATTATTTTATTCTAATTACCTTCACATTTATTTTTTTTCTTTTTATTTTTTATTTATTTTTCTAAGCATAAAATATTTTGTTAATATTTTTTATTTATTTAATAATTTCGAATTTCTCCAATTAAAAATAATTATTTAAATTATTTTTAATTCATTTTACTTTATACCTTAATTATCCCATTAATTACCAAATTAGCCAATTACTAATTTTTGATAATTTTCTTAATTAGGATAAATCATTATCTCACAACTATTTTACTTACATTGGTACTTTATATCCCATGTAAAATATTAAAAATCATGGGGTCACTTATGATCCCAAAATAATACTTAATTTTGCCTCATTATTTTTCAAGGGAAATTATCCCAAAAATTCCTAAAATTAGAGACAACATACTTTCTAATTTTTAACAAATATTTAATTGCCTCCTGGGATTTATCATAATAGTTTTAGGCCATTTAATGCCTCAAAAATACATTTTATGGATTTTAGCTCTTTATCTCTCCTAATTTCCATAGAAATTACCTTAGAAAATAAGATAATTATTACTTCTTATTTGAGACCACATATTCACTTATTTTCAATAGGTATTATCTATCTAAATATAATATTCCAGATAAATAATTATCCGGGTATTACACCGGATCCTCTATATAATCCGGTATAAGAAGTTCTTGATATTTGCAAAATTGCCACCGGTCATACTTTTAATACCAGTGTGTGAATACTCCGGTCTAAATGAGGCGATCTTAAAGCCCTTTTTTGCACTAGTGATAGCACACAGCAAATGTAAAGTTCTAACAATACACAGCACACAGCAAATGTAATGTTGACAACACAACAATACATAGCACACAGTACATGTAATGTTATCCACGTTTGCACTAACCAGTGCCACGACAGCTCCTCGTGTCCTCAGCGCTAGGAAAACAACCCTACGGTGTTATCAAGACTATAACCCGCATAAAGCTGAATGTATATAAACAATGACCTAAGACCGAGTCTTAGCCACGGTGCATGACCCAAGACCTAGTCTTGTCCATGACCATATGAATCATCTATCACATATAAGCATACAAGACAACATAAGAGTTAGAGTTACAGGACGCGTCCGTACCTTAGTCAGTGTAGCTAGTGGTACGTTTGTCCGTTCGGTACAATTCCCGGATATCCTATAATAGTATCACCGCATTATTTCCTTTAAAACAATATCCTAAGAGATATCTTAGCCACTATTGACCTTTTTACCCCTGGTGGATTTGATATTCCAATTATACCCTTTCATTTCCTTAAAAACGTCATTTCAGCATTTCTGGGCAGATTTTTCGGTAACTTTGAAAAATCATAATTAATTCTACAAAAATCGAAATGAGGTTCTGTAAAATTCCTCACAATCCTTAACATGTCTAGTATCAAGGAAAAAATAACGTCTTCAACTCAAAATAGCTGAGTCAATACCAGTTTAATTATTTCCAACCACTGTTCAGATTTATCTTCCAAAAACGTGACCCAACTTCAAGAATTTTTATCTCCTTCCACAGAACTCAAAACACTTCACATTTGGTATATTTAGAAATATCTGGATGTCTACTTTAACCATGAAATTTTTTCATGATTTAAGAACTTCATTTGGTACATAAAATATTAGCTTCAACGTAGCTGACTCCAGAAAACTTCAAACCGAAAATCTACCGATGTTTGCTACTTCTAGCTTCCAAAAATTATGTTCCTCCATATTTTCCATCAAATTTTCGTTTTTAACCCATTTTCAATCTCAAAAACATGAAAACAAAATTACTTTTGAAGATTCAAAATTAAAACATAACTTTACCATAAACCAAAAGACCAAAGCTAAAGAACTTACCTTGAACTTTCCTTCTACTTCTTCTAGCTTCTCCACACTCACTCTCACTTACTATATTCAGCTATTGGAACTCATTTTGGTGTGAAGAATGAAGAGGAAAGCCTTCCAATTTATAGGCACAATTCATGTCTTGTGGGCCCCACATGTGCAATTACCAAGCTACCCTTCTCTTCAACTTCTTCCACAAGTCTTCTCCTTTCTCTTTCTTCCTTCTCCAAACCATCCCCCCCCTCTTCTCTCTTCTTATCCTCTTCCATTTTCTTATCTTCTTCCATCATCTGATCCTCTTCCAGTTTCTTATCCTCTTCCATCATCTTATCCTCTTCCACCATCTTATCCTCTTCCACAATCTATTCTCTTTCCTTTATCCCATGTGCTAAAAGACTTTAGGGCTGATTTTTATGGATCCATTAATGACACTAGTTAGCTCTAAGTGTCCATTGAAACTAGATGCAAGTAGGTAATTGATTGCAAACTAAACAAGAATACACTTAGTTGTTAATTATAAAATTTAACTAAGTCTCCCATGTGCCTATGTGTCCCTTTTATTGACTTTGGGGGCTGATCACTTTAACCCTGAATTGGCATTCAATTGAAGTGTTTAAATGCCCCATTGATTATATGTTTCATTGGTTAATTGATTTATTAGTTAATCATGACCATTAGTGTTTTAATTAACAAGCTTAATTACATAATCTTTGACCCTAAATTTTCAAAATAAGACATCCCTCAATTTATGCTTTTTAATTTGTCTCTTGATTAATTTGAAGAGTTACACATATATTTAATTAGTGTAAGCTTAATTGCCAATTAGTTTTTGCTAATTGTCCTTAAATTGCTTAAGTGTTTTCATAACATTTCTTGCCTATTTTAGTCATAAATACTCATCATTTTATGTGCTAGTTACATCACATTTTATGATCCCTCATCGTGGTCTTATATCTTGCCCTTTGTTAATTCAACTCAAAGGGGAATTTACCTCAAATTATAATTAACAATTTACAATAATTTGAGACACATATTCACCTTCCTTTTTATTCAAATTTTCCATCAAAATATATTATTTATGATAAATAGGAATTTTAGGGTTTTACATTTTCGCCTCACTCCTTGTGAGATAGGATGTGATATTATATTACATAGTCTCCCTCGGCTTTGTACTCAGCTAATTAATTAAGGGTTAATGTGCAGATTTGCCAACGAACTATTACCCGAGGAACATCTGGCACAAAAAACAATTGAATGTACCAAAATTACCAATAAACAATTAAAAAGTGAAAAAAAATTACCAAATAACTATTAAAAAAACAACTATCACAGTTACGTTAAAATATGAGGCACTGTCGTAGGAAGGTGGCGGAGACGCTGGAGAAAAGAGCGGTTAAACCTTCTTGTTGGATAAGGCAAACACCAATAGAGATGAGACTCATGCGAGCAGGTGCTGTGACAGCGGCGGCTGCTACTTGTGGCATTGGAGGGATGGAACCAGGGTGCAAGGCGCGTGTCGGTCGAAAGCTGTGGACTGCTAGATTTGGTTTTGGTGCGTGATTATCACCTTGAAGTTGCATACGAACTTTGATGAGTTCAAGAGATGAGTGGAATACCCAACAACAATGGAAGCTTTGGAGACGCCAACGTCGCCGACACTGTGACAGCCAATGGAAGACGGAGACACCAAGACAGTGATGGGGTAACAGTGACAGGGTAATAGTTCGTTAGCCAATTTGCACCTTAATTTGTTTTTTTTTTCACTTTTTAATTGTTGATTGGTAATTTTGGTACCCTTAATTGTTTTTTGTGCTAGATGCTCCTCGGGTAATAGTTTGTTAGCAAATCTGCACCTTAACCCAATTAATTAAATTAACAAAATGGAATATTATAGAAAGGCTAAACTGTCCCCTTCGCTCTTTACCAAGATATTAATATTTTACGGTAGCGTGGTCTCGCCGGCAATAAAACTGATGAATTAGATTCGACGGGGTTATTAGTGTTGTCTTCTCTCTCACACGTAAAATATTCTTTGACGTGTTGGAAAAAATAAAAAGATGAACAATTAACACATGAATAGGTTAATATTGATAAGAGGTTGGGTTTATCTTTTAGTTTGATTTATTAATATAAAAACAATAACACATGAGTTTATAATTCATCATAAGTTTGATCTATCTCAGTACAATTTTGATCCGTGTGAAAACACGTTATGTTTAGTGTCCTTTCATGTTGGTTAACATTCTACTGACGTAGAAATTATAATAATCATAGACTTATATTTAAATTGCCACTTGCACTCCAATATCTCGAATATGATAAAATTTAAGTCAAATTGTTTATATCTATTAGCTCATGTTTACATGTAAATTTATAAAGTGTATATGTGGATTTTAACAACTAACAATAGTAAAAAAGCAAGTGTCCATATAAAATTTTACAAATTCTAATATATTTTGGAAGAGCTCATACAAAATCTTACGAGCTTTTGTAGGTGAATTTATAAGTTTAAATATGCATTTTAACAACTAATAATAGTGAAATAACAGTTTGATTGAAAATCTTGATCTAATGGGTATAAGCAACTTAAGTTTTGTTCTATTTGTTATAGGGTTAAAGTGTATCATACACCCTGAAGTATTTTTTTAGGTGAATCTAACATTTTAAAGTATTTTGTAGTGCATTTAGTATCTTGAAATATTATTTTCAGGTACGTCCAGCACCAAAAAGTATTTTTTGGTGCATCCACTACTCTAAAGCATTTTTTCATGTGGACCCAGGAAAAATATTTTAGGATGTTGGACCCACCTAAAAAATTCTTCAGGAAGTTAGATACACCACAAAATTCTTATGGTACTAGATACACATGAAAAGATACTTTAGGGTGTTGGATGCACCACAAACGCTCTGTCATAATTAACACGTTATATTATATATTTATCAAAATTTACGATCAAGCCACATGTGAAGGTGCCAACTTGATTTTTATTATTTTTTTATTTTTTAGACAAGCCAACTTGATCATAATTTCCTGTTTTAATCTAATTAATCAGCTAGAGGACAATGACCAGCTAAGATATATTGCATAATTGTCAGTGGATATTGATTAATAATATTTGCAATTGCCAAGGAGTGGCTGAGGTGGGATCATGCCGGTCTGTAGTGGAGTGTTCTGTCCTGTGGGGTCCCATGACGGCATGAATACTAAGTAGGGTTATTTGGCTTAGCCTATGTGCCAGTTATGACTCGGATTTTGGGTCGTGAAAAAGTGGTTTAAGAGCCATGTTCAAGTAGAGTGGGTTGATGTGCCATCAATGACACAAGGGTTGGTGGAGTATTATGTCTCACATCGGTTAAGAAGCTGAATAAAATACAACTTACAAGGATCTAGATACCTCATCTCTCAAAGAGTTTTAAAACCGTGAGGGTGACAAGGACTCCAAAGCAGACAAAATCGAGAGCGAGATGCTAAAATGTCATACTAGTGTTATGTCCCACATCAATTATAAGGGTTTGGATACTTCCTTGATGCCTTTTAATGCAAGATGTTGAAATATTACATAACCCAAATTTATATAGCCTATAATCTAATGAGATGAAAGCTTTTTATAATAAATGAGAGGTGGCAGGTTTAGCTCCTTGTCAAAATCTCAAATTATTTGTGTCCGCC
Organism: Acacia melanoxylon; assembly: GCA_019022615.1. Classification (NCBI taxonomy): domain Eukaryota; kingdom Viridiplantae; phylum Streptophyta; class Magnoliopsida; order Fabales; family Fabaceae; genus Acacia; species Acacia melanoxylon. Next base: position 2,190,420 of record JAFJYJ010000030.1, on the reverse strand, counting down.
TTCCTAAACCTAAAAATAAATACTTACATATATAACCTTTTGGGTATATTTTTATTAACATAAATATTATGTTAATAATATAAAAACACATACAAGTTATGTTTTGTTTGCTATATCCTCTTTCTTTAATAATTTTAAAATATAATACAAGTTGGAGGACTGATGTAGAGTGGCAGGCTCGGAAAAACTAAAAGAAGAAATTATGGATACAGATGTAAGTTTGACATTGGTTGAGATCTGGTTTAACACTTTGGAATTCGTAGTATTTTGATAAATTTTGTTTTATTTTATGGTATGCCTTGGGTGTTTGGTTAACTTAAACTATATTACATTTTAGGAGACAAACACAGAACTACTTAAAATTAATCCAAACCCATATATATATATTTGGAGCTGATATGTTTTAGTTGTTTTGAAGTGATTTTACGGTATAAAAGTAAGTATGTTTAAGCTAGGGAATGAAGGCTGTTTTTCTGTTCAAACCAACAGTGGTAGTTTAAGTTACAGTTAAATAATTAATCAATAATTAAAATTTGACTGATAAAATAATGCAATTATTGTTACCTAAAACTTGTTATTGGCGTACGCTGAAGCTTCTTGTAAGTGACATGTGCATAGCATGTGAATGTGTTTGTGTAAGTCTACAGAAAAATATTCCTTTACAGTGAGACTGTGTGTGTCCGTGTGCGTATATATATATGCATCTATAGCTTTGATGTTGAATCAAGTTGTGGTTTGCTACGGCTAATCCAAGAGCATAAGCTTATTACATCTCTATCTCTTTCTTTATCTTCAGAGATGGCTTTGTCCTCCACTTTTCTCAACCCTTTGGTTTCTTCAGTTACTGTTAATCCCCACACTAAGGTAACAATTGACAATCTTTTTTCAGTCACCTTAATATGTACCTTTTCCTTTACAAATTTTTGTTATAGTTATTGTAATTATTGCTTACTGTGATAGTTTAATGATAACGTAGTTTCTCATTATATTACTTTGTTTTTTCAGATCACAAGTTCACCTGGAAAGGGCTTCAGAGTAAATTGCTTAATCAAAACAGAGCAGACCAACACCAAGCCGGCTGTGGTGGAAACTGTTATCTCTCCACCTAAAGGTTTGTGACGTGTTGCTTGTCTTGACATTCTTTTTTATTTTTTCTTCTGAATTAAAGGGTAGGTTTCTAACGACCTGAGGTAATAAGGGGATCAAACGGGTGATATCTTACCTACAAGGAAGCTTTCATGCCATTAGGCTACAAAATCTCTAGCCTTGAGTTGATACCCTTCTTTTTCTTATGTTTACAGAAATAAAAGAGCCCAGTTTGTCTACACTGTTAGTGAATTACCATGATTTTTCTTATGTTTACAGAAATAAAAGAGCCCAGTTTGTCTACACTGTTAGTGAATTACCATGCTGACTGGGATCCTTTCAAAGCAACCTCCACCAATTTACCAAACTGCCACTTTCAAAATGGTGAGAGAATTTGATCTATGCATGCTTTTTGTTTTTTTTTTTTTTTTTGGTTCAAGACAAAATGATTTTAAGTTAAAACAAGTTTTACATGTTACATATAGTTAAAGCACCAACATGAAAACTTAAAAACTTAAGAGAAGTAGGCAAAGATATGGTCTTTGCACGAATACAGGAAAAGTCAAAAAGCAATTCTAATATCTCCTGCTAAATGATATAGCCAATGGATAAGATGGTTGAACAAGAATACAGATGAAGCATTTTTTGACACAGAAGACCGTGAGAGAAGGCTTGGAGTCAGCTGTTATGAGGCTAGACCTATATGAATTAAGAATAATGAGGGTCTTAAACATTTAGAAAGGAAAGCAAGACCGTATGCTGATTGAGATTTCCACAAGAATTCTTTGAGAGAAGAATCCTTATGCTATATGATGTCATGACAATAATGATGATTCATGCTTTTATATTTATAGAGGATAATATCCTAACCTTCAATATTGAGTGAGATCAAGGAATTAGATAAACAAGGCAAACACCGATCGGTATTAATCAAAGATGAATAATTATATGAGATCTATGCATGCTAATTAAGCTCTTTACTAGGAATTGTGCATTTAATTATTCTTTTCTTTTTTTTTTTAAATCTATGTATGTTTTTCTTCATGCAGAAATCTGCTACAGAATTTGGTGAATATGGCTACTCTAGAAGTGCAAATCCTACCCGGAATACTTTGGAAGCGTTAGTAGTTCCTTTTCTTTCTGTCCTATTCTTTTTTTCCCCTTTCACTCTTAACTGGGCTTATTTCATAATCTCAGTTTATTAGCAAAGCTTGACAACGCAGAGTATGCCTACTGCTTCGGTAGTGGAATGTCTGCTTTGACTGCTGTTTGTGAACTTGTTAATCCTGGTACACTTCTTCATCATTTAGTCTGTTTCAATTTTTTAACTCAAGTGCAAGTTATCAACATAAAAGTAAAAAAATTATTATATGCTCAAGATCGTCTCCATGTATGTGTGTGTATATAATCGTAGTCTAGTTGATTTTGATTTTATCTAGTACTATTTGAAAACAAACTAATTTATGAGTGCGTTGAGTGAGAGCCACGACATGAGCTACTCTGTTATTTTGTCTCTTTTAAATTAATAAATTATGATTATAAGAACTAAGGCCCATAATTGAGAAAAATATAAAAACCCAATAAAAATATTCAGTGAGAGCCTAATACAATCTATACATAATTCCTAATACATATATTTAAATCCCCATAATTCTATATTCATTATATAAATATAACAAGAACTAGTACTAATTGTTTATATTTCTTCTCATAGTTTTAATTGGAGAAATTAATAAAATAAAATCAACTATTACTACTTGTTTATATTCTATAAATATAACAAGAACTAGCACTATTTGTTTACATCATTGCTTTTATATTGTCATTTACTTATATAATCCCCATAATTCTATATTCATTATATAAATATAACAAGAACTAGTACTAATTGTTTATATTTCTTCTCATAGTTTTAATTGGAGAAATTAATAAAATAAAATCAACTATTACTACTTGTTTATATTCTATAAATATAACAAGAACTAGCACTATTTGTTTACATCATTGCTTTTATATTGTCATTTACTTATATAATTCCAATATACAGGGGATGAAATCATTACTGTAGAGGATATCTATGGGGGTTCATATAACTTTATAAACAATCTAATGGCAAGAAAGGAAGGAATCATAGTGAAGTAAGTATGACTTTTTCAGCTTTTATGTGGAGAGTAATGGATTACGAAAAAAATTATTATATTGTTGGGTTTATTTCTATAAGATGATGTATTGTAATATTGCCTGCGTGGACAGGAAAGTAAACACAAGTATTCTGGAAAATGTGAGAGAAGCTATATCTGATAAGACTAAGTTGTTATGGCTAGAGACTCCCAGCAATCCTCAGCTAAAAATATCTGACATCCGAGTAAGTTATTTTCTTTATTGGATGGAAGTGTTTTTCGTGTGTTTTCTTTTCAGCTATTAATGGCCCAAACACCCCCCCCCCCCCCCCCCCCCAAAAAAATAAATAAATAAATAAAGGCCCATGATGACAATCTAACTATTACCAAGTTCTCACATGGACCCAACCTCAAATAATATGTATGAATTATGGGCACCACTATCATGGAATTATTTTAAATATTAAAAAAAATTATTTCAATTTGTTGATTTATGTACAGGAAATAGCCAAGATAGCTCATGCGTATGGAGCTATTCTATTTATTGACAATAGTGTAATGTCTCCCGTGTTAAGTAATCCATTGGAACTTGGAGCAGGTATATATTCATACCACACTTCATATATATATAGAGAGAGAGAGAGAGAAAAAGAGAGAGAGATACTTAACATTTTCTTTTGTTTCCAGATATTGTTATGCACTCAGCTACAAAATTTATTGCTGGGAACAGCAGTTGCATGGCTGGTAGTCTTGCTACGAATAACAAAGTGTATGAGCTATTTTTCTTTGGCAATTGAGAACTATTTTCAATTGAACTTTTTTTTTTCTTTATTTTCCTCATTTGTTTATACTTTTCATGGTAATAATAATATGGATCTTTGTGTATCCTCATTTTCCTTTTTCTTTTTTTTTGCGTGTAAAGTTTGGCAGACCAAATAAATGATTACAAAAATTCGACGGGTTGCGGCTTGTCTCCAAAGGACTCTTGGATATGTTTGGAAGGGATCAAAACGATGGCGTTGCGAGTTGAGGAGAAACAGGTGCCAAACCAAACATTAAATGCCTTATTCATGTTACAAACTAATGAATTTTAAATAATGTTTGGTGTGCTCATAATTAAGTCCTTTGATAGTGGCATTATTTATTTCTGCAAAAAGTATTGAGTTACAACCATGCTATTATTATATTTTGCAGAGAAATGCACAAATTGTTGCTGAGTTTCTTGCCAGCCATCCTAAAGTAAAAGAAATTAACTATCCTGGTCTTCGTAGTGATCCTGGATATGAACTGCACCACTCTCAGGTATGATTTAATTAGCTATATAAATATTTGCCCGAGATGATTTTATCCATTATTCATGGAGTTTCTATTTTGCAGTCAAAGGGTCCAGGATCCGTGCTTAGCTTTAAAACAGGCTCATTACCACTCTCAAAGCAGATTGTTGAAGATACTAAGTACTTTAGCATGACTGTTAGTTTTGGTAAGTATCTTAGGGAATATACCTTGTTATGTAACAGTTATTAAGAGGATGTTGTTTGATCAGTTACAAGATTCTTTACTTAGTTGGGGAATATCAAAGTAAAGGACCTTTAGAGAGAAACTACTAATATAAACTATAAGGGTATATTATAGACCATAGGGAAGGGTTTTATAATAAGGATCGAGATGAGTACTAAATAGGTAGACATATGTTGGATTTTGTGAATTTTTATAATAAGGGTTTAAATTTTGTTGTTGTTGTTGTATAGGTGGTGTTGGTTCCTCTATATGCTTGCCTTGGTACACATCCCATGGTTCCATTCCTGACCAAGAGAAACTGCGCATGGGTATAACTAAAGATCTTGTACGTATTTCTGTGGGAATCGAGGACGTCGAGGACCTTCTTCAGGATCTTCAGAATGTACTCTCGATTGTGCCTCAGATCTGAATTTCAGATGTGAGACGGAAGACTAGCTTGCTTCAAATAAAAAGATTGAGAATGTTGATGAGTTGGTGGTTTTGTTACCCTGCTATATTTCTCATTCTTCTCTTTTGTATTTTCATTGTATCTTGGTGTATCAATTTGGAATGATAAGCTTATAATTAAATAAAGATAAGCATCTCTATTATATGACATTGGTGTCTTTTTTATACCTTCATCTATACTTTCTTGCTTAATTATTTAATTCTTTTGATTAGGTTTGGTGGTGATAAATTATATAGAGATGTTGTGGTTTTCTTGATGTGCGAGCACTTGTCACATGTAACAATAAGTTGAAATTTTAACATACAAAATCTCACCAATGATATGTTCACTTTGCTTAAATATAATCGAATTACTTGCAAATTACTAATGATAATTTGAAATTGAAACATACAAAATCTCTCCATGGATATGTTCACTTTGCTTAAATATATTTGAATAACTTGCAAATTACTAATGAGTTAATAACCATTTTGTTGGTCCAGCTTGCACTTTGTTTCGATTTTGATTTTGATCCATATAAAATCAAATTATGGTTTTTAATTCATATAAGTTCATAAGAACTTGATATGAGATTAACAACATGGGTTAAGCCTAGTGATCAAAAGTTTTGATTTTAGTCTCTATACTTTTAATAAGTTTTGATTTTGATTCATATGAGTTGTTGTTTTAGTCCCTATATTTTCAGTGAGTTTTACTTTTGATTCTTGGACTTAACACCTTTAAACTCATACTAAATCCTTATAAAGTTAGTATAGAGACTAAAAATTCTGATTTGATAGAATGGTAACCCCGCACTAAAAATGGTATTAAATGGCCAAATTAATTGTATTTAATTTCTTATGTGCATTTGCCTCTTGAACATATGTAATGCTCCTCCGACCCTTAATATAATAAATATTTGGGGAGTTGACCTTGGTCCTAAATATGAGACATAATTATCATATTTATTAATTTTTTCCTAATTTACCTTTATTAATACTCCCTCAACAATACTCTCAGACTCTAAGCCTGATAGGACCCTTGATTTTCCTATTCACAACCTCCATCCTTCCATCCATTCCTTCACCTCCGTCCGCCTTCTACTACCATCATACTTTCTCCATCCACTGACCTCCGTGCGCCTCCATCATACTTAGATTTTTTTATTTCATCCTCTCCATCATACTTGAAGCCCGTTTCAGCTAAAGTAGCGAACATGAGTGGCTTATTCTTGTGAGTTGATTGACTTCGATTATTAGTGTCATTGTTGAGAGAAACATCTTTCCTTCTGATTTGGTGATTCTTTTATACATTACATATAATATATGATTATGCTTTATTAGTGTGTTGAATTGCTTCCTTTGTGTTAGAAGATGTAATTACGTGCATATTTAATTTGCTCGTGTAAAGGTGTAGGCCAGGTGGCGTTACCTTACAAGAGTGTGATAGTGACTGAAAGTTGATCCTTTTACTTTAATCATTGATTTAGGCCAATTATGCTAAATTTGATAGGGTTCTCTAGATAATTAGAGACGCCATAATAATAAAAAATGAGTTAGGAAGGCCGAAGACTTCATTCTAGGTTTTGTTACTTTCCATTGCATTAACATCTAATAACACCCTAAATTTTAGATAGATAAAATTAAAAGGCTTCTGAGGTATTTTTAAGGCCAGAGGTATATAAAGTAAGCCTACAAAGTAAATTAATTACCCAAAAATCCTATTTGATTTGTGTGTGAGATAGAAATAATTGTTGAAATTATTTTAAGCTGGGGAAATTAGGAAAATATTATTTTATAGATTTTAAAAAAATTATGAAGAGGTTTAATTCCCCACAAGTAACCTAAATATCTTTGAAAGAAAATTTTGTGAATCAAGGGCCCAATTACTCAAAATAATTCAAGAAAAATAGTTAGAGTTTATTTTTTTTAGCCATTTTTAGGATGTTACATTATAAGATAAAGATGCTAATTAACGCAGAAAATCCTTATAAAGTATGAATGATTAATTTTTATAAGTTATTTGGTGATTCCAATCTCGATAAAGAAATAAATTGGTAGTTTCACTAGCCCTAGCCCAAAGTCGGACTTGGGCCGTGGTTAAACCGAAATCTTAAAGCTCAAAACATGATTTTATGAGGAAAGAGATCAGCTTTAATTTCTATGGAATTTTCCCCTAATAGACATTGCAAAACAAAAGTAACTTATTGCTATTAGGTGTAATAAAATACTGCCTCGGTTATTAATATAAGATCTCGTTTATAATGTAAATTGAAATAACTTTTTTAATTGAACAATTTAAATTGAAATAATGCTTATTGTTGGTGTTTGTCTTATCCCATTATTTATATGTTAGAGCTCATGTATATACTTTGTTGACTTTTGACTATTCTTTGATTAAACTTTTATTGAATTGTGCTGGTAGAAGGCTGGATGCCTCTAGCTATACTAGTTATGTAACAAATACATCTAATCAGCTCAAGGGTATCAATCGAATGAAGAAGCTTTACCAAGACACTACAAAAAAAAAAAAAATTGGAATTACCTATGGAATTCTTTCAATCGATAATTACCGAGACGGAAAAATTCCTTCGATAATCCGTGAGTAAAATTTATAATTTTTTATTATTATATTAGAAGAACTTATATAATATAATATAATAAATAAAAATAAAAATAATAAGATATAACTAAAATATAAAATATTTCATTGTAAGAAAATTATTATTTAATATAATATATTAAATATATAATATATTTAAAATAAATATTTAAATGGAATAAAATTTTAAAAAAGATATATTAAATAATATATTATAAAAACCAAAAACACAGTTAAATGATTATCTTTATTTTAGATTATGTACATAATAAAATATTGTTCTCCAAATTTAAGATTTTTCTCATTTTTGAACAAAAACACAGTTAAATGATTATCTTTATTTTAGATTAGGTACATAATAAAATATATTTTTTTCATGAAAAGTAAAAAATAAAAAATACCATCTGAAAAATCCAAAAAAGATCTGAACTGTTTGTAATGGTGATGAGTTCTTGGTGTTTATCATTGTGATGAGCTGTAATATTCCTTCCATGATATTCTTTTTTTTATATTGTCATCATTGTCTTCTTTCTTTTTCATACAGAAATCTGCGACAGAATTTGGTGAATATGGCTATTCTAGAAGTTCAAATCCTAAAAGAAAAACTTTGGAAGAGTTAGTTCTCAATTTGTTGTCTTGATTTTGTCAATATCTGTTTATTATTTCTGTGCAGTCTCTTTTAATTAATTGGCTTATTTTGTATTCTCAGGTTATTAGCAAAGCTTGACAACGCAAAATATGCCTATTGCTTCAGCAGTGGAATGTCTGCTTTGATTGCAGTTGGTGAACTTGTTAATCCTGGTACACTTCCTCATCTTATAGGATCTCTTTCAATTTTGTAACTTAAGTGCAAGCATGAAACATAATTGTGTAATGTGTTGCAACTGTTAACATATTATTATATCTTATGTTAATATTTAGTATATTCTCGTGTTGGGATATTATATATCTTATGTTGATATTATTATTTGATTAGATATTCAAGTTATATTAGATCAGATTATAGGATTAGTCTAGGTTTGCCTATATAAAGGCTCTTGCTCAGTTCCCTAAGGATTCAATAATATTTTAAAGGCTCATGTTTCCTCACCACTCCAATCCTTGACATTCTAACATGATATTAGAGCTAATGGTAATGAAGAAGCAGAACAAGACGAATGGAGAACGTCCATTCCTTCTCGCCCGTAGTGGCATATCTACTATTTAGTTGTTGTACTTCCTTGAGTGTTGAGAAGGAGGAGGAGGAGAGAAGGACCTAGTCTTGCTGTCATTCCTCCTTTATGTTTTCTCATCTAACCACCTAAAGCCTGACTTGAAGCAAACTTAGCCCCACAAATATAACACTCATGAACCTTCCTCTTATTGGCAAGATTGGCTTATCCTCAACTGAAAAATTCTATGTTGCTCGCTCTCTCAATCGCCTAGGCCTATGAAAGAGTTCCTGACTTCATTCACCTTCCTCTATCCAGTGAGTAGTGGGATCTGCTATGCAAGCGTTATTTCTTTTGCAGACTATTTGGTTCCATACCAAATCCATTCCTGGAGAGTGTCGGGTTCCTTCCCAAAGCTTTGTCGAGATCCGCAGACCTGTTCCCTAGAGAGTGTATGCATGGTTCCATACCAGAACTCTGTTCAAATCTCTTCAAAATCTAGTTCTACACAGATCTTTTGACCATCTAGTTCCTCCTAGATCTTCCGTTTCTTGGAGAGTGTATGGTTTCATCCATACCTCTATTCAAATCTTTTGATCATCTGGTTCTGCCCAAATCTTTTGACTATCTAGTTTTGGCCAAACCCGTAGACTGTCTGGTTTTGTTTAGATTAGCTCGATGTCGTTTTTGTTCTGTCCATATTGATGTTTGCTCCAAGATGTTACTTTTAGTCCACATACTGCTCCTTCTAGTTGTCACTTCTAGTTTTTAGTTGACAAACTCAATATGATCTTGAGTTTGAAGGTGGTGTTAAGATATTATTATATCTTATATTAATATTTGGTATATTCTTGTGTTGCGATTATGTATCTTATGTTGATATTATTATTTGATTAGATATTCAGGATAGATTAGATTAGATTATATGATTAGTCTAGGTTTGACTATATAAATGCTTTCTCAGTTGCTTATACTAAGATTAAGTATTAAGGATTTAATAATTTTTTAAAGGCTCTTGTTTTCTCGCTACTCCATTCCTTCATATTCTAACAACAACATCATCGACATATATAAAAATAAAAAAATTAGTATCCTCTTAATAATCACCTCCTTGGGTCTACATAATAATTAATCTGGTTCTTTTTTATTTATCTAAACCAGTTTTATAATTTATTCATGTGTATGCCGAGTGAGATTCTCTTTTAAAGTGATAAAATTATAAGGACGACCTGCATTTATAATTAAGAAAAATTGTAATAATCCAATAAAAGGGATCTACAAGAACTAGTATGTTTAGATCATTGCTTTTATTGTGATTTACTTATAAAGTTCCAATATGCAGGAGATGAAATCATTACCGTACAGGATATCTGTGGGGGTTTATATAACTTCATAAACAATCTAATGGCAAGAAAGGAAGGAATCGTAGTGAAGTAGGTATGATTTTTTCAGATTTTTGGATATGAAAACAAAGTTTGGTTGGATGATTTCTAAAAGATGATGTGATGGTAGTATATTGCTTGCATTATGGACAGGAAGGTAAATACAAGTGATCTTGATGATGCAGTGAGAGCTGCCATGTATGATAGGACTAAGTTGATTTGGCTAGAAACTCCCAGGAATCCGCTAAAAGTATCTGACATCCGAGTAAGTTATTATTTTCTTTATAGGTTAAAAGTGTCCTTTTGTTTTCTTTTCGGTTATTAATGGGCCCATCAATACAATTTGTTTTTTTCCCTTTTCTTGCATAAGTCAGAATTATAGGTCCATGACTATCTAACTCTTATCAAGTCTATACAAGGACCGGACTTCAAATAACATGTATGAATTATTTTAAATGTTAGAAAATTTATTTAATTTTGTTGATTTATGTAACACCCCAAATTTTAGAACTAGAAGTTTTGGGAATAAGACTAGGATAAGTAGGCCGTTAAGCCAGTAAAAGTCAAAAGTTTTAAGCTTATTATAGGAAAAACTTAAGATAATTATTAAATATTATTTTGGATCTTGAAAAAAATTACGAAAAAATTATGAAAATTTATTTTGAGGATTTAGAAATATTATGAGGGGATTAAATACGGAAAATTTGACCTAAATAGTTTTAAAGCTACAATTTAGAATTTATGGCCTATTTTCAAGGAAATTCAAGGAAAAATAATTAAATGACAATTTTTGGCCTAGAAATTTTAGTGGTGATATTAGATGACCTAGAGAAGCCAATTAAGAAAGAAAAAAAAAATCCTTAAGGATTAATTTCTAACACCTCTTCAATGTTTGTAATTGAGTAAAGGACCAAGTTGCAAATAATAAGAGTCTTGTAGAGGGACAAAGAAGATCAAATAATTAGTTTAGTGAGTGGGCCCCACAATACCTTCCTATTCTCATCCAATGACTACACCCATTTTCCTCTCTAATTTAGTGACACATCACCCTTCCCTCTCTCAAATTCACGCCATGTGGACACCCATATAGAAGAGAAAAAAAAAACTTCCTCACTTCAACGATTAATATTCCGTCCTGCACCCTAATATCCACTTCCCATTCATTTCATTTATCGTCTATTCATTCTTCATTTCGGCCTCGCACAAAACGCAGAGAGAGGGTGAGAAAGAAAGATGTGCGAGTGTGAAAGAAATCACTTGAGAAACAAGAGGAGTTGGCCGATTTCCACATGCAACACTAGAATCACATATAGGTGAGCCTCCGAAGTCCTTTCCCATCTTCAATCTATCTGATTGCTTCTGTTTGGGATTAGGGGACATAGTGGAATATGGATTCTAAAATAGGAAACAATGATTAAGGGTTGTAATGGTGTTGTAAGGTTGAATGGACGCCTATGAGGGTACTGCATGTTGATTTTTTTTAGTGGGATTATGATGTCCAGATCTGGTATTAGCTAAGCAGAGGAGTTTTGTTTAATTTTGCTCTAAAAAATATCACAAAAACGCTCACATGATAAAATAGAGGAAGTTCAGGGGAGTAAATGTAAGGTTAGGACATATGTATGCATGTTTGATGCAAGTAGCGTGATAAATTGAAATTGTAAGGTTGTGAAATTATTCTACTGTGCTGTCAACTTTCCCATGTTAAATAACTGTCATTGCTGTCTAAACCATGTTTAGAGGTATTAACATGTTAGTTTTGATGGTCAATATGGAAGCTGAAAAATTTCAGGATACCCATTTGGTATTCGCCGAATGGTCAAAGAGTTAAAAGGGTTATAGATGTTAATGATTATATAGTAAAAGGCATTATAAAAAAAAGGGTATAAGATAGGTGATTAAATTGGCAAATGTTTGGGTGTTATTAAGTCTGGAAAGTTTTAGAGTGCTAAACATGGTGCTGTCCAATTTTTTTTTAGAAAGTCTCTAAGTGCCCAAATAGTGTTAAAGGAATTACATGGTTTAAGTGTTGACGTGTGAGGATGAGTGCTTGATGGATTTGGATGCTTAGGAACAGAATGCAAGTGTTTTAAATAGCAAGAATGAGGTGTAGGTGTTCTAAGTTGATAAATTATATAAATAAGATGCTTAAAGACTCCAAGGTTGTTAATTGTAACAATATAATCAAGTTCCTTCAAAATTCATAGTCAGATTTTCTGTTAAGTCTGAAAATGACATAATATATTTGGATAAATGTATCTAGCATGAGTTGAGAGTTTTGGGTAGAATAATAGGCATTAAAATATGTCTTAGAGATTATATACTATATAAGGATAAAAGATTATCAATGATGACCTATTTCAAAATTTATAGGAATTTACAATTGTTTGAGCTCAAGAGAAAAGCAAACCAAAAAGGATTTTTGGTAAATGTATAGTTTTGGAAGGAGCAACATGTGAGTAAATAACGTCCCTAATTTTTATAAATGATGTTTTTCATTGTTGAACTTTAATGTTTACATTCATACTTAAAAACATGATTTTGTGAAGGAATATTTGTTGATAGTATATGAGTAAATAATGGTTATTTTATTCGTTATTATGTATTTTGTTTCAATTGTGTCAAAGCATAATTCATGCTTATGCAGTTAAATGAAAATGAGACTTTTGAGATATTTTTCATAAATGTTATATTGAAAAGATCTTAGATTTTGGAAAGTTTATAAGCTGAAATTTATTATTTGAAATGGAATATTTTTACGTGAGTTCTTGATGTTTTAAAAGGATTTTATCGACAAATTAAATTTGAGGGAAAGTTTTGAAATATTGTTTGTGAAACTTCATGCTGGGGGATTTGATTATAAAGTATGAGATAGAGATGTTATTATCTTGAAGGAAGAATTTTTATTGCTTTGAGAGATTGACCCCAAGCATGCTTGAAAATGTTTTAGAGAGGACTGAATATAGAACGCTGGTTACTAACAGCAGTACAGTTAGTTCTTGGTGCACCATGGTTAACCTCAAGCTTGCTTGATATTCATGGGATTTGTTCCCATGCTTGTTTCATAGACTGTGTGTCCATGCTTGTTTCATGGCCTTGAGTCATGTTTGGTTAGTTACCCTCATGGACTGTGTGTCCATGCTTGTTTCATGGCCTCGAGCCATGCTTGGTTAGTTACCCTTGTGGACTGTGTAGCCACGCTTGTCATTCGTTCTGTAAGAAGTTCTATGGAAATATGAGGTTTGAAAATTATGTTTTAAATTGATTATATTAAATTAAAGGTTTTATTTCATATATGAAATTATTTGATTAATGATATTCTTATATAAAGTTCTATTTTAATTATGATTTATTGTTTTAAAAAAGGTTTTGTGAAATAAAACGATTTATTACATATTTCGAGATAGTTGATTGATGATCTTATATAGAGTTTTGTTATTATTCATGATCATATGATATAGAGATTGAAGTTATTGCCATATTGTTATTATTAGAAGATAAAAAAGTTTAAATTATTTACTCTTGTATTTTATTAAATTTTAAGAATGGGACGTTATTCATCAGAAAAAATTGTTTTGGTTCAGACGATATCTGTAACACCCCAAATTCCATACTTCAAATTGTGTCGGTTGACACTTAGTTTTAAGAAAATCGACAGAACTTGAGGTGCAACAGCTCAGAGTAATGCGGAAACGGAGAGCATGCACTTACGTTCAAACGATGAGTAACTGATATAAAATGCCCAGGCAAAAGCTAGTATATTAAAAACTTCCCGAAGGAATATTCATGTGATACAATAATATAGGACTTGTATAATTACAATTCTTGACATAGTAACTATACAATCTTAAACCAAGCTTTAACTAGACTTGTGGCTTAGAACCCAATACAGTTAATCAAACCCATTTGGTCATGCCAGGTAAAGTCTAGTGGAAGTCTCCCCGTCATTCACGGCGACTTATGACTGAACCACATAGACCGACCCTTTCTTCAGCACCAAATGGTTTGAAACAACCCTATCGGATTCATGCCAGAACTAGTCCTATCATCACTCTATCTATTCTCATGGTATCCCAAAGGATTACTATGTTTCATACCGCAAGGTATTCAAGCTTTAATTTAAAGGATCTCAAATCCTTGTGCTACATCACAAGGGTAAAAAAAAATCTTGAGATTTCGCTCGCCTAAGAATCTTCACAGCGTCTATTGGATCTAGGGTACTATTACCGGTACACATACCACTGTATACCGACAACTCTCATAGGTACTAGTGCGGCATAATTGCCTCCCCAGAAATACTGGGTACTTTCCCTTATCTATCTAATGGCCACCACCGTCAAGGACTTAGTCAAAGGCCTTCGTCCCCAGAACCACGCTCCGTTGCACGCATGGTGTCTGGCCTCTACTAGGCAGGGATTGTCCCCCTTAGGCTAACTTAATAAGTTACTATTTCTATAAAGAAACTTAATCAGTAGATCACTGTTTCTACAGGTAAACCTAAACAGTAGGTTACTTTCTACACGAAAACCTAAGTAGTACCGACATCTCTATACCACTTCGCTTTTAAATTTCTGAGACACTGGGCAGGGATTTTATTCAGACCCCGATTTCCATATCAGAAGTCCTAGAGTTTAGCAACAGAACCCATATTCTGTGCCATCTACTCTATATCTATATCAGGGTTTTAACAAAACCCAACCCTTTTCCTTAGGGTATACGTCCTTTTTGTATCAAAATACCATAATTACATCAGTACTCCGAACCCAGATGTCCAAACCATGCTCTGAAACTAGCTCTGATACCAACATGTCCGACATTTGAATTTGACTCCGGACTTCCCGGATATCCTATACATTATCGTCAGATTATTATATGATATTGTGATAAATATCATATTTCTTAGAATAATATCCTAAAGGTTTAATTTACCTTTCTACCCTTGGTGGGTTTATTATTCCATTTTTACCCTTACATTTTCTTAAAAACGTAATGCTGGATTTTCTGGGCAGATTTTGCAGCAAATTTGGAAACTCATAATTAATTCTAGAAAAATAATTTTTGAGTTCTGAAAAATTCCTCATGACCCTTGACATGTATATTTTCAAGGAAAAATATTCCCAGAAGCCATAAAGTCACGGATCATTCCCAGTTTAATATTTCTCAATGCTGCCCAGATTTTCGTCCAGAAAACGTAGCCCAACTTTAGAAATTTTTGTCTCCTTGTACAAAATTCAAAATGCTACACTCTGGGTATATTTGGAAAGCCCTATGTGTGTAATTTAACCATGAAAAGTTTTAGAATTTAATTACTTCATCTTGTACATAAAATCATTGCCTTTATATGACTGACTCCAGAAAAACCTCCAACCGTAAATTTTGCCAGAATTTCGCTACTTTGATCTTCAACCTTCAAGAATTTTGCTATACCATATTTTTCATCTAATTTTCGAAATAATAATATTTTTAACCATAAAAACATGATAACAAAAATACCTTTGAAGATTAAAGATCAAAACATAATCTAACTATGAATTTAAAGACTATAGCTCAAGAACTCACCTTGAATCTTGAACTCTTTCTTCCTCCTTCAAGAACTCTCACTCTCTCTTATAAATCAGATTGTGTTGTGATTTTTGGTGTGAAGAAATGAAGAGGGGTTCATGGCTATTTATAGGAAAATAATGAAGGTTAAGGTGGTCATTTGCAAGGTAATCCAACTTAGCTTCTTTCCTCCTCACCTTTAGATTCAAAAACACTTTATGAAGTCTAATCCCCTCCTCCATTGTGTGCCGACATGCTCTCCATTTCATAGCCAATTAATGAGTTAATTCATTAGCAAATATTGATTATTTCCTTGCTTTTCATTGGTTAGTTGAAAAGTTTGACTTTTCAACTCTAATTAATTTAAATCATCATCTCTTCCTTCCCTCAATTCAGCTGGACGAAATGCAGTATTCTTGGGCTGATTAAGGAGTTTAATTAATTCTCTTAATCAAGTGTCTATAAGCCTTTCATTTTAAATGTCATTGCCTAATTGGTTTGCTACTTAATCAAAGCCATTAGTACTTATTTAGTAATTAGCCCTCTTTTATTTTTAAAAAATGATTACTTTAATTTGCCCATAGTTAAATTGGAGAATTATGCCACTAATCTCAATTAGTGCAAATCTTATTTGCCTATTATTTGCTAATTGGCACTTAATTTAATTAAGTGTTTTTATAGCTTTTCCATGGCTCTTTTCCTCTTAAAATAGCCATTATTTTATGTGACTCTATATCACATATGTTAACCAATTTAATATGGTAACATATCCTTAAAATACAAGATTTCCGATAAATCGAAAATCGGGTATTACAATATTGCCGACCATGTATCTCTTGCTGAGTGGAGAAGGGCCTCTTTAAGGATGTAGAGATCGTTGATTCGTCATGAGGTGCTAGTAGTTGATGTAAACATAGCCCTAGACTTTTGTATTATTATTTAAAGTTAGATGCTCCATGTAATTTATAGGTAGGATCCATGTATTTCAATATATGTTTATAATTTTAAGGCTTAAGGAATGTGAGTCCACTCATATTCCGTACCGGTCATCCCTTTAAGTATCAGGGCGTGACAATTTATGTACAGGCAGTTTCCAAGATAGCTCATGCATATGGTGCTATTCTATTTATTGACAATAGTGTAATGTCTCCCGTGTTAAGTCAACCATTGACATTGGAGTATATACTCACATCTCACTTGCAAAGATAATTATATATACTTAGATTTAATAACTAGAGTAATACTTACTGTTTTTGTTTTTGTTTTTGTTTTTGAAGTTCAGATATTGTTCTGCATTCAGCTACAAAATTTATTGCTGGAAACAGCAGTTGCATGGCTGGTGGTCTTGCTACCAATAGAAAAGAGTAAGAGATCTTTTTCTTTGTCACTCAAACACTTAATAGATATTGATTTGTTTATGAGCCATTTTTGTCAATCTGGATATTAAACCCTCTTTCTTTTTTATTATTATTTTGCGTGTAAAGTTTGGCAGATCAAATAAACGATTACAAAAATTGAACGGGTTGTGGTCTGTCTCCCAAGAAATCAAATATGTTTGGAAGGAATCAAAACAATAGCCCTGAGAGTTGAGGAGAAACCGGTGCCTGATGAAACAATCTGTCCCACATGAATCCATAATTGGTTTGAATCTATATACACACTCACTACTGAGGGTGCTTAATGTAAGATCTCATTTATTCATAGTGCACATTGTACTACGAACGAACATGTTGTATTAAGAATCTGAGATAGTGGTTATGAATGAAAATAAATAAAAGTTACAGAGAGACTTATTCATGTTACAAACTGATGGTTTACTTTTTGTTTTTCATAATCTTTTACATGCTTATCCATCATAATTTTATTCAATAGATAATATGGTTCTTTTTCTTTTTTCCTTTTGACATCCTTCTTGTATTATTATAAAGGGAGGATGACAAATAAATACCAAATGAAATTCCAAAACCCAGAAATGTCTACTGAAAATGGAAAAGGACAGAGAAGTAAGCAGGTATTAATTTGGGTTTTGAATATTTATGCAAAAGACCAAACTACCCTTCTTCCTCACCGCCAACAGAGAGTACGACCTCTTCTCTTCCCACCGCAGTGATTGCGAGACCTACCTCTTCTCTTCCCACCGTAGTGATTGCGAGACCTCCGTCTTCAACTTCAATCATCATCCCATCGTCTTCAACCTTCCTCTTGAAAAACCATATCTACAAAACCTAGATCCGTCTTCAACCTCAATTGCGTTGTTTGTGTTCATGCTCTCCTTCTAGATTCGTTGCACACAACCTTCTTCTTGGTCCATTGTGCCATCGTCGAACTTACCCCCTCATGAGTTGAACATTATATGGGTTTTGAGGAAGAAAAAGGTGAACAGTAAATGTAAGATTTAACAAAAATCGTAATGAGATTAACAAATTTATTAATGGTTTTCACAAGACTTATAATGGTTTAACAAATGTGTTCGTCAAGTGAAAATATGTCAGTCTAGGTTCACCCACATTTAAGCACTATGAACAAAAGTTATAATAGGATTAACAAGTTCATCAATGGTACACATAAGACTTGTAAAGGGTTTAGCAAAGACGTTCGTTAAGTGAAAAGATGTCAGTCTAGGTTCACCCACATTTGTGAAACTCATTACAAGTATGTGAAAACATGCCAGCCATCCAAAAGTGACGAAAATAAACTTTCCTGGTCTTCGTAGTGATCCTGGATGTGAATCTACACCACTCTCAGGTAAGATTTACTTATTGTAATTGAATATTAATACTTTTTGATATATGCTTGAAATAATTTATTCAATCATCGATTTCCTGTTTCGCAGGCAAAGGGGCCAGGATCTGTGATTAGCTCTAAAACAGGCTCACTACTACTTTCAAAGCAGCTTGTTGAAGATACTAAATATACTTTAGCATGACTGTAAGTTTTGGTAAATATTTTGGAGAATATACCTTGTCATGAAAATTGTTATCGATCGTTTACATTTATTTGTTTACTTGGAGAGTTATATTTAATAGTTAATCAAAATGATAACAAGGTAGGATGCATGTGATAGAGAATCTTATTGCTGTACAATGACAAGTTTTGTAGTTAGCATGTCCGTTTTCCTCGATGACCTTGTTATTTTTCTAGTGTCAATAATTATTGGTTTGTAGTACTCCTTTCTATGAGGTTGCACTCCGCTGTCTCTTATTATAACATTTAGATAACTGAATTACATGATTTTTTTTTTTTTTTAAAAAAAAAAAACTGTTACAATTAGTCAAAAGAAACAAAATATGTAGGAAATGTATTTTTTTTTTTCAAATATGCCCATATTTATAAGTGGTTAAGTGAGAGAGAGAAAAAAGATGAGAGATAATGTATAAAAATAATAAGGAGAGAGTATATTAATTAAGGGTAAATTGGTAAAAATACATTTAATTTTTAGACAAACCCAAAGTGGATTTTATAAAAAGAGATGAACCGATTGAAAATTTTGGATCTTATAATAAGAGACGAATGAAGTATTATTTATGAGGAATTATTAATAACTTTATATTGATATGAAGAAATTTGGTTAAAATTAGTTACTACTTTCAAAATTTGGCAGACATACATTGGAGCTTGCGAAAGTTTTCCTAAAACATGCTAACCCTTTTGTCAATTTTGATGTTGTTGTATAGGTGGTGTTGGTTCTTCCATATGCTTGCCTTGGTTCACATCTCATGGCCCCATTCCTGAGCAAGAGAAACTAAAAATGGGCATAACTAAAGATCTTGTGCGTTTTTCTGTGGGAATTGAGGATGTTGAAGATCTTCTTTTGGATCTCCAGAACGTACTCTCAATTGAGCCTCAGGTCTGAATTCCAGATGTGAGACATACGGCTTATTACTTTTTTCAAATAATAAGATCGAGGATGTTGATGATTTGGTGCTTTTTATTACCCTGTTCTATTTATTCTTCTTCTGCTTTCTGTTCGCATTGTAATTTTCTGTAACAATTTGAAATAATAAAAGATAGGCATTTATATTATCCGACATGCATTGGTGTCTTTCTACCTTCTCATTAGTTTAATGCTTTTGGTTAGGTTTCGGGATGATAATTAATAAATATGATGTGTTTTGCTTGAACTCACGACCTATTAGTTATGGGTCAAATATTTACCAATAAAACCAACGTTTGTTGGCTTCCTATTATGAATTTTGTAAAAGCTTTAAGGTTGTGCATCCTCTCTACGCAATCAAAATAAGATTAAGTTATGTAGGACTTGCATCGTAATTATTGAAGTCAAACCACCAACTTTTGATAAGCCTCTTTGTCAACCATACACTGGTGTAAAAACGGCTCTTTAAACCAGATAAAAATAGCTTTTTAGACCAAACATAGAACCGGTCAGATAAGGAAAGTTTAAGTCAAGAACTTTCTAGACTAGGTAGATAATTGGTAAAACAAAAACAATTTTTTTTAAAAAAATCTAGATCTTAGAAATTCAGTTTTACAAGATCTCATAAAATCCCAATATCATAAAATCACAACTACAATTTTATGAGACCTGGAGCAGTAATCTTATGAGATATTATAAAATCCATGTATCATAAGATAGAATAAGGTAAAATTTGAAGAATCTAAGGGGGAAAATGCAAATATCATAATATCATAATAAATAGTCTAACTTCCTTTGAAATTGAATCCTTCAATCCAAGACTTGCAGGCCTCTCCCTCTCTGTGTCGGTTGTTTCGGTGATCGGGTTGTGCTCACCAAAGCGAGTTTTCTATTTTATGAACATATGATGTGCATCCTAGCCTCATTATTTTTCAAAAATTCTGAGAAAGGAGGGGGCTAGAGCTCTGCTAGACTTTCATCCTAACATCTCCCAAAGACTCCCAAAGGTTTCTAACCATTTGATAAGCCTTCCTAACTCCAATTCCTCTACTTCTTCTTGGGTTATAGGAATTTGTAAGATCTAAGTTAGGTTTTAAGAACCCAAAATTGGAGTTTGATGCATATTGTGTGACCACGTGGCATGGCTACTATGTTATTGATATTGCACACGGTAGATGGAACCCTTTTTGTTTGGGCAATATTCCCTAAATAGGACACTCTATGGGCTATTGAGGCAATATCCCAAAGCCCAAGTAGTATTTCCTATTGGAGGAAGCCATGGTCCCTTTTGTGCTCTGTAGGACTTTGGCCGGTCTACATCATACATATGGAGAGCTTGTGAGTCTCACCAGTCACATTGTTTAGAACTTAGCCCATAGATTCCATCGGTGGAAATATGTAGGATATAAGGATTGTTTAGGGGTATAATTACAGTGCAAAAACATTAATTGAACTGCTTACACATGTTTATTGATTATGGACTATATATATATATATATATATAATGTCATCTAAATCCTTTTATCATACTAGTTAATCCTACTTGGCACCCCACAGGTGGGAATCATACATAAGGTGAGTAGGAATTATGTTACTGAGACAGTGGTCTCACTTCGTTACTGTCAATATTTTTCAGGTGAGAGTTTCAAGGGAGATGCAAGTGGGAATGCACATAAAGTTTAAGTTGCTGCGAGCAGTAGCCAAACTCAATAGCATGTTATGTCTAATTCGCACTCTTTTTGCCAATTTAGGATTGTATGTTAGTTCATTATGTTAAATTTTGACTTGTCATTTTTGTTGAAAGTACTTTTGAATTCAAAAGAATAGTTGGCTAGAGTTCTGATTCAAAAGAATAGTGGGCTAAAGGCTTAGCACTACTACAAAAAATATTTTTAATGTCTTAAATTTGACCCAATTAACGTCCCTTTTTCTAGGGACGTCTTTTAAGGGGTGCTAAAAATGCATACTTTTGGTGTCCCAAAAGTAATTTGGGACGCCTTATTTAAGGCGTCCCAAAATTGATTTGGGACACCAAAAATCACATATAAGGCAGTAAAAATAGCCGTAATTTTTGACGTCCTAAACCACTTTTAAGACGTCTTAAACCTAATTTTTTGTGTCCCAAACTTTTTTTGGGACGCCAAAAATTGTAGTTAAGGCGTCCCAAAAGTTATTTTGGGATGCTGTAATTATTATTATTATTATTTTCAAAATCTGATTTTTGGCGTCCCAAACTTTTTGGGAAGCCAAAAGTCATAGTTAAGGCGTCCCAATTAAACTTTTTTTTTTGAATAACCTACTACATATTTTTTCACTACCCAGTAATTAAACTCTATAAAAACCATCAAACAGATAACTATAAACCAAAATGTTTTGATCATATGTTTTGCCCAAAGCCGCCAGTTGATTGATAAGATAAGTGTAGCAAAGTAGAAACTCATCAATAGTTTCTTCGATCTTCATTCGAAGAAGATCATACTCAGTGGTCAGAGTACTGATCCGATTTTCCTTAATGCCGGTGGTTCGTTCATATGCTACTTCCAGAGCCTTCCACATTTCTTTTGCAGTCGACAAGTTGCATATTCGAAAGTACTCCTTCTGACTGAGAGCACTCTGTAACATTAGGATAGCTTTACTGTTAAGAGTGATGTTCCTCTTGTCATTTTCATCGAACTCGTCTTCTGTCTTGGGGATGATGATGCCACCTTCGATCCTTGTGGGAACATAATCTCCAGTCTCTATTACTCGCCAAAGACCATATTCGGTGGCTAACACAAACACTCTGAATTTTGCTTTCCAGAATGAATAATGTTCGCCATTGAAGCACTGGAGGGCGATTAATCGAAGCACCGTCGGGTAATATTCCTTCCATGATCTATCTCGGGATGTTAAGCCCAACTGAGAGACCTGGCTCTGATACCAAATGAAGATTGGAATATCACCTAGAGGGGGTGAATAGGTGATTTAAATTTTTTTGCGAACTGAAGGGAAATGCAAGTGTGAGAAGAGAAAATGGACACAGATCAATTTATACTGGTTCGGTCTAATGTTTCGACCTACATCCAGTCCCCAAGCACACCTTGGGATTTCCACTAATCTTTCAAAGACAATTACACACTCTGTAAACGAAGGATGATCCTCTCACTCTTGGACTCACTCCCCCTTACAAGTTGTAATTGATACACCCACACTTAAGGTTTCACAACCTTAAGATTTTGACAACTAAAATAATTAAATTGTGTTTGAGAACTCCTCACTGAGTAAATATTGATAAACATTGAAGTACAACAAAATATTTGAAGATATTAATGAAACAGCAGATTGCAGTAAGTTCAAATTAAATGCACAGTGTTTCGGTAGTTGGCCAATTCAATGCTTCGTCTATTTATAGATGTTTCGATTAAAGACCGTTGAAGAAGCTTTGAAGAATAGCCGTTGAGTGTCTTGAATGTGTCTGTTACACAGATGAAACTTCACTGGATACATTTGTCGTAAATTCTTTGTCCTTCGCAGATATTCTTTATTCTGTTTGTTGTGTCCGTTGAGAGATAGCATTAATAGTGCAGACGGAATATCAGCAAAAGCTTTACGTTGATCAGAGCATCGGTTCCGGAGATTATCACCGAGTTTGGCAACTGCATTTAATGTTTCTCTGACACATGTTTTGCTTTATTTGAATTAGTGGCTTAATCCATGATTAATTCATCTGAAACTCATTAACAAACTAATTAAAAGTATTTAGGATCAGTAATGAGTAACATATGGAAGTAATAAGATTAACATATTGATTTTGCAAATTACGCATATGGAGATTTCAAAAACAGAGGGGTCTTGCTCGAGCAACTGCTCATGCTTGCTCGGGCAAGCTTCTCATGAATGAGTTGAATATGTTCTTGGTCGCTGATGCTCGAGCATGGTTACTTTGCTTGCTCGAGCATGGTGCTCGAGCATGATAATTTTCATGCTCGGGCAAGCCTTTCATTAGGTAGTGGAAAAGGCTTCTAATCGTTGTTACTCGAGCAAGCTATTCTTCTTTCTCGAGCAAGACATAGTCAGAGGCGAGAGCATTGGCAAAACAGCGATGCTGCTCGAGCAATATTTTTCTCTTGCTCGAGCATGGTGCTCGAGCATGATTTTATTCATGCTCGGGCAAGTGTCATACAGAGGCGAGAGTAAGTCTTTGAAGGATGTTGCTCAAGCAAGGATTTGTTTCTGCTCGAGCATGGTGCTCGGGCAAGCCTGTTTCAATGCTCGAGCATATCTCTTTAAAATGCATGTTCTTGCTTCTGCCTCGACGCTGCTCGAGCAAGGATTTTTCTCTTGCTCGAGCATGATTGCTCGACTAATCCATATTGCTTTTGACTCGTTGATGCTAGGGCAAACTAAACTTCCTGCTCGAGCATGACTGATCTAAACCAGTTTCTTCATTCTGAAAACCCCGATGATGCTAGGGCAAGTGCATGGGGATGCTCGAGCAAGGCAAGAACTTTATCAAACCTTAGACATTGTTATCATCAAAACATTGAGAACCAACAACAGCTTGCATCGAAACCTTTACACAGTTAATATACTAACTAACTAATAGCAATGTCTAACCACTACCTACTATAACAGAACTAAGACTATAATAATGGCTTGACTCTTATGCCATTATTATT
Source organism: Acacia melanoxylon (assembly GCA_019022615.1). Taxonomy (NCBI): domain Eukaryota; kingdom Viridiplantae; phylum Streptophyta; class Magnoliopsida; order Fabales; family Fabaceae; genus Acacia; species Acacia melanoxylon. The sequence goes on along the minus strand of JAFJYJ010000030.1, from coordinate 2,166,062 downwards.
TCCCTAATTACCTACTTAGTATTTTACCTTTTCACGATTTACATATCAGACTTGCATAGAACTAAGACATGCTCCTCTGATGCAGGACAAAGGATGGAAATGTATACTTCTATTCACACACCAAACCATCTAACTAACAGGATTAGATTAACACAATAACATTCACATATCCGCACAGGTTAATAAGTAAACAAAAAAGGGCAAACAAAACTAAATATAAACTCACCAAAGCTTCAGGAGTGGTCTGCAGCTGAACAAATTGTTGCCAAGTTTGTTCATCAATAAATGTGTACATGTCCCAAGGATTAGGGCAAGGCTCACCAGCTGGAACCTCGGCAAAAATATAGTTGTTAGCTAGATAGGTCTTAAACTTCCTTTACCGATCAGCACAATAAGACAATGTCTTCTCTTTCAACTTCTGACTGTCAGGAACAGTGTATGTAAGCCGGATAGTGTCCCAAATAGGATCCTTTAATGTGCGATCGTCGACATTTTTCCACTCATTTTTCAAGATGCTAACCTTGCTGCGTGCTAGATAGCCGACAAAACTATTATATTTTTTTTATTAGGACTGAAAGGAGCCAACTTTTCATCAAACTGAATCTCGAGCTTTGACCTAGAAGTCCGACGTGTGGATACATCTTTCATTCGTGTGTCACTTCTACCACGGCGTGCAGGGCGGTTACGAGGCTCATTGTGAGATGAAGAGGGTTTGTTCTGACTCACACCAGTCATATCAGTAACTGGCGTTGAACGAACAAGACAAGAATTGTTTTCTCCGTTCATGTTCGAGAAAGGAAGAAAGGTTGAGAGAGGTGGTGCGAAAGAGGAGTGCCTAAGAAAGTGAGAGAGTAACAGAGGGTGGTGGTGGTGGTGGGCGAGGAAGAGAGGTGATGCAATAGGAAGAGGGGTTTCACAACAAGAACAGGGGTTCATAGTTCAAAGATAGCAATGTAAGGTTCCGTGCAAAGAAGAATATATTTTGCGCTTTAGTTTTAAGACCGGATGTACAAAACCATGTTCTTAAAAGTTAACCTTTAAGAACGGCCCTTATTAAACTCCGATCTTAAAAGTAATAAACTTTTTGTTTAAATTTTCTCAATATTTTGTACCAGCCACAATTTAAGTCCGGTCTTAAAATATTTAATTTTAAGACCAAAATTATTAAAAGGCCGGTCTTAAAAGTATATATTTAAGACCGATCTTATTAAACTCCGGTCTTAAAATTAATTAAATTTTTGTATAATTTTTTCAATATTTTGTATCGGCCACAATTTATGTCCGATCTTAAAAGTATAACCTTTAAGACCGTCTTTTATATATAACCGGTCTTAAAAGTTTTAGACCTTTATATTTAAATTTTTCCTTATTATTTTGGACCGCAGAAAATATAAGTCCGGCTGTATGAGATTTCTCTATAAAGTAATTGATATTTCAATTTTTTTAATAACATGTTTAAGACCGGTTGTTTTGTTAAGCGGTCTGAATAATATATTTAAGACCTATGAATAAAGGATCTGGTCTAAGAAGTTCTTTACATTTACAAAACTGCCATCGGTCATACTTTTAAGACCGGGGCGTCGGTACTCCGGTATAAATGAGGCGGCCTTAAAGCACGTTTTTGCACTAGTGAGTTGACTGGAAGAACCCTTGGTCTCTTCCGATGATTAGGTGTAAGGCCTATTGGACCTTACCCTGTTGAGTACCCAGCGTTTTGGTAATGTAACTTATGTTGCATGTGATTTGAGATGTTTGATTCTTGAGTATGGTAATGTTGTTATGTTGACTATTTTTTGTTTATGATTAATTGTACGTTTATGAAAAATGTAATGCACTGTGGATACTTCGTATGTGAGGTTAACTGTTAGTCTAGGATTTGTAATACCCAGATAATTATTTATCTGGAATATTATATTTTAGTACATATTACCTATTGGAAATAGGTGAATATGTGGTCTCAAATAATAAGTTATAATTATCTTATTTTCTAAGGTAATTTCTATTGAAATTAGGGTGAATAAAGAGCTAAAAATCCCTAAATGCAATTGTGGGGCATAAAATGGCTTGAAAATATTATGATAAATCTCATATGGCAACAAATATTGACAAAAACTTAGGAAGTATGTTGTCTCTAATTTTAGGAATTTTTGGGATTATTTCCTTGAAAAATAGAGAAGCATAAATATAATATTATTAAAAGCACTTTTTGGCCCCATGATTTTTAATATTTTACATGGGATATAAAATACCAATGTCGATTAAAATAGTTGTGAGATAATAATTAATCCTAATTATGAAAATTATCAACAATTAGTAAGTGGCTAATTAAGTAATTAGTGGCTAATTGTTTAGATTATGATATAAGTAAATTAATTAGTAAATAATTAATTTAAGGGGAGAAATTCGAAATTATTAATTAAATAAATAATAAATGAAAAAGTAGTGTGAAAAGGGTTATGACTATTTCAAATAATATCTAGATATTTGGAATTTAATAATAATATATTTGGTAAAGAGCCAACAGGACATTTGAGAATGGATAGAAATTAAATCCTACACCAAAATATAGGGATTTAGCCTATGTCATCTGGACTTTTTATAAACCAGTGAATTTGTACCTCGAAGTGGACTATCTCAGAAGTCATTTCTGAAACCAAATGAGTTAGTAAGAGACAGGATAAATAAGAAAAAGGGCAGATAGTACAAATGAGAACCTATAGAAAACGAATTAGTTGTGACAAACCAGGGATTTGGTTTCTTAGGTCAGGACATATTACGAACTAGCGAATTTTTGTTCAGAAGCTGGTTCTATCAAAAGTCATTTCCGTACCCGACAGCGTTTATCCGAAAATCTTCAGCAGACTACGGAATACCCGTAATGGGATCAAAAATTAAGTTAAACCAAGTACTTTGAAAGAGAAAGACTGGAACCTCAAGGCCTTGCTATCGGATTTTTGGGATTCATCGAGATTACGCGATTCGAACACCGAACTGGGAACTTTATCGGTACAGTCACATAAAGCAAGCTTGTGACATCATCTTCTTTTAGAAGGATGATGTCATCCAACACATGGATGGCAAGGATGAAGCCACGTGTCGAAGTGCGATCCAACGGCCGAAAACCAGTCTGATAAAGTGATGAATAGTGCCAAGACTTTTGCTATAAATAGGCCTTCACCCCCTTCATTCTTCTCCACCCCAAAACTGAGTTTAGAGAGAGGTTAGAGAGAAGGAGGAGCCCGGAGAAATTCTAGCGGAGCCCTGGGTAAGTTCTTCGGTCCCTAGTCTTTAGTTTCGGTAGTTCTTTCAGTAGATGTAGTAGAAATGCTAGATTTATCTTTCATTTTTCAGGATAGTCTAGATGTCATATTTAGGGGTAAATATGGTATTATTTTCGAAAATATTATTGGGGGAAGAGATATGTCAAAATTACGGAGAGATAGAGCGAAAACAGCGAAGCTCTGGCGAAATTCCGCCGATTAGGGGTTCAGGGGCAAAATGGTAATTTGTACCTAAAATTCCTGTTATGATGCCAAATCTTTATAAATGTGATATTATCCTTATAGGATATCTGTAATCACGAATCGCTGTCGTACCGCTGTCAAACCGCTGTTTTCTGTCAGAAATACCGTTTTCTGTCAAACGTGCCGTTTTTCGTCAACGAAGGTACGTTCGCGTACTGTAACACTAACGCTGATGTTTATGTTATGCATGTATGTGCTATGTGTATGGTGTGTGTATAGTTGTTATGTTTCCTAAGTGCAAATAGATGTTAGAGTATAACTATATGTGCGCTGGGAGCGATATGTTTGTACGCTGGGAGCGATATATCTGCATTGATTCTGTGTGCTGGGAGCGATATGTCTGTACGCTGGGAGCGATATATCTGCATTGGTTGTGTGTGTACGCTGGGAGCGATATATCTGCATTGATTCTGTGTGCTGGGAGCGATATGTCTGTACGCTAGGAGCGATATATCTGCATTGGTTGTGTGTGTACGCTGGGAGCGATATATCTGCATTGGTTGTGTGTGATAATGCTGGGAGTAATATATCTGCATTGGTTGTGTGTGTAATATATCTGTTGTTGGGCTCATGTGCTATTAATGTCGTGAACGTCCATAGTCCATATATTGTGTATGTAAATATGAGGTTAACCGTTACCTGAGGTCCGGTGCGCGTTGGACCTCAGCTCTTAATATAGCGTCAGGTTCAGGAGGATCGAGGACCGAGGAGAAAGGCAAGCAGCACGCATAGGGACTCAGCTGAAGACTTCTTCTGTTGTTATTTACTTTCAAAACTCTCGGTCACTGGACCGCTTCTGTAATCAGCCAGACTTACGGCATTTTAAATAAAAGTATCAGTTACTCTTACGCTCCAATGCTCCACTCTGATGAAAAAAAATATACTGCTTTTGAAAATGGGATGTTACAGGATTCACTTGAATTCAAAACATTTCCCAAAGTTCAAGACGTGGTTAGGGCAGAAGGCAAAGCTAAAGGAAAAACGACAGACATTGAAAATTGATGGCAGTAGCCTCGATATTAGATAAGACACTATAATTATATATTATTTTAGTTTTAGTTATTTTGGAGCTATATAATTATGACACTGGTACTTTGGATTTCTATATTTTGAACTCAGCAAAATAATCTTGTTGCATGTAATCTAGAATGATTGTATCCATCGACGATATATTATGATATTCTTGAGTTGCCCACTGTATATCATTATATTACTATGATAAATGTCATAATTACAAAGGGTATGACAATCCCTCTTTTCTTTTCAATTTGGCTAAGTATAAGAAGAAAGAAGAAGGTTAAAATTTGAACTACTTTCCCCAGTCGAAATGCAAGTTTTGACCAGGGACAAAAATGAAAATTATAAAAGTTCGAGGAGGAACTCAATTAAAAAATTTGAAATATTTCTGGGGCTGAACATTAATTTTCAAAAACTCTGCGTCCTTTTTTGTATTTTGTTTTGGCCTTTTCTCTTCATAGATTTGTAATTTCTAGAAATTTGGGGCCATTTTCTATAATCTTTCCCAATCCTCAAAAATATTAATTCTGATCCCAATTGACATTTTCCAAACTATCAAAATTTCTTCATAAACATCTACAATGTTAGATTAAACACAATGTAGCATCAAAAGTCTAAGAAACCCTTTGCATGAATAATTAACAAATTAAGATCATTTTGCCCTTAATTATACTTAATTCAATACAAATGTCTCTAATCCAAATTAATGCTTAATCATACAATAATGTTCTAGGAGATGCATTAAAAATCCCAAATTTGTAACATCCCATTTTCAAAAGCAGTATATTTTTTTTTCATCAGAGTAGAGCATCGGAGCGTAAGAATAACTGATACATATATTCAAAAATGTCGTAAGTCTGGCTATTTACAATAACGGTACATTATACCGAGTGTTTTCAAAAGTAAATAACAACAGAAGAAAGTCTTCAGCTGAGTCCCTATGCGTGCTGCTTGCCTTTCTCCTCGGTCCTCGGTCCTCCTAAACCTGACGCTATGTTAAGAGCTGAGGTCCAACGCGCACCAGACCTCAAGTAACGGTTAACCTCATGTTTATATATCACATAGACAGTATATGAGCATACAAACAAGCATAACCCAACAGCACATAAGCCCCCTGGCAGATGTGTCGCACTTAGCATACGTTTCGCACTTAGCAATCGTTTCGCACATAGCATTTCGCACCAAGCATTTCGCACTTAGCAAACGTATCCCGACACCCAGCAAGCATAATAACAATACAATGAGCATACCACAGAGCTATCAACTACCTCACATAAGCACATAGCACCTATACGCATACAATAAATATTAGAGTTAGTGTTACAGTACGCGAACGTACCTTCGTTGACTTGTACTTCCTGCGTTTGACTAAACGGTACTTTAAAAAACGGTACGCTTTGACAATGCATGCGTTTGGTACGATATCACAGATATCCTATAAGGATAATATCGTATTTATCAATATTTAGCATCATAATAGGCATTTTAGGTACAAATTACCATTTTGCCCCTAGTTTGACTAATCGGTGAAATTTCGCCAGAGCTTCGCTACTTTGATTCTAATTTTCCAGAATTTTTCCATATCTCTTCCTCCAATATATTTTTGAAATAAATATCATATTTACCCCTAAAACATGATATCTAAACTATGTTGGCAAATTAAAGATCTACCTAGCATTTCTACTATAACTACCGAAAGAACTACTAAAGCTTAAGACTAAGGACCGAAGAAATTACCCAGGGCTTCGCTACACTTTCTCCAGACTCCTCCTTCTCTCTAAAATCTCTCTCTATTTAGAAATTGCAAGAGGATTTGGTGTGAGAAATGAAATGTGTTTTAGTAACTCTGGGTTTTGAGATAAAGGAAATTAACGAATATTTTGATAAAGCAAAATCATGAGCTTAAAACTGTTATAGAAAATTGTTATAATTATAGAGTAAATTGTCAAAAAAGTTACAGCATTTGATATAACGGTGATAAAAACAATAAAAATATTATGATAAATACTCTCATGAAAAATTATGAGAAAAATATGGAAGTGTTAACCCTAATTATGAGAATTTAATAAATTATTTCAGAGGAAATAACATGAAGAAAAGTTTAAAAAGCATTTTAACCATAAAGTAAACGATGGAGTAAACATTTTTAATATTTTACATAGGATATAAAATGACAAAGGTCGGATAAAAGTTTGTAAGATAACAATATACTGTAAAATTGGTAAAGATAAATATATGAAGAAACCTGATCCTAAAAAGATCACTAAACGAAGAAATTAGGCTCTTATTTAAAGCCTTAACGGCTTAGGTAAAAAATATTATATTTTTAAAAAATGGAAAAAAAATTATGAAAAAATAATTAAAACTGAATTTTAAAATGAGGGGGCCGAAATTATTGGTATTTTTAATTAAAAATAATTATTTAAATAATTAAAATGGTAATTAGAATAAAATAATAATATAATGCGGTGAGTCGTACTATAGCCGACTTAGAAATAAATTCTAAGATAGGCAAAGTGAGAACCTATAGAAACAATTGTGTATTTTCAAACACAGGATTAAGTTAGACAACAACCGGACGTTTTACGATTCTTGGTAATTATTGTCCGGAAGTTGGTTCTATCTAAGCGATTTCCGAACCGGACGCGTTTGTCCGAATATCTTCCGACGCACCGGAGAATACCTGGATATGATCAAAAAGAGGATCAAAATAGATAATAAGAGAGAGGATGAAAAGATCTTCAAAGTTGCATGCCCGGATTTTTGAGTTTCGCGAAATCGCGAAACGGACACCGACGGTAGCTTTATCGGACCGGAGGCCATAAAGCAAGAGTCATCATTGGATGACAACTCATTCTTTGACTTTTTGGGCCCTAGATGTCGTCCAAGACCATGGATGGCCAAGATTCCATCTTACAAAACCCTAGATCCAACGGCCGAATCATTTCTGAAGACTTTTTGGAAATTCCCACCTTGTCCCTATTTTTCTCTATAAATAGCAAGCTCTCTTGCTCTCATTCTTCACACCAAAATTCAGATCCTAGAGAGAGGTTCTAGAGAGAGAAGCTCGGAAAAATTGTGCCTTAGCTCCGAGTAAGTTCTTCCGTCCTTAGTTTTTAGTTTCCGTAGTTCTTTCGTAGTTATAGTAGAACTGTTGTTTTGATCTAGGAAGTTTCGGAATATATTCCTATGCTTGTTTTTATGCCTCATTGCATTGAAAGATGCCCGACGAGGTAAAAACATAGTGGGGATAATTTTGAAATGGAATACGGTCAAAGTAACGGTTCGCGAAATTCCGCCGATTAGGGTTCAGGGCAAAATGATAATTTGTATCTAAAATGCCCGTTATGCTGCTAAAAGTTGTTAAATATTATCCTTATAGGATATCCGAGATAATCGTATCATTGCCGAGCTCTTTGTGCCGCCGTCATACCGCCGTTTTTCCCGCTGTCGAATTTTACCGTTTTTCCGTAAAAGTTTCGTTGTACCGCCAAAAAGGTACGTTTGCGTACTGTAACACTAGCTCTAATGTTTATTATATGATTGTTGTGTAGTAGTGTACGAGGTTATGCTATATACACGCTTCACATACGTGGTCTAAAATCTCTCTACGTGGTTATGTTAGAATTATATATCTTACATACGTGGTTATGTATTTTTAATCAAGAGGATTTGGTGTCGTGTATATGTAGTCGTATTTAAGCATGAGGTTAATGTGTGTGGGGATCTGCCCTCTTATCATAGCGTCAAAGTTTATAGGCCGAATTTCAAGACACTTCGGTGTTATTCATTTTGAAAACTGCTTTTTCATCTCGAATAAATGATAATTGCTTCGATCACTCGATGAAAAAAAAATTATACGGATCTGGGAGGGTTTTTTATAGCAATTTCAAGCTCATGCTTTTTCATCTCGGATATCCTAGGGTTTTTGCTTGGATCCACTCTAGCCGACCTCCCCTTCTCCTTTTAGGAGAAGTTTCCTACATCACCATGATGTCACCTTGTTGCTTTATGGTCTTGTACCGATAGAGCTCCCTGTTCAGTGTTCTAATCGCGTAATCTTACACAATCTCAAAAATCCGACAACATAGCCTTGAAGGTCCAATCTTCCTCTTTCAAAATACTTGGTTTAACTAAATTTTTGATCCGATTAAGGGTATTCCGTTGCCTGCTGAACATTTTCGGATAGACGCCAACGGTTACAGAAATGACTTCCGGTAACACCCACTTCTGGACAAAAATTCGCTAGTTTATAATATGCCCTGACCTAAGAAACCTAGTTCATGGTTTTCCACAACGGATTTATTTTCCATTGGTTCTCGTTTCTACTATATGCCCTTTTCCTCTTTCATCCTGTCTCTTAATTACTCCGCCGGTTTCGGAAATGACTTCGGAGATAGCCCACTCCGGGATAAAATTTTACTTGTTTATAATATGTCCAGATGTTAGACACTTAGTTCACCTATTTTGAGATAGGATTTTATTTCTATCGGTTCTTATTTACCCAACTGGTCTTTCAACCGAATATATTATTATTTAATTACTAAATATCATGATATTATTTCTCAAAAATCCACAACCCTTTTCACACCTAAATTCCCCCCCCTTTTTATTTTATTTATTTTATTTTTTAATTTCTTTAATACTATATCATAATTTAATTTGAAAACTTAATTAGGGCTTAATCCTATTATTAGCAATCTTTTAGGATTTAGGGTTTTCATGTACTTAATCTCATACATTTTTCTTAATCTTTTCCAATTAATTAGCAAGTATACTTTATGCTAATCTTAGCCACAAACATCTAATTAAAGGGTTTCACATAATCTACCTTGGATATTCTCTTGTCCAAGCTTAAGCAATTAGCCATTAATTACTTAATTAATCACTTACTAATTGTTGACAATTTTGTTAATTGAGATTAATTATTATCTCACAACTATTTCACTGACATTGGTATTTTATGTCTCATGCATTATATTAAAAATCATGGGGTCAATCATGATCCCCAAAAATAATATTAAATTTTACCTCATTATTTTCCAAGGAAATTAATCCCAAAAATTACCTAAATTAGAGACAACATATTCTCCAATTTTTAATAAATATTTCATTGCCTCTTAGGATTTATCATAATATTTTCAGGTCATTTTATGCCCCATAAATGCATTTTAGGGATTTTTAGCTCTTTATCTCTTCTAATTTCCATAGAAATTACCTTAGAAAATAAGATAATTATAACTTATTATTTGAGACCACATATTCACCTATTTCCAATAGGTATTTTTGATCGAAATATAATATTCCGGATAAATAATTATCCTAGGTATTACAAAATTCATCATGAAAAAATCATATTAAAATATGTTTTAATCATCTCCACCAATCCTTTTCTATAGGATTCAAATTTGTTAATTGGTTTAGCCCTTTTTGTATTGATTATATATAAATATATTACTATGACATATGTGTGTGACTATGTGTTGTTAATAGGTTCTTTTATATATTTTATTAAAATTTTATATTATTACCATTCTAATCCTGAGTAACTTATAACCCTTAAACCACTACGTCTATTTGATTGGCTGATTCTGCTTTTAATACCTTGAATATAATACGTCTATACGCTTAGAGATATAGAAGTACGTGGGTTGTAGTTTAATAAAAGAGTGCTGGCAAGAAAGAATTTAATAGAAGACCAAGAGGAAACAGACAAGATTCCACCTTAGGTAGCCAGTTCACAACTGCAATTATTCATAATTAATAAATATGTGAATGGCGTATTTTTCTCATAATTGTGGTATAATAATTAATATCCACCCACCCTCTCATTGTCCTCTAGCTATTTTATTAACAAAACGGAATATTATAATCAAGTTGGCTGGTGGCACTTTCACATGTGACATTATTGATTTATGCACCCACCATACGATATTATTGATTTACACAATACATTATATTCCACACTTTAATATCAAATATGACATAATACCAAAACTATATAAAATATCAATCATGACATAATACTAAAACTTTATCAAGCGTTATTCTAAGAGACTCATATATGGCTAACCTAAAAAACAAAAAGACACTATATATGATATGAGTTTTTTTTTTTAAAAAAATATATATGCATCTAATATCTTGGTCTATCTCTTTTTAATTTAGATGATTTATTAAGGCTAGACTAGACTAAACTAAATTCATTCCGGGACAGACTCCTTAAAAAAAAAAAAAAAAATTATTATCAATGTCACTTGTTCCATTCATAAGAAGGTATTGAATTGTGATATGATTTTATTTCTCCACTAAAGCTTTTGGCCTCTCTCGCTGTCATAACGATAAGGATATTATTTCATATTATATGACACAGTATTCTCCGTTTCTGTTTGCTAGACTCGCTTCTGCAGCTAATTAATTAAAGTACCAACACAGAATATAATAGTATTATAATAAGGCTGCTCAGCTGTCACGTTCACTGTCGTCTTCTATCACATGTCAAATATTCACTCACGTGTTTGATAAATTACAACAAAATAAAATATTCGGGCACTGAATTAGTTATAATATTGATGAGGGTTGTCGGTGATCACTAGTGATGAGAGGTCGTGCATTTATATATACTCCCTCTTGTTTTTATTATAAGACAATAACTAACAAATGTATTTAGTCATTTTTATAAAGAATTTGTTTATTGAGCATTAATTATTTTTTCTATATATACCTTTAATTAATAAAGATAGTTGGTGAGAGTAATAATTAATAGTTTACTACAATTAATAAGGGTAGTATTGGAAGTTACTTAAATTGTAAGGCAACTTTGTTGACTTTAACTATTTTTATTGGTTTATGAGAATTATTAGTTAATTCCTTATAATAAGAACCAGAGTGAGTACATGCATATCACCTCTCAGTTTTTTTTGAATTTTGTTTTGTTTCTTAGTATTAAAAAATTAAACATGAATTTATAATAAATTACTGTATAACTTTTTCACTTAAAAATGATTAGGGAGTACACTTCAAAAAAATGACCTTTTGTAGCGGTCAAAAGTGCATATTTGTAGTCGTTCTACCGTTACTAACGACATGCATAGCAGTCATAGAAACCACAATAAAAAGCACCGTGGCAAGCTGTTTTGTAGTGGCTACTAAAAACTACTACTCATGTAATAAAACTGCTATTATGTTGATAGCGGTTTTGATTCATCGCTACAAGATATGATTGAGATGATGAATTTCAAAAAAGATTGGGGCCAAAATCTACAAATATTGGATGAAATTTGATAAATTGCACCAAATATTTAAACCAAATTTGAATTAAAATTTGTAGCGGTTTTAAAACCAAATATTGCAAAGTGGAAAAAACAACATAATTTGAGTCCATTGTTAAAATATTATGTTGAATATTTTATTATTTAAGTGACAAATTAAATGATAATAGTTCATATGTTAAAAAAAATGATTAACCTAAATTAGATAAGTATAAATATTATGTAGGTATAATAATGAGAATGTGTAGATAATAAGGACTTATTATATTGCCGACCTCTGAGCAAAAAAATTATGTTGTCCATTATATGATATTTGATTATAGAAAAAATGTTGATGATGATAGAATGAATGTTGAGGAAATATCCTTAAAGTTCTAGATAAGAAAAAAATAGTATCAATATTATAAAAAGGAAAAAAATAAAACATTGATATCAAAGATTTTGTAGAGGGTGGGAAGAAATGAGAGAAAATGAGAGAGAAGGGGGTGAGAAGAAATGAAGGAGTGTGTGAAATGAGGTGTGGTGGAGGTATTTATAAGGATATGCGTAACTTCTGTAGCGGTTGATGTGACAAATTTTATAGCGAATTTCATTTGTAGCAACTTTTGTGTGTCTTGTAGTGGTTACAAAACCGCTCCAAAATTCATTGGAGTTTAAAAAAAAAAAAAAATCAAAATTTCACATTTTGTAGCGATTATAAGAAAAAATGCTACAAATTAATGAACATTGGCAGGATTTAAAATATTCAAATTTCAATATTACACACTTTATAGCAGTTTATGTGATAATTTTTGTAGCGGTTTCACGTTTATATCGGTTTTTGATTGTTTTGTAGCAATTACAAAACCGATACAAAAATTCATTGGAATGTTTAAAAAAAAAAAATCAAAATTTCACATTTTGTAGTGGTTATACTAAAAACTACTACAAGTTAATGAATGTTGGTGAGATTTAAAATATTTAAATTTCAAAACTACACACTTTGTAGCAATATAGCTAAATATAACCGCTACAAATATCAACGTATTTTTTTAAAAATAAATTTCTTTTTATTTTTATTTTGTATAACTTTTATTTGGCGACATATTTAAGGACTTCACATTTTTAGCGGTTTATAACTAAAAAATCGCTACAAACTGTTCATATTTGTAGCGGTTTAACCAAAACCGCTATAAATGAAGAAACCCTATCTCGTGCGTCATGAAACTTTGTAGCTGTTTTTTATAACCGCTACAAAAGTTCAGACTCTTGGCATTCTGTAGCAGTTTATTTTCATATAAATAGCCGCTAATCGCGCGCCATAAGGTGCCAAACTGGCGCCTCATTTGTAGCGGTTTGTGTAAATAAACCACTACAAAATAACCACCACAAATTTAGCGCCAACTTGACATCATATATTTTTTAGCGGTTGGTTTGTGATGACCTCTATAAATGTTGTTTATGAACCAGTGCGCCACTTGGAAAGAGTCATACCATTGCTGTAACACCCCAATTTTTGTAGCATAAATCGTGCCGTTGACACGTAGTTTTATAAAAATTCATCAGAGTTTGAGGTGCTACAGTTTAGCTTTTTGCGGAAACGGAGAGCATGTACTAAAAATTTGAACAACGAGTGTAACAATGAGTAACTGATATAAAAATACTCAGACATATGCTGATGCCTCGATGTATACCGATATATTATAAATTTCCCGAAGGATTGTTCATGTGATACAAAGAATACAAAACTTTATAATTACAATTCTTACATGTAACTATACCCTCTTCAACCAAGTCTTGAGTAGACTTGGGGCATAGAACCTAACTCAGTTAAATCATCTCATTTGGCCAGGCTGGGTAGGTCTTGTGGGAGTCTCACCGAGTATTTACGGCGACTGATTGACTGAACCACATAGACGACCCTTTCTAGTTTAAGCATCAAATGATATGAAGTAACCTTATTAGATTCATGCAATACGGTAGGTTCTGTTAGCCTTTTTCCCTGTATTTATTTTGACCGGTGCCTTCTCACGGCTCCGTCCATCGATGTCTTTCTACGGCTCCATTTACTGGTGCCTTCTCTGATTCATGATTCTTCCCTGTCTATTAATTAAGACTGAGGTCCAATGCCCATCGGACCCCAGGTAACGGTTAACCTCATGCTTATGTAAACAATATATGTATGACAAGTATTCATGACATTTTCACAATAATCACTACAAAAGCCCATAACAGATGTAGGTAATACATAATCAAATATGTAAGGCAATAACAATACACAGCCCCCGATATGTTTGTTACCCCGTCTGCCGCACATTCACCGGTGCCACGATGTACAGTCGTGTCCATAGCGCTTAGGAAAACTTTTAACGGTGTTATCAAGACCATAACCCGTGTATTCATGATTGTATCAAAAACAGTTGAGACAGAGTCTCAGTACAGGAATACAGCAATAATATATAAGCATATCACAAGCATCAGAGTCAGTGTTACAGTACGTCGCGAACGTACCTTCGTTGACGGTACTTCGGTACGTTTTACGGAAAATGGTATTTTTGATAGGCGATGGGCGACGGTGATAACAAAGAAGACGACAAATGGCACAACAAAGCGATTTATTACAGATATCCTATAAGGATTATATCGCATTTATCAATATTTAGCATCATAACAGGCATTTTAGGTACAAATTACCATTTTGCCCCTAGTTTGACTAATCGGCGAAATTTCGCCAGAGCTTTGCTACTTTGACCATATCTCTCCAAAATTTTGACATATCTCTTCTCCCAATATATTTTCGAAATAAATACCATATTTACCCCTAAAACATGATATCTAAACTATTTTGGAAGATTAAAGATAAATCTAGCATTTCTGCTATAACTACCAAAAGAACTACTAAAGCTTAAGACTAGGGCCCGAAGAACTTACCCAGGGCTTCGCTACACTTTCTCCGGACTCCTCCTTCTCTCTAACCTCTCTCTATTTCAAAAATAGCTCAAGGATTTGGTGTGAAGAAATGAAATGGATGGAAGGCTATTTATAGGCAAATTTCGGTTACTATTCACATTTTATCAGATCGAATTTTAGCCGTCGGATCCTATTTCAATTGCATGGCTTCATCTTGACCATCCATTCATTATGGCTGACCTCCATGCCCCATTTTTCAACAAAATGATGTCACAATGTGATGTCATTTTGTTGCTTTATGGTCCTGTACCGATAAAGTTCCATGTTCGGTGTTCTAATCGCGTAATCTTAACAAATCTCAAAAATACGGCAACACAGCACTGAAGGTCTATTCATCCTCTTTCAAAATACTTGGGTTAGCAAAATTTTTGATCCCATTAAGGGTATTCCGTTGCCTGCCGAACATTTTTGGACAGACGCCAACGGTTACGGAAATGACTTCCGGTAACACCCACTTCTGGACAAAAATTCGCTGGTTTATAATATGTCCTGACCTAAGAAACCTAGTTCATGGTTTTCCACAACGGATTTATTTTCCATTGGTTCTCGTTTCTACTATCTGTCCTTTTCCTCTTTCATCATGTCTCTTAATTACTCCGCCGGTTTCGGAAAGGACTTCGAGATAGCCCACTCCGGATAAAATTTTACTTGTTTATAATAAGTCCCGATGTTAAAGACTTAGTTCACCTATTTTGAGATAGGATTTAATTTCTATCGGTTCTCATTTATCCAACTGGTCTTCCTACAAAATATCTCATTTATATTATTATTTAATTAATAAATATCTAGATATTATTTTTGAAAAAACTCTAACCCCTTTCACACTTATAATTTCGCCCCCACTTTATTATTTTCTTTTATATTTATTTTTTAATTACTTTAATATTATATGTTAATTTAATTAGAAAGCTTAATTAGGGCTTAATCCTATGATTAGCAATCTTTTAGGGTTTAGGGTTTTTCTGGTACTTCATCTCATACACTTTTCTTAATCTTTTTCAATTAATTAGCAAGTATACTTTATGCTAATCTCTAGCTATAAACATTTATTTAAAGGGTTTTACATAATTTACCTTGAATATTCTCTTATTCAGGCTCAAACAATTAGCCAATAATTACTTAATTAATCACTTACTAATTGCTGATAATTTTCTTAATTAGGATTAATCATTTTCTCATAACTATTTCACTGACATTAGTATTTCATGTCTCATGTATTATATTAAAAATCATGGGGCTATTTAGGGTTCCCAAAATAATATTAAATTTTGCTTCATTATTTTTCAAGGAAAATATTCCAAAAATTCTTAAAATTAGAGACAACATACTTTCTAATTTTTAATAAATATTTTATGCGTCTAGGAATTTATCATAATATTTTTAGGCTATTTTATGCCCCATAAATGCATTTTATGGATTTTAGCTCTTTATCTCTTCTAATTTCCATAGAAATTACCTTAGAAAATATGATAATTATAATTTATTATTTGAGACCACATATTCACGTATTTCCAATAGGTATTATTTGACTCAAATATAATATTTAAGGAGTCATTGAAGAAATATGGGAGATAAGCTACAACAAGTTCAAAGTTGCTTTATTGAAATGTAAGTGGGTTAGCAATAATGCTTTGTTGTAATAGATCCTAAATTTGGATTTGTCTCGCTTGATCTTCAAAGACTTGGTCATAGAGATGAGCCATTCATTTTAGCAAGTCAGGCGAAACAAGTGTTTTATGTTACAGACCCTGCAAATAAAAAATGTCCATTGTACTTCAAAGTAAAAAACAGAAGTATGGTGAAGAATCCTTGAACCTTGACGATACACTCCCTTTCACAACAAATCCACCTACAACACGTGAAGTAGAATTGGTAGATGATGAAGAATATGCTGTAAGAAAGGATCATTGTGAAGGAATATGGGAAACCATGTAAAGTAAGATCTTCAGTTAGGAAATAGTACTATGTTCTTTTTGTGGTCGTTTAACATGTTGGTTCATTTTATTAATTTGTTTATTATTTAATAACCTATCTAACATAAATGATTTGTCTTTGATGAACAGGGAATATGTCTAGCTCGACGAGTCATCGAGTGATATGGTTGATGTGCCCGTTGTGAGAAAGGGGAGAGGTAGCACACACATGGGTGCGCTAATTACTCGTCGTGACAGTTAGAAAAAGAGGCTGCATGTGGAGTTTGATGAAAATATGAATCCAACCGATAGAGAGGAAGACAGCTTCATTAGCTATTTAGGCTATCTGGCTCGAAGCAAAGTGTGTATTGTTTACTCTGCTTGGAAGTTCGTTCCTGATAAAACGAAGGAGTTGATTTGGTCACAGATTTTGGTATCTCACTTTCGATATATTTGCATTTGTATCTTTAGTCTTATTACTTGATTTCTTTCATATCTTCTCTTTCACCTTGCAGCAAATGTTTGATGTCCCCAACAATAAGGCGATGAACAAGCATTGGATGGGCGAAGTTCGTCTCCGTTGGAAAGACTTTAAGAACAAGCTGACAAAAAAGTATATTAGAGGGTCAAAGAGGAACGAGGATCCCCGTCGGACCTATGATTTCATTTCTCCAAAGGACCGGAGGGAGTTTGTGGCGTCACGGCGAGAATCCCGAATTTATTGTAAAATTTCTGTCATATCCTATCTTTTATTTGAATCTACTTGACATTGTAGGCTCGGTTTTATTTGTTTTCGTGTCACGGAAAAAGTCAAGTCAATAGAGAGAGGCGGGCGAAAAATAAATATCCGCACCGCATGTCTAGAGGTGGCTACGAAAACTTGAACGGAAGATGATGGAGGAAGAGTTACGAAATGAAGGAAGCTTCCCAATCCGATCCTTCCACCGCTATCCGAGGCCCCGAGCGTCCTCCTCGTCACAAGAAATGGAAAGCTGCGAGAATGAAGGGTGACAAATACATCAATGAAGATGTTGCTAAGGTTACCTTAAAGATTGTAAGTAGAATTAGAAGTATTGAATAGCCTCGGTTGTTTCATACTATATAAGAGTTTAGTTATTATTTATGAAAAATCTTATGGTACAGATTCACTTGAGCGGCGAGAGCGCCAAGGCTCATTCACGCAGTACACGGCGGGACATTTTGTCCACGCGATTGGGAAGCCGGATTACCTTGATGCTTTCGAGGGGAGACGAGGGGAGTTAGTGTCGCAAAATATTTTGGACGGCGTTCACGTTTGTATGACGAAGAGAGCCATAAGGAGCTTGAAGCCGGGAATTCGATCGTCCTCGTAAATGAGGTTATGGCACAACTACGGGGTGAAATGAAAGCTATGGTACAACAGGATCGTAGGACCCACGAATCCTCGACCATCCCCAGCAGCAAAGAAAGTTTTCAGCCTCCAGATGTACCTAGTGGCGAACCTTCTCCCCCTCCAGATGTACTTATTGGTGAGCCTTCTCACACTCCACAGGGAGGTATACCTTGCACTCTATATTTGGATGACCCACGCCGGCGTATTGTTGCCGATGGTCTTGTTTACCCAGAACAAGACAAACACCACGGCAAGCAAATTCCAGAAGACCAACGTCGGGTAACTGTGGAAAGTGTGCGAGAGGGGGAAGAAGAGACAGCCGTCCTGATTGATGATGAGGATGTTACCACACTAGGCGCTGCCATCACATGGTTTATCCTTTGGCCGCATCTTCTTATTGAGATGGGGACGGCACCTCCAATGGTAGGAAATACATTACTGATTGATGATAAGTAGTTTCCCGATTGATTTTCATTGCTAACCCACTCATAATGTGTTTTTCATGTTTTCATAGCATGAACAATCTGCGAGCTTATTTCCCTACTTAGCACAGCTAGGGGAGTTGTACAAGGACATCGACTATATAAGCTTGAATATGCCTCCGGGCATTGTTGGTGCAGAAAAGACATATCCGATATCAATTGACAATAAAGATTTGAAAGAGTTTATGCATATGGATTGTTTAGATATACAGTTTCTTCAAGTTGCAATCCTGTAAGTTTTTTTAACCCTTTAATTATGTCAGTACTCTTTTTTGTTTAATATATTCAATAACATTTATCATTTCATTTCATAGTGTCTGCGTAGTGAAATAAGCGCCAACACAAAGCAAGCGGGTTCGTATGGATACTTATGTCCTAGATGCACGGCTTTGGCTCGCAATACGTTACCCAGAAGGTCAATTTATGTTGGTTTAACAATGGGCGACGAAGGCAAGTCTTGTTATCTAGCGCCAATACATGAAAGGTGCGTACTTTTGTTTTGTCTATATAAGATTTTTGTGAATAAATTGCTTTTTTATCTTAATTTAATATTAATACGTATATGTTGTAGTGGTCATTGGACCCTGTGTGTTGTTTGTCCCCTCAAGAATTCCTGTTATTGGTTCGATTCAGTAGATGGCGATCCAAACGAGAATATCAAAACCATGTTTTCCGAGTAAGTAAATTTTTGTCTAAATCATCGAATCTTCTTTTAAATGAATGGTTTAACATGTCTGTTAATTTCCATTTTAATGATAGGGGCCTCAAGACGTATAGACGGCTTGTTGGAGCAAAAGAGCGGTGGACCGAAGTGGTTTAAACCGAAAGGTAAGTATTTTCAATTCAAGTTATTTCATTGACACGTAGCTTTCGATGTGCCTTTATTCGTTTTAACAATTTGCTTTTGATTTATAGTGCCATCAACAACCAAGGAGCACCGAGTGCGGGTACTACGTTATGAGTTGGATGCAATCCATCGTTAGCGACGGACGTATTCAAGGTTTTCAAAGTGTACGTAATCGCTTCGTGATCCTCAAATGATGATATTTTTGTAGTTGTACTTGAGTTGTTAATTATGTCATTCACTTCATTGGTTTATCTTATACCTTGTTTTCCAATTTACTGACTTTTGAGGAATCGGATCCGTACTCGCGGGATGAGATCGATTCGGTTCGGGACAAGTTGGCTAGACATCTTCTTCAACACATAGGCTAGTTAGTAGTGAGCATGATTAGTATGTTATTGTGTTAGTGATTCTTTGCTAGCTACTGTTGTTCGTTTGTATCTGTTTGGTGTTATTGTGGGAATCTGTTCAAAATCTGCGACAATTGTGATCAACTTTCTTGGAACTATGAACCTTCTTGTGTTGCTTGGTGGGTTTCTGCCTTATGCAAAACTTTGTAGATATCTTATTGTTGCTATCTCATTGTTAGTTTGTCTTTGCAAGTTTGGTGTTATTGTGGGTATATTATTGATTCAGCTGATACAAAACTTGGTAGATAACTCATTGTTGCTATCTCATATAGTTTGTGTCTTTTCAAGTTTGGTGTTATTGTGTTTGGTCATTTATAGTCTTAAAAGTGGATTTATTATGCTTATACTTTTCTATCAGAGGTATTGTGTATGAACTAGTGGACCAACTCTCTGATTTTGTATTGCTGTAGAATATTAGGGCAGAGTACTTGCTGTAGTTTGATTCTGTATATAATTAGGATTCATATATATAGCGTTTGTCCGTTCTTCTTTTCGGGCAAAATTAAAATATGCAGCATAATTTTTTTAAAAAAAAAACTCAACAAAGGCGTCCTGATTAAGTAATCAGGACGCCTTTGTTCATTTTTTAGCCTTATAAGGCGTCCTTATTAAATAATAAGGATTTAATAAGGCGACGATTAAATTCAGTATTAAATAATAAGGCGACCTTAATTTTAAATCGAGTCACCTTATAAGGGTCATGAATTGTAATTCAGTTACCTTATAAGGCGACCTGGATCGTAATTCAGGTCGCCTTATTAAGGCGACTTGATTGAATATTCAGGTCGCCAAAAGCCACGAGAACCACTACCCCCACCGAGACGTCCCTCAGTAAAGGGACGTTAATTGGGTCTTATTTAGGTCGTTTTTTAGCGTTTTTGTAGTAGTGTAATTATAGACTCATGTTTATATTGCCACTTACACTTCAATATCTCTTGGTATATATATTTAAATTGCCACTTGCATTTCAATATTTCTTGATATATATATTATTTAAATTTCCAAAGTAATGGTGGATATCACATACTTTCTCCCCAGTCCTAAATATAAGACATAGTTGACTTTTTTAGAAAGATTAATGAAGCTAAATAAGTTATTTTAAAATATTTACATTTATCATTTTTTCTAATATATAAAATGGTATATAATCTAATGATACTTGTCATTGTATTGTTAATTATTCAGAATTTGTCTTAAAATTAAGAAAATAATTCTGCAGGCAACAAACCAGGGATATTTCAAGCCGTTAATCTTCTTGTTTTTTTTTTTTTTTTTTTTTTTTTTTTTTTTTTTTGCTTTTCAAATTATCCTTATTTATTGAACTTATATTGAGGGTTTTCCAATTAAAGAGATAGTTTCCAATACAAATTATTAGAAATGTGGTATTTAAACAAACCAACTTATATGTTTTAATAAATAATTAACTTGATTAATTTTATCAATGTGTGCAAATCTGTCTTTTAGCTCCTATGTTTGAGATAGGATGAGGTAATATAATATAGGGTTTCGTTCAATGTGTCTACACACACACACATTATTTGTATATTATTTTTTAATAATTTTAAAATATATACTTCTTCAAGTTAAATATATAATTATACATTGATTATATTTATAATACAAAAATTTGTAACATGATGAGGGTAAGGGGAATCACAATTTTTGTGTGTGAATGTGTGACAATGTGGACGCAGATCTCAACTTGAGGTTGTTTTCAGATTTGTGTCATGTTTCCAATAAACTTTTATATCATTGTGGTCAATATTTTGGAAGTTGTAGTATTTTGATAATTAGAATATGATATTCACGAGGCATATATTGATATATATAATTGGAATCTATCCTAATTAGGAAGATTTATCTTTAATTTTATGATTATATTTATTAGGATCTTAATTTAAATCTATCCTATCTTTTAAATAAATGATTTTTTACATAGCTATATATCCGACACCATTATATTGGAGTATTATAGAGACTTAAAGTGATAACTCTCCTAAAAACATTTTTTTATATATGTACATATTTGAGTAGCTAAAGTCATTTCTATTAGAACAGTTGGTTTATTTAAATATAAATGATTTTGATTAGGTTTAGATGAGTTAGATTATTTCCTATGTAGAGGCGGATGGACGTTATGGAGAAAGGGGGCAAGTGCCCCACTTGAATTTGTCTCTTCCAATTTTTTTTTGTTAAAGATGTATTTGATAGCATTGATAATAAGACAATTATAATAGAATTCCAAAAAATAAGGCCTAGAAGGATGACATTGTAAATATTTTTATTGTAATATACTTTTGTTATTAAAATATATGTACTTGAAATTATTGAGTGTCCATCCTTTATTGTAATTTATGCAGCTGCATTTCTAATAGCACTTAGCCTTGCTTTTCTAAATGACAGGTTTGTAAAATAACTGTCTCTCTTATTACATCATCAGTATTCACTTGATTTTATGAATATTTTTTTGATAATCTTTATATATATATATATATATATATATTTTGTTTTTTAATGCATTTAAAACTTTCCTTAAAAAAAAAATAAGGGGCGCTGCCTCTGAACCCCCGAATCCCCCCACCACTGGTGCCCACCCTTCATAATTTTTGTGGATCCGCCCATGTTCCTATGTAGTATAAGTTTTCTTATTTTTATAATGTTCTACTTGAAGACTATGTTAGGGGTTAAGTTGATTATTAGATTTGTAATACCCTAAAAATCGTATTTATGATAAGTATCATAAATTAGTAAATAATACCTATTGGATATAGGTGAATATGTGGTTTCAAATAATAAGTCTTAATTATCTTATTTTCTAAGGTAATTACTATGAAAATTAGAAAAAAAAAGAGCTAAAATCCATGAAAAATGTATTTTATAAGGAGAAAAATGGCACGAAAAATATTATGATAAATCTCATATGGCAACAAATATTGACAAAAACTTAGGAAGTATGTTGTCTCTAATTTTAGGAATTTTTGAGATTATTTCCTTGAAAAATAGAGAAGCATAAATATAATATTATTAAAGTACTTTTTGGCCCCATGATTTTTAATATTTTACATAGGATATAAAATACCAATGTAAGTAAAATAGTTGTGAGATAATAATTAATCCTAATTATGAAAATTATCAACAATTAGTAAGTGGCTAATTAAGTAATTAGTGGCTAATTGTTTAGATTATGATATAAGTAAATTAATTAGTAAATAATTAATTTAAGGGGAGAAATTCGAAATTATTAATTAAATAAATAATAAAATAATAATAAAATTTTTATGCTTAGAAAAATAAATAAAAATAAAAGAAAAATAAATAAATATCTAGATATTTTGAATAAAATAATAATATGTTCGATAAAGGGCCAACATGACATTTGAGAATTGATAGAAATTAAATCCTACACCAAAACATAGGGGTTTAGTCTAAGACATCTGGACCTTTTATAAACCAGTGAAATTCTACCTCGGAGTGGACTATCTCAGAAGTCATTTCTGAAACTAACATAGCACTTAAGATACATGATAAATGAGAAATAGGGCAGATAGCAGAAATAAGACCCAATAGAAAATGAAAGAGTTGTGACAAACCAGGGATAAGGTTTCTTAGGTCTGGACATATTATAAACCAGTGAATTTTCGTCCAGAAGCTGGTTCTATCAAAAGTCATTTCCGTAACCGACAGCGTTTATCCGAAAATCTTCAGCAGACTACGGAATACCCGAAACGGGATCAAAAATTTAGTCAACCCAAGTAGTTTTGAAGAGAAAGAATAAAACTTCAGTGCCATGCTACTGAATTTTTGAGATTCTCCGAGATTGCGCGATTTGGACACCGAACTGGGAACTTTATCGGTACAGTCACATAAAGCAAGCTTGTGACATCATCTTCTTCTAGAAGGATGAATTGGAGACGTACTGGGAGACGTACTACGCATAGGAGACGTACTGTGCATAAGACTATAGCCCCCGATATAACAAGATTAAGGCTAAATCCTGAGCCAACATATCCACCTCCTTTGCCTATGACTATACCAGAGTCAACCTGTTCCACTCACCAGTCTGACTCGTGGTACGTTACAAAATACCCTCTTGTGGCTGAGAACAATCCAGAGCCGGAGTATCATTTCCAATCAGGATATTCCAATGAGTGCCTATACGACCCTAGACCGGAGTACCTTTCCGAGCCAGTACATCATATTGAACCAATGAAACACCTTGAGACGGCAGATTCCCCAGTTCCAGAGAAACCCATAATATCTATTCATGGCCGTAAAATCTCAGCGGGATATCATCCCTGGTTAGTATACCCATCTGAACTTGCACCTCAAGCTGATATGTCATACCCCACTCCAGAAAGTAACCTTGAGCCAGCATATCGATGCTAGCGTTACACGAGGAGGAGGCCGAAGAATCTCCAGACATGATCTAAGATACTAAACGCCCAATAGGGGTCTAGTTAGATATTGACCGATTCTAGTACTAAACCAGTTAGTTGCTTCTGACAAGAATGCGAATCATTTTGGGGATGCATACATATATGTATTACCTTACAATCCTGTAATAGCTACACCATTGGGTGTAAACTATTTTGCTTATTTAAACATGTTTAAATTCCAAGTTTGATATATATATTTCGTTCAAAATCTCTGCTTCACAAACGTCGATGACATTCTCCAATTTCTATAGAACTAGCAAAGGATCGGTGTAATGATCTAACGATAACGATAGGAAAAATCTCATTTCCACATTTTACAAGCAGAGATAGAATTGATAAAGGAGCTGAGTCCTTAGTCTAAAAAGCACCCAGACACAAATAAAATTTCTCTGACAAATTTTCCTTCGGAAAATGAAAAGTCAAAATTCACTATGAAGTTGATACCTAGCATAGAGTCAACATTTAAAACACCGTATCGAATGACACCGAACAAAGCACAAGAGTTTGTGACTTTGTATCAACCATCACAGGATGGACGAAATGACTATCATAAACACATATCCACTTTCCATGATCTATGATCTACTCAGTTATTTAATTCTTACGTTTTATCGAGTATTGACGTATGCTCAAAATACCATCAGCTACAAATCCAAAATAGTAATGGTTTGGAGATAGCTTCCGGACTTAAGCCGGACATTTTGAATTCCTTGAGATGTCTTTTAAACAGACAAGTTTTCTATTTTTATTCATAAAGTCCTTGAACCAAAAACTTTTCTCAACCACATGGTGGGTTGATTGAGGTGTTGATTGACAACATTCTCATCCATTCTGAAATACGAAGAGAAACGTAAAGCGCAGTGACGATCAAGTTGTGAGTGTACTAAAGGGAGACACGACTTTTATTGAATTAAGAAAATGTAAGTATTGGCTGCCAAGAAATAAATTTTCTGGGCCATGTTCTATCGCATGACAGAAATGTTGATAGTTTCAGCAAAATGGAAGCAATCTGGACTAGAAAGAGCCAGAAATAGAAATATAGATGTTTAGTTTCTGGATCTGGCGGGATAGTACCGCTAATTCATATCGAATTTTCTCATAACTTGCGCATGGAAATTAAGTCATTAATAAAGATTGTGAGACGAGCTTACATAGACTGAGATAGAAGTCGGTCACAGCACCAAGAGATTGGTTATCCCAAGTCCAAGTTAGTTTGTAGTGGTACCAATAGGTATGGATTGGGATATGTCTTGCTGCAGCAGGACATCGTGATGACTTGCACCTCTCGTCAGTTGAAGCCTCCTCAAATTGAATTAATCTACGTACGACTTAGAGATAGTAATTATCGTTTATAAAGGCATTACCTCTACGGAGTAACCATAGAATGGTACGGCTACCACGAATACTTGAAATACTTTTTAAGTTGAAAGAAACTCGGTAGTGGATAGCATCGCTAGATAAGATTCCTATAAAATTGCGATTTAAGAGAGTAATTATCATCTGTATTAAGTAATCAGCGTGTAGATACTCTCTACAGAAAGTTAACTTTAGTAGCTCGAATGCTACTTAAACACTATAAGGACTTTGTCCTAATAAAGCAAAATTCCCTGCAGAATTATAAACATACCCGATGAAACTTATTTCTCGGATTTTCAATCGTGATGTCATCGGTAGAAGCCTTGTATAGGTAAGAGTATAGATCACTTGTATGTCAATGGGACTATAGTCGGAATGAAAATTTTCTTGGGCCAGATGTGGTCGATCGTGTTTCTAAATGATTATTGAGTGGATTCATTTTTGTTGATATTGATAATATTGTCATTGAGAATAACTGACAGTTACGATAAAGCGGTCGAATGCCTCATTTTCATAAGGCATATTCCAGCGGATAGCGAAGGTATGGATGAAAGGTTTAACAGTTAAAAACACCCCCAAACTTGAATAAAATTCACAGTATCTTCTGCATTTCTCATTGGAGAAATATCATCTTAAGGATGATCATATTATAAAATGACGTATCGAAATATAAGATAACCGTATCTATAGCAGAACGAGATTCTCATATTCAAAGGGAGTAACTCAGAGATAGGAGTATTACAGTGTAAGGATAGTTGAGAATGAGATTGCCTCTGAATAAGACAATATATGACGTAGGTATTAGCCATACGATTACGTGAATTACCTCCGTGACGTGTTCTATGTTGCTTAGTTGTTACAATTCGACCGCGATCGTGTCGTTGAGTAAGAGGTATCTTGTGTTGTCATGGTGTATGGGCGCCATGGAAACATGTAAGGTATCTTGTGTTACCGCGGTATATGGGTGCCACGGGAAATACTATATATCAAAGTACGACATGACAAGATCTTTACAGTCAAACCTGAGCGAATTCTCGATCATCAAGCAGAGCGGCTGACATGTAGAGAAAGGTTCCGGAGTGAATAGTCTGAAGGTTAGTTTGTACAGAGTCTAAGTTGTTATAGAGCAAATTTCGAGGGCGAAATTTTGTTTAACGGGGGGGACAAATGTAATACCCTAAAAATCGTATTTATGATAAGTATCATAAATTAGTAAATAATACCTATTGGATATAGGTGAATATGTGGTTTCAAATAATAAGTCTTAATTATCTTATTTTCTAAGGTAATTACTATGAAAATTAGAAAAAAAAAAAGAGCTAAAATCCATGAAAAATGTATTTTATAAGGCGAGAAAATGGCTGAAAATATTATGATAAATCTCATATGGCAACAAATATTGACAAAAACTTAGGAAGTATGTTGTCTCTAATTTTAGGAATTTTTGGGATTATTTCCTTGAAAAATAGAGAAGCATAAATATAATATTATTAAAGCACTTTTTGGCCCCATGATTTTTAATATTTTACATGGGATATAAAATACCAATGTAAGTAAAATAGTTGTGAGATAATAATTAATCCTAATTATGAAAATTATCAACAATTAGTAAGTGGCTAATTAAGTAATTAGTGGCTAATTGTTTAGATTATGATATAAGTAAATTAATTAGTAAATAATTAATTTAAGGGGAGAAATTCGAAATTATTAATTAAATAAATAATAAAATAATAATAAAATATTTTATGCTTAGAAAAATAAATAAAAAATAAAAGAAAAATAAATAAATATTTAGATATTTTGAATAAAATAATAATATGTTCGGTAAAGGGCCAACGGACATTTGAGAATGGATAGAAATTAAATCATACACCAAAACATAGGGGTTTAGTCTAAGACATCT
This sequence comes from Acacia melanoxylon, assembly GCA_019022615.1. NCBI lineage: Eukaryota > Viridiplantae > Streptophyta > Magnoliopsida > Fabales > Fabaceae > Acacia > Acacia melanoxylon. Next base: position 2,138,585 of record JAFJYJ010000030.1, on the reverse strand, counting down.
GGACCTTTTATAAACCAGTGAAATTCTACCTCGGAGTGCACTATCTCAGAAGTCATTTCTAAAACCAACAGAGCACTTAAGATACAGGATAAATGAGAAATAGGGCGAGATAGCGCGAAATAAGACCCATAGAAAATGAAATAGTTGTGACAAACCGGAGATAAGGTTTCTTAGGTCTGGACATATTATAAACCAGTGAATTTTCGTCCAGAAGCTGGTTCTATCAGAAGTCATTTCCGTAACAGATAGCGTTTATCCGAAAATCTTCAGCAGACTACGGAATATCCGTAACGGGATCAAAAATTTAGTTAACCCAAGTAGTTTTGAAGAGAAAGAATAAAACTTCAATGCCTTGCTACTGAATTTTTGAGATTCTCCGAGATTGTGCGATTTGGACACCGAACTGGGAACTTTATCGGTACAGTCACATAAAGCAAGCTTGTGACATCATCTTCTTCTAGAAGGATGATGTCATCCAACACATGGATGGCAAGGATGAAGCCACGTGTCAAAGTGCGATCCGACGGTCGAAAACTGATCTGAAAAAGGCATGAATAGTGTCATTTTTTCTTCTATAAATAGCAAGCTCTCCTTCTTCATTTCCCACACCCCAAAACCAAAATATAGAGAGAAGTTAGAGAAGGAAGAGCCTGGAGAAAGTCTACCTGAGCCCTGGGTAAGTTTTTCGGTCCCTAGTCTTAAGCTTCGGTGTTTTATTCAGTAGAAGTGTTAGATTTATCTTTAAATTTCCCAGATAGTCTAGATATCATATGTAGGGGTAGATATGGTATTTATTTCAAAAATATGCTGGGAAAAGAGATATGTCAAAATTCTGGAGAGATAGGGTCAAAGTAGCGAAGCTCTGGCGAAATTCCACCGATTAGGGGATCAGGGGCAAAATGGTAATTAGTACCTAAAATGTCCGTTATAATGTTAAATACTGATAAAATGCGATATAATCCTTATAGGATATTTGTAATCGTACCGCTGTCATACCGCTGTCGTACAATTGTTTTACCGCTGTTGTGCCGCTGTTAAAATTACCGTTTTTCGTGAAACATACCGGAAGGACCGTCAATGAAGGTACGTTCACGTACTGTAACACTAACTCTGATGGTTATTGTAGGGATATATATGATTGTTGTATTCACACTATGGTGGTAGCATACGTGGATATGTTACACCCGTTGCTATGTCGCATACGTGGTTATGTTACATACGTTATTATCATTGTTGTATCATACGTGGTTATGTTACATACGTTTTATTATTGATGTATCATACGTGGTTATGTTACATACGTTATTATTATTGCTGTATCATACGTGGTTATGTTACATACGTTATTATCATTGTTGTATCATACGTGGTTATGTTACATACGTTATTATTATTGTTGTATCATACGTGGTTATGTTACATACGTGGTTATTATCTTACATACGTGGTTATGTATTTCTAATCATACATCTGTTGTGGACTGTTGTATTGATTGCTGTTGTCATGAATACCTGTCATACATATATTGTTTACATAAGCATGAGGTTAACCGTTACCTAAGGTCCGATGGGCATTGGACCTCAGTCTAAATGAATAGACATGAAATGATCATGAACCAGAGGAGGCACTAGGGGACGGAGCCATATATATACGTCAGTAGACGGAGCCGGGAGAAGGCACTAGTCAAAGGAAATGCGGGAAGAAAGTCAACAGAACCTACCTTATGGCATGAATCTAATAAAGTTACTTCATATCATTTGGTGCTTAAACTAGAAAGGTCGTCTATGTGGTTCGATCAATCGGTCGCCCTAGCACGGTGAGACTCCCACTGACCTACCCAGCCTGGCCAAATGGGATGATTTAACCGAGTTAGGTTCTATGCCCCAGGTCTAGCCAAGGCTTGATGAACAGGGTATAGTTACATAGAAGAACTGTAATTATAAGTTTTGTACATGAATAATTCCTTCGGGAGATTTTGTAATATATATCAGTATACGTCAGGCATCATCATATATCTGAGTATTTCATATCAGTTACTCATTGTTATACCTATTGTTCAAATTTTTAGTACATGCTCTCCGTTTCCGCAAAACGCTAAAGCTGTAGCACCTCAAACTCTGATGAATTTTTATAAAACCATGTGTCAAAGGCATGATTTTTGCTACGGAACTTGGGGTGTTACAAGATTCACATAAATAGACGATTTTTTTTTCATAGTAGACTTGTGGATGAATTGACATAGGAGTTTTGGTATATGAGATTGCTCTCCCTATGCTTTTTCTACATCTTTATTTCCTCTTTAATTATCTCACCTTTTGTTTTTCGTATAAAGTCCTTTTCTTGTTGTGCTCTCTATCTCCTCTGCTCCAATTTTTCCCTCTTAGTCCTATATGTCAAGCCAACCGACCTTTATTATAGCCACCGGCCACCATTGTAATACCTTAAAATTCGTATTTATGATATGTATCATAATTTAGTAAATAATACCTATTGAAAATAGGTGAATATGTGGTCTCAAAACTAGTGTAATAATTATCTTATTTTCTAAGGTAATTTCTATTGAAATTAGGAAGAAAAAGAGCTAAAATCCCTAAATACATTTATGGGGCATAAAATGGCCTGAAAATATTATGATAAATCTAATAAGGCAATAAAATATTTGCTAAAGATTAGAAAGTATGTTGTCTCTAATTTTAGGAATTTTTTGGGATTATTTTCCTTGGAAAATAATGAGGCAAAATTAAATATTATTTTTGGGATCATAAGTGACCCCATGATTTTTAATATTTTACATGGAGCATAAAATACCAATGTCAGTGCAATAATTGTGAGATAATGATTGATCCTAATTAAGAAAATTATCAACAATTAGTAAGTGACTAATTAAGTAATTAATGGCTAATTTCTTAAATTAAGATATAAAACATAAATTAAGTAATTAAAAAATAAATGTAAAAGGAAATAAAAAAAGAGGGGGCGAAAATTATAAGTGTGAAAAGGGTTTGGGATTCTTGAAAAAATATCTTGATATTTAGTAATTAAATAATAATATATTCGGTTGAAAGACCAGTTGGCTAAATGAGAACCGATAGAAATAAAATCCTATCTCAAAATAGGTGAACTAAGTCTATATCATCTGGACTTATTATAAACAAGTGAAATTTTATCCCGGAGTGAGCTATCTCCGAAGTCATTTCTGAAACCAACGGAGTAAATAAGAGACAGGGTAAATAAGAAAATGGGCAGATAGTAGAAATGAGAAACCATAGAGAACAAGACCGTTGTGACAAACCATGGATTAAGTTTCTTAGGTCAGGGTATATTATAAACCAGTGAATTTTTGTCCAGAAGCTGGTACTACCGGAAGTTATTTCCGTAACCGATGACGTCTGTCCGAAAATATTCAGCAGGCTACGAAATACCCGTAATGGGATCAAAAATTTAGCTAACCCAAGTAGTTTTAAAGAGGATGAATAGATCTTCAGCGACTGTGCTGCCGGATTTTTAAGATTCTCCGAGATTACACGATAAGAACACCGAACAGGGAGCTTTATCGGTACCGGCTCATAAAGCAAGAGGGATGACATCATGCATGACCTCATTTCTTCTTGGGAAATGTGCAAGGAGGTCGGCCAAAGGGGACGGAGGGTCAGGATGGAGCCATGTGTCAAAGCAAGATCCGACGGCCGAAAACTGATCTGAAAAAGGCATGAATAGTGTCATAATTTTTCCTATAAATAGGCATCAACCCTCTTCACTTTTCTCACACCAAAACCGAGTTTAGAGAGAGGAGGAGGAGTCTAGAGAAAATCTAGCGGAGCCCTAGGTAAGTTCTTCGATCCCTAGTCTTAAGCTTTGGTAGTTCTTTCGGTAGATATAGTAGAAATGCTAGATTTATCTTTAAATTTCCCAGATAGTTTAAATATCATGTCTAGGGGTAAATGTGGTATTTATTTCGAAAATATATTGGGAAAAGAGATATGTCAAAATTCTGGAGAGATAGGGTCAAAGTAGCGAAACTCTGGCGAAATTTCGCCGATTAGTCAAACTAGGGGCAAAATGGTAATTTGTACCTAAAATGCCCGTTATGCTTTGCTAGATATTGATAAATATTATCCTTATAGGATATCTCGAGATAATCGCATCGTTTGTCGTACCGATGTCGTATCGTTGTGTATCATTGTTGTCTTATTGTTTGCACCGCTGTCAAAAATTACCGTTTTTCGTAAAACGTACCGAAATACCATCAACGAAGGTACGTTCGCGTACTGTAACACTAATGCTAATGCTTATAGTATGCTTATATATGTTGTGGATGGTTTCATAGAGCCATGAACGGGACTCTATCCTGGGCATGCACAGTGACTAGAGTTTGGGGACTTAGATCACTATTTACAGCTTTACGGGTTATAGTCATGATAATGCCGTTATGTTTTCCTAGCGCTGAGGACACAACCGTACATCGTGGCACGGATGTTGCAAACCGGAAATAACTTTACATGTTGGTGTAGTTGTTATTAAATGATCATACGACGTACTGTGTTGATCAATGCTGTAATATTAGAAATATCTGTTATACATATTGTTTATATAAGCATGAGGTTAACCGTTACCTGAGGTCCGATGGGCATTGGACCTCAGTCTGAATGGATAGACAGGAAAGGGTCATGAACCAGAAGAGGCACCAGGGGATGGAGCCGTAGATGAACACTAGTAAATGGAGCCGTGAGAAGGCACCGGTTAAAGGAAATGCAGGAAGAAAGTCAACAGAACCTACCTTATGGCATGAATCTAATAAAGTTACTTCACATCATTTGGTGCTTAAACTAGAAGGGTCTTCTATGTGGTTCGATCAATCGATCACCCTAGCACGGTGAGACTTCCACTAGACCTACCCAGCCTGGCCAAATGAGATGATTTAACTGAGTTAGGTTCTATGTCTCAAGTCTACCTTAGGCTTGGCGGAAAAGGGTATAGTTACATAGAAGAAATGTAATTATAGAGTTTTGTATTGCTGTATCACATGAATAATTCCTTCGGGAGATTTTGTAATATATATATCAGTATACGTCAGGCATCATCATATGTCTTAGTATTTCATATCAGTTACTCAGTGTTATACCTGTAGTTCAAATTTTTAGTACATGCTCTCCGTTTCCGCAAAACGCTAAGCTATAGCACCTCAAATCTCTGATGAATTTTTATAAAACCACGTGTCACCGGCACGATTTATGCTACGAAATTTGGGGTGTTACAACCATTATTATAACATTAAAAGGATATTTTCTCTGACGGAGAATATAATAGGGAAAAAAAATACTACTTGAATTTCAAATATTAAATTAGTCTTACAAGAGTATATGTATTAATTACATTTATGTAGCAATTGACTATTTATTTGAGTAAAAAATCACTAATTTTGAATTTTGAAGTTTAAGTGATATTTTATTATATTTTTTTGGATATAATATGTATCAGGTTTAGATGAATTTATTAAAATTTTACTTGAATGGTATTTATGTCAAAAAAGAAAACTTTTTTTTATCTATTAAAGTATCATATCATATATGACCAAGCATACGACATTTTATTGATACATTACATTATGTTAAACATTACACTCCTCCAGTCTTTTAAGTATTAATTAAAAATTACCTAAACAATTTGAATAGATTGAAGAAGTTGGGATGAATTACTTAATTATAACAAATGTGATCTAATTTGTTTTAAAATACCCATGCATAATGTTATATTATATATTAGCGTACACGTTATATAAATTAATTTTGAAAAAAATAATAAATATTATAGATAAAATGACTTTAGTTCTTATATTTAGTCAGGCATTATGCTGACACTTTTTCTTTCTTCCTTTGCTAAGCAACCTCTACCTGTACAGAGATTTGAACTTTAGTTTTCTTCGCTAAGTTGTGAGGGACTAGCTTGTTTTCTTATGATATGCCTTATACTATTTAATTAGTGGGCCAAACAATCTCTTAACCTTAAAAGCATATTATGATATGAGTAAAATACTCTAACCTCCCTTGTATTTTGTCTTAATTACACGGACCTCTCCTCTATTTTGAAAACATACAAATATGTTCAAACCATTAACTCTGTTAAGAATTTTTATAATTTAATTACATTTTATTTACTAATTTACCCTTCATCATTACTAATTCCCTAATTTTGTCTAAAATTGTTTAAGTAATTTAAGAGTTTTTTATTTATTTTCTTAATTTATTTTTTATTTATACAAACAGTTACCTGTCAAATTTTTTTTTTTCATATTGAGATAATGACTTAATTAATTTAATTAATGTAGACATAGAAAACTTAATTAACAATATAATTGATTCTTTTAATACATGCTTACTTAAATAAGCGTGTCTGTAAACGTTTGTACAATTTTTTTTTTTAAAGTTAAAAACTAAAATTAATATAAGTTATATAATATCTCAAATTTACATTATTAATAACATGTGGTGAATGAAAATATGCCTTTGAAAATATTTTTTTCAATCATAGTGTTGTTGAAAAAAGAAATAAATATATTTTTAGTCATTTAAAAAAGAGTAAATACCCTTTTGGGTCCCCGGAAAAAAACACACCACATTTTGGTCCCTCACACAAAGAAATGCTCTTTTAATCCCAGAGAAGGACGAATAAGGGTCGATTGATGAACATTTTGGTCCCTCGCAAATTTCCAAAAAACCTTTTTTAGTCCATAAAAAAGTCTCATTTTGGGTCCGTGTTTTTTGTCGGGGACCCAAAAGGGTATTTACTCTTTAAACAAATACTAAATAGATAAGGTTCAATAAATATGATAAAAATTTTAAGAAATTAAAATTTTATAATATAACAAAAATCAATACATTTTATAATATATTGCAAATTTTGAACATATATGTATTAGATTTATTTTCTGTTTGTTTAAAAAAATTTTTTAGGAAAATATAAATGGTTATTCTGTTGTTGAAAGATGGATATTTTGGTCAAAGAAAATGTTTAATATTCAAACTTAATGGTCAACTAACAGTTGAGTGGATATAAATGGAATCTCAAATATATAAGAGAGGTTTTTGTAACATATATTTTAATTTCAAGGGAAGTCTATATAAGTTTTTAAAATAGATGGGAGGTTTGTGTAATTTAGGTAAAACAGATTAGGCTAATCAATGTATTTTCCTTTTGTGTTATATATATGATATCATTTAGAGTAAAATACTCTGACCACCCTCCTGTTTAACCTTAATTATACAGACCTCCCCTCTATTTTAAAAACCCATAGAAACCTCCGTTAAAATTAGAGTAAAATACTCTGACCACCCTCTTGTTTTGTCTTAATTACACAGACCTCCCCTCTATTTTGAAAACCCATAGAAATCTCCCTTAAAATTAAAATTTATGTTACACAAACCTCCCTTATATTTTAAGATTCTATTTCCATCCACCCAAACCGTTAGTTAACCGTTAAGTTTGACTTTTGAACTTTTTTTTTTATACCAAAATGTCCCTCTTCAGTATTAGAATTATTTAAGTATATAAAGCCAAATTTATACAACCAAAAATGTATTCTAATATATTTTCTAGCTTTCTAATTTGTTAAAAAATGTATTAGTTTTGATCTTATAAATTAATTTTGACTTAAAAATATAAATCAAACACATCTATTTTTATCAAATATAATAAACTATATAAGTTTGAGATTTCATGTGTAATTTAAATTTCTAATTTAATAATTTTTTCACAAATATTTATAGTCACATTTGATCAAGCACATGTTTATTTAAAAACTTATTTGAATATTCAACATTATGTTATATTTACATTAACCAATATTAAAATAATCAAAGAGATAACTATTTGTAAAGGTAAAAAAACTCTTAAATTATTTAAAACAATATTAGTCAAAATATAAAAGTAAAACTAGGGATTAAGTACAATATTAAGGGTAAAATAATATATATAAATTTTATTTTTATATAAACTTTAATTAAAAAATACTATAGTTTTGGAATCTTTTTAGAATATTCTTAACGGAGTTAATTATTTGGACTTAAGTGTATGTTTTCAAAATAGAGGGGAGGTCGTCGTGTAATAAAGGCAAAAAAGGGGAGGGTGGTCACGATTTTACTCATATAAGGGAGGTTTGTGTAACATACATTTTAATTTAAGGGAGATTTCTATGGGTTTTCAAAATAGAGGGGAGGTGCATGTAATTAAAAAAAGCAGGGGGGTGGTCACAGTATTTTACTCTATCATTTATCCTCTAGAGCTTTTCGCCTCTCTCCTTGTGAGATAGGATGGATTTTATATTACATAGCCTCCCGTGGCTTTGAACTGCAGCTAATAAATTAAATTAACAAAATGGAATATTACAGAAAGGCTAAACTGTCCCCTTCGCAGTTTACCAAGATATTAATATTTTACGGTAGCGTGGTCTTGCCGACGATAAAACTGCTGAATTAGATCCGACGGGGTTATTAGTGTTGTCTTCGAGGTTGGGTTTATCTTTTAGTTTGATTTATTAATATTTAAACAATACGACATGTGTTTATATTCATTATAAATTTGATCTATCTCAGTACAATTTTGATCCGTGTGAAAACACGGTATGTTTAGTGTCCTTTCACGTGGATTAAGAATCTACTGACGTAGAAATTATAATAATCATAGACTTATGCTTAAATTGCTACTTGCACGCACTCCAATATCTCGAATATGTTTAAGTCAAATTGTTTATATCTATTAACTCATGTTTACTGGTACTGGTAAATTTATAAACTACATATGTTTGCTTATAAATCTTAATTTTGATAACCGATAATAGCAAGTGTCCATATGAAAATTTACAAATTCTAATTTATATTTGAAGAGCTCATACAAAGACTTACAAGAGGTCAATTTATAAGTCTAAATATGTATTTTAACAAAATAATAGTAAAATAACAGTTTGATTGAAAATCTTAATCTAATGGATATAAACACTTTGGTTTATTCTATTTATTATAGGGTTAAAGTGTATCATACACCATCAAGTATTTTCTTATGTGCATATAATATTGTAAAGTATTTTGTGGTGCCTCAATATCCTAAAATGTTACTTTTAAGAGTATCCAGCACAGTAAAATATTTTTTTTGTGCGACCACCACCCTGAAGCATTTTTTAATGCCCAACCAACAAAAATATTTTAGAATGTTGGACTTACCTAAAGAAATCCTTCAGGATGCTAAATGCACCACAAAATTATTATAGTATTGAATACACATGAGAAAATACTTTAGATATTTTGGATGCACCACAAACAGGCGTGGCATAATTAATCCGTTATATTATATATTTATCAAAATTCACTGTAAAGACACATGTGAACGTGCCAGCTTGATTTATTTTTCCCCCTATGCACGCCTAACTTGATCTTAATTTCCCGCTTTAATCAAATTAATCAGCTAGAGGACAATGACCAAGGAGTGGCTGAGGTGGGACCATGCCGTCTGAGTCTCCTCTCTTTTACTATTAAATTACATTCTTGTTTTTTTGGCCATTCTAATAAATTACCAACTTGTACTTCTATCTCTCGGGTATATACGTGTATACATTAATCATACACACACACACACACACACACATATATATATATATATATATATAAAACATACACATACACACACATATATATACACATACACATACATATACACACACACATACATACGTATATTCATTTGATTTCATCAACTTTAATAATAATACATTTTAAAAATAATTTACATTTCATATAAATAAGAAAGAGACACAATATATATAAACACATACAAATATATAGTGTTAAGGTGTATCCAGCACCCTAAAATATTTTATTGTGTATCTATGACCCTTATAAGGCGTCTTTAGTTTTCCTCCCCAGCCGATTTGAGATATAACACTTCACCCACCTTTTGGCCCAGCGTCCTTATTGGCACATTGGCCCGAGCCTTTTGGCCCAGCGTTCTTACTAGTACATTGGCCCGAACCTGTCTTTGATACCTTCCAGCACTTAGCTCTTGATATTGTTCGCTTTGAGGCTCCTGTCACCCCTCACGGCATTAAAATGCGTTGCGAAGGGGAGGTATCCAAACTCTTAAAAAGCGACTTTTATTCCCCTCCCCAGTCGATGTAGGACATAACATTAAAAAATATAGAGAGGACCCTTATGTGAAAATTATTTGTGAAAAGCTCTTGTGTGCCTTTGCTTCCCTTCTACGAACTTTGTTATTTATATTTTAACTAATTTGGTGGTATAGATCAACACCCCCCTCTCTCTCTATATATATATACTTTTTTTTCCCTTTCGATAATGCAACTTGTAAGATTGATTGTGGTTGATATGCTTCATAAACTGATGGAGTATATTGTAGTGGAGTGTTTTGTCCTATGGGGTCCCGTGACGGTATGACTACTATGGCGGTGTCAAGTCTTTTTGTTGTGGAGAAGTTTTCCTAAGAGTTTGTATGAGTTGCTTTGGCTTGCTAGGCCAAGTAGAGTTATTTGGCTTAGCCTATGCACCGGTTGTGACACCCCTCTGATATCCTGATAATTATTAGAGTAATAGCACACAATACAAATGGGTTATTAGAGTATTAACATAAATAACATTAACATATTGATACAAAATTAAACTTGATTACATAATAGGGTATTTATAGAATCACTACTACAAAAGACGCTTTTAACGTCCGTTTTTAAGACCCTTAGACGATTGTTTTCAGAGGGTCGTATATAATAAGTGTCGTTGAAAGTTTATGACTTACAACGACTGTTATTTAAATAACAGTCGTTGAATGTCTTTTTCTTTTTTCCAAATAGCGGCGGCAAAAAAACATTGCAGCGAGAAAATTGAAAAGCCAAAAAACATTGTAGCGGGAAAATTGAAAAGCCAAAGATAATAACAACAATAAGAAGAAGAAGACAACACCAACAATTCCATAAAAACAACATGAAGCTTTGTCATGCTCCGCCACCACACAACAAAACAGAAAGAGGAAGAAAATTGAAAAGGTTCCTTTCATCAACTAGGGGCATAGATACCCCAACTTTAGCAATTGATCTACCGAGTCCTGGAGCTAGACTCTGTGCCGGAAGCTGGCCTACAGATGCAATTCTGGAAAAAAAACCAATCAGAAAGAAAACACATAGCATCAAAGAGCAAAATCGAAATTTTGATTAAAGCCAAAAGAACCATAATATTGAAAATAATCGGCTGAAAAAATCAAATTCATATCCAAATCAAAGAGCTAGCCAAAATCGAAAAAACTAGAATATTGAACAATCAAGAATAAATGTGAAGTATAATCACGGAAGAAGGAGAAAAAATTAAAATAAAAAAGAATTAGCCATGGATCAATGACTTCAGCGCAAATCTGGAGATCTGGAGAAATGAAGCTGAGAAGGGTTTTCCAAATCCTGATATAAGCGGGGTAGATCTAAATCTTGTAGGCTACTTTTGCACCTCACAACAAAACTAGCAGAAGGCGACTTCCCAAAAACGAAGAAGAAATTTGTAACATCCCATTTTCAAAAGCAGTATATTTTTTTTTCATCAGAGTAGAGCATCGAGCGATTGAGTAACTGATACATATATTTCAAATGCCGTAAGTCTGGCTGTTTATAGTAACGGTACATTGTACCGAGTGTTTTCAAAAGTAAACAACAACAGAAATGTCTCCCCGGCAATACTCATGCCGTAGCAATGAGAGATAGTCTTCAGCTGAGTCCCTATGCGGCCTGCTTGCCTCTCTCCTCGATCCCCAGTCCTCCTGAACCTGACTCTATATTAAGAGCTGAGGTTCAATGCCCATTGAACCTCAGGTAACGGTTAACCTCATATTCACATATACAGTATATGGACTACGGACGTTCACAACATTAACAGCACATGAGCCCAACAACAGATATATTACACACACCAATGCAGATATATTGCTCCCAGCATTATCACACACAACCAATGCAGATATATCGCTCCCAGCGCATGCAGATATATGTCGCACCCAGCGAATCAGAATATGTCGCTCCCAGCGCATGCAGAATATGTCGCTCCCAGCGCATGCAGAATATATCGCTCCCAGCGCATGCATATGTTCGGTTATCCTCTAACACCACTATGCACTCAAATAACATACCACCAATACGCATACAACACACATATCACATATACGCATACCATAAATATCAGAGTTAGTGTTACAGTACGCGAACGTACAGCATACAACATAACAACTATACACACACAATACACATAGGACATACATGCATAACATAAACATCAGCGTTAGTGTTACGATGACGCGAACGTACCTTCATTGACGAAAAACGACGTTTGATGAAAACGGTACTTCGACGGAAAAATGACGGTTTGACGACGATGTAAGGTTCGTTATTACATATATCCTATAAGGATAATATCACATTTATAAAGATTTGGCATCATAACGGCATTTTAGGTACAAATTACCATTTTGCCCCTGACCCCCTAATCGGCGGAATTTCGCCAGAGCTTCGCTATTTTGACTCTATCTCTCCAGAATTTTGAAATATCTCTTCCCCCAATAATATTTTTGAAAATAATACCATATATACCCCTAAATATGATATCTAGACTATCTTGAAAAATTAAAGATAAATCTAGCATTTCTACTACATCTACTGAAAGAACTACCGAAACTAAAGACTATGGACCGAAGAACTTACCCAGGGCTTCGCTATATTTTCTCCGGGCTCTTCCTTCTCTCTAACCTCTCTCTAGTTTTCGATTTTGGGGTGAAGAAGAATGAAGGGGAGAGCTTGCTATTTATAGAAGAAAAAATGACACTATTCATGCCTTTTTCAGATCAGTTTTCAACCGTTGGATCGCACTTCGACACGTGGCTTCATCCTTGCCATCCATGTGTTGGATGACATCATCCTTCTAGAAGAGGATGATGTCACAAGCTTGCTTTATGTGACTGTACCGATAAAGTTCCCAGTTCGGTGTCCGAATCGCGTAATCTTGACGAAACTCAAAAATCCGATAGCAAGGCACTGAAGTTTTATTCTTTCTCGTCACAACTACTTGGTTTAACTAAATTTTTGACTCTGTTACGGGTATTCCGTAGTCTGCTGAAGATTTCTGGATAAACGCTGTCGGTTACGGAAATAACTTCCGAAAGAACCAGCTTCTGGACAACAATTCACTAGTTTATAATATGTCCTGACCTAAGAAACCTTATCCCTGGTTTTTCACAACTATTTCATTTTCTATTGGGTCTTATTTCTACTATCTGCCCTATTTCTCATTTATCATGTATCTTAAGTGCTCTGTTGGTTTCAGAAATGACTTCTGAGATAGTCCACTCCGAGGTAGAAATTCACTGGTTTATAAAAAGTCCAGATGACATAGGCTAAATCCCTATATTTTGGTGTAGGATTTAATTTCTATCAATTCTCAAATGTCCTGTTGGCTCTTTACCAAATATATTATTATTAAATTCCAAATATCTAGATATTATTTAAAATAGCCATAACCCTTTTCACACTACTTTTTCATTTATTAATTATTTAATTAATAATTTCTAATTTCTCCCCTTAAATTAATTATTTACTAATTAATTTACTTATATCATAATCTAAACAATTAGCCACTAATTACTTAATTAGCCACTTACTAATTGTTGATAATTTTCATAATTAGGATTAATTATTATCTCACAACTATTTTACTTGACATTGGTATTTTATATCCCATGTAAAATATTAAAAATCATGGGGCCAAAAAGTACTTTTAATAATATTATATTTATGCTTCTCTATTTTTCAAGGAAATAATCCCAAAAATTCCTAAAATTAGAGACAACATACTTTCTAATTTTTAGCAAATATTTTATTGCCTCTAGGGATTTATCATAATATTTTCAGGCCATTTTATGCCCCACAATTGCATTTTAGGGATTTTAGCTCTTTATTCACCCTAATTTCAATAGAAATTACCTTAGAAAATAAGATAATTATAACTTATTATTTGAGACCACATATTCACCTATTCCCAATAGGTATTATTTACTAAAATATAATATTCCAGATAAATAATTATCCGGGTATTACAAAATTTAGCGTAGTGAACAAGATGTGCAAAAATAAGACGTTCAAGACTCTTAATGAAAGGTTGCGTTTAGATGGATTTGAGGAAGACGTTATGCACTGTTGGGTTTTGAAGAGAAAACTTCATATTTTTTAGGAAGAGAGGGAACAACAAAATGTCGAAGTCGCGAGATTAAAGTTGAAATATCTAAAAAATTCGAGTTTCAACGACTCGTTTTGAAAAACCAGTCGTTGTAACTCAAAATTAAAAATAAAATAAATTGAAAGTTCTAAAAAATTTGAGTTTCAACAACTAGTTTTTCAAAAACAGTCATTGTAACTCAAAATGTCGAAGGCGCGAGATTAAAGTTGAAATATCTAAAAAATTCAAGTTTCATCGACTAGTTTTGAGAAACCAAATCATTCTAATTCAAAATAAAAAATCAAAAAATTGAAATATCTCAAAAATTTGAGTTTCAACGACCGGTTTTGAAAAACCGGTCGTTGTAATTCAAAATAAAAAATTAAATAAAATGGCATGGGGAAGCTTGAACTAAATGATATTGATATATTTTTATAGATATATATATGTATATATATATATGTATATGAGATATATTGTTTAATTTATTAAATTTAATTAAGAACTAACTAAATGAAAATACGATTAGATTTCTTCCCTTAACTATTAAAATTATAGGCTACATACTAGGAAATAACTTTAAATACGAGACAAAATCACACACACACACACACACACACACACACACAGATATATATATAAAATATATTGTTTAATTTATTAAATTTAATTATTAGGAACTAACTAAATGAAAAAATGGTTAGATTTCTTCTCTTAACTATCGAAATTCTAAACTACATACTAGGACATAGCTATAAATATAGGATAAAATCACAATGGTCATATAATCTTGATCATTTTATTCTAATGGTAAGTAGCACTAATTTTTCCCAAAATAAAATTAAATGATGTCTCAAAATAAAATAAATGGTGTCTAAGATACAACGACTGTTTTTATTAAAACATATGTTGTATCAAAACATTTAACGTTCGTTTTTAAAAAAACGGATGTTAAAAGTAAGGAGAAAATTACAACAGTGTCACTGCCTACATTTTAACGTCTAATTTTTTTGAAACGAACGTTAATTGGGGGACGTTAAATTTCTATTTTGTAGTAGTGAGTTTATACCCATTACAGACGTTTACATTCATTACAGACAATAAAAATTAAAAACACTATCATCCCTTGGTTTTTCAGCAATCCCTCTGTTGACCCGTCTTCAAGCAACACTTCCTTCTGAAGTTTTGTGCAGTACTTCACTCCAGTGCTTATCTATCTATTGGTTGGTAGTGGAGGGTGAGATTCTGGGAAATCACAGTAGCAAACAATACCAAACAATGCATGCAAGATAAATGCTAATGTATGAAGTGCTTGCCTTGCATAGGCCTATGTTAACATAATGACATTTCTGCATGCTCAATGTTTCGTACTACCTATTCATGGCCATAGCATAATCAGAAACAGAGCTTCAATCATTCAAGTATGTTAAGCATAATAAGCAAGCATAGCAATCATACATATACAATCAAGCAATAATATCAAGTACATCCAAGTAGGGTAAGTTCACTACCTTAAGGACTAATGCCCTTCCTCGGTTTCCTCTTTCACCAACCATCGGGTGTACTCGAAGTACCTTATATTATTCTCATGGCCCTAAGTACATAATCATATTATTAGAGCCATGTTATCTAGAAAGGTTAGAAGGGTTGTTACTATCACTTATGACTCCTTATAATCCTAAAAGGACAAATAATCTACTTTTGACTTTTATTGTATTTATTTTCAGATTATAACCATTTATGGCCAGAATTTTCAGAAAATTTGAATGTTCATGATTAATTGCACAAAACTACAAATGATATGCTTCCAAAAACCACTTGTCGTCCTTTAATATGTCTATTTTCATAGAAAAATACTTCCAATAGCCAGAAAATTTCGTGTCCTTCCCAGAATAAATAAATTTCACTACTGTCTAGAATGAACTTTCAGAAATTTTGGTTAACTTCAAAAATTAATAACTATTTGTACAAGGCTCCAAAAATTTATCAATTACCTATCAAAATAAAGCTCTGCATGTCCTTTTTAAATCTGGAGAGTTTCATAGTTTTTGGAGTTCATTCACTTAGTCAAAAATCATTCACAAGTTGACTGCCTCTAGAAAACTCAAAACTGATAGTTTCTACAACTTATAAAGTCTATGATTTGTTGTACCAAATTGCTTTCTGAAAATCATTTCCAACCTTATTCTCACTCCATTTTTCGTGATAAGCACTTTGGTAACCTTAAAATCATCAAAATCACTTTGCTTCTTTGAGTTTTGGTTCAGACCAAAATTCTTACAAAAACATGAAAAGTAACAACTTTTCACAAAACTCATGATTTTGGCTTTGATCTTGTTACTTCTTATTCTAGAAATTTGAACAGCATGTCCTCTTCACCAAAGAAAATCATGATAAAGTCATTTTCCAAACCTTCCACATGTAATGACACAAAGGAAGTTAGGTTCTTACCAATTTGACTTGATCTTTGTATTTGGGAATAACTTCTTCTCTCTTTTCGATCTGCTCTTTCAGCTAGACAAACCGAATTGAAAATTGGAGGATGATATGTGTTTGTGTGTTTACGGATGAACAAGGGAATGAAATGATTAATTGTGTTTAAGTGTGTGTGTCCGTATGTAATTAAGGGATAGAGTAATTTGTCATTTGATGGTGTATGACAAATGGACTTCATGCAAGAAAGGAGAAGGACACTTGGACGATGAGTTGATGTGTGTGTTTGGCATCCATGTGTGTGTGTTGTGTCTTCGGATGAGGAAATGAAAGAATGAAGAATTGGATGTGTTAATATGTGTGTCCGGATGTGATTAAGGAAGAGAGAATGAGTTGTCAATTAGATAAGAGAGGGAGTAGGTGTCCGAATACTTGAGGAAGAGGAGGAAGTAATTGGACACTAAGTGAGCTGCATGTCTGTACATGTGGCTGTGGTTTAAAGCTAATGGAAAATGAGGTGGCAATCGGAGAATAAGGTGACAGTTGGAAAATGAGGTAGCAAGCGTACAAGGTATAAGAGTGTATGGATGTATCAGAAATTATGAGAGGCAATGAGTATTGTGGGTTGAAGTTTTTGGACGATTTAAGCATGTTTTGAGGTATCTTATGGTTGATTAAAATCTCACAACACAATGACACCTAGCATGTTAGGTGTCTTACAAACAAAGCCCATTGTGACACTTGGTTATTAAGAGTTAATTTGCATGGCTTTAAGTGTCTTATAATTAAGTCATAAGATGACACTTGGTATATGGCTTAGGTGACACTCTAAGAAACCATCTTGCTTCCTTTCAAAACAAGTAGCAATTTTCTTTATGTTTGACTTTTGATTCAACAAGTTAATTGTTTCATGGCTTCCCTTATCTTCCTATTAGGCCGAAATTAGGGCCATTAAGGCCTCTTGAATGTGTCTCCTTTTGTGTGTTAAAGTATCCCAATCTCTTGGTCTTTCTCCTTTTGACACTTGGCACCAATTGTGCATCAACACATGTGATCTGATCTCTTAACTATGATTCATGCTCCTTTATACCATGAGACGTCCCTAATTCTCTTTTCTTTTCTCCTTTTTGTCTCTTGGACGATGATATGGCCCCATTCAAGAATGGCACACTTCCTAAACTGGGCTTAGTCGTTTGCCTAATTTAAACTTATTCTCAAATCTCAATGACCCAAATTCAAGATGTTACACCGGTCATGACTTGGATTTTGGGTCGTGACAAAGTGGTATCAAAGTCAGGTTTGAGTCAATGTGGGTTGATCTGCCAGCGATGATGTTGGACTCAAAGGTAGGTGGGGTGTTATGTCGCCACATTTGTAATACCCGATTTTCGATTTACCAAAAATCTTGTATTTTAAGGAATATGTTACCATATTAAATTGGTTAACATATGTGACAAAAATTCAAATAAAATAATGGCTATTTAAGTTCAAATGAGCCATGGAAAAGTTATAAGAAACACTTAATCAAATTAAGTGTCAATTAGCAAATACTAATTGGCAAATAAACTTGCACTAATTGAGATTAGCGGCAAATACTTATAACTACCTATTAGGGCTATATTTTGGCCTAAAGACAAAAGGTATATGGCAATAAAAATAAATAGATATTGAAGGGAAGAAAACACCTAATATCTATTGAATTTATGCTGGAAATTGCGTTTTTAAAGAAATGTAAGAGTAAAATTGAAATAACAAATCCACCAAAGGTAAAAGGGTCAAAGATGAAGAAAATAACTCTTATGATATTATTCTAAGTGATATGGTAATATGTTAGGATATCTGAGGAGTTCAGGGTCAGATTCGAAGGAAATACAGACATATTACTAATAGTACGGTAAAAGGTACGTTCGCGTACTAGTAACTTTAATCGCCTATATCTTGTATGTTTATATATGATTGAATGATTCATGAAGCCATGAGCAAGACTAGGTCTTAGGTCATGCACAGTGACTAAGATATGGGTCTTAGGTCACATGTTTATATACATTCAGCTTTGTGCGGGTTATAGTCATGATAATGGCGTATGGTTGTTTTCCTAGCGCTCAGGATACGTGGATTCATGGCACAGGGTGAGTGCAAACGTTGTAAACATTACATTTACTATGTGTTGGGAGCAATGTATTGATGTGTTGTTAACATTACATGTGTTGTGTGCTATGTATTGTTGTAACCTTACATCTGCTGTGCGCTATGTATGGTTGATGTTGATATGTAATGAATATCTGTCATATATTATTTATATCTGATATAGAGGTTAACTGTTACCTGAGATTCAATGGGTATTAAATCTCAGCCTTGACTAAAGGTCTAGGAAAGGAACCTAGATCTGATAAGGAACCGATGGACGGAGCCGTGAAAAGACACTGATAGACGGACCCGTGAAGAGGCACTAATGGACGGAGCACGTGAAGAGGCGCCGGGGCGCCGATCAGAGTGAATGTCAGAAGAGGTTCATCAGAGCAGAGTCTTTGGCATGAATTCAATAAAGTTGGTTCATACTATTGGTGCTTAAAATAAGAAAGGCTTGGTCAGTGTGGTTTCAATAATTAGTCACCGCAAAAGATGGGGAGACTCCCACCAGACTAATACCGGCATGACCAATAGGTATGATCAACTGTGTTGGGTTCCGAGCCACAACTCTAGTTAAGGCTTGATTTAAGATTGTATAGTTACTATGTACGAGTTGTAATTATACAAGGAATGATTGTATCACACGAATATTCCTTCGGGATATTTAATTTAACCAATTTATGCTTGGATATATCAGTCACTCATCGTCCAAACGTTAGTGCTTGCTCTCCGTTCCGCGTTACTCTGATATGTCAACATCGTATTCCTAAATACTACGTGTCAACGGACACAGTAAGTGGTATGACATTTGGGGTGTTACAACATCGGCAGGAGAGGGGAACATAAGACGCCTTATAAGGATCTTGATACCTCCCCTCTCAACACGTTTTAAAACTGTGAGAGATGACAAGAACCCCAAAGCAAACAATATCGAGAGAGAAGCATTAAGATGTATCGAAATCTCAAATTATTTGTGTCCGCCCGTCTAACCTAAAAATAAATACTTACATATATAACCTTCTAGATATATTTTTATTAACATAAATATTTGAATATAATATTAAAACACATACAATTCATGTTTTGCTAGCTAGCTATATACTATTTTCTAATAATTTTAAAATATAATACAAGTTGGGGGACTGGTAGTGGCAGGCTTGGAAAAACTAAAAGAAGAAATTGTGGGATACAGATGTAAGCTTGACGTTGGTTGAGATCTGTGTCATAGATCAAATAAACTTTTAATATCTTGGTGGTTGAACACTTTGGAATTGGTAGTATTTTGAGAAATTTTGTTTATTTTATGATATGCCTTGGGTGTTTGGTTAACTTAAACTATATTACATTTTAGGTGACAAACACAGAACTATTTAAAATAAGTTAATCCAAACCCACATATAATTTGGAGCCGGTGTGTTTCAGTTGTTTTGAAGTCATTTTACGGTATAAAAGTAACTACGTTAGAGGACTTTTATTTCGACTTATGAAAAATATTTTTTAAAATCTTAAAGAAATAGACACAAGAATATATTTACCTCCTGCACAAACTCTAACAAAAAAGTTAATAAAAACATTTAATCCAAAGTGAATTAACTTTTTTTTTCCTTCTAGATTGTGTAATTCGAGTAAATATATTCTTGTGCCTATTGGTCTATTGCTTTAAGCTTTTTAAAAACATTGGGTTTGGGTACAAAGAAAAACAAGGGGATGAAGGATATTTTTCTGTTCAAACCAACAGTGGTAGAACTACAGTTAAATAATTAATCAATAATTAAAAGTTGACTGATAAAATAATACAATTATTGTTATCTAAAACTTGTCATTGGTGTACACTGAAGATTCTTGTAAGTGACATGTGCATACTGCATAGCATGTGAATGTGTTTGTGTGAGTCTACAGAAAAATATTATTTTACAGTGAGACTGTGTGTGTGGGGGTCTGTGTGTGTATATATATGCATCTATAGCTTTGATTTTGAATCAAGTTGTGGTTTCCTACGGCTAATCCAATAGCATAAGCTTATAACATCTCTATCTCTTTCTTTATCTTCAGAGATGGCTTTGTCCTCTACTTTTCTCAACCCTTTGGTTCCTTCGGTCACTGTTAATCCCCACACTAAGGTAACAATTAACAATCTTTTTTCAGACACCTTATTATATAGCTTTTCCTCTACTAAATTCTTGTTCTAGTTATTGTAATTATAGCTTACTGTGATAGTTTAATGATAACGTTTCTCATTATATTACTGTATTTTTTTAGATCACAAGTTCTGGAAAGGGCTTCAGAGTAAACTGCTTAATCAAAACAGAGCAGACTAAGCCCAAAACGGCTGTGGTGGAAACTGTTGTGTCTCCACCTAAAGGTTTGCGATGTGTTTCTTGTGTTGAGACTCTCTTTTATTTTTGTTTTTGAATTAAAGCGTATATAGGTTTCTAACAAGATGAGATAATAAATGGAATCGAACTTGGATCTATCACTTACAAGAAATCTTTCACACCACTAGGCTACAAAGTCTCTGGCGTTGTATTGATACTCTGTTTTTTCTTCTGTTTACAGAAACGAAAGAGCCCAGTTTGTCTACACTGTTAGTGAATTACCATGCTGACTGGGATCCTTTCAAAGCAACCTCTACACCAATTTACCAAACTGCCACTTTCAAAATGGTGAGAGAATTTGATCTATGCATTCTTTTTTTTTTTTTCTTTTTTTTTTGGTTCAAGACAAAATGATATATTAAGTAAAATACCAACATGAAAACTAAAAAACTGAGGAAAAGAAGGCAAAGATATGGTTTCGACACGATTATAGGAAAAGTCAAAAATCAATGCTAGTATCTCCTATCAAGTGATAGCCAATGGATAAAATGGTTGAGTAGGAATACAGATGAAGCATTTCTTGACACAATAAACCGTGAGAGGAGGCTTGAAGTCAGTTGTTAGAAGGCTAGACCTATATGAATTGAAAATAACAAGGGTCTTAAACATTTAGAAAGGAAAGCAAGACCAGATGCTGATTGAGATTTCCTCAAGAATTCTTTGAGATAAGAATCCTTATGGCATATGATGCCATGACAATAATGATGATTCTTGCTTTTATATTTATAGAGGATAATATCCTGACCTTCAACATTGAGTAAGATCAAGAAATTAGATAAAGAAGGCAAACACCGATTTGTATCAACCAAAGATGAGTCATTATATGAGATTTATGCATGCTAATTGAGCTCTTTACTAGTAATTGTGCATTTAATTATTCTTTTTTCATATTGTATTTTCATCTATGTCTGTTTTTTTTTTTTTTTTTTTCATGCAGAAATCTGCCACAGAATTTGGTGAATATGGCTACTCTAGAAGTGCAAATCCTACCCGGAATACTTTGGAAGTGTTAGTAGTTCCTTTTATAATCTGTTTATTCTTTTATATCCTATTCTTTTTCCCCCTTTCACTCTTAACTTGACTTATTTTGTATTCTCAGTTTATTAGCAAAGCTTGATAACGCAAAGTATGCCTACTTTGCTTGAGTAGTGGAATGTCTGCTTTTGTTTTGCTTTTTTGTGAACTTGTTAATCCTGGTACACTTCTATCTTCAGCATTTAGTCTGTTTCAATTTCCTAACTCAAGTCAAAGTTTTATCGACATAAAAGTAAAAAAAAATATTATATGCTCAAGATCGTCTCCGTGTCCTTGTATATATATATATATATATATATATATATATGTATACCTACCTATATATACATGCACACACATACATATCAATATATACACATACAAATCTATATACATACACACGCACACACAGATATATATATATATATATATATATATTTGATTTTGATTTTATCTAGATCTATTTGAAAAAAAAAAAAATTTATGGGTGCGTTGAGTGAGAGCCACGTCAAGAGCTACTACGTTGTTTTGTCTCTTTAAAACTAATAAATTATGAGTATAAGAACTCATTAAGATCCATAATTGAGAAAATTATAAGAACCCAATAAAAATATTCAGTGAGAGCCTAATCAAGATCGTCTCAGTCTCCATATACACACATATATGTATATATAAATACATATATATATATATATATATATATATCTATATACACACACATACATACAGTTGATTTTGATTTTACTAGATCTATTTTTTTAAAAAAAAACTAATATATATATATATATGTGTGTGTGTGTATATATACACACATATATATAGTTGATTTTGATTTTATCTAGATCTATTTGGGAAAAAAAAAAACTAATTTATGAGTGCGTTGAATGAGAGCCACGTCATGTGCTACTATGTTGTTTTGTCTCTTTTAAACTAATAAATTATGAGTATAAGAACTAATTAAGACCCATAATTGAGAAAATATAATAACCCAATAAAAATATTCACTGAGAGCCTAATACAACTCTATACATAATTCCTAATACATATATTTAAATCCCCCTAATTTTCTATTCATTATATAAATATAACAAGAACTAGTACTAATTGTTAATATTTCTTGTCATAGTTTTAATTAGAGAAATTAATAAAATAAAATCAACTAGTACTACTTGTTTATATTATATAAATATAACAAGAACTAGCACTATTTGTTTTTTTTTTTTGATACCACGCACTATTTGTTTAAATCATTGCTTTTATTGTCATTTACTTATATAATTCCAATATGCAGGGGATGAAATCATTACTGTAGAGGATATCTATGGGGGTTCATATAACTTTATAAACAATCTAATGGCAAGAAAGGAAGGAATCATAGTGAAGTAAGTATGACTTTTTCAGCTTTTATGTTGAGAGTAATTGATTACGAAAACGAATTATTATATTGTTGGGTTTAATTTATTTCTATAAGATGATGTATTGTAATATTGCTTGTGTGGACAGGAAAGTAAACACAAGTATTCTAGAAAATGTGAGAGAAGCTATATCTGATAAAACTAAGCTGTTGTGGCTAGAGACTCCCAGCAATCCTCAGCTAAAAATATCTGACATCCGAGTAAGTTATTATCTTTATTGGTTGGAAGTGTTTTTGTGTGTGTGTTCTCTTCAGCTATTAATGGCCCATCAATATATATGTGTGTGTATTTTTTCCCTCTTCTTTCATAAATAAAGGCCCATGATGACAATCTAACTATTTTCTAGTTCTCACATGGACCCAACCTAAAATAATATGTATGAATTATGGGTACCACTATCATGGTATTATTTTAAATGTTAAAAAAATTATTTCATTTTGTTGATTTTTGTACACAGGAAATAGCCAATATAGCTCATGCCTATGGGGCTATTCTATTTATTGACAATAGTGTAATGTCTCCCGTGTTAAGTAATCCATTGGAACTTGGAGCAGGTATATATTTATACCACACTTTTAAAGATATTTATATACCTACGTACATAGATACATGTATATTTAGATTTAAAAATTTAGAGATACGTAACATTTTCTTTTGTTTCCAGATATTGTTATGCACTCAGCTACAAAATTTATTGCTGGGAACAGCAGTTGCATGGCTGGTAGTCTTGCTACGAATAACAAAGAGTATGATATCTTTTTCTCTAGAAATTGAGAACTATTTTCAATTGAACTATTTTTCTTTATTTCCCTCATTTGTTTATGCTTTTTATTTAAATAATAATATGGATCTTTGTGTATCCCTCTTTTTTTGTTTTGCGTGTAAAGTTTGGCAGACCTATTAAATGATTACAAAAATTCGACGGGTTGCGGCTTGTCTCCCAAGGACTCTTGGATATGTTTGGAAGGGATCAAAACGATGGCGTTGCGAGTTGAGGAGAAACAGGTGCCAAACCAAACATTAAATGCCTTATTCATGTTACAAACTATGAATTTTAAAAAATGTTTGGTGTGCTCGTAATTAAGTCTTTAATAGTGGCATTACTTATTTCTACAAAAAGTACTGAGTTAGAACCAACCTACTATTACATTTTGAAGAGAAATGCACAAATTGTTGCTGAGTTTCTTGCCAGCCATCCTAAAGTAACGGAAATTAACTATCCCGGTCTTCGTAGTGATCCTGGATATGAACTGCACAAGTCTCAGGTATGATTTAATTACGTATTGTAATTGAAAATAAATATTTGCCCGAGATGATTTTATCCATTATTCATGGAGTTTCTATTTTGCAGTCAAAGGGTCCAGGATCCGTGCTTAGCTTTAAAACAGGCTCATTACCACTCTCAAAGCAGATTGTTGAAGATACTAAATACTTTAGCATGACTGTTAGTTTTGGTAAGTATCTTGGGTAATATACCTTGTTATGTAACAGTTATTAAGAGGTTGTTGTTTGATTAGTTACAAGATTCTTTACTTAGTTGGGGAATATCAACGTAAAGGACCTTTAGAGAGAAACTACTAATATAAACTAAAAGGGTATATTATAGACCATAGGGAAGGGTTTTATAATAAGGATCGAGATGAGTAATAAATTGGCAGACATGGATTTTGTGAATTTTAAAATAAATGTTTTTTTGTTTGTTTTTGTTTTGGTTGTATAGGTGGTGTTGGTTCCTCTATATGCTTGCCTTGGTACACATCCCATGGTCCCATTCCTGACCAAGTGAAACTGCGCATGGGTATAACTAAAGATCTTGTACGTATTTCTGTGGGAATCGATGACGTCGAAGACCTTCTTCTGGATCTTCAGAATGTACTCTCAATTGCGCCTCTGATCTGAATTTCAGATGTTAGACGGAAGACTAGCTTGCTTCAAATAAAAAAATTGAGAATGTTGATGAGTTGGTGGTTTTGTTACCCTGCTGTATTTCTCTTTCTAATTCTCTTTTGTATTTGCATTGTATCTTGATGTATCAATTTGGAATGATAAGCTTATAATTAAATAAAGATAAGCATCTCTATTATATGAGATCGTTGTCTTTTTTATACCTTCATCTATACTTTCTTGCTTAATTATTTAATGCT
Organism: Acacia melanoxylon; assembly: GCA_019022615.1. Classification (NCBI taxonomy): domain Eukaryota; kingdom Viridiplantae; phylum Streptophyta; class Magnoliopsida; order Fabales; family Fabaceae; genus Acacia; species Acacia melanoxylon. Next base: position 2,112,834 of record JAFJYJ010000030.1, on the reverse strand, counting down.
TTTGATTAGGTTTGGTGGTGATAAATTATATAGATATTGTGTTTTGCTTGATTTGCGGGCACTTGTCACATGTAACAATAATTTGAAATTCAAAACACACAAAATCTCACCAAGGATATATGTTCACTTTGCTTAAATATAATTGAATAAATTGCAAATTACTAATGATAATTTGAAATTTAAAACATATAAAATCTCACACTACTACAAGATATAGATTTTACTTCCCTAAAAACATATGTTTTTCAAAAAGGAAAGTAAAAAATAAAGGCGGTGACATTTTTATAATTATGTGTGGAATTTTGACATATTGAGCATTTCATTAACAAAAACTAATGCTAAAAGTAGCATCCCAATTTAGAAAACGGACACCAAAAGTAGATATTTTGGCACTAAGAGCACTACTTTTGTTGTCCCTTTTAGAATTGGAACGCCAAAAGTGGTCTTTTGGCATCACTAATTGAACTATATTTTTATATGATTTTTCATAATTAAATTGGGATTCTTAATGCTTTTTCTGGGATATTATTGCATGATTAAACACTAACTTGAGTTTCAAACATTTTATTGAATTAAGTGTAATTAAGGGTAAAATGGTCATAATTTGTTAATAATTCAAGTATATGATTTCTTGGACTTTTGATGCTGCCTTGTGCTTAATCTTGCACTATAGGTGTTTAAGAAGAAATTGGGTTAAAATTGAAAATGGCAATTTGGGGCTTGAATTTTAGAAACGACAGTTTGGTACCACGAATTTCCAAAATGCCAATTTAGTCCAATAAAGAAACTGCAACGTTTTCATCCTCTAAAAATAGATTAGATTTTTATCAGTAACATAGCTAGGAGACAGGAGCAGCACTGCGCGAGTAAAAAAAAAGACCTTTGTCTTCTTCACCTTCACCTTACCTTCGCTGACCATTGACTCCACAATCCACCATCATCTTGGCTGGCGCACTTCTTCCATCCACCACCTCCATCATCATTCTCCAACCTTCATTGAGAGTAGAGACACAAAATAGAGACCCGAGGAATAGAGGAACAACACAGGGAACCAAAAAAGACAGAGAGCACCGGACCATTGACTCCACCCGTCACTTCGTCACATCCACCGTCGGGGAGTTACTATCTCTCTCCTCCATTTCCAGCAAGACACTGCCAACGACCTTTGTTCTCTTCTACCACTGGCATCTGTTTGTTTTGTTCCACCATCACCTTTACACCGCCACCAATCGAAGTTATTCTTCACACCACCATCGATCGGAGAAGAGAACCCACAACCATCATCACCTACCACCATCAGACCTTTGCGCTTCCATTTCCACTGTCATGCCTCTGCTCTTCATCACACTATAATTTGCCACATCCTCTCTTCCTCCTTCGCCGGAAAGCCTTCCACCATCGTCTCTGCGTGCTCTCTATTACCACTACCAGCACCATTCTCACTTACCTTCATTCCTTCCATTCTTTTTTCACATAACCCGACAGACCCTTCCCTCATTTCCTTCTCTTGTGGTCTGGTCGACACTCATGCTCTCATTGATTTTCAACATTTCGAATAAATTGCGGTTATAATTAGAGCTATGAGTGGCTAATTTCCTTTGCTTCTTAGTGATGACACTACAAAAAAAAACTATCGTTTGTCGCGGTCTGTCTGTAGCTGAAACATCCCGTTTTCAAAAGCATTATATTTTTTTTCATCAGAGTAGAGCATCGGAGCGTAAGAGTAACTGATAATTAGATTCAAAATGCCGTAAGTCTGGCTGATTACAGAAACAGTACAGTGACCGAGAGTTTTCAAAAGTAAATAGCGAGAGGAAAGTCTTGATCGAATCCCTATGCGGCCTGCTTGCCTTTCTCCTCGATCCTCGGTCCTCCTGAACCTGACGCTATGTTAAGAGCTGAGGTCCAACGCGCCGGACCCCAGGTAACGGTTAACCTCATATTTACATATACAGTATATCAGCACAACAAACAAGCATATCACAACAGCATATAAGCCCCCTGGCAGATATGTCGCACCTAGCATACGGTTCGCACTTCACAATGGTATTCGCACTTAGCAATGGTATTCGCACTTAGCAATGGTATTCGCACTTAGCAACGGTATTCGCACTTAGCAACGCGCACTTAGCCAATGTATCCCAACACCCGGCAAGCATAATAACGATACAATAAGCATACCACAGAGCTATCGACTACTTCACATAGACATACCATACACATAGCACATAGACGCATACAATAAACATCAGCGTTAGTGTTACAGTACACGAACGTACATCATACAACATAACAACTATACACACACAATACACATAGCACATACATGCATAACATAAACATCAGCGTTAGTGTTACAGTACGCGAACGTACCTTCGTTGACGAAAAACGGTACTTTTACGGAAAACGGTACTTTTTGACAGCGGGTGAAACAGCGGTACGACGGCGGTACAACAAATGTCCGATTATCTCGGATATCCTATAAGGATAACATTTATCAACTTCTAGCAAGTATAACGGGCATTTTAGGTACAAATTACCATTTTGCCCCGAACCCCTAATCGGCGGATTTTCGCCGAGCTTATTGTTTTCGCTCTATCTCTCCGGAATTTTGACGATCTTTTCCCTCATCATATTTTCGAAATATATATCATATTTACCCCTAAATATGATATCTAGACTATCTTGAAAAATTGAAGATAAATCTAGCATTCCTACTATATCTACCGAAAGAACTACCGAAACTAAAGACCAGAGACCTAAGAACTTACCCCGACTTTGCTCAGACTTTCTCCAGAGCTTCTCTCTCTAAAACCTCTCTCTAGGCTGCGTTTTTTTGGGATGAAGAAATGAAGAGGAAGGCTTGCTATTTATAGAAGAAAGGAGGGACAAGGTGGGAATTACATAAAAGTTCTTCAGATCGGATTTCAACCGTCGGATCGCACTTCTACACATGGCTTCATCTTGTCCATACACCTCTTGTGCTGACATCATCCTCCTCGAAGAAGATGATGTCATGCATGATGTCATGCATGCTGACTTACCGATAAAGTTCCCTGATCGGTGTCCTAATCGCGTAATCTTGACGAAACTCAAAAATCTGAAAGCAACGTTTTGAAGTTCCATTCTTCCTCTGTAGGAATATCTGGGTTAATGAAATTTATGATCCCATTAAGGGCATTCCGTTGCCTGCTGAACATTTTGGGACAGACACCAATGGTTACGGAAATGACTTCTGATAGAACCAGCTTCTGGACAAGAATTCGCTGGTTCGTAATATGTCCAGACCTAAGAAACCTTATTCGTGGTTTATCGCAACACTCCGTTTCCCTCTGGGTACTCTTTTTCACTATCTGACCTTTTCCCTTAAAACCCTGTATCCTAATGACTCATTTGGTTTCAGAAATGACATCTAAGATAGTCCACTCTGAGGTAGAAATTTACTGGTTTATAAAAAGTCCAGATGACTTAGACTATATCTCTATATTTTGGTGTAGGATTTAATTTCTATCCATTCTCAAATGTCTTGTTGGCTCTTTACCGATTATATTATTATTTTATTCAAAATATCTAGATTTTTATTTTTTTTATTTTATTTATTTTTCTAAGTGTAAAATATTTTATTAATATTTTATTATTCATTTATTATTTATTTAATTATTAATTTCGAATTTCTCCCTTAAATTAATTATTTACTAATTAATTTACTTATATCTTAATCTAAACAATTAGCCACTAATTACTTAATTAGCCACTTACTAATTGTTGATAATTTTCATAATTAGGATTAATTATTATCTCTCAACTTTTGCACTGACATTGGTATTTTATGTCCCATGTAAAATATTAAAAATATTGGGGCCATAAAGTGCTTTTAATAATATTATATTTATGCTTCTCTATTTCTCAAGGAAATAATCCCAAAAATTCCTAAAATTAGAGACAACATACTTCCCAAGTTTTTGTCAGTATTTGTGGCCATATGATATTTATCATAATATTTTCAGGGTATTACATCTCTCCCCCCGTTAAACAAAATTTCGCCCTCGAAATTTGCTCTATAACAATTTAGACTCTGTACAAACTAATCTTCGGACTATTCGCTCCGGAACTTTTCTCTATATGTCAGCTGCTTCGTTTGATGATTGAGAATTCGCTCAGGTTTGACCATAAAGATCTTGTCACATCGTACTTTGATATATAGTATTTCCCGTGGCACCCATATACCTCGGTCAATACCAGATATCAAAATGTCCCCATGGCGCCCATATACCATGGTAACACAAGATACCTTAAGTGTTTTCATGGCGCCCATATACCATGACAACACAAGATACCTCCTACTCAATGATACGATCACGGTCCGGTTGTAGTAACTAAGAGACAAGCATCGGAAACTAAAATTTTCGCGGTAAGTAAGATAACTAATTATCAAACCATAGGGGATTCCTTACTAAACATGTATCTTAACGATTTCTTTTACCCTATACTTAGGTGTAGTATTTAAACACAGAACTTCTCGTCTATTAAAACACAGGATTTCTCATTCATTTAAAAGCACATATACACAATCAATACAACAGTCCACAACAGATGTATGATTAGAAATACACAACCACGTATGTAAGATAATAACCACGTATGTAACATAACCACGTATGCTACAGCAATAATAATAACGTATGTAGCATAACCACGTATGATACAACAATAATAATAACGTATGTAACATAACCACGTATGATACAAATGATAATAACCTCGTATGTAACATAACCACGTATGATACAAAGAAATAATAATAACGTATGTAACATAACCACGTATGATACAAACAATGATAATAACGTATGTAACATAACCACGTATGATACTGAATAATAATAATAACGTATGTAACATAACCACGTATGATACAAAGAATAATAATAACGTATGTAACATAACCACGTATGATACAACAATAATAATAACGTATGTAACATAACCACGTATGATACAACAATGATAATAACGTATGTAACATAACCACGTATGATACAACAATAATAATAACGTATGTAACATAACCACGTATGATACAGCAATAATAATAACGTATGTAACATAACCACGTATGTGACATAGCAACAGGTGTAACATATCCACGTATGCTACCACCATAGTGTGAATATATATATCCCTACAATAACCATCAGAGTTAGTTTTACTGTACGCGAACGTACCGCATACAACATAACAACTATACACACACAATATAGACACATCGCTCCCAGTGTTTTCACACATGCAGACACATCACACATATCGCTCCCAGCAGTGTGGACACAATGCAGACACATCACACATATCGCTCCCAGCAGTGTGGACACAATGCAGACACATCACACATATCGCTACCAGCAGTGTGGACACAATGCAGACACATCACACATATCGCTCCCAACAGTGTGGACACAATGCAGACACATCACACATATCGCTCCCAGCAGTGTGGACACCATGCAGACACATCACACTTAGCATTTATGCTGTACTTAGATTTTGTCGCACACATCTATACTACATATAGACTCTATCGCACCTAGCATTCACACTACAAACGAACAGGCACCCACAATATTTCCCTCGTTAGGTTCTTGTTGGTTCTTTCTACTCAAAAACGTGTACGGAAATACGTGTCAGGAGTTCCTCTACATGAGTCAAATACTGCATGTACGTATCCTTCTTGGTCTCGGAGTTTCATCCGGCGTGGCCCAGCTCCACATATAAGCTCTGGGTTATGATAGAATTGTCGTCCGACAAACCGATTATCGATTATCGAGTTATCGAGAGATATCGAGTTATCGATATCGAGTTATCGAGGCGATATCGAGTTATCGAGTTTGATATCGGGGTTATCGAATTTTAGAATCGCCGAGACGATATCGAGTTATCGAATGATCGAGGTCGATATCAAATATGAATATGAACGATGGATTTACTCGATTCTCGGGTTAGAATGATGCACCGACCGAGGTGGTACACCGGTTCGAAATGGTATACCGGTCCCAGGCATCGGTACACCGACTTAGGGCTATATCGGTACTCATTTTCAAAACATGCTCTTTAAAAAGGCGTAGAGCCTAACTCCGTTACTCAACCGGTTTAGCCGGGTAGGTGTCTATCATGGGAGCCTCACCGTACTAGGGTGACCGATTGGCGATCCACATAGACTAGCCCCGCCTTGACACAAAAGGTTTTGGAATAACTTAGTCGATCTATGCCAGACAACCGCTCCGATACCAAAGTGAAACATCCCGTTTTCAAAAGCAGTATATTTTTTTTTTCATCAGAGTAGAGCATCGGAGCGTAAGAGTAACTGATAATTAGATTCAAAATGCCGTAAGTCTGACTGATTACAGAAACGGTACAGTGACCGAGAGTTTTCAAAAGTAAATAGCAGTAGAGGAAAGTCTTCAGTCGAATCCCTATGCGGCTTGCTTGCCTTTCTCCTCGATCCTCGGTCCTCCTGAACCTGACGCTATGTTAAGAGCTGAGGTCCAACGCGCCGAACCCCAGGTAACGGTTAACCTCATATTTACATATACAGTATATCAGCACAACAAACAAGCATATCACAACAGCATATAAGCCCCCTGGCAGATATGTCGCACCTAGCATACGGTTTGCACTTCACAATGGTATTCGCACTTAGCAACGGTATTCGCACTTAGCAACGGTATTCGCACTTAGCCAACGTATCCCAACACCCAGCAAGCATAATAACAGTACAATAAGCATACCACAAAGCTATCGACTACTTCACATAGACATACCATACACATAGCACATAGACGCATACAATAAACATCAGCGTTAGTGTTACAGTACGCGAACGTACAGCATACAACATAACAACTATACACACACAATACACATAGCACATACATGCATAACATAAACATCAGCGTTAGTGTTACAGTACGCGAACGTACCTTTGTTGACGAAAAACGGTACTTTTACGGAAAACGGTACTTTTTGAGAGCGGGTGAAACAGCGGTACGACAGCGGTACAACAGCGGTCTGATTATCTCAGATATCCTATAAGGATAACATTTATCAACTTCTAGCAGTATAACATGCATTTTAGGTACAAATTACCATTTTGCCCCTGAACCACTAATCGACAGATTTTCGCCAGAGCTTCGCTATTTTCGCTCTATCTCTCCAGAATTTTGACAGATCTTTTCCCTCATCATATTTTCGAAATATATATCATATTTACCCCTAAATATGATATCTAGACTATCTTGAAAAATTAAAGATAAATCTAGCATTTCTACTATATCTACCGAAAGAACTACCGAAACTAAAGACCAGAGACCGAAGAACTTACCCAGACTTTGCTCAAACTTTCTCCAGAGCTTCTCTCTCTAAAACCTCTCTCTAGGCTGCGTTTTTTTGGGATGAAGAAATGAAGAGGAAGGCTTGCTATTTATAGAAGAAAGGAGGGACAAGGTGGGAATTACATAAAAGTTCTTCAGATCGGATTTCAACCGTCGGATCGCACTTCTACACATTGCTTCATCTTGTCCATACACCTCTTGTGCTGACATCATCCTTCTAGAAGAAGATGATGTCATGCATGCTGACTTACTGATAAAGTTCCCTGATCAGTGTCCTAATCGCGTAATCTTGACGAAACTCAAAAATCTGAAAGCAACATTTTGAAGTTCCATTCTTCCTCTGTAGGAATATCTGGGTTAATGAAATTTATGATCCCATTAAGGGCATTCCGTTGCACGCTGAACATTTTGGGACGACACCAACTAAGCATTACGGAAATAACTTCTGATAGAACCAGCTTCTGGACAAGAATTCGCTGGTTCGTAATTTGTCCAGACCTAAGAAACCTTATTCGTGGTTTATAGCAATACTCCGTTTGCCTCTGGGTACTCTTTTTGACTATCTGACCTTTTCCCTTAAAACCCTGTATCCTAATGACTCATTTGGTTTCAGAAATGACCTCTGAGATAGTCCACTCTGAGGTAGAAATTTACTGGTTTATAAAAAGTCCAGATGACTTAGACTATATCTCTATATTTTGGTGTAGGATTTAATTTCTATCCATTCTCAAATGTCCCGTTGGCTCTTTACCAATTATATTATTATTTTATTCAAAATATCTAGATATTTATTTTTTTCTTTTATTTTTTATTTATTTTTCTAAGCATAAAATATTTCATTAATATTTTATTATTTATTTAATTATTAATTTCGAATTTCTCCTCTCCCTTAAATTAATTATTTACTAATTAATTTACTTATATCTTAATCTAAACAATTAGCCACTAATTACTTAATTAGCCACTTACTAATTGTTGATAATTTTCATAATTAGGATTAATTATTATCTCACAACTTTTGCATCGACATTGGTATTTTATGTCCCATGTAAAATATTAAAAATACTTGGGGCCATAAAGTGCTTTTAATAATATTATATTTATGCTTCTCTATTTCTCAAGGAAATAATCCCAAAAATTCCTAAAATTAGAGACAACATATTTCCCACGTTTTTGTTAGTATTTGTGGCCATATGATATTTATCATAATATTTTCAGGTATTACAGTAGCGGTCATAAATAACCGCTACAAAATCATTATTTACCGCGTTTTTGTAGTGGTTTTTTAATGAACCACAACAAATTAATGGTTGCTGAGCTATTTGTAGCGGTTACACTAAAGTAAACCGCTACAAATATGGCGCCAGCTTGGCGCGTTATGGCGCGAATCTCTGTGGCGCAACATCTGTTGCAGTTTTTTTGGAAACACCGCTACAAAGTTGGCGCCAGCGTTGGCGCGTAATGGCGCGAACTTTGTCGCTGTAATTCTGTAGCGGTTATACAAAAGAAACCGCTACAAGATTGCGGAACAACAGTGTTTTTTCGCGGTCGTTGTTGTGCGAAGCTACAACCGTGTCAGATACTAGCATTTTGTAGCGGTTAATGGATGAACCGCTACAAATATTTATGCTATATATAGTTAATCTGTCCGTACAGCTAATTATAAAGTTTCAGAAAATACTAAATCTGCGTTGTCGCTGAATGAACTTTCTCGGCTGAGTAGCCGAATACATGCAAATATCTGCAGCCCTGATCTCTTATGTCGAGAGATGAGAGCGGCAGATATTTGCCTCTCTCTTCTTTCTGGCCGAGACAGTTCCTTCATTAACAATCCAGATTTAGTTTTCTCTCTGACGTGAAGACTTCTACTCTTCTGAAGATAGTCCAACGTGCACCGGAGATTGGTTTTCATTATAGCCACCTATCTCTCTGTAAAATATCTCTGATCAAAATGAGTCAGTGAGTGTTTCCAGGGAGATTGGTGGCTATACTGAATGCGAATCTTCACATGCATGTTAGACTATTTTCTGTAAACTAATTATTCCTAATTTATTACTTTCGAGTGTTTTGGGGAAACTGAAGAAGATAAATAAATTAATTGAAATTTCTATTATTTTAAATATTTTCACCAAACTAATTGGTTTGACTGACAAACCAAATAGTTTGGATTTTGTTTGCCACAAAAGTAACTTTGTAGCGGTTAAGCTATAACCGCTACAGAATAGCAAGGGGCTTTGGTTAGTTGCGGTTATTTGAATCTAACTGCTAAAGAATTGTAAAAGTCCCTAGTTTGTCGCGATTCTTTAACCACGACAAGTTTTCACGAAGAACGAGGCAATGTTGTCATGGTTTTTGTTGCGGTTTTTTATAAACCGCAACAAGTTTTATAATTTTGTAGTGGTTATATGTGATAATCGCTATGTAGCGGTTTTTTTAAACAATTCCTCTCATTTTGAAAATCCAGCGCAAGGTTTTGATTTTTCACCTTTTAACCTTTCAACATCATGGTTTCTAAAGATAAGGGAAAAGATAAAGTTTTTGATCGGGAGACAAGGCCTATAAGGGGCAGTAGTAGTAGAGGGGGCCGTACGAGAGGGCGTGGGCCCGTAAATATCCCCCCTCTGCCCCCTCGGATGGAGGGGAGGGAGTTTGATGACCTCTTTGCAGATGAGGAAATCCCAAACCTGGAGACCGTAGGGGGAGAAAAGGGTGCAAGTCTGTCGATCAGCGACGTGGACGAAAATCCGGAGATCCATATCTGAGGCGGAGCGGTTTCTCGATGAGGAGAATGAGCGGGACCAAGGGAACCCCCGACCGTCGTCTTCGCATTCCACCGGATTTGTGGTGGATGTCGAAGGTAAATATAATCAGTTTTTTTGTCAAAAAATTAAATTTAAATTTCTTACGTGTAATTTGAATTTATTTAAATGCAATACATCAATGTGTTTATAATTGTGCAGATGAACATGGGAACATCAGGAGGAGGACGCTGGATGTTGCCGCAGTCACTCAGATGGACGACTATCGCGTCATAGTCCCCTGGAACACGGACCAGCCGATCGGCAATGGTGGTCATCTGATGAACAGATTCCTATCAGAATTTGGCGGGAATTGGGTATGGTTTTCGATCTTTTTCCACGATTGGAAAAAGATTCCGCCGGAGAACAAGGACAAAGCGTTTTCTGACGTTGTGCAGGTAACTTATGTTGTTTAATTAAATTCAAATATTAATAGTAATAAGTTGTGGTTTATTTATTTATTTCTTACTTAATTACTAACTAAATTATGATACAGAAAAAGTTTAACGTGCGAGCCATCCATAAGAGGTACGTACTCATGAAAATGGGGGATGGGTAGAAGAGCCGGAGGGGTCGTCTGTACAACGCGCAGAATGAAGATTCGACTATGCCTCTGCAACAACGATCGAGAACGTCCCGATGGCATGGACCCAAATGATCAGGCGGGTTTTGTCCACTATCGGAGGGGTCCGGATGGACGGTACATTTTTTTTAATCGTAGTTTAAGTTTTTTTTTAAAACATGAGTTAATTTATTGTGATAAATTTCTTTAAATTAATTTTGTTTGAGTGTAGTTTAAAAATATAAATATTGATTAAATTAATTTATTGTTTACATTTGGTTTAAATTATTTAATAGTTTAACTTAATCTATAGTTTAAATGTACTTGAAATATAGGTTACAAGAAATCATTTAAACCTATAATTAATTTCACTTAACATTTTGTTTGTTGTTCCTTGTAGGCCCTGTCGCAGAGGAACACCAGAAGCCGGTCACATCGGGGTCCATCACACGGCAGGAACCAAGACGTTTGCCGTGACCTACAGTGAGATGGTATGTTGAAAGATCAATTAATTTTAGGTTTAAAAGATGGTTGTTTTGTTTTTAAAATAATAAAGTTTGTATTCTTTCAACTCTTTCGGCACGAGCCCCCCTGAGACGACCTGATCATCAGGCTCCTGATAGTTAGTTTTTATTTTGAACCGCTGGATGTTTGTTTTCTTTTTTATATTATTTGGCTTGTTGACATTTTTATTTGGTTAGATATTTGTTATCTTTTACTATGGTATGGCATTAATATGTTGGAGTAATATTAGGTTCTTAATGTTACTTATAATATATAACGTACAATATAAAATTTAGTATAGCTAAATAAAATAGATATTGTAAAAAAATTACTAGAGTTAATATGAAGGGAATAAAAAGTAATTTTCTCAAATAGCACCAACATTTGTCGCGGTTAATACGAATAACCGCAACTAAATTCAAACGGAAGTAATTTTGTAGCGGTTATTGTAGCGGTTTACAAACCGCGATAAAGCTCTGGCGGGATTTTGAATTCAAATTCGCACATTTGTAGCGGTGATTGTGGCGGATTAAGAACCGTGACTGAAGTTTGGCGGGATTTTGAATTCAAATTTCTAGCGGTTTAAGAACCGCCACTAATTGTATTCTCATATTTGTGATGGTTACTGTAGCGGTTAATAAACCGCTACAAAGTGTTTCCATTTTGCATTTAAACATCTCAGGTGCTGTTATAAAGGTAATTAAACATTCTCTCTACATTTATATTGTATCCTAGCTTTGTTTAGTACAGATGGATAAGTCATGGATCAAGCTACCGCGTAGTTCTCCTGTATATTTAGTGGGATTGAAAACTTTCTTAGATTTCGCCTTCTCTCACGCTAGCATTAATGACAAGATCGTGTGTCCTTGTTGTAGATGCAAGTTTAAGAAGTGGCAAACGCGAGAAGGCGCTATAGAACATCTTCTTATCAAGCCTTTCCCAGAAGGATATACATTCTGGCAAGTTCATAGTGAGAAACGTGGTATGAGATATGGGGATCATCTTCCTCAAACCTCACAAGTAGCAAATCAAGCACATCAACATGATCCGGTTCATGAAGCTGTTCACGACGCTTTCGGTGTTCAAGACGACAACTTCACGGCAGAAGTTCAGGGTCCAGAACCAGTTTTCTTCAGGAATGATGCAGCTCGGAAATTTTTCGCCCTAATGGATGAGAGCGATCGTCCTTTGTATCAAGGTTGTCAGAAATACTCAAAATTATCTTTTCTAATCAAATTATACCATATCAAGTGCTTGTGTGGGATCACTGATAAGGCAATGTCGATGTTGCTGGAATTACTACGAGATGCTTTCCCTGACGCGACATTCCCAGAACCTTCTACGAGGCCAAGAAGGTAATCAACAGATTAGGCCTGAACCACGAAAAAATCGATGCCTATCCCAACGACTGTATGCTTTATTGGTGAGAGGATGCTCGGAGGGAGACTTGTAAGAAGTGTCACACTTCGAGGTTTAGGACAGTTCGGAAGGGAAAGAAGCAGAAGAAGAAACTCGCAAAGATTTTAAGGTACTTTCCTTTAAAACCTCGCCTACAAAGATTGTTTATGTCGTCTAAGACAGCTGACCATATGAGGTGGCATGAAGCTGACAAGAGTGAAGATGGTAAACTCAGACATCCATGGGATTTTGAAGCTTGGAAAGCGTTCGACTCAGACTTTCCTGATTTTGCGGCCGATCCAAGAAATGTTCGTCTTGCTTTGGCGACCGACGGTTTTAATCCGTTTGGGAATCTTAGCACAAGCTATAGTATATGGCCAGTTGTTTTGATACCTTACAACTTGCCGCCTTGGATGTGTATGAAACAGCTCTTTCATTATGTCCATGATCATTCCAGGCAAAAAGGCACCAGGAAATGACATCGATGTGTACCTCCAACCGCTTATCAAGGAGTTAGTGGAGTTATGGAATGTTGGCGTCGAGATGTATGACGTGCACGAGAAGACACTGTTCAACTTGTGTGCAGCGTTGATGTGGACTATCAATGACTTCCTTGGACTGGGAACATTATCCGGGTGGAATGTGCATACCAGCCTTGCGTGTCCGACTTGCAATTTTGACTCTGACTCAGTGTGCCTTCCCCACAGTCGCAAGTGGTGCTTCATGGGTCATCGGAGGTTTCTCGATGGTACGCATAGGTTTAGGTTGCAATGCAATCGTTTCAATGGGCAACAGGAAAAAAGAGGACCTCCTCGGAATTTATCTGGTGCAGAAATCATAGAGCAGCTTGTGGATGTTGAATTTGAGTATGGGAAAAAATACGATGCAGCAAAGGTCGGCACAAAGACTGCCCGGGCTTCTGGTTCTGCGCCCCAGCAATGGCGGAAGATAAGCGTCTTCTTCACTCTTCCGTATTGGAAAGATAATTTGCTCCGACACAGTCTGGATGTCATGCACATTGAGAAGAATGTGTGCGACAATGTGTTGTACACGATTCTGAACGAACCAGGCAAGTCAAAAGATCATCTTCAAGCGGGGAAAGATTTACGGGAGATGGGGGTTCGTGGAGACGACTGGCCGGATGAGCATGACAGATTTCAACCGGCAAAATTCACCCTGACAAAACCAAATAAGGAAATATTTCTTGCGACGTTGAAGAAGATAAATGTTCCTGACGGGTATTCAAGCAACATTTCACGATGTGTTGACGTGCAAGCTCGAAAGGTCACTGGGCTGAAGAGTCATGACTCACATGTGCTTATGCAACAGTTACTTCCGCTAGCCATCACAAATACGCTGCCACTGGATGTGTCGATCGTTTTGGTCGAGCTTTGTACTTTCTTTCGGAAGTTGTGTTCCAAGGTTTTGATCGTGGAGGAGCTCGACCGAGCTGCAACAAAATCATTCTTACGCTGTGTCATTTGGAGATGATCTTTCCTCCATCATTCTTCACGGTCATGGTTCACCTGACAGTACACCTTGTTCATGAAACAAAGATTGCTGACCCGGTTCACTACCGATGGATGTATCCTATTGAGAGGTACTCATTTAAAATTAATTACTTTAACATTACTCCCTAGTCCCACGTCTAACCATTGATGTATCGACATTTTCCCTTCATTACTTTATAGGTTTCTTGGGAAACTAAAGTCTTACGTGAGGAATAAGGCGTGGCCTGAAGGTTCAATAGCAGAAGGCTATATTGGGGATGAGGTCTTGTATTTTTGTTCTAGGTACTTTGATGACATTGAGACGTCATTCAACCGACCGCTTCGTGTTGACGATTGTCCTGAGCCAGAGCCATCAGGAACAGAGTTGTTAGTCCCTCGTGTTGGTAAACCAGTTAGCGGAAGTGAGAATTTCAAACTCACGGCACTTGAGAAGATTCAAGCACATAGACATGTCTTGATCAATTGCACTAAAGTTGAACCATACCTTCGATGTAAGGATTCCACACGATATATATATATATATATATATATATATATATATATATATATGTTATCCTATATATTTCCTTACATTTTATACTCAAATTTCATGCTCGTCATCGCATGTTTAATTGCAGGGAATTCAGGAGTCATGTGAAGCGTCAACTGAGGATCCGTACGCAGACATCCTTTGAAATTGATAGAAAGGTCCACAGAGAATTCCCCAGTTGGTTTAGGAGGAGAATAATGAATGACCAAAACCCACACTCACCAGAATTCAGAGCTCTCGCACTCGGCCTGCTTGACTACACCCAAAGATTTACGGCATACAATGTCAATGGTTTCCAGTTTTGCACCGTTTCACGAGATCAGGGATTTGTGACCCAAAACTCGGGTGTATATGGCACGTTTGGGACGAGGAGTTATGCGAGCAGTAGTGATGGGAATATGCAGTTCGGTGACGTCCCGTATTATTGAAAGCTGCTTGATGTGGTCAAGATAACTTACCAAGGCCTTTTCCCCGTGACGCTGTTCAATTGTTTGTGGGCGAATACGACAACGCCCCGGGGACTCACGACTGACGACTTAGGCATCACATCGGTGAATTTCTCCCGGCCTATTCACACTGGTCTGTCTGAAGATGACTAGCCGTAGCCTCAGAGGCCCAACAGGTTTATTATGTCGACAATGAGAGGCACGTGGATTGGAATATAGTGGTTCACCTAAAGTCTCGGGACCTTTATGACATGGGCGATGGTGATAACATCGCCTACAAGAGTGAGCTGTTCCAGCCCGCCATCTTTGAAAACTTCTTTCCAGACGACGATGACAATTTACCTATAGTTCGGTACGTTTTTAATATACGCTTTATTGCATAATAACATTTAATTAACTAAAGTTTTATTTGTGTGCAAACATATTCAACTCACACCTAACATTTTATACAAACTTTCTTTGTAGGGATGGTGACGAAGATTGAGAGAAATAATTATGCCAACGATAATCTGTAATCTTCTTTTTATTTTTATTTTTAAAAAACATATATATTATTTGTCGTGATTAAAAACCGCTACAAAACAAAAAAGAACCGCTGCTAAAAAAAACCGTTACAAATACGCATCATTAACCGCGACTAACCAAAACCGCAACAAAAGCCGAGCACTTAACCGCTACAAACTTATGCGCAGATATCAAAATAAATACCCCCAACAAACCTCATTTAATATGCATTAATATCCTTTTCAACACACGTTTTCTCTCCGTCTTCTCTCATATTTTTACGTTTTCTCACAGAAGTTACGTGTTTGAAGAGGGTAAGTTCCATTCAATCGGATCAAATCTAATGTTTATGGAAAGATTTCATTTTCCTTCTACCCTCCTCATACTCATACTAACGTTTGTTATACAGTTGCATTACGTCTATCTTTAAACTTTTGTTCTACTTCCACATACATTATATTATTCGATCCATTTTGACAGACATTTTGTTAGAATTAATTTTTTTTAATGAACTTATAATTTGTTTTTATTATACGTACATATTTTCATTGTTTTACCTACATAGTTTCCTTATATACTCAAATATCATTTTTTAATATCATTTATTTTCACTAAATATTATAAATAATAAATATTTACGTAATCAATATAATAATTAATATTTTTTTTCAATTTTATAACTTCGTAGCGGTTATTGAACCGCTACAAAATGGAACAAATATAAAAATTAACGCGCCAAAAAAAAGACGGGAAAATATTGTCACGGTTAAAATCTGATACGAATATATGCAATATTTTTTTAAAAAAATGGCGGGAATATTTGTAGCGGTTATTGACCGCTACAAATATTCTTAAGAATTCAATATGGTGGCGGCAAAATATTTTCCAAATAATTGGCGGGAAAATTTGTAGCGGTTGGTTAACCGCTACAAAATATTTTGAAATCATTGGCGTCATTTTTTCATATAACTAGTAGCGGTTAGGAAACTGCTACAAATATCATCACACCTAATTTGTGGCGGTTTAAAAACCACAACTAGTGTTCAAACAAGGAGTCAGCGCAGCTTCATTTTGTGGCGGTTATAGCTAACCACTACACATACAGTAGCGGTTAAAGTTTATTGAGTAGCGATGATTTTAAACCGTGACAAATAGGTTTGCCACAACAGATTTTGTAGCGGTTGACTGAACCGCTACAAATGGCATTAGTAGCGCCAATAACAGCTACAAATATGTGATTTTAACCGCTACTAATACCCCTTTTTTTGTAGTGTAAGGATCTATGCTTGAGCTCAATGGACTTTACATGGGAGTTTTTTCTCTCATTCCATTAGTCTAGAGTTATATATTTAGATTTTCTAGTTTTAGGAAATATTGTATATGATTTTGGAACTGAGATTGATATTAGTTATCTCTGTTGGTTTGATATTTGTAGTTGATATTGGATTTTCTAGAGTGAAAAATATATATGTTTGAATTTCTTTGTGGTTGCAATGAGATTATATTAATTAGTGTGTTATTACCTAGTTAATGTGATTGATTTGTGCCTTTGAAGGGTTGTTTAGTACTCAATTTCAAGAAGACTCGTGTTGCATTTATTCCAATTTTAATTGCACATTAAGTGGCTTTAAACAATATCTCAAGAGGTAGTGGTTAGCTATGTTCATAGGAGTTACTATTAATTGGGAGTATTTGACTCAAATGTTATCTTGAGGTTTTTCTTTAAGACTTAATGAATTTTAACTCTCATAATATTTTTAATCAAGGATAGTCACTTTCTTCATTACCAAAAGCATTCATCATTCATATTTTCAATTTCATACCATTCCATTGCCATTCACTCATTCACCATATTTATGAAAATACCAAAAACAATAGTTAGCATTTAATTAAATTGTATTCCTATTTTAGTTTATTAATTTGAAAAACCAAAACCATTTTTTCCCTTGTTTTCATTGCATTTGCATAACATTTAGATTATTTAAGAATCAATCAAAAGCTCCACGAGAAGAGAGAACCATCCTATGTTTTTTTATATGCAATCCTTGGTTAGTTTTTTATTGTGGACCCTAAGGCTAACAATAAAAGGCCCTCAATCAATGGCGCCATTGCCGGGGAGCTAAGTAATTGGCTCCCTAGGTAACCTAATTGTCAAATTCACTTTTGACAAGGGGTTTCTCGTGTGAAGCTTGTTAGTTTCGCATTTTTTATTTCTCATTGCATATAGTTTTGGATTTTTGCATTTAGGTAGCTTGCATAGCATTCTTTGCATTATTGCATTGTCTTGACTTGGTAGCTTCCGTGTGGTGTGTTTGCATTAAATTTGATATGATTTTGAGCTTATTTCTTTGAATTCACCATGTCTCCAAGCTAATTCAAAGCATATTTGCATCTTTTGTCATTTTGAAGCTTCTTTTTTCTTTTTCACTTGCATTTGTATTTTCTTATATTCTTTTCTGTTGTTTTTATAATTTATAGTTAGATAGTCATCTAGTAATTCATTGGGAATTTATTGTCTTGAATTTCTAATGGCTTGGTTTGATGATTGTCAAGGAAATTCTCCCTTTCAATCTCACTCTTTTGTAGGAGATTTGATTGGAAAGAAAGAGTATATCTCTCAAAGCATCGATTCCATTCAACAAATATTGCAATTTCTTCAAATCAAATTGACAAGTCAAGATAAAAGTCCAATTGGTCAAGAATGTCATGGTCCATTCTACCACTAATTGAACCATAATTTTATATGATTTTTCATAATTAATTTGGGATTTTTAATGCATTTCCTAGGATATTATTACATGATTAAGCACTAATTTGAGTTAGGGACGGTTGTATTGAATTAAGTGTAATTAAGGATAAATTGGTCATAATTTGTTAATTATTCATGCAAATGATTTTTTGGACTTTTGATCTACCTTGTACTTAATCTTTCATTGTGGGTGTTTGAAAAATTGGATTAAATTTGAAAATGGCAGTTTGGGTCTCGAAGTTTAGAAATGACAGTTTGGCACCACAATTTCCAAAATGCCAACTTAGTCCATTTGAAAATTGCAGCGTTTTGGCCAAGAATTTATGTAATGGCTCAGGAAAATAAAATAAAATAATTAATTAATTATATGATTATAAGATAATTATATATTTACCATTTATTGTAGTTGATTGTCAATTTAAAACTTGTAGCTTGATGCTATTGGAGGTGGTCAAAGGTCTTTTGAGTCCTAGGTTCGAATCCTCCTTAAGACAAGGTTTGATTTTTATTTTTTGCCTCAGCTCAGAGGAATTTACCAAAATACCCTTATGTGTTTTAAAAAAAAGAAAAAAAAAAAGAAAATCGGAACATCAGATTGGTTTTTCAGCGCACTACTTCTTCGCTCGGAGGGAGATTTTTTTTTTTTTTTTTGTGATTTCAGAAACCAAAACCCCAGCCCCTTTCGAGCAAGCCTGTACCTTCATCCTTTCTGTCGCTCGACGCCGCCGTCCGTCCGTCGTCCGTCCATCGTCGTCTGTTCACCACCGTCCGCCGTTGTTTATTTGTCGGTGCCTCCGTTTGATGCTCCAAATGGCAGATCTGTTTTTGCCTCCATGATTTTTTGATTTGCTCTTGATTCGGGTTGTTTATCTTCCTTTTCTAGCCTAAACTGAATTTATTAGGCTTTGGGTACAAAGATTATTGATTCCTCCTTTCTCCTCATTCATCATCGGCTTCTAGGTGGCTTGGGAAGGGGTTGAGTTTGTTATTACTTTCTCATTGCAGCTGGCCAAATCTAGGGCTTGGGTAAGTCTTTATTAGTGTTTTAAGCTATGGTATTTGAGAAGATTTAGGTGTGCAGTGCATTATTTTGATTTTATGTGTTGCTGTGATATCTGAAATTTGGGGATTTAAGAAATTTTCTTTTTTGTTGTGGTTGTGTTGCTGGTTAGTCAAGAAGCAAAGGTTCCTCATTATATATAAATTATTGGAAGTTGATTCTTTGGGCTGAATGACTTGCGCTGTAGGAAGGGATGAAATTGCTGAATGTTATGAAATATATATATGCATGTACGCTGAAGGTTCGGCTGTAGCACTTTAAAATTGAAGTTTAATTACTTTTGGATATTTAATATGCTTCATTTGCAAGGATATATATATATATATATATATATAGAGAGAGAGAGAGAGAGAGAGAGAGAGAGAGAGAGAGAGAGAGAGAGAGAGAGAGAGAGAGAGAGAGAAGCAATGAGGTCCCAAGTTATAGAATGAAAGTGAAGGTTTACGTATTGTTTTCAAAACTGAAATTTCAGAATGAGATAAGGAAGACTATGATGTTTGGTAATCATTAGTTAAATGTTAAGAAATTTAATTTAGGGAACTTGGTTGTCTATTATAAATTGGAAAGTATGTCAATTTGTTATATGAGATGGGATTTGTGCAAAAGGAATTGAGAAGGTATTCAGGTAATAATTCAAAGATTAATTTGTATGATCTTATGAACGCTTCTTGCTCACACTGTACTGTGTGTAAAAGATTGAAGCATAATTTGTCTTCATTGACTAAGCAAATTATACCCTGATTTATTTATGGAAATTATGTTGAGGCTCCTATGCTTTATGTAGTTGTGGTTATTATTGTTATTAATTAGAGGGTTTTTAGTAAATGATATTATGAATTTCATAAGGTTATGAAGAAGGTACATACATGATTAAAAGAATTGTGTGCCGACTAAGGAAGGTGCCAATTGAATGCGAAAATAGTGAATTTTGTACAAGCTTTAATTGAACGTATTTGTTGGGTGTTAGGAGGAGATGGGGTAAATAATTTGGAAAATGATAAGTTGGAGAAAGAGGCCTAGCATAAGCCTTACAGGTGAGTGAATAGTGTCACATTATATATATTTTTAAATAATATTTTTACTTGCAATATTTTAATTTAATTTGTTACCACATTCTCTTATTGCAATTATGTCAAAGAAAGTTTATTAGAATTATGTAAGTTTTCATCGCTATTGAAATGAGTAAAGATTGATAATTTTATTTGTTGTTATTGTTTATTCTTCTATTGGTTTATAGCATAATTCTCGACTATGCTTGAAAGTCGTTTTGAGCTATTTTTCGCAAACCTTCATGTTGGGATCACTTATATGAAATATTCCTTACGAGTTTCAAGATTAGATCTTTTCCGTTTATAAATGGTAAACCGATCCCACGCATGCTTGAAATGTTTTAAGGGGACTGAATACATAACACTGGTTACTAACAGCAGTACCGTTAGTCCTTGGTGCACCACGGTTAACCTCGAGCTCGCTTGAAATTCGTGGGTATAAAAATCACGCCTGATATTCTTGGGATTTGTTCTCACGCTTGTTATTCGTGGGTCTTGTACCTGCGCTTGTTTCGTGGCCTCGTGCTGCGCTCTTTTGGTTACTTTCCCTCGTGGGCTGTGTGTCCACGCTTGTTTTCGTGGCCTTGAGCTAGCTTGGTTATTTACCCTCGTGGACTGTGTGTCCATGCTTATCATCCGTTCTGTACAAGTCCTACGATTAGATGAGAGTAAACATTTCCTGTCTTAAATTGATTTTGTCAAATAAAACGATTTATTACGCGTACCATGTTATTTGATTGGTGATCCTATATAGAGTTCTATTTTTATTTATGATGATATGATATCGAAATTGTGATTTATTACCATATTGTTTTTTTATCGGAAGATAAAAGATGTTTAAATTATATTCTTCTGTATTTTATGAAATTCTATAAATGAGACGTTATTCACCGAAAAAAATTGTTTTGGTTCAGATAGCATTGCTGACCCCACACTTGCTGCTGAGCAGTGAAGAGCCTTCTCGATAATTTAAAGTTCGCTGGCTCCCTTTTGGTAGTGCTGCTATATGATGTAATCATAAACCCATACTTTTGTATTATTACTACTATAGCTAGATGCTCCACGTAGTCTATAGGTAGGATCCCTGTCTTTCCTTGTAAATTGGGATATATGTACATGTATATGCTATAGTAGAGCATAGCTCTGAATGTAATTATGAGTATTATTTAATGTTGATATATAAGTTTAAGGCTTAAGGAACGTGAATCCACTCAAATTCTGTGCTGGTCACCCCTCAGTTTTCAGTGTGTGACAATTTAGGTATGAAATTGGGAAGTTTTCAGCGAGAATAAATAGGAGCTTCATCCACGAAAGCAGAGGGGACCTAGACCTTCTTTCTTCTTTGCTTTACCAACCACTCTACCGTCTCTATCCTCAGACAACATTGGACCTCCATTGCCACACCACCTTCGTCTTCTCTCCCTTACCATTAGACAGCACAGCCATGGATTCAAATGGGAGAGTGATAGAGATCATAACAGAGAGGACAGCTGCAAATGAAAGGGAGAGACTTGCACCTCCGATCATCACAATCGCCCACCTTCCCCACCTCCATCGTCTTTGTCTTTTCTACTCACCAGTTCCGGCAATCCTTTAGGAAAGGGGAGACGAAACTCAAGACATTATAGAAGATGAGGGGTGTTGCGGATGGAGTTCTAACCAGGAGCAGTGGAGGAGAGACTGGACCTTCTTCACCAAGGACCTTCATTCTTCTAGAGCTTTGATAAGTCCTCCATCTTCTAGTATTCCAGCGAGCTCTATCAATCTTCAAGCCGTGGTTGTTCTATGTTTTTGAGAGTGATGATTATGCTTCTTGAAGTTATTTTCATGAGTTGCTCAGCAATTTTATGGTCTTTGTGCTGGAGATTTATGATTGAACTCAATGTACTACATAGGGACGTTGTTCTATCTTTCTATTAGTCTAGAGTTATATATTTGAATTTCCTAATTTTAATATATGATTCTAGAATTGGGATTAATGTTAACTATCTCGGTTGATTTGATATTTGTAGTTGAGATTGGATTTTGTAGTGTGAAATAAATATTGTTTGAATTTCTTTGTGGTTGCAATGAGACTATGTTGATTAGCATGTTATTGTCTAGTTAATATGATTTATTTGTTCCCTTGAGGAGCTGTTTAGTATTCAAATTCAAGAAGACTCATGTTGCATCGTTCCAATTTCAATTGCACATTAAGTAGTTTTAAATAATATATGAAGAGGTAGTGGTAAGTTATGTTTGTAAGAGCCACTATTAATTGGGAGTATTGAATTTAAGTGTTATCATGAGGTTTTTATTAAGGCTTAATGAATTTTAACTCCCATACTTTTTGAGCAAGGATAGCCACTTTCTTCATTACCAAGAGCATCTATCATTCATATTTTTCACTTTCAATTTAAACATTTCTTCTTTATTTTCTAAAAATACCAAAAAGAGTATAAATAGCTTTATTTTCATGGAGTTTAATTTAGAGGAAACCAATTTCAAAACCCCTTTTCTAATTATGTTTTTAGCACTTAGTCAAATATAGGGAATTTAAAATAGGGTTAAATATCATTTTCGCCATGGAAGTTTAGCCTATGGAGCACTGGTCACTCGGAAGTTTTTTAAGTCTCATTTTTGCCCCAGAAGTTTAAAAATATAGCAATCTTGCCCATCCGTTGATCTTGACCGTCGAATTGTTGCTCTTCTTTGTAAACTTCCAGAGGCAAAATTGCTCCTAAAAAAAACTTCAGGGGCATATTTGCGTCGTTTTGTTAACATCTGGGGCAAATGAGACCAAAAAAAACTTCCGGATGACCATTGCTCCTTAGACTGAGCTTGCATGGCAAAAATGATATTTAACCCTTTAAAATAAAAAGGCTCCTTGATAAAAGAAGATCCCAAGTTGGTTGCACTATATTGCATTTTTAATTCGTGGTAAATAGTGATTTGACCCCATGGCGACTAAGATTGTGTCAAATCAATGGTGCATACCATGAAGCTTACCAACAACATTCATTCCAACCTAATTATCCACTACACCTACCCTATAGATCATACCACAAGCCTACTCCGCCACCATATAACCCATATTATGAGCCTCATTCTAATCCTTCACCATACAACCGTATATCATATCATGAACCTCTTCCTTCATTCCATCATACTTTCCAACCATGCCATCCATCTCATAAGTCTCTACACCTACCCTCTCAGCCATCTTATGGACCTCCTTCCCAACCATGTGTGCCAAACCAAGAACCTTCTATTCGTGAAGTTATTAGAGAGTTCCAAAATCAAATGACTCATACTATGTAAATAAGGAGCGGTCACACGAGGACAACTTTGACCATCAAATGGACTCTATTATCAAAAGAATGGAGCATCAATGATGATGGCACGAACATCCACCCCATCCCTCTACTCCTCAACCTTATGGACTTGATGCCTTCCTCACATTGCCATATATGGATGCTCAAACCCTCACCTTAAGAAGAATGTATGACCAACTAAAGGTCCGGCATTGACAATTATTCATGTTCAATTAGGCTTTTGGACTCTTTGATGAAATGGAAGAGGAAAATAGAGGACATTGAAAACTTCATCAAGGCATTTGTTGACCATATGCTATGGATAAAGACCGAAGAAGAAGAAGGAGCTCCATGGTTATGTACCTCCAATGATGATGGGAAAACCGAAGAGCAAAAGCCGAATACCACTTCACAAGTGGAAGATTCCAATCCTTCGGTGTTTATTCTCACACAAGCAAAAGAAGTGAAGCAAGTACAAAAGAGCATTGAATTAGAGTCTTCCCTACCATTTAGTAATAATCCTATCCTTATAGAATTAGACTCTTCTACTACTTTAACTAATGAAGCAATTAAGAAATTGAGTGATGATGACGTGGATTAAGAAATTATTGTTGAAGCCTCTCAAATGTTTGAAAATATAATTGCTAAACCCGTTGACTCTAGTAGTAGTTATTCAATTGTACTTGTTGATGAGCGTGCTACTACTTCTTGATGTGATGCTTCAATTGTTGAATTCCCACACCTTTGATCCATGAACTTAACACACCTTTAAACTCATACTAAATACTTATAAAATTACTATAGGGACTAAAATCCATGATTTGATAGAATTGTAACCATGCACAAACAATGGTATTAAACGCCTAAGCTTGTGTAAGACCCCAAATTCCTTACTACTTATTATGTCCGTTGACATGTACTAATAGAAATATCAACAGAGTTGACGGTGCGGCAGATCAAAGTAATTTGCAACAGAAAGCATGCATTAACGTTTGAGCGATGAATAATTGATATTATATGCCCAAACATATACTGGTTAATTTTAAATTCCCGAAAGAATATTCGTGTGATACAATTATACATACTCAACCATGCTCTAACTAGACCTGAAGCCATGAATCTAACTTAGTTATCCATATCAGTTGGCTAGGTCAGTATGAATCTTAGTAGGAGTCCCTCCGTGCTTTCACAACGGCGTGACTTATTATGTAACCACACCGACCTATCTTTCCTTAGACACCAATGGTATGAACTACTTTATTAGGTTCACTGCCAGAAATTACGCTTTGTCTAAACTTCTTTAGATACTCTTCCAATGCCTCTTCACAGCTCCGTCCACATTGCCTTCCCAGATCCAGGTCCCTTTTCCGAACCTTTAGTCAAATCTGAGATTCAATCGAATTGAATCTCAGGTAACAGTTAACCTCATATGCAAAGTATAAATAATATATGATAGATATTCACAACAACATTCAGCAACCACATTACATAGCGCAAAACAAATGTAATGTTAATGGTCGAATGCACTTACCTGTGCTACATGTTCCAAACACATATTCTCAGCGCTAGAAAAACAAGCATGCAACATTATCATATACAACAATAATCCACAGCTCAACTGAATGTAAACACACATGTGACCTAAGACCCAGTCTTAGTCACGGTGCATGACTCAAGATCCAGTCTTGTCCATAATTCCACAATCATGAATAAAAAAAATCATATATAGGCATACAAGACACATAAGATTAAAGTTACAGTAGGTGAACGTACCTTGCTTCCGCGTAAATAGTTATACGCCTGTCCTTTGAATCTGACCTCGGACTTCACGGATATCCTAACATATTACAATCGTATTATTTCTTTTTCCATATTTTATATGATATTATAATAAATACCATATTTCTTAGAATAATATCCAAAAGGGTTATTTTCACCACTTTTGAACTTTTTACCCTTAGTGGATATGTTATTCTATTTTTACCCTTACTTCTTCTTAAATTTAAATTCCTGGATTTTTTGGCGGGATTTTTAGAAACTTTGAAAAATCATAACTAAATGTACAAAAATATAATTTTAGTGATGAAAAAATATACATGACCCTTGACATGTTTATTTTTATGGAAAAATATTCCTAGAAACCATGAAGATCTGAGTCATGCCCAGTTTTGTTTTCTTTAACCACTATTCTAGTCTCACGTCCGAAACATGATCCAACTTCAAAAATTAATTTCTCTTTGTACAGAGCTCTGAAAATTACATACTATATATCAAAAGAAAGCCCTGGATGTCTACTACATATTTGAAAAATTTCATAATTTTAGGATTTCATTTACTTGTTCAAAAACTGGTCACACGTTTGTTGCCTCTCAGAATCCTGAACCGGCAGTTTTATGACTCTTTGCAAAACCTATGATTTTATGTGATAAATCATCTCATATCTCATTTTTTAGCCTTTAAACATGTTTTTAAACCATTTGGGCAGAACCTCCCCTTAGGATTTGAAGTTTCCAAATCAAGGAGAATTTATCATAAATTACCAATAAGTCCAAGAACATACCAACTAGGGTCAAGATCATCTCTTACCTTGACTTGATTTGTGCTCTTGCAATTTCCTCTTCCTCCTTGGCTCCAAATGATTCAGTTTTCATCATCATAAACACCATGAGAAAGTGTTTTCATCAAAGTTAAAGATCAATGGAAAGCATAAGAGGATGAACTACCAAATATCAAGAACACTTACCTTAGGTTCTTGAGATTTTCCTCCCTTCTTCCTTTCTCTATGATTTTCGCCTCTCTCATTCTCTATCTAAGGTCAGATGATGTTTCAATTTGTGAGGATTGAAAAGAGAGGGACCATGTATTTATAGTGGAAGATTAGCCCCTTATGAGCCCCACATGTTAAATTACCATTATACCCTTGCAAAATATCACACTTTCAATACTTAATCAAGAAGTTTTCTCATCTTCCATCTCATCCATTCATTTTTTATGTTTTTGATGGCTTATTTAGGATCCTTAGATTGCTTTTCCAAGTGTCAACTTTCCATGGTCTCATCTACTCCAATTGCCCAAGAACATTCTAGAACATTTTGGCTTGATAGCATGAGCTTTTCATCACAAAATCTTATTCAATCTTCCTCCCCATGTGCTGGATGAATTTGATGACTTTTGGGGCAGTTTTATGAAGATAATTAATGCCACAAGATAAGCCTTAAATGTCCTTTGAAACTAGATGCCAACTTGTAGTTGATTAGTTAGCTTATCAAGTTGCATCTGGGTATTATTTGACAAGCTTTATCTCATCTTCCTTGCCTCCTTGTTTGACCGAAATTGATGGCCTTCTCAAGGGATTCACATTGCCTCAAAATATCCCTTTCACATTAGGATAGGTACATGATCAAGCCTTCATCTTTGCTTGCCATGTGGCATTTTTTTCCAAATACTATGTGTACTCTTGTTTTGATATTTTGGCAAAACTTGAATGAGAAGTTAACTTCTCATTTCCTTCTTGATTAAGGCCGAAACTAATGGTCCCAAGTGTCTCAATTTTGACTTCCAAAATACTCTTCATGAAGTGCCAAAATATCTACCCTCTTAGTCTTTGCCCTTGTGACACTTGTCACCATTTTAACTGTACTCTTGTAATCTCAATTTGTGCAAGTTTATTTCTCACATAATTGTTATTAATAAATAATAATTTGACTAAGTGTCCTTGATTCCCTTTTTATGTCTCATCTGGTTTGTAAACAACCATCATTTTATGTGATTTTTTACATAACCTTAATAGCCACTAAATATAGTCACATATTTAGCAATTATTAATTAATTTCAAAGTGAAATTCAGATAGAAAAATAATCAACAGATTATAATTCTTAAGACACATATTCACCTTCGTATTTTACTAATTTATTCATCAAAATACAAGGTTTTATGATAAAAGGGAAATCAGGGTATTACAGCTTGTCTTTCAAGTTCAACTTATCCCTATAGTAGGGATGATTATCCTTCCAATTTTCTGGATTTGTTTTAATTTAGTTTCAAAATAAATTATATACGTTATTGAAGACAACGCATGCTCTTCAAACCATTCAAGGAGTTGTAGATCCCCAATATGGTTGTTTATTTTGTTTGTTTTGTATTACTTATTTCGGTTGTATAAAAAAAAAAGGCTAAAAAACAGGTTAGTATAAGACTTCATAATATTCTAACACTATATATATATCTTGTTTGGTATACAATATTCTGATCCTCATTATGATATAATTTTAACAATTTCTTACTTATGAAGGAATGTAAGTTAAGTAATTAAATATACCTTAAATTGATAATTTTTACATGTTTAACCCTAATAAAGTTTTCTCTCTCTACACTTACAAATCATTCTTACGTCTCTCTTCCCTCTCTCCTCCCTGTTTCCAATAAGAGTTAAATAAGGGTAAAGTTTTAAAAATAATCGTTAATTATCTCAAAGTGGACTTATATTTTGAATCAAAAACTTCATCCATAAGAACAATTATGATATGCACCCAGTGGGATAATATAATAATAGCACGAGGTTAGTGTATAAATATCAATAAAATCACATGTGAACATGCCAACTCGATCTTAATATTTCGTTTTGTTAATCGAATTAAATTAGTCAGCTACGGGGCAAACAACCGGTGGATATTATATATCACATAATCGCGAGAAGATATTATATCACATAATTATTAATTAAGAATAGTTGCAATTGTAAACTACTAACTGATATGGAATCATGTCTGTTTCCTCCCTTCTAGAGTTCTAGTATTTTATTACGATCTTGTACGCACTTCCATGTCTCTAGGCGTATAGATCTATTATTAAAAAATATTATCACTTTGATTTGATCCACAGAAATTAAAATAGTATGTTTAAAACAAAATTTAAATTTCATATAATTAAAAATGAGACGCAATTTATATATATATATATATGTGTGTGTGAGAGAGAGAGAGAGAGAGTTAATATTTTTCATATAATTAGAGGGTAGGGACTCGGGAGGGAGAACAGTAGAGAATCTTTTTATTTTTTAATTTTTTAGTGAGAATGAAAACTATTACTCTTTGATCGTTATTATAAGTCCATCATAGAAGAAATTTTTGGTCCTAAATATAAGTCTAGGCTGTTGATGATTGTTTTTTAATTAAAGGTAAACTTGAAAATTTTAATAAATTTAAGACATATTTAAAAACTTAGAATTGATTAAAATACACTTATAATGAGGAATAGAATGGTATATTAATCAATCATATAGAAAATGTAGGTATTAATCAATTATTAGTGTATGGGCCACTCTAATCTTAATAGATCGGGTCAACAAGATGCATTCTCAATGAACGTCATTACTGTTGATATACCGAGAATTTACCAATTTCGTTTCATACGCCCGTATAACGTGTTCATTTCAAACATTACAGACTGGCCCGATCTCGAAAAAAATAAAAAATTTAAACCAATATAAAATCTTAACTTGAGGAAGGTAAAAGAAATAAAAAGTCTCAACTTGAAGGCTGGTTGAGATCTGTGTCATGAGTTTCATATAAACTCTTATATGATTGTAGTCAATATATCTTGGAACTTGTAGTATTTAAATAATTTTTGTTTTATTTTAAAACAGGGGAATTTTGAAATGCCTTATTGTAATACCTGGATAATTATTTATCTGGAATATTATATTTCGATAGATAATACCTATTGAAAATAAGTGAATATGTTGTCTCAAATAAGAAGTAATAATTATCTTATTTTCTAAGGTAATTTCTATGGAAATTAGGAGAGATAAAGAGCTAAAATCCATAAAATGTATTTTTGAGGCATTAAATGACCTAAAAATATTATGATAAATCCCAGGAGGCAATTAAATATTTGTTAAAAATTAGAAAGTATGTTGTCTCTAATTTTAGGAATTTTTGGGGATAATTTCCCTTGAAAAATAATAAGGCAAAATTAAGTATTATTTTGGGATCATAAGTGACCCCATGATTTTTAATATTTTACATGGGATATAAAATACCAATGTAAGTAAAATAGTTATGAGATAATGATTTATCCTAATTAAGAAAATTATCAAAAATTAGTAAGTGGCTAATCTGGTAATTAATGGGATAATTAATGTATAAAGTAAATGAATTAAAAATAATTTAAATAATTATTTTTAATTGGAGAAATTCAAAATTATTAAATAAATAAATAAAATAAAAATAAAATAAAAATAAAATATTTTATGCTTAGAAAAAAAATAAAAAATAAAATAAAAATAAATAAATATCTAGATATTTTGAATAAAATAATAATATAATCGATATAGAATGAAACGGGAGAAGTGGGAACAACTAGAACTTAAATCCTACCTCCTCATATAGGATTGAAGTCATAAACAACCGCACTTTTTATAAACCAGGTGAAAATCCATCTTGGATTGAGCGGTCTCGAAGTCGTTTCGAAACCAACAAACGTAATTAGAGTACCGGGTAATTAGGAAATGGCGAGATAGTGCTAAAAGTGACTTAGAGAAAACAAGCGAGTTTTGGAAACCAGGAATAAGGTCACTTAGTTCGATCATATTACGAACCGTGAATTTACGCCTACAAACTAGTGTTTCGGATTTTGATTCCGAATCAAGGCGTCGGGCCTAAAATCTTCGAGATAACGGAATACCCTTAATGGGATCATAAATTTCATTAAAGTATATATTCCTACTGAGGAAGAAAAGTACTTCAAACTCTGCACGGCGATTTCGCGATTCGTCAAGATTACGCGTTTGGACACGGGGCCGAAACTTTATCGATGCGCTCGAGATGTCACCATCAAGATGACATCATTTTGTTGACTATTGGGGAGGGGGAGGTCTGCATAAGAAATGGAGGGCCAAGAGTGTTTTGTCCTCAAAAATGCGATCCTACGGTCCATATTCGTCAGACTGAAGTTTGAATTATTTACCGTTCTGCCATCCGTCTCTTCTATAAATACCAAGCTCCTCTTCTTCATTTCTCACACCAAAAATCTGCCCCTTAGAGAGAAGTTAGAGAGAGAAGCTCTGGAGAAAGTCTGAGCAAAGTCTGGGTAAGTTCTTCGGTCCTTAGTCTTTAGTTTCGGTAGTTCTTTCGGTAGATATAGTAGGAATGCTAGATTTATCTTTAAATTTTCAAGATAGTCTAGATATCATATTTAGGGGTAAATATGATATATATTTCGAAAATATGATGAGGGAAAAGATCTGTCAAAATTCTGGAGAGATAGAGCGAAAACAGCGAAGCTCTGGCGAAATTCCGCCGATTAGGGGTTCAGGGGCAAAATGGTAATTTGTACCTAAAATGCCTGTTATAGTGCTAGAATTTGATAAATGTTATCCTTATAGGATATCTAAGATAATCGGACCGTTGTTGTACCGCCGTTGTACCGCATTTGTTTCACCCGCCACAAAAAGTACCGTTTTCCGTTTTAAAAGTCACCGTTTTCCGTCAACGAATGTACGTTCGCGTACTATAACACTAACTCTGATATTTACTGTATACCTATATGTGATAGACGACTATACGAGTGAATTGTATAGATAACTTTACATGAGATGTGTAATGTTAACGTAGATAACTTTACATGCGATGTGTTAGTATAGATAACTTTACTTCTTCCATATGCTATATACTTATGTTTTGATTAATGCTATGAGGTCTTCCATATGTTGTGTATGTAAATATGAGGTTAACCGTTACCTGAGGTCCGATGTGCATTTGGACCTCAGCATTTAAAATAGCTTCAGGGTCAGGAGGACCAAGCGCCGAAGATAAGGGCAAGCAGCATGCTTAGAGTCCCAGCCGGAGAATTTCTGTTGTTGACACGACATGGCTGTTGTCGGGAAGACACTTCTGTTGTTTTTACTTTGAAAACTCTCGGTCACTGTACCGTTTCTGTAATCAGCCAGACTTACGGCATTTTGAATACAATTATCAATTACTCAATCGCTCCAATGCTCTACTCTGATGAAAAAAAAATTTTTACTGCTTTTGAAAATGGGATGTTACACTTATTATTAGGAGAAAGTGCACGTACCACTTTAGTTTTTTTGTTTTTTTTAGTTCAGTTTGGAAAAAATAAAATAAAAAAGTAATTAATAAAAGTGCTACAATTTTACATCTATTAAATGTAATGATAATTCTTTCTTATGGGACAACGTAATGATAATTCATGTTGGAAATTGGGGAAGATGAGATATAAGGTTAGGTTGGAATACCATTCATAAATTAGAGTAAAATTGAGCAATTGCATTAATTTAGGATATATTTATTGAGTTAACTAAATTTTCTTGGTATGTGAAAATAGTTGGTTTAGAATTATTTTAAAAAAAAAAACTAAAATTGTATCAAGAAAAAGTGTGGGGATGTGGGAATATCGTTTTCTCTGTTCAAACCATCAGTAGTATTGTAGTATGTAAAACTACAATTAGATAATATTATAAGTTACTTGTCACTCATTCTCATATACTAAAAAAAGCATTAAATTAAAAGAATTTTCCAAATCTATCTCGTTGAAGTGTTTTCTCTATATGCATTTACAAATAATCATTCTCATCTCTCTCATCTTTCCCTCATTGCAATGAGAATTTAATTAGGATAAAATTGGAAAATAATCATTACAACTTCACATTATATTTGGTAAATCACTTATAATTAAGTTGACTAATATAATAATGAAATTATTGTACTGCCCGCTTATTATTACAGTACTGCGAAGTTTCCTGTAACTGATAAATTTATAAATAAGCTTAAAAATAAAGATAAGCATCTCTATTATATGACATAGGTATCCGTCCTTTTTGGAAGCAGATTCTCTCAGTAGCACATTTTTTTAGTATCCCTCAATAGCTTTAAATCCTATCTGTTCAATATTAATTTAAGCATCCAGAGAGGGA
This sequence comes from Acacia melanoxylon, assembly GCA_019022615.1. Classification (NCBI taxonomy): domain Eukaryota; kingdom Viridiplantae; phylum Streptophyta; class Magnoliopsida; order Fabales; family Fabaceae; genus Acacia; species Acacia melanoxylon. The sequence continues at coordinate 2,080,107 of JAFJYJ010000030.1, read as the reverse complement.
CATATCATTTATTTGAAATTACCTCACGTGGTAAAAACTACCTCATATGCGATGGAGATGAATTTTTAAAAAGTAGATGATGTATCTCTTTTTGGATGCTTAAATCTATATTGAACGGATAAGATTTCATACTACTGAGGGATATTGAGAAATACCCTACTAAGAGAATCTGCATTTGTCTTTTGGTTTTATACCTTCATCTATACTTTATTGCTCAATTATTTAATGCTTTTGATTAGGTTTGGTGTTGATAAATTATTTAGATGTTGTGTTTTGCTTGATGTGCGAACACTTATCACATTTAACAATAATTTGAAATTTAAAACATACAAAATCGCACCAAGTATATGTTCACTTTGCTTAAATATAATCGAATAACTTGCAAATTACTAATGATAATTTGAAATTTAAAACATACAAAATCTCACCAAGAATATGTTCACTTTGCTTAAATATATTTGAATAACTTGCAAATTACTAATGAGTTAATACCACTTTGCTGGTCCTTACACTTTTTTCGGCTTTCGATTTTCATCCATATAATTTCAAATTCTAGTTTTTAATTCATATAAGTTCATAAATATTTTGATCTCGTTTTAACAACATGTGTTTAAGTCTTGGGACCAAAATTTTAGTCCTTATACTTTTAATAAGTTTTTGTTTTGGTTCATACGAGTTGTTATTTTTTGGTCCTTATACTTTCAACAAGTTTTACCTTTGATCCTTGGACTTAACACACCTTTAAACTCATAATAAATCCTTATAAAATAATTATAGGGACTAACTGTAACATCCCATTTGAAAACGGCGGAATATTTTTTTTTTTAAACGTTTCCAAATATTTCAAGCAGAGTAATCAGAGTAGAGCATTGGAGCGAAAGAGTAACTGATTCATAATAAACATCAACCACAGTGTAACATTGTAATGATTACATTAATCCTAGAGTTTGAAAGTGAATAACCGAAAGCGGTAAAGATAGATAAGTCTCGGGCTGCTCGTCTCTTTTGCTTGCCTCGATCTTCGATCCGTATTCCTCCGGATCTGAAGCTATAGGCGAGATTCAATTCACCGCATTGAATCTCGGGTAACTGATTAATCTCAAACCCAAACAATACGGTATACGGATAACGATATTCTAGACAATACAACAAGTATATCACTACATAAGCATACAGCAGATGCATGATCATTGTGCCGACAAAACATAAGCATTATGCAGTATGTAAAGCCCCACAATGTAAAACAACAATAACAGCTTGCACTATTCACCAGTGCCATGATACCACTCGTGTTCTCAGCGCTAGAAAAACATACGGCGTTATCATGACTATAACCCGTGTAAACCGTACGTATATCGGTCTACGAACATATCTATCACACATATATGCATTTAAGCAGTACAAGATTAGTGTTACAGTACGCATCCGTACCTTCATTGACGACGTTAGGTACTTCTGGCGGAAAACGTACTTTTTACGGAAAAACGTGAAATGTTCACCAGCGGCACGTCGGGCAGCGTAACGAATTCGGCAAATCGAGTTTCGATGCCCTATCGAGTATTATCACTTTCATTAATGATTTGAAATCATAAGCGGCATTTTAGGTAAAAATTACCATTTTGCCCTTCTACCCCTAATTTGGCGGAATTTCGCCGGAACTTCGTTACTTTGACCGTATTCCATTTCAAAATTATCCCCACTATGTTTTTACCTCGTCGGGCATCTTTCAATGCAATGAGGCATAAAAACAAACATAGGAACAAATTCTGAAACTTCCTAGATCAAAACAACAGTTCTACTATAACTATTGAAAGAACTACGGAAACTAAAAACTAAGGACAGAAGAACTTACTCGGAGCTAAGGCAGAATTTTTTCAGAGCTTCTCTCTCTAGAACCTCTCTCTAGGATTCGGATTTGGTGTGAAGAATGAGAGCAAGAGAGCTTGCTATTTATAGGGAAAAATAGGGACAAGGTGGGAATTTCCACAAAAGTCTTCGGATCGGATTCGTAGTTGGATCGCATTTTTGAGGACAAAACACTCTTGGCCATCCATGGTCAAGATCGACATCTAAGAGCCCTAAAGTCAATGGATGAGTTGTCATCCATGATGGCTCTTGCTTTATGGCCTCCGGCCCGATAAAGCTACCCGACGGTGTCCGTTTAACGCGATTTCGCGAAACTCAAAAATCCGAGCGTATAACTTTGAAGGTCTTTTCATCCTCTTTCATATTATATATTTGGATCCTATTTTTGATCATATCCAGGTATTCTCCGGTGCGTCGGAAGATATTCGGACAAACGCGTCCGATTCTGAAAATCGCTTCGATAGAACCAACTTACGGACAATAATTCGCTAAATCGTAAAATGTCCGGTTGTTGCCTAACTTAATACCGTGTTTGAAAACACGCAATTTTTTCTATAGGTTCTCACTTTTCCTATCGGCTCTACTCTATCGATCGGCTTTTCGTCTTATTAGGAATTAGGGTTTTCGGTTGCGGAATCGACGTCGTAAATTCTTTCTTCGTGTAGAATTTCACTTGTACTTAATTTGATCAGTCTGAAAAAGACTTTTACCTCTGGTTTACCTGTAGAATTTATTTCTAACTTTTCCTCGGTCGCCTATAAGTGACTCACCGCATTATATTATTATTTTATTCTAATTACCATTTTAATTATTTAAACAATTCTTTTTAATTAAAAATAACCATAATTTCGACCCCCTCTTTTAAAAATTCAGATTTATTTATTTTTCTATAATTTTTTCCATTTTTTAAAAATATAATATTTTTCACCAAAAATTCCCGTTTACCCCCGCCTTCGTTAAGGCTTAATCGGGCCTAATTTCTTCGTTTAGTGATCTTTTCGGGATCGGGTTTCTTCATATATTTATCTTTACCAATTTTATAGTATATTGTTATCTTACAAACCTTTATACTGACATTGTCATTCTATATCCTATGTAAAATATTAAAAATGTTTATCCCATCAGGTTACTTTATGGTTCTGAAATGCTTTTTAAACTTTTCTTCATGTTATTTCCTCTGAAATAATTTATTAAATTCTCATAATTAGGGATAACACTTCCATATTTTTCTCATAATTTTTCATGATCTTTCAGTATTTATCATAATATTTTTGAACTATTTTTATCACCATTATATCATTTTTAGTCATTACGTTCATCGATTTTCCTGGAACTTTTTTGACAATTTACTCTATAATTATAACAATTTTCTATAACAGTTTTATCTCATGAATTTACTTCATTAAAATACTCATTAATTTTCCTTTATCTCAGAAATTCCAGATTTACTAAAATCCGGGTATTACACTAACAATGGTATTATCCCTCTAAGCTTGTCTTTCCAGTTCTTATCCCTATAGTTGGGATGATTATCCTTCCAATTTTCTGGATTTGTTTTAATTTAGTTTCAAAATAAATAATATACGTTATTGAAGACAACGCATGCTCTTCAAACCATTGAAGGAGTTGTAGAACCCCAATGTTTATTTTGTTTGTTTCGTATACTTATTTCGGTTGTATACAAAAAAAAAAAAAAAAAAAGGAAGGGCTAAAAAACATGTTCGAATAATACTTGATAAAATTTTAACACTATATTCTGATCCTCATTATGATATAATTTTAACAAATTCTTACATATTTGTAAGCTAAATCATTAAATATTCCTTAAATTTATAATTTTTACATGTTTACCCCTAATAAAGTTCTCTCTCTCTCTCTCTCTCTCTCTCTCTCTCTCTCTCTCTCTCTCTCTCTTACAAATCATTTTCACATCTCTCTTCGTTCTCTCTTCGTTCTCTCCTCTGTGTTTCCAATAAGAGTTAAATATGGGTAAACTTTAAAAAATAGTCACCAATAATCTCAAAGTGGACTTATATTTTGAATCAAAAACTTCGTCCATAAGTAGAATTATGATACGCACCGAGTAGTATAATATAATGTACGGTATAATATATTAATAGCACGAGGTTAGTGTATAAATATCAATTAAATCACATGTGAACATGCCAACTTGATCTTAATATTTCGTTTTGTTAATCGAACTCAAATCACATGTGCATATTATATATCACATAATCGCGAGAAGATATTTTATCACATAATTATTAATTGAGAATAGTTGCAATTGTGAACGACTTACTGAGATGGAATCATGTCTGTTTCCTCACTTCTACTATTTTATTACGGTCTTGTACGTACTTCCATATCTCTAGGCGTATAGATCTATTATTAAAAAATATTATCACTTTGATTTGATCCACAGAAATTAAAATAATATGTTCAAAACAAAATTTAAATTTTATATAAATAAAAATGAGACGCAATATATATATATATATAGAACCACTCAAATCACATAAATCAAAATTTTGTTTCACATTAATTATATTTATAATACAAATATTTTTCATATGATTAGGGGGTATGGGGAGGGAGAACAGCAGTGAATCCTTTTTTTTAGTGAGAATGAAAACTATTACCCTTTGATCGCTATTATAAGTCTATTATAAAAGAAAGTTTTGGTCCTAAATATAAGTTCACTTAGAGCCTATATATTAATGATTGTTTTTCAATTTTACACTTTAATAAGGGTAAACTTGAAAATTTTAAAAATTTAAGACATTAAAAACTTGGAATTGATTAAAATATACTTATAATGAGGAATAAAGTGGTATATTAATCAATCATATAGAAAATGTCGGTATTAATCAATTATTAGTGTATGGACCACCTTAATCTTAATAGATCAGGGTCAACAAGATGCATTCTCAATGAACTTCATTACTGATGATATGCCGGGAATTCACCAATTTCGTTTCATACGCTTGTCTAACACGTTCATTTCGAACATTACAGGCTGGCCCGATCTCCAAAAAATTAAAAACGATCTGAAGTCTTAACTTGAGGAAGGTAAAATAAATATAAAAAAAGGTCTCAACTTGAAGGCTGGTTGAGATCTGCGTCATGAGTTTCACATAAACTCTTGTATGATTGTGGTAAATATATCTTGGAACTTGTAGTATTTAAATAATTTTTATTATTATTTTACAATGGGAGAAATTTGAAATGCCTTATTATATTAGGAGAAAATGTACGTAACACTTTAGTTTTGTTTAGTTCAGTTTGGAAAAAAAAGAAAGTTTTGATCCTTATTATAAGTCCGTCTAAAAAGTAATTAATAAAAGTGTTACAATTTTACTTCTATTAAATATAATGATAATTGTATCAAAAATAATAATGATGATAATTCTTTTTTTGGGCCAACGTAATGATAATTCATGTTGGAAATAGAGAAAGAAGAGATAGAAGGTTGAGAATACCATTCATATATTTAGGTAAAATTGAGAAAATGCATTAATTTAGATTATATTTAATGAGTTAACTAACTTTCCTTGGTATATGAGAATTAATTAATTTAAACTTATAAAAAAATTTGAGTGGCCTCGTCTCAAGTAAAAGTGTGGGGATGGGGACATGTCGTTTTTCTATTCAAACCACCAGTAGTATTCTAGGAGGTAAAACTACAATTAAATAATACCATTATAATCCTTATTATAAGTTACTTGTAACTCATTCCCATATTCTAAAAAATGCATTAAATTAACAGAATTTTCCAAATTTATCTCCATTGAAGTGTTTTCTCTATATGCATTTACAAATAATCATTCTCATCTCTCTAGTCATTCCATCCTTGCAACGAGAATTAAATTAGGGTAAAATTGGAAAATAATATTACAACCGAACATTATATTTGGTAAATGACTTATAATTAAGTTGACTAATATAATAATGAAATTATTGCACCTCCCGCTTATTATTATATTACTGCGAAGATTCCTGTAAGTGACATATGAATGATCTGTGGATCTGTGTCTATCTTCAAAAACATATCTTTTTCAATGGGAGTAAGTGTGGATACGTGTATATATAAATGCATACATAACTTTGGTTTTGAATCAAGTTGTGCTTATTTGCTAAGACTAATAGAAGAGCATAAGCATAACCTCTCTCTCTCTCTCTTGATCTTCAGATATGGCTTTGTCCTCTACTTTTTTCAACCCTTTGGTGGTTCCTTCGGCCACTGTCAATCTCCACACTAAGGTACCAAAAATGAATATTTTTGTTGCTGTTATTGCAAGTATATATCTACTGTGATAGTTTATTGTTAAAGGTTCTCATTTTATTACTGTGTTTTATAGATCACAAGTTCTGGAAAGTGCTTCAGAGTAAATTGCTTAATCAGAACAGAGCAGGCTACGACCAAACCTGCTGTTGTGGAAACTGCTGTGTCTCCAGCAACTAAGGGTTTGTGATGTGTTTCATGTGTTGATACTCTGTGTGTCCGTGTGTGTGTTTGCATTTTGTTTTATTTGTTAATAGTTTTTTATTCTATTTGCAGAAGTGAAAGAGCCCAGTTTGTCTACATTTTTGGTGAATTACCATTCTGACTGGGATCCTTTCAAAGCAACCTCTACACCAATTTACCAAACTGCTACTTTCAAAATGGTGAGAATTTGATCTGTGCATGCTAAGCTCTTTAGTAATTATGCAATTAGTTTAAGTGCTTATCGCAATGATGAGCACCAAGAGCTCATCACCGCTGTAAGATATGAATAGTTCAAATAGAATTTCAACTCTCCAAATTTAAGATTTTTCAACGAATGATTTTTAGATTAAAAAAAAAATCATTTTTTGAGGAAAAACACAGTTAAATGATTATCTTTATTTTAGATTCTGTACATATTAAAATAAAATTTTCAAGAAAAGTAAAATATAAAAAATTCAATTTGAACCATCCATAAAAGATCTGAAAGGTTTGTAATAGTGATAACTTCTTGGTACTTATCATTGCGTAAGCACTGAAATTGGTTCCTAGTAATTATGCATTCCATGATATTCTTTTTTATATATTGTAATTGTCTTCTTTCTTTTTCCTACAGAAATCTGCGACAGAATTTGGTGAATATGGCTATTCTAGAAGCTCAAATCCTACGAGAAAAACTTTGGAAGAGTTAGTTCTCATTTTGTTGTCTTGATTTTGTCAATATCTGCTTATTCTTTCCGTGCATTCTCTTTTAATTAATTGGCTTATTTTGTATTCTCAGGTTATTAGCAAAGCTTGACAACGCAAAATATGCCTATTGCTTCAGCAGTGGAATGTCTGCTTTGACTGCAGTTTGTGAACTTGTTAATCCTGGTACACTTCCTTATCTTTTAGGGTATCTTTCAATTTCGTAACTTAAGTGCAAGCATGAAACATAATTGTGTAATGTGTTACAGTTGTTAATATATTATTGTATCTTATATTAATATTTAGTATATTCGCGTGTTGCAATATTATTATTTGATTAGATATTCAAGTTAGATTAGATTAGATTATAGGATTAGTCTAGGTTTGCATAGAGGCTCTTGCTCAGTTGTTTGTACTAAGGATTAAATATTAAGGATTGAATAATATTTTAAAGGCTCTTATTTCTTCACTACTCTGATCCTTCATATTCTAACAGCAACATTGTGGACATATATAAAAATAAAAAAATATTATCCTCTTAATAATCATCTCCTTGGATTTACATAATAATTAATCTGGTACTCTTTTATTTATCTAAACCAGTTTTATAATTTATTCATGTGTATGCCGAGTGAGATTCTCTTTTAAAGTGATAAAATTATGTGTATAGGGACGACCTGTATTTATAATTAAGAAAAATTGTAAGAATCCAATAAAAGGGAACTACAAGAACTAGTATGTTTTGATAATTGCTTTTATTGTGATTTACTTATAAAGTTCCAATATGCAGGGGATGAAATCATTACCGTAGAGGATATCTATGGGGGTTCATATAACTTCATAAACAATCTAATGGCAAGAAAGGAAGGAATCGAAGTGAAGTAAGTATGATTTTTTCAGCTTTTTGGATATGAAAACAAATTATTGTTGGATGATTTCTAATAGATGACGTGATTGTAATCTATTGCTTGCATTATGGACAGGAAAGTAAATACAAGTGATCTTGACGCAGTGAGAGCTGCCATGTCTGATAGGACTAAGTTGATTTGGCTAGAAACTCCCAGCAATCCTCAGCTAAAAATATCTGACATCCGAGTAAGTTATTATTTTCTTTATAGGTTAATAGTGTCTTCTTCTTTTTTTTCGGTTATTAGTGGGCCCATCAATATATATTTATTTTTCCCCTTTTCTTGCATTAGTCAGAATTATAGGTCCACGACTATCTAACTCTAATCAAGTCTATACATGGATCGGACTTCAAAAAAACATGTATGAATTATTTTAAATTTTCGAAAATTTATTTAAATTGTTTGATTTATTTACAGGCTATTTCCAAGATAGCTCATGCATATGGTGCTATTCTATTTATTGACAATAGTGTAATGTCTCCCGTGTTAAGTCAGCCATTGGACATTGGAGCAGGTATATATATACTCACATCTCATTTGAAAAGATAATTATATATACTTATAATTAATAACTAGAGTGATACTTACTATTTTTGTTTTTGGGTTTCAGATATTGTTATGCATTCAGCTACAAAATTTATTGCTGGAAACAGCAGTTGCATGGCTGGTAGTCTTGCTACCAATAGAAAAGAGTAGGACCTCTTTTTCTTTGTCACTCAAACAGTTAATAGATATTGATTTGTTTATGAGCCAATTTTATCAATCTGAAAATTAAACCCTATCTCTTTTTATTATTGTTGTTGTTGTTGTTGTTATTATTATTATTTTATTTTATTTTATTTTTTTTGCGTGTAAAGTTTGGCAGATCAAATAAGTGATTACAAAAATTCGACGGGTTGTGGTTTGTCTCCCAAGGACTCATGGATATGTTTGGAAGGAATCAAAACAATGGCCCTGAGAGTTGAGGAGAAACAGGTGCCTGACGAAACAATATGCCCCTCATGATTTCATAAGTGGTTTGAATATACATACACATACTATTTAGGGTCCTTAGTATAAGATCTAGTTTTTAATGAAAATTGCACTATGAACGTCTTATATTAAGAACCTGAGTTAATAGTTATGAATGAAAATAAATAAAAGTTACAGGGAGACTTATTCATGTTACAAACTAATGGTTTGCTTTTTGTTTGTTCATTTTCCTTTACATGCTTATCCATCATAATAAATTTTCTTTTTTTTTTTTTACCTTTTGACATCCTTCTTGGATTATTATAAAACTATACAAAATAGACTAATGAATTTTGAACGACGTTTTGATTTGTTCGCAACCCCTTAATAGAGGCATTATTTATTTCTAAAAAGATAGTTAGTTAGCACTAATATATAATATATTTTGCAGAGAAATGCACAAATTGTTGCTGAGTTTCTTGCCAGCCATCCAAAAGTAACGGAAATAAACTTTCCTGGTCTTCGTAGTGATCCAGGATATGATCTACACCACTCTCAGGTAAGATTTACTTATTGTAATTGAATATTAATATTTGTTGATATATACTTGAAATAATTTATTCAATAATCGAGTTCCTGTTTCGCAGGCAAAGGGGCCAGGATCTGTGATTAGCTTTAAAACAGGCTCACTACCACTTTCAAAGCAGCTTGTTGAAGATACTAAATACTTTAGCATGACTGTCAGTTTTGGTAAGTATTTTGGAGAATATACCTTGTCATGTAAATTGTTACCGATCGTTTACATATATTTGTTTACTTTGAGAGTTATATATAATAGTTAATCAAAATGAAAACAAGGTAGGATGTGATAGAGAATCTTATTGCCGTACAATGCCAAGTTTTGTAATTAGCATGTCGGTTTTCCTCGGTGACCATGTTATTTTTCTAGTGTCAATCATTATTGGTTTTTAGTACTCCTTTCTATGAGGTTATACTCCGCTGTCTCTTATTATAACATTTAGATACTGAATTACATGATTAAAAAAAATGTTACAATTAATTAAAATTAACAAATATGTAGGAAATATATTTATTTTTTTCCAAATATGCCTATATTTATAAGTGGTTAAGTGAGAGAGAGAAAAAAGATGAGAGATAATGTATAAAAAAATAATGAGAGAGTATATTAATCAAGGGTAAATTAGTAAAAATATATTTGATTTTTAGACAAACCCAAAGTGGATCTTATAAAAAGAGATGAACCAATTCAAAAATTTGGATCTTATAATAAGAGACGAATGGGGTATTCCTTATGTCTTATGAGGGATTATTAATAACTTTATATTGATGTGAAGAAATTTGGTTAAAATTAGTTACTACTTTCAAAATTTGGCAGACATACATTGGAGCTTGTGAATGGTTACATTTTGATGTTGTTGTATAGGTGGTGTTGGTTCTTCCATATGCTTGCCTTGGTACACATCCCATGGCCCCATTCCTGAGCAAGAGAAACTAAAAATGGGTATAACTAAAGATCTTGTGCGTATTTCTGTGGGAATTGAGGATGTTGAAGATCTTCTTTTGGATCTCCAGAACGTACTCTCAATTGAGCCTCAGATCTGAATTCCAGATGTGAGACATAAGGCTTATTACTTGTTTCAAATAATAAGATTGAGGATGTTGATGCTTTGGTGCTTTTGTTACCCTGTTCTATTTATTCTGCTTCTGTTTTCTGTTTGCATTGTATTTTGCTGTAACAATTTGAAATAATGCAGTAAAAGATAAACATTTATATTATCTGAGATGCATTGGTGTCTTTCTACCTTCTTAGTTAATTTAATGCTTTTGGTTAGGTTTCATGATGATAATTAATAAAGATGATGTGTTTTGCTTGAACACGCGACCTAATAAGTTAAGAGTCAAATAAACCAACATTTGTTGGCTTCCTATTATTAATTTTGTACGTAAACGCTTTAAGGTTGTGCATCCTCTCTACACAATCAAAATAATATTAAGTTATGTATACTTACATTGTAATTATTGAAGTCAAACCACCAACTTTTGATAAGCCTCTTTGACAACCATATACGAGTGTAAAAATGGCTATTTAGACCAGATAAAAATAGCTTTTTAAAATGACATAGAACCGCTCAGATAAGGAAAGTTTAAGTCAAGAACTTTATAGACTAGGTAGATAATTGATAAAAAACAGAACAAATTTTTTTTAAAAGAAATCTAGATCTTAGAAATACAGTTTTACAAGATCTCATAAAATCCCAATATCATAAAATCACAACTACAATTTCATGAGACCTGGAGCTGTAATCTTACGAGATATTATAAAATCCATATATCATAAAATAGAATAAGCTAAAATTTGAAGAATATAAGGGGGGAAATGCAGATATCATACAATCACAATAAATAGTGTAACATCTTAGAAATTGAATCCTTCAATCCGAGTCTTTCGCCTCGGTAAAGAGGCTTAAAAGATAGACGAGTCTCCTGGGTTTTTTGCTTTGGCGAGTGAGTTACTCGTCGAGGCAAACGACACCCTGAAAGGACCTCCCTCATTGTGCCACTTCTTTCGGTGAAGATTGTGCTCGCCGAAGCGAGTTGTCGATTTTATGAACATATGATGTGCATCCTAGCCTCATTATTTTTTGAAAAGTCTGAGAGAGAGAAGGGGGCTAGAGCTCTGCTAGAGTTTCATCCTAACATCTCCCAAAGGTTGCTAACCATTTGGTAAGCCTTCCTAACTCCAATTCCTCTATCTACTTCTTGGGTTGTAGGAATTTGTAAGATCTAAGTTAGGTTTTAAGAACCCAAATTGGAGTTTGATTCATATTGTGTGACCACGTGGCATGGCTACTATGTTATTGATATTGCGCACCATAACTGGCCCCCTTTTGGTTTGGGTAGTATTCCCTAACTACGACACTTCATGGGCGATGGGACCAGTATTCCCAAGGCCCAAGTGGTATTTTCTATTGGAGGAACCCATGGTTCCTTGTGTGCTCTGTAGAACTTTGGCAGGTCTGCATCATACATATAGAGAGCTCGTGCGAGTCACCAGTAACATGGTTTAAAACTTAGCACATTGGTTTCCTAGGTGGAAATGTACACACACACACACACACATGTACATGTGTATACATACACACACACACACACATATATATATATATATAAAGGCGGATCCAGAAAATTTATGAAGGGGCACCCATTGGTCAATGCAAGCTAATCGACCTCGAAGATGATTGCTTTCTTGTGCGTTTTAAGGAAGATCTGTGGCGGGGTTTCGGGGTGAATTTTTTTTTAAAAAAAAAAAATTGTTTTAAATGCATTAAAAAACAAAAGAATATAAACAAGAAAATGAAAGAATATCAAAAAAATATTCATGAAATCAAATGAATACTGATGATGTAATAAGAGAGACAATTATTTTGCAAATCAACCCGATAAAGGTAATGACCCACACTTAAAGCCATGAAGGATCTTGCTAGGGGTATTTTGCAAACTGAATATTTTTTTAAAAAAAAAATTTTTTAAATGCATTAAAAAACAAAAGAATTAAACAAGAAAATGAAAGAATATCAAAAAAATATTCAAAAGCAAGGCTATTTTGCAAACATTTAGAAAAGCAAGGCTAAAGGTAGAAAAAATATTCATAAATAAATTACAATGAAGGGTGTGCACTCAATAAGTTCAAGTACATATATTTTAATAACAAAAATATACTACAATAAAAATAATTACAATGTCATCCTTCGAAGCCTTATTTTTTGGAATTCCATCCTAATTGCCTTATTATCAATGCTATCAAATACATCTTTTTCAATATAAGGCACTAAAAAATCATTCAACAATTTATCCCCCATCTGATTACGAAGTGCAGTCTTGATGTATTAAGAGTGGACACTTAATTTAAGGGTTGACAATCATTCAACCATATATTAATTTATTAAAAAAAACAAATCCCCCAAATCAAGGAGGGCACTTGCCCCCCTTCTCTTATAAGTGGCTCCACCACTGTATATATATACACACATAGATACACACACACAAATATATATATATACATATATACATATATGTATATGTATGTATGTATCTACGTGTGTACACATACACACACACTCACATATCAATATATATGCAGTGGCAGACCTTGGGATAAATATTGGGGGGGGCAATGTATAAGATAACATAACTTTTTACATTATATTAATTTTTTTTTAAAAAAATTTAAGACCAAATTTGTTTTGGGGGGGCAATGGCCCTTCATTGTCTCTACTACCTAGATCCGCCACTATATATATATGTACATATATATAGATTCATGTACATATATATGTATTTGTATGTACATATACATACATATATACGTATGTATATGTACATATATACACATATATATGTATACACACATATGTACATATATACATATACACACATATGCACGTGTGTATTTTGACAAAAAAAGTGTGTGTGTGTGTGTGTACACATCTGCATGTATGTACATACATACATGTATGTGTGTGTGTGTGTGTGTGTGTGTGTGTGTGTGTGTGTGTGTGTGTGTGTGTGTGTGTGTGTGTGTGTGTGTGTGTGTGTGTGTGTGTGTGTGTGTGTGTGTGTGTGTGTGTATGTATGTATGTATGTATGTATGTACTTTACTAAATTATCTAGATTCTTTTATTATGTTAATGGCGGAATATCACTAAGAGGGGGGTGAATTGATTATTTAAAAAACTTTGAAACTTTTCCCAGAAATGGCAAACTAAAACAAAGTAGAACAGAGTGAGGGAAAGAAAGCTTAACACAAAAGATTTATACTGGTTCGGTCTTAACTCTTAACCTACGTCCAGTCCTCAGACACTCTGGGATTTTTCACTAACCTTTCAATCAATTACACACTCTGTACTCGAAGTTATCCTCTCTCTAGGATACACTCCCTCTTACAAGTTGTAAATTGATAACCCAATCTCAAAGTCCCACAACTTTGAGATTTTAAAATGAATGATAATCAATAATAAACTCTCTTAAAAGTGAAGATGAATAATCACTGAAGTTTAATGTATCAGAAGATACTTTACGGAAGAGTAGTAAATATGTAATACCCGGATTTTAGCAAATCTGGAATTTCTGAGATAAAGGAAAATTAAAGAATATTTTAATGAAGTAAATTCATGAGATAAAAATGTTATAGAAAATTGTTATAATTATAGAGTAAATTGTCAAAAAAGTTACGAAAAAATCGATGAACAAATGACCGAAAATGATATCATGGTGATAAAAACAACTAAAGACATTATGATAAATACTTAAAGATCATGAAAAATTATGAGAAAAATATGGAAGTGTTATCCCTAATTATGAGAATTTAATAAATTATTTCAGAGGAAATAACATGAAGAAAAGTTTAAAAAGCATTTCGAATCATAAAGTAACTTGATGGGGTAAACATTTTTAATATTTTACACAGGATATAAAATGACAATATCGGTATAGAAGTTTGAAAGATAACAATATACTGTAAATTAGTAAAGATAAATATATGAAGAAACCTGATCCCGAAAAGATCACTAAACGAAGAAATTAGGCCCCGATTAAGCCCTAACGAAGGCGGGGTAAAACAGAATTTTTGGTAAAAAATATTATATTTTTAAAAAATGGAAAAAATTATAGAAAAATAAATAAATCTGAATTTTTAAAAGAGGGGGTCGAAATTATGGTTATTTTTAATTAAAAAGAATTGTTTAAATAATTAAAATGGTAATTAGAATAAAATAATAATATAATGCGGTGAGTCAGCTTATAGGCGGATCGAGGGAAAAGTTAGAAATAAATTCTACAGGTAAACCAGAGGTAAAAGTCTTTTCAGACTGATCAAATTAAGAACAAGTGAATTTTTACACGAAGAAAGAATTTACCAGACGTCGATTCCGCAACCGAAAACCCTAATTCCTAATAAGACGGAAAGGCGATCGGATAGAGTAGAGCCGGATAGGCAAAGTGAGAACCTATAGAATCAATTGCGTGTTTTCAAACACGGATTAAGTTAGGCAACCACCGGACGTTTTACGATTCAAATGAATTATTGTCCGTGGTTGGTTCTATCGGAAGCGATTTCCGTAACCGGACGCGTTTGTCCGAATATCTTCCGACGCACCGGAGAATACCTGGATATGATCAAAAAGAGGATCAAAATAGATAATATGAAAGAGGATGAAAATATCTTCAAAGTTACATGCCCAGTTTTTTGAGTTTCAAATCGCGCGAAACGGCACCGATCGAGTAGCTTTATCGGATAGGAGGCCATAAAGCAAGATGAAAACTCAATCTTTGACTTTTGGGGGACCAAGAGGTCGGTTTTGACCATGAATGGCCAAGATTGCTTTGTCCTCAAAAATGCGATCCAACGGCCGAATCCGATCCGAAGACTTTTGTGTTAATTCCCACCTTGTCCCTCCCTTCTTCTATAAATAGCACCCTCCTCTCCTCTCATTCTTCACACCTCCTCTTCTCTCTACCTTGGCCGAAACTTAGAGTGAGAAGCTCTGCAAAAGTTTTGCCTTAGCTCCGAGTAAGTTCTTCCGTCCTTAGTTTTTAGTTTCCGTAGTTCTTTCGGTAGTTATAGTAGAACCGTTGTTTTGATCTAGGAAGTTTCGAATTTGTTCATATGCTTGTTTTTATGCCTCATTGCATTGAAAGATGCCTCGACGAGGTAAAAACATAGTGGGGATAATTTTGAAATGGAATACGGTCAAAGTAACGAAGTTCGCGAAATTCCGCCAAATTAGGGGTAGAAGGGCAAAATGGTAATTTTTACCTAAAATGCCGTTTATGATGTCAAATCACTAATGACAAGTGATATTACTCGATAGGGCATCGAAAACTCTGATTTGCTTCCGTTACGCCGCCCGACGTGCCGTCGAACATTTCACGTTTTTCCGTAAAAGTACGTTTTTCCGCCGAAGTACCTAACGTCGTCAACGAAGGTACGGACACGTCTTCGTAACACTAATCTTGTACATCTTAAATACTTATATGTCAATGATATGTTCGTAGACCGTTATACGCGGTTATACGGGTTATAGTTTTGGTAACACCGTTTTGTTTTCCTAGCGCCGAGGACACGAGTAATTATCGTGGCACCGGTGAATAGTGCAGTCGTTATTGTTTACCTTATGGGGCTTTACATATTGCTTTGTGCTTATGTTTGTCGGCATAATGATCATGCATCGTTTGTATGCTTATGATATACTTGTGGTATTAGCTCTAGAAATATCTCGTTGTCCGTATATTGTATTGTTTGGGTATGAGGTTAACCGTTACCCGAGATTCAATATGGTGAATTGAATCTCACTTGTAGCTTCAGGTCGGGAGGACCACGGTTCGGGATCGAGGCAAGTGCCGGAATAGACGTGCAGTTGAAGACTATTTCTATCTTATCGTCTTCTGTTATTCTGTTATTCTGTCATTCCGCTATTTCATTTCTAAACTCTAGGATTAATGTAATCATTACAATGTTACACTGTGGTTGATGTTTGTTATGAATCAGTTACTCTTTCGCTCCAATGCTCTACTCTGATTACTTTGCTTGAAATATTTGGAAACGTTTAAAAAAAAAAATATTCCGCCGTTTTCAAATGGGATGTTACATTTATGGTATCAGAGCAGTAGTCCTGGCATTGATATGACTATGTTATTACGGATAGTATGGTAGGACAGTTAAGGCTAGTCTATGTGGGTGTGGCCAATCAGTCGCCATAGAGTTGGTGAGGTCCCCATGATAGACACTTATCTGGCCATTCTGTTCGGATAACGGAGTTATGTTCAAAAAGCCTTTTAAATTGTGAGCACATTTTTGAAAATGAGTACTGAGATAGCCCTAAGTCGGTGTACCAGTCTGGACCGGTATACCATTCTCAACCGTGTACCACCCTCTCGTCGGTGCATCATTCTAACCCGGAATCGAAAATCCATCGTCCATATTCATATTTGATATCGGTTTCGATAATTCGACAATCGTCGCTTTGTACCGGACGACTATTCGTCCTAGCGCGAGCTTATATGTGGAGCTAGGCCACGCGGATGAAACTCCGAGACCAACAAGGATAGATACATGCGATTTGACTCATGTAGAGGAACTCCCGATACGAAATTCCGTACCCGTTTCTAAGTAGACCGAATCAACGAAATCCCGAACGAGGGAAATAGTATGAGTGTCTGTTCGTTTGTAGTATTAGTGTGATAAAGTCTGCGATAGACTAATCATTGTCTTCCTAAATCTAACGTTTTTCCCCTATGGTTTGATAAATAGTTATCTTACTTGCCGCGAAAATTTTAGTTTCCGATGCATATCTCTTGGTTACTACAACCGGACCGCGACCGTGTCATTAAGTAGGAGGTATCTTGTGTTGTCATGGTGTATGGGCGCCATGGAAACATTTAAGGTATCTTGTGTTACCATGGTGTATGGGCGCCATGGAGACATTTTGATATCTAGTGTTGATCATATATGGGTGCCACGGGAAACACTATATATCAAAGTACGACATGACAAGATCTTGTAAAATATGTTTGAATAAAGAGGGGTTGTAACTTGTTGTAATATATGACTTGTACTAGGACTAGACCGACTAATATGTAAAATGTTATGAAATGAATATATGTGAATATATATATTTCAATGTAAAAATCATTGTGTCATTTCTAATATTTACATATTTGTTAAATAAATAAAGGAAAAAGAATAAGACATGGCCATTATGAGAGGTACCGGTGTACCAAGGGGCCGAGGCCGAGGCCGAGGTCGTGGTAGACGCGGAGGCAGACAACCTCAATCAGACGAAATACCCGAACAAAATATACCAAATCAGCCAGACCAAAATGAAGTGCAAGAACTGAGAAGAACTCTCGAAGAGCAGAGAGCTCTCATAGATGCACTCTTGGCAAGGCAACATCAACAGGATGAAGAAGCCCAAAGACAGCTGGAAGCACGACAACACGAGGAAGAACGTGATGAGGAAAGTGACAATGACAACGACGAAGAAGAAGATGACAATGAAGAGGAGGACAACGATGAAAATAACGATGAGGAAAATGAATCGATCGATCCCGATCACCTCCACGACAAGGAAGAAGAGAAAGAACCACGAAAAGTCAACCAACCGGTTACGCAAGCTTAAACCACCCGGTTTCCGTGGAAAGAGTGAATTGGCCGAGGATTGGCTTCGAGTCCGGAGAAGATATTCGAAGTCATTGAGTGCCCGGAAACCGGAAGGCTCACCGGCAATCTACAAGCTAGAGGGCGATGCCCACAGGGTGGAAGAAGAGTGTTTCCACAACCCTTCAAGGCCCCGTTACTTGGGAGGTATTCCCGGAACAGTTCAACGAACAATATTTTCCTCCCTCGGTACAATTGTGATTAAGGAAGAAGAATTTCTTCACATCCAAGCAGGAAATGAAGAATCGTTCGACGATTACTTCGCGTTTCACCAACCCGTCTCGTTATTCATCATATCCGAACAGCCACAAAAAATGAGAGCCGGAAGGCGAATCGACTAGTGACCGGACCGAAATATGACATAAGGGCGAGGCTAGTATCGCAGCCAGCTTCCGAGAATGGCCCAAGCTGTGGAATCCTGCAGATTGACTGAGCGCAATTTGAAAGAACTGCGCAAATTCCGAGGCCAAGAAGGAAACAATGCAAACCGCAGTGGGTCTAACCGCGGAGGCTCCTCACAGAAGAGGAAGGCGCCTTGGAGCGATAACCGAGGCGGAAACAAGAGACCCTACCAAACCGGACAATTGTATTACCCCAAACAGCCGGGATCCCGACGTGTCCAAAATGCAAGAAGTACCATCCAGAGCCAACTCGTGATGGGAAACAAGTCTGTTTCGGATGCCGAAGTCCGGACACATTAGCCGGATTGCCCCGAGAAGGCCGCAGAGCGAGACCTCGAGCGCCGGCCGGATCTTTGCGTTGACAAACACCGAGGCCGACGGTCTCCGAAATGGTCCAAGGTACCATCTATCTTAATGGGAATAAATTGCAAGCATTGTATGATTCAAAGTGCCGGTCATTCGTTTATATCATATGATTGTGCAAGTCGTTTAGGAATGCATGCCCGTAGTTTACCTTTTGATCTCGGTAGTGTCTACACCACCGGGTGTAAAGTCTTTAGCTTCGACGCGTGTATGAACCGTACCGCTAACGTGGATGGGCGAGTTTCAAAGATAGATCTCATCCGTCTACCTCTTCACGGCATCGACGTCATTTTCGGTCCGAATTGGCTAACGTACCAACGGTGCAATGATCGATTGTGGCAAGAAGAAGATATCATTTCCCGGAGACAAGGTTGATGTGAGCTTGAGCTTCCTCTCCGCTACAGAAGTTGATCGATGCATGAAACAGGGATGCCATGCCTACATGGTATTCTTTTCGGTTAAAGCAGAAGCCGAACTTTCACTCCAGGATATCCCTGTGGTGAATGATTTTCCCGATGTATTTCCGGAGGATCTCACTGAGTTACCTCCTATCCGAGAGGTGGAGTTCAATATTGAATTGATGCCTGGCACAGGATCAATATCAAAGGCGTCGTATCGTATGGCTCCAAATGAAATGCAAGAGTTGAAGAAACAGCTGGAAGAACTTCGAAGAAGGGGTTCATTCGACCCGAAGCAGTATCACCCCGGGGAGCCCTGTCTTGTTTGTGAAAAACAAAGATGGAAGTTTTCGACTCGCATCGATTATCGTGAACTAAATAAAGTGACTCAAAAACAAATATCCACTTCCCGGATTGATGATCTTTTGGATCGCTTATCCGGTTCCACCGTCTTTTCAAAGATTGATTTACGTTCGGGATATCATCGATTACGAGTCAAAGACGATGATATTTCCAAAACGGCTTTCGAACCGAGATATGGGCATTATGAATTCCTTGTGATGCCCTTCGGATTAACAAATGCACTGCGGTATTCATGGATTACATGAACCGTATCTTCCGACAACACCTAGACCAGTTTGTGGTGGTGTTCATTGACGATATACTCGTCTATTCCAAAAGCAGAAAAGAGCATGAAGAACATCTGCGCCTAGTATTGAGCATACTAAGAGAGAAACAGCTCTACGCAAAGCTGAGCAAATGTGAATTTTGGTCACCGGAAGTGAGATTTCCGGGCCATGTGATATCTAGCGGCGGAGTTGTCATTGACCCGGAGCAAGGTGGAAGCGGTTACGGACCGGAAGAGGCCGAGACAACGACGGAGATACGTAGTTTCCTAGGTCTCGGGGGATATTACCGCAGATTTATACGGATTTCTCGCGTCTTGCCCTACCATTGACAAAGCTTACGAGGAAGAATCAACCCTTCATATGGGGAGATGACGTGAGGAGAGCTTTCGAGATCGAGGGAGAGGTTGACTACAAAAGACCGCATTGATAATCCCGCATCCCGATGAGACATATGTTGTCTACGGTGATGCCGCCAAAGGCAAGGATTGGGTTGTGTCCTAATGCAATTGGGCGAGTGGTGGCTTATGCCTCTCGTCACCGAAGCCGCACGAGTCGAACTATCCTACACACGATTTGGAGCTTGCCGCCATCGTGTTCGCTTTGAAGATATGGAGGCACTATCTCGTACGGTACGACCGTAGAACTATACTGCGACCACAAGAGCCTGAAGTATCTCTTTGATCAAAGGAACTGAATATGAGGCAACGTCGTTGGATTGAATTGCTTTGAAAGACTA
This sequence comes from Acacia melanoxylon, assembly GCA_019022615.1. Classification (NCBI taxonomy): domain Eukaryota; kingdom Viridiplantae; phylum Streptophyta; class Magnoliopsida; order Fabales; family Fabaceae; genus Acacia; species Acacia melanoxylon. The sequence continues at coordinate 2,059,450 of JAFJYJ010000030.1, read as the reverse complement.
CAACCCGGAGATCAAGTATCACCCGGGGAAAGCAAACGTCGTTGCGTATGCTCTAAGCGGGAAGAAGGTGCAAGTGTCATACATGATGATACAAGAGCGAAATTACTTGAAGATTTCGAGACTGAATCTTTCAAACCAAATCGCATGAATTTCAACGCACCAAGTGACGCCTACCTTGCAAATCTTTTTGTGAGTCAAGGGGAGTACGACTGAGAGATGAAGTTGATAAAGCTCAGAGACAAGATGATTGGGCAATCTCCATGCGGGAGAAGATCTCTCAAGGTGAAACCCAAGACCACGACCTTTCATCGAGTGGATTGGTCAGACACAAGGGGCGCATTTACATACCGCCAGTTGATGAACTGAAGCGGAAGATACTGGATGAGGCTCATAAGAGTAAGTACACTCTGCATCCAGGAATGGTCAAGATGTACCAGAACTTGAAGGCCGAAGTTTGGTGGCCTGGAATGAAAAGAGACGTAACTTAGTACGTAGCTGGGTGTCTAACTTGCCAGAAAGTAAAGATTGAGCACCGGCGACCCCCTGGTCTTCTGCAAGGACTAGAACTGCCGGAGTGGAAATGGGAGAATGTGACCATGGATCTTGTGGTAGGTCTACCTAAGATCGTGCATCACGATACCATTTGGGTGATCGTTGACCGATTAACCAAGTCGGCACATTTCATACCCATTAGCATCCACTACTCTCCGTAACGATTGGCCGCAATCTACATCAAAGAGATCGTGAGACCGCACGGAGTCCCTAAGAGTATTATCTCCGATCGGGATACTCGATTCCAATCCCGCTTTTGGCAAGCACTACATGAAGGAATGGGTACCAAGCTGAAGTTCGGTTCGGCTTATCACCCTCAAACCGACGGTCAATCGAGAGGACGATACGTACGCCGGAGGATATGTTTGCGAGCATGTGCCCCGGACTTCAAAGGAAATTGGGACGAACACCTCTCACTAGCGTAATTCGCGTATAACAATAGTTATCATTCAAGCATACAAATGGCCCCGTTCGAGGCTTTGTATGGGCGAAAGTTCCAATCGCCTTTATGCTTTGAGACGATGCGTCTCGAAAAGCGGTTGCTTGGACCGGATATGCTAAAAGAGACCTCCGAGCAGATCGCTCGATCAAGAAGAGACTCCTTGCCGCACACAAGAGACGTAAGAGCTATGCGAGATAAGAGGAGAAGATCGTTGAAGTTTGAAGTCGGAGACCATGTGTTTCTGAAATTATCTCCAGTAACCGGTGTCGGCAGAACACTGAAGAGAAAGAAGCTTAGTCCACGTTACGTTGGACCAATTGAAGTGTTAGCCGAGCGAGGACCAGTTGCGTATCAACTAGCGTTACCCCCGAACCTGAGTAATCTCCACGATGTTTTTCACGTGTCACAACTGAAGAAATACCTATCGATCGAGATCATGTCATAAAGTACGATGATGTTGAAGTACGGCATGATAACACCTTTGTAGTCGAGCCGGAGCAAATTCTCGAACGCCAGGAGAAACGGCTTAGGACTAAAACTATACCGATAGTGAAGGTGGTCTGGAAGGGTTTGTCATCAAACGAGGCAACTTGGGAAACCGAGAGTGACATGAAGGAGAAGTACCCAGAGTTTATGGCCCGTAGTCTAGTAAGTATAGATTAAATTTCGAGGGCGAAATTTTGTTTAAGGGGGAGAAATGTAATACCCGGATTTTAGCAAATCTGGAATTTCTGAGATAAAGGAAAATTAAAGAATATTTTAATGAAGTAAATTCATGAGATAAAAATGTTATAGAAAATTGTTATAATTATAGAGTAAATTGTCAAAAAAGTTACGTAAAAATCATGAACAAATGACCGAAAATGATATCATGGTGATAAAAACAACTAAAGACATTATGATAAATACTTAAAGATCATGAAAAATTATGAGAAAAATATGGAAGTGTTATCCCTAATTATGAGAATTTAATAAATTATTTCAGAGGAAATAACATGAAGAAAAGTTTAAAAAGCATTTTAATCATAAAGTAACTTGATGGGGTAAACATTTTTAATATTTTACACGGATATAAAATGACAATATCAAGATAGAAGTTTGAAAGATAACAATATACTGTAAATTAGTAAAGATAAATATATGAAGAAACCTGATCCCGAAAAGATCACTAAACGAAGAAATTAGGCCCGATTAAGCCCTAACGGGCGCGGGGGTAAAACAAGAATTTTTGGTAAAAAATATTATATTTTTAAAAAATGGAAAAAATTATAGAAAAATAAATAAATCTGAATTTTTAAAAGAGGGGGTCGAAATTATGGTTATTTTTAATTAAAAAGAATTTTTTAAATAATTAAAATGGTAATTAGAATAAAATAATAATATAATGCGGTGAGTCAGCTTATAGGCAGACCGAGGGAAAAGTTAGAAATAAATTCTACAGGTAAACCAGAGGTAAAAGTCTTTTCAGACTGATCAAATTAAGAACAAGTGAATTTTTACACGAAGAAAGAATTTACCAGACGTCGATTCCGCAACCGAAAACCCTAATTCCTAATAAGACGGAAAGTGATCGATAGAGTAGAGCCGAGATAGGCAAAGTGAGAACCTATAGAATCAATTGCGTGTTTTCAAACACGGGATTAAGTTAGGCAACCACTAGACGTTTTACGATTCGGCGAATTATTGTCCGTTTGGTTCTATCGGAAGCGATTTCCGTAAATCGGACGCGTTTGTCCGAATATCTTCCGACGCACGAGAATACCTGGATATGATCAAAAAGAGGATCAAAATAGATAATATGAAAGAGGATGAAAAGATCTTCAAAGTTACATGCCCAGATTTTTGAGTTTCAGCGAAATCGCGCGAAACGGGCACCGATCGAGTAGCTTTATCGGACCGGAGGCCATAAAGCAAGATGAAAACTCAATCTTTGACTTTTGGGGGACCAAGAGGTCGGTTTTGACCATGAATGGCCAAGATTGCTTTGTCCTCAAAAATGCGATCCAACGGCCGAATCCGATCTCAAGACTTTTGTGTTAATTCCCACCTTGTCCCTCCCTTCTTCTATAAATAGCACCCTCCTCTCCTCTCATTCTTCACACCTCCTCTTCTCTCTACCTTGGCCGAAACTTAGAGTGAGAAGCTCTGCAAAAGTTTTGCCTTAGCTCCGAGTAAGTTCTTCCGTCCTTAGTTTTTAGTTTCCGTAGTTCTTTCGGTAGTTATAGTGGAGAACTTGTTGTTTTGATCTAGGAAGTTTCAGAATTTGTTCATATGCTTGTTTTTATGCCTCATTGCATTGAAAGATGCCCGACGAGGTAAAAACATAGTGGGGATAATTTTGAAATGGAATACGGTCAAAGTAACGAAGTTCGCGAAATTCCGCCAAATTAGGGGTAGAAGGGCAAAATGGTAATTTTTACCTAAAATGCCGTTATGATGTCAAATCACTAATGAAAGTGATATTACTCGATAGGGCATCGAAACTCGATTTGCTTTGCCGTTACGCCGCCCGACGTGCCGTCGAACATTTCACGTTTTTCCGTAAAAGTACGTTTTTCCGCCGGAAGTACCTAACGTCGTCAACGAAGGTACGGACACGTCTTTAACACTAATCTTGTACATCTTAAATACTTATATGTCAATGATATGTTCGTAGACCGTTATACGCATGCACGCTTATACGGGTTATAGTTTTGGTAACACCGTTTTGTTTTCCTAGCGCCGAGGACACGAGTAATTATCGTGGCACTGGTGAATAGTGCAGGTTGTTATTGTTTACCTTATGGGGCTTTACATATTGCTTTGTGCTTATGTTTGTCGGCATAATGATCATGCATCGTTTGTATGCTTATGATATACTTGTGGTATTAGCTCTAGAAATATCTTGTCTCGTATATTGTATTGTTTGGGTATGAGGTTAACCGTTACACCGAGATTCAATATGGTGAATTGAATCTCACCGTAGCTTCAGGGTCAGGAGGACCACGGTTCGGGGATCGAGGCAAGTGCCCGGAATAGACGTGCAGCGGAAGACTATTTCTATCTTATCGTTTTCTGTTATTCTGTTATTCTGTCATTCCGCTATTTCATTTCTAAACTCTAGGATTAATGTAATCATTACAATGTTACACTGTGGTTGATGTTTGTTATGAATCAGTTACTCTTTCGCTCCAATGCTCTACTCGATTACTCTGCTTGAAATATTTGGAAACGTTTAAAAAAAAAAATATTCTGCCGTTTTCAAATGGGATGTTACAAAATACAAGTAAGACTTGAGCGTTTTTCGTTTTCTGTATTCTTTTGGTTGTTGAGAATTGAATGCTTCAGCTTATATATGTTGGAAGCATTAAATGACCGTTGGAAATATTAATGTTGCTGTTAGGTTGCAACTAGATCCATTCTCTCTCTTGCTTTGAGTTGATCCAGGTGCTCAGACATTCTTGTTGAGTTTCCTTGAAATAAATCCGTTGGATGATGTGGCTTTCATAAGAGGAAAGAAAACATTTAAACCTTTGCAATGTCCAGGGAATGATTTGCCAAAAGGGTGCTAAGTTTTCTGGACCAACAATAAATGTTCTAACATCACCTTTTGCTTTAACCTTAATCTTCATTCTAATACTCATTTGATCATCTGAAACTCACTAATAAACTGATTAAACATTGTTAGGAATAGTAATGAGTGATGATAGAAGTATGTAGATTATATATGAAGATTTTGCAATTTCGAGAAAACTGATTTCAAGACAGAGCGCTTTAAACTGGAGTTTGTAATATTTTCTTAAGTGCAAGACTCAAGTTTAATTACACAAACTCGAGTTTAGTTCTTTTGAAAATGAGCATCGCAATTGAGATTTGAGGAATACTTTGAACAAAAGGCAAACTCGAGTCATTAATTGACAAACTCGAGTTTGGGACTTTTTGAGATGAAAATAAGATTAAGTCCACAAAGCTCAAACTGGAGTTTTCAAATTTAAAATCGAGTTTTCTTAAGTTCAAAATATAGTGAAAAGCTCTCGGCCTGCCACAAACTTGAGTTTAAAAAATTTAACTCGAGTATTCTTAAAAGTGTAAATTCTTTGAAAACTCTCGGCCAAGCGTAAATTGGAGTTTACTAAGTCTAACTCGAGCTTGTTTAAGATGAAAACTTTAAAAACTCCCGACCCAAATACTAACTCGAGTTTGGCATACTAAAAACTTGAAAGCTCTTGGTCTAACAGAAACTCAAGTTTGCCAACACTGACTCGAGTTCTTGGTCTGACAGAAACTCGAGTTTGCCAACACTGACTCGAGTTTTCTTTAACTTGTAAAAACTTTGAGTCCTCTCGGTTTGACATAAACTCGAGTTTGCCAATACTAGCTCGACTTAAAGTTTAAATAACTTGAGTTACTTTCTGTCAAGTTCAAACTCGAGTTTGACAATTCTAAACTGAGTTTTCCTTTGACAGTAAGTTTTCAACTTAACAAAGACAAACTTCAAATAAGTTTACAATTGTCAATTATCATCAAAACACATAGAGAACTAACATATTATACTAGTTTATCCCATCTGGAATCACAGGTTGTGCTGATAGGTAAAGTGAGTAGGAATTATGTTACTGAGGTGGTGGTCTCACTCTGTTACTCTTAATATTTTTAGGTGAAAGTTCTAGGGGAGGCACAATTGGGAAGGCACCGAAGGTTTAAGTTACTATGAGTAGTAGCCAAATTCCATAATACATTATGTCTTATTCACACTCTTTTTGGGAATTTAGGATTGCATGTTAGTTCATTATGTTAAATTTTGACTGATCATTTTTGTTGAAGATACTTTTCACTAAAAAAAAAAACTATCAATTCGTAGCGGTTAAAAAATGACCTCTACAAATGTTAGATGTTGTAACAGTTTAGGCAGAAATTGCTATGAATTTGCAACAAGACGACTCGCTCCAAGTGGCGCACTGGTTGGTGAATGAACTTTATAGCGATTATCACTAAATAACCGCTACAAAATATGGCGCCAAGCTGGCACCAATTTTATAGCGGTTTCTTTATAGAAACCTCCTTAAATGTGGTGCTAGCCAGGCGTATTATGGCACGAAAGATGTGGCGGTTAAAAAGGAAAAACCGCTACAGAATGCAAGGAGTTTGAATGTTTGTAGCAGTTTTCCGTACAAACCGTTACATAATATAAAGAGTCTTTAACATTTGTAGCGATTATGCCTAGAAACAGCTACATAATGCAAACAGGTCATGCACATTTGTGGCGGTTACTAATGGAACCATGACAAAGTTAAAGCCTATATAAACAGCTTCCCACACAAATTATTCTGTAAAGAATTTGCAACATGAAGCCAAACATTGGTTTCAAAGTAGCTGCCTGCCCATGAAAAAATGCAACTGGTTTGTGTTTGGTATCATTATACCTTTCACCAGCCATATCACAAGAAAACTCCTGGTTATATGGGTGGTAATAAGGAACATGTTACCTAGCACCACATTTGCATTTTTTCATGTGATTGGCAACTACTTTTAAACTAATGTTTAGCTTCATGCTACAAATTAAATTCTTCTTATAACTGAAAGTTTGAAGTGGTTATATGAACAAACCGCTACAGAATGAAAAAAGTCTTGAACATTTGTAGCGATTAGTCCTACAAACCGCTAGAGAATGCAAAGAGTCTTCATATTTGTAGTGGTTACTCCTACAAACCGTAGTAGAATGCAAAGAGTCTTCATATTTTTTGTGGTTATATATAATCGCTACAAAGTATCATGGTGAATGAGGCAGGGTTTTGTGTTTTGTAGTGGTTAGTGTATCAATATTTTATAAACTGCCACAATTTTTTACACTTTGTAGTGGTTTTTATGTACAACAACTACAAATGTTGAAGTGTTTAAACTCTCGCCACCATGAAATAATGAACCCAGCAAATTTCATTCCCACCACACAAATTTCATGCTCACAAGTTGTCTTACGACATTTAAGTAAAGTATTTAGAGTTATGGCTTCAGATAGAGATTTACAGAAGGGAAAGGAGGTGATATGTGCTAGAGGGATGCACGGGGATAAAATTGTCCCCGTGCAATCGCAACAGGGGACTCAGCCTCAGCAATTGTTCCTAAAAGAAGACGGCCCCACAAGAGGCGACCCCACATGTACAGGAGGCGACCCTACCGCCTCAAATTCAGGATGATGAGGATGAGCTCAGCGTGAGTGACTTTGAGCAAGCTAATGAATTTGACTTCAACATTCCCATTCAAAATGTGGAGCAGTTCCTGGATCAGGAGGAGGCTCGAGAGAAGGGGAACCCCTAACCATCGTGTTCGTGGGCAACTGGGTTTGACATGGAAGTCGAACGTAAGTTTAATTAGTTTTAATAATTAAAAGTGTATTTATATATAATAAAAAAATGTGCTAAATTTTGTAGATCTGCACGGGAACTTCATCACGAGGAAGCTAGACGTGGCCGATGTTAATATGAAGGAGGGGTTACATGTCATAGTTCTATGGAATGAGGCCACCGACCGGTGTGTCCATAGGTCATTAGGCATGTATGTTTAATGAAAAGCCCTAAGTCTTGTGAGACTATTGTGTCTATAGGCTGGCAGAAGCCCACGGTTGTTAGACAAAGAATACCAGGAAGTATCTCGAAAAGTTTGTGAAACCAGAGGATAGCGAGCGATGTTCAGAGTAGCCGGAAGATTAAAGTAGAACAGACTAAGCATTCTACGGATGACTTGAGTAGCCAAGGACAAAGGTCCGAATGTGTTTAGTGTTGGAATCCGTACACGCAGCGGATTAAAATATTCTACGAATTCCATCTGGAGGATCGCTCAACCATCGTCGAAATCAAGGTTAGAGAACCGAATATTACCTATAGTGAACTCGTCCGCGTCTCGTTCTCTTTGAACTGGTGGGCTACCCTCTCGATCAGCAGAAGTTGACTCTAGGAATCGGCTTCCTCTACTGGTATCCACACGAATAAACACCGAACACGGACGCGGCAGCGTGCTAGCGCCTCAAACTGTGCGTCTCTCTCTCTATTTTGCTCTAGGGTTTTTTTTTTCTCGCGGCTTAGATACACTCGACAAAAAGTCCCGTAGGTTATTCTAAACCCGATCGGCGTATTATATTCAAAATTAATCCTCATTAATTTTGAATTTTGAATTTCAAATATGGATTAAAAATATATTAATTAAATCTTTATGTTAGATCTAATGTAACGTATTTATTTAATCCGTATTAAAAGGTTGATCTGAAATTCAAATTTTTAATCTGATTAAAAAAATATATTAATTAAATCTATCTAATAGATCTAATCTAATCTATTTATTTAATTCAAATTAAAAACCTTCGATTTAATTTATCTCTATAAATTAAATCGAGAAATAATATCTATCTATTTAATTAAATCGAGATACTATATCTCAATTTAAATTAAAGAGATATATGATATCTTTATTCAAAAATTAAATGAGATACAATATCTCTATTTGTTTTGGATATTTAATTTATTAAATAAATTAAATACAAAACAAATATTATATAATAATATTATAATCTTCGTTAATAGTATTAATATATATTAATTTCAAATTTAATATATATATACATATATGTATATATATATTTATCCTAGATTAAATTCAGTATTCATTAAATCTTAGACGTATCTAAGATTCAATGAATCTGGATACTTTTGCTCGTGTTGGGCTATTCTTGTGTCCGACCCTGCAGGCCCATATGAGATTGGCAGTGGGCCAATACTGTATTAGCCCACAAGTCGCAAGCGGGCTCTAGCAAGACATTGCGACTACCCAATTCACATGGGGATTGATGACACGATACAACCTATCGTATAACCATGTCACATCCCTTTTGTCACGCGATAATTTGGTCAAGGATGAGGCATGAATAATGTCAACTTCCTTTTCTTGACCATTATTTTCTCGATTTTCGAGTAGTCTAATAATTGAAATGGAAACTCCTTTCCATCACAGTACGGCCATACATTTCTTAGACTCACTCATCGAGGGGCCCAATATTATCTCTCTACAAATGTGAGGGACAAATTCCATCTTGATCATTCACATTCCTCCGCATGAAAACCACTGATTCCGATCCAAGCTTTTATCATCACCCGGTCAAAGGTGACTTTTGACTAGGTCAAAAACCCGATGACTCATCATGTAGGAATCCATGATGATCTCGGTCATAGGGCATCGTGACGCGGTTATACATGAGATAAGCTTATGACTTGATCCATGCGGCTTTCTCATAGTGGGTCGGTCCAAGATCTTGTACTCTTACAAGTGCCCATGACTTTGATTCGTATCTCCATACCTCATCAAAGTCACACTGGTCTTAACTCATCTTCGCTCCTGCGTAGATGACCGACCAGGGACATTTAGGAAAATCACAAGATATATCCAGGGATATTGTTATCAATATAAACATGCAAATTAAATGATAACTAAAAGAGAATACTTTAATAAACATAAATGTCTAAAGTACAATGACTTGCCCTAGGGCATAATTTCCAACATTTAGTTGGTAATGACCTTCTAGGATTAGTTGTCCGGTTCCTGAGAACTTTAAAAATTGAATTTTTAAACTTGCCAATACACCTGCTATATCTGAAATTTTCGGAATTGATTTTTCGAACTTATGAATTTTTGAAATAGAGCTTCCAAATGAATTGTTTTCAAAAGTGACCATTACTCTTGTGAAATGATGTTGTCTTGTAAAAGGGGTTTTGTTAGAACCCCGATTTTGAAAATGAGTTTTCAACTATGTTGTGGTAAAATTAGTACAGAATTGGGAGGCCAGAAGCTATTGTAGATGTACACGGTTTGCTGGGTCTTGCCAGATGTTTTAAAGTGTTTGAAATCGCTGGCATTTGATAAATGATCTTTTTGAACAAATAGTTTTTGAGGGATTTTGTTGAGAGAATGAAAATCGCACCAGCAGTGAACGTACCCAATCCATAACATTTCGTCGAGGGCGTATGTTTTGTCTAGTAGAATCTAACATTTCACTACTTTATGTGCCAGTGCGAACACTGGGTCTCTTATGGGAGGGACAGGGGTTCTCCCACATTGTTTGATGGTACTGCTGATGCAGAGGCCAGATTTGGGAATTGGGAGAGGGCGCTCACTGTACCAAGTGGTTGAAGTGGTGGCGTGAGCTCTCAATTGTTAAAGAATTTTGTAAAATGAATTATTCCCCTTAAAGATATGTGCCAGTAGTAAAAGTTTTTGAAACTGATCCGATAGTAAATATGTTTTCACGAATTTGTGTTGGCAACGGTTAAGTTTGAAAATGTGAAAGCACTATTACTTTTTGGTATAGTGCGGATTGCGAAATGTACTGCAACCACAGAAAATTTTCAATGTGTGAAAATTTGAGAATAAGACAACATAATGGTTTTGGGTAGCGATGACATGTTTGTCAATGCTATTGTGTTGAAAAGTGGTGTAGTTGGAAATTTCGGTATAGGAACAAAAACTATTAGAAAGGTCTAGAAAACATAACCATAGTAGTTGTCAGCTATAGTGCTAAGTAAGTAAAAGTAGTCTGAGAGCTTGAATGGGAAAGGCTCAGATGAAATAGATGAGCAGATGCTCAAGGCGATAATTACAAATCTTTATGGTAACTATACAGTCTTCAACCAAGTCGTAGCTAGACTTGGGGCAATGAACCTAACTCAGTTAATCAAACAATTTGGCCAGGTAGGTGTTTATCGTGGAAGTCTCACCGAGTTCACGTCGACTTATTGACTGATCCACATAGACTAGCCCTGCCTTCAGCACCAAACTGTTTGAGGTCACCTTATCAGATTCGTGCCAGAATGAATGCTATGATGACGCTCTTCCAGCATTTGCTTTGTCTGGTGCCTCTTCCCAGTTCCATCCATCATTGCTCCTTTTCGGCTCTGTCCATCGGTGCCTTCTCACGGCTCCATCTATCGGTGCCATCTCTGACCCAGGTTCCTTCCCTGACTTTTAGTCAAAGCTGAGGTCCAATACCCATAGGAACTTAGGTAACAGTTAACCTCATATGAAAAGTATAACAATATATGTATGACAGATGTTCATTATATTACAGCAATACATAAGCACACAGTATATGTAAGATTAGTCACAATAACAATACATAGCACACAACACATGTAAGGTTATCTACGTCTGCACTAACCAGTGCCACGACAGCTCCTCATGTCCTCAGCGCTAGGAAAACTCAACGGCATTATCAAGACTATAACCCGTATAAAGCTGAATGTATGTAAACAGTGACCTAAGACAAAGCCTTAGTCACGGTACATGATCCAAGACATAGTCATGTCCATGACCCTATGAAATCATACTACCACATACATGCATACAAGACACATTAGAGTTAAAGTTACTAGTACCCGAATGTACCTTTCACTGTGTAATGGCCAACTTGCCCGACCTTTGAACCCGACTCCGGACTTCTCGGATATCCTATACATTATTGTCGGATTATTCTCTTTCCATGATATTATAATTAATATCATATTTCCTAGAATAATATCAAAAACGATATTTTCACCTATTTGATATTTCTACCCTCGGTGGATTTGTTATTACATTTTTACCCTTACATTTTCTTAAAAACACTACTTCAGAATTTCTGGGTAGATTTTGCAGCAACTTTGGAAACTTATAATTAATTCTACAAACATCATTTTGAGGTTCCGTAAAATTCCTCATGACCCTTGGCATGTATAGTTTCAAGGAAAAATATTCCAAGAACCTAGAACACCAAGAATCATTCTCAGTTTAATTGTTTCTCAACGCTGCTCCAGATATTTCCTAGAAAACGTAGCCTAAATTCAAGAATTTTTATCTCCTTGTAAAAAATTCAAAATGATACACTCTAGGTATAGTTGAAAATCCCTAGATGTCTACTTTAGCCATGAAAAATTTCAGCATTAAATAACTTCATCTTCTACATAAAATCATAGCCTCTTTATGACTGACTCTAGAAAACTTCTAACCGTAAATTTCGTCAAAATTTCGCTATTTTGATCTTCAATTTCCAAAAATTTTGCTCCACCACGTTTTCCATCAAATTTTCAAAATAAAGACATTTTTAACCATAAAAACATGAAAACAAAACTACTTTGGAAAATTAAAGATCAAAGCATAATTTAACTACAAATTTAAAGACTAGAAAACTAAAGGCTAGAGCTTACCTCTTGAAGACTCTTGCTACTCCTTCCTCCTTCTTGCTTCACTCTCCTCTTAAACTCACCAATTTTGGTATGAGTTTGGTGTGAAGAATGAAGAGAGGATTGCTCTCTATTTATAGGGAAAATCCAAGATCCTAAACCATTGGATCATCTTACTTAATCAAGGGCTCATGTTGTTTGGTCTTCCATGAGACACATCTTATGACTAAAAAGGTTCTCATTGGTTAGTTTAATTTACATAGGATTTAGCCCATTTTCTTTGATTTTTCTCATTGGTTGTTCAAGAGTTGTGGGCCCCACATGTACATTTACCCTTTTGCCCTTTTAACTCCTCCAAGCTTTCTTTTTCCTTCTCTTTTCCCTCTTCAAAACCGTGCTCTCATCTCTCTTTCTTATCCTCTTCCATTCATTTAATGAGCTTTTATCATTCATTATCCCATGTGCTTCTATGATAATATCTTTATATTAAATAAGATAAACTTCATTCTTTTCCAACAAGCAAACCGTGCCTTCCCTCTTATGGCTCAAGAATTGTGCTTTCCTTGTCTCTAATAAATGAAGACCTAAGCCTCCTATTGGTCCATTAAATTTCACATGGATTTAGCTTAATTGTATGATTAATTAGAACCATTAGATTTAGCTTTATTATTTTTAATCTTGGCCTTCTATTTGCATTTGAAAAATCCTACAACTATTTGAAGATCTTTATTTTTAAAACACATGTGCTCTTAGTTATAATATTGTTTAATATTTTCCTCTCTCCTCCCATGTGCCATGCGTCCTTGCTCTTGACTTTGGGGGATGGATATTTAATCTTAATTAGCACTCCTAATATAGTGGTTTAGATGTTATTAGGGATAATTATCATAGTGTGATTGGCTCTTTAATTGATTATGATCATTAATGCTTCATTCAAGGCTTAATCTTGTCTTTTAATTGATCCTTGATTTTTAATTAAGACATCCCCTAATTGTTGCTTCTTAATTTTCCCCATGATTAATTATGAAGATTTACACAATTATTTAATTAGTGAAAACTTAATTGCCCATTAATTTTTGTTAATTCCCTTTAACTTGTTTAAGTGTTTTCATAACATTTTCTTGCTTATTTTAATTATATAGGAATCATGATTTAATATGATAATTATATTGTTTTTATGATCCTTAGATGCAGCCTAAAAATTAGCCTTTGGTTGTTTTAATTCCAAGAGAAAATTGCCTAAAATATATCTAACAAATTAAAAAATTTTGAGACCACATATTCACCTTTACTTAATATGTATTATTTATCAAAATATAGTATTTATGATAAATAAGAATTTTAGGGTATTACATGAGTGTGTGTAAACATACATACATACATACATACATACATATATACATGTGTGTGTGTGTGTGTGTGTGTGTGTGTGTGCGCGCGCGCATATATATATATGTGTAGATATATGTATACATATATATACACATATACATATATGTATATGTATATATAGCAGAACCATTATTTCAATTAGAAAGCGTATGGAAAGGAAAATTCTAAGTCGGAAAAGTATGTGGCAAGGGCTGTTGATTCACTTTTACTTATGTCATTTTAAATTTATATAAGGACATTTTAGGAAAATGAGTAAAATTAACTAATTTAACTCATCTCCTTAATCTCCCCAAAATCGGTTAAATATGTCCTATAATTAGGACTAGAGAGAGTACTATTTTATTACGATCCTGTACGCACTTCCATGTCTCTAGGCATATATATATGATCTATTTATATATATATATATATTATCACTTTGATTTGATTTGATCCACCGAAATTAAAATTAGATGCTTAATATATATAATTTACAAGATCTATTATTAATATATATATATATTATATCACTTTGATTTGATCCGCAGAAATTAAAATAATATGCTTAATATATATAATTTACAAGCACTCAAATCACATAAATCAAAATGTTGTTTAACATTAATTATATTTATAATACAAATTTTTTTCATTTGATTGGGGGGTAGTGAGAGAGAACAGTAAGGAATCAGTTTTTAGTGAGAATGAAAACTATTACCCTTCGATCGTTATTATAAGTCTATTATAAAAGATATTTTTTATCCTAAAAATAAGTTACTTAGAGATTTTTAATGATTGTATTTCAATTTTACCCTTTAATAAGGATAAACTTGAAAATTTTAATAAATTTAATACATATTTAAAAACTTGGAATTGATTAAAATATATATATATATACTGAGGAATAGAGTGGTATATTAATCATTCATATAGAAACTGTAGGTATTAATTCAATTATTAGTGTATGGACCAATCTAATCTTAATAGATCAGGATCAATAAGATGCATTCTAAATGATATTCAAAACTGATGATATACCGAGAATTCACCAATTTCGTTTCATATGCCTGTCAAACGCGTTGATTTCAAACATTACAGGCTGGCCCGATCTCCAAAAAACTATATATATATATATCTAAATAATTAACATGAGCAAGGTAAAAGCAACAAAAAAAAAAAGTCTCAACCTGAAGGCTGGTTGAGAGGTGTCATAAGTTTCATATAAACTCTTATATGATTGTCGTCAATAATAGATCATGGAACTTGTACTACTTTAATATTTTTGGTTTTATTTCAAAATGAGGGAATTTTGAAATGCCTTGTTATCAGGAGATAATGTCCGTACCACAGTTCTTTTTTGTTCAGTTTGGAAAAAAAAAGTTTGGTCCTTAAGAGGTTGGGTTTATCTTTTAGATTCATTTATTAATATTAAAACAATAAAACATGAATTTATAATTCATTTTAAGTTTGATCTATCTCAGTACAATTTTGATCCGTGTGAAAACACGTTATGTTTAGTGTCCTTTCACGTTGATTAACATTCTACTGACGTAGAAATTCTAATAATCATAGACTTATGTTTAAATTGCTACTTGCACTCCAATATGGCCAATAAGATAAAATTTAAGTCAAATTGTTTATATCTATTAGTCAGTGGCGGACTCGGGAATTTTAATGACGGGGTGAAAATAAAAATACTATATCATAAATAAAAATACTTGGAATACAATACAAACCTAAAATATAAAAAATTGAAAGAAATCTATCACAAAAATTAAGATCACTTCATTTGACTATTGCATTACGTGTTTTCATATTGTTAAACTCATCAATAATTGAATCTATACTAAAAGTCAAAACGATTTCTTTTAAATATATGTAATCAAAGAATCATCAAGAAATTGATCTTCCATTCTATTTCGAAACATGTTCTTGATTGTCTTCATAGTAGAGAAAGATCTTTTACTAGTTGCTGCAGAAACTGAAAAAGTGAGTACAAATGTAATCACTATATCAATAAGAGGATAAATGATGGATATATATATATATATATATGAATTCTTGTGAATATTTTGTTATCTTTTTTTTTTTGTTTTCTATCTTTATGGATGGCATCTTGAACTGGGATATTGTGTCTTGGGGTTATATTAATTTAAGATAAGATTTAGACAAGATAGGAATGATTAAAAGTGAAAGAGGAAGGAGGGCTTCTTTTTTTTTTTTTTATGTTGGGACCGCTTGAGTTGTTTGTATAGATTTTGTGGTGGGGCTCTTTATACTTTAACCTCCATCAAATGGACGGGTGTTCCAAATCTTGTCCCCTTCACACTAGCTTGGTCAATTCATGGGTTGAAACATGAGAGCTTTAAGGAGATTTTCTCTACGGCCTTGTTCGGCTTTTCCCGGCTCCCCCATTTCTCTCGTTTTTTTAAATTTAATGGGGGACAAGGGCCCACCCTAGCCCCTCGTCCGTCCTTGATAGCATGTAAATGTGTTTGTGCGAGTCTTCGGAAAAATATTATTTTACAGTGAGACTATGTGTGTATATGCATCTATAGCTTTGATTTTGAATCAAGTTGTGGTTTGCTACAGCTAATCCAAGAGCATAAGCTTATAACATCTCTATCAAGTTCTGGATCATCTTAGTTTTTATATGGTAACAATTAACAATCCTTTTTCAGACACCTTATTATGTACCTTTTCCTTTACCAAATTCTTGTTCTAGTCTTTGTAATTATAGCTTATAAGATCGGTGGCAATACAAATGTTTATAAAAACTGAATTGGGGCCCACAGCTTTGACTAGCTACCACCCAAGAACGATGCTTACATTCTTGCCATCCATTGCCTTGTGCCGTGTCTTCCCACATTCCATTATTCCAAGCGGTATGGTGCTATTCCAAGCGGTATGTTGCTTGCTTGTTGTAATACCCTAAAATTCCTATTTATCATAAATACTATATTTTCATAAATAATACATATTAAATACAAATGTGAATATTTATCTTAAGAAATTATAATCTATTGATTATATTTTCATCCAAATTCCACTTTGGAATTAATTAACGAATGATTAATTATGAGACATTATTTTGGTGCTATTTAATATGATATAAATAGCACATAAAAAAGGTAATTAATTTATAACCAAAAAGAGGAATGTAATATCCCAAATTTTTGGATTTGAAAACAAGAAATATTTTATGGGAATTTATTATGAAAATTTGGCCTAAATAGTTTTAAAGCTATTTTCTGGATTTTGAGGCCTATTTTCCCAATAATTCAAGGAAAAATAGTTAGAGGATACTTTTTGGTCTAGAAATTTTAGAACCAATATTTTATGACCTAGAGAGTTAATTATGAAAGAAAATCCTTATATGAAATTAGGGATTTTATTTTCCAATAATTATTTAATATTTGCAAATAAATATTAATTGGTAGTTGGATATTGGTAGATATGTATAAGTTGGTATGAATGTTTGGTGTGAGTGTTTGGTGTAAGAGTGTTTGGTTTGAGTGTTTGGTTTGAGGGTTTGGTTTGAGTGTTTGGTTAAGGAAGAAATGTAGTTGCAATAGCCTTGAATTTCTTCTATAAATAGAAGACTCTTCTCTTCATATTCTTCACACCAAAATCAGCTCAAAGCATCTGATTTTAAGATTAGAGAGTGAGTAGAGTGAAGTTCTTGGAGCAAGGAAGAAGTAGTAGCAAGGTTCTTCAAGGGTAAGTTCTCTAGTTCTTGAGTTCTAGTTTTATATTCATAGATAGAAGTTGCTTTGATCTTAAATATGCTAGAGTAATTTTATTTTCATGTTTTTATGGTTAGAAATGGTTTTATTTCGAAAAAATGATGGAAAAGGTTATATAGCAGAATTTTTGGAAGCTAATCATAAAGTAGCGAAACTACGGCGAAATTTTGTCGGTTAACAATTCCGAGGTCGAGGTAAAAACGACAGTAATTTATATTGAAGATGATGTTCTTAAATTCTGAGAAAATTCATGTTCAAAGTAGACATATAGGGCTTTTCAAATCTACCAAGAGTGTATTATTTGGAGTTCTGTGCTAGGAGCTTTAAATGTCCAAAGTTGGGCTACGTTTTCTGGAAATTTTCTGGGCAGAAGATGAACACGTGAAAACTGGGAACTATTCATACAATCTGGGAAATAAACAGTATTTTTCCTCAAAACTAGACATCCTAAGGATTCCGGGGAATTTTACGGATCCTCGTTTTGAGTTTTCTAGAATTACTTATGAATTTTCAAAGTTAGAAGTAAATCTTGCCATAATGCTGAAAGTAGCGTTTTTATTAAATAAAATGTAATGGAAAAATGGTAATAAAAAATCCACCAAGGGTAGAAAGGTAAATTAAAACTTTTGGATATTATTCTAAGCAATATGGTAATATATTAGGATATCCGAGGATTCCGTAGTCGATTTGAAGGACGGGCATATTACTATTCATAGTGCCATATTTATGAATAGTACGTATACATGAATAGTAAATTACTATTCACATGGAAGGAAGGTACGTTCGCGTACGGTAACTTTAACTCGATATGACTTGTATGCATGTATGAGATGGAATGATTTCATAGAGTCATGGACAAGACTTGGTCTTGGGTCATGCACCGTGGTTAAGACTGGCTCTGAATCACCGTTTATATATATTCAACTTGATACGGGTTATAGTCTTGATAATGCCGTGAGATTGTTTTCCTAGCGAGGACACGACGTACATCGTGGCACGGTGGTGCGGAACTATTTAACTATACATGGATTTGTATAGATAACTTTACATGTCTTTGTGTGCTATGTCTTCATTGTTGTGTTGACATTACATCTGCCGTATGCTATGTATTGGTTAATGTTGAAATGTAATGAATATCTCACATCATACATATCTTGTTATACTTTTCATATGAGGTTAAGCTGTTACCTAAGATTCAATTTGTTTTGAATCTTAGACTTGACTAGAAGTTCGGAAAGGAACCAGGATTTATGAAGACATTGTGAATAGGAGCCATGAGAAGGAGCATTAATGGACGGAAGCGTGAGGAGGCACCGGTCAAAGGAAATGCGGGAAGAAAGTCAACAAAACCTACCTTATGGCATGAATCTAATAAAGTTACTTCACATCATTTGGTGCTTAAACTAGAAGGGTCGTCTATGTGGTTCATCAATCATCCACCCTAGCACGGTGAGACTTCCACTAGACCTACCCGGCCGGCCAAATGAGATGATTTAACGAGTTAGGTTCTATGCCCCAAGTCTACTCAAGGCTTGGTTGAAGAGGTATAGTTACATGTAAGAATTGTAATTATAAAGTTTTGTATTATCGTATCACATGAACAATCCTTCGGAAATTTATAATATATCGGTATCGTCGGGCATCGCATATGTCTGAGTATTTTTATATCAGTTACTCAATTGTTCAAATTTTTAGTACATGCTCTCCGTTTCCGCATTACGCTAAGCTGTAGCACCTCAAAACTCTGATGAATATTTATAAAACCACGTGTCACCGGCACGATTTATGCTACGGAATTTGGGGTGTTACACTTGTCTCAAGTCCTCATTCCACACTTTTTTTTATATGCTTCTTAGTTGCTTGTTGAAGCACATAAAAAAAATATTGATGACATTTTTTATATATTTTATTTAGGGATAAGGGTCTTAAATGCCATGAAAGTTTTCGCTCAGGAGTACTGGTAAGACAAAAGTTTTTTTTGGACCAAAAATGCCACGGAAGTTCACAAAACGTAGCAATTTTGCCCCGGAAGTTTACAAAACATAGCAATTTTGCCCCTCCGTTAATTTTGAACGTTAAGTTTAACTGAGTGCACACGTGGCATGCCACCTCATCAATCAAATAAGAGTTAAGTATCAATTTTGCCGCGGAAGTTTTCACTAAGGAGCAATTTTGCCCCAGAAGTTTACAAAACGTAGCAATTTTGCCCTTATGTCTCCCAATATTAAATTTCACTATTAAATCAGTCAAAGATCACACATGTTATGCCTTGAAAAGGTCGAACTTGGAGTCAGAGAAGGAGATCCTTGAGATGTTGAGCTCAAGGCGGGTAGAATTTGTGAAGCCGAACTGGTCAAAGGGACTGAAAGGTCTGTCACAAAACCCAAAGGAAGCATCACTTATGATCTAAGCAAATGATTAGTCTATACAAACATAAATATTATCACTATTGATTTGTTTTACTGAACCAATTTTTGGAACAATTCATTTCTCATTTTGCGTTTCATTTGCTTAGATCATAAGTGATGCTTCCTCTGGGTTTTACGACAGACCTTTCAATCCCTTTGACCAGTTCGGCTTCATAAATTCTGGCCGCCTTGAGCTCAACATCTCAAGGATCTCCTTTTCTAACTCCAAGTTTGACCTTTTCAAGACATGACATATGTGGTCTTCGACTGATTTAATAGTCAAATTTAATATTGGGGGACAGAAGGAAAAAATTGCTACGTTTTGTAAACTTCCAGGGCAAAATTGCTCCTTAGTGAAAACTTCCGGGGTAAAATTGCTCCACAATGAAAACTTCCAGGGCAAAAATGATACTTTTGATTGATGAGGTGGCATGCCACATGTGATGAGGTGGCATGCCACATGTGATGAGGTGGCATGCCACGTGTGCACTCAGTTAAACTTAACGGTCAAAATTAACAGAGGGGCAAAATTGATACGTTTTGTGAACTTTCGTGGCATTTTTGGTCCAAAAAAACTTTTGTCTTACCAGTGCTCCTGAGCGAAAACTTCCATGGCATTTAAGACCCTCATCCCTTTTATTTATGTCAAATATTTTTTACACCCAGTATATGAAATTAATTAATTCCTAGGATACTAGTGTTATAGGAAAAACATTTCTGAATTGAGGACTGGAAATTAATTAATTTAAAATACTAGATGCAAAATGTAACACCCCATTTTTCAAAAGTGGAATAAGAGAATATTATCAGAGTAGAGCATTAGAGCAAGTAAGAGAATAAGTAACTGATAAGTATGTGGCTATAAACTAACAACGGTGTATCTGGTTGGGTATAATAGCGGTACATTTATTCCAGTATTTAAATTCCAACTAAGTAGAAGTTTAAATACAATCCCAAAATAAAACTCCAGATGGGTCCTCACGCGTGTTGCTTACCCTTGTCACCGCTCCCAATCCTCCAGATTTTGAAGCTATGGTAAGTGCTGAGATCCAATACCCATTGGATTTCAGGTAACAGTTAACCTCATGCTCAAGTATAAACAATATATGTATGACAGATATTCATTACATTTCAGCATTAACCATATATAGCACACAGCAAATATAAGGTTTGTAATACCCAAATAATTATTTATCTTAAATATTATATTTGGATAAATAATATATCTTGAATATTATATTTGGATAAATAATGCCTATTTAAAATAGGTGAATATGTGGTCTCAATTTTTCTATTATGTTTATCCTATTTTCTAGGTAATGTCTCCCTAGAATTTAGGTGACTAGAGATTTAATTTTCTAAATCTTATTAGGGATCATAAAATATCCTAAAATATCATAATCAAGTATAATCTTAACTATATCATAATAGTAATCAAAAATCATCGAAAGATGCCTAAATTAATTAAAGAAAATTAGCAACAATTATTGGGAAATTAAATTTGCAATAATTGGAATATTTTTATAATTTTTGAAATTAATTAATTATTAATTTAAAAGGGCATAATTAAGAATATATCAATTAAATTAAGGTCCAAATGATATTTAAAGGACAAAATTAGTATACAAGGAGTGTTTAATCATCAAGATTAATTTAGAAACCTATCAAATTTTGACAATTAGGCCTAATAGCCCCTAAAACACTATATTAGCAAATATTAACCAAAGATTAATTAATTCTCCCTTTAATTTATTAAAGTGGCGAAAATTTCTAATTAAGAAGGTTAAGTAATTTCATTAATTCTTAATCCTAAATCATTAACAAATATCATCAATAGTGTGTAGATGTTTCCAACACAAATCAAAGGTTTGGATTAAAACTAATAAAGCTAATCTAAAGGTTTTAAATTTGGTTTCATAAACCTTAATCCTTGTGAAATTAAAATCAACCAATAGGAGAATTCTACCATGACTTTTGTGAGACAAATAAAACACAAATCCAAGAGAGAAATTGAAGAGTAATTTCGGTGCATAAGGGGAAGGAGAATTAAGATTATAATTAGCTAAAAACATCACAATCAAGCTTTAAACCAAATTAAAGACTTTCAAGGCTTAAGGTGATAGTGACATATTAGCTAGATTAAGATGAAATGCAACACAAATTCATGTTAAATTAAGGGGGGGTCGGTTTTGCAAAGAAGAAGAGATGAAGCAAATGAATCAAAGATATTAACTAAAGCAATGTCATAATCAAACATAAATGTAAGAAGACTTTAGTGGTAAATGATGATGTAAGCATAGGTAATAAAGGTATTAAATGGTTAATTAATTAATGGTAAGATAAAAACCATCAGGATAAATTCAAGACACAAGTAAATGAGAACCAATAGAAAAGAAATTGTATCTTGAAAACCATTGATCATAGAACAAATATAAGTAGATATTATGAACAAATACAATTTAAATTTGAACTTGGTTATCTCTAAAGTGATTTTCACAAACTTTTATGGTTCATACCTAAGTGATTTAAGAGTTTAAAAAGACCTTTAATTAAGCCATAAAATGGAGATTTGAAAAGTGGAAATGAATCTTGAATAAAATCACCAACTTGCACCTAACTAAATAAGCATTTGGGGTAACTAAAGGTTGAAACAAACTAACTAGGGGAGAGAGGAGTGAGAAGTCTGTTTTAGTAGGTGTAAGGGTGAGATTTAAACTTCTCAACTAAGTTTAATCTAAGGGCTTGAAATGAAGAAAAGTTGTTAGGTAGTTAATGCCAATTTGCTATAAATAGGAAGCTTGAGCCTTCACAATTCTTCACACCAATCAGCCCAAAGTGATCTGATTATAGAAGCTAGAGAGTGAGTAGAGTGAGTTCTTGAAGCAAGAGGAAGTAAGGAGCAAAGTTCTAGGTAAGTTATTGAGCTCTAGCTTTGTGATTTATAGCTTAAATGTTGTTTTGATT
The DNA here is from genome assembly GCA_019022615.1 of Acacia melanoxylon. Lineage (NCBI taxonomy): Eukaryota > Viridiplantae > Streptophyta > Magnoliopsida > Fabales > Fabaceae > Acacia > Acacia melanoxylon. Next base: position 2,036,790 of record JAFJYJ010000030.1, on the reverse strand, counting down.
CATAATCTTCCAATTATAGTGTAATTGTCATGTTTTTATGGTTATAATTGGTTTTATTTCGAAAAAAATGATGAAGAAGAAGTTATAGCAAAAATTTTGGAAGATTATGGTCAAAGTAGCGAAGCTCTAGCGAAGATTTGTCGGCTAGCGACTTCCGAAAGCAATTTCAAAAACGCTGGTATCTTACAAGTTGAAGATGCTATGCTTGAAATTAGACGTATAGATATTTCCAAATATACCTATAGATGCTATGCTACAATTCTGAGAAAATTCATGTTCAAATTAGACATATAGATATTTCCAAATATACCTATAGCATGTCGTTTTGAGTTTTGTGCTAATTTTGATAGATCTTTTCCCTCATCATATTTTCGAAATATATATCGGAGATAAAAATTCTACAAAATGGGCTACGAAATTCTGGAAAATTCTGAATAGAGGATGAAAAATAGGATAAATCATTATCCCACAATTATTTTACTTACATTGGTAAAATGTAAAATGGGAATTGTTCATAAAATCTGGGCAACCACCAATATTGTTTCCTAAATATATACATCTTAAGGATTAATTATTACTTATTATTTGAAACCACATATTCACCTATTTTCAATAGGTATTATTTATCGAATTAATATTCCGATAAATAATTACGGATCCTCATTCTGAATAGAAGATGAAAATACGAAAACTGGGAATTGTTCATAAAATCTGGGCAACCACCAATATTTTTTCCTAAACGTATACATCTTAAGGATTCCGAGGAATTTTATGGATCCTCATTCCGAATTCTGTAGAATTAATTATGATTTTTCAAAGTTAGGTGAAAAATCAGCCCATTTATTGAACAATAGCGTTTTTAAGCAATTAAAATGGGATTAAGTTGAAAATAATTAATCCAGGGGTAAAATGGTCATATATAGCCAAAATATCTCTTGAAATAATATTTGTGAATTAATAGAGATGATATTACCCTTATAGGATATCTGTGAACGCCTTCCGTCGAAACGTACTGAAAATCATCAACGAAGGTACGTTCGCGTACTGTAACACTAACTCTGATGCTTATTGTATATTTATATGTGATAGACAACTATACATGTGAATTGTATAGATAACTTTACATGTGATGTGTACTGTTAACATAGATAACTATACATGTGAATTGTATAGATAACTTTACATGTGATGTGTACTGTTGATATATTAATCTTACATCTACTATGTACTTATGTGTTGATTAATGTTGTGATGTCATACATATATTGTTTACATAAGCATGAGGTTAACCGTTACCTGAGGTCCGATGGGCATTGGACCTCAGCTCTTACTATAGCCTCAGGATCCGGAGGAATCAAGATCGAGGACAAGGGAAAACAGCACCAGTGAGAACCCGGCCGGAGAATTTCTTTTTGGATATGTATTATCGTACTTGTAAATATTCGGATAATTGTATCGCTGTATAAGCAACTAGATACACCAACAGTGAATGTTTATCAAATACTCGCTCTTTTAAATTTTGCCGATGCTCTACTCTGATTAAAATATCTTGAAAACGCTTTAGAAAATTGGGGTGTTACAAGGTTAACAACACAACAATACATAGCACACAGCACAAGTAATGTTATCCACACAACAATACATAGCACACAACACATGTAATGTTATCCACGTTTGCACTAACTAGTGCCACGACAGCTCCTCGTGTCCTCAGCGCTAGGAAAACAATCTCACGGCATTATCAAGACTATAACCCGTATAAAGTTGAATGTGTAAACAGTAACCTAAGACAGAGTCTTAGCTACGGTGCATGACCCAAGACCAAGTCTTGTCCATGACTCTATAAAATCATCTATCACATATAAGCATGCAAGACACATCAGAGTTAAAGTTACAGTACGCGTCCATACCTTAACCCGTGTTGCTAACGGTACGCTTGCCTTTTGGTACCGAGTCCCGATCTTTTCCAGATATCCTATAATATTATTACTGCATTATTTCCTTTATAAATAATATCCTAAGAGATATCTTTGCCACCACTTTTGATTCCAATTATTTTTTACTTTCAAACGCAAATTTAGCATTTTTGCCCAGATTTTTCTGAAAAATTTAATTATTCCAAAAATTATCACCCTCCATTTATTTTTGAGGAAAAATAACGGTTTTCACTCGAAATCTGTGAATCAATACCAGTTTAACTTTTCTCAATCACTGTTCATATTTCCTTCCAAAAATGTGACCCAATTTCACGAATTTTTATCTCATTCTACATAACTCAAATTGCTACAAATTTTGTATCAATGAAAATTCATACATGTGTACTATAACCATGTAAAATTTCATGATTAAATGACTCCATTTGATACATAAAATAATAATCGTTTTCCGACTAACTCCCGAAAAACTGAAATCGGGGAATTTTCCAAATTTTCACAATCTTGCTCCATTTGATTCCAAAAATTATTTCCCAACATGTTTTTACCTTGTTAGGCATTTTTCAATGCAATGAGGCCTAAAAACAATCATGGGAATTTATTTTACCATTTTCTAGATTAAACTAACATTTAACTAAAAATTAATAAAACTAACAACTAAGGCTCAAGAACTAGAGACTTATCCTTGAAGTTCCTTCTCCTTGCTTCTTATGAATTTTTCCCAGCACTCTCCTATACTCTAAACTCATGCCTCTCACCTTCTCAAATAAGGATCAGAGAAGTTTTTGGTGTGAGGAATAAGTGAAGGTTGGATGGCTATTTATAGAAAATCTCTATGGCACACATGGTAAATAAATGCAACCAGATTTTTCACCCTATCCATTGGATGGAAAATCACTTTTTGATGTTTAATCCCTACCTCTCATGGCTTGGTCGACATGCATAAACCAATCAGCCAATTTGTTGTGCTTTTTAATTATTCAAATATCTTGTATTTATTCAATGATTAATTTCACCAAAAGCATCCCATGTGCAGCGCCTTCTTTGTTGACTTCAAGGGCTAAATTTCCAAACTTGATTAGCACCCTAATAAAGTTCTTAAATGCATTTTAGTTTCACTACTTATTGGTTAATCTAATTATATGAAGTTTTATGCTTAATTACTTAAGATATTATCTTAAAATACTTGGCTCTCATTGCTCCAACAAGGCTAGCTGAAATTGTTAACCCTTTTGGGCTGATTTATTAAGCTTAATTACCCCCTTAATCATGAGCTTAATTTCCCTCTTTATTGCATCTCTTATTGGTTAATTGGTTAATTTAAGTAATTATGCAATTGATCTTTAATTAGTGCAACTTAATTACCCAATTACTTTTGCTAATTTCCTTTATTTTTATTAAGTGTTTTCATAATATTTTCTTGTCTCTTTTGGTTATAAATTAACTACTATTTTATGTGTTAATTATACCACATTTTTATGATTCCTAATCTTAATCTTATATTTTTCCTTTTGTTTATTTAATTCTAAGGGAATTTTGCCTTAAATTATAATCAACTAATTATAATAATTTGAGACACATATTTACCTTCATTTTTATACTAATTATTCACCAAAATATGATACTTATATTAAATAGGAATTTTCAGGTATTACACAAAAAATATTTCAGGATGCAACATATAATTTAATCTAAACAAATAAAAAAAAAAAATTTGTCATCAATATTTCTTTATGTGCTTCTTAGAAGACAAAAACCTAAGAAGCACATAAAGAAAAGAAAGGAATGAAATGGGGTTCAGGGAAAGAAAGAAGAAATGACAAAAATGATTAGGAAGCATTCGTCGAATCCTCATTCCATGCTTTTCTTTATGTGCTTCTTAGGTGCTCTTGTCCTCCTAAGAAGCACACAAAGAAATATTGATGCATTTTTTATTTAGATTAAATTATATGTTGCATCCCGAAATATTTTTTGCACATAGTTTCTCAAATTAATTAATTTCCAGGATACTGGTGTTACAGAGAAAAATATTTCTGAATGCATAGGACTGGAAATTAATTAATTTGAGATACTAGATGCAAGAAATATTTTAGAATGCGTATATAAATGAATCTAAATAAATAAAATATATAAATATAATAAATATAAATGAAAAAATGCCATCAACATTTCTTTATATGTTTCTTAGAAAGACAAGAACCTAAGAAGCACATAAAAAGAATCATGGAATGAGGATTCGCTTTTAAGGTGGTTGTCCTTCTAAGAAACACATAAAGAAATACTGATGGTATTTTTTATTTATTTTTAATTATTTACTGCATCCTGAAATATTTCTTGCATTCAATATCTCAAATTAATTAATTTCAAATCCTGTTTTCATAAATATTTTTCCTCTAACACCAATATCCTGGAAATTAATTAATTTCACATACTTGATGCAATAAATATTTCAGGATGCGTATATAATTTAATCTAAACAAATAAAAAAATTAAGAAAATGCCATCAATATTTCTTTATGTGCTTCTTAGGAGGACAAGCACCTAAGAAGCTCATAAAGAAAAGCATGGAATGAGTATTCTTTCGGATCCTTCCCAACATATAAAGAAAAACATGGAATGAGGATTCTTTCCTTCCCTTCCGAACATGTGCATAGCATGTGAATGTGTTTGTGTGAGTCTTCAAAAAAAAATTCTTACAGTGAGGATGTGTGTGTATATATATGCATCTATAACTTCAATTTTGAATCAAGTTGTGGTTTGCTACAGAAAATCCAAGAGCATAAGCTTATAACATCTCTATCAAGTTATGGATCATCTCAATTTTTATAAGGTAACAATTAACAATATTTTTTCAGACACCTTAGTACCTTTTCCTTTACCAAATTCTTGTTCTAGTTATTGTAACTATAGCTTACTGTGATAGTTTGATGATAACGTTTCCCATTATAATACTATGTTTTTTTAGATCACAAGTTCTGGAAAGGGCTTCAAAGTAATCGAAATAGAGCAGACAAACCCCGAATAGGATGCGGGGTGATGTGTTTCTTGTGTTGACACTCTTTTTTATTTTTGTTTTTGAATTGAAGGGCAGGTTTCTAAATACTTGAGGTAATACTGGGACTAACTCTGTGATCTCTCACTTATAAGGAAGCTTTCATGTTACTAGGCTACAAAGCCTCTGTGTTGCTACTTTGTTTTTTCTTTTGTTTACAAATACGAAAGAGCTTAGTTTGTCTACACGTACTGTTGGTGAATTACTATGCCGACTGGGATCCTTTCAAAGCAACCTCTACACCAATTTACCAAACTGCCACTTTCAAAATGGTGAGAGGATTTGATCTATGCATTTTTTTCTTTTTTTGGTTCAAGACAAAATGATATTAAGTAAAAGCAAGTTTTACAAGTTACATATTGTAATACCCCTTGTAAGTACGACACTTATAAGAGTATTGCAGCGAATGATAGTGAGCAACACATGGATAGAATAGTAAACTGATAAATAAAACATACTTGGTTGTGTGCAGGAATAACCTACTGAGTTCTTAATACAGTAATCCGTAAATGTATCGGTACCAAAATATTAAAATTACAAAAAGGGAATTAAACAAAACATGTCTGTAAATTCCCAAGCCTATTAAAACTAAACAGAAGCCATCAGTAGCCCGCACTTGCCGCCTTCCCGTTAAAACTTTGTCTGCCGCCATGACCATGTCCGGATCCTGACATCTGGGATTCAATTTGAATCCCAGAGTAACAGTTAATCTCACAAACATAGTATAAACGGTATATGACAGTCAATCATAACAAGTAGTCCACAACAGCATAGCATTCAGTAAACACAGTGTAAATCTCATGCAGTTAAACACAAATCACAAAACCATAGCGCTAGGTGTAACATCCCATTTTCAAAAGCAGTAAATTTTTTTTTTCATCAGAGTAGAGCATTGGAGCGATTGAGTAACTGATACATATATTTATAAATGCCGTAAGTCTGGCTGATTTACAGAAACGGTACATTGACCAAGAGTTTTCAAAATGAATAACACCCGAAGAAAGTCTTCAGCCGGGTCTCTGTGCGGCCTGCTCGTCTTTCTCCTCGGTTTTCCTGAACCTGACGCTATGATAAGAGCTGAGATCCAATTGCAATTTGGATCTCAGGTAACGGTTAACCTCATGCTTAAATACGACTACATATACACGACAGCAGCAATCAATACAACAGTCCATAACAGATGTATGATTAAAAACACATAACCACGTATACAAGATAATAACCATGTATGTTACATAACCTCGTATGATACAACATTAATAACCTCGTATGTGACATAACCTCGTATGTAACATACCGTGTATATAGCATAACCTCGTACACTACTACACAACAATCATATAATAAACATTAGAGCTAGTGTTACGACGCGAACGTACCTTTTTAGCGGTACAACGAAACTTTTACGGAAAAAATCGGTAAATTTCCGACAAAAAAAAAAAATGGTGTGACGGCGGCAACAACAAATGGCTCGACAATGTACGATTATCTCAGATATCCTATAAGGATAATATTTAACAACTTTTAGCAGATAACGAGGCATTTTAGGTACAAATTACCATTTTGCCCCCAGACCCCTAATCGGCGGAATTTCGCCAGCTTCGCCATTTTCGCTCTATCTCTCTAGAATTTTGACAGATCTTTTCCCTCATCATATTTTCGAAATATATATCATATTTACCCCTAAATATGATATCTAGACTATCTTGAAAAATTAAAGATAAATCTAGCATTCCTACTATATCTACCGAAAGAACTACCGAAACTAAAGACCAGGGACCGAAGAACTTACCCGTGACTTTGCTCGGACTTTCTCCGAGCTTCTCTCTCTAACTTCTCTCTAAGAGGCAGATTTTTGGTGTGAGAAATGAAGAAGAGGAGGGTGCTATTTATAGAAGAAATTCGGACGTATCGGAATTTTCTCGCTTTGTTTTTGAACCGTTAGATCTAGGGTTTTGTAAGATGGAATCTTGACCATTCAAGGTCTTGGTCGACATCAAGGGCCCAAAAAGTCAAAAAAATGAGTTGTCATCCAATGATGACTCTTGCTTTATGGCCTCCGGTCCATAAAGCTACCCGACGGTGTCCATTTCGCGATTTCGCAAACTCAAAAATGCGAGCGTGTAACTTTGAAGGTCTTTTCATCCTCTTTCATATTATCAATTTGGATCCTCTTTTTGATCATATCCAGGTATTCTCCGGTGCATCGGAAGATATTCGGACAAACGCGTCCGGTTACGGAAATCGTTTCGATAGAACCAACTTCTCGACAACAATTCAGATAATCGTAAAACGTCCAGTTGTTGCCTAACTTAATCTCGTGTTTAAAAAGACACAATTGTTTCTATAGGTTCTCACTTTGCCTATCTCTACTCTACTATATCGATCAACTTTTCGTCTTATTTGAAATTAGGGTTTTCGGTTGCGGAAACAACGCACAGTAAATTCTTTCTTCGTGTAAAAATTCACTTGTTCTTAATTTGATCAGTCTGGAAAGACTTTTACTTCTGGTTTACCTGTAGAATTTATTTCTAACTTGTCCCCCGGTCTGCCTATAAGCTGACTCACCGCATAATATTATTATTTTATTCTAATTTAATTATTTAAACAATTCTTTTTAATTAAAAATACTTAGAATTTCGCCCCCTCTTTTAAAAATTCAGTTTTAATAATTTTTCCATTTTTAAAAAATATAATATTTTTTACCAAAAATTCCCGCTTTACCCCCGCCGTTAAGGCTTAATCGCAGACCTAATTTCTTCGTTTAGTGATCTTTTTAGGATCAGGTTTCTTCATATATTTATCTTTACCAATTTTACAGTATATTGTTATCTTGCAAACTTTTATACCGACATTGTCATTTTATATCCTATGTAAAATATTAAAAATGTTTACCCCATCAGTTACTTTATGGTTCTAAATGCTTTTTAAACTTTTCTTCATTTTATTCACTCAAATAATTTATTAAATTCTCATAATTAGGGATAACACTTCCATATTTTTCTCATAATTTTTCATGATCTTTCGCATTTATCATAATAGTTTTAGACTGTTTTTATCACCATTATATCATTTTTAGTCATTCCGTTTCATCGATTTTCCTGTAAATTTTTTGACAATTTACTCTATAATTATAACAATTTTCTATAATAGTTTTAAACTCATGATTTTGCTTTATCAAAATATTCGTTAATTTACTTTATCTCAAAATTTCCAGATTTACTAAAATCTGGGTATTACACTAGGTATACCATGTGGCCTGTACCGAGAGTCCCCCTATACACCAGAGTTCTCAATCAGAACACCCAACAAGGATTAGTAGACTAGGACCTACCGAGAGTCCCCTGGAACCGCCAGAGTTCTCAATCGGAAGCATCCAAGTCATCTGAATGCAACTAGGTTAGCCACCTAAGGACTTTTGTCCAATAGGCCCTACCCTAATTTTATCCACCGAGAAGGTACTCCATGGTCAGTCCTTCCGTTCAATCGAGCTGCGAGTGGTGCTAGCCCACACAAGACGGGACAATCATGTGTATGATTTAAAACAGACATACACAGCCATACAGAGTGTGTGAGGATTAAGTTACTACCTGACTGCTTCCAAAATCTTCAACTGGTTTTACGTCCGTTTAATTGTCTCGGCAACTAACGCGTCCTATAAATATATATTTACAGACGGCGGGTTATTATTTTTTCAGACTTCTCATAATCTCAATTGTTATAACACTAGTCTTAATGTAAAACTATTGGACCTATATTAACTCTCCAAGGTCCATTTTAATTTTTGAAGGCCAAAATAAATATTTTGGGCCTTATTTTCAATTTTCCTCTTAGGCCCAATTTTGATAATTTACTATTATATTATTAATTATTATCATTATTTAATTATTATTATTATTTTACTATTTATTATTATTAGTTTAAACTCTCAGAGGCCATTCTAATACTAAGCATGACCTCAATACTTTAAATCAAGAGTTTAATAAATATCAATACCACATAAAATATGCTTCATCATATATGTAGCAATATTTGATACTTGTCATTTTCTGAAAGACCAAATATAGAGTTTTGTTTTTGGTTTTTGTAATATTCTTTTCAGAGCTTAATCATATAGATAGTCAAATACCATGCAAATGGCCACCAAGGAGTAAGCCATAGAATAGTCATATTTGACGATTAAGAATTATTATTATTTTCTTATTATTTCTCTATAATTATTTTGAGTTCTCATAAGCTATCCGAACAACAACTTAAATTAGGAGTTTAATAAATGTTTACATTACATAATATATGCTTCACTATATATATATATATATATATATATATATATTATTTTGTAAATAATATTATAAATGAAATAATGTAGGAATTAGTTAGATTAGATCATAGTATATAGGAGTTATAAATACTAACACATAAAATACATTTTAGGGTTAATGTGCAAAAATACACATGTGCTTTCGTCAGAGGAGCGCCCAGTAGCAAGTGTTTTTTTTAGGTGCAAAAGTGCACACGTGGTTACAAATTAGGTGCAAAAATACCATTTGACCGTTAAGTTTGACTTTGACTGTTAAGTTTGACTTTTTTTGTTGACTGGACGATGACGTGGCATTTTCAAAGGTGCAAAAATGCACATGTGCTTTGGTTAGAGGAGCGTCCAATAGCAAGTGTTTTTTTGCACATGTGTATTTTTGACAAACCACATGTGTATTTTTGCACCTTTGAAATGCCTCGTCATCGTCCGGTCGGCCAAAAGTCAAAAAAGTCAAACTTAACGATCAAATGGTATTTTTGCACCTAATTTGTAACCACACGTGAACTTTTGCACCTCAAAAAAGCACTTGCTACTTACCTCCCATCAAAATACATGTGTATTTTTGCACCTTAACCCTACATTTTATTGTAATAGATATATATATATATATATATATATATAGTTAGAAAAGATAGCAACGTTTTTTTCCATCTTCCTAAAATATCTCATTTACTCATTTGCATTATGATAATCACTCTCATTATGCAAACCCCTTTAATATACGAGATTCATAGAAACAATTTTGAGAAATCATAAATTTAATATATAAAATCAATTATAATTTTACATTTAAAATCAAAATAAATCTCTCAGCTCACAATAGTAGGAGTAACGGTTGGTTCCAATAAATGGCAACATCAACGGTGCCAACAAATTCCATAAATGATTAGATATATCTAGCATATATATGTTGCAGCGTATATGTACATATATCAGCAAATTTTCCTTGAAAGATTATTGCTTTAACCGAAACCATATTTTATTTTATTTTATTTTTATTTGTTTGTTTGTTTGTTTTTAATCATTGCAACGTGATCTATATCAGTAAGATTCATATATATACTATGACAGAAAATATTTGGGTTTAATAATACCATTCTCTATGTTTTCTCTGCCTAGTTCATACACGCACATATTTATATATATATATATACCATTCAAAATCATTGAACACTTTGAGCAGTGATACATTGGCTAACTACCAGGGCAGTGTTTGAAAACAAGAAACCGACGTATATGATGAAAGTCCAACTTAGCATGATTATTTGTTTAACTAAATCCCAACGTCTCACACACCCACATTTGTTGCTATATATATATATATAGACTTAGTTGTTTTCTTCTCCAATTAAACACAGACGTAGTACATATATAAAGAAAATTATTACATCAAACTAAACCAGTGAAGTGTTTTTCCAAAGTCCAGTGACGCAGTTTTGTCTATATACATATTGTGCAGAGAGAGAAGGAGGTTTGGAAACGCAACACAAGCTAAAAATATGATCCTTCTTTCAACGTTTATCAAGCAGAGGTTTCATGATGTTACTTTCTACATCCTAACAAAAATAATCTGCTTTAGTCAAACAGGGAGCTAGAAGGAAGGGACTTACACTTAGTTTCGTTTTGCGAGGTTCACCAACACTTACACCCCTGATGCAGCAACGTTAAGCAGAGGAAGAAAAAAATTACAGTAAACCCTCTCCCTCTCTATCTATCAAACTCTCACCCTTACGCCTCTCTATCACCTCTATTTTTTATATTAAAAACAGAGAACTAGCAGCAGTTGTGCTCTCTCTCTTGGACTCTCACATTCTCGGACCCTTTCTCTCTCTGTTTCGGTTTGAAGCAACGTAGTGACAAGAACTGAGGGGTATGGATTTATACTTCATGAAGGGCTGGTCCGAGGTGAGGGTGAACATCAGTTTGAAGAGAAGGATGATGGTCCATGGGTTAATGACGCGCGTCTCGAGGAATAATGCGTTTCTGTTTTGCGTGAGCCGTGGAAGACGCCGAATGAATCTTCCTTTCTGCGATTTCGTTAGACACGCTGTGATTTCTTGTGTGTCTCTGAGTTTTCGGCGTTAAGTGTGCGGGGGGTGGCTTTTGCTGCTGAGTTTTATTTGATTAGATATTAGGGTGTGGTTTTGTCTTTGCTGCTACCTACTCTGCGTGTTTTGGTTGAGGCTGAGACGTGAAGTATTAGCAAATTAATAAAGGGTAATAGATTAATAGATGAAAATAAGAATACATGGGTTTAATAGAGAAACATGGCTTCTCACGTGTTGGGCTAATCAGATTAATAGAGAATTGAGATTGGGCTTCTAGGTAATGGATTGGAGATATGGAAATGAAATGGGCTTGATTTGGTCCAAATGAACCAATGTCTTATTACTTTGGGAACCCTTTATAAGCTCTATTTGCAATTAAATCCTTACTTGAATTTATTCTTTTTCCCATAATAAATTAATTAGGGGAAAAATAATCCTAAATTTCCAATAATTAATTTAATTAATTATTTTAAGCCAAAATTTTTATAATCAATTTCCATAAAATATTTCAAATTTCAAATCCCAAAATTTGGGATGTTACACATATACTTGAAACAAGAACATGAAAACTAAAAAACTTTAAGAAAAGAAGACAAAGATATGGCCTTAACACGAGTAAAGGAAAGGTCAAAAAGCAATGCTAGTATCTCCTTTCAAGTGCTAGTCAATGAATAAGATGGTTGAGCAGGAATACGGATGAGGCATTTCTTGACACAATACACCGTGAGATGAGGTTTGGAGTCAACTGTTATGAGGCTAGACCTATATGTATTTAGAATAATGAGGCTCTTTAACATTTAGAAAGGAAGGCAAGACCATCTAATGATGGAGATTTCCACAAGAATTCTTTGAGAGAAGAATCCTTATGGCATATGATGCCATGACAATAATGACGATTCATGCTTTTATATTTATAGTGGATAATATTCTAACCTTCAACATTGAGTGAGAACAAGGAATTAGATAAAGAAGGCAAACACCGATATGTATAAACCAAAGATGAGTCATTATTTGAGATCTATTTATGCGAATTATTAAGCTCTTTACAACAAATTGTGCATTTAATTATTCTTATTTCATATTGTATTTTTCATCTATGTATTTTTTTTTCATGCAGAAATCTGCAACAGAATTTGGTGAATATGCCTACTCTAGAAGTGCAAATCCTACCCGGAATACTTTGGAAGCGTTAGTAGTTCCATTTATGATCTGTTTATTCTTTCTATATCCTATTCTTTTTTTCCCCTTTCACTCTTAACTTGACTTATTTTGTGTTCTCGGTTTATTAGAAAGCTTGACAACGCAAAATATCGCTCACTTGATAGTGGAATGTCGCTTTTGCTATTTTGTTTTGTGAACTTATTAATCCAAGTACACTTCTTCATCGTTCAGTCTGTTTCAATTTTTTAATTCAATTGCAAGTTATCAACATAAAAGTAAAAACATTATTATGTGCCCAAGATCGTCTCCATGTGTGTGTGTATAATCCTAATCTAGTTGATTCTGATTTTATCTAGATCTATTTGAAAACAAACTAATTTATGAGTGCGTTGAGTGAGAGCCACGCCATGAGCTACTCTGTTCTTTTGTCTCTTTTAAATTAATAAATTATGAGTATAAGAACTAAGACCCATAATTGAGAAAATTATAAGAACCAAAAAAAAAATATTCAGTGAGAGCCTAATACCACTCTATGCATAATTCCTAATACATATATTTAAATCCCCCTAATTTTACATTATATAAATATAACTAGAACTAGTACTACTTGTTTATATTGCTTCTCATGGTTTTAATTGGAGAAATTAACGAAGTAAAATCAACTAGCACTACTTGTTTATGTTATATGAATATAACAAGAACTAGCACTATTTGCTTAAATCATTGCTTTTAGTGTCATTTACTTATATGATTCCAATATGCAGGGGATGAAATCATTATTATAGAGGAGATACATACGTATGTATGTATGTATGTATGTATGTATGTATGTATGTATGTATGTATGTATGTATGTATGTATGTATGTATGTATGTATGTTGTAACATCTCATTTTCAAAAGCAATATAATTTTTTTTTCATATATCATCAGAGTAGAGCATCGGAGCGATTGAGTAACTTTAATAATATTATATTTATGCTCTATTATTTTCCAAGGAAATAATCCCAAAAATTCCTAAATTTAGAGATAACACACTTCCCAAGTTTTTGTCAATATTTGCGTCATATGGGATTTATCATAATGTTTTCGGCCATTTTTCTCGCCTTATAAAATACATTTTTCAAGGATTTTAGCTCTTTATCTCTCCTAATTCCCATAGTAATTACCTTAGAAAATAAGATAATTATTACTTATTATTTGAAACCACATATTCACCTATTTTCAATAGGTATTATTTACCGAAATATGATACTTATCATAAATACGATTTTTAGGGTATTACATATGTATGTATGTATGTAGGTATGTATGTATATGTATGTATTTATACATGTATATATATACACACATACATATATATACATATTGTAATACCTTAATTTTCATAACTCATGTAAAAATTGTATTTTGGTGAATAAATTAGCAAAATTTAAAGGTGAATATGTGTCTCAGAATTATAATCTATTGATTATATTTTCAGCCAAATATCACTTTGGAATTTATTAACCAAATGGTTAATTATGAGACATTATTTAGGGGCTATTTAATGTGATATAAATATCACACAAAATAGTAACTAATTTATAATCAAAGGAGATAAAGAAAGGGTTATGAAGATCCTTAGCCAACTTAACACAAATTAGCAATTAATAATTAGCAAATTAGCTTGTGCTAATTGAGGTTAGTGGCTTATGATTTCAACTTGATTAAGGGAAATCAAATAACCAATGGCAAATGCAATTAAAAGGCATATAAGCATTGGATTAAGAGTTAATTAAACTTTGTTAGCTAATGTCACTACTAGAAAATGTCAATTTGCGAATGTTATAAATTTTGACATTTTTGCGAGGAACTCATTCTCCTCGCAAAAATGTCAATTTTGCGAGGGAAAAAAATTTCCCTCGCAAAATGGCCAATTTTTTGCGAGGGAAACATACTTTCCCACGCAAAAATCCCCATATTGCGAGGGAAATTTTTTTCCCTCGCAAAATTGACATTTTTGCCAGGGATAATGAGTTCCCTCGCAAAATTGTCAAAATTTGTGACGGAATATTTTCCTCGACATTTTTTTCTAATAGCAAATTCCACCCATTTTGATATTTCTACCCTTGGTGTATTCATTATTACAATTTTGCCCTTACATTTTCTCAAAAACGCAATACTGAATTTAAGGCGGAATTTTTGATTAACTTTAAAAAATCATAATTAAATCTGCAAAAATCGAAACGAGGATCCGTAAAATTGCTTGGAATCCTTAGGATGTCTACATTCAAGAAAAAATATTGGTTATTGCCCAGATTTTATGAAAAAATTCCCAGTTTTCGTATTTTCATACTCTGTTCAGAATTTTCCAGAATTTCGTAGCCCATTTTGTAGAATTTCTATCTCCTAGCTTATGCCTTAAAAGTCTTCTTGAGTTTAATGTGAGATTAAGACACTTATGCCTTAAAAGTCTTCATCATTTTAATGCTCCATGTGAACCCTTTAATTACTAATTCAACTCATATACTTCTTAATTATGCCTTTTTGATTAATTAATTAATTAATTAATTACGAAAATTATAATAATTATTGCAAATTTAATTGCCCAAAAGTTGTTGATAGTTTTTCCTAATTGATTTAGGCATATCTGATTCCCTTTATGATATAGTTAAGATTATACTTGATTATGATAATCTTAAGATATTTTATGATCCCTAATAAGATTTAGAAAATTTAAATATATGATCTCCTTAATTCTAGGAAGAAGTTACCTAGAAAATAAAATAATTATAATAGAAAAATTGAGACCACATATTCACCTATTTTAAATATGTATTACTTATTCAAATATAATATTTAAGATATATTATTTATCCAAATAGAATATCTAAGATAAATAATTATTTGGTTATTACAATTTCTATGTCATTTAATTGCTTATGATCATCTATAATAGTTATTATTTTATGTGATTTAATATCACATTTTATAGATCCTAATATGTAGTCACATAATTAACCATTGGTTAATTAATTCCAAAATGAATTTTGGATGAAAATACAATTGATAATTCACCTTTTGTATTTTTAGTATTTATTTACTAAAATTTAATATTTATTTTAGGGTATATTATGATCCCTAAATGAAATCTCAAGATTCACACTTGATCCTTTTAAATCTGAAGGAGAAATTGCTTCATAAATTTATAATAATCAAATTACAAAATTTGAGACAATATACTCTCCTTGAAGTATTTATCAAAATATATCATTTATGATAATTAGGGTTTTTAGGGTATTACAATTTGTATGTGTTAAAAAAACAATTCTAAATTTCTTTTGATATAAATATAGTGGTGTACGTTTCCTCTCACAAATTCAAACACCTTTGATCTAAATTAAGATATTTATATAATCTACTCGTACTATTTTTAAAAATGATTTTGCTGCTGCCTTTGTTAGCTCACTTTCCGATTTTGCTACTTTGCTCCCCCAAAATTTCGCAACTTCCCTCCAATTTTGTTTTTTGGGGTCATCCCTTCCCTCCATTTAACTTAAACACATTTTCCCTTTTCCCTCTTGTTCGATTGGCTGTCTCTCAAACCCTAACAAATCGATCGGTGCCTTCTTCCACTTCTCTTTTCTGCTTCTTCGAGGTCGTTTGCCGTCGCTGTGGCAGTCCATGTCTGTTCCCTTCGTCTTCTGCTATCGTTTGCCGTGAACCTGGCAACGTTTTGTACTTCTGAACCATGTTCGATTCTCAGTCTCGTCCCTCCCGTTTTGCTGAGTTCGTGTCTTCTACATATATTGTCGTTCTGCTTCTCTTCCCCATCTCTGAGGTAATATTCTGTTTTTATTTTTTATTTTGGGTAGCTTCAGAGTGGGAATTGAAAAAGGTTACTGGTTAGTTTATATTTTAGTGGATTCATTGAAATTTAGGGGTTACAGTTCTATTTTTGTCTCTCCCACTGACTTTGGCGGATGAAATATGTCATATTTGGTAATGTATGATTTAGTTTACTTTTATTGTCTTTTAAGCTCCAAAAGCTAGTTGTCATCAACTAATCATTTTATCTGGGTGGCCACTCAGATATCTTTGGAGAAGAGCAAAAGCCATCACCAACCCTGTGCGGTTCTTCCCATTGATGTCAGTAGTGACTCGTGAAATTCTTTTTCATGAACATGCTTCACATTCCTTGTTTATAATTATTAGGTGCTTGAAGGGAAAGAATAGGCTCTGTAAGTGCGGTACTTCTGTTTAATTAACATTCAAAATTGTTTTAGAACTCCATTTTCTGGCACTAGTTTTGTACTTCTGTTCTGCTCCCCTGTACTTATATTGTGCCAGAAACTTTGTAAGCCTAAGTTCTGTTTGCTTACAGTTTACACATCTAACCCAAGAAAATGACTGCAAGAAAGCAAACCTTCTATGTTTGGTGTCACTGTCATTTTTCTAAACATGCCCCCAAAAGCTATTGCAATTAGTTTCACCATCTATCAAAGTTCCTATTAGTTTTCAGACATGGAAGTATTGTCGTACTCTGTACAAGACCAATTTCAGATTTTGCTATTTATTGAAAAATATTATGTAGTAAGAAGATATAGTGATATACCAGTGCTGGAAAAAACTGATGGTAAATATTTTGCAAGAGTAAGAAGTACAGTAGCACAATTTAGCTTGGGCAATAATTGAATCCTAACAAAGGGACATGAAATGGTTCTCATTAGTTCTTAAATGAGAATCCTAGTGCTTGACTCAGAGCATTAAGGACAAAGACTAGGCTTAGCTTAGTAACTTGACATTTCTATAAGATTATGCAATTATATGTATGTTTAAGTTCAATGAAATGGAGAAACTTGTTAGATTAGTCCTTGAATGAACTCAGCTTAGCCTAAGCCAATATAATGTTCAATATTTTGTATGAATAAGTAAATAATTTTAACAATCATTTCATCCCTCCTATATCTAACAAGCGACAACACATACCACTTTCCACCGATATGTTCCCTTAGAAGGCTTTATTAGCTAGTCTCATTTCCATGTTCAATGACATGATTTCTTTGAGATGCATGATATTGTGTAACTTTCAGAAAGTAAGGTAACAAATCCAATTTGCTTGAATGTAGGTATTCTCTCTATCAGTGAGTGAAATGGGAAATATAATTAACCTTGGTACAAGGGATTCGTGTGAATTTTTTCATGATCCTTTTAAGGGAAGGAGGTAATTTGAGATGCTGTGGCACAATTGTGATACTTGATTCCACTTTCTGAAACACTTGTATAACTGCAATATTACCAAACTCATTGATTCATTGAAACCGATTTTTTTTTTTTGCTGAGCATAATTATTGGTGATTTTTCAAATTTCATCCAACTTCATGCTTTCATGAATTCTTGAAATTTTGTTTGCTATTTTGCTGTGTTCTTGACTGTATAATATTTGAATGACATATTCTTCTACACTTAAATTTTTCCCTCCTTTAACAAAGGGATTGATAAAACTTAGATAACGTTTGAAAGATATGGGAATCAAGTATGTCTCTGATTGAACATTTTCTTAATTCTTTTGATTCTATTGATTTGTTTACACCTAAGACTAGGAAATAGGAAATAGGAAATAGGAAATAGGACTAGGAAATAGGAAATCATACTTGGTATTATTAGGATCCTATAATCAAGGACAAATAATCAAGGGATACTAATCTCCTAATGTATTTCCTAATATTCTAAAATATCACAAGCTAAATAAGGGCAGATTTTATATTTTAACGCATGCTTCTCTATACTTTAAATAAGGGCAGATTTGAAAAATTGTTCCATTCTTTGACAAAGTTAATAAGTCAACTGTTGGTCCTTAATTCCGGTATGAGATGTTAGTTAATTAGAGGTTACTTATAATATTGGTATGAAAGAGTAGTAATATAATTTACTAATGCATGGGTTAGAGACAAGGGAGTGGAAACACTACAAAGGAAGGGAGGGTAGTTGAAGAGTCTTCTTGAGATCAATCTTGACATCAGCGAAGTCAGGCTTTGCAAGCAATTGACACAGACAAATAGGGTTGCTATCCATTAGGCCTGTGAGCTTTTCATAATTCATTAATCTTGTATTCTTTGTCAATATTAAACCAATTTTTTTCCAAACATTTCCAAAGTTTTCTCATATTACTCTTGTTTCACATGTAAGTCACTTCTATCTCATTTTCGTATAATAAGGAATGTATCAAATTAATAAAATCTTTTACATTTTCTGGTTGCTTGCTGTGATCTGTTCTCACTGCATGTGTTTGTTTGCCACTTTCTTGATTAATTGACGCAGGAGAGAGCGTCGCAGATTGAGAACGACCCGACGTCCTCTTATTCGGATAATGAGAGTCTCTTCATTCAGGCTGCAGGCGGAATTGACAAGAAGGGGAGAGTCTTCGGGATGGGTGCCTCTGCCAGCGAACTGAAGTTGTCTATGAAGCGTTCATCCAGCACGGGTGGAGGTGTTCCTGCAGGTAGACGTTATACTTTTGCTACCAATTGCAAACCATTATTCCCTCGACCATTTAAATGATGTAGTTAAAATAAACTGACTTCGTAATGTTGGTTTTGCAGAAGATAAGAGGGTAAAGGTATTAGAAGCGAAGGTGAGTGAGCAAGAAGAGAAAATGAGGGAGCAAGGAGAGAAAATGAGGGAGCAAGGAGAGATGATTACTAAGATGTGAGCACTTCTCAACTCCTTATTGAAGGACAAGGGTAAGGGTCCTGGTGGTGGTGACGATACTGGTGGTGATCATGACCAGACTCTTGCACTTTAGATTTTTTTTTTTTTCATTTTGGTTGTAATATTTTGTTTTTGCTTTGTGTAAACTCTTATGAATGTTACAATTTGGTTTTATAATATACAAGTCTTTTTATTTTCTAATTTTTAAGAATTTTTTTATTTTTTAAAAAAATATTTGGATTTTGCGAGGGAAACGATTTTCCACAATTTGCGAGGAATGATGTTCCCTTGCAAATTTCTAAATTTGCGAGGAAAATGGTATTTTTGCGACGGAAAATCGTTTTGCGAGGGCGTTTTTTGCGACGAAGAGTTTCCGCCGCAAAATCCGGCGCAAATTCGTTTTGCAGGAAAAAGTATGTTTTGCGAGGGAATTTTTCCGCCGCAAAAAACTAAATTTCTTGTAGTGTGTTGAAAAGTCAACAATAGAACTAGACAATGAAAAATCAAGAAAATAAGTTAAATCCTCTTGTAAATTTATTAGCCAATGGGAGAATTAAAGACATAAGATTATGAAATTTATATTTATATATATATATATATATATATATATATAAATATATAAACAGAACTAATGGGTAGGGAGCATGGAGTATGTCGACCAAACTATGAGGGGTGAAATTAAAATCATTAAATATTAGTGTTGAAAGGTCAACAAAAGTGGCTCATGAAGGAGTTTTGGAGGAAAGTTAATATTAAATTATCTAAGACATTTCGCAATTAAAAAATGCATGAAATGGTTGAAGAGAAGGAGACATGTTGGCAGCCCTTATGGAAGGATGAGATTTAATGTTGTAAAGTGAGTTTAAATCCAAAGGTGAGAAGGAAAGATGAAGATTTGGAATACTTGAGAATTACCATTGTTGCCATATGTTTTTCTCTATAAATAGCCAAGGTTCCCTCTTCATTTCTTCACACCAAACTCATATCAAAATGGTTGAGTTTAAGAGAAGAGTGAAATTCTTGGACCAAGGAGGAGTAAGAACTTCAAGGGTAAGTTCTCTAGTTATTGAGTTTTAGCTTTTAGTTTTTAGTAAAATTGTAGTTTAATCTAGAAAATTAGAAAGTAAATTCTCATACTTGTTTTTAGGCCTCCTTGCATTGAAAAATTCCTAATGAGGTAAAAAAAATGTTGGGAAATAATTTTTGGAAATCAATGGATCAAGATTGTGAAAATTGTAGAATTTTCGGTTTAAAATCTCGTGCTGGCAGCGAGATTGATGCTATTATTTTATGTAGTGAAAGAAGTCATTAAATCATAAAATTTTACAGGAATAAAGTAGACATGTAGGGCTTTCCAAATATATAAAATATGAATAATTTTGAGTTCTACACAAGGAGTAATATATTTTTGAAGTTAAGCCATTTTCTCTGGATTAAAACTGGACAGTGTTGTGAAACTTAAAAACTGGGAATGATCCTTGATGTTCTAGGTTCTTGGAATATTTTTCCTTGGAAATAGACATGTCAAGGGTTATGTGGAATGTTACAGAACTCAAAAATGATGTTTGTAGAATTAATTATGATTTTTCAAAGTTAGTGAAAAATCTGAGTATAATGCTGAAAATTACGTTTTTGAAGAAATAAAAGGGAAAAATTAGAATAATAAATCTACCAAGGGTAGAAAGGTAAATTAAACCTTTAGGATATTATTCTAAGCAATATGATATTTATCACAATATCATATAATAATCCGACGATAATGTATAGGATATCTCGAAGTCCGGAGTAGGATTCAAAAGGTTGGGCGTTTTGGTAACTACACAATGAAAGGTATGGACGCGTACTATAACTTGAACTCTTGTATGCTTATATGTGATGGAATGATTCATGAAGTGATGGACAAGACTAGGTCTTGGGTCATGCACCGTGACTAAGTTATGGGCCTTAGTCACATGTTTATATACATTCAGTTTGTGCGGGTTATAGTCATGATAATGTCGTATGGTTGTTTTCCTAGCGCTGAGGACACGTGGATTCTTGGCACAGGGTGAGTGTGCAAATGTTGCGAACATTACATTTGTTGTGTCCTATGTATTGTTGTGATGTTAACATTACATGTGTTGTGTGCTATGTATTGTTGTAACCTTACATCTGTTGTGTTCTATGTATGGTTGATGCAGAAATGTAAATGAATATCTGTCATATATACTGTTATTACTTGAGTATGAGGTTAACTGTTACCTGAGATTCAATGGGTATTGAGTCTCACATTTGACTAATTAAGGTTCGAAAAGGAACCAGGATGTAAGAAGACGACGTGGACGGAGCCGTGAAAAGGCACCAATGGACGGGGCCGAGAAGAGGCATCGGTCAGAGCGAATGCCAGAAGAGGTTCATCAAAGTATAGTTTCTGGCATGAATCCGATAGAGTTGTTTCAAACCATTTAGTGCTTAAACTAAGAAATGGTCGGTCTATGTGGTTCAGTCATAAGTCACTGTAAAAGACGGGGAAACTTCCACTAGACTTTACCCAGCCTGGCTAATGGGTTTGATTAACTGTATTGGGTTCCAAGCCACAAGTCTAGGTAAGGCTTGGTTTAAGATTGTATAATTATTATGTCAAGAGTTTTAGTTATACAAGTTTTGTATTATTGTAGAATATTCCTTCAGGAAATATTTAATATAACCAGCTTATGCCTGAAAATTTTATATCAGTTACTCATTGTCCAAACGTAATGCATGCGCTCCGTTCCGCATTACTTTGACCTGTAGCACCTCAAACTCTGTCGATTTTCCTAAAACTATGTGTCACTAGACACAGTAAGTAGTATGAAATGTGGGGTGTTACAATTTTGGTATCAGAGCATGCTTTGGATGACTTGGTTAGAAGTACTGATATAATACTGGTTATGTGATACAAAAATGACATATACCTTAAGGAAAAGGGTTAGGGTTTGGTTAAGTTAAGACCTTAGAGATAGAAAAGATGGCACAGAATATGGGTTATGTTGCTAAACTTTAGGACTTCTAATATGGAAATTGGAGTTTGAATTTAATCTCCACTCAATTTTTCAGGAATTTAAAATGAAAGAGAAGTCGGTACCGCTTAGATTTCCCTGTAGACAGTAACCTATTGTTTAGGTTTCCCTGTAGAAACAGTGACCTATTGATTAGGTTTCCCTATAGGAATAGTAACTTACTAAGATGCCCTAAGGGGATAATCCTTTCCTAGTAGAGGCCAGATACCATGCGTGCAACAGAGTGTGGTTCTGGGGACGGAGGTCTTTGATTGAGTCCTTGACGGTGGTGGTCCGTTACATAAAAAGGGTGCAGTAGATAGAAAAGGGAGAGTACCCAGTAATTTTGGGGAGGTAGTTAAGCCGTACTAGTACCTATAAGAGTTGTCAGTACCCAGTAGTAGGTGTATCAGTATTAGTACCCAGATCTGATAGATGCTTGAGGTTAAGCGTGCTTAGGCGAGAGAAACCTCAGGAGAATGATACTTGGGAAGTAGCTTGAGGATTTGAGATCCTTTGAGCTAAAGCTTGAATATTGCGAGGTATAAAACATGGTGATCCTTTGGGGATACCATGAGAAAAGATAGACTGATGATAGACTTGAAGTAGAGATAGTGCTTAGGTCAAGATATGATTGAGCATTGCCTAAGTTCCAGTACCTGCAAGTAAGAATCCTAAGGAAGTATGGTTGAGTTTACCATAGATTGAGAATTAGTTCCTCAATTGAACCATACGATAGCTAGAACCTCGGTAGCCATGGGTTATGGTTTCAAGGTGGGACCGATAACTGTAGTAATGTTAGTGGTTATCTAATAGATTCCCTAAGAAGTGGATGGTTACCCGATAGGTGTAATACCCTAAAATTCCTATTTAGCATAACCACTATATTTTGATAAATAATACCTATTTAAAATAGGTGAATATGTGATCTCAAATTTTGTGATGTGTTTATTTTATTTTCTAGGTAATTTCTTTTTAGAATTAAGGTAACCAATGGTTAAATTTTCTAAATTCTATTAGGGATCATAAAATACCATAAAGTATCATAATTAAGTATAATCTTAATTTAATCATAAGAGACAATAAAATGACATGGAAATACTTATTCCAATTAAAGAAAATTATGAACAACGTAACTAATGGGCAATTAAATTTGCAAAAATTGAAATATTTATGTTAATTTTCGTAATTAATTAATAATTAAATTAAAAAGGCATAATTAAGAAATGTATGAAATTAATTAGTGATCAAGGGCTAATAAAAACCCAAGATTAGCATAAAAGGGATTTCTAATGATCATAATTAATATAGTAACCAATCAAACTTTGACAATTATGCCTAATAGCATCTAAAACACTATATTAGGGATAATAACTAAGATCAAATTATCATTAACAATAGAAGAAAAGATTAAACAATAATATAAGATAGAAGCACATGTGATATAAGATAAAAATCTTCAAAAGTGAGTAGGATATTTCTACATAAGTGAAGGGACAAGGTTTAACTTGATAAAGTTAAATCCAATGGCCTAAATTAATTACATGTTTAAATCCTTAATCCATGAGAAAATGAATTAACCAATAAGAGGCCTTGAACATAGGATATTTTGAGCTATGTGGGAAACACAATTCAAGAGTGATTGAAGGGGAAGGGGCCACGGTTATACATGCTTGTGGAAGAAGAAAAAGTGGAAAAAAAATTCTAGATATTATGTTTAAACAAACACATGGGTAATTAAAGTCAAAAAGAAGAAGGGATTGTGATCTTACATTTAAACTAGCCTTGTTAGAACAATGAGAGTCAAGTATTATATCTCAAGTAATTAAGTCAATAAAGGTGAAACAATATTTGCACTAATTCTTATGATTAGTTCATAAATCAATTAACTAATATCAAAGGCAATTAAGGGTGAAGATTTAGTTTAAACAAACACAATGAAATCCAATGGTTATAAGTAATCCTACAATTAACCTTAATCCTTGTAATTAAATTGGCCAATAATAAATCAAGAAGTAAATATTATGAATCCTTAGTTAATTAAGTTAGATCAATAAGGGATTAGCATAAATAAAAGACAATTAGGGACATCTAATGAAGGGTGTAATTTTTGAAATTAGGGAGCTAAATTGGAGACTTGGAATTAACACCTAAATGTACCTTATTTAGTTAGTAACCAACCATCCCTTTTGCATCTAGTCCCCAAAGAATAGTTAAGAGCTAACTAATCTTATAAAAATCTAGATATTTCCCAAAATCACAAATGGTGCCAATTAAGCCAACAATACAAGAGGACAAGGCATTAATGAGATGAAGAAAAAGGGGAGGGGGCGGTTTCTTGTGTGTTTGTACAAGGGAGAGGAGAGTTGGCTTTTTGAAGGGGTTGGAATTTTCCTATAAATAGGGAACTCCTCCCTTCATAATCTTCACAAAAAACTCAATCAAAATAGGTGAGTTATAGAGAGCAAGAGTAGAGAGGAAGTGAGAGTTAGTGGGGAGCAAGAAGAAGGAAGGAAGTTCTTCAAGGGTAAGTTCTCTAGTTCTTGAGTTTTAAGCTTTAAGTTCTTGTAAGTTTTAGTAGAAATGTTAGTTTGATCTTTAATCTTCCAATATAGTTTTGTTTTCATGTTTTTATGGTTAAATATGTCTTTATTTCGAAAATTTGATGAAAAATATTGTGGTGCAAAATTTTTGGAAGTTAAAAATCAAAGTAGCGAAATTCTGGCAAAATCTTTCGGTTAGAAGTTCTTAGAGTCAGCCACAAAGAGGCTATGATTTTATAATAAATATGAATTTATAAAATTCTGAAAAAATTTCATGATTAAAGTAGACATATAGAGATTTTCAAATATACCTAGAGTGTGTCATTTTGAATTTTGTGCAAGGAGATAAAAATTCTTAAAGATAGGCTACGTTTTCTGGAAATTTCCTGGGCAAGGTATGAACACGTAAAAACTGGGAATTGTTCTTACGTTCTGGGCAAAAATAGATATTTTTCCACAACAATAGACATCCTAAGGATTCCGGGAAATTTTACGGATTCCCGTTTCGATTTGTTTAGAATTAATTATGAATTTTCAAAGTTAGCGGAAATTCTGCCCGATATGCTGAAAGTAGCGTTTTTTAGAAAATAAAGGGATATAATTGAAATAACAAATCCAGCAGGGATAGAAAGGTCGGTAGAGGCTAAAATATATCTTAAAATATTATTTACAAGCTAGTAACGCGGTAATACTGTTATAGGATATCCAGAAATATCAGAGGACGTACCAAACAGACAAGTGTACCGCCATCCGAACGGACTAAGGTACGGACGCGTACAGTAACACTAACTCTGATGCTTATTGTATACTTAAATGTGATAGATACTTTCATAAAATCATAGATGAGACTCTATCTTGAACATGCACCGTGACTAAGTTTATGAGGCTTAGATCACTACATACACATTCAGCTTTACACGGGTTATGGTTTTGATAATACCGTTAAGTTTTCCTAGTGCTACGGACACGACATGCTATCGTGGCACGGGTGGTGCAGACTAGTTAACTTTACATGTGATTGTACTGTTAATAATTGATCATACATCTGTTATGGGCTTTTGTATTAATTATTGTTGTAATGCCATGAATATCTGTCATACATATATTGTTTATATAAGCATGAGGTTAACCGTTACCTGAGGTTCGATGGGCATTGGACCTCAGCTCTTACCATAGCTTCAAGGTCCAGAGAACCGAGGACCGAGGACCGAAGACAAGCGTAAGCAGAGTAAACAGCAAGCGTGAAGACCCGACCGAAGATTTTTAGGATATGTACCGCTATAATACCCGATAAATGTACCGTTCTTTATGAATAGACAGATATGCCACAATTAATGATATATCAGTTACTCACTTCTTTACTTGCTCCGATGCTCTACTCTGATCAAAACGCTTTAAAAACGCTTTTGAAAATTGGGGTGTTACAATAGGGAAATTTGAGATAAAAATGTTGCTTGGAGCTGGACTGATAATGAAAGTCCATGAAATAGAATGACCCTAGATGAGATGGCAGAAATAGAAACAGCAGATTATGAAACCACTAAAGGGTATGAACCTGATAAGATCTGAGTTCTCATTACAATGATTCAAAGACTATCAACTAAGGACATCACTACTTATGGGAAGTTTTGATCAGAGAAGGCTACCGACGGGGAGTTTTGATCAGAAAGGGCTACCTACGGAGGGTTCAAACTGGAGGGGCTGACCAATTGGAGGGATTGAGTGAAGCATCGAGCGAAGTACCATGGAGTGGAGCCACCGTGACGTCGAACCATAGAGTGGAGCCGCCGTGACGACGAACCAAAAAGTAGGGCTACCAGTGCATCTATTCTCAAGGTAAGTACATTATAATGAGTCCTACGTCTAATAGGTTCCTTAGAGAAAATGTTTACATAATCTAGTACATCGCCATGGGGTGCTCGAGTGTTGTATAGCATATACTGTGCTATGGTATTCAGGCAAGAATTGAACTCGCACTAGAACACATTTTAGTTGTGAATAAGTTCCCTAAGATGTTTCTAGAAGCTCTCAGCGAATTACAACCAGCAGGGGAAGAAGAATTCACTATTGGGTTGATGCTTGTAAACGAACCAATATCAAAGGCGTCGTATCAGATGGCTCCAAATAAATGAGTTTTTGAGAGACGAAAGCACACACAAAAACGAATATATCAATCCGGGAATTTCAATTCCTACCATGTCGAGAGGGTGTATGGCCCACGACGATGGTTGATGCCGCTGATGCTTGGTGACTCAACTCTATTCTGGTAGATTGGGTAGTGTATGAGGCCAAAGGGACGCGATGGTCGTGGATCAGTTGGATCCGGTGTTTGTAGTTGAAGCTGCACGGGATTGGGGTATGTCCTAGTGAGGACGAAATGGTGTTGTGTTCCTCTCAGATATTCATGGTGGGCAATAGGACCTTTGGGACCAGTGTGTCCATAGGTCATTGGACATGTATATGTTTGATGAAAAGCCCTAAATCATGTGAGACTATTGTGTCTATAGGTTGGCAGAAGCCCACGGTTATTAGACAATGAATTACGAGAAGTGTCCCGAGAAGTTTGTGAAGCCCGAGAATAACGAGCAATATCCGGAATAGCTGGAAGACTAAAGTAGAATAGACTAAGCATTCTACAGATGGCTTGAGTAGTTAAGGACAGAGGTCTGAATGCATTTAGTGAGTGATGACCTTCTAAGATTAGTTGTTTGGTTCCTTAGTAGGGTTTAAAATTGAATTTTTATACTTGCCAATACACTTGCTGTGTTTGTGAAAATCTTCGAAATCGATCTTTGAACATGTGAATTTTTGAAACTGAGTTTTCAAAAGAAATGTTTTCAGAAGAATTTGAGACCACAGTGATGGTTACTTTTGAAATTATGTTGTCTTGTAAAAGGGATTTGTTAGAACCCTGAGTTTGAAACTGAGTTTTCAACTATGTTGTGGTAAAGTTAGTACATAACTAGAAGGCCAGAAGCTGTTGAAGATGTACACGGTTTGCTAGATCTTGCCAGATGTTTAAAAATGTTTGAAATCGGTAGCCTCTGATAAAGGATCTTTTTGAACAAAGAGTTTTTTAAGGGGATTGGTTTTGAGAGAATGAAAATCGCACCAGCAGTAAAGGCACCCAATCCATATCATTTCGCCTAGGGCATATGTTTTGTCTAGTAGGACCTCACTGTCTATGACTGGAATGAGTTTCTGGTAGATAGGGTTGCTACTTTATGTGCCAGTACGGACGCTGGGATCTCTTATGGGAGAGGCATAAATTCTCCCACTTCGATGTACGGTATTGTTGATGCCTGGTGACTCGATTCGAGGCCAGAGGGATACAGTGGTCGGATTTGGGGATTGGGATAAGTCGCTCGCTGTACCAAGTGGTTGAAGTGGCGTGTGTGCTCTCAATTGTAAAATTTTTTAAATCATCCCGCTCACGAAAACGTGCCGATAGTAAATGTTTTCTAAAACCGTTTCGGTAGTGAATGTGTTTTCATAAATTTGTTTTAGCAGCGATTAAGTTTGAAAATGTGATAGCACTATTATTTTTTGGTATAGTGCGGATTGCGAAATGTACTGCTACCACGAAAAATTTTCAGTATGTAAAAATTTGAAAATGAGACAACATAATAGTATTAGATAGCAATGACATGATTGTCGGTGCTATGAAGTGGAAAGAAAAGCGGTGTATTTGGAGTTTATGATATAGGAACAGGGACTATTAGAAAGATCTAAAACACTGAACTAGTTAAGCCAGATAGTAGTTTCAGCTATAGTGCTATGTAAGTGAAAGTAGTCTGAGAGCTTGAATGGGAAAGGCTCAGATGAAATAGACGAGCAGATGCTCGAGGCAATAAGACCTGGTGTGCAAGTGTGCACGTGGTGGTGTCCTTAGGCTATAAGATTGGTGATACGTAGCACTGTGTGAAATGCTGATTGTCATGGTGACTTTAGACTAGTATGTCTACAGTACATCTTGAGTCTGGCAAAACATTCATTGTACCAGGTAGTAGTTGAGATGCCTAAGGCCTGAAGATGATTTCCTAGGTAGTGAGGCTAGAATCTCTAGTGTTGTGGTAATAGATTGAGCCGAAAGGCCAATATGTGATAAGCCGAAAGGCTGAATGAGTCAGGCAGTGAGGCCTGCGTGACCTAGCGCTGTGAGGATGGACCAGTAGGTCCTGTGTCCGAATAATATACCTGGGTACAAGATGAATGAGACAGTTGTCTTAATATTAGAGTGCATGCTAGGTAAGCATGCATAGGGAAGGAATATAATAGAAGTCTAGATAATCTTTCGAGGTTATACGTTCTAATTTCGAGGCCGCAATTTAATTTAACGGGGGAGAAATGTAATACCTTAATTTTCATAACTCATGTAAACATTGTATTTTGGTGAATAAATTAATACAAAGGTGAATAAGTGCCTCAAAGAATTATAATCTATTGATTATATTTTCCTCCAAATATCACTTTGGAATTAATTAACCAAATGGTTAATTATGAGACATTATTTAGGGGGGTATTTAATGTGATATAAATATCACATAAAATAGTAACTAATTTATAATCAAAGGAGATAAAGAAAGGGTTATGAAGACCCTTGGCCAAATTAACATAAATTAGCTTGTG
This sequence comes from Acacia melanoxylon, assembly GCA_019022615.1. Taxonomy (NCBI): domain Eukaryota; kingdom Viridiplantae; phylum Streptophyta; class Magnoliopsida; order Fabales; family Fabaceae; genus Acacia; species Acacia melanoxylon. The sequence goes on along the minus strand of JAFJYJ010000030.1, from coordinate 2,007,396 downwards.
TTAATTGAGGTTAGTGGCTTATGATTTCAACTTGATTAAGGGAAACCAAATAACCAATGACAAATGCAATTAAAAGGCATATAATCATTGGATTAAGAGTTAATTAAACTTTGTTAGATAATGTTGAAAAGTCAACAATAGCAACTAGCCAATGAAAAGTAAAGAAAATAAGTTAAATCCTCTTGTAAATTTATTACGCAATGGGAGAATTAAAGACATAAGATTATGAAATATATATATATATATATATATATATATATAAACAGAACTAATGGCTAGGGAGCATGGAGTATGTCGACCAAACTATGAGGGGTGAAATTAAAATCATTAAATATTAGTGTTGAAAGGTCAACAAAAGTGGTTCATGAAGGAGTTTTGGAGGAAAGTTAATATTAAATAATCTAAGACATTTGGCAATTAAAAAATGCATGAAGTGATTGAAGAGAAGGAGACATGTCGGCAGCCCTTATGGAAGGATGATATTTAATGTTGTAAAGTGAGTTTAAATCCAAAGGTGAGAAGGAAAGATGAAGATTTGGAATACTTGAGAATTACCATTGTTGCCATAGGTTTTTCTCTATAAATAGCCAAAGTTCCCTCTTCATTTCTTCACACCAAACTCATATCAAAATGGTTGAGTTTAAGAGAAGAGTGAAATTCTTGGACCAAGGAGAAGGAGTAAGAACTTCAAGGGTAAGTTCTCTAGTTCTTGAGTTTTAGCTTTTAGTTTTTAGTTTTTAGTAAAATTGTACTTCATCCGGTCCTAATTATAGGAGCAAATTTTGGAGTTGGTTTTGGTCCTAATTATAAGAGCAAGTTTTAACTTTTGTCAACTTTTTCCTATAATAGCCCTATCTATACTTTCTCAATAATAATTAAAGACAATAATAATTTAATAATATACTTATATATTTTATATAGTAAATAATGTTTGCAACTCATTAATGTCATATACACCTAAATTATACTTTTTTTCTATAAAATAATTTTGAACAATTTTTGTCATATTTTTCCCATATTACCCCTACTAATACTTCTTCCACAATAATTAATTTAACAACACGCTTATATTCTAGGGATAAGGGTCTTAAATGCCATGCAAGTTTTCGCTCAGGAGCACTGGTAAGATGGAAGTTTTTTTTTGGACCAAAAATGCCACGGAAGTTTTCGCTGAGGAGCAATTTTGCCTCGGAAGTTTTCACTAATGAGCAATGTTGCCCCGGAAGTTTTCACTAAGGAGCAATTTTGCCCTTCTCGTCCCCAAATATTAAATTTGACTATTAAATCGTCAAATACCACACATGTTATGCCTTGAAAAGGTCAAACTTGGAGCCCGGAGAAGGAGATCCTTGAGATGTTGAACTCAAGGCGGCCGGAATTTATGAAGCTGAACTGGTCAAAGGGACCGAAAGGTCAACTGTCACAAAACCCAAAGGAAGCATCACTTATGATCTAAGCAAATGATCAGTCTATACAAACGTAAATATTATCACTATTGATTTGTTTTACTAAACCAATTTTTGGAACAATTCATTTCTCATTTTGCGTTTCATTTGCATTTTGTGACAAACCTTTCAGTCCCTTCGACCTGTTCGGCTTCAAAAATTTTGGCCGTCTTGAGTTCAACATCTGAAGGATCTCCTTCTCTGACTCCAAGTTCGACCTTTTCAAGGCATGACATGTGTGGTCTTTGACTCGATTTAATAGTCAAATTTAATATTTTGGGACGAAGGAAAAATTGCTACGTTTTGTAAACTTCCGGGCAAAATTGCTCCTCAAAAAAAACTTCCGTGGCAAAAGTGATACTTCTGGGGCAAAATTGATACTTCCTGTGAACTTACGTGGCATTTGTGGTCCCAAAAAAACTTCCGTCTTACCAGTGCTCCTGATCGAAAACTTTCATGGCATTTAAGACCCTTAACCCTATATTCTATCAAGTGAGATATCCTACTTTATTTTTTATTTTTAAATAAAATAATTTTAATATTCCTTTAATTTTTTTTTGTAACTATCCGTCTAAAGTGATTACTTTTTTCCCCTAAAATAACCTAATAAAACATTAATTTCATTATCTTTTTTCCAACAATAAAAAAATAAACTTGCATTTGTTATGCCCAATTAAATAGGAACTCCCTTGATAGAATTTTTTTTTTTTTTTGAAAAATTCATGGAAAAAATTCAAAAAATATTTATATACATTTAAAATTCATTTTAAATCTACAACCTAGCATTTCATGATAGTAAAAAATCATTTTGAATCTATAAAAAATTCATGTTTTCAAAAATAAATAAATAAATAAATAAACTAGCATTAAACACATAAAAGGTGATTATGTAGAATTTGCAAATGTGTACATAAATTTGTCCCCAAAAAAATGTGTACATAAAAAACTAATATCACTGTAATAGACTAGATTTCATCCCATCAAAGACTAAAATAGTGTCTTTATGGAGTATATAGGAGCTTCTCATAAACCCCTCAACAATCTTGAACATTCCTAGATTGTATATACACTTACTGATCAATCTAGAACATATAACTACATCAACACATAATATACTCTCTACATCAACAAATTAAAGGAGTATCTAAAATTGCATCAAGCTTAAAAGTAGTGTCATCCATCTTTGACTTAATTGAAAGACCTTTTATTCCACATTTGGAGGGATCATTATTCTTGACTGTGTGCTGTGTCATCAAAATGAAAAATGAATTATCCATCCCAACTCCCAAAATTATTCAAGATAACAGCAGGGATCTCTGCATGCACAAAAACATCCATTTTGTGTAGCTGTGTACCCCAAAAACACACATGGTTCGACCCTTGCCTGAAATTTATCTACACAATTCAAGTTAACAGAAAACACAAGGCACCCAAACACTTTTAAATGATGCAAAGCAGGCTGTTTCTTATACAGAATTTCATATAGAGTCAGATTATGCTGTCCTATAGAAGGAGTTCAATTAATTAGATATGTTGCAGCTCTAATTCCCTCACCCCAAAATTTAATAGGCACATTAGAGTATAGCATGATGCTCCTGGCAACATTCAAAAGTGTCCATGCATTCTCTCTACTATACCATTTTTTTGGGGGGGGTAAAAGGACAAGACCTTCGGTGGATAATCCCTTTGTTATCTAAGAACTCTCCAATTTCTTGGTTTACAAACTCATAACCATTAGCGGTTCTTAAACTCTTAATTTTAGTACTGAACTAATGTTCACCATAGGAGATGAATGTTTTCAAAAAATTTCCATTTTCAGATTTATGATGCATCAAGAAAATCCATTTTCCTTTTGGGAAATCATCAACCAGGGTCAAGAATTATTTATGCCCTTGATGCAAATGAAAAAACGAAGAAGGAAAGCGTCAAATAACATAAAGAAAGATAAAAAAGAAAAAGAATAACTAAATAAGGATGCATTACTTACCATAGAATCAGAATCAACTTTAACATCAACAAGTAATGTTTTTGTGCTTCAATTGGGAATTAACATCAAAGAAAGAACAGATCACGGAAAATGGGGAAATATCCTTCGAAATGCAAATGAAAAAACAAAGAAGGAATGCATCAAATAACATAAAGAAAGATAAAAAAAATAAATAAAGAATAATTGAACAAGGATGCATTACTTACCTTAGAATCAGATCAACTTTAATATCAACAATAATGTTTTTGAGCTTCAATTGGGTATTAATATCAGCAAAGAACAGATCACGTTTCTTGGTTCCTGATGAAGCTATAACCTTCCATAAGTTACTAAAGAAAGGTAGAAATGACACTAAAACTTAGGATGTAAATATCATCTTAAAACTTGGGAGTACAAATTATTTTGTCAATTGTAAGCATTAAACTACAAATTATTCTTACCTCAAATACTCTCTTACTTCTTCCACTAAATTTGGATCACACTTGATTTGAATGGGTATTGAGCCTCTTTTTTCCATGACTTCTTTTCTTATATGTGGAAGATTATATTTATTAGAACCCCTCTTCTTCAAGATCTCTACCATGCAACATTGAAGTGTCAAGAATATTTTGTTAGACTTAACAGATGAAAATGATTCAAAGGATTTAACCACTGCTGCAATTAAATCATCAGTTGTCTTTGGCACTTCCTTGTATTGTAAAGATTGTATAGTATTGAAAAAACCAAGATCAAGGATATTCAAGTCTGGAGAATTCGGGGGTTGATTCATCAAGCAGATATCAAACCCATCTTCTGTGGCAACTCGACAAAATTCAATGTCATTTGGATGGATGTAATACATCTTGATTTTAGCAAATGAATTTACGAGATAAAGGAAAATTAAAGAATATTTTAATGAAGTAAATTCATGAGATAAAAATGTTATAGAAAATTGTTATAATTATAGAGTAAATTTTCAAAAAAGTTACGTAAAAATCAATGAACGCAATGACCAAAATGATATCACGGTGATAAAAACAATCTAAAGACATTATGATAAATACTTAAAGATCATGAAAAATTATGAGAAAAATATGGAAGTGTTATCCCTAATTATGAGAATTTAATAAATTATTTCGAGGAAATAACATGAAGAAAAGTTTAAAAAGCATTTTAATCATAAAGTAACTTGATGGGGTAAACATTTTTAATATTTTACACAGATATAAAATGACAATATCAAGATAGAAGTTTGAAAGATAACAATATACTGTAAATTAGTAAAGATAAATATATGAAGAAACCTGATCCCGAAAAGATCACTAAACGAAGAAATTAGGCCCGATTAAGCCCTAACGAAGGCAGGGTAAAACATGAATTTTTGGTAAAAAATATTATATTTTTAAAAAATGGAAAAAATTATAGAAAAATAAATAAATCTGAATTTTTAAAAGAGGGGGTCGAAATTATGGTTATTTTTAATTAAAAAGAATTGTTTAAATAATTAAAATGGTAATTAGAATAAAATAATAATATAATGCGGTGAGTCACCATATAGGCAGATCCGAGGAAAAGTTAGAAATAAATTCTACAGGTAAACCAGAGGTAAAAGTCTTTTCAGACTGATCAAATTAAGAACAAGTGAATTTTTACACGAAGAAAGAATTTACCAGACGTCGATTCCGCAACCGAAAACCCTAATTCCTAATAAGACTAAAGATCGAGATAGAGTAGAGCCGAGATAGGCAAAGTGAGAACCTATAGAAACAATTGCGTGTTTTCAAACACGGATTAAGTTAGGCAACCACTGACGTTTTACGATTCAACAATTATTGTCCGTTTGGTTCTATCTAAGCGATTTCAGTAATCGGACGCGTTTGTCCGAATATCTTCCGACGCACCGGAGAATACCTGGATATGATCAAAAAGAGGATCAAAATAGATAATATGAAAGAGGATGAAAAGATCTTCAAAGTTACATGCCCATTTTTTGAGTTTCAAATAAATCGCGCGAAATCGGCACCGATCGAGTAGCTTTATCGACCGGGAGGCCATAAAGCAAGATGAAAACTCAATCTTTGACTTTTGGGGACCAAGAGGTCGGTTTGACCATGAATGGCCAAGATTGCTTTGTCCTCAAAAATGCGATCCAACGGCCGAATCCGATCCAAGACTTTTGTGTTAATTCCCACCTTGTCCTCCCTTCTTCTATAAATAGCACCTCCTCTCCTCTCATTCTTCACACCTCCTCTTCTCTCTACCTTGGCCGAAACTTAGAGTGAGAAGCTCTGCAAAAGTTTTGCCTTAGCTCCGAGTAAGTTCTTCGTCCTTAGCTTTTAGTTTCCGTAGTTCTTTCGGGTAGTTATAGTAGAACTGTTGTTTTGATCTAGGAAGTTTCGAATTTGTTCCTATGTTTGTTTTTATGCCTCATTGCATTGAAAGATGCCCGACGAGGTAAAAACATAGTGGGGATAATTTTGAAATGGAATACTGATCCAAAGTAACGAAGTTCGCGAAATTCCGCCAAATTAGGGGTAGAAGGGCAAAATGGTAATTTTTACCTAAAATGCCGTTATGATGTCAAATCACTAATGAAAGTGATATTACTCGATAGGGCATCGAAACTCGATTTGCTTTGCCGTTACGCCGCCCGACGTGCCGCCAACATTTCACGTTTTTCCGTAAAAAGTACGTTTTTCCACCGAAGTACCTAACGTCGTCAACGAAGGTACGGACGCGTCTTAACACTAATCTTGTACATCTTAAATACTTATATGTCAATGATATGTTCGTAGACCGTTATACGACAGTTATACGGGTTATAGTTTTGGTAACACCGTTTTGTTTTCCTAGCGCCGAGGACACGAGTAATTATCGTGGCACCGGTGAATAGTGCAGTGTTATTGTTTACCTTATGGGGCTTTACATATTGCTTTGTGCTTATGTTTGTCGGCATAATGATCATGCATCGTTTGTATGCTTATGATATACTTTTGTGGTATTAGCTCTAGAAATATCTCGTGTCTCGTATATTGTATTGTTTGGGTATGAGGTTAACCGTTACACGAGATTCAATATGGTGAATTGAATCTCAAATTTTGTAGCTTCAGTGGTCGTGAGGACCACGGTTCGGGGATCGAGGCAAGTGCCCTAAATAGACGTGCAAACAAGACTATTTCTATCTTATCGTTTTCATTATTCTCGTCATTCCGCTTATTTCATTTCTAAACCTTAGGATTAATTTGTAATCATTACAATGTTACACTATGGTTGATGTTTGTTATGAATCGCTTCTTACTCGCCCAATGCTCTACTCTGACTACTATGCTTGAAATATTTGGAAACGTTTTAAAAAAAAAAAAAAATTCCGCCGTTTTCAAATGGGATGTTACATTTATGGTATCGAGCGAGTCCCGGCATTGATATGACTATGTTATGACGGATAGTATGGTAGGACGCTTAAGGCTAGTCTATGTGGGTGTGGCCAATCGCCGCCATAGAGTTGGTGAGGTCCCCATGATAGACACTTATCCGCCATTCTGTCGGATAACGGAGTTATGTTCAAAAAGCCTTTTAAATTGTGAGCACATTTTTGAAAATGAGTACTGAGATAGCCCTGAGTCGGTGTACCAATCTGGACTGGTATACCATTCTGAACCGGTGTACCACCCTCTGTCGGTGCATCATTCTAACCCAGAATCAGTAAATCCATCGTCCATATTCATATTTGATATCAGTTTCTGATAATTCTGACAATCGTCAGTTTGTACTGGACGACTATTCTGTCCTAGCGCAGAGCTTATATGTGGAGCTAGGCCACGCCATGAAACTCCGAGACCAACAAGGATAGATACATGCGATTTGACTCATGTAGAGGAACTCCCGATACGAAATTCCGTACCCGTTTCTAAGTAGACCGAATCAACGAAATCCCGAACGAGGGGAAATAGTATGAGTGTCGTTCGTTTGTAGTATTAGTGTGATAAAGTCTGCGATAGACTAATCATTGTCTTCCTAAATCTAACGTTTTTCCCCTATGGTTTGATAAATAGTTATCTTACTTGCCGCGAAAATTTTAGTTTCCGATGCATATCTCTTGGTTACTACAACCGGACCGCGACCGTGTCATTAAGTAGGAGGTATCTTGTGTTGTCATGGTGTATGGGCGCCATGGAAACATTTAAGGTATCTTGTGTTACCATGGTGTATGGGCGCCATGGAGACATTTTGATATCTAGTGTTGATCGGTATATGGGTGCCACGGAAACACTATATATCAAAGTACGACGTGACAAGATCTTTACGGTCAATCCCGAGCGAATTCTCGATCATCAAGTGGGGCGGCCGACATATAGAGAAAAGTTCGGGAGCGAATAAGTCCGAAGTGTAGTTTAGTACGAGTCTAAATTAGCAGAGCTCTCATAGATGCACTCTTGGCGAGGCAACATCAACGGATGAAGAAGCCCAAAGACAGCTGGAAGCACGACAACGTGAGGAAGAACGTGATGAGGAAAGTGACAATGACAATGACGAAGAAGAAGATGATAATGAAGAGGAGGACAACGATGAACATAACGATGACGAAAATGAATCTAATCGATCCCGATCACCTCCACGATGGAAGAAGAGAAAAAAACCACGGAAAGGGTCAACCAGTTACGTAAGCTTAAACCACCCGGTTTCGGGAAAGAGTGAATTGGCCGAGGATTGGCTTCGAGTCCGGAGAAGATATTCGAAGTCATTGAGTGCCCAGAAATCGAAAGGCTCACCGCAATCTACAAGCTAGAGAGCGATGCCCACGGGTGGTGGAAGAGTGTTTCCACAACCCTTCAAGGCCCCGTTACTTTGGGAGGCATTCCCGAACAGTTCAACGAAGCATTTTCCTCCTCGGTACAGTGATTAAGGAAGAAGAATTTCTTCACATCCAAGGAAATGAAGAATCATTCGATGACTACTTCGCTCGTTTACCAACCTGTCTCGTTATTCATCATATCCGAAAGGCCACAAAAATGAGAGCTGGAAGGCGAATCGACTAGTGACCGGACCGAAATATGACATAAGGGCGAGGCTAGTATCGCGCGAGCTTCCGAGAATGGCCCAAACCGTGGAATCCCGCAGATTGACCGAGCGCAATTTGAAAGAACTGCGCAAATTCCGAGGCCAAGAAGGAAACAATGCAACCCGCAGCTGGGTTTAACCGCGAGGCTCCTCACGAAGAGGAAGTCGCCTTGGAGCGATAACCGAGGCGGAAACAAGAGACCCTACCAAACCGGACAATTGAATTACCCCAAACAGCCGGGATCCCGCACGTGTCCAAAATGTAAGAAGTACCATCCAGAGCCAACTCGCGATGGGAAACAAGTCTGTTCCCGGTGCCGAAGCCCGGACACATTAGCCGGATTGCCCCGTGAAGGCCGTCGCAGGCGAGACCTCGAGCGCCGGCCGGATCTTTGCGTTGACAAACACCGAGGCCGTAGACGGTCTCCGAGAAACGGTCCAAGGTACCATCTATCTTAATGGGAATAAATTGCAAGCATTGTATGATTCAGTGCCAAATATTCGTTTATATCATATGATTGTGCAAGTCGTTTAGGAATGCATGCCCGTAGTTTACCTTTTGATCCGGGTAGTGTCTACACCACCGGGTGTAAAGTCTTTAGCTTCGACGCGTGTATGAACCGTACCGTTAACGTGGATGGACGAGTGTCAAAGGTAGATCTCATCCGTCTACCTCTTCACGGATCGACGTCATTTTCGGCCGAATTGGCTAATAGCCAACGGTGCAATGATCGATTGTGGCAAGAAGAAGATATCATTTCCCGGAGACAAGGTTGATGTGAGCCTGAGCTTTCTCTCCGCTACAGAAGTTGATCGATACGTGAAACAGGGATGCCATGCCTACATGGTATTCTTTTCGGTTAAAGCGAAAGAACTTTCACTCCGTGATATCCCCGTGGTGAATGATTTTCCCGATGTATTTCCGGAGGATCTCACTGAGTTACCTCCTATCCGAGAGGTAGAGTTCAATATTGAATTGATGCCCGGCACAGATCAATATCAAAGGCGCCGTATCGTATGGCTCCAAATGAAATGCAAGAGTTGAAGAAACAAACTGAAGAACTGGCCAAGAAGGGGTTCATTCGACCCAGTGTATCACCCCGGGAGCTCCATTCTGTTCGTGAAAAGAAAGATGGAAGTTTTCGACTCGCATCGATTATCGTGAACTAAATAAAGTGACCGTCAAAAAACAAATATCCACTTCCCGGATTGATGATCTTTTGGATCAGCTTATCCGGTTCCACTTTCTTTTCAAAGATTGATTTGCGTTCGGATATCATCGCTTCATGAGTCAAAGACGATGATATTTCCAAAACGGCTTCGAACCGGATATGGGCATTATGAATTCCTTGTGATGCCCTTCGGATTAACAAATGCACCTGCGGTATTCATGGATTACATGAACCGTATCTTCCGACAACACCTAGACCAGTTTGTGGTGGTGTTCATTGACGATATACTCGTCTATTCCAAAAGCAGAAAAGAGCATGAAGAACATCTGCACCTAGTATTGAACATACTTGAGAGAGAAGCACTCTACGCAAAGTTGAGCAAATGCGAATTTTGGTTGCCTAAGTGAGATTTCTGGGCCATGTGATATCTAGCGGCGGAGTTGCTGTTGACCCAGGCAAGGTGGAAGCAGTTCTGGACTGGAAGAGGCCAGAGACAATGACGGAGATACGTAGTTTTCTAGGTCTGGCGGGATATTACCGCAGATTTATACGGGATTTCTCGCGTCTTGCCCTACCATTGACAAAGCTTACGAGGAAGAATCAACCCTTCATATGGGGAGATGGCCGTGAGGAGAGCTTTCGAGACCGAGGGAGAGGTTGACTACAGCACGCATTGATAATCCCGCATCCCGATGAGACATATGTTGTCTACAGTGATGCCAAAGGGCAAGGATTGGGTTGTGTCCTAATGCAATTGGGCGAGAGCGGTGGCTTATGCCTCGTCACCGAAGCCTCACGAGTCGAACTATCCTACACACGATTTGGAGCTTGCCGCCATCGTGTTCGCTTTGAAGATATGGAGGCATTACTTATACGGTGTGACCGTAGAATTATCTGCGACCACAAGAGCACGAAGTATCTCTTTGATCAAAGGGAACTTAACATGAGGCAACGTCGTTGGATGGAATTCTGAAGACTACAACCTGGAGATCAAGTATCACCCGGGAAAGCAAACGTCGTTGCGGATGCTCTAAGCGGGAAGAAGGTGCAAGTATCATACATGATGATACAAGAGCAGAAATTACTTGAAGATTTCGAGACTCCGAATCTTTCAAACCAAATCTGCATGAATTTCAACGCACCAAGTGACGCCTACCTTGCAAATCTTTTTGTGAGTCAAGGGAGTACGACGAGAGATGAAGTTGATAAAGCTCGTAGACAAGATGATTGGGCAATCTCCATGCGGAGAAGATCTCTCAAGGTGAAACCCAAGACCACGACCTTTCATCGAGTGGATTGGTCGAACACAAGGCGCATTTACATACCGCGCTTGATGAACCGGCGGAAGATACTGGATGAGGCTCATAAGAGTAAGTACACTCGCATCCGTGGAATGGTCAAGATGTACCAGAACTTGAAGGCCGAAGTTTGGTGGCCTGGAATGAAAAGAGACGTAACTCGGTACGTAGGCCGGGTGTCTAACTTGCCGTAAAGTAAAGATTGAGCACCGGCGACCCCCGGTCTTCTCGCAAGGACTAGAACTGCCGGAGTGGAAATGGGAGAATGTGACCATGGATCTTGTGGTAGGTCTACCTAAGATCGGCATCACGATACCATTTGGGTGATCGTTGACCGATTAACCAAGTCGGCACATTTCATACCCATTAGCATCCACTACTCTCCGAACGATTGGCCGCAATCTACATCAAAGAGATCGTGAGACCGCACGGAGTCCCTAAGAGTATTATCTCGATCGGATACTCGATTCCAATCCCGCTTTTGGCAAGCACTACATGAAGGAATGGGTACCAAGCTGAAGTTCGCCCGTTTATCACCCTCAAACCGACGTCAATCGGAGGACGATACAGACGCTGGAGGATATGCTGCGAGCATGTGCCCTGGACTTCAAAGGAAATTGGGACGAACACCTCTCACTAGCAGAATTCGCGTATAACAATAGTTATCATTCAAGCATACAAATGGCCCCGTTCGAGGCTTTGTATGGGCGAAAGTGCCAATCGCCTTTATCTTTGGGATGGGGATGCGTCGAAAAGCGCTTGCTTGGACCGGATATGCTAAAAGAGACCTCCGAGCAGATCGCTCGATCAAGAAGAGACTCCTTCTTTTGCACGAAGTAGACAAGAGCTATGCGAGATAAGAGGAGAAGACGTTGAAGTTTGAAGTCGGAGACCATGTGTTTCGAAATTATCTCCGATGAACCGGTCGGCAGAACACCGAAGAGAAGAAGCTTAGTCCGCGTTACGTTGGACCAATTGAAGTGTTAGCCGAGCGAGGACCGCTTGCGTATCAACTAGCGTTACCCCCGAACCTGAGTAATCTCCACGATGTTTTTCACGTGTCACAACTGAAGAAATACCTACCAGATCGAGATCATGTCATAAAGTACGATGATGTTGAAGTACGGCATGATAACACCTTTGTAGTCGAGCCGGAGCAAATTCTCGAACGCCGGGAGAAACGGCTTAGGACTAAAACTATACCGATAGTGAAGGTGGTCTCGGAAGGGTTTGTCATCAAACGAGGCAACTTGGGAAACCGAGAGTGACATGAAGGAGAAGTACCCGAGTTTATGGCCCGTAGTCTAGTAAGTATAGATTAAATTTCGAGGGCGAAATTTTGTTTAAGGGGAGAGAAGTGTAATAATGGGATTTTAGCAACTGAATTTCGAGATAAAGGAAAATTAAAGAATATTTTAATGAAGTAAATTCATGAGATAAAAATGTTATAGAAAATTGTTATAATTATAGAGTAAATTGGCAAAAAAGTTACGTAAAAATCGATGAACGAATGACCAAAAATGATATCATGGTGATAAAAACAAATCTAAAGACATTATGATAAATACTTAAAGATCATGAAAAATTATGAGAAAAATATGGAAGTGTTATCCCTAATTATGAGAATTTAATAAATTATTTCGAGGAAATAACATGAAGAAAAGTTTAAAAAGCATTTCGAATCATAAAGTAACTTGATGGGGTAAACATTTTTAATATTTTACACAGGATATAAAATGACAATATCAAGATAGAAGTTTGAAAGATAACAATATACTTGTAAATTAGTAAAGATAAATATATGAAGAAACCTGATCCCGAAAAGATCACTAAACGAAGAAATTAGGCCCGATTAAGCCCTAACGTGGGGGTAAAACATGAATTTTTGGTAAAAAATATTATATTTTTAAAAAATGGAAAAAATTATAGAAAAATAAATAAATCTGAATTTTTAAAAGAGGGGTCGAAATTATGGTTATTTTTAATTAAAAAGAATTGTTTAAATAATTAAAATGGTAATTAGAATAAAATAATAATATAATGCGGTGAGTCGAAACATATAAAAAGGCGACCGAGGGAAAAGTTAGAAATAAATTCTACAGGTAAACCGGAGGTAAAAGTCTTTTCAGACTGATCAAATTAAGAACAAGTGAATTTTTACACGAAGAAAGAATTTACCAGGACGTCGATTCCGCAACCGAAAACCCTAATTCCTAATAAGACGGAAAATTTGATCGATAGAGTAGAGCGGATAGGCAAAGTGAGAACCTATAGAAACAATTGCGTGTTTTCAAACACGGGATTAAGTTAGGCAACCACCGGACGTTTTACGATTCGCCGAATTATTGTCCGAGAAGTTGGTTCTATCGGAAGCGATTTAAAGAATCGGACGCGTTTGTCCGAATATCTTCCGACGCACCGGAGAATACCTGGATATGATCAAAAAGAGGATCAAAATAGATAATATGAAAGAGGATGAAAAGATCTTCAAAGTTACATGCCCAGATTTTTGAGTTTCAAATAAATCGCGCGAAACGGCACCGATCGAGTAGCTTTATCGGACCGGAGGCCATAAAGCAAGATGAAAACTCAATCTTTGACTTTTGGGGGACCAAGAGGTCGGTTTTGACCATGAATGGCCAAGATTGCTTTGTCCTCAAAAATGCGATCCAACGGCCTAATCCGATCGAAGACTTTTGTGTTAATTCCCACCTTGTCCCTCCCTTCTTCTATAAATAGACCTCCTCTCCTCTCATTCTTCACACCTCCTCTTCTCTCTACCTTGGCCGAAACTTAGAGTGAGAAGCTCTGCAAAAGTTTTGCCTTAGCTCCGAGTAAGTTCTTCCTGTCCTTAGCTTTTAGTTTCCGTAGTTCTTTCGGTAGTTATAGTAGAACCGTTGTTTTGATCTAGGAAGTTTCAATTTGTTCCTATGTTTGTTTTTATGCCTCATTGCATTGAAAGATGCCTGACGAGGTAAAAACATAGTGGGATAATTTTGAAATGGAATACGATCAAAGTAACGGGGTTCCTAAGCGAAATTCCGCCAAATTAGGGGTAGAAGGGCAAAATGGTAATTTTTACCTAAAATGCCAGTTATGATGTCAAATCACTAATGAAAGTGATATTACTCTGATAGGGCATCAGAAACTCTGATTTGCTGCCGTTACGCTGCCCGACGTGCCGCTGGTGAACATTTCACGTTTTTCCGTAAAAAGTACGTTTTTCCACCAGAAGTACCTAACGTCGTCAACGAAGGTACGGACGCGTATTGTAACACTAATCTTGTACATCTTAAATACTTATATGTCAATGATATGTTCGTAGACCGTTATACGACGTTATACGGGTTATAGTTTTGGTAACACCGTTTTGTTTTCCTAGCACGAGGACACGAGTAATTATCGTGGCACCGGTGAATAGTGCAGTCATATTGTTTACCTTATGGGGCTTTACATATTGCTTTGTGCTTATGTTTGTCGGCATAATGATCATGCATCGTTTGTATGCTTATGATATCTTGTGGTATTAGCTCTAGAAATATCTTGTCTGTATATTGTATTGTTTGGGTATGAGGTTAACCGTTACCTGAGATTCAATATGGTGAATTGAATCTCACTTTGTAGCTTCAGTGGTCGGAGGACCACGGTTCGGGGATCGAGGCAAGTGCCCGGAATAGACGTGCAGCTGAAGACTATTTCTATCTTATCGTTTTCTGTTATTCTGTCATTCCGCTATTTCATTTCTAAACCTTAGGATTACTGTAATCATTACAATGTTACACTATGGTTGATGTTTGTTATGAATCAGTTACTCACTCGCTCCAATGCTCTACTCGACTACTCGCTTGAAATATTTGGAAACGTTTTAAAAAAAAAAAATTCCGCCGTTTTCAAATGGGATGTTACAATGGACGTGACATCTCGCATTGTCTTGTTGAATATATATTTGTTCTCCTATTGAATTTCTTGGCCACTTTTCTTTTATAGCAGGAACAACATGTTCAATAAGAAACCGTCTACTAACATCTTTGGTCACTGAAACTATAGGTTTCATCACAAGTGTGCCTGCAGGTCTATTAAAACTTTTCCTCTTTGCCGGCTCTTGTGTAACTAAAGGAAAGACTCCAATTTTCACAGAGAATGTTTCATTACCATCTGAATCAAACCTAGGACGAGCAACAGCAACCAAGAACATCACCTTTCCAATAAAATTCTTGTTCTTCGTAGTACGTAGTGGCTCTTCCTCTCCTAGTAACAGATAATAGTTTGCATTCTTTTTGGTCATATAAAACCACTTCTCGTCTAAATGAACTATGTTGCGCATACTTTTAAAAGTTAGATCTCCTATGATTGAACCATTTTCAATCATGGTCAAGCAAAACTGTAATCGAGCAACCATATTCTCTTCTTTCAAAAATGGCTCAATGGGTTTACTATGACGCTCGATAGCTCCCTCCTTTTTAAGCCTAATAAGTGAGGTTTTATTTATGTTCAATGCAGAGGATAAATCTATCAAGGTGGTCCTCCTAGCCAAAGGAACTTGAAGAAACTGATCAAAGATCAAGTTTAACCTTCTTGCAACCACATTGTTTTGTTTTTTTTTATGACAAGCTCCATCCCCAATCTTTGTTTTTTGCCAAATGCGACGAATGGAACTATTGGATATTGAATACATCGATGCAACCTTTCTTGCAACCCCTTTACGTAGTCTCCTACCTTGACTATTCGACAATAAGAGATAGGAGATGGCTTTACGGTTTTCATTACTCAAAAACTTACAGTGATTACCTGAATTTAAAAATGTAACAATGACAAGCCATGATCTAGATGAATAGTTCATAAAGGTGTATGCAGCTGATTATATGAAAACACATAAGGTGTTTAAATAGAGCAGAACCCAAAAAAGAAAGAAAGAGTAGAATGAACAAATAAAACTAAAATGGACATGGTTCATGGAATTATCACTTTATTGAATTTCATTTGAACTGCTAGTAAATTTGTTACGCATAAAGGCACTACTTCTATTCCTACTCAACTGATCGAAACATTCATCGAGTCAATTGCTTTTTCCAAAGACATGCTTTTTTCAACAAGAACATCGAGCTATCCATTTTTCTCCACAATATCACACTGCCTAAATGCTTCAATTTAGACTACTCAGATAAATCAGCTAAATGGAACTCTTAGCTAAATATAATTCTATTATGCATAAAGGCACTACTACTACTCCTACTCAACTGATCAGAAACATTCATCAGTCAATTGCCTTTTCCAGCACATGCTTTTTTCAACAAGAACATCTAGCTATCCATTTTTCTCCACAATATCACACTGCCTAAATGCTTTAATTCAGGCTACTCAAATAAATCAGCTAAATGGAACTCTTAGCTAAATGGAATTGGCGTGCAAGATCATCATATATAATGATTTTAGTAGTACACTAGAAGGACATGATAGTACTTTCTATTCTCAGATAAATCCTTAGGCATTCTAAGAAAAGAAAAAACCAAAAGTAAATATTGTGTTAGTATCATGCATTTAGTGTTTGAAATCCAAAATAGATTAGTGTTTGAAATCCAAAGTAGCAATAATATTCATTGCGAATAGTTTCTACATCATGCGTCAATAAAAGTCAGTGACTCACTAATAGCTACACATGGATTACATTTTTATACGTATGAAACCAGAACCAAATCAGTACAAGCTCATTCCCAATCATTTTCATACCACCTTTCACACTCGAATTCTTTGGTAGGTGAAATTTCTGTTGGGAAAAACTAATTTTATAATTCATTGACTATCCTCCTAGGATTTAACATGGAGCTTGGTACTTAAAGCCTTTTGGGCTCGGAGCCCCATTGTTCTTCTTAAAAAGACCTCGGGCCCTAAAATAGTATGTTAAGAACTTTTGGTTAAGAAAGCAGGACCTTGAAATACATTGTACATATATGCAGCCTAGCTAATGAAGATTGAGCATTTCAATATGGGGAAATGACACATAGGTCCCAAAGAAGATAAATAATCACAAGCAAGCCCCTTGAAATCATCAAATTAATATCAACATATGTAACACCCCAAATTCCGTAGCATAAATCGTGCTGGTGACACGTGGTTTTATAAAATTTGTCAGAGTTTTGAGGTGCTACAGCTTAGCGTAATGCGGAAACGAAGAGCATGTACTAAAAATTTGAACAACGAGTTTAACAATGAGTAACTGATATAAAAATACTCAGACATATGCTGATGCCTGATGTATACTGATATATTATAAATTTCCCGAAGGATTGTTCATGTGATACAGTAATACAAACTTTATAATTACAATTCTTCTATGTAACTATACCCTCTTTAACCAAGCCTTGAGTAGACTTGGGGCATAGAACCTAACTCAGTTACATCATCCAATTTGGCTAGGCTGGGTAGGTCTAGTGGGAGTCTCACCGAGTATTTACGGCGACTGATTGACTGAACCACATAGACGACCTTTTCTAGTTTAAGCACCAAATAATGTGAAGTAACCTTATTAGATTCATGCTGTAAGGTAGGTTCTGCTATCTTTCTTTCAGTGTTTACTTTGACCGGTGCCTTCTCACGACTCCGTCTGTCGGCGTCCTTTTTACCGCTCCATCTACCGGTGCCTTCTCTGGTTCATGATTCTTCCCTGTCTATTAATTAAGACTGAGGTCCAATGCCCATCGGACCTCAGGTAACGGTTAACTTCATGCTTATGTAAACAATATATGTATGACATGTATTCATAACATTTTCATAAAAATCACTACAAAAGCCCATAACAGATGTAGGAAATACATATATGTATGTAAGGCAATAACAATACATAGCCCATGCAGTATGTTTGTTATCCCAGTCTGCACGTATCACCAGTGCCACGATGGCCTATCGTGTCCTCAGCGCTAGGAAAACTCTCAACGGTATTATTAAAACCATAACCCGTATATTCATGATTGTATTAAAAAAAATTGAGACTGAGTCTCAGTATAGGAACACAGCAATCATATATAAGCATATCACAAGCATCAGAGTCAGTGTTACAGTACTTCGCGAACGTACCTTTGTTGACGGTATTTCAGTACGTTTTACAAAAAACGGTAATTTTTTACGGCGGTGCAAATAGCGGCACAACAGCGGTACGACAGCGATGCGATTATCTCAGATATCCTATAAGGATAATATTTATCAATATCTAGCAGCATAACATGCATTTTAGGTACAAATTACCATTTTGCCCCTAGTTTGACTAATCGGCGAAATTTCGCCAGAGCTTCTCTACTTTGACCCTATCTCTCCAGAATTTTGACATATCTTTTTTCCCAATATATTTTTGAAATAAATACCATATTTACCCCTAAACATGATATTTAAACTATCTCGGGAAATTTAAAGATAAATCTAGCATTTCTACTATATCTACCTAAGAACTACCAAAGCTTAAGACTAGGGACCGAAGAACTTACCCAGGGCTCCGCTATATTTTCTCCGGGCTCCTCCTTCTCTCTAACATCTCTCTAGGATTCGGAATTTTGGTGTGAAATGAGAAGAGGAGGTGATGGCTAGTTATAGAAGAATTTTGGTTACTATTCATGCCTTTTTTAGATCAGTTTTCAACCGTTGGATCGCACTTCGACACGTGGCATCCATCTTGGCCCTTCCTTGCCTTGGCCGACCTCTTCATGATGTCATCTTGGAAAAGATGACATCATCCAGGTGATGTCATTGGTTGCTTTTTGAGCCGGTACCGATAAAGTTCCTAGTTCGGCCTTCTATTCGCGTAATCTTGGAGAATCTCAAAAATCCGGGAACAAGGCACTGAAGTTCTATTCTTTCTCTTTAAAACCACTTGGGTTAACTAAATTTTTGATCCCATTAAGGGTATTTCGTAGTCTGCTGAAGATTTTTGGATAGACGTTGTCGGTTACGGAAGTAAATTCCGGAAGTTCCAGCTTCTGGACAAAAATTTGCTGGTTCGTAATATGTTCTGACCTAAGAAACCTAATTCATGGTTTGTCACAATTATTTCGTTTTCTATAGGTTCTCATTTGTATTATATGCCCTATTTCTTATTTATCCTGTCTCTTAAGACGCTGTTGTTGGTTTTCGAAATGACTTGGAGACAGCTTTCTTCCCGGGATAAAATTTCACTTTGGTTTATAAAAGGTCCAGGATGCTTTTGACTTATTTCCTATATTTTGAGGTAGGATTTAATTTCTATCAGTTCTCATTTAGCCAACTGGTCTTTCTACCAAATTTATTATTATTTAATTACTTAATATCTAGATATTATCTACATGAAATAACCCTAACCCTTTTCACACTACTTTTTTACTTATTATTTATTTAATAATTTCGCCCCCCTTTTTAATTAATTTTTATTTATTTCCTAGTTAATTCACTTATATCTTAATCTAAGTAATTAGTCATTAATTGCTTAATTAGTCACTTACTAATTGTTGAAAATTTTATTAATTAGGATAAATTATTATCTCACAACTATTGTACTGACATTGGTATTTTATATCCTATGTAAAATATTAAAAATAATGGGGCCAAAAAGTGTCTTTAAACTAATATTAAATTTTTCCTTTTATTATTTTCAAGGAAATAATTCATTAAATTACTATAATTATGGACAATACTTTCCCTAATTTTTAATAATTATTTAATTGCCCTTTAAGATTTATCATAATATTTTCAGGCCATTTTATGCCCTATAAATACATTTTATACATTTTAGCTCTTTATCTCTTCTAATTTCCATAGAAATTACCTTAGAAAATAAGATAATTATAACTTATTATTTGAGACCACATATTCACCTATTTCCAATAGGTATTAATTACTAAATTGTGATACTTATCACAAATATGATTTTTAGGGTATTACAACATATGCAAGAAGATATATTAGTATAAGAATTAAATTCAATTTTAACAATATGTGAAAAAACTAACAATTTGTTCATCTGCATCAATTTTAACAATATTACAACATATGCATCAATTTGACGACGTCGGACTGCGAGCTTGGAGAAGTCTACATTGACGGACTGCAAGCTCGGAGAAGTCGTGGAGAGTATGGACATGCGCGGGGCTAATGATTCAACAAGCGTTTAATTAATGTTATTTTAAATTTTTGGTAAGGGTATTTTAGGAAAATACATATAATTAACTAATTTAACTTCCCTCCTTAATCCTTCCAAATTCAGGTAATTTGCTCCTATAAGTAGGACCGGAGGGAGTAGTTTAATCTAGAAAATTAGGAAGTAAATTCCCATACATGTTTTTAGGCCTCCTTGCATTAAAAAATTCCTAATGAGGTAAAAATATGTTGGGAAATAATTTTTGGAAATCAATGGATCAACATTGTGAAAATTGTAGAATTTTCGGTTTAAAATCCCTTGCTGGCAGCGAAATGGATGCTATTATTTTATATAGTAAATGAAGTCATTAAATCATGAAATTTTACAGGAATAAATTAGGCATGTAGGGATTTCCAAATATATAAAATATGAAGAATTGTGAGTTCTACACAAGGAGTAATATATTTTTGAAGTTAAGCCATATTTTCTGGGATTAAAACTGGACAGTGTTGTAAAACTTAAAAAATGGGAATTATTCATGATGTTATAGGTTCTTGGAATATTTTTTCTTGACAATATACATGTCAAGGGTTATACGGAATTTTGCAGAACTCAAAAACGATTTTTGTAGAATTAATTATGATTTTTAAAAGTTAGTGAAAAATCTGAGTATAATGTTGAAAATTGCTTTTTTGAAGAAATAAAAGGGCAAAATTGGAATAATAAATCTACCAAGGGTAGAAAGGTAAATTAAACCTTTAGGATATTATTCTAATAAATATGATATTTATCACAATATCATATAATAATCCAACGATAATGTATAGGATATCCGGGAAGTCCAAAGTCGGGTTCAAAAGGTCGAGCATTTTGGTAACTACACGGTGAAAGGTATAAACGCATACTGTAACTTTAACTCTGATGCATCTTGTATGCTTATATGTGATGGAATGATTCATGAAGTGATGGACAAGACTAGGTCTTGGTTCAAGCACCTTGACTAAGTTATAGGCCTTAGTCACATGTTTATATACATTCAGTTTGTGCGGGTTATAGTCATGATAATGTTGTATGATTGTTTTCTTAGCACTGAGGACACGTGGATTCATGGCACAGGGTGAGTGTGCAAACATTGCGAATATTACATTTGTTGTGTCCCATGTATTGTTGTGTTGTTAACATTACATGTGTTGTGTGCTATGTATTGTTGTAACCTTACATATGCTGTGTTGTAACATCCCATTTTCAAAAGCAGTATAATTTTTTTTCCGTCAGAGTAGAGCATCGGAGCGATTGAGTAACTGATACATATATCTCAAAATGCCGTAAGTCTGGCTGATTACAGAAACGGTACAGTGACCGAGAGTTTTCAAGACCAATAACAATAGAAGTGTCTCTTCGGCAATACTCATGCCGTAGCGACAAGGGATAGTCTTCAGCTGAGTCTCTGTGCGGCCCGCTTGCCTTTCACCTCGGTCCTCGGTTCTCCTGAACCTGACGCTATGTTAAGAGCTGAGGTTCAATGTACATTGAACCTCAGGTAACGGTGAACCTCATGCTTAAATATGACAATATATACACGACAACAGCAATCAATACAACAGTCCACAACAAATATATGATTAGAAATACATAACCACGTATGTAAGACAATAACCACGTATGTAAGATAATAACTACGTATGTAACATAACCACGTATGCTACAGCAATAATTAGAACATAACCTCGTATGTGACATAACCACGTATGTGACATAACCGCGTATGTAACATAACTATGTATGCTACCACAATAATTAAAACACAACAATCATATATATTCATACAATAACCATTAGAGCTAGTGTTACTGTACGCGAACGTACCTTCGTTGACGGTATTTCGGTACGTTTTACGAAAAACTGTAATTTTGACAGCGGTGCAAACAGCGGTATGACAGTGGTACGATTATCTCAGATATCCCAGGGCTTGGCAAGAATTTCTCCGGGCTCTTCCTTCTCTCTAACCTCTCTCTAAGGCACGGTTTTGGGGTGGAGAAGAAGTGAAGAGTGAATGGCTATTTATAGAAGAAAAAGTGACACTATTCATCACTTTATCATATCAGTTTTCAACCGTTGGATCGCACTTCGACACGTGCCACAATCTTGGCCTTCCAATGCCATGCCCATGTCATCCTTCTAGAAGAAGGTTGCATCATCCATGACATCATCCATGAGCTTGTACCGATAAAGTTTCCAGTTCGGTGTTCCAATCGCGTAATCTTAGCGAATCTAAAAAATACAGCAGCACAGCGCTGAAGGTCTACTCTTCCTCTTTCTAAATACTCGGGTTAACTAAATTTTTGATCCCGTTACGGGTATTCCGTAGTCTCTGAAGATTTTAGGACAGGGCGCTGTGATTACGGAAATAACTTCCGGAGTGCCACTTCTGGATAATAATTATTTGGTTAAGTAATATGTTCGACCTAAGAAACCTAATCCCTGGTTTGTCACAATGGTCTCGTTTTGTATAGGTTCTCATTTTGACTATACGTCATTTTCCCTTAAAACCCTGTATCTTAAGTGCTTTGTTGGTTTCAGAAATCACTTTGGAGCTAGCTCACTCCGCGATAAAATTTCACTCGTTTATAAATGGTCCGGATGTTATAGACTAAATTCCTATATTTTGGTGTAGGATTTTATTTCTATCGGTTCTCAATTATCCTTTGGCTCTTTACCATATATAATATTATTTAATTATAAATATCTAGATATTATTTAAAATATCCACAACTCTTTTCACACTATACTTAATTATTCTTTTTATTAATTATTTAATAATTTTCGGTCCCCCCTTTTAAATTATTTTTATTTATTTTCCTAATTAAATTTACTTTATAACATAATCTAAATAATTAGCCAATAATTACCTAATTAGTCATTTACCAATTGTTGATAATTTTCATAATTAGGATAAATTATTATCTCACAACTATTTTACTTACATTGGTATTTTATATCCCATGTAAAATATTAAAAATCATGGGGCCAAAAAGTGCTTTTAATAATATTATATTTATGCTTCTCTATTTTTCAAGGAAATAATCCCGAAATTCCTAAAATTAGAGACAACATACTTCCTAAGTTTTTGTCGATATTTGTTGCCATATGAGATTTATCATAATATTTTCAGGCCATTTTCTGCCTTATAAAATACATTTTTCATGGATTTTAGCTCTTTTTCTTTTCTAATTTACATAGTAATTACCTTAGAAAATAAGGTAATTATAACTTATTATTTGAAACCACATATTCACCTATTTCCATTAGGTATTATTTACCGAAATATAATATTCCAGATAAATAATTATCCGGGTATTACATTTCTCCCCCCGTTAAACAAAATTTCGCCCTCGAAATTTGCTCTACACTAACTTAGACTCTGTACTAGCTAACCGTCGGTCTATCTGCTCTGAAACTTTTCTCTATATGTCAGCCGCCCCGCTTGTCATGTCATACTTTGATATATAGTATTTCCCGTGGCACCCATATATCGCGGTCAATACCAGTTGCCAAAATGTCTCCATGACGCCCATACGTCATGGTAACACAAGATACCTTAAATGTTTCCATGGCGCCCATACACCATGGTAACACAAGATACCTCCTACTCAATGACACGATCGCGGTCCGGTTGAAATAATTAAAAGATATGCATCGAAAACTAAAATTTTCGCGGCAAGTAAGATAACTATTTATCAAACCATAGGAGGAATTCATAGACATGCATTCCCAGGGGATTTCTTACTAAACATGTATCTTAACGATTTATTTTACCCTGGACTCAGGTGTAGTATTAAAACACAGGACTTCTCGTCCATGCAATCACAGGACTTCTTATCCATTCAATCACAGGACTTCTCATCCATTCAATAAAGAATTTTCACGTTCGCACAAACATATGGTTTAAACGAATACTAGCACTCGAATCATACAAAGTCTGAAGAAGATTCCCTTCTAAGAAAGATAGTACCTTGGACCATCTCTGGAGATTCCTTGCCATCTTATGTGTTGATTAGTTCAACTTGAGAGGCTTCAATAGATAAGAGGTGTAAGTCATCACGTTGTCCTGCTGCAGCAAGACATATCCCGATCCATACCTAATGGCACCACGACCAACTCATCTACTTGGATCCGAGATAACCAACTTTTGATGCTGTGACCAACTTCTTTCTCAGTCTACGTAAGCTTGTTTCACAGTCTTTGTTCTAATCACAATAATGTAAGTTTTATCAATGGTTATGAGAAAATTCGACATGAATCTGCGGTACTATCCCACTAGATCCAGAAACTAAATATCTATGTTACTATCTTTAGCTCTTTCTCGTCCAGAACTGCTTCTACTTTGCTTAATTTAACAACTTTACTGCCATATGACAGAACCTGGCTCAGAAAGTTTTATTTTTTGGCAGCCAATACTTATATTTTCTTAATTCAATAAAGAGTCGCATCTCTATTGAGTTTCTCGCCTTGTTTCCAAACAGATGAGGATGTTGTCAATCAACACCTTAATCAACCTAACTATGTGTTTGAAAAATTTTGGTTCAAGTATTCTATGAACAAAATGCATGTATATTCTCAGTTTTGAAAGACATCTCAAGGAATTCAAGATGCCCGTATTAAGTCCTGCAAGCTATCTCTAGAATATCGCTGTTTTTGATTTACAGCTGAATGGTGTTCCGAGCATACGTCAATTCTTGACAAAACGTAGGAATTAAATAACTGAATGAATCACAGATCATGGGAAGTGGATATGTGTTCATGATAGTCATTTTGTCCATCCTGCGATGGTTGATACAAAGTCACAAACTCTTGTGCTTTGTTTGGTATCATTTGATACGGTGTTTTAGATGTTAATGTTTGTGAAACAGGAATTTTGAACGAGATATATATATTCGACTTGGAATTTAGATGTGCTTAATAAACAAAATAGTTCACACCCAAGGGTGTAGCTACTACTAGATTGTAAGGTAATACATATACGTATGCATCCCAAAATGATTCGCATATTCATCTGACATAATGAGTGATTAGCACCCATGTTGTACAATGTCTAAAGTAGATTCCTATTGAGAGATAGTTATGCGGATTCTCTCTGGAGATTATTCGGCCTCGTTAGTTGTCAAAGCAAAAACCCGGCTTGGGTTTTGTGGCCTTATTCCTGCAGTCCCTTGAGGACAGTTCGTGTATAAGTACCCCGGCTTTTGACACTTGTAGCATATCCGCTCCCCTGCGCAGTTAGTCCCTGGGTGGTTCGTTCTACATTTTGGACATGGTCAAGGCCCCGTCATTCTTGGGTTGTTTTGTTGCTCAGATCAGAATGGCATCTTGCTTCCACTTTGGGAGTTATCCCATGGTGCCTCCCTCTTCTGCGAGGAATTTCCGCGGCTCAACCCGCCATGACTTGCACTGCTGCTGTTGTTGTTTCTTGATGTGCGTAGTTCCTTTAAGTTACGTTCGATCAATCGGCATGACCCCACCGCTTGAATCAATTTTGGGAACTGTTGGGATACCAGCTTTTCCCTTATCTCGTACTTTAGCCCGTCTACCATCCTGCTAGCCTTCCAGCTCTCGTCGACGTTACGCTTCAGATATGATGAATATCGTGACAGATTGGTAAACTGGGCGAAGTAGTCATCGAATGACTCCTCGTGACTTTGCCGCATGTGGAGGAATTCTGACTCCTTGATCACTTGTATCGAAGGAGGAAAATATTGTTCATTGAATTTCTCCAGAAATTTCTCCCAAGTCACGGGACAATAACAGGTCTGCAATGTTACTACAATGCTCTTCCACCATCTGTCCGCATCTCCTTCCAGCTTATAGACTGCAAGTTGGGCTTTTCGGTTTTCTGGACAATCCATTACTTCGAAGATCTTGTCCAATCTCATAAGCCAGTCTTCAGCCAAATCGAGCTTACCACGAAAAACTGGAGGTTTGAGCTTGCAGAATTAGGTGACCCATTGCTGCGTGGTTTCAACCACTCTGTTGAGTCGAGGTAGCACTGCCATTGTCCTATTACGTCGAGGGGGTGTATGAGATCTATTGGATTCCTCAGTTTCACGTTCATCATCAGGTTCGGTTTCATCTTCTTCCTCAGCATTCTGTCGTTCCTCATTGGCTCGGTCACCTTCCTCTTCTCTCTCTCCGCCTTTCGGAAGGAGTTCATCAATAAGAGCCCTTTGTTCTTGCAGTATCCCCCGCATTTCTTGCAACTCATTTCGCTCTGGTTGCTGCGGTCCTTGTTGTTCGGGTTCGTGTACTGGTATTGGTATTATTCGTGGCTATCTTCCTCTACCTCTACCTCTGCCTCGGCCTCTGCCTCTGGGAGCTCCGGCTCCTCTTAAATTCGCCATGTCTCGGTCTTTTTCCTTCATTAGGGAAAACGTTAGATTTAAGAAGACAATGATTAGTCTATCGCAGACTTTATCACACTAGTACTACAGACGAACGGACACTCGTACTATTTCCCCTCGTTTAGGGTTTCGTTGGTTCTTTCCACTCAAATTAATAGAACTTTTCAACATGGTTCAAATACCGCATGTATTTATCTTTGTCGGTCTCAGAGTTTCATCCGGCGTGGCCTACCTCCACATATAAGCTCGGCGCTAGGACAGAATATTCGTCTAGTACAAACTGACGATTATCAGAGTTATCAGAATTATCAGAGACTGATATTAGGGTTATCAGAATTATCAGGGACTGATGTCGATATAGGTACCGATGATGGATTCACCGCCGTGGATCAGAGTAATGCATCAACAAAAGGTGGTACACCGGTTTAGAATGGTATCCCGGTTTGGACTGGTACACTTAAATAAGGTGGTACACCGACTTAGGCTTATATCAGTACTCATTTTCAAAACATGCTCTTTTAAAAAGGCGTAGAGCCTAACACCGTTACTCAAACCAGTTTAGCCAGGTAGGTGTCTATCATGGGAGCCTCACCGTGCTAGGGTGACTGATTGGCTGATCCACATAGACTAGCCCTGCCTTCGGCACCAAAAGGTTTGGAATAACTTAGTCAGATTTATGCCAGGACAACTGCTCTGATACCAAAAATGTCTCCGTGGCGCCCATACGCCGTGACAACAAAAGATACCTTAGCCGCTAGTTTTACGCACCGCCTCACGGCTCAGGGTATGCCCATACGCCCCCAGTGCAACCAGGTCCCTCATTCGGAGAACGCCTGGCCATGTCGGGGTAAGAGCCAATGCTTCGCCACAGATCACACTGTGAGAACCCCCGATCATGGTTATCTTAACTAGCTCTGATACCAAAAATGTAACATCCCAGTTTCAAAAGCAGTATATTTTTTTTCTTTTTCGTCAGAGTAGAGCATCGGAGCGATTGAGTAACTGATACATATATTTCAAAATGCCGTAAGTCCGGGCGATTACGAAACGGCAGACAGTGACCGAGAGTTTTCAAGACAAATAACAATAGAAGTGTCTCTTCGGCAATACTCATGCCGTAGCGACAAGGGATAGTCTTCAGCTGAGTCTCTGTGCGGACCGCTTGCCTTTCACCTCGGTCCTCGATTCTCCTGAACCTGACGCTATGTTAAGAGCTGAGGTTCAATGCACATTGAACCTCAGATAACGGTTAACCTCATGCTTAAATATGACAATATATACACGACAGCAACAATCAATACAACAGTGCACAACAAATGTATGATTAGAAATACATAACCACGTATGTAAGACAATAACCACGTATGTAAGATAATAACTATGTATGTAACATAACCACGTATGCTACAGCAATAATTAGAACATAACCTCGTATGTGACATAACCACATATGTGACATAACCGCGTATGTAACATAACCACGTATGCTACCACAATAATTAAAACACAACAATCATATATATTCATACAATAAGCATTAGAGCTAGTGTTACTGTACCCGAACATACCTTCGTTGACGGTATTTCGGTACGTTTTACGAAAAACGGTAATTTTTGACAGCGGTGTAAACAGCGGTACGACAGCGGTATGATTATCTCAGATATCCTAGGGCTCGGCTAGAATTTCTCCTGGCTCTTCCTTCTCTCTAACCTCTCTCTAAGGCACGGTTTTGGGGTGGAGAAGAAGTGAAGAGTGAATGGCTATTTATAGAAGAAAAAGTGACATTATTCATCACTTTATCAGATCAGTTTTCAACCGTTGGATTGCACTTCGACACGTGACACAATCTTGGCCTTCCAATGCCTTGCCCATGTCATCCTTCTAGAAGAAGGTTGCATCATCCATGACATCATCCATGAGCCTGTACCGATAAAGTTTCCAGTTCGGTGTTCCAATCGCGTAATCTTTGCGAATCTCAAAAATACAGCAGTACAGCGCTGAAGGTCTCCTCTTCCTCTTTCTAAATACTTGGGTTAACTAAATGTTTGATCCCGTTACGAGTATTCCGTAGTCTGCTGAAGATTTTAGGACAGACGCCAACGGTTACGGAAATAACTTCCGGGAGTGCCAGCTTCTGGATAATAATTCGCTGGTTCGTAATATGTTCTGACCTAAGAAACCTAATCCCTGGTTTGTCACAATGGTCTCGTTTTGTATAGGTTCTCATTTTGACTATATGTCATTTTCCCTTAAAACCCTGTATCTTAAGTGCTTTGTTGGTTTCAGAAATCACTTTGGAGCTAGCTCACTCCGAGATAAAATTTCACTCGTTTATAAAAGGTCCAGATGTTATAGACTAAATTCCTATATTTTGGTGTAGGATTTTATTTCTATCGGTTCTCAATTATCCTGTTGGCTCTTTACCATATATAATATTATTTAATTATAAATATCTAGATATTATTTAAAATATCCACAACTCTTTTCACACTATACTTAATTATTCTTTTTATTAATTATTTAATAATTTTCGGTCCCCCCCCTTTTAAATTATTTTTATTTATTTTCCTAATTAAATTTACTTTATAACATAATCTAAATAATTAGCCAATAATTACCTAATTAGTCATTTACCAATTGTTGATAATTTTCATAATTAGGATAAATTATTATCTCACAACTATTTTACTTACATTGGTATTTTATATCCCATGTAAAATATTAAAAATCATGGGGCCAAAAAGTGCTTTTAATAATATTATATTTATGCTTCTCTATTTTTCAAGGAAATAATCCCAGAAATTCCTAAAATTAGAGACAACATACTTCCTAAGTTTTTGTCGATATTTGTTGCCATATGAGATTTATCATAATATTTTCGAGCCATTTTCTCGCCTTATAAAATACATTTTTCATGGATTTTAGCTCTTTTTCTTTTTTAATTTACATAGTAATTACCTTAGAAAATAAGGTAATTATAACTTATTATTTGAAACCACATATTCACCTATTTCCATTAGGTATTATTTACCGAAATATAATATTCCATATAAATAATTATCCGGGTATTACTTGTGTGCTATGTATGGTTGATGCTGAAATGTAAATGAATATTTGTCATATATATTGTTATTACTTGAGCATGAGGTTAACTATTACCTGAGATTCAATGGGTATTGAATCTTAGATTTGACTAAGGTTCAGGAAAGGAACCAGGATGTAAGAAGACGACGTGGACGGAGCCCTGAAAAGGCACCAATGGAAGGGGCCGAGAAGAAGCATCGGTCATAGCGAATGCCAGAAGAGGTTCATTAGAGTATAGTTTCTGGCATGAATCTGATAGAGTTGTTTCAAACCATTTAGTGCTTAAACTAAGAAAGGGTCGGTCTATGTGGTTCAGTCATAAGTCACTGTAAAAGACGGGGAGACTTCCACTAGACTTTACCCAGCATGGCTAATGAGTTTGATTAACTGTATTGGGTTCCAAGCCACAAGTCTAGATAAGGCTTGGTTTAAGATTGTATAATTATTATGTCAAGAGTTTTAGTTATACAAGTTTTGTATTGTTGTAGAATATTCCTTCAGGAAATATTTAATATAACCAGCTTATGCCTGGAAATTTTATATCAGTTACTCATTGTCCAAACGTAATGCATGCTCTCCATTCCGCATTACTCTGAAAGGTATGTAGCACCGTATTCTTAAATACTACATGTCACTGGGCACAATAAGTAGTATGGAATTTGGGGTGTTATACATATACATACATACATACATATATATATATATATATAGAGGGAGAGGGAGAGAGAGAGAGAGAGAGAGAGAGAGAGAGAGAGAGAGAGAGAGAGAGAGAGAGAGAGAGAGAGAGAGAGAGAGAGAGAGAGAGAGAGAGAGAGAGAGAGAGACTTAACATTTTCTTTTGTTTCCATATATTGTTATGCCCTCAGCTACAAAATTTATTGCTGGAAACAGCAGTTGCTTGGCTGGTAGTCTTGCTACGAATAAAAAAAAAGTATGAGCTCCTTTTCTCTTGAAATTGAGAACTATTTTCAATTGAACTTTTTTTTTTCCTCATTTGTTTATACTTTTTATTCAAGTAATAATATGGATCTCTGTGCATACCTCTTGTGTTTTTTTTTTTTCCTGCTTTTAAAGATTGGCAACCAAGATAAATCACTACAAAAATTCGACGAGTTGTGGCTTGTCTCCCCAGGACTCTTGGATATGTTTGGAAGGGATCAAAACGATGCCGTTGTGAGTTGAGCAGAAACAGGTGCCAAACCGAACATCATGTGCATTATTCATGTTACAAACTAAAATTTTAAATAATGTTTGGTGTGCTTGTAATTAGGCCCAACCTATTATTATATTTTGCAGGGAAATGCACAAATTATTACTGGGTTTCTCCACGGACATCCTAGAGTAAAGGAAATTAACTATCCCGGTCTTCGTAGTGATCCTGGATATGAACTACACAAGTCTCAGGTATGATTTAATTACGTATTGTAATTGAAAATAAATATTTTCCCTAGATGATTTTATCCATTATTCATGGAGTTTCTACTTTGCAGTCAATGGGTCCAGGATCCGTGCTTAGCTTTAAAACAGGCTCATTACCACTCTCACAGCAGATTGTTGAAGATACTAAATACTTTAGCATGACTGTTAGTTTTGGTAAGTGTCGTGGGGAATATACCTTGTTATAAAACAGTTATTAAGAGGATGTTGTTTGGTTAGTTAAAAGATTCTTTACTTAGTTGGGGAATATCAAAGTTATGGATCTTTAGAGAAAAACTAATAATATAAACTATTAGGGTATATTATAGACCCTAGGGAAGGTTTTATAACAAGGATCGAGATGAGTAATACAAGATTCATAGCTTTAGGGCTAGTTAGAGCATGATTTCATTTCAGTTTGTATGACACGGATATTCCTTTGGGATTTTGATTTAACCAGTATATGTCTGGACATATAATATCAGTTACTCATCGTCCAAACGTTATGCATGCTCTCTGTCGCGCTTCACTCTAATCTGTTAGCACCGTCAACTCTGTTAATATTCCTAATACTACATGTCAACAGACA
The DNA here is from genome assembly GCA_019022615.1 of Acacia melanoxylon. Taxonomy (NCBI): domain Eukaryota; kingdom Viridiplantae; phylum Streptophyta; class Magnoliopsida; order Fabales; family Fabaceae; genus Acacia; species Acacia melanoxylon. The sequence continues at coordinate 1,975,876 of JAFJYJ010000030.1, read as the reverse complement.
TAATAAGTAGTAAGAAACTTGAGGTGTTACAATCAGTATACTACGCCCAAACCGTTTTACCACTACACTATAATACTCTAATGTGTGATGTAATATTGGAAGGTTGTGACATTATTAATGATGGTTTTCAATTTTACCCTTTAATAAGGATAAACTTGAAAATTTTAATAAATTTAATACATATTTAAAAACTTAGAATTGATTAAAATATATTTATACTGAGGAATAGAGTGGTATATTAATCAATTATTAGTGTATGGACCACTCTAATCTTAATAAATCAGGATCAATAAGATGCATTCTCAATGAAATTCAATACTGATGATATACCGAGAATTCACCAATTTCGTTTCATATGCCTGTCAAACGCGTTGATTTCAAACATTACAGGCTGGCCCGATCTCCAAAAAACTATATAAAAAAAAAATCAAAATAATTAACATGACCAAGGTAAAAAGAAAAAAAAAAAAAAACGTCTGAACTTGAAGGCTGGTTGAGATGTGTCATAAGTTTCATATAAACTCTTATATGATTGTCGTCAATATATCATGGAACTTGTACTATTTTAATATTTTTTGTTTTATTTCAAAACGAGGGAATTTTGAAATGCCTTGTTATCAGGAGAAAATGTCCGTACCACAGTTCTTTTTTGTTCAGTTTGGAAAAAAAAAAGTTTGGCCCTTAAGACGTTGGGTTTATCTTTTAGATTGATTTATTAATATTAAAACAATAAAACATGAATTTATAATTCATTTTAAGTTTGATATATCTCAGTACAATTTTGATCCGTGTGAAAACACGTTATGTTTAGTGCCCTTTCACGTTGATTAACATTCTACTGACGTAGAAATTATAATAATCATAGACTTATGTTTAAATTGCTACTTGCACTCCAATATCCTCAATAAGATAAAATTTAAGTCAAATTGTTTATATCCATTAGCCAGTGGTGGACTTAGGAATTTTAATGACGGGGGCGAAAATAAAAAATACTATATCATAAATGAAAATACTTGAAATACAATATAGACCTAAAATATAAAAAATTAAAAGAAATCTATCAAAAAAATTAAGATCACTTCACTTGACTCTTATACACTACGTGTTTTTATATTATTAAACTCATCTATAATTGAATCCACACTAAAAGTCAAACGATTTCTTTTTCAATGTATGTAATCAAAGAATCATAAAGAAATCGGTCTTCCATTCTATTTCGATGCATGTTCTTGATTATCTTCATAGTAGAGAAAGATCTTTCACTAGTTGTTAAAGAAACTGAAAGAGTGAGTACAAATCTAATCACTATATCAATAAGAAGGTAAATGATGAATATATATATATATATATATATATATATATATATATGTAGACATCTATGAATTCTTGTGAATGTTTTGTTATCTTTTTTTGTTTTCTATCTTTACCGATGGCATCTTGGACTGGCATTGTGTCTTGGGGTTATATTAATTTAAGATAAGATTTAGGCAAGATGGGAATGATTAAAAGTGAAAGTGGAAGGAAGGCTTTATTTTTTTTTTTGTTGGGACGGCTTGAGTTGGATGTATATATTTTATTAGGGTTGAGCAAGTTGTCCAAAGGTTAGTGCCGAACCCGACCTTGGCCCCAATCTGGCCGTCTGTCAAGTCTGCTAAAAAAAAAACAGTCCGAGACCAACTTGAGCAGACCAGACCAGACTGATCTGATCGGGCTGGACCAGACCTCGGGCCAGGGGATCAGGCAACTAGGTCTGGTCCAGTCTGGCCCGACTATTTTTTTTTTTTTTTTTTTTTGCCAATTAGGGTTAGCCGGTTAAGAGTTAGGTCTTACTCCACAATCCACACTCCACACTTCGACTTCGAGTTCACTCCACTCTGCCTCTGGGAATCGATCTGCTTCATTCCGATCTGCCTCTCCAACTCAATCGCCGTCGGACTTCATTCCTCTCTCGCTCTCAAACTCCGCCGCAGGTCTTCAACTACAGTCTACTACAGAGTACAGATTCGACTTCTCTGCTTCTCTACTTCATTCGTCAGTCCAGGCCCCTCCTTCGTCCTCTCCGTCTCAGCAGTCAGCACTACTTCGTTCGTCTCTCCTTCTCAAAGACTCACACGCAGCAATCAGGTCAGGCTCTCCTCTCGTCACTCCGTCTCCACTCTCGCCTTTTCGCCGTAGATCTGCGCTCCGTCTCCACTCTCCACCTTAGGATCAGGCTCTCTGCTTCCAGATCCCGGCTCGCCTCCTTATCTCCTCCGCAAATCATTGACGGTCAGGTATGAGAGACTCAGACTCAGTGCATATGCGTATGATTTTTTTTTTTTGCTCTGCGTATGGCCATTTTACAATGCAGAAAATATTATAGGATAAGACTTGTTGCATATGCAGAAGATAATCATCGACACTGCTTCTCTGCAGAAAATAACTTACAAATAAATATTTTGTTATTTGTTTTTAAATGTAAAAATATCTATGATGCACCAAAACGAGAATTTTTGGTATTGGAGCGTTTTTTTTTGGTGACGCGAATCAGAGCTGGAGACGAGAATCAGTTTGGTCAAATACTCAAATGGGTCGAATGTCATTTATGTAATTTTCTTAAAACTGAAGGGCGAATCGAATCAGATTTTTGGGAGTTAAATGGGTCCAATGTTGATGAATTTCCTGGTTTTTGAGCTGTTATTCGCAACTGCCCTGTTTCCCTTTTGTGTGTCGTTTTCCAGTGTTGTTTTTAATTTATCAACTTGTGTTTTCAGGTTGTTAAATTCTGTTTCTTAATTTTGTGATTCAAATGGCATTTTGTTGCAGGCATGGAGGAAGAGCAAATTTCAAGTGTTGATGTATCTACTCAGTCTTCCAATATTGGTGATGGTGAGAATGAGACTCTTGGTGGAACTGGACCCTCCTCTACACCTTCCAATTCTACTAATCCTCATCAATCTCCAACTACCGTAGAATGTCCTCCTCCTAGTGCTACTGAAGAAACCACTAAAGCTTGTAGATTCTTATGGATTGTATTAAAATAACTTTAATGTTGTTGTTACTAATTCTTGTTCAATGTTGGAGATTGTTATGGATTTATCATTTCTTATTCCAGGTAATGTCTGAGCATTGAGTGGTTAGGAATGAGGATTGTATTCTCTACATTTTCCCTACTTAATAGAGGATACTCGGCATTGCTGTATATTTTTTGGTCTCCAATTATTTGTAGGTCTATCAGACACTAATCATATGACAAGATATATGCCTATGTGGTATTAAAGTATGATTTAAAGAGATGTTTTATTCATATCATGTGACTGTCTCATACCAGTTTTATTCTTAAAAATTTAAATTGCTTTATGGAGGACATCTATGATAATCTTTCAGGGAAAAAAAAAATCTCAGATAGGTCCTGGACTGCCTGGACCAGTCCAGGCAGTCCACTGGACTGGTCTGGTCCAGCCCGAGCCTCGGGCTCATGCTGGACTAGACCGGACCTCGGGCTGGTTTATCCAGCCCGAGGTTCTACCTGGACCAGACCTCGGGTAGGGACCAAACCCGGTCTGGTCTGGTCCATGATCAACCCTATATTTTATGGTTGGGCTCTTTATACTTTAACCTCCATCAAGTGGACAGGGGAGTTCCAAATCTTGTTCCCCTTCACACTAGCATTGTCAATTCATGGGTTGAAACATGAGAGCTTTAAGGAGATTTTCTCTATGGACTTGTTTGGCTTTTCCCGGCTTCCCCATTTCTCTCATTTTCTTTAAATTTTATGGGGGATGAGGGCCCACCTGAGCCGCCCCCGGGGTCCGTCCGTGATATGTTTGTCCGAGTCTTCGGAAAAATATTATTTTACAGTGAGACTGTTGTGTGTATATGCATCTATAGCTTTGATTTTGAATCAAGTTGTGGTTTGCTACAGCTAATCCAAGAGCCTAAGCTTATAACATCTCTATCAAGTTGTGGATCATTTTAGTTTTTATAAGGTAACAATTAAAAATTCTTTTTTTTTTTTTGGTCAAGAATTAAAAATTCTTTTTCAGACACCTTATTATGTACCTTTTCCTTTACCAAATTCTTGTTCTAGTTTTTGTAATTATAGCTTATAAGGTCGGAGGCAATACAATTGTTTATAAAAACTCAATTGGGGCCCACAACTTTGACTAGCTACCACCCGAGAACGATGCTTACATTCTTGCCATCCATTGCCTTGTGCCGTCTCTTCCCACATTCCATTATTCCAAGCGGTATGGTGCTTGCGTGCGTGTCTCAAGTCCTCATTCCACACTTTTTTTCATATGCTTCTTAGTTGCTTGTTGAAGTACATAAAGAAATATTCATGACATTATATATATATATATATATATATATATATATATATATATATATATATATATATAATTTAGATTAAATTATATTATGCATCCTCAAATAGATTTTACACCCAAGATCTCAAATTAATCAATTCGTAGGATACCGGGTGTTACGAAATTTTTTTTTTTCTGAATATAGGACTGGAAATTAATTAATTTAAGATACTTAGATGCAAAAAATATTTTATGATGCAGCATATAATTTAATCAAAGGAAATATAATATATATATATATAAAAATTTGGCATCAACATTTCTTTATGTGCTTCTTAGAAGACAAGAACCTAATAAGCACATAAAGAAAAGAAAGGAATGAAGTGGGGTTCAAGGAAAGAAAGAAGCAATGACAAAAATCATTAGGAAACATTCGTCAGAATCCTCATTCATTGCTTTTCTTTATGTGCTTTGTAGGTGCTTGTCCTCCTAAGAAACACATAAATAAATATTGATGCATTTTTTATTTATTTAGATTAAATTATAAGCTCCATCTTGAAATATTTTTTACACCTAATATCTCAAATTAATTAATTTTCAGGATACAGGTGTTACAGGAAAAGTATTTCGAATGCGGGATTGGAAATTAATTTATTTGAGATATTGGATGCAAAAACTATTTCGGGATGCGGATATAATTTTATCTCAATAAATAAAATCTAAAAAAAAAATGCCATCAATATTTCTTTATGTGCTTCTTAGACGGACAAGCACCAAAGGAAGATTATAAAGAAATTCGAGGAATGAAGTAGGGTTCAAGGGAAATAAAGAAGCAAAGACAAAAATCATTAGGAAGGCTCGAGACGAGACCTCATTCCATGCTTTTCTTTATATGCTTCTTAAGTCCATGTCCTCCCAAAAAGCACATAAAGAAATATTGAAGGCATTTTATATTTTATTTATTTATTTAGATTAAATTATATTCTACATCGTGAAATATTTTTGCTTTGAGTATCCCAAATTAATTAATTTCCAGGAGACTAGTGTTACTTGAAAAATATTTATGGATGCATGACTAGAAATTAATTAATTTGAGATATTGGATACAAAAATTATTTCAGGATGCAACATCAAATTTTATATATATATATATATATATATATAATATATATATATATATATATATATATATATATATATATATATAAATAAGCATGGAATGAATTAGGGTTCATTGGAAAGAAAAAAACAAAGAGAAAAATCATTAGGAAGGAAAGAATCCTCATTTCCATTCTTTTCTTTATGTGCTTCTTAGGTGCTTGTCCTCCTAAGAAGCACATAAAGAAATATTGATGGCATTTTTATAGGATAAAGGTGCGAAAAACGCGTATTTACTTTAACCTCGGGAGCGCACAAACACTAAGTCTTTTTTAGGTCGAAAAATACATTACGCTTTACAAATTAGGTGCAAAAGTCACATATGTTAACAACGTTAGATAAATGTCGTTAAATTAAGACTGACACCGTTAACGGAGACTCTCCTTTCACTCTGAGTTGTAGTCTACGGTGTTCTGGTATGGGATGGGCTTCTACTCGCATGATTTTTCCTCCTTGAATCTTGTTCTTTGCTCTGTTCCTCGTGGCATGTCCCACTGCCATCAATTTCTCATTTCTGTTTGTTTCAAGATCCATGCTCGTTATTTTCTAATTTTCGCTTCATGGACGCCGGTGGAAAGTTGAAGAAAGGCGCTGGAGGAAGGAGGGGAGGAGGTCTGAAGAAGAAGCCGGTGTCTTGGTCTGTCAAAGCTGGTTTGCAGTTTTCCTGTCAGTCAGATCGGCAGGCACTTGAAGAAAGGAAGGTACTCTCAACGTGTCAGAACTAGAGCTCCTGTTTATCTTGCCGCTGTTCTTGTATACCTTGTCGCTGAGGTAAAATCTGGCTCCACTTCTATCCCGCTTCTTGACTGATCTTTCAGGTTCTACTGATCTTGGGGTTTTTTGGAGACCCCAAAAATTGAATTTGTCTGACTTATGGAGTGTAGGCAGTAACAATAACTGGAGTGCTTATAGCTTGTTTTTTTTTTTTTTTTTTTTTTTTAATTTGATTGGAACATTGAATTCTTTCATTGAAATTGGTAATTTGCATGATGATCTAAAATAATTTATTCATTTCAGGTTCTGTTAGCGGTGAGGAACGATGAAGAATTAAGGAAGCTCCTGGCTGGAGTAACAATTGCTCATGGTGGTGTCTTGCCTAAAAAGAATGAGAAGGCAGTCAAGGAACCTAAATCTCCATCCAAAGCCACGAAGTCACCTAAGAAGGCCTAAAATCTATCAATTGTTAATGGAATTGTCATCTTTGTATGTAGTCGGTAGTCTATATTTTGGTACGTAGGGTTATTGTAACCTTTGGGTCACTATCCTTGTTTTTATTTCTAGTAAATGAAATGGCAGCGCTTTTATGCTCAAGTTATATATTCAATTTCTGTGAATTTTGTCCAAAGTATCAAGGAAGATGTGGTATTGGTGTTAACTGGTTTTGAAGTGAGGTTTTAAAACTAAGAGTGATCTGGAAGTGTTTATTTAATTGAAAATTTGTTGGCGGAGCCAATAATCTCAAATAGAACGGGTTCTTCGAAATTTCATATACAGCAACAGACCTGGTTGATTAATTTCTCGAAGTGGTTGGGAATTGAGCACTCAATTATGCGATTAAGAACATAATTTACTGTAAGTGGGACTTAAACTTTCAACTGTGTGCTAAAAGAATGAGAATGAGATTTCTACTACTTACATGAACTGGGCGGTAAAGAGTGAAAGGAGAGTCACCATTAAGGGCGTCAGAATTAATTTAACGGCAGTTATCTAACGCTGTTAACATATGTGACTTTTTCACCTATTTGTAAGCACAAGTGTATTTTTGTATATAAAAAAAACACCTGGTGTTGGGCGCTCCTGAGGGCAAAGCATATATGCATTTTTACAGCTTTAGCCATTTTAATATATTTTATTTATTTAGATAAAATTATATGCTGCATTCTAAAATATTTCTTGCAACTAGTATATCAAATTAATTAATTTACATGATAGTGGTGTTACAGGAAAAATATTTATCAATGTAAAACTAGAAATTAATTAATTTGAGATACTGGATGCAAAAGATATTAATTTCAGAATGCAACATAAATTTAATCTAAATAAATAAAATATGGAAAAAAAATGCCACAAATATTTCTTTATGTGCTTCTTAGAAGGACAAGCATATAAAGAAAAGTATCGAATTCGGATCCTCCTTCCATGCTTTTCTTTCTGTACTTCTTAGGTGCTTGTCCTCCTTCCATGCTTTTCTTTATGTACTTCTTAGGTGCTTGTCCTCCTAAGAAGCACATAAAGAAATATTGATGACATTTTTATTTTATTTTTTTTATTATTTATTTAGATTTAATTATATGCTGCATCATGAAATATTTTTTGCACCTAGTATATCAAATTAATTAATTTCTAGGATACTGGTGTTACAGGAAAAATATTTCTAAATGCAGGACTGGAAATTAATTAATTTGAGATACTGGATGCAAGAAATATTTTAGGATGCAACATATAAATTAATCTAAATAAATAAATATTTAAAATAATAAAAAATAAATGAAAAAATGCCATCAACATTTCTTTATATGCTTCTTAGGAGGATAAGCACCTAAGAAGCACATAAAAAAAAAGTATCGAATTCGGATCCTTCTTCCATGCTTTTCTTTATGTGCTTCTTAGGTCCTTGTCCTTCTAAGAAACACATAAAGAAATATTGATGGCATTTTTTTATTTTTTTTATTTAGATTAAATTATATGTTGCATCATGAAATATTTTTTGCACCTAGTTTCTCAAATTAATTAATTTCTAGGACATTGGTGTTATAGGAAAAATATTTCTGAGTGCAGGACTTGAAATTAATTAATTTGAGATACTGGATGCAAGAAATATTTTAGGATGCAGCATATAAATTAATATAAATAAATGAATATTTAAAAATAATAAAAATAAATGAAAAAATGCCATCAACATTTCTTTATATGCTTTTTAGGAGGATAAGCACCTAAGAAGCACATAAAAAAAAGTATCGAATTCGGATCCTCCTTCCATGCTTTTCTTTATGTGCTTCTTAGGTGCTTGTCCTTCTAAAAAGCACATAAAGAAATATTCATGGCATTTTTTTGATTTTATTTATTTAGATTAAATTATATCTTGCATCTTGAAATATTTTTTGCTCCTAGTTTCTAAAATTAATTAATTTCCAGGATATTGGTGTTACAGGAAAAATATTTCTGAATGCAGGACTTTAAATTAATTAATTTGAGATACTGGATGCAAGAAATATTTTAGGATGCAGAATATAAGTTAATCTAAATAAATCAAAAATATAAAAATAAATGAAAAAATGCCATCAACATTTCTTTATATGCTTCTTAGAAGGACAAGAACCTAAGAAGCACAAAAAGAGAAGCATGGAATGAGGATTCGCTTCTTAGGTGGTTGTCCTTCTAAGAAGCACATAAAGAAATACTGATGGTATTTTTTTATTTATTTTAATTATTTTCTGCATCCTGAAATATTTCTTGCATCCAATATCTCATATTAACTAATTTCAAATCCCGCATTTAGAAATATTTTTCCTGTAACACCAATATCCTGGAAATTAATTAATTTGAGATACTTGATGCAATAAATATTTCAGGATGCAGCATATAATTTAATCTAAACAAATAAAAAATAATAATAAGAAAATGCCATCAATATTTCTTTGTGCTTCTTAGTAGGACAAGCACCTAAGAAGCACATAAAGAAAAGCATGGAATGAGTATTCTTTCGGATCTTTCCCAACATATAAAGAAAACCATGGAACGAGGATTCTTCCCTTCCCTTCCGGACATGTGCATAGCATGTGAATGTGTTTGTGAGTCTTCAGAAAAATATTCTTTTACAGTGAGAATGTGTGTGTGTATATATGCATCTATAGCTTCAATTTTGAATCATTGTGGTTTGCGACAGCCAATCCAAGAGCATAAGCTTATAACATCTCTATCAAGTTATGGATCATCTCAATTTTTATAAGGTAACAATTAACAATATTTTTTCAGACACCTTAGTACCTTTTCCTTTACCAAATTCTTGTTCTAGTTATTGTAATTATAGCTTACTGTGGTAGTTTAATGATAACGCTTCCCATTATAATACTATGTTTTTTTAGATCACAAGTTCTGGAAAGGGCTTCAAAGTAATCAAAACAGAGCAGACAAACCCCGAACAGGATGCGGAGGAAACTGACGTCCCTCTACCTCAAGGTTTGTGATGTGTTTCTTGTGTTGAAGCTCTTTTTTATTTTTGTTTTTGAATTGAAGGGCAGGTTTCTAACGACCTGAGGTAATAAGTAGGATCAAACCTGTGATCTCTCACTTACAAGGAAGCTTTCTTGTTACTAGGCTACAAAGCCTCTGACCTTGTGTTGTTACTTTGTTTTTTCTTTTGTTTACAAACACGAAAGAGCCTAGCTTGTCTACACTGTTGGTGAATTACTATGCTGACTGGGATCCTTTCAAAGCAACCTCTACACCAATTTACCAAACTGCCACTTTCAAAATGGTGAGAGGATTTGATCTATGCATTCTTTGTTTCTTTTCGTTGTTTCTTCTTTTTTTTGGGGTTCAAGACAAAATGATATTAAGTAAAAGCAAGTTTTACAAGTTACATATACTTGAAACAAGAACATGAAAACTAAAAAACTTTAAGAAAAGAAGGCAAAGATATGGCCTTAACACGAATAAAGGCAAAGTCAAAAAGCAATGCTAGTATCTCCTACCAAGTGCTAGTCAAGGAATAAGATGGTTGACCAGGAATACGTACGGATGAAGCATTTCTTGACACAATACACCGTGAGATGAGGTTTGGAGTCAGCTGTTATGAGGCTAGACCTATATGTATTTAGAATAATGAGGCTCTTTAACATTTAGAAAGGAAAGCAAGACCATCTAATGATTGAGATTTCCACAAGAATTCTTTGAGAGAAGAATCCTTATGGCATGTGATGCCATGACAATAATGACGATTCATGCTTTTATATTTATAGAGGATAATATTCTAACCTTCAACATCATTGAGTGAGAACAAGGAATTAGATAAAGAAGGCAAACGTATAAACCAAAGATGAGCCATTATTTGAGATCTATTTATGCGAATTATTAAGCTCTTTACTACTAATTGTGCATTTAATTATTCTTATTTCATATTGTATTTTTCATCTATGTATGTTTTTTTTCATGCAGGAATCTGCTACAGAATTTGGTGAATATGCCTACTCTAGAAGTGCAAATCCTACCCGGAACACTTTGGAAGCGTTAGTAGTTCCTTTTATAATCTGTTTATTCTTTCTATATCCTATTCTTTTTTTCCCCTTTCACTCTTAACTTGACTTATTTTGTGTTCTCAGTTTATTAGCAAAGCTTGACAACGCAAAATATGCCTACTCGCTTCCCATAGTGGAATGTCTCGCTTTTCTTTGTTTGTGAACTTGTTAATCCAAGTACACTTCTTCATCGTTCAATCTGTTTCAATTTTTTAATTCAAGTGCAAGTTACCAAAATAAAAGTAAAAACATTAATATTATGTGCCCAAGATCGTCTCCATGTGTGTGTGTGTGTGTGTAATCCTAATCTAGTTGATTTTGAATTTATCTAGATCTATTTGAAAACAAACTAATTTATGAGTGCGTTGAGTGAGAGCCACACCATGAGCTACTCTCTGTTCTGTTGTCTCTTTTAAATCAATAAATTATGAGTATAAGAACTAAGACCCATAATTGAGAAAATTATAAGAACCCAAAAAAAATATTCAGTGAGAGCCAGATACCACTCTATGCATAATTCCTAATACATATATTTAAATCCCCCTAATTTTACATTACATAAATATAACTAGAACTTGTACTAATTGTTTATATTGCTTCTCATGGTTTTAATTGGAGAAATTAACAAAGTAAAATCAACTAGTACTACTAGTTTGTTATATGAATATAACAAGAACTAGCACTATTTGCTTAAATCATTGCTTTAAGTGTCATTTACTTATATGATTCCAATATGCAGGGGATGAAATCATTACTGTAGAGGACATCTATGGGGGTTCATATCATTTTATAAAGAATCTATTGGCAAGAAAGGAAGGAATCATAGTGAAGTAAGCATGACTTTTTCAGCTTTTATGTGGAGAGTAATGGATTACCAAAACAAATCATTATATTGGGGTTTATTTCTATAAGATGATGTATTGTAATATTGCTTGCGTGGACAGGCATGTAAACACAAGTATTCTAGAAAATGTGAGACAAGCTATATCTGATAAGACTAAGTTGTTGTGGTTAGAGACTCCCAGCAATCCTCAGCTAAAAATATCTGACATCCGAGTAAGTTATTTCCTTTATTGGTTGGAAGTGGTTTTTGTGCGCGCGCTTTCCCTTAAGCTATTAATGGCCCATCAATATATATTTCGTTTTTACCTCTTCTTTCATAAATAAAGACCCATGATGACAATCTAACTATTATCAAGTTCTCACATGGACCCAACATCAAATAATAAGTACGAATTATGGGTACCACTATCATGGAATTATCCAAAATGTTAAAAATATATTTCATTTTGTTGATTTATGTACAGGAAATAGCCGAGATAGCTCATGCCCATAAAGCTATTCTATTTATTGACAATAGTATAATGTCTCCCGTGTTAAGTAATCCGTTGAAACTTGGAGCAGGTATATATTTATTCCACACTTTCAAATATATATATATATATATAGCGAGAGAGAGAGATACTTAACATTTTCTTTTGTTTCCAGATATTGTTATGCACTCAGCTACAAAATTTATTGCTGGAAACAGCAGTTGCTTGGCTGGTAGTCTTGCTACGAATAACAAAAAGTATGAGCTCCTTTTCTCTTGAAATTGAGAACTATTTTCAATTGAACTTTTTTCTTTATTTTCCTCATTTGTTTATACTTTTTATTCAAGTAATAATATGGATCTCTGTGCATACCTCTTGTGTTTTTTTTTTTTTTTTTTTTTTTGCTTGTAAAGATTGGCAACAAAGATAAATCATTACAAAAATTCGACGGGTTGCGGCTTGTCTCCCCAGGACTCTTGGATATGTTTGGAAGGGATCAAAATGATGGCGTTGCGAGTTGAGCAGAAACAGGTGCCAAACCGAACATCATGTGCCTTCTTCATGATACAAACTAAAATTTTAAATAATGTTTGGTGTGCTCGTAATTAGGTCCAACCTATTATTATATTTTGCAGAGAAATGCACAAATTATTGCTGAGTTTCTTCACGGACATCCTAAAGTAAAGAAAATTAACTATCCCGGTCTTTGCAGTGATCCTGGATATGAACTGCACAAGTCTCAGGTATGATTTAATTACGTATTGTAATTGAAAAGAAATATTTTCCCGAGATGATTTTATCCATCATTCATGGAGTTTCTACTTTGCAGTCAAAGGGTCCAGGATCCGTGCTTAGCTTTAAAACAGGCTCATTACCACTCTCACAGCAGATTGTTGAAGATACTAAATACTTTAGCATGACTGTTAGCTTTGGTAAGTGTCTTGGGGAATATACCTTGTTATGTAACAGTTATTAAGAGGATGTTGTTTGGTTAGTTAAAAGATTATTTACTTAGTTGGGGAAAATCAAAGTAAAGGACCTTTAGAGAGAAACTAATAATACTACCTCCGGTCCTAATTATAAGACCTAGTTGACTTTTTTGGGAGAGATTAACGAAGCTAAATAAGTTACTTAATGATATCATATATTGTGTATCCTTTGATTATCTATTAGTTTAATTAGCTTTGAGAAAAAAATAAAAATAAAAATACTCTAAAGTAATTTAATTAGCTTCCTTAATCTCTCCAAAAAAGTCAACTAGGTCTTATAATTAGGACCGAAAGGAGTATAAACTATTAGGGTATTTTATAGACCCTAGGAAAGGTTTTATAACAAGGATCGAGATGAGTAATAAATTGGCAGATATATGTTGGATTTTGTGAATTTTTATAATAAGGGTTTTGTTGTTTAGGTGGTGTTGGTTCCTCTATTTGCTTGCCTTGGTACACGTCCCATGGTCCCATTCCTGAGAAAGTCAAACTGAAAATGGGTTTATCTAACGATCTTGTACGTATTTCTGTGGGAATCGAGGACGTCAAAGACCTGCTTCTGGATCTTCAGAATGTAATTGGGCCTAAGATCAAAATTTAAGATGTGAGACCGAAGAATAGCTTGCTTCAAATAAAATGATTGAGAATGTTGAGTTGGTGGTTTAGTTACCTGCTATATTTCACCTTCTTCTCTTTTGTATTTGCATTGTATCTTGGTGTGTCAATTTGGAATGATAAGGTTTTAAATAAAGATAAGCATCACCATTATATGACATTGGTGTCTTTTTTATACCTTCATCTATGCTTTCTTGCTTAATTATTTAATGCTTTTTGTCATACCCCTTGTAATTACGACATTCATTAGAGTATTTTAGTGAAATATATGTAATACCCTAAAATTCCTATTTATCATAAATACTATATTTTGATAAATAATACATATTAAATACAAATGTGAATATTTGTCTCAAGAAATTATAATCTATTGATTATATTTTCATCCAAATTCCACTTTGGAATTAATTAACGAATGATTAATTATGAGACATTATTTTGGTGCTATTTAATATGATATAAATAGCACATAAAAAGGTAATTAATTTATAACCAAAAGGAGGAATGTAATATCCCAAATTTTTGGATTTGGAAACAAGAAATATTTTATGGGAATTTATTATGAAAATTTGGCCTAAATAGTTTTAAAGCTATTTTCTGGATTTTGAGGCCTATTTTCCCAATAATTCAAGGAAAAATAGTTAGAGGATACTTTTTGGTCTAGAAATTTTAGAACCAATATTTTATGACCTAGAGAGTTAATTATGAAAGAAAATCCTTATATGAAATTAGGGATTTTATTTTCCAATAATTATTTAATATTTGCAAATAAATATTAATTGGTAGTTGGATATTGGTAGATATGTATAAGTTGATATGAATGTTTGGTGTGAGTGTTTGGTGTAAGAGTGTTTGGTGTGAGTGTTTGGTTTGAGTGTTTGGTTAAGGAAGAAATGTAGTTGCAATAGCCTTGAATTTCTTCTATAAATAAAGACTCTTCTCTTCATATTCTTCACACCAAAATCAGCTCAAAGCATCTGATTTTAAGATTAGAGAGTGAGTAGAGTGAAGTTCTTGGAGCAAGGAAGAAGTAGTAGCAAGGTTCTTCAGGGTAAGTTCTCTAGTTCTTGAGTTCTAGTTTTATATTCATAGATAGAAGTTGCTTTGATCTTAAATATGCTAGAGTAATTTTATTTTCATGTTTTTATGGTTAGAAATGGTTTTATTTCGAAAAAATGATGGAAAAGGTTATATAGCAGAATTTTTGGAAGCTAATCATAAAGTAGCGAAACTCCTCCGCGAAATTTTGTCGGTTAACAATTCCTGAGGTCAGAGGTAAAAACGACAGTAATTTATATTGAAGATGATGTTCTTAAATTCTGAGAAAATTCATGTTCAAAGTAGACATATAGGGCTTTTCAAATCTACCAAGAGTGTATTATTTGGAGTTCTGTGCTAGGAGCTTTAAATGTCCAAAGTTGGGCTACGTTTTCTGGAAATTTTCTGGGCAGAAGATGAACACGTGAAAACTGGGAACTATTCATACAATCTGGGAAATAAACAGTATTTTTCCTCAAAACTAGACATCCTAAGGATTCCGGGAATTTTACGGATCCTCGTTTCGAGTTTTCTAGAATTACTTATGAATTTTCAAAGTTAGAAGTAAATCTTGCCATAATGCTGAAAGTAGCGTTTTTATTAAATAAAATGTAATGGAAAAATGGTAATAAAAAATCCACCAAGGGTAGAAAGGTAAATTAAAACTTTTGGATATTATTCTAAGCAATATGGTAATATATTAGGATATCCGAGGATTCCAGAGTCAGATTTGAAGGACGGGCATATTACTATTCATAGTGCCGTATTTATGAATAGTACGTATACATGAATAGTAAATTACTATTCACATGGAAGGAAGGTACGTTCGCGTACGATAACTTTAACTCTGATATGACTTGTATGCATGTATGAGATGGAATGATTTCATAGAGTTATGGACAAGACTTGGTCTTGGGTCATGCACCGTGGTTAAGACTCTGTCTTGAATCATTGTTTATATACATTCAACTTGATACGGGTTATAGTCTTGATAATGCCGTGAGATTGTTTTCCTAGCGGCGAGGACACGATCAGACATCGTGGCACGGGTGGTGCAGACTATTTAACTATACATGGATTTGTATAGATAACTTTACATGTGTTGTGTGCTATGTACTGTTGTTGTGTTGACATTACATCTGCTGTATGCTATGTATTGGTTAATGTTGAAATGTAATGAATATCTCATATACATATCTTTGTTATACTTTTCATATGAGGTTAATCGTTACCTAAGATTCAATTTGTTTTGAATCTTAGACTTGACTAGAGGTTCGGGAAAGGAACCAGGATTTATGAAGACATTGTGAATGGAGCCATGAGAAGGAGCATTAATGGATGGAGCCGTGAGGAGGCACCGGTCAAAGGAAATGCGGAAGAAAGTCAACGAACCTACCTTTTGGCATGAATCTAATAAAGTTACTTCACATCATTTGGTGCTTAAACTAGAAGGGTCGTCTATGTGGTTCGATCAATCGATCACCCTAGCACGGTGAGACTTCCACTAGACCTACCCGGCGGCCAAATGAGATGATTTAACCGAGTTAGGTTCTATGCCCCAAGTCTACTCAAGGCTTGGTTGAAGAGGGTATAGTTACATGTAAGAATTGTAATTATAAAGTTTTGTATTACTTGTATCACATGAACAATCCTTCGGGAAATTTATAATATATCAGTATACGTCAGGCATCAGCATATGTCTGAGTATTTTTATATCAGTTACTCAATTGTTCAAATTTTTAGTACATGCTCTCCGTTTCCGCAAAACGCTGAACTGTAGCACCTCAAAACTCTGATAAATTTTTTTAAAACCACGTGTCACCGGCACGATTTATGCTACAGAAATTGGGGTGTTACAAAATATATATTGAGCAACACAAGTATAGTATAGTATACTGACAATTGAAATCATTCTTGGTTACAAACAAGATTTAACTACAAAGTACACCGTACGACAATCCAAAATAATAGTGTCATAATATTATAGATCCAAAATACTAAACTAATCTATAGCTTTAACAGTCATATAAAATATATTCAAGCTCCTGCGATCAATCTTCTATGCTCGCCGCATGTCTTTTGGAATTTTGCCCGCCACTTTGACCATGTCTAATCCCTTTGGGTATGTCTGAGATTCCATAGGTAGTAACAGAGGCTAGAATCCCGAATGATCCCAAACTAACAAATTAATCTCATAAACAAAGTATAAAAAGTACATGACAGTTATTCATAAACATAAACAATCCACAACAGCAAATAGCATTTAGAAAACATAGCATATGCAGCCAAACCAAAGACACTATTCATAAACATAAAAATACAAAGGTGAACAATTAATCTCATAAACAAAGTATAAAAAGTACCACATTCATAAACATAAACAATCCACAATGACAAATAGCATTTAGAAAACATAGCATATGCAGCCAAACCAAAGACACTCATATCACATAACCATAGTGCTAGGTTTAACCAAATGCCATGTGATATACCCTAATTTCCCTTTTATAATAAAACTTGTATTTTGGTAATATTTGGCAAAATACAAAGGTGAATATGTGTCTCAAAGAATTATAATCTATTGATTATAATTTCATCCAAATTTCTTTTTTGAATTAATTAACAAATTGTTAATAACGACACTACATTTAGGGGATATAAGATGTGACACAAAAGTTACATAAAATAATGGCTATTTTAAGTTCAAAAGACCCATGGAAAGGTCTTTGAAGACACTTAGTCTAATTAAGACCAATTAGCAACTACTAATTGGCAAATAAGCTTGCACTAATTGAGATTAGTTGCATATGTCTTCAACTTGATAAAAGACAAGGGAAATAAATAGATATTAAAAAGGGGATAAAATGCATAATACTTACGACAATTTATGCCACAATCATGTTAGATATGATTAGTTTTGATGATGTCTTATATAGATGCCATTCTTTAGAGCAAAAAGTTTACATAATATATTTATCTCCTACATTGACTAACTATTATGTTTAATGTAGATAAGTCTAAGTTGAATTATGAAGAATAATCAAGAAGGAGATAAGGTATTAAAGAAAGAAGAACTTGCAGAGGTTGTCAATGAAGCAAGATGTTATTCCAAGTTGAATGGGAGAGAATGCCAAGGAAGCAAGAAGTTACACAGTATTTTGGGAATGTTTAAGAGAAGAGAAGAAAGAAAGTGTTCAATCATGGGGAATAACCAAGAGGGAAATAAGAGATTATAGAAAGAAGAATCTGCAAAGAAGCAAGAAGTTATCAAAGGATATTAGGGAAAATCAAGAAGAAGATGAGAGATTGAAGAAGGAAGAACTTGCTGAATGAAATATCATTATTAAAGTTCTTAGATCGATGCTAGAAGCCTCCAAGATCATATGGAAGTTGGAATGGCTAGATTAGGAATTAAAGTCAGCAAAAATCAGCTTCAGGATGAGAAAACTTGAGGTTCCAAGTGAAAACTCGAGTTTCAGCACTTTCAACAACTCTGTTGCACTCTGTTTCACATTTCAGCTGGGTGAGGTCTGGTAATTCGATGATATCTCCCAAACCAAAGATCCGATTGAGGTGAAACCAGTGGCATATGAAACTAGACTTCCAATGCGTCATTTGGATATAAAATCCATGCCCAAAGGAGTTCATACAAGGAGTTATGAATTGTACAAGTTGACACTGAAATCCACGTCACACAGCAAACCAAGCTTCAATGTTTTGAGTGTAACTCACAAAATACAAATCGGATTGAGCTGAAATTGGTGGCATATGAAAGTAGACTCACAGAGAGTTCCATCAAGAGTTGAACGAACCAAAACAGAGTTTAGAACAAGGAGATATGACCTTTGAAAGTTGACAGTCAGTTCAAGACGTTTCAAAAATGCTGGTCAAGAACAGTCTTCATTCATCGGATCATAACGGACATAATACAATGAGTTTGGAGCTGATTCTTCTTGCATTGGATTCTTACCTCAAGCTTGGACATGTAAACTTGAGTTTGAGATTAGCCAAGAGTTTTGATCTTACATAGAGGAACTCAAGGTTTCTGGACTGAGAAAACCTCAAGGTTTCTTCATACAGAGACTTCTCAACATTTTCTGGAAAATGGAAAACTCGAGGTTTCTGTTCAAACCTCGAGGTTTTGACTTACAGAGAGTCTCCTAAGTTTTGAACACTTGAAAACCTCCGGTTTTGTCTAAAACCTCAAGGTTCTGTTTTAACATGAAAATTACAGGTTTCACAAGTTTTGTGAAACCTCAAGGTTTTGACCTGCCAGAGAAAACCCAAGTTTTGGCCAGTTTTTCAAAACCTCCAGTTTTTTGAAAAACCTCCAGGTTTGAGTCCTGTACAATTCTCTCAAAACCTGTCGTTTAAGTCAAAACTCGAGGTTTGAGGACAAACCTCGAGGTTTGTCCAGACATAGAAGATCTGTGTTTTTTCCAAGTTACAAAACCTCCGGTTTTACTCTCAAACCTCCGGTTTTTGTTTTGGAACAAAAACGAGAATTCCCATTTAAGTAAAACCTCGAGTTTTGGCAAAACCTCGAGGTTTCGCCATCCGAGAGAGCAAACAACTTTTCGATTTTGAAAACTTCCAGGTTTATAGAAAACCTCCAGGTTTGTTCTTGGCGCGATTTTTTCAAAGGTTTCATATTCAAGTGAAACCTCAAGGTTTCAATGCGTCTTCAGAATTTCAAATTCTACGATTTTGTAAAACCTTCTTGTTTGATCTTAATACTTCCTATCATTATTCTCTAATGTTCCTAGATATGTTTAACCACTTTTTTAGTGAGTTTCAGATTAATTAGAGAGTGTTTATTGAAGGTTTTGGACTTAAACATATTTTCATAACAAAAGTCCAAAACTCGAGTTTGATTATTGAAACTCGAGTTTTGATATTAGTGCACAGTGACAAACTCAAGTATTGAAGAACAAACTCGAGTATGAGTCGCAGAGTTTGAAAATCAAATCTGACAAATTTGTGAAACCTTCTTGTTTGATTTTCATACTTCCTATTATCATTCATTAATATTCCTAGCTATGTTTAACCACTTTGTTAGTGAGTTTCAGATCATTTAGAGGATATTAGTTGAAGGATAAAAGGAAAAACAAAAGGTGATGTCAGAACATTAAATGCAAAGCCCAGAAAACTTGCATCCTTTTGTACCATCATTCTTTACACATTGCAAAGGGATTAATGTCTGCTTTCCCTAACCAGTAGCTGCTCTTCCAACGGATCTATTACAAGGAAAGTCAACACTAATCCTCCGGACAAAAGGAATTAACTGCAGAGTAGAGAGAGAAGACATCAAAGTGCCTCCAACAGCTAGTTTAATGCTCCAACGGTTATAATGGAGATTGCAACGGTTATTTAATGCTCTCTTAGTATAAATAGAGCTGCATTCAATTCCTATCAACAACACATCTGCTGAAAACAAATTGCATTCAAATTTACCAACTACTCTTTCAGTTTTCACTTGTAAAGTATCTTTTGATACATTGATCTTCAGTGTTTATATTTATTCACTCTTAGAGAGAGTTCATTTATTGTGATTCATTTCATTGTAAGAATCTCAAGTCAGGGGACTTGGAGATAGGGATATTGATTGCAACTTATAAGGGGGAGTAAGTTCTAGTGAGAAAATTACTCTTGAGTTACAGAGTGTGTAATCAATTGAAATAGTGAAAATCCCAGAGAGTCTAGGGACTGGACGGGGGTCAAGAGGTTGGACCGAACCAGTGTAATTCCTTGTGTCTTGCTCTTCATCTATATACTCTGTTTAGCTCTGTTTTTCGTGTTCAAAACAAAGCACTTAGAAAAGAATTTTAAAATCCCCAATTAACCCCCCCTCTTGGTGATTAAGCTCCACTTTCAATTTCAACTTGATTAAGGGAAATCAAATAACCAATGACAAATGCAATTAAAAGGCATATAAGCATTGGATTAAAAGTTAATTAAACTTTGTTAGCTAATTAATTTAACAACAATAGCAACTAGCCAATGAAAAATCATATTCTATTTATTAGTGGGAGAATTAAAGACATAAGATTATAAATTTATTTTTTATTTTTAAATAAAATAATTTTAATATTCCTTTAAAAAGTTAATATTAAATAATCTAAGACATTTGGCAATTAAAAAGTGTAAATGGTTGAAGATCCGTCATTTCGGCAAAGTGATTAATGTTTTTTTAAATCCAAAGGTGAGAAGGAAAATAACCTTTGGAATAAAACATTAATTTTTTTCATTATCTTTTTTTCTTCACACCAAAAAAAAAATGGTTGAGTTTAAGAGAAGAGTTTCTTGGACCAAGCATTTGTTATGCCCAATTAAATTTTTAGTAAAATTGTACTCTCTAATTATAGATTTTGGAGTTGGTTTTGGTCCTAATTATAAGTGCAAGTTTTAACTTTTGTCAATTTTTTCCTATAATACCCCTATTTATACTTTCTCAATAATAATTAAAGACAATAATAATTTAATAATATATTATATATTTTATAAAAATAATCTAAAAATATTTAAAATATTTTGACATTTTTTAAATATTTTTCATTTTAAATCTTCTTCCACAACAACTAGCATTTCATGATAGATAAAAAAATAAAATAATTTTAATATTCTTTAAAAAATTCAAAATAACCTAATAAAACATTAATTTCATTATCAAAAAAAAAACACTAAATAAATAAACTAGATAAAAAAAAATTCATGGAAAAAAATCTAAAAATATTTCTATACATTTTAAATTCATTTTAAATCTACAACCTAGCATTTCATGATTTTTTTGAATCTATAAAAAATTCATGTTTACAAAAATAAATAAATAAACTAGCATAAAATGTAACATCCCATTTTCAAAAGGATAATTTTTTTTTCGAGTAACTGATACATATATTTCAAATGCCGTAAGTCTGGCTGTTTACAGAAGCGGTACATCATACCGAGTGTTTTCAAAAGTAAATAATAATAGAAGAAAGTCTTCAGCTGAGTCCCTATGCGTGCTACTTGCCTTTCTCCTCGGTCCTCGGTCCTTCTAAACCTGACGCTATGTTAAGAGCTGAGGTCCAACATGCACCGGACCTCAGATAAAGGTTAACCTCATATTTACATATACAACATATGGACTACAGACGTTCACAACATTAACAGCACATACACACAACCAATGTAGACACATCGCTCCCAGCATGTTCACACACACACAATGCAGACACATCGTTCCCAGCATAATCACACATATCGCTCCCAGCAGTGTGGACATATCGCTCCCAGAAGTATAGATGCATCGCTCCTAGCTTGCATACTGATACACACTAACGTCTATATGCACTCAAGCAACATAACACAATACACATAGCACATATATGCATAACATAAACATCAGAGTTAGTGTTACAGTACGCGAACGTACAGATAAGCATAATAACAATACAATACACATATCACATATACGCATACCATAAATATCAGAGTTAATGTTACAGTACGCGAACGCACAAACAAGCATAATAACAATACAATACACATATCACATATACGCATACCATAAATATCAGAGTTAATGTTACAGTATGCGAACGCACAAACAAGCATAATAACAATACAATACACATATCACATATACGCATACCATAAATATCAGAGTTAATGTTACAGTATGCGAACGCACCTTCGTTGACGGTAATCGGAACGTTTTACGAAAATTGGTAATTTTTTACAGCGGCCTGACAGCGGCGTAACGTAACAGCGGTACGACGGCGGTACGATTAACTCAGATATCCTATAATGATAACATTTATCAATATCTAGTATCATAACAGGCATTTTAGGTACAAATTACCATTTTGCCCCTGAACCCCTAATCGGCGGAATTTCGCCAGAGCTTCGCTACTTTGACCCGGTCTTTCCAAAATTTTGACATATCTCTTTTCCCAGTGTATTTTTGAAATAAATACCATATCTACCCCTAAACATGATATCTAGACTATCTGGGAAATTTAAAGACAATTCTAACATTCCTACTATATCTACCGAAAAACTACCGAAACTAAAGACCAAGGACCGAAGAACTTACCCAGAACTCGGCTATACTTTCTCCGGGCTCTTCCTTCTCTCTAATCTCTCTCTAAGGCACGAAATTTTGGTGTGGAAATGAGAGGAGAAGTGCCTTCTATTTATAGAAGAAGGGAATGGCAATTCGGTAAATAAGTCGAACTTTTTCAAATCGGTTTTGAGCCGTCAGATCGCACTTGGGACAAATGGCTTGATCTTGGCCTTACACATGTCTTGCCTATGTCATCCTTCTAGAAGAAGATGATGTCATCTTGCCGACTTACCGATAAAGTTCCCTGATCGGTGTCCTAATCGCAAGGTACTGAAATTTCATTCTTTCTCTTTCAAAGTACTTGGTTTAACTAAATTTTTGACTCCGTTACGGGTATTCCGTAGTCTGCTGAAGATTTTTGGATAGACGTCATCAGTTACGGAAATGACTTCAGGCAGAACCAGCTTCTGGATAAAAATTCACTGGTTCGTAATATGTTCTGACTTAAGAAACCTAATCCCTGGTTTGTCACAACTATATCGTTTTCTATAGGTTCTCATTTCTACTATCTGCCCTTTTCTTTATTTATCCTGTATCTTAATGACCTAGTTGGTTTTCAGAAATGACTTCGGAGATAGTCCACTCCAAGGTAGAATTTCGCTGGTTTATAAAAAGTCCAGATGGTTCTGACTTCAATCCTATATTTTGAGGTATGATTTAATTTCTACCCGTTCTCAAATGTCTTGTTGGCTCTTTACCGATTATATTATTATTTTATTCAAAATATCATGATATTTTTTATTTTATTATTATTTATTTTTCTAAGCATTTTATATTTTTATATTTTTTATTATTTTTATTTATTATTTATTTAATTAATAATTTCGAATTTCTCCCCTTAAATTAATTATTTACTAATTAATTTACTTAAATCTTAATCTAAACAATTAGCTACTAATTACTTAATTAGCCACTTACTAATTGTTGATAATTTTCTTATTTAGGATAAATTATTATCTCACAACTATTTTACTTACATTGGTATTTTATATCCCATGTAAAATATTAAAAATCATGGGGCTAAAAAGTGCTTTTAATAATATTATATTTATGCTTCTCTATTTTTCAAGGAAATAATCCCAAAAATTCTTACAATTAGAGACAACATACTTTTAAATTTTTAGCAAATATTTTACTGCCTCTAGGGATTTATCATAATATTTTCAGGCCATTTTATGCCCCATAATTGCATTTTAGGGATTTTAGCTCTTTATTCACCCTAATTTCAATAGAAATTACCTTAGCAAATAAGGTAATTATTACACTAGTTTTGAAACCACATATTCACCTATTTCCAATAGGTATTATTTATCGAAATATAATATTCCAGATAAATAATTATCCGGGTATTACATAAAACACATAAAAGGTGATTATGTAGACTTTGCAAATGTGTACATAAATTTGTCCCCAAAAAAATGTGTACATAAAAAACAAATATCACTGTAATAGACTAGATTTCATCCCATCAAAGACTAAATGTAATACCGGATTTTAGCAAATCTAATTTCGAGATAAATGAAACTTAATGAATATTTTAATGAAGTAAATTAATGAGATAAAACTGTTATAGAAAATTGTTATAATTATAGAGTAAATTGTCAAAAAAGTTACGTAAAAATCGATGAAACGGAATGACCGAAAATGATATCATGGTGATAAAAACAGTCTAAAAACATTATGATAAATACTTTAAAGATCATGAAAAATTATGAGAAAATTATGGGAGTATTATCTTTAATTATGAGAATTTAATAAATTATTTCAGAGTAAATAACATGAAGAAAAGTTTAAAAAGCATTTCGAGAATCCATAAAGTAACTGATGGGGTAAACATTGTTAATATTTTACATAGGATATAAAATGACAATGTCGGATAGAAGTTTGTAAGATAAAAATATACTGTAAATTAGTAAAGATAAATATATGAAGAAACCGATCCTAAAAAGATCATTAAACAAAGAAATTAGGTTTGATTAAGCCTTAACGAAGGCGGGGTAAAACATGAATTTTTGGTAAAAAATATTATATTTTTCAAAAATGGAAAAAATTATGGAAAAATAATTAAACTGAATTTTAAAATTTAGGGGCCGAAATTCTTAGTATTTTTAATTAAAAAGAATTGTTTAAATAATAAAAATTATTATTAGAATAAAATAATAATATAATGCGGTGAGTCGGCTTATAAAGCGACTGAGGAAAAGTTAGAAATAAATTCTACAGGTAAACCAGAGGTAAAAGTATTTTCAGACTGATCAAATTAAGTACAAGTGAAATTCTACACGAAGAAAGAATTTACCAGACGTCGATTCCGCGACCGAAAACCCTAATTTCTAATAAGACGAAAAGTTGATCAGATAGAGTAGAGTCAGATAGGCAAAGTGAGAACCTATAGAAACAATTCCGTGTTTTCAAACACGGGATTAAGTTAGGCAACCACTAGACGTTTTACGATTCAGCAAATTATTGTCCAGAAGTTGGTTCTATCGGAAGCGATTTCCGTAACCGGACGCGTTTGTCCGAATATCTTCCGACGTACCGGAAAATACCTGGATATGATCAAAATAGATAATATGAAGGAGGATGAAAAGATATCCAAAGTTACATGCCCGGATTTTTGAGTTTCTACGAAATCGCGCAAACGGACAATCGATCGGGTAGCTTTATCGGGAGGAGGCCATAAAGAAAGAGCCATCATGGATGACAACTCATCCATTGACTTTAGGCTCTTAGATGTCGATCTTGACCATGGATGGCCAAGAGTGTTTTGTCCTCAAAAATGCGATCTAACGTGAATCCGATCTCAAGACTTTTGTGGAAATTCCCACCTTGTCCCTATTTTTCCCTATAAATAGCAAGCTCTCTTGCTCTCATTCTTCACACCAAATCCGAATCCTAGAGAGAGGTTCTAGAGAGAGAAGCTCGGAAAAATTCCGCCTTAGCTCCGAGTAAGTTCTTCGTCCTTAGTTTTTAGTTTTAGTAGTTCTTTCGGTAGTTATAGTAGAACTGTTGTTTTGATCTAGGAAGTTTTAGAATATATTCCTATGCTTTTTTTAGGCCTCTTTGCATTGAAAGATGCCTGACGAGGTAAAAACATAGTGGTGATAATTTTGAAATGGAATAAGGTCAAAGTAACGAAGTTCTGGCGAAATTCCGCCAAATTAGGGGTAAAAGGGCAAAATGGTAATTTTTACCTAAAATGCCAGTTATGATTTCAAATCACTAATGAAAGTGATATTACTCTGATAGGGCATCAGAAACTCTGATTTGCTACCGTTACGCGCCCGACGTGTCATTGTCGAACATTTCACGTTTGTCCGTAAAAAGTACGTTTTTCCGCCAGAAGTACCTAACGTCGTCAACAAAGGTACGGACGCGTATTGTAACACTAATCTTGTGCTGCTTAAATGCATATATGTGATAGATACATTCGTAGACCAATATACAGATAGTTTTACACGGGTTATAGTCATGATAACGCCGTATGTTTTTCTAGCGCTGAGAACACGAGTGGTATCGTGGCACTGGTGAATAGTGCAAGCTGTTATTGTTGTTTTACATTGTGGGGCTTTACATACTGCGTAATGCTTATGTTTTGTCGGCATAATGATCATGCATCTGTGTATGCTTATGTAGTGATATACCGTTGTATTGTCTAGAATATCTCGTTATCTCGTATACTTTTGTATTGTTTGGGTTTGAGATTAATTGTTACACGAGATTCAATGCGGAAAATTGAATCTCGGCTATAGCTTCGTGGATCCGGAGGAATACGGATCGAAGATCGAGGCAAGCGAGCGATAGACGTGCGGCCCGAGACTTATCTATCTTTACCGCTTTCGTTATTCACTTTCAAACTCTAGGATTAATGTAATCATTACAATGTTACACTGTGGTTGACGTTTGTTATGAATCAGTTACTCTTTCGCTCCAATGCTCTACTCTGATTACTCTGCTTGAAATATTTGGAAACGTTTAAAAAAAAAAATTCCGCCGTTTTCAAATGGGATGTTACACTAAAATAGTGTCTTTATGGAGTATATAGGAGCTTCTCATAAACCCCTCAACAATCTTGAACATTCCTAGATTGTATATACACTTACTGATCAATCTAGAACATGTAACTACATCAACACAGAATATACTATGTACATCAACAAAGGAGTATCTAAAATTGCATCAAGCTTAAAAGTAGTGTCATCCATCTTTGACTTAATTGAAAGACATTTTATTCCACATTTGGAGGGATCATTATTCTTGACCGTGTGCTGTGTCATCAAAATGCAAAATGAATTATCCATCCCAACTCCCAAAATTATTCAAGATAACAGCAAGGATCTCTGCATGCACAAAAACATCCCTTTTGTGTAGCTGGGTACCCCAAAAACACACATGGTTCGATCCTTGCCTGAAATTTATCTACACAATTCAAGTTAACAGCAAACACAAGGCACCCAAACACTTTTAAATGATGCAAAGCAGGCTGTTTCTTATACAAAATTTCATATTGAGTTAGATTATGCAGTCCTGTAGAAGGAGTTCAATTAATTAGATATGCTGCAGCTCTAATTCCCTCACCCCAAAATTTAATAGGCACATTAGAGTATAGCATGATGCTCATGGCAACATTCAAAAGTGTCCATGCATTCTCTCTACTATACCATTTTTTTGGGGGTAAAAGGACAAGACCTTCGGTGGATAATCCCTTTGCTATCTAAGAACTCTCCAATCTCTCGGTTTACAAACTCAGACCCATTAGCGGTTCTTAAACTCTTAATTTTAGTACTGAACTAATGTTCACCAAAGGAGATGAATGTTTTCAAAAAAAATCTAGTTTTAGATTTATGATGCATCAAGAAAATCCATTTTCCTTTTGGGAAATCATCAACCAGGGTCAAGAATTATTTATGCCCTTGATGCAAGTGAAATAACGAAGAAGGAAAGCGTCAAATAACATAAAGAAAGATAAAAAAGAATAAAGAATAACTGAACAAGGATGCATTACTTACCATAGAATCGAATCAACTTTAACATCAACAAGAATGTTTTTGTGCTTCAATTGGGAATTAACATCAAGCAAAGAACAGATCACGGAAAATGGGGAAATATCCTTCAAAAATGCAAATGAAAAAACAAAGAAGGAAAGCATCAAATAACATAAAGAAAGATAAAAAGAATAAAGAATAACTGAACAAGGATGCATTACTTACCTTAGAATCAGATCAACTTTAATATCAACAGTAATGTTTTTGAGCTTCAATTGGGTATTAATATCAGCAAAGAACAGATCACGTTTCTTGGTTCCTGATGAAGCTATAACCTTCCACAAGTTACTAAAGAAAGGTAGAAATGACACTAAAACTTAGGATGTAAATATCATCTTAAAACTTGGGAGTACAAATTATTTTGTCAATTGTAAGCATTAAACTACAAATTATTGGATCACACTTGATTTGATTGGATAGTGAGCCTCTTTTTTCCATGACTTCTTTTCTTATATGTGGAAGATTATATTTATTCGAACCCCTCAAGATCTCTACCATGCAACATTGAAGTGTCAAGAATATTTTGTTAGACTTAACAGATGAAAATGATTCAAAAGATTTAACCACTACTGCAATTAAATCATCAGTTGTCTTTGGCACTTCTTTGTATTGTAAAGATTGTATAGCATTGAAAAAACCAAGATCAAGGATATTCAAGTCTGGAGAATTCGGGGGTTAATTCATCAAGCGGATATCAAACCCATCTTCTGTGGCAACTCGACAAAATTCACTGTCATTTGGATGGACGTGACATCTCGCATTATCTTGCTGAATATATATTGGTTCTCCTATTGAATTTCTTGGCCACTTTTCTTTTATAGCAGGAACAACATGTTCAATAAGAAACCGTCTACTAACGTCTTTGGTCACTGAAACCATAGGCTTCGTCACAAGTGTGCCAGCAAGTCTATTAACACTTTTCCTCTTTGCCGGCTCTTGTGTAACTAAAGGAAAGACTCCAATTTTCCCAGAGAATGTTTCATTACCATCTGAATCAAACCTAGGACGAGCAACAGCAACCAAGAACATCACCTTTCCAATAAAATTCTTGTTCTTCGTAGTACGTAGTGGCTCTTCCTCTCCTGGTAACAGATAATAGTTTGCATTCTTTTTGGTCATATAAAACCACTTCTCGTCTAAATGAACTATGTTGTGAATACTTTTAAAAGTTAGATCTCCTATGATTGAACCATTTTCAATCATGGTCAAGCAAAATTGTAATCGAGCAACCATATTCTCTTCCTTCAAAAATGGCTCAATGGAATTACTATGATGCTCGATAGCTCCTCCTTTTTAAGCCTAATAAGTGAGGTTTTATTTATGTTCAATGCAGAGGATAAATCTCTCAAGGTGGTCCTCCTAGACAAAGGAACTTGAAGAAACTGATCAAGGTCAAGTTTAACCTTCTTGCGACCACTTTTTTTTTTATGACAAGCTCCATCCCCAACCTTTGTTTTTTGCCAAATGCGACGAATGACACTATTGGATACTGAATACATCGATGCAACCTTTCTTGCAACCCCTTTAAGTAGTCTCCTACCTTGACTATTCGACAATAAGAGATAGGAGATGGCTTTACGGTCTTCATTACTCAAAAACTTACAGTGATTACCTGAATTTAAAAATATAACAATGACAAGCCATGATCTAGATGAATAGTTCATAAAGGTGTATGCAGCTGATTATATGAAAACACATAAGGTGTTTAAATAGAGCAGAACCCAAAAAGAAAGAAAGAAAGAGTAGAATGAACAAATAAAACTAAAATGGACATGGTTCATGGAATTATCACTTTATTGAATTTCATTTGGACTGCTAGTAAATTTGTTCTGCATAAAGGCACTACTGCTACTCCTACTTAACTGATCAGAAACATTCATCAGTCAATTGCTTTTTCCAGCACATGCTTTTTTCAACAAGAACATCGAGCTATCCATTTTTCTCCACAATATCACACTGCCTAAATGCTTCAATTTAGACTACTCAGATAAATTAGCTAAATGGAACTCTTAGCTAAATGGAATTATGTTCTCCATAAAGGCACTACTACTACTCCTACTCAACTGATCAGAAACATTCATCAGTCAATTTCCTTTTCCAGCACATGCTTTTTTCAACAAGAACATCTACCTATCCATTTTTCTCCACAATATCACACTACCTAAATGCTTTAATCCAGGCTACTCAGATAAATTAGCTAAATGGAACTCTTAGCTAAATGGAATTGGCGTGCAAGATCATCATATATAATGATTTAGTAGTATACTAGAAGGACATGACAATACTTTCTATTCTCAGATAAATCCTTAGGCATTCTGAGAAAAAAAAAAACCAAAAGTAAATATTGTGTTAGTATCATGCATGTAGTGTTTGAAATCCAAAATAGCTTAGTGTTTGAAATCCAAAGTAGCAATAATATTCATTGCGAATAGTTTCTGCATCATGCGTCAATAGAAGTCAGTGAATCACTAATAGCTACACATGGATTACATTTTCATACGTATGAAACCAGAACCCAAATCAGTACAGGCTCGTTCTCAATCATTTTCATACCACCTTTTACACTCGAATTCTTTGGTAGGTGAAATTTCTGTTGGGAAAAACTAATTTTATAATTCATTGACTATCCTCCCAGGATTTAACATGGAGCTTCGTGCTTAAAGCCTTTTGGGCTCGGAACCCCATTGTTCTTCCCAAAAAGACCACGGGCCCTAAAATAGTATGTTAAGAACTTTTGGTTCAGAAAGCAGGACCTTGAAATACATTGTACATATATGCAGCCTAGCTAATGAAGATTGAGCATTTATATATGGGGAAATGACACATAGGTCCCAAAGAAGAGATATAATCACAAGCAAGCCCCTTGAAATCATCAAATTTCAAGGAATCATCTATTGTACGGTTGTAAATTGCAATGTATACGCCAACAACAAAATTAAAGACAGAAAAAGAAACAAATGAAGCCACTTCTTCACAATAGCTGTGTATGAGAAGGTCATACTCATATTATTCAGAATGACCAGTGATAGTGATCATATCCTTTATTTTTCGTCATTAGTCCAGCACATTCTCGAATCTCATCATTTTCCTCACAGTTTCACCTCACCATTCAGGCAATGAAAATTACTGTTTGAAATCCAAACTAGCTTGGTCTATTAAAATTACCGTTAGTTTCAGATGCATGAATGAGCTCCTCATCAATTTGTTGTTCAATACCATCATGTTCAGTTTCTGAAATTTCTTGAAAGGGACTTGATAGTATGTTCAGGTCAAACAGAAACCCACCTGAAACTGATAAGGAAACAACATTATTAACCAAGCCATTAAATCTATAGGAAGCCAAACAATTCATAAAGCATACACAATGTGAGGTTATACTGTGCTGCAGCCATATAAGGTACATGAATGCCTTATAAGTCTTTTGATGAAGTATACCTCATTGCTCAATTAATAGCAGAATCAACATTCTATCAGGCTAACTCATAGATAGACCACATATAAATACATTATCTTAGAGTTCTTTCACTTTCTTTAACTCAAAATATTCTCAAAGATGAATTATTGAATGCAGAGCTTTTCAAAAGCCTTAAAAAGGAACTATTCTTCTTCAACTAGGTAAGTATTAAAAAAAAAACTGGCAGTTAGCACGACACAGAATGCACAAATGTTAGAATGCCAAACATCTACAACGGATACTTTATAATAGGAGTAATTCAGAAACATGAGCCCGCAAACAGAATACAAATTAATATCAACATATGCAAGAAGATATATTAGTATAAGAATTAAATTCAATTTTAACAATATGTGCAAAAACTAACAATTTGTTCACCTGCATCAATTTCTTCACTATTAAAATCCATCGATAGCAGCCGATTTAGGGATCTATAGCAAGCAAAATCTGAAGTCTAGAGAAATAACATTGAAGGATTGCGGCAAGCAAAATTGAAATCGATGGAGATCTTAGACTAAAATGTAGAGAAGGAACTTTGAAGTAAGGAGTATCTGAAATCGAAACTCAAAATAAGAAACATATCTATCGATTCAACGACGCCGGACTCCGAGCTTGGAGAATTCGATGTTGACGGACTGCGAGCTCGGAGAAGTTGACGACGCCGGACTGCGAGCTTGGAGAAATCGACATTGACAGACTACAAGCTCGGAGAAGTCGCGGAGAGTATGGACATGCGCGGGGCAACGATTCAACAAGAATTTCCTTAATGTTATTTTAAATTTTAGGTAAGGGTGTTTTAGGAAGATACATATAATTAACTAATTTAACTTCCCTCCTTAATCCTTCCAAATTCAGGTAATTTGCTCCTATAATTAGGGCCGGAGGGAGTAGTTTAATCTAGAAAATTAGGAAGTAAATTCCCATACATGTTTTTAGGCCTCCTTGCATTGAAAAATGCTTAATGAGGTAAAAATATGTTGGGAAATAATTTTTGGAAATCAATGGATCAACATTGTGAAAATTATAGAATTTTCGGTTTAAAATCCCTTGCTGGCAGCGAAATTGATGCTATTATTTTATGTAGTAAATGAAGTCATTAAATCATGAAATTTTATAGGAATGCAGTAGACATGTAGGGCTTTCCAAATATATAAAATAAGAACAATTTTGATCTCTACACAAGGAGTATTATATTTTTGAAGTTAAGCCATTTTTCTAGGATTAAAACTGGACAGTGTTGTAAAACTTAAAAACGGGGAATTATTCTTGATGTTCTAGGTTCTTGGAATATTTTTCCTTGACAATAGACATGTCAAGGGTTATGCGGAATTTTGCAGAACGCAAAAACGAGTTTTGTAGAATTATGATATTTATCGCAATATCATATAATAATCCGACGATAATGTATAGGATATCCGGGAAGTCCGAAGTCGGGTTCAAAAGGTCGGGCGTTTTGGTAACTACACGGTGAAAGGTATGGACGCATATATATGTGATGGAATGATTCATGAAGTGATGGACAAGACTAGGTCTTGGGTCATACACCTTGACTAAGTTATAGGCCTTAGTCACATGTTTATATACATTTAGTTTGTGCGGGTTATAGTCATGATAATGTCGTATGGTTGTTTTCCTAGCGGTGAGGACACGTGGATTCATGGCACAGGGTGAGTGTGCAAACATTGCGAATATTACATTTGTTGTGTCCCATATATTGTTGTGTTGTTAACATTACATGTGTTGTGTGCTATGTATTGTTGTAACCTTACATATGCTGTGTGCTATGTATGGTTGATGCTGAAATGTAAATGAATATCTGTCATATATACTGTTATTACTTGAGCATGAGGTTAACTATTACCTGAGATTCAATGAGTATTGAATCTCATATTTGACTAAGGTTTAGGAAAGGAACTAGGATGTGAGAAGACGACATGGACGGAGCCGTGAAAAGGCACCAATGGACGGGGCTGAGAAGAAGCGTCGGTCAGAGTGAATGCCAAAAGAGGTTCATTAGAGTATATTTTCTGGCATGGATCTGATAGAGTTGTTTCAAACCATTTAGTGCTTCAAGTAAGAAAGAGTCAGTCTATGTGGTTCAGTCATAAGTCACCGTAAAAGACGGGGAGACTTCCACTAAAATGGTATATTAATCAATATAGAAACTGTAGGTATTAATCAATTATTAGTGTATGGACCACTCTAATCTTAATAAATCAAGATCAATAAGATGCATTCTCAATGAAATTCAATACTGATGATATACCGAGAATTCACCAATTTCGTTTCATATGCCTGTCAAACGCGTTGATTTCAAACATTACAGGCTGGCCCGATCTCCAAAAAACTTTTTTTTTTTTAAAAAAATCAAAATAACTAACATGAGCAAGGTAAAAAAAAAAAAAAAAAAAAAAAACGTCTGAACTTGAAGGCTGGTTGAGATGTGTCATAAGTTTCATATAAACTCTTATATGAGTGTCGTCAATATATCATGGAACTTGTACTATTTAATATTTTTGGTTTTATTTCAAAACGAGGGAATTTTGAAATGCCTTGTTATCAGGAGAAAATGTCCGTACCACAGTTCTTTTTTGTTCAGTTTGGAAAAAAAAAAATCGCCCTTAAGACGTTGGGTTTATCGTTTAGATTGATTTATTAATATTAAAACAATAAAACATGAATTTATAATTCATTTTAAGTTTGATCTATCTCAGTACAATTTTGATCCGTGTGAAAACACGTTATGTTTAGTGTCCTTTCACGTTGATTAACATTATACTGACGTAGAAATTATAATAATCATAGACTTATGTTTAAAGTGCTACTTGCACTCCCCAATATCCCCAATAAGATAAAATTTAAGTCAAATTGTTTATATCCATTAGACACTGGCGGACTCCGAAATTTTAATGACGGGGGACGAAAATAAAAAATACTATATCATAAATGAAAATATTTAAAATACAATATAGACCTAAAATATAAAAAATTAAAAGAAATCTATCAAAAAAATTAAGATCACTTCACTTGACTCTTACACTATGTGTTTTTATATTGTTAAACTCATCTATAATTGAATCCACACTAAAAGTCAAACGATTTCTTTTTCAATGTATGTAATCAAAGAATCATCAAGAAATCGGTCTTCCATTCTATTTCGATGCATGTTCTTGATTGTCTTCATAGTAGAGAAAGATCTTTCACTAGTTGCTGAAGAAACTGAAAGAGTGAGTACAAATCTAATCACTATATCAATAAGAAGGTAAATGATGAATATATATATATATATATATATATATATATATATATATTTAGACATCTATGAATTCTTGTGAATGTTTTGTTATCTTTTTTTGTTTTCTATCTTTACGGATGGCATCTTGGACTGGCATTGTGTCTTGGGGTTATATTAATTTAAGATAAGATTTAGGCAAGATGGGAATGATTAAAAGTGAAAGTGGAAGGAAGGCTTTTTTTTATGTTGGGACGGCTTGAGTTGGATGTATATATTTTATGGTTGGGCTCTTTATACTTTAACCTCCATCAAGTGGACAGGGGAGTTCCAAATCTTGTTCCCCTTCACACTAGCATTTGCTCCATTTTGTAAACTTCCGGGGCAAAAATGATACCACAAAAACTTCTGGGTGCTGGATGCTCCCTTAGCAAAACTTCCGTGACAAATTAGGACTTTAACCCTAAATTATATGATGCATCCTCAAATAGTTTTTACACCCAATATCTCAAATTAATCAATTCGCAGGATACTGGTGTTACAGGAAAAATATTCCTGAATACAGGACTGAAAATTAATTAATTTAAGATACTATATGCAAAAAATATTTTATGATGCGGCATATAATTTAATCTAAGGAAATGATATATATATATATATATATATATATATATATATATATAAATATATAAATATATAATTGGCATCAATATTTCTTTATGTGCTTCTTAGAAGACAAGAACCTAAGAAGCACATAAAGAAAAGAAAGGAATGAAGTGGGGTTCAAGGAAAGAAAGAAGAAATGACAAAAATCATTAGGAAGCATTCGTCAGAATCCTCATTCCTTGCTTTTCTTTATGTGCTTCGTAGGTGCTTGTCCTCCTAAGAAAAACATAAAGAAATATTGATGCATTTTTTATTTATTTAGATTAAATTATATGCTCCATCTTGAAATATTTTTCAAATTAATTAATTTTCAAGATACAAGTGTTACAGGAAAAGTATTTCTGAATGCAGGATTGAAAATTAATTGATTTGAGATATTGGATGCAAAAACTATTTCAGGATGCAGCATATAATTTTATCTCAATAAATAAAATCTAAAAAAAATGCCATCAATATTTCTTTATGTGCTTCTTAGAAGGACAAGCACCAAAGAAGCTTATAAAGAAAAGCGAGGAATGAAGTAGGGTTCAAGGGAAATAAAGAAGCAAAGACAAAAATCATTAGGAATGCTCGAGACGAATCCTCATTCCATATTTTTTTTATATGCTTCTTAAGTGCTTGTCCTCCCAAAAAGCACATAAAGAAATATTGATGACATTTTGTATTTTTTTATTTATTTAGATTAAATTATATGCTACATTGTAAAATATTTTTGCTTCGAGTATCCCAAATTAATTAATTTCCGGGAGACTAGTATTGCCTGAAAAATATTTTTTGATGCATGACTAGAAATTAATTAATTTGAGATATTGGATACAAAAAATATTTCGGGATGCAACATCAAATTTAATTTTTTATATATATAATATATATATATATATATATATAAAGCATGGAATGAATTAGGGTTCATTGGAAAGAAAAAAACAAAGACAAAAATCATTAGGAAGGAAAGAATCCTCATTTCCATTGTTTTCTTTATGTGCTTCTTAGGTGCTTGTCCTCCTAAGGAGCACATAAAGAAATATTGATGGCATTTTTTATAGGATAAAGGTGCAAAAATGCGCATGTGCTTTAACCTCAAGAGCACACAACACTAAGTGTTTTTTTTAGGTGCAAAAATACACATGTGCTTACAAATTAGGTGCAAAAGTCACATATGTTAACAACGTTAGATAAATGCCGTTAAATTAAGACTGACGCCGTTAACGAAGACTCTCCTTTCACTCTGAGTTGTAGTCTGAGGTGTTCTGGTATGGGATGGGCTTCTACTCGCATGATTTTGCCTCCTTGAATCTTGTCCTTTGCTCTGTTCCTCGTGGCATGTCCCACTGCCATTAATTTCTCATTTGTGTTTGTTTCATGAGCCATGCTCATTATTTTCTAATTTTCGCTTCATGGATACCGGTGGAAAGTTGAAGAAAGGCGCTGGAGGAAGGAGGGGAGGAGGTCTGAAGAAGAAGCCGGTGTCTTGGTCTGTCAAAGCTGGTTTGCAGTTTCCCTGTCAGTCAGATCGGCAGGTACTTGAAGAAAGGAAGGTACTCTCAACGTGTCGGAACTAGAGCTCTTGTTTATCTTGCCGCTGTTCTTGAATACCTTGTCGCTGAGGTAAAATCTGGCTCCAGTTCTATCCCGCTTCTTGACTGATCTTTCAGGTTCTACTGATCTTAGGATTTTTTGGAGACCCCAAAAATTGAATTTGTCTGACTTATGGAGTGTAGGCAGTAACAATAACAGGAGTGCTTATAGCTTGTTTTTTTTATTTCATTGGAACATTGAGTTCTTTCATTGAAATTAGTAATTTGCATGATGATCTAAAATAATTTATTCATTTCAGGTTCTGTTAGCGGTGAGGAACGATGAAGAATTAAGGAAGCTCCTGGCTGGAGTAACAATTGCTCATGGTGGTGTCTTGCCTAACATCAACCCTGTTTTGCTGCCTAAAAAGAATGAGAAGGCAGTCAAGGAACCTAAATCTCCATCCAAAGCCACGAAGTCACCTAAGAAGGCCTAAAATCTATCAATTGTTAATGGAATTGTCATCTTTGTATGTAGTCGGTAGTCTATATTTTGGTACGTAGGGTTATTGTAACCTTTGGGTCACTATCCTTGTTTTTATTTCTAGTAAATGAAATGGCAGCGCTTTTATGCTCAAGTTCTATATTCAATTTCTGTGAATTTTGTCCAAAGCATCAAGGAAGATGTGGTATTGGTGTTAACTGGTTTTGAAGTGAGGTTTTAAAACTAAGAGTGATCTGGAAGTATTTATTTAATTGAAAATTTGTTGGCGGAGCCAATAATCTCAAATAGAACGGGTTCTTCGAAATTTCATATACAGCAACAGACCTGGTTGATTAATTTCTCGAAGTGGTTGGGAATTGAGCACTCAATTATGCGATTAAGAACAGAATTACTGTAAGTGGGACTTAAACTTTCAACTGTGTGCTAAAAGAATGAGAATGAGATTTCTACTACTTACATGAACTGGGCGGTAAAGAGTGAAAGGAGAGTCACCGGGCGTCAGAATTAATTTAACGGCAGTTATCTAACGCTGTTAACATATGTGACTTTTGCACCTATTTGTAAGCACATGTGTATTTTTGCACATAAAAAAAGCACTTCGTGTTGGGCGCTCATGAGAGCAAAGCATATGTACATTTTTACACCTTTACCCTTTTTAATATATTTTATTTATTTAGATAAAATTATATGGTGCATTCTAAAATATTTCTTACAACTAGTATCTCAAATTAATTAATTTACAGGATAGTCATGTTACAGGAAAAATATTTATCAATGCAAAACTAGAAATTAATTAATTTGAGATAATCTTTGGATGCAAAAGATATTAATTTCAAAATGCAACATATAATTTAATCTAAATAAATAAAATATGTAAAAAAAAAATGCCACATATATTTCTTTATGTGCTTCTTAGAAGGACAAGCACATAAAGAAAAGTATCGAATTCGGATCCTCCTTCCATGCTTTTCTTTATGTACTTCTTATGTGCTTGTCCTCCTAAGAAGCACAGAAAGAAATATTTATGACATTTTTATTTTATTTATTTAGATTAAATTATATCTGCATCTTGAAATATTTTTTGCACCTAGTATATCAAATTAATTAATTTCTAGGATACTCAATTAAGTTACGGGAAAAATATTTCGAATGCGAGGACTGAAATTAATTATTTTGAGATACTTGGATGCAAGAAATATTTTAGGATGCAACATATAAATTAATCTAAATAAATAAATATTTAAAAATAATAATAAATAAATGAAAAAATGCCATCAACATTTGTTTATATGCTTCTTAGGACGATAAACACCTACGAAGCACATAAAAAAAAGTATCAAATTCGGATCCTTCTTCCTTGCTTTTCTTTATGTGCTTCTTAGGTGCTTGTCCTTCTAAGAAGCACATAAAGAAATATTTATGGCATTTTTTTATTTTATTTATTTAGATTAAATTATATGTTGCATCCTGAAATATTTTTTGCACCTAGTTTCTCAAATTAATTAATTTCCGGGATATTGGTGTTATATGAAAAATATTACTTGAATGCGGGACTTGAAATTAATTAATTTGAGATACTTGGATGTAAGAAATATTTTAGGATGCAACATATAAATAAATCTAAATAAATAAATATTTAAAAAAAAAAAAAATTGAAAAAATGTCATCAACATTTCTTTATATGCTTCTTAGAAGGACAAGAACCTAAGAAGCACAAAAAGATAACCATGAAATGAGGATTCGCTTCTTAGGTGGTTGTCCTTCTAAGAAGCATATAAAGAAATACTGATGATATTTTTTATTTATTTTAATTATTTACTGCATCCTAAAATATTTCTTGCATCCAATATCTCATATTAACTAATTTCAAATCCTGGGTTCAGAAATTTTTTTCCTGTAACATCAATATCCTGGAAATTAATTAATTTGAGATACTTGATGTAATAAATATTTCAAGATGCAGCATATAATTTAATCTAAACAAATAAAAAATAATAATAAGAAAATGTCATCAATATTTCTTTGTGCTTCTTAGGAGGACAAGCACCTAAGAAGCACATACATAAAGAAAAACATGGAATGAGTATTCTTTCGGATCCTTCCCAACATATAAAGAAAACCATGGAATGAGGATTCTTTCCTTCCCTTCCGGACATGTGCATAGCATGTGATTGTGTTTGTGAGTCTTCAGAAAAATATTCTTTTACAGTGAGAATGTGTGTGTGTGTATATATGCATCTATAGCTTCACTTTTGAATCATTGTGGTTTGCGGCAGCCAATCCAAGAGCATAAGCTTATAACATCTCTATCAAGTTATGGATCATCTCAATTTTTATAAGGTAACAATTAACAATATTTTTTCAGACACCTTAGTACCTTTTCCTTTACCAAATTCTTGTTCTAGTTATTGTAATTATA
The DNA here is from genome assembly GCA_019022615.1 of Acacia melanoxylon. Lineage (NCBI taxonomy): Eukaryota > Viridiplantae > Streptophyta > Magnoliopsida > Fabales > Fabaceae > Acacia > Acacia melanoxylon. Next base: position 1,936,292 of record JAFJYJ010000030.1, on the reverse strand, counting down.
GCTTACTGTGGTAGTTTAATGATAACGTTTCCCATTATAATACTATGTTTTTTTAGATCACAAGTTCTGGATAGGGCTTCAAAGTAATCAAAACAGAGCAGACAAACCCCGAACAGGATGCGGGGGAAACTAACGTCCCTCTACCTCAAGGTTTGTGATGTGTTTCTTGTGTTGACACTTTTTTTATTTTTGTTTTTGAATTGAAGGGCAGGTTTCTAACGACCTGAGGTAATAAGTGGAACCAAACTTGTGATCTCTCACTTACAAGGAAGCTTTCATGTTACTAGGCTACAAAGCCTCTAACCTTGTGTTCTTACTTTGTTTTTTCTTTTGTTTACAAACACGAAAGAGCCTAGCTTGTCTACACTGTTGGTGAATTACTATGCTGACTGGGATCCTTTCAAAGCAACCTCAACACCAATTTACCAAACTGCCACTTTCAAAATGGTGAGAGGATTTGATCTATGCATTCTTTGTTTCTTTATTTCTTTTTTTTGGGGTTCAAGACAAAATGATATTAAGTAAAAGCAAGTTTTACAAGTTACATATACTTGAAAAAAGAACATGAAAACTAAAAAACTTTAAGAAAAGAAGGCAAAGATATGGCCTTAACACGAATAAAGGCAAAGTCAAAAAGAAATGCTAGTATCTCCTACCAAGTGCTAGTCAAGGAATAAGATGGTTGAGCAGGAATACGTACGGATGAAGCATTTCTTGACACAATACACCGTGAGATGAGGTTTGGAGTCAGCTGTTATGAGGCTAGACCTATATGTATTTAGAATAATGAGGCTCTTTAACATTTAGAAAGGAAAGCAAGACCATCTAATGATTGAGATTTCCACAAGAATTCTTTGAGAGAAGAATCCTTATGGCATGTGATGCCATGACAATAATGACGATTCATGCTTTTATATTTATAGAGGATAATATTCTAACCTTCAACATTGAGTGAGAACAAGGAATTAGATAAAGAAGGCAAACGTATAAACCAAAGATGAGCCATTATTTGAGATCTATTTATGCGAATTATTAAGCTCTTTACTACTAATTGTGCATTTAATTATTCTTATTTCATATTGTATTTTTCATCTATGTATGTTTTTTTTCATGCAGAAATCTGCTACAGAATTTGGTGAATATGCCTACTCTAGAAGTGCAAATCCTACCCGGAACACTTTAGAAGCGTTAGTAGTTCCTTTTATAATCTGTTTATTCTTTCTATATCCTATTCTTTTTTTCCCCTTTCACTCTTAACTTGACTTATTTTGTGTTCTCAGTTTATTAGCAAAGCTTGACAACGCAAAATATGCCTACTGCTTCAGTAGTGGAATGTCTGCTTTGACTGCTGTTTGTGAACTTGTTAATCCAAGTACACTTCTTCATCGTTCAGTCTGTTTCAATTTTTTAATTCAAGTGCAAGTTACCAAAATAAAAGTAAAAACATTAATATTATGTGCCCAAGATCGTCTCCATGTGTGTGTGTGTATAATCCTAATCTAGTTGATTTTGAATTTATCTAGATCTATTTGAAAACAAATTAATTTATGAGTGCGTTGAGTGAGAGCCACACCATGAGCTACTCTCTGTTCTTTTGTCACTTTTAAATTAATAAATTAGCCAATGTGAGTTGGCTTAGATAAATTAATAAATTAGCCAATGTGAGTTGAGAAAAAAAATAAAAATAAAAATACTCTAAAGTAATTTAATTAGCTTCCTTAATCTCTCCAAAAAAGTCAACTAGGTCTTATAATTAGAACCGAAGGGAGTATAAACTATTAGGGTATTTTATAGACCCTAGGAAAGGTTTTATAACAAGGATCGAGATGAGTAATAAATTGGCAGATATATGTTGGATTTTGTGAATTTTTATAATAAGGGTTTTGTTGTTTAGGTGGTGTTGGTTCCTTCATGGAGTTTCTACTTTGCTATTTGATTGCCTTGGTACACGTCCCATGGTCCCATTCCTGAGAAAGTCAAACTGAAAATGGGTTTATCTAACGATCTTGTACGTATTTCGTGGGAATCGAGGACGTCAAAGACCTTCTTCTCGGATCTTCAGAATGTAATTGGGCCTAAGATCGAAATTTAAGATGTGAGACCGAAGAATAGCTCGCTTCAAATATTTATACCAAAAAAAAAAAAAAAAAAAAAAAAAAAAAAAAAAACCTTGCTTCAGTTTGAGAATGTTGAGTTGGTGGTTTAGTTACCCTGCTATATTTCACCTTCTTCTCTTTTGTATTTGCATTGTATCTTGGTGTGTCAATTTGGAATGATAAGGTTTTAAATAAAGATAAGCATCACCATTATATGACATTGGTGTCTTTTTTATACCTTCATCTATGCTTTCTTGCTTAATTATTTAATGCTTTTTATCATACCCCTTGTAATTACGACATTCATTAGAGTATTTTAGTGAAATATATATTGAGCAACACAAGTATAGTATAGTATACTGACAATTGAAATCATTCTTGGTTACAAACAAGATTTAACTACAAAGTACACCATACGACAATCCAAAATAATAGTGTCATAATATTGTAGATCCAAAATACTAAACTAATCTATAGCTTTAACAGTCATATAAAATATATTCAAGCTGCTGCGATCAATCTTCTATGCTCGCCGCATGTCTTTTGGAATTTTGCCCGCCACTTTGATCCATTTGGGTATGTCTGAGATTCCATAGGTAGTAACAGAGGCTAGAATCCCGAATAATCCCAAACTAACAAATTAATCTCATAAACAAAGTATAAAAAGTACATGACAGTTATTCATAAACATAAACAATCCACAACAACAAATAGCATTTAGAAAACATAGCATATGTAGCCAAACCAGCACACTCATATCACATAACCATAGTGCTAGGTTTAACCAAATGCCATGTGATATACCCTAATTTCCCTTTTATAATAAAACTTGTATTTTGGTAATATTTGGCAAAATACAAAGGTGAATATGTGTCTCAAAGAATTATAATCTATTGATTATAATTTCATCCAAATTTCATTTTTGAATTAATTAACAAATTGTTAATAAAGACACTACATTTAGGGGATATAAGATGTGACACAAAAGTTACATAAAATAATGGCTATTTTAAGTTCAAAAGACCTATGGAAAGGTGCTGAAGACACTTAGTCTAATTAAGACCAATTAGCAACTACTAATTGGCAAATAAGCTTGCACTAATTGAGATTAGTTGCATATGTCTTCAACTTGATAAAAGACAAGGGAAATAAATAGATATTAAAAAGGGGATAAAATGCATAATACTTACGGAAATTTATGCCACAATCATGTTAGATATGATTAGTTTTGATGATGTCTTATATAGATGTCATTCTTTAGAGCAAAAAGTTTACATAATATATTTATCTCCTACATTGACTAACTATTATGTTTAATGTAGATAAGTCCAAGTTGAATTATGAAGAATAATCAAGAAGGAGATAAGGTATTAAAGAAAGAAGAACTTGCGAGAGGTTGTCAAGGAAGCAAGATGTTATTCCAAGTTGAATGGGAGAGAATGCCAAGGAAGCAAGAAGTTACACAAAGATTTTGGGAATGTTTAAGAGAAGAGAAGAAAGAAAGTGTTCAATCATGGGGAATAACCAAGAAGGAAATAAGAGATTATAGAAAGAAGAATCTGCAAAGAAGCAAGAAGTTATCAAAGGATATTAGGGAAAATCAAGAAGAAGAGGAGAGATTGAAGAAGGAAGAACTTGCTGAATGGAATATCATTATTAAAGTTCTTAGATCGATGCTAGAAGCCTCCAAGATCATATGGAATTTGGAATTTCTAGATTAGGAATTAAAGTCAGCAAAAATCAGCTTCAAGATGAGAAAACTCGAGGTTCCAAGTGAAAACTCGAGTTTCAACACTTTCAACAACTCTGTTTCACATTTCAGCTGGGCGAGGTCTGGTAATTCAATGATATCTCACACACCAAAGATCTGATTGAGGTGAAACCAGTGGCATATGAAACTATACTTCCAATGCGTCATTTGGATATAACATCCAAGTCCAAAGGAGTTCAGATCAAGGAGTTATGAATTGTACAAGTTGACACTGAAATCCACGCTACACAGCAAACCAAGCTTCAATGTATTGAGTGTAACTCACAAAATACAAGTCGGATTGAGCTAAAATTGGTGGCATATGAAAGTAGACTCACAGAGAGTTCCATCAAGAGTTGAACGAACCAAAACAGAGTTCAGACCAAGGAGATATGACCTTCGAAATTTGACAGTCAGTTCAAGACGTTTCAAAAATGCTGGTCAAGAATAGTCTTCATTCATCGGATCATAACGGACATAATACAATGAGTTTGGAGCTGATTCTTCTTGCATTGGATTCTTACCTCAAGCTTGGACATGTAAACTTGAGTTTGAGATTAGCCAAGAGTTTTGATCTTACATAGAAGAACTCAAGGTTTCTAGACTGAGAAAACCTCAAGGTTTTCAGAGAAACCTCATGGTTTCTTCATACAGAGACTTCTCAACATTTTCTAGAAAATGGAAAACTCGAGGTTTCTGTTCAAACCTCGAGGTTTGGACTTACAGAGAGTCTCCTAAGTTTTGAACACTTGAAAACCTCCAGTTTTTGTCTAAAACCTCAAGGTTATGTTTTAACATGAAAATTACAGGTTTCACAAGTTTTGTGAAACCTCGAGGTTTGGTAAGAAACCTCGAGGTTTTGACCTGCCAGAGAAAACCCAAGTTTTGGCCAGTTTTTCAAAACCTCCAGTTTTTTTTGAAAAACCTCCAAGTTTGAGTCCTGTACAATTTTCTCAAAACCTGTCGTTTAAGTCAAAACTCGAGGTTTGAGGACAAACCTCGAGGTTTGTCCAGACAGAGAGGATCTGTGTTTTTTCCAAGTTACAAAACCTCCAGTTTTACTCTCAAACCTCCAAGTTTTTGTTTTGGAACAAAAAACTGAGAATTCCCAGATTTAAGTAAAACCTCGAGTTTTGGCGAAAACCTCGAGGTTTCTGCCATCCAGAGAGCAAACAACTTTTCTTATTTTGAAAACCTCCAGGTTTATAGAAAACCTCCAGGTTTGTTCTTGGCGCGATTTTTTCAAAGGTTTCATATTCAAGTGAAACCTCAAGGTTTCTGATAAAACCTCAAGGTTTCAACGCGTCTTTAGAATTTCAAATTCTACGATTTTGTAAAACCTTCTTGTTTGATCTTAATACTTCCTATCATTATTCTCTAATGTTCCTAGATATGTTTAACCACTTTTTTAGTGAGTTTCAGATGAATTAGAGAGTGTTTATTGAAGGTTTAAAGCAAAAGCAAAAAGCATGTCAGAACATTAAATGCAAAACCCAGAAAGTTGCATACTTTTGGGTAATCCATCTGCACACGCTTACAAAGAATTAAAGAATGATTTCCACATCCAAAAGAATGCTACTCCAATGGATTAATTTGCAGAGAGTCAACTCTGAACTTCTGCACAGCTAGATTAAGTGGAGATTAGAGAGAGAAGAAGACCAAAACTGAACCAGAACCTTGTCTAATAAAGGCAACGGTTATATTGAAGATTACAACGGTCATATATTGATTTCTACCTATAAAAGAAGACAGATTCAAGACAGAAGTGGCAAGACACTAGCCTACATCTTCAGAATGCTCATACTCTGATCTTCATATCATTTACTCTCTGTTTTTCAATGTTTACATAGTTTATCATAGAGAGAGTGAAATTATTTGTAATGCACTTCAGTGTTTATCTTATTCACTTCGAGCGAGAAGATTCATTATAAACATTATATTCGAGAGTTACTCAAGATTGGGTGATCTTGAGTGGGAACAGATTGTAACCTTACATTGTGTAAGGGGAGTATCTCGGTGAGAGATTTGGCTTCACAAGTGATCAAATGAACTTGTGGGTTTGTAAAGGCTTCTCTTGTGCCCGATTAAACAAGATGATAGTGGATTGAAAATCTCAAGTGGAGCTTGGGGACTGGACATAGGTCAAGGATTGGGCCGAACCAGTATAAATCTCAGTTTGCATATTCTCTTCCTTAATCTCCTTTATTTCCAACATATATGTTTGAATGACTGTCTATAGCTTTATAACTCTTTACTGTCATACAAACTAATTTTACTGAGTTACAAAAAGATTTTCAAAGTTGCTAAGTGTTTATCATCCTAGTTCATCTATGTTTTTAGTGTTCAAAAATAGAGCATTTCTGAAAAGATTTTTAAAATCCCCAATTCACCCCCCTCTTGGGTTCAGCCGGTTCTTACAAATTACACATGGCAAGCTTTGGATAAGACACCTACTAGATTTTATCCAACTTGTGCAATTGTTTTCAAGTTGTAAAAGGGCAATAAAATCTTCTTCTAATGGCTGAATATTTTCAAAATATAAGGGCCAATGGATGTCAAAATAGAGCTTGAAAAATACCCAAATGCAACTTGATTAATTAAGCAACCAATTAGATATGGACATGTGGTGTTTAGGGACACCTAAGCCCTCATTTTTGTCATCAAAGTGACATCATAATCAGCCCCAAAAGTCCTTTATTCCACCTGGGCATTGGTTGAGCTTTGTGAACCAAGAATTTCAAGATATTATCTTAAGAAATTAAGCCTTAATCCTCATGTAATTGTTTAAGCCAATGAGGGAACTTCAACCATAGGATGAGGACACTTGGAAAGCAATCCAATGCTTGAAAAAGATTCCATAAAAACGTCCAAGATTGAGTGGAGGAGAGGAAAGAAGAAAAATTGGATGACTAGCCACATGAAGAGAGAAAAGATACAAGGTTAGTTTGGTAATTTCACATTATAGAATATCCGGAAAGTCCAGGGTCGATTAAAAGGATGGGCGTATTGCTAACTATGCGGAGTAAGGTACGTTCATGTACAATAACTTTAATTCTCATGTGTCTTGTATGGTGTAACACCCTAGATTGTAGGACTAGAAATTTAGGAATAAGACTAGGATAAGTAGGTTGTCAAGTCAGTAATAGGCAAAAGTCTTAAACTTATTATGAGGAAATGCTTAAGATAGTATTAAAGATTATTTTTGGACCGTGACAAAAATTAGGGGAAAAATTATGATATATTATTTTGAGGATCTATATATATTATGAAGGGATTAATTATGATAAATTAGCCTAAATAGTTTTAAAACTATTTTCTGGATTTTATGGCCTATTTTCCCCGAAATTTAAGGAAAACTAATTAGAGGATAAATTGTTGGCTAAATATTTTAAAGTTGATATTTTATGGCTTCAAGAAGCTAATTGAGGAAGAAAAATCCTTATATGAAACTAAGGATTAATTTCTAACACTTATTCAATTTTTGGAACTAAATGAGTAATGGGCCAAGTTGCAAATAAAAGTCTCGTAGAGGACCAAGTGGGATGATTTTGGAGAAGAGCCCACAACACACACCCTCTTCCATACGATGACACCTAGCATCTTTCCCTCTCTCAATTTCAGCCACGTGTCCACAACAATCCTCCATTCCCATTTTAATTCATTCAGCCCATGTACCCAATAAAAATCCATTCGGCCCATATACCTGTCCACCTATTCAGCCTTTTATTCCTTTCATTATTTAATCTCCATTGGACCAGAACATGAAAAGACAGAGAAGGATAATCAACGAGAAATCATAGCACTTGTTCTAAGCATCAAAGGATACCTCAACCCATCCCATACTCCGCTATTTCTCTACGTTTTGAAGCGAGATTGAGGGATTGAGAGGGAGTTGTGAAAGAGAGAGTGAGAGCGGGAGAGTGGAGAAGAACCAGAGGAAGAAATCGAAGATGAAGGGTTTGAACCCACATGCAACACTAAAATCTGACTAAGGTAAATAATTAGAAGCTCATTCCATCTCTGTTTCCTTCATTGGTACATGTTTAATGGGAAAAATGTATGTCAAAAATCTAAATTAGGGACAGAAAATAAAGAACGCAAAGATATGCTTAAATTAATGATATGGGAAGATGGAATAAAGGGTGTATTAGTTGTTTCATAACTTGCATGTTTAATATTGGTTATGGGAGAACAGCTTCCAATATGAAGTTCTTGTAGCAGAGGAGTCTTATTCTGTATATTGTGAGAAGTTCCTAGAAGTGTTTGAATGCTATGACAGATAATGTTTTTAAAAAAAAAAAAAATTTAATGATTGGAGTAATGTTGTCAAAACTGGAACAGTTTTAGAAATATGGAATTTCCATATTTGAGGTGAAGGTTGGAAATTTTAGAAGAGTTAATATGGTATTTAATTGATCATGAATCATACATGTGTAATACCCGAAAATTTTTAAATATAATATTTTGATAAATAATACCTATTAAAAATAGGAGAGTATGTTGTCTCTAAATTGTGTGATTTATTTATTATAATTCTTAGGCCATTTTTCCTTGATTTTTAATAAGCCAAAGTTTAATTTTCTAATTTTCATTTAGGAATCATAAAATACCTGATAATTTTCATATTACAACATAGTTTATATTTAATCATAAAGAGCCATAAAATGTTATGGAAATACCTAAACAAATTAAAGAAAATTAACAACAGTTAATGGACAATTAAATTTACATTAATTAAAATAATTAGATTAATTTTCATAATTAATTTAGTGGCAATTAAAGAGCATCAATTAGGGATACTCTAACTTGATAATAAATCAAGGACCAATAAGGATTCAATATTAGCATTAATGAATTACTAAAGATCATAATCAATTAAAGAACCAATCACACTTGGGCAATTAAACCTAATAACATCTAAAGCACTACACTAAGGAGGCTAATTAGGATTGAATAATTATTTCCTAAAGTCTATTGTGGGGGACGAATTGCACAATAATGAGAGAAGAAAAGATTAAACAATAATATAAGATAGAAGCACATGTGATATAAGATAAAAATCTTCAATAATAAGTAGGATTTTTCTACATAAATAAAGAGTCAAGATTTGATTTAATAGAGCTAAATCTGATGGTCCTAATTAATTACACAATTAGGCATAATCCATGTGAATGAAGATGAACCAATAGGAAGCTAGAATTTTTGTTTGTGTGACACATTAGAAAGCACAAATCCTAGAGTCAAAGTGATGAGGGGGAGGACGGTTTGCTTGAATAAGAAGGGAATTATGTTATTTTAAATCAAGATATTGACTAAATAAACACATGGGATAAGGAGCACATGGGTTCACTAATTGAAATGGAAGAGGATAAGCAATCACATGGGAGCATTTATGGAGTTGGAAGAGGATAAAGGAGAGAGAGAGAAGGGGGGACGAATTGGGGTGTTTGGTAGAGTGAATAAGAGGTGTTTGGCAAGAAGAATAGGAGTGTTTGGTAGAAGAAGAAGGTTGTTTGGAACCAAACATGAGCCTAGACCTTTTGCTATAAATAGTGAGGCTTGGCTTCTTCATTCTTCACACCAAAAACCATTCTACAAAGAGTAGAGAGAAACTAGTGAGAAGTGAGAAGGAAGAAGGAGTAGCAAGGTTCTTCAAGGGTAAGTTTTCTAGTCTTTAGCTTTTGTAGTTCTTGAAGTTCTAGTTTAAATTCATAGTTAATTTATGCTTTGATCTTAAATATTCAAGAGCAATTTTGTTTTCATGTTTTTATGGTTAAAAATGAGTTCATTTCAAAAATTAGATGAAAAATATGATACAGCAAAATTCTTGAAGATCGAAGATCAAAGTAGCGAAATTCTGGCAAAATTTACAGTTGAAAGTTTGCTAGAGTTAGCAATAGAAAGGCTATGATTTTATGTAGAAAATGAGGTTATTAAATTCTGAAAATTCTCATGGTTAAAGTACACACGTAGGGCTTTCCAAATATTCCCAAATTGTAGCATTTTGAATTTTGTGCAAGGAGATAAAAAGTTCCAAAGTTGGGCTACGTTTTTCTGGAAAAATTCTGGGCAGAGGTTGAAAACACGAAAACTGGGAATGATTCAAAAATTCTGGGTAAACACAAGTATTTTTTCTCAATAATAGACATCCTAAGGATTCCAGGGAATTTTACGGATCCTCGTTTCGATGTTTCTAGAATTAATTATGATTTTCCAAAGTTGATGAAAAATTTGTCCAGAAAATCATCATTAGCGTTTTTCAAGAAATGTAAGGGCAAAATTGTAATAATAAATCCACCAAGGGTAGAAATGTCAAAAAGGTGAAAATATCCTTTTTGATATTATTCTAGGAAATATGATATTAATTATAATATCACGAAAAGGGAATAATCCGACAATAATGTATAGGATATCCGGGAAGTCCGGAGTCGGGTTTAAAGGTCGGGCAAGTTGGCCATTACACGGTGAAAGGTACGTTCGTGTACAGTAACTTTAACTCTGATGTGTCTTGTATGCATGTATGTGATAGTATGATTCATAGGGTCATGGACAGGACTATGTCTTGGATCATGTATCGTGGCTAAGACTCTATCTAAAGTCACTGTTTATATACATTCAACTTTATACGGGTTATAGTCTTGATAATACCGTTGAGTTTTCCTAGCGCTGAGGACACGAGGGCCATCGTGGCACTGGTTTGTGCAGACGTGGATAGACTTTACATGTGCTTTGTGCTATGTACTGTTATTGTGACTAATCTTACATCTGTTGTGTGCTTATGTATTGATGTAATGTCATAACATCTGTCATACATATACTGTTATACTTTTCATATGAGGTTAATTGTTACCTGAGATTCAATTCGATTGAATCTCAGCATTGACTAAAGGTTCAGGAAAGGAACCAGGATCAGAGAAGGCACCGAAGGATGGAGCCAAAGAGAGACACCAATGGACGGAGCTGGGAAGAGGCACCGGACAAAGCAAATGCCAGAAGAGCGTCATCAGATCATTCATTCTGGCACGAATTTAACAAGGTTACTTCGAACAGTTTGGTGCCGAAGGCAGGGCTAGTCTATGTGGATCAGTCAATAAGTCGCCGTGAGCTCGATGAGACTTCCACGATAGAAACCTACCTGGCCAAATTGTTTGATTAACTGAGTTAGGTTCATTGCCCCAAGTCTAGCTATGACTTGGTTGAAGATTGTATAGTTACCATGTAATAATTGTAATTATACAAAGCTCTGTAATTGTATCACATGAATATTCCTTTGGGAAATTTTTAATATACCAGCTTATGTTGGGGCATCAGCATATGTCTGGGCATTTTGTATCAGTTACTTATTATCCAAACGTAAAGTGCATGCTCTATGTTTCCACATTACTATGAGCTATAGCACCTCAAACTCTGTCAGTTTTCCTAAAACTACGTGTCACCGACACAATTTGAGGTATAGAATTTGGGGTGTTACACTTTTGGTATCAGAGCTAGTTTCGGAGCATGGTTTGGACATCTAGGTTAGGAGTACTGATATGATACTGGTATTGTGATACAGAAAGGACGTATACCCTAAGGAAAAGGGTTGGGTTTTGTTAAGTTAAAACCCTGATATAGAGTAGATAGCAAAGAATATGGGTTCTGTTGCTAAACTCTAAGACTTCTAATATGGAAATCGGAGTCTGAATAAAATCCCTGCCCAGTGTCTCAGAAATTTAAAAGCGAAGTGGTACAGAGATGTCGGTACTACTTAGGTTTTCGTGTAGAAAGTAGCCTACTTTTTAGGTTTCCCTGTAGAAATAGAGACCTATTGATTAAGTTTTCCTTGTAGGAACAGTAACCTACTAAGTTACCCTGAAGGGATAATCCCTTCCTAGTAAAGGTCGGACACCTTGCGTGCAACGGAGCGTGGCTCTGGGGACAGAAGTCTTTGACTGAGTCCTTGATGGTGGTCCGTAGATAGAAAAGGAGAAAGTACCCAGCATTTCTGGGAAGGCAATTACGCCGTACGAGTACTTATGAGAGTTATCGGTACCCAGTGGTGGGTGTACCGGTATTAGTACCCAGATCTGATAGATGCTTGAGAAGAAGCGTGCTTAGGCGAGAGAAACCTCAGGAAAGTGATCCTTGTGAGGTAGCTTGAGGATTTGAGATCCTTTGAACTGAAGCCTGAATACCTAGAGGTATGAAACGTGGTGATCCTTTGGGGATACCATGAGAGTAGATAGAGTGATGATAGGCTCGAAGTAGAGATAGTTCTTAGGCCAAAGTATGACTGAGCATTGCCTAGGTTCCAGTACCTGAGAATAGGAACCCTGAGAAAGTATGAGTGAGGTTGCCTTAGGTTTGAATACCTGAGAGTTAGTTCCTTAACGGAACGATACGATAGTTAGAACCTCAGTAGCCACGGGTTATGGTTTCAAGGTGGGACCGATAACCGTAGAGATGTTAGTGGTTAATGGATTCCCTAGGAAGTAGGTGGTTACCCAATAGGGAAAGTTGAGATAAAGATTATGCCTGGAGCTGGACTAATAGTGAAAGTCCATAAGTAGAATGACCCTAGATAAGATGGCAAACATAGAGACAGCAGATTTCGAAACCACTAATGGATAGGAAACTGATAGAGATCTGAGTTCTCGTTATAATGATTCAGAGACGATCAACTGAAGATAGTACTACTAATAGGACGTTTTGATCGGAGATGGCTACTTACGGGGAGTTCTGATCGAAAAGGGCTACCTACGGAGGGTTCTGACCGGAGGTGCTGACCAATCAGAGGGATTGAGTGAAGCGCTGAGTAAAGTACCGTGGAGTGTAGCCACCGTGATGTCAAACTGTGGAGTGGAGCTGCCGTCACAATGAACCATAGAGTTGAGCTACCAGTGTATCGGTTCTCAAGGTAAGTACATTGTAGCGAGTCCCATATCTAATCGGTTCCCTAAAGGGAAGGTTTTCGAGGAAAGATTGAATGCGGGGAAACTGCAGAATACGATATTTCACTGAGTGGATTGATTTGATTTAAGAAGGGAATTTATGTATTGACTAAAGATGATTTGAGACAGAAGATTTTAGATGAGTCTCACAAAAGTAAATATACTATTCATCCTAGTGTTGCAAGATGTATTGGAATTTAAAATCACAACTTTGGTAACCTGGGAAGGAAAGGGACGTGACTCAATATGTAACTAGATGTCTGACTTGTTAGAAAGTAAAGATTGAACGTCAGCCACCAGGAGGACTCTTGCAGGGACTGAAGATTCTTGAGTGGAAATGGGAGAATGTAACCATGGATCTAGTAGTGGGTTTACCCAAGATCAAGCATTTGGATGCGATCTGGGTAGTTGTTGATCGACTCACTAAGTCTGCTCATTTCCTTCCTGTCAGTGTCAATTATTCTCCTGAAAAAAAAAATTGGCAGGGATTTATATTAGAGAAATAATCAGATTTTATGGTACTCTGAAGAGTATTATCTCTGACATATATCTTCGGTTTACTTCTCGATTCTGGCAAGCTTTACATCAAGCACTGGGGACGAAGCTGAGAATTAGTATTGCCTATCATCCCTAGACAAATAGGCAATCAGAGAGGACAATCCAGACACTTGAAGATATGTTGTGAGCCTGTCTTGGATTTCAAAGGAAAATGGGATCAATATTTACCTACAGCTGAATTTGCCTATAACAATGGTTATCATTCTAGTATATAGATGGCTCCTTATGAAGCACTGTATGGACAGAAATGTTGATCATCTCTATGTTGGACCCAGTTATTTGAATGCAAGCTAATTGGACCTGAGATAGTAGATGAAACTTCCGAACAGATCAAACTAATCAAGAAGAGGCTCCTTGAGGCTCAAAGCAAACAGAAGAGTTATTCAAATAAGAGGAGCAGACCTCTTGAGTTTGAAGTAGGTGATCATGTGTTATTGAAGATATCTCCTGTTACAGGAATGGGAAGAGCCATCAAGCGCAAGAAACTAAGTTTTCAATATAGAGGTCCTTTTGAGATTTTGGCAAAACGGGGACATGTAGCTTATCAGTTAGCATTGCCGCCAAGTTTGAGTAGGCTGCATGATGTTTTCCATGTCTCTCAACTGAAGAAATACCAACCAGACCCAAAGCATGTCCTTGAGTATGAGGATGTTGAGGTGCAGGAAAATCATACTTTTGCAGTAGAGCCCGAACAAATTATCAACCATCAAGAAAAGCAGCTCAGGCGTAAAAGTATTCATTTTGTGAAGGTGGTTTGGAGAGGGTTATCTGATAGAGAAGCGACATGGGAAATGGTTGATGATATGAAAGAGAAATACCTAGAGTTTATGTCTAGAAGTATGGTGCATGTATAGACAAATTTCAAGGACGAAATTTATTTTTACGGGGGAAGAAATATAACATCCCCAATTTTCATGTAAATTAATTAATGGAATACAAGAATTTTTCACCAAGTAGTGATCGATGGTATATTATGTTTCTGACAAGATAAATTAATTACGGGGAAAATAATGTGGAATTATTTGAAATGTGGTTAATACATTTGGTTACAGATAATTTGAGATAAGTAATGTTAAAGAAGGAAAAAAATATATTTTTCCTTCACTATTCTTATATTTTCCGTCCAATAAAAGGAGGGGAAATTTTGATGAAAAATTAGTGGAGTTTCCGATATAAGTCTAAATTGCCTTTAAAATGTGGACATTAGATGAGACTTAATTAATTAAGAAGGAAAGTTGTGCTCATCAAATAAGGCATGGAATAGCACATTTTTTTCCCTTCATTATTTCCTATCTCCTGATGAGTGGGAAAAAAAAAAAAAAAAAGCACAAGGGGAAAAAAAATATTACCTCCTGCTCTTTAAAAATCGTAGAAAAGGAAGAAGTATGAAGAGACAATATATACTTAATAAAGGGGGAGGAAGGTGTAGGTTAATGGAATAAGAGAATAAACATAAAATATTCCCAAATAAATCACCATCCCACCGTATGAAAGAAGTAAGGTGTAACCACCAAATGATCAATAAGGAATAAACTCATAAAATATTCCCAAATAAATCACCATAAATCCTCCGAGTTAAAAAGAGGTAGGTCCAGGATACCAGAAGCATATGCAAAAAAAAGAAGTAAAAGGGGAATATTAATTTTTTTCCTTAATCCCTTAAACTAGGGCTGTACATAAACCAGACCAGACCGGGTAGGTCATGAACCCGTGGTCTGGTCTGGAAGGGTGGTCGGGCTGGACATGCCAACCCGAAGCCCGGTCCTACCCGGAAAGAAACCCGGTCTCTTCCGGGTTAGGGCGATCGGGTCGACCGGACCGGTTACGGTCCAAAGTGGCCTAGTCCATGACACTTTTTTTTTTTCAACCTAAAATAAATCATCAATTCATATCACAAGCATCAATTTTTTTTTACATAAATATCAATTCCGAACCTTAAATCCTCCTAAAATTAAACCCTCTAGTGGTTTTTGCTCCATCGACCCATAGGACGAGAAGTCCTTTGTATTTTTTCCAAAATTGAATTTCCGGCTCATAATGGGCTAGACAGAGTGTTTTGCGTTGTAACGTTTTGGGGGAGAGACGAAACCGCATCAAGAAAGTTCACGTTGACGGATTCCCCTATAGAAATTCTTCCTCTTTCTTTTCTCGGACTTGTTAGCATTTCCATTGAATTTCACATATTCTACAAAGACCGGATCCTTCAATATAACTGGAAAAGAAAAAACCATAATATGAGCAAGGCAAGGGCAATACATTGGCGATCGCAAAAAGACTAATAAGAAAAACCAACTCATGCATCCAAATAAACAAACACACACATACAAAGTAAGAGATGAATTAAGTAATAGCTTATTAAATGACAAAAAACTGATCCTTCAAGAAGTTGTCAGTAAAATGAAGGGGTATCTAGATTCAAGCATAGCTTGTGATCCGATGGGGGAAGGGGAAAAAACTAAATTTGAGTAATTTACTTCAACTCCTTATATAGTAATTTACGGCACATAAGATTATTTGGGTCTTGACAACTAATTCATAGGAAACTATGACCTATTATTAGAGTACTAATCAAAACAAGCAAAAGAACTATCAATATTAAGTGTAATATCACAATTAAAACACAACTAAAGCTCAACCAATGAACAAAGCTATATGAAATTATAGTTTGATCCACAAATGTCAAAGTTTGAAACAAATAACACAGATTTTCATGGCAAAAAGGAATCTTCTCTACCTCTATAAAATAGATTTTGCTTTGATAGCTAGGAATACATTGTGTGGTCGTCAAAAGCAACTCCCCTTTTAGGCCAACCACACTCCTGCTTTTACATATGTAGACAAAGAAAAAAAAGAAATCAAACAAACATGATATCGATTCAAGGATATTTCATAAGCATTTCTAAACTCCGTAATAAGTGTTCTAAAGATATTACGCAATCAAATGGATCTACAATATCACATCTCTCGCTTTATAATTACTTGCATGTGATTCATGGAGTTCATGTACAAGGCATAAAGGGAGGACTATGTTTCATTAACCGGGGAAGGAAAACGTATCACCGAACTTTCATCAAAGTAATAAAGCTAAACTTACAAGGTCATAGATCTAATAACTACTGAATAAAGAGCACTTAGAAGATCATAAAGCAGCAAAAAAACTGTTTTGAAAAACGAATTTCATGTCATTGAATGAGAAGGAAAAATCAGAACTCACCAAAATAAATACATTTTTTCCTAATAATACCTTGAAAAATACAGAAAAAAAAATATTGTATGTTGCATGTGATCAATAATACAACTATCAAGCAAAATCAAAATCTGCATCAAGGATATAATAACCCAATGATACATGAATAATTTTGCCCTCTTATACCACCATAACCGAAACTCAAAGGAAGTTATAAGAAATATTTACTTTGCGAGACGGGATGTGGAAGGCTTGGGAGGTTTGGCGGCAGAGAAACCTAAGGTCCTGAAATCGCACAGCAAATCATCATCCACATCCACCCCATCGATATCAGACTCGTCCTTGAACTCCCTAAAATCAGCTTCAAAATCATCTTTTGAATCCCCGAATGTAGACGATCGGAGAAGAGGTGATAACTTGAAGCTTGAAGAAGAGAACTTGAGGCTTACCGGGAGTTGTGACGGAAAAGTGACGATCTTGAAGCTTTAAAGACGAACTTGACGGCAGACGATCTTTAGGCTTCAAGACACGATCTTCAGCCATTCTTCAAAAATGAGCACCGGCAAAAAGGCACTTTGAATCCCAGAGATGAAGAGGATTGCGGATCTGAAATGGTGATTTGAATCCCAGAGGGTCAGAGACGAAGAGGACGCCAATCTTTAGGGTTTGGTCATGTGTTTCGTGAGCATCCAAATCGGGAGGCCAAATGGTAAAGCTAGGTTTAGGTCAAAAGCCGAAATTAGGAATTGTTTTAAGACGAGGCGTGATTTTTTTTTTTTTTTTTTTTTTTTCCGAAGGCTCTAATTTATATATTAATAAATACATATAATATCACCGGGTAGGACCGGTCTTACTGGTCAGTTATGGGAGCCCGATACCCGGTCCTACCCGGTCTTCGGGTCAGACCCGGTTCTGACCAAATCATTTCGGGTTTCTTTTTCCTTTTCTCGGGCTGGACCTGGTTGGACCGGGTTGGGTCGGGTTGGCCGGGTTTCCGGGTTTCATGTACAGCCCTACCTTAAACCGCCGGACCATAGAGAAAAGAATGAGTTGATGGATATGACTGTACCCATTTAATGGAAGAAGCAGACGGGTATGGGCATGTTGTACGGGTAAGAGTAAGGGAAAAGCAATATATTAAATACTCCATCAATTCTTTTTGGTGTTGGACGTGGAAGAAGGAAAGAGTATCTTTTTTTAAAAAAAAGTTGTACTTATTACTTCCTCAAAAGTCAAAACGCTGGACAAAGAGGAAAGGTGGAGACAATTCAGCAATAATTAAAAAAATATAGTTGAACACGTGAAAAAAATGAACAAATATAGGCAATATACAATTCCTTTCATCCGGACGCAAATAAAGTTTTTTTTTTTTTTGATACATAGACGCAAATAAAGTTGATGAGACCAAACTTATTAATGAAGTAGGGCGGGAGAGTGTGCAGGCTGTACGAATAGGGAGAGAGGCATATCAGTTTTTCTTCTTCTTCAACAATAATTCCTCGACATGGCCAGAGGCAAAACAAAAAAAGGGGGATAATAAAATTAAAATACATTGTTTCTCTTCCCAAATTGCACCGAACCGTCGGACCTGAAAAAAATCAAGAGCAATCAGAGAAAAATATTTTAGCAAGGTCCAGACGCAAGTTGGATCTAGAACAAACCTCAGGGGTTTATTTAAGGAACTCATCTCCTTCTCTTTTGAGTTGCTGGACGCATCTGCTGAAGAAGGACAGCAAAGGTGATCACAGAAGGCAAGGAAAGCCAAGCATCCAATAGGAAGGTAAGGTCTTAGGGTATTTATTTCACTTTCTTCTACTTCCGTTTTTGGAGGTTAAAATTTTGAAGGAAAACTCCCTTCTTGTTCTATGAAGGTGAAAGACGAAAAGAAGGAAGAAGAAACATTGAGAATCAAGTTTCTAATTGGAGGAATACTAAGATCAAATAAGTTATAGTTGTAACCAGGGAGGGAGCCTGGATTTGGAGTTAATAGGTGCACAATTAGTGTAGATAGTTGTAACCAGGGACGGAGCCAGGATTTGGAGTTAATGGGTGCACAATTAGTGTAGAGGTTCGGGGGCAGCGCTCCCAAATTTTTTTTTAAAGGAAAGTTTTAAATGAAGCTATGTCATGCCAATATTCAATACAAATAAGACTTATTATCATGCTTTCACCATAGAGCAAAGGAATAAGAGAATGATAGTTACAAACCGACACTCCAACTTCAGCATGCCTCAAAAAAGGCTATCCACTAGAGAGCACGGCACTTTCAATAGGTTCAACACCAAACACCACCTAAAGGAGGAAGGAAAAAATTCTGCAATTCCTTTAAACAGAATGAAAAAATTAAATCTTGCAACTGAGATAAAAATGGGGGGGTCAATATTATTCTCTCTAAATGATGTCAATTGAATCAGTAAAGACAATTTTGTAAGAGTACTAATAGTTTAGCAATTCACCCACGTTTTTTTTATAGAGTCATTAACATCAAATTCTGAAACACTAAACTTCCTCACCAATTTTCTCAGCCACAAATAAAATGGAAATAAAGGATAGAATAGGTTACACTGAGACGGCAAGGGGCAGAAAACTTTCACTACGAAGCAATTAACTGAAGCTGAAGATTCGAATTACCTAACGACGAGCAAATCGCAGCAGATTCGAGCACCAAGAACGCGGTTCTGACAAAGAGAAACGGCGGGAGGATACCGAGCAATAGCACCACCGCGAGGAAAACGCCGGCGGAAATCCGGCGACCTCCTGCGGAACCGCGATCTCGGCTCTCCGCCGTACTAGTAGCCTTCTCCGATCCTTTTCCGCCTACTCCTGCTCCTCCGCTGTTTGATATCGCAATCACTCTCTTTATCTCCTTCGACGACGGAGAGGGCAGCCAAGAGCGCCGTGGGTGAGAGACGGATCGATTTGGGGATCGATTAGGAGTGGGTGAGAGGTTTGAAGACAGAAATCGATTGGGGGTGGAGGGATTTGGAGTGGGTGAGATTTGGAGATTGAAAAAAAGAGAAGGGGGAGGGAACGGACTGTGCGATGACTTGGAGTGGTGAGATTTGGAGATTGAAAAAAAAAGGGAGAGACGGTTCGAACCTTGGACCTTTAAATGGATATCAAAACTCATAACCAACTACTCTAACCAGATATGTTGCAATGAAAGTCCTATACTATATATATATTTTTTAAATTTTTTATGGGTTCACTTGCCCCCATAGAAACAAGTGTGCCTCCGTCCCTGCATGGTTTGGCCGGACCTAGCTCACGCTTTGTATGGGCTTAGTCCATGCTTGCCACAACCTTGCAAGAGTTGCCCAGACCCCAGCCGTGCCCTACACTGACGTTGTACAAGGTTTGTCCGGACCTTGCCCAAGGTTGCCACCACCCTCTAGCACAACCTTTCTCGTACTATGTTCGAACTCCTGGCACTTTCTCTTGGAAGGTACTCCCTCCGGTCCTAATTATAGGAGCAAATTTTGGAGTTGGTTTTGGTCCTAATTATAAGAGCAAATTTTAAATTTTGTTAATTTTTTCCTATAATACCCGTATTTATACTTTCTCAATAATAATTAAAGACAATAATAATTTAATAATACACCTATATAAAATAGCTAATTCATACCCTCATGGAATCTCTCTCGTTCACATAGTTTTGTTTTTTAGAACATACATATCTAATAAATTAGTTATTAGAGAGATCGTTCTCTTCTTCATTTAATCTTTCCATCATTAGATCAAATCGCAATGGTTAAAATTTATTCTGTTATGGTATATTTTTTATATTTAATGTTATAATAATATTTTTATATAATATTAGTCCCAATGATTGAAATTTTATACAATCCTCTTACCAAGTAATCAGGAGTTAGTGACACCTTTTTATATCGTTTTGTCATTTTTTTAAAATATTATTTTCACCTAAAAAGGGGAAATTTTAAAACAAGGCGCAGTTAGGTTGGCTTTGACTTCATATTTCCTATTTTTATTAGCATGGGCATTGGGTCAAGGGAAAAAGTACAGGGGCTGAACGTGGGTGCACGAAATGGATTGATTAAGGAAGCATGTGACTAACAGGGCTGAGAGCATGGGTAAGGGTATTTTAGGACAATACACATAATTAACTAATTTAACTTCTTTCCTTAATCCTTCCAAATTATGGTAAATAGCTCCTATAATTAGGACCGGAGGGAGTAGACTGAACAAAATTGGGGGAGACACAAATCAAAGCGATTTGAGTTGTATCTATTTTTTTTCATTTTTATCAAAGAAGTTGAATGAAGGGACAAGTAAGAATAATATTTTGGAATTATTGGGGGCAGTGGCGGAGCCAGGATATAATATTTATGGGTGCATAATTAGTGGTGGGATTTGGGGGTTCGGGGGCAGCGCCCTCGAATTTTTTTTAAGGAGAATAAAAGGCAACCTACTCCTTCATAAAGTTTGTGACAAAAAATGGGGTTCAATTGAAAAGTATTTCCG
This sequence comes from Acacia melanoxylon, assembly GCA_019022615.1. Lineage (NCBI taxonomy): Eukaryota > Viridiplantae > Streptophyta > Magnoliopsida > Fabales > Fabaceae > Acacia > Acacia melanoxylon. The sequence continues at coordinate 1,915,289 of JAFJYJ010000030.1, read as the reverse complement.
AGGAAATCAATTTAAATAGAACAATATACTCTAATCTCATGGCATACAGATACCCAGATGTTACACAATCAAATTCCAAAGCAAAATGCAAGGAAAAATTATTATGGTTTGTCATATGTGATAGGATATTAAAAAGTCAAATTAACGAAAGAGCAAAGGAGCATAACAAATGCTATAACTCACAAGGCTGTCCACCAGAGAACACGGCACTTTCAATAGGTTCAAGACCAAGCAGAGAAACCGGACGCATATAAAGGAGAAAGGAAAATAATGAGAACACAAAAAAATATATAGATAGGCCACTGTCCTTATCCACCGTTTGGGCCTCCAAGTCCATGCCCAAAAAATAGCTTAGAAAGTTGTCCAAGTAGGAGCTCGAACACGGGATCTGATGTGGTACTAGCATGATTACCACCACACCACTTAGACAACTTGTTATAAGGTTCCTTCAAAAAAATATATATCTTCTTAAAATTTGTGGGTGCACTTGCACCCATAGGAACATATGTGGCTCCGCCACTGGTTGTAACCACCTATAAATTCATTGTTGCTAAGTTGGAAATGGTAGTATTTTGTGAGATGGGTTAATTAATGAATTAAAATGATTGAATGAAGAATCAACTTATGATGTAAGGTCTGGGTAGAAAGACTAATATGATGTAAGGGAAAGGTGATTGAATGCAAATGGAAACTTGTTTCATGAGTTTGACCTGCTACAAGACGTGAGGAAATTGGTTCATTGCTGGAGAATTAATGCCTTCCACGTACAGGAACCTAAAGATTTATGTACCTAAAGATTTATGTATGATTGAGGGAGGCTTTTTTTTTTTAAAAAAAAAAAATTAGTCATCAAATAAGTATTTTAGAAGAGTTACTTATAATTATAATTTGGTTATTTTAGGGTCACTTTGATTATGTGCACCAGAGAAATTTTGTTCCTGATAGTTGTGGTCAGCTACCAGGTAGTAACCTTAATCCTCATGTGTTCTGTGTTTCTTTGTATGTTTGTATTTTCCATGATTGTGGACCCGTGTCTCCTGAAAAGGGACATGCGTTTGTATGCATTCAGTGTGGTCTGGGTTCAGAGCCTGACTACTGTGTTTTCCTAGCGCTGTGGATCCAGGGCTTGCTTTGTTGAGCAGTCCTGCGTTTGTTTCTAGGACATGTAGTCCTTTCGCAGTTAACACGGTATACATGGTATGTTGCATTTGTGTTACTGCACGTTTGTTATTGAATGCTGATATTTGGTATTTTCCTGATTATGTTTACATACATACATTGTTTATGCATTACATATGAGATCAACGGTTACTCTGGGACTCATTTTTGAATCCCAGATTTTTGTAAAGCTTCAGGAAGTACTACGAGGGCAGTATCTGGAGAGAAGGGTAGGACTGCTAGGCAGGTGTTGTTGGAGTTGAAGGTGGCGGAGGAATTTTTTTTTTTGTGATTGGATAACTGTATATTATTTTGGCCTTTTGGGGCAGTGGTGGATGACTGTACATTTAACCCTTTGAGAATTTTATTTTGTTACCTACATTTAATTATATCAATATTGTCTGAAATCCAACCGGGAAATGCTCTGCCGTGATAAACTCTGTTGTAGGTTAATCAGTAGTAATTAGATTATATATGGTAATTATAAAAAGGAATCCCTCTATCTGTCACCCGAAAAGGCGAGGCCAGTAGGGGTGTTACAAAAATGATAGGCATTTAAATATAGGCCAAGAATAATATTAAGAGCAGAAGCTAATTTCTACCAATCTTATAGGGATTGAAATTGTTGAAAGGCTCTCCACCATGGGGATTGCAGTCAACCTGGTGACATACTTAATTGGTACCATGCATCTGCCAAGCTCTACCTCAGCCAATATTGTAACCAACTTTATAGGCACATCATTCCTTCTGTGCTTACTTGGAGGCTTTCTAGCTGATTCCTTTCTTGGCAGATACAAGACAATTGTCATATTTTCCGCCATACAAACACTTATTAGTTCTATTACACCTATTATTTGGTCAGCAAGTTACATTCCTGATCAAATATCATCCTTATTTTTAACTATTCAGCATGTAACAAAGCTTTCAGCAAGTCCAAAGGATACACTAATTTATATAGAGAAATATAATTGTTGTTAAGCTAATACAAAGACACTGATCATGATTTTTGATATATTGACAATTATTTTCACTACTGCTTTTTAATTCACAACACATAACATTATATTTGCTCATTATATTTTAGGGTTAAATACCATTTTTGCCACAGAAGTATTGGCTAGGGGGCATTCAGCACCCGGAAGTTTTGTTGGTATCATTTTTGCCCCGGAAGTTTACAAAAAGGAGCAAATATGCCCAAGAAGTTTTTTTTAGGAGCAAATTTGGCCCGTAAGTTTTTTTTTTAGGAGCAAAATTTTGGAAACTTTCGGGGCAAAAATGATACCAAAACTGATCAATCCAACAATCAAGATCAACCGATGGGCAAAATTGCTACGTTTGTAAACTTCCGGGCAAAAAAGGATACCAAAAAACTCTCGGGTGCTGAGTGCTCCAAAACCAAAACTTCCGTGGCAAAATTGGTATTTATCCCTATATTTTAAAACATTTTTGCTTTTAAAATTATTTTTCTTATCTGCACAGGAAGAGTTGGAACTGTTTACCACATGTTCATCTTGTACTCCAGGTAAAGATTTATCATAATTGTGTATGATGACCTCTTCCTAGGAATCGTCTTCCTCTTGTTCTCGTGTTGACTTGATCATGGAAGCATTTTCTGATTTCACCTTCTTCATTCTCAACTTCCGTTTGTTCATCAATCGTGCATATACAACTTATACTTTCAGATGAATTATCAACACTTTCAACTTCAACATATTTATTAGAAGCATATATAGAATCAAGAATATCCCAAATTTCTTTAGCATTAGGGAAAAACTTGATTTTCTCAAAATCATTTTCGATTAAACTACTATATAGGATTTTCATCGCTCTATTTCAACGAAAACATTTTCTTCTCTTTTTCTGTTCAATCATTTCTTGGTTTGAAATCAAAGGCATTTGTAAAAACATTCCACATATCAAAATCAACGAATATTATAAACGATGTTATTCTAACTTTCCAGATTCAAAAATTAATATTTTTTAAAAATGGTGGAACGGTATAATCGAAACCTTCGGAAAGTAAGTAATACCCAAGCCATTGATAACTCTTGAGACGGTTAAGTCCTTTAAATAAGAGCCTTGCTCTGATACCAAATTTAAGAACCGGCTGAACCCAAGAGGGGGTTGTTAATTCTCTATGTGTGTTTTGATGATAACAGACAATTGTAAATAAAAGAAATTTAATGATTCAAATAAAAAATGTTTTTATCTTGATCAAAATTGAATCAATAACTGACTTTAAGTATCTGTCAAATTGACTCGAGTTAATGGTTGATAAACTCGAGTCAAGTGTTTTGAAACCTCAGTCAAAATGTGTTTTTTTAACTTTGATTGACTCGAGTTACTATCTGGTGACTCGAGTTAAAAGACCTTGTGAAATGTTTTATGAAAAGCATTAACTCAAGTGAACTTTGTATGCCTCGAGTTAACTTTTGTAAACTTATGCATACTTTTCAAAATACTAAAGTACAGACTCGAGTTACTATTGATTGACTCAAGTGTATCTTTGAAACATATTCTCAAAATGTATTTTGACAACTCGAGCCATCACTTAATGACTCGAAGTTTGCTCTGTGTTCAAAATATTTTCCAAACTTAACTTGAAGACTTTTTGTGAAAAAGCCATTGACTCAAGTGAGATATGTGTGACTCGAGTCATCAACTTGAAGTGAACATTTTCGACTCAAGTTAAGTTCATACAGAGACATCCTCTCATTAGCTTTCAAACATATTTTCAAAGAAGATATAATTGTGACTTGAGTGTGGAATTATCAACTCGAGTCAGCAACTCGAGTGAGCTTGAAATCAACTCGGGTTAGCTCTTCTGGTGTTGCAAATCACTGTGTCCGTAAAACTTAAATATTTGATTGTGATTTGATAACTTCTTATCATCACTCATTATTGTTCCTAACAATGTTTAATTAGTTTATTAATGAGTTTCAGATGATTAGATGAAGGATTAACAGCAGATTAATCAAAAAGCATTTGATTACGTCAGATGCATTTAATGCAATCCCAGAAAACCAAGCACGATTTTGGCAACCATTCTCTAAACAAACCAGAAGGCATTCATGTCCTCTTTCCCTAATTAATGCTTGATCATCCAACGGGAAGAACATAAAGAATGTTAAAGCGACTGAATGACGACAATCATTTACAGAATCAAAGCGTGTGAGTAACGAACGAACTTCATCTCCTAACGGCTACATTTATTACTCCCAACGGCTCACTAAAAGCTTCTCAATGGTCATTAATTGCCTTCACCAAATATAAGCAGAAGGATTCAATTCAGTTGAACCACCGGAAACACAAACGCTCAAACGAACTATACGCATTTATCGTTTCACTCATTACTGTGTAATATCTTCGCATATATAATCTTCAGTGTTTATCTATCTACTCTGTAAGAGAGTTAAACTATATTCATCTTTTTTGTAAAGAAACTCAAAGTAGTGGGACCTTGAGAGTGGGTGTATTGATTACAACTTGTAAGGGGGAGTGAATCCTAGAGAGAGGATTACTCAAGATTTACAGAGAGTGTAATCAAGTTTAAAGAGTTAGTGAAATACCCAGAGAGTATGGGGATTAGACGTAGGTCAAGAGTTTAGACCGAACCATTATAAATCTCTTGTGTCAATCCTTTTCCTTCTCTACTCTGTTCTTCTCTATTTCTGTGTGTGAGTTTCAGGGGTAATTCGGAAAAGCTTTTAAATCACCCAATTCACCCCTAGTTGATATTCCGTCTTTCAGGGGTGACTTGGGTGTATGATTAAAAACTTGGAGCTTTGAAAATATTTTCGATTCTTCTAAGTCAATTGTGAGATATTGAAATAAACATATACTGAAAATATAAGAGATAAGGGAAGAGAATATGCAAACTGTGATTTATACTGGTTCTACCCAATCCTTGACCTACGTCTAGCCCCCAAGCGTCACTTGAGTTCACCAAGGCACTTGTGAAGCCAAATCTCTCACTGAGATATTCCCCCTTATACACTGTAAGGATACAATTGGTTTTCCACTCAAGATCACCCAATCTTAAGTAACTCTCATATAAAATGATTAGCAACCAATCTCCTCTTTCAAAAGTGAATAAGATAAACATTGAAGTACATTACAAATAACCTCACTCTCTAAGGTAAATTATATGATCATTAAGATAATCATAGAGTAAATGATATAAACGTCAGAGTATTGGCATTTTGACAATGAAGCTGTAATCTCATGTCTCATCATCTATCTTGAATGCTTCTCCTTTTATAGTTGATGAAGAGCATTTGACCGTTGAGCAATTCTTCACGTTTAGAATATAATTGTTGGATGTCCGTTAGAAGTAGTCGTTATACTTGTTCAAGCTTTCCGTTAAGCAGATGAAGTGATTTAGTTGTTTTCGGTTTCCTTTATACGACATACTTCTGGCATGGTTGCTTTCACTCTTTCACAGAATAGGTGTCTCCGACGTAGATCATTTGTCTACTTTGAACTCATTTACCATGTGAGCTCGAATAAGTTTGCTTTCTGCAACTGTATTTAATGTCTCTGACACAAATTTTGCTTTATGATAATTTGAGTGTAATCCATAAATTAACTATTTGAAACTCATTAACAAACATGTTAAGAAGCATTGAGAACAATAATGAGTAATAATTAGATGTTAAGGAGTGATAACCAAAAAGATTAGATTTAGAAAACAAAGAAGATGAAGTATTAAAGCCTCTGTAAGTTCTTTGCTCGAGTATAACCTTAGTCTACTTGAGCAACCTTTAAATATTTTCACAGAGATAGCTTAACAGATAACCTTACTCGAGTAAGTATTTACCTCTTCTCGAGTACCATGCTTGAGCAAGTGCTTCATTGTGCTCAAGTAGCCTCTGAGATCAACTCAGATGTAGTGTCAAGATGTGTTTTCTTGAAATAAAAATTGCTTATGCTCGAGTACCATGCTCGAGTAATCTCTCAATCATGCGCGAGTAACATCTGAGACAGCCAGAGAGCAACAAGCTTAAGGTCATGTACTGGAGCAGCTAAGTTCTCTGCTCGAGCACCATGCTCGAATTAGAGTCTAGACATGCTCAAGTATACATCTGCAGAGAAGAGAGATTAGTCATGAGAGAATATCTACTCAAGTAAAGCTTTACCTCTGCTCGAGCACAATGCTAGAGTAAGCTTTACACCTTGCTCGAGTATACTTCCTGAAGCACAGAGAATCCTTTACAGCAACAGCCTTACTCGAGTAACAAGAATTCTCTGCTCGAGCAGCATGCTCGAGTAACCCTCAAAGCATATTCGAGTACAATCATGAAACAAAGAGGTTAGATTCGCAAAAACATTCTTGCTCGAGTAACTCATTTTCATGCTCGAGTAAGAACCTGAAGGTGTTCACATAAATGAACTAAAATGACTATACTTGAGTAAGCTTTTTTCTGTGCTCGAGCGGCGTGCTCGAGTAACCGTCTGTGCTTGCTCGAGTAAGCACTTAGTATATTTGGAAAGTAGTGCCAGAGGAGTATACTTCGAGTGTCCTTCATGATCAACTTATCATCAGAGTGTCAAGCCTTTCCTTACATCTTGTGCAAAGATTAATCTCCAGAATTTAGGAATATTGGCAACACGAAGATCATGTTCCAGTAAGCGTAACGTCCTTGACATAGCTCCAAATTTTCAATTGACCTATGGCTAGAAAGCTCTTTAAGTATTCTTTTCAATGCAAAAAGAATCAGCTTTAAACTCATTGTATTCTGTCACATATGATCAGATGAATGGAGGTTGTTCTTGACCAGAGTTTTTGCAACATCCTAAACTGATAGTCAATTTCAAAAACTCATATGTCTCCCATTTGATCTTTGGTTTCTGTGATCTTGATGTTTTTGAAAAGGTATGTGAGTCTAGTTTCATATGCCATTGATTTCAACTCAATTGGATGCGTATTGTGTGAGATATACCCAAAATACCGAAGCTGGGTCTGCTGAGTAACGTTAATTGCATTGGCAACTTTAAAAATTCATAGCTCTTTCATCTGAATTCCTTTGTGCTTGGATTTAGTGTCAAAATGATGCATTGAGAGTCTAGTTTCATAAAAAATTGGTTTCACCTCAATCAAATCTCTGGTTTGGGAGATATCATTAAATAACCAGACCTCGCTCAAGTGAAACGTGAAATAGAGTCAAACAGAATCGCTGAAACATGATCATGCTCGAGCAACTTTTAGTGGATGCTCAAGTAAGCTGATGATGATGCTCGAGTAAGGCCATTTTTTTGCTCGACTAAGATGGAAAATTGAAGCAAAAACTTTGTAGCTGACTATTATTCATCGTAAGCTTTATCTTGCTTATTTTAACTCTAAATTAAGTCATTCCAACTTCTATTTAATCAGAGAGACTTGAATATTGATATTCTCATAATATTTGACAAGTACTTCTTTATTCAATCTCTTCTCTTAAACATTCTCATAATTTGACTTGGACTAATCTACATTAAATATAGTAGTTAGTCATCAATGTGGGGGATAAGTATATTATATAAGCTTTTTGCTCTTAATATTGGGCAATTATATTTGACATCATCAAAACTAACCATATCCAACAGTTATTGCATAACAGATCTTGTCGCCTTTGGGACACATAGTCTACTACACATATTGCATAATAAAACTTACCACCTTAGGACAACAGGTCCAATAATAGAGTCTTACAGCCTCATATATTCATGATACCAACACTGTCTGAATCAGGGAAGAGGGGAAAATGTATAACATAAGCTCAATTGCTTCAAAACAAGATATAAGGACCGTTAGACTTTCCATAGGCTACATTAATCATTATCTGGCCTTATAGCATATATATATATATATGTATATGTATATATGATGCTATAAACTATAGGATTACATCTCTTTCTTATCCAAACAGTGGTTGGATAAAAATAGAGCTTAGGGAGAAGGTTTATAGAATTTAATTCCATAATCCTCAATCACTTCCAAGGATCCTCTAGGTAGGCTTACATATGTAATTTAGCAACTTAAGACCAATATTTAACTTCCTCTTACCAAAACTATACTATCCAAATCAGGCGAGATAGAAAAGTGTGTATTTTACTTCCATTGTTACACAAGCACTTCATGGACACCTTTAAGCATGATTTAACCATCCAGAATAGTTGTTTAGCCTTTAGAAATATTTAAAACAAACATTGAATCACTTTATACTTCAAAATTCAAGCATCCCCCTTGATATAATTCCAATAATTTTCCAACTTCAAAGACAACATTTAAATCAATTATCTTACATCTTTTAGGGACGTTAGCTAAACTTAAGAGGCCTTTGTATTCTAGACTCATCTTAGGTCATTGTCTTCTTAGAGAAACGCTTTACTTTTGGCTCAATAATCTTCCTTGAGGTTTACTATGACTATGAGATCTAACTGCGTTCTCCAGATCTACTACGATATACCTGAGCCTACTTTCTTTGATCTCACTGCGATCCCTCTCTAAGAAGTTCAAGACCTAATAATAAAGTTATCGAATAATTCAACCTCTATCCAATATGGCAACTATACTGATAATTCTCCAAGATTGTCCATAGATGTCAATATTGCCTTCTTAGGCCTTACTCATTCTTTTGCTTCTTTTTGTTCTCTCGGAGGATTTGTTACCCTTATTAGAGTAATATCAACTCCATTATCCTGAGAATTTCTAGTTTCCACAATAACTTATAAAATCCTTAGACATGGTTTAAGCATCTAAGACAAGTATTTAGCAATTGAAAACCTCAAACAACACCTAAGAATTAGTTTCCATAATAACTTATAAAATCCTTGGCTTCCCTTATGTTTCAAGGTGCCTACACACAACATCACTAATACCTGTCACTAATCCAATATATATATTGCATACGTGTAGATTACACTATCCTATTGCCAAAAACTATGCTCTGATACCAAGCATGTAACTCACCCTGCTCTAAGCCCAAAACAGAGTGACGTCTTCCTAGAATCACAAGTCAGATGTATTATTTAACAATAAATTTAAACCACCAAACCAAGTCTGGTTCTGGGAAATAAAAACCTTAAAAAGAGTACAAAAGCTTAACCTAAACACAGGATCTACTCCTATGAATTGAATGAGCTTTTTTTGAAAAATTCAAAACTTTTGAAAACATCTAGTCAATGGTTCAAACTCTTTATTAAAAGTCCATCTTACCTTAGACATTATTTGATATCATTAGACTGCTTCTTTATCATCATATCTAACCTAGTGCTCTACTATTCGATTAATCATCCATCACATTATGGGCTCGTGACATACTTGCCTATCCCTGCAGCAATATATATAGGTTTCTACTATTATAAGGTCATAGCTATCTATTTATACATATACATTCCAATAGCCACATTTGGCTAATTCAAAATCATAACTAAGTCATAAGGAATATATATACAGAAGGTAAATGAAAAAAAATAAAAATAAGCTACACTATTAGCTCCTCTACCTTCTTAGTGTCAAGCAATAATTACGCCCTTGCCTCTTGAACCTTGCTTACTTGTCTGCCACGTCCTGAATATGTGGAAGGTTATGAGATTCAAATGATGAATCCCAATGTAACAGGTTAATCTCAAATTCCAAGATATGAAATCTATGTAAATCAACCACAACAGGGCAGTCCACACAGCATATAGAGCATTCAAATTCATTAACATGTACTACCATTCATATGCAACATGTAATACAAACAATCATCATATGAATCAATACCTTAGTCTATGAAAATACAATTGGGTGAATTAATAACCCAACATTAATTGAATGCACTAGGCCCTGCCTAGCTACCGGGAAGCTGGCCACATGGCCCACCCTTCCGCTCAATCAAGTTATGAGTGGTTAAACCCAAATTTTAAAGCTCAGAACATGATTTTATAAGCTGTGGTTAAACCCTAATTTAAAAGCTCAAAACATGATTTTATGAGGAAAGAGATTAGATTTTGTTTCTATGGATTTTTTGCCTAATAGACATTGGAAAAAGAAAATTAACTTATTGCCTAAATACTAGGTGTAATACAATATTGTTCCCAGTCGTTAATATAAGATCTCATTTATAATGTAAATTAAAATAATACTTATTGTTGGTGTTTGTCTTAACCTATTATTGTTGCTCTTAACATTTTGAATTGATTGTTCTTGTACCGGTCCATTGGAGAAGACTCCATTGGCTTCATTGTTTAGTAGATTAATCTTTCTATAGTATCTTCTAATCCATTTGTCATGTGATGAATTTTTTATATATTGCTATGTTAGGGCTCATGTGCATACTTTGTTAACTTTTGACTATTCTTTGATTGTACTTTTAGTGGATTGTGTGTGGTAGAAGGCTGGATGCCTCTAGCTATCTCAAGGTGTGTGACAAATACATCTAATCAGCTCAAGGGTATCAATTGAATGAAGAAGCTTAATTGGCCAACACAGTACCCCAAAAAAAAATAAAGGAATTGTTTATGGAATTTTCCATCTGTAAATACCAACAGAACAATTCCATCGGTAATCCATGAGTAAAATTTATAATTTTTCATTATTGTATTATAATAATTTATAGAGTATAATATAAAAAAGTATATAACTAAAATATAAAATATTTGATTGTAAAAAATTAATATATATTATATTAATAATAAATATTTTAATGGAATAAGAAAGTTAAAAAGAAATATTAAATAATATATTATAAATGAGTTTAATGTTTCTACTTTTGCTGCAAATTTTTTTTTCAATCACACTTACATAAAAGTGGGTGGGTCTCATTGTAAAGAGAAAAAATTAGTGGGACCCACCCACTTTTATGTGAGTGTGCAGAAAAAAAAAATTCTGAGCAACAATAGAAACATTAAACCCATTATAAATACCAAACAATATATATAAATATTATTTTTATTTTTATTTCTTATATATATATATATATATATATATAAAATGTTATGTAAATAAAGGAGGTAGCCTCAAAGAAGCTCGATTGGTAAAGGCATCACGAAGGATGAAGTAATCCGTCTGTAATTTCTTACGAAATTGAAATTATGCCCTTAATTCATTTTCTGTTTCTAATCCATCAATAATGTTTTCAGTGACATGAGAATATTGATCCTTCAAGCCTGAAGCATAAGACCATTGAATACAACGCAAGCTCTTCAATCCATTTAAGGAGTAATGTAACATCTTAAATTTTGGGTTTTGAAATTTGAATACTATATGGGAAATTGAATTGTGGAATTTTCCCTAAAATGATTATGAAATTAATTATTGAAATATTGAATGGGAATTAAATGTAACATCCTAAATTTTGGATTAAGGATATCTAAAATATAAAATGGAATTATTATGGGAAATTTGGCCTTAATCATTATTAGAATTAATATTTGGAATTAAAGGTATACTTTCCCGAAAGTTAAGGATAAATAGTTGGAAATAATTTTTGGCCTAAATGTTTAGAGACAATATTTTATGACCTAAAGAAATTATTCAAAGAAGAAAAATCCTTAAATGAAATTAAGGATTAATTTCCACTACTTAATTAATGTTTGCAATTAAATTGGGAAATGACTCTATTGCAATAAAAGTCTTGTAGAAGCTAAATAAAAATCAATTGAGATTATTTGAGAGTGGACCCCACAACAACCCTCCCAACCTCTCAAACACACGACACACACACTTTCAACAAACATAAATACTCAATCCCTTCTGCACACACACATAAAACACACACACGTGACACACACACCTTCTCAATCTTGGACACCTTACTTCATTTTTAACCGCCACCTCACCCCTCCCATTTATTTACCATTTCATCTCTCCATTCGGATATGCACACACATATACGCCCAATTTCCTCACTCCTCATTCATTTATTCATTCGGTCAAAACAGAACAGAGAGCGTGGGAGTGAGTTTGAGGATGAGAGAGCTGAGGCGAGAGGGACCAGAGCACTTCGAAGAAGAAGAAGAGGTGGAAGAGAAGGGGAAACCTCACATGCAAGCTTGAATTTAGAGTGAGGTAAGTTCTTTAACCACTCTTCCATCATTATTTCTTTGGTCTGGGATGTTTTGGGGATGAAGATGATGATTTCAAATCTGACTTTGGATTGAGAAAAGGGAGAAATCATGAGTGGAACTTTGAAATGTGATGACTATCGTTCTGCATGTTAGTTTTTTTACTGATTAGGTGGATGAAATAGTAGAGTCTGGGGTGAAGGATGAAGAACCACGGATTAAATGAATGATAAGGGAAGATTAAAGCTTCTTTGAATTGAATATATCATTGCACGTGCTTTATTTCACCTCTGTAGAGGAGTTCGAAAATAGGGATGATTTTCGGGTTGTTTGCAGGGGTTAAAGGTTGAATTTTTCTCTGAAATTTTTACAGGAGATATTACTCTCCTTAAGGTTTAATATGAGCTTTGGATCACTTAAAACGAAGGTCTATAACTCCAGTTATGATTTTTAGAAGTTACACCAAAAATCTGGAAAATTTCTGGTGTGTTTCTGGAGTCAAGGGATGACGTGGCATTTCGGACTGACTAAACAAAATCATTAAATTGTGAAATTTTCCAGTTAAATATTAGACACATAGAGGTTTAATTTGATAGGTAATTCGTCGAATTCCGATAAGTATTAAAGGAGTTATGGTGTCTCAAAGATTGGTCAGAAAATCTGAAAATTTCTGGACACTGTTTGTGTTTTTGAATTTTGGGAATTTTTCTCAGCCATAAATCAACTTGGTGACTTTAATTTATGATAATAAACTTATCAAGATTTAAGTGGAAATTAGAATCACTCCATTCAGAGTTGTATTGGTTAAATTATGAATTTCTCAAATTCTCAAAAAAGTTAAAGACTGAATTTTTGATAAGTTTTAGAATAGTCACACAAGTTGTTAATTGTGTTTAACCTTAAAGTAAAGGTTTCTTTGGATAAAATGAAAGGTTAAAATGGCTGAGATGATGATTATCCTACAGTGAATAGTATCTACTTAAATAAGTCACAATTTTTATACATCCCTAGTCATAAGGATACGAAAGGATGAGTATTTTGGAGTGGGTCTAAATGAGCTAAATCTTAATTATGTTATTAACATTACATTGTTTAGTGACCCATCTATATATGTAAATGTTAATTATAGGACCTAGGAATCGCCCGTGCTTGAAGGATAAGCGTAGTGATAAGAATCTGGAGGGAAGGTGTAATACCCGGATAATTATTTATCTGGAATATTATATTTCGATAGATAATACCTATTGAAAATAGGTGAACATGTGGTTTCAAATAATAAGTAATAATTATCTTATTTTCTAAGGTAATTACTATGGAAATTAGGAGAGATAAAAAGCTAAAATGTATTTTTAGAGCATTAAATGGCCTAAAAATATTATGATAAATCCCAAGAGATAGTAAAATATTTATAAAAAATTAGAAAGTATGTTGTCTCTAATTTTAGGAATTTTTGGGATAATTTCCCTTGAAAAATAATGAGGCAAGATTTAATATTATTTTGGGGATCATAATTGACCCCATGATTTTTAATATTTTACATGGGATATAAAATACCAATGTAAGTAAAATAACTGTGAGACAATGATTTATCCTAATTAAGAAAATTATCAAAAATTAGTAAGTGGCTAATCTGGTAATTAATGGGATAATTAAGGTATAAAGTAAATGAATTAAAAATAATTTAAATAATTATTTTTAATTGAGAAATTCGAAATTATTAAATAAATAAAAAATAAAAAAAATAAAAAAATATTTTATGCTTAGAAAAATAAATAAAAAAATAAAAGAAAAAAATAAATAAATATCATGATATTTTTGTAAAATTGTATTATTATATAATATAGTGAATAGTAATGGAATAAATAGGAAACGGATCCTATCTAGAGAACCAGGAATAGGAATTCCAAAGTCAAGGTAAAATATTGATCAAAGTGAGTTTTTACCTTCAAGTGACCTCTTCCTAAGTTAATTAGGCCTTCGGTAGCGCATTTGCCTAATAAGACGAAATAGGGAAAAATGCAGATATTCACATTTTGGATTTGAAGAAAATAATTATAACTCAACATCTAGAGATGAGTTTATAATTATCTGGACATATTTGGAATCGTTGAATTATTATCCAGAGATTGATGATTCCGAAAGCGATTTCCATACACGGACGTGTTCGGACACGTTTTTCGAGAAAACTTCAACCGATGTTGGAACCCTGTAAGGGACCGAAATCTAAGTTAAATTAGATATTATTGATGAGGAAGAGAAGATCTTCAAAGTTATGAATCCAGAATTTTGAGATTTTCCGAGACTACGCGAAACGAACACCGATCGGGGAAATTCTATCGGACCGGGCATAAAGTGAGCTTGAGTCACCATTCTTGGACCAATTCCTGCCACATCACCCCTTATGTCAACTAGGGCAGCCCATGGTCAAGAATTAACCACCATTTAGCCTTTATTTTACTTGGTTATAAGGTAAGAGAAAATTACAAGATTTGGAATATGGAAATTACCAAAGTGGCACAATTTTTGCCTATATAAAGGCATGAGCACCTTCATCATTTTTCACACCAAAAATCTGCCCCTTAGAGAGAAGTTAGAGAGAGAAGCTCTGGAGAAAGTCTGAGCAAAGTCGGGGATATCTAAGATAATCGGACCGCTGTTGTGCCGCCGTCGTACCGCTGTTTCACCCGCTGTCGAATTTCACGTTTTTTCGTAAAAGTTCTGTTGTACCGCCAAAAAGGTACGTTCGCGTACTGTAACACTAACTCTGATATTTATTGTATTCGTATATGTGATATGTGTTGGTGGTATGTTATTTGAGTGCATGGTGATGTTAGAGGATAACTGAACATTTGCATGCGCTGGGAGCGATATGTCTGTATGCGCTGGGAGCGATATATCTGTATTCGCCGGAGCGGTATGTCTTCGCTGGGAGCGGTATGTCCGCATTCGGGCTGGGGAGCGATACATGTAGGAATGATTCATTTGTTATCTTTGATATCTTGTATATGTAAATATGAGGTTAACCGTTACACTGGGTCCGTATGCATTGGACCTCGGCTCTTAACATAGCGTCGGGTTCGGGATGACCAAGGACCGAGGAGAAAGGCAAGCGGCCGCATAGAGATCCTAAATGAAGATCTCTTCACATTGACACGTCATGGCATTGCCGGGAGACACTTTTGTTGTTATTCACTTTAAAAACTCTCGGTCATTGTACCGTTTTGTAAATCAGCGGACTTACGGCATTTATAAATATATGTATCAGTTACTCAATCGCTCCGATGCTCTACTTTGATGAAAAAAAAAATATACTGCTTTTGAAAATGGGATGTTACAGAAGGGGTTTTGTCGGTAAGACCAACAGATAGAAACTATAATCTCACATTCTTTGCATTGCTGTATATGTTTTTATATACCATATTGTATGTCCCGCCTGTATAGGGCCAGCACCACTCGTGTCTCGATTGAGCGGAAGGGCCGACTATGGGGCCAACTTCCCGGTGGCTAGGCAGGGCCTAGTGCATTCAGTATTTTTGGTATTGAATTACTTGAAATGAATTTCCTTGCGCTAAGGTATTTGAAATCATTTTATGATTTACTTGTATTACAAGCTGCATTTGGTATGTAATACTTGTCGTTTGAATTTTGAATTAAATTTGAATGCTTTATATGCTGTGTGGACTACTCTGTTTGGTTGATGATTTACATATATTGCATATGTTTGGAATTTGAGATTAACCTGTTACTCTGGGATTCATTCAATTGAATCTCAGAGCCTTCCATAAATCTAGGACGTGGCAGTCTAGTAGGCAAGGAGGAAGAGGCAGGGCGTAGATATTGCTTGATCTTGAGAAGAAGGTGGTGTTGATGATGCAAATGAAACATATAGTTTCACTATTGTATATTCATAATTTTATTTCCTTATGACTTAGATTATATTTTGAGATAGCCGTATGCGGCTATTAAGATGTATACTTATGTAGATACTATGATCGGATAGTAGTAGAACATGTATGTATTGTATTGTTGCAGGAGGGGCAAGTATATCACGAGCCCATAATGAAATGGATGATCAAGTGAATGGTAGAGCATTAGATTAATTGGAGAAATAAGGAAATACTCTGATAAAACCTAACAAGGTTACAGGTATGATGCATTATCAATGATAAGTTTGAACCACTGAGAAAAGGTTTTCAAAAGTTTTTAAATGTTTCAGAAAAACCCATTCAAATTATAATATTATTTTGAACTTTTTATAAAAATGGCTTTCATTTCTAGAATCAAACTTGGCCCAGTGGTTTAAATTTTTGTTAAATAATATATCAAATTGCATGATAGGTGAAGATGCCACTCTGTTCTGGACTCAGAACAGTGGGGTGTTACATTAAATGTGAAATTTGGCTTAAAATAATTATGAGAATAATTATTTGAGATTTAAGCTTATTTTTCCCTTAATTTATTTTGGGAAAAGAATAATTCAAATAAGGTATAAATTATGCCTAAAATTTTTAGAAATAACATATGAGGATTGAACGGTGGAATTTGGCCAAATGATTAAATTAATTATTTGAAGAATTAGGAATTTATTTTCTTGTAAATAAAACCAAGGAAATATTTGCAAGAGATAATTTTGGAACACACAACCTCTTATTATTTAATTGACACACCAAGTTTTTTTTTTTTTTTTTGATATAAACCAAGTTTATATATATATATATATACACACACTATCCCAATTAATATTCTTATTCTTGGCCCAGCAACAAAACCACACGGCCCAATATAATACTCCAAACCCATTAAGCGCTCCAACCATTAATTCCTATCAGCCTCAGCATTCCAAAAACGCAGCAAGGGAAAAGTATATCAGCTAACATGTAAAAACCGCTGAGCACACAATCAGCAAATATCCAACCCACGCCTCACTGTCAACGTATATTTGACCAGATCATGCCACAAGAAAGCGAGAGATCATAGCATTTTCTGTAATGGAGAGGCACCAGACCAGCAACGCCATACCTCTTCCTTGCTTTTTACATCAACAAACATAGAACCCCTCAAGCCCAGCGTTGTGTGCCCTCGGACCGTTAGTTTTTTTTTTCTTGAACCAGACCCTTCCTTCACTATATAACCATGGCACTTGACCTTCTCTCATTCACCTTGCTTCATCCAAAGAGAGAGTCTGAGAAAGAGAGAGGGAAAGTCGAAGGAGAAAGAGATTAGGAGAGAGTGAGAGTTGCAGCTGGTGCTCTGTTTTGGAAACCAGGGAACAGAGGTAATTCTTGAGTTCCTTTCCTTCTTGTTTCCTTGATAGACCAAAGCATACTGATATTAAGAAAAAGGGTGGCTGCATATGAAAAAAGGAAAGAAAAAAGAAGAGACTTAGTGTGTGTGTGTGTGTATATATATATGTTCATGTAGCTACTGCATTAGGAAAAGAAATTATTTTGCTGTCAAAGTATGTAGTTCTCGCTGCACATGGTGAATGAGTGAAAAGCTTCCTGTTTCCAGATATAAAATCGCTGCATATATATATAATATGGTTGCTGCTATAGGAAGCTAAAAACCATGTATAAAAATGATATATATGTATAGTTTGCTGATATACATATATTGTTGTTTTGTATCTATATGAGTAAGGCATAGTAACGTTGGTAGCTGATTTGAGAAGTATATATATATATATATATATATAGTTACATATAAAAGAAAGAAGGAACAGTGATACGCTGCACATGGTAACGTTTTTTTGTTATAAAAAAAATGGTCATATATATAAATGCAATTGCTTACTGTCATGTACGTATGGAGAGAATAGGAAAGAGCTACTATCTTATATATATAAATTATATAGCATTGGACATACATAAACCAGGAGGAAAACTAATATATGTGTATACAATATATAAGTCGAGACATGAGGGAAACTACTACATAATTATGTACAGGTGGTTTGTAATGGTTAGATATCTAAATCCTATGTATATATGCGTATCGTTGGATATGTTTTGGGAACTAAAGAAAAGCTTTAGTGTGTTTTGAGAACTAAAAAAATGGTCATATATATAATCTTATACATATATATATATGAGTGTGTTTTATAAGAAAAAGAATGAGAACTTTCTGTCAAAAAAAGAGAAAGTAAAGATGCTTATATACTGGTCAAAATATCATATATATAATCCTTATACATATATATATATATATATATATATATATATATATATATGAGTGTGAATGAGTCACTGTATAAGGAAAAAGAATGAGAAGGTTTCTGTCATAAGCATATGTAAAACAAAAGAGAAAGTAAAGATGCTTATATACTGATTCATGTGCAAAATAATAGGAAAAAGTTAGAAAACCATGAGAAACATTAAATAGATGCATTAATGTATAATCTACATGATGATTGGTATCTATAAGCTCCTAGTTTAAAGTGTTAGGATAACCTCTTAGAGTTTAAAATAATTGTAGAAACAATAATAATTAATAAAATAAAAATAATAATAACAATAAAATAAATAAGTAAGTATTATTATTATTAGGAGAGGAAATAAGTAATAAAATAAGATAAATAAAAATAAATATTATTATTATTTATTAAAAGGGGTATTATTATTAAGGGAATTTTAAGGGGTTAATAATCATTTTTAATCCTCTAAAAATAATTTGCATTGTTAGTTACTTTGCGGCGCAAAAGTGACTACTGACAAAGATAAACGTTTATAGGTATACCTTGACACCTCAACCGATCCCAACACTTACCGGACCAATTAAGGATTCAAGTTTTAGATGTGTAACTGTTATCTTATTAGCTTGTATGTATGTATTTCATGTATGATTGATCATGGTTGCTAGATAATTTTGCATGTGTGTATCCTAGCTATGGATTGAGGCTGCGTGTCTCATAGGGCTGCGTGTTCTAAAGAGCTGCGGTCCTTGGCCGATAACTGCGATTACGGTGCAACTTGTTTACTGTGAATTATTCTATGCTTATACATGTGTTATACTGTCATTTACATTTCATATTTGTATATAAGATTAACTGTTACCCCTGGGGTTCATTCATTTGAACTCCAGACCGCATGAAAGAGACAGGTAGTGGTTCAGGATCAAGGGCAAGATGCAGCTGTAAGGAGTACAACAGAAGGAACTTTTTGGAAAATATTAGTAAACGAATTGTATTAAGTTGTTTATCATTTGTCTACTTTTGGATTAATGTATTAATATCCTACTATGGGATAGATATCTCTCGTGATAGGACTGGTATCACTCACGAAAACATTTATCCTTAAGTTTTCAAACCAAGTTAATTTAAGAGAAGTTTTATTCCGCAATTGAGTTGTCCAAACTACTTCGATGCCTGTGCGCTTAAACTCTGATAAATATAAGCGCATTTAGGTTGGGCATCACAAGTAGGAGAACCCAAATGTTGTTGTTTAATAAGTTAAGAATAAAATCAAATGTGAACATGCCAACTTGATCTTAATATTTAGTTTTGTTAATCAAACTAAATGAGTCAGCTACGGGGCAAACAACCGGTGAATATTATATATTGTTAGTTCTCAGTGTTTTGATGATAAAAATACTAAGTTTTTTGATTCAGAATGTATTGCCTAAAGTATGAAGTATGCCCGAGCAGAAGTCTATCGATGCTCGAGCATGCTCCGTCTAATAGTGTATTAAGTTGTTTACAGAAGCTTGCTCAAGCATCAGATTAGTATTGCTCGAGCAGCCTACTCGAGCAAGGCATTCTTTATGCCCGAGCATGGTCACGCTAGAATGAAGAATACTCTTTGTCAAATTGTTGCTCGAGCAGCAGGTAAGTAACGCTCGAGCATGGTGCCCGAGCAAAGGTAAATGTATGCTCAAGCACTATCAATGATGCATTATTCTTTCTCTCTACTTGCATGATTCTCGAGCAAGGTTTATATGTTGCCCGAGCATGGTGCTCGAGTAGAACTATCAGCTTGCTCGAGTAGTCACAATCTTTCATCTTAAACTGCTCTCTGTCTGAGGTATTCTCGAGCAAGTCTAAGGGTTGCTCGAGCATGCTTCTCGAGCATAGTAAATTTAATGCTCGAGCATACATGTTTATTTTCATTATTTCTTCTCTGTCTGACTAATGCTCGAGCAAGTTCTTAGGTCTACTCAAGCAACCTGCTCAAGCATAACATAAATACTGCTCGAGCACCAGAAACAATCTCTTCATATCAGTAAGGAATTCGACGTTTCTCGAGCATAGAAATTCAGTGCCCAAGCATGGTGCTCGAACATGAGCTCGATACTGCTCGAGCATGAGTGACTTCTCACTTCTGTAAAGGCATTTATTCATATCTGCTCGAGCAACCAAGACCATCTACTTGAGCATGGTTTATCGTCTATCAGAACTTACATGATTTAATCTTGTTCAAATTAAGATTAGCCAAAAAGTCGTTCATTGTGTTAGTAGCATTAAATGCTTATTCAGAAAAGAAGAGCCACAATCGGAATGAGATTTTTGTTGCAGTCGAAGACATTCCTTCGAGGCATGCTTATTCCAGCTATTATTCTAAGTCAACCTTTGTACAAATACAATCGACAAGAAAGCATTTAATGAAGCAACGGTCGAATATGCTCATCGTAAAACATCTGTGTTTAACGAAAGTTTGAAGACACTCAACGGCTACATTCAAAGCTTCACAACAGCATTAATGGAAATCGCTATAAAAGCTCACCACATTCAATTCGCCATTCACCCGAAAACTCTACGCATACAATTCAAATTTATTACACTCTACTGTTTCATCTATTTCATTAATATCTTTGGATATCTTGCACTTCAGTGATTATCATTTATTTACTCGTGAGGAGTTGTTAAACATTTATCTCTTTTAGTTGTTAAATCTTAAGGTTGTGGAACTTTAAGTGTGGGTGTATGATTACAACTTGTAAGGGGGAGTGAGTCCTAGTGAGAGGATCATCCGAATACAATGTGTAATTGTAACTGTTTTTGAAAGATAGTGGAAATCTCAGGTGTTGTAATACCCGGATAATTATTTATATGGAATATTATATTTCGATAAATAATACCTATTGGAAATAGGTGAATATGTGGTTTCAAAACTAGTGTAATAATTACCTTATTTTCTAAGGTAATTTCTATTGAAATTAGGGTGAATAAAGAGCTAAAATCCCTAAAATGCATTTATGGGGCATAAAATGGGCTGAAAATATTATGATAAATCTGATAAGGCAATAAAATATTTGCTAAAAATTAGAAAGTATGTTGTCTCTAATTTTATAAATTTTTGGGATATTTTCCTTGGAAAATAATGAGGCAAAATTAAATATAATTTTGGGGAGCATAAGTTGCCCCATGATTTTTAATATTTTACATGGAGCATAAAATACCAATGTCGATTACAATAGTTGTGAGATAATAATTAATCTCAATTAAGAAAATTATCAACAATTAGTAAGTGATTAATTAAGTAATTAATGGCTAATTTCTTAATTAAGATATAAAGTAAATTAAGTAATTAAAAAATAAATAAATAACAAATAAAAAAGGGGGGAGCCGAAATTCCTAGTGTGAAAAGGGTTTGGGATTTTTCAAAATAATATCTAGATATTTGTTATTTAAATAATAATATATTCGGTTGAAAGACCAGTTGGGTGAATGAGAACCGATAGAAATAAAATCCTATCTCAAAATAGGTGAACTAAGTATCTAACATCGGAATTTTTATAAACAAGTATAATTTTATCCGGAGTGGGCAAGCTTTTTAAGTCATTTAAACCGGCGAACGATTAAGAGACCTACGGAAGAGGAAAAGGGCAGATAGTAGAAACGAGAACCAATGGAAAATAAATCCGTTGTGACAAACCATGAACTAGGTTTCTTAGGTCAGGACATATTATAAACCAGTGAATTTTTGTCCAGAAGTTGGTGCTACCGGAAGTTATTTCCGTAACCGATGGCGTCTATCCGAAAATGTTCAGCAGACTACGGAATACCCTTAACGGGATCAAAAATTTAGTTAAACCAGGTATTTTGAAAGAGGAAGACTAGACCTTCAGAGATGTGCTGCTGTATTTTTAAGATCCGCTGAGATTATGTGATAAGAACACCGAACAGGGAACTTTATCGGTACCGGCTCATAAAGTAAGTGATGACATCACTTAGATGATGTCATCTTTTGGAAGATGACATAAGGGGGAGACACATGGATGGCCAAGATGAATCCATGTGTAAAAACAAGATCTAACGGATGAGATTCGATCTGAAAAAGGTGTGAATAGTGTCACAGAAATCTCTATAAATAGCCAACACCTCTTCTTCTCATTTCACACCAAAATTTTGAATCCTAGAGAGATTTTAGAGAGAAGGAGGAGTCCGGAGAAAGTGTAGCGAAGCCCTGGGTAATTTCTTTGGTCCCTAGTCTTAAGCTTCGGTGTTTTGTTCGGTAGTTATAGTAGGAATGTTGTTTTGATCTTTAATCTTCCAATATATTGTAGATATCATGTTTTTGGGTTAAATATGATATATATTTCGAAAAATATGTTGGGGAAAGAGTTATGGCAAAATTTTGGAAGATTAGAGTCAAAATAGCGAAGCTCTGGCGAAATTCCGTCGATTAGGGGAGTCAGGGGCAAAATGGTAATTTGTACCTAAAATGCCTGTTATGATGCTAAATGTTGATAAATATTATCCTTATAGGATATATGTGATAATCGTATCGCTGTCGTACCGCTGTTGTTCCGCCGTTATACCGCTGTCGGGCGCTATCAAAAATACTGTTTTCCGTCAAAAGTACCGAATACCGTCAACGAAGGTACGTTCGCGTACTGTAACACTAACTCTGATATTTATGGTATGCGTATATGTGATATGTGTGTTGTATGCGTATTGGTGGTATGTTATTTGAATGCATAGTGGTGTTAGAGGATAACTGAACATATGCATGCGCTGGGAGCGGTATATTTGTATTCGCTGGGAGCGGTACATCTACATTCGCTGGGAGCGGTACATCTGCATTCGCTGGTAGCGATACATTTAGGAGTGATTCATTTGTTGTGCTATTATACTGTATATGTAAATATGAGGTTAACCGTTACCTGGGGTCCGGTGCATTGGACCTCAGCTCTTAACATAGCGTCAAGTTCAGGAGAACCGAGGGGCCGAGGAGAAAGGCAAGCGGGCCGCACGAGACCCGATCAAGACTTCTTCTCGTTTATATAGTTACACCGACGATAGACGTCCGCAATCAATGTACTGTTACTGTAATCAACCAGACTTACGGCATTTTGAATATAAGTATCAGTTACTCTTACGCTCCGATGCTCTACTCTGATGAAAAAAAATATACTGCTATTGAAAACGGGATGTTACAGGTGTTCGGGGGCTAGATGTAGGTCGAAGAGTTAGACTGAACTAGGATAATTTCTTGCGTCTTTCTGTTCTTATCTCTGTCTCTATCCTTGTTGTCCTAGATTACTTAGCGAAAGAATTTTTGTAATCACCTATTCACCCCCTCTAGGTGATATTCCATCTTCATTTGGTAGCAGAGCATTAGTTTCTCAGTTGGGCTTAACATCCCAAGAAAGATCATGGAAGGAATATTACTTGATGGTGCCTCAATTAATCAGCCACCAAACTTCAGTGGCAAGCACTACTCTTTTTGGAAAGCCAAGTTCAAAGTCTTCGTCTTGGCTACTGAGTATGGTTTGTGGAGGGTGTTCGAGAGTGGAGACTACTCGCCATATATTCTCGAAAGCGGTCTCAGAATTCCAAAACTAGAGGAAGACTATGACGAGAATAATAGAAGACTAATCACTCTCAACAACAAAGTTATTCTCATGCTTCAAAGTGCACTAAGTCAAAGTGAATATTTCTGCATTTGCACATTAACATCTGCAAAAGCTATATGGGATGCTTTGGAAATTGCTCATGAAGGAACAACTGGAATCAAGGAGAATCGTGTAAATACCCTCATGACCGAGTATGATTTACTTCGTATGAAGTCTGGGGAATCCATTGGTGAATTTCAACTCAGATTCACTCACTTGATTAATCAATTGGCTGCTTTGGGTAAATACTATGAGCAACCTCTCCAAGTGAGGAAAATTCTAAATGTCCTCAGTAAGGAATGGGAAGCCAAAGTCACCGCAATTGAAGAAGCTCGTGGAGAATCAATGACACATGTGGCAGCTCTCTTTTCCAGCCTATCTGAGTATGAAGGAAAGATCAAGTTTAGAAAGGGACTTGATGAGATAAATGGTAAGAGCAAAGGGATTGCTCTCAAGGCAGTTGTTGGTCGATTTCCTTGATGGCAAGTGAACCAGTCAAACAAGTAATAAAATGTAAGTAGAGTATCGTCCCACAGAGACTGAGATACCGAAGAGTGATGCTCAATTGCTATGATAGTTGCAAACAGAAAGTAAATATAATTGATTTGAGAGGTTTTTGTAATTATGCTAATAACAGAAGTAAACAAAATAAGTTTAAGAAGATATCAGTGAGAAGTTAGGCTGAACTTGGAATCATCCTTAAGCGCATAAATCCCCCAGTTGCTCTACCCATTGCTATAGCATCCATACTGCACAGCTTCCGCAATGCTACATCATGGCTACTAACTACAAAGCTATTCGGTTAACCCACCTCTAAAATCTAGCGAAGCTTCCATGTATGATACATATGATACTAATAACTATACTCCTTCCATATTCCTATGGCAACTTTCTAGTTAAATCTGCATTATACTCAGGGTGTCCTGGTTATGAGAAGTAAACCCATTCCTGAAGCCTACAATAAATAGGTCAAGCCTTGCACCGGTTGCCTAGCAAACACTGTTTCTCAGAGGTCTAACCTCGACTCCTTGCTAGTAAGTCGAGGCCACAGATCTAGCCCTTAGATTCCTCTAATCGACTAGTAATAAATTCACTGATAAGCAAACCGAATCTATTAAATTAAGAACTTGCAACTGGGTTCATATAACACTTAAGAATTCATCCTCGTTCGGCCCATCGAAAGTTAGTTCATGACTGATCGAGGGAAACACAAAACAGATAGTAACAGAATGACCCATGATCTAACTACTAAAATAAAATAAATGAAAATAGAAAGCTTGACGGCGTGGAAGAAGCCCTGTCACGTTACTACTCCACGTCTTCTTCCCTCCGTCTTACTACAAAGAAGGATGCTGGGTTATCCTGGAATTCTCGTGTTAGTGAAGTCTCTCACTCTTCTTTTGAGTCCGCCGAATGTGTAATCTTGTTTTGGCTTTCCTTCTAAGGTTGACAAATCTCCTTTGAGTCTAATGTGTAATCTTGTTTTGGCTCAGTGCAAATCTCCTTCTAAGGTTGACCTGTTGTTTCCTTTTATACTCAGACTTCAGTGTGACGTAAGTTTCAGCTAGCTGGGCTTTCCAAATCTGTCGAGATCTATCGCATCTTCTGTTTGTAGATTGATTCTGCTGATCCTGCGGGATTCTTCAAATATTTCCGTTTTGATCCTCCGCATCTTCTATTTCATTACATCAACAATCTACCTATTGATCTCGATCTTTTATGTTTATTCTTGAAATCAGCTAGATAAACGGGTCAGAAAATATGCCGCATAGCATTGCGTCCTTTACTTTACTATAGCTTTCGTGATGCTTTTTATTGCACTTTGAGTTGCGGTCAGAATGCTATAGCATCGTATCAGCTTTGCTATACGTTCTTTAAAAACAATGTAATTTGCTCCTTCTTAGCACATGTTTAGGATGTAAATGGTTTCCATCCTTTAATTCCCAATATCATGAATATATGCCTTTTTGCTTGGTTTGTTTGCAGTTAAGCTTTCTTCTACCATACAATTCAGTCATGAAATACAGGGAAAACATGGCATAATTTGTACTCATCAGCAGTCAAAGAAGCTAAAGAGTCAGATGTTGAAGAAGAAGAAGAAGACGAAGATGAAGAGCTAGGCATGATGGTCCGAAGA
Organism: Acacia melanoxylon; assembly: GCA_019022615.1. Lineage (NCBI taxonomy): Eukaryota > Viridiplantae > Streptophyta > Magnoliopsida > Fabales > Fabaceae > Acacia > Acacia melanoxylon. The sequence continues at coordinate 1,889,131 of JAFJYJ010000030.1, read as the reverse complement.
TTCAAGCAATTTTATAAGAATGACCAAGGCTTTAGAAATAGATTCCAGAAAGGAAGCTCAAGTAACAGACGCGAATGCAAGGAAAAAGATCAAGTTATCTGTTATGAGTATGAAAAACCAGGTCATTACAAATCAGAATGTCCTCAGTTGAAAGGCAATGAAAAGGAGAAGAAGAAGAAGAAATTCAATCACTTCAAGAAGAAAGCCTACGTATCTGCCATATGGGGAGATGGTTCCTTAGATGAACAAAGTGAGGAAGAAGAAGAAACTGCAAATGTTTGTCTTGTTGTAGAAGAAGAGCAATGTGACAACAATGATGAGGTATATGACTCACAACCTACATATGATGAATTATTTGCTGAGTACAATGTTTTACAATCTGAATTTGAAAAGGTTGCTAAGAAATATATAGCTTTGAAAAAGAAGAACATAGTTCTTGAACAACAAGTTAAGAATGTTTCTTATGAAAACATTGTTTGTGAAGAATGCCTTGATTTAGAGAAAAAGAATTTGTATCTCACAAAAACGCTTGAGAAATTCACTAAAGGTAGTGAAATGCTCAAAGTAATTTTGAAAGCTTAGAGATTTACAAATGATCGGTCAGGTATAGGATACAATCTTGTTTTTGACAAAAAGAAAGGCAAGAAGAAAACTGGTGGAAAATCCTATTTGAACTATTTTCAGAAAACAGTTCACACTTCAAATCCTTTTGCTTACTTTGTAATTACATCAGAACCGAAAGGGACACTGTACCTCATCTTGTTTTCATAAGAAAGATAGAAGAGATAAACTTGTTGGCAACTATCAGTGGATACCAAAGGGAACCTATGTTCCTAAGGCCCGAACTAACCCCAAAGGACCCAAGAAAAGATGGGTACCTAAAACTTAACCTCTTTTGATTTGCAGGTTTATCTGAGAGCATCAAGAATCAATAAGTGGTACATTGACAGTAGGTGCTCCAGACACATGACGGGGGATCAAACCAAATTTGTTGCAATGAGATCAAAAGATGGTGGCAAAGTCACCTTTGGAGGAAACCAATCTGGAAAGATCGCTGGAATCGGAGAAATTGGTGCAAAGGATGGACTTCAGATCAAAGATGTATACCTTGTGAAAGGTCTCTGTCACAACCTCCTGAGCATGAGTCAAAGTGCAGACAAGAACAATTGGATCATCTTCGATTCAGAAGAATGTCTCATTGTCAACAAAGATGATCTCCCAATCGATAAAGGTAAACTTAAAGTATTATTTAAAGCTCCTAGAGAAGGTAACTGCAATACCTTAGATTTACCTAATGTTAGTTTTGAAAAATGTTTTGTTAACAACTTGGACGAAAGTTGGCTGTGGCATAAGCGTCTAACTGATGTGAACATGTTCCAACTGGACAAGTTGTTAAGAAGAGATTTAGTTGTTGGTTTACCTAAATTGTGTTTTAAAAATGATATGATATGTGATTCTTGTCAAAGAGGTAAACAAACTAAATCATCTTTTAAAAACAAGCTTGAAATCTCGACCAATCAACCTCTTCATATGGATTTAGTTGGACCGGCAAGAGTTAAAAGCCTTGGTGGAAATTTATATGCTCTGGTCATTGTCGACAATTTCTCTCGATTTACTTGGACTATCTTTTTATCTTCAAAAGATGAAACATTTGATCTGTTTATTGTTTTTGCCAAGAAGGTGCCAAATGAGAAAGGTGTTTGCATTTCAGGTATCCGGACTGATCATGGAGGTGAGTTTGAAAATCAAGCCTTCGGAGAATTTTGTGATGCTCACGACATTGATCACAATTTCTCGGCTCCAAGGACAACACAACAGAATGGTGTGGTTGAAAGGAAGAATCGTATGCTTACTGAAATGGCCCGTGCAATGTTGAACGAAAATCAGACTTCACAAGTCTTCTGGGCAGATGCAATGAGCACGGCCAGTTATATTTTCAACTGAGCCTATCTCTCAAAGAAGCTCAACAAAACTCCATATGAACTTTACAAAGGAAGGAAACCAAACTTGGCTCATCTACATGTTTTTTGCTGCAAATGTTTCATTCACAACAATGGTAAGGTCAATTTGGTAAGTTTGATCCCAAATCCGACGAAGGTATATTTTTTGGTTACTCTAATAGGAGTAAGGCATATATGATTTTCAATAAGCATACTCGTTTAGTAGAAGAGTCAATTCATGTTGTGTTCTGTGAATCTAAATTTGACGATTCTTTGGATGATGATGAACCTATTTTTAAGAATCAATTCTTCTCAAAAACTACTACTGCTTCTCTTGAAAATGCAGAAAATGTTTTTGAAAACGACTCTCAAAACTATTGTGAAAATCCTTATCAATCTCAACCTAAAGTTTGGAAGTTCATTAGGAGTCATCCTTTGGACCAAGTAATAGGGGATATAAATCAAGGTGTAAGGACCAGAAAAAGTACCTTGAATGAGGTTACATTTTCTTCCTTCATATATGAGATTGAACCCTCTAAGATTGACGAAGCCCTATCAGACAATGATTGGGTATAGCAATGCAAGAGGAATTACATCAATTTGATAGAAATCAAGTTTGGGACTTGGTAACTAGGCCTGAAGACCATCCGGTTGTTAGTTCTCTATGTTTTTGATGTTTTGATGATAGCAATTATAATGTAATTAAATTAATAGATTCAAGGTTAAATCATGTTTTATATAGTTAACTTGAATCTATATTGGTTAGAAAGTTTTTGCCTTTGGTTGCCTCTAGTTTAGCTCTGCATGCTTCGAGTCATGTGTTATTATTTAAAAGAAAAATGTTTTTTGATCTCATGTGCCTCAAGTTGAAAGGTTTTCAACTTGGAGTTAATAAGTTGAATTTTTACATGCCTCGAGTTAAATCCGTGGAAGCTTCAAGTTAAACGATGGAAATGTTTTTAATAAACATTGTTAACTCCAGTCAAATATTTTTATGCCTCGAGTTATCTATTTGATGTTAAGTTTTTGGACCAATTGTTTTTAACTCTTGATATCAAGTTCATGACTCAAGTCATTAACTCAAGTCATTCACTTATTGACTCAAGTCATTAACTTCTTATATCAAGTTAAACTTTCAAGTCTATTTCCAAGCATTGTGTTTGACTCTTGAATATCAAGTTAATGACTAAAGTCATTAACTTCTTATACCAAGTTAAGCTTCTTAAACTTGCGTTTTTCAAAGGCCATCGGATTTAACTTTTACATATCAAGTTAATGACTCAAGTCATTAACTCAAGTCATTCACTTATTGACTCAAGTTAAGTGATTTCTCCTTATACTTATCGGCTTTGACTTTCACCCATATCAAATTAACTTTCAAGTACATATCAAGTCAACTTCTTATATCAAGTTAAATTTCAAGTGAATATCAAGTTAACTTCTTATTTCAAGTTAACTTTTGCTATTAAACTTAAACTTGAAGTTAAATCACTTATTGCCTCGAGTCAACAACTGAGTGTATCAAGTTAAACGCTTTCTTTTACACTTATCGGGATTGACTTCCTCAAACATCAAGTTAACTTTCAAACCCATATCAAGTTAACTTCTTATATCAAGTCAACATTATTTTAACTTGAAGTTAAACATTGTTCTCTTCTTATATCTATCGTGTTTGACTCTCAAACAGCAAGTTAACTTTCAAGCCATATCAAGTTAACTTTAGTTTAACTTGAAGTTAACACTTTCAGTTTTTAAAATCACCATCTTCAAAAATCAAAAATCATTCGGTGTGATTTCATTGCTTATAATCATTACTCATTAATAGTCTTAAATGCTTTTAACTAGTTTGCTAATGAGTTTCAGATTATCATAACCCGGATTAACAACAGATTGTTGAAAAGCAGTTTGTGTGTCAGACGCATTAAATGCAGTTACCATATCGAGACACAATCTCAACAACCATACTTCTGAACATTCGAAAGATCTTCTGCTATTCCTATCTCACAACAAATGCTATTTCACAACGGGAAAAACAGAAGGAATAAAATAATGTGGTGACAGCACAAATCCTCCTGGATCATTAATGGCGAAAATATTAACCAAGCTTCATCTGTCTAACAGCTATATTTTGAAGAGTCACAACGGTTAAACTTCAAGCTTCACCAACAGTTATTAATTGCAACAACTATAAATACCTGAAGCATTGAATTCGCCAACTACCGAAATGATGTGCATTCAATTCAAACTTATTGCAATTTGTTGTTTCATTAAATAAGATAATATCTTCGAATATTTTTTGTGTTCTTCAGTGTTTAACATTTATCTACTCGTGAGGAGTTACTAAACACTTATTTGATTATTGTTTTGTAAATCTTAAGGTTGTGGGACCTTAAGTGTGGGTGTACTATTACAACTTGTAAGGGGGAGTGAGTCCGACTGAAAGGATCATCCTAAGTTCCAGAGTGTGTAATTGTATACATATTTGAAGAGTTAGTGAAAATCCCAAGGTGTGCTTGGGGACTCGATGTAGGTCGAAGTGTTAGACCAAACCAATATAAATTATTCTGTGTCTATCTCTCTTCTCTGTCTCTGTCTTACTTGCATTCCTGTGCAACTCGCGAAAAGTTTTTGAGATCACCTATTCACCCCCCTCTAGGTGATATTCCATGTAACATCCCATTTGAAAACGGCGGAATTTTTTTTTTAAACGTTTCCAAATATTTCAAGCAGAGTAATCAGAGTAGAGCATTGGAGCGAAAGAGTAACGATTCATAACAAACATCAACCACGGTGTAACATTGTAATGATTACATTAATCCTAGAGTTTGAAAGTGAATAACGAAAGCGGTAAAGATAGATAAGTCTCGGCTGCACGTCTACGATGCTTGCCTCGATCTTCGATCCGTATTCCTCCGGATCCGATGCTATAGTTGAGATTCAATTCACCGCATTGAATCTCGGGTAACGATTAATCTCAAACCCAAACAATACGGCATACGAGATAACGAGATATTCTAGACAATACAACGGTATATCACTACATAAGCATACAGCGAGATGCATGATCATTATGCCGACAAAACATAAGCATTACGCGGTATGTAAAGCCCCACAATGTAAAACAACAATAACAGCTTGCACTATTCACCGGTGCCACGATACCACTCGTGCTCTCGGCGCTAGAAAAACATACGGCGTTATCATGACTATAACCCGTGTAAAACCTGTCGTATATCGGTCTACGAACGTATCTATCACATATATGCATTTAAGAAGTACAAGATTAGTGTTACGATGCGCGTCCGTACCTTCGTTGACGACGTTAGGTACTTCGGCGGAAAAACGTACTTTTACGGAAAAACGTGAAATGTTCGACGGCGGCACGTCGGGCGGCGTAACGGCGGCAAATCGAGTTTCGATGCCCTATCGAGTAATATCACTTTCATTAGTGATTTGACATCATAAACGGCATTTTAGGTGAAAATTACCATTTTGCCCTTCTACCCCTAATTTGGCGGAATTTCGCGAACTTCGTTACTTTGACCGTATTCCATTTCAAAATTATCCCCACTATGTTTTTACCTCGTCGGGCATCTTTCAATGCAATGAGGCATAAAAACAAGCATAGGAACAAATTCGAAACTTCCTAGATCAAAACAACGGTTCTACTATAACTACCGAAAGAACTACGGAAACTAAAAACTAAGGACGGAAGAACTCACTCGGAGCTAAGGCGGGAATTTTCCGAGCTTCTCTCTCTAGAACCTCTCTCTAGGATTCGAATTTGGTGTGAAGAATGAGAGCAAGAGGGCTTGCTATTTATAGGGAAAAATAGGGACAAGGTGGGAATTTCCACAAAAGTCTTCGAGATCGGATTCCGGCCGTTGGATCGCATTTTTGAGGACAAAACACTCTTGGCCATCCATGGTCAAGATCGAAATCTAAGAGCCCTAAAGTCAATGGATGAGTTGTCATCCATTATGGCTCTTGCTTTATGGCCTCCGCCCGATAAAGCTACCCGATCGATGTCCGTTTTCGCGATTTCGCGAAAACTCAAAAATACGGGCATGTAACTTTGAAGGTCTTTTCATCCTCTTTCATATTATCTATTTGGATCCTCTTTTTGATCATATCAAGCGTGGTGACCCAATAACCCACAGGTCCCAGGATCGAAACCTGGCTCTGATACCATAAATGTAACATCCCATTTGAAAACGGCGGAATATTTTTTTTTTTTTTAAACGTTTCCAAATATTTCAAGCGAAATCGTCAGTAGAGCATTGGAGCGAAAGAGTAAGCGATTCATAACAAACATCAACCACGGTGTAACATTGTAATGATTACATTAATCCTAGAGTTTGAAAGTGAATAACGAAAGCGGTAAAGATAGATAAGTCTCGGCGCACGTCTACGATGCTTGCCTCGATCTTCGATCCGTATTCCTCCGGATCCGATGCTATAGTTGAGATTCAATTCACCGCATTGAATCTCGGAGTATGATTAATCTCAAACCCAAACAATACAAAGCATACGGATATAACGAGATATTCTAGACAATACAACGGTATATCACTACATAAGCATACGCGAGATGCATGATCATTATGCCGACAAAACATAAGCATTACGCGTATGTAAAGCCCCACAATGTAAAACAACAATAACGGCTTGCACTATTCACGGTGCCACGATACCACTCGTGCTCTCGCGCTAGAAAAACATACGGCGTTATCATGACTATAACCCGTGTAAAACTGTCGTATATCGGTCTACGAACGTATCTATCACATATATGCATTTAAGAAGTACAAGATTAGTGTTACGAGCGCGTCCGTACCTTCGTTGACGACGTTAGGTACTTCGCGGAAAAAACGTACTTTTACGGAAAAACGTGAAATGTTCGACGCGCACGTCGGGCGGCGTAACGACGAGCAAATCGAGTTTCGATGCCCTATCGAGTAATATCACTTTCATTAGTGATTTGACATCATAACTGGAATTTTAGGTGAAAATTACCATTTTGCCCTTCTACCCCTAATTTGGCGGAATTTCGCGTAACTTCACTTTGACCGTATTCCATTTCAAAATTATCCCCACTATGTTTTTACCTCGTCGGGCATCTTTCAATGCAATGAGGCATAAAAACAAGCATAGGAACAAATTCGAAACTTTCTAGATCAAAACAACGTTCTACTATAACTACCGAAAGAACTACGGAAACTAAAAACTAAGGACGAGAAGAACTCACTCGGAGCTAAGGCGGGAATTTTCCGAGCTTCTCTCTCTAGAACCTCTCTAGGATTCGAATTTGGTGTGAAGAATGAGAGCAAGAGGGCTTGCTATTTATAGGGAAAAATAGGGACAAGGTGGGAATTTCCACAAAAGTCTTCGAGATCGGATTCCGGCCGTTGGATCGCATTTTTGAGGACAAAACACTCTTGGCCATCCATGGTCAAGATCGAAATCTAAGAGCCCTAAAGTCAATGGATGAGTTGTCATCCATTATGGCTCTTGCTTTATGGCCTCCGGCCCGATAAAGCTACCCGATCGATGTCCGTTTCGCGCGATTTCGCAGAAACTCAAAAATACGGGCATGTAACTTTGAAGGTCTTTTCATCCTCTTTCATATTATCTATTTGGATCCTCTTTTTGATCATATCAAGCGTGGTGGCCCAATAACCCACAGGTCCCAGGATCGAAACCTGGCTCTGATACCATAAATGTAACATCCCATTTGAAAACGGCGGAATATTTTTTTTTTTAAACGTTTCCAAATATTTCAAGCAGAGTAATCGAGTAGAGCATTGGAGCGAAAGAGTAACGATTCATAACAAACATCAACCACGATGTAACATTGTAATGATTACATTAATCCTAGAGTTTGAAAGTGAATAAGCGAAAGCGGTAAAGATAGATAAGTCTCTCGTTGCACGTCTACGATGCTTGCCTCGATCTTCGATCCGTATTCCTCCGGATCCCGATGCTATAGTTGAGATTCAATTCACCGCATTGAATCTCGGTAACGGTTAATCTCAAACCCAAACAATACGGCATACGGATAACGAGATATTCTAGACAATACAACGGTATATCACTACATAAGCATACAGCGAGATGCATGATCATTATGCCGACAAAACATAAGCATTACGCAGGTATGTAAAGCCCCACAATGTAAAACAACAATAACAGCTTGCACTATTCACCGGTGCCACGATACCACTCGTGCTCTCGGCGCTAGAAAAACATACGGCGTTATCATGACTATAACCCGTGTAAAACCTGTCTCGTATATCGGTCTACGAACGTATCTATCACATATATGCATTTAAGAAGTACAAGATTAGTGTTACGATGCGCGTCCGTACCTTTGTTGACGACGTTAGGTACTTCGGCGGAAAAACGTACTTTTTACGAAAAAACGTGAAATGTTCGACAAAACACGTCGGGCGGCGAACGCGGCACATCGAGTTTCGATGCCCTATCGAAGTAATATCACTTTCATTAGTGATTTGACATCATAATCGGCATTTTAGGTGAAAATTACCATTTTGCCCTTCTACCCTAATTTGGCGGAATTTCGCGAACTTCGTTACTTTGACCGTATTCCATTTCAAAATTATCCCCACTATGTTTTTACCTCGTCGGGCATCTTTCAATGCAATGAGGCATAAAAACAAGCATAGGAACAAATTCGCAACTTCCTAGATCAAAACAACGGTTCTACTATAACTACCGAAAGAACTACGGAAACTAAAAACTAAGGACGAAGAACTCACTCGGAGCTAAGGCGGAATTTTTCCAGAGCTTCTCTCTCTAGAACCTCTCTCTAGGATTCGAATTTGGTGTGAAGAATGAGAGCAAGAGGGCTTGCTATTTATAGGGAAAAATAGGGACAAGGTGGGAATTTCCACAAAAGTCTTTAGATCGGATTCCGGCCGTTGGATCGCATTTTTGAGGACAAAACACTCTTGGCCATCCATGGTCAAGATCGAAATCTAAGAGCCCTAAAGTCAATGGATGAGTTGTCATCCATTATGGCTCTTGCTTTATGGCCTCCGGCCGATAAAGCTACCCGATCGATGTCCGTTTCGCGCGATTTCGCGAAACTCAAAAATACGGGCATGTAACTTTGAAGGTCTTTTCATCCTCTTTCATATTATCTATTTGGATCCTCTTTTTGATCATATCAAGCGTGGTGGCCCAATAACCCACGGTCCCGGATCGAAACCGGCTCGATACCATAAATGTAACATCCCATTTGAAAACGGCGGAATATTTTTTTTTTTTTTTTTTTTTTTAACGTTTCCAAATATTTCAAGCGGAAATCGAGTAGAGCATTGGAGCGAAAGAGTAACTGATTCATAACAAACATCAACCACGGTGTAACATTGTAATGATTACATTAATCCTAGAGTTTGAAAGTGAATAACCGAAAGCGGTAAAGATAGATAAGTCTCGGCTGCCGTCTCGATGCTTGCCTCGATCTTCGATCCGTATTCCTCCGGATCCTGATGCTATAGTTGAGATTCAATTCACCGCATTGAATCTCGGGTAACTATTAATCTCAAACCCAAACAATACGGCATACGAGATAACGATATATTCTAGACAATACAACGGTATATCACTACATAAGCATACGAGCGAGATGCATGATCATTATGCCGACAAAACATAAGCATTACGCAGTATGTAAAGCCCCACAATGTAAAACAACAATAACGGCTTGCACTATTCACCGGTGCCACGATACCACTCGTGCTCTCGGCGCTAGAAAAACATACGGCGTTATCATGACTATAACCCGTGTAAAACCGTCACGTATATCGGTCTACGAACGTATCTATCACATATATGCATTTAAGAAGTACAAGATTAGTGTTACAAGACGCGTCCGTACCTTCGTTGACGACGTTAGGTACTTCGCGGAAAAACGTACTTTTACGGAAAAACGTGAAATGTTCGACGAATGCGGCACGTCGGGCGGCGTAACGCGGACATCGAGTTTCGATGCCCTATCGAGTAATATCACTTTCATTAGTGATTTGACATCATAACGGCATTTTAGGTGAAAATTACCATTTTGCCCTTCTACCCTAATTTGGCGGAATTTCGCGAACTTCGTTACTTTGACCGTATTCCATTTCAAAATTATCCCCACTATGTTTTTACCTCGTCGGCATCTTTCAATGCAATGAGGCATAAAAACAAGCATAGGAACAAATTCTGAAACTTCCTAGATCAAAACAACGGTTCTACTATAACTACCGAAAGAACTACGGAAACTAAAAACTAAGGACGGAAGAACTCACTCGGAGCTAAGGCGAATTTTTCCGAGCTTCTCTCTCTAGAACCTCTCTCTAGGATTCGAATTTGGTGTGAAGAATGAGAGCAAGAGGGCTTGCTATTTATAGGGAAAAATAGGGACAAGGTGGGAATTTCCACAAAAGTCTTCGAGATCGGATTCCGTAGTTGCTGGATCGCATTTTTGAGGACAAAACACTCTTGGCCATCCATGGTCAAGATCGAAATCTAAGAGCCCTAAAGTCAATGGATGAGTTGTCATCCATTATGGCTCTTGCTTTATGGCCTCCGGCCCGATAAAGCTACCCGATCGATGTCCGTTTCGCGCGATTTCGCAGAAACTCAAAAATACGGGCATGTAACTTTGAAGGTCTTTTCATCCTCTTTCATATTATCTATTTGGATCCTCTTTTTGATCATATCAAGCGTGGTGGCCCAATAACCCACAGGTCCCAGGATCGAAACCTGGCTCTGATACCATAAATGTAACATCCCATTTGAAAACGGCGGAATATTTTTTTTTTTTAAACGTTTCCAAATATTTCAAGCAGAGTAATCAGAGTAGAGCATTGGAGCGAAAGAGTAACTGATTCATAACAAACATCAACCACAGTGTAACATTGTAATGATTACATTAATCCTAGAGTTTGAAAGTGAATAAGCGAAAGCGGTAAAGATAGATAAGTCTCTCGGCTGCACGTCTACTGATGCTTGCCTCGATCTTCGATCCGTATTCCTCCGGATCCTGATGCTATAGTTGAGATTCAATTCACCGCATTGAATCTCGGGTAATCTGTTAATCTCAAACCCAAACAATACGGCATACGAATAACGATATTCTAGACAATACAACGGTATATCACTACATAAGCATACAGCGGATGCATGATCATTATGCCGACAAAACATAAGCATTACGCGGTATGTAAAGCCCCACAATGTAAAACAACAATAACGGCTTGCACTATTCACGGTGCCACGATACCACTCGTGCTCTCAGCGCTAGAAAAACATACGGCGTTATCATGACTATAACCCGTGTAAAACTGTCTGTATATCGGTCTACGAACGTATCTATCACATATATGCATTTAAGAAGTACAAGATTAGTGTTACAGTACGCGTCCGTACCTTCGTTGACGACGTTAGGTACTTCTGGCGGAAAACGTACTTTTTACGGAAAAACGTGAAATGTTCGACGACACGTCGGGCGGCGTAACGCGGCAAATCGAGTTTCGATGCCCTATCGAGTAATATCACTTTCATTAGTGATTTGACATCATAACGGCATTTTAGGTGAAAATTACCATTTTGCCCTTCTACCCCTAATTTGGCGGAATTTCGCGAACTTCGTTACTTTGACCGTATTCCATTTCAAAATTATCCCCACTATGTTTTTACCTCGTCAGGCATCTTTCAATGCAATGAGGCATAAAAACAAGCATAGGAACAAATTCTGAAACTTCCTAGATCAAAACAACAGTTCTACTATAACTACCGAAAGAACTACGGAAACTAAAAACTAAGGACAGAAGAACTCACTCGGAGCTAAGGCGAAATTTTTCCGAGCTTCTCTCTCTAGAACCTCTCTCTAGGATTCGAATTTGGTGTGAAGAATGAGAGCAAGAGGGCTTGCTATTTATAGGGAAAAATAGGGACAAGGTGGGAATTTCCACAAAAGTCTTGGATCGGATTCCGTAGTTGGATCGCATTTTTGAGGACAAAACACTCTTGGCCATCCATGGTCAAGATCGAAATCTAAGAGCCCTAAAGTCAATGGATGAGTTGTCATCCATTATGGCTCTTGCTTTATGGCCTCCGGCGATAAAGCTACCGATCGATGTCCGTTTCGCGCGATTTCGCGAAACTCAAAAATACGGGCATGTAACTTTGAAGGTCTTTTCATCCTCTTTCATATTATCTATTTGGATCCTCTTTTTGATCATATCAAGCGTGGTGGCCCAATAACCCACGGTCCCGGGATCGAAACACGGCTCGATACCATAAATGTAACATCCCATTTGAAAACGGCGGAATATTTTTTTTTTTAAACGTTTCCAAATATTTCAAAGCGGAAATAATCGAGTAGAGCATTGGAGCGAAAGAGTAAGCGATTCATAACAAACATCAACCACGGTGTAACATTGTAATGATTACATTAATCCTAGAGTTTGAAAGTGAATAACGAAAGCGGTAAAGATAGATAAGTCTCTGTTTGCACGTCTATCGATGCTTGCCTCGATCTTCGATCCGTATTCCTCCGGATCCTGATGCTATAGTTGAGATTCAATTCACCGCATTGAATCTCGTGTAATGATTAATCTCAAACCCAAACAATACGGCATACGGATAACGAGATATTCTAGACAATACAACGGTATATCACTACATAAGCATACAGCGAGATGCATGATCATTATGCCGACAAAACATAAGCATTACGCAGTATGTAAAGCCCCACAATGTAAAACAACAATAACAGCTTGCACTATTCACCAGTGCCACGATACCACTCGTGCTCTCAGCGCTAGAAAAACATACGGCGTTATCATGACTATAACCCGTGTAAAAGCTGTCGTATATCGGTCTACGAACGTATCTATCACATATATGCATTTAAGAAGTACAAGATTAGTGTTACGGTACGCGTCCGTACCTTCGTTGACGACGTTAGGTACTTACGGCGGAAAAACGTACTTTACGGAAAAACGTGAAATGTTCGACGGCACGTCGGGCGGCGTAACGCGGCACATCGAGTTTCGATGCCCTATCGAGTAATATCACTTTCATTAGTGATTTGACATCATAACCGGCATTTTAGGTGAAAATTACCATTTTGCCCTTCTACCCTAATTTGGCGGAATTTCGCGAACTTCGTTACTTTGACCGTATTCCATTTCAAAATTATCCCCACTATGTTTTTACCTCGTCGGGCATCTTTCAATGCAATGAGACATAAAAACAAGCATAGGAACAAATTCGAAACTTCCTAGATCAAAACAACGGTTCTACTATAACTACAAAAGAACTACGGAAACTAAAAACTAAGGACGAAGAACTCACTCGGAGCTAAGGCGAATTTTTCCGGAGCTTCTCTCTCTAGAACCTCTCTCTAGGATTCGAATTTGGTGTGAAGAATGAGAGCAAGAGGGCTTGCTATTTATAGGGAAAAATAGGGACAAGGTGGGAATTTCCACAAAAGTCTTGAGATCGGATTCCGGCCGTTGGATCGCATTTTGAGGACAAAACACTCTTGGCCATCCATGGTCAAGATCGAAATCTAAGAGCCCTAAAGTCAATGGATGAGTTGTCATCCATTATGGCTCTTGCTTTATGGCCTCCGGCCGATAAAGCTACCGATCGATGTCCGTTTCGCGCGATTTCGCGAAACTCAAAAATACGGGCATGTAACTTTGAAGGTCTTTTCATCCTCTTTCATATTATCTATTTGGATCCTCTTTTTGATCATATCAAGCGTGGTGGCCCAATAACCCACGAGTCCCGGATCGAAACCCGGCTCGATACCATAAATGTAACATCCCATTTGAAAACGGCGGAATATTTTTTTTTTTTTTTTAAAACGTTTCCAAATATTTCAAGCGGAGTAAATCGAGTAGAGCATTGGAGCGAAAGAGTAACTGATTCATAACAAACATCAACCACCGTGTAACATTGTAATGATTACATTAATCCTAGAGTTTGAAAGTGAATAACGAAAGCGGTAAAGATAGATAAGTCTCGGTTTGCACGTCACTGATGCTTGCCTCGTTCTTCGATCCGTATTCCTCCGGATCCTGATGCTATAGCTGAGATTCAATTCACCGCATTGAATCTCAGGTAACTGTTAATCTCAAACCCAAACAATACAGTATACAGATAACAGATATTCTAGACAATACAACAGTATATCACTACATAAGCATACAACGAGATGCATGATCATTATGCCAACAAAACATAAGCATTACGCGGTATGTAAAGCCCCACAATGTAAAACAACAATAACAGCTTGCACTATTCACCGGTGCCACGATACCACTCGTGTTCTCGGCGCTAGAAAAACATACGGCGTTATCATGACTATAACCCGTGTAAAACTGCTGTCGTATATCGGTCTACGAACGTATCTATCACATATATGCATTTAAGAAGTACAAGATTAGTGTTACGGTATGCGTCCGTACCTTCGTTGACGACGTTAGGTACTTCGCGGAAAAACGTACTTTTACGGAAAAACGTGAAATGTTCGACGGCACGTCGGGCGGCGTAACGCGGACATCGAGTTTCGATGCCCTATCGAGTAATATCACTTTCATTAGTGATTTGACATCATAAACGGCATTTTAGGTGAAAATTACCATTTTGCCCTTCTACCCCTAATTTGGCGGAATTTCGCGAACTTCGTTACTTTGACCGTATTCCATTTCAAAATTATCCCCACTATGTTTTTACCTCGTCGGGCATCTTTCAATGCAATGAGGCATAAAAACAAGCATAGGAACAAATTCTGAAACTTCCTAGATCAAAACAACAGTTCTACTATAACTACCGAAAGAACTACGGAAACTAAAAACTAAGGACGAAGAACTCACTCGGAGCTAAAGGCGAGAATTTTTCCAGAGCTTCTCTCTCTAGAACCTCTCTCTAGGATTCAAATTTGGTGTGAAGAATGAGAGCAAGAGGGCTTGCTATTTATAGGGAAAAATAGGGACAAGGTGGGAATTTCGACAAAAGTCTTCGATCGGATTCGTAGTTGGATCGCATTTTTGAGGACAAAACACTCTTGGCCATCCATGGTCAAGATCGAAATCTAAGAGCCCTAAAGTCAATGGATGAGTTGTCATCCATTATGGCTCTTGCTTTATGGCCTCCGGCCCGATAAAGCTACCCGATCGATGTCCGTTTCGCGCGATTTCGCGAAAACTCAAAAATACGGGCATGTAACTTTGAAGGTCTTTTCATCCTCTTTCATATTATCTATTTGGATCCTCTTTTTGATCATATCAAGCGTGGTGGCCCAATAACCCACGGGTCCCGGATCGAAACACGGCTCGATACCATAAATGTAACATCCCATTTGAAAACGGCGGAATATTTTTTTTTTTTTAAAACGTTTCCAAATATTTCAAGCGAGTAATCGAGTAGAGCATTGGAGCGAAAGAGTAAGCGATTCATAACAAACATCAACCACGGTGTAACATTGTAATGATTACATTAATCCTAGAGTTTGAAAGTGAATAACTGAAAGCGGTAAAGATAGATAAGTCTCTGGCTGCACGTCTACTGATGCTTGCCTCGATCTTCGATCCGTATTCCTCCGGATCCTGATGCTATAGTTGAGATTCAATTCACCGCATTGAATCTCGGAGTAACGTTAATCTCAAACCCAAACAATACGGTATACGAGATAACGTATATTCTAGACAATACAACGGTATATCACTACATAAGCATACAACGAGATGCATGATCATTATGCCAACAAAACATAAGCATTACGCAGTATGTAAAGCCCCACAATGTAAAACAACAATAACGACTTGCACTATTCACCGGTGCCACGATACCACTCGTGTTCTCGGCGCTAGAAAAACATACGGCGTTATCATGACTATAACCCGTGTAAAACGTATCGTATATCGGTCTACGAACGTATCTATCACATATATGCATTTAAGAAGTACAAGATTAGTGTTACAGTATGCGTCCGTACCTTCGTTGACGACGTTAGGTACTTCTGGCGGAAAAACGTACTTTTTACGGAAAAACGTGAAATGTTCGACAGCGGCACGTCGGGCGGCGTAACGGCGGCACATCGAGTTTCGATGCCTATCGAGTAATATCACTTTCATTAGTGATTTGACATCATAACGGCATTTTAGGTGAAAATTACCATTTTGCCCTTCTACCCCTAATTTTGCGGAATTTCGCGGAACTTCGTTACTTTGACCGTATTCCATTTCAAAATTATCCCCACTATGTTTTTACCTCGTCGGGCATCTTTCAATGCAATGAGGCATAAAAACAAGCATAGGAACAAATTCTGAAACTTCCTAGATCAAAACAACGGTTCTACTATAACTACCGAAAGAACTACGGAAACTAAAAACTAAGGACGGAAGAACTCACTCGGAGCTAAGGCGGGAATTTTTCCCGAGCTTCTCTCTCTAGAACCTCTCTCTAGGATTCGAATTTGGTGTGAAGAATGAGAGCAAGAGGGCTTGCTATTTATAGGGAAAAATAGGGACAAGGTGGGAATTTCCACAAAAGTCTTGGATCGGATTCCTAGTTGGATCGCATTTTGAGGACAAAACACTCTTGGCCATCCATGGTCAAGATCGAAATCTAAGAGCCCTAAAGTCAATGGATGAGTTGTCATCCATTATGGCTCTTGCTTTATGGCCTCCGACTAGATAAAGCTACCCGATCGATGTCCGTTTCGCGCGATTTCGCAGAAACTCAAAAAATGCGGGCATGTAACTTTGAAGGTCTTTTCATCCTCTTTCATATTATCTATTTGGATCCTCTTTTTGATCATATCCAGGTATTCTCCGGTGCGTCGGAAGATATTCGGACAAACGCGTCCGGTTACGGAAATCGCTTCCGATAGAACCAACTTCTGGACAATAATTCGCTGAATCGTAAAATGTCCAGTTGTTGCCTAACTTAATACCGTGTTTGAAAACACGCAATTGTTTCTATAGGTTCTCACTTTGCCTATCTGGCTCTACTCTGATTACTCTGCTTGAAATATTTGGAAACGTTTAAAAAAAAAATATTCCGCCGTTTTCAAATGGGATGTTACATTCCATCTTCACCGGTCATTGGCACCAAATGGGTATACAAGAACAAACGTGATGAATCCATGATAATAGTCAGAAATAAGGCTAGACTAGTTTCCAAAGGCTATAATCAGGAAGAATGAATTGACTATGAGGAAACGTATGCTCCAGTAGCTAGATTGGAAGTCATACGTGTATTCTTAGCCTTTGCGTGTATCAATGGATTTAAACTCTATGAAATGGATGTTAAGAGTTCTTTTCTAAACGGTTTCATCCAGGAGGAAGTTTATGTTGAACAACCTCTTGGTTTTTAAAATGATCATCATCCAGATCACGTGTACCGTCTCAAGAAAGCTTTATATGGTCTTAAACAAGCTCCTAGAGCTTGGTATGAGCGGTTAAGTACATTTCTTTTGGATCAAGGTTTTGTTAGAGGAAAAACAGACACAACACTCTTCATTAAAAGTAATAAGCTTAATGAAATCTTAATTATGCAAATATATGTAGATGACATAATATTTGGTGCTACTAATGATTCTCTCTGTGAGGAATTTTCCAAGAAAATGCAGGGTGAATTTGAAATGTCAATGATGGGTGAGCTCAATTACTTCCTCGGACTGCAAATCAAACAACGGAAGGATGGGATTTTCATCTCTCAATTGAAGTATCTCCGTGATTTGCTCAAGAAGTTTGGGATAAAGCATTGCAATGGAGCTGACACTCCAATAAGCTCAATTGCCTCTGGATGTGGATGAAGAAAAAGGCAAAGACTTCAACATAATCAAGTATAGAGGAATGATTGGATCATTGCTATACTTGACTACAAATAGACCCGACATTCAATTTAGTGTGGGCATGTGCGCAAGATTTCAAGCTGCTCCAAAGGAATCGCATGCCGAGCATGTAAAAAGAATCTTTTGATATCTTGCAGACACAAAGGAGCTTGGACTTTGATTCCCGAAAGGTCAACAAGAATTTCTGGTAGCATATTCAGACTCGGATCATGTTGGTTACAAGACAGATAGAAAGAGCACAAGTGGTCAATGCGAATTTCTGGGAGGTTCACTCGTATCGTGGTTCAGCAAGAAGCAAACCACTGTGGCTGTATCCGCTACTGAAGCTGAATATGTTGCCGCCTCAATTTGTTGTGTTCAAGTCCTATGGCTCAAACAACAACTATCTGACTTGGGAATCAATTTGAAAGAAGTTCCAATTCTCTATGACAACACCTGCACAATAAGCTTGGCGAAGAATCCTGTTCAACACACACGAACCAAGCATATTGATGTGAGACATCATTTTATTAGAGATGACATGCAAAGAAAAGATGTCAAGGTGATGTTCATCCCCACTTACTTTGATGAGGACATAGAAGGCGGCACCAAGGCAACAAACTTGGAGGACATACAAGGTCTTGGAGGCCCAATGACAAGAGCAAAGGCTAAAAAGGCTAAAGAGGCTCTAAATCTCTTGGTGACCACTTTACTTGAGACAAGCCCAAGTCTAAAGGAAGAAGAGACCGAAATGATACACTTAATTCAGATTAAAGACCTTGAAGAATAAGCCTCAATGGATATGCATAAAGGCTTCATTTTACTTGGCCCAAATTCTGCACTTAGTTTTATTTTTATTACGTTTAGTTAAACTTTTGTAATAAGGCTTATTGGGCTGGCTTATTGGGCCCTTTGTGTGTAAGCATAATTAGGTTAAACTCAATATGGATGTTGTCCACTATATAAGGGAACACCATAGCCTTTTAGAGGGGGTAATTCAAAGTTTATCTTTTTGGTGAGAGACAAGCTTCTCTAGGGTTCTTTTGAGAATCTCTGAACTTATCAAGGGCTTCAATCCTTGTGGCGTTCTTGGGCTTATCAATTCTTTGGAATTGTGGCGCCTACCTATAATCCATAAACTTTAGTTTTCGTTCTATATTTCTTGGTTTCGTATCTCCAGATTTCCTTATCGTTTTTCGGTGTTTCTTGAGCCAAAATCGCGTTTCGGAAAGCCATCTTTCACCTCGTTTTGGAATCACTCAAATCCGAGGTCTATAGCGCGAGATACGTCTGTTCGTATCGAACGTGTTGGCGGCTGAATTTTCAGTGCGAAATTCCATTCCTAGTTGATCCAATCATCGTTTTCTTTCGGAATCATATCATCGGTATCGAGCTCGGTTCTAGGATTGGAATTGGGTTATCTTTTCTCCATTGTTTACATCCAATCTGGGTCACACATTTGGTAACCCTAATCCCTAAAATTTGTGTTTCGATTTTCAATTGTGCAATTCTGTTTTAGCCGTTGTTGTTTGTTCCTAATTTGTTCTTTCAATCTTTTGGTCGTTGTTTCTTTCAATTTCTTGTTCAATTCACATATTTCTGCACTTGGTTCTTGGTGTTTATCCCTTGTTCATCAATGTTCTTGAATTTTAATCCTTTCAATTCATGTTTCTTGAGTAGTATGTTGTTAGTGTGTTAAATAATAGCTCGGTTGTGGGGAATTCTATCTAATTTAGTTCTGAATTAGTACAGTTTCAAAGTTTGATTCCAAGATCACAAATTCCTTTGGTTGAAGAATCGGTGTTATTAAAAAAAAAAAAAAAAAAAGGAAAGAAAGACAAAAAAAAGCAAAAAAAAGGCAAAAAAAAAAAAAACGAAAAAAAAATTTTTAATTACTATACAAGACCTTACTATTCAATTACACACACTACTACTACTTGTGAATCAAGTCCAAAGTGTCTTCCTTGAATAGTTCCTCCAAATTGTTTTGGTTTCCTCTGTCTTGTCTTCTTTGACATCTTTTTTTTCCAATTTGTCTTGTGAGTCACCACCAATTCTTGAGTTTGGGATTGTACTCTTGAGTGTTCTTGGAGATTCTGTTAAGAACTTAAAGAGAGCTATTGAGTGGTAAAAGGCAAGAGAGCACACTACACAAAAGCCTTATAGAGAGCAACAAACACGAGTGATACATTTTTAAGAGTGTAAACACGTGAGCGAGTGGTGAGGTCCTATTACTTTTATTCTTGTTCTTTTCCTTGAATTATGGCGGTGCGGGTGGTGAAGGTATTCCTCCTCCTATAGGAGATAATAGATTGCTTGATTGAAGCCATTACAACTCAAATGCAAAGGATGATGAGGGAACACACGGAGGAGTTATATGAGAGAATTGAGAGAATAGAAAATCAAGGGAATCATGATGAAGATAGACGAGAGAGGGAGAGATGAAAGAAGGAGAAGAAGAGATAATGAGAATGATGCTAGAGAGGATAGAATTAAGGGAGTGAAGCTTAATATACCATCTTTTAAAGGAAAAAGTGATCCGGAGGCCTATTTAGAGTGGGAAATGAAGATTGAGCACTTATTTGCATGTCACAATTATGCGAAGAGAAGAAAATGAAGGTGGCGCCATGGAGTTTAGTGATTATGCTCTCATTTGGTGGGACCAATTGCAAAAGGAGAGGGTGAGATATGAAGAACCATTGGTGGATAGTTGGGTGGAGATGAAAAGGCTAATGAGAAGAAGATTTGTTCCTTCCCATTACCATCGAGACCTTCACAATAAACTTCAAAGGCTCACACAAGGTAACAAGAGTGTAGATGAGTATTATAAAGAAATGGAGGTGTCCTTGATTAGAGCAAATATTAGTGAAGAACGGGAGGTTACTATAGCACGTTTCTTGCATGGGCTGAATAGTGATATAAGGGATGTTGTGGAGTTGCAAAATTATGTGGAGTTGGAGGATTTAGTGCAACAAGCTAGTAAGGTAGAACAACAACTCAAGAGAAAGGGTGTCATGAGGAAAAACTCTTCAAATTTTAATTCTTCAAGCCGGAAGGATAGAAATAAGAAGGAGGGAGGTACTTCATCAAGCAACCCCACTGCTACACCTCAAAGGACTCAAACTAAATCCAATGAGGTCCCTAAAAAGACAAGGAGTAGTGAAATAAAATGCTTCAAGTGTTTGGGGAGAGGTCACATAGCTTCGAATGTCCAACCAAGAAGACTATGTTACTTAAAGAGGATGGAGAGCTTACTAGTGAGTCTTCTTCGATTACGCCTCACATGATGATGAAGATGAGTATATTGAAGAGATAATTCCAGAAGGAGATTTGTTTATGGTAAGAAGGATGTTGGGTAGCCAAGCAAAAGACATGGATGATAGTCAAAGAGAGAATATCTTTCATACTAGATGCCTTATCCAAGGAAAGGTATGTTCTTTAATTATTGATGGAGGGAGTTATACCAATGTTGCAAGTGCTAGAATGGTGTCTAAATTGGGCATGGAAACCAAACCTCACCCGCTGCCATACAAGCTTCAATGGCTTAGTGAGGATGGTGAAGTGACCGTAAACAAACAAGCGGAGGTGAACTTCTCCGTAGGAAAGTATGATGATACGGTTTTATGTGATGTGGTACCAATGGAGGCTTGTCATTTGCTTCTTGGGAGACCTTGGCAATATGATAAGAAAGTTATGCATGATGGTTACACCAACAAGTTCTCTTTTGTACATAAAGAACGCAAGACTATTCTTGCACCTTTGACACCAAGAGAAGTTAGTGAGGATAATTTAAAAATGAGAGAAAAAAGAAAGCAAGAGAGAAAAGAGAGTGGAAGAGAGCAAGAAAAAAAAAAAAAGAAAGAGAGAAAAAAGCACCAAACTTGTTTATAAAAGAAAAAGAGGTGAAAAAGGCAATGCATTTGAAAAAACCAATGCTCTTACTTTTGAGTAAAGAGAATAATTTTACGGATGCAAGTCCTACTAACTCTCTTCCAAATGAGGTTTCTAATTTGTTGCGGAATTTAAAGATGTTTTTCCTAAAGAGGTACCTCACGAACTACCACCTCTAAGAGGCATAGAACATCAAATTGATCTCATTCCGGGAGCTTCTTTACCTAACAGGCCAGCCTATAGGAGTAACCCCCAAGATACCAAGGAGATTCAAAGACAAGTTGGAGACTTGATGCAAAAAGGGTGGGTGCAAGAAAGCTTAAGTCCATGTGCGGTTCCGATCATTCTAGTACCTAAGAAAGATGGAACATGGAGGATGTGCACGATTGTAGAGCCATCAATAACATCACGGTAAAGTATAGACATCCCATTCCTAGATTGGATGATTTATTGGATGAATTGCATGGTTCTTGTTTCTTCTCTAAAATTGATTTAAAGAGTGGATACCATCAAATTAGGATTAGAGAAGGGGATGAATGGAAAACAGCTTTTAAAACTAAATATGGGCTGTATGAATGGTTGGTTATGCCATTTGGTTTAACTAATGCTCCTAGTACCTTCATGAGATTAATGAATCATGTGTTAAGGGAATTTTTAGGGAAGTTTGTTGTGGTGTATTTTGATGATATTCGATTTATAGCAAATCCTATGATGATCATCTTGTGCATTTGAGGTGTGTTAAGCTCTTAGGCATGAGAAATTGTATGCTAACATGGAAAAATGTGTGTTATGCATAGACCATGTAGTTTTTCTTGGTTTTGTTGTTAGCTCCCAAGGAGTGCGGGTTGATCAAGAGAAGGTGAAAGCTATTCAAGAGTGGCCAACTCCTAAGAATGTAAGTGAGGTAAGAAGCTTTCATGGCTTAGCTAGTTTCTATAGGAGGTTTGTCAAAAACTTTAGTACAATAGCTACACCTTTGAATGAAGTGATTAAAAGGCATGTTGGTTTTAAATGGGGGGAAAAACAAGACCAAGCCTTTGCTGCCCTCAAGGAAGAATTAACCAATGCACCTATTCTTGCTTTGCCTAATTTTGCTAAGTCATTTGAAATTGAATGTGATGCATCCAATGTGGGGATAGGGGCTGTTTTGATGCAAGAAGGACATCCCATTGCTTATTTTAGTGAAAAATTGAATGGGGCTGCTCTTAATTATTCCACATATGATAAGGAATTGTATGCATTAGTAAGGGCTTTGCAAACATGGCAACACTATCTCTTGCCCAAAGAGTTTGTCATCCATTGGTGACCATGAATCCTTAAAGTATTTAAAAGGACAAGGCAAGCTTAACAAAAGGCATGCCAAATGGGTAGAGTTCTTGGAGCGGTTTCCCTATGTGATCAAGCACAAGAAAGGTACGTCTAATGTGGTTGCGGATGCACTCTCAAGAAGGTATGCTCTATTCTCTACTCTTGAAACTAAGTTCATTGGCTTTGATCATATTAAGGCATTGTATGAGCATGATCCAGACTTTGCACAAATCTATAAAACTTGTGTGCATGCTTTGCTCAAAATGGATTTTTTAGGCATAATGATTACTTGTTTAAAGAAAAGAGATTGTGTGTCCCTAAAGGTTCTATTAGGGAATTACTTGTGAAGGAGGCACACGAGGGGGGACTAATGGGCCATTTTGGGATCCAAAAGACTCTAGACATGCTGCATGAACATTTTTATTGGCCACACATGAAGCGTGATGTTCATAAATATTGTGAAAGATGCATTGTATGTAAACGGTCTAAGTCTAAATCATTGCCTCATGGGTTGTATACTCCTTTGCCTATTCCGTTGCCCTTGGATTGATATTTCTATGGATTTTGTGTTAGGACTACCTCGGTCTAAAAATGGCAAAGATTCTATTTTTGTTGTGGTGGACGGTTTTCTAAGATGGCACATTTTATCCCGTGCAAAAAGGTTGATGATGCAATCCACATTGCTGATTTGTTCTTCAAGGAAGTGGTAAGACTCCATGGGCTTCCAAGAAGCATTGTCTCGATCGTGATACAAAATTCTTAAGTCATTTTTGGAGGACATTATGGAGTAAGCTGGGAACTAAACTTCTCTTTTCTACTACTTGTCATCCACAACCGATGGCCAAACCGAGGTAGTGAATAGAACTCTTTCTTCTCTTTTGAGGGCTGTAATTAAAAAGAATATCAAGTCATGGGAACAATGTTTACCCCACGTTGAGTTTGCATATAATAGGGCTGTTCATAGTGCTACTCATTATTCTCCTTTTGAAATTGTTTATGGCTTAAACCCTCTCACTCCTCTTGATTTGCTACCTTTGCCTAACAACTATGTTTTTCAAAGCATAAAGATGGTAAGAGTAAGGCTGAATATGTGCGGAAACTACATGAGAAGGTAAAAGCAAACATTGAAAAAAGGTAGAGAGTTACGTCAAGCAAGCGAACAAAGGAAGGAAAAAGGTAGTGTTTGAACCGGTGATTGGGTTTGGGTTCATTTGAGAAAAGAGAGGTTTCACCGCCCAAAGGAAATCTAAGCTTCAACAAAGGGGAGATGGTCCTTTCCAAGTGCTATCCAAGATTAATGATAATGCCTATAAAATAGATCTCCCTGGTGAGTATGGTGTAAGTGCTACTTTTAATGTGGCTGATTTGTCCCTTTTTGATGCAGGAGAAGAGGATTACAATTTGAGGACAAATTCTTCTGAAGAAGGAGGGAATGATGAGGACATAGAAGGCGGCACCAAGGCAACAAACTTGGAGGACATACAAGGTCTTGGAGGCCCAATGACAAGAGCAAAGGCTAAAAAGGCTAAAGATGCTCTAAATCTCTTGGTGACCACTTTACTTGAGACAAGCCCAAGTCTAAAGGAAGAAGAGACCGAAATGATACACTTAATTCAGATTAAAGACCTTGAAGAATAAGCCTCAATGGATATGCATAAAGGCTTCATTTTACTTGGCCCAAATTCTGCACTTAGTTTTATTTTTATTACGTTTAGTTAAACTTTTGTAATAAGGCTTATTGGGTGGCTTATTGGGCCCTTTGTGTGTAAGCATAATTAGGTTAAACTCAATATGGATGTTGTCCACTATATAAGGGAACACCATAGCCTTTTAGAGGGGGGTAATTCAAAGTTTATCTTTTTGGTGAGAGACAAGCTTCTCTAGGGTTCTTTTGAGAATCTCTGAACTTATCAAGGGCTTCAATCCTTGTGGCGTTCTTGGGCTTATCAATTCTTTGGAATTGTGGCGCCTACCTATAATCCATAAACTTTAGTTTTCGTTCTATATTTCTTGGTTTCGTATCTCCAGATTTCCTTATCGTTTTTCGGTGTTTCTTGAGCCAAAATCGCGTTTCGGAAAGCCATCTTTCACCTCGTTTTGGAATCACTCAAATCGAGGTCTATAGCGCGAGATACGTCTCGTTCGTATCGGAACGTGTTGGCGGCTGAATTTTCAGTGCGAAATTCCATTCCTAGTTGATCCAATCATCGTTTTCTTTCGGGAATCATATCATACTTGCAACTTGCTGATATTTTCACGAAGCCCTTAGCCAAAGAACACTTCACTTTCATCCGAAGAGAATTGGGAATGGTAAATCCCAATGAACTATAAGTAATGTTAGTTTAATGTTGATAATAATGTTTTTGATGATTAATAAAGACTAACTTAAGCATTAGAGCTTCTAGATCTGTTGTTTTCAGGATGCTCTGTTCCATAGCTGAATAACAGAGGTCATCATACTCGAATAAGCATTCCCAGTATGCTCGAGCAATGCTGGAAACAACCTTATGCAGAGTCTAAAATAAGAAGGGTTGCTCGAGCAACATTCCTTTTGTGCCTGAGAAACGACGGGAAGTGACCTTGCATAAAATATTCATATAAGAATCCTGCTCAAGCATCAACGTATCTCTTTGCCCGAGCAGTGTCGCTATCATATGATAAATTCTGATATGGATCCTTCACTATGGTTTCAAGAATCAAAATTCAAATTATAGGGATTATTCAAGTGTTCTCAAAACACACTTGAAGTAAGGTATTTCTAGCCCATTATAACTTCTATCATTTATCTTGGATCCGTCACTGCCCGAGCAAGCCTCATAGCCTGCCCGAGCAAATACGGTGCTCTAGCAATGTCACTCTAACATTCGTTTAAATCTTCATGTCACTTCACTTCCCTCTCTCTCTCTCTGTTAATCCTCCGCTTGCTCCCAAAAAACCCTAAACCCACTTAGCTCTCCAATATCTTCCTCATTCCCAAATCTTCAAATGGCTCACACAATGGGAGGTTCTCGCCGCTCATCTCCGCCAAAATCACCTGAGCATCCACCTGTCAGGAAGCCTCGAACTTCTCATAAGAACAAACCTTCGGAGAAGACGAAGACTTCGACGAAGCCTTCGGAGAAGACAAAGACCCAGTCGCCGGTGAAGCTTACAGTGAAATCAAAGGAACCGGTGAAGCAGAAAGAGAAGGCAGTAGCCTTCGAGGATCATTCCACGCACCGAACAAGGTTTCAAACTAAGTCTCTGCCGTCTGATAAAGGAAAGCGAACCAGGACCCCTTCTCCTTTACTATCAGATTTCCTTTACTGTCAGATTCAGAGGATACTGAAACTCTCTTCACTCAAAAGCCACAGAGACCTCAAGCTTCCGTGAGTCAAAAATCCAGTAAGAGACCACAAGCTTCGACTAGCCAGAAACAACCTTCAGTCAGTCGACAACATGCTTCTCGGGTTGGCTCAGGGGGTCCTACTGCCTCTCAACTCGAAGGGAATGTGCTTGAACCTGCTCCTGGTATGATTATTGATCCTATTGTGGTAGAATATTACCATAAATTTACATTCTACTTTGGACAAAGACCATTTTGCCCAATTGTCTATGTTGATTTGGCTCATTTTAGAGATAATTGCAATCTGGATCTTACTGAGTGGCTACTACAATTTTTGCCTCTACTTTGTATTTGTCTTCCTTATTCTCTTGAGGTTGTTAGATGTTTCTATTATCACTTGCATCTACAACTCAAGATTAATGAGGATGATGATGATACTTTGGTCACAAATATTTGAGGCAAAGAGATTAAGCTTAATGCTGCTGATTTAAATATTCTTATTGGTGTTGTTGATGCCCCTGAGGATCTTCCTAAGCTGTCTGATGCAGAATGCCATAAAATTCTCCTTCTTGATAGACCATATGATGGTAAGAAGGTCAATGTCACCCCGGCAATGATGAAAGATGAATATAGAGTGTTGTGGTATGTGTATAGCAGAAGCCTAGTGTAGTAAGGACAAAGTTTTACTCAATTTGTCAACAAGGACTTTGAGAGGTTTGCTTCAATCATTACTAAGGAGCCTAGGAACCTTGGCAAATGGATCTTGGATGAGATGATCACATTTATATCAGAGGCCCCTATTAAGAAGAGAACCAATATTCCTTATCCCTTTTTGGTCTCTCATATCCTTCAAACTCATAATATCTGATATCTTTCTGATGACAAATAAGAGTTTCCAAAGAAGTTTGGCCCCGAGCATATGATCAGATTGAGAATCTCTTTTACTGAGGCTTCCACAAAGAAGAAGATCAAGAAAGTTCAACCAATAGTCAAGCCCTCTGATCCATTTGCATCAAGACCTCCTGATGAGGTTGTGTCCTCTAAGGCTGGTCCTTCTATGTCTGCACCATCATTTGCCTAGGCTTCAATTCAGAACCTAATTCAATCCTCACTTCAGAGTGTTATGGCTCGTTTTACTGTGATGGTGTTGAAGTCTATGGAATCCTTTCAGAAGCTAAATGTCGAGATGATCAAAGCTATGGCCTCTGAGATGGTCAACTTGAAGGCTCACTTGGATTTACAAATTGACTCTGAGATGAAGGCTCTGAAAGAAGAAATGGATGCTCAGTTCTCTGTCTTCTTTGATCAACAACGAGAGATTAAAAAGGAAGTTCAGAACTTGGCTCAACAACAACTTACTCTTCAAAAGGTCGTACAGGACTTCGATTACACTCTGGATAATTTTGTGACGATCTTTGGCCCTGACGGTCCCACTGATATGCCTTCTCCTGCTCCTTCTCAATCTTCTTCTCCCATTCCCTCTCATGTTGTGGCATTCACCCCTATTTTAGCCACTTCTCCCATTCCTGAATCTACCCCAGCTACTGTGGTAATTCCTTCTTCTCAACTTTCCCCCATTGATCCCTCCACAGTTAAGCTTCCATCCTCCTCCTCCTCTGATTTCCCAGATAGCTCACCTCCCTCTCCTTCTGTCAAAACCTCTCTTTTCGCTGATGACAAAGGCGGGGAGAAAGATTTGGAGAAAGACATGAATATTTGAGCTTTTGTTTTAGACATAGCTTTAGACATAAATATTTAAGCTTATATTGTTAAACATTTATGACACTTATGTATCTAACGCTTACTATCTATGACATGTTTAACTTTATGACATCAATGAAATGTTTAGCTTTATACCATCTCTGTGTCTTTCACTATCCATGCTTATTGTAACCAAAAACAATTTTAAAACTTGTCTCAAATATTTTCAAAGTATTGTCATCATCGAAAAGGGGGAGAATGTTAGTTCTCGGTGTTTTGATGATAACAATTACTAAGTTTTTTGATTTAGAAAGTATTGCGCAAAGTATGAAGTATGCCCGAGCAGAAGTCTATCGATGCTCGAGCATGCTCTGTCTAACAGTGTATTAAGTTGTTTACAGAAGCTTGCTCAAGCATCAGATTTGTATTGCTCGAGCGCCTACTCGAGCAAGGCATTCTTTATGCCCGAGCATGGTCGCGCTAGAATGAAGAATACTCTCTGTCAAACTGCTGCTTGAGTAGCAAGTAAGTAACGCTTGAGCATGGTGCCCGAGTAGAGGTAAATGTATGCTCAAGCACTATCGATGATGCATTATTCTTTCTCTCTGCTTGCATGATTCTCGAGCAAGGTTTATATGTTGCCCGAGCATGGTGCTCGAGCAGTCACAATCTTTCATCTTAAACTGCTCTATGTCTGAGGTATTCTCGAGCAAGTCTAAGGGTTGCTCGAGCATGCTTCTCGAGCATAGTAAATTTAATGCTCGAGCATACATGTTTCTTTTCATTATTTCTTCTCTGTCTGACTAATGCTCGAGCAAGTTCTCAGGTCTACTCAAGCATAACATAAATACTTCTTGAGCACCCCAGCAACAATCTCTTCATATCAGTAAGGAATTCTGTAACATCCCATTGTCAAAAGCAGTATATTTTTTTTTCATCAGAGTAGAGCATCGGAGCAATTGAGTAACTGATACATTTATTCAAATTTCCGTAAGTCGGCTGATTTACAGAGCGGTACATTGACCGAGAGTTTTCAAAAATGAATAACAATAGAAGAAAGTCTTCAGGGTCTCTGTGCGGCTGCTCGCCTTCTCCTCGGTTCTTGGTTCTCCAACACGACACTATGATAAGAGTTGAGGTTCAATGCACATTGAACCTCAGGTAACGGTTAACCTCATGCTTAAATATGACAATATATACACGACAACAACAATCAATACAACAGTCCACAACAGATGTATGATTAAAAATACATAACCACGTATGTAAGATATATAATAACCACGTATGTAACATAACCACGTATGATACAGCAATAATAACCCCGTATGTGACATAACCACATATGTGACATAACCGTGTATATAACATAACCACGTATGCTACAACAACAAATAGAACACAACAAACATATATAATCATACAATAACCATCGAGTTAGTGTTACGACGCGAACGTACCTTCGTTGGTGATAGCGGATTACGTACGTCGGTCGGTATGTGTTCTCGGATAGCCTATAATGGTAATATCGCTTTATTAATCCATGAATAGTATCCTAAGAGATATTCTAACCACTAATGACCATTTTGCCCTTGATGGATTTATTTTACAATTTATTGCCCAAAACTTCGTAGAACCACGTTGGTTACTGACTTTCAGATTTTCGTCTAACTTTGAAAAAATCATAACTAATTCTAGAAAAATCGAAACGAGTATCCGTAAAATTATTTGGAATCTTTAAGATGTATAATTTTTATTAAAAATACTGGTCTCAACCCAGATTCATTATAAATTTCCCAGTTTTTAATTTCCAAAGATCTGTCCAGAATTTTCGTCCATAAAAATGGCCTGATTTCCAAAATTCATAACCACTTGCACAAAACTCATTTTGACATGCTATAAGCATATTTTGAAAGGTCTATATGTCTACTCTAGCCATGAAAAATTTCAGATTAAAACGACTTCATCTTCCCATATATTTAAGGTTTTTGCGAAGCTAACTACAAAAATCGCCTAACCGATAAAATTTCGCCAGAACTTCGTTACTTTGATGTTTCTCTTCCAGAAATTTTGCTCTAGGACTTCCCTCACTATTTTTTCGAAATAAAGCTAATTTTAACCATAAAAACCTGAAAATAAAATTGCTTCTAGGAATTTAAGATCAAAGCATAAATTTCTATGAATTTAAAAGCTAAAACTTAAGAACTAGAGAACTTACCCTCAAGACTTTGCTACTACTTCCTTCTTGCTTCTCACTAGCTCTCTTCTCTCTTTAGAAAACCACTACTTGGAGTTGGTTTTGGTGTGAAGAATATGAAGACACAAGGTGCCTATTTATACTAAAAGGTCATGGCACACTTGGTAATTATTCCTAACCTAATTCATCTTGCATGAGAACCATGGGTTTACACTAAATAATCTGAATTCTTCTTCAAGCCAAGGCCAAAAACGTGGCCCTCTCTCCCTCCATCACTTTCTTCCAATTCCAAGAGGATATCCTATCCAAAGGTACCTTATCCTCTTCCAAAATTGAATATTATTATCACATGTGTGTTTTTGTTTATGTTAAACAATTCTTGGCTTGAAGAAGGCATTGGTGGCTTCTCCACCTTCATCCATTCTCCAAGCAAGCCTTGGTGGCCTCACCACCATCATGCATTTCCCATTGGTTGCTTAATTATCATTAAGTTCAATTTCAAGATTAAATTAGAACCATTAAATTTACTTTATGAATCTATGATGAGAATTAATGTTTAATTAGGCAAATATCACCTATGGAACCCTTGATCCACAATGTGCCAACAAGGCCAATTAACTCTAATCACTCCAACCCTTGATCCTCATTGTGCCAACAAGGCCTATTGGATTTAACTACTCCATTGATTAACTTTACCATAATTGCATTTAAATAAATTCCTCACTCCTCCACTAGACACACATCACTCACTACACACACACAACATGTCTCCCTCTCATACACTTTTCTTAATCTTTTCTATTTAATTAGCAAGTATACTTTATGCTAATCTTAGCCATAAACACTTAATTAAAGGGTTTTACATACTTTACCTTGAATTTTCTTTTATTCAAGCTTAAACAATTAGCCATTAATTACTTAATTAATCACTTACTAATTGTTGATAATTTTTTAAATTGAGATTAATTATTATCTCACAACTATTTTACTTGACATTGCTATTTTATGCTCCATGTAAAATATTAAAAATCATGGGGTCAATTATGATCCCCAAAATAATATTAAATCTTGCCTCAATATTTTCCAAGGAAATTAATCCCAAAAATTACCTAAATTAGAGACAACATATTCTCCAATTTTTTATAAATATTTTATTGCCTCTTAGGATTTATCATAATATTTTCAGGCATTCTATGACCCACAATTGCATTTAGGGATTTATAGCTCTTTATTCACCCTAATTTCAATAGAAATTGCCTTAGACAATAAGGTATTTATTAAACTAGTTTCGAGACCACATATTCACCTATTTCTAATAGGTATTATTTACTAAAATATAATATTCCAGATAAATAATTATCTCGGGTATTACAAATTCGACGTTTCTCGAGCATAGAAATTTAGTGCCCAAGCATGGTGCTCGAACATGAGCTTGATACTGCTCCAGCATGAGTGACTTCTCACTTCTGTAAAGGCATTTATTCATATATGCTCGAGCAACCAAGACCATCTACTCGAGCATGGTTCATCGTCTATCAGAACTTACATGATTTAATCTTGTTCAAATTAAGATTAGCCAAAAAGCCGTTCATTGTGTCAGTAGCATTAAATGCTTATTCAAAAAAGCAGAGCCACAATCGGAATGAGATTTTTGTTGCAGTCGAAGACATTCCTTCGAGGCATGCTTATTCCAGCTATTATTCTGAGTCAACCTCTACACAAATACAATCGACGAGAAAGCATTTAATGAAACAACGATCAAATATGCTCATTGTAAAACATCTATGTCTAACGAAAGTTTGAAGACACTCAATGGCTACATTCAAAGATTCACAACGGCATTACTCACACTCGCTATAAAAGCTCACCACATTCAATTCCATCATTCACCCGAAACTCGCGCATACAATTTAAACTTATTACACTCTACTGTTTCATTAATATCTTCGGATATCTTGCACTTCAGTGATTATCATTTATTTACTCATGAGGAGAGTTGTTAAACATTTATCTCTTTTAGTTGTTAAATCTTAAGGTTGTGGAACCTTAAGTATGGGTGTATGATTACAACTTGTAAGGGGGAGTGAGTCCTAGTGAGAGGATCATTCGAGTACAGTGTGTAATTGTAACTGTTTTTGAAAGATAGTGGAAATCCCAGGTGTTCTGGGGACTGGACGTAGGTCGAAGAGTTAGACCGAACTAGGATAATTTCTTGTGTCTTTCTGTTCTTATCTTTGTCTCTATCCTTGGTGTCCTTGATTACTTAGCGAAAGAATTTTTGTAATCACCTATTCACCCCCTCTAGGTGATATTCCATCTTTATATATAACATAATTGCGAGAAGATACTATATCACATAATTATTAATTAAGAATAGTTGCAATTGTCAACGACTAACTAGATGGAATCATGTCTGTTTCCTTTCTTCTACTTTATTAATTAAGATATTATATTACATAATTTAAATTTCATATAAATAAAAACGAGACGCAATATATACACACACACATACATATGTATGTGTGAGAGAATGTGTATATATGATCATGTAGTCAAGAGCACGAAGTCTCATTATTTGGGATGTCATGAGTTTGATTCCACTTATAATCTTAAGTAGTTATCAGTGTTGTATGTACCTTTAAATCCAAAAATAGATGTTAAAATAAATACTTTTTTATGAGGGCTCTTGAAATAAATACTTAACGAACACAAATATATATAACCACTCAAACCACATAAATCAAAAATGTTGTTCAACATTAATTATATTTATAATACAAATATTTTTCACATGATTAGGGGGTAGGGTAGAATTGGGAATCGGGGGGGTTTGGCCCCGATCGAAGCCTGGGGTAAGGAAAACATATGTTTTTCAAAGCCCGGCCTATAGTACCAGGGCCAGGGTTACTATTCCAAATTTTAACTATTTTTCCTTCGATTTTTTTTCAAAGAAATATAATTAGTAAATTGCAATCATTAAAGTTCTAATGTATCAAATAAATGTTATCAACATTAATATCTAAACCATATAAATCATTCAACAAATAAATACATTCATTAATTCGTAATAAAAAACAAATAAACACAAAGAATATGTTTATTCCTTTTTTTTCAAAAAAAAAAACAAATGAATTGCTTTATGTATGCCCACGACAAACTGTCTTTCCCTCTCGTAATTTTGTGTGTCTACAGATTTCTTCGGTTCTTGCATATTTTACTGACACGTAAAAATAATTATACTTATTTTACACAAAATATATTTATAATTTATTACTTATATAATATTGTAATACCGAAGTATGTATTTATTTAATGAGAAAACATCCCTTCTTTAAAATTTATAATAACTAATTATGTGTTTTAATACAGAATAATAATAAACATAAAAAAAGGGTTATAGTTTAAACTAAAAAAAATCTAAGTAATTACAAATAAGCACATTTATTAAGTGGAAATCTAAGTAATTAATTTTTTTTTCAAAAAAAAGCTACAGTTAAACGGCCCAAAGGCCGGCCCGATTAAACCGAGGCCGCTGCGGGGCCGCCTACGGGGCCAATTTCAAATTTCTGTCCTATTTTTCAAGCCTGCAGGGCCAGGGCTTAAACGGGCCGGCCCGATTTCCCGGCTTTAGGTAGGGAGGGAGAACATGAGGGATTTTTTTATTTTATTTTATTTTTTATTTATTTTTAATTTTATTACTGAGAATGAAAACGATTACCCTTTGCTCCTAAATATAAGTTTACTTAGAGGCTATGAATGATTGCTTTTCAATTTTACCCTTTAATAAGGGTAAACTTGAAAATTTAATAAATTTAAGACATATTTAAAAACTTAGAATTGATTAAAATATATAGAAAATGTAGGTATTTATCAATTATTAGTGTATGGACCACTCTAATTTTAATAGATCAGAGTCAACACGATGCATTCTCAATGAACTTCATTACTGATGATATACCGAGAATTCACCAATTTCGTTTCATACGTCTGTCTAACGCGTTCATTTCAAACATTACAGGCTGGCCCAATCTATCCTGGATTGGAAGATTTATCATTAATGCCTTGGTAGAAAATGCTGGTTTTGGGTATAAAGGGAAAGCGTGATGGAATATGATATAATAAGGCATATATATAATTGATCCTAGATTAGGAAGATTTATCATTACTTTTAGGTTATATTTATTAGGATTTTAATTTAAATCTATCATATCATTTAAATAAATGATTTTTTTACATAGTTATTGTAACATCTCATTTTCAAAAGCAGTATTTTTTTTCTCCCATTAGAGTAGAGCATTGGAGCGATTGAGTAACGATAATTAGATTCAAAATGCCGTAAGACTGACCATTTCCTACAAAAGCGGTACAATAACCGAGAGTTTTTAAAGTAAATAACAACGAAGTGTCTCCCTGGCAACACCCATCTTTGTGGCAACAAAAGAAATTCTCCGATCGAGACTCTAAGCGTCTTTCTTGCCCTTATCTTCGACTCTCGATCCTCCCGACCTGAAGCTATTTTAGAAGCTGAGGTCCAAATGCACATCGGACCTCAGGTAACGGTTAACCTCATACTTTTATAAACAACATATGGATGACATCACAGCATTAATCAACACATAAGTACATAGCAGATGCAAGATTAATATAACAACAAGACACATCTCATGTAAAAAGTTATCTATGCTAACAAGTACACATCGCATGTAAAGTTATCTATGTTAACAATACACATCGCATGTAAAGTTATCTATACAAATCACTTGTATAGTCGTCTATCACATATAAGCATACAATAAGCATCAGAGTTAGTGTTACAGTACGCGAACGTACCTTCGTCGGTGGTATAACGATTTTTTTTTTTTTTGGAAAACGGTACTTTTTGACAGCGGGTGAAACAACGGTATGACGGCGGCACAACAGCGGCTCGACAATGTTCGATTATAACAAATATCCAATAAGGATAATATTTAACAACCTTTAGCAGTATAACAGGCATTTTAGGTACAAATTACCATTTTGCCCCTAGTTGGCCTAATCGGCGAAATTTCGCCAGAGCTTCGCTACTTTGACCCTATCTCTCCAAAATTTTGACATATCTCTTTTCCCAATATTTTTTCGAAATAAATATCATATTTACCCCTAAACATGATATCTAGACTATCTAGGAAATTTAAAGATAAATCTAGCATTTCTACTATATCTAATGAAAGAACTACCGAAGCTTAAGACTAGGGACCGAAAAACTTACCCAGGGCTCGGCTAGAATTTCTCTGGGCTCTTCCTTCTCTCTAACTTCTCTCTATATTTCTGTTTTGGGGTGTGGGAAATGAAGAAGGAGTGTCTTCTATTTATAGAAGAAAATGGGACACTATTCATCACTTTATCATACTGGATTTCGGCTGTCGGATCGCACTTCGACACGTGGCACTCATCCTTGCCCTTCATGCCTTGGCCGACATCATCCTTCTAGAAGAAGATGATGTCATCCATGTGCTTTATGCACCTGCACCGATAAAGTTCCTAGTTCGGTGTCCGAATCGCGTAATCTTGGGGAAACTCAAAAATCAGGCAACACAGCGTTGAAGGTTTATTAATTCTCTTTCATAAAACTTGGGTTAGCTAAATTTTTGATCCCATTAAGCGTATTCCGTTGCCTGCTGAACATTTTAAGACAGACGCCAACTTGATTCTAAATAACTTCCCGGGAGTGCCGATACGGATAATAATTCATTGTTCATAATATGTCCTGACCTAAGAAACCTAATCCCTGGTTTGTCACAACGGTCTCGTTTTGTATAGGTTCTCATTTTGACTATCTGTCATTTTCTCTTAAAACCCCGTATCTTAAGTGCTTTGTTGGTTTTGAAATCGCTTCGGAGCTAGCTCACTCCGGGGATAAAATTTCACTCGTTTATAAAAGGTCCAGGATGTTATAGACTTAATTCCTATATTTTGGTGTAGGATTTTATTTCTATCGGTTCTCAATTATCATTTGGCTTCTTTCTATATATAATATCATTTAATTATAAATATCTAGATATTATTTTGAAATAACCTAAACCATTTTCACACTATATTAATTATTTAATAATTTTCGGTCCTCCCCCTTTTAAATTATTTTTATTTATTTTCCTAATTAATTTACTTTATAACATAATCTAAATAATTAGCCAATAATTACCTAATTAGTCATTTACTAATTGTTGATAATTTTCATAATTAGGATAAATTATTATCTCACAACTATTTTACTGACTTTGGTATTTTATGCTCCATGTAAAATATTAAAAATCATGGGGTCACTTATGATCCCAAAATAATATTTAATTTTTGCCTCATTATGTTCCAAGGAAAATAATCCCAAAAATTCCTAAAATTAGAGACAACATAAGTTCTAATTTTTTATAAATATTTTACTGCCTCTAGGGATTTATCATAATATTTTCAGGTCATTTTATGCCCCATAAATGCATTTAGGGATTTTTAGGTCTTTATTCACCCTAATTTCAATAGAAATTACCTTAGAAAATAAGATAATTATAACTTATTATTTGAGACCATATATTCACCTATTTCCAATAGGTATTATTTACTAAAATATGATACTTATCATAAATACGATTTTTAGGGTATGACAGTTATCAGACACCATTTGATTGGAGTATTATAGAGCCCAAAAGGGATAAATCTCCTAATTTTTTTTTATTTATACTGATTTGAACTTAAAATCTCATACTTCAGCAACTAAAGTCATTTCCACTAGAACCAACGTAAGTTGGTTTTATTATCATATGTAGGCACATTTCTCTATAGAGATTCAAACTTTAATTTGATTCACTAAGTTGTGAGGGAATAGCCTTTTTTCTTATCATATGCCTTGTACTATTTAGTGTGCCAAACGATCCCTTAAACTTAAAAGTATATTATAATATGAGTAAAATACTCTAACCTCCTTTGCATTTGTCTTAATTACACGGACTTCTCCTTTATTTTAAAAACATACACTTAAATCCAAACCGTTAGCTCCGTTAAGAATTTTTATATTTTAATTAAAATTTATATTAAAATAAATTTTATTTACTAATTTACCTTTCATCACCAATAATTCTCTAATTTTGGCTAAAAATTTTCAAGTCTTTTAAGAGTTTTTTTTCTTATTTTTTTACTTTTGCAAATAGTTACCTGTTAAATTTTTTTTTTCATATTGAGATAAGGCCTTAATTAATTTAATTAATGCAGACATAGAAAACTTAATTTAAAATATAATTAATTATTTTAATAGATGCTTACTTAAATAAATGTGTTTAAAAATGTTTGTCAAAAAAATTGTTTAAACAATTTAAATTTAAAATTAATATAAGTTATATAATATCTGAAACTTACATTATTAATAACATATGGTGAATGCAAATATGAATTTCAAAATATTTTTTCAATCATGTTGTCGTTGAAAAAAAAGAAATAAATATGTTTTTGTCATTTAAAAAAAATACTAAATAAATAAGTTTCAATAAATATGATGAAATTTTTTTTAAAATTAAAATTAATAAATTTTATAATATATTGCAAATTTTGAACATACATGTATTAGTTTATTTTTTGTTTATGTAAAAAATTATTTTAGGAAAATATAAATGGTTAATCATTTGTTGAATGAGGGATATTTTGATCAAAGCAAATGTTTGATAGTCAAATTTAATGGTCAACTAATGGTTGGGTGGATAGAAATGAAATCTCAAATATGTCAAAGAGGTTTTTATAACATGCATTTTAATTTCAAGGGAGATCTATACGTTTTCAAAAAAGAGAGAATGTTTGTGTAGTTTAGGTAAAATAGAGGGTTGGTCAATGTATTTTTCTCTTATGATATATATATGATATCATTTCTCCTCTAGAGCCCTTCGCGTGTCTCCTTGTCATATAGGATGGGATATTATATTATATAGTCTCTCTCTGCTTTATACTGAAGCTAATTAATTAAATTAACAAAATGGAATATTATAGAAAGGCTAAACTGTTCTCTTCGCTGTTGATAGCGTTGTCTTCTCTCTCAAAACTGATGAATTAGATCCGACGGGGTTATTAGTGTTGTCTTCTCTCTCACACGTAAAATATTCATTCACTGGTTGGGAAAAAAATAAAAAGATGAACAATAGTAACACTGTAATATTCGAACAACGATGAATAGGTTAATATCGATAAGAGGTTGGGTTTATCTTTTAGTTTGATTTATTAATATTAAATCAATAAGACATGAGTTTATAATTCATTATAAGTTTGATCTATCTCAATACAATTTTGATCCGTGTGAAAACACGTTATTTTTAGTGTCCTTTCACGTTGATTAACATTCTACTGACGTAGAAATTATAATAATCATAGACTTATATTTAAATTGCCACTTGCACTCCAATATCACGAATATGATAAAATTTAAGTCACACTGTTTATATCAATTAGCTCATGTTTACATGTAAATTTATAAAGTGCATATGTTTACTTACAAATCTTATTTAATAACTAACAATAACAAGTATCCATATGAAAATTTACAAATTCTAATTTATACTAAAAGAGCTCATACAAAAACTTACAAGCTTTTGTACGTGAATTTATAAGTGTAAATATGCATTTTAACAACTACTAATAGTAAAATAATAGTTTGATTGAAAATGTTGATCTAATGGATATAAACAACTTGAGTTTTATTTTATTTTTTATAAGGTTAAAGTGTATCATACACTCTGAAGTATTTTCTTAGATGCATCTAATATACTAAAGTATTTTGTGGTGCATTCAGTATTATGAAATATTATTTTCAGGGGCGTTCGGCACCGTAAAGTATTTTTTGGTGCATTCACCACTCTGAAACATTTTTAAAATTGCACACAGCAAAAAAAAAAGAAAAAAAAGATGTTAGACGCACCTAAAAAATTCTTTACGATGCTGGATACCCCACTGAATTCTTATGATACCGGAGATACACATGAGAAAATACTTTAAGTATTGGATACAATACAAACGACCTGGAAAAAATAGTAGGTTATATTACACTCCCTCCGGTTCTAAATATAAGATAAAATTTATAGTGCAAATTACACTACAAACTTTGTCTTATATTTATTTATTAAAAGTCACAGTCAACGCACATGTGAACGTGCCAACTTGATATTTTTCTATACACGCCAACCTGTTCATAATTTCCTGTTTTAATCTAATTAATCAGCTAGAGGACAATGACCAAGGAGTGGCTGACGTGGGAACATGCCGATCTGACTCTACTCTATTTGACTATTAAATTATATTCTTGTTTGTTTGGCCATTCTATTGAATTACCAACTTGTACTTCTATGTCTCGCGGTATATATATGTGTATATATTAATCATACATACATACACCCAAACACACACACACATATATCTATATACACATACATATATGTGTACATATATGTATATATATATATATTACACACACATATATATACTCACACACAGACAAATATACATATATGTGCATGTACATTCATATATATATATACATATACATACACATACGTACATTTATATGTGTGTCTATACACATATATTTGTATACGTATACATACATATATATATATATATATTCACTTTGATTTCATCAACTTGAATAATAATACATTTTAAAAATAACTTAAATTTCATATATATAAGAAAGAGACACAATACATTTAAACGCATACAAATATATAGAGGATTAAGGTGCATCAAGTATCCTAAAATATTTTATGGTGTATCTATTATTTTAAAGTAATTTTTTGAGGTGTGTGAAGCATCCTATAGAATTTATTGTGCCTTGGTGGTAGTTAGATGCACACAAAAATATTTTAAAATGTTGGACACACCAAAAAAAAATTCCAGGAGGATGCTGAATGTACCACAAAATTCTAATGATACTGGATACACATGAGAAAATACTTTAGGTATTTGATACACTACAAACGACATGAAATAATTAAACCATTATATTATATATTTATCAAAATTCATTGTCAACGCATAATTTCCTGTTTTAATCTAATTAATCAGCAAGAGGACAATGATCAAGGAGTGCTGAGGTGGGAACATGCCGGTCTGACTCTCCTCTATTTTACTATTAAATTAAAATCTTGTTTCCGTGGCCATTCTATTAAATTACCAACTTGTATTTCTATGTCTCGGGTATATATGTGTATGTATTAATCATACATACAAACATACAAACATAAAAGCGCATATATACACACACATACAAATATTTATAAATACATATATATATATATATATGTACATGTACATACACACATATATACATATATACATGCACGTACATGCACATATATACATATATATGTGCACATACATACACATACACACACAAAAATAACTTAAATTTCATATAAATGAGAAAGAGACACAATATATTTAAACGCATACAAATATATAGAGGATTAAGGTGCATCCAGTAACCTAAAATATTTTATGATGTATCTATTATTTTGAAGTACTTTTTTAGGCGTGTGAAGCATCTTATAGCATTTATTGTGCCTTGGTGGTAGCTAGATGCACCAAAAAATATTTTAGGGTGCTAAACACACTTTTAAAAAAATACTTCAGAGGTATCCAAACCCTTATAAGACGTTTTTAGTTCCTCTCTCTAGTCGATGTGAGACATAACACTCCACCAACCTTTGGGCCTAGTGTCCTTATTGGCACATTGACCCAAACCTGGGTCTGATACCATCTGTAACATCTCAG
This sequence comes from Acacia melanoxylon, assembly GCA_019022615.1. Taxonomy (NCBI): domain Eukaryota; kingdom Viridiplantae; phylum Streptophyta; class Magnoliopsida; order Fabales; family Fabaceae; genus Acacia; species Acacia melanoxylon. The sequence goes on along the minus strand of JAFJYJ010000030.1, from coordinate 1,848,131 downwards.
CGCCATATATACTCTCAGTATTGTCTGCTTTGTGGCTTCCATCACCCCTCATTACTTTAAAATGCGTCGATTGGGGGAGGTATCCAGATTCTTAAAAGCTGTCTTTCGTTCCCCTCCTCAACTGATGTGGGACATAATACTAAAAAATATAGAGAGAGGACCCTTATGTGAAAATTACTTGTGAAAAGCTCTTGTGCCTTTGCTTCCCTTCCGTGAACTTTGTTATTTATGTTTTCACTAAGTCAGTGGTAGATCACCCCTCTCTCTATATTTTTCTTTTCATATAATGCAACTTATAAGATTGATTTCGGTTGATATGCTTCATAAACTTATGGAGTATATTGTAGTGGAGTGTTCTGTCCTGTGGGGTCCCGTGATGGTATGACTACTATGGCGGTGTCAAGTCTTTTTGCTGTGGAGATGTTTGCCTATGAGTTTGTATGTGTTGCTTTGGCTTGTTAGGCAACGTAAAGTTATTTGGCTCAGCCTATGCGTTGGTCATGACTCAGATTTTAAGCCGTGACAAAATGTTATCAGAGCCATGATCAGCTCAATGTGGGTTGATGTAATGCATATAAACAACTTGAGTTTTGTTCTATTTTTTATAGGGTTAAAGTGTATCATAACCCTAAAGTATTTTCTTAGGCACATTTAATATTCTAAAATATTTTGTGGTGCATTCAATATCACGAAATATTATTTTCAAGTGCGTTCGACACCGTAAAGTATTGTTTGGCGTATCCACCACTTTGAGGCATTTTTTAAAGTGCACACAACAAAAATATTTTAAGATGTTGGACGCACCTAATTTTTTTTTCAAGATGCTAGATAAACCACAAAATTCTTACAACGCTAGGTACACATGAAAAAATACTTTAGGTATTGGATGCACCACAAAACGACCTGGCATAATTAACCCGTTATATTATATGTTTATCAAAATTCACGGTCAAGGCACATGTGAACGTGCCAACTTGATGTTTTTCTCTATACAAGCCAACTTGATCTTAATTGCCCGTTTTAATCTAATTAATTAGCTAGAGGACAATGACCAAGGAGTTGCTGAGGTGGGATCACCCTGGTCTGGGTCTCCTCTTTTTTACTATTAAATTACATTCTTTTTTTTTTGGCCATTCTATTAAATTACCAACTTGTAGTTCTATGTCTCGTGGTATATATGTATATAATTAATCACACACACATATATACACATATGTATATGTATATACATATATATATATATACATGTACATATATGTATATAGATATACATATATGTATATATACACATGTATATATACACATATAGATATAATACACACACACATGTACATATACATATATATACACAATAGTTGTGGACCAAGAATTTTAATGACAGAGGGCGAAAATAAAAAATATTATATAATAAATAAAAGTATTTGAAATACATTACAGACCTAATAAACAAAAAATTGAAAGAAATCTATTATTAAAATTAAGATTATTTCACTTGGCTCTCTTACTCTACATGTTTTCATATGATTTTTTGTAGTGAGAGTTTAGATTGTACATGGCTGTTAAAATAAGTATCAATAGTAGCACTCTTCCTCATAACAATCACCTACAAAAAGCATGAAATATTTCATGACCAATATAATTTAAAAAAATATTATTAATATCAAACCACTAAAAAAATATGCAGTTAATTAATTTCTATGTTCATAGCCGTTAATGGATAAAAATAATTTGAAAAAAAAAAAAGTGACTGAGCATACTTACTTCAGTCACCTGAAGGGCGGCCAACTTAAAGTTGGGAGCTTTTTGTAATGGAACTTGAAGGTCGGAGCTGTTGAAGGGCGGAGGGTTTTTGAATTAGTTGAGAGAAAAAAAATTTGGGTGGCGTTAAAGTCGTTGGTTTTATTTAATAATTGCAGCCTACCTGCATCATTACACAAGGTCACCGAGGTGCCAAAATATAAAATTACATATGGACTATTTAATTTTAATTTTTTTTTTATAAAACTAATTCTTAATTTCTTACACAAAAATTTTAGGGGGGCGGGGCCCACCCTAACACCCTAGTTCCGCCAATGCGAACACCCACATACATATATATACAAACACAGGCATCTATACATATATATGTATATATACATGTACATACACACACATATATATATATATATATATATCTATATCTGTGTACATATATTTGTACACATACATATATTCACTTTGATTTCATCAACTTTAATAACAATACATTTTAAAAATAATTTAAATTTCATATAAATAAGAAAGAGACACAATATACTTAAACGTAGAGGATTAAGGTGCATCCAGTATCTTAAAATATTTTATGGTGTATCCATTATTTTGAAGTATTTTTTTAGGTGTGTTAAGCATCCTATAACATTTATTGTGCCTTGGTGTTGGTAGATGCACAAAATATATTTCAGGGTGTTAAACACAATGAAGAAAAATACTTCAGGTCCTAGTGCCTCACGGCTTTAAACACGCGTTGATAGGGGAAGGTATCCAGATCCTTATAAAGCGTATTTAGTTCTTCTCCCAGGTCGATGTGAGATATAACACTTCACCAATGTTTGGGCCCAACGTCCTTACTGGCACATTGGCCCAAGCATAATTCTGATACCATTTGTAACATCTCAAAGCCAGGTTCAACTTGATGTAGGTTGATGTGCCAGCGATGACGCTGGGCCAAAAGCTAAGGTAGGGGGAGTGTTATGTCCCACATCGGTTGGGGAGAGGAACAAAAGACATCTTATAAGGGTCTAGATACCTTCCCCTCGACGCATTTTAAAACCTTGGGGGTGGACGAGGACCCTAAAGCAGACAATATGTAGAGTGAGGCGTTGAGATGTTATAATAGTGTTATCTCCCACATTGGTTTTAAAGGTTTGGATACCTCCCCTCTTGACGTGTTTTATAACCGTGAGGGGTGATTGGGGATCAAAGCAGACAATATCAAGAGTGAAGCACTATAATGTTACATAACCCAAATATATATAGTCATATAATCTATAATGAGATGAAAGCTTTTTTTTTAATAAATGAGAGGTGGCAGGTTTGGCTTGGAGATATCAAATTATTTGTTTCCGCCTGTCTAAACCTAAAAACAAATACTTACATATATAACCTTCTAGATATATTTTTATTAACATAAATATTATGAATATAATATAGAAAAAACATACAACTTATGTTTTGTTTGCTATATACTAATTTTATTTTATTTTTAAAAATAATATAATACAAGTTGGGGGACTGGCATAGTGCGGCAGGCTCGGAGAAACTAAAAAAGAAATTGTGGATACAGATGTAAGCTTGACGTTGGTTGAGATCTGTGCCATAGTTCAAATAAACTTTTAATATCATGGTGGTTCAACACTTTGGAATTGGTAGTATTTTGATAAATTTTGTTTTATTTTATGATATGCCTTTGTTTGGTTAACTTAAACTATATTACATTGAAGGAGACAGACACAGAACTACTTACAATAAGTTAATCCAAACACACATATATTTGGAGCCGGTATGCTTTAGTTGTTTTGATGTAATTACGGTATAAAAGTAAGTATGTCAGAAAAATTTTGTCTCAACTTATGAAAAATGTTTTGAAAAAGCTTAAATAAATAGGCACAAGAATATATTTACCTCAAACTGCACAAAATCCAACAAAAAGTTAATTAAAAAAAAAATTAATCCAGTGAATTAACCTTTTTTTTTAGATTTTCGTGTGCCTATTTGTCTATTTGTTTAAGCTTTTTAAAAGCAGGGTTTGGGTACAAAGAAAAACTAGGGTATGAAGGCTGTTTTTCTGTTCAAATCAACAGTGGTAGGTTAAACTACAGTTAAATAATTAATCAATAATTAAAAGTTGACTGATAAAATAATGCAATTATTGTTACCTAAAACTTGTTATTGGTGTACACTGAAGATTCTTGTAAGTGACATGTCATAGGCGGACACAGGGGAGGCTAGGGTTGCCCCCCAATTTTTTTTTTTTTTTTTTTAAAATAAAAAATAAACGATGTAATCTGTGGATGGATGCATGTGGGGATCAAACTTTTGACTTGTGAGGTGAGGGAGACGTTCTAACCATCAAGCCACATGAACAGACAACATTATGATGCAATTTGATATATACTTATTTGAGTTTACTTTGGTAGATATACATTGGGTTGAAGATATATGAAATGCCTATCATTTATTTATTTATTTTGGTTTATATCGCCTTATAGTTTCCTTTAAAAAAATGATGTAATTTGATATGCATATTAAGAGGTAAGAGGCGACATTTAATATATTCCAACCCCACCGAAATCACGCTCATCTTCTTCCTCTAGCTCGGTGCTCGTCCGCCACTTTTTTCAACAGCTTATTTACAAATTTTGAAAATCAATAAGGAACTAAAAATCACTTCTTTTCATGAAATTTCCTTCATGAAATTTATTATGCATGATTTTATTTTTCTAATGATACTACTTTTATATTGATTAGAGAATATTTTAGGGTTAACATTTTATATTAGTTTTAAGTTTTGTTAAAATATGGCATGAGAATATAGATAATGACTAATAATTAATTTTAATTAGTTTACTTTTGTTATTAATATTATTTTTAAAACCATATTGCTCATCAGTGGCAGATCTTAGGATAAATGTAGGGGGGCCAAATATATACTCATTAACTACTTAAAAAAAAATATTTAGGGGGCCAAATGTATAAATTTTATATAAAAAATCTATTTTATATTAAATATTTAAGATTTTTTTTTTTTTTTTTTTTTTTTTTTTTGGGGGGGGGGGGGGCATGGCCCTCCCTAGCCCTTGAGAAGCTCCGCCTTTGTTGGTCATGAAATAATTCATGCTCTTTGTCATGAAGACCAATTTTTTTATGATTCTTTAATTATATACATTCAAAAAGACCAATTTCTTGATGATCTTTTACATACATTGAAAAAGATCTTTTTTTGAGTTTTAGCATGCATTCAATTATAGATAAGTTTAACAATATGAAAACACGTAGAATTAGAGTCAAGTAAAGTAATTTTAATTTTTGTAATAGATTTTTTTCAATTTGTTGTAATTAGGTCTGTATCGTATTTCAAGTATTTTTATTTATGATGTAACATTTTTTTTTTAATTTTCGCCTCCATCAATAAAATTCCTGGGTCCGCCCCTGTGTGCATAGTATGTGAATGCGTTTGTGTGAGTCTTCAGAAAAATATTCTCTTACAGTGAGGCTCTGTGTGTGTGTATATATGCATCTATAGCTTTGATTTTGAATCAAGTTGTGGTTTGCTACAGCTAATCCAAGAGCATAAGCTTATCACATCTCTATCAAGTTATGGATCTTAGTTTTTATAAGGTAACAATTAACAATCTTTTTTCAGGCACCTTATTATATACCTTTTCCTTTACAAATATCTTGTTCTAGTTATTGTAATTATAGCTTTCAGTGATAGTTTAATGATAACGTTTCCATTATAATACTGTGTTGTTTTAGATCACAAGTTCTGGAAAGGGCTTCAGAGTAATCAAAACAGAGGAGACCAATAACACCAAACTGGCTGCGGGGGAAAATGACGTCCCTGCGTCTAAAGGTTTGTGATGTGTTTCTTGTGTTGACACTCTTTTTTATTTTTGTTTTTTAATTAAAGGGCAGGTTTCTAACGATCTGAGGTAATAGGTGGGATCGAGCTCTCACTTACAAGAAAGCTATCATGTCACTAGGCTACAAAGCCTCTTTTGATACTCTATTTTTATTTTGTTTACAGTAACGAGAGAGCCCAGTTTGTCTACAATGTTGGTGAATTACTATGCTGACTGGGATCCTTTCAAATCAACCTCTACACCAATTTACCAAACTGCCACTTTCAAAATGGTGAGAGAAATTGATCTATGCATTCTTTCTTTCTTTCTATATTTTCAGTTCAAGACAAATGATATTAAGTAAAAACAAGTACTACAAGTTAGATATAGCTGAAACACGAACACGAAAACTAAAAAACTTTAAGAAAAGAAGGCAAAGATATGGCCTTGACACGAATAAAGGAAAAATCAAAAAGCAATGCTAATATCTCTTGTCAAGTGCTAGTCATTGAATAAGATGGTTGAGCAGGAATATGGATGAAGCATTTCTTGACACAATAGACTGTAAGAGGAGGCATGGAGTAAGCTGTTATGAGGCTCTTAAACATTTAGAAATAAAAGCAAGACCAGATGCTGGTTGAGAGTTCCACAAGAATTCTCTGAGAGAAGAATCCTTATGGCATATGATGCCATGACAATAATGATGATTCATGCTTTTATATTTATAGAGGATAATATTATAACCTTCAACATTGAGTGAGAACAAGGAATTAGATAAAGAAGGCAGACACAAATCTGTATTAACCAAAGATGAGTCATTATATGTGGTCTATTTATGCTAATTATTTAGCCCGTACTAGTAATTGTGCATTTAATTATTCTTTTTTCATATTGTATTTTTCATCTATGTATGTTTTTTTTTTTTTCATGCAGAAATCTGCTACAAAATTTGGTGATTATGGCTACTCTAGAAGTGCAAATCCTACCCGGAATACTTTGGAAGCGTTAGTAGTTTCTTTTATAATCTTTTTATTCTTTCTATATCCTATTCTTTTTTCCCCCTTTCACTCTTAACTTGACTTATTTTGTATATATTCTCAGTTTATTAGCAAAGCTTGACAACGCAGAGTATGCCTACTGCTTTAGTAGTGGAATGTCTGCTTTGACTGCTGTCTGTGAACTTGTTAATCCTGGTACACTTCTTCATCTTCAGTCTGTTTCAATTTTTTAACTCAAGTTCAAGTTATCAACATCAAAGTAAAAAAATTATTATATGCTCAAAATCGTCTCTATAATCCTAATCAAGGTGATTTTGATTTTACCTAGATCTATTTGGGAAAAAAAAACTATTTTATTAGTGCGTTGAGTGAGAGCCACACCATGAGCTACTCTATTGTTTTGTCTCATTTGCTTGTATAATTTCAATATGCAGGGGAAGAAATCATTACTGTAGAGGATATCTATGGGGGTTCATATAACTTTATAAACAATCTATTGGCAAGAAAGGAAGGAATCAAAGTGACGTAAGTTTGACTTTTTCAGCTTTTATGTGGAGAGAAATGGATTGCGAAAACAAATTATTATATTGTTGGGTTTATTTCTATCAGATGATGAATTGTAATATTGCTTGCGTGGACAGGAAAATAAACACAAGTATTCTAGAAAATGTGAGAGAAGCTATATCTGAAAAGACTAAGTTGTTGTGGCTAGAGACTCCCAGCAATCCTCAGCTAAAAATATCTGACATCCGAGTAAGTTATTTTCTTTATTTGTTGGAAGTGTTGTTGTGTGTGTTTTCTTTTCAGCTATTAATGGCCCATCAATATATATTTCTTTTTTTTTTTCCGCTTCTTTAATAAATAAAGGCCCATGATGATAATCTAACTATTATCAAGTTCTAACATGGACCCGACCTCAAATATTATGTATGAATTATGGGAACCACCATCATGGAATTATTTTAAATGTTAAAAAAATTTCTTTCATTTTGTTGATTTGTCTACAGGAAATAGCCAAGCTAGCTAATGCCTATAGAGCTATTCTATTTATTGACAATAGTATAATGTCTCCCGTGTTAAGTAATCCATTGAACCTTGGAGCAGGTATATATTTATATCACACTCTCAAAGATATATGTGTGTGTAGATATGTGTATATACCTATACATATATGTATATACATATACATATATACATATACGTGTACGTGTATACATAAATGTGTAACTACGTACATATGTATTATGTTTGTTTAGATTTAAAAATTTTAGAGATACTTAACATTTTCTTTTGTTTCCAGATATTGTTATGCACTCAGCTACAAAATTTATTGCTGGAAACAGCAGTTGCATGGCTGGTAGTCTTGCTACGAATGACAAAGAGTATGAGCTCTTTTTCTTTGGAAATTGAGATCTATTTTCAATTGTACTTTTTTTTCCTTATTTTACTCATTTGTTTATACTTTTTATTCAAATAATAATATGGATCTTTGTGTATCCCTCTTTATTGTTTTTGCTTGTAAAGATTGGCAGCCAAGATAAATGATTACAAAAATTCGACGGGTTGCGCCTTGTCTCCCCAGGACTCTTGGATATGTTTGGAAGGGATCAAAACGATGGCATTGCGAGTTGAGCAGAAACAGGTGCCAAACCAAACATCATGTGCCTTATTCATGTTACAAACTAATGAATTTTAAATAATGTTTGGTGTGCTCGTAATTAGGTCCAACCTATTAATATATTTTGCAGAAAACTGCACAAAGTATTGCTGACTTTCTTGACGGACATCCTAAAGTAGAGAAAATTAACTATCCCGGTCTTCCTAGTCATCCTGGATATGGACTGCACATGTCTCAGGTATGATTTGATTACGTATTGTAATTGAAAATAAATATTTGCCCGAGATGATTTTATCCATTATTCATAGAGTTCCTATTTTGCAGTCAAAGGGTCCAGGATCCGTGCTTAGCTTTGAAACAGGCTCATTACCACTCTCAAAGCAGATTGTTGAAGATACTAAATACTTTAGCATGACTGTTAGTTTTGGTAAGTATCTTGGGGAATATACCTTGTTATGTAACAGTTATCAAGAGGATGTTGTTTGATTAGTTACAAGATTCTTTACTTAGTTGGGGAATATCAAAGTAAAGGACCTTTAGAGAGAAACTAATAATATAAACTATAAGGGTATATTATAGACCATAGGGAAGGGTTTTATAGAGAGAAACTAATGATATAAACTATAAGGGCATATTATAGACCATAGGGAAGGGTTTTATAACAAGGATCGAGATGAGTAATAAATTGGCAGACATATGTTGGATTTTGTGAATTTTTATAATAAGGGTTTTTGTTGTTGTTGTTGTTTAGGTGGTGTTGGTTCCTGTATATGCTTGCCTTGGTACACATCCCATGGTCCCATTCCTGACAAAGAGAAAAAGGGCATGGGTCTAACTCCAGATCTTGTACGTATTTCTGTGGGAATCGAGGACGTTGAAGACCTTCTTCAGGATCTTCAGAATATAATTGGGCCTAAGATCTGAATTTTAGAAGTGAGACGAAAGACTAGCTTGCTTCAAATAAAATGATTGAGAATGTTGATGAGAGGGTGGTTTAGTTACCCTGCTATATTTCTCCTTCTTCTCTTTGTTTCAAATAAAATGATTGAGAATGTTGATGAGTTTGTGGTTTAGTTACCCTGCTATATTTCTCCTTCTTCTCTTTTGTATTTGCATTGAATCTTGGTGTATCAATTTGGAATGATAAGCTTCTAAATAAAGATAAGCATCTCTATTATATGACATTGGTGTCTATTTTATACCTTCATCTCTACTTTCTTGCTTAATTATTTAATGCTTTTGATTAGGTTTGGTTGTGATAAAGTATATAGATGTTATGTTTTGCTTGATGTGCGGACACTTGTCACATGTAGCAACAACTACAACATGGCAGCAACAATTACAAGTATTACAGCAACAATTGTAAACAACATCTTACAACCACAACGCTGGGAAATCGACTAGGCAACAAACCTAAGTCATGAGAAATTCCCTGGGCAACAAACCAAGTCTGGCTCTATGCAGCCGGGACTTACACAAATATGGTTCAAGCAACCATATACAGTCATACAAAGTTTGTTAGAGAAGAGTTACACTAGTGGAAAAAAAGGGTTTTAAGACCGGATAAAAGAGGTATCGTAAGACTGGACCCGTGACCAGTCTTGTTCCAGGCGGTATTAAAAGTCTAACTTTTAAGACCGGACGCGAACCGGTTTTAAACAAACTCTTTTAGACCAGACATTTAAAACATTAGGTCTTAAAAGTCGTACTATATACACCTGAAATATTTATTGTTCGGTCCTAAAACTCAACTTTTAAGACCGGACAAAAAATAGGTCGCTCTTAAAAGATCGACATTTTAAGACCAAACGAAAATCAATCCAATCTAAACAATAGCGGCTTCTAAGACTAGACGACTAATTATAGCGATCTTAAAAGACTGACTTTCAAGACCGAATGATTAATACATCCGGTCTTAAAAATTGAATTTTTAGACCAGACGGATAAATACACTGGTCTTAAAAGACCAACTTTTAAGACCGGCCTAATATCAAATATGTACACCTGACCTTTAAGACTGGACATATAAATACATCCAGTCTTAAAATTTGAACTTTTAAGACCGGCCTATTTATTTCCGGTCTAACTTTTCCTGAATTTTTTCCCTGTTCTGTTCTTTCTGATCATATATGTTACACAAATCCACCACCCAATCCAGCACATAAAAGTCGATACTTTAAGCTACAATCTATGAACAATTATTAATAAATTGAATTGGGAAAAGAATACAAATATTATTCACCATAAGTTATGTGGCCTCTTAATTAATGATTATACTATGACTACAACACCTAAATTAATTTATACAATAAGATAACTTATTACTTACAAATACAGCACGTAAATCAACATACATGCCCAATATAATATTCATCATGCCTTCATCTGATTCCCACCCAACAACGTAATATCCCTCTTTTATAACATGCCCCTTGGGATCGGATCCTGCCACAAAAATAAAACAAGAACAAACTCAGTGACATTGTTTAAGAACATAGAAGGAATATAATATAGTTAAAACCTTAAAGTTTTCAAAGAATTCTGCATATGAATATTACCTTAAAAATTGACTCTTTTATAAAGGGATATCCTCCCATATCCCTTCTTGATGATTATTTATTATGCCGAATTCATTATCCGCTTCATCTTCTTCGTTCATGTCCGGTAGACCCCTTGAAAAAGGAGTACTATCAGGAAGACCATAATTTGAATGACTTTCCTCATCAATATCAATGACCCTTTTTCCTTGGAGAGCTACAGACCACATTTTATTTTCTTGATCGGTGATATAGAACACTTGTTTCGCCTGGTCTGCCATAATAAAAGGTTCATCTTCAAAACTTCTACTATTGACATCGACTAATGTGAATCCTAGCCGATCGATCTGAACACCATTATTGACATTAACCCACTTGCATTTGAAAATGGGAAATCTAATTTTAACATAATTCACCTCCCAAATCTCTTCAATAACCTCATAATATGGTATGATTGCCAATTTAGGCCTCTTGTCTTTGGAACTGGAGAAGTGCATAGATTTAGCCTCTAACATAACACCATTGTTCTGGACGGTGCTCCTATCATCTAGGGACTTCGTGTAAAATGTATAACCATTGATCACATACGAATTCCAACTTATGACATCAACCTCAAGACCACGTGCTAACCATTTTATTTTATCAGAAACACATTCCTCTCCCCCAACCTTTTGTTTGAACCAGTTTGCAAAAGTTCTGTTATGCTCCCTAATCAACCTTTGTTCAGTCATTCAATGATTTTCTTTCCTTATAGCTTCTTTATGTGCAGCTATGCTAGTTTGAACTTCATCAACATTATTCAAGATGTATAAGTGAACTTCTGACAATTCATCAGGATCCACACTATTTATCGAAGCCCCTCATCTACCCCCTCAGCATGCTGATGTTGAGGAAGCCCAATATGTCTTACTTTGGCCAAATAATTTTGACAAAATTCCTTGGCTTCTTCATAAACATATTTCTGAACAATTGATGTTTCTTGGTGGTATGCGTTCTTCACGTACTCTTTTATGAATTTCATAGATCTTTCAATTGGGTACATCCATCATAAATAGATAGGGCCACACAACTTTATCTCCCTCACTAGATGAACACTTAGATGAACCATTATGTCAAAAAATGTAGGAACAAAAAGCTTCTCAAGGTGGCACAAGATAAGATATCCTTCATTCTCCAATTCATCCAACTTTTCAATCTCGAAAACTTTACTACAAACCGCATTGAAGAAGAAACAAAGTTTAGTCAAAATGTGTTGAAGATCATATTCGGCGATGCCTCGAATAGCTACTGGGAGTAGCTGTTGCATCAAGACATGACAATCATGAGAATTTTGGCCTACTAATTTCAAATCCTTCATCGATACAAGCCTCTTAAAATTTGAAGAATACTCCGAGGGAACTTTTGTGCCATGTAAACACTCACAAAAACTTCGTTTCTCATCCTTAGACAAAGTATGAGAAGCCGGGGGACAATAAGTTCTCTTTCCATATGGCCTTGGATGTAAGTCTTCGCGTATTCCTATTGCTTGCAAATCCAATCTTGCCTTCACACCATCCTTGGAACTACCTTGTATGTTGAGAAGCGTGCCAACAATACTATCACATACGTTTTTCTCCACATGCATGACATCAATACAGTGTCTCACATCAAGATTGCACCAATATGGAAGAACGAAGAAAACAGATCTCTTTTTCCATATATTTGTTTCTTTTTTACTCTTTGCAGTCTTACCGAAGATGACACTGATATTTTTCACCTTTTCATAAACTTGCTCCCCAGTCAATGCCACCGGAGAATCTTCATACTCTTGGCCACCAAAAAAGACTTTCTTTAATCGACCATATGAGTGGCCCCGTCTAAGAAATCTCCTATGTATAAGATAAACCATCTTTCTTCCATGTTGAAGTTGATGGTAGCATGTGCCTTCTTCACAAATCGGACATGCTTTATGGCCTTTTACACTATACCCTGACAAATTCCCATATGCTGGGAAGTCGTTTATAGTACAGAATATCATGGCTCACAATTTAAAAACCTCCTTCTTGAAAGAGTCAAAAACATCGACACCTTCTTCCCACAACTCCTTCAAGTTTTCGATCAAGGGCTCAAGGTAAACATCAATGTCATTTCCAAGTTGTTTTGGTCCCGAAATCAACATAGACAATATGATGTACTTTCGTTTCATGCATAACATAGGAGATAAGTTGTAAATAATCAGGAGCACAGGCCATGAACTATGTATGCTGCTAAGGCTTCCATAGGGATTCATGCCATCCATGCTAAGGGCAAGCCTAAGGTTCCTAGGTTCGTCGCCGAAGTTCAGAAATAAATGATCGATTTTCTTCCATTGAGAAGAATTGGCTGGATGTCGAAGCTTTCCATCAGAAATCCTCTCATCTGCATGCCACCTCATATTTTTTGCATCATTTTCATTCGCAAAACAACTACTTGAACCTTGGTATGATTGGAAGATACCACAACACTTTTGCAGGCCCCTTATTTGACTTGTACCTTGGGGTTTCACATATCGGACAATTCTGCTTCTCTTCAAACTCTTTTCTATACAATACGCAATCATTCGGGCATGCATGGATCTTTTTGTACTCCATCCCCAAAGTGGACAAAGTATTTTCTTAGCATCATAGTATCGATACGGCAACACATTATCATCCGGAAGCATGTCCTTAAAAGCCTCAAGCATTTCAGAAAAACTCTTGTCGCTCCATCCATGACGTGCCTTCAAGCTTACCAATTTCAATACAATGTTCAACAATTGGTATTTTTTACACCCAGGGTATAGCGGGGTCTCTGCATCACTACACATATTACCATATGCATGTGATTGATCAAAAGCCTCTTCTCCTACATCACAAATAATGTCCTCTATGCGATCATCCATATCCGTGTCATTATCATCAAAGGCCACTTCCCCATGTTGAGACCCACTTGGCATTTTTTCACCATGCCATACCCATACTGTATAAGTCTTACAAAATCCCTCACAAATTAAATGTGTGTGTATAACTTAAGGACTTAGTCGCCTCCCATTCAAACATTTTACACAAGGGCAATGAAACTTTCCACTATCATCATGGGCATTCTGTTTAGCAAATTCTATAATTCCCTCTGTAATATCCCGAATTTTGGACCCTGAGAATTGAGAATAAGCCTAAAAGTGGGTAGACGACTAAACCCGATTCGGGAAGAGTCCCAAGAATGACGAGAAATAGGAAGCCTCTCAGGGACTAAGTAACTTGGCTATGTAGGTTAGTGGACCTAATGTGTATAAACCATGGAATTAAAGTGCCAATGGAAAAGGGGCACAAAAGACCCATACGATATAAATTCGGTTGGAAAAAAATGCCCCCTAACTATGTCCTTAGGTATAGGACAATTAGTTGAGTGAAAATATGCCGGTATAAGTAAGTGTACAGCATTTTCAGGGCAGGCAGGGATGCCCTGCGTTTTTGAAGATCAGGAGTCAGTGTAATCACTGCTGGAGGACATGTGTCACTGCGGGATTGAAAAGCAAAAAAGTAAGCAATGATTACAGGGGTAGAAAATTCAAATCCTTACCCCTTAAGTATTCAATTTAGTCCACTCAGGATAGAAAATGAGAAATTAGATGATTTTATCCATGTTTAGGCCCAAACACAAAGTGCGGGTCCCACAGGCGATTAACTGATAGAAAGGGGACTGATAGGGACCAGTTAGGGGTTTCTTTTGGATTGAACGAGAAAAATGTGGGGCCATATTAGAAATTAAAAAGGTGCCACATATGTATGTCCAATCAGGGGAGAATATCTGGAGAAGTTGAAGAAAAGTGCAAAAAGAAGCATCTTTGTACCCAGCGGGGCCCGGTGGGGACCGGTGGATCAGAAACTGCACTGATAAAGTAAGAAAAAGGAATTAATTATAGGGGATCAGATTTTTGGGCCCCATTAGGCGCCACATGACCCACTTTAATTATTAAAATACTTATTTGGAGAGAAAGAAAGTGAAATCAGTGTAAAAGTCCAACCGCGGGTCCCACAATGAGAGAAAAAGGGAAAAATGGGAATAAATGGGTAAAAATTAATTGGACCAGGTTTGTGGGCCCAAAATGGCGTGACATATGTCCTTTTGGACAGGTCCAAGCACATGGGGAAAAGTCAAACATAATTAGAAAGTTCTGGGCCACAAATGCAATTTACGAAAGTTTCGGCCAAACTCGTAACTTGCCCCAAAAGCAAAAAAGGATCTGCACGTTTTTGGAGGGGAATGCACCACATGTCCTGCCCCTAGAAGCCTCTGTAATTTCTTGGAGGAAAAGTCAAAAAGTCAGATGAATTCTATTAATTACTGGACAGGGTTTTACTCCAGTTATTCTGGACTGATCAGCTACTTTACCTTTATTAAATGCACATGCTCTCTCTCTCCTAGACCATGGGGAGCACGAAATTTCTTCAGAAAAGAGAGAGATGTTTCAGCCAAGACCTCCATAGCCAAGAGCAAGAGCAAGTCACCAAGCCATCAGGCCAAATCTCTGATTCAGGCAAAATGCCGAAAACTCAACTCTTTAAGGTTTAAAGTTGAGATTTCGTCCATGTTGTTGGAGTTTGGTGTTGTGGTTTGATTTTGGGGTTTTTTAGGGTTCCAATGAGTCTGGAACGTTATTTTTTATGGGGTTAGCCTATGGTTTGATTTTCCGAACTCAAAAACACCGAAAAAGCCTTAAGAACGAGCTTGCCGTCGAATATGGAATTCTGGGCAGCAAGTCTTCATCACGGTCTTAAACATAATAAATGAACTCGGTTTTGGCTGAAATTTTACATGCATAAATTAAACATCCTAAGGTTCACTGTGATGTATAATGTTGTGTTATTTGGAGTTTTGGACTAAGATAAATAAATTGTTAAAAATCGCCCAGAAAGTTACAGGATTTGTCTGACCAGTGAGTAAATATTGGACTGTTTAATTCCATGTGGTTTCTTGTGGGATCTATAAGTATTTTTCCAATAAACTATACATCTTAATGGTTCATATGGCGCTGGTTTTATACAAATATGATTTGTTTGGAATTTATTAAAAATCATTAAAGTTGGGTCTGATGCACTGGATTTTTCTGGAAATTGATGAAGGGCTCGGTTTTGAGTTAAAATGCAAGGGTATTTTTGGAATTACTAAAAATAAGGTATTTTGGTGTTATTTAGGTCAAGGGCATATTTGGAAAAGTGACCAGGCACAATAAAGTATTAAATACGGTACACACCCCACAAGTAGTAACCTACTCAGATATTTTTATGTGTTTTGTTGTATGTTTGTCACCCCACAGGTAGTAACCGCTTTACTCAGATATTTTTATGTGTTTTGTTGTATGTTTGTGTTTGCCATGTGTGTTTTTGTATATTTCTTTGCCAAATATGCATACAGAGTTATGTGTTTCCTAGCGCTATGGACGTTTGATTCGAGGCCGGCCTTAATTGGCGGATGTACGGGTCGATAGGTCCGGGGCTGCCCTGGTGTAGGCAGCTTTACGGGTCATGACTCCGGTAAGTCCGGGGCTTGCCTTGGTAAGGCAGCCTGACGGCGCGTGGTAGTCGGTGGTGTTTGTGTATTTCTGTTTGCATATGCGGTATGTATTTGGCATGTTATCTGTATTATTATCTGGCATGGTAACTTATATACTCCTTACAAATTTAGTATTTGAGTATTGACGGTTACTCTGGGGGCCATTATTGGACTCCAGAAGTTTCTATAGCTGCAGGGGAGTGTGCCTGATCTAGAAGACCCTTTTTGAAAGGAAGGGCTTGGTAGTGCAGTGAAGAATAGGGAATGCCCTATCACATTTTGTACTTTACATATGGATAACTGTACCCTTAACCCTTCAGGGACTTTTACTTTCCGTTTATTTTACTTTTACCAGTATAGTAGATAGTCCAAACCGATTAAATGCTCTGTTGCGCTAACTCTGATGCATGTTAAGTGGACATAATAATGAAGGAAAGGTAATCAATAAAAGGAATCCCTCTAACCCGCCACCCGAAAGGGCGAGGCCGGTAGGGGTGTAACACCCTCACCCCATTCTGATATTCAACACTTGTCCGTAAAGCATTTTTCCAACTGTGATCCATAGTAGAATTCCTATAGACGGAAAGATTTAACATACATAATCCGAAAAAATTGAAACTTGCATATAAAATAAGCCAACTCCAAATGCATATATATGCTCAATGTCAGTTATGTCTTCTTCTTTTGTATTTTTTTGTTTTACGGAGAAACTTGCTCAATAAATGCATAACTAAGAATCACTTTTGGTCATAAATGTATCACAGTGAATCCAAGAAGCAAAATAAATGCATGAGAGGAAATTAAATGCACCACATGAAGGTCTTGTGGACTTACCTGTAGCATATAAATTCAAATGTGTTTGCTGAGTCTTTCTTCTCAGGCAACGAACGTTGATGTTGCAGACAGCAAGAGCAACCTAAAAACACTTGTTGGTTAGTTGGGTAGGTCTAAAATGCAAATATAATCTTCAAAATACAATATTCATTAACAACAGAGGAACCCACAAGAACATTTAATCTATTTCGTTAAACCCATGAAAAACCTAGAACGATAAGCAAGAAAATCATAAAGTTATATAACCGAAACACCTCTTACAACTTAGTTTACAGACGTTTAGCTAAGGAACCAAAAAGTGATTGTCGAGAGAGTGCGACACGAAGCAGCGACGAAGCAACACACAAACACTGGAGACAGAACCTGAGTAATCACTTTCGGCGCGACAAAAGAAGTTCAAAGAGGGAAATTTAATTTTCTGCGCGACAGAGACATGTTTTATTAATTTTGGATTTTATTAAGACTGGTTAATTATAAATTATTCGGTCCTAAAGATAAGCATTTTATTAATTTAATTTTTAAGACCGGAGGTTTAGAAGACTCCGGTCCTAAAGCTTTACTATTCATTTAATTTTAAGACTGGAGTTTTATAAAACATCCAGTCCTAAAAGTCAAATACTTTTTTAGACAAACACTTATAAAGTATCTGGTCCTAAAGGTCCTCATTTATTAACCAAACTAAAGGATTGGCTTTGGCGAGCGCAGCAGCAACTGAATGAATAAAATAAAGGAAAACTAAAGAATAAGCTTATTTAATTACTGGAGAATATGAGCAAAAAAAGTCACAAGCTTTGTTCTTAATGCTTCATACATTACTGGAGAAAATGCACGTACACAAGAAGAAAACAAACAAAATGAACATTATCAACGACAAGAATCTGACTAAACATCCTAAAGCTTATTATCCTCCAATGCCTTGGCGATATCGGCGTGAGCAGCATTAACTTCGCGTTGGATATCAGCAAGTTCCTGTGATATTCGCATCAGCCGCAATGCATCATTAGAGGAAAGAGGAGAGGGGTCAACGGTAGGCACGCTGGGGCCAAGAGGTTGGAGAGGTGGTGCGGCAATCTCTTCATTATCTGAAATAACAATGGGTCCAACGACCCGAGACTCTTCGGTCACAATAGAACGTACTCTCGCTGAGGAGGCACATCGTATAACGATCTAAGGATGGCACGGGCTTCAGGTGTAAGAGCACCCCTACGAGGAGTTCTCATGTATCTAACCATGGTTTGAGGCTTTGAGCAGTTGGGGTAGAGAGCTAGGTAGTGAGGAGTTAATAAGGACAGAGAGGTAGTGTGAGGAGTTAATAAGGGCAGAGAGCAGGAGAGATACGTAATTGATGATGAGAATGAATTCGGATTCAATTGGTATAAATGAATTTAGTGTTTCTACTTTAAGAGCGTGTTTTATAAATATCTGGTCCTAAAAGTCTATTATTTATTTTTTCAATTCAATTACTTTTAAGATCTACCTTTTATAATATATCTGGTCATAAAAGTCTATTATTTATTTATTTTTCAATCAATTCAATTACTTTTAAGACCAACCTTTTATCTTGTATCCGGTCCTAAAATTCATTTATTTTTTTTCAATTCAATTTTTTTTAAAGAAAGAATTTTTTCTTAAAAATATTACTTTTAATACCAAATCTTTTACAATATCCGGTATTAAAAGTTCATTCTTTTCAAATTACTCAGATAGCATAGTCGTATCCTTACACTATGCTCAAATGAATGATTCAGAGTCTCTTTGGCTTCCAGATAAACTTCCTAAGTAGGCGTCTCCTCGTATTCTGAGGAGCTATGCGTCTCCTCGTTAAAGTTTCTGGCGTTTGACATTGTTCACGATGTGTTCTCTATTTAAACCAATTATTACTTTACTTTCTTCACATTCTTCTCCATCACTTCTACAACCTCCACCGTAATGGCTGCTCCACCACCACCAGGTCCTCTTTTTCCTCTTAATCCCCTTCCACCTCTGTACCCTCCTCTGTTGCCTTCGAACCCGTCATTCTACCAGATGATGCAGCACCTCCTGGTCCGCGTCGATCATATAGACTGAGGCTTGGGCCAACTGTTTTAGGTCTATCATGCCGTCAACAACAAGCTGAACGTGGTACTCGATGCCAATGACGTTGAGTACGATCCTTCTGATGACGACATCTCCGACACCTCCCTCTCCTCCAACAACGATGGGGAGGATTAGATATTTTTATGTTTTTTTATGTACTACTGCTGCCCCTCACAAGGCAACATAAAAAAAATATAATAAATAAAATTTTTAGCTCACATCTTCGATCGCCTTGTCCTTTTCATTATCTTCTTTTTTTTCCGACAAAAAGGAAACAAACAAAACATTGTCCTCGTGTGTAATCAAAATTAAAAATTTGCAGAATACAGTTAAGAGCATACCAAAAAAAACATCGTTTACCTTATTCGAATAAAAACAAACAGTGACAATTCTTCTCAAAGTTGTACCGTCGTTGTCGTCTGTTTTACCTCGCCCTGATTTGAATATTTTCAGTGTCCTTTTCACTATCTTCCTTCTTTTTCCGACAAAAAGCAAAAAGACAAGAAAAGGGAGACCGATAATGCTGCTAAACAATAGGAGAGCTAAAAACGACGACGACAAAGGACCTAGCTTGAGCAGAACGCCAGAACCTCAGTTATTTTGAACCCTAATGATTTGTCTGAAAAGTGAGTCACCATTTCTATTTAAAGGAAGACTATTAAGACCAGACATTCAAAAATTACACGGTCCTAAAGGTTCAGCCATATTTTTTAAAATAAACGAAGACTTTTAAGACCGGACTTTTAGGAGCGGACAAATAACAAATATATGGTCCTAAAAGTCTCGCCATATTTTAAAAATAAACAAAATCTTTTAAGACCTGACTTTTAGGAGCGGATAATTAACAAATATACGGTCCTAAAAGTCTCGCCTTATTTTTAAAATAAACGAAGACTTTTAAAACCGGACTTTTAACAAATATACGGTCTTAAAAGTCTAGCCATATTTTTTAGAATTAAACGAAGACTTTTATGACCGGAAGTTGAATAAATATGCGGTCCTAAAAGTCTCGCCATATTTTTAAAATAAACGAAATCTTTTAATACCGGTCTTTTAACAAATATGTGGTCCTAAAAGTCTAGCCATATTTTTTAGAATTAAACGAAGACTTTTAGGACCGGAACTTTAAAAAATATGTGGTCCTAAAAGTCGCGAACACTTTTCAATCTCTTACTGCTCATTTACAACATCCTCTACCCCAAATTTCAAACACTAAATTTTATCCACCATCCAATACATTTAGAAACCCAAAATGGACACAAGAAAATTGTTCGAAAAAATAAACAAATTTTATTATTCAATTACACATTGCGTATGTATATTTACAAATGAATGAATTATTCGAAAAAATAAACAAATTTACAGAAGATTATTGTTGCTACAACATATATTTACAAATGAAATTAGGACTATAATTTTTTTCTAACTTTAATAGGTCATACAGATATTCACAAAACAAATTGCGTATGTGCTCCACTTCATCATCAGAAAAGGGATCAGCACAGGCAAACCTCTGTAACATCAAAGACAAAAATTGAATTAACTTGCGTGCATATTTCATATGTAACATTAAGCTAGAAACTGAATTCAGCCATAATATGTAACATCAAATACATTTACCTTTGCATTGAATTTAGTCCTTCCTTGCGTGATAATATCGTATATGTGTTTCATGATGTACGGGCCACATAAGTTGGACCCAGTTGGTTGCCGACAGGTTTAAAAAGAACAAGAAATATATATAAGAGCATATATAGCTTACTGCCCAAGTTCACAAGGCAGTGTGCTAGTGTCCAAATATGTACTAACCTTTGGTGTGAGCCATTTAGGATCTTTGTCATCATACGTATGCTTTTTGTTTACCTGGATTTGGAAGGTCCTCATGGCATTATCATCAAAATCACAAATTTATCAATAATGTTCACTAAAAATTCACAGCACAGATGTCAGATAAGAGAATCAAAATGACATGCTTACTTATTGATGGTCTGCTTCAACATAGGCCTTGGATCGTTGTGAGTGGAGCATAAGAAGATAACTGTATGCACATCCATGCACATGAGGACCAACTGCCAGTGGTGGCTGAAAATTCACAGAAGTAAAGTACTCAATGATATATGTAGGAGAATTAAGTGAATTGTAGACAAGAATTGTGATATGTACCTTTGATAGCATGGAAACAAGTACACCTTTCTTCTCACTTCACACAACCTCGTTGATATGTACTGTTGTCTCTCCTCTAAGGTTGTTGTACTTGCATACACTGGGCACAAGAATCCAAAATCATTGATTCTGCCCTGTTGAACCAATTCTTGATGCATGAACCTACAATAATGACATCGATCAAGGAATTAGTATATATGTATGTATGTCTAAACTATGCATTTAAATTATGTACTCATAGAAGAAGATACTTACTTCATAAACATTTGAACAATTGCATTAGTAAGCTCTTTTCTAAGAAGCAGCAAGGACGTTAAATCTTTGATGTCAACATAAACCGGTTGAGGATGAGGGAGGCCTACTACTTCATTGACAGGCTACGATTTATCTTTAAAATATCCATTGGATACCATATCAGATATTTTTTCCTTGGCAGTCAACTTAGCAGTAGGGGATGGAGCTTGAGGAGGAGTAGAGACATGTACAAGCTTTACTGGCCAAGAGTGAAAGTTCCCTTGACATCACTCACAAGCTTTAGCTGATCAGTTGGGAGAGGGAGAGGTGCATCAATGATCACCTTTTCAACTGACACTCTGAATTCATCATCAGCCATTTGTTGGTGGTGTACAGTTGATCCTAAGTTGTGGACAGTCCCTTTTGCAACTAATCGTCTATAAGGTTTTTCCACATACAGGTAACAAGGTTGCTCTGACTGTCCAACAATGCAGCTCCGTTTAGTGCTCTGCTGCATAGGTGCAGGTGAATGTGTGAAGGGAACACTGGTCTTTGGACGAGAGCTTAAAAGCAGCTTCAATTCATTCATTTCCTCCTACATCTTGCTTATCTGGGATTTAAACATTACAGTCAATGAAGCTTCTTGAGCTGCTGCTTCCTCATTTATTTTGGCCACCGTTTGTTTCATCTCCTCCCGAATAACCATACTTTGTTTGTGGCGTTTGGATTTACCAAATTATTGCTTTAGGCCTACCCGTCCTCCAATCCCCCTTACACACCCCGAGTGATCCAATTTTCCGGTCGCAACGGTCAGAACATCATTCCTCCCGTCCGACACAAAAGATCCCTCTGCTTCTTTCTTTTTAAGATCTTCATGTAAGATACAGATAACGAGAAGCTTAGTAATGAAACATGTTTAGTAACTAAAAAATAACAATAATGATACTTACAATTCTTTCAGGAACTAGATGAGTTTGTTCACTTGTGTAGGCGCTGCTTGGCTTTTGCCGAATATACAACCACATACACAAATCCAGAATCAACAATAATCACATACTATCCAAAATTTTGTTGCTGATTCATAAGTCAGATTCAAAAATTCATATCTCCATGAATACAAATCCAAATTAGGCATATGACCTATTAAATTAAATCTCATTATGTCTAATTTAATTCTGAAAACTTTCATGGCAATTGGACACCATTTACCAAAACCACAACACACAAAAAATCCGACTGTCTCGTAGGAACTAACACATAGCAAATTTGAGGTTTTGCACAATTTTAATTCCAATGCTTCTAGATTCACATCCTAACCTTTACCCAAGACAATTTTTTCATTTTAAACCCATTGAAACCATCAAAATGGGCAAAATCATACTCCTCCAAGGTCCCCTGTTTCTGGCCGAAATTCATGACTAAGAAACAACAAATTTTGATTTCCAATTCTAGCACCATTATCTAGTCTATATACTAGTACAAAAAATGGCTTTAAGACCGCCTCGTTTAGACCGAAGTATTGAAGCTCCAGTCTAAAAAGTATAACTAGTGGCAGTTTTATAAATATCAAGAACTTATTGGACCCGACCCTTTATTCATAGGTCTAAAATATATTATTTAAACCAGTTTCCAAAACAATCGGTCTTAAACATTTTTTTAAAAAAAATGAAATATCAATTAATTTTTAAAGAAATCTCATAAGACCGGACTTCAATAGTATCTGGTCTAAAATATAAGGAAAAATTTAAATATAAAGTTTATTAATTTTAAGAGCGCATATATTTAGAAGCCAATCTTAAATGTTAAACTTCTAAGACCATACATAAATAGTAGGCAGTACAAAAGATAAGAAAAAAATTAAACAAAAAAATAATTACTTTTAAGATCGGAGTTAAGACCGGCTTCTAAATATATCTGGTCTTAAAATTACAATGCTAAAAGGCAAATATATCTTCTCTTCTTCACGCCGAAACCTAAAGTTGCTCTTTCTGAACCTCTCTTCCTGTTGTGAAACCTCTCTTCCTGTCGCATTACCTCTCTTCCTCGCCCACCACCACCAGCCTCTGTTACTCTCTCATTCGCTCAGCCTTTCCTCTCTCTCACCACCTCTTTTAACCTCTCTTCTTGTCTCGAAAATGAACGAAGAAAATTATTCTAGTCCTGTTCGAGGAACACCAGTTACAGCTGTGAGTCAGAGCGAACCCTGTACATCTTAGAGTGGGCCTCGTAACCGGCCTTTACATCATGGTAAAAGAGGCATACGATTGAAAGAGCTTGCCCTAAGTCGAACTACTAAGGAAAATATTGAGATTCAATTTGATGCAAATTTGAATCCTATCGGCCCTAATAAAAGCACATATACGAGTTATGTTGGCCTGCTAAAACGCCGCAAGCCTAGCATCTTGATAGATGAGTGGAAAAATGTCGACAAGAAGAAAGTAAAGGATCTTATTTGGGACTCTATCTAGCTGACATACAATGTTCCTGACAGTCAGAAGTTGAAAAACAAGACATTGCCGTATTGTGTTGATCACTGGAGGAAGTTTAAGACCTCACTATCTAATAATTATATTCATGTTGAGGTTCTAGTTGGTAAGCCTCCCCCTAATCTTTGCCACAAGTATACATTTGTTGATGAAAACACTTGGCAACAATTTGTTCATATGCGGACTACTCTAGAAGCTTTGGTGAGTTTATATTTAGTTTTTTTGCCCTTTTTTGTTTTCTTAATAACCTGTGCGGATATGTAATATGTTATTGTGTTCATCTATTCCTATTAGTGAGATGGTTTGATGTGTAAATAGAAGCATACATTTCCATCATTTGTCCTACATCAGAGGAGCATGTCTTAGTTCTTAAGTGAATATGACTGTAGATGAGTAACCGTAAAAGTTCGCTATTGTTCTATGCAAGTCTTGAAACTTGATAAAGTGAATTTGACTAGTGTTTGAGGTTCATATCAAACAGAAATTATCTAATTTCAATTAGTGATATGGTCTAGATTCATAATTAATAGTTGTTTTGAATTCTGATTCATAGAAGAAGAAGAAAAAAGTGAACAAGCACAAGAGACGGGTAGAAAGAATGATTGCCCTCATAGAATATCTTGTGGTAGTTATGAAAAAGTTGAAGAAGAGTTGATGGCGGTCAAGCGAAAGAGATTGGAAGAAGTTGAATCCAATCCTTCTGCGATATGTGATCTGCCATCTCCAATACGTTGCAAAGAATTATGGTTGTATTCTCGCTGAAAGAGAAGCGAGGCTTATAAGAGTGAAAAAACTCGTATAGTTGCTAAAAAAATTGTGAGTATCATTATTGTTATTTTTTAGTTACTAAACATTTTTTATTACTAAGCTTCTTATTATCTGTATCTTATAGGACAAACTTAAAATGAAAGAAGCAGAGGGATCATTTTTGTCGACGGGAGGAATGATATTCTGACTGTTGCACTAGAAAATCAGATCATGTGGGGCGTGTAAAGGGAATTGGAGGATGGATAGGCCTAAGGCAATACTTTGGATCATCCAAATGCCATAAACAAAGTATGGTTACCCGTGAGGAAATGGAACATATGGTGGTCGTCGTGAGTGAAGAAGCAGCGGCGCGAGCAGAGGAGCGAGAAGTTTCAATGAAGGCAATGTTTGAAGCTCAAATGAGCAAGACGAAGTAGGAAATGATGATGATTATGAGCTCCATAATGAGACTAGGGTTCCTGTGGCACATTCACCTCCACCTATGCAGTAGAGTACTCAAGGGAGTTGCATTATTGGACAGACAGAGGGTCCTGAACCTTGTGACCTTTATGTAGAGGATCCTGATAGCCGATTAGATGCACATGGGACTATCCACAACTTGGGATCAACTGTTGTACACCACCAAGAAATGGCTGATGATGAAGTCAGAATGTCAGTTGAAGAGGTGATCATTGGTTATGCACCTCTCCCCCTCCCAACTGGTGTCATGAAGGTTGTGAGTGATGTCAAGGGAAGCTTTAACTTGTGGCCAATGAAGCTTGTACGTTTTTCTACTCCATATGATGAAATCCTAATCAAAACCTCTCCTAAAGCTCCAGCCCCTAAAGTTGTTGACAAGCCTAAGTTAGATGCCAAGGATCAAATTGTCCTTAAGGTATTCAATGGATCA
Source organism: Acacia melanoxylon (assembly GCA_019022615.1). NCBI lineage: Eukaryota > Viridiplantae > Streptophyta > Magnoliopsida > Fabales > Fabaceae > Acacia > Acacia melanoxylon. The sequence continues at coordinate 1,822,378 of JAFJYJ010000030.1, read as the reverse complement.
TTTCGTAATCAAATATCATCTAGTAGACAACATTATAAGTTCATATTATCTACACATTCTCGTATTATACCTATATATAATATCCATAATCAAATATTATCTACCAATATTATTTCTTAAAATATTAAATTTTATCATTTAAATTTTTACTTAAATAATCGACCCCAATTACGGGTTTAAAAAAAATGGTAAAAATTTTATAGTGGTTATAGAACTGCTACAAATTCTGCAAAAACTTTTGGTATAATTTTTAAAATTTCATGTTATATTCTGTAATAGTTCTTTAACCGCTACAAACATTTGGCGCCATTTTTGAAATTTCTTTCTTTAAAAATATTAAGGTTCTTGTTATGCACGTGAAATTAATTATTTAATTAATCTCTTTTTATCTTCATTTTCTCAATACCACATTGTCTCTCCCAATAAGTGTGCTTTCTAGGATTCAAACTTGTGTTCTCCTTATTACAGATAAGGTTGCTTATTATATTAACCAACAGCTTATTAGTAGTATATGATTTTCTACTTTTGATTGCATTGTCAATGTAAGTTTGTATTTCCGATTACTGTCATTTGCTAATTGCGGTTTTGCATTCCGACTGTGAACTGCATGTGCGTAAGTTGCTTAATATATATATATATATATATAGGAAAGTTTTCTCTTCAATTTTTTTTTTCATTTTTTAGAAATTACAAATGGAAGGAACATGTAGATCTCAAAAGTTTGTAATATTGCCTGACCTTAATTGTTGATAAGACTGAGGAGAATAGAAGGCGAGATAAGCGCTAAATATGCACTATTTCATGTTTTTTTTCAACTGTTTTAGCAAACATAAGATTCTAAGAAAGTAAATTAAAGAACAAGCACTAGTGCAAAAAAAGGTTTCAAGACCGCCTCATCTAAACCGGAGTATCGACGGCCCGGTCTTAGAGGAATGACCGGTGGCAGTTTTGTAAATATAAAGAACTACTTGGACTGGATCATTTTTTATAGGTCTTAAATATATTATTCAGACCTATTTAAAAAATAACTTGTCTTAAAAATGTTATTAAAAAAATTGAAATATCAATTACTTTATAGAGAAATCTCATACAGCTGGACTTATATTTTCTGCGGTCCAAAATAATAAGGAAAAAATTTAAATATAAAGGTTTAAAAGTTTTAAGACCGCATATATTTAATGGCCAGTCTTAAAAATTATTCTTTTAAGACCGGACATAAAATGAGGCCGGTACAAAATATAGAAAAAAATTAAACAAAAATTTAATTAATTTTAAGACTGGTGTTTTATAAGGACCAGTCTCAAAGATTAACTTGTAAGACTGTCTTATAATTTGTCCGGTCTTACATTTAAATATTTTAAGACCGGACTTAAAATATAGCCGGTACAAAAATATTGAAGAAAATTAAACAAATAATTAATTACTTTTAAGACCAGAGTTTAATAAGACCAGTCTTAAATCTTAAATTTAAAGACCGTCTGTTTTATATCCGGTCTTAAAAATGAAGCGCCAAATATATTTTTCTTCGCGGCAAACCTTTCGTTACTTTCACTGAAGAACCTCTGTTCACGTTGTGAAACCCTTTATGTTGCATTACCTCTCTTCCTCGCCCAGGTACCATTAGCCTCTATTACTCTCTCATTTGCTCAGGCATTCCTCTCTTCCTATCTTGAAAATGAACGGTGAAAATGATTCTAGTCATGTTCCTGGAACGCCAGTTACTGGTGTAACTGGTATGAATAAGAACAAACCTTGTTCATCTCACAGTTAGCCTCGTAACCGCCCTGCATGCCGTGGTAGAAGCAGCACATGAATGATGGATGTATCCCTAAGTCGGACTTCTAGGTCAAAGCTTGAGATTCAGTTTGATGAAAATTTGGAACCTTTCGATCTTAATAAAAACAAATATAATAGTTTTGTCGGCTATCTAGTACGTAGCAAGGTTAGCATCTTGACAAATGAGTAGAAAAATGTCGACGATCGCACAGTAAAGGATCCTATTTGGGACACTCTCCGACTTACATACACTGTTCCTGACAGTCAGAAGTTGAAAAACAAGACATTGTCGTATTGTGCTGATCGCTGGAGGAAGTTGAAGACCTATCTAGCTAACAACTATATTTTTGCCAAGGTTCCAGCTGGTGAGCCTCGCCCTAATCCTTGGAACAAGTACACATTTCTTGATGAATAAACTTGGCAACAATTTGTTCAGCTGCGGACCACTCCTGAAGCTTTGGTGAGTTTATATTTAGTTTTGTTTGCTTATTAACCTGTGTGGATATGTGAATATTATTGTGTTCATCTAATCCCGTTAGTTAAATGGTTTGGTGTGTGAATAGAAGTATACATTTCCATCCTTTGTCCTACATCAGAGGAGCATGTCTTAATTCTATGCAAATCTGATATGTAAATCATGAAAAGGTAAAATACTAAGTAGGTAATTAGGGAAATAATAATGGCATAAGAGTCAAGCCATTATTATAGGTCTTGAGTAAATACCCTTTTGGGTCCTTGGAAAAAACAAGGACCCCATTTTAGTCCCTAGGGACTAAAATGGAACTTTTTTATGGACTAAAAAGGGCTTTTTGGAAATTTCTGAGGGACCAAAATGTTCACCAATCAACCCTTATTCATTCTTTTCAGGGACTAAAAGGGCATTTCTTTGTGTGAGGGACCAAAATGGGGTCCGTGTTTTTTTCCAGGGACCCAAAAGGGTATTTACTCTATAGTCTTAGTTCTGTTATAGTAGGTAGTGGTTAGACATTGTTGTTAGTTAGTTAGTATGTTAACTGTGTAATGGTTTCGGTGCAAGCTGTTATTGGGCCTTAAGAGTCAAGCCTCTAACTATATATAAGAGGTTAGTCTAATATGTGTAGGAACCAGTTATGATGAATGAATGAATTGACTGAGTTGGCAGTAGTTCTGCAACTCCCTTTCCTCTGTTTCTCCCAATTTCTTCTACAATTATACATCTTCCTTAAATAAAATGTTGAAACTTGATGAAGTGAATTTGATTAATGTTTGAGGTTCATATCAAGCAGAAGTTCTCTAATTTCTGTTAGTGAGATGGCTGGAATTCATAATTAATAGTTGTTTTCAATTCTTATTCACAGAAAAAACAAGGGAACAAGCACAAGAGATCGGGAGAAAGAATGATTGCCCGCATAGAGCTTCTTGCGGTGGATATGGAAAGGCCGAAAAAGAATTAATGGTGGCCAAGCGGAAGAGATTGGAAGATGAAGCTGAATCCAATCCTTCTGCGATACATGATTTGCCATCTCCAATACGTCGCGAGGTGTTATGGTTGTATATTTGGCAAAAGCCAAGCGGCACCTACATGAGTGATCAAACTTGTCTAGTTGCTGAAAGAATTGTAAGTATCGTTATTGTTATTTTTTAGTTACTAAACATGTTTCATTACTAAGCTTCTCGTTATCTGTATCTTACAGGAAGATCTTAAAAAGAAAGAAGTAGAGGGATCTTTTGTGTCAGACGAGAGGAATGATGTTCTGACCGTTGCGACCGGAAAACCAGATCACTCGAGGCGTGTAAGGGGGATTGGAAGACAGGTAGGCCTTAATCAATACTTTGGTAAATCCAAATGCCATAAACAAAGTATGGTTACTCGGGAGGAGATGAAACAAACGGTGGCCAAAATAAATGAGGAAGCAGCGGCTCAAGAATCTTCATTGACTGTAATGTTTCAATCCCAGCTGAGCAATATGAAGGAGGACATGGATAAAATGATGCTGCTTTTGAACTCTCATTCAGAGACCAGTGTTCCCTTCACACATTCACCTGCACCTATGCAGAATAGCACTAGAGGGAGCTACTTTGTTGGATAGTCAGAGCAACCTTGTGACCTGTATGTGAAGGATCCTGATCATGATAGACGATTAGTTGCAAAAGGGACTGTCCACAACTTGGGATCAACTATACACCACCAACAAATGGTTGATGATAAAGTCAGAGTGTCAGTTGAAAAGGTGATCATTGATGCACATCTCTCTCTCCCACCTGATCAGCTGAAGGTTGTAAGTGATGTCAAGGGAACCTTCATCTCTTGGCCAGTGAAGCTTATGCATGTCTCTACTCCTCCTGAAGCTTCATCCCCTCCTCATACTCCATCCCCTACGGCTAATTTGACTGCCAAGGAAAAAATATCCGATATGGTATCCAATGGATATTTTAAAGATAAATCGTGGCCTGTCAACAAAGTAGTAGGCCTCCTTGATATCCAACCGGTTTTCATTGACCCCAATGATTTAACGTCCCTGCTGCTTCCTGGAAAGGAGCTTACTAATGCAATTGTTCAAATGTTTATAAAGTAAGTATCTTCTTCTATGAGTACATAATTTAAATGCATCATTTAGACACACATACATATATACTAATTCCCTGATGTCATTATTGTAGGTTCATGCATGATGAATTGAAACAACAAGACAGAAGCAAAGATTTTGGATTCTTGTGCCCAGACTATGCAAGTACAACACCCTTGGTAGAGAGACAACAGTAGATATCAACAAGGGTGTGTGAAGTGAGAAAAAGTTGTACTTGTTTCTATTAGACCTGGCTATCACCCAAGATGGGGTGAATTGGGTGTCTAATAAAACTTTTGAAACTTTAAAAAATCTTTTCGAAACTTACTGAAAGCAGTTCGTATGACAGTAATACTTTATAAAGGATAGTCAGTCATTCAAACATATATGCTGGAAATATATGAGTTTAGGGAAGAGAATATACAAACTATGATTTATCCTAGTTCAGCCCAATCCTTAACCTACGTCGAGTCCCTAAGCTCCACTTGAGATTTTCCATCCACTATCCTCTTGTTTAATCCGGGCACAAGAGAATCCTATACAACTTGATTACACACTCTGTACTCGAAGTAATTCTTTCACTATGATTCACTCCCTCTTACAAGCTATAATCTATATACCCACTTGATTACACATTTTGTACTCGAAGTAATCCTCTCACTAGGATTCACTCCCCCTTACAAGCTGTAATCAATACAATGGGTTTCTCACTCAACATCGCCCAATCTTGAGTAGCTCTCAGATAGAATGTTTACAGATAAATCTTCTCTCTCTCTCAAAAGTGAATAAATAAACACTGAAGTACAATTCAAATCATTTCTCTCTCTATGGTAAACTATGTAAGTATTGAGAACAGAGAGTAAATGGATATCAGAGTATTGGCATTTTGAAGATGTAAGCTCATGTTCATCTTCTCTGTTTTGAATGATTCTTCTTTTATAGTTGATCGTCATTAATAACCGTTGAGAAGTTTTAATTATAGCCGTTGAGACACTTTGTAATTCTATCAAGCACAGTTGATTTCTGTTGAGCATATTCGACCGTTGCTTCATTAAATGCATTTGCCGTCAACTGTACTTGTACAGAGGGTGACTTAGAATAATAGCCGGAATAAGTATGCCTCGAAGGAATGTTTTCATCTGCCACGAGGTTTAGTTTCGATTGTTGGCTCTGTTTCTGAGTTACATTAAATGCACCTGCCACGACGGATCACTTTTCGGCCAATCTCGATTTAAACAGAGTTAATCAACTAAAAATCAACCCAAAAAGTGATTAGATATCTTATAGATAAGATTGAGTATGATTAAAGGATATTAGCTAATAACACAGAGATTTAAAGAGAGCGATTAGCGATATTGGAAAAAGTTAAAGACACCAAGAAGATATATTCTCAAGTATTACTTGTATCATTCTTGAGAATGTCTCAAGAATAAGACTTTACAGAGGCATCTCTCGATATTACTCGAGAATCAAGCTAGTCAGTTCTCGAGAATACCCTGAATAGAGAGTTTCTTAACATTAGGAATTAACCATACTCGAGAATCAACTTATCAATACTCGAGAACCATACTCGAGAATCAAGATATTGATACTCGAGAATTCCACTTACTGAGAGCATTTACCATATTAAACTCAACATACTCGAGAATCACCTTACCTATTCTCGAGTACCATACTCAAGAATCAATTTCCCAATACTCAAGAATTGCTCTAATAGAAGAACAACAATGTCAGATAAAACCATATACTCGAGAATTAAAATCCCATTCTCGAGAATCATATCAGAAGTTGCATCTGCGATAGCAAATTTGTCAAACCGCCCATGCTCAGAAAAATATTCAAGTCTTCTTTCCAATTCAAGAAGAATCTGCTCCAAACTCATTGTATTTCATCCTTTATCATCAGATGAATGGAGGTTGTTCTTGACCAGCATTTTTTGCAGCATCCTGAACTGACTGTCAATTTCAAAACATCATATCTCCTTCAATTGATCTTCGTTTTTCGTGATCTTGATGTTTTTGAAAAGGTATGTGAGTCTAATTTCAAATGACACTAGTTTCATCTCATTTGGATTTGTCGTTTGTGAGATACATTCAAAATACCAAAGCTTGGTCTACTGTGTGGCGTGAATTTCACTGTCATCTTCCAAAATGCATAGCTCCTTCATCTAAACTCCTTTGGGCATGAATTTTTTATCAAAATGACGCATTAGGAGTCTAGTTTCCAACAAAATTTTTTTTCCTCAATCCGATCTTTGGTTTAGAAGATATCATCGAATTACCAGACCTCACCCAAGTGAAACATGAAACAGAGTCGAACAGAGTGGCTGAAACACGCTTATACTCGAGAATTGATGTTTCATACTCAAGAATGGCTGGAATTTATACGCAGGAAGGAGTTGTTCATGCACGGGGCTGCAGCAATTGAACTGTAGCAACTCCTATTCATCGAGAAGCTTGAATTTTCTTATTTTAACTTTCCAACTTATGTTTGATCATAAAGACTTGAATATTGATATTCTCATAATATTTAACAAGTTCTTCTTTCTTCAATCTCCATTCTTGATCATTCTTCATTATTTAAACTTCACATCTACATTAAATAAAAGAATTAGTCAAAGTAGAAGATAAATGTAGTACACAATTTTTTTGCTCTGGATAATGGCATCTATATAAGACATCATCAAAACTAATCATATCCAACAGTTTCCATACTACAATAGGTACATATCACAATTCTTGTCTACAATTCACTTAATTTTGCTACATACATCACTGAGTACTTGTTTGCTGTGAATTTTCAGCCACCACTGGCAGTTGGTCCTCGTGTGAATGGAGGAGCATACGGTGGTCTTCTTATGCTCCACTCACAGCAGTCCAGGGCCTACGTTGATGCATACCATGAACGAGTAATCATGTCATTTTGATTGTCTTGTCTGAATCTCTGCTGTGAATTTTTAGTGACCATTATTGATAAATTTGTGATTTTGATGATAGTGCCATGAAGACTTTCCAAATCCAGGTAAAACAAAAGCATACATATGATGCCAAAGATCCTAAATGGCTCTGTCCAAAGGTTAGTACATAATTGTACACTGGCACATTGCCTTGTGAACTTGGTCAGTAAGCTATATATGCTCTTATATATATTTCTTGTTCTTTTTAGACCCGTTGGCAACCAAAGGGGTCTAACTTATGTGGCCCATACGTCTTGAAACACATATATGATATTATCATGCAAGGAAGGTCTAAATTCCCTGCAAAGGTAAATTTATTTGATGTTACATATTATGGCTGAATTCAGTTTATGGCTTAATGTTACATATGAAATATGCACGCAAGTTAATTCAGTTTCTGTATTTGATGTTACATAGGTTTGTCTGTGCTAATCCCTTTTCTGATGATGAAGTGGAGCACATACGCAAAGTGTTTTGTGAACATCTGTATGACCTCTTAAAGTCAGAACAATAATTAATGTCCTAAATTCATTTGTAAATATATGTTTTAGCAACAATAATCTTCTATATATGAACAATTGCACAATTTGTGTAATTCAATAATATTTTTATTTTTATTTTTTCAAATAATTTTCTTGTGTCCATTTTGGGTTTCTGAATGTATTGATGGTGGATAAAACTATTTAGTGCTTGTACCTTGAGGACAGGATGTTGTAAATGAGCAAGAAGAGTCTCCGAAAAGTCTTCGCGACTTTTAGGACCGTATATTTGTTAAAACTCCGGTCCTAAAAGTCTTCATTTAATTCTAAAAAATTTGAGAGACTTTTAGGACCGTGTGTTTGTTAATTGTCTGGTCCTAAAAGTCTTCGTTTAATTTTAAAAAATATGGCCAGTTTTTTAGGACCGTATATTTGTTAATTGTCCGGTCCTAAAAGTACTCGTTTAATTTTAAAAAATATGGTGAGACTTTTAGGACCCGGATAAATATTAAATGTACGGTCCTAAAGGTCTTCGTTTAATTGTAAAAAATATGGCGAGACTTTTAGGACCGTATATTTGTTAAAACTCAGGTCCTAAAAGTCTTTATTTAATTCTAAAAAATTTGAGAGACTTTTAGGACCGTGTGTTTGTTAATTGTCCGGTCCTAAAAGTCTTTGTTTAATTTTAAAAAATATGACCAGTTTTTTAGGACCGTATATTTGTTAATTGTCCGGTCCTAAAAGTCTTCGTTTAATTCTAAAAAATATGGCAAGACTTTTAGGACCGTATATTTGTTAAAACTACGGTCCTAAAAGTCTTCATTTAATACTAAAAAATTTGAGAGACTTTTAGGACCGTGTGTTTGTTAATTGTCCGGTCCTAAAAGTCTTCGTTTAATTTTAAAAAATATGTCGAGACTTTTAAGACTGGATAAATATTAAATGTACGGTCCTAAAAGTCTTCGTTTAATTGTAAAAAATATGGCGAGACTTTTAGGACCGTATATTTGTTAAAACTCTGGTCCTAAAAGTCTTCATTTAATTCTAAAAAATTTGAGAGACTGTTAGGACCGTGTGTTTGTTAATTGTCCGGTCCTAAAAGTCTTCATTTAATTTTAAAAAATATGGCCAGTTTTTTAGGACTGTATATTTGTTAATTGTCTGATCCTAAAAGTATTCGTTTAATTTTAAAACATATGGCTAGTCTTTTAGGACCTTAGATTTGTTAAATGTCCGGTCTTAAAAGTCTTCGTTACAATAAAAATGGTGACTCGCTTTTTAGATAATGTATTAGCGTTCAAGACAACTGCGGTTCTGCTCAAGCTAGGTCCCTCCTTGTCGTCGTTTTTACCTCTCCAGATTTTAAGCAGCATTATCGAACTCCCTTTTCTCTATCTTTTTTTCTTTTTGTCAGAAAAAAAGGAAGATATTGAAAAGGACTCTGAAAATATTCAAATCTGGGCGAGGTAAAACTGACGACAACAACGATCCAACCTTGAGAAAAATTGTCACTGTATTTGTTTGTATTTGTTCGAATAAGGTAAACAATTTTTTTTTGTAATGTCTTAACGTTGTATTCTGCGAATTTTTAATGTTGATCACACACGAGGACAATGTTTTGTTTGTTTCCTTTTTGTCGGAAAAAAAATGAAAAAAATGAAAAGGACAATGCGATCGAAGATGGGAACTAAAAATCTTATATTTTTTTCATGTTGCCCAATAAGGGGCAACAGTAGTACAGACAAAAAAAACATAAAAACATATAATCCTCCCCATCATTGATGGAGGGGGAGGAGGGGTTAGAGGCGTCGTCTTTAGAAAGATGGTAGGCGTGGAGTACCATGTTCAGCTTGTCGTTGACGGTATGAACAAGCTGAAACAATTGGCCCAAGCGTCGGTTGATGTGATCAACGCGGGCCACCATGTGTTGAATCATCTGGTAGAAAGAAGGATTCGGAGGCAACAGAGGAGGGCGAGGAGGTCCATGAGGAAGGAGGAGGAAAAGGAGGACCTGGTAGAGCATCCATTACGGTGGTGGCTAGGCAGTGGAGGTCAATGGAGGCAACGGAGGAGGCCGTGGAGGTTGTAGAAGTGATGGAGAAGAATGTGAAGAAATTAAAGTAACAACGGGTTTAAATAGAGAACCCATCCTGAAGAATATGAAACGTCGAAAACTTTAACGAGGAGACGCATAGTTCCTCAGAATACGAGGAGACGCATAGTTGGGAAGTTTATCTGGAAGCCGAAGAGACTATGAATCATTCATTTGAACAGAGTGTATGTATATGACTCTGCTATTTGAATGATTTGAAAAGAATGAACTTTTAATACCGGATATTGTAAAAGATCCGCTCTTAAAAGTAATATTTTTTAAGAAAAAATTGTTACTTTAAAAAAAATTGAATTGAAAAAAAAAATGAATTTAGGACTGAATAAAAGATAAAAGGTCGATCTTAAAAGTAATTAAATTGATTGAAAAAATAAATTAAATAAATTTAGGACCGGATATATGTTAATAGGACGGTCTTAAAATAATTGAATTGAAAAACTAAATAATAGACTTTTAGGACCAGATATATTATAAAAGGTAGATCTTAAAAGTAATTGAATTGAAAAAAATAATAAATAGACTTTTAGGACCGGATATTTATAAAATACGCTCTTAAATTTGAAACACTAAATTCATTTATACCAATTGAATCCCAATTCATTCTCATAATCAATTGCGTATCTCTCTGCCCTTATTAACTCCTCACACTACCTCTCTACCCTTATCAACTCCTCACTACCTCATAACTCCCCACTACCTAGCTCTCTGCCCTAACTGCTCAAACCATGGTTAGATACAAGATAACCGCTCGTAGAGGTACTTCTGAGGCTCGTGCCTTCCTTAGATTGTTATACGGGGCGCCTCAAGCGAGAGTGCGTTCTATTGTAACCGAAGAGTCTCAGGTCGTTGGACCCATTGTTATTTCGGATGATGAAGAGATTGCCACACCCCCTCTCCAACATCCTGGCCCCAGCACGCCTACCGCTGACCCCTCTCTTTTTTCCTCTAATGATGTATTGTGGCAGGAAGTTAATGCTGCTCACGCCGATATCGCCAAGGCATTGGAGGATAATAAGCTTTAGGATGTTTAGTTAGATTCTTGTCATTGAGAATGTTCAGTTTGTTTTTCTTTTTTTCTTCTTGTGTACGTGCATATTCTCCAATAATGTATGAAGCATTAAGAACTAAGCTTGTGTCTTTATTTTTCATATTCTCCAATAATTAAAGAAGCTTATTCTCTAGTTTTCCTTTATTTTATTCATTCAGTTGCTGCTGCACTCGCCAAAGCCAATCCTCTTTTTTCGGTTTGGTTAATAAATGAGGACCTTTAGAACCGGATACTTTATAAGTAACTGGTCTAAAAAATATTTGAATTTTAGGACCAGATATTTTATAAAACTCCAGTCTTAAAATTAAATGAATAGTAAAAAGTTAGGACCGGAGTCTTCTAAACCTCCGGTCTTAAAAATTAAATTAATAAAATGCTTATCTTTAGGACCGGATACTTTATAATTAACGGGTAAAATCCAAAATGCTAAAACATGTTTTTGTCGCGTGGAAAATTAAATTTCCCTCTCTGAACTTCTCTTGTCACGCCGAAAGTGATAACTTAGGTTCTGTCTCCAGTGTTCGTGTGTTGCTTCGTCGTTGTTTCGCGTTGCTCTCTCGACAATCACTTACTGGTTCCATAGCTAAACGTCTATAGACCAAGCTGTAAGAGGTGTTTCGATTATATAACTTTATGATTTTTCTGCTTATCGTTCCGGGTTTTTCATCGGTTGAATGAAATCGATGAAATGTTCTTGTAGGTTCCTTTGTTGTTAATGAATATTGTATTTTGAAGATTATATTTGCACTTTAGACCTACCCAACTGACCAACAAGTGTTTTTAGGTTACTCTTGCTGTCTGCAACATCAACGTTCGTGGTCGGAGAAGAAAGACTCAGCAAATGCATTTGAATTTATATGCTACAGGTGAGTCAACAAGACCTTCATGCGATGCATTTAATTTCCTCGTCATGCATTTATTTTACTTCTTAGATTCACTGTGATACATTTATGACCAAAAGTGATTCTTCGTTATGCATTTAATGGGCAAGTTTCTCCTAAAAACAAAGACATAACCGACATTGAGCATATATATGCATTTGGAGTTGGCTTATTTTATATGCAAGTTTAAATTTTTTCGGATTATGTATGTTAAATCTTTCCATCTATAGGAATTCTACTATCGATCACAGTTAGATAAATGCTTTATGGACGAGTGTTAAATGTCAGAATGGATGAGGGAATTTATAGAATTTGCTAAAAAAAATGCCCATGATGATAGTGGGAAGTTTTATTGCTCTTGTGTAAAATGTTTGAATGAGAGGCGACTAAGTCCTGAAGTTATACACACACATTTAATTTGTGAAGGATTTTGTAAGACTTATACAGTATGGGTATGGCATGGTGAAAAAATGCCAAGTAAGTCTCAACATGGGGAAGTGGCCTTTGATGATAATGACACAAATATGGATGATCACATAGAGGACATTATTCGTAATGTTGGAGAAGAGGCTTTTGATCAACCACATTCATATGGTAATATGTGCAGTGATAAAGAGACCCCGCTATACCCTGGGTGTAAAAATACCAATTGTTGAACGTTGTATTGAAATTGGTAAGCTTGAAGGCACGTCATGGATGAAGCGACAAGATTTTTTCTAAAATGCTTGAGGCTTTTAAGGACATGCTTCCGGATGATAATGTGTTGCCGCATCGATACTATGATGCTAAGAAAATACTTTGTCCACTGGGGATGGAGTACAAAAAGATCCATGCATGCCCGAATGATTGCGTATTGTATAGAAAAGAGTTTGAAGAGAAGCAGGATTGTCCGATATGTGAAACCCCAAGGTACAAGTCAAATAAGGGGCCTGCAAAAGTGTTGTGGTATCTTCCAATCATACCAAGGTTCAAACGCTTGTTTGCTAATGAAAATGATGCAAAATATTTGAGGTGGCATGCAGATGAGAGGATTTTGAAAGTGGAGCTTAATCACCAAGAGAAGGGGTGAATTGGGGATTTTAAAATTCTTTTCTAAATGCTCTGTTGTTCGACACTAAAAACAGAGGTGAACAGAGTATACGAAAGAAGAGCAAGACACAAGGAATTTATACTAGTTCGATCCAACCTCTTGACCTACGTTCAGTCCCCAGACTCTCTGGGATTTTCACTATCTCAATTGATTACACACTCTGTAACCCAAGAATAATTCTCTCACTAGAACTTACTCCCCCTTACAAGTTGCAATCAATATCCCAATCTCCAAGTCCCCTGACTTGAGATTCTTACAAGCAAATGATTCACAATAAATGAACTCTCTAAGAGTAGATAAAAAAAACACTGAAGATCAATGTATCAAAAGACACTTTACAAGTGAAAACTGAAATAGTAGTTGGTAAACTTGAATGCAATTCGTTTTCAGCAGATGTGTTGTTGAGAAGATTTGAATGCAGCTCTATTTATACTAAGAGAGCATTAAATAACCGTTGCAATCTCCATTATAACCGTTGGTGCATTAATCTAGCTGTTGGAGGCACTTTGGTGTCTTTTCTCTATACTCTTTAGTTAATTCCTTTTGTCCAGAGGATTAGTGTTGACTTTCCTTGTAATAGATCCATTGGAATAGCAGCTACTGGTTAGGGAAAGTAGACATTAATCCCTTTGCAACGTGTAGAGAATAATGGTACAAATGGATGCAAGTTTTCTGGACTTTGCATTTAATGTTCTGACATCACCTTTTGCTTTTGTTCAAATCCTCATTTAATATCTTCTAAACCATCTGTAACTCACTAACAAACTGATTAAACATAGTTAAAAATAGTAGTGAATGTAGAGGAGAAGTATTAACATCAAAAAGGAAGATTTCAGAAATTCGAGCAAGTTGATTTTCAAAAACAGCGAAGAAAACTCGAGTTTTGTTTATCAAAACTCGAGTTTTGGACTTTTATATTGAAACCATGTTTAAGTCCAAAAACTCAAAACTGGAGTTTTCAATTGCAAACTGGAGTTTCCAAAATGATAAAATAAGCAAAGCTCTCTGTAAGCTTGAAACTCGAGTTTCCACTTAAAATTGGAAACCTTTGAAAATCTTTCCCAAGTGAAAACTGGAGTTTTCAAAATTGAATAAAAGCGCAAAGCTTTCTGGTTGTCCAAAACTTGAGTTTCCGAAACTAAACTCGAGTTTCCATTTAAGTAAGAAAGCTCAGAAATTTATCCCAAAGTTAAAACTGGAGTTTTTAATGAAAACTGGAGTTTTCAAAAACTGAGTAAAACTTGAAAACTTTCCATCAAGTGCAAACTAGAGTTTTCTCACAATTTAGAAGAACTTAGAAAACTCATGTCAAATTAAAAACTGGAGTTTGCATAACTCAAAATGTTGAAGACTCTCTATGACCAAAATTCGAGTTTCCATTTGGAAACAGGAGTTTTGTCTATTTTAGAAAATGTTGAAGAGTTTCTGTATTATGCAAACTGGAGTTTTCTATGAAAAATGGAGTTTTGTCTAGGAGTGAAAACTTGGATAGCTCTCTGTAAGTTCAAAACTCGAGTTTCTGAACGGAAACTGGAGTTTTGCTTAGTTCATTAAAATTGAGCTATTCTCTGTCAAGTCAAAACTTGATTTTTGAAACCAAAACTCGAGTTTTCCATTGACAGTAAGTTTTTCAACTTACCAAAGACAAACTTCAACTTGTGTTTACAATTTTTAGTTATCATCAAAACACATAGAGAACTAACAGATTTCTGATAGAAAGTTTCGTCATCCGGCCGATTCTTCTCAATGGAAGAAAATCGATCATTTATTTCCTAACTTCGGTGAAGAACCTAGGAACCTTATGCTTGCCTTTAGCACGGATGACATGAATCCCCATGGTAGCTGTTGGTCGATTTCCTTGATGGCAAGTGAACCAGTCGAACAAGTAATAAAGTGTAAGTAGAGTATCGTCCCACAAAGACTAAGATACCGAGAAGTGACGCTCAATTTCTGTAATAGTTGCATGAATAGTGAAAGACCTGGCTATCACCCAAGAGGGGGGTGAATTGGGTGTATGATAAAACTTTTGGCGACTTGAAAATCTTTTCACAATTTACTGAAAGTAGTTTGTATGACAGTAATAAATTGTAAAGCAATAATCAGTCATTCAAACTTATATCTTTGGAAATGTAAGAGTTAAGGGAAGAGAATATGCAAACTGTGATTTATACCGGTTCGGCCCAATCCTTGACCTACGTCCAGTCCCCAAGCTTCGCTTGAGATTTTCAATCCACTATCTTCTTGTAACTTGATTACACGTTCTGTACTTGAAGTAATCCTCTCACTAGGATTCACTCCCCCTTACAAACTGTAATCAATACACTTGTTTGATTACACACTCGTACTCAAGTAATCCTCTCACTAGGATTCACTCCCCTTACAAGCCGTAATCAACACAATGTGTTTCCCACTCAAGATTACCCAATCTTGAGTATCTCACAGATAGAATGATAGGATGTGTACAATAACTCTCTTCTCTCTCAGAAGTAGTTGAATAAGCACTGAAGTACAATTACAAGTCATCTTACTCTCTATGATAAGCTATGTAAACATCAAGAACAGAGAGTAAATGATATGAGAATCAGAGTATTAACATCTTGAAGATGTCAGCTTGTGTCTCTGCATTTTTTTGCTCTGAGTACTCTGTATTTCGTATGGAGTCTTCAAATCTTCAGGTATTTATTCTAGTTGAAGCTTATGACCGTTATAGATCCGTTCAGACTTGAACCCATTCGAAAATGTAGCTGTTATGAGTGTTTCTCCATGGATATATCTGTTATGACCACTGTTGTTTGAATATAGCTGTTGGGAACATTTGCTGATTTGAATATTTGAATTTTGGCTCTTCAAGAATGTCTCCCATGATGTTCAGCTTTTGTTGGTGGGAGCCTTGTCATGTCGCCTTGAAGAATGGTTAGTCTTCTTTCCAGTCATCTTCCATTTGCTTTGTTTGAGAAGATATAATAAAATAATACAAATGGCTCATGGAGTTGCTTTATTTGACTTTAAAGCAAATTCAAATCTTCTCAAATCTGAAGTTAAAAGACATTGAACATTTGAATCCATTGAAGAACATTACCGTTCAGCATTCAACGTTGTTTCTTCAAGTTTCTCGTTCAATTCTGCATTCTTTGTTGTTTATAAAAATATGCAGCAACCTTCATCTTCATGTTTATGACAGATTTTGGTTTCTGTCAAGTTTGATGTAATCTCAAACTTTAATCACCTGAAACTTATACACAAATGATATAAATGAAGTTGTATAAATCATTTGAGTAATAATCTGGATGTTCTTGATGATGTTTCAGATCTGGTGTTTTTCTGAATCAGATGCGTAAATCTGTTCTGGAGTTCCAAGCTCGAGTTTACATAGGTAAGCTCGAGTTTGGTCTTCTTTTGAACTTGGATTTTTGCCTCTAGAAGTCTCAAGCTCGAGCTTATAACTTATAGACTCGAGTTTGGGTGTTCATCGGGACACGCTTGCTCATTTGTATCCGAGCTAAACTCGAGTTTGTTCACTTATAGGCTCGAGTTTGGCTTTTTCCAAAAGTTCATTTCTTCTCTCGGAACTCTCGAGCTCGAGTTTGTAGCTTCAGCTCGAGTTTGGACTTCTTCAAAATCATCATTTCCTCTCTGTAACCCGTAAACTCGAGTTTGCTACTTGTAAGCTCGAGTTTGCTACTTGTAAACTTGGCCTGGCTGATTTTGGACTTTGTTCAGTGAGCTTGCAACTTCGTCCATTTTCGAGGGCCATATCTCCCTGGTCTGAACTTCGTTTTGGTTGGTTCAACTCTTGATGGAAAGCTATGTGAGTCTACTTTCATATTCCACTGACTTCAGCTCCATCGAAGTTGTAGTTTGTGAGATACACTCAAAACATTGAGGCTTGGTTTTCTGTGTGGCGTGGATTTCTCTTTCAACTTCCACAATTCATAACTCCTTGATATGAACTCCTTTGGGCTTTAATTTTATATCAAAATGACGCATTGGGAGTCTAGTTTAATATACCACTGGTTTCACCTCAATCGGATCTCTGGTTTGGAAGATATCATCAAATTACCATTGTCTTGAACGTGAAACGAGTTGATCACCGTCGTAAACTCGAGTTTGTCTTGATGAGCTCGAGTTTTCCCGGTCCAAACACCAAAACTGCTGAAGACACTTATAGACTCGAGTTTGGAGTGCTAAGCTTGAGTTTTCTCATATCGATAGGCAAATTACTTGACAAGGTGGTAAACTTGAGTTTAATACTTGGAGGCTCGAGTTTGCTCATCCAACCTCATATTTGCGACTTTAACTCGAATTAAGCCAATCCAACTTCCATATGATCTTGGAGGCTTCTAGCATCAATATAAGAACTTGAATAATGATATATTCATTCCATTCAACAAGTTCTTCCTTTTTCCATCTCCCAACTTGATCATTCTTCATCATTTAACTTAGCATCTACATTAATACAAGAATTAGTCAAAGTAGAAGATAAATGTAGTATGCAACCTTTTTGCTCTCAAGAATGGCATCTATGTAAGACATCATCAAAACTAATCATAACTAACAAATAGAAAGTAAAATCTGATTGGGTTGGAGGTTTTTGTGATTACGCTAAATAACAAGAAAGTAAACAGAGTGTTGAAGTCGTAAGAAGAAATCAGTAGGAGAATAGGCTAAACTCATAATCATTCTTAAGCATATCAATCTCCCAGTTGCTTCACACATTGCTATAGCATTTATACTGCACAGCTTTCGCAATGCTACAACATAGATGCTATTTACACTGCTATTCAGCTAACCCACTACTATAGTCTATCGAAGCTCCGTGTCCGATACAAGTAATACTAACTTTACTTCTCCCATATGCCTATGGCAATTTTCTAGTTAGATCAATAGTACAAAGCAAGGTGTTATGGTTATGAGCGGTAGACTCATTCCTGAAGCCTACAATAATAGGTCAAGCCTTGCACCAGCCTGCCTAGCAATCAATGTTTCTCAGAGGTCTAACCCCAACTCCTTTCTAGTAAGCTGAGGCCACTAATCTAGCCCTTAGCTTCCACTAATCGACAAGAATTTAAATCACTGATAAGCAAACTGAATTTATTTAAGAGTAAATACCCTTTTGGGTCCCTGGAAAAAAACACGGACCCCATTTTGGTCCCTCACACAAAGAAATGCCCTTTTAGTCCCTGAAAAGGATGAATAAGGGTCGATTGGTGAACATTTTGGTCCCTCGTAAATTTCCAAAAAGCCATTTTTAGTCCATAAAAAAGTCTCATTTTAGTCCCTAGGGACTAAAATGGGGTCCGTGTTTTTTGTCGGAGACCCAAAAGGGTATATACTTTTATTTAATTAAGAATTAGCAACTGGGTTCATTCCAAACTTAAGAAATCATCCTTGCTCAACCATAGGAAATTTAGTTCATGACTGACGAGGGAAACACAAAACAGATAACAACAAAATGACCCATGATCAAAAGATTAAAATGAAAGAAAACAGAAAGTTTGACGAAGTTTCCGACGGCATGGAAGAAGTCTGTCACGTCACCACTCCACATCTTCTTCTCTCCGTCTCACTGCAAGGAAGGATGCTGGGTTCTCTTGAGGGTTTCGTGCCTTGTGAATTCTATCTTTCTTCTTCCGAGTCTAGCCGGATATGAATGGGATTAGGCTCTCAGTAACTCTCTTTAGGGTTGGCTTGCTGTTTCTTTATATAATCAGGCTTTCTTGCGGAGTAAGTTCCAGCAAGTTGGGCCTTTCTAATATGTCGAGGTCCGATCGTATCTATCTTCCAATTTCCAATAGATTGATTCTGTTGATCCTGCGAGAAACTTTCTATGGCTGAACGAGAATGATTTCCTAAGTGTGGAATGAACCCAGTTGCTAGTTCTTAATGTAACATTCAGTTTGCTTATCAATGATTTAATTTCTTATCGATTAGCGAGAGCTAAGGCAAGATCAGTGGCCTCAGCTTACTGAGAGGGAGTCGTGGTTAGACATCTGAGAAACTGTGATTGCTAGGCAGGCTGGTTCAAGGCTTGACCTATTATTGTAGGCTTCAAAATGGGTCTACCGTTCATAACCATACACCTTGAATTGTAATGATAATCTAACTAGAAAAGTCGCCATAGACATATGGGAGAAGTAAAGTTAGGATTATATGTATCGGACGCGAGAGCTTCGGTAGATTAGAGTGGTGGGTTAACTGAATAACATTATAAGGGGTGTTTATGCTGTAGCATTGCGAGATCTGTGCAGCATAGATGCTATAGCAATGCACATAGGTAACTGGGGGATTAACATGCTTAGGAAGGATTTTGAGTTCAGCCTATCTTTTACTGATATCTTCTTATGACTACGATCATTTAGTTATTTTCCTATTTATTAGTATAACTATCAAACTCCCAAACCAATCAGATTTTACTTCCTGTTAAACACAACTAATTATGTGACTTGGCGCTATCATTCGGTATCTCAGTCTCTGCGGAACGATACTCTACTTACTCTTTATTACTTGTTCGACTGGTTCACTTATCATCAAGGAAATCGACCAACAGCCAGAAGCATCAATTGTTCAGAAATATGTTTCTAAAGAAGCCATGGAATTTTGTCAAAATTATTTGGCCACAGTAAAACACTTTGGGCTTCCTAAACGTCAGAGTGCTGAAGGGGGTAGACGAGGGGCTTCAGTAAAGAGTGTGGATCCTGATGAATTGTCACAAGTCCACTTATACATCTTGAATAATGTTAATGAAGTTCAAGCCAGCATAGAAGCACATAAAGAAGCTGTAAGGAAAAAAAATCATCGAATGACTAAATAAAGGTTGATTAGGGAGCATAACAGAACTTTTGCATACTGGTTCAAACAAAAGGTCGAGGGAGAGGAATATGTTTCTGATACAATAAAATGGTTAGCACGTGGTTCCGAGGTTGATGTCATAAGTTGAAATTCGTATGTTATCAATGGTTATATATTTTACACAAAGTCCCTAGATGATAGGAGCACCGTCCAAAATAGTGGTGTTATGGTAGAGGCTGAATCTATGCATTTCTCCAGTTCGAAAGACAAGAGGCCTAAATTGGTAGTCATGCCTTATTATGGGGTTATTGAAGAGATTTGGAAGGTGGACTATGCTAAAATTAGATTTCTCGTTTTCAAATGCAAGTGGGTTAATGTCAATAATGGTGTTCTGGTCGATCGACTAGGATTTACATTAGTCGATGTCAATAGTAGAAGTTTTGGAAATGAACCTTTTATTATGGCAGACCAGGCGAACCAAGTGTTCTATATCACCGATCAGGAAAATAAAATGTGGTCTGTAGCTCTCTAAGGAAAAAGGGTCGTTGATATTGATGAGGAAATTCATTCAAATTATGGTCTTCCTGAGAGTACTCCTTTTTCAAGGGGTCTACCGGACATGAATGAAGAACATGAAGCGGATAATGAACCCGGCATAAGAAATGATCATCAAGAAGAGATATAGGAGGATATCCCTTTGTAAAAGAGTCAATTCTTAAGGTAATATTCATATGCAGAATTCTTTGAAAACTTTAAGGTTTTAACTATATTCCTTCTGTGTTCTTAAACAATGTCACTGACTATGAAGTTTGTTCTTGTTTTATTTTTGTGACAAGATCCAATCGAAATGGGCATGTTATAAAAGAGGATGTTAGGTTGTTGGGTGGAAATCAGATGAAGGCATGGTGAATATTATATTGGGCATGTATGTTGATTTATGTGTTGTATTTGTAACTCATTGTATTTGTAAGTTATCTTATTGTATATATTCATTTAGGTGTTGTACTGTCATATTATAATCATTAATTAAGAGGCCACATAACTCATGGTAAATAATATTTGTATTCTTTTCCCAATTCAATTTATTCATAATGGATTGTTCATAGCTTGTAGTTTAAAGTATCAACTTTTATGTGCTGGATTGGGTGGTGGATTTGTGTATATGATCAAGAAGAACAGAACAGGGAAAAAATTCGGAAAAATTTAGACCGGAAATAAATACTCCAGTCTTAAAAGTTCAAATTTTAAGACCGGATGTGTTTATATGTCTGGTCTTAAAAGTCGATACATTAAGACAGGTGTACATATTAGGCCGGTCTTAAAAGTTGGTTTTTTAAGACCGGTGTATTTATACGTCCGGTCTAAAAAGTTCAATTTTTAAGACCGGATGTATTAATCATCCAGTCTTGAAAGTCGGTCTTTTAAAACCGGTATAATTAGTCATCTGGTCTTAAAAGTTGCTATTTTTTAGACCGGATTTTCTTTTGTCCGATCTTAAAATGTCAATCTGTTTAGAGCGGCCTATTTTTTTGTCCGGTCTTAAAAGTTGAGTTTTATGATCGAACAAAAAATATATCAAGTCTATATAGTAAAACTTTTAAGACCTAATTTTTTAAATGTCCGGTCTAAAAGAGTTTCTTTAAAACCAGTTCGAGTCCGGTCTTAAAAGTTACAGACTTTTAAGACCGCTTGGAACAAGACCGATCAATAGTCTGGTCTTACGATGCCTCTTTTGTCCGATCTTAAAAGCCTTTTTTGTACCCGTGAAGATATCAAAATAATTAGTGGATATATGTTGATTGACTCCTATATAGTATATCATCAAAATAAACATATTTCGTGGTATTGGAATCTGGGATATCATTAAATCTGTCAAATTTCAATCCATTGTCCAATCAAATAAAAAGGTAATATCGTGTTGGGGATGAATCACAGTAACGAACATGTTAGCCCATTGATGGTGAGAATTAAAGAGATGTTGATGAAGGATTGGCAGGTTTCTGTAAAGCTGGTCCCACGGGGTATCAATAGAATTACGGATGCTCTAGCATGAGTTGGGATTAATAGATCTGTTATTTTAGATGTTTGCCCAAGTTATCTTAGAATTTGGGTAGAGCATGAGTGTTTGAGATTTGTTTCTCACTATAGTAATTTATCTATATGTGTAATTTAGGCTTTTTAGCCTTCTTTTATATTTTTTTTTTTTAAAAAAAAAAGTCATTCTTTTTAAGTCAATGGTATTGCTAGCCCATCATTGATTAATCTGGCCTACTACTTTACATGTGGACTTCTTTTAGGCCGACTCATTTGGACCTTTTAATAATAATGTTATGAAATTCCAAATGGTCCTTCAACTGTTTAAAGTAGGGAAAATCCTCATTTGAAATACAAAAAAAAAAAAAAAAAAAAAAAAAAAAAAAAAAAAAAAAAAAAAAAAACTCAGATTTTAATTTGGGCTTCTAAACCTAACAAATTATTAATCAAGTCACACATAGATCAAAGTGAAATTTAGAAATTACGTCAAATTATTTTCATACCCCTGAGTTCTTAAAAAGCAAAATTAAAGTGTGAATCTTTTTTTTTTCTTTTTGTCTTTTTTTGTTCTCCCATCTATCATTTTTAAATTTATGAATTTACGAAACCTGATTAAGATTGAGCCGTAGGATTCGGTTAAATACTAATTTTGCCATGGAAGTATTGGTAAGGGGGTACTCAGCACCCAGAAGTTTTTTTTGGTATCATTTTTGCCTCGGAAGTTTACAAACATAATGATCTTGCTAATCGGTTGATTTTGACCGTTGGATCGTTGCTCTCTTTGTAAACTTCCAGGGTAAATTTGCACCTAAAAAAAACTTCTGGGGTAGATTTGCTTCTAAAAAAAAAACTTCTGGGGCATATTTGCTCCCTTTTGTAAACTTCTCACGGCAAAAAATACCAAAAAACTTCCTAAGGTCTTTGAGTCTTGCCCCATTACCAATACTTCCGTAGTAAAAATGGTATTTAACCCATACAATATATATTGTTTACGGACTATTTTTATATATTCATCAATATTTAATTTTTTTTATATATCCATCCATTGTTGATCCCGAAAACTTGTATTTCAATTCCCAACCACCGCCTCACATATGCTTCTCCCTTTCCCACAGCAAACCGACATCCGTCATCATATCCCAACGGAACTCCGATGGCCGTCTTATTATCATTGATTTCATCGTTAACACACAAATCTTGGACTTGATCATTCTATCAGTTTATATCCCCAAACAGAGAAGAGACACACGGTAGATTTTTGTATGAAATTGTTGTTGTTGTGCAGCTGAGTCTTTAAGCATTCCATTGGTGAAATAATATCAAGGAATTAAGAATGTTGAAATAAGAAATTGGACCAAAGAGCAGGGAGTGAATTTTGTTGTCGCTGGAACATATAGAAGTTTTACGAACTTATAGACGGCAAGGAAATGTTTGACAAGTCATTGGTGAACATATAGAAGTTTTACGAACTTATAGACTGCAAGGAAGTCTTTGACACGTCATTGGTAGAAGAAATTGGAGGCAATGCCTTTAATAGAACTTTTCAGTTGCAAAGGAGTTTATCGGAGATCAAAACTTTTGTGCCTCATGATTAATTCAACCTCTTCTACCGTAACAGTAATATTAATTTTTGAAATGGTTTGCAATTATCTCACCTGGTCATGAAACCTTTTAAAAGACATATAAGAGGATATTAAAGTCATTTTATCTACATTTTGAAATTTTAAAATTGGGTCAATGACGCAATTAAAAATTTGTTGAATTTACCAGCCTTATTTAGAATTTCTCTATTTCAACTAGCTTTATAAAGGGTGTTTGGAAACCACAAAAACCTAGGTTTTAGAAGCTATTTTCTGTAAGCCGAGACATAACTCCTCTCATATACTTACCTCGTAAATCGTAAAAACTATTCTCTAAAAGCTATATGGCATTTTAAGTACTTATTCATAGTTTATTAGCCGAATTGTACTCAAACCGATGATAGTTAAATTAACATATTTTAATGCTATTGAGAAGTTTAATTTGATTTCTTTAAGTTTTGATATTTTTAAATCCTGATTTTCTTTATTATTGGAGATGGTCATCGAGAAAAAAAATTGTTTGAAAAAAATATACAGATATATAGTTTGATGAATATAAATGAAGAAAACGTCTCCATATCAAGAAATACGTTCAAGGAACCATTTAATAAAGGGGAGAGATCAAATAAAAAAGACGCATATATGTTAAAAGATGAGTTTAAGGAATAAAAATAAAAATTGGACAAAGATAAAGAAAATTCAAGAAAAAATGGGATCTGATCCTCTCATCTCTTCCTCCTCTCTTTTTTTTCTTCTCTTCATCCCATCGCTATCTTTAGATTGTAAGTTGAATAGGTGAGATTTTATTTTTATTTTTATTTTTTGCCCAAAAAATAGGTGAGATTCATTACCTTATAAAGTTATGTTATATTCTTACATCAAAATTTAAAAATAAACAATTAAAATTTGATCGGCATAGTTCACAATTGTCGACTACCTAAAATAGAAAACATAATGATTTTATAACATACTAAATCTCAACTATTCTAGAGATTGAGCTTTGGATCAATGGTGATATTGTTACCATGTAACATGAAGGACATAAGTTTGAATCAAGATTTAAGATATTTATCAATGAATTTTTAAAAAAAATAAAATAAAAATTAAAGGATTATTTTTATTTCACATTCGGTACATATTAAGATAATTTTATTTTAAAAAATAAAAGTAGGAAAAAAAACATAAATTTAGACGGCCTAAATTCTAGTGTGGTCATGTGAATTTGCACCCAATCTCAATCCATGAGACATGCAAGCCCCACACGCTTGGAATAATGGAATGTGGGAAGAGGCGGCGCAAGGCAATAGATGGCAAGAATGTAAGCATCGTTCTTGGGTGGTAGCTAGTCAAAGCTGTGGGGCTCAATTGATTTTTGATAATCAATTGAATTGCTTCTAGTCCTTAATATAATAGCTTATTAACTAATTTCTTGTTATTAGTGAAGCTGAATAAATTATTTAATTAATTATAACATATAGTATATGATTTTTCTAAAATACTTATGTGTATAATTAAATTATGGGTTAAGTAGCAAATCAACTTTTTAAAATATACGCCTTTGCAAACGATGTTCTCTGTAAGTTTTTTGGTTTTGATGTCGCGCGAAAGTTAAAAAACATAAGAATGATATCCCCTCTTTTAACCACCGCTTATGTTGACCGTTAATTTTGACTGAAATTACTTACTTAACAACCACATATACTCTCATTTTCCAACTCATCATGACATATCATTCTCTCTCTCTCTCCCCTCTGTCCTTGGTCCTTCCTTCCTCCATCCCTCTCTCTCCCCCTCCTCTGGCCCTAGTCTTGGCATGAAAGAAGAAATGCTGGTGCTTCCTGATCTTGGATTCGTTGGAGGCGGCAGTGGAGGTGGAGGTGGAGGCGGAGGCTCCAAAGTCGTTGGAGTGAGCGGTAGTGCGTCGAAGATTTTCTAGAATCCAATAACAATCTAGAATAGGGAAATAGATCATAGAGAACATCCAAATTCACAATATATATGGGGTTTGGAAAAAATCATCCACCATATCATGTCGGCTCCATAACCGAACCTGAGATGAGGAGAGACCATCATCGACGTCACAGCAAAACCATCATCGACGTCACAGCAAGAGGAGGAAGATTCAGGGAAAGGAGGTAGACCCACGTGAGTAGGGACAAAGCTATCATCAATATAATGGAACAAGAAGGGAAGGAAACAAAGAAGTCATTAGCGGTTGCAGTGGCGAAGGCAGAAGAATAGCAAGCGAGACGGGCACAGGCGATGAGGTCATGCTAAAGCTCAACCATCTTGGTCTGCAAGAGAGCGATGGCACCAATGCAACCGTAAATGGGGCCTTTGAGGCGGGCGTCGGTATCGTAGGCGAGGGACTCTGTCGAGCATGGTAGAGGGAAGGATGATGACGGAGAGTATGGGATGATGACGGAGAGTATGGGATGATGACAGCGAGTGGAAGGGAAGGAGGAGGGAGGGGGAGAGAGAGAGAGGATGATGTATCATGAGTTGGAAAATGAGAGTATATGGCTGCCAAGTAAGCAATTTCAGTCAAAATTAATGGTCAACATAAACAGTGATTAAAAGAGAGGCGACATTGCTACGTTTTAGGACTTATGGGATAACATTGAGACCAAAAAACTTCCGCGCAACATTCTTTCTGGCGTATACTTTCGGACGTTCTTACTTAACCTTTAAATTATATATTAGTTTATAAGTTAAACAAATTAATTTAAAGAAAATTTGATAAATATAAGAGATAAAATGAAAAAGAATTAACTCCTAAACTAGCTCTTTTATTTATAACCGGACGTATATATTGGTTTAGTTCATTCTTAGTTCTTGGTTATTAAACTAGTTTGACTCTTTAAGACCTTATTACGGACCGGTTTCGGTTGAACCGATTGATTGTTCACAATATAATGTCTATCTTAAACAGTACTCCATAATCTATTATTCCATAAAAAATCATACTAATCAGCTTCTTATTGCTGCTGTTACCATAATAATATAATGGAGAATATTTTAGTCTATTTCCTTTTATCCATTATACAATCAATTTTTCAATTAAATTGAGTTACAATTATATTTATGAAAAAATCTTAGTGTTGAGATTTATTAAAAAAATAAAATAGTTATAATTGACGTAAGCATATGAATCTAACTTCTCATAACATTGCATAATTGAACATATATAAAAAAATCCTAGCATCTCATTATCTACTTTAATTTGGAGCTCATGTCACACCTCACGATTTTAAAACGTGTCAAGAGTGGGAGGTATCTAAACCTATACTTGGTGTGTTTTGTTCCCTCTCAACAGATGTGGGACTTCACACCTAATAAAAGGTATTGAATAATTATACTAAAGTTGTGAATGATCCAAGATAATAGCCTTGTTACTTGCTAAACAAAAATTGTTAATGAATAGCTAATGAAATGCAATGAATAGCTATACAAAGTTGTGAATGACATAAAAGATGGACATTATTACTTGCCAAATAAAAGTTGTTAATAGCTAATGAAATGTTATGAATAGTATACAAAAATTGTAAATGATCTAAAATAGTGACATTGCTAATGTTTAAATGAAAGTTGTTAATAACTAATAAAATATAGTGAATAACTATATAAAGTTGTGAATGAGCTGTATCAAAGCTAAGGAGTCAACTGATATGATTCTTTGTGTTATATAGTGTCGACAAGATTTGGTGGCTCTGTGGTCATCGCCTTACTTTCGGATGCAATTGCTTCACCACTTGCCTACAGAATCCCTCTCGTTGATAGCCAGCTCACCGGTGGCTGAGGCCAAAGCTTCGATGCCAACGACCAACCATCAAGGGCTAGTGGGATCTCCCACAAGGTGGTTGAAAACTTGTTTTGAAAGGGGCATATATGTTTTTCCCCCTTGAATTTCAAATTCCCATTTAGAAATTCAGGTTCCCTTTCTGACATTTAGTAATTTTCAAGTTCATTCTATGTCATTTTCTCCAACTTTTTAACTCTTTTTTAACCATGAGGAGGATAATGGAGCTCAAAGCAAAAAATTGTAAAAGTTAAGATGTTCAATTGGTATCAAAGCTAGGTTCAAGCCGATAATGGGTTAATGTACCAACGAGAACGCTAGGCCCGTAGGGGTAGAGTATGATGTCCCACAATGAATGAGGAGATGAACGAAAAATGCCTTATAAAAGTCCTAATATCTCCCCCTCTTGACATGTTTAAAATTGTAAGGGGTGTCGAGGCCTCCAAGCAGACAATATCAAGAGCGAGGTGCTGAGATGTTATATTAACTATTAACAACTTTTGTCTAGCAATTAACAATCATGCTGTTTTGTTAAACAAGTTATCAATAACTTAGAAAAGTGGTCTTGTTAATTGCCAAATGAAAGTTGTTAATAGGTAATGAAATGTAGTGAATAGTAGCTATACAAAAGTTATTATTAACTTAAAAAGAGTGGCATTGTTACATATTAAATGAAAGTTGTTAGTAGATAATGAAATTTAGTGAAGAGCTATACAAAAATAGTGAATGGTATGAAAAAGTGGTCTTGTTACTTACAAAATAAGAGTTTTTTTTTTTTTGCTCGAAACAAAATAAGAGTTGTTAATAGGTAATGAAATGTATTGAATAACTATACAATTTTTTTGAATAATCTATTTCTCTCATTAAAGAAATGTAATTTATTAACTATTGCTTTTACTTAAAACAAACAATAATCATATATGCGACGGAGTTATTTTCCTTATTATTAAAAGAAAAGGCTCACTATACTGGTAGTTTTAAAATGTCATATGAAACTTCTGTAACCACAACTTTTATGAATGATCTTTAAGACTTGTACGTGACACACAATATATGTGAAAATAGTAATGTATTATGATATTTTATATGAAATATTATATTATTAAAAAAAATAAGATCGTGAAGCTAGGAGCGGGAGAGAATGATTGGATTTGAACAAGGAATAAAGGCGACACCAATAACAATATCCTCATGAGTCATGATGTCGTAAGCGGATGATCAGTTGTTGATCTTTCAGTGTCATGGGGCATATTTGGATATGCTTCACTAACCCTTCAATCATTTCAAATTAAAATTAATTTTTTGTATAATCTTAGTGTAGAGGATAAGTATGATCATTTACATTGAATTAGACGTGTTTCTTATAGGATAAATTGCATTAAACTTCCCTAAATTTCAGGTCATCCTAAATAACCCTCTTAACTTTTAAAACTTAATAATAAATCTCAATGAGCTTTCAAATATGGGTGGATATATATAACTCCGGAGTATCAATTATATAACCTCTTAAACTTTATTTTTGGGAAAATCTATCTTGGGGCCCTTTTTGGGGAAAAAATCCCAAAAAGGGCCCCAAGATTCTGAAAAACCCAGAAAGGGCCCTTGGGCCCTTTTTTGTGATAAATTCATGAAATTTTTACAACTAAAACAATCATATTTACAACAATATCACCCCCGCTTACAACTAAAACAAATCACATTTGCAACAATATTTTTACAACTAAAACAGTCATATTTACAACAATATCAACCCCGTTAACAACTAAAACATTTAATGAAAAATCTCAAAAAGGGCCCTAGGGCCCTTTCTGGGTTTTCCAGAATCTTGGGGCCCTTTTTGGGATTTTTTTTTCCCAAAAAGGGCCTCAAGATGGATTTTCCCTTTATTTTTTGGATATATAATCTATCAAAATTTGACTGCTATGCAGATAATTTCTCCAAACGTGAAGTTCTGGTGCGGATAAGTAATGTACGCAATTAATTAATCGTATGAGATTAATCTACATGAATGTAAAAGTTTAAGATGTTTTACTGTAAAGTTTCATAGGTTATGAAAATTATCTATACATGATTCAAAGTTTATCAGGGGTGTTATGGATAATTTATTTTTTCTTATATTATATATGAATGTTTTTTAAATTGAAAATTTATATAAATTACGTTGGATCAAGTAAAAACTTTGTTGAGTCAAAGGAGGTCTTATTTCTTAAGAAAACATGTTAGTATATACATGTAGTAAAGTTCTTCAATGAAATTTTAACCCTTTAAAACAAGAAAAATATGAGTTCTATCCTCACCAGTCACCAATAAGTTTGCCACATTTTGTTGGCTTACATATATTGATATGTTAATTTGCAAGTATTTTACTAAATTGATTATGTAATTAATTAATTATTGTTCTGGTATAGAATACAAATGTCTAGCTTCAATGGACTAGGGGATGTTAATATAGGATCAAATGGCTCCTCAGAGATGTCTATTGTTTAAACACCAAAGAGAAGGTGATTGCTCAATAATACCTATGAAGACGATATCAGAGAGCGTTCTAAGATCACTGTGCTACACAGGTGCGGCGTTTCATCAAAGGGGTGGGGTGTGTGCACAGTGAGACTGAATAGTAAACAATGGAATAGTGAAAATCTCATATTTATAGGGATTACCTAGGGTTTTGCTTCAATGACCGTGAATCCATTGATCAGGCAAATGTGCGCCTCCCACATTCTGTAAATGCCTGCTCCACTACCTGTATGTTCATGGATTGTAGGCACGATCGGGGGGTGATTAGCTATTTACCTGATTAAAGAGAGATTCTAACATATTCATTCTCACTGGGCCGCATATCTGCTATGCCCAATATATGAGTTCATAACAATTATATATATATATATATATATTCATGCTGGACGAGGTTTGAATAAATTTTAGAGAGAGAAAATTATATTTGTGTTGCATGCAATAATGAGTCTTATCAAAACATGTTACACGTATATATACCAATTGAACATAAATTTACAAAATTATTAATTATTAATAAAGATTGATGATGTGATTGAAACCTATCTACTATGATCATTGAGTATGAATGTATGATTCTTTTCAAATTAAACATTCGGTTACATCATAAATGGTAGTTCAATAATTTTTATTTTAAAAATAATATAATAACTTGAATTAAAGATGTTTAATTAGAAAATAGAAATAATCATTTATGCGGGTGCCCAAAACCTGTTTTATCCTACCCTATACCCATCGTGATCGATCTAGTCGTCTTTTACAATGAGAATGACACAAAAATATGTGAGTTCATATGGAACTAACATTTTTCTTTTTATATTTTGTAATTTTGTATCGATGATATATATATAGTGCCTTCATTTGAAAACATAGGTCCGGTTTAAGTAATTCCACATGAACCAAGAAACCAAGAAATGTAGTTAAATGGAGATTATCTTCTAATATTTTTGTGACACACACATTATCGTCAATTAAATACTAAGATGATATTAATTATAATGGAGTACTCCTCTAAATTCTCGAGAGTATGCATATTTCCCAATTTCTCCCTTCGGTTTCATATATGATTAAGCTATAAATAACTACATTACATAAAATAAATAGTTAGAATTAGTTAAAAATAATAAATGGATAAGGAAATGTAATTTTTTTTTTACAAATATTCTTTTATTTATATAGAGGCTGAGTGACAGAGAGATTGAATAAGAAAAGATATTGTAATACCCAAAAAAAATTATTTATCATAAATATTATATTTTGATAAATAATACATATTAAAAATAGGAGAGTATGTTGTCTCTAAATTGTGTAATTTATTTATTATAATTCTTGGGTAATTTTTCCTTGAAATTTAATAAATCAAAGTTCAATTTTCTAATTTTCATTTAGGGATAATAAAATACCTTATAATTTCCATATTACAACATAGTTTATATTTAATCATAAAGAGCCATAAAATGTTATGGAAATACCTAAACCAATTAAAGAAAATTAACAACAATTAATGGACAATTAAATTTACATTAATTAAAATAATTAGATTAATTTTCATAATTAATTTAGTGGCAATTAAAGAGCATCAATTAGGGATATTCTGACTTGATTAAAAATCAAGGACCAATAGGAATTCAAGATTAGCATAAATGAGTTTTTAATGACCATAATTAATCTAGGAGCCAATCACACAATAACAATTATACCTAATAACATCCTAAACACTACATTAGAAGGACTAATTAAGGATTAAATCATCATCCCCTTAAGTCCATTGTGGGGGGCGAAACTCACCAAGAGAAGGGAAAGAAAGATTAAACAATAATATAAGATAGAAGCACATGTGATATAAGATAAAGATCTTCAATAGTAAAAAGATTTTTCTTACATAAATGGAAGGCCAAGATTAGATTTGATAAAGCTAAATCTAAGGGTTCTAATTAATTACATAATTAAACTTAATCCTTGTGAATTTGGTAGAACCAATGGGAAGCTTGAATCCTTGTTTGTGAGTCACAATAAAAACACACTCCTTTGAGCCAAAGAATGAAGGGAGGCACGGTTTTGACTTGGAGAATAAGGGAGGATATTTTGTGATTTAATGTATTTTAAAGAAGCTAAGAGCACATGGGATTTAAAACAAAAATATTCAATAGTAATAGGATATTTCTACATAAATAAAGGGTCAAGATTGGGTTTCATAAAGTTAAATCTAATGGTTCCAATTAATCATGTAATTAATCTTAATCCATGTGACCTTTGGATGAGCCAATGGGAGACTTAGATCACTAGCTATTAGAGAAAAATGAAACACAAAGAGCCAATGAAGAGAATGGGGGGCACGGTTTTAGCTTGGCTTGAGAAGGAAGAAGAAGTAATTGTAATATTTAATGCAAGATAAAGAAGCACATGGGGCAATGAATGAGGGGACAAATTGGAAGAGGATAGGATAAGAGAATTAAATGCAATGGAAGATGATAAGGAGAGAGGAGGAGAGAGTGATGAAATTGGGAGGAGGAAGAGAGAGGAAAATGAAAACTTGTTGAAGAAGAAGAGGTGTTTGGCAAGAGGAATATGGAGTGTTTGGTAGAAGAAGAAGGTTGTTTAGGAACCAAACATAAGCCTAGACATTTTACTATAAATAGGAGGCTTGAGCTTCTTCATTCTTCACACCAAAGCAAGAAACAATAGCTGAATATAGAGAGTAGAGAGTGAGTGAGTAAAGCTTGAAGGAGTTGAAGCAAAAGCAAGAAAGTTCTTGAAGTTCTAGCTTTGAATTTGTAGTTAGTTTATGCTTTGATCTTTAATCTTCCAATATAGTTTTGTTTTCATGTTTTTATGGTTAAAAATGTCTTTATTTCAAAAAAAAATTGATGGAAAATGTGGTGGAGCAAAATTTGTGGAAGTTGAAGATCAAAGTAGCGAAATTCTGGCAAAATTTTCGGTTAGAAGTTTTCTGGGGTCAGTTTCATAGAGGGCATATTTTATGTTGAAGATGAAGTTATTAAAATATGATATTTTTCATGGTAAAATTAGACATATAGAGATTTCCAGATGTACCCAGTATGTGTCATTTTGAGTTTTGTGCAATGAGATAAAAATTTCCAAAGTTGGGCTACGTTTTTCTGGAAAATTCTGGGGCAGAGGTTGGAAACATGAAAACTGGGAATGATTCACAAATTCTGGGTAAAAAAAGTATTTTTCCTCAAAACTAGACATCCTAAGGATTCCGGGGAATTTTACGGATCCCCGTTTTGATATTTTTGGAATTAATTATAATTTTTCAAAATTAGCATAAAATCTGGCGTAAATGCTGAAATCAGCGTTTTTTGATAATAAGGGGATAAAATTGGGATAACGAATCCACCAAGGGTAAAAAGGTCAGTAGTGGCTAGATTATCTCTCAGGATATTATTTATAAGAGAATAATGCGGTAATACTATTATAGGATATCCGGGAAAAATCAAGGGTCGTACCGAACCGACAGACGCACCGCTATCCGCACGGACTAAGGTATGGACGCGTACTGTAACATTAACTCTGATGCTTCTTGTATGCTTATATGTGATAGATGATTTCATAGGGTCATGGACAAGACCTGGTCTTGGACATGCACCGTGACTAAGACTTTGTCTTAGATCACTACTTATACATTCAGCTTTGCACGGATTATAGTCTTGATAATACTATTGAGTTTTCCTAGCGCTGAGGACACGAGGGCCATCGTGGCACTGGTTAGTGCAGACGCAGATAACTTTGCATATGCTGTGTGCTATGTACTGTTATTGTGATTAATCTTACATCTGCTGTATGCTTATGTATTGACTGTTGTTGAAATGTCATGAATATCTATCATACATATATTGTTTACTTGAGCATGAGGTTAACCGTTACCTGAGGTCCGATGGGTATTGGACCTCAGCTCTTACCATAGCCTCAGGGTCTGGAGGACCAAGGGCCGAAGACAAGGGTAAGCAGCACGCGTGAAGACCCGGCTAGAGATTGATATTTTGTGGAGATTGTATTTTTGGGATATGTACTGTTATAATAGTAATATTCGGATAAATGTACCGCTAAATTAAACAAACGGATACGCCACAGACAATGTTTTATCAGTTACTCACTTGCTCCGATGCTCTACTCTAATGAAAGTATATACGATTCCGCTTTCGAAAATGGGGTGTTACAGATAAGAGAAAGAATAATCGATATAAATATATGAGAGAGATGGACATGTATTTAATTAGGATAAAAAAATTAAATTAAATTTTCATACAGGATCAAAAGGTAACTTATAAAAAAGAGCCATGCAGCCACCCAATATCAAAAATTGTAACTACTACCTCCCGTCATAAATATAAAATGTAATTGATTTTATTAAAAAAATACTAAGAAAGTTAATTAGATTACTTTAAAATATTTTTATTTTTATTTTATTTTTTTATCCAAACTAATTTGCTTGACTTATTAACTGATGTATAATCTAATGATACACTACATATGATATAATTAAGTAACTTATTTAGCTTCATTAATCTCTCCACACAAAAAACATTAATAAGGTCTTATATTTAGGATTGGGGAGTAATATTTATCACATAAGGGTATATATTATATGATTCTATAAAAGGATAAATTAGGGGAATATTAAATACTCTAATGCTTCTTCTGTTCCTATTTACTTGTCTTCATAATAAATAAATAAACAGAGAAAAACAAAAAAACAAAGAAAGTAAGATCCTTGTAAAAATTATTTTTTTAATTTCTTTTAAATTATTCATGGACCCATTAATGCCACACTATTTTACTTATGTTCATTTAATGCTCTCTAGTTAACAGAGGTATTATAAGTAATAACTACCACTCTGGTCCTATTTATAAGTCCCTTTTGACCAAATCACATATACCAAGGAGAGGTAGTTAGCTCTGCTCAATGATTATGGGATGAATTTTCAATTTTATCCTCATTTACGATTAGGTATCTTTCAACTCTTTATTCTCTTTCTATTTTTATTGGTACAATTAATATGGGCAAAATTGTTACAATCTCATTTATTTGGTCAAAGGGACTTATGAATATGACCAAATTTTTTGGTCAAAGGGGACTTATAAATAAGACCAGAGTGGTATACCTTCAATTTTTGTAATATGAGTAATCCAATCATAAATATAAGTCACTTTTAACTAATTTATATGTATCAATAAATTCATAAAAATATTAAATTTATCATAAAATTTAAGTGATTCCTAATAGTATCCTCCTCCCAACAACCCCAACCAAACACTATCCGTAATACCCCGAAAACCCTAACTAATATAAATGATATATTTGGATAAATATTTCAAAGAGAGTATATTGTCTCTAATTTTGTAACTTTATTGTTATAGATTTATGAGCAATTTCTCTTTGAGATTTCATTTAGGGATCATAACATACCCTAAAATAAATATTGAATTTTAGTAAAGAAATACTAAAATATAAAGGTGAATATGTGGTCTCAAATAATAAATTATAATTATCTTATTTTCTAAGGTAATTTCTATGGAAGTTAGAAGAGATAAAGAGCTAAAATC
The DNA here is from genome assembly GCA_019022615.1 of Acacia melanoxylon. Lineage (NCBI taxonomy): Eukaryota > Viridiplantae > Streptophyta > Magnoliopsida > Fabales > Fabaceae > Acacia > Acacia melanoxylon. Next base: position 1,787,208 of record JAFJYJ010000030.1, on the reverse strand, counting down.
CCTAAAATGCATTTATGGGGCATAAAATTAGCCTGAAAATATTATGATAAATCTTAGAGGGAAATTAAATAATTATTAAAAATTAGGGGAAATATTGTCCTTAATTATAGCAATTTAATAAATTATTTCCTTAGAAATAATAAGGGTAAAATTTGTATTATTTTAGAAACCCTAATTAGGCCCAATGATTTTAAATATAATGCATGGGATATAAAATACCAATGTCAAAAATAGTTGTGAGATAATAATTAATCCTAATTAAAAAAATTGTCAACAATTAGTAAGTGACTAATTAAGTAATTAATGGCTAATTACTTAAATTAAGATATAAAGTAAACTAATTAAGAAAATAAATAAAAACTAATATAAAAGGGGGGCGAAATTAATTAAATAAATAATAAAAAAAAATTAAGAAAATAGTGTGAAAATGGTTGTGGTTATTTCAAAATAATATCTAGATATTTAGAATTTAATAATATTATAAAAATGAGATATTTTGTAAAGAGCCAACAGGATAAATGAGAACCGGTAGAAATTAAATCCTACCTAAAAATAGGTGAACTAAGTCAGTAACATCTGGACTTAATATAAACAAGTGAAATTTTATCTCGGAGTGAGCTATCTCCGAAGTTATTTCTGAAACCAACGGAGTAAATAAGAGACAGGGTAAATTAGAAAAAGGGCAGATAGTAGAAATGAGAATCCATAGAAAACAAGACCGTTGTGACAAACCATGAATTAGGTTTCTTAGGTCGGGACATATTATAAACCGGTGAATTTTTGTCCAAAAGTTTGGTGCTATCGGAAGTTATTTACAGAATCATGGCGTTTGTCCGAAAATGTTCGGCGGGCAACGGAATACCCTTAATGGGATCAAAAATTTATCTAACCCAAGTACTTTGGAAGAGGATTAATAAACCTTCAACGCTGTGTTGCCGGATTTTTAAGATTTTTCCAGATTACGCGTGTAGAACACTGAACTGGGAATTTTATCGGTACCGGCTCATAAATCAGGTGATGACATCACCTGGATGATGTCATATTTTTGAAGATGACATGGGGGGAGGTCGGCCAAGGTGTTTAATGGCCAAGGATGAAGCCACGTGTCAAAGCGAGATCCGACGGTCGAAATCCATTCTGAAAAAGGCATGAATAGTGTCACAAATTCTTCTATAAATAGCCATCACCTCTCCTCACTTCTTCCACACCAAAACCGAGTTTAGAGAGAGATTAGAGAGAAGGAGGAGTCCGGAGAAAAAGTAACGAAGCCCTAGGTAAGTTCTTCGGTCCCTAGTCTTAAGCTTTGGTAGTTCTTTCGGTAGTTATAGTAGAAATGCTAGATTTATCTCTAATTTTTCAAGATAGTTTAGATATCATGTTTTAGGGGTAAATATGGTATTTATTTTTAAAATATATTGGGAAAAGAGATCTGTCAAAATTTAGGGAGAGATAGGATCAAAGTAGCGAAGCTCTGGCAAAACTTTCGCCGATTAGGCCAACTAGGGGCAAAATGGTAATTTGTACCTAAAATGCTTGTTATGATGCTAGATAATGATAAATATTATCCTTATAGGATATATGTGAAAATCGTATCGCTGTTGTGCCGCTGTCGTACCGCTGTTGTACCGCTGTTATACCGCTGTTGTGCCGCTGTCAAAAATTACTGTTTTTCGTAAAACGTACCAAAGTACCATCAATGAAGGTACGTTCGCGACGTACTGTAACACTGACTCTGATGCTTGTGATATACTTATATATGATTGCTGTGTTCCCATACTTAGACTCTGTCTTAATTATTTTGATACAATCATGAATACACGGGTTATAGTCTTGATAACACCGTTGAAAGTTTTCCTAAGCGCTTTGGACACGACTGTACATCGTGGCACCGGTGAATGTGCAGACTGGGGTAACAAACATACTGCAGGGGCTGTGTATTGTTATTGCCTTACATACATATATGTATTTCCTACATCTGTTATGGGCTTTTGTAGTGATTTTTGTGAAAATGTTATGAATACCTGTCATACATATATTGTTTACATAAGCATGAGGTTAACCGTTACCTGAGGTCCAATGGGCATTGGACCTCAGTATTGAATTAATAGTCAGGATAGGGACATGAACCAGAGGAGGCACCAGTGGATGGAGCCGTAACAAGTCGGAGCCAAGAGAAGGCACCGGTCAGAATAAATACAGGGAAAAAGCTAACAGAACCTACCGTACTGCATGAATCTAATAAGGTTACTTCATATCATTTAGTGCTTAACCTAGAAAGGGTCGTCTATGTGGATCGACCAATCGGTCGCCGTAAATACTCGGTGAGACTCCCACTAGACCTACCCGGCCTGGCCAAATGAGATGATTTAACTGAGTTAGGTTCTATGCCACAAGTCTACTGAAGGCTTGGAAGAAGAGGTATAGTTACATAGAAGAATTGTAATTATAAAGTTTTGTATTACTGTATCACATGAACATTCCTTCGGAAATTTTTAATATATCGGTATACGTCGGGCATCATCATATGTCTAAGTATTTTTGTATCAGTTACTCGCTTTTAAAATCGTTGTTCAAATTTTTAGTACATGCTCTTCGTTTCTGCATTTCGCTGAGCTGTAGCACCTCAAAACTCTGACAAATTTTATAAAACCACGTGTCACCGGCACGATTTATGCTACGAATTTGGGGTGTTTCATTTTGGTATCAGAGCTAGCTTCACAGCTAGTCTCGAGAGCATTGCATAGACAACAAGGACAAGAGTACTGATATAATACTGGTTTTGTGATACAATAAAACAAATACCCTAAGGTAAAGGTTAGAGTTTTTGAAAAACTCTAAGACTTATGATATGGGAATCGGAGTCTGAAAGAAATTCCCGAACGAAAGAGATAATTGAACTTAGTTGACGATACTACCTAAGTCTTCCCATAAACAGTAACCTATTACGTAGGTTTATAACAAAACGATGGTGCCGAGAATAGGATTAGTCTATATGGGTAAGTCAATTAGTCATGGTGAACTCAGTAAGACTTCCATAATAGACCCTTATCTGGCCGATCGGGTTGAGCAACGGAGTTAAGCTCTACGTCTTTTAATATATTAACATATTGTGAAGATGAGTACTAATATAACCTTGATGTTATGTTGTAGTGATAGACAAAGACGATTTTCCATACACGGATTTTTACGATAAAGGGAGACATACTGCGCATAGATCTGTAGTTCCGGATATAATAGGATTAAGGCTAAACCCTGAGCCGACATATTCATTTCCTGTGCCTATGGCTGCACTTGAGACAATCTGTTCCATTTCTGAACACCAGTCTGACCCAGTGTACGTTTCAAACCACCCTCATGTGTCCAAGAACAATGCAGAGCCGGAGTATCACTTCAAAATAGTATATTCCAACGAGTGCATATACAACCATAGACCGGAGTACTTTTCCGAACCAGTATATCATATTGAACCAGTGCACCACCTTGCATCGGCAGAACACCCAGTTCCTGAGAAACCCATAGTATCTATTTCTGGCCATAAAATCTCAGAGGGATATCATCCCTGGTTAGTATACAAATTTGAACTTGTACCTCAAACTGATATGTTATACCTCACTCCAGAAAGTAACCTTGAGCCAACATATCTTCCTACTCCGATACATCATATCACCCCGATAACTGATCGTGAGCTTGAATATCGCCCTGAACCAGAACATCCTTATCAGATCATAGATAATCAAGGACCTTTTCATTCAGAATCCTTGAACATAGTGTTCCATAAACAAATGGCTAGTATACCTTCTGAGCCAGAGAGACCTATAGGGTTGGATAATTCATCCTTCGATGATAACCGTGAGTACTTCCAACTTTTAAACTATCAAGATGACCTTGAAGTTGAATCTAGTTATGAACCGAATACCCTGCGGCATGTCTTGAATGCAAACAAAGAGCTGATAGGCATTCTACGAACAACTTTCTTAGAGGCAGAATATTACAACGCAACTACAAAAGACACGTATTTCTAATGGCTAGGGCAAGTCAAAACGACCTACCAACGGAGGAAAATCAATAAACTTCCCTACCCATTAGACGATTGGGTAATGTCAACACTACACCTATTTCCTAGAGATCGCTTCTGGATGGAAAAGACGAATGAGCTCTTGGAAGAAGAGCGTACAGTCGCTTTTCATTCTTTTCTGACGTATCTTCAAGGGCTAGTTTTAGACAATATGTAAACGAGTAGATAAACGATGATATGATCTATTACTGGTGTTGGAACCAGCTAAATAAAGTGACATATTTTGCCATAAACATTATGTGTATGTGTTTGTTTGAACGATCCCTTGAAATTTGTCGTTCTTAAATAAAAAGAGAGGATGTCAAGTATACGAGGAATCGAAGTCCTTAGAGGTCAAGGCCGAGGTTGGGGCAGAGTTAGATAACCGCGAGTGATACCAATCCCAGTACAATATCTTGAACACCAGAGTGAAACGCAAGAACTGAGGGAGAAGCTGAAGGAGCAGAATACTCTTATTGATACCCTCCTTGCAGAAAGATAAATGGAGAGACTATCGGAATCCTGCCGTCTGATGGAATGTAGCTTAGCAGAGCTACGTAGAACAAGGAATCTCAACAATAGCAATACAAGTCATGATGGATCCAACCACAAAAACCCCACACTGAAAAGGAAGTTTCCTGAGGACAACAATCAGGGCAAAGGCAAAAGAGCAAGTGATTACGTCGGGTTTCGCCACAGGGACTCCACACAGAAGTGGAACGTGCCCTGGAGCAAAAATCAAGAAAAAGGTAAGAAGTCATTTCAGATTGGGCAGCAGTACAACCCTAGAATGTCAGGACCCCGACTGTGTGTAAAATGTAGGAGGAATCATCCTCAAAGTACTAACTGCAATGGGAAGCTGATATGCTTTAAGTGTCAAAAACCTGGGCACATTAGCGTGCACTGTCCGGAGAAAGCTGCAGTGTTACGGTCACAGAACTCTCCGAGGATACCGGAACTCCGACCATGCTCAAAGTATGGGAATTACCATCCAGGTCTTACCTGTAGTGGTATACGAATTTGCTACAAGTGCCGGAAGCCAGGGTACATGGCCTGGAACTGTCCCCATGAAGCTGCAGAGACAGAGCCACCAGACTCAGGCCAGATGTTAGCATTACATGAAGAGGAGGCCAAAGAATCTCCAGTAACGGCCCAAGAGACTAACGCTTAATAGCAGTCTATTTAAATATAATCTGATTCGGGTACTAAACCAAGTAAGATATTTCTAATAAATGTGCGAATCATTTTGGGATGCATACATATATGTATTACCTTACGATTTAGTAGTAGCTACACCATTTGGGTGTGAACTATTTTGCTTATAAGGCATGTCAAGAATCAAATTTCAGTTTAATATATATATCTTATTCAAAATTTTTGTTTCACAAACGTTGACGACATTTTCAATTCCGTCAAAGTAGCAGAGATCAATGCAATGATCAACAGTGACCATGAGAAGATATCATTCCCAAAGCGGAGATAGAATTGATGCAGAAGTTGAGTCCTTATTCTAAAAACAACCCAATCACAAATAAAATTCTCTGAAAATCCTACCAAATTTCCATCAGAAAAAGAGAAGTCAAAATTCACTATGGAATTGATGCCTAGCACAGGATCAACATCTAAAACGCCGTATCAAATGACACCGGACAAGGCACAAGAGTGTGCGACTTTGTATCAACCATCACAGGATGGACAAATTGACTGTCATGAACAAATAACCACTTTCCATGATCGGCGATCTACTCAATTATCTGATTCCTACGTTTTGTCAAAAATTGATGTAACATCCGTTTTCAAAAGCAGTATAATTTTTTTTTCATCAGAGTAGAGCATCGGAGCGATTGAGTAACTGATACTTATATTCAAAATGCCGTAAGTTTGGCTGATTACAAAAGCGGTACAATGACCGAGAGTTTTCAAAAGTAAATAGCGGTAGAGGAAAGTCTTCAGCCGAGTCCCTATGCGTCTTTGCTTGCCTTTCTCCTCGCCCTCGTTCCTCCGAACCTGTCGCTATATTAAGAGCGAGGTTCAATGCCCATTGAACCTCGGTAACGATTAACCTCATGTTTATATACACCACATAGACAGTATATGAGCACACTAACAAGCATACCCCAACATCATATAAGCCCCCTGGCAGATATGTCGCACTTAGCATACGGTTCGCACTTAGCAATGGTATTCGCACTTAGCAATGGTATTCGCACCTAGCAATGGTATTCGCACTTAGCAATGGTATTCGCACTTAGCAATGGTATTCGCACTTAGCCAACGTATCCCAACACCCAGCAAGCATAATAACAGTACAATAAACATACCACAGAGCTATCGACTACTTCACATAGACATACCATACACATAGCACATAGACGCATACAATAAACATCAGCGTTAGTGTTACAGTACGCGAACGTACAGCTCCCAGCTTACATACAGTTATACTCTAACATCTATATGCACTCAGGCAACATAACAACTATACACACACAATACACATAGCACATACATGCATAACATAAACATCAGCGTTAGTGTTACAGTACGCGAACGTACAACATAACAACTATACACACACAATACACAATACACATATACGTATACAATAAACATCAGAGTTAATGTTACAGTACGTGAACGTACCTTCGTTGTCGACTACGGTACGTTTTACGGAAAACGGTGATTTTTGACAGCAGGTGAAACAGCGGTACGACGGCGGCACAACAGCGGCTCGATTATCTCAGATATCCTATAAGGATAAAATCTATCAACTTCTAGCAGTATAACACGCATTTTAGGTACAAATTACCATTTTGCCCCTGAACCCCTAATCGCGGAATTTCGCGAGCTTCGCTGCTTTTTTTTGCTCTATCTCTCCGGAATTTTGACAGATCTTTTCCTCATCATATTTTCGAAATATGTATCATATTTACCCCTAAATATGATATCTAGACTATCTTGAAAAATTAAAGATAAATCTAGCATTCCTACTATATCTACCGAAAGAACTACCGAAACTAAAGACTAAGGACCGAAGAACTTACCCAGACTTTGCTCAGACTTTCTCCAGAGCTTCTCTCTCTAACTTCTCTCTAAGGGGCAGATTTTTGGTGTGAAAAATGAAGAAGGTGCTCATGCCTTTATATAGGCAAAAATTGTGCCACTTTGGTAATTTCCATATTCCAAATCTTGTAATTTTCTCTTACCTTATAACCAAGTAAAATAAAGGCTAAATGGTGGTTAATTCTTGACCATGGGCAGCCCTTAGTCGACATTGGGGAGTGATGTGGCAGCAAGCCATTGGTCCAAGAGTGGTGACTCAAGCTTACTTTATGCCTGGTCCGATAGAATTTCCCCGATCGGTGTCCGTTTCGCGTAGTCTCGGAAAATCTCAAAATTCTGAATTCATAACTTTGAAGATCTTCTCTTCCTCATCAATAATATCTAATTTAACTTAGATTTTGGTCCCTTACAAGGTTCCAACATCAGGTTGAAGTTTTCTCAAAAAACGTGTCCGAACACGTCCGGTGTCGGAAATCGCTTTCGGAATCATCAATCTCTGGATAATAATTCACTGATTCCAAATATGTCCAGATAATTATAAACTCATCTCTAGATGTTGAGTTATAATTATTTTCTTCAAATCCAAATGTGAATATCTCGCATTTTTCCCTATTTCGTCTTATTAGGAAAATGCGCTACCTACTTCGGAATTTACTTCCGGAAGAGGTCACTTAAAGGTAAAAACTCACTGATCAATATTTTACCTTGACTTTGGAATTCCTATTCCTGGTTCTCTAGATAGGATCTGTTTCCTATTTATTCCATTACTATTCACTATATTATATAATAATACAATTTTACAAAAATATCATGATATTTATTTATTTTTCCTTTTTTTTTTTATTTATTTTTCTAAGCATAAAATATTTTATTAATATTTTTTTTTTATTTATTTAATAATTTCGAATTTCTCCAATTAAAAATAATTATTTAAATTATTTTTAATTCATTTACTTTATACCTTAATTATCCCATTAATTACCAGATTAGCCACTTACTAATTTTTGATAATTTTCTTAATTAGGATAAATCATTATCTCACAATTATTTTACTTACATTGGTATTTTATATCCCATGTAAAATATTAAAAATCATGGGGTCAATTATGATCCCCAAAATAATATTAAATCTTGCCTCAATATTTTCCAAGGAAATTAATCCCAAAAATTACCTAAATTAGAGACAACATATTCTCCAATTTTTAATAAATATTTCATTGCCTCTTAGGATTTATCATAATATTGTCGGGGTATTTTATGGCCCACAATTGCATTTAGGGATTTTTAGCTCTTTATTCACCCTAATTTCAATAGAAATTACCTTAGGAAATAAGATAATTATTACTTATTATTTGAAACCACATATTCACCTATTTTCAATAGGTATTATTTATCGAAATATAATATTCCAGATAAATAATTACCCGGGTATTACAATTGACGTACGCTCGGAACACCATTCATCTGTACATCAAAAATATCAATGTGCTGAAGATAGCTTTCAGGATTTGATACGGGCATTTTAAATTTCTTAATATGCCTTTCAGATTGACAAATACACCTATTTTTGTTCGTAGAGTACTTGAACCAAACTTTTATCAACCACATAGGTTGGTTGATAGAGGTGTTAACATCTTCGTCTATTCAAAAATAAGAAGAGAAACACAAGGAACAGTGACGACCAGTTGTGAGTGTATTAAAGAGAAACGCGACTCTTTACTAAGTTTAGTAAATGTGAGTATTGGCTGCCAAGAAATAAACTTTATGGATCATGTTTTAGCACACAACAGTAATGTTGTTAATTTCAGGAAAGTGGAAGCAGTTCTGGACTAGAAAAGTCGAAAATAGTAATATAGATATTGAGTTTTTGGGTCAAGCGAGATAGTGCCGCAGACTCATATATAAAATTTGCGTAATTTGCCTTGCGATTAATGTAACTCACAAATTAAAATTAAATCATTGTGTAGAACAAAGACTGTGAGACGAGTTTACATAGACTGAGAAAGAAGTTTGTCACGGCACCAAGAGTTGGTTATCTCGGATCCAAGTAGATGTTATAGAGTCTGTCGTGGTACCATTAGGTATGGATCGGGATATGTCTTGCTGCAGCAGGACAACGTGATGACTTACACCTCTCGTCTGTTGAAGCCTCTCAAGTTGGACTGACCTACACATAACCTAGAGTTAGTGAGTATCGTATTTGCTTTAAGAGTATAGAGGCATTACCTCTACGGTGTAACTATAGAATTATACTGCTACCACAAGTGCTTGACATACCTTTTTGAGTTGAAAGAAACTCGGTAGTGAATGGCATCGCTGGATAAAATTCCTATAAGATTGCGATTTAGAAAGTAATTATCATCCGTATAAAGTAAACATCGTGTAGATATTCTCCACAGAAAGTTAATTTTAGTAGCTCGTATGGTAATTCAAGATCAAAGACTACTTGAATACTTTGAGGACTTTGTCCTGCTAAAGCAAATTCCCCGAAAAACTACAAATACCCTCGATGAAACTTATTTCTTGAATTTTTACGATCGTGATAGCATCGTTTGAAGCCTTGTATAGGAAAAAGTATAAATCACTTATATGTTCAATGAAACTATAGTCAGAGCGAGAATCTTCTTAGGCCGGTTGTGGTCGATATTGTGTTGATATGTTGGTATATGTTATTGTTGGAATTTTGTCATTGTGAATGACTGGAAGTTGTGATAAAATGGTCGAATGTCTTATTTCATATGGCATATTCAAGAAGATAGTGAAGGTATGGATCAAAGACATAACGGTAATTTTACCCCCCAAATTTTAATAAACTTCACAGTATTTTCTGTATTTCTCGTTGGAGAAATATCATCTTGACGATAATCATATTATAGAATACGGAGTGTCGAAATGATCGTATCTATATAGTTAAATCAAAACAAGTTCTCGTAACTTAGAGATGAGAGTATCCCAGTTGAAAAGCTAGTTTAGAGAGGGATTGTCTCTAAATGAGGCAATTTGGGGAAAAACCACTAGTAAGTAAATTTTGAAACTGTAAACTAGGAGTTTAGTTGGGGTAGAGTAAATTTTGAGCACGAAATTTTATTTAACGAGGGGAAAAATGTAATACCCTGAAAACCCTAACTAATATAAATGATATATTTGGATAAATATTTCAAAGAGAGTATATTGTCTCTAATTTTGTAACTTTATTGTTATAGATTTATCAGTAATTTCTCTTTGAGATTTCATTTAGGGATCATAACACACCCTAAAATAAATATTGAATTTTAGTAAAGAAATACTAAAAATATAAAGGTGAATATGTGGTCTCAAATAATAAATCATAATTATCTTATTTTCTAAGGTAATTTCTATGGAAGTTAGAAGAGATAAAGAGCTAAAATCCCTCAAATGAATTTATGGGGCATAAAATTAGCCTAAAAATATTATGATAAATCTTAGAGGGAAATTAAATAATTATTAAAAATTAGGGGAAATATTGTCCTTAATTATAGCAATTTAATAAATTATTTCCTTAGAAATAATAAGGGTAAAATTTGATATTATTTTAGAAACCCTAATTAGGCCCCATGATTTTTAATATAATGCATGGGATATAAAATACCAATGTCAGTAAAATAGTTGTGAGATAATAATTAATCCTAATTAAAAAAATTGTCAACAATTAGTAAGTGACTAATTAAGTAATTAATGGCTAATTACTTAAATTAAGATATAAAGTAAACTAATTAAGAAAATAAATAAAAACTAATATAAAAGGGGGGCCGAAATTAATTAAATAAATAATAAAAAAAAATTAAGAAAATAGTGTGAAAATGGTTGTGGTTATTTCAAAATAATATCTAGATATTTAGAATTTAATAATATTATAAAAATGAGATATTTTGTAAAGAGCCAACAGGATAAATGAGAACCTAGGTAGAAATTAAATCCTACCTAAAAATAGGTGAACTAAGTCAGTAACATCTGGACTTAATATAAACAAGTGAAATTTTATCTCGGAGTGAGCTATCTCCGAAGTTATTTCTGAAACCAACGGAGTAAATAAGAGACAGGGTAAATAAGAAAAAGGGCAGATAGTAGAAATGAGAATCCATAGAAAAAAATACCATTGTGACAAACCATGAATTAGGTTTCTTAGGTCGGGACGTATTATAAACCAGTGAATTTTTGTCCGGAAAATTTGGTGCTATCGGAAGTTATTTCCGTAAATCAGTTGGCGTTTGTCCGAAAATGTTCGGCGACAGCAACGGAATACCCTTAATGGGATCAAAAATTTATCTAACCCAAGTACTTTGGAAGAGGATTAATAAACCTTCAACGCTGTGTTGCTGGATTTTTAAGATTTTTCCAGATTACGCGAGTAGAACACCGAACTGGGAATTTTATCGATACCGGCTCATAAAGCAGGTGATGACATCACCTGGATGATGTCATCTTTTTGAAGATGACATGGGGGGAGGTCGGCCAAGGTGTTTAATGGCCAAGGATGAAGCCACGTGTCAAAGCGAGATCCGACGGTCGAAATCCATTCTGAAAAAGGCATGAATAGTGTCACAAATTCTTCTATAAATAGCCATCACCTCTCCTCACTTCTTCCACACCAAAACCGAGTTTAGAGAGAGGTTAGAGCGAAGGAGGAGTCTGAAGAAAAAGTAGCGAAGCCCTAGGTAAGTTCTTCGGTCCCTAGTCTTAAGCTTTGGTAGTTCTTTCGGTAGTTATAGTAGAAATGCTAGATTTATCTCTAATTTTTCAAGATAGTTTAGATATCATATTTTAGGGGTAAATATGGTATTTATTTTTAAAATATATTGGGAAAAGAGATATGTCAAAATTTTGGGAGAGATAGGATCAAAGTAGCGAAGCTCTGACAAAAATTTCGCCGATTAGGCCAACTAGGGGCAAAATGGTAATTTGTACCTAAAATGCCTATTATGATGCTAAATAATGATAAATATTATCCTTATAGGATATTTGTGAAAATCGTATCGCTTGTCGTGCGCATTTGTCGTGCCGCATTGTTACCGTTATATACATTGTTGTCGTAAAAATTATCGTTTTTCGTAAAACGTACCAAAGTACCATCAACGAAGGTACGTTTGCGACGTACTATAACACTGACTCTGATGCTTGTGATATACTTATATATGATTGCTGTGTTCCCATACTGAGACTCTGTCTTAATTATTTTGATACAATCATGAATACACGTGTTATAGTCTTGATAACACCGTTGAAAGTTTTCCTAAGCGCTTTGGACACGACTGTACATCGTGGCACCGGTGAATGTGCGACCGGGGTAACAAACATACTGCGGGGGCTGTGTATTGTTATTGCCTTACATACATATATGTATTTCCTACATCTCGTTATGGGCTTTTGTAATGATTTTTGTGAAAATGTTATGAATACACATCATACATATATTGTTTACATAAGCATGAGGTTAACAGTTACGAGGTCCAATGGGCATTGGACCTCGCATATTGAATTAATAGTCGGGATAGGGACATGAACCGGAGGAGGCACCGGTGGATGGAGCCGTAACAAGTCGGAGCCAAGAGAAGGCACCGGTCAGAATAAATACAGGGAAAAAGCTAACAGAACCTACCGTACTGCATGAATCTAATAAGGTTACTTCATATCATTTGATGCTTAAACTAGAAAGGGTCGTCTATGTGGATCAATCAATCAGTCGCCGTAAATACTCGGTGAGACTCCCACTAGACCTACCCAGCCTGGCCAAATGGGATGATTTAACTGAGTTAGGTTCTATGCCCCAAGTCTACTGAAGGCTTGGAAGAAGAGGGTATAGTTACATAGAAGAATTGTAATTATAAATTTTTGTATTACTGTATCACATGAACATTCCTTCGGGAAATTTTTAATATATCAGTATACGTCAGGCATCATCATATGTCTAAGTATTTTTGTATCAGTTACTCGCTTTTAAAATCGTTGTTCAAATTTTTAGTACATGCTCTTCGTTTCCGCATTTCGCTGAGCTGTAGCACCTCAAAACTCTGACAAATTTTATAAAACCACGTGTCACCGGCACGATTTATGCTACGGAATTTGGGGTGTTACACTATCTAACCTCTAACATCATATTAAATAAGAGTGTGTGTGCGTGCATGCATGCATGCATGCATACATACATATTGGGGGAGCATTTAATACTCCTTAAAACTATCATATGCACACATTATAAAAAGGATCAAGAACCTTTTCTAAAAGATGCACTGTAGTAAGAATCAAAGTAGTAACATATATTTCGAGCAAAAAAAAAAGTAGTAACATATATTTAGGGGGCAAAATGAAAATCCAAATTATGACAAGTAAATAAGGAAGGAAGAAATGTATACTATCAAATATGGCTTATATTTCGAAATTGGAAAAGTTTAGAAGGAAGAAAACTAATTTTTGTAAGACAGATGGAATAATTTATAAAGTATACATAATTAAATATGAGGTTTATGTATCATCCATCAATTAGCAACAGTTCCAACATGTATTATCAAATGTTTCAGTAGCAATTTTTTTTGAACCACTAAAAAAGTCTTTAGTGCAAAGTTTATATCATATCACTATTAATTAAGGAAGAAAAGGTCGGCTGAATACCATTATTTTTTTAGCATCGAATATTCTCAATGGAATCAAATCAAATTATTAGGAAAAAAAATCAATTTTGAAGACAAATATTTGATCCAAATTAAAGGAATAAATACAAAAAGCAAGTGGAGGACCACGGGGGCACAATTACTGGATTTCCTTGGAGTTGCATCAAAACAATCAAATCAATATCATCATGAGAATAAATAAGCGGACCAATTTAAATAAAAAACATTTGGACCAATGGATTGGTCGCAATCTTTTTCTTTTGTTTCAAATTTTTTATTTTTTTATTTTTTGAAGTTTTTTAGTCGATTTGCAGATTCCTCACTACTACCAACCCCATTTGCAGATTTTGCTTGACGTAGTCTTTTTTTAACGTTTTTTTTTAAAAAATTATTTTCCTTCCACTATGGGGTAGGCTTATTTGCATGGCACTGATAAGAAGCAAACTGTAATACGTAGCGCTTTATGACTGAATATTTAAAAATTCACATCATTTTGAAAAATAAACTAACATTTCTTCGGACAATATAATAGACATGTTGCTGTAATAATTTATAATATCTCCAAAAAGAAAGGTGAAGAGACATATGGACGAATTACACCTTACAGTATTTTTAATTAATTAAAAGGCCTAATAACCTATCTGTTTGTTGTTAATCAACATATATTTTGGTTGATAATAAATAAAAATAATTTTGACTTCCACTTGGATCGAGTGGAGGAGTTGTCTGCTTTTAGGCAATGTTTGGTAGGATTGAGCTTTTTTTGTTTTTTAAATTAGAAAAATTTAAAAGGTAAGAGAGAAAATAAGTTTTTAATGAAAGATCTGTTTTAGATCAACAATGTGTTTGGTATGAAAGGGAAAAAAATCTTGTTTGGTTAAAAAGGAAAAATCATTATTTTCAATTGGAAGGTTGGAGTGAAATAATCAAGAAAAGAAGGAAGGGGTTAAAGTCGCTAAATGACATGAATACCCATCATTAAAATACCTAAATCAAGTTTTCAAATTTATGGGCATGATTTATTTCAATATCAAATTTAAATTTACAAATTATAATATTTTAGGGTAAGAATAGACAAAATAGACAAAATATGTTTTATAACTTTCGATAAAATTGGTAATATACATCTTTTTTTTTCTTGATAGGAGCAAGGAAAGCCCATTCCCTCTATCAATTATATGGTATATATCTTTTATAACATGTACCAAACATATTAAGATCAGGAATTATTTCTTCATAATTCCTTTCTTGGAATCCCTTTCATTCACACCAAATACGGCCTTAATTAAAGACAAAAATTTGATTATTATGAATAGAAAAAAAAAATCATCATAGGAGTATTACTTTCAATTGAACTGGAAAATAATATTTTATTTATACATATATAGTAAATGAATGTTAAAATTAGTTATACCTGAACCTTGTATTATAAAAAACTTAAAATATAAACTATACTCCTCACCATTAATTTTCCCTATTGTAAACAATTTTTATCATAAATTAGAATACTAACCAATGTATTGTGGACGTGTTCCAAACCGTTGGATTGTAATCAAATTGTTCAAGTATTTTGTAGACTGTGGTTTGTGTGATCCTACAAGTATGGGACTTAATGAAATAACTGGTCAATTAAATAATCTACAATTATGGAGCTTATTGACGTGCAATGTTACAATTATCAATAAAATAAATATTTGAAAAATTAATATAAATAAATATATCACACAACTTGAGGCAGGTATGTATATCCATCAAATCTTACTACTATTCTTAAGTCATCTTGCAAAAATTACACAATAATTGATCATGTTTAATATTTTTTATATCAACAATACAAACTATTCACAGAACACTAAATCAATTTGCATACTTGTAAGTTGGAACTATATAATATTAATCTACATATAATGCGACACTCAATCCATAGTTAATTAGCACAGTGTACTAATCCATAATATTAACAATTAATTATATTACTTTTGCAACACAGATTTAATATGCTGCACTAAGTAAATTAGTATATTTTCTTTAATCATAGCCACTTATCCACATGATGGGAACCCAACAGAAACACTTATTTGTTTGGATGAGGAGAAACCCTTTTATTAACACTCGTAAGCTAAATCAATTAAGCACATCCTCTATTTTGTCATCTTTTGTGGGGTTCTCAACACTTTTTGCTTCCACTTTCATATATTATATAATATTCTTATAATAATATATTGAAGTATGTGCTATATATTTCCAAGTGTAAAATATTGAGGAAACTGTCAACAAGGCCAACATGGTGGATTTAGTGGGAGGAGAAAAATGCATGCATGTTGCGTAAATTAAATGACAAGGTCTGTAGTACAATGTATAGATATCATACAGAAACTAGGCCTTCTCTTTTTATAGATTATTATTTATAAAAGAGAACAAGTTTTGGAAGATATCTGGGGATTTTGATCAGGATCCAGATTTTTTTAAAAAAAAATCCACTTGCTAATGCAAGTTTTTGTACATCTCTGTAGTAATATCTAGATAAATATCGAAAGAGAACAAGTTTTGGAAGATTCTGGGGATTTTGATCAGGATGCCAGATAAAAAGGGAAAAAAAAAAATCCACTTGCTAAAGGCAAATCTTTCTACATCTTTGTAGTCATATATAGAAATATCGAAAGAGAACAAGTTTTTGGGCAACAATTTGCGATTCTGATTTGAATGCAATTTTTAAAAAAAAAAAAAAAAAAAAAAAAAAACATTCACACTAGCTAGTGCATATCTTTCTGGGAAAAGACATAAAAAGAACTTTAAAATTATAAAATTTTAAATCAGACATTTCCCAAAAACTGAGTTATGAATTACTTATCAAGTTTCGTCATTCTCATATCAACTCTTAATAACAAACCTAATTTGAGATTTTGTAATTTCAAAGTTCTTTTTTATCTTTTTCCTTCTTTTTATGGATAATATCAACTTGTTTTTGTCAAGAATCACTTTGCGTTTCTAATTAATAATTTGAATCCATCTTGTTGGTCGAACCATAAAAGGGTGAGCTCTCCTAGTATTAATTTCGGAAATTTTCTCCATATACAGGACATGAAGTTGCGATTTATTTAAGAGAAATAAGTTCCAAAACCTCTTCTATTAATTAACTACTTTTATTTGATAATGCAAGTCTTTGTATTCTTTGAAGACAATATATATATATATATAGACTTATATATATATAGACTATATATATATAAGTCTATATATATATATATAGAGAGAGAGAGAGAAACCATGACGACTTCTTAGAGTTGGCAGGCTTCAATTATTTTGAGAAGAAAGGTTGAAAAGATGTATCGTGATGGAGATCCAATGAGTAAAGGGGACGCGCGCCAAGAACTAAGAAGACTAATCAAGTTTCTAGTTATTTTATGTTTTATTAGATCTTTAGATTTAGGAGTTTTTTTTTATATATAAATCCTTTGGATTATTTATTATTTACCATTATCTTGTAAAATACATGAGATATATTAGTCTAGATATATGAGTTGCTAAATAGAAATCTCAAGTATATTATTTAATATCTTATTATGATATCCTTGATTTAATTTTTATAGATATCATCTTATTCTTAATATCTTTAGAATATCTTAGTGTTAGTTCTCTATGTGTTTTGATGATAACTGACAATTGTAAACGCAAGATAAAGTTTGTCTTTGGTAAGTTGAAAAACTTACTGTCAAAGACAAACTCGAATTTTGAAAGTAAAACTCGAGTTTATACTTGACAGAGAGTACTCAATTTTAATGAATTAAGAAAACTCTAGTTTGCATACTTCCAAGACAAATTTGCACCTTAACCCAATATTAATATTTTTCTTTTGGTGGAAGAGAGAAAATATTAATATATAGTTTGAATTGAAAGGACAAAACTTGTTCAAAATTCACGGAATCACAAATTGATTTGCCGCGTTTCTTCTCTCTTCATTTCATCATGATCTATGATAATATTCTCAAGCAACTTTTGCTAATACAATTAAACGAAGGTAATTCAGATGTTTGAAACCCCCAAGGAGCATATTACTAGCTATATTTTCCAACATAAAAAAGACCTTAGTTAATTAAAAAAGGTAAATCTTAAAATTAAAAAAATTATGTTCCTTTAATTTTAAAATAGTTATCTCTTTGAAAAAAAATATTTATATGCTAAAATATCCTTATTTATTATAGTGCCTTAAAATAGATTTGTAATTCTCATTTATTTAAGAATAAAATTATCGAAAAGTTAAAAATAGTTTGTTTAGATGAAAGGAATTCGATATTACTATAGATAATATCAAAATGTTTAACTGTGTGTGTGTGTCTTTAAATACACACACATATACATATGTGTGTGTATAGTGTGCTAATTATGATATGAAGGAGGAAGGTCTAAGAAGCATATGCTCTCTATAAAAATATTCATGTATGAAGAATGACAGATATCTTTCCATGACTCGGATCAAAGTTGGTCAAAATCTAGAATTTGATTGTTGGACCTAATATCATCATACCCATATTTTTTCTGAACTTAAGCATATAACTTGGTTGTTCCCCATG
The DNA here is from genome assembly GCA_019022615.1 of Acacia melanoxylon. Taxonomy (NCBI): domain Eukaryota; kingdom Viridiplantae; phylum Streptophyta; class Magnoliopsida; order Fabales; family Fabaceae; genus Acacia; species Acacia melanoxylon. The sequence continues at coordinate 1,768,894 of JAFJYJ010000030.1, read as the reverse complement.
TGGTATCAAAGCTTGAGAATTAAAGATAATATAAAACCGAAGTTTGATCCCATGTATGTATGTACCTGGATATATATGTACATATACATATGTGTGTGTTTTTTTTTTTGTGGGAACACATAAAGACCAATAAAAATGGCAAAGGATAGAGATTATTCCAATTTCAAAATCCCTATAATATGCTAGTGCTCTATTTTTCTTTTCTAAAATTAAATTGAAATGATAAAAATGTCCTCACACATGTTTTTTTGTCAAAAAAAGAAAAAAGAAATCAACCCCCATCCCCCTCTAACAGCTAGCGGCCATTAGTGATGACATACCCCATCGTCGCCTTAGCTCTTGCCATGAATTTGAAAATAATAACTATGGATATGAAAATGACAATTATACATTTAAAAATATCACTTGTAAGAATAAAAATTCAAGCATAAATTAATTCCTAAAATTGATATGGGTTTACCAAGTTTCGATTTGAAATAAACAACTCCAAATATAGAAATGGCAACTATTTATTTAAAAAATGAACACTTAATGTATATAGGTTTACCAAGCTCGGATGTAAAAATAACAACAAGGGATATGAAAATGACGACTGTCCATTAAAAATGACCACTTGTAAAAATGAGAAAACATGCATGGATTAATTAATAGACTCAATATGGGTTTACCAAGTTTGGATTTGAAAATAACAACTATGGATTTGGAAATGACAACTATTTATTAAAAAAAATGACCACTTGTGAAAATGAGAAAGCATGCATGGATTAATTCCAAGACTAGATATGGGTTTATCAACTTCGAATTTGAAAATAACAACTCTGAATTTGAAAATGAACTATCCATTTAAAAATGAGTACTTGTGAAAATGAGAAGACAGGTATTGATTAATTCCAAGATTCAATATGGGTTTGCCAAATTTGGATTTGAAAACAAAAACTTCATTATTCTCGTCTGTAATACCCGGATTTTAGTAAATCTGGAATTTTTGAGATAAAGGAAATTAACGAATATTTTGATAAAGCAAAATCATGAGTTTAAAACTATTACAGAAAATTGTCATAATTATAGAGTAAATTGTTAAAAAAGTTACGGAAAGATCAGATGAACGAAATGACTAAAAATGAAATAATGGTGATAAAAACAGTCTAAAAATATTATGATAAATACTGAAAGATCATGAAAAATTATGAGAAAAATATGGAAGTGTTATCCCTAATTATGAGAATTTAATAAATTATTTCAGAGGAAATAACATGAAGAAAAGTTTAAAAAGCATTTCAAAACCATAAAGTAACCTGATGGGATAAACATTGTTAATATTTTTACATAGGATATAAAATGACAATGTCGGTATAAAAGTTTGCAAGATAAAAATATACTGTAAAATTGGTAAAGATAAATATATGAAGAAACCTGATCCTAAAAAGATCACTAAACGAAGAAATTAGGTCGATTAAGCCTTAACGAAGGCGGGGTAAAACGGGAATTTTTGGTAAAAAATATTATATTTTTAAAAAATGGAAAAAATTATGGAAAAATAATTAAAACTGAATTTTTAAAAGAGGGGCCGAAATTATGGTTATTTTTAATTAAAAAGAATTGTTTAAATAATTAAAATGATAATTAGAATAAAATGATAATATAATGCGGTGAGTCGCATATAGGCAGTAGGGGGAAAAGTTAGAAATAAATTCTACAGTAAACCAGAAGTAAAAGTCTTTTCAGACTGATCAAATTAAGAACAAGTGAAATTTTACACGAAGAAAGAATTTACCAGGCGTTGTTTCCGCAACCGAAAACCCTGATTTCAAATAAGACGAAAAGTTGATCAGATAGAGTAGAGTCGATAGGCAAAGTGAGAACCTATAGAAAAAATTGCGTCTTTTTAAACACGAGATTAAGTTAGGCAACAACTTTGGACGTTTTACGATTCGGCGAATTATTGTCCGAGAAGTTGGTTCTATCGGAAGCGATTTAAAAATCGGACGCGTTTGTCCGAATATCTTCCGACGCACCGGAGAATACCTGGATATGATCAAAAATAGGATCAAAATATATAATATGAAAGAGGATGAAAAGACCTTCAAAGTTACACGCTCGCATTTTTGAGTTTCTGCAAAATCGCGCGAAACGGACACCGATCGGGTAGCTTTATCGGGCCGGAGGCCATAAAGCAAGAGCCATCATGGATGACAACTCATCCATTGATTTTAGGGCTCTTAGATTTCGATCTTGACCATGGATGGCCAAGAGTGTTTTGTCCTCAAAAATGCGATCCTACGGTCCCATATTCGTCAAGACGAAGTTCGAATTATTTATCGTTCGCCATCCGTCTCTTCTATAAATACCAAGCTCTTCTTCTTCATTTCTCACACCAAAAATCTGCCTCTTAGATAAAAGTTAGAGAGAGAAGCTCTGGAGAAAGTCTGAGCAAAGTCTGGGTAAGTTCTTCGGTCCCTGGTCTTTAGTTTCGGTAGATATAGTAGGAATGCTAGATTTATCTTTAATTTTTCAAGATAGTCTAGATATCATATTTAGGGGTAAATATGATATATATTTCGAAAATATGATGAGGGAAAAGATCTGTCAAAATTCTAGAGAGATAGAGCGAAAACAATGAAGCTCCGCGAAATTCCGCCGATTAGGGGTTCGGGGGCAAAATGGTAATTTGTACCTAAAATGCACGTTATGCTGCTAAAAGTTGTTAAATATTATCCTTATAGGATATCTGAGATAATCGTACCGCATTGTCGAGCCGCTGTTGTGCCGCCGTCACACCGCTGTTTTTCCCGCTCTCGGAAATTTACCGTTTTTCCGTAAAAGTTCCGTTGTACCGCCAAAAAGGTACGTTCGCGTACTTTAACACTAACTCTGATGGTTATTGTATGCTTATATATGTTTGTTGTGTTCTGTTTGTTGTTGTAGCATACGTGGTTATGTTATATACACGGTTATGTCACATACGTGGTTATGTCACAAACGAGGTTATTATTGTTGTATCATACGTGGTTATGTTACATACGTGGTTATTATCTTACATACGTGGTTATGTATTTTTAATCATACATCTGTTGTGGACTGTTGTATTGATTCTTTGTCGTGTATATGTAGTCGTATTTAAGCATGAGGTTAACAGTTACACGAGATCCAAATTGCAATTGGATCTCGGCTCTTATCATAGCGTCGGGTTCGGAAGAACCGAGGACCGAGGATAATGGCGAGCGGCCGTACGAGAGACCCGGCGAAGACTTTCTTCGGGTGTTATTCATTTTGAAAACTCTCGGTCAATGTACCGTTTTACGTAAATCAGCCCGGACTTACGGCATTTATAAATATATGTATCAGTTACTCAATCGCTCCAATGCTCTACTCTGATGAAAAAAAAATTATACTGCTTTTGAAAATGGGATGTTACATCGTCAGAGCTCCGGTGCCAGTAGCCGACCACCAAAGCTCCGATGGGGTATATTACCGGCAAGGGTAGGGGTTGCTTTTAAAAAACAATTGTGTCAGGCGTATTTGTGTCATTGCCTTTTAATTTCAAAACAGACAAATAGGGTACTAGTATGTTGTAGGGTTTTTGAAATTAGAATCACATCTCTGTCTTTTATTATTTTTAATGGTCTTTATCTATCTTTTTCCCTATATATGTTACAAGAACATCTTTTCATTTAAAAATAACTTTTTATTTAGATATAATAATACTTAAATATATATTAATAACGGCATATACCATAATTGAACATTTAGACTGTCAATGGCTTATAGACTAGTAGCATAAATACGGGTTTGGGTTCTCTCATAATCCTATCTCATTTTCTTCTTAGAATCCTATCTCGACCCTCATATTAAAAAATATATATCACTCTAATCCTATTTATAAATCTCTTTTGACTAAATCACATATACCAATGAGATGTAGTTAGCTCAATGATTATGGGGTAAATTTTCAACTTTGCCCTTATTTATGAATGGATAACTTTCAACTCTTTCTTCTCTCTCTATTTTCATTGGTACAATTAATAAGAATAAGGGCAAAATTGTCACAATCTCATTTATTACCCTAAAACTAGATTTATAAATATGATCAAATTTTTTGATCAAAAGTGACTTATAAATAGGGCCAAAGTGGTATGGTTCAGATTTCATATTTTATAAATATATTCATTTGTTATCTAGGAGTGGAGATGAGATTCTAAGAAGAAAATGAGAAAAAAAAAAGATTCTAAGAGTATTCTCTTCCGGTAAACACATGCTCCTAATTAGTGTTTGTTCTCAAACCTCAAATCAAATACTAGATAATAATATCAAAATTTAAAAGGAAAAAAAGGGAAAGCATTTGAGCCAAAACTAAAATATTAGAAGTGTATCACGCAATATGCAACTTTTGAAAAGTGGAGACATACGGATGCTTATCTCTATGATTATAGAAGTCTAGCATGTTCTTAATGCGGATTCAGTTTCCCTGTCTATCTAAAGGATAGGCACGGAGAGCTCCTCCCCTATGTACCGTCCAGATCTAATTTGGACGGTCCATTTAATTTTTTTACTTTCTATTTTTTTTTAAAAAAAATATTTTAATAGGTAGAGTATTTAAAATAAAGATAATCTTTCAACTAATATTTTTTAAAAAATAATTTTTATTTTTAAAAATCATTAAATAAAAGAAATTAAATCAATTATCCAGGATAAGATCTGGCCGTCCACAAGGAGTGAGCTCTCCCTCCCTCTATCTTTTGGATAGGCAAGGAAACTAGATCCTCTTAAAGCAAGATCTGGTGTTGTAGGAACACAAGCAGGATAACCTTTGCTTCGAACTTTTTCATTTTTGACAAAATATATTTATCTTTAACAAATTATTTTTGTTCACTCAATTTTGCAAAAAAATAATAATAAAATTTATCGTTGTTTGAGAAAGAAAATTAGGTTTAAGATATATGGACCGTTTAAATCAATTAAACATGTACCTTATGTTCAAAGTAAGTAAAATTTTGTTATGCCCCGATAATTATGCACAAGCTTTAGGTAATCGTATTCGTATAACAAAAATTGTAAGCTCACCATTTACAATGGATTACAATCCTTATCACTTCATTGGGTCTTAAAATATTGGAGTTGAATAACTACTAGATAAATATTTAAAAAAATTAGTTAAGTAGTTATTTATAAAAGATATATGTTTGTTTTTTGAAATATATACTCTACTTCTTTAACCTTGTATGAAAAACTGTTTGACACGCATTATATAATTAATAAATGTGTGATTAAGATGTGTGCTGGCTTATATATTTTGGTTTTTTATGTCTGTTGTTTTTTTTTTTTTGCTCTTTAATTTTTATGTAGGTGTGTTGTGATATATATATATGTGTGTGTGGGTTAAATACCAATTTTTCCATGGAAGTATTGATAAGGGGGCACTCAGCACCCGGAATTTTTTTGGTATCATTTTTGCCCTAGAAGTTTACAAACATAGTAATCTTGCCGATCGGTTGATCTTGACCGTTGGATCGTTGCTCTCTTTGTAAACTTCTAGGGCGAATTTGCTCCTAAAAAAACTTATGGGGCAAATTTGCTCCTAAAAAAACTTTTGGGCATATTTGCTCCTTTTTGTAAACTTCCGGGGCAAAAATGATACCAAAAACATTTCCGAGTGCTGAGTGCCCCATTACCAATACTTCCGTGGCAAAAATGGTATTTAGCCTATATATATATATATATATATATATATATATATATATATATATATATATATATATGGCTTAGGGTTACATATATGAGTGCTTAGTTTCTCACTTGAAAGGATGTAAGTTTATTACTCACTTTAGTTTAGGAAGGAGTATGAATAATTAATTTACCATTTTACCTTTACATATTAGTTTATATTTTTTTATTAATGTTATTCAAATTAATTGACACCTTAATTCAAATTGCATAATTTATTAAAACTCATCCTTATCCCCAAAAAAAACTCATCCTTATCCGAACATGTTAATATGCATATGAAAAAAATGATATAATAATATCTTTATTCTTAATTAATATAATAATATATTTGAAAATAAAAGATCACAAAAATCATGAGCTAAAATGGTCAAGAAATTATTTAAAAAAATCAATTGGTCCTCTATGTCTAGAACATTTATGGGAATATCACAAAAATCCTAAGGGCAAAATAATCAAAGAATTTTTACTCTAAATTAACTTTCCCTCCATGTCTGAAATGAGTGAGGAGTTTTATTATTTTCTCACTAGCAGTAATAGAATACACAAAAATTATGAGAGTAAAATAGTCCAAAAATTTGTCTTCTTTCCCAAAACAACAATTTTGAAGGGAGTCATAATTAATGAGCAAAGGAAGGGTTCCATCTCTAACCAAATACACTTTCAGCAAAAAAAAATTCACTTCGGCTTTATATGTGAAATAACATGGAATAATGTGATACTCATGCGTAAATCTAAAAGATTTCAACTTCTCCATTCACAGTTTTGTTTGGAGATGAACTCATAAATAAATAAATTGTGTTTTGAATAACAATGGTAAAAATGGTTTTTTTGTGCAATCTGACTTTTGTAAACTTAATATTGGATAAAAGTCAAATTGTGTAATGTTATTTATAACTGAATTGGCGGTAGTATAGGTGGCTTTTTTCTGAAATTGAAATTTGTTTGAATGATTATTTTGAAAAGCAGTTAAAATAGAAAATGACTGAAAATAATGTGAATCTTATTAAATAATGCATATATATTATGTGTGTGTGTGTATTATGAAAAATACAGAAACTTGTTTGAATGATTAATGGAAAAGCAAGTTTAAAGGTAAAAGATTGAAAAAGACATAAATTTTATAAAAATAAAATAGGTAATGTATTATTTGGAAAAAATTTACAATACTAAACTTAAAATATTTAGGAAAATTGGGGAAAAGTCCATTGAAAAATTAATTAGTGAAAATGACTTGAATCAAAGTATTTTAATGATTTTTATATAAAAAATTATCAAGTGATTCTCACCAATTAAATTTCTTATGGATCTAAATCATAGTACTGTCATGATTATTAATTTTAAGTAAATTTATATTTAAGACAAAAAAATTCATGTATCAGGATTATAGTTAGGGCCATAATAGTATTTCAATTAAAAAAGTAGGACCCAATATTTTTCTTTCATTAGTTACTTTTCTCTCTCAATTGTGAAAAAGTTAAAAAGCAAAAAATTTCGACTTATGGCTTAAACTGTTTTTTTTTTTTCCAAAAACCCAATTGAAAAAAAAAAAAAAAGTCATCCCAAACATCTTCAAAAAGCTAAAATCGCCTATAAGCAAGTCACCCTTAAAGTTTACAATTTTACTTATTTTTGATATACTTACCGTCTTTAGTGTAGACAATCACTTCTCTTGGGGACAATTGATTCATATCGGATTCAATGTCCCACCAATAACCCTCAAGTGCTTCACAATCCTCTCCAGCCATATAGCCTCTTCTACTGCAAAAACAAACTTTGCTTCCTCATAAAGTGTATGGGAACAACACCATATTTTCAACCATAACTTTGATACATAATACTTTTAAAGGGATGAATAAAAGATTGCTGTTTCTAAATTGTAGCCACATAAATGCTATAGTTAATGGGCCCCACACATACACATATGGCCTATGTTAGGGTCCTTCAACTTCATAACCCTAATGAAACTATTCCACCACAAAACCAGTTCATAATATTTTGATCAGATCTCATAACACCTCATCATAATTGAACTCCTTAAGAGCAGTTTAACAAGAATGGGCAACAAGAAAATATAAATGATATATATAACTCTTTTTTATAGAGTTCATTTTTAATATTTGTTTTTGGGAAAAAAAATAATTGAGATCTATGGGTTTGCTTTACACAACCTTACCTAACATAATGTTTTAAATGCTTATTTGTAACTTTAAAAAACATATCATGTGATACAAGTATCAAACACACATCAAACTTGGACTCAGTTTGTTTTTCTAATCGTCTATGATTAGAGTTAGTTGAGATGTATGAAGTGTCAAAAGGAATAAACAAAATTCTCATGACAACTATGAAAGTGGAGCTAAATCACCAAGAGGGGGGTGAATTGGGGATTTTAAAAACTTTTTCAGCTTACTCTGTTTTTGTACACTAAAAACAGAGATGAACTAAGTAGAGGGTAGAAGAGCAAGATACAAGGATTTATATGCGGTTCGGTCCAATCCCTTGACCTACGTCCAGGTCCCGGACTCTGCGGGATTTTCACTATCTCAATTGATTACACACTCGTACTCAAGAGTAATTCTCTCACTAGAACTTACTCCCCCTTACAAGTTGCAATCAATGAACCCAATCACCAAGTCCCCTGACTTGTGATTCCTTTACAATAAATGATTTACAATCAATAAACTCTCTCTAAGAGTAGATAATGATAAACACTGAAGATTGAATGTATCAACAGATACTTGGTATAAGAAAACTCAAGAGTAGTTGGAAACTTGAATGATTTTCGTTTTCTATTGTCTTGGTTGTTGAGAGGAATTGAATGCAGCTCTATTTATACTGAGAGTGCATTAAATGACCGTTGTAATCCTTCATATAACCGTTGGTAACATTAACCAAGGTTACGCTTGCTTTTGGTCTTCTTCTCTCTCTACTCTTCACTTAATCCAGCTGGGCAGAAGTTTAGAGTTGACTTCTAGTAAATAAATCCGTTGGAATAGCAGCTGCTGGATGTGGTAGGTAGGCATAAATCCTTTGTAAGCGTGTTCAGAAGGATTTCCCAAAAGTATGCAACTTTCTGGGTTTAGCATTTAATGTTAAACTTTTTTGCTTTTGTTATTAAACCTTCGTTAACCATTCTTTAATCCATCTGAAACTCACTAACAAAGTGGTTAAACATAGCCGGGAATATATAAGAATGATAATAGAAAGCATTAAGATCAAACACGAAGAAATCACAAATTCGTATGATTTGAATTTTGAATACTTGCGCCCAATACTTGAGTGAGTTCTTCAATACTTGAGTATTGCATTTGTGCACTAATGTGAATACTTGAGTATTCAGATGAATACTTGAGTATTCGTCTTCCGAGAGAAGGCACAACATGATTTGAGCGTTTGGACAATTTCGAGTAGGACCAATACTCGAGTATTGAAACCAATACTTGAGTATTGAACTTTTTATGTGAAAATAAGTTTAAGTCCAAAACTTCAATACTTGAGTATTCAAATCAATACTTGAGTTTTCAAAACAATTGAAAAAGAGCCAAGCTCTCTGTATGCCCAATACTCGAGTATTCAACTCAATACTTGAGTATTGCCTTTGTTTGAAAACTTTGTGAAATCTTTTCCAAGTCAATACTTGAGTATTCACCTCAATACTTGAGTATTCAAATCACTTGGAAATAGCGAAACTTTCTGTCTGGCCAATACTCGAGTATTCAAACCAATACTTGAGTATTGAACTATTTGAAAACTTTGTGAAAACTTTTCCAAGTCAATACTTGAGTATTCAAATCACTTGGAAATAGTGAAACTTTCTGTCTAGTCAATACTCGAGTATTCAAACCAATACTTGAGTATTGAACTGTTTTCAACATTTGTGAAGTTTCTGTCATCTCAATACTTGAGTATTCATTTCAATACTTGAGTATTGATAAACATGTGAAAAACTTTGTAAACTTTCTGTTTGCCCAATACTCGAGTATTCAAACCAATACTCGAGTATTCACATGTTAAATACTTTAATGATTTTCTGTATGACCAATACTTGAGTATCCATATGGATACTTGAGTATTGGTAATTTTGCATTTCAGCGAAAGAGTTTATGTAAGATCAATACTTGAGTATTGACTTATAGTGAAAAACTTGAAATGCTCTCTGTAAGTTCAATACTTGAGTATTGAAACCAATACTTGAGTAATGATCATTTTTGCACGAAGGAGCCATTCACTGTCAACTCAATACTTGAGTAATGAAACCATCACTCGAGTATTTAATACTTGAGTAATGAAACCAATACTTGAGTATTGAGCATTTTGCGAAAAATGCATCATTCACTGTCAACTTTCGAGGGTCATATCTCCCTGGTCTGAACTCCGTTTTGGTTCGTTCAACTCTTCATGGAAAGCTCTGTGAGTCTACTTTCATATGCCATCGATTACAGCTCAATCTTATTTGTAGTTTGTGAGTTACACTCAAAACATTGACGCTTGGTTTGTTGTGTGGCGTGAATTTATCTTTCAACTTCCACAATCCATAGCTCTCTCTTATGAACTCCTTTTGGCTTGAATTTTATATCAAATTGACGCAGTGGGAGTATAGTTTCATATGCCACTAATTTCACTTCAATCCTATTTCTGGTTGAAGAGATATCATCAAATTACCAGACGTCGCCCGAGTTGAATGTGAAACGAGTTGATCAACGTTGAATACTCGAGTATTGAACTTACATACTCGAGTATTGACAGTCGAGAGCCCAGAGATGCTGAAAACACTGGATACTCGAGTATTGACTTGGATACTCGAGTATTGACATTCCGAGACGCCGAGAAGTCAAGATACTCCAATACTCGAGTATTGATGAACATACTCGAGTTTTGACTCCTAAAGCTGATTTTTCCTTGTTTTAACTCTAAATTGAGTCATCTCAACTTCCATATGATTTTGGAGGCTTCTAGCATCAATACAAGAACTTGAATAAAGATATCTTCATTCCATTCAACAAGTTCTTCCTTTTTCCATCTCTCAACTTGATCATTCTTCATCATTTAACTTGGGCTCATTATTCTCTGCAGCTTCTACCTTCTTCCCTCTTCTTCTTGATTAAGTTCTTGCTTCCTTTGACATTCTGATATTCCAATTATATTTTGTGCAAGAACTTCTTTCTTCAATCCCTTATTTCCTTCTTGGTTATTCCCCATGATTGAACACTTTCTTTCTTCTCTTCTCTTGATCATTGCCAAAATACTTGTGTAACTTCTTTGCTTCCTTGGCATTCTCTCCCATTCAACTTGGAGTAACATCTTGCTTCCTTGACAACCTCTGCAAGTTCTTCTTTCTTTAATACCTTTCTTGATCAATCTCCATTATTAAACTTTGCATCTACATTCAATATAAGAATTAGTCAAAGTATAATGTAAATGTAGTATGCAACCTTTTTGCTCTTAAGAATGGCATCTATATAAGACATCATCAAAACTAATCATAACCAACAAACTAAACATCTTTACTATTGGAAACTGGGTAACAAAGTTGAGAGATAAGATTTATATTAAACCATAGATCCCAAAACAAAATGGGAGCAGACAGAAAACAAGATATTAAATACATTTGATATTTCTGAAATATAATAAATTTAAAGTCAAGTGATCCATAATCTGCAAATTAATCTATTTTCAACATGGAAGAAGATACAAGAGATCTATGAGTTTGCCTGTATCTTACCAGAACATGAGTTTAAATCCTGTTATCAATGTAAGGATCTCATCAGTGAGTAATCTACGAGTGACTTTATAAGTGCTCTTTGAGCCAATGCATGTCATACACCTAATGAACTCCTAAAACCCAACTCACGTAAATATTTAATAATTTAAAAAGAGGGAAGATTCAAGAGATCTCACAAGGATGCAAGTCTGCTTCTGGATGAGATTGGACACGCTCATGCTTTGCAAACAGTGGAGCACAACTCTTCCATGTTGTGTGTTGCTCTAATGGCTGGTCACTATGACATAATTTACGTACTTCTGTCTGTTAGTGCACACGTGGGACGGTGCCCTGCACGTGCAATTCACTGCGCATGGGATCTAATTTGTGGGGAAATGCCCTTGCACTTGATTGCCACATGGTTGAGAGAATTCTCCACTGGCAATGCTATTATAGAATTTGTCAACTCTCTATTGGCCCTACACAGCTTCAATTATTGAGAGTCAACACAATAGTCAACTTGTTTTCTGATTGTGTATTTGAAAACCATGGACACCTATATTCTTTCCCTAGACTTTGACTTATCACTGGATCTGTAATAATGGGGCTAACTACTAATTTTAGCAAGATCTTAGCAAAAACGATATGGTTTTCTAGGTAGACCACTTTATCTGGTATACAAATAAAGTAGCAGAAGAGTTGGTCGGCTCAGATGATGAAAGGAAAAGAACTAACGGATACCATTCTTTCACCAATTGTCAACTACCTGCCATTTCAAAAGGTCTAATAATTGTTTGACATTGTTAGCTGAACAATTTTTTTTGCTCAAAGTTAGCTGAACAATTCAGTATCAATATATATACCTGCCATCTTCTGCACTTTTTAACTGTTAACAACACGAGAAAGAGTTGAGAAACACAGTGGAGAAAACTCCCATCACTTCTGAGTATGGGAGTCGGTAGATAAGCTGATTCATCAATAGATTTTCACAATCATTAAAGTTTTTGATAGTATACTACTACCTCCACTCCTAAATATCGGATAAAGTTTGTAATGCCCGGAGAGAAATTTGTCAAATAACCAACCATATATCATACTTGTAATATTTTTTTTAAAAAAAAAAAAAAAGACAGGCCATCGGATCATCATCCAATGTTGGGAGTGTAGTCAAATGGGTCATAAGTAAATTATCATATTTTCAATAGTATATGCTTAAAATAATATTAAAAGAAACAATCATCCATAACAATAACAACGAGTTTTAAACCCAAATAAAAGTAATAAAAAGTTGAAAAAAAAAAAGCCATATCTACAATCCTCCATAATGTTTATTCAAAATGTATATATTTATTTTATAATTTATTAATAATTTTATCTATTTGCTCATTACTCTTCCTTTCCCAATATCATAGCTTTGAAACATCAATTAAATTTCAAAAAATGAAAAGTGTGTGAGTGAGACGGTTCGACTGGTGCTACCACTGGTTCTACTACGTTTAACCAGGTCAATTGGTTTCTTCTTACCCAATTTTCTATTACGCCTAGACTAGACAGGTACCTAGATCCCAATACAATTGATCAGACTGATGAGGTTCATCCAAATCACTAAGTTGCATCACATGTGGAACATTTTATTCAGTTCGATTCGTTAATTCCTTTTATCCCTTTTTAAGTGTAATACCCTAAAAATCGTATTTATGATAAGTATCATATTTCGATAAATAATAATATCTATTGGAAATAGGTGAATATGTGGTCTCTAAACTAGTGTAATAAATACCTTATTTTCTAAGGTAATTTCTTATGAAATTAGGGTGAATAAAGAGCTAAAAATCCCTAAATGCATTTATGGGGCATAAAAATGGCCTGAAAATATTATGATAAATCCCTAGAGGCAGTAAAATATTTATTAAAAATTAGAAAGTATGTTGTCTCTAATTTTAGGAATTTTTGGGATTATTTTCCTTGGAAAATAATGAGGCAAAAATTAAATATTATTTTGGGGATCATAAGTGACCCCATGATTTTTAATATTTTACATGGAGCATAAAATACCAAAGTCAATAAAATAGTTGTGAGATAATAATTTATCCTAAATAAGAAAATTATCAACAATTAGTAAGTGACTAATTAAGTAATTAGTGGCTAATTGTTTAAGCATGGGATAATTGCTTAATTAAGGTAATTAAGGCATAAATTAAGTAATTAGAAAATAAATAAATAAAAAACAAAATAATAAGGGGAAAAACCGAAATTGTAGTGTGAAAGGGGTTGTGGTTATTTCAAAAATAATATCTAGATATTTAGAATTTAATAATAATATATTCGGTAGAAAGACCAGTTGGCTAAATGAGAACCGATAAAATAAAATCCTACACCAAAATATAGGAATTAAGTCTATAACATCCGGACCTTTTATAAACGAGTGAAATTTTATCCGGAGTGAGCTAGCTCCGAAGTGATTTACGAAACCAACAGAGCACTTAAGATACGGGGTTTTAAGGGAAAATGACGATAGTCAAAATGAGAACCTATACAAAACGAGACCGTTGTGATAAACCGGGGATTAGGTTTCTTAGGTCGGGACATATTACAAACCAGGTGAATTGTTGTCCGGAAAGCTGGTTCTACCTAAAGTTATTTCCGTAACCGATGGCGTTTGTCCGAAAATGTTCAGCAGGCGACGAAATACTCGTAATGGGATCAAAATTTTAGTTAACCTAGGTATTTTGAAAGAGGAAGACTAGACCTTCGGAGAGGTGCTATTGTATTTTTAAGATTCTCCGAGATTACGCGATAAGAACACCGAACAGGGAACTTTATCGGTACTGTCACATAAAGCAAGCTTGTGACATCATCTTCTTCTAGAAGGATGACATGGGCATGAGGTCGGCACACACATGGAAGGCCAAGATTGAGCCACGTGTCAAAGTGCAATCCGACGGTCGAAAACTGATCTGAAAAAGGCATGAATAGTGTCATTTTTTTTCTTCTATAAATAGCAAGCTCTCCTCTTCTCATTTCCCACACCAAAATTCGAATCCTAGAGAGAAGTTAGAGAGAAGGAAGAGCCCAGAGAAATTCTAGCCGAGCCCTGGGTAAGTTCTTCGGTCCCTAGTCTTAAGCTTCGGTGTTTTGTTCGGTAGTTATAGTAGGAATGTTGTTTTGATCTTTAATCTTCCAATATATTGTAGATATCATATTTTTGGGTTAAATATGATATATATTTAGAAAAATATGTTGGGGAAAGAGTTATGTTAAAATTTTGGAAGATTAGAGTCAAAGTAGCGAAGCTCTGGCGAAATTTCGCCGATTAGGGGAGTCATGGGCAAAATGGTAATTTGTACCTAAAATGCCTGTTATGCTGCTAGATATTGATAAATACTATCCTTATAGGATATCGAGATAATCGCATCGCTTGTCGTACCGCTTGTTGTGTTGTCTTTGTTGTGCCGCCGTCATACCGCTTTCACCCGCCAAAAAGTACCGTTTTCCAAAAAAATACCGTTATACCACCGACGAAGGTACGTTCGCGTACTGTAACACTAACTCTGATGCTTATTGTATGCTTATATGTGATAGACAACTATACAAGTGATTTGTATAGATAACTTTACATGCGATGTGTATTGTTAGCATAGATAACTTTACATGCGATGTGTCTTGTTAGCATAGATAACTTTACATGAGATGTGTCTTGTTGTTATATTAATCTTGCATCTGCTATGTACTTATGTGTTGATTAATACTGTGATGTCATCCATATGTTGTTTATATAAGTATGAGGTTAACCGTTACACGAGTCGATGTGCATTTGGACCTCGGCTTCTAAAATAGCTTCGGGTCGGGAGGATCGAGAGCCGAAGATAAGGGCAAGCGACGCTTAGAGTCTTGGCCAGAGAATTTCTTTTGTTGCCACAGCATGGGTGTTGCCAGGGAGACACTTCTGTTGTTATTTATTTTAAAAACTCTCGGTTATTGTACCGCTTTTGTAACCAACCAGACATACTACCATGGGTATTTTGAATATATGTATCAGTTACTCTTACGCTCCAATGCTCTACTCTGATGAAAAAAAATATACTGCTTTTGAAAATGGGATGTTACATTAAGGACATAAATCATGTTGCGAGGAATACACAGATTAGTCACATCAACAAAATTTGACAACCAATAAATGTTGAACAACAAGAACTAAACTAATTTTTATCCTAAAAATGTATCTTTTATGCCTTCTGGTAGTATAGTCAGAGCAACTAACCTTTTATATTTTGAAAAGACTAACAATTCACAAATATACCCATATGTAAATAATCCATAATTACGTTGACGAATATACCAACATTTGGTCCTGCTGTGCTCTCCTGTAGAGCGTTCTCTCTCTGCTTGAGTGCCTGTAGGTCACCCAGTGAGCCCTTTTGTTCGGCGTAATTCGAATGCCGTCCGTCATATTTTCTTCCCTTCCCTTCTTTGTTTATTTCCCTTCTCTTTCCCCCTTTCATTCCTCCTTCTTTTCCACTTTCTTTACCCCCCCTCCTTCTTTGTCCGACCCTATTTCATTTGTGTGTATAAGTATCTGCGTGAGTGTGTTCTTGGTGCTTGGAGGTATGGAGGAAGGTAATAGGAGTGGTTCGAGGAAAGTAAACCTAGTTACCCTGAACCTTAACAAACCTGTGGAAACTAATGGGGGTACCCTGGTAGGTAAACTCTTAACCAGCAAGAACCTTAACCTACCTACTATCATCTCCATGATAAAAAAAAAAGGTTGGCAGATGGATGATGAGCTAGAGATACATGAGCTGGACCGTAACCAGCTAATTTTGCTTTTCGTTTCAGTAGAATCGATGATTATGCTCATATTTTGAAGGGGAGACCTTGGTCTATTCAAGGGTTCCTTCTCGGTCTATAGTTGTGGGACGACTTGATGGTTGTTAAGGATGTTAACTTCGATTCTTCGCCATTTTGGGTCCAGTTCCATGGCTTGCCACTGGAGGCTTTCGATAGCTCTAATGCGATAACCCTTGGTAACATTGTCGGTGAAACAGTTATATATGAGAATCCACAAATAAAAAGCAAGCTTGGTCGAGGTTTCATCATAGTGAGATCCCTTATCCGTTTGGGGGAACCTTTGTCTACTGGTTTTTGGGTGCCCCGTGGTCAGAAGGACCCTGTATGGGTCTCGATTAAATACGAACGCTTGCAGAACTACCGTTTTAAATGTGGTCGGTTAGGACATGGAGACAGAGGATGCAAGGATCCTCGTGTTAAGGGTTCTGATGACCCTGCAGAGTCTAAATATGGTAGCTGGATCAGCACACCTGCAGTGAGAACGCTGGAGAAGCATCTGGTGGTATGCAGAGAAGACTAGGTTGAAGCTCGTTTCTTGTCGAAGTGCAGCCCGTCCGGTAAGAAAGGTCCGAACTCTTCGTCGGAACTATTGATTTCCTCTTTTGGCAAAAAGTCCCCTATGCAAGCAGAGAGTCAGAGATGAAGAGGTTCTAAAATGATGATAATGAGTTAGAATGATGGACTTGCAGGTCAAAAGCACCTACCACAAGGGTTGGTAGCCGATTTGCAGCCCCCAGGTCTACAGACGTTGACTAATGCAGGCAAATCCAGCTGCTCAGAGATGCCCCCTGATCCATATATCGAGGATGTGGTCAATCTGGATAGTGACGGCTTTGAGACCCTGAAGGGTATAGATGGGCCCTCTTTAAACCAAGCCCCATTTACCAGCCCATTACCGTTGAAAGAGATAACTCAGAGGCCCAGCCTTATATGGTGGAGTTCCCAACAAAAGACGAGCCCAATCACTCAAGCATTATCCCCTTTAATGCTTTGTCCCCTATCTCGGCAATGTCCTTGACTTTAGAGAATGTCCATATTAAACGCCCATATGAAGACATCTTGGGCCCTGATGTAGTTAAATGACAAATGTGTCTTTTCTTTGAGAATCCTAAACCTCACCGACCAGCTTGTGTTGTAAAATCTCAACCACAGAGAAGCCGATGAAGGAATTTTAGAGCCCTTAAGACTCTTCTTCGCAGCAACCTGACTGGGAGACAACCATCCCGTCCTGAAAATTCTCTGATTACAAGTGAAGTTGATTTTCCTCCTGAATGGAGTAAAGCAAGCCAAGAACAAGATCAGAATGAGGCTCGATCTAAAGCTCTTCCTCAGAACGCCGGTGGTTGGATGGCACCAGCCACCGGTTCACCGTGAATATGTTAGCCTGGAACTCTCAAGGTCTCGGGGCTGCCTTGACAGCCAGAAATTTGAAGGAAGAATACTTTCGCAAGAAGCCCCACATAGTGTTCTTAATGGAGACCAAGCAAAAGGCGCGTGTGGTTAGGAACATCAGACAAAGGTGTGGATTCAACGAGGAATGGTTAGTGGATCCGATTGGCTTGAGTGGTGGACTTTCTATTTGGTGGCTCGATTCCTTGAAGGTGAACATCTTGTCTTATTCTCCTAATTTTATTCATGTTTTTGTTGAATCTGAAGAGGTTGACACCCCTCGATATATTTCTTTTATATATGGTCCACCGGTGGAGGAGAGTAGAGTTTTATGTTGGCAGGAAATAGCAAGGTTTGGTAGGAATATTGAGGAAGATTGGCTGTGCGTTGGTGATTTCAACGATATTCTATCCCAAGATGAAAAACTTGGGGGCGGACTCAGAGCATGGAGGAAGATTGTGAATTTCCAGTGTTTTTTAGTGGAATGTGCGCTAGATGACTTGGGCTATAGTGGTTATCAATACACCTAGTGCAACAACAGGGAGGAGCCCCACCCTATTCGAGAGAGGATCAACCGAGCCTTGGGCAATACTCCCCTGAAGGAAAAATTCCCCAATCTTCATGTTTATCACGTGGAACCAGCCAGATCGGATCATCATCTATTACATATTCAAAGCCAACCGGAAGCCCCATGCAAGAAGAGAGTATTTTGTTTTGAAGTGGCTTGGATGAGTCACTGTAAATTTCTTAATGTTGTGAAGAATAGCTGGTCTTACACGTCTGCTGCTAACTCTACTGCGGTTGGAGTCTTCCTTAATAATCTGGAGAGTTGTAAGGGGGACCTTATTCGATGGAGTCGACAAGAATTCCCAAATACAGCCAAAATTATTGATCAGCTCAAACTCAAAATGGCTCCCTTGACACAGGGCGATCGTTCAACTAAGTCGACCCTAGCCATATCCAACCTTAAGATGGCTCTAGACAGAGTTCTTCACAGATAGGAACAATATTGGTGGCAACGGTCGAGGGTTAATTGGCTGACTACAGGGGATAAGAACTCGAGGTTTTTTCATTTGTCTACCATCCGAAGACGCAGGGGGAATAGTATCTCGAGTATTAAGGATTACTTAGGTAATTGGCTTTTGGAAAAGGGTGCGATCTCTCAGAATATCTCTCAATATTTCCATAATATTTTCACCTCATCATCTGCTTCCAATGGTATGAACTTTGTTCTGGATTATATTGACATCAGAGTTACTGATGCTATGAATCAGAGCCTCCTTGCACCTGTTACCCAGGAGGAAATTAAGAAAGCGGCATTTAGTCTTGGGGGATCCAAAGCCCCTGGCCTTGACGACTTTTCAGGGATGTTTTATCAATCAGCTTGGTCAGAGGTTGGGGACACTGTTTGTGCCATGGTTTTTTATTTCTTTGCAGGTAAAGTCTCGCTGGAGGGGCTCAACGGTACAAATATTACTTTGATTCCCAAGATTGCTAGGCCGGAGCATGTATCACACTTTCAACCGATAAGTCTTGGTAATTTCTCCTACAAGATAATCTCCAAGCTGTTATCTTCTAGAATGAGGCCTCTTCTGGATAATTGTATTTCTCAAAGCCAAGGTGCATTTGTGCCTGATCGGTGCATTCAGGATAATATCATCATCGCTCATGAAGTATATCACTATCTTCGTAGGAAGAAATCCGGGGGGAATTGTGAATTTGCACAAAAGATGGACATGAGCAAAGCATATGACCGTATTGAATGGAATTTTTTGGAACATGTTCTACTGCATTTTGGTTTCTGCAATGATTGGGTAGCTCTTGTCATGCAATGTGTGAGGTCTGTCAGCTTGAATCTATGTCTTTCTGGTGAGTGTGTCAGTGCAGTTAATCCCAGTCGTGGCCTTCGACAAGGCGACCCACTTTCGCCATATCTACTTATTTTAGTCGCTGAGGTGTTATCTTTGATGATAACCAAAAGCCAAGATGCAAATCTGATCAAGGGAATAATAAAACTTAGTCATAGTTGTCCAATCCTAACACATAGCTTCTTTGCGGATGATGCATTGCTCTACATGAATGCTAACCAGAGTAATTGTACCTTCTTGGCAAGTATTTTGACACAATCTTGTGAAGCTTCTGGGCAAGTGATTAATTTAGAGAAATCCAGCCTCTTATTTCCAGCCAATACTACTGAGGATGTCCGAGATATGGTTGGCACCACCCTGGGTATACAAGCTTTTGACGACCCTGGGAGATATCTTGGTATCCCTAGTATTGAGGGAAGACAAAAAAACCAAGCTTTGGCATATATTATGGAGCGGGTTTTCAACAAAATCTAGGGTTGGGGTCATTTGTTTCTCTCGTTTGCTGGCCGGAAAGTACTTATCAAAGCCGTAATCCAAGCTATCCCTATCTATCCTATGAACTGTTTTAAGTTCACAGTTAAAGCATGTAAAGATCTGAATCGCCTCATTGCCAACTTCTGGTGAGAAGGCAATGCTGTAGGAGGCAAGATACACTGGAAGTCCTAGGATTCGTTGACAGTAACTAAAGGTAAAGGAGGTATGGGTTTCCGAGACTTGTTGATTATGAATTATGCTCTTTTGGCCAAAACAGCATGGAGATTACTCACACGTCCTAATGATTTATGGGTGAAAGTTCTAAAGAGTGTGTATTTTCCAGCAAAGGAGTTTATTGATGCCAAGAAAGGTCACAAAGCATCTTGGTGTTGGTCAAGCATACTGATTGGTAGAGACTTTCTGAAAAAGATATTAGATGGGATTTGGGGACTGGTGCTAATATTCGTATTTGGGAGGATCAATGGGTGCCTAATATTGTGTTCCCAGAAAAGCCAGCTGCAAGCAATGACTACATTGTTTCTCATGGGAAGGTTCAAGATTAAATAGTGAATGGTACTTGGGATCTGTCACCTATTAATCAATACATCTCGGCTGAGTTAAAGTAGGCCATTTATAAAATCTCAATTCCTTCCAACGGCTTGGAGGACAAACTGGTATGGACTAAAGCCACCAATGGAATTTATATGGTCAAGCTAGGATATGCAAAGGGGGTAGGAAATTGACCAGTGAATTGTGCCAAAGCAAGGACCTCAACTATTGTACCTAATACTTGCTGGAAGGCAATTTGGTCCATTAAGATAATTCCAAGAGTGAAACACTTTCTCTGGCAAATTCTCACTAATTCCATAGCCACGAATGCTGCACTTGCCCGACGGCATAGATCCAGATCCAACCTGTGCCCGATTTGCAACAGAGATGAGGAAAATATTGAGCACCTGTTCTTTCAGTATCCCTGGACAAGGTGCATCTGGTTTGGCAGTCCACTAGGTGCGCGTTTTAATGCATCAGGTGTGAGGAACTTCAATTCCTGGTGACTACAATTGTCAAGTATGCAGATTATAATGATAATGACATTTCCTTGATTAGCTAGATTCTTTGGTATATATGGAAACAAAGGAATGACTTAGTTTTCAACCATGTACAACCGAACCCCCTTTCTGTAATTGATATGGCTAATTCTAGTAACCGTGAGTTTTGGATAGCCTAGGAACGGTTTAGCGATGTTTCTTTCTCGGTGGGGCAGCTGGATAATAACCTGGTTCATTGGATTCCCCCTGCTTCTGATTATCTGAAAATTAATTGTGATGGTGCTTATTTCGTTGATGCAAATAGTGCTTCTATTGGTGTGGTTTGTAGGGATTATCTTGGCCATTTCAGATGGGGTTTCGTTGATAAAATCAAATTTGTTTCTTCCTTCATGACCAAGGCTTTAGTTCTGAAAAGGGCTCTTATGTTAGCTATGGATTTAGGCCATGATAAAGTTATTTGTGAAACGGATTGCCTCTTCCTACATACGTGTGTTGATGCAAGGTCTCCCGATTTATTTGACTGGAAAAGTCATAGTATTGTTCAAGATATTATCTGCCTTCTTTCTACTAGGGTCGGGTTCTCTGTCGGTAATTGTGTTGCTAACTTGCTTGCAGCGGATGCTTATAAAGAGGTGTACCCTCCTGGGTGGGTTTTTCAACCATCACCTGCTTTACTATCTCTTCTGACCTTGGATTCTAAGGAGGATGGTCTTTTTCTTGATGGATCGACTGCTTCTAGCCCGGATTTGTCTGGGACTGATTTTATTTCCCTTTAGTGTTTTGAGTTGTTTATTTCTGTAGTTTTCTGTGGCTATGTTTAGCCTTGCTATTTTCTTGCTTGTAACCTTTGATGTTTGTCTTTTCGCTGTACTGCTACCTCTCTGTTAGTAATATTATTGCGTTACTCTGAGCAACAACAAAAAAGAGTAATAGGGGCATGCTTTAAGAGGAAAAAAATCCCTTTGCTTTTTCCACCTATGCAGAAAACAAGAAGTAGGAAAGCTTTTTCATACATGTGGGGTAGGAAAAGCACTTCAAAGAGACAGCCAAGGTAGAGTGGTTCACATCCTTCTTGACCCAAACCAATCTATCCTACCAAAAAGGAACGGTGAAACTGCAATGTGCATTGTTGCATGTTCTAGATTCCACATAATCCATAAATTCTCCTCAATCAACATCACCTTTTTATATTTTTTTAATAATATTCTCAATAAAAAGTATCTGGGTAAACAAATTTTGAATCTATCCTACTACCTTCCAATTATTGCGATAAAGTTAATCCCCACCTTCATCATGAACCAGTGGACATCTGTCTCAATTACATAGTGGGGATGTCACTTTTCAAGCTCATAGTATGTATTTGGCTGAGCTCTTTCCCTATAAAAGGAGAAGCTCCCTCCAAAACCATCAGTTGTGAGTTGCGGTCTACAATACAATAACAAGCTTCCTAGCTTTCAGTTTTAACCCCTCAAGCTCTTTTCTTTGTTGTGGGGAACTTGAAACCTCTGAAAATGGTTAGTAATCTGTGATAAGTCTCTGAATCAATGGCAATTGAAACTTGAAATATTATTCTTATGTTTCAAGTTTTTTCCCCTTCATATTTCAGGATGGGAAGATGAGTTGGACAGTTGCTGATGCTGTGGACTATAAAGGTTTCCCAGCTGACAGATCCAAAACTGGTGGTTGGGTACCTGCTGCTCTTATTCTAGGTTTGTTTCCCCACTTCAATATTAGTGCCCATATTCCTCTCTCTCTCTCTCTCTCTCTCTCACACACACACACACACAACACTATGCAAGTTGCTCTTACACGCTTACAATGAAGCATCAAATTTTTAAAAATAGATACGAGTCTAGTCTCATATTGGACATAATAAGATAATTTAAATAGCACACAAGATACTGCATCTTGCTGTGTCACATTATCCAAATCATCTCACGCTTGGTGATGTAATAAACAGAGCTTTACCCGGAATATATGTACACCAGACTGTTATACTGTATACTCTTATGTTCCCTCACAACTTAGAGCAAAAAGATGGTGCTGAGAAGGAGGGTTGGCGTTTTCAATGAAGGGTAATATTGAAACAGATAGAAGTTGATGCATTCAAAGAATCTAGCAAGGAGAATCAGGATCCAGATCCATATTTGGAGTTCTGTTTCTCCTCATTAGGAGTTTTTTTTTTTTTTATAATATTCAATTTGATTTTCATAATTTTCTTTTTTTTGGTGGTAATTGCCACAGAGGGTGGAAAAGTCCCGACAAAAGAACAATAATACTTCAAATGATAATTCTCATGTCATTATCTGTTTGGAGTATACAGGAAAAGAGCATATAATATGATATACGGAACCTTGTGATTGATTATGAAGATATTCCACATCTTTCATATTTTTTTATCTTTACTTCATCCCCCACTTTTTCCTAAAGATTTAGCTTTGCTTTTCGCATACATTCTCTCTTTTTTAATACTCAACTTAACTTTTGAATGACATTCTACCTCCGAACATAGAATTATTCTATTCATAAAATACACATGCACCCATGCTTCTTCGGGGTCTACATTATGTGCTTGTCCCTTATGTGCTTGTTCCTCTAATTAGAGGGACAAGCACATTTTATTTTATTTTTTTATATCTTTTATTTAGTTAAATTAAAATTATATGTTGCTTTTTGAAAAAAAAAATTGTACCCAGTATCTCAAATTAATTAGTTTTCGATACTTTTGGTGTTATATGACAAATATTTCGTATGCAGAACTGAAATTAATTAATTTGAGATACTTTTGAATGCAAAAAAAAATTGAAAAAGAACATATAATTTTAATCTAAATAAAAAAAATATATAAAAAAAATAAAAAAAAAAATAAAATGTGTTTGTCCCTCTAATTAGAAGGACAAGCACATAAGGAGAAGCACCTTATGTGCTTCCTGCTTCTTTGAGATCCTTTTTCTGTTTTAAATTTTCAAAATTTCTGCCAAAAAAACTCATTATTCTTTTTATCGAACGGAAAGACAGCAAAGAGCCTCCACCCCCCACCACCACCAAAAACAAAAAGTAGAAACATGGTGTAGGACCACACCACCTAAAGAGAGTGAGTTTATTACGCTCACTTCCCCCAATCTGTCTCTCTCTAGCATGATGAAGCTCTGCGATGAGTTTGCTAATTTAGCAAGAAGTCAATTAAGGGGGAATTACTACAAGGTCTATGAGATTTAATCTCCCACAAGTCCAATAACAACTGATGAACGTACATGGACTAGTTTAAGTGTAGGAAATGATAAGTTTATGCTGCTCACTTGTCATTATGACTTTTTGGTCATTAAACCTTAAGACCTCATAGTAATTCTTCCAAAACAAAGGTCATAGATGTTTTGCTATGTCAAGGACTATATCACCGAAAACGATAGGCATTTAAATATAGGCCAAGAATAATATTAAGAGCAGAAGCTAATTTCTACCAATCTTGCAGGGATTGAAATTGTTGAAAGGCTCTCCACCATGGGGATTGCAGTCAACCTGGTGACATACTTAATTGGTACCATGCATCTGCCAAGCTCTACCTCAGCCAATATTGTAACCGACTTTATGGGCACATCATTCCTTCTGTGCTTGCTTGGAGGCTTTCTAGCTGATTCCTTTCTTGGCAGATACAAGACAATTGGAATATTTTCCGCCATACAAACACTGGTTAGTCCTATTACACCTATTCTTGGGCCAGCCAGTTACATTCCTGATCAAATATCATCCTTATTTTGAACTATTCAGTATATAACAAAGTTTTCAGGAAGTCCAAAGGATAGACTAATTAATAGAGAGACAAATATAATTGTTGTTAAGCTAATACAAAGACACTGGTCAGGATTTTTGATATACTGACAATTATTATCACTACTGCTTTTTATTCACAACACATAACATTATATTTGTTCATTAGAGCCTATGTATGAAATACTAATATTGAAAAAATAATAATAATAATAATAATAAATGTCTCAAACTCAATACAATATAATGGAGACTATTTTTTATTTTGTGTTGCAGTTTTGAAGTTATTACACGTTTGTATTTTTGTCAAAATTGTGCCTTGTATCTACTTTGTTTTGACTGTAAAAGGATGTTGATTCCAGGGTACTGCCACATTAACAATCGCAACTCAATTACCACAGCTACGTCCACAGCCTTGCACCAATTCCAGCAGTCACAGTTGCAAGCCAGCTAATGGATTCCAGATGGGAATTTTATACATGGCTCTGTACCTTATTGCACTAGGGACAGGTGGCCTGAAGTCTAGTGTCTCAGGATTTGGAACTGACCAATTTGATGACAAAGATGAGAAGGAGAAATCTCAAATGGCCTATTTCTTCAACAGGTTCTTCTTCTTCATTAGTTTTGGGACTCTGATGGCTGTCACAGTACTTGTTTATATACAAGATGAAGTGGGTCGAAGTTGGGCATATGGAATTTGCTCTGTTTCTATGCTCATAGCCATTTTGGTGTTCTTATATGGAAGTAAAAGATACAGATACAAGAAAAGTATGGGAAGCCCCATAGTCCACATTTTCCAAGTCATTGTTGCTGCCATAAGGAAAAAGAAGATGGACCTCCCATACAACATTGGATCTTTGTATGAGGACACTCCTGAGGCTTCAAGAATAGAGCACACTGATCAGTTCCGGTTAGTTCATCTCCCTCTTCCCTTGTGTAAGCCAATTCATATAACTGGAATTGAAGAAACTGTCATAATAAGTAATATAATAACAGTTTTTTCTTTTCTCCTTTTGTCACTTTAATTAAAAATAAATACACATCCTCACGCATAAATCCCCATGATCACTAGTTATTATAATCTCTAACACTTGTACTATTTGTAATAGCTTTCTGGAGAAAGCTGCCATTGTAGCAGAAGATGATTTTGAGAAGGATATGTATGGTTCTGCACCAAACCCTTGGAAATTATGCTCATTAACAAGGGTGGAAGAAGTTAAAATGATGGCGAGACTCCTACCAATTTGGGCCACGACCATCATATTCTGGACCACATATGCCCAAATGATCACCTTTTCAGTTGAACAAGCCTCCACCATGGAAAGGTCCATAGGAAAATTCCAGATTCCTGCAGGCTCTCTCACGGTCTTCTTTGTGGCAGCCATCCTAATCACTCTGGGTGTTTATGACCGACTCATCATGCCCCTTTGGAAAAAATGGAAAGGCAAACCAGGTAAAAGACAAACGATCCAATATTTAGTCACGCTTAAACATTACAGCCCCATAACGTGTTCAATACACAAACAATTGAACCTTTACCAATTATAAATTGACCAATTAAGCTATGAGTTCAAGTGACAACCATGTAAAATATAACAAAATTTTAACCCTTGGAAACAAGAGAAATTGATAGAGTTCCTCTTATGAGTGTACCAGGATTCACCAACCTGCAAAAGATTGCAATTGGCCTAGGGCTTTCAACATTGGGAATGGCTGCCGCTGCATTGTGCGAGAAAAGACGATTAGCACTGGCTAAAAGCATCGCCGACGAAACAAAGACGCTGCCCATAACTGTGTTCGTTCTAATCCCACAGTTCTTCCTGGTGGGTTCAGGAGAAGCCTTTATCTACACAGGCCAACTCGATTTCTTCATAACCCAATCCCCAAAAAGCATGAAAACCATGAGCACCGGCCTCTTCCTCACGACTCTGTCGCTAGGGTTCTTCGTCAGTAGCTTCCTCGTATCCGTCGTGAAGAAAATGACCGGCACCAATAACGGGCAAGGATGGCTCGCCGACGACATCAACCATGGAAGACTTGATCTGTTCTACGCGCTGCTAACCATACTCAGTATCATCAACCTCGTAGCATTTGTGCTGTGTGCGATTTGGTACAAGCCGAAAAAGCCTAAATCTGCCGTGGAAATGGAGGCGATTGATGGATCCAATGCAGAAGAAAAGTGCTGAACCTGAAAGAAGAAGAATAATCGTTTGGTGATGAAACCATTGTTATGTATACGTAGAGAGTAGAAATCGTGGGGTCATTTGGACTTTGGATTAGACCAAGACAGGTCGTAAATGTTGTGATTTGAATTTTGAACCAGTAACGTTTAGGATTGGCCTCAATATGTAACATATGAATCTTGTTTTCTCAACTTGAATTTGCAATGCTCTTGTAATCAAGGTCTGTGATCAAAGTTCATGTTTCGCTTTGCTTCCTTTTCCACAATTAACTTCAGACGTAATGCCCAAGAACTCAAACCTGTAACACTATGGTGCGTGGATAAGCTACACCCACATCATCTCTATACAAGAATCTACTAACAACTAAAGGAGGATTAACAAAAACAGTTCTTACTTCCTCCTGTTCGAAACTAAAGTTTGCTAATGTATCTGCACACATATCATCTTCCCTATATACATGCAGAATCCTAAACTTTGTAAGCTTGTGCAAGAACCTGTGTATCCAACAACAGGTTAGAACCAGCTTCCTCCTCCCCCTGCACATTATTTAGCAGAGCCACCATAGCAATAGAGTCGCATTCTACAATGATATTCTGAAAATTATAACTGCAAGCTAATTCTAAACAAGACAGGGCAACCCACAGTTCAGCTTTGATGGCTGTACAAAAATCCAGTTTTCTAGCAAATCTACATACCCACTTCCCATTGCTTCCTCTGATTAATCCACCACAACCTGCAAGTCTCGTCTCACCTTTAGAAGCACCATCAACGTTGATTTTCACACATCCCTCGCTAGGGTTTTCCCATATGATATATTGTTCTTGTCTGGAGCCAACAATTCTCTCAAACTCTACTCTTGCTGCTTTAATATCTGCAACATACCGTAATAAACCTGATTCCATATTATCAGGCAAAACAAAACCTGCATCGAAAAGACATCTATTCCTCTAACCCCACAACAACCAGCATGCTACCCAAAAAGCCAAGTTCCAATTGTTATCCATTCTGCCCAAATTCCAGACAAACCAGCTTTGTCGAAAAACTCCGGGTCACACGAGTCCACATTAGGTGCTTAGAATTACAGACAAATGCAGAACTGAAAATTAATTAATTTGAGATACTGGGTGCAAAAAACATCTCAAAAAGCAGCATATAATTTAAATCTTAATAAATACAATATATAAACAAATTAAAAAAAATATGCTCATACCTCTAATTAGAGGTATAAGCACATAATAAGCACCTAATTCTAAGCACCTAATGTGGACTCCACACACTCCACTAGTTAACTTCTGCCACAAATTCTTCGCCACCCAACAGTCCCTCATCACATGCATTAAGGACTCAGCCTACTCCGTGCACCTGCAACAATTATTACTTCCTCCCATCAACCAATTTCTTCTCACTCCTGTAAGTAACCTCTCATGCATTGCAATCCATAAAAAGATTTGTATTATCTTCCGCCCCTTCCACTTCCAGACTCTATTCCACACATTTTCCTCATTTCCTTCTTTTGCTCTCATAACATGGTACAGATTAGCAGTTACATATTTATTTTGCAACCTCGTTCCCCACTTAATCTAGTCCTCACCATTCAAATCCTTTGGTGGAGGAACGGTCATAATAAGGCCTATACCTTCCTCATTCACCAACTCTCCAATCCTCTCCATATCCCACTGCCCATTCGTGTTAGTCATGTCACTAACCATTATATTCTCTTCCCCATCTTCTAGGCAACCGTATGCCATACCAAAAATTTATCCCTTTCCCATTCCCCACCTCCCATCAAAGCTTACTGACCACTTTAGGCCAGATTCTAGCCAAGTTCTTCCATACTTCTGAATCTGATTTCTTCCAAATGGCTTCCTTCTTCAAGTCCATATTCCTCCTATACTTGGCACACAGTACCCTTGAGCATAAGCTTTTAGGTTTTGTGATTGTGTTCCATGCAACCCTTCCTAATAATGCATCATTAATTGCCTCCAAATTTCTCAAATCAAACCCATCATTCTTTTTTCCATACAAAGCAAGTCCCAACTCACAACATGCAATTTCCTCTTTCTCTCTTCATTCTTCCAAATAAAGTCTCTTTGCAACTTCTCCATTCTCTGTCTTACACTTGCTGGAATATGTGAATGTTGCATGTAGAACACTACCATCTGATTTGTAACATATTGGATTAGAGTAAGTCTCCCCGCCAAGGACAAGGTTTGCTTCTTCCAACTACTCAACTTACCTTGCATTTTATCAATTATGTGCTGAAACTTTCTCTCGTTTGCACAACCTTTCATCATGTATGCCCCCAAATCCTCCATTCTTTTAAACCCCGAGTACTCACAGATTTCCTTCTGGACCCTTCTATCTACATTAATTGAGAAAAATAGACTTGTTTTATGTACATTGACTTTCTGCCCTAAACATTCTCCAAACTCCTCCAAGACTTCCATCGCCATGCATATATGCTCCAAGTCAGCCTCAATACTAACAGCAGATCATCAGCAAACATTAGGTGTGAGGCAGCTGTACCATTCCTACCCAAAGTCATTGGTTTCCACTTGTTCTTATTCACATAATTAACAATGAGATGTGTCAATTTTTCCATACCTAACACAAATAAATATGGAGATAGGGGATCCCCTTGCCTTAATCCCCTCGAAGGTACAAATTTTTCGCTCCTCCCTCCATTTCACATTAAGGACATTGATGATGAGGTAATACAGCCCCTAATCACTTGTCTTAAACGATTATCAAACCCAATTTCTTCCAACACCCTTCCAATAAAGTTCCAATCCATCCTATCATATGCCTTTTCGAGATCAATTTTAATGATCATATCCCTTGTAATCTACTCATGGAATGAACAATCTCCTTAGAAATTACTATATTATCATGTACTCCCTCCGGTCCTAATTATAGGAGCACTTTTGTAGTGCAATTTGCACTACAAAAGTGCTCCTATAATTAGGACCGGAGGTAGTATAAAACACTTGGGAACAAAACTTGTTTGGTAAAGAGAAACCAAATAGTCCATAAGAGGTTTTAGTCTATTTATGATCAATTTCAAGAAGCCTTTATATAAAACATTACACACAAAGATATAGTTCGAAAGTGATTTACCACTTCTAGTTGGTCTACCTTTGGTATTAGGACCACTGGTGTGTCATTCACTTCTGCAATTCTGTCCGGACTTCTCCATAATTCTTTTATCAAGTTAACCACCGATGGTCCCACTACTATCCAATTTTTCTCGTAAAAGATAGCAGGAAAATATCATTGCCATGGGCCTTGAAACCTCCCGTTTGAAAGAAGGCACATCTCACTTCTGCATCACTTACTTCCCTACCCACATTTTCCAGCTTTTCTGCACTAACTTCCCCCCATCTCTGCTCTATAATACACCATCTTATGTCCTCTATTTCTTCCCTGAAAGGGTCCCATAGAACTCCTAGAACATATTCCCTATTTTCTCCTTATCATCAACCCATTCTCCTACTTCATTCTTGAGCATATTCATTTTGTTTTGCCTTCTTCTTATTAAGGTCTTAGTATGGTAATATCTTGTGTTACGGTCACCCTCCTCTAATTGACTTTTGAAACAAAAGTAGTTCCTCTTACCTTATTATACACATAAGCTCCTCCTCTAACTCCTTTTCTAGCATAACAAGGAAAGGGTTGCTTCTACGATTAATACTTTTTTATACCCCATTCAATATGCTCAACAGCCTTCTCTTCCGAGCTTCAATTCTGCCAAAAACCTCCATGTTCCATCTGATCAAATCTTTGCTATAATAGAGACAGGTTTACATGCGCTTCCTCAATCCCCTTCCATCTATTCTTCATCATCTCCTCAAACTAGTCGTGTATCTGCCACATAGCTTCAAATTTGAAATGTCTTACCTTATTTCCTTTATCATCCTCATGTAGCTTCACCAAGATTAGATGAAGATCATAACATAGTTTTAGGATTACTCTCACTCTAGCACTCCCAAAACGTTCTTGCCATTCTACATTACACAAACACCTACCCAATCTCTTATACACCCTATCCAACCCCTCCCATTTAGGCCCCTTCCATGTAAAAAGTGCCCTATTCATGTTAATGTCAATTAAATTGCAGTCTTGAATCCAATCATTGAACCTAGTACATCTCGTTTCATTTATTCTTCCTCCCCCTTTTTTCTCCAAAGGAAACTTTATTTCATTGAAATCCCCAGCTAGGATCCACGGCTCAGTAGTCTCACTAGATATCTTTTGCAAAATAGTCCAAATCCTGCTTCTTCTCTACTCGTTTAGACTTGCATATACTGCTTTGAATACCATTGTATCACTTCCCAACCCTAATTTATAGTGCATAAACTAATCATCTTTCTTTACGATATCCACAATCAAACCATCTATCTCCCAAAGGATCCGCATTAGTCAAATCCCCTTGTGGCAAGTGAACTAGTCGAACAAGTAATAAGATAGTGAGTAGAGTATCATCACACAGAGACTGAAATACCGATTATGCAGCCAGTAATCGATTGAAAGTTGCACGATAGTAATAATTGGATGGTTTGTTTGACTACTACTACTAATAAATAGAATAAAGAAAATGATCGAGAATACGATTGAGAAAATCATATTTAAAACAGGCAGAGCTTGGACTTTATCTTAAGTCGCATTAACCCCCCAGAATGCCTCTATCACATTGCTACAGCAAACTACCTATCGCAATCTTATTCAGCTAACCCACTACTGATGTATACAAAAGCTTTCGCAATCCTATAAATGTGATCTTTACTCTTCTTCTCCCATATTCCTATGCGGATTTTCGAGCTTAGAACGTCAGTTTAACCTAGGTGTATTGGCTATCTGAGGTAAACTCATTCATGTAGCTTACAATTTAGATCGAGCCTTGCACAAACTCGCCTAGCACACATTGCTTAACAGAGGTTTAACCTTAGCTTTTTTCCAGTAAGCTAAGGCCATTACTCTCGCCTATTAACAGCCAACTAACAAACAAGTAGTCAATATCACAGTTAAGCAAACTGAATGTATTGAATTTAAAACTAACAAGTTAGGTTCATACTACAACTTAAGAGTCTATCCTCACTCAGCCAACGAAATTTAATTCATGGCTGACAAGGGAAACACAATTGAAACAAACAAAAGATTATCCATGAAAAGTAGAAAATAAAAACTAAAACAAGAAGATCGCCAAAGTGTTTGACGGCACAGAGAACGTTTGTCATACAACTCCACTGCGTCTTCTTTGATTTCGCCTTTCTTTTGTCATAATTGGCACCTTTTAGGTCTATCCGTATTTTCCCTTTATAGTCAAGATCTTTGTGTAGTACGTCTGGTGAGCTTGGCTTTCCAAGTTTGTTAGGCCTAACTCCCTCTATTCGGTTGATTGATTCTCTCTTTAATTCCGTGAGATTCTATAAATCTTCCATTCAATTCTCCTTGTTCTTTATTTCCGTCTCTGTCAAGTCAACCGCTGTTTAAACATTCGGTTCAATTACCTACATTTATTTTCTGAAATATTCTCGAGAAAAGATCAGCATAATATAGTATATAAAAGATTATCACTTATGATGTTATAGCATTCAGGCAGCATTGTGATGCTAGTTCAAAGCAAACACCCACTATGCTATAGCATCATGTCAACATTGTCATGCAATTTCAAAATACATCAAAATGTAGCCTTTTTTTACCTATATGCAAGATAGTATTTAAAATGCAACAACTCACTTCTTCTACTCCCTGTTTCCACATGTGCATGAATTCTAACATATTTCATCAAATAAAGCACATTCAAGCTCAGATTTACCATGCAAAACAATCATGACACAGCAAAAATAAATGATAGAAATATGACTTATCAATCCATATAAGGCCTAAGAAGCCCTCAGCCTCTACTCTACTCTAATAGTTGAAACCCGAGCTCCTAATAACCTTATTGGCTTGGTTACCACTTATTCTAGGTTCCAGAATTACAATTGTATCAAGTTTATATCTTTTTTTTTTCATATCTCCAACCACAGCCGCAACACCCTTACTAGTTGCACCCCTACAATTCCATACTAATATCTTCATCATAAATGGATAAGAGTGATATAAGGACAGTACAAGTTTACCTCTCATCAGTAAGCACTGGTGTGGCGTACTCAGTTTCAATGCTCATACCAATACTTTCAATTGGATCTTCATCCTCCTCTCCCCTAGGCACATCTCCTGTATTCATATCATTCTTAGTCCATCCCCTTCTTTTTTGTTCTCCTAGTTCAAATTTTCTTTTTTAAGTATTTCCATTCCTTTACTCCTATACAAATCCATATTAGTTTCTGGAACAAATTCACATCTGTTCTGCACATTCTGAGTTTCTTTTAGAGGGAAATGCACATCCCTTACTTCACTTATCACTGGAACATTCTTCACCTTCCCTCCCTTCTCCACTCTTTCCTCTTGCCCTGCAAACCCCATACTCATTGATTTTTGCATTCCAGAGCCTTTTTTACCCTCACCTATACTTACATTTTTCCCCTGCCTTCTCTGCTCTGTGAATAAACCCTCCCCCTATACTCTCCTCTAATTTCCTTCAACTTTACTAGTCTCTCAAACTCCCTCAGCCCCTCTGATACTTTCCACTTCACCAACTTCCCCTTCCAGCACAAAGAATCTTGATCCACTTTGCTGGTTCAGAAATGGAACATTTCTTCTTCGCTGCCTTTTGGGCCTTTGCATAGTCTTCCATAGCTCTCTCTTCATCTCATTGCCTTCTATAGCAGTCTATTTAACCCACAACACTTCTACTTCCATTTTTCTTCATTGTTTCTCTTATGATACTCCTCACAAACCTCTTTTGCATGGCTAAACCTTCCACGTTTATTACACAACATCCCTAGACTTTCATAAACTATAGTTAGCACCTGTCCTTCCACATCAAACTCAGGCACTAGGGGTTTGGTCAGGTCTAATTCGATGCACAAACACACAAATTTACCCCTAGCTCTTTGGGTAGTATGTATATCTAGTTTAATTGCCTTCCCAATTACATTACATAAATTTAGGAGGAATTTTTTATCAATCAGAGGCGCTAGTAAATCTGGAAAGCGAACCCAAGCAACCACAGATTCAATTCTTTCATTCTTCAAATTAAATTCAATACGCCATCTAGCCACATTTAAGTTTGCATCATTTATTACCCAAGGCCCCCTGTTAAATGCCTCCATATAATTATCGACATGTTGAAAATTAACCAGGTAGAAGTCATTAGCCATATCAAAGATGTCTATGTTACCCTTCCTTTCCCAAATTTTCCTCAGCTTCTTCACTATGAACCCATACGATGGCTGCCTTCCTAACAATTTGACAACCAGAGTCCTTCCAAAAGGCTTCATCAGTCTTTCTTTCTCCTTTTCCTCAAACAAGAATCTCAAACATAAAGGATTTGAAACATCTACATTGATACCGTCATTCGGATTCAGAACCTTGGCGAAGTTAGTACCAGCACCATAGTCTTCCATCACTTCCTCTTCATCTTTCTTTGACCATTCCCACCAGCAGACCCTCGAATTAGCATTCCGCATAAGCGATTCCCTGTACGACTTTAAGGAAGGCACTTTGTCCTTAGCTTGCATCCATGTCTCCTCTTTGAGCTACTTGTGATTCACCTCTCTTCAAAACGAACCTTCCTCATCCATTGAGTCCATTCCTCTTTGTCTTCCTTTAGCATTCCCTCACTTTCCCCTCCTCTTGATATGTGAACAGGGAGGACACTCATTTTCTCCGTTCCAGTGGGCGACAAAGCTCTCAGGTATGGTTCGAAGAAACCCTAGTAGAGCATCCAGTTGCCCCTACACCTGAATTATTATTTTTATCATTATTATTATTAAGTGACATATAAATTCTATTTCAACTTCAAAAAATGGGAATATGGGTTTTTCATATTCAGGAGAAAAGATCAAAAAACTCCATTACTTAGTCCTTTTACACATATTATCAGTCTTTATTGATTTTGTCAAAATCATTACTCTTTTACTCAATTTCATTACTCAATTTGTTACAATCTAAAACTCTTTATCAATCATTTTACACATTTTGTCATTACTTATTAATTTTGTCAAAACCATTACAGATTTCATCAACACCACTATTCATTTCGTTAATCACAGTACTCAATTGTCACAACCCAAAACTTTGTATCAATCATTTTACATATATTGGGCCTGTTTGGGTTAGCGGTGGAAGTTGTGGCTTAAAAGCCATCTGACTTTTGCAAAAGCTTGGTAGGAAAAAAGTCAGGTTGTAAATGTGATTTGTGTTTGGATTGCCCATTTGGGTTTTGCAGAAGTGGCTTTTTTTCAAACTAAAAAGTGTTTGAATTATTATTTGAAAAGTGAGTTGAGATGGAACATGACTGAAAATGGCATGAATCTTGTTGAATACTACATATATATTAGTCGTATATATTGTGATAAATGAAGATAAAAATTTAAATTTAAATTTGAATTTGAAAAAAAAAATTATGTTAGAAATTGTTAAAAAGGAAAAGAAAATAAAAAAAAATTAGAGTAAAAAATATAAATTACTTATGGCGGGCCCACGCTATCATATCTATCTGGCCAAAACACACCATGTATGTATATACTATATACCATAAAAAAACAAAAATGGTGGGGCCCACACGAGCCCAATTATCCAACGCAACGCCCCAAAAGCTCTCCTCCCCATCTTTTTCTTTAATGTGCGTTTGTTTCATAATCCTAGTGGCAAAAAAGCCACCCCCAAACACCTCCATATGGGCCTTTTCTTAAAAGCCAATGCCGCTAGGCTTTTTCTTTGTAAACGCTCCCAAAAAGCTGTCTCCAAACAGGCTCACCGTCAATAGTTACGGATTTTTGTCAAAATCATTACTCTTTTAGTCAATCTTATTACTCAATTGGTCACAACCCAAAACTCTTCTTCAACCTTCTTCCCTTCCATACCTAGCAGTTAATGAACTCCAGTACTAGAGAAAACTAAACCAAAGAGATTCCCAAAACAAACAATGAAGTACATAGCATTAAGCTCAAGCATGTTGGTGGAGAGAGAAGAGCTGAAGAAAGAAGACAAAAGGGGAATGAGAGAAAGGAAAGACCTTGAGAACGACCTTGTATGATCACAAGGATATGGACTTTGCGATGGATCTGTTGATGCACGAAGTCGAAATTGCAGAGTTTGGTATGGGTTGAATTCTCGCGTAGCCACAATTGAGAAAATGAGAGTACAATCAGCCACTAAACACCATTGTTCATCATCTTCTTCGGGATTTCATCGTCTTCATCATTTTTTATAGGCAAATTATAGAACCGGGGAGGTATGAGAAAGAGAGAAAAGAGGTGGCTTCACCATTGAACCACTGTTCTTCATCCTTAACTTTGGGCTTAAAGCAGAGGCAAGGAAGAACTAGAGAGGAGGGAACACGATTGAAGGTTGGGCCTAGAGAAGGCTATCTCGACTCTATTTTGCATCTTCTTCCTTAGGGCCGATGATTTACAGAGGGAGGTGGAGGAAGCACTAGACATCATTTTCTCCGTTGAAGTTTGACAAAGTCAAAGAGCGATGAAGGTGGGTGTCGATGTGGAAGAAAATAGAAAGAGAAGAGAGAAGGAAGTGATAAATAAAAAGAAGAAAGAGGAGCCATTTTTTAAAAAACGCATAAACTTCAAAATTCCATATTCCTACCAGATGACTCTTTGTTCTTTGCAATCGTTAACAGACCTTTCTAGGTTTTAAAAGTCCACATGGTATTTATTTGTATTTTTCCCTTCTTGGTTTTTTAATCTTTGTTATACAAGCTCCAATCTCATTTGCAGGTATTTAACTCTTCACAAACAGGTAGATTTTACATATGAACGATACAAATTGAACAAGTCAATTTGCAAATGTTCTACTCTTCATAAACAAGTGTGCAACTCTTCATAAACAAGTAGAATCATTTTATGAACAACACATTAATTTTCGGTAATCAGAACTCTGATCGGTTAGTGCCTAAGCTTAGATGGCTAGCTGGCCATAGCCATTCCAGCTTGGCAGTCGGCGATTCACAGTCACTAGTGCTCCAACAATGATCAAAACTTTTTAAAAAAATAAAGCAAGGGGAATTATTGTCTTTTTACCTATAAACTTATTTTCATTTTGATCCTTGATCCTGTAGTGAAATTTCATGATATATTGATCATTGACTAAAATAAATTTGGTACTGTGATCTTTTAATGAAATTATCCCAAACAAAATATTTGAGGCTAAGGTACCTAATCCGCAAAAAAATATGGTTAAGTTTCAATTTTACCCCCAAAGTTTTAGCATGTCACGACTTTGGACTATCGTGTGGAAGCTGATCTTTTGTTTTCTTTTTTTATTTTTCAAATTTTCTGTAAGGCTAATCTTTTTTTTTTTTTTTTCTTTTTCAAATTTTCAATTATATTGTTCGTACTTTAGTTGTGTGATATGGCTCGCTACCAATATTTATTTTTCATTTTAGTTTGTTGAATATTTGAATCTCAGTATACACAAATTTCAAATATAAACATTAGCAAAATCATATGTCATGGTGAAATTTTTTGTGGATGAAGATTTTTGGCAGACTTACTCCAAAAATTTGGCATTCCCTATGCCTTATAGAGAGATTTTGTTCAATATTCCCCCTTTTGGTAGGTAATGCATATATCCAATACCTGTATACTGATAGTTACATAGGAGTCATGGTTGTTGAAGACTTTCCGCAAACCAGCACTCAAATTGGATGTTTGAGGGAATCTCATGTATATTTTTATATTTTGACCTTTAAATCAACTTATTGTAAAAGTTGACATGTTGGAGCAGAGCTTCAATTTATAATTTACAATTTTGAATGACATCAGAAGTGTGAATCATATGAAAATTTTTTAGGAAAATGACATCAAGTGTTAGTCGCAGTGCATCACCTAATAGGGCTGAATTGAGTGTTTTATAAAATTTAAAACAATCTTAACAAACAATTAAATCAATAAAGAATGGTTAGATGAATATCACTGAAGTGTACACAGTAATTTATACTGGTTCGGCCTCAATATCTTGACCTACGTCTAGTCCTCAGAGTGTCTCTGAGATTTCCGCTATCTTTCAACGATTACACAAGCTCTTATAGAGTAATCCTCCCCAGGACTCACTCCCCCTTACAAATTAATTAGACAACCACACTCAAGGTCTCACTACCTTGAGATTTTACAAAAATCAAATTGATTGTAAAACTCTTTCACAAAGTAGATGAATAAACACTGATGATCAAAATATCAAAAGATATTTCACAGAGTATTAATGAGCAATAAGTGAGCAATAAATTTTATTGTTCATAGTTAGTTGGCTCTGAATTCAATGTTGTTGTATTCCATTGGGTGCGTTCAATTTGTCTGTTAGACTGGAGAACCTTTTCGTTAGACACAAATCGGAGTCGTCAAAAGATTTTGAGGATAAGTCGCTTTCGAATCTGAAGAACCGGCTGAACCCAAGAGGGGTGTGAATTGGGTGAAGATTAAAAACTTGAGACTTTGAAAATCTTTTCACGTTTTCTAAATCAACAGTTAGATGTTCAGATAAACATATACTAGAAATATAAGAGATAAGGGAAGAGAATATGCAAACTATGATTTATTGGTTCGGCCCAATCCTTGACCTAAGTCCAGTCCCTAGAAACTCTCTAGGATTTTCAATCCACTATCTCTTTGTTTAATCGGGCACAAGAGAAAAGCCTTTACAACCTCACAAGTTTGGTCGGGCACTTGTGCAGCCTTTACAATCTGATACAATTACACGCTCTGTACTCAGGATGATCCTTTCACACTAGGACTCACTCCCCCTTACAAGTTGTAACGGTACACCCACACTCAAAGGTTCCACAACCTTGAGATT
The DNA here is from genome assembly GCA_019022615.1 of Acacia melanoxylon. Lineage (NCBI taxonomy): Eukaryota > Viridiplantae > Streptophyta > Magnoliopsida > Fabales > Fabaceae > Acacia > Acacia melanoxylon. The sequence continues at coordinate 1,729,974 of JAFJYJ010000030.1, read as the reverse complement.
TAATCACTAAACGGATAATCAAATAAGTGTTTAGACTCTCTCACAGAGTAGATGAATAATAATCACTGAAGTACATAATTGATCATCACACTCTCTATTGAAAACTATATAAACATTGTGAAACAAAGAGTATATGAATTGAGCGTTGGATTGATAATGTTGGCATTTCGACAGTGCAAGCTCTTGTGTCTCTTTGTCCATTTTGAATCCTTCTCCTTTTATAGTTAATGGAGAGCATTCGACCGTTGAGCAATTCTTCCCGTTCAGGATATGATCGTTGAATGTTTGTTGGAAGTAGCCGTTAGACACTTCAAACTTCCGTTAGGCACAGAAGAAATCCGTTGAGCATAATCGACCGTTGCTTCATTAAATGCATTCACCGTTGACGTACTTGTGCAGAGAGTGACTCAGAATAATAGCTGGAATAAGTATGTCTCAAAGGAATATCTTCGTCTGTCATGAACTTTAATTCTGATTGTTGCTCTGTTTCTCAGACGCATTAAATGCGTCTACCACGTCGGATTGCCTTTCATTCAAAAACTCAGATTAACTCGATTAATCAACTGAAACTCAATCAAAAAGATGATTAAACATTATATAAATAAGTTCAGATATGATTAATAGATAATACATAATGACCCATTGATTTTATGAAATCTATTAGCGACACTGGAAAAATCACAGAATTGAGAAGAACTCATTCTCGAGAATGCTATGACCAAAAAGCTAATTGAAAGAATTGAACTGACCATACTTGAGAATCATGTTCATATTCTCGAGAATCAAAATAGTGTAATTACTTGAGAGCATATGGATCAGCGAATGTTAACCGTGCATTCTCGAGAATCATCTAGCCATTCTCGAGTACCATTCTCGAGAATCACTTACCCATTCTCAAGAATTGTTCTAATGAGAACAAGAATGATGAAGGTGAACTAATTCTATTCTCAAGAATCAAGAGATCATTCTCGAGAATCATATCAGAGAAAGCATGCAGTAGTACTTTTTGTCAAAGCATTCTTGAGAGTTATCTTTCTCATTCTCGAGAATCATATTAGAAGAGATAGCAAATTTGTCAAAGCACCCATACTCATAAAGCTCTTCAAGTCTTCTTTCCAATTCAAGAAGAATATGCTCTAAACTCGTTGAATTTCGTCCATTATCATCAGATGAATGGAGGTTGTTTTTTTACCAGTGTTTTGGCAGCATCCTGAACTGACCGTCAACTTCAAAACATCATATCTCCTTCAATTGATCTTTGTTTTTAGTGATCTTGATGTTTTAGGAAAGGTATGTGAGTCTAGTTTCAAATGGCACTGGTTTAAGCTCATTTGGATTTGTCGTTTGAGAGATATACTCAAAAATACCGAAGCTTGGTCTGCTATGTGACATGAATTTCACTTTCATCTTCCAAAATTCATATCTCCTTCATATAACCTCCTTTTGGCTTATATTTTATATCAAAATGATGCATTGGAAGTCTAGTTTCATATGCCACTGGTTTCACCTCAATCTGATCTCTGGTTTGGGAGATATCATCGAATTACCAGACCTCGCCTGAGTGAAACATGAAACAGAGTTGAACAGAGTAGTTGAAACACGACCATTCTCGAAAATGGTTGTTTCATACTCGAGAATGATCGGAATTTTTGCGTGAATGGAGCTGTTAATGTACCATACTCAAGAATTACATTGTTGTACTCGAGAATGACTTCAGGAATGCAACTGTAGCTTATTTTAACTTTGAATTGAACCATTTCAATTTCCATTTGATCATAGAGACTTGAATATTGATATTCTCATAATATTTAACAAGTTCTTCTTTCTTCAATCTCCATTCTTGATCATTCTTCATTATTTAAACTTTACATCTACATTAAATATAAGAATTAGTCACAGTATAATATAAATGTAGTATGTAAACTTTTTGATCTGGATAATGGCATCTATATAAGACATCATCAAAACTAATCATATTCAACAAAATCGTTGCTACAGCTCTTCTTACGACATCCTTTTGGTCTCTACAATTGTCTAAGGTTGGGTTGCTTTCGCTTTGTCACAATTGACGCTTCTAGAGAAACTCATTGACCTGCTCTAAGTTTGCTTGCGTCTGCTCTATTTCTGTGTTCGTATTTAATGTTCTAGCATGAATTTGCTTTTGCGTTTTTGCACTTAATCCATGATTCAAATCATCTTAAACTCATAACCAAATATGTTTAGTGGCATTGAGAAGTATTATGAGTGATAAACAAAAGTTACCAAATAATGATCAATAAATTTGAATTCTCAAAGGTGAAGGTTCAGTGTAGGATCAAGTGACACTCGAGTGTCAGTTTGCTCATACTCGAGTGTTGATGACTTTACTCTCTGGAAGAAGACTATTCAAGAAAAAGTTTATTTGAAAGATATAGTTTTCTTCCAGACACTCAAGTGTCAAATTAGCCATACTTGAGTGTCAAACTCGAGTGTTGATGAAATGTGTGTCCAGTAGAAGACTATTTAAAGAATGGATATTGGAGAAACTATATTAATCACTATCAGACACTCGAGTGTTATTTAGTCATACTCAAGTGTCACTAAATGACACTTCAAGTGTGCCTCATAGAGAGGCAGCACTCTTATGTTATCATCGAGTATCATGCACTGACCTTAAGAGTATTTGCCTTGACAATCGAGTGTTGATGCTCACACTTGAGTTTTTACTTTGATGTTTCCAGAATGAGTGCGGGTGTCAGTCATTGTTCTTGCATGTGTGGGGGGCAACACTCGAGTGTTCATCATACTCTTCTGTGTAACACTCAAGTGTTTACTTCAACACTCGAGTGTTTAACACAACACTTCCTAAAATGAAGCGAGTGTCAAGCACTTATGCTGCTATTGTTAAGCTAACACTCAAGTGTTAAGAGTAAAACTCGAGTGTATGCATACCAGGACACTTTGAAAACTGCTTTCTAATTCAAGTTTTGGTTTCAATAACAGTTGTATACTCGAGTATTATTTAATACACACTCAAGTGACTTTAATCATTAAGTTTACTTTCTCTACAAGTGTTTGTTATCATCAAAACTTATAATCCAAGAACTAACATTAAGGTCCCAATTAAAAGAACTAATATCAGCAAAGTCTCATAGTTTGTCAATAACAAATGAAAGTACAACCATTAACAAGTGGCGGAGCTATCATTAACAAATTTTGAAACTTTTCTAATATTATTTGTTTTAGTTGGGCACTTAATGTCATTTTCCCAAAGTTTTTTATATTATATTAATATATTAATAATATTATCTTTATTTATCATCATTATCCGCCCAGCAAAGGCACAATTGGACCAGGCTTTCCTTCGGTACTATTAATATCCGCTGCCCACCTTTTCTTCCATACGGTGTCGTTTTGGTGCCAAAATGGCACTATTCAACTTTTTTTTTTTAATAGCATTAATCTTCAAGTATTTTTTTTAGCACCAGTCGGTACTTGAAATATTTTTTAAAGATCCTAAAATATTTAAGATCTTGAAAAAAAAAATCAACATCCTGAAGTATTTTTTTTTAGTACTAGCAGTATCCTGAAGTATCTTTTTAGTAACAGTCAGTATCCTAAAGTATCTTTTTAGTACAATCAGTATCTTGAAGTATTTTTTTAAAAAAATACTTCATGGTACTGACTGGTGCTAAAAAAATACTTCAAGATACTGACTGTAATAAAAAGATGCTTCAAGATACTGACTGGCACTAAAAAAATACTTTAGGATACTGCTAGTACTGAAAAAAATACTTCAGAATCTTGAAAAAATATTTTAAATCTTGACCTTTGTGTAAAAAGATATTTCGGGATATTGAATGAATGTTAAAAAAAAAAATATTTCATAATCTTAAAAAAATATTTTAGAATATTAAATGAATGTAAAAAAAATACTTGAATCTTGGTTGATGTTAAAAGAACACTCTAGAGTTCAGGATGTGGAATGTTATTTATTTATTTTAAAAAAAAAAGTTGAATAGTGCCATTTTGGCACTTAAAGTTAAACACGTGGGCAGCGGATATTAATAGTACCGGAGGAAAGCCTGGAAAGCCTGGTCCGGCACAATTCTGAACTGCCTATTTATCATCATTATCCACTTTTTTTAATAATAATTAAAAAAATATTAAAATATTAAAAACAAAACAAAACAAAAAAACAAAAACCTTCAACGAAAAAGACCGTTCTTTTTCCGTCGAGTAAAAGAACAGAAGGCCGTTGGAGTCACCGCCTTTTTCCTCAAATTCGAAATCGAAACCTATATTGTTCGAGCCACTCGCTCACTAACCCTTGATTACTCTCAAACAGTTTTCAAGCTCTTTCCCAACTCTCCGTTGGGGGTTTCATGATCTTTCTCCTGTCGCAATTCATCATTCGGCGTTCCAGATTCAATTCGCTTCTTCTTTCTTCTTTGAGTTAAATTCTTTTTTTTTTTTAAATTCAATCGGAACTGACTGAGTTCAATTCTTACTTTTGTTCGAAGAATTTTGTTCTTTGTTCGGGTTCAAAACTTTGATGATGGAACCTTGGACGGTGGACTCATATTCTACTCCTTCTCCGGTTAGAAGGCTTCCCACTGATGTCTCATACTCTACTCATCCTCCGGCGCCGATGAGAAAATGTAACGCTGAAGACTCATATTCTACTCCTCCGGCGTCGATTAGAAAGCGTCCTGCTGAAGACTCATATTCTACACCTCCGGTGGCGATGAGAAAGCTTCCTGCTGAGGGCTCATATTCTACTCCTCCGGCTCCGAAGAAAAAGCGCCCCGCTGAACTTACACCCAACGAGCTGGTTAAGATGTTTTTAAACTCTACTGATGAAGTTTACCTGAGTATCATGGAACAACTTCTAGCTTTATACGTTATTCCGGAAGATGAGGCTGCCAAGAGACAACGCCAAATGCAGGTTTTGCTGTCTCTACGCTAGTACTATTCTGTTTGTGTTTTCTTGGCCAACTATCATTATTCTATTAGTGAGAGATATTAAAATTAGTTAGGATGCTATTGGTTAAGCTTTTGTATGATTTAGTTGATGACCAATATGTGTGTGTGTAAAGAGTCTTGGTTCCTTTTTTTTTTTTTTTTTTGGAGCAGTATAATAGAGTCTTAGTTCAACAAGAGAGAAGTTTAAACATGGGTCCTCACCTCATGTATAATCTCCAAAGTTTGGGCTAGGTCTGTCTCTCTCTAATATCTCAACTTCCCAAATGTTTTTTCTGGTTCTTTTCATTAGATTCTTCATATAATGAGGAATCTTTGATATCTTATGAGCATAAAATGCGCACTTGCGGATTTTTGGGATTTAAAAAATAAATAAATCAATCAAAGCTGCACAATTTAAAAGTAGTTTTGCGTTGAAAATCATAAAAAATTCAAAACAACACCATTTTATATCCCAAAGATATCAAAATGTCACTATTTTATGTACAATCTAATGATCAAAAGAAAAAAGACATTTGAGAGGTAGGGGGCATTACGAAGGGTATTAGATATATGCATATTAGAGGCCCAAGAGTTTAGGGTTTGGTTACATTTAATAAGGATCTACTGTCTCATTTAATGTATTGATAAAGTTTTAGTATTCTTTTATTCTTGTGCTTAACACTGTTAATTATTTTGCCTCTACAATTGATTGATGTCTCTACGTACTCTAGTATCATTCTATAAATTTGTTTTTTCTTTTTCAATTTCCGTTAATAATTTGTGATTGATCTTTTACACCATCTCTGGTTTTGGTTTTAGCATGTTTGGGTTAAAAGAGGTGAAAAAAGTATTCAGCCACCAAAGACCAATCTAATCAGTAACTAATGTTCCAGAACAGAGTGATACTTAGGTGGTAAATTGATCTGTTTTTTTACCGTGTTTTCTAATGGAATTGCCCATTAAGTGCGTATTTTCTGATGGTTACTACTTACTACTGCTAATAATTGATCTTCTGGATGAGTAGTGATGACTGATGTCAGTTGTTAATGCGGTTTACATTCTGAAGGTACTGTTTAATTGATTAGACCATATGTGGAGCTTCTTAAGCTTCTGTCTAGTACAGAATGCAAATATGAGTTTCCTACATTGAAGGTATTTTTGTGGGATTTTCCCTTTACTTTTTAAGAAAAAATCCTTTCCCAATTCTCATAAGTCATAACCATTCCGGTTCAGCCATAAACTACATCCATCTGATGTCGGAGGCAGTGCTCTCAAAGAGGAATCTCTGCTTCAAATGATATTTCTGTCATGACCCTCCAATGAGCTTCACTCAAATAGCTCTCCCGATGTCTTTTCTCTCAAAGTTGGTTCTGGGGATGCATTGGAGTCTGACTGAGAATCACTCTAAAGATAGTCTGAAGTTGTAAGAATCACTTGCTAATGGTTTACAGCCATCTGGTTTTGACAACCCTTGATGAAGTACCAGTACAACGCTTATATTTCTCTATAACGTTCAAATCTTTCATCCATGAACTCCACCTGCTCGATCAAATTCCTCGGCCAATAGTTTCCTCAGGTAACCGCTCTATGGTAAATTGCTTGCACGAAAACCTTCCTTTTCAATCTTTAACCATCTTAAGGAATCAATCTCAGCTGGGTTTTGTTCAGAACATTGATGAATTCACATTTGCTTTGTCTCTCTTGTCAAGGGGAATTCAAACTTGAGTCCCAAATCCATGGACTTGCCATATCTAGAGGGTTTGTTTCGTACGTTAGTTTCAAATTCACTTATAAACTTGTACTGTAACTCTGGATATTTTGTGATTGGTTTTCGGATTTTTTAGAATTTCGGCCGTCCTGACATTGTCTGTTGGACCACTATTCTTTTAGGATTTGAGAAGAGTGAGAATGCATTCAGTTTTGCTCGTTCCATGAATTATAATGGGATTGTTTTTGACCCGATAACATATACTACAGTTCTGTCCTATTTTATTGTCATTCGTCATTCCACTTTTCCATCCACATATTTCAAATTATACATTGACATGATCATTGTGTCATGGAGAGATTTTTGGCGGATGAAGATTTTTGGGAGATTTTGAAAAATTGGTGTCTCTTGTCCCTTGTGTGATCCTGATTCCTGACAGTTTCACAGCTGTTATCTTTATCCTCCTATGCTATCCGCAATACCATAGATTGGTGTATATACTTTGAAGTGTGTGCACTATTTTGTTGGGTATTACATGCCCTTTAATTTTTAATCAGTGGTTAAAAGTGCTGCAGAGGTAAAAAGCATCTATGGAAAGATATGCATGTCATGACTTTGGACTATCGTGTGGAGGCTGATCTTTTGTTTTCTTTTTTTATTTTTCAAATTTTCTGTAAGGTCTACTGTTGGGGGGTTAGTTCATGTGGAATGGGTGTGTACAGTTCATACTTTAGTTGTGTGATATGGCTCGCTACCATATGATATTTATTGTTCATTTTTGTTTGTTGAATATTTGAATCTCACTGTACACAAATTTCAAATTTAATCATTAGCAAAATCATGTCATGGTGCAATTTGTGATGGATGAAGGTTTTTGGCAGACTTGCTCCGAAAATTTGGTGTTCCCTGTGCCTTACAGAGAGATTTTGTTCAATATATCCAAAGTCTGTACACTGATAGTTACATAGGAGTCATGATTGCTGAAGACTTTCCACAGACCTGCACTCAAATTCGAGGTCCCTTTATTTCCTAATCATGTATATTGATAGTTACAGAGGAGCAATGGTGGTTGAAGATTCTTGGCAGACCTACCGTCAAACTTTGGTTTGCACCTTATCAAAGTCTGAACATTGATTGCAGACCTACCGTCAACTCGTCAAGCTCTGGTGTTTAATCGGCCTCCCAGGTATTTCTTATTTAATATATTACATTTAGTACAGCCTTATGTGTTTGTTTGTCCATCTCTTCGTGCATTAACTGCTGGATTTACTAATTCTCAATTTTATAATTTAGCTTTTACCTGGTTCCTTATGTTACGCCCTTAAAGATGAAGGACAATAACTGAAGATATACAAGGATCTTCCATAAAATCTTATTGTGAAGTCGGCCGGCCTATGAGGAGAATTGGATAAGTTGTCATGTGTTTTTTTGCAGCTTTAGCTGATCTCCTGATCCAATTTTTTATGGTAATATCTTGGAACACAGTCAAATAATCATGGCAGCTTTAGGTTAGATGACATGCCTATCTCTCATGTGATGACCTTGGCAACATTTAAAGGGAAGAGGAAGAATGCAGGAAAGAGAACCTTGGCAACATTTAAAAGGAAGAGGAAGAATGCAGGAAAGAGAAGTGTTGCTGGGAAATAGAGATCTGTGTCTGCTTTCATTGTCTTCTCAGCCAAGAACTCCTTAAAGCCTGTCAAAAGTCATCAAGCAAGACAAAATCTAATTCATGTTGATGTGTCCCATTCTGGGTCTTTTTGCATTGAACTGTTGCTGAACGTTTGTTTTGTTATGTTTAATTATAGCTTTTGATTTTTGTTGGATCCTGTGGCAATTAGAACTACCTGAACCTGTACTTTTGGTGTACACTCAAGTAGATAAACTCCTTATGACATGAAAGTTCATGTTTGACTACTACAGATTATGTTTTCTTCATAATTAGTAGGTTTTTTTTTTTTTTTTTTTTTTTGGGGTATTCTTTAGTATTTTAACTTTTTTAGTTTGATAGACATTAGTTGGATAGAAAATTTGTTCTTGTTTCATTGCAGGCTTGGACTAACAATTTAGTGTTAAAAATTATCTTGTGATTTTTCAGGCTCTGTTTGGGTTACTGTTGGGAAGGCAAAATTTACGGCGGGAGGAGAAAAAGCTGCTTTTGGCATGTTTTGACCATTTTTCATTTTCAAACAAACATGAAAGGAAGACGATCATGCTGTTGTGTTGTATTTTGTTTACTAATTATGGCACTATTGGATGATTTTTTTTCCTTAATGCTTAATATTTAGTATTTATTTAATCCATGTTTGTTCTTTTTAGTACGAAAGCATAAACTCATGCATTTATGCTTTTTAGGGGAAAAAAAAAACAAAATGAAACTTCTTATAAAATTTACACTTACATTTTGTATTTACACTCATGTTCTTGAATCTTTGTGGTTAACAAGGAAAGAGAGATCCACTAAAACCTTAATGCTCATAAACATGATGTTATACCTTGTGTTAAAAAATTAAAAGCTTTGCCAAAATCATATTAGGCAGTGGCGGAGCCATGTTATGGTCAACTGGGTTTCTCAGCTGGCCTTATCTTATCTTATGTATTTATATGTATGTATTATATAATATTTTATTTTGGTCAATAATTTGACCCCAACTAATCTCTTATTTTTTTTCTATAATTATACTCTCTCTTTTTTTATTATGATAATGTTTAGTTCATTATTCATTGAGCTGTGAGAGAAAAGTAATTCTTATTTGAAATAGCTATTAAAAATGTTAGTATTATCTTATATCTAGTGCTATTCATCTTTATTTTAAGGACTAAATAAGTACTCAAAATCACTTCTTTTCACCTCACTCCTTTTATTAAAGTTATTATACGTATTTTTCTCTTTCTAATAAGGGTAATATTGTGCTAATTAGTGAAAATTTTAGGGTTATTATTTGGGAGAGTCTTGAGTTTTGACAATAGATAACTATATATATGTAGAGGATGGTTAATGGCTAATTTTAATTAGTTTGGATTTATTATTTGGTTGTCTTATGATTTTATAATAAATTTCTCTGTAAAATATAGATTATAATAGGTTATTTGCTTAGCTAAAATTGAATCAAATTTGTATATTTGTTTAAAAAAATATTTTATGGGGTTTATATTATATTTCTTTTATTTTCTCCAATTATTTTTTTTTGAAGTAGGTGGAATGCGCACTTAAGTGTTGGTTTTGTGGATTAAGTAGTACTATAAGAATTAATGTTTAATTAGTGACACAAAATACTAATTAACACTGACAGCAATATATATTATGGGTCACCAAATTTGTTATAGGTTGAAAAATATGAGTAAGGATAAACAAAAATGTATAGATGTGTTCTTTTAAAAAAAATAACTGCAGAAGGTGATATTTCTAAGAAAATAATTTTTAAAAGTGATGCACCTTGTAATAAGTCTCCTTCCAAACATCATACAATTTTTATTTACTATATTATATTTTGATTTATAATTGTTGGTTATTATTTTTTTGTATTTTCAATGTTATACGATATTATTTAGTAAATAGTTCAATATGTTTATTTTTTGGCCCGGACTAAAATAATTTCCTAGTTCCACCACTGATATTATGCTTATATTAATTCCTCACCATGTCTTTCATCGTGATCACGGAGTTGCAGGTGTTCATATTCCACCAAAAAAATGTGATTTTTCAGATAAATATGGATTACTATGGATTCTTTAACCTGTTTGGGATAGCGATGGTAGAAATGGCTTTTTTTGGGCTAAACTTTTCCGATGGGCTTTTTTCTCTTGACTTTTCCGATGTGATTTGTGTTTGGAATAGTAGTGATAGAGAAGTGACTTTTTTCTTGATGGGCACTTGTTTGGCATAGCTTTTGTATAAAATGTGATAATTTGGGATACAAAATTAAAAATAAATATAAATTTGCTAAATAAAATAGTAAGATTACAATTAAAATAATACAACACAATACAATGTTTAAATAAATCTATACCCTACAAGTTGATTTCTGATTTAATCACGAACACGATTCGTTTGTATTGAAGATAAATAATGAGGATGCTTCATTGCAATAAGCAACTTCAGAAGTCACTTTGATAAGATCAGAAGCTCCATCCACTAGCTTTAGCCAAGAAGCAACTTCACAAATAAAAGCCCATCAGATGTTGAAGCCATGCCAAACACACAAAAATCAGGTTTTACTTCTGTTGGCTCTTTTCAGCATCTGATACAATCCTAAACAGGCCCTTTTGATATTTAAGAAAATATAATGAATCTGTATTAGTGAAGTATTTTAGGGGATGCAATAAAGAAAAAAAAATATTAGAAAAAAAAAAATTATGTAATATTGCAATTTTTAGATAAATGTAAGCCAAATGTATTAACTAACATTTATTCTTATTAATTTCATTATTGGATAATAAGTAATATGCCGATATCTATTCTTTAATATATGAAATCTAGAAATGATGCATATGATTTTCTTATTCAAATAATAAGCCTCCTCTGCTTTTTTTGGCCAACAATAAGCCTCTCCATTCAAAGATAACGATTCATTTTCATAAAATAAAAATCTATACTTTTTTCACTAAAAGGCAAAAGAATGGTACTATTACGAGGATGATTTAATAAATGCTTGTGTTTTCCCCCCCTAACCATATGTATTTTTCTAGGGGACACAATTATATTTGAGGTACTATCAGACTCTCAATGTCGGCACATCTCTCAATGAGAATTTGAACCTTAGTCCGTCACATTGTGAGGGACTAACCCTTTTCGCTAAACTTAACCCCCACTACCAAGGGCGGACCTAGTCATATGAGAAGGGGGGCAAGTGCCCCCCTTGAATTCTGATGAGTTATATATATATATATATACACACATACATACATACAAAAGAAATTAATATAACGAAAATAAAATTACAAGGGAAAAGGTAATTCAGGTAATTAGTGCCCATCTTTGATAATAAGGCAATTAAAATACATATGTACTTAAACTTATTGAGTGTCTTGTCCTTGGTAATAAGCCAATTATAATGGAATTCCAAAAAATAAAGCTTAGAAGGATAATATTATAATCATTTTTATTATAATATACTTTTGTTATTAAAATATATATACTTGAATTTATTGAGTGTCCACCCTTCATTATAATTTATGTAAATTTGCATTTTTAACAAAGATTTAGCCTTACTTATCTAAATTACATGTTTATAAAATAACTTCCTCTTTTATTACATCATTAGTATTCACTTGATTTCATAAATATTTTTTTGATATTCTTTTCTTTTTTCTTATTTATATTCTTTTGTTTTTTAATACATTTAAAATTTTCCTTAAAAAAATTTTTGGCGTATTTGCTTCGAACCCCCGGATCTCCACCACTAGTGCCCACCCTTAACTATTTTTCTGGGTCCGCCCCTGCCCACTACTAAAGGGGAAAAATGTTTGTATTGAATGAGATATAGAGCCTCAACTTTGACTCCCACACTTTTTGGGCTCACTTAATTTCATATACTCCTCTAGTCTTAAATATAAAATAAAATTGACTTTTTTAAACAGATTAAAAAAGTTAATTAAATTATTTTAGTTTATTTTTATTTTTTTTTCTTAAAACTAATTAGTTTGACTAATAAACTAATATATAATATAAGGATACATAACATACAATATAATTAAATTACTTATTTAGCTTTTTTAATTTTTCTAAAAAAAAGTCAACTCTATTTTATATTCAGGACCGAAAAGAGTTTATGTGCGTATCAACAGATATGTTTTCCAAATTTGTAGAATTTGAGATTAAACATGTGTCTCAATCTCATCATTGCTTTAAAAATACACTGCTAGGAGCCAAGCTGAATCGTAATCGACGTTACGTTGAGTGTCTTATAATTCTCATTTCAACTAAGATTTAATACTTCAAGAATAGTGAAATTTTCTTTTACATGTTACTCCCTCTGGTCCTAATTATAGGAGCAAATTACCATAATTTGAAAGGATTAAGGAGGGAAGTTAAATTAGTTAATTATATGTATTTTCCTAAAATATCCTTACCTAAAATTTAAAATGACATTAGAAACGCTCATTCAATCAATTGATAATCACTCAGCTAAGTCTCTTCATATTAAATTAAAATTTTATTTATTGATAAGTAGACAGGGTACTCTTGGTGTTGTTTTATGAAGACATAAATCGACTTTTCGAGTTAGGCATGCTTCACATCAAAATCTGCATATGTTCTTCATAATTTACAGCAACTACGATGGGGAGTCGTTATTTACCTAATATTTTTAAAGGAATATTAAAATTATTTTATTTAAAAATTAAAAATAAAGTAGAATCTCTCACTTGATAAAATACAAGCGTGTTGTAAATTAATTATTGTGGAAGAAGTATTAGTAAGGGTGATATAGGAAAAATATGACAAAAATTGCTCAAAATTATTTTATATAAAAAAGTAAAATTTAGGTGTATGTGACATTAATGAGTTGCAAATATTATTTACTTTATAAAATATATAGGTGCATTATTAAATTATTATTGTCTTTAATTATTATTGAGAAAGTATAAATAGGGGTATTATAGGAAAAAAATGACAAAAGTTAAAACTTGCTCTTATAATTAGGACCAAAATCAACTCCAAAATTTTCTCCTATAATTAGGACCGGAGGGAGTATTAATTTTATGAATAATTATAAGTACTTTTATCAAATCAACGTGTATACAAAATGTTTATTTTTTTATTTTTCAACAACATTTTTCCTTCAATCAACCTAAGGAGACATTCTAGCAACTACTAATTCTGTGTTTGGATCACTCTTTGACCCTATAAACCTGTGCTCAATGAAGACAAGTTAAATGAAGAATAAAATGGAAGTTTGTGAAAAAAATATAAATATGTTTTTTTAGTTAAGAAAAACTCAGAACAACTTTTATATATTTTCTGTTTTGTTTTTGTTTTTTTTCAAATTCTTCTTTTCACCAACACCCACAAATCCCTCTTCATTATGCCTCTCGTGCTCGCTACGTCGTCTCTCTGCCCTCCAACTCTCTATTCGTCGTTGTTGCACTCTCCACTTTGTCTCTCACCTTTGAGTTCATAGTTGATCTCAATAAACAATTGTTTCAAATAACTTCAGATGAATGCAGCTTTTTCAGAATAACCATCGGAACAACTATTTGTTTTTTCCTTCCAAAACATAAAACAGAAACATAATGCCTAAACTTCCTGATTTCGTTTCCTGCCCTTCTTCATTAGTGTGATCACTGTGTTTTTTTAACTCTCACATTGCATTTGCTTTGGCTTCCCACTACGCAAATTTGAATCAACGAAACTTCTTCATTGTCGCATCCGCAACGTCAAAATTTCTTCACGGTTTTTTTATGTATACTTATGTATTGATTATAAGTATTATCCTATTTAACTTATGATTTTTTAGGTGAGTAGCTAGGTGCCCAAAGGGTTAAAACCTTTCTTTAGCTAGCTCTCAAAAACATTACAAAAGTGGGGAGACGTCAAAAGAAAATGGCCTCCAATGGATTATGTAAGAATAAAAAGAAAATGCTTAGATCACATTAAACAGATTTACCAGATGAGTTGGCATTCTTGCCGTACCTAAGTATTTCCCTTTAATGCCGTCTAAAACTTCAAAGCACAAAAAAAAATTCAACCTAAATAAAAATAAAAGTTTAAAAAAAAAACTCAAATCATGTTTCCTAGAAAGGTATATATTGATGAAGGCAATAATTAGTCCAGTCAAAGCCGCTGAAGGAGTGATCAGCACGCAACCCAAGCAGCCTCACATTTCTCATATTAACAGCTTCTCAATGGCATCCTGCATTCCCATCAAATACTCAGAATTTGCAGGTTTATATAAATTACAGAATGAGACAATGTAATTATGAAACTTCCGAAAACAAAACTGTTAATCATAATGCCATAGACAGTTCATACCTTGAGTTGTTCCACTTGGGAATTTAGTTGACTTCCCTCACTACTCAACACTGAACATGAGATGACAGACCGGGTGACACCGCATGCTCGGCCAAGAGCTTGCATTGATGGTACAAATACATAAGGCACATTCTGTGAATTTCAATCAGAAAACTTGCACGTTCAGACTCTGACAAATATACATACACGCATAGGCATGCAGAGATAAACACAAGTAAAGGCCAGAAATAACAAGTTTCTAGCACTCACATGCATAAAATCCTAGAAAATACTGACTTAAAAGTAGCAGGAATGGCTAAGATAATAATAAAGCATCCTTCTATATGTTGATAGATGGGTATGACTTTCAGGCTGAAGGTAACTATTTCTGTACTAAACTAAAGAATACATTTTTCCATAATTGCAATCATAGTAGTCAATCCCAGATAGCGGCTGGCCCAAAAAACGCTATAGCGGTATAGCGTATTGCGGGATGACCGCTACACCGAAGATACACATAAATACTCAAAATAAAAATGTACTTATAAATTTAAGACATATTCAACATTAAACAGTAAATCATCAAAGTCTCTAGAAGCCATAAACAAAACATTAACATATAAGAAAACATTCAACATTAAATTAGCCTTTAAAGGCCATAAATATAAGCAAAAATTCTCAATATATTGAATTTTTATCAAAAGGTCTGATGAAATCCTAAGGCTATTTGTAAAGTATAACTATTAAAATAATAATAACTTAATGTTACCTGGATGAGATAAAACGTAGGATAGGATAATAGAATAAATCATAATTCAAACTAAAAAAAAAATCCTAAATTAAGAAATATGATAACTAAACATAAATTCTAAATTTTCCTACTCCTAGGCTGTGACTGGGACGGCATTTTTACTGTACAAGTAGTATATATTTTAAAACGCGGAGAACTCCCAAGTCGGAACTTCAAGCTTTGACCAAAAAAAAAAACTCAATCAAGCATATCGACAGTCTCGCCGAGAATTGAATCACGAGATTCACGACTGCATCTCGCCCAAAACTCAATCACGACAACGTCTTCAGAAGCCTTGCGTCTTGCGGCTCTCGACAACTCAAATCGTTTTCCGATGCACTACGTCTCTCAATCTCGGCCTCTGACTCGTATTTTTTTATATAAAAAAAAAAACACACCTAAATCGCGCAGGCGCGACCAGCCACACCGCAACTGGCGCTACGCGATGCAAAAACGCACCGCGAAGGACCTGCTGTGGCGACCAGCCACTGTTCTGCTCCGCTATTAACTACTCTGATTGCAATAAGATAATTCAATGAACATAGTTTTATGTGGAGGAAATTTTTAGAAGACACAATTATATGAAGTCAAGTAAAACAAAAATTCTACTTGTACTGTTTTATCGGGATAATATGGTAGAAAAGAGCCAAAGATCTAATAACTACACCAACTTTTTTTCATTATCTTGTGCTCATCCCACACAAACTTACACGAGTTGATACATACAGCATAGTTTATAACCATAAAAATAGAAATCAGGATCCTGAATGAATTAAATATAGCAGAGTCAAACCCAGAAATATAGGGATAAAATTAGCCAATTCACACAGGTAATGTGCACAAAATGAAACCAACTACAGAAAATTAAACCAGGTAATGCATAAACTCATAGAAACAAATGACCTCACTGTATCTCATGAAACATTACACCTGTAGATATAGCATACTCATATTAATAGAGTGCTATGGGGAGTTGCACTGTACCCCAGTACCATGGTAACCTTCATGCCGCACAACTATGGCATGCAAATGCAAGCACCATATGTAGTAGAGCAGTTTATGCTATGCAACAACAAAATATTAAAAAGCCCTGAATTTTAACAATCTTCCACTTTGACATTAATCTCTTTCTTTCTTTCTGTTTTTTTTTTTTAAACTTTCCTTTGCATATGAAGACTAGCCATATCTGACAAGTGACATTGTCCAGAGGTTAAAGGCATTGGTAGACAGGCAACCAAAAGACCCTACGGCAATACATGTTCTAAATGCACCTTTTGATGTTTCTTGCTTATACAGAAACTTTCAATTTGACATAATTATGACTCCAAGGAACAGAACATGAGTGAAAGAGGCCAAAAATCCATTCCTCATACCTTTAAGCCTCTTTCACAACAACATCAAGAAGAGGGCAGTCAGGCTTCAGCATTGCCAGGGGTACACGGAAATTTTTGGTTCATTTATTTATTGTGTTGTCACAAAGTCTTGTTTAGAGTAATCTTTTAACTTGTCATAAAAATTAATGATGATGACGAACAAGACAAACAAGGATTGTGAAGACTTAGACCACATCTACGCAGTAGATGAATTGCATTTCAAGAATCACAAATTTTAATGACAGAAGAAGGTAAAAAAAAAAGGACAAATAACTTTTAAGAGTGAAGTTACCTTATCTTCAGCAAGTAGAGGAAGATGGAGAAGAATCTCCAGTGGCTCAGCGTCTGCTGCCATGACTATAAACTCAGAAATACCCCTGTTTAGGGTCTTAGTTGCTGAAAAGTGAAACGAAAAAAACCTTAAGGCCAAGACAAAATACATGCAGATGCATATACATACATGCATTCACGCGAGTCCCATATATTAATAAAAACATATAACGCAGAAAAATATAAAACACAACGTACTAAATAAATTAATATGACGAATCAAGCAAGAGAATAGTAATTGCTTCAGAAAAAAATAACTACAAAAAAGTGTTAAAAAATTGCCCAAGACCAAAGGGGAAAATCCGCAAAACGAAAAAAGGAAACAATAAGGTTGAAGGGTATGGAAAAACACAAACCTTCATTAGCGCCCTTTTTGAGAAGCTTGTAATTGGCAGCTTGTTGAACAAGATCCAAAATAGTTATGGTGAGTTGTGCATCTGCCAAAGGGTAAGCTTTTGGATTCACTGCCTCTCCTTTCGGTTTCATTGCCTCTCCTTTCGGTTTCACTGCCTCTCCTGCTGGCTGCACCCGAATAAATTAAAAAATACATTAAGCATTAACTCTGCGATGTGCGAAGTAGACGCAAAAGTCGAAAGGATCAGAAACGCACCATTTTCGGCGACGGCAATTGAACGAAGAAAGGAGGCTAGGGTTTAGGGTTTTATGTTGAAGATAACCCAGTAGGATGGCTTTCACTGAGTAAGATATATAAATATATATAATCACAGCTGTAAAAGGCTGAGGATTCAACAAAATCACTATTTAACTCCCATCACTACGTGGGGCCGGTCCGTCAAAAGTCAGGCCTAAAAGAATCGGCCTTTTAGGTCAGAGGTAAAAAAGCATACATTTTTCAAGGACTTGTGAGTGTATGGGTTAGGGCCAACCTTATAGGGCTAGATGCCATTAAAAAATAAAAAAAAATAACTACTTTTTCATGTTTTTTAAGAAAATATAATTAGTAAATTATAACAATTAAAGTTATAATCTAACAAATAAATATTGTCAATATTAAGGTTTAAATAACACACATCACGCAACAAACAAATAGAGTCATTAAATTATAAAGGTAAAATATTGTCAACATACCATAATTACAAATAATTAATGAGAAGACTTAATAAAATTAAAAATACTTCTTATAAATATGTCTTGAAAAGTATAAACAAATAACAAAATAAACGACACAAGATATGAAAAAAAAAACAGTCATTAGAAAATAAGTCAAAAAATACAAAATTAGTAAGAATATTTATGAAATAAGAAATATCTTTTATAAGTTTTTATTTTTAGGATTCTTAATGCAATATGTTCTTATGAAACTTAATTCTAAAGAAATAATAACAACTAAATATTTGCAACATTATTAACAAAGTATAAAAAATTGATAATATTATTATCATATAAATAATTTTGAAAAAAATAAACATACAGCCTAAAAAGGGCGGTCCTTTTTTAGCCCTCTACCTTAAGAGGATCGGCCCTTTTAGGCCCTCTTTTACTTATGAGGCAAAAATCTTAAGTCCGGCCTTTGTAAATTCAGGATTTAAATGGGCTTGGCCCATTTTCCTGGCTCTAACCACGACTTACTTAACCATTTATTAAAAAGAAAAAAAGGGTTGTGTTCTGGTGTAGAACACATATGTCTAGCCTGGAAGGCTAGTGCTTTGATATGGGATCAGTAGACTCCGCCCGAATATCTATGAGGTAGATATTCCAGAGAGTGTAGGATCACTCTACACAGGTTAGGCTTTTGCCAAAGGGGATGATGTGTGTGTACAGTGTGACTGAATGTAAATAGTTCAGGGTTTAGAACGTGTGCACCTTAAGGGTCGACCCCTGTATTTATAGAGAGTACCTTCGGTCCGGTATCCGGGGTCTATCGTGATCGATGGCCGTTATATCATATCCAAGATATGGATTCAGATATACCATATATTATAAGTAATAATGGGATTTCCCATTATTATTGGAGGATCCCGTGATAGGGCCTATTCCTTAATGGGCCACCTCGGTATTGGGCCTTATAGGGGTCTGTAACAGTTGCCCCTCATCCTAGTAGTTCAAGTTTTTGAGCTACCGAGGTGTATCTTGCCATCAGACCGAGTTACCCCATCGCGGGCCCAGTCTAATTTAATGACCCGAGGTCTAGTCTCAAAGGTCCGGGCTGACACCGCAGTGCTAGCTGATCCAAGGTCATGTCTCCCGGATCCGGGTTAGATACCGTGGTACTCAAGGGTCCGAGGTACTCCAGGATCCAAGGTATCGCCAGCTGTATCGCTGTCTTTCGAGGTCAGCGTTTTTCTATATTCACCATCATTGCCCCCTGACATCTGTCTCCTCTGGATTGGTTTTGGGACTGCAACCGCCTTGCCTCGCCGTCAGCGGTTTTCGTGTGCATGTAAAGCCCCTATTGCACGTCGTACGTCACCCCTACGAGTAGGGTAAATTGTCTCTTTTACCCCCGATGCTTCAACTTTGTTTCGTATTTCCCTCCATTACTCTCACTTCACTACTCATTTGGCATTCTTTCTCTGCTTTCACGACTCTCATTATTCCTTGCTCCGATAGTTCTCCTGCAACTTTTTGGTTTTTCGCTGCTTTCTCAATCCTTCGAGCATCCCTTCTATTCAGGTATGCCCTCTTCTTCTCTGTTACCATTTTTATATTTTGGCGATTTCTATCCATTATCCCTTCTTTTGCCGTGTGGATTTCTGGATTTCTAGTTTATCGGTGATGAGTTCCGGTGAGAGTTTCTGGGTAGCCATTGGGTTCTGGGTTCATTACTTTAGACTAATATCCCCCATCCTCGTAGGCATGTCCCTGTCTGTTTTGGCTTCTTCTGTGTCTTATCGACCCTTTTATGCCTATTCTAGGTTCCAACTTCTGCATTTGATGGATAGGATTAACCCTTTGTCCCTTCCGAACCAAGCACTAACCCCAGAAGAGGAAGAGGCGCTACGCGCCCGTTACCCTAGGGCCAGTTACTGGATATTGGGTTCCCCTCTGTCTGAGGAGGAAAGGTTGGACACCCTACTCCATGGTGGGTCGAGTAGGGGAAGCGCTGAGGGTTCCCGCTCTACCACCGCTAGGATCCTGAATGATCGTCCTATCCCTGAGTCGCCGAACGCCGGGAGCCGAGGTGTCCCCGAAGCTATCCCAGTCCAACCTCTCAACTATTACGAGCCCCCTCCGCGTGTAAGCACGGGACCCCTCCCTGAGGGATACCTAGGCCCGTGTTGGGATTGCATTGCCTCCAGCTCATATTATATCGAGCGACCAGGATTCCCTAGCGAACGCTACTCTAGGCTCCTGCCGATATAAGTCATCCTCAGCTCCTAGCCCGGTCACTAGGAATCTGATTCGTCCCGGTCCTGTCAATTTACCTCCTCGCCATAACTTGCACGCTTCAGGTACAATGATGGGATTATGATTTTAGTTTTATTGATGTTTTAGGTATAAATGGGGTCACCATCATCATCCGATCGGACACCCTCTGTCACCGGGGAGTCAGCTTCTGGAAGTCCCCCTCAAGTTCTACTCTGAAAATATCCCTGGGTTACTCATGGGATCTTGACTACACATTCACTACACATTCACTAATGTCCCAGGCCTACGTTAATATACTCGAATTGGGCGACACTACTAACTGCCTCGTACGTCTGCCTTCCGATGAGGAGCCGATATGTTCCGTTCGTGAAGGAACCGATACCTCTTTCTTTTTCTTTTACCGGGATTACGTCACCCGGATCGGTATTCATTTCCCGTTTACCGAGTTCCAAGTATCTGTTCTTAATTACCTCCGCCTAGCTCCTTCACAGCTCCATCCTAACGGGTGGGGTTTTATGCTTTCTTTTGAGAAGCTTTGCAACTCTTTTGTGGAGCCCATCCCTTGTACAACCACCGTATTCTTTTACTTCTTTTGCCCCTTTACGCCACGCTCTTGGCAGGAGTCTTTCGATTTAAAGGGTTTGACCTCCATTCGGGGGGTCCCCGGTAGGAAGCTTTTTCACGCTTTCTCCGAGTCATTTAAACACTTCAAAAATGGCTTTTTTTAAGGTGGTTGCCAAACCCGGGTAGCAGCTCTAGTTCCTTCACAGGCATGAGTCCAAGGAGGGGGAGTGGAGGTTCCCATTATACCGGACCAATGACCACCACAACAAGCACTCCACGAGCTACCAGGTCAACCCAGACGACCTCTCCCCCGAAGACGCCGGCCATGTTTCTCAGCTAGTGTCTTACGTATCTGGCCATGGAGTGAAAACTGTTGCCTCCATTCTTTCGGGGCTTCCAGCCGAGCTCTATCAGGCTCCGCGTATACTTTCCATTGTCGTGTTGATCCTTTTTGCTTTTGTATATAGAATTATTTCATTTGACTTTGTTAGTGCTAACTGGTCTCTTTTTCTGTCGTGCAGCACAAGGTATGGACGGCTTGCCAAGATATCTGTCCCACATGAATCCCGGTTCCGGCAGGTCGTGTACGGTCAATCCGAGGAAAAGATCTGCTCCTGAGCCTCGGAAGTCCAAGGCTAGAGCGAACTCCTTGGCGAAGGTGGCCAAGAAGACAAAGGTGACCCCGGCGACTTCCCCATACACCCCCATCATCTTACCCTCCGCTGGTTCCGCCCAAGTTACTTCGACTTCCCACACAGTCATAGAAACTCTTGCACTCTCTTCATTGACTCTGCCTCCTCCACTGCCATTGCCGAAACTCCCGCGCGGTCATACATGGAGCAAGGGGAGGACCGAGGAACTGGCGGTAGCTCTTCTCCCTCTTCGGCCCTGTACAGACAACGTCCCGATCTCATATGTAGATGTAACCAAGCTTTGGGACGTTCAGAAGGCTACTCTGAAAGCCGCCGGGATGGTGCAGGCTTTCGATATTTTGAAAAATAATCACATGGAGGCCAGCAACGCCTTGAATCGGGTGAAGACGGAGAGGGATGATGCGGTGGCGGCCAAGAAGAAAGCCGAGGAGGCCCAGCAGGTAGCCGAGGCCGAGAAGAGCAGGCTCAATGACGAGTTGCTGATGACTCGGGAAGCCCTTGACAAGGCGAATCATGAGCTCGTCTGGCTGCAGGCGGCTCACGACAAGGACATCCAGGCCCTTCGGGTTGTTCAAACCCAACGGGGAGATCTAGTCCAGGAGTTGGGCGAGACGAAGGCCGCCCTTGCGGATGCTCAGAAAGCTTATGCCAACTGCTCCGACATTGTGAAGGATACCGCCAAGGACGCCTTTGATATGGCTCTAGCGCAAGTCCGGCATCTGAACCCTGACGTCAATCTGGACCTTGCCGGGTTTCATCATAGGGCGAATATCCGGGATGACTAGCTTATCCCACCCCCTGTGTCTCCCGAGGTTACCTCGGTTTCAGAACTTGTTAGTGGGGACCGGGCTGTCGAGGGTGAAGAGCAGACCTCAGCCAGTGCTCTTGTCGGCGATCTCTCCAACCCGTCTGCTCCTACCAGTTGATTTATTTTGTTTTTGTCTTTTTGTATTTGGGCGTTGATGCCCTTATGACAATGTATTGGATATCACCGAGTTTGATTCGGCTCTTTGAATTAACTTATTATAGTTAAGTTTCTTTTGCTTTGAAAAAGTAGATTGTTTTCTTGCCTTTTCGATATGCTAACTATCTCGTTATGCATCCTTTACCCCACGCTGGGGATTATTTGACCAGGCCAAGGTCGTATGTATATAGAATTCTTTTATATTCTTCCAGTAGCTATGACTGTGTATCAGGGTAGGGGTTTTCCAATTAACCTCCCTACTTGGTTCCGGATCCGTTGTCCGGGATAATAGCCAGGATAAGGACGAATTCTCACATGTCGAGCCGTGGTGTAAAAAAACCGCACATGCTCAAACATTTTGGCCTGATCAGGGCCGGGATGGCAATTCACCTTCTTATCGAGGAGCAATTTCTTCGATGCATCGAACTTTTGCAAAGGCTTTCATGGTGGCCTTGCGTAATTAAAAACCCGGGCTTGCATGCCCTGGTGTCGTTTGTTCAACCAAACTTTGCGTAGTCAAGAACCCGGGCTCAGGGGCCCCGGTGTCATTCTTTTAACCAATCTGGTGTATGACCGGGATAAATGTCCCAAGTCCTTGCACAATCCTTTGTAGGTGTGCGATAAGACATTTCAATAGTCCATAAACTGAATCTCCGTATAGGAGTTCTTTATTAATTCATGAAATAATCCGCTCTAAAGAGCTAACAACTTTAAATAAGGAAATCGTGTAAGTACGAAAATAAAATTAAGCTGGAAATAAGCAAAATTAAGAGGCTCGAACATGGTATATCCGGCTCATTTTGTACGCAGCAGCTGGGTCTAACTATAGTAGACTTTCAGCTTGTCGGCGTTCCACGTTCTTTTGATTTGTTTCCTTGCTAAGGTTTCCAGGATGTAGGCACCTTTTTCGAGCTTTTCTTTAACCCGGTAAGGGCCTTCCCAATTTGTAGCCAACTTGCCATCCATGGTGTTTTTGGTGCCGACGTCGGCCCTTCTGAGCACTAGATCACCCCTGTCGAAAGACCGGGGTCTGAGCTTTTGATTGTACTTAGCTGCGATTAGCTGCTTCATGGTCGTATCTCGGCGGTGTCTTTAAACCCCGACCTCGTCCACAAAGTCCAATTCCCCGTCATCGGTGCCTCAGTGTTCATCACCTCCCCTTCTCGGAGAGCCTTCAATCTCCTCCACGAGGGCTGGCCTATTTCAACCGGGATCATTGCCTTGCATCCATACGTCAGCCTGAACGGGGTCTCCTGGGTTGAGGTTTGGACGCTGGTCCTATAACCCCAGAGCATGTTGTAGAGTTGTTCGACCCAACTAGACTCTGCGCCTTGCATCCGTTTTCTTAAACCCTCGACAATTATTTTGTTTGCGGCCTCGGCCTGTCCGTTAGACTGGGGGTATTCCATGGAAGCGAAATGTTGTTCGATGCCGAGGTCTCTGATCATCTCCTGGAAGCCTTTGTCGACGAATTGAGTCCCGTTATCCGTGACTATCTCGGCGGGTACTCCAAATCGTGACAGAATGCTATGTCAGAAGAACCGCTGTATGCGTGCCGAGGTTATTGTCGTCAAAGGTTCGGCTTCTATCCACTTTGTAAAGTAATCGACCGCGACTACCAGCCAGCGGAGTTGTCCTGGGGCTGTTTTGAATGGTCCCAAAAGATCCATTCCCCACTTGTAAAAGGGCCAAGGGGCCGAGATACTCTTGAGCTCCTCCGGAGGGAGCTAGATGATCTTGGCGTGCTTCTGGCAACTGTTGCATCTCTTCACAAACTCCATGGAATCTATCACCATGGTCGGCCAGTAGTTGCCTGCTCGTAAAGCTTTTATGGATAGAGCTTTTCCTCCTATATGCTGGCCGCTGATTCCTTCGTGTATTTCTGCCAGCACGTATTTTGCCTCGGTCAAGTCCAAGCATCTCATCATAGGAGAGTGAAGTCCTTGTCGATACAGTCAATCGTCCACCATGGTGTACATGGCTGCCTCTCGAACCAGCTTTTTCATCTCGGACGGGTCGATAGGGATGATTCCCCTTTCTAAATAGTCTTCAATTGGCTTTCTCCAATCTGTGGCAGCGGATATAGTCAGTACGCAGCTCAATTCCGATAAATTTTGTTGCACCACGGTTCTGTGGTTCCCCGCCCCCTTCGTGCTGGCGAGCTTGGATAGAATATCGGCCCTAACGTTCTCGTCGCATTGGATGTGCGTGACCGTTACCTCTTCGAAGTCGGAAATTATTTCCCTTGCTCGGTTCAGGTACTTGGCTAACAGGGGTCCTTTCACTTGATAGGTCCCCCCGATCTGTGCTGCTACTAGCTGGTAGTCTGTTAGGACCTTCACTCTCTGTGCTCCATGTTCCTTTGCCTGCTGCAACCCGGCCAACACCGCTTCATATTCTGCCTGGTTATTTGAGGTTGGGAAATTGAGGTGAAGTGAGTGTTCGATCGCGACCCCTTCTGGTTTTTCGATTATGATCCCAGCTCCACTTCCTTTGACGTTTGATGATCCATCAACGTATACCTTCCATACCCCAAATCCGGTTGTGTCCTCTTCGTAGGCCGGGGTGAGTTCCCTTACAAAATTCGCCAGTGCTTGCGATTTGATCGCATGTCGGTCCTCGTATGTGATGCCAAACTCGGATAGCTCTATTGCTCAACTGATCATCCTGCCAGCCAAATCTGGTTTGTGCAACACCTGTTGGATCGGTTGACTAGTTCGTACGACGACCTGGAATCCCTGGAAGTACTGCGCAGTCTTCTTGCTGCCATAAGCAGGGCGAAAGCCACTTTCTCTAATTTTTGATACCTCAGTTCCGAACTGTGTAGTGCTTTACTTATGAAGTAGATCGGTTCTTGACCGGCCTTTGTTTCCCAGACCAGGACTGCACTCACAGCTTCTTCTCCTACCGATAAGTAGAGAAAGAGTACCTCTCCTGGTTCAGGTTTTGACAACACTGGTGGGGTCGCCAGACATTGCTTGATCATGTTGAATGTGGACTCACATTCCGGGTTCCATCCTCCCTGCGCCTCCTTCTTCAGGAGTTTGAAGAAAGGAAGTGCTTTTTCTGCCGATCTCGGTAGGAATCTAGTTAGTGCCCCCAGCCTTCCTGTCAACTGTTGGACTTCTTTCTTGTTCTGAGGGGCTTTCATGTCTAAGACCACCTTACATTTGTCCAGGTTGGCCTCAATTCCGTGGCTTGTTAACAAAAACCTTAAGAACTTCCCTGCAGGTACTCCAAATGCGCATTTGGCCGGGTTCAGGCGAATTTGGTACGCCCGCAGTTTCTCAAAGGTTTGCTCCAAGTCCTAGATATGGTCTTCGAGGTTCATTGACTTGACGATCATATCGTCGATGTAAACTTCTATGTTTCGCCCGAGCTGGTCTTCAAAGACTCGGTTCATCATTCTCTGGTAGGTGGCCCAGGCATTCTTCAATCCAAAGGGCATTACGTTGTAGCAATAGTTAGCTTTTTCGGTTATAAAAGCCGTCTTCTCTTGATCTTCTGGATGCATCGCGATTTGGTTGTATCCAGAATAAGCATCCATGAAGGATAACAACTGGTACCCGGCCGAGTGTCTACTAGTTGATCAATGTTGGGCATGGGATATGCATCTTTGGGGCACGCTTTATTCAAGTCCTTGTAGTCCGTGCACACCCTCCATTTACCGCTTGGTTTCATGACCATGACCACGTTCGATAACCATGTGGTGTATTGTATTTCCTTGATGAACTCGGCCTCCAATAGTTCGTTGACATGCTACTCCAGGGCTACTTGCCTGTCTGACCCTTGTTTCCTCTTCTTTTGTGCCACGGGTGATGATCCCGGCCGGATCGAAAGCCTGTGACAACAAAATCTGGGGTCTATCCCGGGTATTTCTGCCGACGTCCAGGCGAATACATCTCGGTTCTTCCTTAAGAAGTCCTTAAGTCGGTCTTTCAGCTCTGAACTCATGGCTCCACCAATTTTGGTGATCTGGGAGGCCTCGGTTCCCAGTATGAAGTCTTCTAGTTCCCCTTCTGGCTCTGGGCGGGGGACCTCGGGCTTTTCTCTAAGGTCGAGTTCTACCATGCTTATTGGTCATCCTGCCTGCACTCTGCTCACCTTACTTTCGCATTTTTGAATCTGAGGTGGGGATGACAGACTGCTCTCATCCTCTCGGATTGTCTCTAAATAACACTGCCGGGACTCCTTCTGGTCTCCGGCAATCGTGACTACCTTACATTTGTTGTTTACCATCTTCAGCTTTTGATGCTTCGTGGAGACCAACATATCTCATTTATGGATAGTCGGTCTTCCTAATATGATGTTATAGGGAGATGGGAAGTCGGCTACGATGAATCTTACCCGTTCGGTTTTGAAAGCTTCCTTGGTTCCCAGGGTTAACCTGAGGTCGATGTACCCCCTGGGGGAGAATGTTCACCGTTAAACCCAATGAGAGTCATTTTGCATGGTTTCAGATCTTCGGCATCCAAATTCATCCTTGTGAAAGCATCCCAACTAATGATATCCGCCGAGCTGCCTGCGTCCACGAAAATCCTTTTCACCTTGCAGTTCACCAGGGTTCCTGTGATTACCAAACCATCCTCGTGTCCTGGGGCTACATCCTTCATGTCGTCGTTAGTAAAGGCTAAAGGTGGAGGCGTCAGCTTGCTATGATCTTCTTTGAATTTTGGGAAGCCCCTTACGGAGAGGATTTCCCTTAAGTATTTCTTGCACTGACTTGCCGTGTCTCCTCCACCGCCTAAGCCCCCGCTGATAATGCTGCAGTTAAACTCGGCTTCTGGAAACTCCTCGTCATCGATGGGTGGCTTTCGCCGTTTATCCTCCTTCCTCTGGCCCTGGGCCAGGCTCAGACTTCGGCCTCCACGATTACGTTTGTTATTTCTCCGACCTTGAGTTTTGATCACATACTGGCGCAATCTGCCATCTCGCACAAATTTCTCGATCGCGTCTTGTAGTTCGTAACATTGGTCCGTGGTGTGTCCCGGTCCATCGTGAAACGCACAAAATTTTGTTTGATCTGTGGTGGTTTAATATCATAGGGGTCGAGGTTTTTCTACCTTTTTCATCTTGGTCAGCGATACCTCCTTCCAAATCTGAGAATGTGCCACATTCAAAGGGGTGTATCTGTCATACTTCGCCTTCCCTTCAAATCTATCCCCCTTGGATCTGTTGTCTCAGTTTCGCCTGTTGGCATCTTCTTTTTCAAATGGCCCTTTTCCCCGTGGGGGTGTAACCTTCCCCCAATCATTCCCGGCCGCGTTGGCTAACTCCATATGTTCCACCTCTAAATACTGCTTTGATCGCGTGTTGAACTCGGTGAGGGTATAAACTTTATTTTTGAAGATTGAATTTGCCAGCCGGGATGATGGATCCAGTCCATCAATAAGGCAATGTACGTGTACACTCTCTAGGAGAGATCGTACCTGCAATGCCACCTCCTTGAATCTATCCAAGTACTTTTGGAGTGTTTCTCCGCGTTGTTGCTTAATCTTGTTAAGGCCGAATTGAGACTTGGGCTGCTTCTTACTAGTTGCAAAGTTAAATTCAAATTTGGTTCCGAGGTCTTCAAAATTCTGAATTGAATTGGTCGGCAGAGTGATCAGCCACTTCTATGCCGGTCCGGTCAATGTGGCGGCAAAAAGTCGGGCAATGACCGGCCCTCCAATCCGTCTTACAAACATTAGCAACTCAAATGTATCCAGGTGGGACCTCAGATCTTGGGTTCCGTCGTATTTGGGCAGGTCTGCCAAGTCGAAGTCCTCTGGATAAGATGCGTTCGCTATCTCATCCGAGAAGGCACTACTATTGTGGCCTACCACATATTTCATTTTATACTTCTTTGGGGAGATCTCCTGCCGAGGTGGTCTCTCACGACCTCGATATTCATCATCCGGGGTAGTCTCGGCGCGCGTTTTCTTACGGGATGAAGCTGGATTATGCGTTCGAGGTCAGCCCGAATCCGTCTACGGAACCGTTGTGCCGATTTCACGTTGCGTGGATCTCGACTGTTCACTGACCGTCTTCTCTTTCCTAACTCGTCCGTCATCCCGTTTACTTTTCTGCATCATCACTGCCAGCTGATTACAGCGATCCTCCATCATCTGCTGCATCACCCTAAAATCCTCCTAACGTTGGAGGTTAGTGCGCTTCTCAATATTTTCTATTTGCCTCAGCATTAAGTCCTAGGTTTTTCGTAGAAGAATAAAGTCTGAACTCGAGGCTGGGACTTCCTGTGCCGTCGCGCCCTAAGGTTTGGCAGTTACTGCAGGGGAGGAGCCCGTGTCGGACACGTCGTTCCCCTCATTCGCGACATTGTCTTCCAGGTTATCCTCGAGCAGCGGCGGGTCCTGCGTTTGTTGTTGTTGACTCGCCTTAGCCTGTGGTGGATTTCCAGGCTGAGGGTTCCGACTTCTACTTCTGGTATTAGCCATCGTCGGTCACGGGGATCGAAATTTAACATCCCCACGGTCGGCGCCAATGTTCTGGTGTAGAACACAGATGTTTAGCCTGGAAGGCTAGTGCTTTGATTTGGGATCAGTAGACTCCGCCCGAATATCTGAGGTAGATATTCCGGAGAGTGTGAGATCACTGTACACAGGTTAGGCTTTCGCCAAAGGGGGTGCTGTGTGTGCAGTGTGACTGAATGTAAATAGTTCAAGGTTTAGAACGTGTGCACCTTAAGGGTCGACCCTTGTATTTATAGAGAGTACCTTCAGTCCGGTATCCAAGGTCTATCGTGATCTATGGTCGTTATATCATATCCAAGATATGGATTCAGATATACCCAATATTATAAGTAATAATGGGATTTCCCATTATTATTGGAGGATCTCGTGATAGGGCCTATTCCTTAGTGGACCAGCTCAGTATTGGGCCTTATAGGGGTCCGTAATAGGTTGGTTTCTTGAAATTTATTTAGAGTTAGGTTATGTTTCATAATTCAAAAAAAGTAATCTTTTTTTTTTTAAAACAATACGATTATCTTTTAAAAGTAACCTGTCATGACTTGCATGATTGTTTTTTTCTTTTTACCAAAAGAATAAATGTGTTAATCTAGCAAAAAAGAAAGAAAAAAGATAAAGATAGGGGGGATTTTAAAAAAAAAATACCACTTCAACTTCAAAATTCTAAATCAATGATTTCCTCTTAAAATGAGTTGTCAATTACTACACAAGTGTAGTTAATACATATACAATTGTAGACAATAAGACTAATTTTGGATTTCAAAGTTTAAGTGTTTTTTTTCAAGAATAAGTCTGTTATTATTTATTATTTTATAATTATTTGGAGTCATAGTAGGTTCGTAATTCAAACAATCTACATATTTCCTCTTGTCCTTAATATAAAACTCAGTTAACTTTTTTTGAAAGGTTAAGGAAGCTAAATAAATTAGTTGATCATAACAAATGTTGTGTATCATTTGATTATATATCAGTTTATAAGTCAGACAAATTAATTTGGTATAAAAAATATAAAAATAAATACTTTAAAACAATTTATTTAGCTTATCTAATCTTTCTAAAAAAAGTCAACCAGATATTATATTTAGAACGGGAAGTACCATCGCTTTTTAACAACATGGTTATTTTTTAAAGTAACTTCCTTAATTATTTTTAAAGTAGTTGGAGCTATCTCTCTTCCTCAGCTAGCTCATTAGCCATCCTTTTATATGCCTTTTTCATCGTCAATGAATATTATCAAAGGTTTTGGATGCATTGATTTTCATGATGACAAACGAATCATCCTCAACCTCCACTTCTTCTCTTTCCAACATATGGCTAATTTATAAGAACACTGCCCATAATTTGCAGCTCGTTAGGTCCTATGCAAAACCATTGACAATGAAGAAACCAAAGAAAAAGACAACGGATAAGCAATTGTGCCTTAGAAGACCCCGTAGTAGTGACGAATGGGGATGTTAGGAGTGAAAACACAGTGCAACACGCGTAGAGACTATTTGTTAAATTGTTAACATCATGTGACTTGACGATCATAATATTTTTGCACTACTTTAAATTTTCGTATAATTACTGACATAGTTATTAAGTCATTAATATTGGTTAACTTGAGAGTCAATTTTACACTACTTTTGAACATTAATGAGTAAACTTCATGGTGTTAGATGCTCATAGAAAAATACTTCATGGTTTACACCCTAACTCTAAATCCGACAATAATTGATTAACAACATGAGCTATTAAGTACTACCTTCAGTTCTAATTATAAGAGCACTTTCGTAGTGTAAATTGCACTACAAAAGTATTGTTATAATTAGGACCGAAGGGAATACTTAGTATCATGATTAGGCCCCTGACAAAAGCATCATGATTAGGAATTCACTGACTTATAAAAGAGTTGTGGGTTGTCAACTCCATCCTTTTGGTATTTTTTTTTTTTGACCCGACGCCTCCATCTAATAAACTTATATACAATCAACCGTGGAAGAGGGTGTCTCAATTGACCTCCACCTTTAGATCAACTTTTAATAGTTGGAATTTAATGATAGATGTGAAAATATTGTTATAATAAAAATCTACCATTAAATCACAACAATTAAAAGTTGATACCATGATAAATACATTAAATGGAGAGTAAATGCTGAGGAGGTCAATTGAGATACCATTCTCCCATCAAGTTCCAATGTTATAGCAAATGTTTCACGAATGAATCGAACAATTATTGATTAAGCGAATAGAAGAAAGGAAATGATGCGGGAAAGTTTAATTTCAGTCTTAATTTACATCTAAACCAAAAGCTTCTCCACCCTTTTAATATGCTCTCTTCAATCCATCCAATCATATACAAAAGAGGAAACTATATTCAAGCAAATCTCCACATATACACACATATTTGAATGATACCTCAATAAAATATAACCTCAGGCAAAAGATGGATCAAGTTGCCGTTCAATGAACCAAGCAAATACCGAAGACCAATGCATTTTGTCCCCACAAGATGACGAAATATATTGTTGCCACCAAACCAAAAGGAGATTTGGGGTCAATTTGCTCATCGCATCATCAAAGGAATAGTTGTAAACTATATTGCAAGTTTTACAATATATATATATATATATAGCACGCAAATAATATTTCAGAAACTCAAACAGCTTGTAGCATAAAGTATACAATCAAGAGGCGTCCATGGGTAAAGCCACAACTTTCAACATAGATTCCAGACTCCCAATGTTTTATCTCCATAATTCAGGAATTCTAGGCATCCCCGTCAACATGCAATCTGCAAAACAAATGAATCTCTAAATACAAAACCTATCACTATTAATATTGGCCTAAACGATCAAACCAAGTGTATTCAGGAACTTTTAACACATCCCCTCAACATGCAATCTGCAAGACAATACCATCCCCAAATACAAAACCTATCACCATTAATATTGGCCTAGAGATTAAGAAACCAAGTCAGACAAGAATAAAATTAGGATATGAAACGGAGTTGCACAAGGGCCCATGTTTGTCAAAATAGCATGAAATACGCAATAGACATCAATTTAGTAAACTACATAAAGTTACAAACAGCAATACAGAAAAAATGCAATCCCCAAGCCACAGTCTACTGGTAAAATATATAAATTGACCAAACCTTGCATCAGCAATCATTTGGCATCCCTTACTCAAGATTTATTTTCAATTGAATAATATAAAACATGGGATAATTTAACTAAACCCTCGCCACATTTGTACCAAGATATGCTTAACCAGTTCACGCTGTCAGTACCAATAGTCACATCCAATGTTTTAGTATAGAAAATCATCAAATTGCAGCACTAGAACTACCTGAAAACTCATACCATCACATCACAATCACAACAACTAGCAATTACTCATTCACTCTACTCATAAGGTATGAACAATCAGGTGAGTAGAGAATCCACAGCGAAGCTGCCAAGGTAAAATCCTTGGGCACTAGGCAAATATAATCACAAACAACTCAGATTAACCCATTATAAATCACTTAACAAAAAGATTAATTCAATAGTACATAAGCAAGGTAACACATTCTATTACTGGTATTGAATGCTTTTAATATGCGAAATGAAGAACAATAGGAGATAATTGATAAAGTTGAGTATTTGCAATCCACACCGTGACTTATTATGAACTGATTCACGGATATCAGAATGAAAACTCCATTGTATTTTCTATTCAATCATCACAAACGGATAAATTTATGCCTGAAAGACTAGGAGATAAAAAAAAAAAAAAAAAAAAAAAACTGAACCTTAATTCAGTAATTAGTTCACTGGTTCAAACTTGCGAAGCATTTCACAATGTGGCATTTCCCGAATATATCCCCATTGGCGGCGATGCCACTCGAGCCGACAATTCTCTCTAAGAATATTGAGGTAATCACTCTCAACCCTATCTTCAAGTCTTGTTCGCTCATGGCTATTTGGTGGGTAGTCTTCACCAAATTTGGCCGACTTAACATAATAGTTGACACCCTTTGGCGTAGTAAACCGATATTCATATGGATACTGCTGAGAAAGTGAATAGATAGGATCTGAAGATGGCAAGAAGTTCAAAAGCAGAATAAGCAGAACAGGAAGCAACTGAATCAAAGCCCGAACATTAAAGCCACTAGACCCATGTTCAGCCGGTCTGGGAGCCGTCCCCGTTCCAAAACTAAAGCCACCAAAAGGTGTTGAAGGAGCCATTCCACCAAAGAAGAAATTCCTAAATATTTCCTCTGCATCAACATCAGTTTCATAATACCCATTATATGTCCGTGTCGCCCGCCTTGCAGCACGTCTTTCGTAAACAGCTTCATCCTCTCCCACAAGATCATACTTCTTTCGACTCTCTTCGTTACTTATACACTGGAAAGCTTTAGACACAGCCTTAAACGCTTCCTCAGCACCAGGAGCTTTGTTCTTATCAGGATGAACCTTCAAAGACAATTTTCTGTATGCTTTCCGCACATCATCAACCGTGCAACTCTTCTCTAATCCCAAAATCTCATAAAAATTCTTCTTCCTCCTAATCTCTCTAACAATCGTAATTTGCTCCTCCGTATACGAAGCTGATGATGCAGAGGATGAAGACCCTGCTGTCGAAACCCTTTGACGAAGAGAAGGTTGATCAGAGGCCTTCGATGAAGACGTCACTGATGGTCCATTGGCAGCCGCCGTCGGCGGTTGGTCACCTGCATCTTTCTCTATCGCTGCCAATAGATCGTCCACGGGCAAAGTCGGGTCAAGACGGCGGGCTTTGGTAACAAATTTCAAAGCACGAGCCCGATCCCCGCTTTCTAATGCCTCTCTCCCAATTTTCAAGCTCTTCAACGCATCGTCCTTGTTGCCATCCATCTCAGATTATCAAGCCCAACAGATCTTCAGAACCCTAGCGAAACCAGAGGCAAAAAGAAATCACAACTTCAGCCATAGGAATTAACAATTATTGAATTAGAAAAAAAAAAAAATCATAATCAAAAAGCAAATTGAAGAGCCGATCAATTTAATACATCAGATCGACAACACAAAAGTAAGGGGGTTTGGAGAATTATCCTTACTGATGGACCTAAAAGACGAGCGTCAACAACGGGTTTTCCCCAAGGAAGAGAGTGATCAAAAACCTCGGTCGATTAGGGTTTCATGCCCCGTGAGGATGTGAGATTACCAACCGATCTCTCTTATGCAGGCTGGGTCTGCTATGCCTTCTGAAGGGATATCGTCCTGCGCAATTAAAATGGCACCTATTTTCTACCTTTATTAGTGGAGAAGAATGTTAAAGGCTGCTTATATAATGGTTATATATATTAAACCATTTTTTTCTGTAAAAAGTAAAAACATTTATATCTATATCTATCTATGTATTCTATAATACTTATACTAACACCATTAAATTTCATTTTATTTTTAAGTAACACCGTTAATTTGGTTAAGTAACACCATTTTGTTTTTATATTCTTTTATAAATGGATTTTGTTTAATTCCATAAAATAATAATTATCATAATTTAAAATTATATCTTTTTGCCATCAAACATAATAAATACTAGGGGATTTAGTTTACAGTAATCAATAAATATAATTTATTGATGATTGTTTACTAATTTAACAAAAGAATCTAGATTATCAAGAACCAGAAATCCAAAAGGAAAACCTTCCAATGGACCATTACATTCGATGATATACCCCCACAAAAGTGGTATGAGAGACTCCATGAATTTGGAGTATGGATCGATTTAGAAATGACCCAATCTACTGTTACAATTGAACAAGTCTTAACGAAGTTTGTCTCCATAATGACAGGCAATTTATAAGAATGGTTTACTAAGCTTAGTGAATCCCAAAGACTTAAAGCGGAATGAGTAGAAAACTCAGGCATATTTCTCAAAGCAATTCACAAGAATTCTTGGGTGATGTTAGTGTCATTCAACACAGATATTATCAAGAATATTTTGGGATGAAATGTTGTTCTTTCAAATGCAAAGACTTATAGAATCATTTTACTTACATGTCAAAGAAGTACTATTTATAGGGAGGATTCCAAGATCCCAATCTCAGACATGTATTTATTATCTCACTTCCTGAAGAACTTCAACCAGAGTTGCATCAGATGCTCAATTCTCTTCAAAGAGAAGTTTCTCAACTCACCCTTGGAGAAAATTACCAACTTACTTTAGCTACATTGGAAAAATTATGTGAACAACAGAAATTTACCAACCTAGTTGAGTTCCAATATGCTAAGAGTTTTAACATAAAGACTAAAAAAACTTCTTGAATTTGAGACCCTGTGGTATTAGAGCCATATTTTATGCTTATGCAAATGAGAGATAGAGAAAATTATAATTAGAGAAAGTGAGTAAGAAGAATTTTTAAACATGAGTGAAGCCTCTAGTTCTTCTGAACTTGTTCGACTTTCATCAGCCCTTTCTCTTAATAGAATCCCTTCTTCCCTTTGTCGTACTCTAGCCCAAAAAATAGACAATTTAGTTGAGTTTACCTATCTTCCAAAAGATGCTTGTATAAACTCTATTGAACTTCCTCTAGTTAGTTCGTTCTCCCTTTATCATTGCCAAAGATCCGTTACCAGATCTATTAGAAATCTAATCTCTAGAAACCCTTTTCTAGTAAAAAAAAAAGGGTTAAAGAGTAAATTGGCCAACAAACTTTTACTTCATGAGCGCCCAACACAATTAACTTTTAAGTGGACCAAAAATACCAATAAACTTTTAAAAATGTGCAGCCAGCACAATAAACTTTTAAAAATGTGCAGTCAGCACAACGCCGTTAGAAAAAAATAACGTCTGTTATCTAAGGTGCAGATTTGCCAATGAACTTTTACTCCATGAGCGCCCAGCACAAAAAAAAATTACTCAGAGAGCCCAGCACAAAATTCTAAATTTCACTAAATTTAATAAAAAAATTTCTCAATTGTCATTACTCAAGGTGTTTTATAATTTATTATACATGTTAAACAAAAAAATTATATATTTTTATTTTAGAAGAAATTTATGTGAGTTAAAAATTCATTTAATGTTAATAAAATCTAAAAAATCTATTATATCCGGAAAGAAATGAAATGTGTTTAATTTTTAATTTTTAGAAAAAGAGCTTAATAGATATCAACGTTGATACTTAATAATATAAATCCGGCAACTTGATGATATATTTGATAATTAAATGATCTATTGATTATATGAATATGAGACTTGTTGGAAAAAAAATTAAAAATAAAAAGATAACCTAAAAAAAATTAAAAGTTCGTTGGTCAAATTGCTCCTTAACCCATTATTAAATTGTCCTTAATCAAACCTCTTAAATTATCTTATTTTTTTCAACAAGTCCCATATTCATATAATTAATAGATCATTTAATTAACAAATATATCATTAAGTTGCCGATTTATATTATTAAGTATCAACGTTAATATCCATTAAGCTCTTTTTTATAAAAATAAAAATTAAACTCTTTTCATTTCTTTCGGGATATAATAGATTTTTTAAAATTTTATTAACATTAAATGAATTAATTAAATCACATAAATTTCTTCTAAAATAAAAATAAATCATATAATTTTTTTTTGTTTAACATATATAATAAATTATAGAACACATTGAGTTTTATTTAAATCATATAATTATATTTTAATGAAAAGTTTTGTTTATTTTAGCAAATGTGTAATTTTTGTCCATAGATAACTATACAAGTAGTTTTGAATAATGACAATTGAGAAAAAAAAATTATTTAATTTAGTAAAATTTAGAATTTTGTACTCGGCGCTCCTGAGTAAATTTTTTTTTCTGGGCGCTCTTGGAGTAAAAGTTCGTTGGCCAATCTGCACCTTAGATAACAGACATTATCTTTTTCCAATTGCGTTGTGCTGACTGCACATTTTTAAAAGTTTATTGTGTTGGCTGCACATTTTTAAAAGTTTATTGGTATTTTTGGTTCACTTAAAAGTTAATTGTGCTGGACGCTCCTGAGGTAAAAGTTTGTTGGCCAATTTACTCCTTAACCTTAAAAAAAATTGTTCAAAGTTCTGCCTTAAACCAGTGTGGACTACCAACAATCACTGCAGAACAATATGTTACTATGGAGATTCCTTAGCCCTTGATTGATCATTACCTAAGTCAAGGCTATACACATATCTATATTGGAGCTATTCGTGTTATCCTTACTCTTCATGGAAGAAAATATATCCCTAGTACAGCCATGGTAGCCCTCCTTTATGCTACCTGCAAAAAAATCCTAGCAAGCAACAGAGCAATAGAAAAGTTCAATTTTTTTTTTGTGAGTCCGCACCACTTTATTATTGAAATGAACAATAACTCTTTTCCATCCATACTAGATGCCAAAAGAAAGACTCTTCCAAACTCTCAATTACTTTGTTTGAAAGATTGGTTCTCCATGGTGAAACACATCAGTCTGAAAATTATTATGAACAGTGACAATTTTCCCCTTAAATATTTCAATCCCAACACTACTTCTCCAATACCAGGGTTGTGTTATGCTCAGTCCCTTCCATGAAACATGGCAAAATGGGCAATACTAGTAGTTAGTCCAGTTCCAACCTCTTCAGTACCATACCAAACAGGGCCATATGTTTTAATTGCTCAAATTTATATTCATCTATAACGTTTAATGGTATTAAATATGGTTATTATGACACTAACACTATCAACTATGCTGATGTGGTTTGATGGCTGTACAAGTTCCCTCTAATTCTAATAGCTTATGTGGCTAAATGAAAATTTATTTATTTTTTTTCAAAAAGGAAGGGAATCTAGGGGAGAGAACCCCATCGCCACTGTTCGTCGTCATGTTCATAAAGAGAGAGAGAATGCCCTCAGAACTCGGATTTAACCAGTAACTTAGTTCCTAAATTCATATACTATTGCTAAAATTTAATGAGGAGGCCAAGCTTCGTTACTTTGGTCACAAATTCTGGAAAGCAAGACCAAATATTTGCTGGGCGTTGGTCAAGCCATATCTACCAAAAAGCAGCAGATAAATCGTGGATTAGACCCCAAAAAAGAAAAAGCACCGTTCAATTCAACAATCCTTGTTTGTTATACTTAGATCCCTTGTGTTAGATCCTGATGGGAAGCATAATGGGCGTGGTTCATCAAGTATATACTCTAATGGATCTGTCCAGAGAAACTCAATGATCTTCGAGCTCTTCTTGAAAAAGCTAATGGTGATAAAAATCAATTATCTTCAGTGACACAAAAACGGACCCGAAGCTGCGTCCTCCGTTCGCTCTCTCTCTATGAACATGACCATGAACAGGAGTACAGAGTGTGAGAAAGGAAACAATGAATATATGGAAAGATTGGAATGAATTCTCAGTGCATAACCTCTGGCACCTGAGTATGTATATATAGCCTTGAATAGACGATTCTGGAAGATTACAAGATCAACAAATAATAACAGAACCTATGAATAGCTAACACGTGTATAGAATACAGTACAGAGAATCTTTACACTAATAACAAATAATTACATTAATGATTATAATCTAACATTCCCCCTTAAACGAGAGGGTGTAACCAACAACCCGAGTTTGTCTCTGAAATACTGAAATTGAGCTTGTGATAAAGGCTTTGTAAGGCAATCAGTCAGCTGATATGAGGAAGGAATATACTTTATATTAATCACACCAGCAGCGACCAAATCTCTAATGAAATGGATGTCAACCTCAATATGTTTGCTCCTAGCATGTAAAACATGATTTGCAGCTAAATACTTAGCACTCAAGTTATCACACCATATTATATATGGATTTTTGATATGACGACCAATCTCAGATAAAAGAGAACTTAGCCATTTGATTTCAGCAGAGCCATCAGATAGAGCTCTATATTCGGACTCAGTACTTGATCTGGAAACAACCTTTTGTTTCCCTGATGACCAGGAAACAAGATTATTCCCCAAAAACACACATAACCCTACCATTAAACGCCTATCATCCAAGTCACAAGCCCAATCAACATCTGTGTAAGCAATTAATTGTGGATTACTGAAAGGCTTAATATGTAAACCCAGATTGAATGTTCCTTTAAGATAGCGAAATATCCTTTTTACGGCCTGAAAGTGGGTTGTTCTTGGTTGAGAAAGGAACTGACTGAGCTTGTTTACAGCAAATGCTATGTCAGGTCATGTAGTAGTGAGGTATTGTAAGGAGCCTATTGCTTGTCTATAGTCTGTGGGATTTTGTAACAATTCACCATCTCCAGAAGTGATAAGTCTACCAGTCACCATAGGAGTAGTAACAAGTGCACAGTCAACCATACCAAATTTGTGCAACAAATCTACAACATACTTGTTTATGCTTCAGAAACGTGGCTTAATTGTCTTCATTCTTATTTATGTCGATGACATTCTGGTAACAGGAAATGCACTTCTTATGTGAATGATTTTGTGACTAAACCGAATCAAATATTCTCACTAAAAGACTTAGGGCCAGATTATAATCATTAATGTAATTATTTGTTATTAGTGTAAAGATTCTTTGTACTGTATTCCATACACGTGTTAGCTATTTATAGGTTCTGTTACTGGGATGTCCGTGTGTGTGATGCCATTGAAGAAATTCCTTTTGTGTATCATTGTGTCCTGCATCTGCCATTAGCAAGTTAGGAGCATTAGGCTTTCTTGCCTTCATGGGATACATTCCTCCCTTTGGAACCCCCTGGAGCAACATCCTGCGTGTCACCGAGTCCTTCACATCACAGCTAGTATTAGTGAAATTCACGTCAACAGAGTTGTCTCTGCCTAATTTCTTGACACTCAACAAATTTTTGGTTGTCGATGGGACATAGGGGACATTTTTAAGAATTAACTTAGACTTATTGCAGGGGAGACTGACTATGCCAATACCCAGAATCTTACTCTTTTCACCAGTACAACTAGTTATATGAGACTTACCAACATGAGTAATCTCTTCAAGGTGCTCTGAATTTGGCGTTATATGATAGTTTGCACCGCTATCCATATACCAAGCTGGATCTGAAACGGAGGAGGAATTAGCATAATAAGTTTGAGGAGAAGTTGAGTGAGTAAAAGCAGTAGAAGAATCATCGCGATAGTAACAAGTGGCTAATGTGTGGCTTGGACGGTAACAGTTGATACAAAACGGACGACCACCACGTCGTCCTCCACCTCGAGATCGATCACCACGTCGTCCTCCTCCTCGAGGAATATTTCTCCAGTTTCCATTTCGATTATTGCCGTTACTAGAATAATGGCTGTCCTCGTGTCTTTGAGCAAAGTTAGCTGATGGTTGTATGCTCAGATTTGAAAAATGGTTTAGCTGGGTGAGACGAGATTCAAACGATAACAGTGCACCTTGAGCCTCGATCCAAGTTAAATCAGGTTGGTCAACCAACTTGACAACTATTGCGTTGTACTCAGCATCTAGTCCGTTCAGGGTATGCAGAATCAGATCATCCATCGCCACTGGGGAGTTGACGAGGATGAGCTCATCGGAGAGTTTTTTCATTTGGTTGAGATATTTGTGCATAGTTAGAGAGTTCTTTCTGGTGTTGTGGAGTTCATTTTTGATGACCATGACCCTGGCTTTGGTTGATGCGTAAGTCAGTTCCCAAGCACCACACCATAATTCTTCCGCTGTCTTGCAGTAGAGAAGCTGGGCGCCCACTTCTTGTGACATTGTGTTGTGCAACCAACCAACAAGTAAACGATCGATTGAAAACCACTCCAGATACGCGGGATTAGATCTGTTTCCTGAGTCACCGGCGACAACTTTTGCCGGAGCTCGGACCAAGCCATTGAGATGTCCTTCCAGTTGAATTGTAACATCCTCCATTTTAAAGGACAATTATTAATTACTAACTTGATTAAACCATTTATTAAAATATTCTATGCATACAATTAAGCTTTGGATTTACTAGACCCATATTTTAAAACTAAATATTGCTTTAGAATTTGTTAAAATATCCAAAATATACTAAAATATGTCAAGTGAGCCCTAGTGACGTGGCAATATACAACAATTCAACATGTACCAAAAAGGTGGAAGCACTACTGTTAACAAAGGTAACTTAAGCTTCCGAAGCCTTCCTTGCTTGACTCACACGAGAACTATCACCTGGAAAATATTTGTAACCATCAATTCAGCTCATTATAAATGCAAATACGTGCTCGTGAGATGCCAAGTGGAACATTTTAAATAACAAAGTACTATATATCAAATTTTTTAAAAAAATTCATATCACAATTTATAAATCAAATTTCATATTACGAATCACATATATAACATGCCAGGAAATAGGTCAGTACCCTGACAATCCTTATCACCCCCAATCCTTATTTCCGCTGACAGAACCCATGGGCTGTAATATAATAGGTTTAGTCCCTGTGACAAGACTACACCAAGCTCTCCGATGATGAGGTTTAGCCCGGCCAAAGACTACATAACTCATATCGGACCATGGGTTCCCTTTCCTTCGAATATGGAAAGGTGTCATCATCCCCAAGTGACCGACCCTTAACCCGGCCAAAGGAAAAAGGGTGATACCAAGGGCCCTGAAAATATCAAGCCATCCACTATGCAACGAGTGGTGGCATACCACGTGGTATTATATACACAATAACCCTCATCATCACTCCACAACCATCACAACTCTACATCATCATAATCTTGGCATGTATATATAAGATTCCAAACATGATTTATGAAAGTAATGCATTGTCACAATAATCATTAAGATAAGAGTATTATTCCAGTTCAAGAAACCATAAAAAGATACATTATCCATAACATATAGGATCACTAATCATTTCAAAATAAATTCCACAAGGCAATTCATTATCAACGTTGTTTCATATATTTATATAATTAAAATCACTCACAAACATCATACAAGCAAGTATAATGAGTGGAAAGTGGTTACCTCAAATTCTTGACACAAGAACTAAACTTGAGAAAGATCAAGTTCAATCTAAAAATAAATATATAATTATACGTTAATAGAATTAACAAGAATAATCACTAGTATATTAATAATTAATTAATTAAGCTATTATCTCACTTTAGTTTTCCTAAAAAAATAATAGTTTATCTATTCCTCAATTTTTAATTTAATACTAACTTTTATAAGTATAACCCAATTTATTATAAAATCTTCAAACCTCCACATAATCAAAATCATATCAACTCTAATTTAAAACCTCAAATCTCAATTCATAATTTCATATAGTTCAAAATTTAGCAAAACTAACCGATTAAATCTTTAATAATATCTCTAGTAATCCAACTAAACGCTTAAATCTTCATTTAATCGGTAAAAATATACTATATGACATAGATCCTAAATTATTTTAAATAGAAAATAAATTTAAATTCCCACAGCAACCAACTAACGAGTCTAAACCGATTAAATTTATTTATTAATTATGCTCTTCATATATACAGTCATTTATTATCAAAATTCAAAACTTTATCATAATTTTAATCCTAAAATTTTCAATAATCAATACTATATTATCTTTATTAGAAAGGGAAAAATACATAGAACAACTTTTATGAAGAAAGTTTATTGAAAAGAAGCTCTTTTAGCTATCTAAATAATCTTATAAAATAAATAATGTACCTTAAAATATACTGAGAAACCACACATGCCTCTTTCCCCTCTCCTCCTTCGTCACTCACGCTCTCTCTCCGGAAAAATAAACACACGCACACACATATATCCAAGGTTCTGAAACCCGGACCGGTCACTGAACCGGTCGGGGTACTGGGTTAAGGGTTAGTGGGTCAGACCGGAGTCAGCCAGGAGTCAACCCGGGCCTAGACCGGTTTGGTAGACCGGTGAGGTATTAAAAAAATGGAAAATATTTAATTTCTCATCACACCAACCTAAATTTGACATACTATATATCATTTCAATACTTTAGATCAGTAGCAAAATAATCATATACTCCAATACTTGTGACATATTCGATATCATTCTTAACAATTTTGAATTTTCTTTACAACCTACATTTGAGACAAAATATTCATAGTAGCAAAATATCAAAAACAAGTATATGATGACAAAATATTCTCACCTTTGATAAACTAATAATCATCATCATTGTAATCAGTATTAACATCATTCAACTCTCTAGGTATTGAGACATCAGGAGGTGGAGCTATAGGAGGAAAAGTAAATGCACTAGAAGCGACATGAGCATCATTTAAAGATGGAGGTGCAATACTAAAATCATCATCACCTATATATGAAACGAATAGAATTATTAATACATATGTAAAAGACATAGTTATATTATTTTGTGTAGGAATATAATCTTATATAATAGAAGAGATAGTTAGGAACCTCCAAAATCCCTTGCCATTTGTTCAAGTTGAAGATTTGTTGCATCTACATCATCAAATTCAGGAGTTGAATCTTCCTCAACCACCCAAAAGACAACTTTATCAATTGATTCATAATCAATGGGATCATAATTGTCTTTCTTATTTTTCAATTGATTCCTATAATGCCAACATGATAGAATACCAACATTAATAAAGTGTATATATATCTATATGTAATAAAAGTATAAAACTATAAAACAAGTAATCAAAAGTCAAGTTTACCTAAACTTTAACCTCAGATTGTAGTTAGTGAAAACCAAATCATTAAGCCTTTGATGCTCCAATCTATTTCTTC
This sequence comes from Acacia melanoxylon, assembly GCA_019022615.1. Taxonomy (NCBI): domain Eukaryota; kingdom Viridiplantae; phylum Streptophyta; class Magnoliopsida; order Fabales; family Fabaceae; genus Acacia; species Acacia melanoxylon. The sequence continues at coordinate 1,686,221 of JAFJYJ010000030.1, read as the reverse complement.
TTTTAGTATGGATACGCTCAAACAAGCTCCAGTTTCTTTCACATCCAGAAGAAGTAGAAGTATGACTAAGAATGCGTAAAGCAATTTTTTGCTATTGAGGTACTGCACCTCCGTAATACAACCACCAATCATCTGCAAAATAAAATAAAAGACATTTAGTATGTATTATTAATGTCAGATATCTCAATGTGCTTTTGAATATGAAAGTCAATGTACTTACGTGGGACTAGTGTATGGGCTGTTTTTTCACATGAAACTTTAGCAAAAGATTCTTTTCATTCGCGGTATACACCGATTTGCCTCATCATTGTTACATAATAATCAACATCTTCAGATGAGTTCACCTCAAACAAATCAATCACAGCTTCCATACATCGATGCTTTCTGACAAAATCTCCAAAATAGTGGAACAAGCATTGGGAATCTTTTCTTCTTCAATATATGGATCTAGAACTGTAATTGTAATTTTATTTGTGGTTGGAGCTTTAATTTGATTATAGGATGTGGATCCATCCACTAGGAATCTATCTCTGCTTTTGAAAAGGAAAAGGTAACATATACTTCCATTAGTTGAAGTGTCATATGTGAAATCAACACAGAAAGGAACTACGTCTAATGGCAAAAAAAAAAAAAAAAATCAACCCCCTTCCATTATAGACTAGAAGAAGAAGCTTCATCCACAACAATTCATCCTTTTGGCTTGCAGATCCTCAACTTCCAAAGGTTCAACATAAACAAACAACATCACCCAAATTATAACCTACTGATTTCAAATGAAGAAATCTCAAAGTTTGCAAAATGTGAATGTTAAAAAGAAAGTCCTTAAATCGAAGAACAACAGACGGTGGGTGCTTGCTTGCGCACTACTACAAAAAATGGTTACTACTTCCATAAAGGACGTCCTTATTTATTAAAAGGAAGTTAAAGATGAAATTAGTGGCATTCTTGTAATTATATTGCTTATATTGTACAATTTGGCGTCCTGAAATATGTCAAAAGGACGTTTAAATTTAAATTAAGGCGTCCTAACATAAATTAATTCTTTGGCGCCATTTCAAGAATTTTTTTGGCGCCAGCTGAAGGTTTTGGATTAAATTAAATTTTTTGCAATTAAGGCGTCTGTTTAGTTTATCGGGACGCCTTAATTCTTAAATTTCAATTAAGGCGTCCCGTTTGGTGGAACAGACGCTTTAATGTCAATTAAGGCGTCCTGTTTATTTTGTTAGGACGCCTTAATTCTTAAATTTTAATTAAGGCGTCCTGTGTGGTGGAACAGGACGCTTTAATGTCAATTAAGGCGTCCTGTTTTTGTTACCAGGACGCCTTAATTTCAATTAAGGCGTCCTGTTTTGTGCAACAGGACGCCTTAATGTTTTTTTAACGCCAAAATTGTTTTTAATATGCCCGCGACTTTCTATATTTCCCTCTCTGCTTCCCCATCGCCCCCTTCTCTCTGGTGCTTCTTCAACCCTAGTGTCTTCGTCAATTCGCCCCCATTGCTCACTCCTAGTTGTTCTTTCCTTCATCGAATCCTCCGTCGACTCTCACTCTGTCCCGTTGCTCGATTCACGCCGAACCCAAGCCCTAGTCGCGGCGACAGTAGTCCTTCTCCTCCGTCTTCCCTCTTCGCGGCGAGGTAATTGAATGTGAATTTGCTTTTCTCGGCGACTCAGTCTGGCCCGTTTCTCGATTCACGCCGAACCCAAGCCCTAGTCGCGGCGAAGTACGTCCTTCTCCTCCGTCTTCCCTCTTCGCGGCGAGGAGGTAATTTGAATTCCCTGTGACCATGCTATATTTTTTGAATTTTTTCTTTATGCTATATTAATACGTTATGCAATAAAAAATATAGCATGATTCGCCTTCATAATACTTTGAGTAAATGGCTCTTATTACAACCTCTGGAAGATTCTGTATTTCTATGGCTCTTATTTTTGAATTCAAATTATAAACATTAGGATTAGTCTTAATTCGAAGGGAAACCGAAAAGTGTTCTTCAATTGCCTCTCGTTGTGATTAATTTGATAAATTGTGGTTAATTAGATTTGCCGGAAGTTTGACATCTATTAGGCTCCTTTGAGACTCGACTTAGGCTAGATTCCACTTATACCACACTTAGCTTAACTTTCTTTGTTGAATCAAATGGTGCCATTCTTTGGGAGTCTTACTTGTTAAATTCTCGTATGGTGAAACTAACCTTGAAATTCTGTTAAACTTTGTGTGCAAAAGTCATTGCTTTGCCATAGATATTTGCCTCCTATTGTTGCATATCGGTGTTATTGGCAATTGAAGGGAATGTTAATGCTTTCTAATTGGGGTTGTATGAGAGCGGTCCTTCACTTGGGGTTACAAGTTTGAGATAGATTTACCAAAATTAGACAAGTGAAGTTAAAAGTTTTTTATTTTACATATGGGTCATCTCTATATTAAAATTTAATAATCTCATTTCTCTAATTTGTTTAAGCCTGTTATAAATCCTAAACTATGACTAAGGATGTAGTCTTTATTCTTAAAAGAAAACAAGGAGGATATGTTTTGTCTAATTTAAATTGAGTTCACTTTTGAGTTTTGAAGCACATGACGCCCACTCAAATTCCCTCAACAAATCTAAAGCTTGTAGTGGAAGTTTTTTGCAATTTCTAATCCGTTTTATTTGTTTCGATTCTATTTGATCTAGTCTTTCATTACTAATCCGTCATAAAATTATTCCCTCTCATATGTTAGTTTGAATAATTCTAATGTTGTCTTTATCGTTGTTGTCTTTAGGTTGAATAGAGTTAACAAATTTCAAGCATCAGAATTTAAAGTTGAGGTAATTATAGTTAAATATTTTTTTTTATGTGCATTGATCTAGGTAAACTTTTTTGTATGAATAAAGATGCTTAGAAGTCCATAATTTATAGTTTATGACTTAGACAATTTAGCTATATTTTTATATTTTGTATTGATGAAACTGTTGGAATTAATAGCTGATGTTGATCTGAATTGCCCTAGTTAGTACGTTTTGTTGAATTAAGCTGAAATGGTTTGTTGTTGAAATTTTGGGATGTCTTACTGTTGAGGGGAAATGCTGCCGAATTTTTTTTAAGGGATTGAAAAAAAGCATGTCGTTCTTGAAATTGATATGAACTTGGTCATTGTTGGTAATGTCTTAGGTGGTAATAAAATGGGTCATAGTTGGATGAATGCTTTGAGAACTAGTGAAGAATATGAGAATGGAGTGGAAGAGTTTATTGAATTTGCTAGAAGGAATGTGGCTACAAAAAATGGGATGTATTATTGTCCATGTGTTAATTGTTTAAATGGGGTTCGACGGGATATTGCGATATAAGGGATCACCTAATTTGTGATGGAATAAACCTTCGATACAAAACATGGATATGGCATGGTGAGGATGTAACTCTCGGTCGTCCCACGAAAATGAAGTTGAAGTAGATGTCGACGATGCAATGGAGAGAATGATTCATGATGTTGAGGTTGAATCTTTTGCTCAACCGCATGAATATGATAGCATGCGGAGTGATGCGAGAGACACCTTTGTTCCCTGGGTGTACTAAGTATACACGGTTGATCGGGACCTTACATTTGGTCAACTTAAAGGCAACTTGTGGGTGGACCGATAGTAGTTTCACATCACCGCTGAAATTGTTGTGTGATATGTTGCCGGATGATAATGTACTTCCAAAACGTATGTATGAGGCCAAGAAAATCTTGTCTACGATGGGTATGGAGTATAAAAAGATACACAGCTGCCCTAATGACGCATATTGTACGAAATGAGTATGAAGGCCTTAGTAATTGTCCGAAGTGTAAAACTTCACGATACAAAGTGAAGAAAGGTGGTGGTTCTAGAGATCAGACAACAACAAGACAACCTTTGAAAGCATTGTGGTATCTTCCAATAATACCGCGGTTTAAGCGTCTCTTTACTAGTGAAGCAACGGCAAAGAAGTTGAGATGGCATTCGGATGAGAGAATATCGATGGAAAATATCTTCGACACCGACTCTCCACAATGGAAGAAAATAGACGAAATGTTCCCTCAATTTGGCAGTGAACCAAGAAACCTTCGGCTGGGGCTTTGTACAGATGGCTTCAATCCCTATCGAACTCTTAGTAGCACCCATAGTGCATGGCTAGTTCTCCTTATAATATACAACTTACCTCCCTGGCTATGTATGAAACGCAAGTATGTGATGCTTTCTATGATGATTTCTGGACCAAAACAACCCGGGAACAATATCGATGTGTACTTGGCGCCTCTGGTTGAGGATTTGAAGAAGTTGTGGAGGAAGGCGTAGATGTGTTTGATGCATATATGAAGGAGTCCTTCAATTTGCGTGCAATGATTTTTACCACGATAAATGACTTTCCTGCATACGGAAATTTGTCGAGTACGGTGTCAAGGGGCATAAAGCATGTCCAATATGTGAAGCGGACACAAGCTTCCATCAATTAAAGCACGGAAAAAAAACGGTCTACCTCGGTCACGGGAGGTTTCTTCATCGGTTCCACCCATATCGTAAGTTAAAAAGCGTTTTAACGGCTTACGGAGCATAGAACGACACCAAAGGCATTAACCGGAGAGGATGTTTATAGTCGGGTGAGACATATCAATGTCATATTGGGTAAGCGGCAAAGGATTACGGGTGAGAAGAATATATGGAAGAAGAGATCAATTTTCTTTGATCTTCCATATTGGCGTAGTCTTGATGTGAGACACACGCCTTGATGTGATGCATGTGGAGAAAAATGTCTGCGATAGCCTTGTCAGTACTCTTTTGCACATACCAGGGTAGACTAAGGATGGAATTAGTGCGAGACTAGACCTGGTTGAAATAGGAATAAGAGAACGGTTACATCCACAAGTAAGAGAAGATGGTAAGCGGGCATACTTGGAGCCGCGGCTACTCATACACTATCAAAAGTGGAGAAAAAAGTTTGTGTGGGTGTCTATATGACATTAAGGCTCCACAAGGATATTCTTCTAATTTGAGAAGGTGTGTTTCAATGGGTGATTTGAAGTTAGTGGGAATGAAGTCCCATGATTATCATGTGTTGATGCAACAACTACTACCAATAGCTATTAGAGGCATTATGAAAGATGAAGTTCGATCCACTATAACCAGATTAAGTATTTTCTTTAATGCTATCTCGTAACAAAGTCATTGACATTGAAAAGTTGGATGAATTGGAAAATGAGGGTTATATTATTTTGTCACAATTAGAGATGCATTTCCTCCCGCTTTTTTGATATCATGGTGCACCCGATAGTGCACTTGGTAAGGGAGGTAAGACTCTGCGGTCCCAGTTTACCTAAGGTGGATGTACCCTTTCGAGCGATATATGAAGATCTTAAAAGGGTATTCTAAAAATCCTTATCGACCGGAAGCCTCAATTGTTGAAAGATATGTAGTTGAAAAGGCTATGGACTTTTGCAAAGATTATCTATCAAGGACGACGATACAATATCAGCATGACGAGGGCATAACGGGGGGAACTCGAGGAATCAAACTCAAGAATAAGCCTCGTGAAGAGGTATTGCAAGCTCACATGTACATCTTGAATAATATGGAAGAAGTTCAACCATACATTAATGAACACGAAAAGAGTTTGAAGAATATGAATCCAAGGAAGAGTGACATGCAGATAGCGAATGAGCAAAAGAAGACGTTCATAAAGTGGTTCAGTGAGAAGGTATTGCACGAGACCGGAGTGTCAGATACAATTGAGTGGCTCGCCTGGGGACCTGCTTTTCAGGTCATCACTTGGAGCTTTTATGATATAAATGGGTATACTTTCTACACAAAGGACCAAGATGACAGAAGTTCTGTGCAAAATAGTGGGGTGATGGTTGAAGCTGAATCCATGCACTTTTCGAGTTCGAAAGACAAAAACCCGGTATTAGCATCAATGGCCTATTATGGAGTCATTGAAGAAATATGGGAGATGAGCTACACCAAGTTCAAAATTGCTGTATTGAAATGTAAGTGGGTTAGCAATAATGCTTTTTGTGATAAATCCACAATTTGGGTTTGTCTCGGTTGATCTTGAAAGAGTTGGTCATAGAGATGAGCCATTCATTCTAGCAAGCCAGGGCGAAACAAGTGTTTTATGTTACAGACCCTGCAAATAAAACAATGTCCATTGTACTTCAAAGTAAAAAACAAAAGTATGGTGACGAATCGTTCAACCTTGACGATACTCCCCCTACAACACGTGATGTAGAATTGGTAGATGATGAAGAATATGCTGCAAGAAACGATCATTGTGAAGGAATATGGGAAGCCATATAAAGTAAGATCTTAAGTTATGAAATAGTACTATCTTATTTTTGTGGTGGTTTAGTGTTTTAGTTCATTTTATTCCTCTGTTTACTATTTAATAACCCATCTAAAATTGATTTGTCCTTGATGAACAAGAACATGTCTAGCTCCGACGAGTCAGGAGGTGATAGAGTTGACGAGCCCGTTGTGAGAAAGGGTAGAGGTAGCACACGAGATGAGTGCGCTAGTGGCCCGTCGTGAGCATCAAAAAGAGAGGCTACATGTGGAATTTGATGAGCATATGAATCCAACGGGTGCGAGAGGAAGACAATTTCATTAGCTACTTAGGCTATCCGGCTCGAAGCAAAGTTCGCATTGTCTACTCGCTTGGAAGTTCGTTCTCGAGAAAACGAAGCGCTTGATTTGGGCACAAATTTTGGTACGTCACCTTCGCTATATCTCGCAAGATTTTCATTTGTCTTATTGCTTGAAATGTAATTACCTTTCCTTTTACCTTGCAGCAAATGTACGACGTCCCAAAGAATAGGGCAATGGAAAAGTATTGGATGGGGAAGTCCGTCTACGTTGGAAAGACTTTAAGAACAAACCGACTAGAAAGTGGGTTCGAGGGGAAAAGAGGAACGAGGATCCATGTCAGATATATCCTTATATTTCTCCCGAGGACTGGAGGGAGTTTGTGGCGTCACGCCAAAATACAGAATTTCTTGTAAAATTTATTTCATATCTTTTCTTTTCTTTGAACCTACTTGACAACTTAGATGCAATTTTATTTGTTTTCGTGTCACAGGAAACCAGTCAAGCCAATAAAGAGAGGCAAGCGGCAAATAAGTATCCGCATTGCATGTCCCGTGGTGGGTATAGGAAGCTTGAACGAAGAATGATGGAAGAGCGATTCTGAGAGAATGAGGGAAGTTGCCCAATCCGATCCTTCCTCTCGTTGTCCAAATTTCCCCCGAACGTCCTCCTCGTCATAAAAAATGGAAAGTCATGAGGAAGAAGGGGCGACAACTACATAAATGCGAGATGTTGCTTTGAGGTTGCCTCCAAGATTGTAAGTAGTTCACTTAGACGTTTTAAGTAGCCTCGATCGGTTGTTTCATATTACGGGGTTTATTTTTTATTTACGAAACATCGTATGATACAGATGCACTTGAGGAGAAGAGTTCCCAAGGTTCATTTACGCTGGGTGTACGGATGGACATTTTGTCCACGGCGATTGGGAAGCCGATTACCAAGATAACATTCGAGGGGAGCCTAGGGGAGTGATCGCGCAAAATATTTTGGACGGCGTTCACGGGTTTATGACGAGAAGAACCCTAGTCCTACGCTTGTAGCCTCAATTCGGGCGAGTCTAATGGATGAACTCTTGCAACAAGTACGAGCCGAAGTACGAGCCGAAGTGCACACAATGCTAGGTTCGAGGGACAATACGGAACATACACCGTGAAACCCCGGCCTTCCCCGGCCAGAAAGATAGTTTTAACCCTCCGGATGTTGATCTCGGCGATCCTTCTCCCATTCCATAGGGAGGAAAACCTTGCACTTGCCGGTTAGATGACCCACACGGCGTATTGTTGCCGATGCCCTTATTTACACAGATCACACCACCCACCATAATATTGAAATTCCACAAGACCTACGTAGGGTGACTGTGAAATGTGTTCGAGAGGGAGAAGGACAAACAAAAATCCCGATTGATGATGACGAGGTTCCCGATTTAGGCCGGGCAATAGGATCGTTCATCCTTTGGCCGAGTCATCTTATTCAGATGGCGGGGATGACACCTCCAGTGGTAAGAAATATATTACTAGAACTTCCTTTTCATTGGTAACTCACTCATATTAATATATTTGTTTATGTTTTCATAGAATGAAAATGAGGTGGGCAAATTTCCCTACCTAGCACAAACACGAGACATCTTCAAGGACATCACCTATATCACCTTCAAGATGCGTGCGGGCATAGTCGGCGGAGAAAAAGACATATGACTTTACCGTTGACAAAAAGATCTGACGAATTTCTGCATATGCGGGATTTAGACTTAGTCATTCTTGAAGTTGGGATAATGTAAGTTTTTGTTTCCCTTTAATTATTGCATTGATCTTTTTTGTTTTATATACTCAACAACGCAGCTTGATTTTATTTGATTTCGATCATAGTGTCTCGCAATGACATATGCGTCCGATTCGGCCGAAAGAGTTTGTATGGATTCTTAAGTCCAATAAACACGATGTCGACTCGCAATACGGTAACCAAAAGGACGCTTTATGTTGGTTATACAATTGCCGAGGACGACTTTCCCGTTTATCTAGCCCCAATACTTGAAGGGTACGTAGTCTTAGTTTTGTCTATTTAAGATGTTTCAAAATAAATTCCTTTCTTATCTTAATTTCGCCCTTAAAATGTATATGTTGTAGTGGTCATTGGACCCTGTGTGTCGTTTGTCCGTCCAAGAACGCATGCTATTGGTTCGATTCCTTATGTGGCAAACCAAAACCAGAAATCAAAACCATGTTTGCCAAGTAAGTAAATTTTCTTTAAAATAATTGATTCTTCATTTATATATGATTCGTTTTCATGTCTCATTACTTTCCATTTTAATGATAGTGCATTCAAGTCGGCTAGATCGGTTCTTGGATCGAAGAGCGGTGGGCCCAAGTGGTTTTATCCAAGAGTAAGAAGTTTCAATTCATTCAAGTTATTATTACATTGACACAATAGCTTTCGATATGCCTTTATTCGTTTTAACAATTTGCTTTTGATTTATAGTGCCCTCGACAACGAGGGAACACTGAGTGCGGATACTACGTTATCTATTATATGCATACCATCGTTACTAGCGACGTTTACGCGTCTTTCAATACGTACGTAATCGCTCCGTGATTCTCAAATGATAATATTTTTGTTGAATCTTGAGTTGTTAATTACTTCATTTACTTCATTGGTTTAACTTATACCTTGTTTTCCAATTTATAGCTTTTTGATAGTGATGATCCGTGCTCGGACGAAGACATCGATACTATTCGAAACGCAATGGCTGCACATTTTCTTGAAAACCTATAGATACGTACGTCATGTGTTAACTTTTCCATATAATTGATAGACATGGATGATGTTTGGGAATTTGTTGTTGTTATAATCTAAGTTATTACAAAAGTGTAGAAGGTGAACTTCAAAAGTTGATGATACACCCCGCCCTTTAATTTACTTGCATGTTTCACTTTCAAAGTAATTAAGTGATTAATCATTGAAAGGTGCATAAATCCTTTGTAGTTGATGATACGTATACACCCCCTGTAGAAGGTGCCTTTTTCACTGCTGATCTTGCATTGTGAAATACTTTTGCTGCACAAATCCTGTAGAGTAAATATGTTCTGTCACTTCACTTTACTGCACAAATTGTAGAGTAAATACTTTGCTTGCTCTAAATGGCATCAGATTTGTCATTGTACATGTGCATATGTGTTAGTTGCTACGTACTGCTTGGTTAATTTGCTTGAGGTATTTAATTAGGTAATGCGCTATACAAGGGACCAGCCAATTTGTTGAATGCTGTGAGTAATATAAATGTATGTGTGTATATACTTGGAAAATTGGCTTATCACTTTAAAATTGTAGGTTCATCCATTATTCTTTGACCCCCAAATGTGTGAAACGGTTTTTTTTTTTAAAAAAAAAAAAAATTACATATAAGGCGTCCTGTATTAGAAAACAGGACGCCTTATATATATAAGGCGTCCTACATTAATGATCAGGAAATATAAGGCGTCCTAATAAATACCCAGGACGCCTTATATGTGCAAAAATCACACAAAATAGGCGTCTTGGTTTTCGTTTAGGACGCCTAAATAAGGCATCCTTTACTTTAAATAGGACGCCTTTTTTAAGGCGTCCTGTTTTTAAAACAGGACGTCTTTATTAAGGCGTCCTATATTAAAAACAGGACGCCGAAAGACTTTTATAAACAACTTCCCCTGGTTAGACGTCCTTTGGAAAAGGGACGTTAATTGCCTCTAATTCAAGACGTTTTTTCACTTTTTTGTAGTAGTGGCGGCTTGCGAGTTGAAGACGCAGAGTGAGTAAAGACAGCGGCCGACAAAGCACAGACGAGGGTCGACAATGGCGAGGCAAAGGATGATTTGGCGGATCTAGAAGGAGACCTTGTTGGGAATGGCTTTGATGATTCAAATTTGCAAAGTAGAGTGGAGAAACGTCATTGCCACTGTTCACCGCTGCGGAGGACTATCTGCGGTGACCGCGGCGTCTGAAAAGAAAATGAAGAGGAGGGAGAAGAGAGTCACGATCAAAGAAAGAAAGAGGGAGGGGCAAGTGAGTAAATTACAACAAGTTAGGCTTTTTTTAATGGCGTGGGACCCACCCTAAAAGTAACGACAGTTAAAGCATTTTAACGATGTGTGTATTTTTGCTTTTATTTTGAGAGTTCATGGGTATTTTTGCACTCCCGAAAAACATTAGGTGTTGGATGCCCTTTGAGTAAAAGTCCATGTGCATTTTGGCACCTTTACCCTCTTCTTTTTTTTTACCTCAACCCATGCAACTTCTCCACGTGGTATTATTATTAAAAACCTATAACTGTTTTAAATTATTTAAAATAATTAAATTAACATATTAATGTATTAATCATAATATATAAAAGTACATAAAAGTATTTATATATTATTTATAATATCTTCTAAAATAACTTATTTATTATATTACATTAAGTATTAACGTTTATATAGCAAAAGATATGCTAATCCCGTGGAATAATAGATTAAAAGACTTAACTTAGGTTAAATTTGTCTAGGAAGACAATCAAAATGTGCCACATGTCTTAATTTTTTGATTAATGATGGAAGAAGTGTCTTTTTTATTAAAAAAAATGAAATATATTTGGATTATTATTTGAAAAGCAAGCCGAAATGAAAAATGACTAAAAAAGGCATAAATCTTATTGAATACCACACACACCGTTCCCATTTATGATAGAGTTATGATAGGGTCAACACAGGGCCAAAAATTCTCCCTTCCCATTTATGCAGCCCCCTAACTCGGCTCCAAAAGATCACCCGCAACGCAACCCTGACACTGTTGTATTCTCCGGGAAAAACACCAAAATAAGGAAAAAAAAATGTACCGGATTGAGGCTCTACCAAAACTATTTACCAGAGTAATGAAGTTGAAAATGTAGTCTGACAGTACGCCACTAGTGGCGCTACAAAGTTTAACGCCACTGACTTCTGGCGTCAACGTCGTTGACGCCAGTAGTGCTAGTAGTGTGGGGAACCCTCACGCCATTAGTAAACCTCACGCCACTGGCGGCAAAAAGCCTGCCATGCGTCAGGCTTGCTGACGCCTAGTGGCATGAGGAATCCTCACGCCACTAATGGCGTGAGGGTTCCCCACGCCACTGGCAGGAATCCTGCCAAGGCGTCAGAATGTCTGACGCCTAGTGGCGTGAGGATACCTCACGCCACAAAGGTGCCAACAGCCCCCTCCCCAACATACACACAAAAAAAGGCTCTCTCCCGTGACTCTTTCCTCCCTCTTATATAATTTACTCCTTCGATCCCTTTACCTCCATCTCTCATTCGTGACTCTTTCCCTCTCCCTCTTATCATTCATTTGTTCACTCTTTTGGAAACACCCTCCGTCCTCCATCACCATTCACTCCTTCCCTCATCCGGAAACTCCCTCTGCCCTCCATCTTCTTCATTATGTTTCTGCATTTCTCTCTTTTTTAAAAAAAATTCCATTTATACAATGTGTTTCTTCTTCTGCTCAGTTACAATTTGTGTTGTTGTTATTTGTTTTATCTATAATTTGTTCTTCTTTTTCATAATATAAAATAAGTAAAAAAAAATGAATCAAATTAGTTCATTTGTATATTATAATGGTTCTAAAAGCATAGGTGCAAATGGATTGACCTTTGAAGGTGAAAAAAAAGCAATGTTTATTGTTCGAGGCATGTCCGCTGAACATTTATATGAAAAGATCCGTCGAAAGTTAAAGCTACAACAAAATCAGGTAATATCTTCAGTGATGAGTAGAGTTCCTTGTGGAAACCACAAATATGCGGGTTTTGAGATATCCGATGATGAAGAAGTGGATGTTTTTGTTCAAACATTCGATGAAAAACAATTTGCTGAGTTATATGTGGATATTGAGACGCCAGGGGAGGGTGTACCAATACCGACTCATGAACTCATCAGTCACATTATATGGCTCATCCTGGTACATCTCAGCCAACACAATCAACCGTTACGTATGGAGAAGAAAGCGACTATATGGCAGATGAACCTGACAATGAGGATGAGCAAGAGGAAGAAGATGAAGACATTTTATTGGATAATGACCATGATCAGAATGATAGTGATGCAGATGACGAATATCGAGGTAATTATTATATTTTTTTATTGGTTACCATGTTTTCGCATAAATTGTGTTATATGTGAATATGCAGATATTACACCGTTTTGGAATGAGATTCCACATTATGAGGCTGTTCATGAAGAGTACCCGCATGAGGATATACTGGATGTGGAAGGCTTGGGCCGGGGTCCGTGGGCAAGAGGAGATGCATTATATCTGAAACAAGAGTTCGGTCCAAGAATGATGTGCAAGCCGCAATAAAACATTATTGCATGAAGGAACATCATGAAGCTCAAGTGGTTGAGAGTACTACAGCCAAGTTCTCAATGAAATGTCAGAATCATGAACAAGGTTGCGATTGGAGAGTAAGAGCAATTAAACCGAAGAATAGCAACACTTGGGTGGTAACTAAATGGGTTGGAAATCATAGTTGTGTAAGCCAAATTATCTCCCAAGATCACAAACAACTTGATTCTGAAATTATTTCTAAGGCCATAATAGGTATGATGCACAATAAGATTTCATAATTTGTAAATTTATTTGTGTTTATCAGTGAACATAAATAACATTCCTAGTGTACACTTTTTGTGATTGGTTTTGCAAACATGGTCAAGGAAACACCTTCGGTACCTGTGATCATGATACAAGAAATGATGACTGGAATGTTTGGTTATCATGTTTCTTACAGGAAGGCATTGAAAGCAAAACAAAAAGTAATAGCTAAGATTTACGATGATTGGGACGAGTCATATGCGTTCCTGCCAAGATGGTTCGAGCACATGTTGAAATTTTCTCTTGGATCTGTTTATCATATTCAACATGGACCGTATATTGTTGATCGGCGGGTTGTTAATGGTGTTTGGGTTTTTCAACTTACATTTTGGACCTTCAGTCAATGTCGTGAGGCGTTTCAATGGTGCAAACCAGTCATACAGGTGGACGGTACGCATTTATACGGTAAGTATAAGGGGACATTATTGATCGCCACCGCCCAGTTGCCATGCTTCCGACCGAAAACTACTCGACCCTCAGTGGACAAACCTAAAATGCCCTCTACATCCTATAGAATAATAGTCATCTCACCAACCGGCATATGGAAGGTGTGAGTCTCCGGCCTCCACCTCTCAACCAAAGCAAAAATAAGGTATTTGTCAATCTGCACCAACATAAAAGTAGATAACAAATATGTAAGGGTCTTATATTATCTGTATCATGTACAAACAACTAAATGCATATAATTAATTACATAAAGAATTTTAAAACATACCGGGAGTCTCTTCATGCGAGACACGTGCCAGAAACCTGCACGTATAAGGTGCTGCTGCAAATCTAGTGGGATGAGATCTGGGTCATGGATATTTGCCGAAGACCCCTGTGAGGCCCGCCTCACCCTCAACAAATTGCAATCTCCTCTGTTCCACACAACTTGTGATCGGCGTGGATCACAGCACCTCCTCATTAAGAACTCTCCACTCTTTGGGGGCCGGCTCAATATTGCGGGGGCGTTGGTCATCCATTTAACTAATAAAAATTTACAATAACACAACACATTATTAATTCACTAATTATCATTCTCTAAATAATTAATTACTGAATTATTATTTCACTAATTATTGTTATCTATTTAAGCTTATCTAATCTATCTTCGGATACTATAAATAACAATATACAACATATTTCACAAAATATGTAAACAGTTTAATTCACTAATTATTATTCTCACAAATTTCTTAAATCAAATTTAGCTAATATTTTACATTTTATATATCAAATTTTTATTTTACAAAATATGAAATAATTAGTCATCCATCTTAAGGCTTACATAATTAACATACAAAATAAATTCAAATTCACTAATTAATTAATTTACTAGTTAGTCTTATATCCTAAGGTTAATAATAATTTTTAAATATTTTAATTCCATAAATTATTGATTTTAATTATTATTTACTCTTTTTATTATTTAATTAAGCATTTATCCTACTTTATATATTTATTAAGCATCTACAATTAATTAATGTATATAATTAAAAGTTAAATCCAATTATTAAACAAAAAATAAATGTCCTACTGTTATACATTTATTAAGCATCTATAATAAATTAATGTATATAATTAAAAGTTAAATCCAATTATTAAACAATAAACATATTAAATGTTACCTGTGCAACCGTGAAGTCAAGAGTGAGAGCAACAATGTAAGCCTCCTTCCTTCTTCTTCCTCTTCTCTAGGTCTCAAATTTGAGATTGGAAGGATAAGGAGGTGTATGTGTGTGTGAATGTGGGAGAGGGAACGAGTGAAAATGAATGAAGAAGATGGAGTTTTCGGATGATAAGGGAGAGGGAACGAGTGAATGTGTGGGTGAGATAATAAAAAAAATGGAGGACGCAGGGAAGGAGTTGCGGATGAGGGAGAGAGTGAAGGAAGGAATGGAAGAGTGAAGGGAGTGAATGAGAGATGGGAGAGGGAAGGAGTGAGTGAGGGGGGGGTTGCGTGTGGGCGCGGGGACGCAGTGCGGGCAGTCCGGGTTCGACGCCTGATGGCGTCAAAAACGTCCACGCAACTAGTGGCGTGAACATACTTCACGCCACGGGCTTGCGTGTGTCAGAGTTTCTGACGCCTGATTGCGTCAGAAACTTTCACACCATTAGTGGCGTGAAAAAGGTTCACGCCACTAATGGCGTGAGCTTCATCAGCGCCACAGCTTAGTGGCGCAATACTTGCTTATGCCATTAATGGCGTAAGCATTACTTTGGTAAATAGTTTTGGGAGAGCTTCAATCCGATACATTTTAATTTTTTTTTCTTATTTTGGTGTTTTTCCTTGTATTCTCCTCACCAGGGATTGTGAATGTGGTCCCACCCTATATTTCCTCCTTATTCTCCTCATCGGAAGAGCCTTCATCACCTGATTTTTTTTTTCCAAAATGAAAAAAGAATCTAAATTTATAAGTTTATCTGATCGATTAAAGGGACAACTATATTTGAGATTTTTTTTTAAAAAAAAAAATCGATTTTTATATAATTCTTTACAAATAAGTGTAAATTTGAATTGCATCATGGTGTCAGCAAAAGAAGATAAGAAAAACAGTTGCTTTGTCGGTTGTTTTACAAAAGGTGAGTGAGTGCTTGGTGGAAATACCGAAGAAACGGTTTTAGAACGGAGGAGAACGAGGCAACGATAGAAAAGATAAGGATAACAAGAATATTTGAAGGAAAAAGAAAAAGAAAAAAGAGGAAGCTACTATAATGGAAGAAATTATTGAAGTGCAAGGATCACTTGATATTTCTGACAAAAAAGCAGATGCTTGGGGAGATCACCAAGCTATTAATTGATTTTAGGGAAAATAAGAAAGATGAAGAACGAACGATAATATGATAATGATGATGATAATAATATATATAAATTAATTATTATTAGTTAAAACATAGAAAACAAATAGATGAGTGCACATTCAAGCAGTCTCGATCTTTCATTCTTGAAAAACTTCACGGCTATATTTGTATCAAAAAACCATAACAATTTTAATAAATTAATTTAAATGTATTTGTATCATATATGCAAATAGTAATCAATATATAATGCTTCCTTCTATTTTTAATATAAAAGTTAGTTGTAATTTGATTTTTTTGTGTTAATTAATTTTGTCCTATATCATATTTATCATTTTTTTTAACTACTTTATTGATAACTTTTAATTCTTTAAGGAGTAGTTCTCATGGAGAAATTGATCAAATGGAGATACTCTTTTCTAAGTTTTAATGCAAATAATTAAAAGAAGTATTTTAATAAAACCAACACACATTCTTTTCTAAAATGATTTTTGGTCAGTGTGCCGACCTTAACTTTTAGGATTATATAATTTTTTTCGCGCTAGTGCGCTATTTACCTTATGAGAGCTTTTTTTGGTCCTAAATTGGTTCGGACAAGGCCTAACGTAGGAGTGACTCGTTAACACATGTGTGTGTATATATTGTGATAATTCAACGGAAAAATTAAAATTAAAATTTGATAAAAAAATTTAAATTATTATTAAGAAATTAAAAAACACTAAAGTAACAATAATCATAACATCACGCACCTCTTTGAGCAATTTCTGTGTGTTATTCTTCATCTTCACCCAACAGTCCACTTTCAGATCTTGAATCTAACATCAACCTTGCACTTGGTGTTCAAAGTCGACGCCATCGTCGGCTTCTTTCCAGACGGAGGAACGGCCTTGACCCTGTTGGAGGACACTCTGATTCCGACTTTGGGCATCTTCAATTTCCCCATCTTGGTCATCACCTTCGTCTTCAAATTCACCTCTAATGGCAATCCACTCTTGCTCTTCATGCCGCACTTCAACTTCCTGGCACCGTTGTTGTCCATCGTCTGCTTTGTGCTGGAAACAGTAGCCTTCAACATCGTGGTATTCTTCTTCCTATGCTTGAAAGCAGGGATCGTGCATGAATCTTATGGAAAATGCTCTCAACGATCACAATACTCTTAAAAGTAGCTATTTTTTTGGCTTCTCATCAAAAGCCAATTTTTTTCTCATAAACTTGTTATTAAGAAGCTAACGCAAACACCATAAAAATGGGCTTTCTTCCCCACTGATCTTTTTTCCCATTCCACGGCCATTTCAACGCCTTAACAAACAGGTACATAATGGTTTGTGAACGATAATATTAGTGAAGTACTTACTGTCAATGTCAATGTTCGAGTGCCATCTAGTTGGATGACAGGAGCAAATTCCTCATCCACATGGTCACGGGTTTAAACGACATGAGAGTTGAGAGAGAGCAAAGAAAAAATACTTATGTATCGGCTATCAATAAGATCCTCACATTAGTAGTGAAATTTAAACTTACAACTTTATGATTATGAGCCAACTCCATCTCAACTAGATTTGGATAATTTAGATTAATTAAAGAGATATGTAATTGAGATCTTACATTTAATATTAAAATAAACAACCTAACTAGCTTTTTTTTAGGCATAAATATCCTCTTATTAGAATCAATCTTGTTTGAGATATAACCCGTTTAGTTCGATTCCATAGAAGAGTATTACATATAATCCCGATGCAATTACAATGATTGGTTGGTCTTATGTAATGTAAAGATGATTACATCATTTAATGTAACCAGGATACACTGTTAGAACTGATGAATGAAGATGCAAACATCCTGTAATCAAGGGAAAAAGACACTATTTCTATTATAATCTTTTAATTTGACCAAAGGGCCCACCCATAAATGATGTTAAATATTAAATAATTACCACCATTAAATATTTGTTAAAAATTAATTCTATAAAAATATTTTTTAAAATATATTCGCTAAAAAATTTATATTCCACCATTAAAACTAAAAATATTAAAATATCCCATTAAATAATATTGCCCTCATTAAATAATATTGCCGTCATTAAATATTAAAAAATTACCATGAACCCCTTCATAATATTTCCAACATTAAATATTTTTAAAAAATATTATGAACCTAATGACTGCACAAATTGAAAAGAATTATTTTGAACATATACATCATACATATATGTGTAGATAGGGATAATTTTATCTCTTGTTATATACTTATATTATTCTCATATATTCTCATTTTTATGTAATCCAACCAAACGTTTTGATGCATATACATCATCTTTCCTTAATGGTAAAACAAATAAATTCATGTAATCTTCATTACATTCAATTACATTGCATTACATTACCTCTGATTATGTGTACCAAACAGACAATAAATGTGGGCATTTTTTTTTTATCCCACTTGCTCATCACAACCTTCGATTCTCACTAATCCCGATCTCGTTACTCATGTACAATGGCAAGGACGACCCTCCTAACAGTGGTAGCGATAGCTCCATACAAGGTGGATTACAAGTGCGTTACCACAGCTTAAACCCTAAACCTTTTAAAGGAATCCAGCGCCATATTCCGCTGACCAACCACATGTTAGTAAAATGTGAGCATTTCTTGGAGCGGGAATTAGCTTTTATATTATTGCTATGGTTAAAAATGTTATGGGGCCAAAAGTCAGCCCAAGAATGTGAGCCCAGTGAATAGATAGATTGGGCTAGGTTGACCCGACGGATAGGAAAGTGATTTGAGAAGAGCCCCGCCTCCTCTTTCTTCTTTCGTCCCTTTTCGTGTTTCCTCCTTCCTTGCTTCTGCGGAGGAAACTTTCGCAGTTTGGCCTCCGTGCACCCTTCGTTTGTTTCAGACAAATTGACAATAGCTCGGAAGTGACGAGACTAAGCCTCTCTCTCACACTCTTGTACAGTATTAATCTCTTGCTCTTCGTTTTTGCCGTTGGTTTAGTTGAACCTTTGCCTCTCCACCTTTTGCATGGTCCTGACGGTGGAGATGGAGGCTCAGAGTGATTTTCAAGTAGACCTCGGTCACCTCATGGCCTTCAACCCTCACCATAGCTTCCCTTCTCAACCTTCTTCCAGGTTTTCTTATTTTGTTTGGTTCTTGTTTTCGTCTCTGCTTGATCCTTGCAAGTCCTTTTTTTTTGTTCTTTTTATTAGGTACGGTGTGCAATTTTTTTGTTTATACTTGTGTTTTATCTTGCCGTTGTTTTTCATTAGTAGTTTATGGTTTGAAGCTTACTGTTCGGCACTCTCTTCTTTGTTATTTTTCTTGTTCCTGGGAAAACTATAATCATAAATAGGAAAAGTTTCTTACTCGAACACAGGTCGAAATTTCAGAATCGAATTGACTGTAGGTAACTTGGGACTTCAAGCGGAGGGACGAAAGTCATGAAACTTTAATCTGTAGAATGCTTAGTAATTTATAACTCGTCTAAATGTTGCCTTGGTTTGAAGTTTGTAACGATACAGTGAGTTTACCTTGTAATAGTTTATAGATTTTAACTGCCTTCTAGTCAGTTCTCATCTCATTGGCTATCGCTCCTTTTTCCCCTATCTCCTTGATCATCACATTGTTTGCATATCCTTCTCGTGGTTCCTATGTCATTTATGACGAGGAGACCTATTACTTATCGCCTTTGTTGAACTTCATCCTTTCCAATGAACGCAGGGACGAGCTGGTTAAGGAATGTCTGCAAAATGGTACTGAGCTAGTTCAAGCTATTGCAGATAGTCTCTTCCATTTACCATCCACTGAAGATGTAGATGGACCGCTTGTGAAGCTACCACCACCAGCGACAAGATTGCCCAGAGAGAAGCATGTAAGTTCTTTTACTTCATAATTGGACAAAAAGGTTCGTTTACTTAATAATATAGCTTTCTGGAATCAGATGTAGATCTTTTATTCATGTGCCTTTCTAGCCCCAAAGCCTCAGTTTGAATCTTTATAAATTGCTAGTTTTCACCACAAGGAAGATTAACTTTTCCTAGCATGCTGAGTAGATGTATTTGCTGAAATTTCTCTTAGGAAAATTTTATTGTCACTCTTTAGACAAAGAATTTCTTTGTACTGACTAGTGACGTTTAGCAATGCTTTGTAGCAACGAGGCTACCTTATTAAAGTTGGTCCTAGGAGTAATAGTGTTGAACTTTATGTTATCCAGAAAAGAAAGAATCAGATGATCTATTGTTTCCATCTTCGTTGTTTTGGATTCATTTGGTTAGAAGTATGCTCCAAGTAAAATGTGTGAAAATTGTCTTATTTTAAAGGAGTAATGAAAGGAGGTTCATAAAAGAAATAAAATTTCTTGGTAAAATGATATTGTAATTTGAAACGAATTACCTCTATTGTTTATTTTTACATTAGATTCCATGACTTTGGTTTTTT
This sequence comes from Acacia melanoxylon, assembly GCA_019022615.1. Taxonomy (NCBI): domain Eukaryota; kingdom Viridiplantae; phylum Streptophyta; class Magnoliopsida; order Fabales; family Fabaceae; genus Acacia; species Acacia melanoxylon. The sequence goes on along the minus strand of JAFJYJ010000030.1, from coordinate 1,665,803 downwards.
CTCTTTTTTCTTTATTTGGTTTTGTACTCCTAGCAACATCATTATTTGCTCATAAAGGGTTATGATGCTTTCAGTTCCCAATGCCAAAGCCTCCAACAAAATGGGAACTATTTGCCCAAAAGAAAGGTCAGTCACCCTGCATAAGATGAACAAATTATTAGGTTTTTGTGTGATAGAGAGCTTTAATACATTGTTAGATTTAGCTTGTATGCTTTGATGTAGTCAAATTGAGCTGTGTTGTTCACTAATCTTAACCAGTAAACTCTATCATGTTACTTTGCAGGCATAAAGAATCGTAAGAAAGACAAGGTTGTATTTGATGAACAGTCTGAAACCTGGAAACGCAGATTTGGATATGATCGTGCAAATGATGAAGAGGCTATACCTATTATTGAGGCAAAACCGAATGACGGTAACTATTTTTTCTTTATGTTGGAGTTGTCATGTAAATTAATTTTACTGTATATTTACTGCATGGTCAAACACGAATGGACACTCTTTTCATTGTCAGTGTTTGGCACCAACCTATATGTATTAGGATAATAGTTTTAGTTTTAGGAAAAACATGGCAAACATGAGAAAGGCCGGTTTGGTACACGAGAACAACTAATTTGGAGAACAACACATCTTCATAATTCTTCAATCTCTCTTATAAGGAACGAAGGGCTTGATTGGTAGACTTGGCTGAGTATCCTAACTATTGATAGCTGATGGGATGGGATAGGTTAGGATCGTTTGAAAGTTGAAACCCATTTTCACCCATCCTTCTCCACAATTCTGAAACCCCTTAGAATCAGAGGGTTTGGGATGGATTTAATTTTTTCCACCGTTTTTTGAAAATCCTCCATATATGCCTATTTGTTTTAGAAGAGTTAGCATCAGATGGGTGGTGTAGTGAATTGCTCTTCTCGTCACTCCATTAATGACGTTGTAATATCTTAATAGTGGGTAGTGGTGAACTATCATGTTCTGTTTAAACTTTGTCTCAATGGAGTGAGACAAACTCTGAAGTTTCATCTATTAAAGTAGATTAAAGAATTAGGTATCAATTAGTTTAGCCATATCATATAAAATGTGTTCATCTTAATAGTGTCATAATCTTAACGATAAATCAGACTTGACTGCTGACCAGTTTATCGGTCCGGCCAGCCAGTTGTGTTTCCATTATCAGTTTCTCAAGTATAAATTAAGCTTGTTGCTTGGTTTGATATTGATAAGTTAATATATGTTTCCCAAATCATTAATGAACATAATTTAAATATCTTTCTCTATGCTTTTTTTAAACTTATAATTAATCTATACTCGGTTATTATCTTTCACATGTCTAATTGTACATGCTTGCTCATGTGTGCAGTTGTTGCTGCTTTTTTTGGTAGAGAAGTTTTATTACTGATTTATATCTGAACATTTTGCAGATCCAAACGAAGATCCTTTTGCCAAAAGAAAAGAAAATAAGAAGAAAAGAATTGAAAAACAAGAAAGCCATAGGCTGAAGAACTTGAAACAAGCTGCCAAAGCTGGTGCTTTACCAAGGTTTTTCTCTTAAATTTCAACTTGTTCTTGAAGTTTTATTAGCACTGGAATTCTGGTTGTTACTCTTCATTAGGGATAAAAATGTAGTAACTGAATACAGCTTCTATTTCATGCCTCATTGGCTGCATTTTTAAATGCATAACTTAGGTAGTATCACATATATAATGTGTGGACTTGCCACATCTTTTGATTTCATTTTCTCACTGTATTTTCTTTTCCTCCTTGTATCCACTAGTATTTTATTTTCTTTGCTATAATTAAGTTCTCACCTTGGGTATATAGTTTGCTATAGTAAAATTTAGGTTATCTTGCCAGCTGGTAACCCGATACTCTCAACTCTAAACTGATAATCTTTGACAAATCTGAGTAACCTTCTTTGCAGCCATATTCAATTGGCTGCTACAGCTTTGCCTATTACTGGAACTCAAGCAGCACCCAAGAAAGTCACCAAGGATGAACTAGGTAATGTAGCTGGATTAGCAGCAACTGCAACAGCTAGTGGTGGGAAATTTGACAAGAAGCTGCCAGGTGAAAAGGCTGCACCACATAAGGGAAAATATCGGAAGGTTGTGGGCTTATCCTCTCTTACAGCAACACATTTGTCTAATGAATGATAATATTTTTGTACAGACTCTTCTGTATTTTACTGAAATAATGAATTACTATGCTTTGTTTTGTATTTCTCCAGTTCCTGCCAGTTGTGGAAGGATCAGGGATTGGATCGCGTGAGAAGGAGCAAACTGAGAAAATAATGAACAAGATATTCTCCAAGAATTCCCATGAAATTCTCAATATTGACAAGGTACACCTTTACTCATTTAATAACCTTGTTTCCAATTTTAAGCGAAATTTACTTCTTTTTTCCTCCTCTAAATCGTGCTATGTTGGATACTAGGCTGTCAAGACATACAATGTGAAGAAAGAGAAAAAACAAAAGAGTGAGAAATCGAAGGCTGCTTCAGCAACCGGAGGAAAATTGAAACCTCAGAAAAAAATTCAGAAGAACTCTTCTAAAAAGGGAGGTTCCAAGAAAGGCAAGGCAAAATGAAATTATTAAATTTTGGTTTCAAAGTAAAGCTTATAGAGAGAGTACTGGCACTAGGTTTTGAAACATTGCTTACTGCTTTGAAGTTTTGTAGGAAGAAGAATTCATCTATTAAAACAATTTGTATTATTTGTTCTATCACCTATATATATGTATCATTTATCTTCAAGGATCATCTGAAATGCTCAACATACATAGATAGGAAAAGAGCCATGGATTTATTGTACCTTCTTTCCACCCCTATCTTAATGCAGAAACATAGACGGTTACAAGACAATTTTTTGCTGCAGCATCATGTCTCGTCTTCCTTGTCAATACCATGTTGGATTAAGTACTTAACTATTTATTGGAGACCACGTTCAAGTTACCTAATTGGGCATAAAATATGTGTTAGTTATAATCGTTTGGAATAGCGATTGAAGTGTTTAAAAACAAATTTTCAATTATAATTTACGGAATAAGAGGTAAGTATGTGAGATGGGTGTTGTTTCGACTTATGTGCATAAGTACTTATGAGTCTCTCAATCGTACAATCGCACAAATGTCATTTGCTTAATTCTAACCTACATTCAAAGGAACTTGCATGCCATTATGTTATAACCATTTATATGCAAATATTGAAGTTTGAATTAACATATAAGATAGGGAAAATGATAATTATGGACCTTATAAAGAAAATCAACATATCCAAGTTGTACATATAAAAGTTTGAATTGTAAGTTTCAAATTTAACCAGTTCTTTAAATTTTTATTAATTTCCTGACAAAGTTCTTTATTGTCATTCTCCCTTGTTTCAATAACCAATAAGATAGCATGTTCCTGTTTATATAATCAAATTTCAACTTTGACTCTTGGTGAAAGCTGGTTGGCCTAGATTTATCGTACTACCTTTAGTCTTTTATTGTGAACCTTTTTTTTTTTTTTTTTGCGATACTAAATACGAGATTGTTCTTATAAACATCATCAGTTATTTTATTTGAATTTTTTAATTTAAGATTATTTGTAGATCCTTCTAATGAAGACGGATGGATACTTCATATTGTCTTCTGGACACATGTTTAAGGATTAATATTTAAGAATGCATCATATCAAAAAAAAATACGTAAGAATGGTTTTTGCATGAAATTTTTTTTTAGCGTTCCGAAATTTACTAGCCGACGAGTCTCTCTCTCTGGTTTTTTTTTTTTTTTCAAAACCTTGTTGGAATCCATAGATAGTAAACCCGGAAAAAGAGAAAAAGATCACATAGATGGGCATCGTCATTGCCCACTTGACAAGTCCTTTTGCATGAACTGAATATAACAAATATGATTTTCAAAGGGCTTTTCTACAAATCTCACAGAATATAACAACTCATCCGCTAATGGGATTTGGAGGTAGAAAGGGAAGGTGTAATTATTTATCCCACTCTCTGGATATAAATTTTTCTATAATAATAATTTAAAAATCTTAATTTCATTTTTTTGAGTTTAATTTTAAAAAATTAAAGAATTTGGGTCATATTTTATTATTATTATTATTATCGAGAAAAAACTAGGCTCAACATAAAGCCCCGCTTAATCCCTTAAAATATCCTTCAGAAAGTCCGAATGAGCCTTGGCCACTTCTTTAATTTTTTTAACAAAGATAATATGTAAAACAAAAAAAAAAAATCAAATTTTATAACGCCACTTCTTTATTTATTTATTTTTAATTCAACTAAAAATTTTCATTGCCTTCACTTTCCTTCCCCTCCCTTCATTTCTTTGTATCCTCAGTCAGCCGTAATCAACTAGTTTTGTTTTTTCTATAAAATATTTTTTTTATACAACCATTTAATTTTCAATATAATGGGTTAGATTCAAATATTATTTAGCCCACTTTGGATATAGGTGTATTGCTCTTAAATATCATTATTTTAGTAAGTCAATGTCTTTTTAGTTTGAGGTTTAAAATGTTGACCTTAATTTGTTCAACTAAATTGATTTGGTAAGCTTAGGGGTGAAAATAGGTTAGGCCCTATCGCGACTCTGCAAATTTCAAATTGTTTAGGCCCAGTACGTAAGATAAATTTGTTAAAAAAGTCGCCGTCTAACGCTATTTAAAGGCCTATATATCTAAATAGGCCAGTTTAATTTTGTTAAGGCCTCGGTAAACCTTTAAGCCTGACCTGTTTACACATTAAATAAATATATTTATGTTTATATCATATAATAACACAATTTTTTTTTTCATTCTTATATTTATATAGATTTTGATAGGTTCAAAGTGCATGCAGCCTACTTATGGCCTTCAAAACTTCCAATATTAGGCCTTTTTAAAGGCCTACATTGTAAGTAGGCTTTTAAAGAGGCTTCAGGCCTGGTCAGACCTTATGAAGGCTTAGGCCTGAGCCAAAAAAAAAAACCTGCAATCAGACTCATGCATGTTTAGCCAAAGCATGACTTATTTCCATGCCTAAACCTCAAGAGTATTCTCACTAATTTAATTTGAAGGAATATGCATTATTCACAACTCAACATTATATTCACTTTATATTTTATATATTTATTGAATTATGCCCCTTTTCTCAAATTCAAAGTGAAATTAAACTCGTCTAACACTATATCATATATTGACTCATAATATTTGGAAAAATTAATTCATCAGTTTTTACCTTATTTTTAATTAGAGTCCTATATTTTTTTAAAAAAATTATGTCCTTACTATTTTTCAATTATAGGCATTAGGTTCATGCTCATGATATATTAATTAGAGTTAATGTGGATGCTGACTATGACTAACTGATATAAGTAGTCATAAAATACAAAATGAAAAAGGTTTTGTGAAAATAATTTTTTCTTACTCAGAACCATTTCCTTACATTAATCTTCTTGATTTTTATTTTTCTTTATTTTTATCTATATGGCAAAATTAATCTATGTATACGTTGTACGTAAGGTTGTCAAACTCACAAGTTTAAACAAATTTGGGACAGTGAAGTAAACTCATATCGTGTGAATTCGAATAGTTATAAGAGTTTACTTTTACCATTAAATAAATATTAATAGTGTATAATTAAATAATTAAAATATAGAAAATAACAACAATTTGATTTAAATATTTTTAAATTTAAATAATTGAAATTAATTCATCAATATTTATAATTTATCATATTTAACAAAGAAATTTCTATAAAATTTACATTTAAATCCGTTGAACATGATCAAATCGAAGAAATTAACATAAGTTTAAGGATGCGTAAACACGATTTTGTAAAATTCTAAACGTAAAAACGGTAAACTCGGTATATAAATTCATGAGTTTAACCGAGTTTATAACGATCACGAGTCTACCAATAACGCGACTAGATTTTGTAAGTTAGAAACGTAAAAACGTTAAACTTAGAGAGTCAACTCACGAGATTGACAATAATGATATGTGTTCGCTGGGTGAGAGTCACGGTAGTAATATTGTTTCTCTCACAAATTACAAATTATGCATGTAGGGGCTAATACATATAAATGAGATAATTATAATGATCCAATAAAAATTTAAAAAAATCATAATGACCTAATTAAAAATGAGTTGAAATTACAATGACTAGCATATTAAGTTTTCCTAATTTTCTTATAAACAAGTAAATAAATACTTGCCTCTAGTTATTAATAATCAAAGAGTAAATTTATATTAAAGCAAAGATACTCTTTTGGCCCTTTAAGTTTTTACATGAGGATACTTTTGGTTTTTAACTTTATAAAGATACTTTTAAATTCTATAATTCTAACACCGTTAATTTTACTAACGGAAAATGTAAACTCAAGTGATAACCGAGTAAACTTAGTGATGACTGTGTAATTAAATAATATTAAGCTTAAATTTAAAATATGGGTAAATTGAAGAATATAAAATTTGTGTAATTAAATACTATTAATCACAATTCACAGATCAAAGATTTTTCGTTAAGAATATTAACTAGTATTAAATTTTAACTAAAAATATACTTTATAAAGATAAGGGACCAAAAGTATGCCTTATATAAAACTTAAAGGACTAAAAGTATACTTTAATCTTTATATTATTATATCCCCTGAAGGGAACTGGAAATTGATTGGGACCAGAGAAGACATGAGAATCTTAAGAAAGAAGATAGGGAGGATCAATTGTATGTGGTTACAAAAGGCAAGAGCCACATCAATTAGTGACCTTATTATTGTAAATTACTACTCCCTCGGCTTTTTTGGATAAATTACAGAAACTGATTAAATTATTTTAGCGTATTTTTATTTTTATTTTTTTTTTCAAAATAATTAGTTTGACTAATAAACTAATATATAATCTAAGATACACAACATATAAAATGATTAAATAACTTATTTAGTTCCTTAATCTCTCCAAACAAAGTAACTATATCTTATAATAAGGACCGGAGGTAGTACCATTCACTAAATAACTTGGAATTTTAATAGCCTTCCAATTCTAATCATCGACTTTTTATTGTGGGACTGTAGGATTCTGATTTTTCTCCGATTATTTAAAAACGGAAATATCAAATTTATCTCAGAATTGTGGTCTCAAACCCACCTTAAACCAACTTGCCTATAGGGACATTCATGGACAAAAAGCAATTACAAATAATATTTTCTTGAAACTAGTATAAAAGTAATGCCGTAAAATGTTAATAAAGAATTACTTATTATGATATTGTAAGAAATTGATTGCAAATAAAAAATCAATAAAAATAATTTTAAAATAAAGTGATTAAAGATAAGATGTGTAAATATGATTTAAAAGTAGTTACTAATAAATATTTTATAAATCTCAAAATAAAAATAAAATAATTATAAGGTGGAAAAAATAAAATAAATATAAGATGCAATATATACCAGGGATATGATATTGTCACTACCACATTTTTTCATCATTATATCAGAATCTCAATAGAAGAGAAAAATAATAAAGGTATATGAGATTCTAATTTAACAGTGAAAAAAGTGTTAGTGACCAAAACTTTGTAGTGACAATATCTTATCCCTATATAAAACACACTTATTTTATAATTTTACAACACACACGTACACATTTCTTGTTTAGTGTTTACTTACTTACTATTAACTACCCTAATTATAAGAATACTTTTTAATATTTACACTACAAAAAGCTTCCTATAATTGTGACCTTTGGAAGATAAACTACCTGTATTATTATTATTTTTCAAAACTTGCATTTATTTTTATGTTGGAAGAAATACCATGCATTGTTTAAATTGCGAACCAATGGTTGAAATTGAGAACACACCTTAATTAATCTATGTCTTTCTAAATTCAAAAAAAAAAAAATCCAAAGATTTTTATTTTATTTTGTGAATGGTGTTCCTAGGAGGAAGATGAAGATAGTGAAATCCGTCTAGTCCTCTGATTCTGACTCTGAGGTCCCCGCCGTGAATGTGCCATTTCATGTCGTCGAACTTCTCAAAGCCATTCATAGGATTTCCCTCTCTGAATCTTCTCTTCCAACGAGGATGGCAACTCCTACTCCTCGCGCCTCAGCTTTCTCCATAACTTAAGCCTTTGAGAATTTCAAGCCATTGAGGCAGAGATTCTCCAGAAAGCTGCCATTGAGTTCATGGCAATCAAATGCTTCTCTAACAACATTCGTTTCCACGCTTGAAACCATCTAAACTTTTCTTTAAACTTACACAAAGTTTCGCTTTCTGTTTAGCTCCAGCGAATCGCGTACGGTTTGATGGGTATAGGCATGGAGATGCTTGGAAGTGTCGAATCTGGAAATAAAGATATAGCAATATGTTCTTCTGGAATCAAGTTCGTGCAGAATTCTCGAGAGAGTAATTCTCATTCCGCCGGCTTATTCGCAAGCGTTGGTCAAGCAGGATTTGGATTTGGGATTTCACCAAACCCTCCAGCTGCTTTAGAGACTGGAAAAACCATTACGCTGGCGAATTCATCCATGAAATTCGTTTCAATGCCTGAAACCATGTTTCAAACTGGTTTGTTTCCACGATTGTCGCTGAGAGGTGATCACGACGACGACCACCACGACGTGGACTATTCCCCCTTCGGAGTTGAAGATGAAGGTCTGGTAGTGATGAAGACGACGACGGAAAAGAGGAATGGTCTGAGGTCGAAGCTGAAGATTGGGAATCCTTCATTAAGGAGGTTGATCAGTGGAGCAATTGCTGGTGTAGTGTCACGAACTGCAGTAGCACCATTGGAGACTATAAGGACGCATTTGATGGTGGGACTCTCTGGAAACTCTGCTCTCGAGGTGTTCCGTTCTGTAGTGAACGCGGATGGATGGAGGGGCTTGTATAGGGGTAATTTCGTAAATGTGATCCGTGTTGCGCCAAGCAAGGGTATTGAGGTATGTGGTTGACTTGTGACTTACAATTTTATATGCTGATTTTGAAATGTCTGTTCATACCTAATTGTAATGATCCTTTAATATTCTTGTTGAACTCTGATATGTTGATGTTGAACCTGGTGTTTCCCTGAACTTTTCAAGACTTGACACACCCATTTATTTATCAACCAAGATCAGTGTTCTTATTGTGTTAATTATAATTTTGGGTGAGTCTACTTTTAAATTCGCAACTCGCAAGTGTTTGCTTTGGTATAGTATGGTCCTACTGGTTCATAAAAGAGTTCCATATTATCATGGTTTCCATACCGCAATTTTATTGAAGAATTGATTTAAAGTTTCCAAAAAGGATAATACAATATTTAATTCTTATAGTTTGTCTTCATTTTAGTTCTAATCCCTATAATTTCAAACTATACGTTTTGGTTAATCAATTTCCATTTTATCTAAAACATTAGTGTTGTTTAATTAGAACCTAGATCATTTTAAGGAATCAAAATCTAAAGTTTGAAATTATAGGGATTTAAACCAAAATGAGAGTAAACTATAACCTTGTCCTAAATTTAGTAAGTGCATATATTTATTCCATGCTTCAGCACCAGCTTTGTGGTAGAAAGGATGAGATGACTTGGAGTACTAATTCTTTGCGCTAATTAAACTGTACTGCTTAAATTACTCTATGTCATCTAACGGAAGCTTATCTGCACTGCAGCTATTTGTATATGATACAGTCAAGGAGCATTTGTCTCCTAAACCTGGAGAGAAGCCAAAACTTCCAATTCCAGCTCCATCAGTTGCTGGTGCTCTTGCAGGAGTTAGCTCAACCCTCTGTACATACCCTCTAGAGTTGCTCAAAACTCGTCTCACTGTTCAGGTAAATCACTCAACAGAGAGAACCCATACACTTCCAGCCACGCATGCATACCCATATCAAACATTTCCAATGTTCATGTTTCCAAGCTTTATACTACTACTATAATTGCAGAGAGGGATGTACAAGAACTTTCTAGATGCATTTATGAGAATAGTTAAAGAAGAAGGTCCAGCAGAACTGTACAGAGGCCTCACCCCAAGTATAATTGGTGTGATCCCATTTGCTGCCACAAACTATCTTGCTTATGATACACTGCAAAAAGCATACAAGAAAGCTTTCAATAAGGATGAAGTTGGAAATGTCATGACCCTTTTGATTGGATCAACTTCTAGTGCATTTTCAAGCACTGTGACATTCCCACTTGAGGTGGCTCGCAAGCACATGCAGGCTGGAGCAATTAATGGAAGACAGTACAGTAATATGCTTCATGCTCTTGTAAGTATACTTGAAAAGGAAGGCCCTGCAGCTCTGTACAGAGGATTAGGGCCAAGCTGGTTGAAACTGATTCCTGCTGCAGGTATTTCTTTCATGTGCTATGAAGCATGCAAGAAGATACTTATGGAGAAACAAGAAAGCTAACAACTTCAGATTCCTACCACACTACATGTTTGGAGAGTTTGAGGGGAAAACTATTTCCTTAGTTTGTAGAGTGTCATTGGTTTGCTTACACAATTAAACAAATCACATATTTGGAAATTTTGAGGTTGAGTTTCCTTTCAAATTGTTCAAGATATCTCTTTGTACAGGGGAACACAAATCATTAAATTTTATTAGAAACTTCACATTCTTTTTATTCATCAGGAAAGTTTGAACCTTTAACCACCACCTACACCCCCCATCCCACGCTTACCACCTAAACTAGGTAATTGGTAGAGCCTTCAAATTTATGCGTTCATGTATTAGGGACACTACAGCAACACCAATACCTCAATCTGTTTAAATCACATTTCTTTAACATTCTGAGATGTGGTATTTGAAGCCAGAATAAACCATCTGAATTAAAGAACTAACAATTGAACAGTAAATAGACACCTTAAAACTCAACATTGTAACACAGAAACTGGAGCAAGAATGAATACCTGTTGATCCATGTTATAAGCACAACAAAACTAACTAAAATCATGCTATTTTATTTTCACTTAGTTTGTCACAAGCATCATTAACTTATCTTTTTGACGAATTTCTTTAGTTTCAGGTTAAGCGGAAACTTTAATACTTGAGTAGATCAAGAGATTAAAATTAGTTAGATAGTTATCAACCTTATCTACTTTAAAATTGCTTAATATGTTAACCTTCTTTTACTATTTCTTTCTAGTGATTTTTTAATGATAAGAATGATAACGGGTAAACAATGATGTTACTCTCTCTCTTATTGATAGTTTTCGTCTTATTTTTCTATCATAATGTAAGCCTAAACAGATGTTTCAAACATATTAGTACAGCTGATTTTCTCAGGACTCACATCAACCATAAATCTCCTTAAATAAAATAATGCATAACACAAGCTTCACTAGTTATGGACAATTGGACATTCCAAAATTACATCACATTGGACATATGTTGCAAAACAAACAAAAATGAACTTCTTGTTTGTCGTTTCATAACCTCAACCTATATAGCATTCAAACCAGCAAATTCATACAGATCACCAACAATGAAAACCAGATAATAAAAGCAACCCATTTAACTCTGCTCTTCATCTCCAAACTCTCTTTCCTCTGCATCAGCTGCCATTAACTCATCAAAGTTTGCTGTTTTGCCCAACAGTATTTCAATCTAAAGCAAAAGAAGACCTTCATCAATCTAATATTAATCTTCAGAAAAACAGTAAAATGGCATTTCAGAATTGCAACACTAAGAAACTGAGAACAAAGTTCACACAAAGAAAAACGAGGAAGCAAATTCAATCAATGATTTTTAGCCTATAAGTGAACAAACTTGAACCAAATGCCCAATGAAAATATATATGAAAGTGAAAACTGAAAACATAAGGATCCTCAAAAACCATATCTCCGTGGATAAATCCCTTGTCAAGCAATGACTTTTTTTGTCAAAGTCAAAATTATTAAATTGGATTAACACTCCATACATTTACCTTGGCTTTTTGGACAGGTCGTCCTCTTGAGTCATCCCTGATATCAACCGTGGAGGTCATGATCTCTGCACAAGTGGAACATGCCCATATAAGCACAGGAGTTCATAACTTGTAGACACTTGAGGAATACAAGAGGACCAATTATCTTACTCTTCTCCACAGCCAGCCCATTATTTTTCAGAATTTCAGCAACAGTCACCACTGTAGCAATAGCTAATAGACAAGAGAAAAAATAATGGTAAGGAGAAACTCATTCTTACTAAAATAAGAACAACTAAGCCTGTTGTGGTAAAAAGTAAAAACCACAATCAATACCAAACAATATAATCATTCGAAAGTAAGTAGGAGGATAATTGCCCAAGCAAGATAAGTATTCCAAAAAAAGGAATTGCCAGAAAAGCAAAAATTAGGACCTAAGGTGATCTAAGTAATCCAATCTCAAACCAGACACCACAACATTGATTAAAGAAAACAAGCTATGCATTCCTTCACAAACCTTCCATAAGCAAAAATAGAATACTAAATTATACACTCATCCATTATCGATAATAAATACCCTGAAAACCACCGAAAAATTGACAGTTAAAAAACGAAGCCCCGGTATAATTTATGGGGTTGTTGATCTACAATGAAAATATGAGAAAAAGCCTTGAAGTCCTTAAGGGAAACTTACCCATTCCAAGGGCAGAAAGCTCAACTTCATTGTGCTGTTGCATGTATCTCTGCAGATAAAGTGTAACAGAAGAAGTATAAACCCATCGATCTTGACGTTGTAGTCAGTATCCAGAACGAAGGAGACAAAGAGTGAAGGGTGAAACCTTGGCAAGATTTACGTAGAAGAATAGAGGCTTCTTGGTATTAGAAACCTGAATCCGATTCTTCTTCTGAGAATCTGCACCCAAGTTCATGGAATTCACTCCATCGGTAATTTCTTCCATTTGGGGCTACAAAATTGGGGAAAAGAAAAATCCGAACCCTAAAACGTATATAGTGCCTCTTCCTAGCGCAATCTCCTACCTCAGTCTGACTGAGAACGACGCCCGAGTATAGCAGAGAGAAAGAACAAGGCTCAAACACAACGATAAAGGCTCTCTTATGCCTAGACGACGCGGAAGATCAGAGATTGGTATGGATTTTTTTTTTTTTTTTTTTTTTTTTTTTTTTTTTTTTTTTTTTTTTTTTTTTATAGGGTGGGTGTAGGGGTGATCATAGGCAGCGCCTGAGCTTGATGCTCTACCTGAAATATTATTGGACAGTACAATGCATTACAGTGTCTAGCCCTTATTGATAGAAGCCTAATATTTTTGGGTTCACATTAGGTGCACATCTCTTATGTGCACCTTATGTGCTTGTCCCTCTATAAGAGGGATGAAAGACATTTTTTCTTATTTTTTTTAAATTTTTTATATATACTATTTATTTAGATTTAAATTATATGATCTTTCACTAATATTTTTTGACATAAGCTCAATTAATTAATTTTCAATCCCGCATTTATTATCCCGGGTTGTCCCGTAAAATAATTAATTTGGTTAAAAATTCCGCAGTTCGCATATAATTTAAATATAAATAAATACTATATATAAAAAAATTAAAAAAAAAATTAAAAAAATGCCCCATCCCTCTAATTAGAGGGATGTTAAAGACATAAGGAGAAGACCCTTATGTGCTCCCAATATTTTTGGGTTGGGTAATAATTGGTTAGGCGGGGTGGACCTTCCCTATCCAAGTGGCGATATCCTACCACACTGTAGGTGACTAATAACTTTAATCATACCTAATAAATAATATTACAAATTTCAAATGAAATCTATAATTCTATACTTTAGAATATTCCAAAATAAGTCTATAACTTGAGTCTTGAAATTAAAAAGATAATCATATATCTTAACAAATAGTTAAATACCCATAAGTGAAAATAAAAAATATATAATACTATTGTATCAAAAAAATATATATAATACTATATATATTACCGAGCAGGGTCAAATGGGCAAGGTAGCATACCTTACCCGATGCCCAGCCCTCCCGCAAAAATATCCAGCCCAATTGTGTACAATTTTGTCTGGGCTGCTTTTTCTTGGACTGGGCAGGATGATATTTTTGTGGGCTCGAGCGAGCAGGCACACAAGGCCATAGGCATCATAAACACTCCTAGATGGGTGGAGTGGCAAGATATGTAGTTTTGACCTTTCTAGTTTCTTTTACCCATACTTCCCCTTCGATGGAGTTAAACTTACCACAATCACAAGTTGGTGAAATTAGAGTTGGGAAATCGAGTCAAACCCGTTAAGAGCCAAGCTTATGATTTAATATCTCTAAAGAAATTGGACTTAAGAGGGCCAGTTCTATAGGGTTGGAGACTTAAAGGGGCTGGTCGGTCAATTTAAGACTGCCATTTTTTAAAAAATTATTAAATGACTACAAATTTAGTTTTTCTTTTAAAAAAATTGAAAATGTTTTTCAAATCATATATCATATAGTGTTTTTATTTGAATTGTTTTAAAAGAAAAAATTGATTATCTTCTTATTAAAAAATTAAGAGACGCTTGTTGATGACATTATAGTTCATTGGAAGTCTTCTAATTGATTTTTTAAAATTATTACTCAATTTTTAAGAATCTTTCATTTGGTTCTTAATATTTTCCAAATAAATTTTTCTTACAAAACATTGAAAGAATAATTTTTTATTGATAAACAATTTCTTAATTGTATTTGAAGAGGTCCGAATATTATATATACTATATCAAAAAGAGAAACTAATAATACACATTAAAAAAAATGAGAAAGTAGAGCCTCTATCTCATGAAGGATTTTGTTTTAAGGCAAATGATAACTTATTCTGTTTATATATAAAAAAAAAAAGATAAAACATTTAATACTTTAAAAATATTTGTATTAAATTAAAAATTTTAGGGTTTTAATTTAATTTCTTTAAGAAAATAAAAAAATATTCTTTTGCTAAACAGGGCTTAAAGCCCGCTAGTCAAGCCGAGCTAAGCCTTTGAGTAAACAGGCCGGACTTCAAAATCTAGATCTTTTATGGAAGTCAGACCTAAAAGGACCGTCTTATTTAGGTCTTAGCCCGTGAAGGGCCAACCTTGTAGAACCGGACCGGGTCGGCTCGTTTTTCCACCTTTAGGTGCAATAAGGTTAGCTTAAGTGACAAAAAAATAAGGTCAATTTAATTGAACTTCTAAATTGTCTTTCAATGTGATGTACCTCGGCAAAGTAGTGATATTTCACATTAAAATTACGGATGAAGGTAAAAAAATGCCTTTAAACTCTTACTAAAATTACGTCGTGCACCATATATATTTTAGAGGTACAGAAATACTTATAAATATTGAAAATGGGAGCAAAAATGCCAGCACAGTTAACTTTGACCTAACACTGTTATATATGCATGTGCTTGACACTAGTGCAAAAAAGGGCTTTAAGACCGCCTCATTTAGACCGACATTGGACGCACCGGTCTTAAAGGTATGACCGGTGGCAGTTTAGTAAATATAAAGAACTTCTTATGTATGACCTATGACAGCTTTGTAAATATAAAGAACTTCTTATTTACGACCGTGGCGCTTTTGTAAATATAAAGAACTTCTTATACCGGATCATTTTTCATAGGTCTTAAATATATTATTAAGACCCGTTAAAAAACAACCCGGTCTTAAAAATGTTATTAAAAAATATTCAAATATCAATTACTTTATGGAGAAATCTCACACAACCGGACTAATATTTTATGCGGTCCAAAATAATAAGGAAAAATTTAAATATAAAGGTAATAAAGTTTTAAGACCGAACATATATAAAAGCCGGTCTTAAAAGTTATTATTTTAAGACCGGACATAAAATGCGGCCGGTATAAAATATAGAAAAAGAGTGTGGATAAAAAATTAATTACTTTTAAGACCGGACTTTAATATATCCGGTCTTGAATATTAATTATTAAGACCGTATATATTTTCATCTGGTCTTAAAAATGAACCGCCAAATAAACATTTCTTCGCGCGAAAGCTTTTGTTACTATCACTGAAGAACCTCTGTTCACGTTGCGAAACCCTTCTTGTAGCATTACCTCTCTTCTTGTCTCGAAAATGAACGGTGAAAACCATTCTATTCTTGTTCCGGGAACGCCAGATATTGCTGTGATTGGTGTGAGTCAGAACGAACCCTCTTCATCTCACAATGAGCCTCGTAACCGCCCTGCACGTCGTGGTAGAAGAGGAACACGAATGATGGATGTAACCCTAAGTCAAACTTCGGCTCAAGGCTAGAGATTCAGTTTGATGAAAAGTTGGAACCTTTCGGTCCCAAGAAATCCAAATATACTAGTTTTGTTGGCTATCTAGCACGCAGCAAGGTTAGCATCTTGACAGATGAGTGGAAAAAAGTGGATGTTCGCACGGTAAAGGATCCTATTTGGGACACTATCCGGCTTACATACACTGTCCCTGACTGTCAGAAGTTGAAAGACAAGACATTGTCTTATTGTGCTTGATCAAATGGAGGAAGTTTAAGACCTTTCTAGCTAACAAGTATATTTTTGCCGAGGTTCAAAGATCAAGAAAATCCTTGGGAGAAGTACACATATATTGATGAACAAACTTGACAACAATTTGTTTAGTCATGCGGACACTCCTCAAGCTCGGTGAGTTTATATTTAGTTTTGTTTGCCCTTTTGTGTGCTTATTAACCTGCGGATATGTGAATGTTATTATGTTCATCTAATCCGTTAGTTAAATGGTTTGGTGTGTGAATAGAAGTATACATTTCCTGCCTTTGTCTATGCAAGTTTGATATGTAAACCCTGAAAAGGTAAAATACTAAGAAGGTAATTAGGTAAATAATAATGGCATAAGATTCAAGCCATTATTATAGTCTTAGTTCTCATTATAGTAGGTAGTGGTTAGACATTGCTTTTAGTTAGTTAGTTAGTATGTTAACTATGTCATGGTTTCGGTGCAAGCATTATTGGGGCTTAAGAGTCAAGCCTCTAACTATATATAAGAGGTTAGTCTAATATGTATAGAAACCAGTTATGATGAATGAATGAATTGACTGAGTTGACAACATTTCTGCAACTCCCTTTCCTCTGTTTCTCCCAATTTATTCTACCATTCTACATCTTTCTTAAATAAAATGTTGAAACTTGATGAAGTGAATTTGACTAATGTTTGACCTTCATATGAAGCAGAAGTTCTCTAATTTCTGTTAGACATCAATGGCTGGAATTCATAATTTATAGTTTTTTTTTTCAATTCTAATTCACAGAAAAGAAGGGAACAAGCACAGGAGATAGGGAGAAAGAATGATTGCCCGCATAAGGCTTCTCGCGGCGGATATGAAATGGCCGAAAAAGAATTGATAGCGGCCAAGCGGAAGAGATTGGATGATGAAGCTGAATCCAATCCTTCTGCGATAGTTGATCAACCATCTCCTATACGTCGTGAGGAGTTGTGGTTGCATATTCGGTAAAAGCCAAGCGGCGCCTACACGAGTGAACAAACTCGTGTAGTTGCTGAAAGAATTATAAGTATCGTTATTGTTATTTTTTAGTTACTAAACATGTTTTATTACTAAGCTTCTCGTTATCTGTATCTTACAGGAAGATCTTAAAAAGAAAGAAGCATAGGGATCTTTTGTGTCGGACCGGAGGAATGATGTTCTGACGTTGCGACCGGAAAACCGGATCACGTGGGGCGTGTAAGGGGGGTTGGAGGACGGGTAGGCTCGAAGGAATACTTTGGTAAATCCAAATGCCACAAACAAAGTATGGTTACTCGGGAGGAGATGGAAATGACGCGGCCAAAATAATTGATGAAGCAAATGGCTAAAGAAGCAATGTTTCAATCCCAGATGGAACAGACGCTGGCCAAATTCAGTGAGGAAGCAGCGGCTAAAGAATCAATGTTTCAATCCCATATGAGCTAGATGAAGGAGGAAATGAATCAGATGAGGATGCTTTTGAGCTCTCGTCCAGAGAGCAGTGTTCCCATCACACATTCACTTGCGATTATGCAGTAGAGCACTAGGGGGAGCTGCATTGTTGGACATTCAGAGCAACCTCCTCCTCAAGTTCCATCCCCTGGTCAAGTTGTATCCCCTCCTCCTCAAGTTTCATCCCCTGGTCAAGCTGCATCCCCTCCTCCTCAAGTTCTATCTCCTCCTCAAGCTGCATCCCCTCCTCCTCAAGTTCCATCCCCTACTGCTCATTTGACTACCAAGGAAAAAATATCTTATTTGGCAAAAAAAAAATATTTTAAAGATAAATCGTGTCATATCCAAGAAGTAGTAGGCGTCCCTCATCCTGTAGATGTTTACCTTGACAATATAGATGTAATGTCCCTGCTGATTCCTGGACAGGAGCTTAGTAATCCAATCATTCAACTGTTTATGAAGTAAGTATATGATTGTATGAGTACATAATTTAAATGCATCGTTTAGACACACATACATATATACTAATTCCCTAATCGATGTCATTATTGTAGGTTCATGCAGCAAGAATTGGCCAAACAGGGCGTAATAAATGATTTTGGATTCTTGTGCCCGGGCCTATGCAAGCACAACATCCTTGGACTTGAGACAAGAATACATGTCAAAGAGGATGTGTGAAGTGATAAGAAAGGTGTACGTGTTTCCATACTTCCACAGGTACATATCACAATTCTTGTATGCAATTCACTTAATATAATTCTTCTACATATATCACTGAATACTTTACTGCTGTGAATTTTCAGCCGCCACTGGCAGTTGGTCCTCATGTGCATGGAGGATCATAAAGTTATCTTCTTATGCTCCACTCACAATGAGCTAGAGCCTATATTGAGGCAGAGCATCAACAAGTAAGCATGTCATTTTGATTCTCTTGTCTGAAATCTCTACTGTGAATTTTCAGTGAACATTATTGATAAATTTGTGATTTTGATGATAGTGCCATGATGACCTTCCAAGTCGAGGTAAACAAAAAGCGTGGGTCTCGTGCCACTTATCCTAAATGGTTAAGACCGAGGTTAGTACATATTTGGACATTGGCGCACTGCCTTGTGAACTTGGTCAGTAAGCTATATATGCTAGCTCTAATATATATTTCTTGTTTGTTTTAGACCCATCGGCAACCAACGGGGTCCAACTTATGTGGCATATACGTCATGAAACACATGTATGATGTTATCAGGAGAAGAATGACAAAATTGTTCTCAAAGGTAAATGTATTTGATGTTACATATTGTGGCTGAATTCAGTTTCTGGTTTCATGTTACATATGAAATATGCACGCAAGTTAATTCAGTTTCTGTCTTCATGTTACATATGAAATATACACGCATGTTAATTCAGTTTCTGTCTTTGATTACAGATGTTTGCCGGACTTGCTCCCTTTCCTGATGATAAAGTGGAGTACATACGCAATTTGTTTTGTGAATATCTATATGAACTAATTAATTCCTAAATTCATTTGTAAAATATACGCACAATGTGTAATTAAATAATAAATTTGTATATTTTTCACAATTCGTTCGTTCATTCTAGATATTTAGTGCTTGAAATTTGAGGTACATGATGTTGTAAATGAGAAAAAAGAGACTATCTGAAAGTCCGGTGCTAAAAGTCTTCGTTTATTTAACTAAAAATATGGCGAGACCTTTAGGACCGCAAAATTATTAAACCTCCGGTGCTAAAAGTCTTTGTCTATATTAAAAAAAATCTACACTTTTAGGACCGGACGTAATTATTTGTCCGGTCTTAAAAGTCTTCTAAAAATTCGCTAGACTTTTAGGACCGCATCTTTATAGTAGGACCGGTCCTAAAAATCTACGTTTAATTAATTAAAAAATATGTCTAGACGTTAAAACCGTAAATTTGTTAAATAACCATTCCTAAAAGTCCATCTTCTTCGTTTATTTTTAAAAATATGGCTAGACGTTTAGGACCGGATATTTATTAATCCTCCGGTGCTAAAAGTCTTCGTTTATTTCTAAAAAAACTATGGCTAGACTTTTAGGACCGCATATGACTAATACATCCGGTCCTAAAAGTCTTCTAAAAATTCGCTAGACTTTTAGGACCGAATGTATATATTTTGTCCGGTCCCAAATGTCTACATTTAATTAACAAAAAAATATGTCTAAACTTTTAAGATTGTCGTTGTTTTATATCTCTGCTCCTAAAAGTTCAGTCATAAAAATATTTTTTAAAATATGGCTTAACCTTTAGGACTGTGTATATGTTTCCTCTTAATAGTTTTTGACTTGGTTTTCAGACAACCGAGGTTCTGGCATTCTGCTCAAGCTAGGTCCCTCGTTGTCGTCGATGTTACCTCTCTTGATGTTGAGCAGCATTATCGGTTTCCCTTTTCATTGTCCTTTTATTTTTGTCGGAAAATAAGGAAGATACTGAAAGGAAACTGAAAATATTCAACTCAGGTCGAGGTAACACCGACGATCCAACCTTGACAAGAATAGTCATTTGGTTTGTTTTTATTCGAATAAGGTAAACGATCTTTTTTTTTTTTGTTTTTTGTATGTTCTTAACTGTATTATGGGAACTTGTTAATGTTGATTTACACGATGACAATGTTTTGTTTGTTTCCTTTTTTGTTGGAAAAAGAAAGAATATAATGAAAAGGACATGGCGATCGAATATGGAAACAAAAGATATTTATATTATTATTTTTTTTCTGCGCCCGTGAGGGAGCGGCGGCGGCTAAAGAAGACAAAAAAAAAAAAAAAAAAAATAAAAACATCTACTCCCCCATCGTTGTCGGAGGGAGGGAGTCGTTGGAGAGGTCGTCATCGAAGGATGGTTCTCAATGTCCCGGTCATCGAGAACCGCCAACGGCTTTGCGTTGACGGTGTGATAGACACTGAAAAAGTTGGCCGCGGCGTCGGTCTATATGATCGAGGCGGCCGGGATGTGGCTTGAATCATCCGGTAGAGGGTCGGAGCGGGAGGCAACGGAGGAGGAGGACCTCGTGGTGTTGGAGTAGCCATTACTTGTGGATGTTTCGAAGTGATGGAGAAGAATGTGAAGGAAGTAAAGTAACATCGGGTTTAAATAGAGAACCATGCCCAAACAATGTGAAACGTCGGAAACAATAACGAGGAGACGCATAGTTCCTCGAAATACGAGGAGACGCCTAGTTGGGAAGTTTATCTCGAAGTCGAAGAGATTCTCGAATCATTCATTTGAACAGAGAATACGACTCGGGAACCTTTAATACCGGATATTGTAAAAGATCCGTTCTTAAAACTAATTAGAAAAAATTATTACTTTTAAAAAAGTGAGTTGAAAAAACAATTCTAGGACCGGATATAAGATAAAATGTCGGTCTTAAAAGTAATTGAATTGATTGAAAAAAATAAATAATAGACTTTTAGGACCAGATATATTTTAAAAGGTCGGTCTTAAAATAAATTGAATTGGAAAAAAAATAATGGACTTTTAGGACCGGGTATATTATTAAAGTTCAGTCTTAAAATCAATTGAATTGAAAAAAATTAAATAAAAGAATTTTAGACCGCATATTTATTAACTCCTCATACCTCTCTATCCTTAACTCCTTATTAAACTCCTCATACCTCGTAACTCAACATACCTCTCTATCCTTAGTAACTCCTCATAATCTCGTAACTCCACACTACGTGGCTCTCTGCCCCAACTACTCAACCCATGGTTAGATACAAGAGAACCGCTCGTAGGGGTGCTCTTACTCTTGATGCTCATGCCTTCCATAGATCGTTATACGGTGCGCCTCCTCCATCAAGAGTGCGTTCTATTGTGACAGAGGAGTCTCGGGTCGTTGGACCCATTGTTATTTCGGATGATGAAGAGGTTGCCGCACCCCCCTCCAGCCTTCAGACCATGAAGAGGTTCCTGCTCCCCCTCTCCAACCAGTTGGCCCCAGCGCGCCTACCGCTGATTCCTCCCCTCTTTCCTCTAATGATGCATTGCGGCTGATGCGAATAAGGCAGGAACTTGATGATATCCGGCGGGAATTTAATGCTTTTCACGCCGATATCGCCAAGGATGTTTAGTCGATTCTTTTTTTTTTTATAATTTTCTCGCTTGTTTTTTTTTTTTTTTCTTGTGTACGTGCATATTCACCAAATGTATGAATCATTAAGAACTAAGCTTGTGTCTTTTTTTTGTTCATATTCTCCAGTAATTAAAGAAGCTTATTCTCCAATTTTTATTTAATTTTTATTCATTCAGTTGCTACTGCGCTCGCCAAAGCCAATCTTTTTTTTTTAATGAGGATTTTTAGGACCGGATGTTTAATAAGACTCCGATCTTAAAATTAAATAAAAAATAAAAAATTAAGACCGGAGTCTTTTAACCCTCCGGTCCTAAAAATTTAATTATATATTTAGGACCGGCTACTTAATAAATAACCGGTCTAATAAAATCTAAATTAATAAAACATGTCTCTACGTCGCGGAATATTAAATTTTCCTCTCTGAACTTCTCTTCTCGCGTCGAAAGTGATTACTCAGGTTCTGTCTCCAGTGTTTTTGTGTTGCTTCGTCAACTGCTTCGTGTTGCTCTCTCGACAATCACTTTCTGGTTTGTTAGCTACACGTCTATAGACCAAGCTGTAAGAGGTGTTTCAGTTATATAACTTTATGGTTTTCTGGGTTGAACGAAATCGATGAAATATTCTTGTGGGTTTCTCTGTTGTTAATGAATATTGTATTTTGAAGATTATATTTGTGCTTTAGACCTACCCAACTGACCACAAATGTTTTTAGGTTACTCTTGCTGTCTGCAACATCAACGTTCGTGGCGGGAGAAGAAAGACTCCGCAAACACATTTGAATTTATATGCTACAGGTGAGTCCACAAGACCTTCACGCGATGCATTTAATTTCCTCGTCATGCTTTAATTTTTCTTCTTGGATTCACTGTGATACATTTATGACCAAAAGTGTTTCTTCGTTATGCATTTAACGGGCAAATTTCTCTGTAAAAAAAATTGACATAACCGACATTGAGCATAAATATGAATTTGATGTTGCCTTATTTTATATCCGTGTCATAAATAGGAATTCTACTATGGATCACGGTTGGATAACTGTGTTACGGACAAGTGTTGAATATCAGAATGGGGTGAGGACTTTATAGAATTTGCTAAACAAAATGCCCATGATGATAGTGGGAAGTTTTATTGCCCTTGTGTAAAATGTTTGAATGAGAGTCGACTAAGTCTTGAAGTTATCCACACACATTTAATTTGTGAAGGATTTTGTAAGAATTATACAGTATGGGTATGGCATGGTGAAAAAATAACAAGTGGGTCTCAACATGAGGAAGTGGCCTTTGATGATAATGACACGGATATGGATGATCATATAGAGGACATTATTCGTGATGTAGGAGAAGAGGCTTTTCATCAATCACATGCATATGGTAATATGTGCGTGATGCGAGACCCCGCTATACCCTGGTTGTAAAAAATACCAATTGTTGAACGTTGTATTGAAATTGGTAAGCTTGAAGGCACGTCATGGATGGAGCGACAAGAGTTTTTCTGAAATGCTTGAGGCTTTTAAGGACATGTTTCCCGATGATAATGTGTTGCCGCATCGATACTATGATGCTAAGAAAATACTTTGTCCACTAGGGATGGAGTATAAAAAGATCCATGCATGCCCGAATGATTGCGTATTGTATAGAAAAGAGTTTGAAGAGAAGCATAATTGTCCGATATGTGAAACCTCAAGGTACAAGTCAAATAAGGGGCCTGCAAAAGTGTTGTGGTATCTTCCAATCATACCAAGGTTCAAGCGGTTGTTTGCGAATGAAAATGATGCAAAAAATCTGAGGTGGCATGCAGATGAGAGGATTTCTAATGGAAAGCTTCAACATCCGGCCTATTCTTCTCAATGGAAGAAAATCGATCATTTATTTCCGAACTTCGGCGAAGAACCTAGGAACCTTAGGCTTGCCCTTAGCATGGATGGCATGAATCCATATGGAAGCCTTAGCAGCATACATAGTTCATGGCCTGTGCTCCTGATTATTTACAACTTATCTCTAATGTTATGCATGAAACAAAAGTACATCATGCTATCTATGTTGATTTCGGGACCAAAACAACCCGGAAATGACATTGATGTTTACCTTGAGCCCTTGATCGAAGACTTGAAGGAGTTGTGGGAAGAAGATGTCGATGTTTTTGACTCTTTTAAGAAGGATGTGTTTAAACTGCGAGCCATTATATTTTGTACTATAAACGACTTCCCAGCATATGGGAACTTGTCAGGGTATAGTATAAAAGGCCATAAAGCATGTCCGGTTTGTGAAGAAGGCACACGCTACCATCAACTTCAACATGGAAGAAAAAACGGTTTATCTTGGACATAGGAGATTTCTTAGACGGGGCCACCCATATCGTCGATTAAAGAAAGCCTTTTTGGTGGCCAAGAGTATGAAGATGCTCCGGTGGCATTGACTGGGAGCAAGTTTATGAAAAGGTGAAAAATATCAGTGTCATCTTTGGTAAGACTGCAAAGAGTAGAAAAGAAACAAATATATGGAAAAAGAAATATGTATTCTTCAATCTTCCATATTGGCGCAATCTTGATGTGAGACATTGTATTGATGTCATGCACGTAGAGAAAAACGTATGTGATAGTATTGTTGGCACGCTTCTCAACATACAAGGTAGTTCCAAGGATGGTGTGAAGGCAAGATTGGATTTGCAAGTAATGGGAATACGCGAAGACTTACATCCAAGGCCATACAGGAAGAGAACTTATTGTCCCCCGGCTTCTTATACTTTGTCTAAGGATGAGAAATGAGTTTTTGTGAGTGTTTACATGGCACAAAAGTTCCCTCGGGGTATTCTTCAAATTTTAAGAGGCTTGTATTGATGAAGGACTTGAAATTAGTAGGCCAAAAGTCTCATGATTGTCATGTCTTGATGCAACAAATACTCCCAAAGTAGCTATTCGAGGCATCCCGAATATGATCTTCGGTCATTTTGACTAGACTTTGTGTCTTCTTCAATGCGGTTTGTAGTAAAGTTTTCAAGATTGAAAAGTTGGATGAATTGGAGAATGAAGGATATCTTATCTTGTGCCACCTTGAGAAGCTTTTTCTTCCTACCTTTTTTGACATCATGGTTCATCTAATTGTTCATCTAGTGAGGGAGATAAAGTTGTGCGGACCTATCCATTTACGGTGGATGTACCCAATTGAAAGATCTATGAAATTCCTAAAAGGGTACGTGAAGAACGCATACCGGCCAGAAGCATCAATTGTTCATAAATATGTTTCTGAAGAAGCCATGGAATTTTGTCAAAATTATTTGGCCAAAGTAAGACATATTGGGCTTCCAAAACGTCAGCATGCTAAAGGGGGTAGACGAGGGGCTTCGATAAAGAGTGTGGATCCTGATGAATTGTCACAAGTCCACTTATACATCTTGAATAATATTGATGAAGTTCAAGCCATCATAGCTGCACATAAAGAAGCTGTAAGGAAAGAAAATCATCGAATGACTGAACAAAGGTAAATTAGGGAGCATAACAGAACTTTTGCAAACTGGTTCAAACAAAAGGTCGAGGAGAGGAATGTGTTTCGATACAATCAAATGGTTAGCCCGTGGTCCCGAGGTTGATGTCATAAGTTGGAATTCGTATGTGATCAATGGTTATACATTTTACACGAAGTCCCTAGATGATAGGAGCACCGTCTAGAACAAAAGTGTTATGTTAGAGGCTGAATCTATGCACTTCTCCAGTTCGAAAGATAAGAGGCCTTTATTGGCAGTCATGCCATATTATGGGGTTATTGAAGAGATTTGGGAGGTAGACTATGTTAAAATTAGATTTCTCATTTTCAAATGCAAGTGGGTTCATGTCAATAATGGTGTTCAGATCGATCGGCTAGGATTTACATTAGTCGATGTCAATGATAGAAGTTTTGGTGATGAACCTTTTATTATGGCGAGACCGGCGAAACAAGTGTTCTATATCACCGATCAAGAAAATAAAATGTGGTCTGTAGCTCTCCAAGGAAAAAGGGTCATTGATATTGATGAGGAAAGTCATTCAAATTATGGTCTTCCTGAGAGTACTCCTTTTTCAAGGTGTCTACTGGAAATTAACGAAGAAGATGAAGCGGATAATGAACCCGGCATAAGAAATGATCATCAAGAAGGGATATGGGAGGATATCGCTTTATAAAAGAGTCAATATAATTCAAAAGGTAATATTCATATGCAAACTTCTTTGAAAACTTTAAGGTTTTAACTATATATTATATTCCTTCTATGTTCTTAAACAATGTCACTGACTATGAAGTTTGTTCTTGTTTTATTTTTGTGTCAGGATCGGATCCAAATGGGCATGTTATAAAAGAGGATGTTACGTTGTTGGGTGGGAATCAAATGAAGGCATGGTGAATATTCCATTGGGCATGTATGTTATATTTGTAACCTATTGTGTATTTGCATTGTAAGTAAGTTATCTTAGTGTATAAATTAATTTAGGTGTTGTAGTCATAGTATATTCATTAATTAAGAATCGACATAACTCATGGTGAATAATATTTGTATTCTTTTTCCCAATTCAATTTATTCATAATTGTTCATAGCTTGTACTTAAAGTATCGACTTTTATGTCTTTGGATTGGGTGGTGGATTTGTGAATATATATGATCGGGAAGAACGAACGAGGGAAAAAATTCGGGAAAATTTAGGCCGGTAATAAATAGGCCGGTCTTAAATGTTCAACTGTTAAGACCGATGTATCAATATGTCCGGTTTAAAGGTCATGTGTACATATTTGATATTAAGCCGGTCTTAAAAGTTTGTCTTTTAAGACCGGTGTATTTATACGTTCGGTCTAAAAATTTAATTTTTAAGACCGGACCAATTTACCGTCCAGTTTTGAAAGTTAGTCTTTTAAGACCGCGTATAATTAGTCGTCAGGTCTTAGAAGCCGCTATTTTTCAGACCGGATTTATTTTTGTCCGGTCTTATAATTTTGATCTTTTAAGAAATGGCCGAGTTTTTGCCCTGGTCTTAAAAGTTGAGTTTTAGGACCGAACAAAAAATGTTTAGGTTTATTTAGTACGACTTTTAAGACTTAATGTTTTAAATGTCCGGTCTAAAAGAGTTTCTTTAAGACCGGTTTGAGTCCGGTCTTAAATGTGGACTTTTAATACCGGCTGGAACAAGACCGGTCGTGAGTCCGGTCTTACGGTGCCTCTTTTGTCCGGTCTTAAAGCCCTTTTTTGCACTAGTGTGATTTGAGATTGGATTACTTAGTGGGACCCACACTTTCTTTGCACATGTATATATAGGTCAAATTTAACGGTGTTAGCATTTTTGTTCTCATTTTAAATGTATGTAGGTATTTTTGTACCTCCATAATGCATTGATGCTAGACACACTTTTGGTAAAAGTTCATTGGCATTTTAAAATTAATTTGAATACCCCACATTTCAGGATAATTCAAATTAAAATTAAAGAAAAGTCACACCAATACCAATGGCCCAGTCAAAAAAATAATACCTGAAAAGTTATGTAAAAATGACATTATTGATAGGTGAAAGTGTCCTGGTTAGTACGTTTTGAGATTTTTCAAATATTATTTTTATTTGCTAGAAATTTAACGTGATTTTCTCTAAAATTAATTTGAGTTGGGATAAGTCTCAAATTTTTATAATTGAGTTTATCAAGACAAAGTTTGTAGAATGTTTAAGAGACCCCAAAGTATTTAAGAAGGGGCTGAAACACATTAAAAGTGCTAAATATCTCTCAAATTGACACTCATAAATCTATATAATAATAAAGATATGATTATGGATATTTTATAAAATGTCTAGAGGCTTGCTTCTAAATATTTAACAAGGTGACTATAGTTGCATATATTATTATTAAACTCGCGAGTTGACTCTACGAGTTAACCCTTTTTACATTTTTAGATTACAAAATCGAGTTGAGTCGCGAGTAAACTCATGTCAATTGTAAATTTGGTTAAACTTATGAGTTTATAAACCGAGTTTATTGTTTTTACATTTCTAACTTACAAAACTGTGTTAATTTACTCTTAAATTTGTATTAATCTTTTCATTTAATCATATTCAACGGCTTTATATATGAATTTTCTAGAAACTTCTTTGTAAAGTGTGATATATTATGAATGTTGATGGATTTAATTTCAATTATTTGGATTTTAAATATATTTAAATCATTTTTTTTTCATTTTTATATTTTAATTATTTAATTATAAACTATTAATACCTATGTAAAGATAAAAATAAACTCTTACGAGTTCACGATTCGAGTTTACATTACCGTCACAAGTTTATTTAAACTCATGAGTTTGACAAGCTTGGTTGCTTGTCATAGAAAAATTCATATAAACATCTATATAGGATTGACTCTTAGTAAATATCTTGTAAGAGAATATTTCGAATAATCATTTGGATTAATCTCCACGTTCTAATGCGTCTTGGGTGGAGTTATTTATAGTCCGCTCACATTTTGTGGATTGTGAATAATTTGCCTCTTATTATTATTATTTTTTATAGTAAATAAATTATAAATATAGTTTAAGTATGACTAGTTCTATTTAGATCTTTTTACTTTTCATGATGGATTGGCAAAACTAAAGAAAAATGAAAAAGAAATAGCATTGAAATCCATTTTTATTGACCAATTAGAATTGCCTCGTAGGATCTATAATTGTCTCAAAAGGTCTAATATACCTACATTATTGGAGCTTTTTAATAATAATCAAGAAAATCTTATGAAAATGGAACATCTTATTAAAATAAAAATTCGATTATATATTTTTTTTCTAAATAAAAAATGAAATATAATATTCTAAATATATATTATTATTTAGATATTTAGATATCAATTATATTTTATGCATTAATATTTTTATTAATATATTGTGTTACGGACCCCCATGAGGCCCAACGCCGATTTGGCCCACTAAAGAATAGACCCAATCACGGGATCCTCCTATAATATTGTGAAATCCCGCTATTGTTTATAATATCGGGTATATCGGATATGATATAACGGCCATAGATCACGATAGATCATAGATATCAGACCGAGTGTACCATCTATAAATACAAGGGTCGACCTTTAAGGTGCACACGTTCTAACTCTGAACTATTTACATTCAGTCACACTGTACACACACCGCACCCCCTTTTGGCGAGAGCCTCACCTGTGTACATTGATCCCATTCTCCCTAGAGTATCTACCTCATAGATATTCGGGCGGAGTCTACTGATCCAATATCGAAGCACTAGCCTTCTAGGCTAGACATATGTGTTCTACACCAGAACATTGGCGCCAATCGTGGGGACGTTAAATTTCGATCCCCGTGACCGGCGATGGCTAATACCAGAAGCAGCAGTCGGAACCCGCAACCTGGAAATCCACCACAGGCTGAGGCGAGTCAACAACAACAAACGCAGGACCCGCCGCTTCCCGAGGATGTCCCGGAGGGCAATACCGCGAATGAAGGGAACGACATGTCTGACACAGCCTCTTCCCCTGCAGGGACGGCCAAACCTCGGGGCACGGCAGCACAGGAAGTCCTAGCCTCAAGCTCAGACCTTATTCTCCAACGGAAAACCCAAGACTCAATGCTGAGGCAAATAGAAAATTTGGAGAAGCGTACTAATCTCCAACGTCAGAGGATTTTAGGGTAATGCAGAAGATGATGGAGGATCGTTGTAATCAGCTGGCAGTGATGATACAGAAAAGTAATCGGGGCGATGGATGAGCTAGGAAAGAGAAGACGGTCAGTGAACAACCGAGATCCACGCAGCATGAAACTGGCACAACTGTGCCGCAGACGGATTCAGGACGACCTCGAGCGCATAACCCAGCCTCGTCCCGCAAGAAAACGCGCGTCGAGAATACCTCGGACGACGATGACCGAGGTCGTAAAAGACCACCTCGGCACGAGATCTCCCCAAAGAAGTACAAGATGAGATATACAGTAGGCCGCAACAGCAGTGCTTTCTCGGACGAGATAGCAAACGAACCTTATCCAAAGGATTTCGACCTGGCAGACCTGCCAAAATATGATGGAACACAAGATTCGAGGCCCATATGGATACATTCGAGTTACTCATGTTCGTATGACGAATTGGAGGGCCGGTAATTGCCCAAATTTTTGCCGCCTCGCTCACAGGACCGGCCTAGAAATGGCTAATCTCGCTACCAACCAATTCAATTCAGAGTTTCGAAGACCTCGGAACCAAGTTTGAATTAAACTTTGCAACAAGTAAGAAAAATCCCAAGTCCCAGTTCACCCTAAGCAAAATTAAGCAACGGTGGGGTGAAACACTCCAGAAGTATTTGGACAGATTCAAGGAGGTGGCATTGCAGGTGCGATCTCTCCTGGAGAGCGTACACGTACATTGCCTTATAGATGGACTGGATCCGTCATCCCTGTTGGTGAATTCCATCTTCAAAAATAAAGTCCATACCCTCACGGAATTCAACACGCGGTCAAAGCAATACTTAGATGTGGAATAGATGGAGCTAGCTAACGCGGCCGGGAACGATTGAGGCAAGGACACACCTCCGCAGGGAAAGGGGCTACCTGAAAGAGAAGATTCCAACAGGCGGAACCGGGACAACAGGACCAAGGGGGAAAGAGTTGAAGGAAAGACGAGGTATGATAGATACACCCCCTGAATGTGGCGCGTTCTCAAATTTGGAAGGAGGTATCGCTGACCGAGATGAAGAAGGTAGAAAGACCTCGATCCCTCCGATATCGACCTACCACGGATCATTCCAAATTTTGTGTGTTTCACGACGGATTGGGCCATACCACAAACCAATGCTACAAACTCTGGGACGCGATCGAAAAATTCGTACGAGAAGGGAGATTGCGTCAGTATGTGATCAAAACACAGGGACGGAAAAATAACAAAAGAAACCGTGGGGGCCGGAGCCCTAGCCCGGCACAGGACCGGAAGAAGGACAAAAAGCGGCGAAATCCGCATAGTGATGACGAGGAGTTTCCAGAGGCCGAGTTTAATTGCAGCGTCATCAGTGGAGCTCTCGGCGGCGGAGGAGACACGACAAGTCAGCGTAGGAATTATTTGAGGGAAATCCTCTCCGTTAGGAACATCCCCAAGTTCAAAGAAGATAATAGCAGGCCGATGCATCCACCGTTAGCCTTTACTAACGAGGATATGAAAGACGTAGTTCCAGGCCATAAGGATGGTTTGGTCATCACCGGAACACTGATGAACTGCCGGGTAAAAAGGATTTTCATGGATGCAGGCAGCTCGGCGGATATCATAAGATAGGATGCTTTCAAAAGGATGAAATTGGATACAGAGGATCTGAAACCGTGCAAGACCACCCTAATCGGGTTTAACGGCGAGCACTCGCCTCCCAAAGGATATGTCGACCTCAGATTAACACTGGGAACCAAGGAAGCGTTCAAGTCAGAGCGGGTAAGATTCATCGTGGCCGACTTCCCGTCTCCATATAATATCATACTAGGCAAGCCGACCATCCATAAGTGGGATATGTTAGTATCCACAAAGCATCAGAAGTTGAAAATGGCGAACAACAAAAACAAGGTTGTCACGGTCGTTGGAGACCAAAAAGAATCTCGACAGTGTTATTTCGAGACAATTCGGGAAGGCGAAGACAGTTAGTCATCCCCATCCCGGATGCAAAAAGGCAAGAGAAATGCAGGCGCTGCGGGAAGAGTACAGGCAGGACGGCCCGTAGGCATGGTCGAACTCGACCTAAGGAAAAGCCCGAGGTCCCCCGCCCAGAGCCAGAAGATGAACTCGAAGACTTCATACTAGGAACCAAGGCCTCCCATATTACCAAGATTGGTGGAACCCTGAGTCCAGAGGTGAAGGACTGACTGAAGAAATTCTTAAGGGAGAACCGAGATGTATTCGCTTGGACATCTGCAGAAATTCCCAGGATAGACCCCAGGTTTTATTGCCACAGGCTCGCGATCCGGCCGGGTTCAGCACCGGTTGCACAGAAGAAGAGGAAACAAGGGTCAGACAGACAAATAGCCCTGGAACAACATGTCGACAAACTGTTAGACACCATATTCATCAGGGAAATACAGTACACCACATGGTTATCAAACGTGGTCATGGTCATGAAACCAAGCGGTAAATGGAGGGTGTGCACGGACTACAAGGACTTGAACAAAGCATGCCCTAAGGATTCGTATATGATTCCCAATATCGACCAACTGGTAGACAACTCGGCCGGGTACCAGTTACTATCCTTTATGGATGCTTATTATGGGTACAACCAGATTGCGATGCATCCAGAAGACCAAGATAAGACGGCTTTCATAATCGAAATAGCTAACTATTGCTACAACGTGATTCCCTTTGGGTTGAAGAACGCCGGGGCCACCTACCAGAGAATGATGAACAGAGTCTTTGAAGACCAGCTCGGCCGAAACGTAGAAGTTTACATCGACGATATGATTGTCAAGTCAATGAACCCTGACGACCATATCCGAGACTTGGAACAGACCTTTGAGAAACTACGGGCCTACCAAATTCAACTGAATCCGGCCAAATGCACGTTCGGGGTACCAGCAGGAAAGTTCTTAGGGTTTCTATTAACAAGCCGGGGAATTGAAGCCAACCCAGACAAGTGCAGGGCTGTTTTAGACATGAAAGCCCCTCAAAACAAGAAAGAAGTCCAACAGTTGACGGGAAGGCTGGCGACATTAACTAGGTTCCTACTAAGATCGGAAAACGAGCTCTTCCTTTCTTCAAACTCCTGAAAAAGGAGGCGCAAGGAGGATGGAACTCGGAGTGTGAGTCGGCATTCAACAAGATTAAGCAATGTCTGGCGACCCCGCTAGTATTTTCAAAACCTGAACTAGGAGAGGTACTTTTCCTTTACTTATCGATAGGGGAGGAAGTTGTGAGCGTAGTCCTGGTTCGAGAGACCGAGGCCGGCCAAGAACCAATCTATTTCATAAGCAAAGCTTTGCAGAGCTCGGAACTGAGGTATCATAAATTGGAGAAAGTGGCCTTCGCCCTGCTTACGGCGACAAGAAGATTGCGCCAGTATTTCCAGGGATTCCAGGTAGTCATTCGAACGAGTCAGTCGATTCGACAGGTGTTACACAGACCAGATCTGGCTGGCAGGATGATCAATTGAGCAATAGAGCTATCCGAGTTCGACATCACATATGAGGCCCGAGACGCGATTAAATCGCAAGCACTGGCAGATTTCGTAAGGAAACTCACCCCGGCCTATGAAGAGGACTCGGCTGGAGTCGGGGTTTGGAAGGTGTACGTTGATGGATTATCAAACGCCAAGGGAAGTGGAGCTGGGATCATAATCAAAAACCCAGAAGGGGTCGCAATCGAACACTCACTTCACCTCAACTTCCCAACCTCAAATAACCAGGCAGAATATGAAGCGATGTTGGCCGGATTACAGCAGGCGAAGGAACATGGAGCACAGAGAGTAAAGGTCTTAACGGACTCACAGCTAGTAGCCACGCAGATTGGGGGAACCTATCAAGCAAAAGAACCCCTGCTAGCCAAGTACTTGAACATGGCAAGGGAAATAATTTCAGACTTTGAGGAAGTGACGGTCACGCACATCCCTCACGAGGAGAATGTTAGGGCCAACATTCTATCCAAGTTCACCAGCACGAAGGGGTCGGGAAACTATAGAACCGTGGTGCAACAAAATTCGGCGGAACCGAGTTGTGTACTGACTATTTCCGCAACCACAGATTGGAGAAAGCCAATTGAAGACTACTTAGAAAGGGGAATCATCCCTACAGATACGACCGAGATGAGAAAGCTGGTTCGAGAAGCCGCTATGTACACCATGGTGGACGATCAATTATATCGACGAGGGCTTCACTCTCCTATGATGAGGTGCTTAGGCTCGACCGAGGTGAAATACGTTCTGGTCGAAATACATGAAGGGATCAACGGCCAGCATATGGGAGGAAAAGCTCTAGCCAGGAAAGCTTTACGAGCAAGCTACTACTGGCCGACCATGGTGGCAGATGCCATGGAGTTTGTGAAAAGATGTGACAGTTGCCAGAAGCACGCCAAGATCGTCTGGCTCCCTCCAGCGGAATTGAAGAGTATCTCGGCCCCATGGCCTTTCTACAAGTGGGGGATGGATATTTTGGGACCATTCAAAGCAACCCCTAGACAACTCCGCTGGCTGGTGGTCGCGGTTGATTACTTTACTAATTGGATAAAAGCTGAGTTTTTGACGACAATCACCTCGGACACGCATTCAACGATTCTTCCGGCATAGTATCGTGTCGCGGTTCGGAATACCCGCCGAGATAGTCACGGATAATGGGACCCAATTTATCTACAAAGCGTTCCAGGAGATGATCGCGGACCTCGACATTGAGTAGCATTTCGCTTCCGTAAAGCATCCCCAATTCAACGGGCAGGCCGAAGCCGCAAACAAGATAATTGTTGAGGGCTTAAAGAAGCGGATGCAAGAGGCCGAGTCTAGTTGGGCCGAACAACTCTACAGCGTGCTCTGGGGTTATAGGACCAGCGTCCAAACCTTAACGCAGGAGACCCCGTTCAGGCTGACGTATGGATGCGAGACAATGATCCCGGTGGAGATAGGCCAGCCCTCCTAGAGGAGATTGAAGGCTCTCCTAGATAGGGAGGCGATGAACACCGAGGCAATGATGACAGAATTGGACTTTGTGGACAAGGTCAGGGTTACGTCACACTGTCGAGATATGGCCAAGAAGCAGCTAATCGCAACTAATTACAACCGAAAGGTAAGGCCCCGGTCTTTTGACAGGGGTGACCTAGTGCTCAAAAGGGCAGACGTCGGCAACAAGAACGCCAGGGATGGCAAGTTGGGAAGGCCCTTACCGGGTTAAGGAGAAGCTCGAAAAAGGTGCATATGTCCTGGAAACCCTGGCAAGGAAACCAATCAAAAGGACGTGGAACACCGACAAACTGAAGGTCTACTATAGCTAGACCCAGCTGCCGTATGCACAGGGTGCCAGATATATTATGTCCGAGGTTCTTTATTTTGCTTATTTCCAGTTTAAGTTTATTTTCGCACTTACGCAATTTCCTCATTTAAAGTTGTTAGCTCTTTAGAGTGGATTGTTTCGTAAATTTATGAAGAACTCCTCTGTAGAGATTCAGTTTATGGACTATCAAAACGTCTTATCATACACCAACCTGGGCGAAAAGAATGACACCGGGGCCTACGAGCCCAGGTTCTTGATTACGCAAGGTTTGGTTGAAAAAATAACATCAGGGCTTGCAAGCTCGGGTTTTTAATTACGCAAAGCAACCAATATAAGCCTTTGCAAAATTTTGATGCATCAAAGTACTTTCTCCTTGATAAGAAGATGAATTGTCATCCCGGCCCTGATCAAGGCCAAAATGTGTAGACTCGTGCATATTTTCACCACGGCTGGACATGTGACAATTTGCCCTTATCCTGGTTATTATCCCGGACAACAGATCCGGAACCCAGTAGGGAGGTTGATTGAAAACCCCTACCTTGATACCCGGTCATAGCTACTAAAAAACTATAAAAGAATTCTACATACATACGACCCTGGCCCGGTCAAAGAATCCTCAGCACGGGTTGGAAGATTCATAATGAGATGGTTAGCATGTCTAAATTGCTCTATCAAAATAAAATTAAAAATAAACAAGTTAATATTTAAAGAAGCCGAACCAAAGCGGCAATATCATATACAAGGGCATGACCGCGCAAACACAAAAAGACAAAGAAAGAAACAAGTCAATCGGCAGGAGCGGACGGGTTGGAAAGATCACCGACAGGAATGCTGACAAACATTTGCTCTTCACCTTTGACATCCCAGTCCCCACCAACAAGTTCAGAAACTGAGGTCGCCTCGGGAGACATAGGGGGCGGAATAAGCTAGCCATCCCCGATATACACCCTATGGTGAAACCCGGCAAGGTCCAGATTGACGTCAGGGTTCAGATGCCAGATTTGTGCTAAAGCCATATCAAAGGCGTCCTTGGCGGTCTCCTTCACAATGTCGGAGTAGTCGGCATATGCTTTCTGAGCATCCGCAAGGGCGGCCTTCGTCTCGCCCAGTTCCTGGGCTAGGTCTCCCCGTTGGGTCTATACAACCCGCAAGGCCTGTATGTCTTTCTCGTAAGCCGCCTGCAGCTGGACGAGCTCATGGTTAGCCTTGTCAAGGGCCTCCCGTGTCATCTGCAGCTCATCATTGAGCTTGCTCCTCTCAGCCTCAGCCACCTACTGGGCCTCATCGACTCTTCTTAGCCGCCACCGCATCATCCCTCTCCGTCTTTACGCAATTCAAGGTAAGGCCGGCCTCCACGTGATTGTTTTTCAGAATCTTGAAAGCATGCACCATCCCGGCGGCTTTCAAAGTGGCCTTCTGCACGTCCCAGAGCTCGGTTAGATCTACATCCGTGAGCGGGACAGTGTCTGTATAGCGCCGAGGAGGGAGAAGACCTACCGTCAGTTCCTCGGTCCTCCCCCGGCTCCATGTGTGACCACGCGGGAGTTTTGGCAATGGCGGTGGAGGAGGCAGAGTCGACGGTGAAGGCCCAAGAGTTTCTTTGGCTGGGTGGGAAGTCGAAGTAACTTGGACGGAATCAGAGGGGCAAGATGAGGGGGGCATCCGGAGAAGTCACCGGGGTCGCCTTCGTCCTCTTGGCCACCTTCGCCAAGGAATCCGCCCCAGCCTTGGACTTCCCAGGCGCAGGAGCAAACCGCTTCCTCGGAGGATTGACCGTGCATTGCTTGCCGGAATCGGGATTCACGTGGGACAAATATCGCGGCAAGCTGTCCATAGCTTGTGCTGCATAACAAAAGGGAGACCAGTTAGCACTAAAGGAGTCAAATAAAATTAATTCTACATACAAACAGAATGGACACGGCAATGAAAAGTATACGCGGAGCCTGATGGAGCTTGGCTGGATCCCCCGAGAGAATTGAGGCAACAGTTTTCACTCCATTTTCATATACATAAGAGACGAGCCGAGAAACATGGCTGACGTCTTCAGGGGAGAGGTCGTCTGGGTTGACCTAGTAGCTCGTGGAGTGCTTGTTGTGGTGGTCATCGGTCCAATATAAGGGGAACTTCCACTCCACCTCTTTGGACTCGGGACCGTGAAGGAACTAGGGCTACAATCCGGGCTTGGCAACCACCTTAAAAAACCAAGTTTTGAAGTGTTTAAAGGATTCGGAGAAAGCGTGAAAAAGCTTCCTATCGGGGACCCCCCGAATGGATATCAAACCCTTTAAATCGGAAGGCTCCTGGCCGGAACGTGGCGTGAAAGGGCAAAAGAAGTAAAAGAAGACGGTGGCAGTACAAGGAATGGGCGCCACAAAAGAGTTGCAAAGCTTCTCAAAAGCAAGCATAAAACCCCACCCATTGGGATGGAGCTGCGAGGGAGTAAGGCGGAGATAATTAAGAACATAGATTTGGAACTCGGTAAACAGGAAGCGAATACCAAGTCGGGTGATGTAATCCCGGTAAAAGAAGAAGAAAGATGTATCGGTTCCTTCATGAGCGGCACATATCAGCTCCTCATCGGAGGGCAGACGTAGGAGGCAGTTAGTAATATCGCCCAACTCGAGTCTGTTAACGTCGGCCTGTGACATTAATGAATGTGTTGTCAAGACTCCATGAGTGACCCATGGATATTTTCGGAGTAGAGCTTGAGGGGGACTCCCAGAAGCTGACTCCCCGGTGACAAAGGGCGTCCGATCAGATGATGCCGGTGACCCCATTTATACCTAAAACAACAATACAACTAAAATCAGAATCTCATCATTGTACCTGAAGCGTGCAAGTTAGGCCGAAGAGGTAAACTGACAGGACCGGGATGCATTGGAATCCTAGTAACCGGGCTAGGAGTGGAGGAGGACCTATGTCGGTAAGAGCCCAGAGTAACGTTCGCCAGGGAATCCTGGCCACTCGCGATATAGTATGAGCTGGAAGCAATGCAATCCCAGTAGGGGCCGAGGTATCCCTCATGAAGGGATTTCGAGTCTACTTGCGGAGGGGGTTCGTAATAGCTGAGTGGTTGGATCGGGATGGCTTCAGGGACACTTTGGCTCCCGGCGATCAGCGATTCTGGGAGTGGACGATCACTCGGGATCCTAGCAGTAGTAGAGCGAGACCCCCCAACGCTTCCCCTACTCGACCCACCATGGAGTAGGGTGTCCAACCTTTCTGCCTCCGGCAGGGGGGAGCGCAATATCCAGTAGCTGGCTTTAGGATAACGGCACGTAACAACTCTTCCTCTTTCGGGTTAGTGCTTGTTTCGAAGAGGACGAAGGGTAAATTCTATCCATCAAGGCCAAAGGGTGGAACCTAGAGTTTGCAGAAAAGGGTCGATGAGGAGAAGAAGTTGCGAAAGCAAACGAAACCAGACAAGGGACATTCCTACGAAAATGGGGGTATGCATCTAGTGGGAGGAACCCAGAATCATATGACTACCCAGAAAACTCTCACCGGAACTCACCCTAATAAACCAAAAATCCAGAAATCTGACAAAGCAAAAGAAGGAATGACGAATGAAAACCACGAAACTATGAAAATAGTAACAGAGAAGAAGAAATCATACGGGAATGCTCGAAGGACTGGGAAAGCAGCAAAAGAGCAAAGTTGCAGGAGAACTATCAGAGCGAGGAACAGAGAGAATCGTGAAAGTAGAATGCCAAGTGAATGGTGAAGTGTGAGTAATTGATGAGGACATAGGAGGCGGCATGACCAAGGCAACAAACTTGGAGGACATACAAGGTCTTGGAGGCCCAATGACAAGAGCAAAAGTTAAAAAGGCTAAAGAGGCTCTAAATCTCTTGATGACCACTTTACTTGAGACAAGCCCAAGTCTAAAGGAAGAAGAGACTGAAATGATACACTTAATTCAGATTGAAGACCTTGAAGAATAAGCCTCAATGGATATGCATGAAGGCTTCATTTTTACTTGGCCCAAATTCTGCACTTAGTTTTATTTTTCTTACATTTAGTTCAACTTTTGTAATAAGGCTTATTGGGCTGGCTTATTGGGCTTTCTTATTTTCCTTTGTGTGTAAGCAAATTTAGGTTAAACTCAATATGGATGTTGTCCACTATATAAGGGAACACCATAGCCTTTTTTGAGGGGACGGCAGAATTCAAAGTTAACCTTTTTGGTGAGAGACAAGCTTCTCTAGGGTTCTTTTGAGAATCTTTGAACTTATCAAGGGCATCAATCCTTGTGGCTTCTTGGGCTTATCAATTCTTTGGAATTGTAGCGCCTACCTATAATCTATAAACTTCAATTTTTGTTCTATATTTCTTGGTTTCGTATCTCCAGATTCCCTTATCCTTTTTCAGTGATTCTTGAGCCAAAGTCGTGTTTCAGAAAGCCATCTTTCACCTTGTTTTCGAACCACTCAAATCCGAGGTCTGTAGCGTGAGATACGTCTGTTCTTATCAGGACATGTTGGAGGCTGAATTTTCGGTGTGAAATTCCATTCCTAGTTGATCCAATCATCCTTTTCTTTCGGGAATCATATCAGTAATGGAGGGAAATATGAAGCAAAGTTGAAGCGTCGAGGGTAAAAGAGACAATTCACCCTACTCGTAGGGGTGATGTACGACGCGCACTAGGGGCATTAAATGTGCACGAAAACCGCTGACAGCAAGGCAGGGCGGTTGCATTCCTGAACCAATCCAGAGGAGACAAGTGTCAGGGGGCAATGATGGCGAAGGTAGAGAGACGCTGGTCTCAAAATACAACAACACAGCTGGTGACACCTTGGATCTTGGAGTACCTCGGATCCTAGAGTGAAAGACAGAATATCACCAAGAGGGGGGGTGAATTGGGGATATAAAAATTTTCTCGCGTAAATACTCTGTTAGCCGAATGTGAAACAGGGATAAACAGAGTAAGGGTAAGAGAGATTGAACACGATGAATTTATACTGGTTCGGTCCAAATCCTTGACCTACGTCCAGTCCCCAGACTCTCCGGGATTTCACTAATCCAAATGATTACACACTCTGTAACTCACGGAGTAATTCTCTCTCTAGAACTTACTCCCCCTTACAAGTTGTAATCAAATATCTCAATCCCAAAGTCCCAATACTTTGAGATTCTCACAAGAAGAATAATCAATTATAAACTCTCTAAAAGAGAAGATTAATAAACACTGAAGTATGATATATCCGAAGATATTAACTCTTTGAGTAGAAACAATAAATGATCTTAATGACTAATTGAATGCACAACGTTTCGGTTAGGTGGAGACTTGAATGCTTCTCCTATTTATAGATTGGCGCATTGATGACCGTTGAGAAGAACTTAATGAGCCGTTGTGGGTAATCAATATATCCGTTGTAATTTCTTGCTCGGTTTCTTCGTAGGCTTCCGACATTCGACCGTTATTCTCCGTTGACATTCTTTATTCAATTTGTCCGTTGAGAGACAAGTAAGAATGTTGTCTAGGAAATAGCCGGATTGCTTTTTGATTGTCCGAGTTCTATTTCTTCATTTAGCTTTGATATCCGGGACAACATTTAATGCTTCGACAGAATTCGCTTTTCGTAATTTCAAATTTAAAACATGT
The DNA here is from genome assembly GCA_019022615.1 of Acacia melanoxylon. Classification (NCBI taxonomy): domain Eukaryota; kingdom Viridiplantae; phylum Streptophyta; class Magnoliopsida; order Fabales; family Fabaceae; genus Acacia; species Acacia melanoxylon. The sequence continues at coordinate 1,625,333 of JAFJYJ010000030.1, read as the reverse complement.
TAAATATATCTGAAATACACTAGCAAACCGATTAAACTTGGTTAGGAACAATAATAATCAATTCTATCAAACACCCATTACTTAATCACCGATATCGATTAACGCAGACGAGGATTCAAATATTGTCATACTTGACTCGAGTCATGCCTAGAGTCATAATTTCAAAATCCATTAAGTTGACTCGAGTGATGACTTTGGAGTCATTATGAAGCAACTATGAATAGAAGGTATTTCGATGATGTGCCTCGAGTCATGCCTAGAGTCATAATCTTAAAATACACTTAGATGACTCGAGTGATAACTAGAGTCATTCTGAAGCAATTCCAAACAGAAAGTATTTTCAATGATGTGACTCGAGTTATGCCTAGAGTCATGCAAGTGATGACTTGAGTTATGACTTGAGTCATTGCTGAGAAATTTCAAACAGAAAGATTTGCGCTGAGATGACTTGAGTCATGACTGGAGTCATGTCTGATAAAATTCAAACAGAATCAATTTGCGCTGAGATGACTTGAGTCAAGACTGGAGTCATGTCTGATAAAATTCAAACAGAATCAATTTGCGCTGAGATGACTTGAGTCATGACTGGAGTCATGTCTGAGATACATGTATGACTCGAGTTGATTAATGATGACTCGAGTCATGATCAATATTTTGTCTTTGAGATGACTTGAGTCATGACGGAGTCATGTCTCGAAACAATTTTGAACGAGAAAGCGAAGAGTGAAATGATGACTCGAGTTATACCAAGGATGACTCGAGTCATTTTGTCGAGGAAGTCACTTTGCAAAGTTTAAGTACAAGGATGACTCGAGTTGTTTAATGATGACTCGAGTCATAGTCAATTTTTTTTCAATTGTTTTCAAAGCTTAGTGACTTGAGTCATGACTAGAGTCAAAATGTGATTTTATAAATTATCTTTTAAATCAAATTCTTTTGGCTCGAATCAATCTTACAATTGTCAATCATCATCAAAACACATGAGAACTAACATAGAGTACCACGGCGTTTAGCCTGGACCAAGGAGACATGACCCTAGGATCATCTAGCACCCCGGTACCAGCCTGGACCTTTGAGACTAGACCTCGAGTCATTGAATCGGATGGGGCCCACGGCCGAGCAACTCGGTCTAATGGCAGGATACATCCCGGTAGCTCAAAAGCTTGAACTACCAGGCTGGGGGCAACTGTTACGGACCCCCATCAGGCCCTACGCCGATGTGGCCTACTAAGGAATAGACCCAATCACGAGATCCTCCTATAATATTGAGAAATCCCGCTATTGTTTATAATATCGGGTATATCGAAATCCATATCTCGGATATGATATAACGGCCATAGATCACGATAGATCATAGATATCGGACCGAGGGTACCATCTATAAATACAAGGGTCGACCTTCAAGGTGCACACATTCTAACTCTGAACTATTTACATTCAGTCACACTGTACACACACCGCACCCCCCTTTTGGCGAGAGCCTCACCTGTGTACAGTGATCCCATTCTCCCCAGAGTATCTACCTCATAGATATTCGGGCGGAGTCTATTGATCCAATATCGAAGCACTAGCCTTCTGGGCTAGACATCTGTGTTCTACACCAAAACATATTGAATATTGAATTTATTTAATATCTCATTTTAATATTTAATAAAATACAAATACAAATACAATATTTCAATATTTATAGTTTATAGTTTAATAAAATATCCCAATTTCAATATAATTTATATCATGAGCATTTTTACTATTTTTGTTATAGAAGTGAAATTTCATTAAAATATCAAAAGACATAAGAACTCTAGAACTAATTCCTGAAACTATAACTGTGTTATCAAAAGAAAACATTTCCAACCATTAAATTTCCTACTGAAGGATTATATCTGAGTGATGTTTCCAATTTTTCACTTTATGTAACCATTTCTTTCTACGTCTGAATTAAACAATGAGCATCGATGCTCTTAATCCTGTTAGCGCCAATTTCCCTGTTGAATTCGGAGTTTTCCACTGCAAGCATTGGAATGATTGACCTTGATGTGAGAGATAAACCATGTGTATTTTTACTAGGAACCTGAGAGCATGAATAAAAAAAATATTAGATCAGAACTGGTTTTTTATCGGCACCTAGCAACGAGGGTTTGATAAAGCGGAAAAAATTGTTATTGAAGGAGAAAACTCACGATGATTCATTGGCATCAAAAGCAAGAATTTGATGCTTTTAGGCATGGGGAGAGAAAATAATAACTATAAAAAAAACAAATTATTCCAGTAAGCCCAATATTTTTAATACCTATAAATTTATCCAAAAACTGAAAAACTAAATAGTAAATTTGAGGGAAAATTCTCTTATTAAAAATCTAATTAGTAAGAATGACTTTATAATTTTTTATACGCAGAGAATATCGGTACTATGCAAATTCATGTACTTTTTAGTTATTTTATATCTTTAACTTGTTTTATATATATTAATTATCTAAATAAGTTTCAGTTTTAAAGGCAAACTTTATGTTAAAGTCAATTCAAATATAAATTACATTGTACTTGAGTGACTTTTACCCTAAGTTTGAGAATAATTTAAAGGGAAAAAGATAAATAAATACCATGTGAATTTGCAAAACTCTCAGAATCCCACCGAATTTGTAAAAAGACTAAGAGGTGACAAAGACTTTTGAGGGTTATGCAAATTCATATCAAATGACCATAATGCCCTCCTCTCTCTCTGCCCTTCCTCTCGAACCAAGACTAGCTTCGCCATGACTGCTAAAGCGAAGGGCACGTTCGCCGCCGTCTACCTCCATCGTCGACGCCGATGCCGCACCCGCCACCTTGGACGTTGCACCGGCACCGGTGAAAAAAAAAAAAAAACTGAAACACGAACCATAAATTTTTTTGATCGGTCAATCCGGAAGAAATTGGAAGAAGACGTGAAGGAAGGAAGTAAGAAGAAAAGGAAGGAAGGAAGGAAAAAGAAGAAAGGAAGAAGGAAGGCATTCTCGCTGCTTGCAAATTCGCAAGGCATTTTGAGAATGCCTTAAGCATTCTCAAAAGAGAATGCAGGAGGCATTCTCAAAAAATGAGAATGCCTTAGGCATTCTCAAAAATGCTGAATGCTAAGGCATTCTCGAGAATGCGAATGCCTTGTGCATTCTTCACGCTCTTCTTCCTTCACGCCGTCTCTTCTTCTTCTTCCAATCTCTAATCTCTCATATCGAAAAATTCAGTTTTTTTTTCTTCGGCGTCCAAGGCGGCGGGTGCGGCGTCGACAGCGAATCGGTAGTCACGACGACAAATGATGAATCCATTCACCTCTCTCTCTCGATGAAGAAGGAAGAACTCGATGAAGGTGAAGGACAAAGGAAGGAAGGGTATTTTCGTCATTTTGCATGAATTTTCATAACTCCTTGTCACCTCTTAGTCTTTTTACAAATTCGGTGGGCTTCTGGGGGTTTTGCAAATTCACATGGTATTTATTAGTCTTTTTCCCTAATTTAAATTGGATATAATCAAGATTAATAACATGTAGTGTTTATTGCATGGGCAAGTGTAAAATAAAAGTCTAATTAACGGTAAATTATAGTAGTGTAAAGCTAGATCCAACACCTTAAACTCTTTTTAAAAGTGTAATCAGGATTCAGCACCCTAAAGTAGAGCCCGGAAATCGGATCGAGCCCATCGGGCCGGCCCTTTTAAATCCTGGCTCTTCAAGGTCTGAGATTGAAAATTAGAAGAATTAAATGAAATAAGTCCTGCACAGCCGTCCCTGTGGGGCCTAGGGCTTAAAAGGGCCGGCCCTGGAGGGCCTCGGGTTGGCCCTGTAGGCCCTTTTAATTTATTATTATTATTTTTTGGATACATGAATTCACATATGATGGTAATTTACTAATTTATATGTATTTTGTATTTGTTATAGAGTTATTTATTCATTTAAGTATAAATACACAAATACATAATAACTATACTATAATTTTATGATTTGGTTTATTATTTGTTCTAGATAAAGATTATGGATGTGTTCATGATGTGAGAGAAGAAATTCATGATATTCTTACTCATGAACCAAAGCATACTCAAAGCGAAGTACAATCAAATGTCATTGAAATTGATGATAGTGGCGAAAATGATGATAATAGTCGTCAATGTCTTAATGTCGCTTTTAGATCTTCTTATGTTTTATATGAGTTATTTGTGAACATAGTTTACTTTTGATTATGAATTAGTGACTGTGCTTATTTGTTGGATGATTCATGTTGTTTTGATATTAATGTTGACAACATTTATTTGATAAATTATAACTTTAATTGTTCTAATTTACTATTATATTTCTTTGGGGGGAAAACACAGAGGAAAAATAGTTAAAATTTGAATAGTAACTTCTGGGCCCTGGCCCTGGTACTCTCGGGTCAGGCTTTAAAAAATAGATCTTTTTCTTACTTCGGGTCCTGGAGGGCCGGCCCTGGCCCTTCACACAATGGCAGACCTAGGTTAATGATTGGGGGGCAAGTGCCCCCCTTGAATTTTGGTTGTTTTTTTTAAAAAATAAAATAAAAATAAATTAATACATATTTTCTTATAATAAGAGTAGAGTGAAGAGTACTAACCAGCTATCAAAGAAGATCTTATCTTGAACCAACGTAATTAAAGGGCCCAACGACACTCAAGGGCGGACTCGTGTTGTAGAGAAGGGGACACTTGAATTTGGGATTTTTTTTTTTTTAAAAAAATTAATACATGTTTGAATGATTGTCCACTCTTAAATTAAGTGCCACCCTTAATACATCAAGACTTGACTTTGTAATGGGATGGGGGATGAATGGTTTAATGATGGTTTAATGCCTTATATTGAAAAAAGATGTATTTGATAGCACTGATAATAAGACAATTATGATGAAATTCCAAAAAATAAGGCCTAGAAAGATGACATTATAATTATTTTTATTGTAGTATACTTTTTTTATTAAAATATATATACTTGAATTTATTGAGTGCACTCTTCATTGTAATTTATGTAGCTACATTTATTTCTAACAATACTTAGTCTTGCTTTTCTAAATGACAAGTTTGTAAAATAATTGCATCTCTTATTACATCATCAATATTCACTTGATTTCATAAAAAAAAAAAATGATATATTTTTTTCTTGTTTATATTTTTTTATTTTTTAATACATTTAAAATTTTCCTAAAAAAAAATTTTGGGGGCTAGCAATTCAATCCCCGAATCCGTAGATGGTGCTTTTTGTAATTTTAAGGTCACATTATTCATTTCATTGCCAGGCCAGCCAGAAATTTAGGCCAACCCTGATTCCCAGGTCTACCCAAAGTAATAAAACTGGTTCAATTTCACAACTCACCTACAGAATTGCAAATGTTCGTTTCTCCCAAAATAAAATATGTAAGCCGTGTTGACGGCTTCCAGTTGGCCGAGAAGACGAGGAAACTGAGGACAACAGATAGAAGAAAACGAAGAAAGCGGTTATTCTGAAGCGTTTCTTTGTCTTTGCATACCTTCACATCATGTTATTCAACCAAAATGGCCTTGTGGGTAAACAACACCCACCTGATCATTGTACATATCAGCTCACAAAATGGGAGACGATTTCGTGAATATATACTCAGATTGGATTTTGGAATTCCATTCATGATAAGATTATGATCAATCAAAGAATGAAACTTAATTAGTAAACCTGTAATAAATTTCAACTTTATAATTCTTTTAAAAACCCCAATCTTTCTCGCAAATCAGAACTAAGGGAGAGAAGCAAATGAATGCCACCTTGATTGCACCTTTACCTTTTATTCTCAAACTCTACCACTTAACTTGTTAAGTCAACTACTCCCTCTTGTCCTTAATCTAAGATAAGACGTTTTTTAAGAGTTGATTTTGGTTCTAAATATAAGATATCGTTTTTATATTTTTCATTATTTTTCCAATTTACCCCTATTAATGCTTATTCAACAATAATTAAGGATGAGAGGAAATGTGAGAATTAAGAAAAATAGCTATGATGTTTTAGAAAATATATGTCATATTAATTAATTTAAATAACTTCATTAATCTAATTAAATTAGGTAAATATGTTTTATATTAAGGACCCGAGAAGTATATCTTTTGAATATATGATTTTTCAGGTAGAGTAAAAAAGGGTCAAATTGTAATGTTCAATGACCTCAATTTCATTCTTATTTACCTTTTCTTCTTATTGATACACACACTTTTATATAGAAAATAAATTTGAGCAATTTTAATGAAATTCAAGAAACATGTAAATGATTTTTTTCAATATTCTATTATTGAAATAAGTCATGAGCCAGTAGCAAGTTCCAACCATTAGAATAACCCGCAGGGAAAAAAACTCATTCATTAAGAATTGTTTTGGACGGCCTTTAATTTGTTCTAGCTAACACAATTTTTTTTTTCTTTCCTTCTAAAAAAAGAACTTCAAGTTGAATTCGGAGATACCTCGATTGTTGGCAGCCAAACAATTTTTTTAGTTTATGTTTGAGTATGGTAAAAAGCTGAGTGCATATGCTGGTTTGTGAAAGATCTATTGCTGTTGGTTTCTCTTAATATATACGCCAATTTTTATTATTAATAACACTTCAAAATTTATTTATTCTAAATTTTTCTTATAATTATAAAAAAAAAAAAAAAAAAAAAATAGGTGAGTTGGGTCATGGAAGCTCCCGGGTTGAAGGCAACTAAAAATACTTATTCCGATTTGATTACACACAAAAAATATTAAATATATAAGACTAAATATCTTATTTTTCTATTTTATTTATTATAGTTAATCACCATAGGCCAATATAGCTAAGTCATGTTCAATAATAATTGATAACAAGATGCCTCCAGGTTTTTATAAGATCCAAAATTTGAATTAGTCTGATCATTTTTGTAAGATCTGGTTTGTGATTGTCTGAGCATTAAATACACTTTTACCAATTTTATCTTTAATGAATTATATTTTCTCTCATAATCTTTTTTCATATATTCTCTTTCATTTTTTATCATTATTTTTCTCTCACTTATCCTCTTTCAAATAATGGCATATTAAATTTTCTTTTATGTATTTATTATTTTTAATTAATCTTATCATGTTCCTTATATATTGAAAAAAAAAGTTTCAATACAGAAAAAAAAAATTAAAAATCAAAATCTCCAAAAGCCACTTTGGCTTTAACTTGACTTTTAAACCAAAAGCTATTTTTCTCATTCAATACAATTAAAATATATGCACACACACAAATATGCCAATACCAAACTTAAATCTGAGACCTTATCCATAGATGGCGGGTTGCTACTAAAACAACCCTCCCCCGAGACCATAAACTATTTTTTTTTTTTTTGATTGTCTCCAAAGCTATGGTAGGCATCAGTTTGGGCCAAAATCAGCTTTTGGGCTTCAAAAAGTCAGTTTTGATCGCCTAAAACAAAGCCCATAGAAAATTATACAAAAATATGACTATGGTATATTATGAGAAATTTCATATAAAAGTCTGATATGAGTGATTTGGGGGTCATGAGTATTTTTTTATTAAAAAAAAATGGAGAAGTAGGGTTACAAAATTTTAATAAAGAGAATATAAAAGATAAGAGTAAGAAAAGTCAATTAAAAACTGTTAACCTCACTTCTCTATTTTTTTTTTTTATATTAAAATTCAACATAAAATATCTCGCGGCTTTTTCATAAATACTGTTTAACAAAATCTGGTAGGGAAAGATTTTATTTACTGGGTCACCGACAAAGTGCAATTGCTAGAGTGCATTCAACGAACCCCCTCTTGGTACGGTACAATCTTTCTCCTTTTATATACACTCCCCAGGTCCATCTGTTGGTATCTTCATGAATCTAGGAGGGTGTGGTCATTCCTATCTTCGCGGGGCTTGGTGCTTCTTCTGATTGATTGGTTTGGCTCAGCGTTTTGTGAGGAGCTGTGGGCTCAATCAAGGTCTATATCCTATTAGGCCTTTCCTTAGGCCGGAGCTTTCTTACTGGGCTCGCCATGTACGTAGGCCTAAGGAACCAGTTTTGGTACACACAATAAATCCCCCACTTCTCAAGCACAATATGCCATTGGCTTGAGAAGTAAATTCGATCTCATCTGTAGAAATGCCTTGCAGGATCTAACGGCTCCGTACAAATTCTTCCGAGCCAACCGTTCCTTCTCGAGGCGACTCTCCTACTGAGTTTTGAGTTTTTTTTCTTCTTATCTGTAAATCTTTGAACTTGCTCAGTATTTTCATTTACCATTCTCTATTTTGCATTGTTCTAAGCTCCTTATTTTAGGTAGTTTTTGAACCTTGAGTATTGTTTGTCTTGCTTCGTGCAGGTTACTATGTCAAAGTTGGGTAGAGCCGTCACACTGTTGGTTTGTTTCTTTTCTTGGTACGTCGTAAGGTATGGCAGGTTTGGCTAGCATTCACTTCATCTTCTTCCTACTTGATCTGAGCCCACGCTCGTGTGAACCTGTCATCCATGATATGACAAGTATACTTGGTCAGTTCCTTGTGTAAATCAAAGTTGGGGAGCAGACCTTTCCTGAATGCCATAATAGCGGTTGGTGTGTCACAGTGTGGGATATTTATCTTCTTCTTGTTGAACTTGCCTACGAAATCACACAGTGATTCACGTTTCCCTTGGATGACTTTGTAGAGGTCATTCAATTGCTTCTCTAGTTTTTTGTTGTTGGAAAATTGGTGGACAAACAAATCATTCAAGTATGTGAAGGAACCTACTAAGTTGGTTGGTAGGTTGGTGAATCACCAAGGGCTGGTCCGACTAAGCTTGACTCTAACCCTTTGAACATACATGCCTCATGCAACTCCCTTAGAATTGCTATAGTATGCATCCTTTGATGGTACTGTGCCATGTGCTCATCTGGATCTATTGAGCCATCATAGAGTCTTATATGAGGCGAGGTGAATTTTTTCAGCATCTCAATCAATGCTATGTCGTCAATGAATGGGGAGTCTACAAAGCTATTGGGGCACTTTTCTTCATTGGTGATAGTACGCTTGCCAATCATAGTATCATGGCCTCTAGCTCTTGGCATTTCCTCTTCCATCCTCTACCATCTGACAATCTAAAGGGTGGCATGTTCGCTATTGGTGGATTAGCGGTCACCCCCTGGGTTTCAGTGTTAGGCACACCATTAGCGCCTGTTGCATTACGAGGGCTTCCTGACAAACCCAGGGGTCTCCTTGATAGGCGTGAGGGGATTATTGGCAAGCTCGTGAATCTGCCTAACCAGCATTGAGACTTGCAACAGGAGTTTTGTAAGTAGGAATCGTATTTTCATTGCCGTTACCTTCCAACTCTAGCTGATCGTCTCTCAAGGGCATCCCTCATGGTCGGATTGGGGAAATGTGTATGGTAGAGAACTACCCAAAATAACACGAACTAGGAGTGGCTTAAATGGTGAGTGATACAACTTGCTCCCGTAGGCTTGAATTCTCTTCGTCCAATCGTCGGAGGCGTTATTGCTGCTGCATATATCATTCCTCTTGTCGTGAAACTAGCTTGGCCTATGCGGCAAGTTGTGTGGTTTGATTTCTCACCATCTGGGCTAGTTTAGCGATGCTCACTTCCCTCCTAGCAATTGCTTCTGCCATGGTTAGTAACTTTGGGAAAAATGAAAAAAGAAAGACAAGGAAAGATGAGGGGTTTTCGAATTTTTTTTGATGGGTCCCCACATATGGCACCAAACTATTTAACCAAAATCTGGTAGGGAAAGGTTTTATTTATTGGGTCAGCAACAACATATGATTTTGTAACAGATGGTATGAGAAATAAGAAAGGATGATATGATTAATAATGCGCAAGCCAATTTACAGAGCAATGGTCAGCAAGAGAAAAATAGGAAATGAATCTGATGAATGCTTGAATACAAGATGCAATTGCTAGATTGCATTCAACGAACCCCTCTTGGTACCATCTTCTCCTTTTATACTCGCACCCTAGGTTTGTCTGTTGCTATCTTCACAGATCTAGGAGGATGTGGTCGTTCCTATCTTTTTAGCTTCTTCTGATTGATTTTTGACTAAGCGTTTTGTGAGGAGTTGTGGGCTCAATCAAGGTCTGTGTCATATTAGGCTTCTAATTATGGTTTTACCTTTCCTTGGTTTGGAACTTTCTTACTGGGCTCGCCTTGTACGTAGGCCCAATAAACCAGTTTTGTTCTTAAAAAAAAAATATCATGTAAATATTGAAATGGTTGTTTGTAAGCATCTTAGAGAGAAAATATTTTGAAGAATCATTTGGATCAATCCCCTCTCTGTCCTCCTAGTTATAAACCGGGAAAATCTATCTTGGGGCCCTTTTTGGGAAAAAAATCCCAAAAAGGGCCCCAAGATTTTTTCGAAAAAAGCGCCGCTTTTTTTGTGATAAATTAATGAAATTTTTACAACTAAAACAATCGTATTTACAACAATATCACCCCCTTTTACAACTAAAACAGTCATATTTGCAACAATATTTTTTACAATTAAAACAATCGTATTTACAACAATATCGGTCCATTAACAACTAAAACATTTAATGAAAAATCCCAAAAAGGGCCCAAGGGCCCTTTTCTCAAGGTTTTCGAAATCTTGGGGCCCTTTTTGGGATTTTTTCCCAAAAAGGGCCCCAAGATGGATTTTCCCTTATAAACCTCTGCCCCTCATCGTCGATGGTGAAGAATGTACATCTTCCAAATTATTTATTTCTTCTCGTATTTAAATAAATAAAAAATGTGCATGTGTTTTAATTTTCTTTTCTTTTCTTTTTTTAATTTAAAAAGGTGATTTTAATCCTAAGCTAAATATATCGATGGTGGAGAATGTACATCTTCCAAATTATTTATTTCTTCTCGTATTTAAATAAATAAATAAATGTGCATGTGTTAAATTTTAAAAAAAAAAATTAAAAAGGTGATTTTAATCGCAAGCTAAATATATGAGAAATCTGATAAGAGAAATTTAACCAAAATATGATAGATTGGTTGAGGAAAACAATTCTAATGACAAGCTAAAAACATATTTTTTTTCCCAAACTAATCTCTCATTATTAGCTAAAGGCTATCATTGTTGTCAAACATACGAGTTAACTCTCCAAGCTTACTATTTATAAATTTCTAACTTACAATATCGTGTTAACTCATTTTAAACTTGTACTAGCTATACAATTAGTTAAAGTTGCGAGTTCACTCATCAAGTTTACTGTTTTCACGTTTTTAGCATACAAAATCGTATTAACTTGCTCTTAAACTTATGCCAACTTTTTTTATTTGATCATGTTCAGTGTCTTTATATCACTCTGATCCTATTTATAAGTCATTTTTTACCAAAAAATTTGGTCCTATTTATAAGTTCAATTTCGAGTAGTAAATGAGGCTATGACAATTTTGTTTGTATTAGTTGTACCAATGAAAATAGAGAAAGAAGAAAGAGTTAAAAAATACTCATTCATAAATAAAAGCAAAGTTAAAAATTTATCCTATAACCATTGAGTTAACTACCTGTATTTGGTATGTATGATTTAGTTAAAAATGATTTATAAATATAACCAAACCGTATATAAACTACGTTCTTCATATAAATTAAAGTGATACAAATGCATGAATATATTGAAGAGTTTTAATTGACAGATTATTCAATTAATTGAAGCTGAATGTATGTGTACTGCATTCATTTATAACTTTATGTGTATTTAAATAAGTTTCTTTCAATATCAAATATATTGAAAATATTTTAAAGGATTATTTTGCATTTTTAGTAAACAATTAAACAATATATATTAAATGGTTTATAAAGCTACGAGCTAGATCCTCTGCAATAAACAATGTGTAACTTGCCAAACACTCGAGTCTTGTTATTGGATGGGCTTTTTTTGATTAAAAAAAAAAGGTACTTTTTTAATGCCACAATTTTTTTTTTTAATTATTAATTTATGTGTTTAGATGATTTTTTTTTTTAAAAAAAAAAAAAGCCAAAATGCTGTTTTTTTTAAGCTCCAATTTGGAGCTTAAAAAAAGAGAACTATAAAAAAACATTTTTTTTTAAAAGCCCATCCAAACGACCGCCCTTAAAGTCGCGAGTTTAAGCAAACTTATGATGTAAACTTGTAAGAGTTTACTTTTATCATTAAATATATATTAATAGTGTATAATTAAATAGTTAAAATATAAAAGAAATACAACAACTAGATTTAAATATATTTTAAATCCAAATAATTAAAATTAAATCTATCAACATTCATAATTTCTTATATTTAATAAAGAAATTTCCATAAAATTCATATATAAAGGATGAACATGATCAAATCGAAAAAGTTAACACGATTTTAAAAATGAGTTAACATAATTTTGTAAGCTAAAAACGTAAAAATGGTAAACTCGGTGTGTAAACTCGTGAATTTAACTGAGTTTATATATATAATTTGCATGAGTTTTCCTGCTACTTGACTTGATTTAGTAAGGTAGGAATGTAAAAAAAGGTAAACTCAAAAAATCAACTCGCGGGTTTGACAACAATTTATTTCTGTCATATATATGGCTAATTTCAGAAAATATACTGGTTTGAATTCATTTTGTTTTAATTTCGAAATATTTAATAAGTTTTTTGGCCGGAAGAATATTTAATAAGGATATTCCACTAAATACAATACACATGATTTAAACTAAATACAATATATATTAAATAATTACTTAGAGTTATATCATATTTATGATTTAAATCAGCATTTAAATCCAAATATCCGATAATGGTAATTGTAAATACATGATATAGATTTCAGCACGTTTAAACCCATATAATATATTATCACATTTAAATGAGATATTGAAGATATTGTGATATATCTATCACAATAATCAATTGATTCCATGGATATATATATGTTGGTGGATATTTTAATATTAAAAATTCTCAACTACCTTCTCTATATAACTTGAGAATCATCATTGAGCTTTTTGTGATCTCTCATCCCTCTTTACAATCTTGTGGTGTTAATATTTGGCAAGAAGATGAAGAAAGGTGAGGTTCGTTCAGAGTTAAGGCAGCAACTAAAGAAATCTATGGATGAGTTTGAGGAGAAAAAAAGGAAATGCGAGGTTGTTTGGGCTTTTGAGAAGCATGTAAAGGTGAAGGAAGAATCGAATTCTGACTTTGAGGAGAAACAAAAGAAAACTAGGCCTAACAAGAGACGTAGAACAATGCTAGATCTCTGATGATGATTGATTCTCATCAAAAACTCCATAGCCTAGAACAAGTTATGCAGCAGTAACTGTTTATGTTAGGTTTTTCTCCGCTTTTTGGATAATTTGTAGGCTTTTGTTTTGTTTCTAATCTTTTTTCTTTTTTCTTTTTTCCCACCAATATGCCTATTCAACCATGGAAATTGGGACTCTTTTCTCTAATATTCTTTTCCTAATTCTTCGCTGTTCTTTAATTCTTTGTATGTCTCGCAGTATTTCCTCTCTCTTCTAGATTTTAGATTTGTTCTAACAAATTTTCCGACAACACACACACACACACACATATATATATTCCATCTCATTGTTTATGGAGAATTTAATTTATATTTGTTAAATTTAAAATTCTAGATATTTTGTTAGTGAGAGCGATAATTGATTATATCAATTGCCAGGGGGTTGGAGACTTACGTTCAAACACCTAGCTACGTTCCCCCCCCCCCCTAAGGTCAATTTTATTAATAACCAAACAAATTTTACAAACACCAATAGCCGAAGCAAAAAGAAACCTTCAGAAAAATCCTAAAAGATACAACCTAGCACACATCTTACCAATCAAAAAAAAAAAAACAAATCGACTAAACCTAACTCACATATTATTAATCTAAAAGTCAAGCACTTACACCTACTACATTGAAATGGGTTCACCTTTCAACCCACTCCTATCCTATCCTCTACATTAGAAGTTTTGTCACTATCATCCTTCGAACGCACAGAGTCTTGAAGTAAAATGTTGCTTAAAGGAAATGGAATATAATTCAGCCATATTGGCTGATGCATCTCCTTTGCTGCATTCGCTGCCATCCAATCTGCAACTCTATTACCCTTCCTAGAAACTAAGGAAAATGATACCTCCATCTGCGACTCCAGTAATCTTAGAATTTCTGACAACAACTCCTTACTTTTCCACTCGCAACCCATTAGTGTCTTCCCTTTTATTAACCTGTATAACAGTTCACAGTCAGTTTCTATAATCATCTGTGTATCCTGAAATTTGTACCTGTACATTAAAATCTCCTTCACTGCTAAGCACTCTGTCATAAATGGTGACTGTGCCCTCACGGCTCCTCTTAAACCACCCACAAACTCGCCCATACTGTTCTTGCATATTATTCCTATACCAGCTGAGTCATTATGCTCTTTGTAGGACCCATCCACATTAGCTTTAATAGTCCCATTCGAAGGTGCAATCCATGACCCATGCCTCACAATACTTTCCACAAAAAGTTTCTTGGGCCCTCCCTGCCTCCTTTCTCGTGCCCGCCAAAATTCATCTACTTGGATATTAACCAGCTGTATTATCTCTTTGGCATCTGGCTTTTCCTCCCTAAACACCCAATTACATCTCTTCTTCCATATCCACCAACACATAGTGGCAAACCATGATTTTCTGTATTCATCCAAAGGCTTTATCACCGTGCATCACCACATAGTACTACTTCACAACGTTTCATGTTCCACTTGTTGAACTTAAGGCCTAGAGGACTGCCAAACCAACAATACTTCGTCCATGGGCATAAAAATAGCATGTGTTCAACTGTTTCCTTCTCCTTCAAGCATATCGGGCATATAGGATTCACAGCACATTTGCGCTTAAAAAGAGCTTCTTTTGTTGCGATAACCCCTGCTCCGATTCTCCATAAGAAATGCTGTATTTTTTGTGGTCCTATGACTTTCCATATACATTTCCATAGTATTTTGGGGACTATGAAAGAAGTACCTGGATCCTTGGGTTTTTCCTCCTCTATGCACCCTTTGGCAACTGAATAACCAGATCTTACCGAATACAAGCCATCATTATTTGCTAACCAAACCACAAAGTCATCACAATCATTAACAGGAACATGCATCCTTAGAATCTTGTCCCTTTCCTCATTGCTAATCCTGGTCTCTATCAGGTCCATATTCCAACATCCATTACTTATCAGATCCTTCACCTTTAGCTTTCTATCAGCATCCGAGAGCACCTCAGTATGTAATTTATATCCCATCAATCCCTGTATCCATTGGTCCTCCCAAACACTAATTAGCTTTCCATTCCCTACCTTGCAGCACATTTCTTTAAGTAGGAGGTTCCGGCCCTCTAGTAGACTAGACCACCCCCAAGAAGCATGATTGCCATTTTTTGCAGATAGGAAATTACCTCTAGGGAAGTAAATACCTTTTATAACTCTGCACCAAAGATCATCTGGCTGTGTCATAAGTCTCCACGTTGTCTTTGCTAATAAAGCTCTGTTGAAGCAGAGCAAGTCCCTAAATCCCATTCCCCCTTCAGCCTTCCTTCCAGTCAGTTTCCTCCAGCTCTTCCAGTGAATCGATCCTGCTTCTCCCTTTTGACCCCACCAGAATCTAGAAATGAGTTGGTCAATCTCTATACAAGACTTTTTGGGGCATAGGAAACAAGTCATAGGATACGTAGGAATGGCATTTGCAACTGCTTTGATTAACGTTTCCTTTCCAGCGAGAGATAATAGCTTCTGCTTCCACCCTTGTAACTTCAAGCCTATTTTATCTCTTACACAAGCTAGCGATGCCACTTTCGAGCGTCCCCACAACACTGGTAAACCCAAATATTTCCCTGCTTGCTCTGAATGTTTAATCCCGAGGCAAGCCGAGACTGTATCCCTGGCATATAGAGGTGTATTAGCAGAGAAAAACACACTTGACTTTTCTAGATTCACCATCTGTCCGGACGCTTTGCAGTAGACATCCAGAATGCGTTTAAATACTTTGCTGTTAATCTCATCAGCCCTTAAGAATAAGATAGCATCATCAGCAAAGAAGCAATGAGAGAGTGTTGGTGCTTTACCAGCTAGCTTAATCCCCTGCAAGTCCTTTCTTTCAATATGTGACTGAATCATCACCGATAATACTTCAAACACCAGGATAAACATGTAAGGTGATAGTGGATCTCCTTGCCGCACACCCCTTTTTGGTTTAAACTCATCCACCTTTTGTCCATCTACTTTCAAAATAAATCTCGCTGAGGAGATACATTTCATAATCCATTTTACCCAACCAACACAAACCCCATCCTCAACATGACGCCTCTAGGAAATCCCATTCAATTCTGTCATAAGCCTTGTTCATGTCGATCTTCAAGGCACATTCCCATTTCTTGCTAGTCTTCTTGTTTTTCAAATAGTGGAATGCCTCATGGGTTAACACGATATTATCTTGAATCATCTGTCCCGTGATGAAAGTTCTCTGATTTGGGGATATGATTCTGCACATCAGTGCCTTCATTCTATTAGTCATAACTTTAGCAATGATTTTGTAGGAAACATTGCAAAGTCCTATAGGTCTGAACTGATTCACTCCTTCTGGCTCGTCCACCTTCGGTATTAACACAATATTGGTGTCATTTAGCATCTCGTGGATCGAATCATTATTGAAGAACGACATGTACCATGTCACAAACTTCTTTATTCACTTCACTCCAAGCCTCTTGGTAGAACAAAGTCTTTGGAAACCATCTGGTCCAGGGGCTTTATTAGCTCCAAGTTGGAAGACTGCAGTCTCAATTTCCTGTTTAGACACGTGGGCCATCAGCTGATTATTATTAGCTTCAGTGACAACCTCTTTTATATAGGATAAAGCTTGGTCCATTTCCCTCACTCCACTAGCTCTAAATAGTTTCAAGTAGAAGTCACTGAACGCTTTATTGATATCTTCTTTTTCCTCCATCCACATCCCATCATCATTCTTTAATCTTAGAATTTTGTTTCTTAGTTTTCTCTGTATAACAGTACTGTGAAAGAATTTGGTATTCCTATCTCCACAAGTGAGCCATGCAACTCTAGATCTTTGCCACCAATAGGATTCCTCCTTCCTCCATGTTTCTTCAATCTGCCTGATTAGTTCCTCTGTTGCTAACAAGGTCTCTTCAGTCATGATCCCATTATGGCACTCATTCGGTTTATCCGTAGCCGAGAAAATAGTTTTCCTAAAATGGGGGAACTCTTGTTTACTCCACTTCAAAAGCTTCTGTTGACACGCCTTCAATCTTCTAACCAAGTCTACTACTCTATCTTCTTCCACACCTTCCACATCCTTCCAGCCTTCCCTTACCGTTGGCAGAAAGTTATCATGTTGTGCCCAAATAGCCTCAAACTGAAAAGGTTTGATCCCCTTGACCTCATGATAACAACAATCTACAATCAAGGCATGATGGTCAGAACCAATAGGTTCAACATGGAATACCAGAGCACGATCAAACTCATCTCTAAATTTTACATTGCCAAGTGCCCTATCCAATCGTTCCCTCACTATACCACTAGGACGCTTATTACTCCAGGTGAATTTAGATCCTTTAAATTCCAAATCTATTAAATTGCAGTCGTATAAGAGGGTTTGAAATTGATGATCTTACGCATAGACCTTGGATTTCCTCCCTCTTTTTCAACTTGTGACAACAGATCATTAAAATCCCCAACCGCCAGCCAGGATACCTCCACGTTTGCTACTAGTTTCCTCAAAATTTCCCAAACAATTCGACGCTCACCTTCCTTCGGGGGCCCATAAACAAATGAGACAAGCTTAGGTGTATTCAAACTATTTGACTCCACCATAACATGAATGATATTTTTAGATTTGTACAGGACAGAAATAGAAACTGAATCATGCCACCACAAAGCCAAGCCTCCAGCTAATCCTCTCGGCTCTACAACTAGATCCTGGTCAAACCCACATTTTGTCCTAATTCTCTTCAACTTCTCATTACACATTTTGGTTTCCATGAGGAAGATAATTGAGGGATGAAACTTAGTCACCATATCCTTCAGGTTCTTAACTGTCAAGGCTCTTCCCAAACCTTGACAGTTCCAAGATAGGAGCTTCATGGTGACTTGGTGGCTGTTAAAGGCCAGCCACCTACACCATCAGATATGTACTTCTTCCTTCTGTTATTTCTAGCCTTGAATACAAAGCCTGTTGTCTCCCCTATGCCATCTGCAGAGCTCGGTCTCGTCTCTTCCAACTCCATATCCTCCCCTACTATATTTTCCTTTAACTCCTTCCCCTTCCGTTTGGCATTCCTTCGTATTTTAGCCTTGGTCTTCCTCAGATTTTCTGCATAAGAGGAAATTTCAGGTTTAGGCACAGATTCTGCCCTCGTAGTCCTTCTACGTTTTGGTTTTGAGATTTCCCATTCCTCATCTACATTCCTCTTTAGCCCCAAAACACTGATTCTATTAATTACATCGCATAGAATCGCTCCATTGTAAACCACCATAGCCATAGAATTTTCTTTTAGATCAGACATCACCTCTTGTATTTGACTCGATCGGTCTCCCCAACTCGGGCCTGTGTGTTTTACGTGTGCCTTCAAATCATTACTCTCCGTCCCATCTCTCGTCCTCATATATCACATTCTCCTTTCCCTTGTCATCCAATTCCCGTTAATATGACCTCTCTTTGCTTCCTCCCCATCCGATCCCCTAGACACCTTTGTTTTCAACTCAAATTCTTCCTTACCTCCTGCATCCTCTTTTTGTGCTAGTCCTTTGTTTTCCTTCAGGTTTTTATGCACTCTAATGATGAATAAATCCTCATCCTGCAGCCTAGGACTCTCAATTTTTTCCTGTTTGCCCTCCTCTCTTCTTCGCTTCAGCGCTTCCTCCTTTTTCTTTTGGACATACCTCGATTCCGACCAGTCTTTTTGAATTACCTCCATTATCTCATCCCGATTGCGACACACGTTGGTAGTAAGCCATGGTTCAAAATGAGGTTCCCTTGGATTAACCACCGACATTAGCTTCTCAGACTTGCAGTTACGGTTATCATGTCCTATCCTCCCACAATTATAGCAGAAATTTTGTAGTTTCTCATATCTAATCGAGATCCATACTTTTTCACCATCCGGCCTAGCCATCCAAAAACCATAAGCCAACGGTTTCTTTAAATCAAGCATCACTCTGGCACGCATAAAACCACAGACGTACTTGCCGTTGTAAACCGGATCCTCAGCCATCATGACCTCTCCAATATATCCTCCAATTGTAATGGTATTTTCCAGACACCACGCCTCCATAGGAACGTTATGCATCTGGATCCATACCGGTCCTCGACTAAAATCAAATTCATCACATGTCTTATATTTTGATCTTTCCATTAGATTCAACAGGAATCCATTAATTGACCATGGACGCCCACGCAAAACTCTATTATATTCCTCCTCATCCGAAAAGTTAAACGTAAATGCATTACCATTTATTTCGATAACATCAAAGCCCTCAGGGAGATTCCAAGCTTTCCTCAATATCGATTCCATCGCAGCTCTTGTATATATCTTATTAGCTATGACCTTTCCGATGAGAATCATTTTTGCATCCGCTTCCCGCCATATTAACGGATCGGAGATTTGGTTCTCCTCCATTAAAAGTGTATACTAAAACACTTAGTCGCTGACTCTAGCCTCCGTCCCCGATCTTCTTAGGGTCTCCGTTTACACCTCCGAGCCTCCCGATCACCGCTCCGATCACCCACCGTACCTCCTACCTTACCACTCTCACGCTTGGCGGAGAGAACTATGCTCCCACACGAGTGCGTGGGGAGAGATCTGTGGCAAAGAACAATCTTAAATTCACGCAACACCTAGCTACGTTTGAGCTAAGGGTGTTCATGGTAGTGCTAGGAATCAGGGCCGGCCCGGCCCTACAGGGCCTGAGGTAAGGAAAACATCTGTTTTTCAAAGCCCGGCTCGATAGTACCAGGGTCAGGGCCGACCCTACAGGGCTGAAAATTATTATTCTAAATTTTAACTATTTTTCCTTCGATATTTTTCAAAGAAATATAATTAGTAAATTGCAATCATTAAAGTTCTAATCTATCAAATAAATGTTATCAACATTAATATCTAAACAATATAAATCATTCAACAAATAAACACATTCATTAATTCGTAATAAAAAACAAATAAAACAAAAGAATATGTTTTTTTCCTTTTTTTTCAAAAAATATTAAACAAAGGAATTGCTTTATGTATGCTCACGATAAAATGTCTTTCTCTCTCGTAATTTTATGTGTGTCTGCAGATTCCTTTGGTCTATGCATGATTTTACCGACAAAAAATAATTATACTTATTTTACACAAAATATATTTATAATTTATTACTTATATAATATTGTAATACCAAAGTATGTGTTTATTTAATATGAAAACATCTCTTCTTTAAAATTTATAATAACTAATTATGTGTTTTAATACGGAATAATAATAAACATAAAAAAGGGTTATAGTTTAAATTATAAAAATTTAAGTAATTACAAATAAACACATTCATTAAGTGGAAGTCTAAGTAATTTTTTTTTTAAAAAAAAAAAAAGCTACGGTTAGCTAGACGGCTGCAGGGCGGCACGAGGCCCGCAGGGCCTGCCCGATTAAGCCCGAGGCCCTACAGGACCGGCCCTGCAGGGCCAATTTCAAATTTTTGGCCTATTTTTCAAACCTGAGCCCTGCAGGGTCAAGGCTTAAATGGGCCGACCCGATGGGCTTGGCTCGATTTCTCGGCTCTAGTTCATGGGCAGGGTTGGATAGAGTGACACATGGCCCTATCCGGTAGAAGCCCTAATATTGTTGGGCTGAGCTAAGCGGGGCGGGGCGGGCTTCTCTACCCAAGTGGTGATACCCTACCACACCCTATATGAAAAAAAAAACAGTTTCAATTATACTTGATAAACAATATTATAAATTTCAAGTGTAATCCATAATTCTATACTTTGAAATATTCCAAAGTAAATCTACAATTTGAGTCTTGAAATTACTTAAACCATCATATGTCTTAAGAAATAGTCAAATACTCATACCTGAACAATTAAATAATAACATTCATAATCCATTAAATACAAGACATCAAAAAATTGTAATTAAAAACCTTATAACTGTCCAAAACTTTAAATTGTTGCATTAAGACCCTAAGACCCCAAAATTGTCAAAATAATGAAGCATATAGAATTACCTACAATAAAGCAAAAAAAAAGGGTGTGATTACATGGGATCCGGATCTTCTCATTGTCTCTCATTAGCTTTAAATCCTATACATTCACTATTTGATCTAAGCGTCCAGGAAGAGATACATCATTTATTTCAAATTACCCCATGCGGTAAAAAATACCTCATGCGGTGGAGATGAAATTTTGAAAAGTAGATGATTTGTCTCTTTCTAAGCCGTTGGATCAATATTGGACGGTTATAATTAAAAGATAATGAGAGATGATGAGGTAAGAAATCTCACAAGGCGAGAGAATCAGGATCCAATTACATGTGCAAGTAACAAGTAATTGGTATGGTCTTGGAAAGTGGGAATACCATCAGAATCGTTGCAGATCTAGGTTCTCATCAGCCTTATTTTTGTCCTACTTTCATGTACTAAAAATAAATTACATTTACAAGTAAATTTTAAAGGTTGTAAATTACCTACTTCAACTTTAGGCACCACTAACCAACCTTACCCATTGCATTCTCCCCTCTCTAAGTATAGCATCTCGGAAGGAAAAAAAAAACAATTACATTACAAATTATAAAGTAATATCTATGTGTTCAGGTGTCTCTATATGAATTTTTTAGCTTTAGAATTACTTTCCATCTCATCAAAATTATCAAACTCACAAAGCTTATCAACAAATTCAGAGATATATTGCCTAGATTATAGCCAATTTTGGCTACAAATTAGTGCTTCTGTCATTTTAGGAGACAAAGAGCTCCTAATGATCAACCATAAGTTCTCCTATACTAAAGGCAAACTCAGAAGCCACTATGGAAACCGACATAGCCAATACATCTTGTGTCATGTAGGAAAAAGTTTTATATTTTTCAGAATTAGTTTTCCACCATGATAGTATCTCAAACTCAGTTGCAGAAGGGATTTCATCTCTTGAGTCAATTACAATATATCTATCTAACTCAGTTTGAGGATCCGTTGATGTTCTTAATTTCATAGATTCTAACCACTTATGACCATGATCCTCTTCATCATCATCATCAATGAAGGCAGTGATGTTGCACTTGCTATACTTGTTGAGGCAATTCCTGATTCAATAAAAACCTCTACAAAGTACTCATTAAACAACCAATACATATAATTTTTGACCCTTTCCCTCATAAGCAAGCATACTTCATGATCAAAGTAAAGGACATCAAACATATGATTCACATGGGCTAGTTTATACTGAAGATCTAAAATTACAGCCACTAATAGCAATGGATTCATTTTATCAGCTTGACCCCAATATTTATCATATTTCACCTGTATGCTAGTTCTCATTTATACCAAGAAGTTATTAGCTTTATTCATAACATTCTTTCACAACATTTTTTGAACATGTGCAATCTGGTGGAAGCATTCATTTGATGTCACAAAAAGAGAACTTGAAAATTTCAATCTTATTTCATAAAAGACCTTGAAGAATTTGATGAAGACCTTAGCATTATTCCAATAATTTATAATAGGACCAGAAAAAGCATCATGCTCACGCCTATCACCGCCAGAAGCATCATGTCATGCGTAGAGCTTGAATTGCTTGACCTAAAGTATGAAATATAGTTGTAATCTTCATCCACTACAAAAAAAGGGATTATTTGTAGTGCTTTTAATCACTACAAACGACATTCTAACCGCTACAAAACACACCGTTGCAAGTTATTTTAATTTGTAGCGGTTTCATCAACCCGCTACTACATATACATTAACCGCTATTGTAACTGTAGCAGTTTATCACCATTGCTACTATAGGAGGCTGGGATGACATCGTATGTGAAGAATCTATAGCGGTTGGGTAACTGCTATAATATGAAATTAACCACATTTGTAGCGGTTAGGTAACCACTACTAAATACATCACAAAAAATCTTGAAAATGGCGGCAACAATTTGTAGCAGTTCATCAACCGCTACAAAATGGATAAAATTTCAAAAAAGTTGCTCAAAGTTTCAAATTATGATGTAGCGGTTAGGTAACTACTACAAGATATTTCCACCATTTTGTTGAAAAAAAAAATTTTGCCACTTTTTTTTTTTTAAAAAAATTTATCCATCTTTGTAGCGGTTGTAGGACTGCTGCAAAATGACAGATAACTTTTTATGTCAAACTTTATAGCGGTTCGGGAACCGCTACAAATGAATAATTTTTTTAAAAAAATTAAACGAGTTAGTTCATGTTATTTTATTTATTAACTATTAATTGTAATATAAATGGTTTAAATTAATGGTAAAAATAATTGATATTAAAATAAGATATTTGATTATATATGGTTATTATATAGCTTTATAAAAATGAGAATGTGTAGATATAATAAGAACTAATTTTGATTTCATTTAAATAATATTTAATTATGAAAATAATATATGAGAAAGTAGAAGAAATGTAGAAAAATGTCCCTAAAATTGTGAATAAAACAACATTAGTGTCACAAAATTAGAAGGAAAAAGAAATATTTGTAAACAGATGATCATCATATTTGATCCGCTTAAACAACACTTAACCTCTTCAAACAAAATGTAGATAAATGAGAGAAGCTAAGAGAAAACGTGTATAGAAAGAGAAGATGAAGCATATAAAATAAGGTGTGGTGAGGATCTTTTATATGGATATCTGCGTAACACTTGTGGCGGTTGATATGACGTTTTTTTGTAGCGGTTTGCATTAGTAGCGGTTTAGGCTACAGTTTTTGTAGCCGTTTGTGAATTTGTAGCAGTTAGGTTTACTTTGTAGCAGTTATAAAACCGCTACAAATTCTATTATGGTTTTTTTTAAAAAAAAAAAAATAGAGGATTATAGATTAAATATTTTATCGTAAGCATACTTTTTTATATCAATCTTCTTCACCATCCCTACAAAAAAAAAGTATGGAGAAAATGTTACTTGTGAGTTTAATAAATTTGAACACAAATGAAACTTAAATTAAATGTTATTATTTCATAAAGCATGTTTTAAAAAACGCACCAAACTATTGGTAAATTGTCATCGCTATATGGGAAGAAGTTATTGAAACTGGAGGGCTGGAACGACTCACTCTCGTAGGCGATGTTATCACCATCGCCTATGTCATAAAGGTCCCGAGGCTTTAAGTGAACCATCATATTGCAATCCCTATGCCTCTCATCTGCGACATAATAAACCTTGTGTGCTTCTAAGGATAGAATATATGGCTCATCATCTTCAGACTGACCAGTGTGAATAAGTTGGGAGAAATTCACAGATTTGATATCTAAGTTGTCATTTATGAGTCCTCGAAAAGTTGTCGTATTTGCCCACAAACACTTGAACAACGTCTTAGTGAAATGGCTAGCTTGATAATTTATTTTGACCACATCAAGCAGCTTTCCATAATACGGGACATCACCGAACTACATGTTCCCGTCATTGCTGCTCGCATAACTCCTTATCCCAAAAGTGCCATAAACACCTGAGTTTTGGGTTAGCAATCATTGATCTTGGGAAACCATGCAAAACTTAAAGCTATTGACATTGTATGTTGTAAATCTTTAGGTGTGGTCAAGCGAGGCAAGTGCGAGAGCTCTGAATTCTGGTGAGTGGGGGTTGTGGTCATTTAGGATTCTCTGCGTAAACCA
Organism: Acacia melanoxylon; assembly: GCA_019022615.1. Taxonomy (NCBI): domain Eukaryota; kingdom Viridiplantae; phylum Streptophyta; class Magnoliopsida; order Fabales; family Fabaceae; genus Acacia; species Acacia melanoxylon. The sequence continues at coordinate 1,600,532 of JAFJYJ010000030.1, read as the reverse complement.
ACCTGGGAATTCTCTGTGGACTTTTCTATCAGTTTCAGAGGATGTCTATAAACGGATCGTCAGTTGACGCTTCACATGACTCCTAAATTCCTTGCAATTAAACATGCGATGATGTCATCAAATGTAAGTATAAAATGTAAAGAAATATATAGGATAACATATATCTATGTGCAATTCTTACTGAAGGAAGGGTTCAACTATAGTGCAATTAATCAAGACATGTCTATGTGCTTGAAACTTCTCAGCTGCCATCAGTTTGAAGTTATCACTTCCTCCAACTGGTTTACCAACACGAGGGATTAACAACTCTGTTGATGATGACTCTAGCTCAAGCTCAAGACAATCGTCTACATGAGGTGGTCGGTTGAAAGACGTCTCAATGTCATCAAAGTACCTTGAACAGAAATACATGACCTCATCCCCTATATAACCTTCTACTATTGAACCTTCAGGCCACGCCTTATTCCTCATGAAAGATTTCAATTTTGCAAGAAACCTATAAAGTAAATAAGGAAAAATGTTGATATATCAAGGCTGAAATGTGCGACTAAGAAGTATTGTTGAAGTAATTAATTTTAAATGAGTACCTCTCAATATGATGCATCTATCGGTAGTGAACTGGGCCAACAAGCTTTGTTTCGTAAACAATGTGTACTGTTAGGTGAACCATCAACGTTAAAAAGGATAGAGGAAAGATCATCTCTAAATGACATAGTGTAAGAATGATTTTCTGTTGCAGCTGCTCAAGCTCCTCCACGATCAAAACCTTGCAACACAACTTTCGGAAGAAAGAACACAACTCAACCAAAACGACCAACACATCGAGAGGCAGTGTATTGCTGATGGCTAGCAAAAGTAACTATTGCATAAGCACATGTGAGTTGTGACTCTTTAGCCCAACATCCTTTCGAGCCTGCACGTCAACACATCGTGAAATGTTGCTTGAATACTCGTCAGGAACTCTTATTTTCTTCAACATCGCGAGGAAGATTTCCATATTCGGTTTTCTTAAGGTGAATTTTGTCGGTTGAAATCTATCATGATAATCCAGACACGCGTCTTCACGAACTCCCATGTCCCACAAATCTTTCCTCGCTTGAAGATAATCTTTTGACTTGCCTAGTTTGTTAAGAATTATGTACAACGCATTGTTGCACTTTTTCAATGTAAATGACATCTAGACTGTGTTGGAGCAAATTATCTTTCTAATACAAAAGAGTGAAGAAGATGCTTATCTTCCGCCATTGCTGAGGTACAGAAGTAGAAGCCCTGGCAGTCTTTCTCCCGACTTTTACTTCATTATCTTTTTTTCCATACTCAAATTCAACATCCTGAAACTGCTTTATGATTTCTGCACCAGACAAATTCTGATGAGGTCCTTTTTTTTCCTGTTGCCCATTGAAATGATTGCAACATAAACTTGTGCGTACCATCAAGAAACCTTTGATGACCCATGAAGCACCACTTACGACTGTGGGGAAGGCGTACTAAGTAAGAGTCAAAATTGCAAGCTAGACACGCAAGGCCGGTATGTACATTCTACTTGGATAATGTTCCTAGGCCAGAAAAGTCTCTTATCGTCCACATCAAGGCTGCATGCAAGTTGAACAATATCTTCTCGTGCACGTCATACGTCTCAATGCTTACAATCCACAAGTCCACCAACTTCGCAATAAGTGGTTGGAGATACACATCGATGTCATTTCTCGGTGCCTTTTTGCTCGGAATGATCATAAACAAAATGAAGGAGCTTTGTTTCATACACATCAATGGGGCAAGTTGTAGGGTATTTAGACAACTAGCTAAATACTATATCTTGTGCTAAGATTCCTAAACAGATTAAAACTGTCGGTCGCTAAAGCAAGTCGTTCCGCCACGAAAGCTGGAAAGTCTGAGTCAAACACTTTCTATGCTTTAGCATCTTGTGGATGTTTCAATTTACCATATTCGTAGATTTATATAGTTAAATCACCCATTAACATCATACAAGTATGCACAACAAGAGGAAAGTGGTTATCTCAAGTTCTTGACACAAGATCTAAATTTGAGAGATCAAATCCACTCTAAAAATAAATATTTATAATGATACATTAATAGAATTAACAAAAATACCAACTAATACAATAATAATTAATTAATTAATTATATTATGACTGATTCACTTTAGTTTCCTTGGAATGGAAAATTTATCTATTTCTCAAATCATTAATACAATCTCATTTCCTTCTTTCATAAATTATTTCTCACTTATTATGATCATCAAAATATCACCATATCCTCAATTTAATCAACCTAATACTAACTTATATAAGCATAACTCAATTTATTAAACAAATCTTCAAACCTCCACATAATCAAAATTATATCAAACTTTAATTTAAATTACAAATCTCAATTCATAATTTCATATAATTCAAAACTTAGAAAAACTAAACCAATTAAATCTACAATAATACTTCCAATAATCTAAATAAATGTCTGAAACCTCATTCAATCAGTAGATATATCCTATAGGACATAAATCCTAAATTATTTTAAATAGAAAATTAAATTTAAGATCCTACAACAACCAGATAATAAATATAAACTGATTAAAATTATCTATTAATCATACTTTACATATATACAGTCATTTATTATCAAAACTCAAAACATTGCCACAATTCTAACCCTGAAATTTTCACTAATCTGTATTATATTACCCTCATTAGAAAGAGAAAAATATGTAGAATAATATTCATGAAGAAATTTTGTTGAAAAGAAATTAATGTAATTATTTAATACTTTAAAAACTCAAATAACCTCTTCTTCTTCTCTTCCTCTCCTTCCCTCCTCTCACTCTCCTCAAACACACACACACCACCACACATGCATAAATATATATAGGGGAGGAGAGGTGGATGAGGCAGACAAATTAGGACCCTGACACGTCATTTGACAATCAATTGCGTTTTTTTATGGGAAAAATTAGCACGAAAGACCCAACATTTTTATTTATTAAAAAGATTTTATTATTTCAACTAATTTCTTTCTAATAAATTATATCTTAAATAAAACTTGTATCTTGATAATTATATAACAAATTCATATATCATGATTAATTATTTCTTACTTGTAATTAAATCATAATATAAAAATTAGAATGTTATATAAGTAATTCTCCAACTTGGAAAATTAATTTATTGACTGAGTAAAGGAAATTAATTTTCACCTAAGTCTCTACCTCATCACTTCTTTCGGAAGAGAAAGGAAGATGATAGGAAGGGTTAGATAGAGAGATAAAGGGTTAAATAAAAAGTAATCTTCCTTGCCCAATCAACAAATTATTATTCCAAGTTGTTTCTTAATCATCCACGTCATCCTCTATGTCACCAATTTCAGTCAAAAAATTCAACCAAAAGGTCAACGAACAATAAATATGTATTTTGCACATATTTTGGAAGTTCATAATTACTTTTGTTCCTCAAAAAAGTATTTGTGTTGGCACACTTTTTGAAAAATATCATATATTTTTTTTCTCCTTAACATTTAAAAAATTCAAAAAAAAAAAAAAAAAAAGTTGTGTATTTTAGCACCTATTTTTATCTTATGTATACTTTTACACCTTAACCCAATAGAATATCGATACTTCATTTGCTAGCTCCATCCTTCCGATTCAAAGAATTGAGTGACAATTGTTGCCTGATTATTGAAGGCGGTGATGGAAGCTCACCTTGTACTTTTTAAATAGGAGAATATATTAAACTATGGAATTGATATATCTACTTTTGAGATAGAAAAACAACTCTGCAGCAAGGCTAAAATGACACATTTTCTTCTCTTTCTTTTTTTCTTTTTCATTTTCCCTCTTTGTATCTGATTGTCTTTGCCTCTAATTTTTACCCCTCTTTCAATCTTCCCTCCAAGCATCCACTGTAAACCGCATAGCACAAAAAAATCATGGAAATCCACAAAAGACAAAACCTTGAACCGGAGTTGTCCGAGTTAGTTTCTTCATTCCATTCCGACTAGGAAACTGAGACCATACAACTCAAGAACTGGTACCCAATTATAATCCTCATATATTTGCATTTTCTCTAACGTAATGGATCATGTGCCTCATATAAAGTTTTCTTTTTCGCTCGAATTACAATTTTTATTTTGTTATTTAAGCTTTGTTTATACTTTTGATGAGGAGGGACTTTCTTTCATTTCAGGGAGGGACATACCACATAGGGCAGTCAGGCAAAGAAGAGATTCAATCCAAACGAAACTTTAGAAATATGCTCTTCTTCTTAGGTGCTTTCAAGGTGAGAGAGACTTGGGAAAGAGGCTGCGGCTAAGATAAAACCTTTCGGAAAAGCGAGTCAGTGTAGTGCCCCTCCACCGTCTTTCCATAAAGAATATAGCTGGGAATCAGGGTTGGCCCTTGAAGGGCCAGGGCCGGCCCTACAGGGCTCGGAGTAAGAAAAACATCTGTTTTTCAAAGTCCGGCCTGAGAGAACCAAAGCTAGGGCCGTCCTACAGACCTTAAAGTTACTATTCTAAATTTTAATTATTTTTCCTCTGTTTTTTAAAGAAATATAATTAGTAAATTACAACAATTAAAATTCTAATTTATTAAATAAATGTTGTCAACATTAATATTCAAACAATACGAATCATCCAACAAATAAACACATTCACTAATTCGTAATCAAAAGCAAACTATTGTCCACAAATAGCCCACATAAAACATAAGAAGCATACCTAGGTTTTAAATTTAAACTATTATACAATATTTCTATGGCAAGATTGACCCTATGACTTGTGATGAGAAGGTTGCCAATATAAGGAGCAAGCTGACTTTCATTTTCAACGAATATTCGAATGTGGGGACATCTCTTCCAACTCCTTATTAATTTTTTTAAAAAAAAAAGCTTAACAGGGCCTAACGAGTCAGCTCGAGGCCTTGCAAGGTTGGCCCTACAAGGCCAATTTTATTTAACTCCTCTAATTTTCAAGCCTGGCCTTTGAAGGGCCAGGGCTTAAAAAGGCCCGACCCGATCTTTTAGCTCTAATAAAGAACATATCATGGGTAGCCTGCCTATATAATATTCAAAATCCAAATGCATGTGTAAGGCTGATAATAGATGTATATTATGGGTTGGGAGTTGTTTTGTAAGTGGTTCTTCACATGTTGATGCAATGATTGTTTTGCTCTCTTTGTAGAGAAAAATGATGAGGCTGCAGACATATGCTGGCCTTAGCTTGATTGCAACTCTGGCTATTACAGATCATGCATTTAACAGTGAGAGGCCAGTTTTATCCGGCAATGGTTTATCATGCAAATACTCCAATAGATCAATTTGGTGCTTCTTCTCAACATGGGTTTGATCATCATGTGTGTTCTATGGCAGTTAACCAAAAAGGCGTTCATTGGTTCCCTTTGTGAGGCTGAGGTTGAGAGGCTTAATGAGCAGTCATGGAGAGAGGTTATGGAAATCCTCTTTGCCATTACTATCTGTAGGCAGGACTTCTCTGTTACATTCCTTGTCATGGTCACGGCACTCTTGTTAATTAAGGATTTGCTTTAGTTGGCTCAGAACAGAGTAGAGTACATAGAGACTACTCCTTCTGTGCCCATGTTGTCTCACATTCAAATTATTTTTAAGAATTTTATGTAAATTATAAGCGCAAAAGTTCTTATGGACTATATGAAAGATTGATCAAAGGTGAATATAATTGACATATAGAAGTTTAAGGCTTGAAATATGAATGTGACAAGTGCACTACTTGACTTGGAATGGTAGTGACACCCAACTCCTTATGTTTTTCATTTCATTCGGATTTTGTGCAGGGTATGAAACTTGTAATGGACATGACCTAGTGGCCAGCCAAGTTAAGAAAGAAATAATAACTAAAAATATAATTAAAATGGAATTTTGTTTAGTCTAAAATACATTTTTTTTTAAAAAAAAAAAATCATCTTAGATCCTTGATGCTGTCCTATACAAACAGTACTACAAAGCAGGAAAATACTATTGAAAAAATTTCAGGACTGAAATTTGCTAATAGAACTCCTAGGCAGAATACACAACACTATGACATCGAATAATCTCATGGGTTTTGTTAATAAAGCCACAAGACTTTCACATTTTTTTCTAGAGTCAAGGGAGGGTAGGCTATGATTTACTGGGCCAGCAAAGGCTGCACAAGAACATCTGCATCTGCTGTCAAAAATGTCATCTATAATATCCGGCATAATCTAGTATAATCAACCGCTCAACAGTTAAAGAAAATAGTGACAACATAAAGCAGCTGAAAAGAATTCTCAAAATAATACAAATATCAGCTGAATGTGGGAACTTTAACTTGAACATGCCAAATTATTTTGGGGGCAAAGCACTGTAGTTAGTGCAATTACTCCAATAGAATAATACAAGCATGAAGAACATCTATCTAAGATTTATAATATAAATATAAATTTACAAAGAAATATATCTTAATGGTAGAGAGCTTCCAAAAATCAAGCATTAAGCCCCACAAAGTTTTGATTCACTATCTTTTTACATACAAACATAAAAAATGTATCCTAATTAAATGGGCAAAATGTCTTTCATGTCTTCATCACAGCCATCAATCCACCTCCAAGTCTTCCATGCAACACCTTATATTTTGTTTGCATCTCTCTTCCAACATCCATCTACAAATGAAACTTAATAAACTTTTTATAAAGTTCGGAGGAAAAAAAACACAAATATTTCTTTTTTATAAACAAATACCTTTTACTTTTAACAACAAGTCTTATTATGACATCTTCCTTCAAATACCTGCAAGTCTTTTGTAGTTTTGTAGACAACTTCAAATTTGATTTTATTCGTGAAGCACCCTTTGGACATCATTTAGTTTTGATTGGATGAGTGAGATCACACGCATCATGAATGAAGGTAATTGGTGAATGAATTGACCAATTAAGCCTAGCCTTAGTCTGATTCTGTTTTGGTGACATGATTGTAACACTTAATTTTGACTATCATTTAAATGAATTAAATTGTTCGTGTTCAGTTTCCTTTTATCTAATTTTTGAGTAGTGAATTATATATCCTTTTATCTAATTTTTGAGTAGTGAATTATATATCCGGATGACTGTCTTGATTCCTCTTTTGGTTAATTGATGTTCTTATTCAATTTATTCAAAATTCATAAAGTACTTTCTCATATTTAATGTAAGACATATTTACTTAATTTGATTAGATTAAGAAAATTAGTTAAATTAATTAATATGACATGTATTCTCTAAAACATTCTAGTTATATTCCTTAATTCTCCCTTCTCCTCTCTAATTATTGTTGGATAAACATTAATATAGATAAATTAGAAAAAGATTGACAAATATAAAATCTATCTTATATTAAAGATCAAATGAGTGTTGTTTTATGATTTTATATAAAGAACCAATCCTAACGCCATTCACTTTTTAGCTAAAAAAAATAAAAGCACTATCTTGATACTTCAAAAATTATTTTTATATATATATGGAAAAAATATTTCTACAAATACCCAGTGACCCCTAAAACTATGTCGTTTTGAATTAATGAATGATATGTTTGTAATTTTAGGTAAATTAATGAATGGTGCAAAATTACATAAACACCCTTCATTAATCCAAAACGACATAGTTTTGGGGGTCACTGGAGATAACTTATCTTCAGTGACTGAAGAAATCCTTTATCCAATATATATATATATATATATATATATATATATATATATATATATCCATGTGATTATATTATTTATAAATTCTGTATGAAACCAATATACGTGGATATTACTAAAAAGGGCAAACTTCACTATTACTGTATAAACATCATATGCTGCTGAATTCCTCCATATCAAAAGTGAGTCACTTCAAACTACCAATCTACTCCCACCCAGTAGGAACAACTGATTCATACTCGTTTGGCCCGTCGGCCCTCCCCCCTCCATAATAAGCGCCGGCATCACTGTAATGGTAATTGCTGCTAGTAGCAGGAACTGTGTTGGCTCTATCATAAGAGTCATTGTAAGAATCAGAGATGTCATAAGCTGCAGTTACAGTGCCATAGTTCTCTGCAGAACCTGCATCCACTGAGTGGTTGTGATACCCTTCTTCATGTTGAGTCATATTTCTGAAGTCATGGCCGCCATAATTGCCTTTACCATACCACTGGCCCCTTTTGCTGCTACGGATATCGTGTGAAGAACTCTCTGCAGCATATTCGGTGAGCCAAGAGGGAACCTCTTGGTTTGATTCTTGCATAAGTTCAACAAGGGCCTTTGCAATAGGGATGTTTTTGTCACTGAAGAAAGCAGTGGCCAAACCAGACTTGCCGGCACGACCAGTTCGGCCAATTCTGTGAACATAGCCATCTATATCTTTCGGCAAGTCGAAATTGACAACATGACCCACATGTGGTATGTCTAAACCCCTTGAAGCAACATCGGTTGCGACCAAAATAGGCCGAGCACCACTTTTGAAAGATCTCAAGGCCCTTTCCCTCTCCTTCATGTAAAAGAGTAAAAATTAGTGATTATTTTGTAAAATAGCATGTCAAATTATAGGTGTTTGAAAAACACATTTTGGCAAATGCCAAAACGTGGTTTCAACATTTCGGTTTTACCAAAAACGTTTTTCCAAACATGCAGATATATCAGTTTAATCTCATCACTGGACAAATTTCTCAATGCCATTTAGTGATGTCCCAGAATGGCACATCAACACCTTTTTGGCAAGCGCATGGATCATTACAATAACATTTCCTCCTATAAGGAGAGGTAAAAAACTGATTTCTTTACACACAACCCAAAACACTGTAGCATCAATATAGATAACAAACCATATTCTACAACATTCCTAAGCTCTCTGCTGCTAATGTTAAAACCCACTACGAAATTCTAGAGCCAATACATACATACATGATACATATATATAACCACGTAACACTGGTGAGCAGAGACAGTGATGAAGTGTAAGCCTTAATCTAATACGTCGGTAAACGAGACAAAAATCAAGGGTTCCAAATTATGATAAATTAAAAAATTAAAAATTTTCAAAAACTCCAAAGGATGCTAACCACTTGAACTTTGTCACCATGTATCGCAATAGCTGGAAAACCTTTTCTCGACAGCCAATTTTCCAAAGCATCTGCTCCTCTTTTTGTTTCAACAAATACTAGAGTCAAAGCTTTCTGCATTTGAAGAAACCAATAGTTAATATTCAGTCTAAAAAGTTCAATGCTCCAATATATTAACAATAAATGGGAGTTGAATAAAATTGAAAGGAGTGGATATCCATGCAACAATGACAGAAGATGAAAGCATTCCTTGTCCAATCTCACCTTTCCATTGAACCCATTTACCCTTTGAGAACGGAGAAGATCCAAAAGATGGTCTCTTTTGTCCATATCCTGAACAAGTTCAACTTTTTGTACAATCAATTCAGTGCTGGAACCAATTCTTCCAATTGCTAAGACTATGTAGTTTGAAAGAAAGTCCGCAGCCAGCTTCTGCAACAGAAGAAAGCATTGAAAATATATCATTAATACAAATTAATATCTGATAATACACAATATAATATCTCATGAATCAGGAAAAATGTCCCACTGAGAAGATTGCTTTCAACTTGAAGAATGAAAAGACAACACAGAGTCAATCAAAATATCAATCAGACATGGTGGATTGAAGTCACCTGTATATCCTCTGGGAACGTAGCACTGAAAAGCATAGTCTGTCTAGCACCTGGTGGAGGCATATCCATTTGCAAAACAATCTTCCGAATTTGAGGCTCAAAGCCCATATCCAACATGCGATCTGCCTCATCAAGCGCGAGGAATTTTATTCGAGTGAGTGAAACTCTGCCTCTCTCAATCATATCAACTAGGCGCCCAGGAGTCGCAACTAAGATGTCCACCCCTTTTTCTAAATTACGAAACTGTATCAAAGAAGTTGAAGTCATTGCCAAAGTAACAAAATTATGAAGAAAAGGACAATAGTAACAATTATGAAGAAAAGGACAATACAACACATTGTTACCGAGGCCAATTACATGTATGCAGGAACTCATAATAATATTTCTGCAACACTTCCTCTTAATCTTGAAGAAAAAGGAATATCATGGGATAACATTAAAGCAATAGTTAAATTTAAGAATGTAAAATGACTTCCAACTAGACCTTCGATTACAATGGAGGTTCAGAAGGAACCTATGTGCACAAAAAGACACGCCTTACAGAATAATCACCAAAATGCTTGAGGAATCTAAATGCAAACCTGCTGAGCAATCGGGGCCCCACCATAAGCAGCAACAATCTTCACTCTAGTCTGATAAGCGAACTTCTTGGCCTCATCATGAATCTACCAAATGGAAACCAATGAACTTTAGCCGAGTAGCTCAAAGTCTAAAGATTGAGTGCAAAATTGAAATGGAACTCGAACCGAATCAATATACCTGACATGACAACTCCCTAGTTGGCGACATTATAAGCGCAGTGGGATAAGCAATCCAGCCTTCACGAGCAGTAGGCAAAAACCGAGAACGATCCTTCAAAACCCCAGATATAATCGGGAAACAGAACGCCGCCGTCTTCCCTGACCCGGTCTGAGCACAAGCCATCAAGTCGCGACCAGCAACGGCGATGGGAATCGCATGACGCTGAATCGGAGTGGGTTTGACGTACTTGCATCGCTTGATATTCTTGTTCAAACCCTCGCTCAGCTCTATTTCTGCGAAGGTATTGACCGGCGGGGGTACGTCGGAACCACTTACCTCCACTGGAATATCTTCGTAAGCGTCAAAATTGATACCACCACAGACATCGCCATCTTCTCCAAAACTCTCTTTAGTGTCAAGCGTGTCAGGAATCCAAAAACTGTTCCGGTTCGGGTAATGGTTCTGCTCATAAGTCTCCTCCGGTCGACGAAACCTACGGCCTCCACCACCACGACCACGACCACCAAAACGGCCGTTACTCGCACCACCACCCCTAGCTTGTCGTCTGGAACCGTAAGAGTTGAAGGAAGCGAAACCAGACTGAGCTGACGACTCATTTCCCGACATGAATGAGTTGACGGTGTTGAAATCAGGCATGCCATTGTTCCTGCAGTGAGTAGGAACGTAGCAGGACCGAGTCGGGCGAACCGACTTTTCGGCCGAGAAGTTACCCCCATTAAACCAAGCCATTATACTGGTTCAAAGCGAAAACTCCAACTTCCAAAATCGTAATCGAACAGAGAAAACGTCTGAACGTTTGACTTCCCTCGGAAGAAAACTAGAGAAAGAGAGAGAGAACCAGCCTAAAAACCAACGATCCGGAAAGTCAATTTCTTGTGATAGTGGATCATTTACCACCGAAGGAGCTGACACCATTGTATTGTTGCGTCGTTCGTTCTTAACTCTCCAGACACTTTTACGACAGGCCAGTCTTTTGGGTGTGCTTTTTGATATGCTATTCTTTTCCTTCTGCTTCTGCTTTTTGAGATGCTATTCTCCTCTTCCTTCCCTACGAATAGTCTTCCTCGGTCAGGGGGCTCCGAATCCTCCAAACTTCCTTTTTTTCTCCGAATCCTCCAAACTTCCTTTTAAATGGACCCCACTGGCCTTTTTGCCCCTTCAGATATGGGGTGGAGAGTTGAGATTGGACTATTGGCCTTAGATACGGAGCTCACCCCATTAGTTCGGTCCATAGGAGATAAGTCCATCATTTTGATTGGGCTGCGTTCCAATTGCTCCGATAGTTTGAGACATGCACTTAAAGAAGGGTTGACCCGAATACTTGTAATATGGACCCAGGGTTTTTCTACCAGGTTGGCCGGAATATTCGCTTGTATCCCAGTATCAGCTGAAGATTCACCCCCCGGGGGTAATAATTGGTATAGGAATCATTGACAGTCAAAAATTTGAAGAAATTAGGTCAAACTCTCAATGATTAGCTTGAGCCTCCGTATTGTATATATAGGATGTACAACTAATAATACAATGACATGTGTCTCTATAAGACTATTCTAAAATTTATAACATTATTCTATAATTCTATATACAATAAACAATACAACATTATTCATTTCTAACTCCCTCATTCACTTTGGACCTCCCTCTTCTTCTTGCTTCTAGCCAATGTTTGTTCTTGTAGATTTCTTTCAATAGGAGCAACGGTTACTCCCAATTTGTCTCTAAGGAAGCATAAACGAGCACGATTCAATGGCTTTCTAAAACAATCTGCAACTTGATAATTAGTAGGAACATAGGAAACTTTCAAAGCTTTAGAAAGGACTTGGTCTCTCACAAAGTGCACATCTATTTCAATATGCTTTGTTCTAGCATGATGCATTGGATTGGAAGCAAGTGCAGCTGCACTGGTGTTATCACACCATATAATAGGTATCTGCTTCAATCTCAAACCCAGTTTAGATAATAAAGATCTAATCCAATTCAATTCAGATGCTGTATTAGATAAGGAACGAAACTCAGATTCACAGCTAGACCGAGAGATAACATATTGCTTTTTGGATAACCAAGTTACCAGAGAGTTACCTAGAAATACATAGTATCCCCCAACAGAGCCCCTGTCATCAGGGCACGAAGCCCAATCTGCATCTGAATAGGCAGAAATATCAAATATCCTTGCTGGTTTCACATGAATACCATAGTGAATTGTACCTCTCAAGTATCGTAGTACTCTCTTCATAGCTTTCCAATGTTAAATAGTTGGTTGTGACAAGAATTGACTCAACTTACCAACACTAAAGCTTATATCTGGTCTTGTATTGCACAAGTACTGTAGAGCACCTACTGCACTTCTATATTCAGTAGGATTCAAAAGTAGTTCACCTGAATGTGCTGACAAAGACTTGTGGGCAGCCATGGGAGTGAGACAAGGTGAGGCATTATTCATATGGAACCTATCTAGTAAGTCACATATATATTTCCCTTGTGTTAAGTACAAGCCAGAGTTGTCTCTATGTGCCTCAATGCCAAGAAAATAATGAAGAGGACCAAGATCCTTCAAGGAGAAAATAGAATGTAATTTGGCAGCAAAACATTTGAGACTATAGGGGTTGCTACCAGTCACAAGTATGTCATCCACATATATTAAAATCAACAAAATCTGAGTCTTATCTGAATAGACAAAAAGAGATATATCACTCATTGAGTAGGTGAATCCCCAACCAAGCAAAACATTACGAAGTCGATCAAACCATGCTCTTGGATCTTGTTTTAAACCATAGAGGGCTTTAGACAATTTGCATACATAATCATGCTTAGAAGGATCAACAAAGCCTTCTGGTTGCTTCATGAAGACAAGTTCACATAGAAAACCATTGAGAAAAGCATTATTTATGTCTAGTTGCTTGATTTCCTAATTGAATGAAATAGCAAGAGTCAAAACAATTCGAATAGAGGAAGCTTTAATTACCAGGCTGAAAGTCTCATAGAAGTCAACACCCTCACTTTGTTGAAACCCCTTGACAACAAGTCTTGTGTGACGCCTTGACTTAATACGCCTATATTTATTAGAGTTTAAGCGCACATGCATCAAAATAATTTGGACAACTTAATTGTGGAATAAAAACTTTCTTAAAATAACTTAGTTTGAAAACATGAGGATAAATTTTTCGCAATTCGAATCTATCCCATAGGAGAGTCTTAATAAAATAATCCAAAAATAGACAAATGATAAACGATAATTACAGCCCAACTATTTATACCATCACAAAAATCCCTTATGTTGCAATCCTTACAGCTGCGTCTTTCCTCTTGATCCTGATCCACTACTTGTTTCTTTCATGCGATTTGGAGTTCAAATGAATGAACCCCAAGGGTAACATTAATCTCATATATAGGTATGAAATATAAAAAACAGTACAACACATGTTAAACATAGAATAATTCACAGTAAACAAGTCGCATCGTATATCGGCCAAGGACCGCAGCCCTTTAGGACACACAGCCCTATGAGATGCGCAGCCTCAATCCATAGCTAGGATACACACATGCAAATTATCTAGCAACCATGATCAGTCATACATGAAATACATATATACAGGCTAATAAGATAACAGTTACCCACCTCAAGCTTGATTCATTAACTTTGTCCGGTAGGTGTTGGGATCGGTTGAGGTGTCAAGGTATACCTATAAACGTTTATCATTGGCATTAGTCACTTCTTGCGTTGCAAAGTAACTAACTACGCGAATTATTTTAGAGGATTAAAAGTGGTTATTAACCCCTAAAACAATAATACCCTTTTTAATAAATAATAATATTATTTATTTATCTATTTTATTATTTATTCCCTTCTTAATAATAATAATATTTGCTTATTTATTATTATTATTATTGTGAAAGATTTATTTTTCAAAGTAAACTGACTTGAGTGCATATAGTTTGACTCGAGTGAATCTCTTGTAACTTAATAACTAGAGTGTGACTTGTTTTTTAAAGTTTTTCTTCCAATTCAACTCGTGTTGAGAAAGAAATGACTTGAGTCAAACACTCCAGTGAATTTTTTAGACTCGAGTTAATGGATAAAATTTTCTATACTCTTTTATCAAATTTACATGCATTTTATCAATGATATCTTGTCTGCATAAAGTGTATTTGCAAATTTTCATTGAGAAATAACATTTTTGACATCATTTAATTATTACCCTTTATGATTCATTGGCTTGAACTTATTTGATTGGGTAAAATTATTTTTTGGTCTTTGATTGGCTTATTGTGCTCTTTGCTCAAATATTATTTGGTTAAACTATAAGAGCATAAGAGTTGTTATGTCTAATCTTGTGTGGACTCAAGAAACATTGGGTACCAAAAAGCATATATTTGTTTTGCAGGATCCTCTATTCTTACGTTGGAAAATAAGGATAAACAGAGGAAGATAAGCTTGTAAGGTCCTCTCCTGTGAACAACAAGTAATTGCTACAGAGTCATGGACATCACATGAGTAACCAATCGAGCTATTTGGTAAAGGAACTTCAACAATCCTACACTGAGATTACCACAAACAATAATGAAGTTCGTCACTTTTGTGAATGAAAAGATTAGGTAACTTTGTGAATTGATCAACCAAAGCTTCAAGAAACTCATCCTTATGCATCAAATCTGGGAGAGCCTCAGTATTGATCACATCATCAGATAGCGGCTAGCTAACAGTGATGCATCTATGGATTACAAATGATTATGACTTGAGTAATTACGATATTACTTAAGTGAGGTATTGTAATATGCATAAATCATAATCATGCTAGGCTAACTTGATTTCATTCATTCCATCTTATTTTATGAAATTTAGCCTGACCACACTCTTTTTAAAATAATCCTTATGCTTTAAACTATTTTATCATCATAGAAAGCATAAGTGATTTCTTCATACCAATTTCGAATCCGCCTAAGTGAACTTGAAAGTTTTAAATTCTGAGATACCATGTTGTGTCCTCTGGAGCAGGATAACTCCAAACGTCATAACATTTGGTGTCACATTATTATTTGGTATCATTAAAGGTGCTTCATATTCTTAATCATGCATTCATTAAGGGGGAGCCTCACCTTCTCATGTGTTTTATATCTTAAAAGCTTATCTCCTTTGTTTGAAGAAATTCTTTTAAGCATACTCATTTGCATTCACTATCTTTTATTAGTTTTGATGATGAGTTAATCTTATATTTTAAAAAAACTTATATTTTCCTTTCACTATCTTAATTTGGAAAAATCATATAGAAAGGGATATTTTGATAGCTGGTTGCACAAGCCGTGAGGCGGTGTGTAAATTAGCGATTGAGATACCATGTAATGCCATGGTAGAGGTATCACTACAAAATTACATTTGGTATGAAATAATACATTTCTCTCTTGCAAGAAAGTTTTCAATTTGTAGCAGGAGATTTCATTCTGTACGCGGATATTCCTTGATGCACTACAAGGAGAAACTATCAAATTTGAGGAATAATGCTTTCATGTTCCATCATTGAAGTTGAGATATGCTTTATAGAAGAGCTCTATGAAGAAAAGGCAAAGGATAGAAGCTACTGACCATATTCAGTCAGATGAGATAGCCTTCAAGAAGCCAGTACTTTCATCCTACTCACATCGTACAAATCATTCATTGAGCACAATTCAAACGATCTCATAAGCACGCAAATGGACTTCATCGATCATTCATCAATTTGCAGCATCTACATGAGCATTTCTAATCTCTATCTTTTTATATTACGTGAATAATTTGCACATGTTTGGTATCAATTTGTTTAATTGTGAAAGATTTCTTGAAAATGTCTCCCAATTCTCTCAAACTTGTTTTCATAAAAACATTCCAAATTTCATCTGATTCAAAATCAAAATACTTGCAAAAAGGGGAAGAGAAAATTGTTTTCTTGATATATGATTAAGGAGAGTCAAGTCATTTCTAACTTGTTTTCATACTTGCCTTTCCATCTGTATTTCTTCTTTACTTCAATCTTTTTGCTAATGACAAATAAGGGGGAAAGAATGGCAAGAAAAATATGTTGGGTCTAATATATTTTCATATTCATACATATTTTTCTTTGAGTATTTGTCATCATCAAAAAGGGGGAGAATGTTGGATATGATTAGTTTTGATGATGTCTTATATAGATGTCTTTATTAAGAGTAAAAAGCTTGTATACCATATTTATCTCCTACATTGACTAACTACTATATATTTAATGTAGATTAGTCCAAGTTGAATTATAGAGATTAATCAAGGAGATAAGAGCTTGCAAAGAATGTCAAGGTAGCAAGAAGTTATGAAAATATTTTGGGAATAATGAAGAAGAAAAGGAGATATTGAAGAAGGTAGAACTTGCAGAGAATAATAAGTCCAAGTTGAATGACGAAGAATGATCAAAAGAAGAAAGAAAGAGTTGAATTATGAATAATGATCAAGAGAAGAGAAGAAAGAAAGCAGAACTTGCTCAATGGAATGAGAAAATCATTATACAAGTTCTTAGATTGATTCTAGAAGTGTCCACGATGATATGGAAGTTGGAATGACTCAAATAGGAGTTAAAATAAGCAAAATCAAGCTTCAAGATGAATTAACTTGAGCCAGGATGTTTAGACTCGAGTTAGAATGGTTTCTACAATGTTTTGGGCACCTGGTACAGTTTGACTCGAGCCAAGAAATTCACAGACTCGATTCTGGGTCAAAACTCGAGTCAGGCATTTCTATGACTCGAGCCAATAGTGATTTTCAGCCATTTTCGCTCTTTGGAACGAGTTGACTTGAGCCAAGGTTTTAGTTGACTCGAGCCAAGTGTGCTTTCAGCTACTCTATTTCACGTTCAGCTCGGGCGACGTTTGGTAATTCGATGGTATCTCCCAAACCAGAGATCGGATTGAGGTGAAAATAGTGGCATATGAAAATAGACTCCCAATTTGTAATTGTGATATAAAATTCAAGCCCAAAGGAGTTCATATGAGAGATATATGAATTTCACAAGTTAGACCATCAATTCACGCCACACATCAGACCAAGCTTCGGTATTTTGTGTGTATCTCACAATCTAAAAGTCCAATTGATCTGAAACCGGTTCCATATTAAAGTAGACTCCAAATTAGTTCCATCAAGAGTTGAACCAGAAAAAATGGAGTTCAGACCAGGGAGTTATGGCCTTCCAAAGTTGACACTCGAAATTCTGGATTCATTTCAGCATAAGCTCGGTTTTCTGGACATAGCTCACATTATACACAACCAAATGAAGTGAAACCAATTCCATATGAATCTAGACTCAACAAGTGTTTCATAGAATTTGGAAGCAACAAATTTTGATGAGCTCTTACCTCGAGTCAGGCTTGTCTAACTTGAGTAAAAGTTAGACAGAGAGCAAGCCATTTTGAGAAAAGTTTTTAACTCGAGCCAAGGGTTTGTGTGCCTTGAGTCAAATGCTTTTGAAGCTAATTGATCAATTGATGATTGACTCGAGCCAAGATTTTGGTTTCCTTGAGTTTGGGCACAGACTTGAGCCAAGGATATTACTGCCTCAAGTCAGTCAGTGTTGTGTTAAACTTCTCTATGTTTTAAACGATGGATTGACTCAAGCCAGAATTTGTTTTAACTCGAGCCAATTGCAAGTCAGAGAACAAAGATCTTTGGAGAAGACTAATTGACTCAAGCCAACAAGCGTACCTCGAGTCAATGGCCAACCCGAGAGATTGACAAATTGAGAGGAGTTTTTGACTCGAGCCAACAAATAGCAACTCGAGTTAACAAAACACACAGTAATAGCAACGTCCGAATTCAAAAATGATTGTTATCAATTGATTTCTACTTGCTATACTTCTCAATGCTATTAATCATGTTTGTTAGAAAATTTCAGATGATCAAACGAAGGATTAACATCAGATTACAAAAAGCAGATGATTATGTCAACTTCAACATCTATATTTATTCCAACGGACATATTCTAAACTGGATGAATTGCTCAACGGTCATAAATTGCAACTAACTATAAAAGGAGAAGCATTCAAGATAGAAGAGGTTGGAGACGAGAGCTTGTACTGTCGAAATGCTGACATTTTGAATCCAACGCTTAACTCATACACTCTCTATTCTCAATGCTTACATAGCTCACCATAAAGAGTGAAATGATTTGTATTATACTTCATTGTTTATTCATTTACTCTTTCAGAGAGAGCATCTCTGATTATTAAATCATTGTAAGAATCTCAAGTCGTGGGACTTGGAGATTGGGTTATCAGTTTACAACTTGTAAGGGGGAGTGTATCCTAGTGAGAGGATAACTTCGAGTATAGAGTGTGTAACTGATTGAAAGAAGTATCTCGGTGAGAGTTTTGGCTTCACAAGTGCCTGGGTGAACTTGTGGGATTGTATAGGCTTCTCGTGCCCGGATTAAACAAGAGGATAATGGATTGAAAATCTCAAGTGGAGTTTGAGGACTGGACGTAGGTCAAGGATTGACCGAACCAGTATAAATCTCAGTTTGCATATTCTCTTCCCTTATCTCTTATCTTTCCAGTATATGTTTATTTGAATATCTAACTGTTAATTTAGTATACGCGAAAAGATTTTCAAAATTATCTAAAGTTTTATCAGACACCCAATTCACCCCCCTTCTTGGGTGACAGCCAGGTCTAACAAATCTGGGTTTGGTTGAGGTGATGATAGGCCGACGGGGATGGCGAGGGTGGAGGAAGACAAGTTGACAATGGTGGAACAAATGTTGTTGAAAAAATGGAGGAAGACTGAGTAATCAGAGGAGAAGGTGATGAGGTTGGAAGCTGAGAGGGGACAGCGGAGGAGGTGTGGATCGAAAATTGAGAGTATGTGGCGGCCTGACAGAGATTTGCCGTGATCTCTCAAAATAACCAGATTAATCAATGATTTGCAGTATAATGTAACCTGGGTCGTTTCTCTCAAGGAATTTGCAGTGGGTTTAAATCAGCAACAGCGAAACAGGAAAATAACAAAATTGGGGGTTTTTGATTCAAAACAGATTTAAAACGAAATTAAACAGAAACTAATCCGAAATATGCGAAAGCATTAAAACGAGATTGAAACAGTTAAAACGATCAACCCAACGTTTAGATTCCGAAACTTCCTTTATCGAACGAAATATAAACGAACTCGCGTTTGGTTCTGGACGAACCGAAATCTCTGCGTTCGTCCAGAAATCCCTCGACTAGACGATCGCCTAGAATCTGTCCGAACAATGGCGTCTCATTGTGCAATCGCACAGCAACACTCTAACCTAGTTCGAACTCGGTCCATGGGATGAACCAAACCGAATATTAAATCTAATATTCGAACTATTTCCAGAAATCGAATCCGATAAGATGAAAATAGAAACGAGTAAAGTACCGATCAAGCACGATTTCTCTGGACGAATCATGGAACCTTCAACGTTGGGTTAATCACGAAGTCTAGCTGAACATGGGTGGGAAAATCGAAGAAAAGACGAAGAACACGAAGAACATTTTAGAGAATTTGAAACTTACGTGTTTAATCCTCAAACTGAATAAAAACATGAATGAATGGTGTTTTGGCTGCTGCCTCACTTAACCTAAAAGGAAAAAAAACGAATTGGGGCTCCAATCCACAATTCGAGCCCAAAATAGAAAATAATAAAAATGAGTTTTAATTACAAATTCAAGCCCAATTAAACATCTGACTTTGGCTCCAAAATCGACCATCTTCTTGTCCGAATTTGCCCTTCATATCTTCATAGCAATTGTAGCTCTCTGAATCATCTGAAATATGAAACAAAAATGAGGCAAATCCGATGTCTGGTTCAAGAGTTATGGTAGGATTAGTGAAGCAATGTAAAACTGAAATTTTATTACTAAAAAATGGCTAAAATATAATAAAAGGCCCAAAGCCCAATTAAGTATAAAAACCATTATTTATTAACTAAAGAGTCCTAAATTACTAATCAAGAGATAAAAAGAAGTGTATGAAATATTCAATTATCAAATTCCCCCACACTTATCTTTTTGCACTCCTGAGCAAAATTCAAAGAAAAAGACCTAAAGGAGAAACTCTTCTTTTCTAACAATTGCTAACAATGCAAAAATTGAACAAGGGACAAAAAGCTCCAAAAGACCAATCAATCAAGACCAAAAATCCCTTCATCTCAAATTACAATTCATGGTAATCTCAATCAATGATGCTAATCACAAAAGATGGTCTCTCAAAAGATGCGCTCAATCAACCAATCTCTCAAGTGTTTAAGGTAAATAAGTGTATCACTCAAATTCTACTCAAGAAAATTGTTCTACCATAAGCTTGCTCAATTTCTACGTCTCCACTACTCATAACACATGCATGCACAAATCAAGAGAGCTTATTATTTTAAAGGTTGTAATGGGGTTAGGGTGAAGGTAGGTAATATAGTATGGAATGAGAGGCTAAGCACCAAAGAAATTAAAAAGAGCACTGATTAACATTCTCTATGTATGAAAACTTTTATTTTACTCAAATATCTCTTTTCTTTCTATGTATATATTTTTTCTTTCTTTCTTTCTTTTCTTTTTCTGCTTTTTTTTCTTTCCTTATTTTCTGCTTTTCTTTCTTTCTTTCTTTTTTTTTTTTTTTTTTAAGAACTATATACATGATCACAATGAAAAAAATAAAATATCTCCCCCGCACTTAAACTTGTTGCACTCTGAGCAACCCCCACACTTAAACACAAAACCAAGGTGAAACCAATGCTCAATAAATTTCCAAGGTGCAGAATAAAATGGTTTTACGCTTAGGCTTGTAATGTGGCTTAGAAAAGAATGAGTCGAGAAGGCACAAATGGGCTAGCAAAGGAAACATAATGCAAGGGAAAGCTATTTAGCCAAAGTGGGGAAAATAAAAGAAAGAAAAACAAGCTTCCATCATATTTATGCATGTAGGTGAAAAATGTAGTTTCAAAAAGAAAAGGAGCAAGTTCTAGAGAACACGAATCGGGAGCGAGATGCACACATGAAAGAAAGAATGGCAAAAGATGAATTCCATTCATGCGGGCCCAAAACCTCACAAGGTCAATACCAACTTAGGCAATCAACAACATCAAATCAACTACCAAGATATGCAATCGAAGAGTCGGGAATTGCGACCAAACGAGAATGATCCATTAAAACCAAAATGTCCAAGTTCATAATATGTAGCAATCATAGAAAGAGAGACTGTATTTATTTTCAAAAAAAACAAAGTAGAAAAAGGAAAACAAATAAAATAGATAGAGGGAGAAGAAAGAAGAATACTCCCCAAGGGTTTAAGGAGGATAAGTGGCATCAATGAGGAGAATCTCTTGCTTCCTCGAGTACATTCTTTGGGATCCCTCATGAAATTGCTTGAGGCGATGCCCATTTACCTTAAAGGTTCTTCCTGTGGGTGGATCACATAGCTCAACAAAGACCAAATGGAAAAATGTTAGTGATCTCAAAAGGGCCATCCCATTTAGATCGAAGCTTACCAGGCATAAACTTCAGACGAGAGTTAAACAGAAGAACTTTCTGGCCCACAGAAAATTCTTTCCTCAGAATATGCTTATCATGGAATGCCTTAGTGTTTTCCTTATACAACCTTGAACTCTCATAGGCATCCAATCTAAGCTCCTCCAACTCTTGCAACTGCAGCTTAGTTCCATCCCGGACTTAGCCAAATCCATGTTACACTTTGCTTAATGGCCCAATAGGCTTGATGTTCCAACTCAACGGAAGATGACATGCCTTACCAAAGACAATCCGATAAGGAGACATCCCAATCGGCGTCTTGTAGGCGGTGCGATATGCCCACAAAGCATCCTCTAATCGCTTACTCCAATCCTTCCGAGTAGAGTTAACAGTCTTCTGAAGGATTTGCTTAATCTCTCTATTTGAGACTTCAGCTTGACCGTTGGTTTGAGGATGGTATGTTGTGGAGACCTTGTGAAGCACTCCATACTTGCGTAACAAGGCACCCATGCTTCGATTGCAAAAATGGGAGCCACAGTCACCGATAATAGCTCTAGGAATGCCAAACTGCGAGAAAATGTTAGACCTAACAAAATCCACCACCACGAAGAATCATTAGTCCGAGTGGCTTTCGCCTCAACCCATTTCGAGACATAATCAACGGCTAGCGGTATGTAAGTATAACCATATGAAGCGGAAATGGACCCATAAAATCAATACCCCAAACATCAAATATCTCACAAAACAATATAGGGTTTTGGGGCATCTCATGCCTACGGAAATACTACCTTTCTCGACGGTTATCACATGACTTACAAAACAGAGATGGGAATCATGAAACAAGGAAGGCCAAAACAATCCACTATCTAACACTTTCCTAGCAGTTCTTTGGGGTCCAAAGTGACCGCCACGAGCGAAGCATGAGCAAAATGCAATATAGAGTGAAACTCATGATCGAGCACACATCTCCTAACTACTTGGTCACTACAAAATTTCCACAGATAAGGGTCATCCCAAACATAATATTTAGACTCACTCTTTCATTTAAAGGTTTGGGGCCTAGTAGAATCTTCAGGCAAAACACCAGCTACCAAGTAGTTAACTAGATCAGCATACCATGGAAGCTTACCTTGCAACTGTAGAAGCTGCTCATCAGGAAAATCATCCTGAATAGAATAGGGGTGAGAGGAAGAATGGGTGATACAGCTCAAGTGGTCAGCTACCCAGTTTTGTGCTTAAACACGTCTCGAATCTCAACATCAAACTCTTGGAGCAATAGCATCCACCGGATGAGTCGTGGCTTAGCATCCGCCTTTTTCAAAAGGAACTTTAAAGGCATGGTCGGAGAAAACAATTACTCTACTAGCTAGCGAGATATGACCTAAACTTATCAAAAGCAAATACAATAGCCAACAACTCCTTTTCAGTCGTGGTGAAATTAGACTGAGCGGGATCCAAAGTCTTGGAGGCATATGCAATCACATGAGATGCTTTGTGGACTTGTTGTGCCAAGATAGCACCAACCGCATAGTTGGAAGCATCGCACATCAACTCAAAGGGGATGCACCAATCAGGGGGCTGGATCACTGGGGTTGTAGTCAGGCAACGCTTCAAATGATCAAAAGCCGCCTTGCAAGCATCATCAAATACAAAGTCAGTGTCCTTATGCAGAAGGTTGGACAAGGGTCGGGCAGTCTTGCTGAAATCCCTAATGAAACGCCGATAGAAACCTGCATGACCAAGAAAAGAGCGAACTTCCCGCACAGATACGGGGTAAGGCAAAGCAGTAATCACATCTATCTTAGCGGTCTACCTCAATCCCTTTCTTAGACACTATGTGTCCCAAGACTATACGACTCAACCATAAAGTGACACTTCTCATAATTCGGCACAAGATTAGACTCAATGCACCTATGCAAAACTCTAGACAAATTAGCTAAGCATGCATCAAAATCAGACCCATATACAGTGAAGTCATCCATAAAGACCTCCATGCAATAGAAAAAATACTTACCATACAACGCTGAAAGGTGCCAGGAGCATTGCAGAGGCCAAAAGGCATCCGTCGGTAGGCATATGTTCCAAAGGGGCATGTGAAGGTCATCTTCTCCTGATCCTCAGGAGCAATATGGATCTGGAAGTATCCGGAGTAGCCATCCAAGAAGCAATAGTGAGACTTACCAGCCAATCTCTCTAACATCTTATCAATGAAAGGTAGAGGATAGTGATCCTTGCGAGTAGCTTGGTTGAGTCTCCTATAGTCAATGCAAACTCTCCAACTATTCTGAACTCGAGTAGGAATGAGCTCATTCTTCTGATTGGCCACCACAGTGACTCGGACTTCTTGGGAACCACTGGACCAGGGCTAACCCACGGCTATCGAAATGGGATAGATGATACCGGCTTGCGAAGCTTAGTGACCTCGCTTTTTTACCACATCAAGGATAAGAGGATTAAGGCGTCTGCGGGGTTGCCTCGGCGGCTTAGAGTCCTCTTCCAACGAGTCGATGCATACACATGGAAGGGCTAATGCCAACGATGTCGGCTAATGTCCACCCAATAGCTTTCTTGTTTGCCCTCAATAAGCTTAACAAACTTCTCTTCTTGATCGGGCTTAAGATTATTTGCCACAATGACCGGCAACCGCTCATTCACCTCCGAAAATGCATACTTCGGATGGTGCGGAAGGGATTTCAACTCAAGTTTGGGTGGTTGCTCGATAGAGGAGAAGCTTGGGTGGTCCGGAAATGCTGAAATCACATTCAAAGAAGCGGAAGAACTGTTTCTATACAACTCAATGTTAACATTAGAATTCAGCTCATCAAAATCAGAGTTAAGTTCATCAAAATCAGAATCAGGATGCACATCAGGATCAGGATGAAGCTCAAACTCAGAATCAATATCAGAATCCGCAAGTAATGCATAAGCATCACCCAGCAAGTCAGCATCACCAAATAATGCAGCATTAACCAAATGAGTACAAACAGAGCACCATTCATTATCAACACATGCACAAATGGCGTAATCACTCTCGGATGAAAAGTCGGGATAATCGGACACCAATCGGCAAGAACATCATCCACGATCATCAATCACATCAATACGAGAAAATAGAATGCTCTTCCCTAGGATGTCTCATGGCATCAAAGATATTAAAATTTACTGAAATATCACCAAACTCCATGGAAAGAGTACCCGAATACACATTTATCTTAGTCCTAGTTTGTTTTCATGAAAGGCCTCCCTAGAATGATTGGTGACCTACGATAGAAGACTCATCCTCCATATCCAAGATGTAAAAATTAGCAGGGAATATCAATTCATTAACTTTGACTAATACATCTTCAACTAAACCAGAAGGATGGGCATTACTCCTATTAGCTAATTGAACAATAACACCAGTTGGACGCAAGGGACCAAGACCAAGAGATCTATAGATAGATGCGGGCATGACGATTATAGAAGCACCTAAATCTAGCATGCAATCATCAAATTTGTAATTACCAATAAGGCAAGGGATAGAAAACGTCCACGGATCCTTGCACTTGCGAGGCATGGTAGGGGATGAGGGCGATACATTCGGTTCAAACTCACTCGTTCATTCCCTTGATCGCCTCTTGTTGGTACACAACTCCTTTAGAAACTTGGCATATTTGGGGATTTGTTTGACCGCGTCTAGGAGAGGAATGTTGATCTCCACTCTTCGAATGTCTCAAGTATATCCTTCTCTTGTGCTTTTTCTGCCAACTTCTTGGATTTAAGCGCTCTCGAGGAAAGGAAGAGGAATAGGAATGTCTTCCTCTTCACCTTGCTGCATTGCCTTTTTGTTTTTAGAGTCAATCTTCACATTTTCTGACTCTCTTTCTGATGTGGAAGTCACATCTACAGCCGGTTTAGATTCCTCCAATTGCTTGCCAGATCGAAGGGAGATAGCACTCACATTCCCTTTAGGATTAGGGATTGTCTCGTGAAGGGAGAGTGTTGGATCCCGGGGTTGAAGTTTGATTCGATGATGTTGCCAATTGGCCAATCTGTGTTTGCAAACTCTGAATGGAAGTTTCAATTTGCTGTTGGAACTGTATAGAGTTTGTGGCAAATTGCTTCATCATATCTTCAAGTGAGGAACCACCACCACTACTAGTACAGGTCTGCTATTGTGCCGCCTGTGGAGGTGCACATATGGCTGGTCGAGGAGGTGAAATGCGGCAAAGGAGGTGCGATAGCATTGGAAATTACGTAGTGTCCGTCTTGTCTCTCGTTGGTAATTCCTGACTCGCGATATTGGTTACTTTGGTTCGATTACGGTTCCAACGAAAATTAGGGTGATTCCTCCATCCGGATTGTAAGTATTAGAATAAGCATTATTCGCTGGTATTGTGGCTTCCCCGGAAAAACACCTACCGCAGCTGCGGCGGGTCTTGATAAAGCGGGATCATGCAAAGTAGGGCAAGAATCGATAGAATGACAAGGGTCGAACAGAACCCACACGAGTACCCAATCGAGGAGGGGAAGATTGTCTGTGCGGTCACGCCAACCGCCTCACAAGGGAAGTCGGATCATCAAGTCTATTCTCCAATCTCGAGAATCGTCTTTGGACCGGAGGTGTTTGAATCGTAAACGGGAGTACCATTGGCCCTGGTGCCAAATTGCCGAGAATTAGCGGCCATAGTAGATATCAACTCTCGGGCCTCTTCGGTGTCTTGCCATCTAAGGCCCCACCACCGGATGCATCCACGAAACTTTTATCCATCGGTAACAAACCGGAATAGAAATATGTAATTAGGAGTTGGTCGAAATGCGGTGGTGTGGACGGCTAGCACACAATCGCTTGAACCTCTCCCAATACTCATACATGGTCTCCCCATTGATTTGTTTAACACTAGTGATCTCCTTCTGAATAGCAATGGCTTTTGAGGAAGTAAAGAACCTCGCTAGGAATAACTTCTGTATGTCATCCCAACTCCCAATAGATGTTGGTTGCAAATTGTATAGCCAATCCTTAGCCACGCCATCTAGGGAAAATGGAAAAGCTCTCAGCTTAATGTGGTCCTCATCAATTGCTTGAGGTTTCATTGTCTTGCATACCACATGGAACTCCTTTAGATGCTGTGAGGACATTCACCCAAGACCATGAAACTTGGGCAACAAATGGATAAGACCAGATTTTAATTCAAAGTTAGCGACAAGTTCGGGATATCGAATACACAAATTTTGATTGCCCACATCGGGGTAGCTAATTCTTTCAAAGTGGGACGAGCCGCTTGCTCGCCATAATTTACGAGTTAGCAAAATTGCTACTAGAATCGATGAAAACAACAAGACTATCGAAGTACTATCGAGTCAAGATCAACGGAATAGACACAATCGAGACTCAAGTTCAATGTCAAATTCGATATCAATCCCACGACTAAGCCTAACAATTCTTCTAGCAGTGAGAATTGTTCTTTCTATTTCAGGATAAAGTGGCAACAAGTCTTCTGGATTAATAGTACTCCTGGTACTCATGCAGCAGCAGCATAAACACAAACACAAGGCAAAATTTGCATAAAATCAGAATTACAAAAATGCCACCGAGAAAGTCGAGAAATACGAAAATGCCACTAAGAGTGGTAAAAAGTATAAAACACTAAGATGACACAAAAACACAAACACAAAAACCTAAAACCTATGTTAGAATTTGACCAAAACAAGTCCAAAACAGCATCAAATGATTTTTAAAATTTATGGGACTTGGACAGGGCAACTCCTAGACCATTGGGGAACCCAAAATGGAATAAAAAAACTTCAAAAATTGAAAAAGTGGTCGAAACGATGGAATTTGGCAAATCTGAGCATACCACACAAGAAATCAAATGCCCATTGAGATAGGCCATTTTCTATCGCCGGCAAAATTTCAGTTCATTCGGAGATACTCCAAAAAGATTGACCTAGTAGAAATCACAAAATAGAAACTTAAAACAATGAAAAACTGATCTAAACGTTGGAATTTGGGGAAAATAGGGCAGACCTCACTCCCAAGGAGAGTGACTCTTGTTTAAAATGCCCAATTCCTTGTGAATAAGACCTGGTTTGAGTGATCTGGATCAGAAAAATTTTCTGTCCAACACCCGAACCACCAAAAACTACTCATTGCTTAACGAAACCGATGCAAATTCCCCAGCAGCGGCACCATATTTTGACAAAGATTTGCCGTGATCTCTCAAAATAACCAGATTAATCAATGATTTGCAGTATAATGTAACCTGGGTCGTTTCTCTCAAGGAATTTGCAGTGGGTTTAAATCAGCAACAGCGAAACAGGAAAATAACAAAATTGGGGGTTTTTGATTCAAAACAGATTTAAAACGAAATTAAACAGAAACTAATCCGAAATATGCAGAAACATATTGAAACAGATTAAAATGATCAACCCAACGTTTAGATTCCGAAACTTCCTTCATCGAACGAAATATAAACGAACTCGCGTTTGGTTAGACGAACCGAAATCTCTGCGTTCGTCCGAAAATCCTCGACTAGACGATCGCCTAGAATCTGTCCGAACAATGGCGTCTCCCAGCTGTGCGATCGCACAACAACACTCTAACCTAGTTCGAACTCGGTCCTTGGGATGAACCAAACCGAATATTAAATCTAATATTCGAACTATTTCAAATCGAATCCGATAAGATGAAAACGAAACGAGTAAAGTACCGATCAAGCACGAGTTCTGCGGACGAATCATGGAACCTTCAACGTTGGGTTAATCACGAAGTCTAGCCGAACATGGCTGGGAAAATCGAAGAAAGACGAAGAACATTTTAGAGAATTTGAAACTTACGTGTTTAATCCTCAAACCGAATAAAAACATGAATGAATGGTGTTTTGGTGCTGCCTCACTTAACCTAAAAGGGGAAAAAACGAATTGGGGCTCCAATCCACAATTCGGGCCCAAAATAGAAAATAATAAAAATGAGTTTTAATTACAAATTCGAGCCCAATTAAACATCGACTTTGGCTCCAAAATCGACCGTCTTCTTGTCCGAATTTTCCCTTCATAGCAATTGTAGCTCTACGAATCATCGAAATATGAAAGAAAAATGAGGCAAATCCGATGTGGTTCAAGAGTTATGGTAGGATTAGAAAAGCAATGTAAAACTGGAATTTTATTACTAAAAAATGGCTAAAATATAATAAAAGGCCCAAAGCCCAATTAAGTATAAAAGCCATTATTTATTAACTAAAAAGTCCTAAATTACTAATCAAGAGATAAAAAGAAGTGTATGAAATATTCAATTATCACGACGAGTTCACGGTGGGAATCTAAGGGTGGGCGACAGAAGTGTAAGGCGAAAGCTAAGAATATGCGGCGGAAGGGTTCATCGGGTGGGGAAGGAATCGTGAATCGAAAAATGGAAAATGGGGAAGCTGAGAGTATGACGGGAAGGTTGATGGAAAAGGGGAAAATGACATGGGTGGTGGAAATTGGTGAGAGGAAAAAGAAGGAAGTGATGTGTTGTGACCAGCGGGTATTTGAGGTGGTGAAAATGGAGTCTCTTGGTGACTCTGTATTGGGATTAATGGTGGAAATAAGGTTAGGGTTTTCAGGCAAATAAGAGAAGGTGGCTGATTCTGATTGAGTAGTGAAATTCCCAGATGATGTCATTTCTGGCTTTGTGGTTTTGATACCAAGTCAAAATTTGTAGAAATTAGGTCAAGCTCTCAATGATTAGCTTGAGCCTTCATATTGTATATATAGGATGTACAACCAATAATACAATGACATGTGTCCCTATAAGACTATTCTAGAATTTATAACATTATTCTAGAATTCTATATACAATAAACAATACAACACATTATTTATTTCTAACTTTGACAAGCACGAAGATTGAGGCACCTTATCCTGATCAGAGCTAAACTCTTGCCCAGAAGTTCGAACATTCCCATCATTATTGCTCCCATGATAACAGATTTTCTCAACCTGTCAGTCACGTGCCTTTGGTGAGTAGGATTGACACGCCGGCATCTAAAGCCTAGAGTCCTCCTCATTCCATTCCCTCAAAAACTTCACAAGAGCTTCCTCCATATCACATTCTGCTCTAGCCGCCAACCATGCGCCATAGATTCTGGCACCCTTCTCATCCTTTAGGACTTCCCCTTTACATACTCTGCTATCATGGCCAATCATTCCACAGTGGTAGCCGAAAGACTGTGGCCTTTCATATTTGATGGAGATCCAAACCTCAGAGCCATCAAGATGGTCAACCCAAAACCTTGGAACCAAGGCCCTTTTTGGGATATGACATTGGAAGGGTTGGTACTGGGTTTGGTTCTGGTATTACCCATTTTGCAATGGGAATAACCTTGGATTGGAAATACACAAAAGTGGGGTTGCTGGAAAAACCACCCATCCCTGGTATTGGTAAAGTAATGCTGGGATTGAAAAATATGGGGTAAAATTGTCCCTGCTTAGTCTTTCTTTAATAAGTTAATCACACATGTTGGGTCTTCTTCAACCTATTGTCTCCCTCAACAGCCACCATGGATTACTACACTCTCACCTCCTTATCTCCCTCCCTTAACATCGTTCTTATTTTTTCTGTTTTCTTTCTTTACACGGTTAACCTCCATCTTATCAGATATTATTGACTACCTTCTATATAATAATGAGAAGAGGGAGCTTTAGTAAAAAAAAATCCCTAACCCCCTTTTATTCCACAATTTCACAAGCAGATTTTAATCAGATGCAAATTTGTATAAATTTCATTTAGAATGGAGAGCAAGTTGGGTGAGGGAAGGATCGTGGTGTTAATTTTCATTTTGAATAAGTGAATGAGCCACACTGGGAGAGATTGGCCTTCCTCCAAGCCATTTTCACTTCCTTGTCTTCGTTGACTAGGAAAAGTGCACAACATGCTATATCCATGTTTGGGAAGGCGTTTTAAGCCGGAAAAGTGCACAACATGCTAAAAAGCCTAGTGGATGGAAAGAAGCTTATTTGACTCTGTTTGAGAAGGCTTCATCTTTGAATGAGCTTATATATAAAAATCTCCTTCTTGGAGAAGCCCAAAATTGTAGCTTTTAGAGTTAACTTTTGTTGCCACCATTGAGCCTCTTCTTGGCATACGAACCTCAGTGCTCCTCTTCCTTCCAACACGGCGACTCATCTTGGCATACGAACCTACATTCCGGTCTTAGAGAAGGCATTGTGATGCTGCTTGACGATGGTTTTTGGGATGGTGAAGATGATGGTCTGTGGTAGTAAACGGTGGACAAGACAGTGAAGCGGTGGTTTCTTGTTGGTTTGGCTTTTTTTTTTTGGCCAAATGGGTCTTTGGAAGTAGAAGAAGAAGAAGAAAGTAGAGAAAAAAAAAGAGTGAAATGGAAGAAAAGAAGTTATACAAAGAAAGAAAAAAGGGAATAGTGAAAAGGAAGGAGAGGAGCAGAGAAAAGCGAGTAAGGAATAAAAAGATTGCAAGGAGAGAAACAGGAGGAAGAGGAAGGAGAATGAACATTTACCCGAGGATTTTGAGTTAAATGAAGAAACCGAAGAAAGGCAATGTTTTGAGGGAGCTAGAGTTGAGGTTGACGATGTATAAGGGTACACAGGATATGGTCTGGGTGTGGTGGAGAAGGTGGTGGGCGCGGCGACATGTGGTGGAATGGAGAGGCGGTGCGGGCGATGTTGATGGTAGTGATCGGCCATGGTGGGTGAACTAAGGATTCGAGCAGGAAGAAGAAAGCCAGTATCCAAATTCTGAAGGTCGGGGCATTGTTATAAAAAAACTAGTGTAAAAACGTATGTTTTTATGTGGGTCATACGTGCTGAAACACAAGTAAAAACTGTCTTGAATAGAAACTGGTAGAAACGCCACGCAAACACGTAAAAACGGTATAAACGTTCGTTTTTACAGTTTCTACCGTTTTTACTTTTAAAAAAATGATGAAAAGATTTTTTTTTGGGCTAAAAAAGGATGAAGCTAATGAACATGTCTTGAAGATCTACTTCAATCCCTTTCCTTTCTACATGATCCAGAGCAAGAAAGAGACTCCTTTTTTCTAGAAAAAAATATTATGAAACCTTCTTTTATATATATTTATATATATATATATATATATATATATATATCTTGCTTAATTTATACAATCATCTATATGTATAACTTTTAACCTACTTAAATCAAAATAGTCTATTAATTTGCTTCTTCTTACTTTCCTTTTCATCGGATTTATTATCTCATTTTTAGTACAAATCTGTCCTCATCTGGCTTTTAAGAAGCTAAGTACGGATATAAATTAAATTTAAATAAAAGAAAGAAGGATAAAAAAAACAAATAGATAAAGAGTTTATGTTTTGGCAAAAAAAAAATTCTTATTTATCTTTTCCGTATATCTCCTTTTTAGTATGAATCTCTGATGGCATTTTAAGAAGTTAATTACAAAATAAAGTTAAATAAAATAAAGAGGGAAAAACATATAGGATCCATGAAAAATTGATAATTCTATGTGAAGAAATCACCCCCAAACTTTATTCTTTTAATGTTTTCGGACTTATGTTTTATATAGTTATATGACTTGTATCTTTTAAATATGAAGTTGTTCATTGAATTTTGAGTAGTGATTTATGATTTTTTTCCCATGCATATATGTATATATAATATAATTTTGAGCTCTGATAAGTAGTAGAAAGTAGAAAGTAGAAACTTTAGTTTCGTGTTGTTTCTACCACCCCCTTCCGTGTTTATGTAGAAACTCAATTTTGAAAACATTGGATCGGGGTGTTTCTATATGTCCACATAGTTCGTGCAACAATGACTATACATAATCTTATTTGGAGAAATTCCCAAATTTATTTTTTTTTTGGGTTAAATACCATTTTTACCACGGAAGTATTGATAAGGGGGCACTCAGCACCCGGAAGTTTTTTTTGTATCATTTTTGCCCCGGAAGTTTACAAAAAGGAGCAAATATGCCCTAGAGTTTTTTTTTTTTTAGGAGCAAATTTGCCCTGGAAGTTTACAAATAGAGCAACGATCCAACGATCAAGATCAACCGATCGGCAAGATTACTATGTTTGTAAACTTCCAGGGCAAAAATGATACCCAAAAAAACTTCCGGGTGCTGAGTGCCCCCTTACCAATACTTCCATGGCAAAATTGATACTTAACCCTTTTTTTTCCAAAGTGAATGAGGAAATATAGGTGATGAAAATAATGATCCACTTGATGTAGCATCCTCATCAAATATTCCTAAATTATTTTCAACACAAATGAATCATGTTCGTGATAGAATCAGAGATCAACTTGTTAGGGATAGGTGATCCAGTTAGTAACTTACTATTATTTAGTATCAACATGTAAAAATACATTTGTGTGCATTCTAATTTATATGCAATTTTATCCATTAAATATATTTAATTAAGGACTTTATTGTTTTTTAATTTTTTAATAATAATTTAACTTTTTTTATCAAATTTAAATTTAATTTTTTATCTTCAATTATCACAATATATACAACTAATATGTGTGTGTGTGTGTATTGTTCAATAAGATTCATATCATTTTTCAATCCTATTACATCTCAAATGACTTTTCAAACAATAATCCAAACAAGGGCTCATTTAAAAGAAAACCATTTCTCACATTACGATCAATCCAAACATAAATCACATTTACAATATGACCTAGTTTTGTTGGGCAACTCGTTGATGAGTCTTGGAAGGACGCATTTGTATGGAGGAACCACATCATGCCAATTTTTTCAAAAAAAAAAAAAAAACAATATTCATTTTCTAATGACAAATATTAAAATATATTTTAATATAATTATTATTGCACTTCTATATTATCATGAATAAAATTTAGCATATTTTTATTTATTTATTTTTTAATAATTTGATATCTTATCGTAATTTTATAAAACATTAAATCTAAACCGCTCAAACTCTAAACTATTGGTTGAGATGAATAGTAGGAGAGAAGAGAAGAGGAAGTGGATGGCAAGAGCAAAGTAGGGGTGTTCATGAGTATGGCTAGGCAAGGAGAGACACTTGCCGATGCCTTACCCGAAGGATCATTGGGCAGTAAAATGCAGCCAGATGCCTAGCCCTACCCCCATAGAAGCCCTAATTTTTTCGAGTTGGGCAATAATGAGCTGGGCCAAGTGGGCTTTCCTACCCAAATGGTGATGCCCTTCCACATCCTATGTGGAAATAAACAACTTCAATCATATCTGATAAACAATATTGCAAACTTTAAATGTAATATATAATTCTACAAATTGAAATATTCTAAAATAAGTTTACAACTTGAGTCTTGAAATTAAAAAGTGTTACATCTCTTCCGGCTTCGCCCTCTCGGGTGACGGATAGAGGATTCCCTCTTATTTATTATCTTAACTTCGTTTATTATTTCTTATTAACATAAATCAGAGTGATACGCAACAGTGCATATGATTGGTTTTGACGAATACAAAATACTAGTAAAAGTACGAATAGTAAATAGTAAATAGTCCCTAGAGGATTCATCCAAAATAAATACTGTCAATAAGTAAATTTATACAGTAATCTATAATAATGAAAATACAAAAGATGATAGGGTATTCCCTATTTCTTCAACCACCAGCTCCATGCCCTTACCTCTACTCTCCTGATCTGCTCAACGTGAATCACCTGTATCTTTGGGATGATCTGGGATTCAAAAATTGAATCCAAGAGTAACTGTCAAACTCATATACAATATGTATACAATATATGCATACAACCATAATCAGGAAAAATCACAATATCAACAATGATAATACATACCACGTGCATTCAGTACCCACAATAACACCGGACAGCCTATTAAGATAAGCCTCGGTTCTATAGCGCTAGGAAAACAACAGTAGCCGAGCCAAAACTCAAACTATACTGAATACACCACCAGCTTAGTAGCGACCCAAGGACACACAGTCCACTAGGCCCTACAACCCAAACACATGTTCCACTCACGAGACATGTTCCACAATCATGGCACAACAAACATACAAAAGTCACATAATCCAAAAATTCCAGAAATCATGCCTCAACTTCAAAACTTCATAATTAATTCTAGAAAAATCCAATTAATGTGATTCTAGTGACCACTTAACCCTTTACATGTCTAGTTTTTATTAAAAATATTCCAAAAACCATAAATAGTTTTACCATTTTACTATGTCAACATTCTACCCTCTGGTCAGAGATAAAGTCCAGTTTTCTGGGCTATTTTCAAAAATTCATATTTTTTAGTAGACATCTTGAAAAATTATAAATTATATATAAAAAAGATCTTGGGATGTATAGTTTAAGCATGTAAAATTTCATATCCATTGGACATCATTTAATATTTTTAAATCATCCTTTAAGCACGACTGCTCAAAAATTATTAAAACTGGCAGATTCTCTAATTTCTTGTAACTTAGCTTTTGTGTTTCAAAATCATGTTCCCATACAAATTTTTGTCCTAAACACTTTGGCATCATCAAAAATACCAAAATCACATAATAACCTCATGTACACAGCCCTGGTCGAAAATCTCACCATGAAAACAACAACATTTTCCATGTTAACTTCATATTTATTCATTCCTTTGCTTAATCTTCTCTTTAAGACCATTATCTTAACTTTAAAAATTTGATAACATTTTTTTAGTGATTAGGATAGAGCCTCCCCTTAAGGAAACATCATTTCCTTAATAAGCCATTATTATGAAAATCATCCAAAATCTAGAACACAAAGTCACAAGCAAGCTAATTTAGTAACTTACTTGACTGGTGACTTGGTTTCACTTGAATCTCTTCCTCTTTGCACCCCTTTATGTTCTCAGCCTTGAGCACAAAGGCACCATACAAAAGTTATTCATAGGAATCTTGAAGTTGTAATGAAGACCTATCCAACACAATTTTGGAACCTACTTACCTTAATCTTCCAAGTTGTGTGCCTTCTCTTCTTCCTTGTGTATGAGTTTTTCATCACTCTCTTCTCTCTCTTGGTGGATGACTTGGGCAGCAAAAATGAAGACAAAAGGGTCTTTAAATAATAAATTATCACCATACAAAATAGGGATAAGGGTCTTATTTGCCCCGGAAGTTTTCGCTCAGGAGCACTCAGCACCCGGAAGTTTTTTTGGAGCAAAATTGCCCCGGAAGTTTAAAAACGTAGCAATCTTGCCATTTCGTTAATCTTGACCGTTAAATTGTTGCTCCAATTTGTAAACTTCCAGGGCAAAATTGCTCCTAAAACAAACTTCCGGGGAAAATTACTCCATTATGTTATCTTCCGGGGCAATTTTGCTCCAAAAAAAACTTCCAGGTGCTGAGTGCTCCTGAGCGAAAACTTCCGGGAAAAATAAGACCTTTATCCCTACAAAATATCCCCACAAGTTATTTCCTATTGGCTCTTGGTTTGACTTGTCTTTATAACTTGTTTTCCTTTCATTTTCTCTAGATTTTTCTTGATTTCTCTTGCCT
This sequence comes from Acacia melanoxylon, assembly GCA_019022615.1. Lineage (NCBI taxonomy): Eukaryota > Viridiplantae > Streptophyta > Magnoliopsida > Fabales > Fabaceae > Acacia > Acacia melanoxylon. Next base: position 1,564,145 of record JAFJYJ010000030.1, on the reverse strand, counting down.
TCTTCATCCTTGCTGACAGCCCCTCTCTTTTGGCACAATATTTACTTGTCTCATATGCTCTTTTAACTTAGGTTTGGGTCTTACTCTTGGTGCAATTTCATTGGCTTCAAACTCCAAGCTTTTTTACTTCTCTTTTGGTTGCTTTTTCTTGCAAGTCACTTTCCTTCCTTCTTATCTCATGCTAGGCAAATTTGTGGCTTGTGGGAGAAGGATTTTTGACTTTCAATTACCTTGAATTTAGCTTGTACATGTGTCTTACTCAAGGTCAACTTTAGTTCCTAGGTTGACACTTGTCCAACTAGGGAAATTCCTTTGATTTTTGCTTTTCATATGTGATTTTTGTGCATGGCTTCTTGCTTCTCCTTCTTGGCCGGCACATATGGCTTCTTGGAGAAGGAATTTTGTCTTCTTGAAGCCTTTACCAAGTGTCCAATTATCCTATTGCAATAATCAACCTAATTCCTTATTGAGACTGTAACATCTCATTTTCAAAAGCAGTATATATTTTTTTCATCAGAGTAGAGCATCGGAGCGATTGAGTAACTAATACATATATTTAAAATACCGTAAGTCTGGCTGTTTACAGTAATGGTACATTGTACCGAGTGTTTACAAAAGTAGATAACAACGGAGGAAAGTCTTCAGCCGGGTCTCTATGCGGCTTGCTTGCCTTTCTCCTCGGTCATCGTTCCTCCTGATCTTGACGCTATGTTAAGAGCTGAGGTTCAATGCCCATTGAACCTCAGGTAACGGTTAACCTCATATTCACATATACAGTATATGGACTACGGACATTCACAACATTAACAGCACATGAGCCCAACAACGGATATATTACACACACCACCAATGCGGATATATCGCTCCCAAATAAGCATGCGGATATATGTCGCACCCAAATAAACAGAATATGTCGCTCCCGGCGCATGCGAAATGTCGCTCCCAAATGCGCATGCATATGTTCGATTATCCTCTAATACCATTATGCACTCAAATAACATACCATCAATACACATACAACACACATATCACATATACGCATACCATAAATATCAGAGCTAGTGTTACAGCACGCGAACGTACATACAAACAGCAGAGCTATCAGCTACCACATACAATACACATAGCACATATATGCATACTATAAACATCAGAGTTAGTGTTACAGTACGCGAACGTACCTTCGTTGACGAAAAACAACACGTTTGACAGAAAACGGTACTTCTGACATACAACAGCGGTATGACAGCGGTTCGTGATTATAGATATCCTATAAGGATAATATCACATTTATCAAATTTTAGCATTATAACGGGCATTTTAGTTACAAATTACCATTTTGCCCCGAACCCTAATCGGCGGAATTTCGCCAAAGCTTCACTCGTTTTTCGCTCTATCTCTCCGGAATTTTGACAGATCTTTTCCTCATCATATTTTCGAAATATATATCATATTTACCCCTAAATATGATATCTGGACTATCTTGAAAAATTAAAGATAAATCTAGCATTCCTACTATATCTACCGAAAGAACTATCGAAACTAAAGACCAGAGACCGAAGAACTTACCCAGGGTCCGGCTAGAACTTCTCCGGGATCAGATATCCTATAAGGATAATATCACATTTATCAACTTTTAGCATTATAACAGGCATTTTAGTTACAAATTACCATTTTGCCCCTGAACCCCTAATCGGCGGAATTTCGCCAGAGCTTCGCTGTTTTCGCTCTATCTCTCCAGAATTTTGACAGATCTTTTCCCTCATCATATTTTCGAAATATATATCATATTTACCCCTAAATATGATATCTAGACTATCTTGAAAAATTAAAGATAAATCTAGCATTCCTACTATATCTACCGAAAGAACTATTGAAACTAAAGACCGAGACCAAGAACTTACCCGTGGTCCGACTAGAAATTCTCCGGGATCCTCCTTCTCTCTAAAACCTCTCTCTATTTTGGTTTTTGGGTGTGAGAAATGAAGAGGGGAAGGCTTCTATTTATAGAAGAAAAAGTGACACTATTCATTACTTTATCAGACTGGATTTCGGAGTCGGATCGCACTTCGCCACATGGCTCCATCTTGGCCTTACACATGTATTGCCTATGTCATCCTTCTAGAAGAAGATGATGTCATCTTGCGACTTACCGATAAAGTTCTCCCGATCGGTGTCTTAATCGCGTAATCTTGACGAAACTCAAAAATCCGGATCAAGGCACCGAAGCTCTATTCTTTCTCTTTAAGAATACCTGGGTTAACTAAATTTTTGATCCCATTAAGGGTATTCCGTTGTCTTTTGAACATTTTCGAGACAGACGTCACCTAAGTTACGAAAATCACTTCCGAAGTTCCGAACTTCTTGCGAAAAAATCACCGGTTATTAATATGATCTGATCTAAGTAACCTAATTTACTGGTTTGAAAAACATTGTCCATTTTCTATAAGTCACTTTTAGCACTATCTCGCCCTTTTCTAATTATCCTAAGTACTCCTAATTACGTTGTTGGTTTCGAAATGACTTCTGAGATAGTCTACTACGAGGTAGAAATTCACCGGTTTATAAAAAGTCCGATGACTTAGACTAAATCCCTATATTTTGGTGTAGGATTTAATTTCTATCCATTCTCAAATGTCATGTTGGCTCTTTACCAGATATATTATTATTTTATTCAAAATATCTAGATATTTATTTTTTTCTTTTATTTTTTATTTATTTTTCTAAGCATAAAATATTTTTTTATTATTTATTTAATTATTAATTTCGAATTTCTCCCTTAAATTAATTATTTACTAATTAATTTACTTATATCTTAATCTAAACAATTAGCCACTAATTACTTAATTAGCCACTTACTAATTGTTGATAATTTTCATAATTAGGATTAATTATTATCTCACAACTTTTGTACTTGACATTGGTATTTTATGTCCCATGTAAAATATTAAAAATCATGGGGCCAAAAAGTGCTTTTAATAATATTATATTTTTGCTTCTCTATTTTCCAAGGAAATAATCCCAAAAATTCCTAAAATTAGAGATAACATACTTCCTAAGTTTTTGTCAAGTATTTGTTGCCATATGGTATTTATCATAATATTTTTAGGCCATTTTATGCCCCATAAATACATTTAGGGATTTTTAGCTCTTTATTCACCCTAATTTCAACCGAAATTACCTTAGAAAATAAGATAATTATTACTTATTATTTGAAACCACATATTCACCTATATCCAATAGGTTTTATTTACTAAAATATAATATTCCGAGATAAATAATTATCCGCGACATTATTACGAGACATTTGGCATTCAAGGGAATAATGGTTTGTCTTTTGGTTAAAAACATGGCAAAATTCATTCTTGTCTTCTCCTTCCTCTCCTTGAACGAAACATAGGGCTTATGGGAGAAGATTTTGTGCCTTCATGATGCTTCTTTGACTCTTGCACAATAAGTTATCTTACATTATCTTTGATGATGTAAAATTATTTTCTATTAACTTTAAGTCAAAGATGAGTTATCATATTATTTCTTTGACTTCCAAATATCCCTTTTTGTATGGAAAATATTATTGTCTCATATTTCCCTTAGGTTGGGCGAAATCTTTAGTCAAAAAGAATAAGAATGTTGCTTCTTAATTCCTTTACAAGCTTATGTCACTTAGGTCTTTGTCAAATGGATTTCATGTGGCCTACTTTTCAAAATTTCATTTTCATTCCCTTTTTGCCCTACTTGGGCAAAATTTTGGCCTTATTAAAGGTCCAATAATTTTCTCTCTAATGTCTTTTAGGCACTTGTTAATTTGACAAATCAACTTACCATTTTATTTATTGGCCCTAATTCAATTAAAACAATTCCTCATCCTCCTTACTTATTTGACCCAGAATTAAGTCACTTTTATAGTGACTTCCACATTATCACAAAGTCACTAAAATCATTTACTAAATATGTCATTTTTAACTACTTAATTAAACTAGAAGGTTCCATAAAAGAAAACAGTTTAATTGAAATCAACAGTTTCTCGTATTTTCATGAAAGAAAATAGGGATGTTACAAAAAGACTACCACATGTGACTAACTAATATTGGTGGCTGAACTATTTTTAAGCAAGGGCAGAGCATCCCCAAAAAAGAAAAAGTCAAATGCTTCACGATTATCCTGCAAACCTCATGTGACTAACTAACATTGGTGGCAGAACTGTTTTCAAGCAAGGGCATAGCTGTATTTCAAGTTTAAACTAAGAAAAATTTCACCTTTATACTATTTCTAAAGGGCAAACAGTAAAATAAAGGGAATAAAATAAAAAAAGAATCAAATCTATGATATAATATAAATTATTGTATAAAAATATTTTCATAAATTATATATACATATCGGGCAGGGCCGCATACCTTGCCCAATGCCTGGCCAAACTCACAAAAAAGTTCATCCCAATGGTGCCCAATTTTCTTTAGGTTGCTTTTTTTTGGGTTAGGTTGGGCGATATTTTGACAAGTTCAGGTAGGCACATCGAGCACCTGGCTTCATAAACACCCCTAGAGCGAGAGGAGGAAGCCAAGTCCGTTAAGAAAACCCATCTATATTTTATATAGTTAAGGGATCAAAATAAAACCCATACAAACTTAGAGGAATAAAAAATTAAATAATTAAAAAGTATCCTTTATCGCAAAAATAAAATAAAATAAAGAGCAACCAAATCCATTTAGACATAGATGTATTGTAGTAAGAGATTTTAATTAATATATGTGTAGGCTAAAACGGTTAATGGACCGACCTAACAAGATAGTCCTTTTATTTTTAAGTCCTAAAGTGCAATCCAACCCATGTACAAAAAATCATACTACCCCGTTTTAATTATAAAATCAAGTTTTACCTTATAAATTATTTAGTCTTATAATTTGGATCAGAGTGAATATAAAATATCCCAGGATTATTTGTAAGCATCTTAATCCAACCCATGTAAAAAAAAATAAAAAAATCATATAAAACATCCAAGGATTATTTGTAAGCATCTCAACGGAATGATTTGAAGAATCATTTGGATTAATCTCCACCGTCCATTTGTGTACATCTTCCAAATTATTTACCTTTTCTGGTATATAAATAGATCACGAATATGCATGTTTTTTTTTTAATAGAAGTGATACAATAATAAATATGTATACTTGAAGTAATAAATGTCCCAATTTTTAAATTTTTTCTTACTGGCACATATGTACGTTTCTTTTTTAGGAATATCTATGATTTAAAAGATAAAATTCAAACTAATAATATAATATTTCCTCTAATAGGTTTGGGGAAACTAAAGAAAGGTAGGGCTGACCACCCCAACGGCTTAAATATTTTGAATAAGTTCAAGAAGGTTAGAGTTCTATACAAATATGATGGTATATATATGGGATATTCTTTCTTCTGAGCAAAAAAAAATATATGGGATATTCTTGACAGCATTCTCTTATAATACTGTGTTTTCTCTTATCTTCCACCTGTTGAATCTATCAAAATTTTATTGAAATAAACATAAATTTGGAATTTATTTCCAAAACTTGTATACTTTCAAATTTTCATTTTCTTTCCATTTCATTAGTGGGCATTTGTTTGTTCTACCGGCTTATATAAATAGATTACTCTTCAACATTTAAGGTGAATCTGTATATGTTCCTGCTATTCCTCAAAGAGGAGGAAGAAAACTCTCAAATGACAGTACTAACTACTACGTTGAGAGAATTAGTTGGCTCCTTCTTCTTTAGAAAAGAGACAAATTATAGTTGCATTCAAAAGCATCATATATTTATACTCTAATCCATCCCCTTTGGAAGCTCAAGGCTTTAGCTTTCGTCTAAGATTTGCGGACAACATTTCTTTTTTGAGATATAGTCTTTGATGATGATCGGTGAAAAATTGATTTCATCATTTAAGTATCCGTTTGGGATAACGGTGGCAAAATTGGTTTTTTTCTAAATGATTTTTTGCAAACGAAATATAGAATAAAAGTCATATTGTGATTCGGTGACTTTTTAATATATAGGTTTTTGTTTGGAATAGTGTTTGAAAAATCAGTTAAGATGAAAAATGAATAAAACTGACTTGAATACTATATGTGTAAGACACACATACAAATATATAGTAATATTAGTTGTATATATTGTATAATTGAAGATAAAAAAATTAAATTTAAATTTGATTAAAAAAATGAAATTATTATTAAAAATTAAAAAAATCTAAAGTACTTAATTAAATATATTCTAATTGATAAATTAGAAAACATATAAATGTATATTTAATAAGACATTCTTATTGAATCACTTATCCCTAACATTTTTTTCCAGAAGATGAAAAAAGTGACTTGTATCATAAGTGACTTTTTTTAATAGAAACTCATAAACTTTTGAAGCTATCTTAAACGGTCCAGATTGGCTTCTTCCCCCCCCCTTTGGGCTTATTTTACTATTTAATGGGCTTTTGGGCAGCTGCATGCACAGCTTTGCCAAATAGACCCTTACACAATTCCTAGGCCCTAACACTTATAGGTTATGGATGGGAAGAAAAGTTGGAAGGAAAGAAAATAAGAAGAACGAAAATGGAGAGAAGGGAAAACTAAAATATCATCACCCTTCTTTTTGGATGGATGAGAGAACACAGAGAGAAAAGGAAATGAGAAAATTTTTAAATGACCAAAATGCTCTTATCCTATGTCAAAATATATCATATTCAAAATTAAATTAAGTATCACAATAAAAAAAAAAACCCTATTAAAATTAGTATATAAGAATAAAAATCTATGATTAAATAAAAATATTATGAAAATAATATTTGATCTAATTTATAATATAGAATAAAAGCAACACTTTATGGTATTATTTATAATATATAATATTGGACATGGTTAAGGTGTAAAAATACATATGAGATTTTTTCAAAAGTGCGCCTAACACCAAATACGTTATTGAAAGCCAAAAGTAACTATGAACTTCCAAAATATATGCAAAAAGACACATTAATTGTTTGTTTAAATTTTTTAAGGGTTAATGTGCAAAAATATTTAAGAGATTTTCCCAAAAGTGGGCCCAATACAAATGTTTTTTTAGAGGCAAAATTACATGTTAACTTCCAAAATAGGTGTAAAAATACACATTCACCATTAGTTGATTGTTTGAATTTTCTGACTAAAAATGGTGATTTTGAGGATGGCGCAGATAATTAAGAAATAACTTTGAAAGAAATACTTACATGCTTCAGGAATACTACGTCATCTGAACTATGTCTAATGAAAACATAACAACTCATATCATTTTAATCTTTATTGACTGATGACTCATCTGAGAAAAATTTAAATTTTACCTTGTTTTTAAGAAAAATATTGGTTGATCGTTTTGTTTTAGTTTTTTAAAATTAATATTTTTTTCTTTTAAAAAAAAGATATAATTTGAATTTTTCGAGATAAGTCATTAGCCAACTAGGATTAATATCTCGAGAAAAATTTAAATTTTATCTTATTTTAAAGAAAAATATCGGTTGATCATTTTGTATATTTTTTAAAAAACTAATATTTTTTCCTTTAAAAAAAAGATAAAATTTGAATTTTTTTCAGATGAGTCTTTAGCCAACTAGAATTAAAATGATAGGTGTTGTTATATTTTCACAAGACATAGTTCAGATTGCGTGGTGCTCTTTATATAAGTAATTCTCCAACTTGATAAATTAATTTGCTGACTGGGCAAAGGAAGTTAATTTTCACCACACCCTTTGTCTCCACCTAATCACTTCTTTCAGAAGAGGAGAGGAAGAGGAGAGGAAGGGTTAGATGGAGATAAAGAGTTAGGCGGAAATTAATTTTCCTTGCCTAATCAGCAAATTATTATTCTAGGTTATTTTTAAATCATCCATGTCATCCTCATGCCACCAATTTCAGTCAAAAAATTTAAACAAACGATCAATATGTGTTTTTGCACTTATTTTGGAAGCTCATAATTACTTTGTCCCTCAAAAAATTATTTGTGCTTGGCACACTTTTTGGAAAATCTCATGTGTATTTTTGTTCCTTAATCCTTAAAAAATTCAAACAAATGGACAAATAACAGTCAATGTGTATTTTTGCATCTATTTTGAAAGTTCATGTTACTTTTGCCCTCAATTTTTTTTTTTTTTTTTTTTTTTTGGGTGTTGGGCACACTTTTAGAAAAATTTCATGTGTATTTTTACACTTTAACCCCATAGAATAACAATACTTCAAATTTAAATTAATAATATTATACTCCCCCTATTTCTTTAATAGAAAATTAACTGTGATTAAAAAAAATTGTTTAGAGTTTGTTAGAGGCAATAAATATTTAAAAATATAATGTTTGTTATGAAATCAAGAAAATATAAGAGATTGAGATGAAGGGATGAAGAAGGACAAGAGAGAATTCTAGAGATGAAGAGTGGAGGAGAACTTTCATTCACAGCATTATCATGTACACTCAATCATTTGTGTTAAGTCTCTATATATAGGCCTCCAATCCTCCCAAGAATTACAATATCATAAACATAAGAATTAACCCACATTATGATGGAGTTACAATGTCATAAACATAAAAATGAATCTACAACATAAAACCATGGGAGGTTATAGGCATTATGGAATCCAAAGAAACTATCCACCACCACAATATTCATAACACTCCCCTTGGATGTTCATAAGTAAATATTGTGTCTTATTAAAACCTTACTAAAAAAACTCAATTGGACAAAAACCTAGTGAAGGGAAAACAGTACACAAAACATATTGAAGCTACTTCGTTAAAAACCTTACCAGGAAAACCCAGTGGGACAAAACTTTGGTAAAGGAAGATAGTATAACATGGCCATTACTTCCCCTAATGATAATATTGTATTTACTCCCCACATGGTTTTTACTCCTCCTGATGATAATATCATATTTACTCCCCTTAATAACATCATCAGTTTGACTCTCTATAATATCCTGGATTGTGGAACTAGAAGATTTAGAATAAGACTGAAATAAATAGGCTGCTAAGTCAGTAGGAGTCCAAAGTCTTAAACGTATCATGAGGAAAAACTTAAGATAATTATTAAATTATTTTGGACCTTAGAAAATTGGGAAATATTATGAAATATTAACTTGAATGGTAGATAGTTATGTGGTAGATAAGCATGTTATATTTGATCGATAGATAAGTATATGATTATTAGATGATAGATATACATGTGTTTGGTAGTAAGATGATATATGGATATGTGTTTGGTAGTTAGACGGTAAATAGACATGTGATACTTGAAAGGTGGTTGAGACTCAGAAATTCTATAAATACCTCATCTTTTCTCTTCTTCCCCACACACTTTCATTTACCAAAGTTAGTCTTTGATGGATTGTAAATTGCCCCAACCAAAAATAGGAGGGGGGGGGGGGAGAGGGAGAGAGAGAGAGAGAGAGCTTTATGTAAAAGAAAATAAGAGCTTGAAAAAGGACGGAAACCTATATGCAATCTGATTTTTTGGACTAAGGTAAGTCTTATAGTCTCTTTTCTAGCCTCATTTCAGCATTTGGGTGTTTTCTTAATGTCATAGGGGTGCTAGAAGTAAAGTCTTCTTGGTGAGAAGTTTCTGTCCCCATGAAAGACACTGTCATTTCCAGAAAACCTGTGAGACCTTCATGTTCATGTGAGCTTTTGATCAAGTAAATGACTTCCAATGGCTATGAAACTTTCTAGAATAAAGGTAGACTAGTTAAGCTTTAATTTGATAGGTTATATAGGTCAATTGGATCTATATACTATAAGTTATGAATTTTTGATGTTAAGTATTGAATCTGGAACTTTTTTGGACTAGTGAGGATAATTGATAATTCTGGGAACAATAAGTGTCTATTTGACAATGCAACATATTTTTTCCTAAAATTAGAGTTAATGAGTGATACGTGGAATTTTGAACCACTTAATTTGAATATCTATAGAAAAATATGAATTTTCAAAGTTATTGAAAATTCTATCAACTTATAAGTCTTATTCGAAAATAATGGCATTTGAGGTAATTTGGAACAAGTATGAAACCAAAGATATGAGACATGTCCTAAAGGCTAATGTAGTCCAAGAGGATATTCATTTATCATGACTCTAATAGTGTAATCATATGCCTAGTGTAACATCGCAAAGTTTGGGATTTGAAATTTGGATATTTTATGGAAATTAATTATGTAATTTTGGTTTAAAATAATTATTAGAAAATTTAGGCTTATTTTTCCTTGAGAAAATTTATAGGAAAAGAATAAATTCAAGAAAAGAATAATTTAGGTCTAAAAATTATATAATAAATATTTTATGGCCAAGAGGAATTAATTAAAAAAAAAATCCTTAAATGAAATTAAGGATTTGTTTCTAACATTTATTCAATATTTGCAATTAAATAGGCAAAGGACCTAATTGCAAATAATGGTTTTGGAGAGGATCAAGTGGGTTAATTTTTAAGTGGTCCCACAACACAAATTCATCAGCCCAAAACGTGACGTGATTGAGAGCAACAGTATATAAATTTATTAATATTTCATCCAACCTGATGCACCCTCACATAAGCCCATATTATCTTTGAGCCCAAATACTTTTATTATGCAGATCAACTTTCTTTCTCTTCATCCCAGCACGTGACTAATAGGAATATATCAATAAAATATATATCAAGACTAGGGGTGGAAAGCAGTAGCACACACCTTAACAGTCGTCAAAATTGTTATGCGAAAAAATGCTGGCTGGCGCATGGCTTTATTATTACAGCTTATTTTTTTCTGCAGCCTCAATATCTAATCCAGGCCCTGTACTGTTAAGGCCTGTATTTTTTAAAATAATCAACAAGAGCCAGATCTTTCTGCTTCATTTCAGGTTAAATGTAAAAGAGCATGTTGTAATATTTTCAAACCAGTAACAGAAACTAGCAAGCTACACAAGATTTTAGATCAGAGACAAAAAAAATGGAATGCAAGTCCCAAAAAAATGAAACTGGCAAGCTACACAATATTTTCTTCCGTGTTGCTTGTATCATCTAAAGTCAGTGATCGTTGGTCTGAGGGATCATCATAAACAACCAACATTGGACTAGCATCGGCAGACATTATATTCCAGTTACCAACTTAAAACAACCTACACTAAACAACACAGTCATGAACAAATACAGATGTAAACAACATAACTATGTCAGGGAAGAAAATTATGGAAGTAACTGACCAACTCAAATCTTGTTAACTAATTAACATAGCATCACCACACATAGAAGGTGGATGTGGGACAATGGGAGACCTCTAAGATAAGATTTCAATACATGTTTTTACCACCATTCTGAAACCAAAGCAATAAGAATCAAAGATACAGGGTATATATCAACAATAGCAATAAATTGATAAATGAACTTCCATAGAAACAAAGCCAAATTAAGTGTTATCATATATACATTATAAAACACCACTTTACCAGAACAAAAGGGGGGGAAAATGATCATGACTATGATGACTGTTCATATTATTCAAATTATCTACAGTGAAGAACTTATGCCATTTCTTCTTGCCCCCCAAGTTCATGCTATAAAAGTACAATTATAAAGAGATTAATATACAGAATGCCAATACACAAAAAATCCAACATTGCACAATAAAACAATCCAAAGCATATAAGTCGAACTAAGCAATCTGAGTTTAAAAAACACACAATCTTTATTCAAAAGTGTCAATATACAAAAAATTACACGATCAGATTCAAAGCCAAATCAAAATGAAAAAAAAAAAAAAAAACGGTGGGACGGCATCCTACATAGAGGTGACAACCACGCAGGGAACAGATTCAAAGCCAGATGGAACAAATCAATCTCACCGGACTTTGGGCGTGGACAAAGCCCTAGGGTTCGAAGCTTCTCCAATACTTGCCAGAGAACAATTTAACAACCACGCAGGGCTGACAACGGCGGACGTCGCCCGACCACCAGCTCGACAAGTGCAGAATGCAACGTCGACGGAGAAAAACGGATCCGTTGCTTCTTACTAGATGAGAAGTAAAACAAACATAATCAAACAAATGAAAGCACAAAATAAAAATAAAGATGAAGAAATCAGAGAAAGCAAACTGAAAAATTGAAGGAAAACACTAGAAATTAAAGACCAAGCTCGAAAACCCAAAGATCCGATGACCCAAAGCTTTGTCTCTCTGAAGATGAACGGCGAAAACAACCCTGACTAGTGGCGAACGGCGACCGGAAGTGAAGAATGACCCCAAAGCTCTAACCTTGCGAACAAAATGGAGACCCAGAAGATTAGGGCTCAAGCAGAGCACCTAAAACTTGCGAAGAGGAAGAAGAGTGAGAGATCATCGTCCGTCGAAGAGGAAGCCAGTGACAAAGCAATCGGAAGTGAAGAATGAAGTAAAAGCTCCGACATTTCAACGCAAATCAGCGAGGGCGTGGCTAGCGGCAGATCTGGATCGTGAAATTAGGGCGACAGTCACAGAGGCGGAAATGGAGGAGGCGAGGAGCAAATGTGAAATGGGGCTTATTTTGAGAGCTGAGGCAAAGATAATATAAAAAAAATTACAATTTTACCCTCCTCTTAGAAGCGCGCTACCGGCTGCGCTTTACAGCCATTGAGAGCTGGCTGACACTGTTAAAACAAACAGCTTAGAATTAGCCACTAAGCAAGCTTTTTAACTGACAGCCAGGGCGACTGCGCTTTTAATGTTTGCGCCATGCGCTTCCCGACACAGCGTGGTTGCCTATTTCCACCCCTAATCAAGACCCTTCAATAGATATTGACTCACATTCCATTAGCCCATTCGACTTCAACTGTGCAAAAACGCAGTAAAGAAAAAGACACATCAGCATCACCACGTTAACGCCGTGAACACGAAACAGGAGCAGACGACACACGATTTTGCAGCGAGAGATCCACTCGCACTCATGCTCCTCTCATCAGCAAATCAAACTGATACGACCATGCCAAGCTCGCCCACGTACCTTCAGGATTTCGTGGTTAATTAACGCCTCCAACTGATTTTGTGGATCTGAATTGGTGGATATTAGGATGATTTTCCCTATCTTTTAGCTTATTGTTATTATTTAATTATTAGTTAGTGGATTTATGGCGCACTCCCTAACCATGTACGGTTAGTGGTGGCTCATTATTATTTATTGTTATTTAAATATTAGTTAGTTAATTTACCCAGTAGCCCACTTCCTAGCCACGTACTGTTAGTGGTCATAGTTGAGTCCTAGGTTTAAGATTAGTGGCGTCAGTTATTATTTTCAGTTGATTTGTTTAACTCCTATTTAAGGAGATTTTCTTATTTAATGAAGGCAGCGAGAACTTTTGTCTGTTTAATCCAGTTATTTTTATAAGCTTATCCTTTCTGCCAAAAGGAATCTCAAGCTTTGGCCCTTTTTGCCTAAAAGGTCCTATCACAAACCCTTCACATGCCCATTGAGCCCAGCGCCATAGACCGTTAACTTTGCTCCTCGAACCAGCGGTTCATCCACCTTGGACCAGACCCTTAAACCTGTATATAAACCATGCTTTTTAACTCTTATTCACTTCCATTCTCATTCATTCAGTCCGAGCTGAGCGAGAGGGAAACTGAGAGAGAAAGAGAGAGAGAAAGTTCCAGCAGCTGTTGCTCTGTTTTGAATCCTGAAAACAGAGGTGATTGTTGACGATGAGGATCAGCAAAGTTGAACGTACACCGAGGTAAATTATCGAGCTTCTTTTCTTCTTGTTCCCATGACGAACCAACGTAAGTTAAGAGTATTAAGCCATAGAAAAGAGTCACGAGTTTGCTAATCTTAAAACCAAAGAAAACTATTATACATCGCTACACACCGGAAAACTAAGAGGAAACCTTGTTGTTTATGAGTGAAGGAGTTTTTTTAGAAGTTAAGAAAAAGAAATAAACATATATAAACGTTGCACACCTATAAAAAAGAGAGAAGGAAACTTTACTGTCAAGTGAAAAGTGTATATATATATATTTCATACTTTGCGGTTGTATTGCTGATCGAAAGTGTGTGTATATATATATATATATGGGAAAAACACTTCTTAATGTTGGGAGAAGTGTATTCTCATGTCACACACATATGAAATGGTGGGACCATACATATATATATATATATATATATAATTAAGCATTATATATATGTGAGTCCCACTATTTAAATGTGTGTAGGAATCTTATTCTTGTGATCTGCATACGGAAGTTTAAACCCCTGTATATATATAGCTTTGCATTTATTTCACTACACTTGGGAAAAACATAAGAAACACGTTACTGTTTTATATTGTTATATATATATATATATATAAAGAGAATAAATTATATCTAAAGATCATGAAATATTGTATGAACAATTCATGCCAGAATCATGTGCAGGATACCCACAAAACCTTATATGGGAGTAGCTGGTTGTTTAGATATTTGGTAATTCTATCAAGAAGAGTAACGGTTAATAATAATAATAATAAAACAGTTGTAATGGGGGAAGAAATAACCAATTTAAATATATGTTTAAATTGGATAAAACTAATCAATTTAGTTGTAGGATAAAGCTAACTAATTTATATGTTTTTCCCATATATATGTACATTAATGCACTTAAAACCAAAAGCTTTGCTATATACATATATATATATATATATATATATATGAACTCAAAAGAAAAGCTAGCATTATATGTCTATACAATGTTTGTTATTATTTCTAAATTTAGGAATTAAGTTTTATTTCAATCGTTTGAATTTGAAGGTCATGCCGATTTTTTTGTAAGCTCGATTTGAAATTGATTCCTATTGGATTTTGTTTTCAGTTTTTATGCATTATTTTGTTTTTAGTTATTCTGCATTTTTTTTTTTGTGATTTCCGACATAGTGCGTCAAACTGGACAAAACGGTGCCATGTTTGCTTCACTGAAAAAAGTCTTGTATCCTGTCACAGGATAAATCATATCCCCATATATATATATATATATATATTGGTTTTCAGTCTGATGTTGCCGCGGCGCTGTGATCTCTGAAATCCTGAGCAGAAGTTCTCAAAATCATACCTAAATCTCTGTAAAAACGCAGCACTTTTGCGTAGGGACCTAACTGAACATATCAAAAGTTTGTGGAGGAACTAATATGAAAATTTGAAACGTTTGTGGGACTGACTGTGCTTTTCAAGAACTATGGGCCTTTTTCTGTAATTTTCTCTAAATTGGTCTGCAAAGAAAATAAACCTATAATGTAATATCTCATATTCCAAAAATCAATCAATTAAGGTAAATCATGAAGCATATGACATTTTTGTCGACTTTTAACCTTAATTTCATGCAAACAAATTCAATCATAATTAATACAATTTAAGTCCAAAAATAGTGATAAAATCCCCACATATACCATGAAGTAGGTTATCAAAATATGATTCAATAAAAGCAAGGGAAGGTTTGCGCAAGATGAAGGTTTTGTAACGTTAGCAATGGATGGATCAGTTCTGGATAGTAGCACAGGCGGCTATGGCAGTTATATTTGTAATCAAGATAACACTTGGATTGTGATTTCAGCTGGAAGCTCACTACAACTCCACCCGCCATAGCTAAACTCATTGGATTTATATATGGATTGAACCTATGTTGGTCAACGAGTTTAGGAAAGTTATTTTGACTTCTGATTGTACAGACCAAGGTTCTGAAACCCGGACCGGTCACTGAATCGGTCGAGGTACTGGGTTAAGGGTTAATGGGTGAATCGAATCAATCCTGCCTGAAATAGGTGAGGTATTAAAAATTGGAAAATAATTAATTTCTTATCACACCAACCTAAATTTGACATATTATATATCATTTCAATACTTTAGATCTGTGGCAAAATAATCATATACTCCAATACTTGTGACATATTCAGATATTCTTAACAATTTTCTTTACAACTTACATTTGACATCCACTAAGCAGAGCCAACTGAAAACAGAGAAACCATCAGGAAAACCAAAAAACAAATCCAAATCAAACCCATATGACATCC
The DNA here is from genome assembly GCA_019022615.1 of Acacia melanoxylon. Taxonomy (NCBI): domain Eukaryota; kingdom Viridiplantae; phylum Streptophyta; class Magnoliopsida; order Fabales; family Fabaceae; genus Acacia; species Acacia melanoxylon. The sequence continues at coordinate 1,548,118 of JAFJYJ010000030.1, read as the reverse complement.
AAAAGTGAAAAAAGGAAAAAAAAAAATTGAGGGAGAAATTTAAAAAAAAAAAAATTGAAGGAGAAAAAAAAAGGTCTGACCCAGTGAACCTTGTAACCCGTCCGGGTTACCCTAAACCGGACCGGTTTCCCAGCCGGTTGGCCAGTTTTTGGTCTGAACCGGCCGGTCCGGTTTCACAAACCATGGTACAGACGCAAGAGCGGACCTAGGGATTAGGGGTGGCCCCCGCCCCCTAAAATTACATAATCGAACCAAGAGTTTTATGAAATTACATTTCAGCCTCATAAAAATTTTAATTTTTCACTTTAGTTCCCACTAAAAGTTTCATGGAGGGACTAAAATGAAAATATTGAAATTTTTATGGGATTGAAAAGTACTTTCATGAAAATTGGGTTCTATTCTGTAATTTTCACCCCTCCTTAATTGCATTTCTGGTTCCGCCTAATTAACTTTACTCTTAGAGGTTGAAGTAGAAATCATCCCTTTAAAAATGTAGTGGATGATGTTAGACTTATTTTCAATATGGACTGGCAAGTGATAATTACTCTTGTTTACAAGGAGGCCTTAATTGTAGCTGACCAATAGCAAAATTTTCTCATATGATAGATAGTAATTTTTGTCTCTTCTTAATCACCCTCCTCCTTTTCTTCAAGAGGTGAAGGTTGATAAAGGTTAATAAGTTTATCTTGAGTCTCATATTGTATTTGCCCTATTTTGAGATAATGAATTTCAATTTTCATTAAAAGGAGGAGGGGAAAAGAAATGGAGAGAAACTGAGTCCAAAGAAGATAAGCAAATTACTATATTCGGGGTGTGAGAATGCCTAAATCTGTGTGTATTTGCAGCTGCAGATGTAATTGTGAGATTGAGATTTTGGGTAGATGTAGGCACATTTTAATTATTAAATTAAATCGTCAAATGATTAAAGATTGCAGTGGAGGGGGAGGGTGATTGAATGCAACAAATATAATGATATTAATTTGAGTTATTATATGAGGTGAAATGAGATAGCACCCAAAAAAAAAATAGAGATAGCTTCTGAATGTTTCTTATAAATAAATAAAAAAGCATACTAAAAAATTATCTCCCATAGAAGAAAAAGGAAGGGTATAATATATGAATGTGGCAAATTACATTTGAGAACGATGCAAATTGGACAAAGGATCTCCCAAAAGCAAGACCATCATGTTGATGTTTTCATTCTTGGCATCTTCTCTTGTTCAATATTTTAGAAAATATTCTTCTAACTGTGATATGTGATAAAACTCGATCTCATAAAAGTTTAGGTGGGGGTAGACACCGGTACACCACTAAGGCCAGGGCATACCTCCAAGTTCAAAGAGCGCTTACAGAGGTACTTACAGATCATCTACCAACGAAGCACTCACATCGACCCGCGGATATCGAATCTCCTCCCTTTTAGAGGTGAAGGTCGACGCCTACTACAACTACAATATAAGTATTGAACAATTAAGCCTACGTTTAGTTTGATTCTTTTTTGGAGACATGATTGTAAATCATTTAAATGAATTACATTGTTTGTGTTCTATTTCCTTTTATCTAATTTTTGAGTAGTGAATTATACATCCGGATGGCTGTCTTGTTTCTTCTTTTGGTTAATTGATGCTCTTTTTCAATTTATTTCAAAATTCATAAAGTACTTCACTGATATTTAATATAAAACATATTTACCTAATTTAAAAAATTAGATTAAGGAAGTTAGTTAAGTTAATAAATATGACACGTATGCTCTAAAACACTTTAGTTACATTCCTTAATTTTCTCTTTTCCTCTCTTATTTAATTATTGTTAAATGAGCATCAAGTACATTAGGAAAAGATGATAAATATGAAAATTTTGTCTTATATTTTGAACTAAAATCAACTCTCTAAATATGTCTTATATTAAGAATTGAAGGAGTATTGTTTTGTGATTTTATATAAGGAACCAATCTTATATATATATATATATCACAACGTGATTATATTATTTATAAATTTTGTATGAAAGCAATATACGTGGATATTACAAAAAAAATGTTATGATTTGAGGTGGGCGGCTAATATGGGATTTATTTTCTGTTATTTTCTTGTAACTAATTTTTTTTATAATACATTTGGCAAGCATAAGCTTGAAACTCAAAATACACACCACTTAAGATAAAGAACTTAATTCATCCCTAACATGTGTAATGTCAAGCATTTAACCGAGTTACATCTTGGAAAGCACACATGTAATTACTTTTAGCTGCATATCATCTGCATGTGCCTCTCTAGTTAAAATATCTGCACATTCAATGCTCTCCCTACTTAAGTATGACAGCACAATCTGTCAATCCTCATACATAAGTTGACGTGTGGCTTCAATATCATCTTTGTAACTAATTTTTTCAAAATCAGTTTAGTATAGTAGATGATTTTGTCGCAAATTAATTTGTAGTTAAATGTTAATTTTATTTATATTGTTCAAATAAAATAAAATTATTTAGATATTCTTTTAACAATTGTAATACAATTACACAAGTCATTGAAAAATTATTCTTCAAGTCCCGTTGACAAATCTACCTAGCTCTTCCGTCCGTATAATTAAACACTAAAACAAAAATTAAACGCTCCAACCATTTTGGAAATCTATTTTTTTTTAAAAAAAAAAAAATTAGAGTTTTTTTAAAAAAAAAAATTAACATGCGCTTTTTTTTATATATATGAAAAATTTAGGAAATGGGTTGGACTCACCCACTGATCCCAGGAAGACTTTAACCCAATCACATGGGCAAGATACTTGGATTAGAGAAAACACACGCCCACACTCCGCCCAACCGTTTCCACGCTTCGTAGACAGGATGTCTTCCCGTCCTTGACCAACTCGACTAACTTGACCAACCCTCTCCCGTTAGGTGAGAAAGTCCGACCCCTTCGTCAGTTGAATTCAAAGACGAGGAGGGGTTATTTTAATCAAGCTAAATGTGATAAAATTGTCAAGTGAAGCATAGGCAAAACAAGAGAATTTTGTTGTGAAGGAAGTTCTATTGAGAAGCTAAATGAACAGCTTTTGCCTCCCAGACAACGGCTCAATTAAGGTCATTATTTCAACATATCCAAAACAAACAAGTCCTTAGGATAAATAAAAGTGAAACAGATGCGTGAGCATAGTATACGTTTTTTAATTGACAGATTATTCAATTAACTGTATTGGATTGTTGTTACCGTGCATTCATTTATAACTATTTGTTTATGTATACAAGTTTTTTGAAATATCAAAAACACATTGATTCGTAAGAAAAGATTTTAAAGATTTTTTTTGCAATTTTAGTAAACAATAAAAAAAAAAATTAAACTGTTATAAAGCTATGAACTATATTAATGTATTCTGCTCCCTTCAATTAAAAAGAAGCAAAATACACACACACACTAAAAAAAATCTTCTAATGAAAGATATTAAACAAGTATTGATAATTAATCATAATTATAACAACTAAAATATAAAATCCAAACCATTCGAATCAACATCGAAAAATCTATTTCCGTTATAGCTATGCCAGCATCTGGGTCATCTTATCCGTTAAGACATAACAAAGAGACAAAGAGGTCAACAGAACCCACTTCATTCTATTTGGCTCAAACATTCTCTCCTAAAACAAGAATCTCAACAGACAAATGTACTGAGTCAATCGGATTTACATTATCACCACCACTGTATTACTAAACCCCTCCATTTCCCAAAAAAAGGCCCCTAATGCTATAACAGAGTCATGTCCCGGTTAGAGAAACCTAGAAAACAAAAGGGCAAACTTCACTGTTACTGTGTAAACATCATATGCTGCTGAATACCTCCCTACCAAAAGTGAGTCACTTCAAACTACCAATCTAGTCCCACCCAGTAGGAACAACTGATACATACCCGTTTGGCCCATCGGCCCTCCCGCCTCCATAATAAGCGCCGGCATCACTGTAATGGTAATTGCTGCTAGTAGCAGGAACAGTGTTGGCTATATCGGAAGAGTCATTGGATGAATCAGAGAAGTCATAAGCTGCAGTTGTAGTGCCATAGTTCTCTACAAAGCCTGCATTCACTGAATGGTCGTGATACCCTTCTTCATGTTGAGTCATATTTCTGAAGTCATGGCCGCCATAATTGCCTTTACCATACCACTGGCCCCTTTTGCTGCTACGGATATCGTATGAAATACTCTCACCTGCATATTCGGTGAGCCAAGAGGGAACCTCTTGGTTTGATTCTTGCATAAGTTCAACAAGGGCCTTTGCAAGAGGGATGTTTTTGTCACTGAAGAAAGCAGTGGCCAAACCAGACTTGCCGGCACGACCAGTTCGGCCAATTCTGTGAACATAGCCATCTATATCTTTCGGCAAGTCGAAATTGACAACATGACCCACATGTGGTATGTCTAAACCCCTTGAAGCAACATCGGTTGCGACCAAAATAGGCCGAGCACCACTTTTGAAAGATCTCAAGGCGCTTTCCCTCTCCTTCATATGAAAGAGTAAAAATTAGTGATTATTTCATAAAATAGCATGTCAAATTATAGGTGTTTGGAAAACACATTTTGGTAAATGCCAAAACGTGGTTTCAACATTTCAGTTTTACCAAAAATGTTTTTCCAAACATTCAGATATATCAGTTTAATCTCATCACTGGAAAAATTTCTCAATGCCATTTGGTGATGTCCCATTCCTAAGTTCTCTGCTGCTAACGTTAAAACCCACGACAAAATTGATGAGCCAGCCCTAAACTTATCATATCTAATGTATATACATACATACATATTTATATACACATAACACTGGTGAGCAGAGTCAGCGATGAAGTGCAAGCCTTAATCTAATGCGTCTGTAGACCAGAGACAAAAATCAAGGGTTCCAAATTATGATAAATAAAAAAATAAAAAAATTTCAAATACTCCAAAAGATGCTAACCGCTTGAACTTTGTCACCATGTATCGCAATAGCTGGAAAACCTTCTCTCCACAGCCAATTTTCCAAAGCATCTGCTCCTCTTTTTGTTTCAACAAATACTAGAGTCAAAGCTTTCTGGGTTTGCAGAAACCAATAGTTAATATTCAGTCTAAAAAAGTTCAACTCTCCATTATATTAACAATAAATGGAAGTTGAATAAAATTGAAAGGAGTGGATATTCATGCAACAATGACAGAAGCTGAAAGCATTCCTTGTCCAATCTCACCTTTCCATTGAACCCATTTAACATTTGAGAACGGAGAAGATCCAGAAGATGGTCTCTTTTGTCCATATCCTGAACAAGTTCAACTTTTTGTACAATCAATTCAGTACTGGAACCAACTCTTCCAATTGCTAAGAATATGTAGTTTGAAAGAAAGTCTGCAGCCAGCTTCTGCAACAGAAGAAAGCATTAAAAATATATCATTAATTAATCACAGGCTAGTCCTGCCGCACAAGCATGGTACACAAAATATTAACACAAACCCTAGACTAAAGCCAATATTCTGCTAATACACAATATAATATCTCATGAATCAGGAAAAATATCACACTGAGAAGATTGCTTTCAACTTGAAGAATGAAAAGACAACACAGTCAATCAAAATATCAATCAGACATGGTGGATTGAAGTCACCTGTATATCCTCTGGGAACGTAGCACTGAAGAGCATAGTCTGTCTAGAACCTGGTGGAGGCATATCCATTTGCTCAACAATCTTCCGAATTTGAGGCTCAAAGCCCATGTCCAACATGCGATCTGCCTCATCAAGCGCGAGGAATTTTATTCGTGTGAGTGAAACCCTGCCTCTCTCAATCATATCAACTAGGCGCCCAGGAGTTGCAACTAAGATGTCCACCCCTTTTCCTAAATTGCGAAACTGTATCAAAGAAGTTGAAGTCATTGCCAAAGTAACAAAATTATGAAGAAAAGGACAATACAGCACATTGGTACCGAGGCCAACTACATGTATGCAGGAACTTATAATAATATTTCTGCAACACTTGCTCTTAATATTGAAGAAAAGGAATATCATGGGAAAATATTAAAGCAATAGTCAAATTTAAAAATGTAAAATGACTTCCAACTAGACCTTCGAGATCCTACAATGGAGGTTCAGAAGGAACCTATGCACACAAAAAGACACGACTTACTAATCACCAAAAAGCTTGAGGAATCTAAATGCAAACCTGCTGAGCAATCGGGGCCCCACCATAAGCAGCAACAATCTTCACTCCGGTCTGATAAGCGAACTTCTTGGCCTCATCATGAATCTACCAAAATATATAACCAAATGGAAACCAATGAACTTTAGCCGAGTAGCTCAAAGTCTAAAGATTGACTACAAAATTGAAATGGAACTCGAACCGAATCAATTTACCTGACATGACAACTCCCTAGTTGGTGACATTATAAGCGCAGTGGGATAAGCAATCCAGCCTTCACAAGCAGTAGGCAAAAACCTAGAACGATCCTTCAAAACCCCAGATATAATCGGGAAACAGAACGCCGCCGTCTTCCCTGACCCGGTCTGAGCACAAGCCATCAAGTCGCGACCAGCAACGGCAATGGGAATCGCATGACGCTGAATCGGAGTGGGTTTGACGTACTTGCATCCCTTGATATTCTTGTACAAACCCTCGCTCAGCTCTATTTCTGCGAAGGTATTGACCGGCGGGGGTACGTCGGAACCACTGACCTCAACTGGAATATCTTCGTATGCGTCAAAATTGATACCACCACAGACATCGCCATCTTCTCCAAAACTCTCTTTAGTGTCAAGCGTGTCAGGAATCCTAAAACCGTTCCGATTCGGGTAATGGTTCCGCTCATCAGTCTCCTCCGGTCGACCAAACCTCCGGCCTCCACCACCACGACCACGACCAGCAAAACGGCCGTTACTCGCACCACCACCCCTAGCTTGTCGTCTGGAAGTGTAGGAGTTGAAGGAAGCAAAACCAGACAGAGCGGACGACCCATTTCCCGACATGAATGAGTTCACATTGTTGAAATCAGGCATGCCATTGTTCCTGGAGTGAGGAGGAACGTAGCAGGGCCGAGTCGGGCGAACCGACTTCTCGGCCGAAAAGTTACCCCCATTAAACCAAGACATTATACTGGTTCAAAGCTCAAACTCCAACTTCCAAAATCGTAAAATAAACAAAAACGTATGAACCTTTGACCTCCCTCGGAAGAAAACTTGAGAGAGAGAGAGAGAGAGAACCAGCCTAAAACCAGACCCTAAAAACCTTCTAAAGACTGACTCGAGCTGAAAAGCGAAGTCTTACTATACAAGGAACGTACTGATAATACACAAATTATCAATGGAATCGGGTCATTCATACGGGTCGGGGCTTGAATGTGGTGCGTGGACCTTGACGTCTTGGCTTCCCCATGAGCATTGCAAAACCCACCCTCAAAGCACGATTTCCCAGGAGGAGGGAAATGATCTCCGAAACTGCGGCGAAGCAGAGTATGGATGGACGAAAAGGCGCTTGGGAATTTGCCACAATGACAGTGATGTCCTCGGACGGTTGTGAGCTGTGACGTAGTAGCGGAGGAGGTGGTAAGGCTGCATAGGTGCGGGAGGATCGAGGGTGTAGGTGATCAGAAGGTGATGTAATGTCCTTTCAGTGGTGGGACCCGCACCAGTGACGTGTCAAGGCGATATTGGTTAGAAGGGTCTCAACGTCCCTTACCTCCACCCTCTCCCCTTCTTTATTTACATTGTTAAATCAATTTTAAATTTTAATGCTTGGAATTTAATATAAAAAATATTCTTATAATATTGGACAACAAAAAAATTAATTATTAAAATTTAATTATATAATTCATATCTTTATACTTTTATTAAAGTGTTTTGTATATTTTTTTACAAGATAATAAATCACAATCGTCCGACCGAATTCCGTACGTGCTGCCTTTCTCCTCCCGAATTTTTCCTCCTCCTTTTACATTTTCCTCCAATCTTTTTGTCTTTTCGTCTTTTCCGTATATTATAATATTAAATGATAAAAATAGTTAAATTAAATTATTTAAATTTAAATTGAACGATTTAAAATTTCAGTAATAAAAATGAAAAATTATATTTATTATAATATCAAATTAAATTATATCCTTTATTTCATATAAGATTATTAATTATTGGTTAATTAGTTATTAATAATTCAATAAATCGTGTGGAGAAAACCGAGAGGAATGAGGATGTGAAAGGCCTAATTGAAGGTTTTTGTGGCTCATTGAGTTAATGTCCAAGTCCGCCATATTTTAATTAATTTTTTTTATCAATATTACAAACAAAGCGAAAGTAAGGTACTAATATTATTATTGTTTTTTTTTGTTTGTCATAGCTTTTAGTCATTTTTTTACATCATCATCCTGATATCTAGTTTAAGTTTGTGACTTCTCCTTCCAATATAAGTATCTCTGCTCTGACTCAAATTCAAAACTCAAAAGGATCTAGCACTATCTTACACCGCTAAACCAAGTTTATGTTGGTTTTTTCTACCAAAATTTGTTTGTCATAACTCAACCACATATACTATTAACAAAATATTCAAACTTAAGCATGAAATTTTTTTAAGAAAGATGCTTTATGTTATTTAGTTTATAGGGTGTGGATTTTTTTTATATATATAATCATCCAGTATCTGGTTCAAGATTTGTAGCTTCCCCTCCAACACAAATGACTTTTCTAAGCCTTGAACTCAAGATTCAAAGAGATCTAATGGGGCCTTACACCGCTAAGCCAACTTTATATTAGTTATAGGATCAGATTGTTACTAATAATGAAATCAACAATTTATCGTATATATTTATTTCATAAATTTAAAACCACTAAAAATAAATTAATTCAAACAACCACTTAGCATGCCAAAATAAGTCACTTGGTATAATTGTTACATTACAACTAACTTTGTACCACTCAACCTTTGTTATCTGAAAAGATAAGTTAGTGCTCTCATTCAAGTTTCATACAATTTCACAAAATGGAACAAGCAAGCCATTATGACTCCTTAGAGTTCCACTTAACTATCTCATTTCTAGTTTTTTTTTTTTTTCCCCAACAATACAATCGACCTGGGCGCGTTGCATGGATATGATAAATCAATATATGAGCTAAATTGAACAACATATGCGACAATTTTCTTATTCAACCACTGCATCATATTTATGATACATTTAACATAATCCAATGGTCACAAGGAACACTACATTAATGCTATTAATGTAATAAAATGTTTTGAAAAACTTTTTTGTAAACAATATTTATTGTAGTGCTGCTGCATTTATTGAACTCATTCAATATAAGTAATTTCAACCTATTAAAACTTTTAACTCTCGATAGTGCAACATATAGTTGTCCAAGTGAGAAGACTAGACTCGGTAGGTAGAGACCTACATTGGACATAGATTGACCTTGATTTTTTTTTTTATCGTCATTGCAAATGAAATTATAATGGAGAATTACCTTATTATCATATTAAAAGACAATTTAGATTTATATGGATTCATATCCATTATGTGTATCAAAATCTCTTTGCAACGCTCATGTCATTTAACACCTTTGCCTTCATGACGTTCTTGCCAAGTTGTGAAATTTGTAGCCTTGTATCGTTGCACAACCGTGCTGCTTGATCAATATTTTTTATTAACATAACCATAGTAGTCAATCTCAGATAGCGGAGCGTAGTAGCTGCCCCAAAAACGCTATAGCGGTATAGCGCATTGCAGGATGACTGCTACACCGAAGATACACACATAAATACTCAAAAATAAACATGTACTTAAAATTTAAGACATATTCATCATAAATAATAAATCATCCAAGTCTCTAAAAGCATAAACAAAACATTAACATATAACAAAAATTCATAATTAAATTAGTCTTTAAAAGCCATAAAATAAATATAAGCAAAAATTCTCTTTAGTCTTCCATGAAATCTTCATCTAAGTCCTCTTCATCATTGTTGCTTTCACTACTACTAGACTTGTAGATCTCTTCCTCCTCATTGTCACTTTCTTCATCATTTGCCTCTTCCTCTTCGTCTTCAATGGTACCCTTTCTGTTATTACTAGTTGAAGGCCTTAAAGTTGAAGTTGCAATATGTTTATTCTTTAATCTGCTTTGCTGCCTAGTGATGTTCTAGGCTCACTAGACCCAACTATATCAGCAACAACCCCCCAAGTCAAAGTGTCATCCTCAAAAACTAACTCGTCCTCAGCAACTTCTTCATCTCCACCCATTTCCCCCACCAACCACTCATTACTATCATCAATGTCATTTAGAAGAATGAGATCAATCACATCACGGCAGTCAAAGCGTTCTTTAAGAGCTTGGTTATACTTGACACACCAAGTCTTGCAACTTTTGATGCTCAAGCTTGCTTCTTTTCTTAGAATGAATCTGTTGTATAATTTACAAAAAAAAGAATGTTTATTTCACATTCACTACTTGAAATTCTATAAAGTAGAATCATTTAAATGAATACTTACATGCTCAAAAGTACTCCAATTACGCTTACATCCAGATGCACTACAAGTCAAGCTTAACACTTTGATGGCAAGTTTTTGCAAACTTGTAGTAGATGCTCAATACAACCTCCACCACTTAGCTATAATGAGTGAACTAATTAGCAATTTAGCAAAACCACTAGTTTTAATTATAATGTAATTAATTCTATCAATGAATGTGTTTTTACTTACCAGGAGCCACAGTGGTCCTTTGTCTTATTGCGCTCCTCATACCAAAGTTGCCTCCAGCTCTTTTATATAATGACAACTCATTTATAATCTTATCTGCCTCTTCTTCAGTTGGTATTAACCTCTCAATGCATTTATAAAGTCCTGAAGTCACTTCTTCATCAAATTCAATTCCTGGGTTGCTATAATAAAACTCTGGGTTTAGAAAATGAGCTACTACATGCAATGGATGATGAAGTTGGCTCTCCCATCTTCTGTCAACAATTGCAAAGATCTCCTTGTACTTGTCTTCATTTTCATTAAAGGATCTGTGAATAGTTTCTTTAGCCCTATCCATAGCTTCATATATGTAACCCATTGCACTCTTTTTTTCATTATCAACAAGTCTAAGAACACGCACAAGAGGCCCCAAAGCCTTAAGAAAATAAACAACATCATTCCAAAATGTAGGCATAAGTATAGTGTCAGTTGCCCTTTTCCTCTTAGCATCTTTAGCAACCTTAGACTTGAACCATTCATCTGAGGTGACCATCATTCTAAGGTTGTTTTTTAATTTGTGCAACCTTCGTAGTGTAAGGAAGGTTGTAGCAAACCTTGTGACTCCATACCTAACCAATTCAGTCTTCTTTGTGTACTTCCTCATCGTGTTCAAGGCCAATGAGTGGTTATAAATAAAGCCTATAAGACTGATGCCTCTTTGTATTGTCGTTTTAACTTTAGGAAGCTTCCCAATGTCTTCTAACATCAAGTCCAAGCAATGAGCAGCACATGGAGTCCAATAAAGATTGGTTCTTTTGGCTGTTAACAATTTACCAGCTAAAACATAATTGCTGCCATTGTCAGTTACCACTTGAACCACATTCTTTTCCCCAATCTCCTTTACAAAATCATCCAACAGCTGAAATATCTTCTCCCTAGTCTTCATATATGATGAAGCATCAACACTCCTCACAAACATAGTCCCAGATGGACAATTCACCATGAAATTGATCAAGGTCCTATTTTTCTTATCAGTCCATGCATCCGACATAATTGAACATCCAAATTCTACCTATTCTTTCTTGTGACTCTTCAACATTTTGTTTTTTCGCTCAATCTCCTTCTTAAGGAATGTAACTCTCAATTCATGATAGCTTGGAGCCTTTAGATGTTGACCATAGGTTCCAATAGCTTCAACCATCAACTTGAAGCTTTTTGTACGAGCAACATTGAAAGCTATTCCATTCCTATAAAAGAATTGAGCTATGTATTGACATGTTCTATCTCTTGCTTCTTTATCACAAGCATCATTTATACTTGTTTGCTTCTTATTCTTTCCCAATTTGATAGTTGCTTCAGGATTTAAAAAAAAAAAAAAAGTAAATCCATAGGGCCTTTCACACTTTTGGCTTTCTTGGTAGATGGATCACTTGATGTTCTTGGCCTTTTTCCACTTTTTTAAGGTATGAATTTCTTCCATCTCTTCTTCCTCGTTATCATCTTGCAACTCACTGTAAGCTTGAGTAACCTTCTTCTTCTCAGCAACTTCCTTAAGTAGGTTTTTAACTTCAGGTGGACATTTGGTACAAGCATTCACATCTCCTCTAATTCTCATTTGGTGCTTTTTTGCTCGAGTAATCCCACCCGTAGTCACCTTTTTATAGAAATCACATGTCACGCTCTTCCTATTATTTATATATTTCAAGCTATTCCATTGCCATGCCATATCAATATTTTCACCTGTAGGTTTGACCATTCCACATGAAGAGACTATGGCTGAAGTAGTGGTACTGTAGCTGAAGGCGGCATTGTTACTGTACAAACCGAGTAGATATTTTAGAAATCAAAATGCTTAGAACTCGAAGTCAAAAGCATTTGACGTTGACCAAAAAAAAAGAAGCATTTGACTGAAAAAAAAAGAAGTCAGAAGCAGATCGACAGTTTCATTAAACTCATTGTTAATGTACAAAAAAGGGTAAAGGTGCAAAAATACACATATGTTTTGTCCTCAGGAGCGTCCAACACCATGTGCTTTTTTTAGGTGTAAAAATGCACATGTGGTTATAAAATAGGTGCAAAAATAACACCAGCTGTTAAATGCAAAATGTTGATTGTTAAATGAAAGCTTTTTGACCAATTATGATGACATGGATGCTGACGTGGCATAAGCATATGAAAAAAATAAGCGGAACACCTTTTTTGACTTTTTTTCTATACAATTTTTCTTATCTCACGCTTTCGTCTTCGTCTCTTCCAAGTCCATAAAATTATAAATTCGTGAACAAAATCAAGGACCAGAAACCTTGTGTTGTTTTTCCCTTTTCAAAATCAGTGAAATGACCTGAAATTAACAATGGCCATCTTCTGAACGCAATGTGAATTACTAACTAATTAGAGATTGCAATTCGGAGAAACGTTCATGCACGGACGCATCAAATGTATGAAAAGCATCTTCCTGTTACTAGTCCTTCTATCTCTTGCCAGAGGTTGCTTGCCAACGTTAATTATTTTGGTCCTCAATTCGTTGAACTCTTTTGAAGGATTGTTCACTACAAAACTTTGTTGAAAATCGTAGCACCTATTTTCCGGACCGTTCCTCTTTTCAATAAATTGCGTTATAGATATCAGTATAGGCTTAGCTCCTTTATAATGATCACGCATCGATGCCCTGCAATACACAAAGCAAGGCTTCAAAGTTCAAAAAATTTCAAAGTAAAACAACAAGAAATTCTCTCTCACCCTCCTCCTCCCTCCCTCCCTCCCTCCCCCTCCCTATTCCTTCCACCATTAAAGCAAACTCAAGAGTTTTAACAAAAGCAAAATTGTGAGCTCGCAAATTTAGATCATCCGTCGACAAAATTAACAAGTATTGAAACAAATCCAGAAGATCAAACTAAAGAGAAACAAATCCAGGGAAAGAAGACGAGGTCGTTTGTGTAGTTTCCATGGACGATAGATCAGAAAATAAAAAAAGATCGGCGAAAAAGAACAGATATGAGAAGATGAATCGAAGCAAGAAGTAAGACAAAGGTTAATATTCGGCAGAGAGGAGATAATACTCTTGAAGAAAAGCCATCCGATCGGAGAAGAGAGCCAGACGAGAGTGAGGTTTCAGCACTCTCAAAGAAACAGGGATAAGGCGGTCTGATCGGAGAAAAGAAGATAGAAGAGTGAGATAAGAAAAATTGTATAGAAAGAAATTCATAAAAGGTGTTCAACTTTTTTTTAGATGCTTCTGCCACGTCAGCGTCCATGTCACTATAATTGGTCAAAAAGCTTTCATTTAATAGTCAACATTTTACATTTGACAGCTAATGTGACTTTTGCACCTATTTTATAACCACTTGTGCATTTTTGTACCTAAAAAAACCACATGGTGTTGGATGCTCCTAAGGGAAAAACACATGTGGATTTTTGCACCTTTTACCCTACAAAAAAAGAAGCATCTGACCAAAAAAAGGAAAAAAAGAAATCAGAAGCAAATTGACGGTCTCACGATAAAGCATCTGACGTTGACCAAAAAAAAAGAAGCATTTGACCAAAAAAGAAAAGAAATCAGAAGCAGATCAACGGTCTCACCAAACTTGATGATTAATGACTGTGTACTGCGTCTCGCTCTCACCCTCTTGCCTTAACGACTGCATCTCGTCCACTAAAATTGCTCGTCGACAAGCCCTGCGTACTCAATCATGACAGCGTCTTGAGATGATTTGCGTCTTGCGGTTGTTGACATAAGTCCATCATCAGGCTTTAAAACTGTTTTCGGATGCCTCATATCTTGGCGTCTAAATCTTTAAAATCGTTTCCAAATCCCTCGTATCTTGGCGTCTAAGCTTAACTCGTATTTAAAAAAAAAAAAAAAATCGCGCGACGCCGCGCGACTAGCCAGGTCGCAACTGGCGCAACCTTTGCGAAGCAAAAACGCATCTCAAAGGACCGACTGTGGCGGCCAGAGACTAATCTGCTCCGCTTCACCGCTATTGGGCGCTATTAACTACTCTGAACATAACCAGTACACCAACTTTCAATACCAATTTATGATGAGGTATCCTTGAACATTTAATTGCATTTAGATATTTTGTGTCGTACATATCCTCAAAGTTTCCATTAGTATTATTTGTACGACTTATAGAGTCAGAACTAAAGTACTCTACCGCATTACCTGACAACAAAGAACTAATGTACTGATTCAATATGTCGACATTTTCTATTGTTGGAGTAAGAATTGAACTATTGTTGAAGTAATTTTCGTCCACTACATGTTCTATTAAATTTGGGTTAATAGATTCAACGGTGCACCTAATTGGATTACAATCATCATAAAGCAAAAACTCTGAGAGTATTGTGATGTATGCAATACCATCTTGTGGTAACCCAATGTCCCCATCTCCTACATATAGCAACCATCACTACAAAAAAAATGTCACTTCGTAGCGGTTAATTTGTAGCAGTTAAATTAAACCATTACAAATTTGCAATAGTATGACTTGCGCCAAGTGGTACGGTGGTTCGTGAATGACATATGTAGCAATTATCACAAAATAACCGCTACAAAATATTGCGTCAAGTTGGCGCCAAATTTATGACGGTTATTTTTAGCGGTTTATTTCCACAAACAACAACAAATATGGCATCAACTTGGTGCATTATGGCGTGCTATTAGTGGAGGTCTATTTGTAGCGGTTTTAGTAGATAAAATGCTACAAAATATGTCGTTTTGAAATTTGAATATTTCGGAACCCGCTACAAAGTGTGTCATTTTGAATGTTTCATATTCCGCCAACGTTCAATGATTTGTAGCGGTTTTTAGTATAACCACTACAAAATGTGAAATGTCAAAATTTATTTTTTAATAAAAACACCAATGAATTTTTGTAGTAGTTTTATAACCGATACAAAACAAACAAAAACCACTACAAAAATTGTCATATAAACTACTATAAATAAAAACCACTACAAAATTTATCACATCAACCGCTACAAAATTTACGCAAACCCCTATAAATATCTCCACCGTATCTCATTTCACACACTCTTTTATTTCTTCCCATCCATCTTCTCTCTTATTTTCTCTCATCTATAAAGGTTTTCTGAAGAGGTTAAGAGTTAAGAAAGCTCATCAAATATAATAATTTTTTTTTTTAAAAAAAAAAATTGATCTCATTTTTTATTTTTTCCCTTCTTATAATACTAATACTAATTTTTTTCTTATCCATAACTTTAAGCACATTTCCTCAACATTCCTTCTATCATCATAAACATTTTTTCCATAATCAAATATCATCTAGTTGACAATATAACAAGTCCTTATTATTTATACACTCTCGATTATACCTACAAAATATTTATTATTTTCTATCTTAAGTTAATCATTTTTCAAATATTAACTATCATTATTTAATTTGTCACTTAAATAATAAAATATCCAACATAATGTTGTAACAATGGACTCAAATTATAATTCAAATTCAGCTTAAACATTTAGCACAATTTTTAAAATTTTATTTAATATTTGTAGCAGTTTTACAACTACTACAAAATTTTGACGCCAACTTTTTTTGAAATTCATCATTCGATCGCATCTTGTAGCGATGACTCAAAATCGCTATTAATACAGTAGCGGTTTTATTACATGAGTAACGATTTTAAAAACCGCTATAAGACAGCTTGCAACAGTGTGTTTTGTGGGGATTCTTTGAATCACTACTAATGTTGTTTGTAGCAGTTAAAACCGCTACAAATACCTGATTTTAATCGCTCCAAAATGTCTTTTTTTTTTGTAGTACATTTTGAAAATAATTTAATTTTCTCTTGTTCAACTGGATCACTAGAAGATTTCAGCCTCATATTCTTGTTAGTTGCAGTAACCTGCATTCATTCCAAAGATGAAAAGTGTTGATAGTTGCATCTACAATTTCAGCTCGTCCACATTTTAGTATAACTGGCAAGATTTGTCTGAAATCACCACCTATGATGACACATGTTCCTCCAAATATGCGATTTCACTTGATTAAATCCCTTAATGTTTGGTCAAAAGCCTCGACATAATGTCTCTTTACCATTGGTGCTTCATCCCAAATAATAAGGTTAGCAGTTTTTATTAAGCTTGTCGTTGGTGAATTAAGAGTAATTGGACATATAGAATCTTCATTGACATCAATAGGAATACAAAACCTTGAATGCGTAGTTCTACTTGATGGTAGCAAAGTTCTATTATTCTACTAGATGCTACGTTAAGGATGATTCCACTGTTTGCTCTTACAAAAGCTATCAATGCATTCCATATTAACGTTTTACCTTTTCTACCAAATCCATGCACAAAGAAGAAACCTCATGTTTTTGAAGAAACTGCACCCATTATCTCATCAAAAATACCATCACCGTTAAAAATGTTAACATCCGTTTACTACCATTTTAAAGTACCAAAATGCCCAACTCAAAAAGAAAATACCCCCTATCTCAGTTATACTATTAGGATTGAAAATGGACTATCAACTATAAGTCAAACCAGCAAAACATCAAGTTGTGAACAAAGAAATGCAAGAAACAAACAAAGCAGGATCACTAACTTACGATCAGATCAACAAAGATAAGATTATAATGATAGCTGAAAAAAATTGAACATTTCATTAATAAGCATAGGATTGAATTGCTGGGATGCAAGCCAGTAAAGCCAAGATGCCCTCTAATGAAAAATTTTGAACCTTTCAATGATGCCATGTATTGAATTGCTAGTACAGTATAACAGTGAAAGTGAAGAAAATGAAGAGGGTAATCCATGCCATAATTATTGCTAGTGGGAAATGGGCATCTTCATCTTTCAATTTAATGGTTGGGATGAGAGCTTAATCTCTCAAGATTGCACAAGGGAGTTTGATGCGAGGTTATGGCTCACCGTCACAGATCTCGCTGTCGTCACCATTATGTTCCACCGTTGAAGCAATCGTGATCTCCACCCTCACTATTACCTTTGAATCCCAGTTGCAACTCTCAAACCTTATCCCCTGAAAATCGATCTCCACCGCCGTTTGCCACTGCAAATTGCAACCTCCACCGCGATTTGTCATTGCAAATCGATTTCCTCTTAGCAATGGATTAGTGATTCAAGCAGCTGGTGAAGAGTCGTGTCGTTGTTGCTGATGGAGGGTGTGTCTCGTAGCTGGTGGAGGGTGCCTCCGCCGCTGTCCGCATCTGAGAAGTAAATGGGAGTGGAGGGAAGAAGGGAGATGACAGATGGAAGACCCAACGGCAGTGACAAGTCATGTTGGTTGATTTGGGTCTTATATAACAAGCTTGAATGTCATGGATTGCCTGCATCTGCTCTATGTGCATTCTCTATTCTTCTTTCATGGCTTTCATCAAATAATAATGTTCCTTAATTTCTTGTTGATAATGTCCGTTGATGGTGTCATGTTGAGCCTATTCTCTATGATTGACTGGGGATTTCAAATTTAGAATGTGATTTTTGTGTGTGCCTTATTTGCAGTTGCATTGCTCCAATGAAATCTAGCTGATATTAGGCAGACAGCCAGACACTATAGTTTATTCACTCCCTCCTCTTTATTATAAGCCTTAACTTTGTGAATGTGAATGAGTATGTATGAAAATATAAGCTTCACATTTTCAGTTTGTCTAAATATTTATTGTGTTTTTTCCAACCTTACCCTTTATTAACTATATTTAGTGTGCTATCAATAAACCCCACCGTTATTGATAGCACATTTGACAAAAAAAAAATAGGGGAAAGTCCCCCATTAAAAAACGTACTACAGGGAAAGACAAATCAATACCAGTATCGTAAATGTAAAAAATTTACATACAAAAAATACTGTTTATTAAATTTTCTCTGTTTCAATGTAGAATTTAAAGTCATTATTCATAATGCGTTACAATAGTCTTCCCACCCCAAAATGATTTATATAAATTAAGTAAATTAATATTTTATTAAAAAACACTTGTTGATTTTCTTTAAAATATTCCTCCTTTAATCATTTACACTAGAGTATTATAAGATAGCTTATAATCCCGATCCTAAATATAAGACAATTAATTTTTTTTGAAAATATATAAAAAAAAAACTAATTAAATTATTTTAAAATATTTATATTTATTATTTTTTCTTCAAACTATTTTGTTAAACTTATAAATTAAAATATAATCTAATAATACACAACATATAATATAATTTAATCACTTATTTAACTTTCTTAATTTTTCTAATAAATCAATGATGTCTTATATTTAGAATTAGTGCATCACACAAAAATCTAACAAATGTAAATTGGGCAAAAAAAAAATTAAAAAATTAATGGGAGAAACAAGGAATTAATGACATTTAGGGCTGAAACAAACTCTCCAACAACCTCGTATATTTATGACCAAGTGAATATTAATTTCCTAGTAATACATAACGCATGAAAGAAGGGATCAAAGAAAAGGATACGCCACCCAACTTAATTCAAATTAGTGGAGCCTCAATATATATCCAAAAAGAATCAGTTGGCTTATCAATTTTATTTTATTTTATTTTTAAAAAAAGCCAGTTACTTGAGTTCTTTTGCTGCCAAAGAGGTGAAGATATGTTGAAATATTGACATCCAAAGCAAAATTGGATACACATAAGGCACCATATCGTGATCACTGGATAGCCAGAAGCATCAGCTAGTTCTCGAACAAGAAACTTAAGCACATTATTATATGGACAACTACTTGATTGACTTGGAGCACCAGCCCATGACATAGAACCAGCCGGGTTACGTAGCGGCATTGAAGAACACGACCATTCAGTGGGATTGTGATTCAGAGAGAAGCCGTTTCTCTTCCTCCTCAAGCCTTTCAAGCCATCTGAACCCAAGATCACATCCTGCTTTTGCTGCTATCTGGAACTTTTCTCTTGCCATCTCTACCGGATTCACTGCATCACTTTCTGCACTCTTGTTTGCTCTTCTTGCAGCTGAACCTCTTTTCAGACTGAATTTAGTCAATGATTCTGGGACCTCCACGCCTGAGCCACATTACTTTTCTTCCATTAGGACATGAATCATATACCCTGTAACAACAGGTTGCCAAAACCCGAGGAGGGCATACTAACAAGGAATAGCAAGCTTTGTTCACAGCCAGCTTTGTCGGTATGTGCCAAAGATTTCTTTTATTTTTGGGCAGTAAAATCTGGGCATTTTAAATAAATTTTCACCCTTACATTGATCTAGGAAGTTTTGATATATTAACAATAAATTTTTTTAATCTTAACATGACAGGGATTTACTCAAAATAAGTCATTTTTCTCGGCATACATGAAGACAATCAGGACTGTATGCTAGCTATTGCTTATACAATATTCTTGCA
Organism: Acacia melanoxylon; assembly: GCA_019022615.1. Taxonomy (NCBI): domain Eukaryota; kingdom Viridiplantae; phylum Streptophyta; class Magnoliopsida; order Fabales; family Fabaceae; genus Acacia; species Acacia melanoxylon. The sequence continues at coordinate 1,528,118 of JAFJYJ010000030.1, read as the reverse complement.
TACCTTTCCTCCTTTTTTTGGTCATATCAAGAAAGTTTCAATCTTTATCCTCACCCTACGCTTACCACATGGCCTGACATTAGATGGCTTCTGATAGCGATCCAAATCGCTATAAATTAGGTATTAATTTATCGAGTATGTTTTGATTATCTTTTATTATCTTTTAGGAATTAATTTATTAGTCAAGTCCGTTTTGATTATTTTATTATTATCTTTAGAAATAAGAGTACCTTATTAGATAAGATTTAGTTGTTAGGATTTATGATTATTAGTTATCTAAATCTTAGATTTAGATATATTTTTAGATTTCGTATTTATATTTTGGATAGAGTCTGTTCTCTATAAATCATTATAACTAGGCCTAATGCCTCATCAATAAAGTAAGGAATATTTTTAGAGAGTAATTCATCGGAGTATCCTCCTGGGCTTTGGTAATTAGTTAAGTTTCAGATTCTGGCTTATCTAATTATTAGAGATTGGTTGTTCTTATTGAATTAGCAAGGTCATTGCTAATCCTCTAAGATCAGAGTTTACTTTATCAATTCAGTTACCTTACCTGTACGACAGTTCCTATCAGCTTCAGTTTCCACTATTTTTAATTATCTAAAGTTACATTTCTCTTAAAGGTTTTTCAGCAGCTATATTGAAAAACTGGAGGGCAATTCATCTTCTATTCATCTCATGTCATGAATTGTTCTACCATACATTTTTAATTAACCTGTCTTGCCTAAGTGAGAAGACTACTTCGAAAGGGAAATTCCATTCATCATGCATGCCTTAACCTACACACACATGAAAAGTTCTAAAATTTAATGGTCTAAATTTAATCCTTCAAGTGTGTGTGGATGGAGAAGGGAAGGAAGAGGAATAATTTCCCTCAATCTAAAATTTAAGAAGAGTAAGTAGCTGTTGAGATAGGGAATAAATGAATAAGTCAAATCACTTCTAGTTTTGCGACTTGTAATTGCCTACGATAACTCTCAGGTCTCAGCTGCTTATAAATGTTATACTGGAATTATAGATTACTCATAGCCTATAATCAAAAGAAAAACATAAAAGGGCAACTGGACACCTAACCTTTAAGGAGAAGAGATCCATATGCTATAGCTGCACCAGCATGGCCCTACACATAAACGAATATTAACATCAAGAAACAGATGGTAAAATCTTTACACTTCAGAATCATTTTTAGAAATGATGAATCATGACACTAAAAATAATAGGATAAAACAAAGAACAAGAAATTAAAACAATGCAACTTGCACAAAAAATTGAACCACAACTATAAAACAAGCCATGCCTTCACAGCTCATCAAACACAAGGCTTGTTTTGTAGTTGTCATGACCTATTTTGCAGCTCATAAAATAGTAACTGCAAATATGCAGAACATAAATCAGGTAACAATTGAACAGAGAGAGTGCAAATCAGCTACCACAATCAATTACCCAAGTATAGGGGGACTCAAGGCTTAATTGACTAGACATGAAAAGGACAATTGCTAATCAATATCAAGACTACAAAGTAAAAAAAGCATAGTATGCATGTGTTTTCATGGAAACTATTTTTTCCTTTTATTATATGGCCTAGTACCTTCTGCGATGCCCTATGGAAACACCATAATGCTGACGCAATATCTTTCTTGACACAATCACCTGTCAAATATACAGCTCCCAGAAGATAAAGAGCACCTGGATGCAACTAGAGCATAGTAATCTCTAGTAAGGCTATGACAGACATCAGAAAATATTGACTAGTATAAATCTTCCAAAGAATAATATACCTGGTCCACGGCTTTCTCCAAATAATCAAAAGCTTTCTGATCAGATTGGACATAGTCATTCTGTTTTCAAAAAATGCAAGAATTTTCTTATCATTGTCACACACTGATGAATAAATTGAGGGATATTTATCATGACAGAGATGACTCATTTGTAGCAACATTAATGAGAAGGCTCAAATAATCGTGATGTTCTGTTTATAAAAAAAATGCAAGAATTTTCTTATCAGTGTAACGCACTGATGAATAAATTGAGGGATATTTTATCATGAAAGAAATGGCTCATTTGTAGCAATATTGATGAGAAGGATCAAATAACCATGATGTTCTGTTGTTCAGTTTAAAAATGTGGCAATGACCTTCACAGTGATTATTTGGTTGTCCTTCTAGAACTAGAATAGAAATAGGTCCTCATCAAAAACCCTAAATATTAATACATCATCACAAGATTCTCCATGCTTTCCAAACATGAATTCATGCAAAGTCACTTGGGATAAAACGAAAAAAAAAAAGGAAGTTATGTACTAATAAGGGGGGAAATGTCATTTATCAGAGAAAAAGGCTGGGGGGATGTTCAGCAGAAAAGCCCAAATCAAGTAACTCCAAAGAAGTAATGTTAGAAACTCACAAAGGTGGCTAGGCAAAATCAAGTAATAATTATAATTGCTGGTTTATCTAAGAGGAAAGTAATTCCCAAAGACCAATCTATAAATAGTAAAGGAAAACCATTAAACTATTCAAGGACTTTACAGGGTGGGAAAAATAATGTCAAAGTTTCACAATTTGACACCTGTGGACCTATTTGAACGATTTCAGTTCGAACCATCTAGAGCTGATCCTCACCTCAACTCTTAACCGACAACCCAACTCATACTGTGCATCTGGATTGTCCATTTCTGCAGCTTCAACCAACAAAGCTGCTCCACTGTTTGAATGAGAAGGCATAAACATTCATAAATATGCAGATACATCCATCAGCATCAGGAATGTAATTAAAAATACTATGCCTGTTTAAATGACACTGCTGGATAGTCATACAATCCATATGGGCAAGAACTAAATAACTAAGATAATCAAAGAGCAGGACAGAAACACCATGAAATTGCTATTGGAGCCAACCAATGGTGGGGACTCAATGTGAATATGTACAAAAGAGCACCCTGTCTTGTTTTTTGTGTTCATTATGCATTTGTTATAACTATAAATAAACATCAACATGTAACTTACCTCCAATATTTGTCAACATATTTTATAAGATATTTTCTAGGAGACCATAAACTTAATGTAATGTTTCTCACACATAAATCGTATGTCACTAGTGGCACACTATTTCAGTGTTTCCTTAAAAATGATAGATGCTAGAGCAGAAGGAAACAAAATTGCATGACAGAGCAGAAAATGTCTTCTTACATAGCTTTATTTTGTCCTGGAACGTGGTATCTCAGATGCAATCTGGCCAGCCAATACCTAGCTTGGGTATTGCCGTTATCAGCTTCCAAAGCCAGCTCAAAATTATCCTTGGCTGTCTAACATCAAACTTCAAATAAGCATAGATGAAACAACAGTTTGTACAAGTTAGAAAACGGATAATTTTCAGCCAATACAGGACAGCATAGCATGTAACTTATTGTAAAACACATTTCTATAAGTTGATGTCAATTGAAACTTCATCACATATGGCAAGTTAACAAGACTGAAATAAGCTTACATTAAATAGCTGGTCACAATTTTACCAAAAAAAATAGCTGGTCACAAAATTGCAAGTTTGTTCGTCATTTCACGAAACTTCTGATCGAACAATCGAGCAAAGACAAACAACAAATCACAAGTGCACAAGAAATTGGGACAAATTTAATCAAATCCCGTCAACTATTTCCCTTTTCCTACGTCAATTTTCTTAGGAGCCAGAATTCTGCTAAAAACAAAACTAGGTGTTAAAGGATGAGGAAGTATACAATACCCTGAGAAGAGGGATGAGACGCCGATCATTAAGCTCACAATAATCGATGACTCTATCAACCTCCTTTAAAGCATTCCAGCCTTTAGCTACGAACTCCATAGCCTTCTTGTTTCTACTGTGCATTTCTCTCTGAAAACACCAACCCCACATGAGCAAGATGATGAGACAAGACGATATGAGAGCAGAGTGGGGAAAAAAAAAAGCAGAACTTGCCTGTTGATTGAATTGGAAAACACCAAGAGCACTGACAGGCTTCCTAGTGAAGCCAGCAAACAACACCCTCTTCAGCATCTTCTCGCCGTGAAAATGACGGGGAAACTCTTCCGGTGACGATATTATTGCCGAGGGTTCCTCTTTTTTTTTTTTTTAAACAAACAAAAACGGAAAACAGTGGAGAGAAGTCGAGCGAAAAACGCCCCCCTCTGGTTACACACCCACCAAGACGAAGAAGACGGTGAATAATGGACCAAAACAGCCACCTCTCACTCTGTCTGAAAAACGCTCTCTCTACCCTGAAGAAGGAGACGATCAACAGTGAATTTGGTGGCTGCCCAGAATCTTCAATGAATAGTATCCGCGATCCCTTCTGGTTCAAGCTCCCGATGAAGAGAAAGCTCTCTCATTTAGGTCGGTCCAGTTGCTCCCAAAACGATGGCGTATCACCTGGTCCTTGCCTCCTTTTTTTTGCTCGAAAGGTCCTTGTCCTTGCCTCCTTGGGCTCGTCTTATTCCCAAAGCGGTAACGCATCTCATCTAAATGAGAAAGAAAAGGATGTAAAAACACATAAAGAATAAAATACTAATAATAAAGATTATTAAACTGAAACTGATTTTTTTCTTTTTTCTTTTTTCTAATTCTTAGAACACTTTATAATACTGATGCTATTTATTTTTATTATCCTAAATTATTATTTATTTCAATTTTAATACTATGATATTTACCTTTAAATCCCCAACATAATGCACCCAATTGACATTTTATCATAACTCAAGAAAATCCTTAAAATTGGATAGAGAACTCTCCAAATATCTTTAAAATATACTTTAAGTACATTAAAAATAGAGAGTTGTCACTTATTTATGTTTAAACTTAATTTATCATTAATATATGATAAAACTTAAATTTACAGAATGAACTACAAGTATTTATTTTTAAGATAGTGTAAATTTAGTCAAAAATAAATAAATAAAAACGTTTTGATAATTCAGTCATTGTTAGAGAGAATTACTTTGAGATCCTAAAAAAGAATCTAATTACTAAAAAGTTTCAATAACAAGTAAGTTGTTATAAAACTAAAGATAACTTAAGGTAAATGAAGAATAATAATAAGAGCAGAATAATTCTGTAGAGAGAAAGTGGAGAGAGGAGTTACTTAATTCAGTGTATTAAATGTTTACAAATTGACGCTATTTATAGAAGGAAAATGGGTCGCTTAAGTGTAATTATTCAACCTGGGTCATTAATTGTAATTTTCCCCAAAAGTCAAATAAATTCAACACGGTTCTAAGCATAAATGGGTATAGAAAGTGAGAAAACGCGTGGGCCCCACATGAACGAAGAAATACGTATACATGAACAGTACCGTATATGTGAACAGTAAAATACGTATACATGAATAGTAACTCCGTATTTAACAAGTAACTCCATAAAATATTGAGGACCGGGGTCATTGATGGACATCCACATAATTAGTATATTCATAACACTCCCCTTGGATGTCCATTTATGAATGTGCCGTTAAAAACTTTAACTAGGAAAACCCAGGTGGGATAAAAACCTAGCCAAAGAAAAGAAAGACAACATTCATTGATCGTTTGTCACCGTCCCGTGCGCCTCATTAAAAACCTTTCTAGGAAAACCCAGGTGGGATAAAACCTAGATAAGGAAAAAGAAAGTACAGCGTGTATTGACTCCTCTCGACAATATCATTTGAGATCTCCGAGTTTTCGAAGACCAATACCACGGACCAGAACTTTTCAAAGATTACTCCTGGAAGTGACTTGGTAAATAAATCTGCTAGATTTTCACTTGAACCGATTTTACGAATGTCTATTTCACCATTCTTTTGAAGATCACGTGTAAAGAAGAATTTTGGTGAAATATGCTTTGTTCTGTCACCCTTGATATAACCTTCTTTAAGTTGAAGCAACACACGCAAAGATTATCCTCATATAGAACTGTTGGAACCATCCTTCCCGAAGATAAATAACAAGTTGTTTGAATATGATGTATTGCGACCTCAACCATACACATTCACGACTTGCTTCATGCATTGCTAAAATTTACTGCATGGTTTGATGATGTGGGCGATATAGTCTGTTTCATAGACCGCCATGAGATAGCTACACCTCCACATGTAAACAAATAACCGGTTTGTGATTTACCATCATAAATGGGTCGAAAGAAAAAACCTCCAGATCTGCATAACCAATCGGTTCATGCTTGGATTCATTTGAGTAGTATAACCCCATATCAATAGTGCCTCTAAGATATCGAAAAATGTGTTTTACTCCATTCCAATGTCTCCGTGTTGGTGCGTAACTATATCTTGCTAATAAATTAACAAAGAAATGATATATCGGGACGTGTGTGATTAGCAAGATACATTAGTGCTCCGATAGCACTAAGATATGGTACTTCGACCAAGTAGTTCTTCTTCACCTTCTTCGTTAATTATTTGAGGTCGAATGGATCTTTATCCACATCTAGAGATCTTACTATCATTGGAGACATAATGGATGTGACTTATCCATATAAAATCTCTCTAGGACTTTCTTTGTATAAGTTTGTTGATATACAAAAATCCCATTTTTCGGATACTCTATCTCGTAGTCCAAGACAGAAATTTCGTTCGCCCAAGTCTTTCATCTCAAATTCTTTCTTCAAATGAGATAATTGCATTTTGGAGCTCTTCGGAGTTCCAATGATGTTAATATCATCAACATAGACCGCAATAATAACAAATTCCTTTTTAGATCTTCTCATAAAAATACATGGGCATATTGGGTCATTTCGTATCCTTCTTTCAACAAATATTCTCTCGAGACAATTATACTGCATGCGTCCCGATTGCTTCAAGCCATACAGGGACTTATTTAATTTAATCGAGTATTGATCTCGAATATTTGAACTAGATGCTTCCGATCTTGAGTCCTTCTCAGGACTTTCATATAAATATCACTATCAAGTGATCCATACAAATATGCAGATTACAACATCCATCGATGTAGATCAAGCCCTTCATTTACTTGCTAGGCTAATCAAATAACGAAAAGTAGTTGCATCCACTACGGTGAATATGTTTCTTCAAAATCAATACCAGGTCTTTGTGTAAAACCTTGGGCTACAAGACGTGCTTTATATCTTGTAATTTCACCCTTTTCATTTCTTTTCCGTACAAAACCCATTTATATCCAACTGGCTTTACATCTTCGGTGTATGGACTACGAGTCCAAATACATTTCGTTTTGCCGTGATTTTAATTCTGCATTAATAGCATCTTTCCATAGAGGCCAATCCTTTCGTTGTTGGCACTCATTGATAGATTTTGGCTCATAATCCTCATTATCATTTATTACATCATTTGCTACATGATAAGCAAAAATGTCGTCAACGTTGATTCCGTTTAGGTCCCATTGAATACCATTCATAACATAATTTATTGAGATCTCATTATTTTCATACATTTCAGTACCTTGGTCTCTTCCGGGACTACAATATTCTCTTCTCGGAGATTTCTCTTATGGAGATAACATCTCTTCGGAGATGACTCTTCTGAGTTATTAACTTTTCTTGTTTATCCTCTACTTGACCATCTATACTTTTAGTTCCTTTTCTTTTCCGAGGATTTTTGTCTTTGGAACCGATGGATCTACCACGCTTGCGTACTTTAGATTCATTTATAATGGGTTGTCCTTCAGGGACATCAATTCGAATAGGAGCATTAGCGGGTGATACATGACTTTGTCACTTTCTTTGGATCAAAATGCTTCGGCATTCGATTAGCTAAATTCTGTAAATGAATTATCTTTTGAACTTCTAGTTCACATTGTTTTGTACGAGGATCAAAATGAGTCAATGATAATTCATTCCAAATAATCTCTTTACCCAACCGCTTATTTTCTCCCCCTAATGTTGGGAAAAATGATTCATTAAAATGACAATCAGCAAATCGCGCAGTAAATAAATCTCATGTAGATGGTTCTAAATATTTTATAATAGAAGGAGATTCATACCCGATATATATTCCCAACCTTCTTTGAGAACCCATTTTGGTGCGTTGTGGTGGAGCTACTTGGTACATATACTTTACGCACATCCAAAAATTCTTATATGGGAAATATTAGGTTCTTGACCAAAAACCATCTCAGAGGGGAGACCTTTAAGTAACTTGTTGGTCGATGCGAATTAACATTCTTGCATGCAAAATGGCATGACCCCAAGCGTAAATTGGAAGATTAGATCTCATTAGTAAAGGTCTTGCAATGAGTTGCAATCGTTTAATCAATGATTCTCACGCAAGTCCATTTTGTGTGTGAACATGAGCTACGGGATGTTCAATATCAATTCCAAGGGACATACAATATTCATTAAAAGATTGTGAAGTAAATTCACCAAAGACATTATTAAGACGTATTTTCTTGATAGGATAGTCGGGGTAATGTGCTCTTAATCTGATCAATTGAGCAAGTAATCTTGCAAACGCCAGGTTGCGTGAAGATAATAAAATGACGCGACCATTTAGTTGATGCATCAATTAATATCATATAGTACCCGAATGGTCCGCATGGTGGATGTATTGGCCCACAAATATCTCCTTGTATCCGTTCTAGAAATGTGAGAGACTCACTTTCTGCTTTGCTTGGGGAAGGCCGAATAATTAATTTTCCCTTGGAACATGCTGTACATGAGAATTCATTGGATTGTGGTATTTGCTTACACTTCAGGGTATGTCCACATGAATTCTCAATTATCTCGTCGCATCATAATTGACCCGGGATGGCCTAACCGGTCATGCCAAATATTAAATTCATTAGTAAACTTCGGTTTACATTGACAAACTTCTGGTTTGTATTGGTAAACTTCCGGTTTACAATAGCATATGTTTCAATTGCACTTATATATGTATAATATAAACCGAAAGAGAATGTAGGAAAACATTCTAATATGCTTTTTCTACCGAAACAATATTTGTAACAAGACATTCGATCATTATTAGTTATTGTTTCTATATGATATCCATTTTTGCGAATATCTTTGAAACTCAACAAATTTCTTTTAGACTTAGTAGAATAAAATGCATTATCAATGCATAATTTTGTTCCTTCGGGTAACAAAATATTAGCTCTTCCTAGAGCCTTCAATCAAATTTATATTACCGGATATAGTTTGAATATTGGCTTCTTGCATTACCAAGGAAGAGAAATATTTATCTTGTCTTAATATGGTATGGGTTGTAGCACTATCAACGAGACATAAATCTTCGTGGATTGATGCCGTGAAAATCATTCTTCATTAAAGATACATGAAAAACAAATTAAAACATAATTAAAAGAAATACATAAGATAGGAAAACAAGTTTAAAGCATAGAAATACTAAAAGATAAAGGTAATTTATTCTAGGAAATCGCGACTTTCCATATAATTTACATCATTGTCATTATACTCAGAATTTTCTCGCCATATCCACATGATTTACCTCGGTCCTTAGCCCTTTACCATTATTTTTCGGTGATTCTTTGTAAAGGTCAACCAAGTGTCTTGGCGTACGACCAGTGCGAGACCAATGACCTTTTCCACCACAACGATAACATGCATTTTCGAATGCTTGTTATTTCCACTAGTTTTCTTCTACGGGGTTCTTTTCAATCCTCCCTCCTTTGGGGGGAATTTGATCCACCACGATTTGGACCATGATAACGGCCACGGCCACGACCACGACCACGGTTGTAACCGCCTTTACGTCCACGTCCTCGGCCCTTAAAATTTTCATAGTTTACTACATTCACTTCAGGGAATGGATTCAACTTGTTGGGCGAGATTCATGATTTTTCAACAAAAGTTCATTATTCATTTACCACGAGGAGACAAGAAATTAATTCAGAATATTTCTCGAAACCTTGTCCACGATATTGCTCGCTGCGAGCATATTGGATGCATGAAATGTGGTGAATGTTTTTTCTAACATATCATAATCGGTAATATTTTCTCCACATAATTTTAAGCGTGAAGTAATTACGAACACGGGCCGAGTTATATTCACTCACGATTTAAAATCTTGCGACGCAGATGCAACCACTCATAACGAGCTTTTGGAAGGACGATCATCTTCTCGGTGATCATACCTTTCTTTTTGAGGCTGTCCAAAGAACTAGTGGGTCTTTCACTTTCAAATACTCAATTTTTAAATCATCATGTAAATGGTGACGAAGGAAAATCATGGATCTGGCTTTGTTTTGATTAGATGTTTCATTTTGTTCTTTAATTGTATCTTCAAGACCATGTGCATTCGGATGAATTTCCGTCTAGCATCCAAGATAAATAATTCTTTCCGGTAATATCAAGAGCCATGAATTCGAGTTTTGCATAGTTCGCAAGGTTTCGTTTGACATGATTCAAGCTATTTAAAAAGAAAAATAAGCAAGAGTTATTAAAACGAAATATTAATGATAATAATAGAAAATTCAAAAAGACAATAAAGGAGAATTAAAATTTTATGACTTCTGGTCATAATTTTAGAAGATTATGACTTACGGTCATATAATAGAATTATATGGCTTCCGGCCATAACATACAAGATTGTCTTGAGTTAACATAAAATTAACAAGTAATAACATAACATTAATAATAAAAGTAAAATGCTTAAAGTAAATGTTACGTTAGTAACATAAAAGTAAATGTTAGATTAGTAACATAAAAGTAAATATTATGTTAGTAACATAAAAGTAAAAGTTATGTTAGTAGGAGGTAGAACCATCCATGTAAGAGTCAAAATAATAATAAAGTGCTAGCATTAAAATTAAACTTAGGTTAGTAACATAAAAGTAAATATTATGTTAGTAACATAAAAGTAAAAGTTATGTTAGTAGGAGGTAGAACCATCCATGTAAGAGTCAGAATAATAATAAAGTCTTTAGCATTAAAATTAAACTTTGGAAGTAGAACCATCACATGTAGGAGGTAGTAACAATATATATTGTGCACAAGAATAAAAAGCATTATATAAAATAATTAAATCAAGGATGAATAGTAAAATAAATAATCTCCAATCTCACACATGGAACCCGATGTTTAAAACATTCGGTAAAAATATAATGTCTTTAATTCCATGTTGCTAAGATCATCACAGATCAATATAATAAACATGTAGAGAAATCATTAAAAGATAATAAGAAAATCATACCTTCTTTAGAAAGACTTTCGTCTAATAACGTGTTATAAAACTAAAGATAACTTAAGGTAAATGAAGAAGAATAAAAGCGAATAATTCTAGAGAGAAAGTGGAGAGAGGAGTTCTCATTCAAGTGTATTCTAAATGTTACTGATGACGTCTATTTATAGAAGGAAAATGGGTCTTAAGTGTAATTATTCAACCCGGGTCATTACCGTAATTTTCCCCAAAAGTCAAATAAATTCAACACGGTTACAGCTGCACCGAAAGTGAGAAAACGCGTGGGCCCCACATGAACAAAAATACGTATACATGAACAAGACCGTATATGTGAACAAAAAATACGTATACATGAATAAGAATCTGTATGAACGAAAACTCCATAAAATATTGAGGACCATGAAGAAGAATTGATAGACATCCACATAATTAGTATATTCATAACATAAAGTAACAAACTTATTATTTCCTACCCTGAAATATGTCATTGCATACTCTTTGGGTTATTATTAGGTTTTGGGTGATTAAATTATTTTTTAACCTTATAGTTAACCCCATATTTTATATATATATATTAACCACTAAACTTTTCCAGGATATCAGCAAGGAGTTAAATGGGAAGTTTCCCAAAACATTGAAACACTGCTCTGTGTGCAAAGCCACTATTTGATCAGAGATTTTGTTTTGAATCTCCTTAAGAAGCTCAACAGCAGCACTTTCTTGGATTAATGGAATTTTCAATGCAGGTTTCACAACCAAGCTAGAATGATCATCTAATGAACCACTGATACCCCAAGCAAGCTCAGCTTGGGGATTTGTTTGAGCACGACACCTCAAAGATAAGGTTTTTCTAGTGAAACCCCGCACTTGTCTTCTACTCTGAACTGTATCCCAAAGCAGATTACTCCTTTGTCTTCTCCTCCCTAGGCCGTTTGGTACGGAGAAAAATTTAAGGAGGAAAAAGAACTTAGAGGAAAAAAAAAATGAAGGGAATGAAAGATTTTAAAAGATAAGGGAAGATAGGTTGTTTCGTAGGAAGAAAATGAAATGGTAGTAGTTGGTAAAAAAAAATCAAGAAATGTCTATTTTACCATTAAAAGTAATTAATTCAAAATAAAAAAGAAAAATAATTTTTTTTGCTAAAATATCTTTTAAAAAAATATACTCTTGTTAAGTTCGAACTCATGTAACAAAATTTCTCGCCAAATTTAAACTTTCCGGCCAGGTTCAAACGTTCCTGCCAAATTTAAATTTGAGGGGTAAATTTGTCAAAAAATGGTAAGAATGACATTTGAATTTGAGATCCCATCAATTTTGGTGGGATCGATCTCCCCACATATAAAGAAAAATTGGTGGGTTCGAGAAATGCAGGTTTTAAAGATTTGTCCAAAATGCGTACCAAACGGAGGAACTTGCTAATTTTCCTTTCCCTTCTCACAGAATCTGTGTACCAAACAGGCCCTTAGTGTATTTGGTTTGAGGGAAGAAGATGAATATTGACCAAATTGACATTAATAAAAAATATATTTCAATATTAAAAAAATTTCATGGACAAAGAGACATTTTTTTTATCTCTCTTCTCCCCTCCCCTCCATTCCCTCAAACCGAGAAAGGATATTCTCATCATCTTTTTTCTCTTTTTCCCTCATCAGCTCATCCGTCGTTAATTAGAAAGAAGAGAGAAAGGTTAAAGTAATATTGATTGGATGAATATGATTTAAAAAATAATAAAAAATAATGAGAAAAACAGAGAGAAATCAACCCTCTCAAACCAAACAGACAGAGCTTTTACTTCATCGAGAGCTTGAACAGAAGGGAGCGCGGCTACTGTTCATTGAAGATTCTTGGCAGCCACAAGATTCCCTGTTGATCGTCTCCTTCTTCAGTCTAGAGAGGGCGTTTTTCTGACAGAGTGATAGGCGGCTGTTTTGGTCCATTCTTCACCATCTTCTTCGTCTTGGTGGGTGTGGAACCCGAGGGAGGCCTTTTTCACGGTGGAAATTCCTTCTTCTTAAGCGAACCAAAGAGATTTAAACGCCGGCCGACCACTGCTCTTCTTCTCCGATAAGGTGGGAACACCGACTGGAGGAGGTGGGAATGACCACTGTTTACTGTTCCTTCTCTTGAACCAAAGGAGACATGGTCGAAGATTCTTCTTCACCGGAGGCAGAGAAAGAGAACGATTGTGAGAGAAAGCACAGCCGCTGTTCATCTTCTTCCTTATATCACCGCTTTATTCACCGTGGTGGAGCTTCGGTTTTGTCAATCTGCAGCAGGGGGGAGAGAATGCAGACGTCACTGTTTATACGTCTCCATAGGACCAGAGTAATCGAATCAGGACCAGTCACCATTTTCTTCTCTTGAATCAGAGGAACTTGGCACCATTTTCTGAGGAGGGTTCTTGAATCAGCAGCGCAGAACCAGACAGAGAGAGACAGAGCTTAGAGGATGCCTTGATAGCATTGTTCTTCCTTGCTAAGGCTGTTTGTTATCTGAGGACGCCTTTTAAATTTGTTCCTTGAAAGCAGAAAGGCAACGAAAAGAATAAATAGGACAAAAATCTTATATGTATATAAAAGGAAGTAGGAGAACAAAGCAGAGCATAGCTATCAAATGAAAAAAAGCAGGTCTGTGCAAGCACGGAAGAAATTGAAGCATCAAGAATCACTAAAGAAACAAGTTTCAACGTGAGGTTAGCGAAATTCCATTTCCACTTCCATTCGTTTGTCATCATTTTGCTTCTCATTGTTCGTTTCTTTCCTCGATATAGCACCCCCATTTTTTAGTGGATCGAAATCGTCGATTTCTTTCACCTGCTTGAAGTATTCTCTTGGGGGTTCTTGTTAGTTTCCGTGAGCTGGTTGGACATGAGAGCCTTGTTTTGTTGGTCCTTACCGTTTGGGAGGGGAACCCCCCCCCCCCCCCGGGGGTGGTTTTCTGGGGCTTTTTCTTACTATGGTATTTTTGGCTGCAGGGTTTTACAAGGTCGTGGTTTTTACATTTTCCTTGAAAAGTTGAAAGACTCATTGCTCGATTTCTTGGGATATTTCTCAAGGTATCGCAATTTTTTTTCATATCTGAAATCAATGGCTTACTTCAAATGACATTTCTTTCATGACCCTCCAATAAGCTTCACACAAATAGCTCTCCTAATTTCTTTTCTCTCAATGTTGGTTCTGGTGATGCATTGGAGCGAGACTGAGAATCACTCTTACATAGTCTGAACTAATTATACTAATGGTTTACAACCATCTGGGTTTAAAAACCCTTAATGGAATATCAGTGCAACGCTTATATTTCTCTGTAACATTCAAATCTCTCTTCCATGAACTCCACCTGCTCAACCCAATTCCTCAGCCAACGGTTTCCTCAGTTAACCGCTCTATGTTGAATTGCTTGCACAAGAACCTTCCTTTTCAAGCTTTAGCCATATTAAGGAATCAATCTCAGCTGGGTTTTGTTCAGAACATTGACGAAGTCACATTTGCTCTGTCTCTCAAGGCTTGTCAAGGGCAATTGAAATTTGGGTCCCAAATCCATGGACTCGCCATATCTAGTGGGTTTGTTTCGTATCTCACAGTTTCAAATTCACTTATGAACTTGTACTGCAAATCTGGACATTTTGGGATTGCTTTGTGGATTTTTGAGAATTTGAGTCATCCTGACATTGTCTCTTGGAACACTATTCTTTCAGGATTTGAGAAGAGTGATGATGCATTTAGTTTTGCTCGTGCTATGAATTATAATGGGATTGTTTTTGACCCGGTAACATATACTACAGTTCTGTCCTATTGTACAGATGGTAATGAATTTTGGGTTGGATTGCAGTTGCATTCTCCTATACTAAAACATGGATTGGATAGTGAGATATTTATTGGGAATGCACTCATAACCTTGTACTCTAGGTGGGGCCGACTAGCTGATGCCAGGAGGGTGTTTGATGAAATGCCTAAACGAGATTTGGTTTCATGGAGTGCAATGGTCTCAGGATATGCTCAAGAGGGAGATAATAGGTTGGAAGCTGTTTTGGTCTTCATCAATATGATGAGAGAAGGTACACCGCCTGACCACGTCTCATTAACCGGTGCAATTTCAGCTTGTGGTCATGAAAGAAGTTTAGAACTAGGGAGACAGGTTCATGGTTTGACCATAAAAATGAGATATGACAGACACCTTTCAGTAGGTAACGTTTTGATTTCTACCTATTCAAAGTGTGAGGTCAACAATGATGCAAAACTGGTCTTTCAGTTCATGAGTAGCCGAAATGTAGTCTCTTGGACTACCATCATATCAATAGATGAGGATGCAATGTCTTGCTTTAATGAAATGAGAATTGATAATGTATATCCAAATGAGATTACATTCATAGGATTAATCCATGCGATCACAACTCAGAATCTTCTAAAAGAAGGTCTAATGGTTCATGGGTTATGTATAAAAGCCAACTTTTTATCTGAGTCAACTGTCTGCAATAGCCTTATTACCATGTATGCCAAGTTTGAGTCCATTCAAGAATCGGAGAAGATTTTTGAGGAGCTTAGAACAAGGGAAATAATATCATGGAATGCTTTGATTTCTGGCTATGCTCAAAATGACAAGTTTAAAGAATCTTTTCTTACATTTTTGTCAGCATCAAAGGAGATCAATCCCAACCAATACACTTTTGGTAGTGTCCTAAATGCAATTGGTGCTGCTGAAGATATATCCATAAAACATGGTCAACGTTGCCATTCTACTTTGATCAAACTTGGTTTAAGCGCTGACCCAATTGTTTCAGGGGCTCTTCTTGACATGTATGCCAAGCGGGGAAGCATAATCGAGTCCCTAAGAGTATTTGATGAGACACCTGAAAGAACCCAATTTGCTTGGACTGCAATAATATCTGGATATTCTCGACATGGAGACTACGAGTCAGTGATGAGTTTGTTCAAGAGAATGGAAATGGAAAAAATCAATCCTGACTCTATCACTTTCCTTTCTGTCCTGACAGCATGTTGTAGAAACGGCATGGTTGATATTGGCCTAAAAATCTTTGACTCTATGATTAAAGATCATCACATTGAACCAAATCTTGAACACTATTCTGTAATGGTGGACATGATGGGCCGTGCAGGGAAAATAAAGGAGGCAGAAGAGTTGATGAATCAGATTCCAGGAGGACCTGGATTGACTGTATTACAAAGTTTGCTTGGATCTTGTAGGTTACATGGGAACATTGAGATAGCAGAAAAGGTGGCAGATCGTTTGATAGAAATGGAGCCCACTTGTTCAGGCTCATATGTATTGATGTCGAACTTGTATGCTGAGAAAGGGAAGTGGGAGAAAGTGGCAGAAATGAGGAGAGGGATGAGAGAGAGGGGAGTGAGGAAGGAAATAGGGTTTAGTTGGGTGGATGTTGGTAATAATAGTATTGATTCCTTGAATTTGTTTGGGTTCTCCTCTGGGGATAAGTCTCACCCTAATTCTGAGGAGATTTGTAGGATGGCCGATTTTTTAGGATCAGAAATGAAATTTTGGGAACATGAAAGGGGAGAGAATAAAGAAGAGAAATACCAGGATCATAACTAATGTCATGTTTAGTACAATGGAACTGGATGTGAGGATGAGAATGAAAATGAAGAGCCAAAAAAATATGTTTGGTTTGCATGAATGGAATGGGAAGGAAGTCAATTCCTACAAGGCCTGGGAATGAGGATTCCTCTATCCAATGTTGGAATGGGATCACGATTTTTTCAAATGGAAGCCCTCTCCATTTTGCATATTTGAGTCCCTAGAGTACACTCAAAGGATCACCATTGTTTATTAGCGAATCTCATTCTCATTCACCATTACGGAGTAGAGTGAAGCTAATTCTCTCCCACTGAAGCTAAGATGAAATTTGTCTTCAAGTGGATGCTTTCTCCCATGGAAGATGGTGACAAAGTATTGACGTAGCTTATCTTGTTCTCTGAATTTGAATTGACAGATATGAATCAGAACTGTTCGTGTGGGACAAAAAAGCTGCAGAAAACAATTGAAGACCATCTGCAAATCTGCCAGCACTGGCAGGTCTAGAGGAGCTTGGCGACTCGGCATTCTCCGTTCTTGTCTTTAGCATTCAGAGTCTTGTTCTTGTTCTCTATTTTCGGGTTCTCTTTCTCTCAGTATCAAACATCATTTCTGATTCTTGTTCAGATTCTCATCAACGTTCTCCGCCCTCGGCCTTGGCCTCGGCATCTGCTTCTTGTTTGTGTCTCCATCTGGTTTGTTTCTTACTGCTTCTTTTTGTGTTTTTCAGTCTGCTAGCGTCCCACAATTTTGTGATTGTTCTTTGCTTTTACGATGGGGATCCAAAATAAATAGACCTCTTCTCTGCTGAAGGTTTCAACATATACATGGCCCTGAATGCATATATCAGTTGTACCCAAGTTTTGCCTAAGATACGTTATATTTAGTACTCACATGTGAATTGTGAATTATGATCTCAACTCTTTCTCCCATGTTTTGGTTTAAAAAAAAAAAAACTTTCTTCCTTGTTCATTAGCGAGCAGTGAGTCTGGAAGTTTTAGTATTGGATTTCCATAAAATTCTCAAATTATTAACCCCAAAATATAAATGATGATGGTTTTAGAAGTAATTGATTGGCATCTGCCGATGAAGTAGTACAGTTCTATCTATCTATCTATCTATATATATATATATATTGACTGATAAGAACTTGCCTATCGGTACGCATGATTTATTGTATTGAATAAAGATATTTTCCATTGCACTACATGGAACTTTAAATTTAAACATATTATATTTTGCTAATTTTTATTTTGGACAGTATAAAGAACTCGGTTGCTACTTTTTTGAACCCAACAAAGAATTATCTTTAATTAGGGACAAAAAATAAGTTACGATTGAAATATAGATGTACGGTTGCTAAAGTTGTTCTCAACAGATGCAGACATTTCTATTTCTTTTCTTTAAATATACTTTTTTCTTTTGCAAATATATATTTAATATTTTTATTATATTTGAATGTGTTTTTAATTAGTTTAGTTAATGTAGATAGGAAAAGTTATGACATGGACTAAAAAAGTCATCTAAGAGACCACATGTATGATATGTTGACATCACTCCAGTGCTTTAAGAAAAAGTCAGTCTTATATTCATTCGGCGCATGGAAAATTATGTCATTGACTAAAAATTTACAGTAAGATGCATATTATGTATTTTATACACTTATTTTACGCTGGCATCTCCAATGTGATGAGTACTCAACTTTTAACTATTAAGTTCATAATTTATAAATGTAGCAATATAATCTGATGTACTCTTGCATGAGGTTGGTTATCTGCAATTATTCAGCTGGTAGGTAGTTCGTCTTTTGTTGTTAACTTCTACCTTCTTCTTTCTTTCTTTTTCCTTTTGGTATGAACACTAGAAGGAATTGATGATGTTTGAGAGAGAAACTTTTGAAACATGGACTTAAAAAATTGATGGTGAAGTTGAAGACGGTATGTATTTGCAGAACAAAACGATTCTTGTTATAAATATTATAATTATATGTGGAAGTCAATAACATATCCAAGATTGGGGCTTTTTGATCTTCCATCTCATATTGAATGACATTATGGCAGCACCATATGACCCCCAAATTAAAAGGTTTGTACTAATTATTACTATAACATCTGATGGTTCCATTTTGTACCATAATGTAGATTAATTCTCCCACTTATGATGTTGTAACTTTTGGAAGGGTTGGAGACATATGAATAGAGGTTTGATACAAAGAACTGGATATACATGAAAAGTTATACGAATGAGAATTCTCCATTTCCTCATCTTTACATTTCTCTCTTTGCTTTTATTATTTTGTTCATATTTTCCTTCAATATTTACAACAATTATATTGATTGTACAATTTTTATACTGAGTTAGTTCGAGTCTGCATTGCTTTGTCCTCCCTATAATTAAGTTTGCACTCGAGATTTGTTAGTTGCTTCATTTGAAAAAAACAATATCTGCTTTCAAATGTTAGTTTAGTGTTGAGTCAGATCAAATCTTCACATGGTTTGCCATTTGCCATTGCGTGGCTTAAAAATATACTTGGTAGTTTCATATATATAACATTCCTTTGCATGTAGCCCATCTTCAGCATCATTCTATAATCATATGTGATGTCATTTAACTACTTGTAGTGTCATTCTAAAAGCATGTACACTTCATAGATAACAGAGAACTGACTGAAAGATGCATAGATATTCTTTCATTAATGTGTCAGATTCTAGTGTTGCACGGACACAAATCTGCAATTGCTCTGATCGTAGAGTGGTTCCATAGCTTTTCAAAGCTAAATACTGCAATTTTCAAAAACAAGAACATAATATATTTTAGCAAGCTCTATGGCTGCAATATACTATTGATTTGAGAAACTTACATCTAAATTATGCATTTGCTTCCTACTTGACTGCATTTGCATTTAATCACCTATACTTTGACTTATGGCAAAGAGGAAATCGTATCATCCTTTGGTGTCTTTAGCTGATGAGGGAATCTCATACATAAAAGGGGAAACCTAAATCCCTACTTTTTTAGGTGTCTCTCAAAGTGTTCAGTACACTGATTCTCTGAGGAAATTTTTTCGCCAGTGGTACAAATGTAGGAAAATCAGTGAGACAACAAGTTGTGATGGTTGAGATTTTATACTTAGGCACTTCTAACATGTTTTACAGAGACCAATAAAAACCTTAAACTTTATTAATTCTTTCATAAAAGTCAATAACTTTCCAACTTTACACATATTTAACATTCATTCTACTCCATGAAAATAAAGTCAATATAATAATAAATGAAGGGTAAAATTGTATATTCATAGGACCAATTTTTTTCTTCTCCCTACCTTTTAAGGAGAACCAGAGAAGTATTAAATTAAGATACTATTGTAATATTAAGTATTAAATGATAATAATAATATTTTTACTGAATAAATCTTTTTTTTTTGGCCAACTTATAGAATAAATCTCAAGTATTAAAAGTCAATCCAATGATACAAAAATTAAGTGGAGAGAAGAGGGATTAGCGGAGATACTCTCTTCCCCATCCAAAGAAAGAAGGGTTATGGGTGTTCATTTTCGAGTTAGAAAGTAGCGTAAGCCTTTAGAAATTTTAGTCCAACGATGTTACCTTGCAGTTTTACGCTGATTTCTAAGTTAGAAATAGTGTTCGGTTATCTTCCTTTTCAGTATTTGACTAATTTAGTTGTTAAATCATCAGCTTCATTTCAATCCTAGAATATATTATATGAATGCTTTGCATTGTTCTTGCTGCTTATTCTGGAATATTCATTTTTGCTGCTGGTGAACTCATTATTATGCTCTTTCAATCTTGAAAATACCATAACCACTCTTTTTGTTGTCTGAACTCTTTAGATATATTTGCGTGCAGCTACTTGGATTAGAAAACAAAATGCATTGAAAAATCATAAAAATCTTTCTGATATTTTGGGCCTTTTAAAAAAAAAAAAAAAAAAATCACTTCTTCCTCTTTTCCTACTTTCAAGGAGAAAAAGGAATTTAAAGCTAGTTGGCCGTTTAGAATAATGAGAATAGTACCTACTTTTAAAGATTGTCTTTTTCAAAATTAGGATGTTTCCACCTAATGATGCTTGATTCTCTTTTTGGTTGTACTGTACAGAGATCCAATTGTAATTATTTCCTTATTATTGTTATACTTACATGTAACATTGCAGGATCCTTATTATTCTTGATACATGTATTTTGATTTTCTGCCTTGGTGCCTTTATATGCATTTTTGAAACTAAATACTTGCTCTTTGAAAAGCTGAATTGATCCTTCATTTTTAGTCTTGTCTTGAAGCTTTGTAAATTTAATGCATCATAGGAGAATATTCTTACAAGTTGAACTTTTGAAGTCAGATTTTGTTTATTTTAAAATTTTCCCCCAATCACAGTTGACTTCATCTTTAAAAATCTGTAACCTTTGTTATCATTTCAATGTACTATCCTTGTTGTTTCAATGATTTTTTTTTTTCAATAATTTTGTTTCATCCTAAAGATATTTGTTTAATATTTTTATTATATTTGAATATGATTTTAAGTAGTTTAGTTAACATACATAAAAAAAGTTTGATTGAAGATTTGATTATTTCTTTTAATCCACACATACATACACGAAAATTAAATCACACCCATCCCCTCAAATTTAAAATCTGGGTCTGAATGGAGAGTCAGAGAGAGCCAAGGGATCGTGAAGACTGAGAAACCTGTATACGTTCATGCATAAAGCTGTAAGCAAATTCCATTTTCATGTTATAGCTTTTTAGTGGCAGAATAATGAAGCTGCAGTTTAACACTGACAAGCCAAAATGAAGAATACCGTTCCGTCACTTTCATCCTAATATTTCATTTAGTTTTTTCGTCATCTTCCATGGATTAAAATATTCGAAGTTTAAAATAGAATATGGGTTTTGTCCCCTGAATTATCTCCCTTTGTTTTTGCTGATATCATTTCAGTTTGTTATTATCTTTCTCGTCGTCCATTGTTAGATGTTCAGTTGAGGCGATAGTGTGCATCAGAACTTCACTCTGGTGGAGCTTCATTGATGTGGAACTTCACTCTGGTGGAACTTCATTCGGTTCGCATTGATGTGGACGGATAGGTGCTTCAACAACACCAAGCTGCGTGTGGGGGAGTACTAAGAAATACTCAAGGGGAATAGTTGATGGGTTTCTACAAACCCTCTACTTTTTTTCACTTTATCAATATTATTGCTTTTTTATACATTTTAACAGTGTTACAAAATTTATGATATCATGATAGGGTTCTGATTGGTTTTCGGATGGGGTTACGAGAATCATCATATATTCTTATAGATTCTCTTGACGCATATCTTGTCAATATCCTTATGAAAGATTCGCCATGATCATCCTCTTAAAGACATTATTGGATAGACTAGAGACGCTTTTGTTTTGAGGCGAGACGTGGAGGCATCATCATATTCCAAGAAAAACATCTCTTGTGGCTTGATTACATGGCCAAGGAGGGCCATAGTGTTGCTTGCATCATTTTGGGTAAAAAAAAGATTAGATATGGTTATGATTCCAACTATCTCGAGAGGTTGGTTGGAATGGATATGGTTTTGAAGGATCGGTGATCCTATTTTGTCGAGCCACTCCTAATATCTTTCTAATTGTTGTATTAGACATAATGCTGGTTTTCAGAGCCTTATAATCTAGCTTAATATCTTATTTCACATTTTCGATACTTTCTCGCGGCTGCTTTTTAAAGCTTTTTATATTATCCAAAAAGAAAAAGAAAAAAGAAAAGAAAAGAAAGAACTTAACTCTGGTAATGGTAAAGTTCGTTTTCTATCTCACTCATACAACAAAGCTTCCTAAAATTATGTTTTCTCTGCTTAAAGAGTTTGATCACTGTTTCCCTCTTCAACTTGACCTGACACCACACTTTTATTGAAAGAGTTCTTTCTTGGGAAAATTCCAAATAAATAACATCCCCGAATTTAAAACCTTCAAAAGTTTTTAGTCTGTCGAATTTGTAAAAAAGCAAATATACACGAGTTTTTAGGAGTCTTGGGGCGCATTTTATGGGATATCAAATTCAAATTATGTTTTTAAACACGGGTGAAATTACCCTTTTCGCCCTTACTTTTAAATAAATAATTTAAAAAAAAAAAAAAAAACCACCGCTGCAGCCGGCCGCCACCCCCAGTGGCTTGCAACATATACTGATTCCATAATAAACACAGAATGAAAAAGGCATTCAAATTCAAATAAAAGAAGCAACCGATAGAGACAAGAGTGTCAGCTTGCAACACACTCTTATCTCCGTTCAGCTTTCTTCCTTTTCTGTAACACCCTCAAGAGTCGAGCCCTTCCAAATTGTGGCTTCTCATCAAACACGCCTCCCATTTTTTCCTTCCATGCACACTCAAATTTCCAAACCTGTAAGATTGTTATGCTTCCACCACTCAGTTATCAAAGTGAACTGCTTTGTTCTTGTCATTATCTATCTTGCTCAACATTTTTTATTACGTCATTTGCAGGTCACTCAACAGTTATCTTTGCTTGCAGCAGTTTTGCTCTGCTTCAGTGACCTCCTGGGGTTAAAAAATAATGTTCTTATTCTGTCTGCAATTGTTTTTTCTTCAAACTCGTTTAAACAAGTATGAATACCATTTAGATCATAATAAGTATGTTGACTAGTTGGATTTGATTGTCCTATCTGAAGTTTTATTCATACTTTTTGAGTTATTCAGTACAAATACACAAATGGGACTTGTTTAAGCAAGCCAGTGATTCCATATAGAATATTGATCTTTGATCTTTACATTGCAGGAAGCTTTATTTTATATTTACTGCCTCTCACATGGGTTAGAAAATTATATTAGGAAAGAAAAAGAATTTAAAACACCCAACTATTTTAAGTGTTTCAATATATTTATATTAGTACTCTCCATTCTCCTCACAATTAATGATATAAAGGGGTGATGTTAATTTGGCTGCGCCTAGGTTTGGTTCAGCCTCACTCACAATACAAGCAAACAGTGCCTTAGGACAAAAGAAGCTCCACTTTTCAAATACGGCCACCACCAGGAAAGATTCGACTTGCAATATAGTCCCTCCCTCCTATCCTAATTATAAGACCAAATACTTGTTTTTTAAACAGGTCAAAGGTCAAGCTCAAGCTCAAGCCACCTAGTTGTAAGACAGACCTGGTTGTTAAGGGTGAAGTCTGGTCTATTCTAACCTGTTTCCACCCTTAGTTATATATATATATATATATATATATATATTGATTCAACTATACTCCCTCTAGACCATTTTTTAATAAATAACAACTACCCAAATCATGTAGAACAAAATTTATTTCTGGTGTATAGGAAAAAGTCGTGAAGATCAAAATATCGGTTAAAATTAGTTGAAAGCAATAAATGTATAAGATATATATATATATATATATATATATATATATATATATATATATATATATATATTTCCCAATTATACCATGAAGACATTGAGTGCGAGAGATAGATAAAGAGTGGAAAAAGAGATAGTAAGAATAAAAAAGGGGTTAAGGTGCAAAAATATCCATGAATTTGTATTAAAAGTATGTCTAATACCATAAACTTTTTGGGTGTAAAAGTACTTATAATCATTTAAAATCAGAACAAAAATGATACTTCTGTCAAAATGGTTTAACATTCATTACTTTTTATAAAGTACCAAAATGGCCCCAACTCAAAATAGTAAATGTGTAAAGACACCCATAAACTTTTTATCCAAAGTGCACCAAACACCATTTACTTTTCGAAGATACAAAAATATCAATGACATTCAAAATGGACATGGAAGTACCAAAATACCCCCAGTAAAAAAAAACGCACCCACACATATACATATGGTGAATATATTTTATGAAAATTATTATCATGTATTTTCTAGTTACTATTGGCAAATTTGGAGCTTGCATCTTATTCTTTGTTTCTCTTTTGTTTTATCTAAGGATTTTGAATCTAGCTTAGTTTAATAACTTCATTCATTTTTTAATAAAGTCAATTTTATATTCCAGCCACTTTAATTTTTTGGGTTTAGGGTTTAACTAGAAAATTTAAGTGTTAGTTGTAAGTTAATTTCTTAAGAAAATTTAGAAAAAATAAAAATATAAAATTAATATAAAATATAATAACAAGTACTCCATCTCGCATAATATACATTATTATATCCAATTGCTAAATTATCACATCCATTTATTTGGGATTGATTGTATATTAACTAGGGATAAAATCAGAGTTAAGTTTCAAGATTGAATTAATGAAGTTTAAGATTTTTTTAAATATGATAAAATATATTAGAAGTGACTTATAAATAGAAGTAGGTGAATAGATAGCAATAATTTTCTTGTTAATTTAAAGTTGATATATAAAATTTCACGTACGTTCATAATCATAGTATAAAATTTGAATAGCTAGATAGATATATATATTTTTGATTTGGGAGTATTTTGGTACTTCCATATCCATTTTGAATGATTATATATATTTTTGTACCTCTAAAAAATATATGATGTTTAACGTACTATGGATAAAAGTTTATGAGTATTTTTACACATTTATCATTTTTTAGTCGGTAGCATTTGTTACTTTCAGAAAAATAGGTGAGGCGCACTATAAAAAGTAATGGACTTGTTATTTTTGTTTTTATTTTAAATGTTTGTAGGTACTTTTATACTCAATAAATGTTAATAGCGTTGAATGCACTTATGGTATAAGTTGGTGGGCATTTTTACACCTTAATCCTATAAAAAATGAGAGAGACATATAATTAACTGGGGTAAAAATGGAAGAACTGAATCAAATTTTTAGACAAACACAGATAATTACTTATATTTAGAACCCATCATATGTGAGAGAATGTTATTTATAAATAGAATATGAGGGAGTATTATTTTTTTCTTAAGTACAAATAACAACCTCCTATTGGAAAAACTTGTTCCAAACACTATTAGCACTAAAAAATTTGTGGACACTTGTCTCCAACCGGGTGCAACCCCAGTTAGTTGTTGGAGAAATTATTATTTTAATCATAATTGAGTTAACTGCTCGAGACCGCTAGCTCTCTCAATTGGTTTAATGAATGACGGAACCAATTTTCCTCTTAATTGATCATTATTGACATTTTTGCATGGTCAATTACTTCCCAGACATGTAAACTCCGTTCTGGCCCCACTTCTTTCACATCTAATCTCAATTATATTCTCCTAATAAAGAAATACAAAAAGGAGTTTTGTTTCATCGCACTATCGAGTAATTGACATTTTCAATGCTTTCGTGGCCTGTGATCTGTGAGTTTGAAAAAAAAAAAAAAAAAAAAAAAAAGCTTATTTTTTCACACAATGGCATAAAACTTATTCCAGCCATTTATACAAAACTAAATCAAATCTTAAGACAACAAAGCTACTATCAGGATAAGCTAGATACTATAATATTTTATTGTGATACGGTGAATATTAAAAGATAAATATAATAAATCATAATTTAATAGATAAATATTCTTATTTAATATCTTTAGTGGAGTTTTGGTTCAGAGTTTTAAACCCGGCAATGATGTTAGATTTTATATTTTTTTCTCTCCTTGCCAAGCTTAATTAATAGGACATGGTTTTAAGTTGAAATTTAAAAAGCAGCAATAATTCAAATTTGTGTTTTAGTAACTCTTATTTGTTCAATGATGTCTAATTTATATATGGGTTATGGTGCGATTTGGCTAATAAACTATTTTAGGCCGGGAGCGTCAACACAATTAACTATTAAGTGACCAAAAAATACCAACAAACTTTTAAAAAGGAAATGACTTAAGACAACAAACTTTTAAAAAAGAGCTCCTAAGACAACGTCGTTAAAAAAAGTTAACGTCATATCTAAGATGCAGATTAGTAACAAACTTTATTCTAGAAATGCCCGAAGACAAAAATTCTAAATTTTACTAAATTAAATAATTTTTTTTCTCAATTGTCATTATTCAAAACTACTTATATAGATATCTATGACAAAAAATTTCTCATTCTTCAATTTTGTCAAAATTATAATTTACTAAAATTAAAAAAAGTTTTAATTAAAAATATAAGGGGTTTAAATTTAAACTTTTTATGTTGCATGAGAAGAAGAAGATTCCTACGCACACATGAAATGGTGGGAGCCACACACATATATATATATATATATATATATGCTAATTATATATATATATATATATATGGGTCCTATCATTTCATGTGTGTAACATGAGAAAACACTTCTCTTACAACATGAGAAATGTTTTTCCCAAAATATAATTATCTGATTTAAATAAAACACAAGGTGTTTTATAGTTTATTATATATGTTAAACAAAAAAAATGATTTATTTTTATTTTAGAAGAAATTTATGTGAGTTAAAAAATTCATTTAATGTTAATAAAATTTAAAAAATCTAATAATATAAATCCGGTAATTTGATGATATATTTGTTAATTAAATTATCTTTTTTTTTTGCCCGAAAATTAAATTATCTATTACTTATATGGATATGGGACTTTTGTAGGTCAAATTGCTCCTTAACCTATTATTAAATTGTTCTTTCTCAAGCTTCTTAAGTTATCTTTTTTTTTTCAACCGGTCCTCATATTCATATAATCAATAAATTATTTAATTAAAAATATATCATCAAGTTCTTGGGATTTATATTATTAAGATCAACGTTGATATCCAATTAATTTTTTTTTATAAAAATAAAAATTAAACACATCTCATTTCTTTCAGGATATAATAATTTTTTTAAATTTTATTAACATTAAATGAATTTTTTAAATCACATAAATTTCTTCTAAAATAAAAATAAATTAATTTCAATTTATATATATATACATAGGTTTAACTTACCGTATTTAAAAAAGAGGAAGATTCCTACTGTACACAATACAAATTAAATGGTAGGACCCACATATATATATAGTTAAATTATATATATATATATATATATATATGTACGGTCCCACCATTTCACGTGTGTGTGTGCATAATACACTTCTCCTAAGTAGTGTTTTCCCATATATATATATATATATATATATATATATATATATATTCCGAGTTATATACTAATATTTGATACTATATTTTAATTATATTATATTATTTTAATCATATTCCCAATTCGCTGCTGTTAGATTATTGACTTTCGTACCACTACTCAACTGACCGATCCAATTTTCAGAAATTTGGTAATAATTATAGATTTTTTGTACATATAAATCGAATTATTTATTGATATTTAAATGGAAAAATGACAATATTTATATTGGTGTGGATTAAAAAACAGAAGCACGTGCGTGGTACGTAAAATATCTTGTATTCTTGTTTGCTAATTTTAAAAGAGGAGGGATCCGTGAAGAGGGGAACACGAAAAAATTCTGGGAAGGATCTCTTTCTCTCAAAATCTCTGCGTTTGAACTTGAATTCCATTTTTCAGATTCCACTTTCCTCCGAAATCTTTCTTCTTCTTCTTCCTGCTTTGTACTGGGAATCGCATGGGTGCCGCCAACACCTGGGACGCCATGGAATTTGCCGCCGAAGCTCACCAAGACCATGGCTCTCAGATTCTCTCCTCCACTCTCACGATTGATCCGTCACTCTCTCCTCCTGAAATGAATCCTCGCATCATGTTCGTACTAGCCACTTTGACCCTTTCTCTTTTTTAATGTCCGCATCTCTTTTGCGTCCTGGTATCTTGGATTTCTTGATTTATTTTATTTCTGTTTATGTTGATTCTTGCGTCTGGTTGCCGCGAAAATATGAGAATATGGGTGATACCAGATTGGAATTGAATGTGATTTTTGTCGTTTCCCTCCGTTGTGTTCTATGAGAAGAAATCTTCTATGTAACTTAATATGTGTTGGCCTTTCATTCGAAGTGGAAATCAATTCCGGGTTGCTATTTTTCCCGGTCGTCTCAATTGTATTCAGATGCTCTCTTTACGTCTTTCTAATAATAGTTATGAGCTGGAGAAAATGCAATAGTTACCTTTTGTTGTGATTCTGCAGTGAGCTGTGCAAGGATATGTTCAAGAAATGGTCAAATTTGGATGATTCTCGCTTTGCCATTGAGACAGTTTCTGGAGGCATCACAAATATGTGTGAGTTATTTCCTTATTGTTTGCCGCAAGAGTGATTGATGTTTGAAATCAAAGATTGATTTTGCTCGAGTTATTTCATTTCTTTTCCTTGAGTTAAGGATTATTTGTTTTGTATAGATCTTTATTGGATAACGTTTCTTTGCTTGTACGATTAGCTTGAGCGTTTTATTTTGACCAGGATAAGTTTAGTTAAAGTGATGTTTATGTCAAAATATAATTAACAATAAGTTACTTCTAATGTTTTGTTACTCAAAAAAATATTTCTGAATCACTCGGAAAAAAAATTAAGTTCAGAAGTATAATTAAATCTTCAATTTCTATCGAGTATTATTATCAGAAATGAAATTACTAAATTACTTCATATCCATGCTTACGTTTTTTCTCCTTGTTTTTTTGTACTATGGCCCAACTAATAGTTTATCAATAATTCCCAGTACTCAAGGTTTCGGTGAAGGAAGAAAATGGTAATGATGTCTCCATAACCATCAGATTGTATGGACCTTATACTGAGTACATCATCGACCGTGAACGGGAATTGCAGGTTAGACTGTCTACTATATGATAATGTCAGATTGAGTGGTTAATCTTGTATTGGAATCCTGTTGGCAGTTTGATTCTCTTGTCATTCCTGTGAATCTTGTACTGGAGCTAAAGAACTATTGGAGTCACAGGATAGCTGAAACTGTAGATATGCTCATGGCAATGCTTCTGATTGTGATATTCTGTGTCTTTTTCTCTCTCTTGAATCCTTTTCTACTCACTGAAGTTAAATCATTTGACCGTTGTATATTGCATTAGCTTTTTTTTTTAATTATTATTATTATATGCTCCTACGAACTTAAATTATGATAAACAGATTTCAGCAAAGTTAGTTCAGTGAATTCCTTTTCTTTTTTCCTTTTATATGAAGGGAATAAGAATATAGTACTGAAATAGCTTAATACAAGTTCCTATAGTTTCCTACAATATTTAAGTTGTTTTCAATTTTTGGGAATCATAATTTCAATGGCTTGTAACATGTGATATCCAATTCATACCACTCTTTTCTTGTCCCGTTTTAGCATTAAAAATGCTCAAGTTAGAATCAGGACATCTACAAACAACTGTACAAGTTTATTTTTTAATTTTTTTTTTATATGCTTGATCTTCTTCTGCTATGGGTTAATGGGACTGATGATCTATTCTAGAAAGAAAAACTTGGTTCATTTGCATAGAAATGCCCAAAAGTCTTTTTCCTTTCTGCATATATAGTCTGTTACTTGTACTTGCACGGCCTACCTTGTAATGGTTATCCAAATATTGTGTTTAGGCCACCAAATACATCTCAGCTGCTGGATTTGGCGCTAAATGGCTTGGAATTTTTGGAAATGGCATGGTGCAATCTTTTATCAATGCACGTACTCTGTCTCCACCTGGTACATACTTGAAAAATTTCTCTAAGGGCAGGCAGTGACTTAGTTTGGTTAGTAAAAAGTCAATGCGATATTTAAATCATTTGATGTTGGCGTTCATGCTTCTTTATAAATTTTTTACCGAAACTTAAAACATGTGTAAATAGTCATTCTTCCCAAATCATGCATATTTAAATCATTTGATATCGTTCCATACAGTATAACTTCTTATAGATTATATTTCTACATAAATATAAATTGTGCTGTAGCAGATATTGGAATTACTTTTTTGACTGAAAGGTATAATCTATTGGAAGACTTCTTACTGGATAACCTTGAATTTACAGCTGATTTGATAGTAGATTTACTTGATTATCCTATGTTTGCCAAGATATAAAGACTTTGAATTGTTTCAGCTTTGGACTTACCTTTGAATTGAATTTAAATTTTTACCTCACCCTCCACAGCTATAGTTCTTTTTATTTTTGTGATGTGCTAATTAAGTGAATTTAAAATGTAAGCTTGGAATATAAATATTGCTCACTTGATTAAGTATATGCACTTTCTAACTCTATCTGTTCGGCTACAACATCTTTGACATCATGTATGCATTATTTCAATGCCAGACATGAGGGAGCCAAAGCTGGTTGCTAAAATTGCAAAACAAATGAAAAGATTTCATCAGTTGGAAGTTCCAGGTTCTAAGGAGGCTCAGTTATGGAATGATATCTTCAAGTTCTTTAAGAAAGGTCCTCTATTCTTCCCTGTGATGTAATTAAAGATTGGCTTTGTATTCTTCTTAATCCTTACTCTTGAATCACATCTGTTTGAAGTGAATTTCGTTCCCATGAATTCTTTTCCCTTCTTTTGAATGGGAAAGGTTGATCATACAGGCTGAAATTTAAAACTGAATCGTGAAGAACATTTGCTAACAAATTGGCACATCTATTTGCCTCTCTAAAAGCATACTGGAGTATCACTTCATCATCCATCGCAACCATTTCTTTTACTCCTCCACGTGATAGATGAGTTCTTCATTCTATTAACAATTGGGATTTGCTCCTCACCACACCCCAATTCGCTGTGTCAACAGTCTCCTGGCTTCTCTCTTCTGCATACTTGCAAACTGCGGTTCACATATTCCTTCTCCTTTGTCAAATTCGACAGCTCAGTTTCCCCCATGTCTTAAGCATACTGGTCTTACTTCCATTATTCTCCACTGTATCTGGTGGTCTGCTATTATTTGATGTAATGGTTTGCTCCATAATATGTGGTTGATGCCCACTTTCTAAACCCTTGCCCATAAGTTGCATTTCCTGATGGTGTATACTTCTGTTCTTTTCCTTAACAGCCTCTTTGCCCATATTTAGTGGACCTTTTCTTATGATTGAGCGATTGCAACTCAGGGGACTCTTTCACTACTTTTTTCCTTCTGCACGGGAGGCAATATATGGGGCCATCTATTTTGACCTTTTTCTTTGATTTTGGCTGAAATGCCAGGCAACCCTTCAACTTTGTCCTCCCTATATTTGACTTTCTGATAGAAATAGGTTTTAATATTCATTGAGTTTATTAGGATATACCATTTATATTCCATTAGTGGCTTTGGCTGAAAGCAAAATGATGTATTTTGCAATGCAAGTAGCTTAAAAATAGAGGTTATTAATGGATTTTGTTCCCTGGCACGCATATGTGCACTTATTTGGAGTTCATATTTTTTTCAGTAAAAGATCCTTATTCCCACATACATTTTTCTATTGCCTGATTTAAAAGAGCTCCTTCAATATTTAAAGTCTGGCATCACTAAAAAATGAATTTTAGGGATATAGTAACTACATGCCACTCCTGCCAAGGGATAGTGAACTATACATGCTTTAAAATTTGACATTTCAAGTATTTGAGTTGCTGCTTTTCCCCCTATCTTTTACAGCATCTGCTCTTGAATTTGATGATGCTAAGAAGCAGGCGACTTATAGGACAATTTCATTTCAGGAAGTCGACAATGCAATTTTGGAACTCAAGGTAGTGCATTTTCTGAACATTTCCCAAACGGGCAATGTCTACTACATCACTGGATTTGACAGAGTTTAGTGTTCTTATTGTATAGTACTAAACATTATACTTTCTGTACCCTTAGGTTTGCTCTGGTTCCAGATAATGGTAGTCTGTGCAGGGACTTTCCATAATTTATCTTGAAATAAGATTTTTTTGGGTAGCGGGTGGGAGAGTATTGCTCTTGGGTTTCTCACATAATTTTTTTCCATCCTTATCTTTTTGTCCTGAACGCACTTTTTGAATGATACTGTGAAATCCTTGGCTGAACCAGTTTTAGCTAATGAAGAATTTGATAATTATCTTCACTGAAATATGTTTCTTGATATTGCATCAGTGGTTGACAGATCGGCTGGATTCTCCCGTGGTTTTTTCTCACAATGACTTGCTCTCTGGAAATATTATGATAAATGACGATGAAGGTATTAACAAGTCTTGATGACAAGCATATTCAATAATCCACTCTGATTGTCTAGGTGCACTTGTTTAGGAAGCACAAAAAAGTGACTTTTTAAGCACTTTTCCCCAAGTTGAGACGGATCTCCTCTTATATACTTACCTCAACACCATAAAAACACTTCTAAAAAGTTAAAATAAATAGGCACCAAGTGAAAGTATGTTTCTGATGGGACTTTTAGTAGTTGATATGCTCATACTTTAGTGAGCTTCTAGTTAGTAATTAATTTTACTATGTTGCATATTGTATGTGATTTTCTCTTGCTCTGTCCCTTAGAAGTGCATCTTCTCTATGAACCATGTGATGTGAGTTCTTGATATTATAAATATAAATTCCCCTTTATCAGAGCAATTTTCTTCCTTCATCTTCTCTTTCTTTCTTGCTTTTCAACATTTGTGCATTTTCAATAAAAATCTTGAGCAAACCAGAACTTAATTAGTTTTTTCAATTTTGCAATTCAATGGCTGCTAAATGGTTTCTGTATGAAATATTTCACTGTAAGGATGACAGCATTGGTACAATGGCACCCATTTTTCAGTTTTATGGAATTGAACTAATAGAATAGGTACAGTGATCATGCAATAAAACTTATGGTGTGTGCTTGGTACAGGAAACACATTCTCTGCATGATTTATCTCCTTTTATAGCAAACTACTAAGAACTAGGGAGACTGACATGCCTCTGATCACATCTGGCATATGAAGTGCATCACTTGCACATGAAGCGAGAATACTCAACTGACCAACTTATTCATTTATCATCATTATGTATTTTTCTCCTTCAAATTTCATTGAGTTGGTACTCTTTCAAATTTCCAGATAAACTTCACATCATCGATTATGAGTATGCATCATACAACTTTAGAGGCTTTGACATTGGAAACCATTTTGCGGAGTATGCAGGCTATGATTGTGACTACAACTTGTATGTCTATGTATCCTATTCTCATTCTATGTTTGTTTCTCTACCTTTTTGCTTGATGAGTTTTCTACTTGGTTGTTGACCATTTTACTTATGCAGATACCCAAATAAGGACGAACAGTATCTTTTTTTCAAGCATTACTTGCAACCTGACAGACCACACGAGGTTAATTTTCAGTAATTTTATTTTATTGTTTTCAGACTTCTAATTCTAATGGTTTATTAATGAGATGCCCAGTCTATTAAACTAAACAAGCCCATGTCCATCGCATCCACAATCATACTGTTAGTAAGTGCATATAAATTTGAGCCAATCCTGCTCACCATAGCTGTTTGATGCACTCATCTGTCTGACTAATCTCTTTAATGCATTGAAGATTGAAACTGATACTCAAACCTTATCGATGAAATTAATTTGTCTTTTTATGTTAGTGGTTACATGTTACACCAACATCTATTCTGAGGGTTCTCAATGTATTCATTCACTATTTTGATCACTTTTAGGCCTTTGGGCACCGATAACTAAATTAGGTTGGTTTTGGGCTGTTGATGATTTTTCATCACTTATTATATCACACCTCTCATTAAGATGTGGACTTGATTTAACATTAGCTTAGGCGTATCTTATATAGTGCTTGCTATATATATATATATATATAGAGAGAGAGAGAGAGCGAGGTAGGTCTGCTGAGCTTGTGAAAGATACAGATTGTGTTATTAACTCTCCTGCATTTTATATTATTAATTATTTATTTATTCTATGATATAGGTAACTGAGGAGGATCTCTATAGGCTCTATGTTGAAGCAAACACATATTCATTGGTTGCTCACGTTTTCTGGGCTTTGTGGGGCTTGATTCAGGTATTTAATTCTTGTTCCTTTTTTGCATTTGTTATACATTGCCGAAATCATTCATACTCATGATTTATTTATTTGTCTCATTCTCTAAACAGGCCAAGGTGTCTCCAATTGATTTCGATTATCTTGATTATTTTTTCAAGCGCTACAATGAGTATAAGAGAAAGAAGGAAGAATATTTCTCCTTGGCTGAATTCTATCTCCCAGGCTAACGTAGATTGTTGTGTATTTGGATCACATTTTAGGCTTTTTCTTTGGTCTTGTTCGTAGCACGAGATCCATGATTCATTTAGCTAGATATCTGTGTAAAATGTCTTTTTTAGCTGCTGCTGCTTCTTTATGGGGGGAAAAAAAACAATTGTAGACCTTTAGGAGAGGGCCCTTTGTGCTTGTGCCCTTGTGTTTTGTAATCTTGAAACAGGGTGATGTTATAAATGTTACAGATCATTTGGTTTGTTGCACAATGGAATTGAATCACAGAAAATGAAATGGAAGCACGTCCTTGAATAAGCAATATTGGGTTTAATGTTCCAAATATTGTATGAGCCTGGGAATCTCGCTGGATACAAGGTGACAGAAAAGGTGAACAATTTAGATGATGTAGAAGTGTGAGACTAAAATTTAAGCAAAATTGTTCTTGATATAAATGAGTTTTTCATAATTCTTAACTTGTTCATTGCTTAAACAATTCAAATGTAGTATTTTGGTAAATATTTTCCACCATATAAGAATTGGGTAATTTCTTTCACATTTTGATTAAAAAAAAGCCTACAAGGTTCTGAGATTTTTTTACCGTGAACAAAGTGCTAAGATTTGAACTCTGATTTTTTTTTTTTTAATAGAGTTCACTCATCTCCTGATTTTCTCAACAAGGCCTACGCCTCTACTATATTATGTGAAAAAAATATTTAAATCGGAAGAGAATGAACAAACTTGGTAACCTGGGCCCTCAAACGAATTTTCTCTTAACCCTTTGATTTATTAGAGATTTTGGGGGAAAAAATTGGGATTTTTTTACGGGGGCTTAGGGATATTTAATAGTATATGAAAATTGATGCATTTATTTTAGTACTTGAAAAGAACAAAAAAAAAAAGGATCACGACATCTACGTGCAAAATCCGTCTAAATTTTAGGCCAGATAGTACTAAAAACGTTCTTAGTGGAGGACTGGATATGGCATGTGGAATATTTCAGTTAAACAGGAAAAAAAAAACAAGAAGAAGCAAATCAATCTCAATATTTCAATGAAACAAGTCTAGGGCAGTCGGGCAATGGGTCCGCATGCCTTAGTTCGAATCGGCGATCCTTTTTTCGCACTAGCGGCCGGTCGGGCCGAAAATTAGATGAGAACTAATGAAATAAAGCGCAGAGGGCCGGCCTTGAACGCCTCGGGCTTAAAGGGCCGGCCTGCAAGGCGTCTTTTTAATTTATTATTATTATTTTTTAAATGCATGAATTCCAATGTTTTGGAACCCGGACCGGAAACCGGCGAACCGGCAGTGAGACTGGTCTGAGTTAAGGGGAAACCCGGGTTAACTCGGTCAACTCGGCCTAACCCGGCTGAGTTGACCGAGTCACAAAATCTTTCTTTTTTTAAAAAAAAAAAAAAAAACCTTGACTGAAGAAGAGAGGAGGACGGGTGTTGACGTTTAGAGAGAGAGAGAGAATAGACGGCGTGTAGATCCATCCATGAGCAGATGAGATTTGTTAGGGTTTCTTTGGGTTACGGTGGATGAAAAAGATGAAGAACATGAGGGCAGATGAAAAAGATGAAGAACATGAGTAGATGAAGAATATGAGCAGATCCATCCATTGTCACCCTTTAGCAGATCAAAGAAGAACAAGAAGCAGATCAAGCATTTGGTATGATTTCTTTGGGTTACGGTGGAGAAGGGACAGGCGGCAGGGGGGAGAGTGAGAGTGAAGAAGAAGAAATGAGGCCAAAATGCAAAATGTGAATGGTGAGATATGAGACTTTGCCTTGCAGCGTGCAGTGTGGGTGGAGTTCGCCATTAATGAGATGTGATAGAAGTCGTACGATTACTTTAATTGGCACACTTTCCTTAGCTATGTGAGCAGAAACGTTAACTCTTAGAAATTGACAATATTCCAGCACATTTTACCTATTTTTTGGTTCAAAATGTGCATAGAAATGAAGTTATAGAGAAAAATGTGCATATCAAAGTATAAGGCAAAAAAAATCAAAGAAATTCTTGTTATTATAGAGTTATTGATTCAATTGAGAATTGATAATTGTTCCTCTTTTGTAGGAAGATGGAGACAAGTTTTGAAGCTCTATAAGAACCAAGAAACAAGGAAAGAAATAAAGGAGGTGAAGCAGTGCAAAGTTTGAAGAACATGTACAACTGGCTACGGAAAGTCAACAACTGGCCGCAGCCAGTAGTTTCCACGGAAAGTCAACAAGTAGGCCGCGCCGATAGTTTCGTGGAAAGTGAACAATCGGCCAAGCAAGCGAAAGAAATAAAGTAAAAAAATGCGAAAGTATAGCTGCGCGTTTTACATTTTAGAAACATAAAAACACTATTTAACCTAAAGGGAAGGGCCGAAAAATACACTCTTGACCTAAGGAAACAAGTGGGAACACAAGGGAAGAGCTTGGGAGAGAGATTTGGACAATCTTGAAGGGTTGGATGCTCAACCTAAGAGAGATTTTGGGGATTTCACCTTGGTTCTTCCTTTTTCTTCTCTTTTCTTCTTAGCTTCTTCATGTATTCAGTTTCTTTGCTTAGAATATCTTTGTATTTGAACATGAGTAGCTAAATCTCTCATTCTAGGGTTCTTTTGACCCTTTGTATCGATTAATACTTGAATATTCCTCTCTTTTGGTAGATAAATATATATGTGTGTTGATTTCAACCTTGGCTTAATGCTTCTAAGTGATTGGCCTCCATTTAGATGATTTATTCACTTAGGTTATGACTTGAGAGAGCTAATCTAGGTGTAGAACTTGATTGAAATCATGCTTGTCTTGAAGTTTACTTGATAAATGGATGGTTTGTTGGTAAAATAGAGATATATTTACTAATCTTGCATTGTCACATTAGGGTTGTTGCTTAAATATTGATTCTCATTAATTGTAGCAAGAGATTGTGCAACTTAATGAGAAGAGAAACTTGATTTTGACTCGAGAGAGCGGGTCAAGTGTTTTAGAACCTTAGACTAACACATATATGTATTGAAATGCTACTAGAGAGGAAAGTAACCAAGTTTTATGAAATGCAAAAGGGGAAAAAGAACCCTAGGCTCAATAATCCTTGAAGTCAAAGAGTCATCTGCCTTTATCAATTCTTAGTTTTACAAATAGTCTTTAAAAATTCACATTCCAACTCAAACTTTGTTTTAGCTCAACTTGATGAAATTCACTAAGCCTCTTGCTTGACCAATTTGTTAAACAAATCCTCGTGGGAACGATACTTTATTTATCACTTTATTACTTGCGAAACTCGTGCACTTGCGAGGCGAACAAGTTTTTGGCGCCGTTGCCGGGGATTTGTGCAAACAAATCCTTTGGTCAACCTTTGGCTTGTGTTAGTAAATTTCGCTTGAGCTTTTAGTTTGTTATGCAATTTTTTTTCGTCCTTTATTGATCTTTTGTTTTAGTTTGATACTCGTTCTTGCTTGTTGCTCTTATAGGTACCATTTCAGTATATGCAAAACTTGCATCTGGACGGATTGGTAGTGGTGCTTGATGAAGTACCTCTCATTGACGAAGTGCCCCTCATTGACGAAGTGCCTTTCATTGAAGAAGAGACTGAATCTGCATCTGAAACCATGGCAGACGATGAATATGATAGAGCTACCTTCAATGACTTTGCTAGTCGGAATATGCAAGGTCCTCAATCTTGCATTCGAATGCCAGAAATGCAAGCTCGTACCTTTGAGATCAAGCCGGTTATGATAACAATGCTTCAAATGCATGGGATGTTCCATGGTCTCTACAATGAAGATGCCAACAAGCACTTGATGTACTTCTTGGAAGTGTGTGATTCTTTCAAACAAAATGGAGTCCCCCAAGATGTTTTGAAGCTACGGTTATTCCCTCTTTCTCTACAAGGCAAGGCTAGAGATTGGTTCAAAATCTTCCTAAGGATCTATCCATTCTTGGACCGATCTTGAAGCTAAGTTTAGGCTCGATTCTTTTCGATGACAAATCTGTGGAAGCTAGGGATGAATTTCTAAGCTTTAAACAATATCCGAGATGAGCATCTTTACGCTGCTTGGGAGAGATACAAGATGTTAATGAAGCAATGCCCTAACCATGGGGTGGACAAATGGGTTGTAATCCAAATTTTTTGTACTCGACTTAATCCTCAATCTAAAGCAATGGTTGATTCTATGACCAATGGAGGATACCGGAATGTTCCTGTGAATGAGGTGATTCGATTGTTGGATCGGTTGTCGCAAACAATACTCAAGGCAATGATAGGAGGACTAACCAAACCATGCCTAATGCAAAAGAAGACTTTTCTCACAAATTGCAACTCTCTTATCCACTTTGAATAAGCGTTTTGATGTACTAGAGTCTCAAATGCAAAAGAGCACTACTCAAGGTGTGCATTCTATTCATGCTACACCAATTGCATGTGATCAATGTCATGATGTCCATATGCCTGACCATTGTCCTCTTTACATGGCTACTGAATCTATCAACTACATGGGCAAGTTCCAACATCCTCAAGGCAACCCTTACTCACAAACCTACAATAGTGCTTGGAGAACTCACCCAAATTTTTCTTGGAGTCAAGGTAATAGTTTGAATCAAGCACATGGGTCTACATCTAGCACTAAGCCTATTCCACCCGGTTTTCAAATGCAATCAAGGCAGCTTCCTATTAAGAAAGAGGAGTCTAAAATAGATAAGATGCTTGCTCGAATCTTGTCTGAGGTGGAATCTTCAAGGGTTGAAACTAAGGCTACTTTTTCTCTCCATGAAACTGCTATTAAAAATCTTGAAGTGCAAATGGGGCAATTAGCATCACAAGTGAATGTTATGTCAAGAAGCGAGTCTTCCTAGTGATACCATTCCTAATCCAAAACGAGTTGGAAATGAGGAATGCAAAGCCATTAACTTGAGAAGTGGAAAAGTGCTACCGGATGTGCCTAGCTCAAGTATTCCTCAACCAAAGCAAGATGATCAAGTGATTGTTGATGTTGATGAAGAAAGTGTAGGGAGGAAGATGAAACTAAGAGGAGAAAGCAAATTGAAGAAAGTTTGCATGATGTTGGCAAAGACAAGAAGGTGGAAAAGACATGAATGATGAGAAAACGAGAAAGCCAACCACTCCTACTTTTATGCCACCACTACCTTTTCCTCAAAGATTCAAGAAGAAAGAGGAAGATGCCAGTTCAAAAAGTTTGTGAACATGTTCAAACAACTCCATGTGAACATTCCTTTTGCCGAAGCTTTGGAGAGCATGCCTAAATATGCTAAGTTCCTTAAAGATGTTTTGTCCAAGAAGCGGCGATTCAATGAATTTGAGACTCGTGGCATTGACCGAAGAGTGTAGTGCGGTCATTCAAAGGAAGTTACCCGGCTAAGCTTAAAGATCCGGGAAGCTTCTACATCCCTTGCAATATTGGGACCAACTTTGATGGTAAAGCTCTTTGTGATTTGGGTGCAAGTATTAACTTGATGCCTCTATCAACCAATTGGGCTTGGGAGAGCCAAGACCTACTACGGTGGCCGATCGTAGCATTTCTAGACCTAGAGGAATCATTGAGGATGTCCTAGTTAAAGTCGACAAGTTTATCTTTCCGTTTTGTTGTGCTTGATTGTGAAGTTGATTGGAAAATTCCTCTAATCCTTGGGCGTCCATTCTTAGCCACCGCAAGTCTCATTGATGTAGGGGGTGAGGTCACTTTGAGGGTTGATAATGAGCAAGTAATATTCAACATGCAAAAAGCCTTGAAGTTTCATGATTTATGCTGATGATTTGTAGATATATTGGATGCTTATTCCTCAAGAATCATATGCCTAGATATATTGGATACAATTATTCCTCAAGAATCATACCATGATTAAAGACCCTTTAGAGGCATTCTTGATAGGTGAGAAGAGCGTTGAAGAGTTTGATGAAGATGTTGTTGAAGAGCTCTTTCGTTTTGAGTCATTCCCTCACTCTAGACCAAGAACTTTTGAACCCCTTGAGGTGTCTGATGCCTTAAGTACTCCATTGAAGCCTTCTATTGAAGTTCCTCCGGTTTTAGAGTTGAAGCCACTACCTTCTCATCTCAAGTATGCTTATCTTGGGAATTCTAATACTCTACCGGTGATTGTCTCTTCTACCCTCTCTAATTTGCAAGAAGAGAAGCTACTAAGGGTCTTGAGAGAACACAAGCATGCTATCGGGTGGACTATCACTGATATCAAGGGAATAAGCCCTTCTATTTGTATGCAC
Source organism: Acacia melanoxylon (assembly GCA_019022615.1). NCBI lineage: Eukaryota > Viridiplantae > Streptophyta > Magnoliopsida > Fabales > Fabaceae > Acacia > Acacia melanoxylon. The sequence goes on along the minus strand of JAFJYJ010000030.1, from coordinate 1,487,211 downwards.
AAAATTCTATTGGAGGATGATCACAAAACTTCCATTGAGCATCAAAGGCGTTTGAATCCGGTTATGAAAGAAGTGGTCAAGAAGGAAATTCTTAAATGGCTTTCACTGGAATTGTATATCCCATATCTGATAGTTCATGGGTGAGCCCGGTCCAATGTGTCCCTAAGAAGGGTGGCATGACTGTAGTGGCTAACACCCAAAATGAATTGATTCCCACTCGCACAGTGGTTGGATGGCGGGTGTGTATGGATTACCGGAAGCTTAATACTGCTACAAGGAAGGATCACTTTCCTTTGCCATTCATTGATCGATGCTTGACAAGCTAGGCGGCCAAGAGTTCTTCTGTTTTCTAGATGGTTATTCAGCTACAATCAGATTGCCATAGCCCCGGAAGACCAAGAGAAAACTACTTTTACTTGTCCTTATGGTACATTCGCTTTCAAAGAATGCCATTTGGACTTTGCAATGCTCCCGCCACATTTCAAAGGTGCATGATGTCCATCTTTGCTTTGATATGATTGAGAAGACCATTGAAGTATTTATGGATGATTTCTTTTTGGTCCATCTTTTGATTCATGCTTGGATAATTTGGATGCGGTGCTTAAACGGTGTGAAGAAACAAATTTGATTCTCAATTGGGAGAAATGTCACTTCATGGTGCAAGAAGGCATTGTACTTGGCCATCGGGTGTCCAAGAAGGGTCTAGAAGTTGATAAAGCCAAAATTGCTATCATTGAGCAATTGCCTCCTCCTACTAGTGTCAAAGGTATTGAAGCTTCCTTGGTCATGCTTTGGGTTCTATAGGAGATTTATCAAAGATTTTTCTAAGATTGCCAAGCCACTTTCCAAGCTATTGGAAAAAGATGTAGAATTCAAGTTTGATGAAGAGTGCTTAAAAGCTTTTGAAGAGTTGAAACAGTGTCTCATTTCTTCTCCTATCTTGATAGCTCCGGATTGGGCGCTACCTTTCATTATCAGGGCCGATGCTAGTGATTATGCAGTTGGTGCTGTGCTTGGGCAAAAGGAGGAAAAGCTATTTCATCCCATTTACTATGCTAGCAAAACTCTTGATTGTGCCCAACTTAATTATACCACCACCGAGAATGAATTACTTGCCATAGTCTATGCTTGTGAGAAGTTTCGTCCTTACATTGTGGGTACTAAGGTCATTATCTACACCGATCATTCAACTCTGAAGTACCTACTCACAAAGAAGGACTCTAAGGCAAGACTAATTCGATGGGTGCTTCTACTTCAAGAGTTTGACTTGAACATCATTGATAGAAAAGGTACCGAGAATCAAGTGGTCGACCACCTTATTGAGCACGAGGCTAAACTTGATGATTCGTATGATTCATGCATCATTCCGGATGAGCGGTTGTTCCTTGTTGATAGCTTATCCACACCATGGTATGCTGATTTTGTCAATTACTTAGTCTCGTGGAGTCTTACCTGCGTAAGTTTCAACATGAAGTGAAGAAATACTTTTGGGATGAACCATATTTATTCAAGAGGTGAACCATCAACTTATTCAAGATATTTTTGCATTGTTGTCACTCTTCAGACTATGGTGGCCATTTTGGAGGAGAGAAGACTGCTGCAAAAGTCTTCCAAAGTGGATTCTATTGGCCCACTCTAATCAAGGATGCATATGCCTTTGCTCTTCAATGTGATAGATGCCAAAGAGTAGGGAACATATCTAGGAGGAATGAGATGCCATTGACTAGCATGCTCGAAGTTGAACTTTTTGATGTTTGGGGAATTGACTTCATGGGCCCTTTCCCTAAGTCATTTAATAATGAATATATCTTAGTTGGAGTTGACTATGTCTCCAAGTGGGTCGAGGCCATTGCATGTGTAACCAATGATGCCAAGACGGTGTTGAAATTCCTCAAGAAGAACATTTTCACTCGCTTTGGAACACCTAGAGCAATTATAAGTGATGGGGGCTCTCACTTTTGCAATCACCAATTTCAGGCCTTGATGAAGAAATATGGTGTCAAGCACAAGGTATCATTGCCATACCACCCTCAAAGTAATGGGCAAGCGAGAAATTTCCAATCGTGAGATCAAGAACATTCTTGAGAAGGTGGTGGGAACTACGAGGAAGGATTGGTCTACCAAGTTGGATGATGCTCTATGGGCATACCGAATGGCTTTCAAAACGCCTATTGGTATGTCCCCCTATCGCTTGGTGTTTGGGAAAGCATGCCACCTACCGGTGGAATTGGAGCATGGAGCTTATTGGTCTATCAAAAAGCTAAATTTTGATCCCGAAGCTATGGGGAAGAAGAGGCTACTTCAACTCAACGAGGTAGATGAGTTTCGCCTAAATGCCTATGAGAATGCAAGGATATACAAGGAGAAGACCAAGCGAGATCATGACAAAATCATATCCAAGAGTTTTGAACCCGGTCAAAGTGTTCTCCTCTATAATTCCAAGTTGAGGTTATTTCCGGAAAGCTAAAATCTCGATGGTCCGGTCCATTCACCGTGGTTCAAGCATCTAAATTTGGTGATGTGGAGCTGGAAAATGAGAAAGGTGAAAGATTCAAGGCTAATGGTCAATGATTGGAACATTATTGGGGTGGAGATATGGATAGGCTTGTGTCCACTATCTACTTAGTTAATGAGGAGTGACCACCATGAAGAGTCAAGCTAAAGACTATAAATTAAGCGCTTCTTGGGAGGCAACCCAAGCTCTAAACTAAATCTTTTCAATTTCTGTGTGTGTCTTCTTAGTAGATTTATGTTTGATCTTTTTGTTTTGTAGGAAGAAAAAGGTACCCAACTTAGAAATGGACTGCAGCCTAGGAGGAATATCAATGAATGAGGATGAACTCCTGAGTTACAAAGGAAATGCTTTTGAGGGAAGTTCATTTGACTTTAAGCTCATATATATTTGATTCTGGGGTGAAATTGTGATGACTAGTCAATTTTGAGTAATACTATGGCTATTGTGATTATTTGGTTGATTCTCTATGTGAAATCCACTTGTGACTATGACTTGAGTGCTCAAAATTTGATGTGTTGTGGTATTCCCTACGAATATGTGTGCATGTGTGTGCCTCATGGTCTTGGATGGTTTAAAGTGTTTGATCCTAAGTAATTTGGTTGATATTGGGTGGTATAAAGCTTATTGGGTGATTCTTGTGGTATTTGGGAATGTTGCTTGTGTCTTGTAATTCTCGTTGTTTGTTTTTGTTTTTGTTTTTTCCGCGGAAAGTCCACAACCGGGCGTGGAAAATGGCTCAAAGTTGCTCTCTATGTTCACTTTCCGCGGAAAGTCCAAAACTGGCTGTGGAAAGTGGCTCAAAGTTGCTCTCTATGTTCACTTTCCGCGGAAAGTCCAAAACTGGCTGTGGAAAGTGGCTCAAAGTTTTTCTCTGTGTTCACTTTCCGCGGAAAGTCCAAAAACTGGCTGTGGAAAGTGGCTCAAACTTGCTCTTTGTGTTCACTTTCCGCGGAAAGTATGCCATGGCGCGGCCGTGTGTAAAAAAAAAAAATAAATTATTATAAACAAAAAAAATTAAATTAATTAAATAATTTTAAAAAAAAAAATCAAAAAAAAAAAATTCAAATCAGATTTTTTTTTCCTTCCCACTTTGTCCTTTATTGTTAAAATTAATCCCCATTTTACCCAATGAACCTAGCCTCCATTGGGACCACATTCATCCCCAATTACAAAACCCTAAAACCCAAATGTAATTTCCCTCATCAATTCTCCATCTGAAACCCTAATCTCCCAAACTCTCACCTCATTGTTCAAATCCCTAAATCAAATCGCTAAACCACAAAATCGTGCCATTCGCTCCTCCTCCGCCATTCACAACCTCACCGTTTTCTTCTTCCACTCTCCGCATCCCCACCATTTTCCACCTTCCCTCCGTTTCGTAGATCCCGTCTCACCGTACCTCCCTTCCACCTCCGTCATCTTCATCGCTCCACAGTTGCCATCTTCCTCCTCTCCATTCGTTCTTCACCGTCACGAACCACCACCACCGTCGCACCACACCGCCATCACCAAACTCTCTCATTCACCCCTGTTCCCAAACATATCTCCGACCCTCCCCCATCAAACCCAACCTCCATCTTTGTCTTAACCGTTGCACGAGAAAGAGCGAGAGAAAGAGTGGGTGATCTTGTCTTCCTCCATCAACCCCTTTTTCACACCCATTTGACCTCAACTCCGCAAATTTCTTTTCTCCTAACGTCGTCGGTTCTTCCACGGTGCTCTGCTTATTTTCTCTCCTCAGTGATGTTCTCTCCATACTCCTTTCCAGCGGCACTCTAAGCTCGATTCTCAGCTCAATGTTTCATTCTCAAGCCATGCGTTGTGTCCTCTGTTTCTCAGACTTTAATTTTTCTGCCATTAGGGTCTGATCGTTGCTCTTCTGTGAGGTAAAGCTCGCACCTTTCTGTATTTTTGGGTTTGGTTTGTTAGATTAGAGTCTGAGTTGATTGCCATAGTTGTATAAAGCATTTCTTGTTTTGATTAATTGTTAAAGGCTTGAACTGATGAGTTTTGATATGAGGGCTATTGTGTTTTGCATTGTTTGCTTAGGTGGTCTCTGAAATACAGGAATAGAAGTCCTTAATTTTTTTTGGATTGCTCTGTATTTGCTTGGTTCTGCTGGGTTATCATGAGAACCAAAATAAATAATGATATTGCTTTCTGAAACTAGATGCTGATATGGAAGTATTTCAAAGAATTTTTGCACTGGGATTAGGTTTCTAAATTTATAGCAAGAGTTCAATGGCTTTTCACAACTACATCTTTGCCTATTATCTTGAGAACTGAGAAGGTTACTTCTTTGTGAACCTTATTGCCACTTTGGAAAAATGTTTCAAAAACATGAAAAATTCAGTTTTCCCTTGAATTCTTGTTATAAATGAACACTAAAGGTTTCTGTGGACGCTGCATTTTGTTCCAATCCCCAGTTTGAAACACCTAAAGTTGAACATACAGGATTTAAACATGAAAAATTCCTTGTAAAAGTGGATATTCAATAAATTTTGTTTTTGGAGTGTTGCCCAAGTGACCAAAGTTTCATAACACACTTTGAACTTTGAAGTACATGATTTAGAGAATTGGATCAATTTGGCAACTGTGTGGACTTATGTTTAATTAATCTGTTTGTGCTCTTAACCTATGCTCAAATCTTTTCATTGTGGAAGACCAAATTATCATTCACCAAGTTAAGAATGGTTTTGAGCAATACTCTAAGATTACTTGTTTGCAATTACTGATGATTGCAATTGTGGAGCCTATTTCTGTTTGGATCATGTGATTTTGATATGAGAAAAGCTTTTGGGTCACTTAGAAAAAAGTTCTTTTGGTGATTAAAAACTATTTTGATTCAGGGTTTTTACTAATTGTTTGTCAAAACTAAATCTGTGACCTTTTACTTTTCTCATACTTATTGAATTGATCCACTTTTGCACTCAAATGGTTTCTTTGGTTTACCTCAATGAAATGGATTGATCAGCTGTCATCTTTGAAAGTTCACTTTGAGAAAGTAAATGGTTTTCTAAGGAAGTGAGAAGTAGGTGTAGGCTTGGAATATTGAATGGCTGCTTGGTTTTAGCTTGATTCTAAGTTTTGGGGATCTTTTCTTATCTTTTTAGGATAGGTTACATAAGTTCCTTTTAGGTTTTGCATGTTAGCTGATGAGTGTGCATTGTGTTTTGGTTTGTTTGGCCTTCTCTTGTGTGCAGATCATGAAAACCGTTGGAAAGAAAAAGTTTCGAACCCGTAATCCCCCTCCACTCACCTTGGCCAAAGTCCAACAAATGATCAGTGACCGCAAGCTTCATAGGGAACGGGAGTTTCAGAAGACGCTCAAATATCGTTTTTATAAGCAAGCTGGTGATCGGCGTCTCGGGAGACTCATGGCAAGGAAGAGACAGGTTAATGTTGAGTTTGTCCGCCAATACTACACTCAACACCTCTTCTATGATGGGCTCGTGACCTTCCGGGGCAAGTCAATTGTCATCAATGCTGATAAAATGAACCAGCATTACAGCCTACCGAGAGTATCCGCTGATGACTGTATGTACCAGAAGATTACTGTCGGCAAGAAGTCGTTTCCCTATGAGGACATAGCTAAAAAGATTGTGGTGAATGTGAAGAACTCATGGTTTGTGCGTTTCCGCCAAAAGCAATACCTGGCTCGAAGTGTTTTAACACAGGAAGCAAAATGTTGGCTTCATTTGGCAGGCAATAATATTAAGCCCACTTCCCACCTCACCTACATTTCTAAAAAAATGGCCCTCCTCATCTTCCCGTTGCAAACCAATCACCCATCAATCTCGGAGCAATCATGTACAAAGCCCTCTACAAGTGTAGGGACAAACATCATACAAGCTTAATTTTTCCCCATACCATTACTTCCTTTTTCCTGCAAGCTAAGGTCGAACAATTGCCTGCTGACCCCCTTGTTGAGCCTGATTGCCCATTCACATACAACAATTTGGGATCACAACAAACCCCTGGAAAAGAGAGACAAAGAGGGCTCGACATGAAGAACCTCGCTCTGAACTGGAACTACAATTTGAGGTCATGACTGCTCGGATTGATAGGTTGGACACTGCCATAGGCCACCTCACTTCTCTTGTTACTCGCCTGGTTCATCATCATGGCCTCCCGACGGACAATGTGGATGGTCACAAGACAGATGAGGGTGATGATGATGACATCCGCGGCACAGACGTTGAGAGTAGTGCTAGTGATGATGAGGAGATGGGGGAGACGAGATCGAGCTCAAGAAAGGCATCCAGAAAGCATTCAGACTCATACTATACACTCTCTGACAATGAAGATGACTGATGCTTCTGTTTCTAACCAATGTTTTCCTGTTGTGCTTGAATTTCTGTTGATTGTGGGGTTCTGTATCCCTTGAGAAGTGATAACTTTTTATTTTTCTTTTCTTTTCTTTTAACATTGTGTTACACCTTTGTGGCTTTTGTGTGGTGACTACTGATGGTCACTGTGACAATCTGCTGGATATGTTTGACTTTGACTCACTAGCATGATTATTTTGTGATGACTGATATATACATGTTTTCAAGATTATAGGATTGTGTAAATTTCTTTGCTATGAGTATTTTGAGAATTTTTGTACATCACATTGATTGGTCACAAGTTGCACAGATCCTTTTGTGTCCACCATCATGGTGTTGTTTGTGTTCATACTTGTTGGTTAATTGTGAGAGCCAGACAGGATTTATTCTGACCATTATCTTCTTCCTTTCTTGGTTCTTGTTGTGGATATGAGCTAAATCAGGTACATGAGCTACTTTTCTACCTTCTCCTTATGTTAGTTGACAATGAGGACATTATCAATTTTCAGTTTGGGGGTGTGAAAGTTTGCTACAATTTTGATGAGTGCACAGTAACAATTTTGAATAGTCTCTGAAAGAAAATTGTTTGAATGTTTCAAATTTCTCATGCTTAAATTTTTGTTTGTGACGTATGTTAAAAATGAACTGAAATTCTAGGTATTTGTCAAAGTTGCTTGAACCATCCGATGATAGAAATTACTGCTAAATCTTTTATGTTTGATAGGAAATTTTGTTTAATGTGTATTGATGGATGTATTGTAGTGATAAATCATGCTATTCAGGAATTTTTAAGTTAAGAAAGCACTATTGGAGTTAACTTTACTCTGGATGTTTTTGTTGAAGGGCTTTGTGGCGAATTAGGTTATATGCCTTTTAGTTCAAACTATTGATTTCAAAATAATCTTTGGACTTCTTCAAAGCTTTTGATTTATTTCATAAGATTTAAAGAAAGGATTAGGGCACTTCATAAAATGCGGTTGAGCCTTTCAAGCCTACCTAATTGATTCTGTTCCCTTTTTGAACCCTTATTTTGAGCCTAATTGAAAAACCAATCAAAGATTCTTTTTGGAAGACCTAACATCTACCTACCTTAGCCAATGTGAAAAACCATGATTCCTTCGCTTTGAGATAGATGATAATTGATTGGGTTGTGGAATTTGGTGATGTGTGAAATTCAAATGAATAGAAAAAGAGAAAAAGGAGTGTAGAAAGTAAAAGGGCTCACAATGTATAGAAATCAAGCCAAAAAAAAAATCAAAAAAATCAAAAAAAATCAAGAAGGCTTGATATGGAAAAGATCAATTTGGTTTAAGTTTGGGGGAGTATGTTTAATGAGAAAATGAAGAAACCCCTTGAGTGGTTATCATCTATCTTGAGGTATTTGTTGATTATCCTTTATCTTTTCTTTTGAAAACCTTAACCCTTGGCCCCATTACAAGCTGAAAAGTCCCTTTGATTTTTAAGTCAAGTGAAGTGAATTATAAGAAAAGAGGAAGAAAATAGATGATGATGAAATTGATTGTTTGAATATAGTTATATGACTTGAATTTTTGCTTTTGCAAAAAGAGTATAGGTCAACTCCATTCACACACTCACATTTGGAAATTCTTGAGAAGCATGTTTTAAATCTATGAAGTGTTCATTTTTGCATGTTTACTTGGTTTCCTGTTTCATATAACTCTTTGAGCAATAAATGAGGACAACTTTATTCCTGCATCAGTGGCAAATACTGAAGAAATTTAGTGAAGATACATGTTTTTGCTTGAGGACAAGCAAATATTTAAGTTTGGGGGTGTGTTAACTTTTAGAAATTGACAATATTCCAGCAAATTTTCTCTCTCTTATTACCTATTTTTTGGTTCAAAATGTGCATAGAAATGAAGTTATAGAGAAAAATGTGCATATCAAAGTATAAGGCAAAAAAAAATCAAAGAAATTCTTGTTATTATAGAGTTATTGATTCAATTGAGAATTGATAATTGCTTCCTCTTTTGTAGGAAGATGGAGACAAGTTTTGAAGCTCTATAAGAACCAAGAAACAAGGAAAGAAATAAAGGAGGTGAAGCAAAGTTTGAAGAACTCTTAGAAGGAAAGTCAACAACCGGCCGAGCGAGTTTCCACGGAAAGTCAACAACGGTAGTTTCGCGGAAAGTCACCAACTAGCCGCAAATGACCCGGTCGTAAAAAAATGCGAAAAGTGCAGCTGCGCGTTTTACATTTTAGAAACATAAAAACACTATTTAACCTAAAGGGAAGGGCCGAAAAACACACTCTTGACCTAAGGAAACAAGTGGGCACACTAGGGAAGAGCTTGGGAGAGAGATCTTGGCAACTTTGGCGGCTTGGGTGCTCAACCTAAGAGAGATTTTGGGGGTTTCACCTTGGTTCTTCCTCTTTTCTTCCTAGCTTCTTCATGTATTCACAACCTTGTTTAGAATCTCTTTGTATTTGAACATGAGTAGCTAAATCTTTCATTCTAGGGTTCTTTTGACCCTTTGTATGGATTAACACTTGAATATTCCTCTCTTTTGGTAGATAAATATATATATGTGTTGATTTCAACCTTGGCATAATGCTTCTAAGTGATTGGCCTCCATTTAGATGATTTATTCACTTAGGTTATGACTTGAGAGAGTCAATCTAGGTGTAGAACTTGATTGAAATCATGCTTGTCTTGAAGTTTACTTGATAAATTGATGGTTTGTTGGTAAAATAGAGATATATTTACTAATCTTGCATTGTCACATTAGGGTTGTTGCTTAAATATTGATTCTCATTAATTGTAGCAAGAGATTGTGCATCTTAATGAGAAGAGAAACTTGATTTTGACTCGAGAGAGCGGGTCAAGTGTTTTAGAACCTTAGACTAACACATATATGTATTGAAATGCTATTAGAGATGAAATTAACCAAGTTTTATGAAATGCAAAAGGGGAAAAAGAATCTAGGCTCAAATTCCTTGAAGTCAAAGAATCATTTATCTTTATCAATTCTTAGTTTTAGAAATAGTCTTTAAAAATTCACATTCCAACTCAACTTTGTTTTAGCTCAACTTGATGAAATTCACTAAGTCTCTTGCTTGACCAATTTGTTAAACAAATCTTCATGGGAACGATACTTTACTTATCACTTTTTTACTTACGAAACTCGTGCACTTGCGAGGCGAACACCTTAGTGGAAGTCAGAAATTTAACACGAATGAATTTGAATCTCAGTCTCTCATCTCTTCGAAAACTCGATTCCTCTCTCATCTCTTCTCTGCATTCTTTGTGGGGAAAATTACGTGTAGGTCCCAAGGACCAAAAATAAATACAATGAGGTCCCCTTGAAATCACCAAATTATACAGAAGTCTTTAGAGATTTTTTTGATATTATTTGTATTAACAACAGGAAATGTCATATTTACAACAGAAAGTGCTATATTTACAACAAAATTTAAAAACCTGACCATTTACAACATAAAAAACCATATTTACAACAGAAAGTGTCATATTTACAACAGAAAAACCATTTTCAACACCTGGATTTTGTTTCAAACTCAAGTCCCTAAACATTTTACAACAGAAAAAGGCTAGATTTACAACAGGAAATGTTATATTTACAACAAAATTTAAAATCTGACCATTTACAACAGAAAAAGCTATATTTACAACAGGAAATGCCATATTTACAACAAAATTTAAAAACCTGGATTTTGTTTCCATACAAATAGTATCAAAAGAGTCCTTAGAGACTTTTGTGTAGTTTGGTGATTTCAAGGAACCTCATTGTATTTATTTTTGGTCCTTGGGACCTGCACGTAATTTTCCCTTCTATGTGGCTCCCTTCTCTCTGCATTCTCTCATCTCCAGCCCCATTCGGTTGAGTTTCGTCGGTCTTCGCCTCTACGCCTCTGTGGTCATCCCTCTCCACCATTGCGCCTCCGTGCTTGTGGGTCTTCTCATCCGTGCTCGTCGGTCTCCACCTCTGCGCATTCGTGGGTCTCCGCCTTTGCGCCTTCGTCCTCGTCCGTCTCCGACTCTGTGCCTCTATCCTCATTGGTCTCCGCCTCTGTCGTTGTCGATCAACGGTTGTTTTAGAGAAAAGAGTAAGTGTTGATTAAACCCTAATATTTTCAAAGTTGTGACAATCCGAGATGCTCTTAAAGACTTCATGCTAATGAAGCAGGACAGGTTTGCGATTCGCATTCAGCCAAACTATATATGCTTGTTGCTATGCTTTTCAAGCATGAAAGCTAATATTGTTTTATTTCCTTGTCCTTACATGTATTTTTATTTATTATTCATTTGGTCGAGGATGCTTGACGCGAAGCAATAGGCATTTTTTTCTTTTTTTCTCCACCAACACTCTACTCTTAACCTTCCCATCAGTCCAATATGACATGGCCGACTCTTGTTGTGGTGCTATCACATCACTTAACGGAAAATTTTGAAAACAAAACAGCTAGAAAAAAAAAATCAAATGATTATTAACGACACTTATACATTGATGTATCAGGTTTACATACAAACATAGCTAAATACAACTTACCATGAGGAAGTATACGCATCCGCCAACAGTTTTGCTCTATTTACCCTTGGACTTGTGAGAATCCTTCTTGAACTCATATATCTCTTGACTGAATTCTTCAATAATGAAGGAGGACTAATCAAAATCACTAAGTGTATCCTTAGTGGCCATCCGTAGCTTCAACATACGGTCACTCACAAAAAGGATGCACTTGGTGCCAATAGGGTATTAAAGGTGAATAACACAAATAGGAAGTCAAAGTTTTCATCTATTTTTCCTACCAACCATTCTCCAAATGTTTTGTACTTTACATTCTTGTATTAAGGTCCTTGAAAATTGGGTCGTGATCGCCAACTTCAACTTTTATCCCCCACCCCCCAAGGAAGACCTATAAAATCATGCACATGTTCAGCCCCAAACTCAGGTCTCCTCTCTAATGCACATTTGCTTTGTAGGAGGGTCAAAACATGTCATTTATTCATCAAACTCGTAAAAATTTGAATTCCTTGCGACTCTCTTTGATTTTGTTACCTTAGCCATGACTCGAGCTCGAATAATTTTTCTTTTCCTTATTATAAGATAGTTTTTTTTTCCCAAATGTCAAATACCCTGTGTGTGTGTGTGTTTTTTTTTTTGGTGTATGCAAAGTTGGGATCGAGCAAAAAGAATTCCACCTCAGGTCAGACTTATCTTGGTTTGATTCAGGGGGTTTGCACAAGATATCATGAGAAGGGGATTATTTTAACTTTAACAATAAAAAAAGCTTTACATATAAATTTGATAGTTATCAAAATTTGCTATTAAAATTTAGGTATATCATTTTTAATATTAAATTTCCAATTACATAATACACACATCATATTTTAACTGAAAAAATACGATGAAAAATATATAATAAATAAATGCAACCACAAAATCGACACCGTCAATCAATACAATACCATACTTTCTTTTCATACGACTATACTGCATTCAAAAGCAACTAAACAAAATCTTCAAAATAAAACTTGAAAAAATAATAAACCAAACACCAAATAGTTATCATATACAATAATGAGTTCAAACTTTTGATATAATATAATTATAATTCTACTCAACATCATCATATCCATACCATTCATTCTTGCTGAGAGCAGAAACTTAAATCTATATATACAAAAATTAAAACTTTTCAAATGATCTGTAAACATCATGGGCTACACCTGACCTGTAGTTTCTTCCTCAAGCAATAGTACCCTACAAAAGTCACTAACATTCACAACTGCGCACAACTATATAGGCATTTTGAACGAGTTCTCAAACAAACCCTGAAGGGTTTGATCTTCAAACACAAAAAAGAAAAAAAGAGGCACATGAATAGTTGTGCACACTTGTAAAAGTTCGATAAGTGTTTATCTTCTTCTCTAATTACTCATGATCATCATCACAATATATATGACCCAGGGAAATGGCCAACTCAATTCTCAACATGTAAATGTAACTACTACCTATCAATATCTGTAGCACTGTGATTACTAAGACAAATTTGAATCCTCTGATGTGCTTTTCATAAGATGTAGTAGAGAAAGATAGAAAGAAAGTAGTGGGTTCCGCTTCTGTGAATCCACGTGCGCAGAGGTGGGACCCACTATTCTCTTCTAGTGAAGTATTCCAAATTACTAAGACAGATTATCTATGTGAGTAGATCCCCTCCAGTGACACTAGAGGTGAAAGTGAAGCAAGAAAATGAGGTAGGAATGGGACCCACTGATCAGCCGGTCTCACTCCTATCTTTGTTTCTCTTCTCACTTGCTCCCCCCCCCCCCCCTCACTGGAAGAGATTTGAGTCTCATAATCTATGTATCACCTCTCACGATGAACATGATCCCTAGGGTGTGCTGCAAGTCATAGTTGAAATTCACTGTTAATTCTTGGGCACTATACAAACCCTAAGCTTGAAGAACCTGACAGTGCACTATGTGACTTTTGAGTCGGTTTCGGCCGGCAAGACTAGACAAGAGATTTGTTACAAAAGACTTGAACTGTCCCTTTCCTGAAATAGTTTCCCACAAGTGTTCTGCTGATGATCCTCTCAAATCTTCAAATTTGGAAACATCAACCAGAGAAATGCTCATATTATTCCTGATGATACAAAGCTTGCCATTGAGGGGGACAAGAGCAGCCGCCTCCATAGCCCGTGAATTCCCCAAATGCATTTTACCGTCGATATGCTTGCTCCATGAATCAGACACCTCATCATAAACCCTAAGTTTGCAGCCATCCTTACAGTCTAAAGCATAGAGCTGCCCATTAAGGGCAGTACTTGGGTTCCTCCAGCCAGTGACCATTCCGTCAAAAACAGGGCACCAGCTATCAGTCTCTGGCTGGTAGACCTCACTCAGAACCTGCCGATGAGAACCAAGTCCCTTCAAGTACCACTTCCCCTCATAGACAACTCCTATGAAAGGCACCATTGCAGTGCTCATATCTGAGATAAAAGCCCACCGATTCTTGTTGGGGTCATAAACTTCAGCCGATCTCAATGACCGGTGCACTCCCTCATTCTCCCCACCAGCCACATACAAACAGTTATTTATGACACATGAGCCAAAAAAGTGTCGCCTACGAAGCATATCTGGAGCACGGTGCCATTTATTAGTCCTGGCACTATAAAAGATGACACGTCTCATGCATCCCTTGTGGGGATCCTTGCCACCAAACAAGTATAAGTGACAGCCACTGAGAACAGCACAACCAAAACCAAGAGCTTCAGAATATTCCTTGGGAATGGGAGGCAGGGGTTGCCATAATTGGTACACAGGATCAAAAGCATGCCAGGAGATTTTCCCATCTCGATCTCTCTTAATGACATATATCCATTCTTCTGCAATTCCAAGACTCTTTCGGAGAGAGTAAAAGAAGTTACCAGCCAAGAGACGATACCATCTTCGGCAGACTAGTCGGAGTTTACAGTGTTCCACCCTTGGAACCCGAATTAGGCAAGCAATGGCAAGATCGTCCGGGGAGTCCAGGAAGTAGAGGGGATTGATTACGGCTTCTGTCACCACGTGATGGCTTGCTTCTAGTTGGGTGAATGGATGGTTTAATGTCAGGCTGAAGACAGAGCTTTGTTCCAGGGACATACTTCTTTGCTCCAGCAACAGTTTTTAAGCCCGTATCTACCCTGCATAAGCATGCTGTTGTATCAACCTGCACAATCAAATGTGAAAGAAATTTCTTTTAGCCACTTTCTCAATGAAAAAAATGAAATCAACCTAAACATCTCGTTTTCTAATTGAATATATGAAATCAACATGAGATATCATCTGCATCTCAGCATCAAATACAAACAATTCTGAGATGCACCAATTAGAGCACTTTATAGTTTATATACTTATAACTGGATGATCTATGGGCAGAAGCAATATCATACAACAACAACAAAGTCATATCCCACAGAAGCAATATCATAGATTCACAAAACACACACACACACACACATTTACTCATATCTGAAATCAGCTAGAAGAAAATTACGAGGAAATTTGACCAACGTGAGTTAGTTACAATCAGGCATTTGAAGTTCTTATGTAATGACACCTGCATCAATCACATGTAAATAGAATATAGTCATACAAATATCTAAAGCCTAAAATTGGCTCGGCCATGTTAGTAGGTAAATCTATTTTAATCCCTTCTTATTGTTCACTTGTGTCCAATAATCCCAATAATTGAGGATTCAGAAATAATCCATTAACCTTGAGATGGCACTTGGCATGTGGACCTCCTTGTGCATGAACATGAAAAGCTTGAGCGTGTGTGTGTAGAAACACCCACACTATTTAGGAAATATACAAACACTATTTAAATTTCTCATAGTTCACTTATTCAAACATCTTATGCATAATATTCCAGGTGCTTGTGAAATTAAGATTCTCTTGTACTGAACACTACCTGAAAGTGAAAAGCCACGAGAGATCTCATATAACTGAGATCTAGGCAGGCAGAGAGATTATGGAAAAGATTATCCCATTATAAACAATTAATTTAGACATACAACTGATCATGGGCAGCTCCCTAACATTATCATCTGGCATTAGACAACAGTTATTAGCAACATCATTCTTAGAATTCAAGCAACAAAGATAAAGTGTAGTGGGTCATCCTTTAAAGGAAGCTCAATAAAATATTTGAAGGTAACATATACAGGGTAACAGGAGAAAGTTAAATTAATAATGGCAGTCAATGATCCTCAAGCATTGACCCCAGAAGTCTTCACTTCATCCCCACAATCCCTTTTATAAATATCTTTAAAACAATAAATTATGGCATAATTCCAACCATAATAATCACAAAGCATCAAGAAGGACAGACACAACTAGACTTGAAATCCCATCAGCTCCAAAGAAATGGCAGTAAAAGGCATCAGAACCACAAAACTGAGCATTAACACCTCAAGCAAAGAAGATATTAGATATGAATACGAAAGAAACTTTAAGAAGAGCGATTAAGCAAATTACCAGAGGAGGTTGAATAACTCTGTCCATCTTCTATGCCCCAATGTTTCCCACACGAAGGTAATAAAGTCTCACTTCCCAAAATCAAGTAATATGCAGCCCAAACACCATGCTCAACACGAATTTCCAGAGAACCCAGTTCCGGCCATAACCGAACTTTCTTAGCTCGCTTTTATAGTAAAATAAAGAAGTTGAAATTTCAGAAGGGAAAATTCGAATTATGTCCCTGAAAGAAGATTTCCCGATCTCTTCAAATGCGTTCGCAGGATGAGATAACCTCACAAGGAGCTGCGTCAAAAGGGCTTCAAACTCAAGCCCCGCACAGCGCAACCCAATTCAGAAAAACAAACAATCCCCACAGATAAATGTCAAGAAGCAGTTACCAAGAGGGAGAAATTGAAGACTCAGAAACCTAAATCAAAGCAAGACAGGTCGAAATTGAGGGGTAAAACGAAGAAGAGCACAGAAAGACGTAAAGGGAAGAGAAGGATTCAAAGGAAGAAGGAAGACCCCAAATGCGAGAGACCATTAAAACTTGAGTGGAGTTTCGGGCCCATGAGCCAACGGCACAACCTACCAAGCACAAGAGCGTGTTGAAAGGAAGCGAGTGAGAGAGAAAAAGGCAAAGAAAGAAACCTAAACCATTAAAGGAGGAGGGAAGGAATGATGATGACACATTGGCTGTTGCTGATTGGAGAAAAGAAGAACATTTCACAATTTGGGTTGGAAGATAGCTCTTGTTTGTATTTTCGCTCCACGAGAAGAAGACCTCCAAACCAAAACACTCATGTTTTGATGTAACTTCCTTTCTTAACTTCATTTATTGATCGCTTCTTACTTCAATATCACATTTATTACATATTAAATTAATTTAGACATTTTTTTTTTAAAATTTGATACTACTAGATTTTTCAAGTGCATATCAATTAGTCTCTCCTTTCTTAGATATAAGATTCAAAAAACTTTTGTTAAAGAGATTAAGGAATGTAAATATATTACTTAATGACAGTGTATATTGTATATCATTAGTTTATATATCAACTTATGAAGTACGTAAATTAGTTTGAAGAAAAAAATAATAATAAATATAAGTACTATAAAATATTGGGAAAGTCATAGATACAAAAAAATGTGGATCTCACCATTTCCGCTCTTGATTTTTTTTTTATAAAAAAAAGATGTAGGTCCCACCATTTCATGTGTGTATAGGAATCTTCTTCTCATGCAACATGAGAAATGAAAATCCCTAAAATATTTTATTTAACTTTATTAATTTCTCTTAAAAAATTAACTAGATCTTTTAATGAGGTAGTACATATTATTACTATTATAAATTATTCATATTGGCCTTATTAAGAAAATAAATATGTAATATCGTTCAAGAAAAAAATGTAAAAAAAATCCTTTATACAAAATTTATTGTCCAAATATACTTAAAATTTAGGGAAAATTCCAAATAAATACCTTCTGAATTTGTAAAACCTCATAAGTCTGTTGAATTTGTAAAAAACCGAGAGGTATCAAAGGCTTATGAGGATATCTGAAATTCCGGGTCAAATGACCCTTTTGCCTTTACTTTTTTAAAAAAATAAAAACCCTCCACCACCGTCGAACACTACCACCACCGCCACCACCACCACCGCCGCCGGCCATGGTGGTGGCCGGCGATGGTGGTGGTGGGGGGCCCGGTGGTGGTGGTGGTGGCCCGCGGTGGTGGGTTTTTATTTTTTTTATTTAAAAGTAAGGGTAAAAAGGTAATTTGACCCGAATTTGCATATCTTTTCATAGGTCCTCTTAAGACTTCTCGCCTTTTTTACAAATTCAACAGGCTTCGGGGGTTTTACAAATCGGGTATTTATTTAGAATTTTCCCTAAAATTTATTTAAAGACCCAAGTACAATATAAATTGAAGATATGTTGATAGAGCTTAAGTTCTAAGAGGTGTAATTGCTTAAGGACCTGAGTTCTTAGGTAACTTTGAAAAATAAATTTTGCAATGGGCAATTTTTAAACAATTTTTCTATAGTTTATTAGCTATTAAAAATACAATTTCTTTCTTAAGTGAATACAAAATACAAAAATATTTAATTACGGAAATTTTTTTAAACCAAAAGTTTTTGAAGCAAATTTCCCTGATAGAGTGCTCTTTGTATCAAATTTACATTATATAGTAGCTATAGAATAAAATAAAGGGAAAATTACGTGTAGGACCCAAGGAATAAAAATAATTACAAAAAAATCCCTTGAAATCACTAAATTATACAAAAGTCCCAAGGGACTTTTTTGTAATTATTTGTATGGAAAAAATCCAGGTTTTTAAATGTTGTTGTAAATATGGCATTTTCGTTTTAAATGGCCAAATTTTAAATTTTGTTGTAAATATAGTATTTCCTTGTAAATATAATTTCTGTTGTAAATATAAATTTTTTCTCAAAATGACCTTTGTACGTTCAAAATCCAGGTGTTTAAATGTTGTTGTAAATATGACTTTTTATGTTGTAAATATGATTTTTTCTGTTTTAAATTGCCAGATTTTAAATTTTTTTGTAAATATAGCATTTCCTGTTATAAATATAGCCTTTATTGGTTGTAAATTACCTTTCTACGTTTAAAATCTAAGTGTTTAAATGTTGTTGTAAATATGACTTTTTTTGTTGTAAATGGCCAAATTTTAAATTTTATTGTAAATATAGCATTTTCTATTGTAAATCTATGTTTTTTTTTTCTTTATTGTTAATACAATAATATCAAAAAAGTCTCTTGGAACACTTGTCAGAAATTTAAATGATTTCAATTGGACTTTTTTGTAAAATTTGGTGATTTCAAGGAACTTTTTTGTAATTATTTCTAGTCCTTGGAACCTGTATGTAATTTTCCCTAAAATAAATGTGCTCCATGGTAATCTATCTAATTTATATAAAAGTGCGTTACATCTATATTGACTTGACTTCCACGCTCTTTCGGTTTTTATTGCCTTTTCTTAAAACTCGATATCACCCTTTAAAATGGTTTTATTTGTCTACCAAAATTATTGATTCTACTTAACCATACTTTTTTTTTTATTGTTTCCTCATTTTTCTATTTGGTATTTTAAATTAAATAAAATAAGAAATTACTAATTTTACATTCAAATTATTACTAAATCACCTTTTCCCTATTTCTTCTTTTTCATAGTGTTTCTTCATTCCACTTCTATTTATTCGAAGAAAAAAAAATTAATAAGTGTGTTAAGTGATTGTTAGAAAATATGAATGGAACTATAAGTGATTATCATATCTTGGATTGTGTGTGTAATGCTAATAAGAAAATAATTAAATAGAAATGACAAGAATGCTATATAACTATTATATAGATTAATTAATTTTCATTTTCTATAATTAAACTTCTCATAATCTTTGCTTGCTATCTCTTTTTCATCCTCACTGTTGTAATATTATAGAATCTTATCAATAATAAGTTCTCTATTTTTCCAACTTTTTAATATACATTTCCATATAAAGTTAGGGGCAACACCTTTTAATTGGCCATATATACTCTAATTGATATGTTTATATAAAAAAAATTAATTTGCAGATATTAAAGAAACAAGATAAGTTAATTATTTGTTAAAAAAATAAGTATTATTATCCTCAAATAACATTCTTAATAATTTGTATTGAAAATGTGTGTAATTAATAGAGATAATCTAAAAATTCTAAATTTGTAAGATAAAGTGAATTAAAATCTTGTATTTATCATGAAAATAAATTTCCTAACTACTACTGCATGTGTGGAGTACTTTTTTACATTTAGTACACAATGCAGTCGCATGTACATAAGCTGCATTTTTTGAAAATAAGCTCCATTCACGTTTGACTCATTTTCAACTTCAAACATATATTTATAAGTCCAACATCACACCACATGGAGCAATATCGTCTTTTAAATCAACTATGTGGGTCTCCTTCACTTTATAAAAAACTCGAAAATAAAATAATAAATTTCCCAAGATTTATAAATATTCCTATTTATCATATATTTAATATTAATATTAATATATTTCTTTTTTAATGAGAGATAATTTTATTACTAAATAAATAAAATGATACATAAAAAAATACTTCAACAACTAACCTACTCATATATGTACTATAGTACTAATTATGAATGTAAATAATAAGGTTTATACAATTTTTTATCTATATAATGATTAATGTTGATGATTCTTTAGAGGATGTGTCCTAGTGCCGATTTGTTTGAGCTCTCTAAAATTATTTTTACAAAGTGTGTGTGTAAGAAGAATTTTTTTATAGACTTTGCGAAAAAGTGATTTTTAGCATGTGAGATGAGTTAACCTTGATGATTTATTTATTTATTTATCTTCTTTGTTACTGATTATATAGGAATAATCTTGTAGTCATTTTTCACTTATACAATAATATTAGAGTTAAAGGACAATTTTGTTTCGGAAGTTGCCACTAAGGGGCAATTTTACTCTAAAAGTTTTTCAATGAGCAATTTTTTCCGGAAGTGTAAATAATGGAACAATTTTTCCCTGACATTTATCTCAAGTAATTTTGATTGTTAGTTGATCAAATATCTTTGAAATTTTAATCCACATGCATCTTACATCATTTTTGTTAAGGTGCAAATTTGATTCGGAAGTCCAAGAGTCATCATCTACTTCATTTTTTTAAAAAAAGTTAAATTTAAAAATTTCGAGGCTGATTTATATCATAATAAAAATGACGTAGATTTACATACGAATTGACAAAGCTTTAATTTATTTGATTAACTAATAGTTAAAATTAATTAAGATAACAGTCAAGACAAAATTGCTCATTTTTTTACACTTCCGTAATAAAATTGTCCCTCGGTGACAACTTCCGAAACAAAAATGCCTTTTAAGCTATAATATTAATACCAATCGATAAAAATATTTTTTAAAAGGCTGTAAAAATCCAATTTTTTTGGGTTAACTTGTCAGAAATATAATTTTTATATTTCGCTTTATGAAACTTAAGTATCTTTACATATTTTTTCCCATAATTGATACAATGAAAATCTGACCTTTCCAGCTACATCACCATTAAGCAGACAAAATCACCTTTTTTTTCATAAAGAATATTACATGATGTGCTTGTGGATATTATATTATTTATATACTTTTCAATCAAAATAATCAAAACAGTTCAAATATCATGTTAAATAAATAAAAAATTTAAAAGGACTTGGATGAAAAAAATCTAATTTATTTAATTTAAACTATTTTCAAATAATTATTTAATAAAATAATATGATGTCTTAAAGTATTTAATGATTTTTCTCGCCCTAATTAAATTAATAATCATTATTTCCAATTACATGACGTAATGGACCCACCGTTCATGACCTTCACGCAAAAAGTTTGAGACAAATCGGCTGCATATATAAACAGTTTTTTTTTCCCCGAAATTTTATAAACAGTTAAATAAATTAGGAGAGAATATATAAATACTACCTCCTTATAATTATAGGAATAATTTTATAATAAAAATTACATTACAAAAGTATTCTTATAATTAAAACTAGAAGGAATAGTTTATTAAAAAAAAAAAATACACTAACCTTTTACGGTTTGATCTTTAAAAGGTGTGAAATCAATGGAGTCTTCAAAGCTACTAATTTCATTGCACAGTTGTAGGCCTAGATTTTTAAAGAAGACAATGAAAAAGAATTACATATGTGGTCTTTATAAATTTAATCTTTATAATTTAAATATTTTAAAAATTTATTAATATATTTTTCCAAATTCTGTTAAATATAAATTACTTTTTAATAGCTTTTTGTTCCCGGCTTTTCTTATTTTTCTTTTGCCAAACATACTGCTTATATTATCACACATATAGGTTATATAAGTTCAATGTATTACAATAATATAAAATAGTTAAAATTAAATATTTGCTGAGTTTTATATATTGAAAAATTTGCTGGCTAAGAAAATATATTGAAAAATTAATTAAATTTTTTGAAATATAAATATTAAAATAAATTATAATAAAATAAGTTTGCGGGCGTCAAAAGTATAATCCTCTTAACATCAGCACTGTACAGGACTAATATGTAAATTTCTAAAATTTTAGAAATTTGCTTGAAATTATATAATATTATCAATACACTTAATTTATTTTTGTCCAATTAAATTAGAACAAGTAAATTTTAAAAAAATTAATAATAAAAATTATTATCCTACAACTACTACAACAACAATAAAAAAAATTATCATACTATATGGGGTCGATTATATGGATCGTACCTTTTAAGCTTGATTAAAAACCATATCTTTTGATAAATTATTAATGAGGAGGTCACGCTTAATAACCTCATTGAGGGTTTTCCTCAACCTTCTCTACCTTGCTCAATAACCTCATTGAGGTTTTCTTCAACCTTCTCTACCCCGTTTTTTTGAGCTTCAAACCATTTTTTGATCCACCCTTTTCGCGATGTATCCAATAGCTTTCTTTGTGCTTATATAAACAACCACCTTAAACAATTTTTTATCATTATCTTTTCAATAAGTGTTACTCCAA
Organism: Acacia melanoxylon; assembly: GCA_019022615.1. Lineage (NCBI taxonomy): Eukaryota > Viridiplantae > Streptophyta > Magnoliopsida > Fabales > Fabaceae > Acacia > Acacia melanoxylon. The sequence continues at coordinate 1,464,816 of JAFJYJ010000030.1, read as the reverse complement.
CTCTTCCTCGTGTTATTTCATTACAAATATATCATACATCCATCTAGGATATTATTATAAAATAAATAATATATAAAGAAACCCACATGTTTTTCCTATAATAAGGCAAAACTATGTCAAGAAACTAGGAACATTATAAAATACCAGTTATGATAGGAAAAAAAATGGGAAAATTTCAGTAAACTTCCATAGATGAGACTTTATTTCAGTCAATCGAAATATATATATATATATGAAACTTCATTGCATCCGCATAGGGAGAAACACAATTAAGTTTTGCAGCTGAAAGTATAACGATGTCCTTACTTTATTTGTTTGTGAATTATTTTATTTATCTTGTAAATGATTAAAATATTTTTAACTCTATGAGTTCTTTTGAATCATTTACTTATCTTATAAATATCTTCATTTGTCTTGTGAATGCCTTTATTTGCTTTCTAAACTCCTTTATTTGTCTTGTAAATAGCCAAAATGTTCTTATTTATTCTTTGGTTTCTTTTGAATCCCTTTATTTATCTTGTATATCCCTTTATTTATCTTATAAATTTCCTTATTTGTCTTTTAAAATCCTCTTTTGGAAAAATAAATTAGGAAGGGCATCATTGTCTTTTCACCAACAAAAATTAATTTCCTTTTGACCTAAGAGGGTACAGTGAAGTTTCAGATTATTTTAGGTTGATTGAGATAAAATCTTATCTATGGGGGTAACTGAAATTCTCCGAGGAAAAAACTCCATTAAAGGAAGGGACTGTGAATAAGAAGACCCACAAACAATTTAAAGAAAAAGATTCACCTCCTTCCAACACAATTAAACTTCTCATAATTTTTTCTTGCTATCTCTTTTTCATCCTCATTGTTGTAATATTATAGAATCTTATCAATAATAAGTTCTCTATTTTTCCAACTTTTTAATATACATTTCCATATAAAGTTAGGGGCAACACCTTGTAATTGACCATATTTATACTCTAATTGATATGTTTATATAAAAATAACTAATTTGCATATATTAAAGAAACAATATAAGTTAATTATTTGTTAAAAATATGTATTATTAGTCCTCAAATATCATTTTTAATAATTTGTATTGAAACGATTATCTTTTTTTTTTTTTTTATGAAAACCCTTGAAATGTGTGTAATTAATAGAGATAATATAAAAATTGTAAATTTATAGGACAAAGTGACTAAAAATCTTATATTTATGATGAAAATGAATTTCTAACTACTACTCCATGTGTGAAGTACTTGTTACATTTAGTACAGGATGCAATCACATGTATAATAAGTGTATAACAATGATGCATAGGGTAGTTGGTCTATATGGTGAAGGTACATTTCATTATAATTATCATCATTATCATAAGCTGCATTTTTTTTTTTGAAAATAAGCTACATTCACATTTGACTCATTTTCAACTTCAACATATATTTATAAATCCAACATCTACACCACATGGAGCAATATTGTCTTTTAAATAAAGAGTAAATACCTTTTCGGCCCCCGACAAAAACACGACCCCATCGGGACTAAAATGAGACTTTTTTATGACTAAAAAGGCTTTTTGAAAATTTGCGATGAACTAAAATGTTCACTAATCGACCATTATTCGTCCTTTTCAGGGACTAAAAATGGCATTTCTTTGTGTGAGGGACCAAAATGGGGTCCGTGTTTTTTTCAGGGACCCAAAAAGATATTTACTCTTAAATAAAAAACGTGGATCCCCTGCGCTTCATAAAACAATAAATTTCTCAATATTTATAAATATTCCTATTTTATCATATATTTTATATTTATATTAATATATTTCTTTTTTATGAGAGAAAATTTTATTACTAAATAAAATGATACATAAAAAAGACTTCAACAACTAACCTACTAACATATGTACTACTAATTATGAATGTAAATAATGAGGTTTATATAATTTTTTTATCTATATAATGATTAATGTTGATTATCCTTTAGGAGGGATGTGTCCTAGTGCCAATTTGTTTGTTTGAACTCTTTAAGTATTTTTACAAAGTACATGTGTAGGAAGAAATTTATATATAAGTGATTTTTAGCATGTGAGATGAGTTGTGTGAGAAGTATATATCTTAAAGAGATTCTCAAATAAATTTGATTAAACACATGAAAAAAATATATTTATGAATTTGATGGATTTTTTTAAATGGATGATTTTATTTATTTATCTTCATTGTTACTGATTATATATAGGAATAATCTTGAATTCATTTTGCATCTATACAATAATATTAATATTAGGGTTAAACGGCAATTTGTCTCGGAAGTTGTCATGGAGTGGCAATTTTGTTTTGAAAGTTTTTTGAGGGGTATTTTTTTTTTCCTGAAAGTGTAAAAAATTGAGCAATTTTGCCTTATCTGTTTTCCCAATTAATTTTGACCATTAATTGACAAATTATACTGAGCTAGCTGTCCACATATCATTCACATCATTTTTTTAGGGTGTAAATTTACCCTAGAAGTCTATAAGTCATCTACTTCATTTTTTTTTCAAAGTTAGATTTAAAAATTTTGAGGCAAATATATATCTTAACAAAAATGACATAGATAACATGCAAATTTTCAATTTAATATATTTAATTAACTAACGGTTGAAATTAACTAAGATAACAGTTAGAAAAAAATTACTCTCTTTTTGGCAATTTTAGGACAAAAATGCTCCTTAACCCATAATATTAATACCAATCAATATAAATATTTTTTTAAAGGCTGTAAAAATCCAATATAAATCCAATATTTTTGGTTTAACTTATCATAAATATAATTTGTATTTGGCTTTATGGAAATTAATTATCTTTACATATTTTTCCCGATAATTGATACAAGGAAAATCTGACCTTTCCAGCTACATCACCATTAAGCAGACAAAATCACCTTTTTTTTCATAAAGAATATTAAATGTTGCGCTTGTGTATATTATATTATTTATATACGGAGTACTTTTTAATCAAAGTAATCAAAACAGTTCAAATATCAAGTTAAATAGGAAAAAAAAACTTGGATGAAAAAACTATGATTTATTTAATGTAAACTAATTTCAATTAATTAGTTAATAAAATAATATGATGTCTTAAAGTAATAATTTTTCCCGCCCTATTTAAACTAATAATCATTATTTCCAATTACATGACGTGATGGACCCACCCGATCCGTTCATGACCTTCATGCAAAAAAGTTTGAGACAAATCGGCTGTATATACTTTAATAAACAGTTAAATAAATTAGAAGAGAATATATAAATAGTTTATTAAAAAAAATACACTAACCTTTTATGGTTTGATCTTTAAAAGGTGTCAAATCAATAGATTCTTCAAAGTTAATAATTTCATTGCACAGTTCTAGGCCTAGATTTTTAAAGAAGATAATGAAAAAGAATTACATATGTGGTCCTTATAAATTTAATTTTAAAATTTTAAAAATTTATTATTATATTTTTCCATATTCTGTTACATATAAACTTTTTAATTAGCTTTTTATTCCCGGCTTTTCTTATTTTTCTTTTGCCAAACATACTGCTTATATTATCAAACATATAGGTTATGTAAGTTCAATGTATTACAATAATATAAAATTAGTTAGAATAAAATATCTAAAACGTTTTATATATTGAAAAATTAATACATTATAATTAATTAATTACAATTTATTAAAATATAATAAAATAAGTTTTCAGGCGACAAAACTATAATCTCTCTTAACATCAGTACTGCACAGGACTAATAAGTAAATCACAAGAATATTTCTAAAATTTGCTTAAAATTATATAATATTATTACTAAATTGTCAATATACTTAATTTATTTTCGTCAATTACATTAAAACAAGTGAATTAAAAAAAAAATTAACAAGAAATTATTATCCTACTACTACTAGGACAACAATGAAACACAACAACAAAAAACCTGAGGTCGATTATATAGATTACCCACGCTTTTGAACATGATTAAAAACCATATTTTTTGAAAAATTATTAATGAGGAGGCCGCCCTTAATAATTTCATTGAGGGTTTTCCTCAATCTTTATCTACCCCATTTTACTGAGCTCCAAACCATTTGATCCATCATTTTCATTGATGTATCTAGTAGCCTTCTTTGCGAGTGTATAAACAACCACCTTAAACAATTTTTTACCACTTGTCTCTTCAATTAGTGTCATTCCAACCCTTCCTCGTCTAATTTCATTATAAATCTTATCTTTCCTTATATGATCACACATCTATCTTAGAGTTTATTATAGAATAAATAATATATAAAGAAACCCCCATGTTTTTCCTATAATAAAGCAAAATTACATCACGAAAATAGGAACATTACAAAATACCAGTTATGATAGGGAAAAAAATTGGAAAATTTTATTAGCCCCCATACATGAGACTTTATTTCAGTCAACGCAAAAAAAAAAAAAAAAAAAAAAAAAAAAAAGAAACTTCATTGCACCTTATCGGATCAAAATGAAATTAATTTTTGCGGGTAAAAAAACAATGACGCACTTACTTTATTTGTTTTGTAAATGTTTTTATTTATCTTGTAAATAACCAAAATATTTTTAACTCAATGGGTTCTTTCAATCGTTTATTTGTCTTGTAAATATTTTCATGTATCTTATAAATACACTTATTTATTTTGTAAACTCCCTTATTTGTTTAGTGTATTGCTAAAATATTCTTGTTAATTCTTTGGTTTCTTTTGAAAATCCCTTTATTTAACTTGTAAATCACTTTATTTGTCTTCTAAAATGCTCTTTTGGAAAAACAAATTAGGAAGGGCATCATTGTCTTTCCATCTACAAAACTTAATTTCATTTTTGACCCAAAGTGATACAGGGAAATTTCAATTTTTTTTAGGGTTGATTGAAATAAAATCGCATCTATAGGGCCTAACTCAAATTCTCCTAGAAAAAACTAATTACATTATAAAATAGAGGAAGGGGCTGAATAAGAAGACCCTACAAAAAATTTAAGAAAAAGATTCATCTCCTTCCAAACAAAGTTTTTTTATTCGAATCCAAATGTATTGATTTGATTAGAAACAAATACTTTTAAGTATATAACGCTAAATATTTAACTTTTTTCCCTTTAAATTTATTCCATAAAAATACAATCAATTACAGAAAAACTTAAAATCAGGTATGCTTGCTTGCTTGCTCAAGTGAATCAAATCTCTAACAAATCCTCATCATGATGTAATCAATTTGTAGACTTGACCCTTTCTCAAGGACACGTGGCTTACATGATTAACATACCTAAACACCTTGGCCGCTTCCTCTTGACCTTATTACATCTCGTCAACTCATAATTTGTATCAAGGATCATTTGTTTTTTCAGAGCAAAAAAAAAAAAAAAAAAAAAAAAAAAAAAGAGGATATTTGTTTTTATTTTTTAAGGAAAATAATATATATAATTATAAGGCGAAATATGAGAAAACAATTCAAAAATACTCTTCTTCATAGCTCATATATTATGAGAAAACAATTCATACTCTTCTTCATAGCTCATATATATGTAAATAGTATTTAAAAATCAATCTATTGTTGTTGGCAAAAATAAAATAAAATAAATCGTTGTTTATATTAATATAAATAATAGTAATAAATTGATATATATATTAATATAAAATATAAACTTATAATAAATTGAATTGTTTATAAAAATGATGTACTGAGTTTCCTTTTTTCAGTTGGAAAGGAACAAAGTGTGAATAGGAACACTTTGCAATAGCTGCATATATTGAGTTTTTCAAAATACATTAAATCCACATGGACCCACCTATTTACTTAAAATAGTGACTTCAAATCAAATATCTAGTCTTGAATTTTTGTTACATGCATGCCCTCTAGACACAACCACTTTGTCCATTTCATTTATACTTACTTGCTTCCTGGGGCAACAAAATAATAATTAATTATTCAAATATTAATCGTTTATATAAAAATGTTGGTCTTAGAATTCTGTGTGTGTACATTTAAGAACATGAACAACCGATGAGATGAGAGAATGATGATTGAAATCACTTTTCTTTTATCTTTTTCTTTTTAAAAAAAATAAATAAATTCGAGGCTGTATCCTCAAGTGCGTAAAGATTACCTAAGTACTCTCTTTGCTCCTTATTATAAAGCACCAATTAACAATTTTCACAAATCAATAAAAATAGTTTAAGTTAATAAAGTTTTCCTATAATTTTAGTAATTTTAAATATTATCCCTACTAATTACACTAAACTCTAATGTTATATTAATTATTATTCTCATCTACTACTCTTATCAATTGGGGCATATATGGAAAAAAAATTAATACTCCTTGAGAACAAACAAATGCCTTATGAAAATGATCAAATACACTTGCTAGTTGATGTCTTATAATAAAGATTAAAAGGAGTAGATTTTATCTCTCCCAAGTCCCAACAAAACCTTTTCCATGCACACTTTTATCTCTCTCTTTTTTGTTGAAAAAAGTAGAACTCATGCACAATACTGTTTATGATTTATTAATGGGAAAATTAGAATGAAGAACCTAGAGGAAAAATATTTATGGATAAGGACCATAAAATTTTTAATTATTTAGAAGGATCAAATATAAAAAAAAAATTAAAAGTACTAAAATGCCCCTAACAAAATCTTTTGCATTCTATCCCATTTGTTTCATATTCTAAAAAATAATAAAAATTTTTTTTAACTTAAAAATATTTTTCAATTTTCAAATCTTTTATATCTATTAAAAAAAAAATTACGAAATTTGAAAAATTATAATTTTTTTAAAATCAATTTTTTAATTAAAATGTTATACAATTTTAATAAAAGTCAAGTCTTTTATAATTTATCATATATGTTAAACCAAGAAAGTTTGTATGATTTATTTTTGTTTTAGAAGCAATTTATGTGGTTAAAAAATTCATATAATATTGATAAAATTTAAAAATCGAATTAACCTATTATATCCAAAAAAATATGAAATAAGTTTAGTTTTTTTTTTTTAATAATTTAATTGATATCAATGTTAATAATATAAATCGAAGAATCTTGATGATATAAATGGGTGAAATATAAAAATTTAAAAAATAAGTTTGACAGTTGTTAATTAAATAATATATTGAAAAAAAATATTGATATTGATGGGCAGTCAATACAAGAGATATATAGGAGATTTGATTAGGGACAATTTAATAAGTTTAATTTTAAATTATAATGTTCCATCTTTCTAAATAATTATAATTTTTATAGTTATTTATAATAAATATTATTTTCTCTACATCCTTCATTTTAATTTCACCTTTATTAATTTATCATTCAATTGCAATTTACACATCCCAGGGATCCCGTCTCCCTCTTCTTCCAAGTGACGTGGGATTCTGGTAATTTCCAACACATGCAAGCTGCTTTGTTTTTCTTTCTCTTTGACAATTTCGTGTGTTTATTTATTAGACTTATTTTTTTTTGTATGAACATACCCTTTATTTATATTCTTCAAGTTATTTATATTTTTTCCCAAATAATACCTTTTTATAATTTGCCTCTTAAAAGTGCTTGTTGACCAATTACATTTATGATTCCTTTTTTGGTTTGATTATTACTTTTTTAATTTCTTTAACTTGTATCTTTACATGTGAACACATTTTTCATTTTGATTCTCCCAATCCTATTAATCTATAATTTTTTCAAACAACATATTTTTTAATTTAGTTGTAATTTGTCTCACAAATTTTTTTATTATCATCCCCACTAACATTATACTTTCACAAAATTGAATCATACTCCTCAAAAACATTAAAATATATTAAATTTAATTATAACTAGCCCGACCACCGTCCAAATTCTGGTTCAACCATTAAACTAAGAACTAGTGTTTTGACTGATTTAATGGCCAGTACAGTTCTCACAGCTTTGATATTTTTTACTGTTTAAATATAAAAAATTATTAAAAATAACATCAGTATTTACATGGATAAATTATAATCATTCATTAAATTTTTTCCCTTTCTTTTTGTTGTTGTTGTTTGAATAGAAAAATACGGTTGTATTTCAATTCGAGTTTGTTCAATCAAGTTGAAATTATTGGTTGAGACATAAATAGTTTTTATTAAACCACATTTATTACTTCTCATGTCTCCTTTGTTTGCAAGCAGATTTTCTCAAACTTGTTTCCTGGTATGGACTGGAATCACAATGAGTCAATTTCTCTGTTCATAGAAGGATGACCACAAATGAAGGAAAAATAAGAATTTTTGACACGAAAAGAATGAGACCAATAAGCTCAATAACTGACTAAAATGAACAAAAATCTGAACCATAAATCTAAAACAAATTTGATTGAAGTGTTTGATAGTCAAAGAACATCGATTAGTTGAATGATTGGTCTAGTTTCAAAAACATTAGTTTACAACCAAACACTTGGTTCAACTAATAGAGCCTTGAGCCAGCTTAATCAAATATCTTGAGTTTGCGTAATTTGTAAATTAGTTTGGACCCCGATAAATCTTTTACTTCAGTTAAAGTGAGGTGGGTCTAGAATATCGGATGCTCTATATGGAAAAAAAAAAAAAAATGACATTGGTTTTCAAGGAACTTCTAGCTAGTGAGCAAGATGGAAAAATGGAAGGCTCCATCCAATAGCTAAAAAATTTTAATTAACCAAAAGGTACTGTAGGATCAACAACATCATAATTTATCTCATACTACAGTAATGTGATAGCGGCAGCAAACCTTATCTCCCTAAATGGAGTTAGCTACATAGATCACATAGCACAATTACGCTCTATTCACAACCAACTCTTCTCATATATCATTCTCCAACGGATCATGAACACATCAGGATTTGGGATTTTACATTGCAAGATTTTTTTTCTTTTTAAAAAAGAAAGGAATCTTGGCTCTTACTTCTGTGACCAATTTGGAAAAACATGGCATGTAAACTGCACAGAATACAGCAAAAGAAAGAACTTCACTCTACATCACCATAACTACCAATAAATGAGGTGGGTTAGAACTTAAAACTTTTCATTCAAGTCACTACTATTCCTCACTTTGAATCGTGCGAGGCTTAATCAGTGCGGAACTCGTCGTATTGAGGCTGGAACTTCCCAAGTATGAGGTAAGGGGTTATTACCATGCAAGCCATAAATAGTGTGAACTGCAGAACAGAACATAAAAATCAGCAAGTTGTAATCCCAAATTACCATTAGGCAGAAAAGAAAACCATGTAGGAGATAAAAGTAAAAAAAAAAAAAAAAACACACACACACACACACACACAAAAGTAATATGAAACTGTTTATAAATACCAGAAGGGGAAGTGTCAGGAAACTCCATATTGGCCACAATGCAAAGGTGAACCTGTAAGGATGAAGAATAAAGAGTCAGCAAAATGGAATTGTACTTTGACATAACATGCATTGAAAATGAAAAAAAGAAGAAGAGATAACAGTTTCTTACAAGCAAAAAGAGATGAGTCCAAATGTAGTAACGAATGGTAAAGCAGTGATGCTCGTCACTTCCCATTCTTTTAGTCCCCATTTTTCATCAAATCTCTTAACACTCCATGCCAAGATGCTTGTATATATGAAAATCAGTGCATTTAGACCAATAACTATCATTCCAAGATACAAAGGCAGTCTGCAACAAAAATTCAGGAGATTATGAACACTGTGACAGTGATTAAGTAACTCAAGAATTAAAACCAGCCAGAATAAGCTTCAACTAGAACAATAGTAAGTGTCCTTGCAGTTTCAAATCTAGATGTCCTGAAAAAGGTATGACCATGTGCAACTATAATCATCTCATGAATCATCAAAATACAGGTTGTTCTCCATAGCTAGAGAGACATAGATCGAGTGGAAATTCATTTACAAAGAAAAATGTTTTCTGCCCAACTAAAACAATTAAAGTAGGCATATTTAAAAATAATTTCATTTTTGTGTCAGTTGTTAGTACAGTTTTCCACAATTAACGAGTTTGATTTCTGGCATGAAATCTGCCTTCCAATGACTTCTTGATTCTCCAACTTGTGGGAAGCACATGTACGTCATAATTTTTGTCAATGAGACAAGGAAAAAGGGCCGTGATAAAATCAGAACCCAGAACATGCTGTAGATATAATAGGATTCCCAGCTAAATCTTTTTAATCCCAAGGTATATTTGATATAAGACTTTGCTAAAGAAACAAAGATTTAAATAAGTCAGCAGGTAACAGATAAAATAATTGAAACAGACAAAACATAAAGTTTTCTCAAGTAATTGCCAGACAGATCTCATCCTACAAACCTACTTCTTTCAACAGGATAAAGGTTAAACCTATAGCACCATGCTAGTTAAGGAACCTACAACTTCCCCATCATTTCCACAAGTTCATAAATAACCCACATAGAACTTCAATCCAAGTAATGTTACTGAAATTGGACACGGAAGCATGCTTGAAGATAGCATGGTGACCTAGACTAGAGCATTGCCCATTATGTTCATATATTGCAAAGTGGTGAATACCATTATTGTCAAAAACTTCAACAGATAATGAACACTTTTGGAAATGAAATTCTTTATTAAACTCAGAATAGAATCCAAGCCCACTTAATTCACATTTTCAACACATCTTTCAGCAATTTTACTGGTAACACTCAACCTTGACCTTCAAACTATCACTGAGATTGATGCAACATGCACAAAAGAGAGAAAGAGAATGATTAAATGGGTTTATTCTTTCTGTTACTAACCCAATGCAACGAATCAGAGACCATCTTTTGCAGAACAATAGTGCATAAGATATTAAGATGTATTCTATAAAATAAATATTCAATAACAAAACCAAAGTAGTAGCAGGATGGCTGTTTTACTCAATTTATGGATGTTAACAATTCACACCATTATGCATGGGTTCCCATATTTGCTTTGATAGGCCAAACAAAAGTTGCCATAAGACTAAAAATAAGAGAAAAATGTGATGCAAAAGAAAGAATATGTTCAGGAAAATGAACATGCAGTTACCAAAAATTCAAAAATTAAAGAAATGAAAAGCTAAGAAAATCGGTTACCTTCTGATTCGTTCGTCATGAAACAAGAGATATATCAAATTGGAATCACGATCGCCGAAGTATATGATTAAAGCCGCAGAAGCAATCCAAAGAAAATTTTCCAGAATCTCGATCCACGTTCTTTTTTCTTCTTCAAAACTTGGAGGCGAAAAAGAACGAAGCCTCGAGCATGCATCGTCTTCAAGGTCATCGCCGCTGCTCGCATACCCCTGACTGAGTCTCTGTCTCATAAACCCTCCTCCCCCAACCGGTGTTCCTCCAGACATTGTAATACACAGCCACGATCACACAATGGACATGCAATACAAGAAGAATCACCAAAACCTAACAATACTTGCACAGAATGAACTTGAATCCCTCCACAAAAGAAGAAGTGATCTGTGTTTCCTAATTTCACACTACGAGCTAATCCCAACAAAATTCCCGAGAATGAGATTCATAATCTGCATATCAGTTAGAATTCAAATGCACATCCATTGCAGATTGCGTTCACCGATGAACACACGAATTCGTCAACTAGAACAAACGAAGACCCGCTTCGAGAAAATTGCAAGAAAACCCATTTTGAACTTCCGGAATCTGAATACCCCGAAAATTATGCATAAGAAGAGCCTCTCAGTTAAGTTTGTTGTGTATAGCAACCCAGAAATTTGCGTTTGGTTCTTCAGATTCGATTAATCAACGAAACCCAAAGGCTTGGTGTGCATGCAAGTGGTTTGATTCCAGAAAGGGTAGAAAGATGACAAGGTATCGGATTTACGGCAAGAACAACGCAGCCAAAAGTTTCAATGGGGAGACAGAAGATTGAAGAGTGAAGATTCGTTTCGTACACGTCCTTCGAAATGCAGGGGGATTCCGAAGCTTCGAACCTTCCGTAAATTCGGTTACATCTTTATTTTCTTTTTTCAAGTTATATAAATTGTTCTTTTCAATTTTTATTAAGAAAATTAATCAATTACGAGTTTCGTGTAATTATTTGCGCTCAATTTATTTTAGTTATAGAGGGTTAATATGTAAATCTGTTTTGTAAATTTTTGTTGATGAGTAATATTACCCATAAAATTTTTCCATGTTTATTATTGCTTCAAAGTTTTAAAATGTAGTAATATTACTTGTTGAAAAGTTCCGAGGCAACGTTGCCCTTGTCAAAAAGTTATAGAACAAATTTACACATTAACTCAATTTTAAATTAAAAAACTACAATCTGCTTCGTATTTCTTTTTCCTCAAATTGCCTCTATACATATTTTCTCAACAATAATAGCAATTCATTAAATTCAAGTAATTACAAAACATTTGTTACCTGAGGTATTTTAGAGAAATTATAACACATTTATTATAATAAATTAAGAGAATAACATATCTGCTTCTGAGGTAGACAACAACTCTGCAAAGAACCTTGAAAGTTTCATACTTATTTTTTTCCCTCTTTCTATCTGTTTTACCATCTACATTGGAAACGAGTTTCAATGTTGCGAGACTCACTGAACCAGCACCTTCGCCAAGCATCATCGCCAACAAGAGGGCTTCGGCGATGGTGGAGGTCCTTGATTTGGTTGATCCTCCGCCATTATGTTTGCCAACATCATCAAGCCTCCTACTCACTCATAAGATGATTTCCATTCTGTCAAATAAACCTCGTTAGAAGAAAAATGATCTAGGTTGAATTTGCAAAAATTGCTTCTTCATCGTCATTTTCCTTGAAGCTTCATTGTGGGTTGCGTTGGGACGCCAATTCCAAGGACAAAAAATGAGTAATCTTTCTCCAAAAAGGATAGAAATTGAGGATCAACCAAAGTGCTGGTTTAGTGAGTCTCGTGGCACTGAAACTCGTTTCCAATGTAGACGATAAAACAGATAGAAAGAGGAAAAAAAGTAAGTATGAAATTGTGTCATTTCAAGGTTGTTGTCTGCTTTAAAAGTAGATGGGAAAAACACCAATATAAGAATTTTTTACAAAAATTGTACCTAATTAGAGCAGATGGAAAAATATTTACCAAACTACGATTGACGATTAGTGGCGTCGCGTCAAGCAACGCCACTAGTGGTGTCGTACTTTCTGACGCCACTGGCGTCAATCAAATTGACGCCAAAAGGGGCGTCAATTAACACCAAAAAGGTGTCAATTTGATTGACGCCACTAGTGGCGCGAAAAATGTACGACATCACCGTGGCGTTTCCGACACGACGCCACTAATCGTGTGAAATCTTTTTCCATCTCGCTCTAATTAGGTACAAGTTTTGTAAAAAATTCCTATATTGGTGTTTTTCCCAAAAGCGATATGTTATTCCCATAAATTAATTTCCTTAATCTATCCAAATTAATGAGATAGCTGTTTTATTAAGAATTAAGAATAACAGGATTACCAATTTAGTTTGTAAGTTATATGCAAATTTAATTTGAAGGCAATTAATTTTTTTTTTAAGTTTTTAATTTATAGGTTATTTTCCTCTTTCCATTAATATCAATTCCTGCACAAAAATCTCAAACAATAACTAAGAACATATCTCATGTTTTTATAATCAATTCGATCTCCCGATTGGATTCAGGGCAAACGTCTACGAAAAGATTGCTTGGATTTAAGAAAATTTGCTTAAATTTATCCATAGTTTGTTTATTCCTTATTGTTAAAATAAAAAATAGGATTTACTTTGTTTCTATTTTTTTATTTAGGTTGATGAAAAAGGAAGGCAATTTGAAAAGCATTTTTGGATTGGGAATAAAGAACATTTGAAAACTGAAAAAACAGATTTATAAAGAAGAATGAGATTATAGTGTTTTTGCATTCTTAGAAAAAAAAAAAAAGAAGAAAGAAAGAAAGAGAATAAAGCTTTGGTAAGCCCAAAATACTTCTTTTTTGCTAATTGACTTAATCTACAACTAAAAGCAAAATGAATTGTTGGTTAGTTAGTAAAGTATGTGGGGTTAGCTTTTTGCATGTTAGAGAAGCAAAGAGTTGGTTGGATAAGCATATAACTTATTTTATTATGAAATGAATAATATGGATTATTATTCATGTTTTGTCCAATATAATACTTTGTTGGAATGAGGGAAAAATAAAGTTAAAAGAATAAAAATGGGTCCAAATAATTTGTAGAGAAGAGAAAAGTGGGGGTGTAATTATGTATAGATGAACCTAAAAGCCACAGAAGAAAGAAAAGTAATTAAGTTCACTATTATAATTATTAGAATAATCATATAAAAAGTACTATATGATCCTATGTTTCTTTTTCTAACATTTGGAGTCATTTTGGAAAGCATATTATATATGATCTCTTATATATACATATATATATATATATATATATATCACTTTTGAAAAGAATTTTTTCAAAAAAAAAATCTAAAGAAAAATGTGAGTCACGTACCTTTTTTTAAAAAAAAAATAAAATAATATTTTAATTATCCTCCATTGCCGCCTTCTTTTACCATTTAAACAGAGAAAATAATTCCACCTTTGATTCTAAGCTGATCTCCAACTCAAACTCTGGAAATAGTACATGATGGAGCTTGAGTTGATTCATTTCTCAGGGGCAAGTTTCAAGGGTTAGTGAGAATTAATAAGTTCCAACAACTTCATAAGTATATTTTCTCTATATAAATCAAAAGGATCCAATTCGAGCAAGTTTAAAAAAATAAAATTTGTTGGAATTTGTAAAACTATTTTGATAAAAAATGGATTTGGGGGAATCAATAATCTATTTGTACGATTATAAAGAAAAAAAAATGGAATAAAGAGGAAGGATTGTATTAGATTGTCGACGGTCAATATAAAATTGTATGAGTATCTTATCGACTTCTAATCTAATCTAATCTATTTGGTATGAGGGAAATATAGGAAATTGGAGGTGAGGGAAATTTTTAGTGAGTTTAATTCAAAAGAAGTAGAAAAATATGGTTATAAAATTTTAATAGAGAGAGAATGTAATATTAAAAAGTAAGAAAAATTAATTTAAAATATTTAACTCATTAAAAAATTTTGCTCACATCCTCCTCCATTTCCCTAGTACCAAACTGAAAAAAAAAAAAAAAAAAAAAAAAAAAAACTGACCATAAAAGTCTCCTATTGATGAGATCCACAAGTAAACTTTATGTCAGAAGCAAAACGAATGATCCTTGTTGGTGGAGGATGTGGAGTGGGGTGAGGCAGCTTTTTGCAGGATAAGCATATGACCTAAAAGGGCAGACAAAGAACCATTTTCTGTTTTTTGTGGATAACAACACTGAGCTGAGCATTTCTTGTTGGGCACTCAAGTGCCTCCTCCAAAATTCCAGCTCATTCTTTCTCTATCAAACTATTATTGCCCTAATGGCAATGATACCCACCACTCTTAGGTGAGGCCCCAAACTTAAATCAAACATTAATAGGTCTCTGTGTATGTTTAATTGTTGTATTAAAAAAGAAGAAGAAGTACTCAACTCACGTTTTAACTTTAAAGATGTAGATCATGAGTTTAATACCCACATACATTTTGCTTGTCCATTTCACTAAAAAGAAAGACATATCAAAACCCAAGATCCAGGGTGTTTTAATCCTCTTTCCCATTAAAAAAGGGGAAATTTTCAACAACGAAAAAATACATTCAAACTTTGAAAATCTTAATTAAGTGATTTTCTTCTATAATAAGTTGTGAATTACTAATTAAGTGTAATCAATATCTAAACTATTGTAAGAAACAAACAATATCTTGAAATTTTGATATTTTAAAAGTATTTTTTTTGGAATTTGTCCTTAAAAAAGTCATACAATTAATTTCAAGTTTTTTAATAATATAATTTTCATTTTTTTTTATACACAAACTATCTTGGCTTTTCCTTCTTCTTTTTTCCTTCCTCTGTTCATGCAGTCTCTATTTTTATGACTTGAAATATTTATTTCATGTGATGCGACAAAATGGGGTCCGTTTTTTTTGTCGCGACTTAAATGTATTTACTCAAATATTTATTTCATGTGATGCGACAATTTTGATGGTCAACTATAAATTTTCTTAATTGATAGCAACGTGATTGATGGGTGTGCGCGAGCGTGAATTATTACATCAAATCTTAAATTTTTCTTTTGGTACATCACATCTTAAATTTTTAAGAATAACTGTATCTTAGAAATCAATAATCATTATTGGTGTCACATAGATTGAGGCTATAAATTGTTATACTGCTATCATTTATTAAATTAAATTATGCTTCATTTTCAAAAGAAGCGTATGGAATTGGAGAAACCACATGAAAACGTGACTGTGGGCCCTGTTTATAATATAGGTGGACCTTTCTCTGTTTCTCATTTATAAATGGGTGTGAGGATGCACATGGAGGCATAAAGTAGGCCTAATATAAATTCTGCAAATAAAATCATCATTTCGACCTAAGCTCCATGTGGCTTAAATACCACAACTCAATCCACTTTACATTTTATATTTATCATTTTTTCAACTATCCATATCAATAATTTTCAAGTCTTTTAAACAGTAACTTCAATAAAAATGATTATCTATGGTTGTACAAAACAAAAAAGAGATTAATATGGTATTTCAAGAACATTAATACACTTTTTTTTTTTTTAATATAGATAACTAGCTTAACTAATTTTATTAATATTGTATTAAGAGTTGAAGGGAGTAAAAAACAACTTCAGATAATTTTCAAGGGGGCTTTTCCCAAAATTTCCCTTTTTATTAAGGGAGAATTCCAATAAATTCCCAATGCAGAGACTTAATTATCAAAAAGTTTCAATGAAAATTATAAAACATATAATGACAAATGTCAGTACAAGAAATGATAACACCTAATTTGTCATCGGAACTTCTTCATAATTAAGTGCCTTACTAAGCACACTACACTATCTAATTGCAATATTAACTAATTGTGGTTGCCCACAAATGATCCATCCGTCTTAAGCTAAAACATAAGCGAATTTTCAAATTCGAAGCCACTACTGTCATCCAATAGCTATTGATTTTTTTTAATAAAAAGATCAATTATATAAAATGAATAAAGTTATGTAACTAAAGTTGGAATTATAGACCCAAGGGAATGAGAAATTAATAAAACATCTGTTTTGTAAAAGGCGTGAGCAGAAAAAAATTGAAGCAGAAAGTTGACATCCTTTTCTAAGGTGTCAATAAAATAAGAATGAAAATCAAAATGGATAGGAAGACTATTAGCAAATTCTTCCTGCATGTGACACATTGAAATTGTTCAATACTCTCATAATTTGAATATTTACATTCATTAAATAAAGTTTTTGTAGTATTGCGTCTGTATATAATTATAACAACCCATTTAAATTAGGCATGGAGTTTAGACTCATGTGTCTCACATTATAATAACTTCAACAAAAACACATAACATGACACGAGAAAAACAATACAAGAAAATGGGGCAACTGGGCAAGAGAAAAGGCAACACTGTATATAAAAAATTATCTATTATTCTATATTGATAACGTAATAAATAAACAGGTAGATACTTGATCAAAATCTTATGAAAAAAATAAATACAAAAAATCAGAAATGTAAAACTCAGGAGTGTCTGAACAGCTGACTTGATGCCTTCTACTTTTCTCATAACTAACCACCTAACAGACAAAGTCTACCATACCAGAAACCAACTCATTATCCTCATCATCATAACAAACATGATGAAGGCATTCGAGGGACCTTTTCTTTCTTCCTTGGTTTTTCTTTTCAAATTAAATTACCCATTTCTTTCGTTACATCAGGAAAATTTGAACTCTTGACTTCTACTCATACTCCACTCCAAACCACTTAAAGCTACTTCATGCGGCTAATATTACACATTTCTATTATAGCACATACATCAAACCATGTTTATAGGTGTTAGTGTTTGTCAAAGAGGTACCTGAAGAAAAAGCAATACCTTTTGGCTAGTGCAAGATCGATCGATCATTGGCCACCACCAGCACTACACAAGCCTATTAGGTCCATCAGTGTTGCATATAACAAATCCAGAGATAAGTGGCCCAGGAATTTCCTGTATTCAGATGCGCCATCAGTGATGTCTATGTGAAGCTTCCGCTCCTCCACAAAACTGTCTTCCATGACCAACCACCACGATATACAACCCTCGATATCCTCTGGATCCACATGTGCGACCAGGCATAGTGTTTCACCCTGCTCCAGCTCAAATGACAGGCATAAAAAGTCTTGATTCGCTTTTATTCCCACCATCAGAGCTTCCTGATAGAGCCAGTTGATAATCTGGCTAGCAACCTGTATGTTTAAAATTATTACAAGTTAAATGCAACATTTCAGGCTTGGTTTGGATGGAGGGAATTGTGGGAAGAAAATAGAGGGGAGAGAATACTATGAAGGAAAACTTCCATTTTGGGAGTTTTCCCTTCTAGTACTCTTTCCTCTATAATTTTCTTCACATCCAAATTAAGGATACATGTGGGAAAATTATGAATGCAATCCCCCATTTTCTAAATTGAAAAATTATAGCATTGCCCACACGACAGGCGAATTCTTGACACATACCTGCTGCAAAATTATCACAGGAAGATCAGCCAAGTTGCAGTCATATCTGTTCATTGAATGAATCTCCTCAGACTTTCCCTTGAACAAGCCTACAACTTTAGAAGCACCTTCTCTTTCCACGTTAATGCAATCATCATTTACCACCACCTTAGTCCAAAATTGAGACTTAACAGCATTTTTCTCGAATGCAACATTTGTTTTTGTTTGGCTACCCATGCGGAGAATAGACTGAGGAACCTTCATTGAAAGTGTCCAGGACGATGTTCGAGAATGCCATGTAGGATTTGTAATCAGTTGGAGATATGGGACCCTGCAAACCTGCAGAATTTAAAGGCTTTAGTTTAAAAAAAAAAAAAAAACACCTAGTTTACACAGAGCATAAGTCAAAGTTAAACAAGAAATACCACATTTTCCAGCTCAGCAAGGACTTTACTTGAAAAGATCCTATGAGACAAAGACATAGAAAAATGACCAAGAAGACCTGATCCATCCTTTGCTGGCACTCCAGAAGCCCGAGTACCAGAAGAAATTGGTTTTCCAATACCTCTTCCGAATATATGTTCATGGAAGATCTGTTGAAGATAAATTTCATAGCTCAAAGAATTAGGAAACTGCCATTTTTTCTTCTTATGAATGCTATGTTTGGCATCTTGCAACTTCACCCCCTCCAATGTGTCTGAAGGTAAAATTGCATTTCCAACATTATCAGTGACAGCACCTTCAACTTTATGATCATCTTGACCAGATGGCACTAAGGATAAGAACACAAAGGATCCTTGACCTAAGCTTAACTGTAAATAATTTTCACGTATGCCAGTCACACTGACTCCAGTTGATGAGTTAAATGCTTCACGATTCACCAGATCAAACACCTGGATCCAGAAGTTCTAAAGCGATGAGCCAGCATACCAATGTCCAAACTATTGGGGGAAATACCCAGCAAGGCAGAAATTACACCAATGAGTAATAATACAAGGATATATCTACCTGCTCATTAAAAATTGCTAAATGTACTTCACGGAGTAGCAAGTGTGACTTCTTTACGTACTTGTCATCACTTAAAGACTCTTCACCACTTTCTCCCAAGTGAGACTCGCTAGAAAAGTTGGATTTATTTACATTAGATTTTCTCAGTATATTGTCTGGTTGTGCCCCAGGAAAACCAAATTGTAGTGAGTGGCAAGAATTTGCAGGTACATTGATTGCCAGCATGCCAGCTGCATCATGTTCAACACGAACAGTGGACAGAGCAGAAGACCGATTTATAGCTTCTGGATCATATGAGTTGTCAAAGAGATCAAAGGTGAAACCTTCATTTCCTGGAGCTATAGATGCCAGACGCTGTCGTTTAACTTTCCAATTTTGCTGCAACCTATCAGCTCATCAGTACATGTGGTGGCAATCAACATAAGCTAGTGAGAAAGTATTCTTGATATAATGAACATCCTTGACTCAATAATAAAACGAACTCATGTTTATGGAGTTATTAAAGAGCCAGTTTATGAAGGCAGTGAAACACAGTTTTTAAAATTTTAAAACATCTTTTTCAAATTTCTTCCCAGAATGGCAGAACTTAGGGAAATAAATGAATTCTAAAAAAGTAAGAAAAGATACTTATAAGAAAAGGTAAGAAAAGAAAAAATCACCTGATTAGAGCACCATAAAACCTTGCCTCCCTAGCAACCTGCTGTTCAAAAGCTTTGGCAGATTGCTTGAAATATTTACCGACATGCTGTAATGAGAATGAGAACTAAACTAAGTTGCATAATCTCATTGCACATCCCAGTAAAAGCTAAATCTCTTATAATGGTAACAGTACAAAGAAGACACCAGTCTGTCAATTTACTACATACAAATTACATAAAGAGAGACATTTGTCTGCCTTAAAAATCATCAATATCAAATACTAAATCTATGGCAAGTTGTCCTATTCATTGTAATTTATTCCTCAAATTTCATGCAATACACAAGGGTTCATATAGGGACATATAATTCAACTGGAAATAAAATAGTGCTCAAGGATAACAAAAGATTGAAAGAATATCTACCCGGTAGCATTGTAGCTTGGTGGCTGCAGAGACAGCAATATCAGACAAAGCTTCATTTGGTAATGGTTTTGGCCTTGTCATGCCAGCCACAGTTACTGCATCATTTGCTTCCACCTAAATACAATGATTTGAACAAAATATCGTATTTATATTTTGATTCTGCAGCACTTAACTTTAAATATAACAAGCAGAGTTTAAAAATTATAATATGGACATTTTCCAAACCAATCAGAATAACTCGATTGTACATCCAATGGGATGGTAAAAAATGATCTAATTATTGTTAGTTTCCATGGTATTGTAAGTTCACATTCATAATCTCTTACCTACATCAATTATTGTGATTATTCATTTGATATAACCATCGTACATTCCTCAAAGCCATCAAATAGAAAGAACCAAAAATTTTATTTTAATAGTGACTACAATAGCAACCTTCACTTAAGATCCTTTCATGGAACGATATAGCTTTGAATGCAATCCCAGAATTCCTTTTTAGCTACTGCAAATAGATATCTGGAGAACATAGCTCCCCACCCCTCCCCTCCTTCTCTCTCTCTCTCTTGCGCTCACACACACCAGAATTTCTTAAAAGTTCATACCGCACCATGTTAATAAAAATAGAGATTAAATAAGAAGTAATATGCAGTACACACAGTGTTGATGAGATCTATAATGACAGAGAGCTCCTGATGAGCTAACTGCAAATTCTCCACCATGCTCTGCCATTGCCACGGTGTTGAGGCCTCCTTTGAGGTTTTCTTCTGCTTCTTCTTCTGTTCATCTTTCTCAACAGCCCAAGCAAAGTCGATTCGCCTAATTAATGACAGCCGCTTCTCATCGTGATCCAAATCTCTGCAAATTTACACACAAACGAAATTTAGCAGAGGAGTCGATACGAAGTTACTGTAAACAAATACCAATACAATTACAATACAATTACAACAACTTGATGAATAGAAACCATCCCATCTTAGAATACTACTTGCAGTGAATTTACAGAACAGGAATGTCGATAGCAGAACGGGAAAACGCAGAATCAGTGAGTGATTCAAGTATAAGATATAATTTATGGTTAAAGAAGTACTATTCTCGTATTTGACTCCATTTAATAAATAGGGCTAGTATCAAAGGACTTTCCCACATTTCATGAGACGGTTAAACCAAATGCAAAAGACAACCAAAATGGAAAAAGAAACATACGGAGGGAATCGTTCGAGTCCATTCTCTTCAATGGCATCCAAGCGCTTGATGGGAAGCTTATCGAGGGAGAGCTGCATATTTTCCTCCATTTTCTCTCAGGTTTGCATGTTTTTCCCGGAAAATTTTACGAACCCTATGGTTGACCTGGGACCTGGGATGGTTTCAGAGAAGAGGTCGAGAAAGTGGTTAATTGCCAAAATTACCCTTCAGACACATGCTCAACCCTGAATAGTTTATTGCAGAAAACGGGGCCAAAAAAAGAGAAGTATACATAAATAATTCTTTTTTGCCAAAGGAAATATAAATATTATTTATTATTTATATCTTGACTGAAAAAATTCTTCAGAAAATTTTACATGCTAATATTAAGGTAGTATAATAGATAGTATCATAAAAGATGATATTTCCATTTTAATCTCTATCATTGCATATTATATGGAGTACATGTTTAAGAAGCTGAACAAATTATTTGAGTTTACAAATAAGTGAAAAAATGAAAAATCCTAAAAAAAATACCACCTAAAGTTCAAAATTCTAAATAGGTAATTGCACAATGAAACAAGTTATCAATTATTTTACTGTTATTGTTAATCTAATCTTATTGTTATCAACAAGAAGAAATTCAAGTGTTATATTTATATATAATAATAATTTTCCCATAAAAAAATTATACCATCGTTAAATTTTATAGTAAAGTATTTTAGTCTGCCCCCTCAGTTTTTTAATGGTTTTTTCAGTTGTCTAACCTTTTTTTAACCATTAGATTTAAATGATAATTTTTATGTCAATAATTATTATTTAAAAACGAAATTTAATATGTGAAAATGTTTTGTTTACATTTAAAATTTTAATATCTGTATTTTTCTTTATTATTGTATAAAACTTTGTTTGAGATGGCGTTTTGGGAGGCAAAACTTACGTTGGAAAGTTCTAAGGCTTGTTTGGGGGAAGTGTTAGCCCAAATTGACTTTTCCCATTTTTTACCTGTTTATCGTTTTTTTTTTCATTTACATTTATCTATAATTTTTTTAGAGTAATATGAAGCAATATTTTTATTCATTTATAATTTGGTGCGCTTTAGTTTTATTGATCCATCATGATTTTAAGAAAATTATCAACGGCATATATTTTCTCCACGTTAATTTCAATATTATTTTTTAATATATATATATATATATATATATATATATATATTATTCATTGAATAAATCGGAAGAACATTTTTAAATATCTACATAACATTTTTCAATAATATATCAAATATTTTTATATTTATAGTTTTAATTTAAATTTTCCTCTTAAATTCAATATAATTTAATAAGATTCATTTTCTTTTCAATCATTTTCATCTAATTTTTTAAAAAAATAATTATCTAAACAAGTTTCAGCTTTTTTAGAAAAGTCACCTTTAAACTATCAATCTAAATATAAATTATATTACACAATCATTTTTCATCTAAATTTACTTTTTAAATTAAGTTTCTAAAAGTCAGTTTTTTAGAAAAAAAAACTACTCCTAGCAAATCCAAATTCCAAACAGACATTAAGTGGCACAAGTTGTTTTTTTTTTTATAAATGAAAATATATAATTAAGTTATATACATTATATATATATAATGTATATAATCTTAATTATATATATGTGGACGCATTTCACTCCCAATGAATGGTAAAACACTTCTCTACAACACGGATTATGAGTATTTTTCCCATAAAAATTATATGACACTATTTAACTTCTACTCTAACTTAAGTTTCTAAAAGTTAGTTTGAAAAAAAAATTACTCACTAGCAAATCCAAATTCCAAACAGACATTAAGTGGCACAAGTTGTTCATCCTTCACCAAGAAAGCCGATATCGCAACAATTGGGCTTGGGCCGTTCCTTTATGGACCTGCATGTCTTAATCCAAGTGTCCTAAAAAAGAAACACAAAGTTTGGAAATATATATTTACGCAGTTGATCTTAATCTTAAATATAAGATATGATTTTCATATTTTTATAATTTCATAATTTACCTTTATTGATGCTTTCTTTCAATCATAATCAAGGAGGAGAGATAATGATAGAATTAAGAGAGATAATTAAGGTGTTTTAGAAAATACATGTCATATTAATTAATTTAAGTAATTTTCTTAACTAATTAAATTAGATAAACATGTTTGGATGGAAGGAGTAATACACAGAGTATCCTAAAACAAGATTACAAAACAAAAGAAACAAACACGTAATACCTAATATATATACCACACAACAACGAAATTTCAAAAACAAGATTACATCTCATCTTTCAAATGCTCCACCAGATATTTGTCAAAATTGCAATCCCATGCTCAATAGTCTCAACCTGCAAGTGACGAAATATGATTATCTTATTAGCTAACTTTCTCTTCATCCCTCATTATTCAATCAAAACCGTTGATTTGACTTTATCTTCAGGAGGGAGGTTGTTGATGTGGACAATTATATCAAATGTATGGTTCAGATTTAATGCCGATGAGAGACAATGAGAAAACATCAATGAGAGGATCCGGACCGGCAACTGACATATTCCACATTTTTGGTTGGCTGCAGATTTTCTTCTAAACAATGCTTCATTAGTTGCAAGATGTGTTGCTACCTCCAATCCTAAATATTGTATAAAATTTGTATTACAATTTATACTACAAAATTTGTTCGGTATTACATTTCTTTTACTTTCATAAAATCGGTTTCAACAAAATATAAACCTCTCAGTATCTTACTCTACAATACTTCCACATTTTGCAATAATCTCCAAGCCGTCTTGTGATGGCCAACAAAACCTTACTAAAAGCTTCTAATTTTCTGAAAGCCTTGCTCATGAAAAACTTCCAAGCTTTCCCATGAATTTTTCATTCCTTTTTTACTCCACCAAAATTTTGACAACATGCCATCCATTACTCAATCCCTTACACAACTTCTTTGAAAGCATGAAACAAGACTTGGGAAAATTTGGAATTGCATTTGCAGTATCCTTCACCAAAGTTTCTCTTTTGTTTCCAGCTTGAAGTTTTAATCAAAATGCATTCCTTAAATTCAATAGGATACTTTTAAGGGAAAATTACTCACGGTCCCAAGGACCACGATAATTACAAATAGGTCCCTGAAATGACAAAATTACGACAGTCCCTAGGGACTTACGTAAATTATTTGTGAAAGTGAAATTACTAATCTAACCTTCTTCTTCCTTCTCCTATCTCTCTCCTCTCTCCATTTTCTTCTCTCCCGATAACTCATTTTCATTTCAAAGACACTTCCAATCCTTCTTTCCTCACGGTGGCCGACGTTCTCTTCCTTCCCGGCGGCACACCTTCAAGATGAGAGGTGTTGCGATGAGACAAGACGATCTTGACGACGTGAAATAACCACAAAACCTCGATTGATAAATATGAGCAAAATCGCGAATTTGTTGATCTGTGGTGGACTTCAATAAGATATAAACCTCATGAATCCGTCAATTTTGAATCATGGATGGCAAAATCGCGAATTTGTTGATCTGTGGTGAACTTCAAAAGTTGTTGCTAAAATAGGAATTTGATGTTGTTAAAATAGTAATTTCTTGTTGTAAATGGACTGCGGACCTCGAGTTCAAAAAATACAGGTTTCCCAAACTTGTTGCTAAAATAGAAATTTGGTGTTGTTAAAATAGGAATTTCTTGTTGTAAATGGACTATGGACCTCAGAGTTCAAAAAATACAGGTTTCCCAAACTTGTTGCTAAAATAGAATTTCTTGTTGTTAAAATAGGAATTTCTCGTTGTAAATGGACTACGGACCTCGAGTTCAAAAAATACGAGTTTCCCAAACTTGTTGCTAAAATAGGAATTTCTTTGTTGTTAAAATAGCAATTTCTTGTTGTAAATGGACTGGACCTCGAGTTCAAAAAATACAGGTTTCCGAAACTTGTTGCTAAAATAGGAATTTGATGTTGTTAAAATAGGAATTTCTTGTTGTAAATGGACTCTAGACCTTAGAGTTCAAAAAATACAAGTTTCCCCAACTTGTTGCTAAAATAGGAATTTGTTGTTGTTAAAATAGGAATTTCTTGTTGTAAATGGACTCGAAACTCGAGTTCAAAAATACTGAGTTTTCAAATGTTGTATTTTTTGAACATTTAGTCCTATACAGGTTTTCAACTTGTTGCTCCTATTTTAGCAACAAGTTGGGGAAACTTGTATTTTTTGAACTCTGAGGTCCAGAGTCCATTTACAACAAGAAATTGCTATTTTAACAACAGCAAATTCCTATTTTAGCAACAAGTTTGGGAAACTCCGTATTTTTTGAACTCGAGGTCCGTGAGTCCATTTACAACAAGAAATTGCTATTTTAACAACAGCAAATTCCTATTTTAGCAACAAGTTTGGGAAACCTGTATTTTTTGAACTCTGAGGTCCAGAGTCCATTTACAACAAGAAATTCATATTTTAACAACAGCAAATTCCTATTTTAGCAACAAGTTTGGGAAACCTGTATTTTTTGAACTCTGAGGTCCAGAGTCCATTTACAACAAGAAATTCTTATTTTAATAACAACACATTTCTATTTTAGCAACAAGTTTGGGAAACCCGTATTTTTGAACTCGAGGTCCGAGTCCATTTACAACAAGAAATTACTATTTTAACAACAAAGAAATTCCTATTTTAGCAACAACTTTTGAAGTTCACCACGATCAACAAATTCGCGATTTTGCCATCCAAGATTCGAATTGACTCGATTCATGAGGTTTATATCTTATTGAAGTCCACCACAGATCAACAAATTCGTGATTTTGCTCATATTTATCGATCGAGGTTTTGTGGTTATTTCACGTCGTCAAGATCGTCTTGTCTCATCGCAACACCTCTCATCTTGAAGGTGTGCCGTGAAGGAAGAGAACGCTCACCACCGTGAGGGAAGAAGGATTGGAAGTGTCTTAAACGAAAATGAGTTATCGGGAGAGAAGAAAATAGAGAGATGAGAGAGATAGGAGAAGGAAGAAGAAGGTTAGATTAGTAATTTCACTTTCACAAATAATTACACGTAAGTCCCTAGGGACTTCGTAATTTGTCATTTCGAGGGACCTATTTGTAATTATCTGTGGTCCTTGGGACCTGTGAGTAATTTTCCCTACTTTTAATATTGATTTAAATTTTGGATCAGATTGCCCCCTTTTTAGCCGTTAAGATGTGCCTTATTAAAAGCTTCTAACATTTTGCATGAAGCTTTTGTCTCCGCCGTGAAACTTTAGTCAAATATACATTCCTTAAATTCAATAAAATACCTATATAACTAAGGCCGATCTGAATTTTGGATTCAGATTGCTCCATTTTTAGGGGTTAAAATGAGCTTCTTTTTTAAAGACAATTTCTATTTTCATCAATCCGATGTTCTCTCAAACATGATATATTCAAGAATATAACTGATTCTTTTTCCTATTTTTTCCTTTATATATATAACACATTATCACCCAAAAGTTAGTTT
Organism: Acacia melanoxylon; assembly: GCA_019022615.1. Classification (NCBI taxonomy): domain Eukaryota; kingdom Viridiplantae; phylum Streptophyta; class Magnoliopsida; order Fabales; family Fabaceae; genus Acacia; species Acacia melanoxylon. The sequence goes on along the minus strand of JAFJYJ010000030.1, from coordinate 1,437,546 downwards.
GTTTTTAGGGAAAATTACGCACAAGTCCCAAGGAACGAAAAATTTTACAAAAAAGTCACTCGAAATCACAAAATTATACGAAGTCCCAAGGGTCTTTTTTGATATTATTTGAATGGAAATGAAATCTAGATTTTTAAATGTTGCTGTAAATACATGCATTTTCTATTGTAAATATGGTTTTTGTTGTTGTAAATGGTCATATTTTAAATTTTATTGTAAATACAGCACTTCCTGTTGTAAATGACCTATCTACGTTCAAAATCCAGGTGTTTAAATATTGTTGTAAATATAGGCATTTCATGTTGTAAATATGACTTTTTTATTGTAAATGTTCGATTTTAAATTTTGTTGTAAATACATCACTTCTTGTTGTAAATCTAGCATTTTTCTTTTGTAAATATCGTCTTTACGTTCAAAATCCAGGTGTTTAAATGTTGTTGTAAATATGAGCATTTCCTGTTGTAAATATGACTTTTTCTGTTGTAAATGGTCAGATGTTTAAATATTGTTGTAAATATAGGCATTTCCTATTGTAAATATAGCATTTCCTGTTGTTAATACAAATAATATCAAAAAAGTCTTTTGATACTTTTGTGTAATTTTGTGATTTTAAGGGACTTTTTGTTATTTTTTTCATTCCTAGGACTCGCGGCGTAATTTTCCCTTGTTTTTACAACTGTTTTCTTAAATTTAATATTTACTTTTTATAATGGGTTAAGGTCCCAACACAACAAACTATTTATTAGGCTCGGGGAGCGTCTAACACAATTAACTATTAAGTGGGCCATCCGCACAAAGACAAAAAACTTTTTAAAAAGGAGCGCCCGAAGACAACGTCATATCAAAAAGTTAACGTCCATTATCTAAGGACGTCCCAACACAACAAACTATTACTCCAAGAAATCCGGACAAAATTCTAAATTTTACTAAATTAAATAATTTTTTTTCTCAATTTTCATTATTCAAAACTACTTATATAGATATCTATGGACAAAAATTACTTATTCTTCAATTTTGTCAAAATTATAATTTGCTAAAATAAACAAAATTTTTAATTAAAAATATAATTATATGATTTAAATAAAACTCAAGGTGTTTTATAGTTTATTATATATGTTAAACAAAAAAAAATATGATTTATTTTTATTTTAGAAGAAATTTATGTGAGTTAAAAAATTCATTTAATCTTAATAAAATTTAAAAAATCTAAAAAATTTATTATATCCTTAAAGAAATGAAATGAGTTTAATTTTTATTTTTATAAAAAGAGTTTAATGGATATCAACTTTGATACTTAATAATATAAATCCGCAATTTGATGATATATTTTTTAATTAAATGATCTACTGATTATATGAATATGGGACTTGTTGGGAAAAAAAGATAACTTAAGAGGCTTGAACAAGAACAATTTAATAATAGGTTAAAGAACAATTATAATGGGTTAAAGAAAAATTTGGCTTACGAAAATCTCATATCCATATAAGCAATACATCATTTAATTAACAAATATATCATCAAGTTTTTGGATTTATATTATTAAGTATTAACGTTGATATCCATTAAGCTCTTTTTTATAAAAATAAAAATAAAAATTAAACTCATTTCATTTTTTCAGGATATAATAGATTTTTTAAATTTTATTAAGATTAAATGATTTTTTTAACTCACATAAATTTCTTCTAAAATAAAAATAAATCATATAATATTTTTTGTTTAACACGTATAATAAACTATAAAACACCTTGAGTTTTATTTTAATCATATAATTATATTTTTAATTAAAACTTTTGTTTATTTTATCAAATTATAATTTTAACAAAATTGAAGAATGAGTAATTTTTGTCCATAGATATCTATACAAGTAGTTTTGAATAATGAGAATTGAGGAAAAAAATTATTTAATTTAGTAAAATTTAAATTTTGTCTTTGGACGCTTCTTAAAGTAATAGTTTGTTGTGCTGGGCACCCTTAGAGTAATAGTTTGTTGTGTTGGACGCACTTTAAATAACAGACGTTAACTTTTTCTAACTACGTTATCTTTATTCCTTTTTAAAAGTTTGTTGTCTTTGGGCGGTTCACTTAATAGTTAATTGTGTTGGATGCTCCTGAACCAATAGTTTATTGTGTTGTACGCATCTTAACTCTTTAATAATTAATAAAATAATCGTGTGTTGGGTGAAGATTAAAAAAAAATGCTAAATTTTGGGCTGTAAATTTCGTAAATGGTGAAACATGCTCATTTTCTCGATCAGAAGTCAGAATGGAGCAATCCGTATACGGTATCCCAGATCTCATGGTCATGGAAGAACACACTGTGGTCTGTGGAATGTGTATGCCGCCAGAAGACTTCATTCTCCGATCAATCACTCTCTCAGTTCACAACTTTGATCACGATGCTCCATTCGCATATTCAGCTTAAGCGTTTCCTGCTCTGTGAGAACCCTCCAAATGATTAAGGTTACCAATTTATGAATCATACAAGAAACCACAATCCGGAATAAACCTTCCATCAATATCTTCGCCATAATATATGCCACATTCATTTGTGACATTTCTTTAAAAAAATTCGGTTGCACGTTGTAATTCCCATATGTGATATGCCACTTCGCTCGTGTTAGTCGTTTTCCTTCTTGAGATCCGTGTCTGCTATGGATGATCCTCGACGAAGAGAGACCATCATAAGCGTATATCATTAAGAGTTAGTACCTTAGACCAGAAGGATTGTAAAATTTTCCTTCGTTTTGTGCATATTTTCTACTTCTGAAGCTGCAATACCCTTCAATTATTAATTTATCTTGTTTGATGCCTATGCTTGAATGGTTTAGGCTACTTAACTTGGTCGGTGCTATGTATACGGAGCTTGAAGAAGTGTCCTGCATATGAATTGAGCCGTGAGAATTGTTATAATGTTTTTGTTTTTACTTTATATCGACATAACATAATGTATGCGTACACATGCATATGCAGCTTGTGAAGTAGAGGAAAAGTTACAGTACCAATTGTACAGATACTAATAAGATTATCGATACTAATAAGTTACTGATGCGTCAAATGTAGGAATCACTCATTTTTCTTGAGGTATCTGAGACCTTTAAATTTGTCTGTCTCTGGCAAACAGTTTTCTTTCCTTTTTTATTTTCTTGATTCTGTTCTCTAGAGGGATAGTTATTAATTAAAATGATTCAAAGATTTATGTAAGTCACACGACTGGTTTGAAATGTTATCCTCATGCTGTTTAATTATTATAGTAGCTTAGCTGTATTGTACACACACATTCATTTAAATGACAGCAAAAGGTGAAGCTACCACAACCATGAGGATGATAAGGAAAAAGCCAAAAATTCTATACATTTTGTCATACCGCATAGTGCCAAAAAATAGTGAACCACAAAGCCAAAATGTGTATATTTGCAATTATTGGTTCTTGACAAGGTCATTAATGGTGTTCATCATTGTTGTCATCAGTTTAACCCAAAACCATTAGAGAGAGAGTAGTGTCCAAGAAACTTGTTTTAGATTGTTTGATTCATGAAAAGGAAATTAAATATTTAGATAAGAGCTGGATAGGGACATTTTTATTAGGGTGCCCAACTAAATAGGCGGTGGCGAAGGAAGGGGTCCCTATATGCTGGCTGCCTAGAAGCAGTTTATGTGGAGACAAATATGCCCCAGAGGGCCAATGATTAGTCCCACATTACAGTGCCTATATTCATGAGCTTCGGGACTTTGTATCAAAACTATAATAGAGAAATTCTTAGTTAAACATTAACCCATCTATAAGTAAGCTGAGATGACAATTAATAGACCTGTAATCAAGATAATTCTCATTAAAAAGTTTGCTTTACATTATTACATGTTCATTACTGAAGACCCCACTTGAGAATGATATATATATATATATATATATAGATGAAATATATACTAGCGTTTGTTATTTTATTTTGATCACAATCACAGGAAGCAGCAACACATGGGTTTGCCTTTATAAATATGTCACCTTCTTGCTAATAAAACATTATTCTAATGGGTCTTCCCTGTGCTTATGATTCCCAACACTTCCCTTTTCAATACATTTATATACATCTCTGTGTGCCTTGGCTCTTATTGGATCCATTGTTACTCACTTCAGACCTTGAGGAGGGGAGAGAGACTCTGTCAGAAATGGCTAACCAGCAGAAGAGAGGGTTTTTGTACATTTACAAAGGCGGGAAAGGGAATACAAGGAAGAATAATGAGCTTGATCATCATCAGTCTTCTTCTCCAGTAATAGAAGTTGGGAAAAAATCCAACTCACTCAGTTGGCTAACTAGAATATCAAAAGCTCGAAGCTCGAATGTGAGCATTAATGGTGGTCAAAGAGGGTTAGAGGCAGCAGCAGGAGGAAGTGGATTTGTTGAGGCAAGAAAATCAACTTCTTGCTTAGAGGTAGGATCAGGAGGAGGATATGAAGAGGGAAGAAAGTCAGTATCTGCAGAGTCAGAATCAGGAGGAGGAGGAGTAATAGTTGAGGGAAGAAAATCAGTATCTCACATTGAAACAAATCTGTCAGCAGTAACAAGAGGGATAGTTGAAGGGAGAAAGTCAGTGTCCCAAATTGAAACACTGTCCTCTGTGACTGCAAATCTTCAGGTGAAGGTTTTAGTCACTGACATGCCAAGCTTCATGCAAGTTCAAGCCTTCCGTTGTGCCAGGAGAACATATGATAGCTTGGAGAAGTTCAGCTCCAAACACATTGCTCATAACATAAAGAAGGTATGCTACAGTATTCACCTATACCTTATGTCTCCATTTGAAACAGTCAAAATCTCAGTTTCTTGGTAGCTAATTAAGTTTGAAAATAAATATGAAGCTGTAAGGATCCGATCCTTATGGGACTATAGGGATCAAAACTAAAATTTGATCAAACTGTAAGGACCAATAATTGTATTAACCTATGAATATAATAAATATGCCTCCATCTTTTATTAGAGGGACCTACTTCTGGCATAATTATATAATTTGACATGGGCATGGTTATGCAAGGTAATTGAGCCTGTCTGCAAATCTTTTCCTTGTTAGTTATGCATGTTCGGATAGTCAGTATATATCATCGAGCTTTGCATAGCAGATTGTGGTGCAAAAGCCAGAAAAAGTGTGTTATACAATTATTTACTTTATTGTTTCTTTTTGGAATTTTGTTTCTTGGATGATTGGGTCTTGTTCATTGAACCCCACAGAAGAATCGAATGAACAACTAGACCAGTCATGGATTGCCATTTCCTCCCCCCCCACCCTTCCTTTTATTGTTTATTGTTCAGAATCATTCGAACTGGTCCATTGGCTCACTGATCTATGTCAACCACTCAGATTAGATCTCTCAATCTTGACCGTCCATTTCTTCAACCCAATTCAGTTGAGACTGTCCATTGTCAAAATCAAATAATTAATTAGATTCCCCATCTTACCAAATGTTAAAATAACATTAAACTCTTAAAGGCCCCATTGTTATTGCTAATTACATGCAGTTGGAAAAAGAAGCATAATCAGATCCCATTTCCCCCTCTCACGCCATGTGCACAACAGAAGCATGATTAACTAATTTATATATTTATTTTCTCTGGTCAGCAAGATTTGTGAAATAGTTACTTTTGATTTATTAATATTAATTTGATGAAGTATAGTACGTGCCTTGGATTAAATAATATAAAGTTCATGTGCAGGAGTTTGACAAAACGTATGGTCCTGTCTGGCATTGTATTGTGGGCTCAAGTTTTGGCTCTTTCGTGACGCATTCAACTGGGTGTTTCCTTTATTTTTCAATGGAAAAATTGCATATTTTACTTTTCAAGACCAAAATTAAGAAAGTTTCAGGTTGAATCAATTAATATATATAATCTTTATACAGTATATTCAACACATATAGACTTTTGATTCTGCAAAAAGTCTCTGTTGTATTTAGATATCTGTACATGAAAATTCGTATAATGTAATGTTGTAATAAAACTTGTTTCATTTATGAATATATGCTTTATTTTCATATCTTGGGGTTTTCCCCCTGATTTCTTCTTCTTCTTTTTTTTGGTTGAAATTTTTCCTCTTTTTTCTCACTCAATTGAAATTTAAGCTCATCAGGTGTGGTGTCTTACATAGGCCAAGTGAGATTATGACTTTAAAGTTTATGCCTTGTACAGTTATGTGATACATATATGACGAAAGCGAGCAATAAGATAAAATTGTTGAGTGGGATTCTGAATTCTATGTCTCAATAAATTCTGAAATAAATATAACATAAGCTCTAATTAAAGATTAACCTGGTAATTTAACTAAAAGCTATTGAAGCGAAAAAGAAAAAAAAAAACTAAAAGCTATTACTAAATTACTCCCTCCAGTACATAATATAAGAAGTTTTTCAAAAAGAAATTTTAGTTCAAAATATAAGAGGTTGATAATGTAATTAATAATTGTTTTTCACTTTTACCTTTTATAAGAGGGAGGGGTGACAAACATTCCCTTCGTCCCAAAATATAAGTTTTACATTTATGAATGAATGTGTCACAAAATATAAGCTTTATTTAAGATTTTGTCAAAGCATTTATTGCACTTTTTCCAACTTTATCCCTCTACTATATTTGTTAATTTATTGTCTTTCTCACTTATCATTTTTATAGATAAGGGCATAATTGGAAAAAATACATATTTTATAACTGGTCAAAAAAACTTAATAGAATGAAATTATAAAAAAATGAAATAAAAAATGATTTTATAGATTAGAAATGTAAAGTGTAAACTGTTTCTCTAAATAAAAATTGATACTTGGCGGTCTGGCGTTTCTGAGTTTTCTAAATCTCGATGTTCCAATTAAGATTCTATCCTCAATCACCTGAACTGTCGATTGAATCTCGATCCTTTGTGAGTCCCATTAATAGTTAATTATTTCGACTTTTTAGTGTTATAATTTTATTTGCTCGATATTATTATTTATATAGAGAGAAATAAACAATATATATATTTTTTTTTACAAGAGACAAAGAAACAAGGAAAAAGGATTAAAAAATACCAATTGAATTTCAAAATCCCAAATTAATCTTGTTGCCAACCAGAGTATGAGGATTAATTACAAAACAACCGTAATTAACAACTCAATTTAATAAAAAATCATTTATTTGAGATTTTGAAGTTCAATTAGTATTTTTTTAATCTTTTTTTCACAAGAAACAATATTACTAGTATATTTGCGTGGGTGGGAATGGAAAGTGGAAAGCCCTCTTTCAATGAAGGAGAGGAAAAACTTTTCCCAAATTAGTGGGAATCTTCTTTCTCTAAAGAAGGCTTGTTTGCTGCATACTATACTAAATACTCTCTCCGGTTCTAATTATAGGAATATATTTTAAAGTTGGTTTTGGTTCTAATTATAGGAGCAAGTTTTTTTAACTTTTGTCAATTTTTTCCTATAATACCCCTATTTATACTTTTTCAATCATAATTAAAGACAATAATAATTTAATAATACACTTATATATTTTACAAAGTAAATAATGTTTACAACTCATTAATGTTCTATACACCTCAATTATACTTTTGATTTTAAAATAAAACCATTTTGGAGTAGCATCGAAGCATCGATAATAATGATTTTAAAATGAAACTTAGACCTTTTTTTTAAAAAAACTAGTTGAAATTTTCAATTATTATATTCCAGTTAAAATCATGCTTCGATAATAATGATGAAGTTGACGGATTGTTAAGTTCGGAGAAATCGCAAAAATACCGAGTGCGCGGACTACCGATTCAACTAATTTTGCATTGATGTAATTTTTAATTTCCAGCAGGGGTATTTTCGAAAAATAATTATAATTAACTAATTTAACTTCTCTTCTTAATCTCTCCAAATGTTGGTAAATAGTTCCTATAATTAGGACCGGAAAGAGTACTAATTAAACACCAATTATTGGGATGGTTTGGTTTGAGGGATTTGGAGAGAAGGGGAGGAAAAAATTATAAGGTGGATTTGAAAAACATTAGAGGAGTAGGTTAAATTTTTTAATTCTTTTTTTTTTAAAATCTTTTATATTACTTTTCTCTTTATTAAAATTTTATAACCACTCTTCTCCAATTTTTTTAAATTCAAATCATAAAATTTTGTCTCCCTTCCAAATCACTCATATCTAGGTCATATTTGATACTCTCTCCAATCCATAATATCATATATATTTGAGAAGTTGATCTTGGTTCTAAATATAAGACATATTTTTAATATTTGTCAATCTTTTCCTAATTTACTTTTATTGATACTTCCTTAATAATAATCAAGGAAGAGAGAGAATTGATGAATTAAGGAAGATGATTAGGGTGTTTTAGAAAATAAATGTTATATTAATTAATTTAATTAACTTCCTTAATTAGTTAAATATGTCATACATTAAAGACATAGGGAATACAATGGAAAAGTTTTTAAGAAAATGAGAAAGACAATGAAAAAAGAAAATCGATCTTTCATGAAATTATGCTTGTTTGGTGTATGGACAAAAAAAAAATGTTTGAACATAAAGAAGGGTTAAGGTGCAATTTTGCTTGCTTAAAGTATCTTATTTCGAAGAAAATTTTATCCTTGAAGTTTTTGGTAACAGAATGAATATTTAATTTGAAGTTTAAAAACGTAAATGTTCTTTCTTTTTAAACTTGCCAATATCCTGAAAAAAAAAATTTATTTAAAAAAAATCAAAAGTTCACTTAAAACGGCGCAATTTTAAGTATTGGATGGCAGCGGACGCTAGCCAAGTCCGTCTCCATTGATCTTCCTCAATGTCTCCATCATTAAATCAACTTTCAATGGTTGAGATTTAATACTATGTAAAAGTATTATTATATCATTAAATATAGGCTAAAGTATCTTTTAGTCCTTTAAGTTTACATAGGTATATTTTTGGTCCCTTAATTTTATAAAGTAAACTTTTAGTCCTATAATTTTAACACCGTTAATTTTGCTAACGGAAAATTCAAATTCAAGTGATAATAATGTAATTTTAAATGATGATTGTGTAATTAAATACTATTAAACTTAAATTAAAAATATGGTAAATTGAAAAATATATAAAATTTGTGTAATTAAATCTTATTAATCATCACTTGAGTTAACCACGTCGGCGTTTTCCGTTAGCAATATTAACGGTGTTAGAATTTTGGGACCAAAAGATATCTTTATAAAGTTAAGGACAAAAAGTATCTTTTTAGTGTAAAACTTAAAAAATTAAAAGATACTTTAAATTAAATATAATAAAAATATACACCATGGTAAACTATTCAAATCAAAATTTCAGGCACAAATTTATTTATTATTTTTAATTATTTAATATTTAATATTATAAAAATAATTTTACAGAACAAATTTCAACAATTGAAACTTAATCTAAGGGTGGAGACATTCAATGGAGAGAAAATGGAGTGGGTGATCAATAGAGACATTGGGGTTTTTTTACAAATCCAGTTGAGTGCACTGGTCAAGGTGGAGTAGGCTTTGACGCTATATATGCAGATGATTTCCGCGGCATTCATCTTCTTTGCGGGTTGAGACCTCTGAAATGTTTTTGTAAAATTTTCAAACTTTCTTTTGATCCGCATTAAGTGCTAGTAAAAATTTAGAATTTTTTTCTTGGCCACGCAGATTCTTTTCTAGTGTTTATTTATAGGGAATAAATTTATAGAGGTATTTTTTTAAAAAAAAATTACTGGAGGTGATTCCATTTTTTTTTTTAAAAAAAAAGCTATTTTAACAAAAACGGATATAGAAAGTAGAGCCGGGAAATCGGGCCAAGCCATCGCGCCCGCCTTTGTTTAAGCCTGGCTTTCGCAGCTCGAAAAAAAAATAGGTCGAAAATTTGAAATTAGCCTGCAGGCCGGCCTATAGGGCCTCGAATATCGTGGCCACCTGTAGGGCCTCGGGCCGGCCCTGCAGGCCCGTTTAACTGTAGCTTTTTTTTTTTAAAAAAAAAAAATTAATTACTTAGACTTCCACTTAATGAATGTGTTTATTTGTAATTACTTATATTTTTTTAATTTAAACTATAACCCTTTTTTATGTTTATTATTATTCGTATTAAAACACATAATTAGTTATTATAAATTTTAAAGAAGGGATGTTTTTATATTAAATAAATACATACTTTGGTATTACAATATTATATAAGTTATAAATTATAAATATATTTGGTGTAAAATAAGTATAATTATTTTTACTTATCAATAAAATCACGTGAACCAGAAGGAATCTGAGACACATACAAAATTATGAGAGGAAAGGCATTTTGTGGCATACATAAAGAATTCATTTGTTTAATATTTTTTGAAAAATAGGAAAAAACATATTCTTTGTGTTTATTTATTTTTTATTACGAATTAATGAATGTATTTATTTGTTGAATGATTTATATTGTTTAGATATTAATGTTGATAACATTTATTTGATAGATTAGAACTTTAATATTAAAATTTACTAATTATATTTCTTTAAAAAAATCGAAGGAAAAATAGTTAAAATTTGGAATAGTAATTTTGGTACTAGTAAATTTTAGGACTTTAAAAAACAGATGTTTTCCTTACCCTGCGCCCATAGACCGTACCCGCCGGGCCTAAGCCTGTCGTAGTGCAAAAAGGTCAAGCCTATCGGCGAATACTGATTCCCAACTCTAATAGAAAGTATGCCTTTCACAATCCATTTTTGAAAAAAATGGACGTTGAAAGTGACTTTCGACATCTTTACAAAATGGACGTTACAGACATAAAAAGGTAAAATAAATTAAACGAATGTTAAAAGTTTTTTCTGTAGTAATATTTGACATTATACTCCCTCCGGTCCTAATTATAGGAACACTTTTGTAGTGCAAATTGCACTACAAAAGTGCTCCTATAATTAGGACCGGAGGTAGTAGTTTTTAAGGACGTGGCGTTTTTTTCTCTTTCATTTCCCCCTAATTAAGACTCATCAAATACAATATATATATATATAAATATAACAACGTAACCCTGCACATATATATTCCCTAAAACAAACAAAATACAAACGAAACAAATACATGTATAGAAGTTTTCTCTGGAAAATGGCATTTTATGGATGTTCCCAAATCATTATTATATATAGGCCGGCAGCTTAATTATTAATAATATGATTTTTAAAAGAAGGCAAAAAATAATATGATTTTTAAAAATTCAATATTTTTGTTGACTAAGGAATTAAAATTAAATCCCAACTTGGTTAGGTTACTGGAAAATGCATTTGAATTCAAAAATATTTTATTATTATTTTAAAATAAATTTGATGTTACCATCGAGTTATTTATTTATTAAAGACATAATTCCTTTTGAGATGTAGAGCGCAAAATGTTTTGGCCTCTTTTAACATGTACGTTTTTTAATATTCGTTCATGTTTGTATCAACCAGTTTTAAAAAGTCATATTAAACTCTAGCTAATTAATAGATATAGATTGAACAAAGTCTACATAGGTATAAAATTCTCTCTTAATAACAATTTTTTCAATATACAAGACTCGAGTTTGAGATCTTACCTAAAGAAACAAGTCTCATCTTAATTATTTTTTAATTATTTACAGTGGCTCAAAATCATAACCTTTCTCTCTGTGTTTCATTATAAGCTCTCTTCAATTTAGTCAAAGAATATTTTATATACAGAGAATTGTGAGAAAGGAACAAAGCCCCTGAAATTAAGCGATTTTGATTAAAAAGTATAATTATCTTATTACATATCACTCCGATCCTATTTAAAAGTTTAGTTCGAAATTTTTTTTGGCCTCTATTAAAGGTAGAGAGGGAAGAAAAAAGTGAAAAATAATCATTCATAAATGAGGAAAAAATTTAAAAAGTTTATCAATTTTATTCATATTTATTGAGTTAACTATATTTTTTGGTATGTGAGAATTAAGTAATTTGGATTTATAAATAAAACCAGAGTGGCAAACTACGTACCACGCTCCACAATTATTTCCTTCCCTGTAATTTTAATGAAAACATCGATAATCAACAGGGATGACTTAATTAACATCATTATATTCTACTCCCTCCTATATTTATATAAGACATATTTATGAAGTTAATTTTAGTCCTAAATATAAGACATATTCTTTATATTGGTTAATCTTTTTTTAATTTACCCTTATTGATGCTCCTTTAACGATAATTAAGAAGAAGAAGAAATAAGAGAATTAAGAAGGATATATGATTAGGATGTTGTCATATTAACTAATTTTTTTAATATAATTAAATGAGGTAAATTTGTCGCAAAGGAGTAATATATAAGGGAAATTAAACTAACAAAAGCTAGATGATCAATTAACGCACAACCTAATTAAGAGCCCCATTAAAGGCATAACAACATCATTAATCTTGGTTACGCACACACGTTCTAATTCTTCGGCATACAAAATTTAAACAACAACCTAAAAAGTAAAACACAACTGAAATAGAAGCAATATAAGGATCAAAAAACAATTCAGATTTACATGCTCAAATCCTCCTGATGATGAGATTGTTCATACAATACAAACACACACACATACATATTATATATGTGTGTATATATAATCACCTACGTTTCTTTGACTTTGAAGTGGTGCGATGATCGGCAACTGGTTGTTTGCCGAAGATGCCACAAAGTCCACAGGTAGGAACTTTGGGAGACGGCGGATCCTCCTTGGGATAGGGGGCGATGTTGACGGCCCGGTAAGGCGGTGCTCCATCGTACTTGGGAGGGAGGGTGATGTTGACCGTCCCGTAAGGTTGTACTCCGGCTGAGCGGCTGCGACGCGGTGTAGGATCAGGAGGTTGTTGTTGGTGGTTATTAGAGTGATTATGGCCTTGAGAGGCAGAAAGGAACTTGTCCTTCCAAACCAAGCCTGAAGAGCCTTGTCTTCTGAAAGATGTCACAGACCTTTGAAGTTCAGCCATATGTGCTTCTCTCCTCTCTCTCTCTGGTCTCTCTCTGTGATATATGGTTTAGATTGGAGGCTTTGGCTTTGAAGCTTGAAAGGAACTTTGAAACCAAGCTATGTGTATGATATAATATGAGAGAGAAAGTGACAGATTAATTAATATATCTAATAAATAAAATACAAATTTATGGAAATAGCCTCTGAAGGATCAAAGGGGGGAATTAAATTTTTCTGATGGCATGGAATTGATTTTAATGTAATTGTCTTTTTATGAAAAAAGATGGGAATTAATGACATTCAGAAGCTTCTAGTTTAGAAAACGATAAGGATCTTGTTGGTCCTTAGCTGTTCAAAAATTAGTGTCCCAACGAAATTGTCCGGGATGACTGAGTATAGGTTATAGGATTTTTATTGTTTTTCTCAGATTTTTGGAATTTTCCCTTATTTATAACTGATATTATTTGAATTTACGGCACAACTGTTTCACCTTCTAATATGTGAAAATTGGTTTGAAGAAGATTTACAACTCATTTTTTATTTTTTATAACTAATTTTATAAAATTTCAACTCAATTTTAAATTAAAAATCTAAATGTTTTTGGAACAATTTTACAACTGAATTTTTTATTTTTCGGAAAATGCCAAATAAATATCATTTTAACTTAGAAAACCACAAAAAATCTTATAAAATAGGGAAAGGATATAAAGATGATGTGGTAAGAATATGACATTTTGAAGTTTGAGTATTTTTAACAAAATGCCCCTCACATTTTTTTTTAAAAAGGGACAAGAACCCTCGATGACCAACAACAAAAATAGTAGAGCTCTGTCGGATGGGACCACCCCACCGGCCGGCCAGTCATTGAAGCTTGGCGCTGGTGGGCAGAGCTCCAGTAATAACTTGAGAGTATAGCGATTATCAACTTGAGTATATATGTTAACAACTTGGGTTCTCTAAGTTGTCACTATGATACTTAAATTGCTAATTGTTATTCTTATCTTATCAAGTGTCTCTGATTACTTGAGTATGAGTAATGACAACTTAAGAATAACAATTAGTAACTTGGGTTTTGGAATTGATAACTTACTTTGCTCAAATGTCATTTTGTATACCTAAGTTGCTGATTGATATTTTGAAGTTGTCATTGCCAATACTCAAGTTGTCAACGGCGCTTAACATGGGTAAAATGTGACCTACAAGGTTGTTGACATTTGAAAGCTCAAGTTATCAATCTCTATATCCAAGTTAATAATTACTATTCTTAAGTTGGGGAGCTCAAATTGTCTATCCGTACTCAAGAGCTCTAGCCATCAACATCGAAGCTATGGTGGTTGGCCAGCTGGCGGGGTGATGCGGATGGTGAGGGTTCTTGCATTTTAAAAATATGAGGTGCATTTTGGTAAAATTACTTAAACTTTAAAATTTCATATTCGTGCTGATTACCTATTTATCCTTTTGTTAATTTAGTAGGCATTTTTTTTAAAAAAATTCAAATATTTTTTTCCTGTCATTTTCCTTTTTGTTTTTTGTTTACTTGAAGGAACTTTGATGAATGTAGAGTCAAGAAAATGGGTGCCTTAAGAATTGTTTAGGCCATGCCCAAAATCTAGATATTCAAAAAGTAAACATGCTTATAAAAGTAAGCCCTAACGAGACAAGGGTCTAAACCAGCGGCCCTATTGGCGCCAGTTTTGTTTATTTGTCAAAAAAATTATTCACTATGCTAATATTATTTCTATTTTAAATCTTATTAATGATATTATAAATATTTAGTTGTTATTGTCTTCTCGTTTGAATTGAATTTTATAAAATGTTTTAATTTGTTTGGTTTCGACCATGATTTACTTATGTGAACTTTAAAAAATAGATTGATTTGAATTTTAGATAATAATTTGATTCATGTTTTGTGTGTTGTTATGATTTTATATTTAAACCTGGAATTTATGAGTTTTAATGTTTTATTATTTTAGGGATAATTAATCTCCATATCCTTACAGTTTCAACCAATTTTTAATTAAGTCCTTATATTTTCCCCCCCCCTTTTTTTATCACGTCTTCATACTTTCACTTGTTTTTAAAAGGGCTTTTGTAGTTTTTTTTATCAAGTCCTTATTGTTTCACCATATATTTAATTTGGTCCTTAAATATTGTTTGAATTTTAATTTATTAATTTAATTGAAATTTAAATAAATGAATGATATTAAAATATAATTTACGAACAATAAATTTTAATTAATAATTATATAATTAAAAAATAATAATTAATAATAATTATATTTTATTTTTAGATAAATTTATTATTATAATTCAGATTTTCATATTCGTCATAATTTTTTAATTAAACATATATTTATATTATTTATGTTTATTTTTATGATTATAATTATAAAATATGAATAATAATAATAATAATTTTTTCCTTGTAAAAATTGAATTGAATTATAATTAGTTAATTAAGGATTACTAATTAATCACATGAATTATTTTTTAAATTATGTAATTATTAATTTAAGTTTATTATTATTAAATTATATTTTGATATTATTCATTAATTTAACTTGCGATTAAATTAATAAATTAAAATCCAAAATAAAAATTTGGTGAAACAATAAGAACCGGATAAAAAGAAAAAACTACAAAAACCTGATTAAAAACCGTTGACAGTAAAAGGACCTGATAAAATTGAGAAAGAAAACTATAAAAACCTAATTAAAAATTGGTTGAAACTATAAGGACCTACATATTAATTATTCAATTATCTTTAAAAAAATATGTAGAAGCTAGGGTCTAAGGCGTGAAAGTTAAAGGTCAAACTTTCCCAATATTATTTTTAATTGTAATAGTTTTTATAGACTAGCTTAGTGCTGTAATTGCTTATTATTTTTTGAAAAGATGTTTCAATATTATAATTTCATATCTGAAATGTAAATATTCACAATTTTGTTTTTGAATTCAATAAGTGATCACTTGTTACCTTTGTAAACGACTACGACCAACATTCTTATAATGTTGTTCAAGCATTTGTGACATTATATTTTATGATGAAATCATTAAATTTCGTCAGTAGTTGACTGTAGTTTTGTGACAACTAAATCATGTTTCTAACAACTAATTACTCATGAAAACTATAATTTACTCTTATCATTTCACAAAATGCCTCATAAATTGAAATATAAAATTTATCAAAAGTACGTCTTATAAATGACAAATTAGCATTTGACACCCCGATGTTATTTTCTAGTAGCATCAAAAAATTTAATTTCATTTATGGTGCATCCAGCACCCTCTGATGTTATTCATTGTTAGTGCCAGTTTGGATTAGCAATGAGTGATGCTTTTCCGACGTAATTTACGGTATACGAGATAAGTATGTGAGAAGACTTTTATTCTCGACTTGCATAAACGTGATTTTTAAACGCCAATTTAAACCGACCCTAAAATGTTGGATGCATTATATATATAAGTTAGAGTGTTAGAAGCACTGGGAAAAAAAAAATACTAAGGTGATAGATGCTAGTTTACACTAATAATAAACGAGCAAGTAATAATTATTTTTGCTATTTAATAAAAGAAACTTTCTATCCATAACATTATTTTTTTTATTTCATTTCATTTCATGCGGCCAACGGATAAATGATAAAATTTGTGACGTACTCAGATCAAGCATGAGAGTTGAGATTCTAATCGGATAGATATACATTTAATTGAATTCATTTTCTTAAAATAATAACATGTTGTAAGAAGATTGTTAAGGTATAATTATAAAAAAAATCAAGATATAACATAATAACAAAAAGGAATGAATTAAAGACAAATAACAAATTTCAAACTATTAGGATATTAAAAGTCAAACAACATTATGGAAATCAAAAATATAATTTTCTCTATGATTTCTTTTCTCTATACTCATTTTCACAGAATTAATTTTTTTCTTATAAAATTGACCATTTAAAGTTGATAAATTTGTTATAAAGGGTTAATTAGTTATATTGTTAAGATTTGGTGGTTCAATTAAGTAATTTTCAGTTTGAGGCTCTGGTGGTCCTTTCATGACATCTCAAGGGCAAATTGAAGCAAATATATACCTTTTAATAAAAATGTAGCATACAATATGAAAATTTCTTAAATTAATAAAACTTTGAATTCCAAGGATAAGACTATATATTTAATAATGTGGTTAATTAATTGATGGCCCCAAGTTTTTAGTTATTTAAAGAATTGTAGTCCATAATTGTATCCAAAAAAGAAAAGAAAAGAATTGTAGTCCACAATAATTTCAAATCTCTTTTAAAAAAAAAAGTTACAGTCAACTACAAAGGCAGGTTGTACCAAAAAAAAAAAAGAAGTGGCCCATACTTGCATGCCGAAATGTTGAGAAAATAATTGATGAAAGCGATGATATTATAAAACACAAGGCAGATTACGTAATTTTTTCATTTTGAATCTTAAAAATTATTTTAAGGCTAAAGTATACTTTTAATCCTTTAAGTTTTACATAAGGCATCTTTTGGTCCATTAACTTTATAAAGTATCTTTTAGTCAAAATTCTAACACCGTTAATGTTCTTAACTGGAAAAAATCTTGTGTAATGACTTAAGTCTTGATTAATAACATTTAATTATACAAATTTTATATATTCTTCAATTTACACATATTTTAAATTTAAGCTTAATGATATTTAATTACATAGTATCATCACTTAAGTTTACATCGTTATCACGAGTTTTGATTTTCCTAAGAAACTAATGATGTTAGAATTATAGACTAAAAGTATCTTTATAAAGTTAAGGACTAAAAGTATACATGTAAAACTTAAAAGACTAAAAGTATACTTTAGCCTTATTTTAATCTAAATTTACGCTATATATATATTTATATATATTAAAAAACATGAAGAATTTTGTTCTGTCCAATATTATATTAAATCTAATTGAAATAGTGAAATCCAAGTTCATGCTTACTTTTTAAACAAATGATTAATCAGGCCAAGAGGACTAATTAGTGATTTTTAAATGTTGTTAAAAGACTATAATGCCCTCATGTGAATGAAAAAGGAAAATTGAATACAAGGATAAACCTGATTTTTTTTTTATTATCTCAGTCGAATTTAATTGTAACCTTTTAAAAAATTTGAAATATCCTTGCACAATTGAACAAAACTGGTACTTCTTCCTTTTTCGGATAGGGAAAAAAAAAACGGTAAAAGAGGAATGAGACGGAGAAGGGAAGAGCTGAGAAAATTAGAAATATGAAACTACTCCCTTGAGCTAGACTCGTCTCACTAGGTTTCTTTTTTACGCCCCCTTACCGTTTTTTTTTTGCACATCCGGTATTCACCCTGACTAATCCGGATTCGACCCGCGTCGCATACCTGACTATGGTGGGAGAGTCTTCCAACAAGACTTTTTTGTATTCACAAGTTGAACTCGAGGCGCTTCGCTAAACGACATGCTCGCTTCTTATTTGTCTGCTTAACCCCTATTGGTACGCCCTCTTACATTTAGAGAGTCTTCAATCATCTCATCAAAACGAAAAGAGAGTCTTTGGGTCCGGTTTCTCTTATGGTATATTTTTTTTTATCATCACTCATAATCTCTAAACTATGTCTTTTTTTTTTTTTTTTTTTTTTTTTTTTTTTTTTTTTTTTTTTGTCAAAGAAGATTCCATTAAAATAAACTTCAAAGAAGTACCACTACAGAGAGAAGAACCAAACGACAATCGAAAACCAAGCGACAACCATAACAGAAAAAAACAAACATCCACAACAAAGAAAACAAACACAACGAAAAACTGAAAAACAGAAAAAGCAAAAAACAAGTAGACTAGCCACCATCCAAAGCAGAATTGGAAAGCGAAGGATTATCAACCCCATCACTAATCTTCTGAGCCTCCAGAGTTAGAAGAAAAAACAAAGTAGGTGTTGGTTGCGAAATCCACCCAATAGGGCACACCAAATTATGTCCATTTAATTAAATCTGAAAGGTAAAAAATGAGCCACATCATCAATTTATCATTTCTTATATTCTCATTCAACGGTTTAGATTGGCTCTTCTTTCCAATCAACGATCTACATAGACTTATAAGAAATTATGAGAAATTGAGATAACCAGAGCATCTCTTCCCTCGAGAGTCTTCAATGACCCTCTTCGTTGGAGCACTTGGTGCTAATTTCTTAAATTTTAAAGTTGCAAAATTTCCCAAAACTGAAGTCTTTAATTTCTTCTGTGGTTTGGCCTTCGGTATTTAATTTCCATTTTGATCATGGAGCAATTTCCAGGAGTTTCCTCCCAAACGAAGATAACGCGTTCAGTAAAGGCGAGTAATGGTAAGAGGCTCAATAACAAAAAGCTGCCTCCGCCACTATTCAATTGGTTTTGGGTTTTATGGTGAAATTGCCTAGAAGACTAAGCTATTTGTGGGTTTCAACAAAATTTTAGTGTAGTGTAAACCTGATTCATTTTCATAAATCTGTAATTAAGCCTCTTAGTCTGATTATTGATTTGTTTAATGTGTAAGCCTAAATTAAGATTTCAATATTTCAGTTGAATTTAATTAGTATTTTCCCTATTAGAATCATCATACCTTTTTTCTACAACATAATTTAAGAATCATGACAATGGAAATAAAAACAAAACCACCTTATACTTATAACATACATACTACAGTTTTTTTTTAAAAAAAAAAAAAATACATACTACATATGTATGTATATATATAAATTTTAACCAATTATAATATTTATGGTTATAGTAATAATAAATAGCAGGGCTTATTCTTCAAACTATCGTGGTGATGATAAATGTATTTATATAACCCATGTCACCAAAAATTTCTGATAAAAAAACAAGTTAGAGCGCGATTAATAAATAAAGTGTTACGCCAGGAACACCTAGCACAATTTTTTTTTAAGTGGACCGTAACTACCAAAAAAACAATTAAAAAGTACAAAAATATCACAATGCCGTTAAAACTAAAGCAATGTCGGTTTAAAAAAGGGGTTAAGTTTTGAATGAAACAAAATTATAAATAAACAATTAAAAATTGATAACTAGAACAATCAACAATTAAAAATAGGTAACTAACATAATGATGTTAAAATCAAGCTAACAATTGTTTAGTATTAGGCTGATTTTCAATGGAGCTTGGTGGCTAAATTTTTAACACAAACAAATCGAGAAAGCCATGGCATGAGACAATAGAAAACCAAAGAAAAAAATTTGGATTTGCTTGAAATTCGCAAATGAAAGGCTGTAAAGAACAGGGAACAAGCTAGTGTTGGTAAATATTGATCGGGTAGGGGAAATCAGGTTCGCTTTCGACCCACTTGGAGCGCCCTTAGGTTTTTGCTCCCTTGCTGGATGTGGAAAGAGAAGAGGACAAAGAAGAGACAATAAGTTGCATGTCAAAGGTAGAGATCTAAGGCTAAGGGATAAGTTTGTGTGAAGAACTAAATCTATGTCACCTTAACACTTTCACCGGCTAACTGCACAACGTCCAAATTACACAAAACAGCCGTTAGCTTGATTTTAACGTCATTGTGCTAGTTATTCATTTTTTTTTTGATTGTGCTAGTTACCCATTTTTAATGGTTGATTGGTACTTTTGGTCCTTTTAGAACTTACTTGTCTTTGGCGTCTTTCTGGCGTAACACTTTGTTAACCAATCTACACCTGGAAAGTAACAGCCGTTACTTTAGTTCTAACGGCATTGTAATATTTTGCACTTTTTAATTATTTTTTGGTAGTTATGATGCACTTAAACTTTTTGTGTGCTAGGTGTTCCTGATGCAATATTTTATTGGCCAATCTACACCTTAACCCATAAAAAATACCACCATGTGGGGTGGGTTAATTTTTTTCCCCCCTCAAAAAAACAAAAAGACTAAGTAATTATTTGAACTTATGGGCGGAAAAAACCACACCAAGACATCTTCCCCCACCCCGTTTGGGGTAGAAAAGAGGGCATCGCCATCATCCTTGCAAACTCAAGGATTTGGTGGGTGTTTCTTACACCAAGACATCTTCTATTTCAGTGGGACGATACTTTTTTTCCCGGAGAAAAAGACAACATGAAATTACCAAGACTAATAATTTTTGTTTGTTTGGGAAACCCAAAAAAAAACTTTCTTAAGCATCCCTTTGAGAGGAAACAAAATTCTTCTCACATAGTTATCTCATAAAACATAAAAACACTTTTTGAAAAGCTAAAACCAACAGACACTTAGAGTAGTAAAAGATACCGTATAGGACAAATAGTTCTATTTTAGACCCAAAAAAGAAAGGAAGGGAGGAATAGTCCATAACAGCCGCCAAGTAAACACTAGTTGCACTCAGGTAAAAAGCTACAGCGCAAAAGCATCAGCCAGGAAGAGAATTTGTACGCAGACCTGTACAATAAATACAAAGAAGGCTAGTTTCACAAAACACCATGTCAACCAGCAATCTCGGTTTAACGTAAAAAAAGAGCCAATTCACTAGTAAAATCCACCATGAACCCTACACTATCACTATCTCCCTTCAACTTCCTGGATTGTCACTGGGTCCTAAGAAACCAACTTCTGCTGAAATATTGGTCTCAGAAATTCATCAATCATTGTCTCAGAATGAACAAAACATTCATTCACAATCCAGCTTCTTCTTGTCCTTGAGAATTTCACTTAGCGGTTTGGGATCCTGGAAATCAGCTGAAGTACTATTGAAAATCCCTCCTTCTGCAGCTGCCGCCTTCTCTTCTTTAATTTCTGCTAGGGTCTTAGGTCCGTGAAATGCGGTATCGGTAGATGCGGGAGTATATCGCCCTCGCTTTGCAAATGGTTTCCTGAAGATTTTAGAAGGTAGAAACTGCTGTTTACGGTTTTCTCTATAATGCTGCATCCTCCTTGGTGAATGTTGCAGAGGGTGCCTAAATAACCTGTGCCTATTAGAAATTGAACGAATTTCAACCTCTCCATTTGTGTTTATAATGTTAAATCCCACCTCAGACGTCAACCGTCTACTAAGCCGCTGATCAACACCATGTCTTCTCAGCCTTTCTCGGTTCTGAATCATCAGAAAAGATGGTTCCTGTCTTCTTAAAAAACCTGTAACAGGCCTACCATTAATTTCCCTTCGCCTACTCAGATGGTCTCGAAGGTCTAAGTTCCTGTCACAAGCAGTCATTTCAGCTGGCATCTGAATCCTCTTCCTGGACATTATAGAGTCTATGATTCTCTCTCTGGAAAAAGCAGGAACTTTTCTGCCATCAGCAAGAATATGATCACCCATAAATCTGTGGCCACCATACATCTCTTCATCCATAATGTCAGCTTCAGAGCATTCAGGGTCAAACTCAACAGTGTCTTTAAATTCATATTGCAAGTACTGCCCATTCAATTCCCTGTGTTCACCATCAACCGGTATATATTCAGAATCATCCTCATAGGCCGGGTCCTCCATTTCATCATCAACAAGAACATCAAATCCAGGGGATGATTCCAATCGTTCCTCAGGCTCCATATGATTATGCACATGTTCATCTGTACTCAGATCAGTGCATACATGGGAAATGCCATGAACATAGTCTTTTTCTGGAGATACAGAGTCAGACCTTATAACAGTGGCTTCTATATATTCATAATCAGATATCTCCCGCAAATTATTTTGCTGTTTAACATTTTTTTGTACTGATCGCTGAGGATCTTCAACAGGGTCAATTTTACTATTATGCTGGGCCTTTGGGGAAATGTCAGATGGATCAGGATATGTCTCAGTTGTAATTGCTACCCCTGCTTTATTTCCAGATGATGTTTTATTTTCTGGGGGAAGGGCATCATTGTTTCCAGAGTCATTCTTTCCAGGCTTACCAGGAAAAGAGCTAGAGTCGGGCCCATGCAAAAATGAGCATTTGTCACCTTTATTGCAAAATCCATTGAAGAAAAAATAACAGGGAACTGTCTTGTTTGCAGGTAAAGGAGACTGTGTAGGATCAGATGGCACTCCAGTATGCCCTTCCAATGGCTGTATAATTTACAAGAGCAAATTGTTAACACAATATTATCAGTCAATAAAAATGGAATAAATGGTTTCTTTGGAAAGGGGCTTGATTGCATGTATTTTTATATAGCATATCAATGATGCAAAGAATTAAATGTTTTTCCAGGCATGCCATAAACTAAACAATTTTAATGCTCAAATCTGTCCGGCCAAATAAAATCGATTTTTTTAGGTGATGAAAATTGTGGATATAACCAAAGTTAAACTCAAACAATGTTTGTACAAGGAGACGGATGGAATGCTACATAAAAAAGGATCAAAGATATAAAATTCTACGGCAAATGTGTCATAGCCAAATCTAATTTTTAAGCCTTCTTATTCAATGAGCCTCTGAAAATACCAAACAGGCATCACCCTATGCTTGCAGCCTTGAACTTCAATCTTCAAACAAAATCTCCAAGAACGAAAAATAATATTACAAAAAGTGACTATGAGAACCTGAACCAACTTCAATTTTCTTATGTTCTCTCCATGTGATGCACATACGAGTTCTAATTTTGTGTTTAATCTTTCATAACTATGTGCACCATGGCCAACCATTCTTAGGGCTCGTTTGGTACGGGGAAAATTTGAGGAGGGAAAGGAACTTAGAGGAAGGAAAGGAAGAGAAGTGAAGATTTTGAAAGATGGTTTGAAGGAAGATGAGTTGTTTAGTAGGAAGAAAATTAAGGGGTAGTAGTTAGTAAAGAATCAAGAAATGTCTATTTTACCCTCAAAAGTAATTAATTCAAAATAAAAAAGAAAAATAATTTTTTTTAAAATATGCTTTTATCAAGTTCGAACTTATGTAAAAAAATTTTCCACCAAGTTCGAACGTCCCGCCAAGTTCAAATTTCGGGGTAAATTTGTCAAAAAATGTGAACAGAGTGACGTGGGAACTTGAGATCCCACCAGAATCTTCCCACATATAAGGGTAGATTGGTGGGCCCGGAGTGAGCCCGGGAAGATGGGTTCCCGGAAAGATTTGTCCAAAATTAGTACCAAATAGAGGAACTTACTAATTTTCCTTTCCCTTTCCACTGAATCTGTGTACCAAACGGGCCCTTAGTTTCACTCTAAGTTAACTTAAAGAAACATAAGGAAATTCAACCAAAGACATGCTTAAGAAAATATTTAAAAAAGATTATGGTAATTTTTTTTATCACACAGGCAAATATCATCAGTGCAACATAACAATGTGACAAAATGGCTCCATGCCTTGTAACTCTAAACTTCAAAAAATAATTTGTTAACAAGGACATTGCCAACACAGCTCAATGAACAGAAATTTTAGCTCAGCTTCCAGTAACTAAACAAATGATAACCTAAACAAGTGGAAACAACCAAGTAATAAGTATTTTTCTGCCAACAATATTGTGCGCATAATCATATAGATAAAATACAAAGCTGAATCTTTTAACATAAAATTTTACAGGGAAGCCACAATGTTTTAAGAAGGAAAAGGTCATTTCGGCCATTTTGTTCCCTTATTATATGTCAAGACGTTTACCTCTAGCAAATCTAATTAAGTGAATACAATTTGGAAAATCGCCTCAACCATGCCAAGGCTATATGATCCAAACAGTATGTTACAAAATTAGCTCAAGATATGCAATTATACATAGGTAACAGAGTTAGACACACAAACGCATTTACAATCAAGAAGGCAAATCTAAACAAACATGTCAGATAATGAAATAGCAACAAGATATAGGCTCACAGGATGTCTAAAAGCACATGTTGGATTAAGGCAGCTCCCAGATAACCAGTACCAGCAATCCCTTGGATTTAGCCTTGCAATTTCATTATGCCGGTACTCACAATCAGCCCCCTGAAAAAATAACAGTATAATTTGGGGTTGAGACACCACAATCAGCTAAGACTTGGGAAAAAAATCACCAAATAAATACATAAACAAACAGCTTCACGATACTCAAATCCAAAATAAAACCTAGAAAGCGATTCACTAAATAAACCACAACAATGAACAGCGGAGAGACGAAGAAAGAAAGCCGCATAAAATCCTGAACACCAAGCATTATTTTAGTTCAGAACAACAACGACAATGAACGTAATTCGACCAGAACTATGTAGCCCAAAAATGCAATGTGAGAACAAACAAAAGAAACCAAAGATCCATGAACTGTAGGGTTGAAGCAGACATTTAAGAATAGGTACGTAAGAAGCATCCAGGATTATCACCACGAGCGCCATTGCGAAACCACACAACCAAATGCAGATTAACACATGATCATGAAAAAATAACAATAAAAACGAAATACTTAAAAGAGTAAAAACGAACGAAAACCAGAAGAGGAAGGAGCAATCCAACAACGAACCTTCTTGCAAGTGAGAGGGGAAGCCAAGAAATAGACGCAATCGGTGCTTCGCTTAAGCAAATCTTCGTCCATGTTCAGAGAGAGAGAGAGAGAGACAGAAACCCTCTGAAAGAGAAATTTGCCAGAAGAAGAAATCACGAATAGTCCATCAATGTTCGAATTTTAATCTACTTGGCGGAGAGATCGTCACGGAGAGAGGCAGAGATAAAGAGAGGCGTTTTGGGTTGTGTGGGTTTTGTCGTTTCACCTTTTATTTTTGAATTGTTGGAATTTTCTTGGGCTCAAAGTCTTGGGCCAATAAGAGATTGGAGGTATAGGCGAAAGTGGGCCCTGATTGATCCCATATCGAAGATACCCTAGAGTATTTGGCCAGAAAAGGAAGTTGTCCCAGAAAAAAAAAGTAAATATTTCTAGAATAATTGAAAAAACTTTGCTACTATTTTTGTTTAAACAAAAACAAATGAGTTGTTTGTTTTAACTGTTAACAAAGGATTCATGTTAAATTCACAATTAATGAATTATTTAACTTATTTTTAAATTTTGTACAATGTGAAAAATATGTCTAATTTGTTTGTATCTTCAAAACATAAATTTTTTCAATAACATGTAAATCAATGCTTAATGATAAAAATACAGTACATTGGAGAAATGACGAAACCTCTTCCAAACCCTACAAATGGATAGTACCGTCTTTCCTCTATCAGTGCCACCTCAAATCTCAAATCTTTTTGGGATCACCTCAAAAATCACTTTTCCACTTTACAAGAGAGAACTCATATTATATAAGTTAAAATATATTTTTAATCTTTTAAGTTTTACATAAGATATACTTTTGATCCCTTAACTTCATAAAGTATACTTTTAGTCCTAAATTCTAACACCGTTAATGTTGCTAACAGAAAACGCTAACTCAACGAACTCAAGTGATGACTAATAGCATTTAATTACACAAATTTTATACATTCTTCAATTTACCCATATTTTGAATTTAAGTCTAATAGCATTTAATTACATAGTTATCACTTAAATTTACACGTTATCACTTGAGTTTGCATTTTCCGTTAGGAAATTTAACGGTGTTAGAATTATAGGACTAAAAGTTTATTTTATAAAGTTAAGGGACCAAAAGTATACCTCATATAAACTTAAAGGACTAAAAGTATACTTTAACTTATTATATATTTACCCCATACATCACATAATCAAATAAAATGAGCTAATACATGCACCTAATAAGATGAAGACCAAGATTCAAAAAAAGGGACCGAATGATGAATCGGTTCAGGCAATGGTTTAAAAATTAGTGGGTCAGATCGGGGTCAACTTGAGGTCAAACTACTTATATTAAAATAATATAATTTATTATCCCAAAAAATTAATATAATATAATTGAAAATAAAAAAAATATAACTACATTTATAATCATTAATAATAAAATATAAAAATGCAATAATATGTTGATTATAATAACAAAATATAAAATATTGAGACCCCGAACAATACTCCAAATTATAAAAAAGAAGCACATGAGATATCAAAAATAAAAGAAAAAATCATGCGTAGGAAAACATGAGGGCTCTATCTTTAGATGGTTTGTTCTGGAGAAGGTCAAGACATTCATGTGGTTAGTTGCTCATAGAAGAGTTCATATAGCGAAGTTGAGAATGCAGAGAGGTTTGGAGATGGCTGTTATTTGCCCTTTTAGATGCGAGCCGGAAGAAGACTTGACGAACCTATTACAAGATTGCTCAAATGTTGTGGATTACCGTAAATATGTGGTCAAACATGATCAATGGGATACATTCTTTTCTTTGCAGGGTACAAAATGGATAAAGTGGAATCTGACCCATGAGATTGGAATGAATTTTACCAAGATGGTTCCATGGTCCACTTTGTTTGGTTATTTATGTTGGGATATTTGGATATATCATGATGTAATAAGTTGTTTGATAGTGAGTCTTCTAGAGTGAATTTAGATGCGAATCATAGATTCTTTAGAGCATCCTCAGATT
Source organism: Acacia melanoxylon (assembly GCA_019022615.1). Classification (NCBI taxonomy): domain Eukaryota; kingdom Viridiplantae; phylum Streptophyta; class Magnoliopsida; order Fabales; family Fabaceae; genus Acacia; species Acacia melanoxylon. The sequence continues at coordinate 1,410,264 of JAFJYJ010000030.1, read as the reverse complement.
GGGATATTCTTAGAACCTGTGGAGCAAATAATAGGGGTTTGCTACTATTCTGTGGTAGAACACAAATGTTTAACCTCGATGGGTTAGTTGGTGATTTATATAGGATCAAGTAGTCTCTCCAAGATGTCTATCAAACAGATATCAAAGAGAGGATGATTACTCTTAGATATCTATTAAGAAGATATCTTAGAATATCAATGGATCACTGTGCAACACATGAATGACATTAGCCAAAGAGGAGTGGGGTGTGTGCACAATGAGACTGAATTGTAGAATAGATGAATAGAGAATGTTCACCTGATGGATAATCTCCTATTTATAGAGATTACCTTTAGGATTTTGGGGGAAGGGTCCAGTGTGCCTTCTGCCTCTCATGCCTACTCCACTACCTGTACTGTCCATAATTATAGCTGGGATTATAGGAAGATTAGCGTTTTACCTGATTAAGGAGGGATTATGTCATAAAGTGTCCCTTCTGGGCTGCATAACATTGGGCCCAATATGCTGGTCTATAACAGTTGCCCCCAAGCTCGGTAGTTCAGGGCTCTGAGCTGTCGAGATTAGCTGATGGCTTAACCCAGACTTTATGTCCGACTTTCTTAGCTTTATTTTCATGATTCTTACTCTCTTGGATCAGAAGAATTGTCGAATTCTTGACTCATTTGCAACTTGCCCCCCAATATGCATGCCGAGTTAATTTGCTTTGAAAACTCCCTTGCTTTCATGATAACCGGGATTTCAGTTGAATTTTAAACTCATATTGCCGGATTTGAATACTCCCACCACGTGTTGCCACCAATCCGGGGTGTCATGAAAGCATAGAATACCAACGGATTCCATTTGCCTATGTTGCTGACATCATGGCATAAGGCTGCCATTTTTCGTGTGTTGGCCACTTTTTGCCGTCTTTGAAATCCATGCGCATTAAATGTTCACATCATTCATAACGGTCATCATTGTACTTTTAGGTTTTCAAATCTAATTCTCAGTGCGAATTGAGCTCGCTACCCCGACTCCTTAGATTCAAACGTCTATATATTTCAACTTCCTCCTCTTCTTTCCTCTTTACGCTCAAAACTTTCTTTGCCTTCATGGAAAATATTTCTCACTTTCTTTAAGCTCTCTGCTCACAAAGCTCTCTTCCGCCTTTCACTTCTTCGCCTTCTTCAACCTTTCTTCACTCAGGTATTCTTACTGCTTCTTTTCATTGCTGCTTTCTGTAAGAACCGGATGAACCCAAGAGGGGGGTGAATTTGGTGAATGATTAAAGACTTGGAACTTTAAAAATCTTTTTGTGACTTCTAAATCAACAGAAAAATATTTGAATAAACATATACTGGAAATATGAGAGATAAGGGAAGAGAATACGCAAACTGTGATTTATATTGGTTCGGCCCAATCCTTGACCTACGTCTAGTCCCCAAGCTCCACTTGAGATTTTCAATCCACTATCCTCTTGTTTAATTCGGGCACAAGAGAAGGCTTTACAATCCCACAAGTTCACCCAAGCATTTGTGAAGCTGAATCTCTCATCGAGATACTCCCCCTTACACACTGTAAGGATACAATCGATTTCCCACTCAAGATCACCCAATCTTAAGTAACTCTCAGATAAAATGATTACAATGAATCTTCTCTCTTAAAAGTAAATATGATTAACACTAAAGTACATAATCATTCATTTCACTCTCTACTGTAAACTATAGAAATATTGAGAAACAGAGAGTGTATGAGTTATTGACATATCGATGGTGAAGTAGTAAAATCATTTCATTAGTTTCGTCGAATCATTCATCAATCGTCGTTACTCCTTCCGATTTGAAGACTTCGCAATTTATAGGTAATTGTGTTTCAACCATTGCGAGCATTCAATCATTGAACTGTTCTTCCATTTTAGAATATGACCGTTGGATGCTTTTGGAAGTAGCCGTTGGAGCTTCTGACGTAATCATATCCTTTTTGTAATCTGTTGTTAATCCGTGATATAATCATCTGAAACTCATTAGCAAACTGATTAGAAGCAATTAGGAATAGTAATGAGTGATGATTTGAAGAAATGAAATCATAATTAGTTGCTTTAGATTTCCGTAGACGGTGATTTGAAAAACAGAGAAGTTTAACTTCCAATGAAAAGATGTTTCCTTGAGGTAATGACTCGAGGTAAAAATATGTTTGACTTTAGTCAAGTTCATTCTTAAGGAATAATTAAAGTCTAGAAGAAGTTAACTTGATATTTTGACTAGAGGCAATTTCGTTTTCCAAGAGTTAAAAACGCATGATGAAGGAAATTGCAACTTGACTTGAGGTCAAAAAATAATTGACTCAAGTAAGTGACTAGAGGCAGTCACTTGATATCCAAGAGTCAAAGACTCTTTCTTCGCACATGACAAGTTGAAGGATTAACTTGAGTCAAATGGCTAATTGCCTTGAGTCAATGACTTGAGGCATTAACTTAATATGCAAAAGTCAAGACAATTTCATTTTGAAATACACAAGATTAATTTTTAACTTGAAGCTAGAAAGTTATTGCCTTAAGTTAATGACTTGAGGCATTAACTTGATATTCAAGAGTTAAATACGATGTCTTCGAAAAAATGCAAGTTGAACTCTTAACTTGAGGTCTAAAGTTAATTGCCTTGAGTCAATGACTTGAGGAATGACTTGACATTCAAAAGTTAAAATCGATATAGGTTCAAAAACTCAAGATTAAATCAGATGACTTGAGGCAAATACATAATTGACTGGAGTTAAAAACGTTTGATGAAAAGATTTTTAATAATCAACTCGAGGCACATCAACTTTGACTCGAGGCACATATATCTCTGACTTATTAACTTCAAGTCAGACGCATTTTAACTCAAGGCAAGTTTTTATTTAAAAACACTTAAATTCCAGTTAAGAGTGCATTAACTCGAGGTACTTTGAGACAGAGACACTTTTGATTCTTTGAGACAAAGAAGTGACTCGAGGCAAGAAGATTCTTAACTCGAGGCAACAATTCATTTAAACATGAATTGTTCTCTGCCTTTCAGAACACAAGCATATCATCAACACAAGGGTCAATTTCCAGTAAGTGTAGCGTCTTTGATATAGCTCCAAATTTAGAAAATCACTTATCCTTATATAGCTCTTTGAATCTTATTTCCAAAGAAAAAATAATCAGCTCCAAACTCATTGTATTCTATCCGTTATGATCCGATGAATGAAGACTGTTCTTGACTAGCATTTTTACAATCTCTTGAACTGACTATCAACTTCAAAACATCATATCTCCTTCAATTGATCTTCATTTTTCGTGATCTTGATGTTTTTGAAAATGTATTTTAGTCTAGTTTCCAATGGAACCAATTTATTCTCAATTGGATATGTATTTTGAGAGATACACCCAAACTACCAAAGCTTGGTCTGCTGTGTGATGTTGATTTCACTTCCAACTTCTACAATTCATAGATCCTTCATCTGAACTCCTTTGGGCTTGAATGTTATGTCAAAATGAAAAATTTGGAGTCTAGGTTCATCCAAAATTTGTTTCACCTCAATCTGATCTCTAGTTTATGATATATCATCGAATTACCAGAGCTCGCCCGTTCTGAACATGAAACCGAGCTGAACAGAGTTGTTGAAAACACTTATTAACTCGAGGAATTTAAGTGTTGCCTCAAGGTAACTTGTCTCAGAGGAGGAAATCATTGTAGCAAAGGGGTTGACTTGAGGTATAAGTTCATGGCTCGAGGTAGCTCATTCTGAATCTCGATTTTACTCATTTTAACTCCGAATTGAGCCATTCCAACTTCCATTTGATCGTGGAGACTTCTAGTATCAATCTAGGAACTTGAATAATGATATTTTCATTCGATTCAGCAAGTTCTTCCTTCTTCAATCTCTCCTCTTGATCTTTCTTCAAAAAATGAACTTCACATCTTCTCTGATTCTACTTTAAATATAAGAATCAGTCAATGTAGTATATAAATGTAATATGCAAACTTTTTGCTCTTGATATTAATAAGTATATTTGACATCATCAAAACTAAGCATATGGAACACTTTCTATGTTTACTCCGTTTATCATCTCTTGCCTTCTTCGACTGTGATTCCCGAAAGCCATTTTTCTTCACTTTCTGGGTAAACACTTAAGGTTTCTAGGTTTTTGGGACTTGCTAGACATTCAATCTTTGCCATCATCCCTTTCTGTTTCCTTTTAAACTGAATGTTTTGGTATTGGATGACAGTGATGACCTAGTAGGTAATTCCTCGCTGAGGTTAAAAAGGCTGAAATATTTGGATTGAGTCATTCCGATACCTTGAGCTTTTTCATTCTTTTTTCTAGGGCCTTCATGGATCCTCCGCAGTTGGACATGTATGGTAACCCAATTCCAGAAGAAGATAGGGAATTACTTAAAATACTTTCTTTTGGGAAGAAATTCTGATTCTGGTCTATACCTCGCACTGAGGAAGAGAAAAAAGACACCTTACTTTGCAAACCTCGGGGTAGTAGGATTAGGAGGAGTTCCCAAACATTACTGCGAGATAATCAAGACTCAAACATTGTTAATCCGGGATTCCATCCTGATCCACCTAGGCTTTCAAGCCGAGATCTAACCATACCTACCCCTACTTCTTCCTTTTCCCAGCTAGAAAACCCACTTCTAGATAAGCTAGGGTCCCATGCCAAAGGCGTCGTTGACCCTTGTAATGAGTGCCTATACTTGAGTATTGAACTCGCCAAAAGCAACCGTAATTCAGAAGTCGAGTCCATGCTAGCTTCATGATGTCATAAGCTTGCTCTTAATGATACCTTGGCCTCTGGCAGCATGAGTAATCCCGGCTCGACACCTTCCCATCTGCTATACTCTAGTTCTTTTCACTCAGGTATATATCTTGCTTTTGACTTTTACCTCCTTTTTAATTATAGGTTTAGATGAGTTCATCTTCAAGATGACTTGAGCCATCTATGACGGGGGTATCAGGCTCTATTGATCCGTCCAAAGCTTCAAGTGCTCCTAAACCACAAATCTCCGATGCCATACTACGTATAAAAAATACCATGACCGTAGAAGAGCTCAACGACCTCAGCATCCGAAGTAGAGAAAGATATGCCCTGCATTTTCCTCAAATACATGAATCAATAGCCTCTTGCCGAGTGAAGGATAGTGATCCCCACTTTTTTTTTTTTTCTACTGAGATATAATTTCTCGGCTTGGAATGCAATTTCCCTTCACCGAGTTTCAAACCTGTTTTCTTGACCATCTACATCTCGCTCCTTCTCAACTCCATCCTGAAAGCTGGGCCGCCGCCCTTGCTTTTGAGAATTTCTATGCAAAGAAAAATCTAATTTGCACAGTTCAAGTTTTCTTCCATTTCTTCAGCATTGACTTGGAAACTCATATCGATGAAAAGACCTCTTTCGACTGGACTTCGCTTTGGAGTGTTATTGGCTTAAAACTCTTCAACATCGTCGCGGATTCATTTGAAGGGTTTAAATGAGCCTTTTTCAAGGTGGAGGCCATTCTCGACCACACTCCTTGGTTTTTGAACACCCTAGAGTTCGGGAATATGGAAGAAAAATTCCCACTGTATTGGACTCCGGATCACCATACTCTTCCTCCTTTCGCATATGACCTTTGTGCCTTGGCTTTTTCTGATCCCGAAAACTAGGCAATATCCTTTATTGAACACTTCATCCAGAAGAAGGGCCCTGTGAACTTAACCGACTATCTTTCAAAACCCCCGACAAAAAAAGATCCGTAGCAAGTATGGAGAATCTCTTTACTGCGTCATAGTGCATGGCTTTGTTCTTTATCAAATAACTAACCATTTCTTTTGTCTTTTGCAGATCCGATAATGGCACCAAGGCCCTTTTTTGTTGCCGCCTTGGCCAGCATTGTCCTTGTAAAACCCGGGGCCAGCAAGAAAAGGACTGCGCCGGCATCCGGGGCTGCCAGTATTGAGAAGAGCGGCCAGATGAATCCGCCAAAGAAAATAAAGGCCGGCCCATCAATCTCATCCCAAAAATCCAAAGAGAAGATGAAGGAGCCCGTCAAAACTCCAGTGGTTGTTGCACAAACAGCTAATCTCGCCCCCAATCTTCCTATTACTTCATCAAGTCTTCCTCCGTTGCCACCAAACCCAGAATTCCGCCGTGGGGTTGTCTGGAATCATGACGTCCCTACTGAGCTCAACTATGCCATTTGTCCTCCTGAGTGGTTCTTTGAGCCGAAACAGTATGGCACCGTCGAGCTTTAGAAAATCATTGACTTGGCGTGAAGCGCCTTACAATTTACTGGCTTGGCCCAAACTCTGGTTACCTTGAACTCTTGGTATGCTTCTCAGGTGGCCGAGTTTCAAAGAATCAAATCGGAGGAGAAGAACAATGTGTTTATTTGAATAAAATGATGGAGGCGGTTAAGTCTGATGCTCTGAGGCAAGAACAAAAAGATGAAGCTGTGAGGGACCAGTTGAAAAAGGAGGTGGAACAGTTAAAGCAGACTTTCATAAGGCACTCTTAAACTTGCGCCAATTTGAAGAAGCTCATGCCAAGGATAAGCCCATGATAGAGTTGCTGCAACGGGAGCGAGAAGAACTCTGAGCTCAGCTGAATGGCTATCAGGATGCCTTAGATGCAGCCAACGATGCAATTGAGTTTAAAGATGCGGCGATAAAGAAGTCTGTCGGGGAGTCTTTTGAGAATGCCCTAGCACAGATTCGGCTTTTGAATCCCGATGTTAACTTCAATACCACCGGCATGGACTGCATGTCTATTGTCGATGATGACAAGATAGTGCCGCTTTTTCCCTCTTCTGAGATTCCTTCTGAAAGCCAATTGAGAGGGGACTAAGATGAAAACAGAGGTGAAGAGATCCAGCATAATGTTGGGGCTCCTTCCTGCTAGCTTCCAAATTCAGATATATTTGCTAGTCTTCATCCACATGGCTCACACTTTACTGGGGTGCGTGTTCTTCACCACCCGATAATCATCTAAAGCTTGTCCAACATTAGGGAGTTCAATTGCCTCATTGTAAACTTGTAAATTCTGCCTAACTACTGTAGTTTTTGCTTCTAATTTCCTCCTAGCCTCCGTATTTAGATATATTCGCCAGTTTGCATCCATATGACTCAACGCTGAAGCCTTGACCAGGCTTGTTTTTATTGCTTTACTCGGGGTATTAGAGCCCCTGGTTTAATCTCCTTGTAGTTCTTTCTCGTGTTGATGACCCGATTTTTATTCTTGCATTTCATGTTATGTAAATAGCTTAATTTTAATGAAAAAGAGACTTACCTTTTGTGTATATCGAACGCTTTCTTAGTGCTTGTCGAATGTCGAAAAATGAATATTCTTCTGAGCTAGACCTTCACATTACATTTGTGCATCTTTCAAACTTGAACTTGTCTTCAAAGTTCTATTAAATGACTTGGCCAAAGTCAGAAGTTTATTGCGCAAATATATTCGGTACCACCCATGAACTAAACACTCTGGTGTAGTAAAACGAATTTTATCTGAGATAAAAGCAACCCGTCACATATTTTGACTTGATCAGGGTCATTGTGACGGTTCACTTGTTTATCCCAGATAGGTTTTGATGCATCATGGCCCGTGGGCCTTCTAGTTTTACCGTATCCTAATGGGAGCACGTTTTAACTGTTATTTCAGTTTTACTGGGTTCTGATAAGAACACATTTTAACTGTTTATTCAGTTTTACCGGGTTATGCTAAGAACACGTTTTAACTGCTATTTCAGTTTTACCGGGTTCCGACCGGAACACGTTTTAACTATTATTCAGTTTTACCGGGTTCTGATAAGAACACGTTTTAACTATTATTCCTTGCTTTGACTGAATCCGAGTTTTGCATCATAGATTCGTTTATCCGTCTTTTCCAAGAACCGGGTTTCGCCCCCTGAACTCATTGCCCCTGTAACTCCTCATTTGAAGTTGCATGATAAGGGTAGATTGAATAAAACATTACCGACTTTACAAAATATTCCACAGATAAAATGAAATTACTAAATCATATTCACTCTAATCTAGTTGCATTCGAAGTCGACTTCTGGAAACTCGTCATCCTCGTTAGTTGACTTCTTCTTTTTCTCGTTGGCCTTTTTCTGCTCTCGGATCGGGCTTCCACCTTGACCAGGCAGTTTGTGCTTGCTCTTCTGTCCTTGGGTTTCTATCACATCTGCCGCAACTTCCCCTCTCGAATGAACTTCTCAATAGCATCTCGGAGGTCCCAACATTCGTTCGTAGTATGTCTGGGTTCGTCATGAAATGCGCAATATCGGGATTGATCTGCTCCATGTCTGTTATAGGAAGGCCGAGGTCGTTCCACTTTTTTCATTTCGGTCTGAGCCACTTCCTTCCAAACTCGTGACCATGATACATTCAAAGGAGTGTACTTTTCATGTTTTGCTTTTGTGTCACTCCTTTCCCCCCGGTACTTGCTATCCGGATGTCGCCTACTCTTATCTCGCTTCAGATTGTTGTGGTCCTCCTTCCCTTTCGTAAACCTCCTGATTTGCTCATTTTCCTTTGATGGCGGACTCTTTCCCCTATCCTTGGTCACCACATTGATGAGTTCCACTTGTTCCAGCTCCAAGTATTTCGTCGCCCGCTCCCCAAAAGCCTCTAGGTTGTCGACGCGCTCCTTGATGAGTGATCTAGCCAGCCGAGATGAACAATCTAGGCCGGCTATGAGGAGATGCACATGCGTACTTTCCTTTTAGTCTTGCACTTGCAAGGCCGTGTCTCTAAAGCGGTTTAAGTACTTCTGGAGAGTCTCCCCCGGTAACTACTTAATCTTGCTCAGGGTAAACTCAGATTTGGGTTGCTTCTTGCTCGTCGCAAAATTCAGCAAAAACTTGTTTCCGAGATCCTCAAAATTGTGGATCGACTTTGCGGGCAACGTGTGAAACCACGTCTCCGTTGCCCCTCGAAAGGTCGTAATAAATAGTCGGGATATGATGGGCTCTTCAAATTACCTCACATACATCCGTAACTCAAACATATTAATGTGAGCCTGCGGATCCTGGGTTCCATCGTATATAGGCAAGTCGACCAAATTGAAGTTCTTTGGGTATAGAGCATCTGCGATCTCATTTGAGAAGGGGCTACTATTATTCTCTCCCCTGCTGTATTTTCTTCTGTACTTTTTGGGTATGCTCTTGGTTGCTGGTGGTGCATCTTTATTTAACATGATAGTATCCTGGATAAGCTTAGCTTGCTTGTTCATGTGATCTGGACCCTGGATTTGCTGAGTCCGGGCTTGATCCTGGTCAATCAAGTTCTTTCCCGCATTACCGTTTTGAGGTCCTTCGGCATCAACTTGAACAAAAACTGAAGGAGTATCTCGACTGAGATAATCCCAATTTCGTTTCGACTCGAGTTCTCAATTCTCTCGATCCATTTGAGGCGCTCTTCAAGCAACCTCATTCTTTGTTTATCTGCTTGCCGGGTGTCTTCTATAATAGTTTGAGTAGAAGATGCAGCATTAACTCGGCTGGGCTCGGTTTCATCCCGATTCCTGTCACTCGCTGGTTCCTCCACTCGTCCGAGACGTTCTTCAAATAGCTGCATCTTACGCCTTTCTTCTTGCTGCCAAAGGGCATTCTGATGATCTACCTCCTCCCGCATCACCCGTATATCCTCCTATCTCTGAAGGTGGTTACGATGCTCTAACTCGTCCATCCGTCTTAATACTGAAGTCAATGCATTAGGCATGAGACGAACGTCTGGGTTCTCAATCTGTAACTCAGCGGGATGGTCTTGCTGTTGAACTTGCATATGGGTTAACCCGGTGATTCAATTCTGAGGGGCCGCCGTAAACACTGGAGAAGTTCCAGTATCAGCAGTCTCCGCTTCACTCCCTAGTATAATTGGATTAGGATTTGGAGGAATTGATTCCTCATACTGAACCGTTTGTTCTGGGCGCTGCTGCGGTTGTCTCTCTGGCAACTGATCTTGCCGAGATATTTGGCTACGGCTTCTGGTATTTGCAGCCATTTTCTTTGGTTTGGGAATCGAAGTTTATCTGTCCCCACAGTCGGCGCCAATGTTTAGTGGTAGAACACAAATGTCTAACCTCGATAGGTTAGTTGATGATTTATATAGGATCAAGTAGTCTCTCCAAGATGTCTATCAAACAGATATCAAAGAGAGGATGATTACTCTCAGATATCTTAGAATATCAATGGATCACTGTGCAACACAGGAATGACGTTAGCCAAAGAGGAATGGGGTGTGTGCACAGTGAGACTGAATTGTAGAATAGATGAATAGAGAATGTGCACCTGATGTATAATCTCCTATTTATAGAGATTACCTATAGGGTTTTGGGGGAAGGGTCCAGCGTGCCTTCCGCCTCTCATGCCTGCTCTACTATTTGTGCATGCCTGCTCCACTACCTGTACTATCCATAATTATAGCCATGATTACAGGAAGATTAGCGTTTTACCTGATTAAGGAGGGATTTTGTCATAAAGTGTCCCTTTTAGGCTGCATAACACTGGGCCCAATATGCTGGTCCATAACAGCTACATAATCTAGTTTGAACCATCATTAAGAGGATACTATTATTTTGGCAGTTGATGGCTCAATATTGGAGAATGGAAGAAGCAGTAGGGGCATATATTCGATACCATAATGACAAATGCTTGGTGGTTTCAACTATAAACTAATGAATGTTTCTTTAGTGATTGCAGAATTGATTTGTTGTATTTAGGGTCTTCAATTATTTTGGTCAAAAGGATATATGAAGGTTATGTTGTATACTGATTATATAGAAGCTATTAACTATGTCTTGAGGGGGTGTGATAAGGAACACCCTTTCAAGGATATTATGGATTATGTTAGGATGTTACTTAATAGAGATTGACAGGTTGTGGTTACCTATGTGTATAGGGAGCCATAACTATTGCCATCTAGCTAGCGAAATACTCTCATAGGATAGAAGGTAACTTTTGTTTCCTTGATCAACCTCTTCCTTTTATTCAAGAGGTGGAGTTTGATAAAGGTTAGGGTTCTCTTGATAGAGTTTGTTGTTGTATAGTCTCTTTTTAGATAATGTTATCCAATTTTTAGTAAAAAAACAAAGAAGTCAAAAGTTTGAAAAACAAAATTACCTCGAAAACAGGAGGGCGCTATTTTCACCATTTATATTACTTATTCCCTATCTTCTTCTTTTTTTTTTTAAAAAAAATCAATTATATATTAAAACAAACCCTATCTACATTTTTAGAAAATATCTCTCCATTCAATCTCGGCCCTTTTCTTCTCGCCTTTTTCCCCCTCTTTTTCTCTGCTTATCGCTAGTTTTCAGCATTTCATCCTCACTCAAAAATCAAAAAGGAAGAAAACAAAATAACTGGATAGAATGATAGAGGTGAATTCAAGGTTTAGAGACGGATTCAGAGCACGAGCACCTGTAAAGTAAATATGACACAGGGTTGCAGACAAATCAAATGAGTAGTAATGAGTCGAAGAATGCACACAAATTTGGATTTGGGGTTTAAGGATTTAGAGAACACAATCAATTCGTTTTGTTAAGAGCAAAACAAAGAAAAGTTGCGATTTGGCTCACTGGTTCAACACATTTTGTTTTGTTTTGTTTTTTCTTTTTCCAATTTTTTCCACCTTCCCTAGATCACAAAATCATAACTTAGGTAACCCGCCCAACCCAAATGGTTACCCCGGTTCAAAATGGGTTGCTTGGCTCACTTGTTCATTGGTCCAGTGACTAAACTAGAACGGACCGGACTAGTTCACCGGTTCACCGTCCAAACTCGTCGATCTAGGCCATTTTTGGAACATTGATAAAGACAAATGATTATTGGAGCATAAGTAAAATTCAAACAAATTGACATGGCTATATTGGGGGAACTTGGAACAAGCATGGAGAATTTGCATAACCCTCAAAAGTCTTTGTCACCTCTTAGTCTTTTTACAAATTCGGTGGGCTTTTGGGGGTTTTGCAAATTCAGGTATTTATTCGTCTTTTTCCCATAAATCAAAGAAGGCGTGGTGGAGGGGTCAACACTAGGGATGTCCATGGACCAGACTGGACCGGGTTTGACCCCAACCCGAGGTCTGGTCCAAGTAGAACCTCGGATCGAAAAATCCGCTGAGGTCCGGTCCGGGTCCAAGACCAGGGCCGAGCTCGGGCCGGACCGCACCACCCACCCCGTGTGTTTTACTTTTTTTTTTTTTTTTTCCCGCCAAATCAAAGTCACGTGGCTCCCTCCCCATCCCCATCTCGCAACTCAAATCTCATTTCTCTCATCCCTCTCTCTCTTTCCTCAATCCCATTTCTCACTTTCTCTCTTCCCTTGCTATCACTCCTCGACGCCTCGCCATTATCGCCCCGGAGAAGATCAAGAAGCTCGGCCCCGGACAAGAAGCTCGCTGCCGCCTTTGCCCTCGTCGTCGTTGCTGTCGCCCACGGTGCCCCAGCCGACGCAGATGGTGGCGCAACCGTGCAACCAACAGCCCTTGCTCTGAGTCTCCGTCTTCCTCGATGCCTCGATCTCACTTCTCCACCGTCTTCTTCCTCTTTGCCCCACCGTCAACTACATCCCCAGATCTGAGGTAAGTTGGCTGCAATTGAAGTTGTAAAACTCTCAATCTGTGTTTTGAGGTTTGATCTGTATGGAAGATTACTTTTTTTGTGTCTTTGTATAATTTTTCACTTCCAAAGTTGCTGTCTGCTGGTGTGTTTTCGGGAAAAAAAATGGTGTGTGCCTGTGTGAGTGTGTGTGTTGTAAAAAAAAAATTAAAATATATATATATATATATATATATATATATATATATCTCGGGCCAGACTGGACCAGACCAAGGGATTTGAGCCCTTGGCCCGAAGTCTGGTCCGGCCCGAGGTGATTAGTCTGGTCTGGTCTGTTTAAAGTGTCTCAGACTGCTTTTTTTGTAGCCAGACCGGGTCGGGTCAGGACGGGTCAGACCGGACCTCGGGTTTTTTGGACATCCCTAGTCAACACCACGTATCTCGGTGAGAATCTTGGGGAGGTGAAAGAAGAATTGACTCATAGAGGAGCGAGGGGTGTATGGGATCCACGTGGCAGTTAACGCCGTCTTTCTTCTGTCTCCGCCGTAACCCCCTCTCCCTTTACCATCTCAATTCCATTGCTTTTCTGTCTGCGGGTCCCTTCCTCCATTTATTTCCGTCCTCTCGCCCCACACACACCTTTTTCTCTCTATCTCCATTTTTTTCAACAATAAAAAAAAAATTCTGTCATGATATAGGATATAGAATTAAGGGAAAATTACAGTGAAGTTCCAAGGTATAGAAGTAATCACAAAAAAATTTAATACCAAATTCCCCCTTTAGTTGTGAATAAGTTACTGAATTCCCCTCACAAGAAAGTCCCTTTGTCAAAATGGCTTTTCATGTTGTCAAAATGTCCTTATGAAAATCTCATAGTGAAAATGACTTCTAATGTTGTAAAAAATTCTCCGATTTTTTCATAAGTGTAGATTTTTAGATAATTTTTGGCAACATGAAAAGCTATTTTGACAACATTAGAAGCCATTTTCACAACGAGATTTTCATAGGGATATTTTAACAACTAATAAAATCATTTTAACAACATGAAAAATCATTTTGACAAAGAGACTTTTTTGTGAGAGGAATTCATTAGCTTATTCACAACCAATGGGAATTTTTTGTGAGGAGAATTTGGCATGTAACTTTTTTATGATTATTTTTGTATCTTAAGACCTCATTGCGATTTTCCCTATAATTAATCCAAGTGCTTGCAAGCTCTTGCGGTGTCATTACGCGTAGAAAGATACTATATATAATAAAATCTCTTCTTGATAAATAATGGTCATCCTTAGAAGTGAGAATGGGCTAGGCTCTTATCAGACGGCCTATAGCTTGACTTGTTTAAGGTCTAGTCTGGCCTGCTTGTTAAAAAGATTAAGCCAAGACATACTTAAAGGCCTAAATGTGTAAATAGGCTTGACTTATTTTGTTAAGGACTGGCCTGTTTACATATTAAATAAATATAATTATATTTATATCATATAAATAACTTAATATTTATTATTTTTCATTTTTATATTCTAATGTCAAGTTATATTTATATAGGTTTTGATAAGCTCAAAGTGTACAAAACCTATTTATATCCAATATGAGGCATTTTTAAAGGCCTACATTGTAAGTAGGTCTTTAAAAAGGCTTCAGGCACGACCAGGCCTTATGAAGGCTCAAGCCTTAGCCTAAAAAAGGTCTGAATTCAGGCTTTAGGCCCATACTTAAGCCTTTTGCCTTCATTACAGACTCATGCTTGTTTAGCCAAAGCCTAGCTTGACCTGACCTATTTCCATACCTATCCTTAGTGTTTCAATTTGGCTTGTGAGGCTTCAGAAGTTAAAAGTAGTAAAGGAGACTATATCCTCCCTCCAATCATAAATATGAGATATGGTTGACTTTTTTTGGAGAGATTAAAAAAAATAAACAAGTTACTTAATTATATTATATATTATGTATCTTTAGATTATATATCAATATATAAGTTAAGCAAAAATAGATTGGAGAAAAAATGACAAATATAAATATTTCAAAGTAATTTAATTAGCAAGCATGTTTGAAATCACTTTTGGAAGTCCTAAAAGTGCTTATTCATGTAAATTGAGACAATTTTTTTTTTTTCACATACTTACCTTATATACTATAAAGCATGATTAAAAATTTACTTTTTAAGGCTCTAATCGCGATTCCAAACAAGTGTGAGACTAAAAAAATGCTTTATATTTAAAATTGGAGAGAGTATCAAAAACTGCTATTTGAACACCTTAGCAAGACCCAGCAACACAACTCCACACCCTCTCTGTATCCACTTATTGTGTGCTTTGCAAATATTGCTCTGTATTCTAATCTTGAAAGTCAAATAGGGGCCAACAAAAAGTAAAAGGAAAAAAAAAAATTTGAAAGTCAAAGAAGGTGGTGTTCAGAAATAGTTCGCACCACTATATCTCATCGCAAAAACTCCTACAAGATTAGCAACTAGAGGGTTGGCACAAACATATAACAGCAAATGACCCACCATTCCATGCAGTGCCACAAAACTGTCTTGTATAAAGGTACGTCTTAGTGCATCTAATCATACATCATAATGGGGTTTCACTTTTATAAAATTTGCTTGCTTATATAGAAGAAGTGCTATCCACGTGTACTATGCTTCTCTCGCCTCTTAATTAATTTGCATGTACTCGTGTTGAAGGCCTCCATTTCTGCTTTTAACCACATATATAGTTCATCAAGGCCTCCATTTCTGCTTTTAACCACATACATAGTTCATCAAGTATACATATGAGAGAATGTATTTATATATATGGTGAATGATTTTTATAGCAATCTTTATATTTATATGTAATGTATTTAATTTCAACATGGCCAGTGGTCGGTTAAATTGCATCAAAAAATGTTTGGTGAAATATGTTAGTAATTATGATAGTTTGAATTAGGAAATATTGTTAGAGTGGAAAGAAGAGCTTTTGTTTAAGTGTCGATGAATATATATAATGGTTAAAAAGGGAAAATAATGAATTAATAGAAGAAAACCTTAATTTACTTATGTATTAACTGTGTATACATGTAATAAGAGGTATTATATATTGTTACATGCTCATAAATAGTACTATCTCTTATAGTATACATCGTAGGTCTTTTAATGTTATAGTAACATTGATTACATGTGGCTTGGATGATGTGTAGAATCTAAGCAAATATTTAGTTGCATTATATATGGTTCATGAACTATACATTGTATATTTTAAAATAGTACTATCTCTTATAGTATACATCGTAGGTCTTTTAATGTTATAGTAACATTGATTATACGTGGCTTGGATGATGTGTAGAATCTAAGCAAATATTTAGTTGCATTATATATAGTTCATGAACTACACATTTTATAATTTAAACCAATATATACACGCACACACACACATATGTACACATGTGTGTGTGTATTGAAGAAAATCAATATATAGTAAATACACAAATGGTCCACGAAAGCATTAACATTTGATTATAATTACATTTGATTTTAAAAAAAAATTGTGACAGAAAAGAAATTTTGTCGCAATGCAAAGAGTTTTGCAACAGATTTGTTTTTTCGTCACAAATTGTGATGAAATTTGTTTTACATTGCAAAATTTTGGAACGGAATCTTCCTTTTGTCGCAAAGGTTTACAACGGATTTGTTTTTCTGTCACAAATTGCAACAATTTTTTTTTCGGTTGCAAGGTTTTGCAACAGAATCTTTCTTCTGTCACAAAATTTTGCAACGAATTCGTTTTTCTGTAACAAATTGCGACAATTTTTTTTTTCCATAGCAAAGTTTTACAATTGATTTGTTTTTCCTTCACAAATTGCGACAGAATTTTGTTCCCGTCGTAAAGTTTTGCAACAGATTTATTTTTCCTGCACAAATTGTCATAGATTTTTTTTCTTCGAAAAGTTTTGCAATGAATTTGTTTTTCTATCACAAATTGCGAATGACTTTTTTTTTTTGGTCGTAAATTACAACGGAATTTTTTTTCCGTCACAAATTACAAATTGCGACGGATTTTTTCCCTCACAAATTCCATCGCTTTTAGTATTTTCTAGTAGTGTATGCATATGTGGATACATACACATATGCATATATGTTTCTATGTATGTATATGTATACTTACACTCATATATGCATATATGTATACACATGCATGTGTGCATGTATGTGTATGTATATATGTACATACATATAGATATATACATATCCATATCTATATAAAGATATGCATACACATATGTGTACACACACATCATGTCCATTAATGTGTGAACACACATCTGTGCACACAGTGTACGTATTCACACACACACACATACACACACATATATTTATGTGTACACATATATGTGTGCAGATTGTATATATGTATATACATATAGATATATGTAAACACATGTATATACATATTAATTTGTATAGAGATATGTGTACACACATGTAAACATAGGTGTACACACATTTGTGTAGTGTGTGCACACATGTGTGGCTACAATGTGTGTATGTACACAGATGTGCACACACTAGACAAAGACACATATGTGATGACACAGATGTGTGTACACCCTTGTTTGTACACGTGTGGACACTTTGTGTGTAAATATGTGTACATGTGGACACACGTGTGTGTACACACATCTTTGTCTATGTGTATTGTGTGGACATCTGTGAACACACATATTTTGTCCACATATGTGTGTGTACATGTATGTATACATATATTTATATGAATATACATATGTTTGTATATATATATATAGTGTGTACAAACATCAGTGTACACCTATATGTTTTTTTTTGCTCGAAACACCTATATGTTTGTACAAACTACACATACACACACAAATTCTTTGCATCAGAAATGATCGATTTTCTTCCATTGAGAAGAATCGGCCGGATGTCGAAGCTTTCCATCAGAAATCCTCTCATCTGCATGCCACCTCAAATTCTTTGCATCATTTTCATTAGCAAACAACCGCTTGAACCTTGGTATGATTGGAAGATACCACAACACTTTTGCAAGCCCCTTATTTGACTTGTACCTTGGTGTTTCACATATCGGACAATTCTGCTTCTCTTCAAACTCTTTTCTATACAATACGCAATCATTCGGGCATGCATGGATCTTTTTGTACTCCATCCCCAGTGGACAAAGTATTTTCTTAGCATCATAGTATCGATGCGGAAACATATTCTCATCCGGAAGCATGTCCTTAAAAGCCTCAAGCATTTCAGAAAACTCTTGTCGCTCCATCCATGACGTGCCTTCAAGCTTACCAATTTCAATACAAATTCAACAATTGGTATTTTTTACAACCAAGGTATAGCGGGGTCTTTGCATCACTGCACATATTACCATATGCATGTGATTGATGAAAAGCCTCTTCTCCTACATCACGAATAATGTCCTATATGTGATCATCCATATCCGTGTCATTATCATCAAAGGCCACTTCCTCATGTTGAGACCCACTTGGTATTTTTTCACCATGCCATACCCATACCGTATAAGTCTTACAAAATCCTTCACAAATTAAATGTGTGTAGATAACTTCGTGACTTAGTCACTGTCATTCAAACATTTTACACAAGGGCAATAAAACTTCCCACTATCATCATGGGCATTTTGTTTAGCAAATTCTATAAATTCCCTCACCCCATTCGATATTCAACACTCGTCCGTAACACGCTTATCCAACAGTGATCCATAGTAGAATTCCTATTTATGACACGGATATAAAATAAGGAAACACCAAATTCATATTTATGCTCAACGAAGAAACTTGCCCATTAAATGCATAACGAAGAAACACTTTTGGTCATAAATATCACAAAGTGAATCCAAGAAGTAAAATTAAAGCATGACGAGGAAATTAAATGCATCGTGTGAAATTAAATGTGGAATCACCTGTAGCATATAAATTCAAATGGTTTGCAGAGTCTTTCTTCTCCCGCCACGAACGTTGATGTTGCAGACAGCAAGAGTAACCTAAAAACATGTGTTGGTCAGTTGGGTAGGTCAAAAGCGCAAATATAATCTTCAAAATACAATATTCATTAACAACAGAGAAACCCACTAGAACATTTCATCGATTTCGTTCAACCCAGAAAACCATAAAGTTATTTAACCGAAACACCTCTTACAAACTTGGTCGATAGACGTTTAACTAAGGAACCAGAAAGTGATTGTCGAGAGAGCAATGCGAAGCAGTCAACGAAGCAACACAAAAACACTGAGTAATCACTTTCGGTGCGACAAGAGAAATTCTGAGAGGGAAATTTGATATTCCGCGCGTTAGAGATATGTTTTAATATTTTGGATTTTATTAAGACCGGTTAATTAAAAAGTAGACGGTCCTAAATATATAATTACATTTTAAAGACCGGACGTTTACAAAACGCCAGTCCTAATTTTTTATTATTCATTTAATTTTAAGACTGGAGTTTTATTAAACATCCGATCCTAAAAGTCCTCATTTTTTTTTTAAAAAAGATGATTGGCTTTGGCGAGCGCAAAGAAGAAACTCAATGAAAACAAATTAAAGGAAAACTTGAGAATATAAACAAAAAAAAATGACACAATATTAGCGGTCCTAATGTTTTATTATTCATTTAATTTTAAGACCGGAGTTTTATTAAACATCCGGTCCTAAAAGTCCTCATTTTTTTTAAAAAAAGAGGATTGGCTTTGGCGAGCGCAGCAGCAACTCAATGAAACAAAAATTAAAGGAAAACTTGAGAATATGAACAAAAAAGGACACAAGCTTAGTTCTTAATGCTTCATACATTACTGGAGAATATGCACGTACATAAGAAAAAATACAAAAGAAAAACAAGCAGAAAATTATCAAAAACAAGAATCTGACTAAACATCCTTGGCGATATTGGCGTGAAAAGCATTAAATTCCCGCCGGATATCAGTAAGTTCCTGTCTTATTCGCATCAACCGCAATGCATCATTAGAGGAAAGAGGAGAGGGGTCGGCGGTAGGCCGGGGGCCAACTGGCGGAGAGGGGGAGCAGGAACCTCTTCATGATCTGAAGGGTGGAGGGGGGGGGGGGTGCAGCAATCTCTTCATCATCCGAAATAACAATGGGTCCAACGACCCGAGACTCCTCTGTCACAATAGAACACACTCTTGATGGAGGAGGCGCACCGTATAACGATCTACGAAAGGTACGAGCATCAGGAGTAAGAGCACCCCTACGAGCGGTTCTCTTGTATCTAACCATGGTTTGAGCAGTTGGGGCAGAGAGCCACATAGTGTGGAGTTACGAGATTGTGAGGAGTTACTAATGACAGAGAGGTATATATGTTGAGTTACGAGGTATGAGGAGTTTAATAAGGACAGAGAGAGGTATGAGGAGTTAATAAATATGCGGTCTAAAATTTATTTCAGTTTTTTCAATTCAATTGATTTTAAGACCGACCTTTAAAATATATCCGGTCCGAAAAGTCTATTATTTAATTTTTTCAATCAATTCAATTACTTTTAAGACCGACATTTTGTCTTATATCCGGTCCTAATTTTTTTTTTCAATTCAATTTTTTTAAGAACGGATCTTTTACAATATTCGGTATTAAAGGTTTCCCAAGTTGTATCCCTACACTCTCTTTTCAAATGAATGATTCAGAATCTCTTCGACTTCCAGATAAACTTCCCAACTAGGCGTCTCCTCGTATTCTGAGGAACTATGCGTCTCCTCGTTATTGTTTCCGGCGTTTCACATTGTTTGGCCGGGTTCTCTATTTAAACCCGATGTTACTTTACTTCCTTCACATTCATCCCCATCACTTCTGAAACATCCACAGTAATGGCTGCTCCACCACCACGAGGTCCTCCACCACCACGAGGTCCTCCTCCTCTGTTGCCTCCGGAACCGACAATCCACTAGATGATTCAGCACATCCTGGCCCACCTCGATCATATAGACCGACGATGCGACCAGCTTTCTCAGGTCTATCACGCCATCAATGCAAAGCTGCAGGCGATACTCGATGCCCAGGACATTGAGTACCATCCTTCAGATGACGACCTCTCCGACGACTCCTTTCCCTCCGACAACGATGAGGGGTAGTAGATATTTCATTTTATTTTTCTGTTTTTTTGTCTGTACTGCTGCTGCTCCTCCTCCTCATGGGGCAGCAGTAAAAAAAATATAAATTAAAGATCTTTTTGTTTCCATATTCGATCACCATGTCCTTTTCATTATCTTCTTTCTTTTTCCGACAAAAAAGGAAACAAACAAAACATTGTCCTCGCTTAAATCAACATTAAAAAGTCGTAGAATACAGTTAAGAACATACAAAAAAACAAAAACAAAAAACAACCGTTTACCTTATTCGAATAAAAACAAACAAAGTGACTATTCTTCAAGGTTGGACCGTCGTTGTCTTCGGTGTTACCTCGACTGAGTTGAATATTTTCGTTTCCTTTCGCATCTTCCTTATTTTTCCGACAAAAAGAAAAGAGACAACGAAAAGGGAAACCAATAATGCTGCTCAACATCATGAGAGGTAACATTGAAGACAACGAGGGTCCTAGCTTGAGCAGAACGCCAGAACCTCGGTTGTCTGGAACTCTAAAAATTTGTTAAACGTAAAATGCGGTCCTAAACTCTAACATTGAAGAATAACTTTTTAGAAGACTTTTAGGACCGGATGTTTAAGTAAAATGCAGTCCTAAAACTCTAAAACAAATTTTTAGAAGACTTTTAGGACCAGATGTTCAAGTACAATGCGGTCCTAAAACTCTAAAACGAATTTTTAGAAGACTTTTAGGACCGGATGTTGAGGTAAAATGCGGTCCTAAAAGTCTAGCCATAGTTTTTTAGAAGACTTTGAAGACCAGACGTAATGATTTGTCCGGTCCTAAAAGTCTTGCCATATTTTTAGAAGACTTTTAAGACCGGACAAATCATTAAGTCTGGTCCTAAAAGTACAGCCATAATTTTTTTTTTTTAAATTAACGAAGACTTTTAGCACCACAGGTTTAATAACTATGCGGTCCTAAAGGTCTCGCCATATTTTTAACAAAGACTTTTCTCATTTACAACATCCTGTACCTCAAATTTCAAGCATAAATATCTAGAATGAATGAACAAATTTATTCTTGAATTACACATTTGTATGTTTATTTACAAATGAATGACTTGTTCGAAAAAATAAACAAATTTACAGAAAGAAACTCTTAAGACTTTTAGGACCGGATGTTCAAGTAATATGCGGTCCTAAAACTCTAACGAATTTTTTGAAGACTTTTAGGACCGGATGTTGAAGTAAAATGCGGTCCTAAAAGTCTAGCCATAGTTTTTTAGAAGACTTTGAAGACCGGACGTAATGATTTGTTCGGTCTTAAAAGTCTTGCCATATTTTTAGAAGACTTTTAAGACCGAAAAAATCATTAAGTCCGGTCCTAAAAGTACATCCATAATTTTTTTTAAAATTAACGAAGACTTTTAGCACCACGGGTTTAATAACTATGCGGTCCTAAAGGTCTCGCCATATTTTTATGAACACGAGACTTTTCTCATTTACAAACGAATTTATTCTTGAATTACACGGTTGTATGTTTATTTACAAATGAATGACTTGTTCGAAAAAATAAACAAATTTACGTAAAATTATTTTTGCTACAACATATATTTACATCCACATTTAAGACTTAATTAGGCCAAACAGATATTCACAAAACACATTGCGTATGTGCTCCACTTCATTATCGGGACGGGGACCGAAGCTCTAAACATCGTAACATCAAAGACAAAAAACCGAATTAACTTGTGTGCATATTTCATTAAGCCGTAAATTGAATTCAGCCATAATATGTAACATCAAATACATTTACCTTTGCTAACAATTTTGTCTTTCCTCCCCGATAACATCATACATGTGTTTCATGACGTACAGGCCACATAAGTTGGACTGTTTTAGTTGCCGATGGGTCTAAAACGAACAAGAAATATAGGATAAGTGATAAGAAATATAGCATATATATAGCTTATCGACCAAGTTCACAAGGCGGTGTTTCGGTGTCCAAATATGTACTAACCTCAGGGGTGTACCGCTTAGGTTTAATAGTGGCCTCTTTCCCACGCTTTAATCTTACCTCGACTTGGAAGGTCATCATGGCACTATCATCAAAATCACAAATTTATCAATAATGTTCACTGAATATGCAACGTAGAGATTTCAGACAAGAGAATCAAAATGACATGCTTACTTGTTGACTGTCTCCTTCAATATAGGATTTGGCTTATTGTGAGTGGAGCATAAGAAGATAACTTTATGATCCTCCATGCACATGAGGACCAATCGCCCGATGGGGCGACTGAAAATTCATAGCAAAGAAAGTACTCGAGAGATATATGTAGATGAATTAAGTGAATTGTAGACAAGAATTGTGATACGTACCCGTGGAAGTATGGAAACAGGAACACCTTTCTTATCACTTCACACACCCTGGTTGACATGTATTCTTGTCTGATCTTCTGGGCCGTTGTACTTGCATAGACCGGGTACAAGAACCCAAAATCATTGATTCTGCCCTGTTTGTCCAATTCTTGATGCAAGAACTTAAAATAATGACATCGATAAGGGAATTAGTATATATGTATGTGTGTAAAAATGATGCAGTTAAATTATGTACTCATCATAGAATCATATACTTACTTCATAAACAATTGAATGATTGGATTACTAAGCTCTTATCCAGGAATCAGTAGGGACATTACATCTATTTTGTCAACGTAAACATCTACAGGATGAGGGATGCCTACTACTTCTTGGACATGCCACGATTTATCTGTAAAATAATTATTGTTTGCCAAATTAGTTATTTTTTGCTTGACAGTCAAATGAGCAGTAGGGGATAGAACTTGAGGAGGAGGGGATGCAGCTTGAGGAGGGGATGCAGCTTGACGAGGGGATGGAACTTGAGGAGGAGGTTGCTCTGACTGCTGTCCAACAATGCAGCTACCCCTAGTGCTCTGCTGCATAACCACAGGAGAATGTGTGACGGGAACACTGCTCTCTGGATGAGAGCTAAAAAGCAGCCTCATCTGATTCATTTCCTCCTTCATCTGGCTCATCCGGGATTGCCACATTGCTTCTTTAGCCGCTGCTTCCTCACTTAATTTGGCCATCTCGGGATTGAAGCATTGCTTCTTTAGCCGCAGCTTCATCACTTAATTTGACCAAATCTGCTCCATCTCCTCCCGGGTAACCATACTTTGTTTGTGGCGTTTGGATTTACCAAAGTATTCCTTCAGGCCTACCCGTCCTCCAACCCCCCTTACACACCCCGCGTGATCCTGTTTTCCGGTCGCAACGGTCAGAACATCATTCCTCCCATCCGACACAAAAGATCCCTTTGCTTCTTTATTTTTAAGATCTTCCTGTAAGATACAGATAACGAGAAGCTTAGTAATGAAACATGTTTAGTAACTAAAAAATAACAAAAACGATACTTACAATTCTTTCAAAGAACTACACGAGTTTGTTCACTCGTGTAGGCGCCGCTTGGCTTTTGCCGAATATGCAACCACAACTCCTCGCGACGTATAGGAGATGGCCGATCAACTACGGCGAAGGATTGGATTCAGCTTCATCTTGCAATCTCTTCGCTTGGCCGCCATCAATTCTTTTTCGGCCATTTCATATCCGCCGCGAGAAGCCCTATGCGGGCAATCATTCTTTCTCCCTATCTCCTGTGCTTTTTCCCTTCTTATCTATGAATCAGAATTGAAAAAAAAATATTAATTATGAATTTCCAGCCATTGATGTCTAACAGAAATTAGAACACTTATGCTTCATATGAAGTTCAAACATTAGTCAAATTCACTTCATCAAGTTTCAACATTTTATTTAAGAAAGATGTAGAATGGTAGAAGAAATTGGGAAAAACATAGGAAAGGGAGTTGCAGAAATGCTGCCAACTCAGTCAATTCATTCATTTATCATAACTGGTTCCTACACATATTAGACTAACCTCTTATATATAGTTAGAGGCTTGACTCTTGAGCCCCAATAACAGCTTGCACTGAAACCATTACACAGTTAACATACTAACTAACTAACAGCAATGTCTAACCACTACCTACTATAACAGAACTAAGACTATAATAATGGCTTGACTACATATCCGCACAAAAGTTAATAAGCACACTAAAAGGCAAACAAAACTAAATATAAACTCACCGAGCTTCGGGAGTGGTCTGCAGCTGAACAAATTGTTGTCAAGTTTGTTGATTAATAAATGTGTACTTTTCCCAAGGATGTTCTTGAGGCAGAACCTCGGTAAAAATATAGGTGTTAGCTAGAAAGGTCTTAAACTTCCTCTACCGATCAGCATAATAAGACAAGGTCTTGTCTTTCAACTTTTTGCAGTCAGGGACAGTGTATGTAAGCAGGATAGTATCCCAAATAGGATACTTTATTGCGTCACGGTCCACACTTTTCTACTCATATGTCAAGATGCTAACCTTGATGCGTGCTAGATAGCCAACAAAACTAGTATATTTGGATTTATTGGGACCGAAAGGTTGCAACTTTTCATCAAACTGAATCTCTAGCCTTGAGCCTCCCGTCCGACTTAGGGTTACATCCTGCATTCGTGTGCCTCTTCTACCACGACGTGTAGGGTGATTACGAGGCTCATTGTGAGATGAAGAGGGTTCGTTCTGACTCACACACCGATCACAAAGCAGAATCGGCGTTCCGGAACAGAGTAGTAATCGTTTTCACCGTTCATTTTTGAGACATGAATAGAGGTAATGCAACAGGAAGGGTTTCGCAATGTAAAATAGAGGTTCTTCAGTGATAGTAACACAAGCTTTCGCGCGAAGAAATGTATATTTGGCGGTTCATATTCAAGACCAGATAGACAAAGAGACGATCTTAATAATTAACATTCAAGACCGGTCATATTAATCTCCGGTCTTAAAAGTAATTAATTTTTTATACGCACTTTTTTTCTATATTTTATACCGGCCTCATTTTATGTCCGGTCTTAAAAGAATTACTTTTAAGACCGGCTTTTATATATGTTCGGTCTTAAAAATTTATTACCTTTATATTTAAATTGTTCCTTATTATTTTGGACCGCATAAAATATTAGTCCGGTTGTGTGAGATTTCTCCATAAAGTAATTGATATTTGAATATTTTTTTAATAACATTTTAAAGACCGGCTTGGTTTTTAACGGGTCTTAATAATTTATTTAAGACCGAACAAAAAATGATCCGGTATAAGAAGTTCTTTATATTTACAAAACTGCCACCGGTCATACCTTTAAGACCGGTGCGTCCAATGTCCGCTCTAAATGTGGCGGTCTTAAAGCCCTTTTTTGCACTAGTGTATGTATATACATATACATATGTATATGTGTGTGTATCTATGTACACACACATACATATATATATATATATATATGTATATCCATGTATACATGTATATATATATATATATATATATATATATGTATGTATGTATGTATGTATATACATGCATGTATGTATATATAATTATTATTCCATATTCAACATCCCATTATAAATATCATAACTATCACAACAATAATAACAATCTCAATAATAATCTCCACTTAAATATATAAGTTGGAAAATATATTACTTCAGTAAACTAATTTCATATTCAAAGATAAACATAATTTTTTAAAACAAATACAAGTAGTATAGATGAAAGTAAGGTTTAGAAAATATTTTATAGCCAAAATTTCCAGGCTCACACCTTTTATTTTCCCTTCTTCATTTGTAGCCTTGTGCCTCCGGCGCTGGTTTTTCTTCAACCAAATGAACCCATAAAGAGAAAGAAGAGTAAAAAGATGAATAAGAGAGAAAATGAAAAGAAGACGAGAAGCGAAGGCGTGTCTCCGTGGTAAAGTATTTCCATTCTTTTCTGATTTTCTCTAACCTTGTGACAATCTCAATAATAATCTCCACTTAAATATATAAGTTGGAAAATATATTACTTCAGTAAACTAATTTCATATTCAAAGATAAACATAATTTTTCAAAACACATATAAGTAGTATAGATGAAAGTAAGGTTTAGAAAACACCTTATAGCCAAACTTTTCAGGCTCACACCTTTTATTTTCCCTTCTTCATTTGTAGCCTTGTTCCTCTGGTGCTGGTTTTTCTTCAATTAAATGAACCCATAAAGAGAAAGAAGAATAAAAAGATGAATAAGAGAGAAAATGAAAAGAAGACGAGAAGCGAAGGCGTGTCTCCGTGGGTAAAGTATTTCCATTCTTTTTTTATTTTCTCTAACCTTGTGCCTCTACCAACTCTTTGACTATGGTACTTTTCTGAACTAATTGGTTTATTTTAATATGTTAATTTTGAATTTTGAAGACATAAATGAGCGATTTAACGGTGAAGATGTGGGAGATCCCTCGAGGTAAAATTCTTATTTTTTTAAAAAAAAATCTTTTTCACGAACATTTTCATCACTTTCTATTAATATATGGAGACCATCAATATATGTTGGATAATGGTGATCATCAGGGGTCAACACAGATATACCAGGCCATAGAGCAATCCCGGCAACAAATGTTTATAGCTCCAGCGACAGAAAATGCTATAGTGTCACTGAGGAAGCTGAAAATGTCGGGCAATGAGGCAAAGGAAAGCCAATGTTCCATTTGTTTGGAAAACTTTGATGACAACAACGACGACAATGACAACAACGTTTTAGCATTACCTTGTGACCATCTTTTTCACAATAATTGCATTGTAAAGTGGTTAAAAACATGTCACACATGCCCATTATGTCGCTTTGAATTGCATGTAGACTAATTTCATATGTTTTGAGCATTAATTAAAGTTCTTTCTATTTAATGATATTGAAACTTTATTGGGGATGAATGACTTGTAGATTTAAAGGGCAAAAAAAAAAAAAGACTAGAGTTGTATGTCGGGTTATCAAACTTTCAAGTTCAAGTAAACTCGTGAGAGGAAAGTAAACTCATACTATAAACTAGGTAAGAGTTTACCTCTATTAATAAATGGGTTAAGGTGTATTTTTGCCAACAAACTATTACGAGAAAGAGTATCCAAGACAAAAATATTAATTAAAGGTACCTTAAATACCCATGCAAACAATTAAAAATGTGCAGATTGACCAACGAACTTTTAAAAAGGTGCGATGAAACGCTTATTGTAGTTAGAAAAAGAATGTCCGTTATCTAAGGTGCAGATTAGTAATCTGAACTTTTACTCCAGGAGCACCTTGACATAAAAAAGTTTTACTCAGGAGCTCCCAGCACAAAATTCTTAATTTCACTAAATTAAATAATTTTTTTTTTGTCAATTGTCATTATTCAAAACTACTTGTATAGATATCTATGGACAAAAATTACTCATTTGCTAAAATAAACAAAAGTTTTAATTAAAAATATAATTATATGATTTAAATAAAAATCAAGGTGTTTTATAATTTATTATATATGTTAAACAAAAAAAATTATATGATTTATTTTTATTTTAGAAGAAATTTATGTGAGTTAAGAAATTCATTTAATGTTAATAAAATTTAAAAAATCTATTATATCCATAAAGAAATGAAATGAGTTTAATTTTATTTTTATAAAAAGAGCTTAATGGATATCAACGTTGACACTTAATAATATAAATCCGGCAACTTGATGATATTTTTGTTAATTAAATGATCTATTGATTATATGAATATGGGACTTGTTGTAAAAAAAAAAAAAAAAAGTCCCATAAATAATTTGCTGAGGCTATTCCAAGATACTTAATTAATGACAATTTTTTTTTCCCAACAAGTCCCATATTGATATAATCAATAGATAATTTAATTAACAAAAATATCATTAAGTTGCGGATTTATATTATTAAGTGTCAACGTTGATATCCATTAAACTCTTTTTATAAAAATAAAAATTCATTTCATTTCATTTCTTTCCGGATATAATTGGTTTTTTAAATTTTATTAACATTAAATGAATTTTTTAACTCACATAAATTTCTTCTAAAATAAAAATAAATCATATAAATTTTTTTGTTTAACATATATAATAAATTATAAAACATCTTGAGTTTTATTTAAATCATATAATTATATTTTTAATTAAAAATTTTGTTTATTTTAGTAAATGAGTAATTTTTGTCCATAGATATCTATACAAGTAGTTTTGAATAAAGACAATTAACAAAAAAAAATTATTTAATTTAGTGAAATTAAGAATTTTGTGCTTTGGAGCTCCCGAGTAAAACATTTTTTGTGCTCTTGGAATAAAAGTTCGTTGGCCAATATGCACCTTATATAACAGACATTATCTTTTTTTTAACGGCATTGTGCTCACTGCACTTTTTTGAAAGTTCGTTGGCCAATCTGCACATTTTTAATTGTTTGTTGGTATTTAATGTACCCTTAATTAATATTTGTGCTGGATGCTCTTTCTGTAATAGTTTGTTGGCAAAAATACACCTTAACCCATTTATTAATAGAGGTAAACTCTTACCTAGTTTATAGTATGAGTTTACTTTCCTCTCACGAGTTTACTTAAACTTGAAAGTTTGATAACCTGACATACAACTCTAGTCTTTTTTTTTTTTTTTTTTTTGCCCTTTAAATCTACAAGTCATTCATCCCCAATAAAGTTTCAATATCATTAAATAGAAAGAACTTTAA
The DNA here is from genome assembly GCA_019022615.1 of Acacia melanoxylon. NCBI lineage: Eukaryota > Viridiplantae > Streptophyta > Magnoliopsida > Fabales > Fabaceae > Acacia > Acacia melanoxylon. Next base: position 1,381,022 of record JAFJYJ010000030.1, on the reverse strand, counting down.
TTAATGCTCAAAACATATGAAATTAGTCTACATGCAATTCAAAGCGACATAATGGGCATGTGTGACATGTTTTTAACCACTTTACGATGCAATTATTATGAAAAAGATGGTCACAAGGTAATGCTAAAACGTTGTTGCCATTGTCGTCATCAAAGTTTTCCAAACAAATGGAACATTGGCTTTCCTTTGCCTCATTGCCCGACATTTTCAGCTTCCTCAGTGACACTATAGCCTTTTCTGTCGCTGGAGCTATAAACATTTGTTGCCGGGATTGCTCTATGGCTTGATATATCTGTGTTGACCCCTGATGATCACCATTATCCAACGTATATTGATGGTCTCCATATAGAAAGTTAATTTGATGATCATAAAATTGTTGCATGGACGGGTTTATGGCATGATTGGTTTCATCATCAATATCAATCAAATATTCATTGTCTCCATATAGAGCAGTAGTTTGAAGACTAAAAGAAAATGGTACTAAGCCATGATCAGAAGTATTGACATGAAGGTACACAATTAGAGGTATGAAGCGATGATAAAGAGTTGATGGATGTAAGGGGGTACGTTGGATTATTTCTTGGTAGTAAAATATGATTTCATATGTCAATGACTCGAAATCATTTTCAGAAAGATAGTTGGCTACGTTTGTATGAAGAAATCTTGAAACATCTTGAGTTAATTCTTCACAAGGCATAGTAAATGAAGATGGAAATACTTCGAAAGATGTCATTTGATGGAGTCCTGTAATAGGTGAAATCCCATGTTGAATGACAGTGAAGCTGATATCAAATGAATCTTCCATCAAGTCTTCAGAATATGAAATATAAGAGGATGTCATGAATATAATCTTTTCTTTATTCTTTGTTGTGAGTGAGGGACTGAGGGAGATGTTAGTACTTAGTACGCTCTGGAAATTAAAAATAGATCAATTTATAAGAATGAATATATAGAGTTATAATTAAGAATTAATCATATAACATAAAGAATAGAAACATACAATGATTTAAATTATCATGAAAATATTTATCTTAAATGAGAAGATAATTAATTAGTCATCTCAAGAATTTGTATGTCTATCGGTCAAATTATTTGATTTGAATTATTTTTTTTAATGAAACCTGCAATCGAAACTTCTATTATTTTTTCATACTTATATATTTTGGAGTGATTTGCATAGGACACATATTTGATGGGGGAGAAAAAAAAGATATACATCCTCTCAATATCTCTCTCATTTCCCTCTTAAAATCTCACCTTCATTCTTGAACTAAAAAATGGAGGATTGATATTTAATATTATATAACATATTGTAATAATATTAGATAAAAATAAATGTAAATGGATAACATTTGATTTGGACAGTTCACAACTTTATTATATATAAAATATTTTTTCTCATAAAATATTATAAGAATATTTTTTTATAAAATATTAAATATAAACCACCTTTTTTTTAGGGCAGAGATGTCATTCTAGGGGCAAAAATGAGAGAAAGGATTGTAAGAAGGCTTGCTTCCACCAAAAAAAAAAACGAAAAAAAGAAGGATCTTGAATTGTGATCGATTGATATTGAATTGCCTCCCATTTTAATTGGGTTGACGGGAAATAAATCTTGAATTAACTGGTTATGAGTATATTTATTTAAAAAGAAAAATTATAAAACGAGATACATATTCTTAATAATAAATTAAATTAGAAAAATATTAGAGAACACGCTAATAAGTTAAGAATTATTTCTCTTTCCAAAATTTTAAATCCTTTCCAAATTTAAAATAATATGCATATTGATTATTCAAAAACAATTCATTGTAAATATATTAAATTAAATTTTATTAAAAACCAATTTTATCTATTTTTTTGAAAGTCGAAAACGTAAATAATTATCATTTTGATTCTTTTCTCTTAAGTAAAAGAGTAGATACAATACGCAACATATTAGATGATATCAACAACAACGTTATTTCGAACCAGAAAAAAAAAAAAAACGTTATCGTTTAAATTCCTTGAAATCCAAAATCAAGTTATGTTCGAGCCAAGTTTTTTTCCCATGTGGCATATATATGTTTTTTATAAACAGAAACACCAGATATATGATAATTTTCAAAGTTATTGAAATTTCAAAGCCCTTGTTATTTGGTTGAAGCATATTTATTCTTAATATAAATTTTTAGCAAAATAAATGTTTTCATTAATGAATTATATGAGCTCAAAGAGTAGAGAACCTACCTGACTTTGCACAAATTCTCCAAGTCTTCACTACGGGGTGGTTCACTTGAACTTCTATAGAGCCTCTTATTTATAGAGCTTTCAAACTCAATTAAAGTAATAAAGTGATCTTTAAAAGACATGTTTGAATGGTCTTTTTTTTAAAAAAAAAAAAAAGAAATTAAATCTCAGTCAAAATAATAAATTTTAAATATTTAGAAATAATTCATCCTATACAATATCTCTAAAAAATACGTTTTGATTTATGTCCTTTTATAAAACTTTTATTCTCAAGCAAATTTAACAAATATTAATTATATATATAAATTACGAAAAACTACAATCAAATCCAGATTGCTTGAATACCAAGATATGTAATGCTTATAGTTTATTATCTCTATATTTATCACCTGTATACATTTATGTTGTTGATATTGATAAATATTGAGACAGCAACCAAACATCCAGGATTACTCATGAAGTATTGACCTATTAATTAAGGATATTAGCTAATTGTAATACATGGAAGAATTGTTGTCAAACTCGTGAGTTGATTCTCCGAGTTTACCGTTTTTACTTTCCTACCTTATTAAATCAAGTTGAGTCGCTGACAAACTCGTACCACCTGTAAACTTGATTAAACTCATGAGTATACATACCAAGTTTACCATTTTTTATGTTTTTAACTTTCAAAAAGCGTGTTGACTACTCGCTATTAAACTCGTATTAACTTTTTCGATTTGGTTATGCTAAACGGCCGTATATATGAATTTTATAGAATTTTTTTGTTAAATATGATAAGTTATGAACTTCGATATATTTAATTTCAATTATTTAGATTTAAAATATATTTGAATCAAATGTCATTTTCTATATTTTAATTATTTAATTATATACTATTAATACATATATAATGATAAAAGTAAACTCTTACGAGTTTACAATTCGAGTTCATGATACGAATTTATGTCACTGCCACGAGTTTGCTTAAACTCGCGAGTTTGACAACTTTACATGGAATGTAATACTTGATTAAAGAGGATTTATCGCCATGATTCATGTAGTATTGCTTAAATGAACATTGACTCACCAACTGATATTAGTCTGTGAGCCAAGTGGCAAAATGTTAGATATTTTATTAAATATGATTCATATTACATCTAGATATTTCCTAATTTTTACCTGATCATTTTAGGATATTCTAGATATTGTTTGTTTCTTATTTTGTTCATGATTGGATATTCTTGATATTATTTGTTTATTATTTCAGATTAAATATCTTCTATGTAGCCCACATGTGAGTTGGACCGGTCTCAAGTTTAGACGATATCAGGTTTAGGGTTAGTTGCATGGCTGTCAAGCTGTTAAAAATAGCATAGGCTGGGTAGAGCAGTAACGCAAAAATTTTACTTACTCCTTGAGGATTCCTGATAGGTGACGACTATTCCTAAACCATCATTTGTGCACATCTTCCTCTTAGAAGAATCCCTAATTTTATTCTTCTAACCTTGCTACTTACAGTTTCTTTTATTCCAGGTTGTGAGACACTATGCTTGGACTAACTATGGCTAGAGGTATTTTACATCAAGTCTTCCGCTGATGCTCTTTATTGTGGAATAAACAAACTAATAATGTCCAATAGAAAATACTAATATATATTGGAATTTATCTGATGTATGTGTTTATACATTATTATTTTGTTTATTCCAATACAAATTCCACAATAAAGAGTAGCAGTGGAAGATACCTCTAGCCATAGTTAGTCCAAGCGTAGTGTTTCACAACCTGGAACAAGAGAAATTGTAAAGAGCAAGGTTAGAAGAAAATAAAATCAGGGATTCTTTAACAGGAAGATGGGCACAATAATGGTCTCGGAATAGCCGTAACCTGTCAGCAAACCGTCAAGGAGTGAGTAAAATTTTTCAGTTATCGCTCTAACCCAATCTATACTATATATAACCTCCCATCTTGTAACAACTTACTAGCAAAGTAACTAACCCAAAATCTGAGCCTGATCCAATTCACGTGCGAGCTACACACAAGAGATAGGGCTTGATGAGCCATGCTTTAGGGAGTGACATTTGATAGGGCAAACTTTTTAACCAGGTTATGAATTTGGGCAGTGTTATAGTACACATATAGACCTTTGAAATGATTCTTATGTCATAATTTTTGGATTTATATATAAAATTATATGAGTTTTCAAAGATGACCCAGAAATCTGGAAATTCCTGCAAATTTCCCCTATTTAGTTTTGACAAATGGGTGTTCCAAGAGCAAATGGAATAAAAACGAATCTGGATCTTTTTTTTTTTTTTTTTTTTAAAAAAAAAAAAAGCTTTCCAAGAGCTAAACATATTGCTTTTAACTACAAATTTTGGAGTTATATTGAATTACTTATGAATTTTTAAAGTTACAGGAAAATTCATTATTCATGGTACCCAAGCTTTGGAAAAGATATTAAAGTTTTATTTTAAACTTATTTAAGGGTATCTTTGGGTCACATGTGGTTCTTAAATGGGTAAAATAATCTGATAAATTACCATAGAGTAAGGTGTTACGTCGAGCGAGGAATGAAGATGCCTTTAACAGAACGGCAACGCCTTGAACGGAAAGAGAGATGAAGTCGGTTGTGCGGGTTAGGGTCCAAGCAGGGAGGCGCACGAGAGGAGGGTAGAGAATTAGGTCAAAAATTAAAGGGAAAATATCAATGAGGTCCCAAAGAAGAGAAAAAAAGATAAAAAAAAGTCTCAACCCCAAATCCCAGATAAAAAAATTCCCTATGGACTTTTTTTATATTAATTACAGAATTTCAATATCAAAAAAGACTTGTTGTTAAAATGATTTTTCATGTTGTTAAAATAGCTTTTCCTATTGTTAAAATTTCTCTATGAAAATGTTGTTATCAAAATGTCTTTTCATGTTGTCAAAATGGTTTTTCCCGTTGTCAATATTTTTTTCGACTTTTTCCTGTAACGAGTAGAATTTCAGAAACCTGGAAATTTTTTGATAACATTAAAAGCCATTTTGACAAAAATATTTTCATAGGGAAATTTTAACAATAAGAAAAGCCATTTTGACAAATGGACTTTTTTGATATTGAAATTCCGTAATTAATATCAAAAAAAGTCCCTAAGGACTTTTTTAATAGGGGATCTGAGGTTGGAACTCTTTTGATATTTTTCCTCTTCCTTAGGATCTCACTGATATTTTCCCAAAATTAAATGAGAGAGTGAGAACCGAACAATGAGATATGAGATTGACGGGAATTTTATGTGAAACTAAAAAGGAAGGAAAAGAAAAACCGATATTTTATTAATTAAACCCTTAACTACAAAACAAAGTTGTTTTCTAAAAAGTTCGGCTATTTGGTTATAATCAATTTTTTTTATAAACATTGCACCCAACTCTGAATAACTAAACAAACCGAAATTAAAAAATAAAAAATAATTACTGGGAAAAAAAAAACAAACCGAAAAACTAATTTGGGTTTGGTTCAGGTTTCGGTTTGGTTTTGCTCACCCCAATTTTAATTAATAAGATTACATAGAAAATTAAGGGGGAAAAAACTTAATTGGAAGCCTTTTTAAATAAGATCTTTTTTTTGTCTTCTTCCATGATTTGACCAACTTGACGAAGTTGCCCTATGGAGTCCTATCAAATAGTTTGGTTTATTCATGAATATAGACCATGTGTTAGTATCTTTAAGTTCCAATTAAGAATACTTGGTCTATTGGTGGACTAACAAGAATACAAAGTGGGTGAAGTGATTTTGAATCCCACCTTATCAAAAATACCTTTGGGAGAGGCATTCTAGTTGGAAAGCCTTGATTCGGATTTGTTGGTTGTTCGGACACCTAATAATAGGATCCATAAAATATGTTGGACGCCAAGGTTATAAAAAAGAATCATTGAGTTCCAATTGGCCGGAGTAATGGAAATTTATTATTACTCCTCCCCTATTCAAATGTTCATATAAAAAATTATCATTTTTTTCAATTCTATATATAAGAGCTAATAAATGTAAAGCTTTAATTCACTTTATTTCAAGAATTTATAAAAAAATTTCATAAAATTTCGCTATAGATAGGAAAAAAATACCACTTTCTAGACTTGTTCTATTTTAAACCAGGTCTAGAAAGCTCACTTTTTAGATCGGCAGTAAACTATAACCTGTCTAAAAAGTCACTATTTAGATTGGTTATAGCTTAAGACAGTTTAAAAAGTACTACATCCGGTCTTAAATATAGGACGTAGTTTGTAGTGCAATTTATACTACAAACTATGTCCTTTATTTAGGACTGGAGGAATAACATTTTTAAAACACACACACACATGTATGTATGTAACATTTTTCTAAAACCCGCGTGCGTGTGTGTGTGTGGACAGGTCTAGAGCGTGTGTTTGTGTGTGTATGTGTGTGCGTGTGCGCGTGCGTGTGTGGGGACAAGTCTAGAAAGCCCACTGTGTGTGTGTGCGTGTGTGCGTGTGTGTGTGTGTGTGTGTGTGGGGGGGGGACAGGTCTAGAAAGCCCACTTTTTAGACCAGCTGAAAGTGTGTGTGAGTGTGTGTGGGGACAGGTCTAGAAAGCCCACTTTTTAGACCAGCTGAAAGCGTGTGTGTGTGCGTGTGTGTGTGTGGGGACAGGTCTAGAAAGCCCACTTTTTAGACCAGCTGAAAGCGGGTGTGTGTGTGTGTGTGTGTGTGTGTGTGTGTGTGTGTGGGGACAAGTCTAGAAAGCCCACTTTTTAAACCAGCTGAAAGTGAGTGTGCGTGTGTGTGCGTGTGTGGGTGTGTGTGCGTGTGTGTGTGTGTGGGGGGGACAGGTCTAGAAAGCCCACTTTTTAGACCAGCTGAAAGTAAGTGAGTGTGTGTGGACAGGTCTAGAAAGCCCACTTTTTAGACCAGCTGTAAACTACAATTGTCTAAAAAGTCTACATTTTTTTTTGCAGCACTCACATAAAAGTGGGTGGGTCCCACTAATATTTTTTCTCTCTTATCTTTATAATGGGACCCACCCACTTTTATGTGAGTGCTGTAGAAAAAATATTTTTGCACAACTGCAGAAACATTAAACTCTATATATATAGTGAATAAGTAACACTAGGTTATAGCAACTCAACTGGAAAAGGCATTACAACGTGTGAGAGAGGTTGAAGGTTATACCAAACATCCAGGATTACTCATGAAGTATTAACCTATTAATTAAGGATATTATCTAATTGTAATACATGGAAGCATTGTTGTCAAATTCGCGAGTTGATTCTTTAAATTTACCGTTTTTTTACTTTCCTACCTTATTACTACTCTATATTAAACTCGTATTAACTTTTTCGATTTGATTATGCTCAACGGCTTTATATATGAATTTTATAGAAATTTCTTTTCATGTTTTCAAAATGATTTTTCCTGTTGTCAAATTTTTTTCGAGTTTTTCCTCTAGCGAGTAGAATTTCAGAAACCTGGAAAATTTTTGGCAATAGGAAAAGCCATTTTGAACACATTAAAAGCTATTTTGACAAAAATATTTTCATAGGGAAATTTTAACAACAAGCAAAGTCATTTTCACAATAGGACTTTTTTTATATTGAAATTCCGTAATTAATATCAAAAAAAGAAGTCCCTAAGGACTTTTTTAATAGGGGATCTGAGGTTGGAACTCTTTTAATATTTTTTTCTCTTCCTTAGGATCTCACTGATATTTTCCCAAAATTAAATGAGAGAGTGAGAACCGAATAATGAGATATGAGATTGACGGGAATTTTATGTGAAACTAAAAAGGATGGAAAAGAAAAACCGATATTTTATTAATTAAACCCTTAACTACAAAACTACGTTGTTTTCCAAATAGTTCGGTTATTTGGTTATAATCGATTTTTTTTATATAAACATTGCACCCAACTTTGAATAACTAAACTAACCGATTTTTTTTAAAAAAAAAAATTACTGGGGAAAAAAAAAACAGAAAAACCAATTTGGGTTCGGTTCAGGTTTCGGTTTGGTTTTGCTCACCCCAATTTTAAATAATAAGATTACATAGAAAATTAAAGGGGGGAAAAAAACTTAATTGGAAGCCTTTTTAAATAAGATCTTTTGTTTGTCTTCTTCCATGATTTGACCAACTTGACGAAGTTGCCTTATGGAGTCCTATCAAATAGTTTGGTTTATTCATGAATATAGACCATGTGTTAGTATCTTTAAGTTCCAATTAAGAATACTTGGTCTATTGGTGGACTAACAAGAATACAAAGTGGGTGAAGTGATTTTGAATCCCACCTTATCAAAAATACCTTTGGGAGAGATATTCTAGTTGGAAAGCCTCGATTTGGATTTGTTGGTTGTTCGGACACCTAATAATAGGATCCATAAAATATGCCGGACCCCAAGTGGTCCAAAAGGTTATAAAAAAAGAATCATTGAGTTCTGATTGGCCGGAGTAATGGAAATTTATTATTACTCCTCCCCTATTCAAATGTTCATATAAAAAATTATCATTTTTTCAATTATATATATAAGAGCTAATAAATATAAAGCTTTAATTCACTTTATTTCAACAATTTATAATTTTTTTTGTAAAAATTTCGCTATTGATAGGAAAAAAGACCACTTTCTAGACTTGTTCTATTTTAAACCAAGTCTAGAAAGCTCACTTTTTAGACCGGCACTAAACTTAACCTATCTAAAAAGTCACTATTTAGATTGGTTATAGCTTAAGATAGTTTAAAAAGTACTACCTCCGGTCCTAAATATAGGACATAGTTTGTAGTGCAATTTATACTACAAACTATGTCCTTTATTTAGGACTGGAGGAATAACATTTTTTAAAACACACACACACACACACACACACAGATGTATGTATGTATGTATGTATGTATGTATGTATGTATGTATGTATGTACGTACGTGTGTGTGCATGTGTAGACAAGTCTAAAAAGCCCACTTTTTAGACTTGCCGTAAACTACAATTGTCTAAAAAGTCACTTTTTAGATTGATTATATATTAAGACCAATTTAAACATTAGCATTTTTTAAAACACACATACATACATATACATATAGATATACATAGATGTATGCATGCATGCATATACGATAGAGTTCCCTCTGCGAGTGATCCTTTCTCTGTTTCTCCCTGTTTTGAAGCGGGGGAACAAAGGATCCTACAAAACAAATTTCTAGAAACTCCGATGCTTAAATTAGTTAACTAATCATCAAAATATATTTAAAATTAATTAAAATGACATATTTCACTTACAGTTCATTGGGGTTTACCATTTCCAATTCTTTTCTTATATACAGGAATTGATCCTTTGCTAAAGGTTTGGTAAAAATAACTGCTATCTGGAGATGTGTAGAAATGAATATCACTTTGACATCTTTCTTTTTTACATGATCTCTTATAAAATGATGTCTCATGTCAATATGTTTGGTTCTTGAGTATTTAATAGGATTCTTTGCCAAGTTTATTGTGTTGGTATTATCACAGTAGATGGGAATTTCTTCAAATGAATACCCAAGTCATTAAATTGTTGTTTTAGCTAAAGTACTAGTGCACAAAAACTTAAGGCAGTAACATACTCAACTTCCACTGAAGATAAAGACATTTTATTTCTTGCTGAACCATGACACTATTGAGCCACCAAGAATGTAATTGTCCACTGGTACTTTTTCTGTCAATTTTATAGCCTCAATGGTTAGAGTCTGAGTATGCAACAAGGTATTCATTTCCTCCTTTTAGATACCATATTTCCAATTCAACAGTATATCAAGAAGATATCTGAATATTCTTTTGATGTTTTCAGCATGAGATTATTTGGGTGTAAATTGATATCTTGCACACATACCAACGCTAAATTGGATGTCAAGTCTACTGAAAGTGAGGTAGAAAAGTGATCCAATCATCCCTCTGTACTTCGTAATATTGAAACAAGCTCCTTTGACGTTAGCATCAAGCAATGCTGTTGAGCTCATTGGTGTGTTAGCTCAATTGGCTTGTTCCATCTTGAATTTCTTCAATGGTTCTTTAAGGTATTTGGTTTGAGATATAAATATGTCATTCTTCCTTTGTTTGATTTGTAATCTGAGGAAGAAGGTCACCTCTTCTATCATAGACATCTCAAACTCCCCTTTCATTGTCTCAAAAAATTCTTTTCACAGTAGATCATTTGTAGCACCAAATATAATAACATCAACATATATTTGTACAATTAAAATATCATTTCTCTTGTGTTTGATGAACAATGTTGTGTCTACCTTTCTTCTAACAAACCCTTGGTCGATGATAAATTTGTTTAGTCTTTCATACCAAGCTCTTGGAGCTTGTTTTAGACCATAAAGAACTTTCTTAAGCCTATAGACATGGTCGGGTTTTGATGCATCTTTAAAATCGAGGGGTTGTTCTACATATACTTCTTCCATAATATATCCATTTAGAAAGGCACTTTTGACATCCATTTGATAGATTTTGAATCCCTTGATGCACGCAAAAGCTAAGAGTACTCATATGGCTTCCAATCTAGCTACTGGAGCATAGTTTCCTCATGGTCAATTCCTTCTTTCTGATTATAGTCTTTGGCCACCAATCTTATCTTGTTTTTTACAATAATTGGGGATTCATCACATTTGTTCTTGAATACCCATTTAATGCTAATGGCTGGATAGTCCTCAGGCTTAGGTACCAGCTCCCAAAGTTGATTTATTTCAAATTGATTAAGTTCCTCTTGCATTGCTATCACCTAATCAATGTCTGATAGGGCTTTGTCAATGTTATAAGGTTCTAATTCAGAGATAAAGGCAGAGAAGCTTACCTTGTTAAGAATTTTATTCCTTGTCTCTATCCCCTTATTTACGTCACCTATGACTTGGTCTAATGGATGACCCTTATTGTATTTCCAAGCTCTAGGTTGACTTTGGTTGGTGGGTTCATTGTCATTTCAGGTTTGTTATCTAAAGAAGTAAAGATGTTTTAGAAATATTTTGATTTTCTTCTTGAAAGACTACCTTGAGCTCATCTTTTATGGGTTTGACCAGAGGTTCATGTTAGACTTGGCTATCACCCAAGAGGGGGGGTGAATTGGGTGTCGGATAAAACTTTCGAAAACTTAGAAAATATTTTTGCAACTTAATGAAGAAGATTTGAATGACAGTAATAATTTATAAACCGATCGACAGTGATTCAAAACATATATATCGAAATATAAGAGTTTAGGGAAGAGGATATGCAAACAGAGATTTATACTGGTTCGGCCCAATCCTTGACCTACGTCCAGTCCCCAAGCTCCACTTGAGATTTTCAATCCACTATCTCCTTGTTTGACCGGGCACAAGAGAAAGCCTTTACAACCTCACAAGTTTGGTCGGGCACTTGTGTAGCCTTTACAATCTCTTATCGAGATATCTTCTTACGTACTGTAAGAATACAACTACACACTCTGTAAACGAAGGATGATCCTCTCACTCTAGGACTCACTCCCCCTTAAAAGTTGTAATTGATACACCCACACTTAAGGTTCCACAACCTTAAGATTTTTACAACTAAAAGAATTAATCGGTGTTTAAGAACTCCTCACTGAGTAGATGAATGCTAATCACTGAAGTACATAATCGATCATCTCACTCTCTACTGTAAACTATATAAGCATTGAGAAACAGAGTGTATGAGATAAGTGTTGGATTCAGAATATCAACATTTCGACAGTGCAAGCTCGTAATCTCTTTTTTTCCATTTTGAATCCTTCTCCTTTTATAGTTAATGGAAAGCATTTGACCGTTGAGCAATACTTCCATATTTGAATATTACCGTTGGAGAAGATTTGATAATCGGCCGTTGTGACTCATTAAAGTAGCCGTTAGACAGATGAATCACTTTGCCTCAGTTTCGTCCGTTTGAATATCGCAGCTGGAATTTGTGGAGAAACATTCTCTTACATTCTTTTTGCATAGCCGTTGTGAGATATCATTTAATGTGCAATGAGAATGTCGAAGAAGCTTTACTTCGATCAGAACAATTTAACTCTGGTTTAGGTAACTTCATTTAATGCCTTGTCAGTCCAAATTGCTTTATCCAAATCTGCTGGTAACTTGTGTCTAATTAAGCTGAAACTTATCAACACACTGGTTAAAAGCATTTGGTAGACTTAATAGGTAATAATCAGATGTGATAAACAAGAAGTAAAGATTTGAAGAATTACGCAGACGGAGTTTCAAAAACAGAGGCTACTTTGCTTGGGCAAGTTTATTGGCTTGCTCAAGCAAGCTTCTTGAAATGAAGTTCAAAACGTCTTATGCTCGCTAATGCTCGGGCAAGGATTTTTCCTTGCTTGGGCATAGTGCTCGAGCATGATGATTATTGTGCTCGGGCAAGCTCTTTGGTGTACAGCAAACTTCCTTCCTTTCGATGTCTGCTCGGGCAATTCTTAAAACCTTGCTCGGGCAAACTCTAGGCGTGCGATATGAAGAGGAAGACTCACTTTGCTCGGGCAAACCTTTTTCCTTGCCTGGGCATAATGCTCGGGCAAGCAATTTTCAATGCTCGGGCAAGGTTCCTTCAAGTGGGAGAAAGTACTTTAGATCAATGATGCTTGGGCAAGCTTTTCTGTTTGCTCGGGCAGCTTGCTCGGGCAAGCATTTTCTTTGCTTGGGCAAGACTACTTAGTCTGATGATTTTTGCTTCTGTCTCGATGTTGCTCGGGCAGACTTGTGACCTTGCTCTGGCAAGCTTGTGCTTTCTGATGCTTTCAGGTGTTGCTTGAGCAAACTTCGTTTTGCCTTTGCCATGATGTTGCTCGGGCAGGACTATGACCTTGCTCGGGCAAGGTCATGCTTTCTGATGCTTTCGTTGCTTGGGCATGATCACTTTGAGCTTCATTTTTCCTTCAGAGACCCCGACGTTGCTCGGGCAAGACTTTGACCTTGCTCGGGCAAGGTTATGCTTCTTGATGCTTTCGAAGGTTGCCTCGGGCATGATTACGTTACCTTGCTTTTCTTTCTTTCTTCAATGAGATCCGATGTTGCTCGAGCAAGCTTTTCACCTTGCTCGGGCAAAGTCATGCTTTTGGGTGTTTTCTGGAAATGCTCGGGCATGATCACTTATACTTTCGTTGCTGGTCATTCATGGTCAATACACCTTAGAGAGATCTTTAAATATTTCTTCCATTTCAATAAGAATCAACTTCAAACTAGTTGTTTTTCGTCCATTAACATCAGATGAGTGGAGGTTGATCTTATCCAGCGTTGTTGCAGAATCCAGAACAGACTATCAACTTAAAAACATCATAAATATTTGCATTGATCTTATTTTTCTGTGTTCTTGATTTTTTTGAAACGGTATTTGAGTCTAGTTTCCAATGGCACCGATTTCACCTCAATTGGATTTGTAGATTGTGAGATACACTCAAATTACCGAAGGTTGGTCTGGACTGTGACGTTGATGTTTGTTCTGACTTACGAAATTCATAGATCTCTCATATGGACTCCTATGGACTTGATATTTTTTCACAAGTACGTGTTGGATGTCTAGTTTAATATTCCGCTGGTTTCATGTCAATCCAATTCCTGGTTTGGGAGATATCATCAAATTACCAGAGGTCGCCATAACAGAGCTGAACAGAGTATGCTGAAGAACAACCTTGCTCGAGCAAGATTTCTTCTTTGCTCGGGCAAGAGCGGATTTTGGGCGATTTTGGGCTGGAAATGCACCTTGCTCGAGCAGACCTTTGTTGTTGCTCGAGCATGACTTCAGAAACTCAATATGCTCGAGCAAGACACTCTTCAAGTGATAGAAATAGCTGAAATTACATGAATGCCCCCAAACAAACCAGTATTTTTCCGGAAGCTTGAACTCGCTTGTTTTAACTCCGAATTGAGTCGTTCCAACTTCTATTTGATCACGGAGACTTGAATATTGATACTCAAGAGCGGAAATTACATAAATGCCCTCAACAAACCAGTATTCATCTGGAAGCTTGAACTTGCTTGATTTAACTCCGAATTGTGTCGTTCCAACTTCTATTTGATCACAGAGAATTGAATATTGATATTCTCATGATATTTAACAAGTTCTTCTTTCTTCAAACTTCATTCTTTATCATTCTCTATAATTTAATTTAGACTAACCTATAATAAACAAAGTAGTTAGTCAATGTATATGATATAAACTTTTTGCTCTAGATAATGACATCAATATAAGACATTATCAAAACTAAGCATAACTAACAGTTCATTTTTAGCAAACACAACATGCATGGATTCTTCAACAACACAAATTCATTTAAACTTTACTTATATTAGAATATCCCAAAAATATGCCTTCACTAGCCTTACAAGCAAACTTTTATAAGTTATCTTTTTCATTGTTATGAATGAAACACTTACAACCAAATATGTGTAGGTGAGAAAGAATTGGTTTTCTTCCTTTGTAGAGCTCATAAGGTGTTTTTCCAAGCTTTGATCTGAGGTAGGATTTATTGAAGATGTAGCTTGCAATGCTCATTGCATCAACCTAGAAGACTTGAAAAACATTTTTCTGTCAAGCAAAGCTCTGGAAATCTCTGTAAGAACTCCATTCGTCCTTTCCACAACCATGTTTTGTTAAGGAGTTCTTGGAGTATAAAAGTTGTGATCAATGTCGTTGGAGTCGCAATATTTGTTATTTCTCTATTTATGTTTTGATGATAACAAAGTTTGGAAAGTAATGAGGACTTGATGATTCAAGACACTTGAGTTCTGTATTTCAAGACACTTGAGTGATAAAACTTTATTTGAACTAAAACTTGAATCATCACGATAACTCACTTCAAGTGATCTGAGATGATAACTCAAGTGGCATGTTATGTACTCGAGTGATGATCATTAACTTCCAATGATTTTGCGAGTTACTTGCTGAAAGAATGAGAGTTATGCAAGATCACTCGAGTGGCTAAGTTAGTATTCGAACGATCCCTTCTCACTTGCAGTAAATCAGAGTTACTTGCAAGATTTATGGAAGTTATGGCAGATCACTCGAGTGATGAGATTCATTACTCGAGTAATAAGGTTAGAGAACTCAATTGGATAAGTGACCACTCAAGTGCTAATGATCACTCGCTGAGAATTTTGCAAGTCACTTGCCAACTTTCTGAAAGTGCTGAGATGTCCACTCAATTGAGCATGTTGTCACTCAAATAAAAGGTGAGCACTCGCAAGTAAACTGCAAGTTACTCATGATGGTCATGCGAGTCATGACCAGTCTCACTCTAGTACAGGTGATGCCACACAAGTGATGGCTTCTCCTTTTCGAAGTCTACTCGAGTAATCTTCAATATCACTCGAGTGAAATAAGCCAACTTGAAGAAGCACTCAAGTCACTAGTAGAGTTGAAGCTATTTTTATATAATGCTCAAGACAAGCTTTTCCAACACTTGAGTAACTCATTCTTCAATAGTCTTCTACTAGAGACAGAATTCATTAGCACTCGAGTGAGATAACAATCACACTCGAGTGAAGTATGCAAACTCAAGAGAATCTGGAATCACACTCGAGTGACTGCTTCCTGCTTCATTTATAGAACGTCTCCAAGAATTCAAAATTTGTGGTTAACATCTACTTATCTTTGGTTACAACTCATTATACTTCTCAATGTCGTTAACCTTATTTGTGTATGAGTTTTAGAAGTTTGAATTCATGGATTATGACTAAAAACGCAAAAAGCAAATCTCTGTGTAAGACATTTATTGCATAGTAGAAACAGAGCAGACAAAAGATGGCAGAGCAGACCAAACATATTTCACTCAAAGCTTTTATTACTTTACACATGCAAACAACCCAACCTTAAGCAATCTTAGAGTAGGTCAAATGAATATCGTCTGAAGCATCTATTATGGAAAAGACGAAAGTGACCCAACCTTAAGAAAATCTCAGAAAACCAAAGGGATGTCATATGAAGTGAAGTGAAAGAGACTGAACGTTGAATTCTTCCAACGACTTCAATTTGTCTCTAACAGATAATTCAAACTCTCACAGCAGTCATTAATGGTGTTCAACTATAAATAGTTGAGCATTTAATATGGAGCAACCAACCAAGCACATGATTAATCTTTTGCTCATTTATTGCTCATAAATTCTTGTGTTGTAATATCTTTTGATATTATTTGTTCATCAGTGATTACATATCTACTTTGTGAGAGAGTTATTAACAAACAATTTTATTTCTATAAAATCTTAAGGTAGTAGGACCTTGAGTGTAGTTGTTAGATTACAACTTGTAAGGGGAATGAGTCCTGGTGAGGATTACTCTATACTGAGGTGCCAAGAACCCATGGAAGCTTGGATTGATAGTGAAATTCTCAGAGACGCCCAGGGGAATGGACTTAGGTCAAAAAATTAAGGCCAAACCAGTATAATCTATTGTGCACACTTCGATGATATTTCTCTAACTCTTTCTCTTCAATTTAAGTGTTTGTCATTCTCGTTTTAAATTTTTAATATCACCTAATTCACCTTTCTTGGGTAAAATATTGGCACTAACCATAATCTCTAAAGGCTTGATTCTCAAATTCTCCTCCATGATCCGTTCTAATAGATGCAATGGACATACTGTTAGTTCTCTTGATGTTTTGATGATAACAATTATAATGTAAATAATCTTTAGGATTCAATGAATATATGGAGTTTCAAAGTTTCCTCGAGTTAAGACTTAATTGCCTCGAGACATATGAATCAAGTTATCAAGGCACTATGTATTATCTTTAGTTGCCTCAAGCCAGATTGATTTTAACTTGAAGTTAATTAGTTTGAAAAAGAATTGCCTCGAGTTAATTGGTTTGAATGTTTCGAATCTTTATTTCTCGCTAAGCTTTACCTCGAGTCAAATATTTACTAGCTCAAGGTAATTGTTTTTTATTCAAAAAGATTTTTTAACTCAGCGTTATTGTTTGCCTCAAGTCATTTTGACTTAAGTCATTTTAACTCCAGGCAAATACTTTTTAACTTGAAGTTAAATCACAAATGACTCAAGGCAAATACTTTTTAACTTGAAGTTAAATCACAAATGACTCAAGGCAAATATTTTGTAACTTGAAGTTAAAACTAAATGACTCCAGTCAATGACTTTACATATCAAGTCATGCACTGTTTCGAAATGAAAGTTTTTAACTCTTGCATATCAAGTCATTGCCTCAAGTTATTTTTGCAAGTTAACTTTCTCTGTATCATTTCAAAATTGCCTCGAGTCATATTTGTTCCTACCTCGAGTCATTTTAACTCAAGGCAATTTATTTTATCTGGAAGTTAAACTCCTCTGATTTCAAAATCACCGTCTTCGTAAATCCAAAATTTCTTGATTGTGATTTTATTTCTTTATATCATACTCATTACTATTCTTAACTATTTTTAATTAGTTTGCTAATGAGTTTCAGATGATTGTTCAGAGGATTAACATCAAATTATAGTAAAGCAATTTGTGTGTCAAAATACATTTAATGCAGTTTCCTTATCAAGACACAATCTCAACAACCATACCTCTAAGCAATCGAAAGACATTCCTACTATTCCTTTCATACAATAAATGTTGTTTCACAACGAGCAAAACAAAAGGAATGAAAGAATGTCGAGACGACACTATTCCACCTGGAACATTAAACGACAAAAGTGACTATCGAACTTCATCTATCTAACAGCTATTTTGAAGAGTCACAACGGATAATCTTCAAGCTTCCCCAACGGTCATTAATGGCAACCACCATAAATACCAGAAGCATTGAATTCGCCACCTACTGAAACTCTGCGCTTTCAATTCGAACTTATTGCAATCTACTGTTTCATTTTATATCTTTGTACTTCAGTGATTATTATTAATCTGCTTTGTGAGAGAGTTTAAACACTTATTCGAATTTCTGTTTTAAATCTTAAGGTTATGAAACCTTAAGTGTGGGTGTACGATTACAACTTGTAAGGGGGAGTGAGTCCTAGTGTGATAGGATCATTTCGAGTACCAAGTGTGTAATTGTATTTGTAATTGTGAGTTAGTGAAAAATCCCTGAGGTTCTGGGAACTAGACGTAGGTCGAGGAGTTAGACCAAACCAGTATAAACTCTCTGTATTCATTCTCTCAGTCTCTATCTTTGTCTTTGTGCTCTTCGGGAAAATAGCCAAAAGAATTTTTAAAATCCTCTATTCACCCCCTTTAGGTGATACTCCACTTTCACATACCTTTCTTAGTTTGAACTTTCTTAGAAAAAATAACAAACTCACCAAATGTTTTATCCTTTAAAGAGAGAAAAATAGTCCATGTAAATCTAGAAAAGTCATCAACAATGATCAATGTATATAAATTACCACCAAAACTCTTAACTCTTACTGGTTCAACTAAATCAATATGGAATAGTTGGAGTGATCTCTTAGTAGTGACTTCCTTTTTGGATTTAAATGAATATTTTATTTGTTTACCATTTTGACAAGCATCACAGACTAAATTATTTTTGAAATGAAGTTTGGGTAAACCAATTACGAATTCATTTTTAAGTAACTTGCCTAGTTGATGCATGTTAACATGAGCAACTCTCTTATGCCATAGCCAACTTTCATTGACGTTACTTAGAAAAGTCATCTTGATGAAGGATATTGGATGATTCTCTAAAAGCTTCAGTAGGAGGCGGAAAAAGCCTTTTTAAGGAGAAACTTCTTGAAAACAGAATATCACCTAAGAGGGGGTGAATTGGGTGATTTCAAACACTTTGTAGCTAAAACCCGATAATCAAAATAACAAGGTGAGGATGGAAGAATAATGGATACAGAGAATTTATACTGGTTCGGTCCAATCTCTTGACCTACGTTCATGGTTACACACTTTGTTTTTCGAAGTAATCCTCTCACTATGAGTCACTCCCCCTTATAAGTTGTAATCGATACACTCTACTCAAGGTTCCTCTACCTTGAGATTTAACAAATAATCAATCAAAAAGATAACTCTCTCACAGAATAAATTTATAATCACTGAAGTATAGAATATCCGAAGATGTTACAAAGTATTGAATGAAATAGTAAATAACAATAAATTCAATTGACTGTTAGTAGTTTCAGTTGTTGCTCCGAATTAAATGCTTCACCTTATATTGGTTGTTGCAATTAATGTCCGTTGGGAAGCTTCAATGTATCCGTTGTGAGTATTGAATGTAGCCGTTAGATAGCAAAGTTTGTTCATTACTCATAACTTTGATTTTGCATAGCTTTCGCCGTTTTTCTGCCACTTTGACATTCCTTTTGATTTTCCTGTTGATTTGCCATAATACTCATAGGAATGGGTATAGCAGAAAGCTCTTTTAGTCTACTCAGAGTTGATTGTCGTGTCGGTGCTTGTTTTCTACAACTACATTTAATGCTCTGACATAATCATTTGCTTTTTGGTAATCTACTGTTAATCCTTCATGTAATCATCTGAAACTCATTAATACACTGGTTAAATATAGTTAAGAAGAGTAATGAATGATGATAAGAAGATAATAAATCTCAATCAATGATTTTAACTTTACGGACACGGAGATTTACTGAGGCACAAATGGAAACTCAAGTTTTCATCAACTAACTCGAGTTGATGAATATAGTTAAGAAGAGTAATGAATGATGATAAGAAGATAATAAATCTCAATCAATGATTTTAACTTTACGGACACGGAGATTTACTGAGGCACAAATGGAAACTCAAGTTTTCATCAACTAACTCGAGTTGATGACTCGAGCTTGCCTTTTGTAACTCGAGTTTAGATGGTCTTCTTCTTAAATGATAGTTTGTTTGAAAATGAAGTTAAACTGTTAAGACTGATTTGCAAAGCGTAACTTGAGTCTTAAATTATTGACTTGAGTTGTAAACTCGAGTCAAGTCTTCACAACTCATATGTGAAGTTTTGTTCTAAAAACGAAGATTGAGAGTTATGTTGCAAAATGAGTTTGATCAAAGGATACTCGAGTTTTGAAATCCTAACTCTAACGTATGACTCGAGTGCATAAAATCATAACTCGATCATGAAGTTTTGTCTTTTAAAAATGAAAACTGAGTTATGTTGACAGAGATGTAAACTCGAGTCTTGAAATGTCAACTTTAACGAGTGACTCGAGTTGCAAGATCATAACTCAAGTTTTGGTATTTGGTTTGAAAAATAAAGTTTAAAGAGAGAGCCACCAAAACTCGAGTTTCATTTAATCAAATCGAGTTGAAAACTCGAGTTTCATAAGATGAAACTTTAAGTGTGCCAGCTGCTTAAGTAAAATATAGAAGTTTGAGCTTTACCATGTTAACTCGAGTTTTGTGCAGGTAACTCGAGTTGTTACCTTTGATAGCTTGTTACTGAAAGCTTCTAACTCGAGTTTTAAACAACTAACTCAAGTTGTCAACACTGTAAACAATTTTACCTTTGATTTTTAAAGCATTGACTTGAGTTCTTAAACAATAACTCAAGTGTACCAATAACAAATACATTAAAAATGACTTTCTGATTCAAGTTTTGGTTGCGACAAAAATTATTCACTCAAGTACCATTAAACACATACTTGAGTGACTTGAATCATTAAATCTATATTTTTTACAAGTGTTTGTTATCATCAAAACATATTGAATCGACAGCTAACACTTCCAAAGTGTCATAAGCTTGAAAACATATGAGACCATATGTTAGATCTCTATGTGTTTTGATGATAACTGACAACTGTAAATCCAAAAGATTGTTATTGATTCAAGCCAAAATGTTTTATTTTGAAAGATAACTTGGTTCAATAACAATGTATATGTCTGTACTGATATGACTCGAGTCAGAGTCTTTTAACTCGAGTCATACCTCTCTGTGTCAAAAGCAAAATGATCTTTGAACAAAGTTACTCCAGTTAGTGTCATATGACTCGAGTTACAGTTTTGCAAAATCAATTTTTGAAAAGCTTTTTGACTTGAGTTACCTATGTGTGACTTGAGCCAGATGTCTGTTCTTCAACTCAGCTTTTTCAAATAATATCCATTGTTCAAAGATGACTCGAGTCATGGCTTGTTTTCAAGTTTCTCCATGTTCAAACCCAATAGCAGCTTTTTGAGAAATTGATGTGACGCAAGTCACATTAGATATAACTCGAGTCATGTGTGTTACAAAGAGCTCTAAATTTTAATTTGAAGACAATGACTTGAATTAAGTCTGTATGACTCGAGTCAATGTATTGCTAAACTCTTCTCTGTTTGGAAAATAAATAAGTAACTCGAGTCAAATCGGTATGACTTGAGTCATGCAACTCGAGTCAACAATAGAAGACTCGAGTCGGTGTTACAACTTTTGAAATCATCATTCTCGTAATCTGTAAATCTTTGATTATACTCTGAGTACTTCATATTATTGCTTATTACTATTCCTAACAAAGTTTAATCAATTTGCTAATGAGTTTCAGATAAGTTTAACATGTTTTAAACTTCAAATCTCTTTAAAGCAACTTGTGTCAGAAGCGCGTTAAATGCTTAGCAAAGACAAAGCATGAAAAGGGAAATTGATCTTCTGAGCAACCATAAAGTTCCAGCCATTTCCATCCAACATTCTAACTGAGTCTTAGCGAACAAATAGAATGAAAAATGTCAACGATGAATAACGGCTAACATCGGAAGAATACGAAGAGTCTGAGTAACGATCATTTCAATGAATATATTCATTACTCTCAACGGCTCATTGAATTCACTTCAATGATCTTTATTGCAAGCAACTATAAAAGCCAGAAGCATTCAATTCTTCACTTACCGAATCTCTGCACATTCAATTAGCGATATAAGCATTTACTGTTTCTACTCAATTAGTTAATATCTTCGGATATTTAAATCTTCAGTGTTTATACATCTGCTCTTTTAGAGAGTTCATTATTGATTATCAATCTTTGTAAGAATCTCAAAGTATTGGGACTTTGAGATTGAGACATTTGATTACAACTTGTAAGGGGGAGTAAGTTCTAGTGAGAGAATTACTCTGAGAGTTAGAGAGTGTGTAATCATTTAAGTTAGTGAAATCCCGTAGAGTCTGGAGACTGGACGTATGTCAAGGATTTGGACCGAACCAGTATAAATCTCGTGTGTCTAATCTTTCTCTATCCCTCTCTGTTATACTTTTTTTTTGTTAGTCGGTTTCAGAGGTTTTCGAAGAAAATTTTAGATCACCCAATTTACCCCCTCCCTTCTTGGTGATATTCCATCTTTCACCATAGTGAGGCCTTTGGGAAGAATCATTTCTCCAAGCAATATGTTGAAGCGATTGATCTTGAAAATAAATCCAAGACTTGTAGTAGATTTTTCTTTTGAATTTGTCCTTTTGCAATATGATAGTCCACCCCTCTTTGTGTATGTTAATGTCCAAGGCACCAAAAGAATTTGTTGTCAAAACATTAGAATGAAGTCCTGGTGTACTAGATTGGAATGCTAAGCAGTTAAAGGATGGTGAGTGCTACACTTCCTTAATGGTTGCTTGACGAGATGAGATACTACCATGGTCAAGAGCCAAATTTCTTTTAGGCCAAATTGCATTAACAGTAATATTACAGAGTGCAAGACTGTCTGAAAGCCATCCTTTTCCAAGTTCAAAAGAGTTTCTTTAAGCCATAGCCGAAAAGCTTAATACATGAGTTTGACTAAACTCGTAATAACAACATAAACTTGGATTGTAAATCTGAAATGCAAAATTGTAAGAGTTTACTTTTGTTCATAAATGATATTTCTTCCGGTCCTAATTATAGGACAACATTTGAGAGTTGGTTTTGGTCCTAATTATAGGACAAGGTTCTAATTTTTGTCAATTTCTTCATAGAATACCCTTATTGATACTTTCTCAATAATAATTAAACACAATAACAATTTGATAATGTACCTATGTATTCTATAAAATAAGTAATGTTTACACTCATTAATGCCAAATTTCTTGAGATCAAATGCTCTCCTCCTTGTGGCAGATCTCGTTGAGGTTCGGCAAATAAGGGATTTGAGATTTTGATGCATTGATTTGTATTTTATTGCGTGTCACATTTGAAGGCCGTTTGTAAAACAGGGGAGATAGTGCAGGAAGGGTGTTTCTTCTATGGACCATTGTTATCAAACTCGCGAGTTGACACTCTGAGTTTACCGTTTATACGCTTCTAGCTTACAAAAATAAGTCGAGTCAGTGGTAAACTCATGCTAGTTGTAAACTTGGTTAAACTCACGAGTTTATACACCGATTTTACCGTTTTTACCTTACAAAATTGTGTTCACTTACTCTTAAACTCGTGTTAACTTTTTTGATTTGATCATGCTCAAATGACTTTATATAAAATTTTTATAGAAATTTCTTTATTAAATATGATGAATGCTGATGGATTTAATTTCAATTTTTTGGATTTAAAATATATTTAAATCAAATTGTTGTCATTTTTATATTTTAATTATTTAATTATATACTAGTAATATCTATTTAATAATAAAAGTAAACTCTTACTAGTTTACGATTGGAGTTCACGATACGAGTTTACATCACTGGCACGAGTTTGGTTAAACTCGTGAGTTTGACAACCTGGCTATGGACATTTTAGGAAAAATGAATAGAATTAACTACTTTAACTTCTTTCCTTAATCTCTCCAAAATTTGATAAATATGTCCTATAATTAGAACCGGAAGGAGAAGCAATTAAAAGTATATAATTAAAAAAAAAATATAAAAAGTGACAATAATTTGGTTAAGATATATTTCAAATCCAAATAAATGAAATTTAATTTATCAACATTCATAGTTTATCAGACTCCACAAATAAATTTATATGAACTTCATATATAAAGTCACTAAACATTATCAAATCTAAAAAAAACTGGCATGAGTTTATAAGCAAGGTGACATGATTTCGTAAGTTAAAAACATAAAAATAGTAAATTCAAAAAATGAACTCGCAAGTTCACTGAGATTATAATTATTATGAGTTTAAGAACAAATTGATATGATTTTATAAGTTAAAAATATAAAAATGATAAATTTAATGAGTCAACTTACAAGTTTGACAATAATATTAGGAGGTAATGGAAATTTAGAAATAAAATAGTATTTAGTTATTTACGCCAGCCTTGATCAGAAGCTGGTAACTTAAGAATATCTTCTTTTTTTTAAATATTTCTTACCTTAATCGTCCTTTACCATAAATTTTTTAAATTTTTTATTTTTTAGTGTCAGGTTTTTCCTTTTGTTCTAAATCATTCTCTTTTCATACATCAACTCGCTTTTAAACTTGAAGTCTAATTGCAAATTCAGTCATAAGTTCATATATCAAGTCAGCAATTTTTTATAATTTTAACTTATAAAATCGTGTCAACTTACTATTAAACTCATATTAACTTGTTTTATTTGATTATATTGAATGACTAAATATAGACTTTATAGGGATTTCTTTGTTAGGTATGAGAAAGTATAAACATTGATGAATTTAATTTCAATTTTTTCAATTTGAGTCAAATTGTTGTATTTTTATATTTAAATTTTTTCAATTATATACTTTTAATAGTTTATTATAAATAAATACAAAATCTTACCAATTTACAGCTCAAGTTTATTATAGTTTACTTAAACTCTTGAGTTTTTCGAAACTCAATGGTATTCTCATTTATGTTAAATATCTTTTGAATGAGTTAGTTGGCGGGTTCACATTAGGTGCTTGTCCTAATGTGTTTGTCCCTCTAATTAGAGGGACAAACACATTTTATTTTATTTTATTTTATATATATATATATATATATTTATTTATTTAGATTAAAATTATATGTTGCTTTCTGAAAATTTTTTTGTACCCAATATCTCAAATTAATTAGTTTCCAGGATACTAGTGTTGCAGGACAAATATTTCTGTGTGTAGAACTTGAAACTAATTAAATTGAGATACCGAAAAGTGCAAAAAAATTTCAGAAAAGTAACATATAATTTTAATCTAAATAAAAAATATATAAAAAAAAAATTTAAAAAAATAAATAAAATGTGTTTGTCCCATAAGAAGTAAAAGTACAAGCACCTTATGTGGTTCCGTAGCTTGAGTTAGAGTAGTATCCACAAAACCTACTTGATTTAGTTGAATCCTAAAATTTTTAATCATCTTTATTGAATTGATGTTAGATTCCTTTACTCAATCATTCACAAAATATTAATTAATTTTTTCTCTTTCTCATTTTATACTTTCCCGCCAACCAAATATAAGGCTAAATACTTTAGTAACTCTAAACCTTCTAGAGGTGCATAGAAATTACCAGAAGTCCAGAAACAATGAACAGTAATAAGGGGGAGAAACAGAGACAGAGAATCACCTACTTTTTAACAAAGAACTTGTGTTACCTTGTTTGTGCCTACTTTAAAAAACAAAATATCCATTATTCCCTAAAGTGGAAAATACATGTTGATGCTATTCTAGATACTAGCATATTCTAAAAGCTAAAATCTCATTTGAAGGAAGAAAACCAAAATCCTTCCTCTACATTCATACATTCACAAAAAGATGTATACATAAAATTCATATTCTATTTCTAGGGTAATGGCACACTTTGTATCTCTTCTTCAATATACTAGATTCATTTTTACGAGTGTAAAATATCCAAATGATTTTCATCCTGGTTCTCTCATGCAGCCCCCGGGAAGAAGAAACCTGAACTTATGTGCATTCTCTATCAAATAAGCAGGAAGATGAACTGCAGAAGCTGACCGCGGGATTGACCCCATCTTTTTAATCATCTCCTGGAAGGAGTATTCTTCGGGGAGCATATCATAGAGATCATCCCCCTTACATATAAGCTCCTGGATTCTCTTATGACAAAGAAAATCTCTCTGTTTCACACGGTCTGCGTGGCTATAAGCCATCATTTTGAACACAAACTCAGAAATATACCGAAAGCAGAAGCTGCAGTGCCACCCTGCATCTGAGAAGATCGCATCAGTTCTTCGGGAGTGTCTGTAACGAGTCAGGGGACCGTACACATTTGCTGTGGCACGCCAGCTGCTATAGTCCACAGGGAATTCAAATGAGTACATGTAGTGCTTCAGTTCAAGATGCATAACAGGAGGGATTTCATCACACCATTGAAGCAGTTTCAGTGTGTGAGGGCTAGGAATCTCATCCGTATCTGCCATAAGAAGAATGTCACCATTCATAATCCCAGCATGGTGTAACAATTTATTCATGGCTTTACGTTGCTCTGACTCTAGCACAAATGGGTCCCGATGAGATCCAGGGGTTGTGACTCGGCCAGGGAACATGCCATCAATGACTTTGTCTGCAGCAAAGGCGAATCTGGCCCGGTTTGAGGCGAAGAATAGAGGTTTTGGAATGCCCGTGAATGTCGTGTTGGACTCAAGGATCACAAATTTTGAAACGTAAGGATAAAGCTCTCTCAATCTAATCTCAAGTATGTCTAACTCATTGCTGAAGATGATTGCATCAAAAATGCAACGAGGTTGGGAGCGGAGCGACCAGCCATGGAGACGGCAGAGATGGTCCATGGAGACATTTTCTGCATAATAGTGAGGTATACGTGTGAAGGGAGCTGGAGGTTTGTCCCAAACAGGCCGGAAGAAGTAAGAAATCTTTTGGCAGTGGATGAATAATTCGATCACAAAAACTATTGCCAACAAACTAAGAAAGACAAAGCGCAGCTTGGGAGATTTCTGTCTAGGGGCAAGGCGAGTTCGATAAGCCATGCCTTGAAGAGAAGATGTTTGTGATTGGAATTGATTAACATGTTTGCCCCAATTCAATGAATTGGATATATCATGTTCACCTGCAAGCAGCATAGGTTTCATCAAAATGGATTAGAACCTAGAAACTTGAATACAAATTGAACATAATTATGCCATTCAACGTGAATTTTCAAAACAAAGCAATCAAGTTAACTTGTAGCTTTTAACTAATACCACCAAAGCTGTTCTACCGCAAAGTGAAAAAACATAACTAATGGATTCTCAACTCAAACATAGGAATGATGTCTTGGATTCATATTAAATTACCTAAAACTAAAGCTCACACCCAAACATATCAAATAGCCATTGAGATCTAGGTTTCAAAGCCTTGAGTAAAATTTTAAGGTTGTGCAAGCCATTAAAAGCCATAATAACGTTGTTCTTCATTGTCACAATCTAAATTTAACCTCTTCTCTTGTGTAACTGACTACTTTTCCAATAACAAATATAATCATTCATACCAATGTCCCAGGAAAACAGTATTCATCAACAAGAAATTTGACAAACAATAAACAGAGTTATCTCTATCGAAGTTCATCCACATACTCTCAAATCATCCAACTAAATTAGTTAACACCTTCAAGAATCTGACTTAATCATATATTATATAATTGCGATGAAAAATAACATGAAGCCTCCAATTCTTGCACATGAAGAAAAGACGATAGAAAAGAATATAACTATAAATGGAGTCAGCATCCCATTTTCATAAAACAGATATGGAAAGCGTTGAATGCTCGGAAAAATCTTAAAATTCTGGAAACTTGTAGGAACCATAAGAGGAAAGCCCCTTCAAACTATTAGGTACAGAGCTTCGAGCTAAATAAGAAAACAAAGATGAATCCAGTCCCCTTCAATGCACAAGAAATAGATCCCTATTCAACTGTAAGAAACTGTTTCAACATAAAAAGAAACAAAATGCCGACAGAATCGCATCTCAATCAAGAACTCAACCATTGGAATTTATAGATACCTCTAGCCTTTTCTCAGGATAAACCCCCAAAATTCGTTCTACCACAAACTTCAAAGTTCATAAATTTGCCTCATGTTTCCGAGCAAGGAAACCTTCCATAAAAACGCAGAGACGCAATGAAATCAGTGAGCGAGAGGAAAGTACCAAGAAGTCAAGGAAAGGAAAAGCAATTAAACCACACATACCTCGACATTAATTTATTTTTGGTCAAAGATACCTCGACATTAATGACGATGAAGAAGAACAGCAAAAGCTAATAGGGTTGAAGTGAAGATAGGGAAGATCAATTTGATTATGATATATAAAAGGTGGAGGGAGAGAGAAACTAGAGAGAGAGAGAGCGAGGGGCATTTTTCTGAAATAAAAAGAAAGAGTGTTAGTGATCATTGTATGAGAGTTTGACCAAAAAAAAAAAAAAAAAAAAATCCTAGTGTGAGAGAACTTGATTTAGCAGCTCCAAAAAGCGTGAATGGAAATTAAAAACACCTCCCGATAACGACAGGGTGGTCTTCGTAAGAGACCTGAGGCCATTACCGCATTACCAGGTGAAGCATGTGGAGTCTCGAAAATCTCGAAAATGAAGGAATCGATAAGCTTCGCGACAGGGGAAGCATGTGGAGTCTCGCAAATCTCGAAAATGAATGAATGGATTTGGACAATTTATCCTGTGATCAACATTGGATAATCCACACACAATACTTAACTATAAATAAGTAAAACAAATAATAATGTTTAACACTCTTATATTTTTATTTTGATCAAATCTCACATATCAAAAAGAAGTAGTTAACTTTATAATTATGGGGTAAATTTTTAATTTTGCTTTCATGATTATGTATTTTTCAATTATTTTTTCTATATCTATCTTTTATGAATAGGATTAATATACGTAAAATTATCACAATTTTATTTATGGGAAAAATACTTCCGTATTGTAGTAGAAGTGTATTCTCAGTATCACACACACGAAATGGTGAGGCCACACACATATATATATAATTAGCATTATATATGTGGGTCCCACTATTTCATGTGTGTGTAGGAATCTTCTTCTTCTCATGTAACCTGAGAAGTTTAAACCCCTTTTATTTATTACATAAAATTAAACTTATAAATATGACTAATTTTTTTAAGTCAAAATAAATTTATAAATAGGAATAGGATAATATTCTTATTCATTCCTTCGTTATTCCTATTTTTATTATCCCATTTAATATTTGGCCTTGGGCAGTACGGTGGCGGTAAAAGCAACATATTGTTGTTTTAGGCCAAAAACAAACAATTTTTTGAAAAGTAGAAAGAATTTTTAATTTCACTGAAAAATCGGGAATGACTTGATTTGAATAAACAAAAATGATTCTTGTGGTTGAGTTGGGTTGAACTAGTGCTTGTTTAAAATAGTGATTGAAGTCTTTAAAAACAACTTTTTAATCGTGATTTACGATATACTAAGTATGTGAGATGAGTTTTATCTCAATTTACATAAATAAATACTTTTTAGATTCTTAAACGCGAACTTGGAATCATAATGAAAACTGGAATAGTTTTTGAAAAATAGAAGGATTTTTTTAGTTGCACTGAATAAATGTTGTAGAAAATTAAAAATGAAAAAAAAAAAATCATGAAAAAATGTTACATATATATTTACAAACTGTTTCTAGTGTAATTTGATTGAAAACTTCGTACTACCTACGGCTTTAAATATAAAATTTACTTCATTTTTTTTAAGAGATTAAAAAACCTTATTAAATTACTTTAAAGTTTTATATTTATCATTTTTCCTCTAAAAAAATTAAATTATAAACTTATATATAATATAATCAACTCATTTATATTTAAAATCGAAGTCATATATTAAGATCTGAGAACTAAAAAAATAAAATAAAGAAATTAAAATAAATCTTTATGTAAAGTTAGAAGACTAAAATGTATCGAAAAAAAGACTAAAAATACAATTTTATTCGCTACTCCCCCATTCATGTTTTATTAGATAGGGTTATTGAGTTTTTCATGTTGCTTTATATAATATAGTATTAGGAGATGTCTGAAAAATTTCACGTAAACTCTTCATTTTACTCTAATTGAATTACAAAACTTACTCATATCACTATTGTATTTATTTATCATGTTTGATTAAAATACTCACTATAACATATTCTCTCTTCTCCAAAAAATGATGGCATTTTTTAAAAATTAAAAAATATTTTATATATATTTATTACTCCTAACTAGTTGTAACTAGCTCTTCCAATAAAAATGAAGGGAAGGAGTATTAAAATAGATTTCTCTTCCATGCCTCCCTCGGGCGAGTGGAAGGCCACATCAAGCCGGCCCACCTTGAAAAGATCACCAGCTATCTCCATTATTACACGATAATCCAACTCCTTATATTTATTATAGTTTATTTATTATACGTCTCTTTAGAGTGGAATTATATGTTGGAGCCGGCATTTACATTTGTCCCATGCATGACCTTTTCATTTTACATTCTCTTCATTAATGACTAAAAATTATTATTATTATTCATGTTTTTAGTTAAATAACGGAAATTAATTAATATTAATAAATTAATAATAAAAACAAAAATATCGTTACTAAAAATACTATGTTGCCCAAAGTTTTGAGGTGGATTTGGCTAATCTCCATTTATGATATATAGTTATAAGGAACTTTTATCCTAACTATGTAAAAAAGAACTGGTGGTTAAGATTAGTAAGAAATAATAAATGTGTCAAAAATATCAAAAATATCATGTTTCTTTTAAATATGTCTGAAAAAAAGTATAGGAAAGAGAATGAACAACAAATATGAAAGAGTATGAGGATAAAATGAGTAAATAAAATAGAATTAGTAGTGAGTAAGGGTAATTAATATAAATCTGTGTATTTAATAGGGGTAAAAAAAGAGAGGAAAAAAATAGTTTAAATTTTGAGAGACAAGAAGAAAGTCGCTTATAAAAACGACCAGATGGAGTAATGAATTAGATCAACAACATATGACCCATATAATTATTTTTATTCAACTTTTATTTAATTATTTTAGTCATACCACTTTAGTCTTATTTATAAGTCCATTTTGATTAAATCACACATACCAATGAGAAATACCACTCGATCCTATTTATAAGTCAGTTTGTGAAAAAATTTGTTCCTATTTATAAGTCCAGTTTCAAGTAATAAATGAGATTGTGACAATTTTACCCTTATTAATTGCACTTATGAAGATGGAGAGAGAAAAACAGGTTGAAAAATACTCCTCCTAAGTTATTATAAGGCACCAACTACTCATTTCTCGCGGACCAAGGAATGGAAGTTAAGTCATTAATTAGGTCCAAAAGTAATAAATGTTTCCAACTTTACCCCTACTTTAATGATGTAGGTTTAAATGAGTTAGTTAAAAATGAGGGCATAATGGAAAAATAGTAATAAACGAGTTAATTAAAGTAAGTTGGTGCCTTATAATAAGGACCAAAAAATGTTAGTGGTTGGTGCCTTATAATAAGGACCGGAGGGAGTACCCAATTATAAATAAGGGCAAAGTTGAAAATTTACCCCATAATCATTGTGTCAACTAACTTTCCTTGGTATGTGAGATTTGGTCAAACTGGACTTATAAATAGGACTAGAGTGGTAGTTAACTCAATGATTATGTGATAAATTTTTAACTTTGCCTTCATTTATGAATAAATATGTTTCAACTCCTTCTTCTCTCTATTTTCATTGGTACAATTAATATGGGCAAAATTGTCACAATCTCATTTATTACATGAAAGAGGACTTATAAATATGACCAAATTTTTTGGTCAAAAAAGACTTATAAATAGAACCAAAGTGGTATGTTGCTAATCTAATTCATTAATTCCTCTGGTTATTTTTATAACCAACTTTCTCTTTGTGTCTCAAAATTTAAAATATTTTTTCCTTATTTTACCTCTACTCACCGCTAGATTATCTTTTATTTACTCATTTATTACATATGCTCTCTCATATTTTATACTTATACTTTCTCATATGCTCATTTCATCAATAGGAACATATTTAAAAGAAACGTGATATTTTTGATATTCTTAACACATTTATTATTTTTTACTAATCTTAGCCACCAGTTCATTTAGGATAAACGTTGCTTATAACTATACCATTAATGGAGATTAGTCAAATCCACCTCAAAACTCAGACAACAAAATATTTTTAGTAAACATATTTTTGTTTTTACTATTAATTTATTAATATTGATTAATTTCCGTTATTTAACTAAAAGCATGCATCAGAATAATAATAATAATGATAACAAGAACAAAAATAATAATAATAATAATTTTTAATCATTAATGAAGAGAAAGTAAAATGAAAAGGCCATGCATGGAAGATTGGGACAAATGTCAATGGCCAGCCAACATATAAGTCAACGCTAAATAACTAGATATGGAAAACTGATGGAGAGACGTATAATAAATAAACTGCTACTAAATATAAGGAGTTGGATTGCTGTGTAATAAAGGAGATAGCTAGTGATCTTTTCAAGGTGGGCCGGCCTGATGTGGCCTTCCACTCGCCGGAAAAGGAACGGAAAATAGAAGACATTTTAAAACAACGAAATTAAATAATTGAATTTGAAAACAGGAAATGGAAAGATCAAGATATAAAAGCCAAGATTAAAAGAGTGAAATAGCAATAGTTGTAAGTCTCCCTTGATCAGTATCATTACCGTTAGGTTCTATAGGAGTATATTGATTAAAGGTTTACTAGGAATTTACCGATCAAAATATTTTGATTTTGTTACCCTGTTAGTACGGTTCATTAGATCTTTAGCTCTAGCCACCGCATGTGAAATATATATATGATCTCAGACATATGATACCCTACCTACGGAGGCAAATTGCCTACCTCAACCCATGGGACTTACAACCTTAGACATCCCTACTAAGATCTCAGGCTTCATATGCAAAAGCCATATATAAATTTTTTCTGAAAAATCCAGACTTTTTTTTCTTACGTAACACACACATACATATATATAAAAAATAGATTTTATACATTGGTGCAACCATATAGTAACCTAAGTCTTATCCTTTACAATTACAATTAGACT
This sequence comes from Acacia melanoxylon, assembly GCA_019022615.1. Classification (NCBI taxonomy): domain Eukaryota; kingdom Viridiplantae; phylum Streptophyta; class Magnoliopsida; order Fabales; family Fabaceae; genus Acacia; species Acacia melanoxylon. The sequence continues at coordinate 1,348,031 of JAFJYJ010000030.1, read as the reverse complement.
CTCCAGATCCAAACCAGCATGTAGGAGGATATAAAAGTCTAGCACAGATGATAGACTATCTTTAGTCAAATGATCAGCGGCTTCATTAGCTCAACGCCTAATATGATGGAATTCAATATTCCAATACCTTTCAACCACTCGCTTGATTTTTGCAATAAGAATTCTAGTGGCGGAATTTGAAATTTTTTTAGCGGGTAAAAAATAAACATATTGAACTACTCCCTTTGATTCTTATTATAAGACTAACTAACAAACGTATTTAGTCGTTTTTATAAGATCTTTATTGTTTCCAAATATCATTTTTTTTATGTATACCCATAATTAAAAAGGTAGTGAATGAAAGTAATGATTAATAAAAATTAATTATTACTCTTTTTTTTTAGCAAAAAAATGGTAATAATTAATATGATATTAGAATTTAGTGTAATTAATAGGAATAATATTGAAAATTACTTAAATTTTAGGATAAATTTAATGACTTTAACTCATTTTTATTGACATGAGAATTATTAGTGGTGCCTTATAATAAGGACCAGGAGGGAGTATTTTCTAAATAGTATCACATAACCTCAAAATACAAATAAATAATAACCGATAATTATAAATCAAAACAATATATAAAATGATACTAACATTTTCAGTAGGTGTCTCAAAACAAGACTTTTACTTTCCTCTCACAGCCTAATGAGTATGGATCAAACATTATCTTTACAAAAAAGATAAAAAATTAGTTGGGGCCAAATTATTGGCCAGATAAAATATCATATAATAAATACATATATATACTAACAAATTTTATAAGATCAGTCGGGGCCAGCTGGGGCCAAAGCTGGCCATAACTATGTTCCGCCCCTGAAGAATTCTATCAGCACGAGCTTCATTTATCTCACTCTTGATCAAATCAATCGCTTCAACAGAGTCAGTCTCCATAATAACATTTTTATAACCCATGTCCCACGCGAGCTTAAGTCTGTGTAAACAAGGATAGATATATTTCAATATTGATTTTTATATGATATGATTAAATGAGTTTTGTTGTTGGAAGAGGTAGCTAAAACTAGTTAGGTATAATAAATATGTGAAAAATAAAATGCCCTCATTTTTGTGTAGGAGAGAGAATATGTTATAGTGAGTATTTTAATCAAACATGATAAATAAATACAAGTAATTTTTGTAATTCATCAATAAGAGTAAAATGGGGAGTTTACATAAAAAATTTCAGACATCCTTCAATCCTATAATATAAGGAACATGGCAAACTCAATAACCCTATCTAATAAAACATGAATGGAGGAGTAACGAATAAAAGTGTATTTTTAGTCTCTCTTTTTTAAAATACATTTTAGTCTTCTAACTTAGTCACCTAAAATTAAAAGTAGCCCAATCTAACACCTTAAATATAAAGAAGGTGCAATGCCCTATTAAATCTATGATATTCCAATCAATAAAGACTATTCCTTTTTCTGTTTTTGCCAACAAAGACTATTTAAAATTCATAAAATTATAAGTTTAAATCTGGTTGCCAACATGGACACGTCAATGGTTTTGTTTGTACTCCAATATACTATAGTTTTTCTCGATCCTTCCTTGTTATACGTGGAAGGAATATCCCTTTCAGGATCCATTAGGATGTTTTGGATGGGAACAAACCCTCCTTTTCTTGTGCTTGGGCTATAGTATCTAACGACCTTAATTAGACAAGTGGCTATAAACCAGCTTGTTTACCTCTATAATTGCTTCTTTTTTAAAAAATAATAATAATAATATTTGAACCCAACTTCTTGCATAGTCACGCTGAATTTTTGGTGGCTTGATGATTGGTTCTTTGACATTTGTTATGCATTAAAACAGTGAAACATTTTAATAAAAAATAAAATTTTAATATTTTAATTTTAATACTTTGAATTTCACATACACTGGTACACATATCTTTAATTTTTCTTTTTCACTATATTCTAACCTTTCAACTACATTCTATAACATCCTAAATGTTCGGATTTGAAAATTAGGAATATTATATGGAAATTAAATTGTAAAATTTGGTCAAATAATTAATTTTAATTATTTGGAAAATTAAGGATTTATTTTCAACACTTATTCACTTATTTCCCATGTGCAAGTCATGTACCCCTATAAGTAAAATTTACTTGGACATAAGCATTTTGGATATAAGTGTTGGACATCAAATGCTACATATTCCTTCAACCCATTATTGAAATTTGGATCCATAACCTATATCATTCCCATAAACCTCGAGGACCATTGCATTTTCAGCCCATATATTCATTTGGGCAAAATACTTTCATATGCCCAAATCAACGCATTCCCCTTATTATTTTCAGCCCACTCCCCCTGCTTTATGAAAAAAAAAAAAAAAAAAAGATCACAGTAACACAAACCACATAGAGGCAGCGAGAGATCAGCCGAACATCGCCATACTCCATTGCTTCTCATCACCGTTGACATGACTTCACAGTGTCATACCTCTCCATCAGGGACGGAGTCAGGATTTTAGGTTTGTGGGTGCACAATTAGTGGTAGGGTTCGGAGGCAGCGCCCCCGAAATTTTTTTTTTAAAAGAAAGTTTTAAATTCATTTTAGATTCCAGTTACCACTTGGCATTTTGGTTGGTTTGTTCCCTAAACAGTTCTAACAAAAACAGAACAAGGTGTGATCCATGAGAACAAGGAACAGAGATAAATTCTAGATATTGCACTTTACTGATGATTCAATTCACAAGTCTGATATGAAAAACAATAGCTTAGGGGTTTATATAGACTAAGGAATTTACCTACTTCCCCTTCTAACAGATTTAACTACCTAACGGCCTTTCATTAAATATAACAGAATAACAGTCTCTTCTACTCTAACGAACCTTAACTACCCTTTTCACATTTTTATATACATTATATAACACATTATTCCTAAAAAGCAAATTATTAAAGTGACAACCGAAACCATTTAACTAGCTTTCAAACCATAATGAAATTTTGTGTGCAGATTGAACTCAGTGGAGGATATGAAATTTGTGCATAACGCTTGTGTGTTTTAAAATTATTTTTGAGTCTAATACTTGAACTAATTGTTCACTTTTAATCTTCAACTCTCTCTTTGGATCCGAAATTAACAGAACAGCTCCTGGTCCAGTAGAGGGTTGGCCCCCAATTCTTTCATTTTGTAAGAACCTTGCAAGCAACAGCTAATCTAAGACAGCTCATGAGACAATTACATATGAGGAATCTATTCAGATGATTAAACCACAGATTGTTTTATCGGTTTTCAGAAAATTGATTAAAAAAAAAGTTGGGAGTTTTGGATTCAAAACCTGTGGATCCTCTGCCAATACTCCGTGGAACCCCCACTTAGCAATTTCATTTCGTACTTTCCCCCTACACAGAAACTAAATTTCAGAAATACTGCAGATCAAGGCTTGTTTTAAAAAATGATAGACTTGCTCAGAAATTGCGTCGGAGTATAGAAACAAGTAACAGCCATTGGGAACAGACCTGGAAAACAAAAAGTTTGATGAAGCCTTCGAGCGCCTGAGTCTGGTACAGATCTGCGAGCATATTACACCATTAATGAGCTGTGGGTCTCAAAGGTGGATCTGGAAGGGACAGCGACGCCGACGACGGAGGGAAAGTTTGGGAGCCGTGGATCGATTTGGAGTGGGTGAGAGATTTGGAGACCGATCGATTTGGAGTGGGCGAGAGATTTGGAGATTGAAAAAAAAAACAAGGATGAGGACGTTTTGAACCCGGGACCTTGTAGATAGTTGTGGAAAGTTATAACCAACTATCCTAACCAGATAAGTTGTATTTAAAGTCCTTCACAATATATATATTTTTCAAATTTTTTATGTCTGCACTTGGCCCCATAGGCACTAGTGTGCATCCGTCTCTGCTCTCCATGCTTATCGAGCCAACAACCACCTACTCTCCCTCATTATAACCATTCAGCCTTCTTGCTGAAAAAATAGAGAGAGAGAGATATATATATATATATATATATATATATATATATATATATATATATGAAGTGTGGTCAGAGGGAGTGTGAGTCTTTCATTCTCATTCTTTCAACCATAAAAAAGAAAGAAAACTGAAATAAGAAACAGAAAACAGAAACGTGGAAATCAAAAGGAGGAACCAAGGACGGAGAGAACGATGTGGTAATTGCGTGTAAGCTTGAGGAATCAACCAAGGTGAGTTCCTTGAGAATTTTCCTTCTTATTTTCATGGCTCTAGTATGCTGGTTTGTCATCTGGTTCAAAGGAAAAAATGAAGACACAAAACACCTTTGTTTTTCGGGTAGAAAATAGAGGATTTTGTTTGCTTTTATTTCATAGGTATATGATCGATTTTTTCCATGAAATTTGGGAAGTATATAGTAATCATCTCAAGCTTTAAAATGAGCCAAAGAACACCGAAATCGGATGTGTATAATGGGAGTTATGAGTTTTCAAAGTTGATACTTAAAAACTGGAAAACGTCAGTTTCTAGAAATGAGCAGATCAGTTTCGGGCTCAATTTTGAAATGGTAAACGTTCAAGTTTTTCCATGAAATTTTGTCAAAATCTAGTAGAAATCTTAATCTTTAAAATGATTCAAAGAAAACCTAAATCAGATGTGTATAAGGGGAGTTATGATTTTTCCAAGTTGAACCATGTCCACTGGAAAATGTCAGACTTCAGAAGTGAGTGATCACTTTCAGGCTCCAGTTTGGAATGAGAAAACTTTGAGTTTTTCCATGAAATGTTGCGTCTTAATAGTTCACATAATAAGATTTAACATGAGCTAAAGAACAGAATAAATGGATGTGTATAATGAGAGTTATGATTTCCCAAAGATTAATAAAAAATCTGAACAACTTTTGTGTTCCAGTCTTAGTGATAATTTTCGGGTAGCATTTTCACTAAGTCAATGGTGTCCATTTCTCATGAAACTTTCAAGATTTGTAGTAGACATAAAGAGCTTTATTTTAATAGGTAGTTCGTAATTTTTGGAGTTATGTAAAAAAGATATGAATTTTACAAACTGACCTAAGTTCGGAAGTATGATCTGGACAGTGGAGAAACTTTATTATTCTGGGAATGATTTGAAAGTTTATGACTATTGGGGGTATTTTTTCATGACAAAATACATGACAAGGGTCATGTAGATTTTGAAAGCACATCATTTGGATTTTGTGCATTTAAATATGATTTTTCAAAGTTACTGAAAATTTCTAGACAGGAATGAGAAACAATCCAAAAATAAAGTACAATAAAGTCAAAAATGAAAGATTTATCCTTTAGGAATTAAAGAGTGATTTAAGGGGCAAGGAAAATCATTTTAATATTTTAAAATGATATTTAATATAATACTTTACAAAAATAAAAACAGAATTAATAGTTATAATGGTCTTACTTTAGGATCTTGAAGGAAGTCTAAGTTGTTGGAAATTATGCCTTAGGGGCAGATCATTGTACTTTAACGTTATTATTAATTAAAGTATTTCTCCGTTTAATTATCATTTCATTTGCATGTTTATAGTGATAATCGTATCCTTGGATATATCTTATAGATTATCCTAAATGTCCTTGATCGTTAATCTACGCGGAGCGAAGATGAAATAAGACCATATGACTTTGATGAGTATGGAGATACAATCAAAGTCATAGGCACTTGTAAGAGTACAAGTCTTTGGACCACCCACTATGAGAAAGTTGCATGGATTTAGTCATAAGCTTATCTCATGTATAATCGCGTCACAACGCCCTTTGACCGAGATCATCATGGATTCCTACATGAGAGTCGTTGATCTTTGACCTAGTCAAAAGTCACCTTTGACCGGGTGATGATAAAGGCTTTGATCGGGATCAATGCTTTTCATGCAGAGGAATGTGAATGGTCAAGATGGAATTTGTCCCTCACATTTGTAGAGAGATAATACTAGGCCCCTTGATGAGTGAGTCTGAGAAATGTATGGTCATACTACGATGGAAATGAGTTTCCATTCCAGTTATTAGACTACTCAAAAATCGAGAAAGTAATGGTCAATAACATGAAGTTGACATTATCCATGCCTCATACTTGACTAAATTATCGCGTGACAAAAAGGGACGTGACATGGTTGTATGATAGGTTGTATCGTATAATCGATCCTCATATGGATTGAGTAGTTGCAATGTCTTGCTAGAGGCCATTTGATATTGGCCCACTGCCAATCTCATGTGGGTGCACACAAGAATAGCCCAACACGAGCAATAGTGTCCAGATTCATTGAATCTTAGATATGTCTATGATTTAATGAATACTGTATTTATTCTAGGATGAATATATATATATATATATAATTTCAAAATTAAATAATAATAATAATAATATTTAATAATGATATTATTATATAATATTTGTTTTGTATTTAATTTATTTGATAAATTAAATATTTAAAACAAATAGAGATATTGTATCTCAAATTTAATTTTTGAATAAAGATATCATATATTTGATTAATTTGAATTGAGATATAATATCTCAGATTGAATTTATAAAGATAAATTAAATTAGCAGGCTTTTAATTTGGATTAAATAAATAGATTAGATTAGATCTGTTGGACATATTTAATGAATATATTAATCCAAACTTGTTTTCCAAGATTGATTTAGATTAATCTTGAATATTTTAATACGGCCCAATTAGGGTTTGAGAAATTCTATATAATGAAGCTTTAGTCATATTGAAATGAGAGAGACAAGCCGCGAAAGAAATCCTAGAGAGAAAAACGTGAGACACAAAGGAAAAAGGCGCTAGCACGCTTCCGTACGTGTTGGAGAGCTGTTCAGTGTGGATACCGGTAGAGGGAGTGGATTCGTAGAGTCGGCTCCTAGAGATTGATCGAGCAAGAAGGTGTTAGCCCACGTTTTTGTAAAGAGACACACACCAGTTCTAAAAGGTACGGTTTTTCTAACGACCCCGATTTAAATGCCGTTGATAGATCCTCTCTATGGGATTCGTAAAGTTTTTTTTTTTTTTTTTTAAATTTCGCTGCGTGTACGGATCACAACATAAGTTTCTAACACAAGGGATTTTATATATTCGCGAAGTTGAGGTTGGTAACTTAATCTCCGATTCCTTGTGTTTTTATATATGCCTTGTATTGTCATGTCTTATGGATTCTTGGCTGGGTTTGTCTGCCTGAGTCATGCGTTTTATTCAGCTAGCTGTGGAATATTGTTTTATAAGATAATTCTACATGCTTGCTTTCTTAGCGTTGAGGATTATGTCTGGGACATGTAGCACTTGTGTGTGCTTCCGTTGTTAACATTACATGTGTTGTATGCTATGTAGTCTGGCTGCGGTGTGTTTGCTAAATACTTTCTTTTATTTCACAATATATGAAATATTTGTCATGTATGATTTTCACTTTGAATATGAGATTAACCGTTACCCTGTGATTCATCTGATCACTGAATCTCAAAAATACCTAAAGATTTAGAAAGATTTTCTGGATTAGGGAGTAAGGCAAAGAAGACCCCGAAGGATGAACACAGATGATTTATACTAGTTCGGTCCAAACTCTTAACCTACGTTGAGTCCCCTGACATTTTGGGTTTTCACTAACACTTTCACATGATTGCACACTCTGTAACTCGAGTAATCTTCTCTCTAGGATTCAATCCCCCTTACAAGTTGTAATCAATACATCCATACTTAAGGTCCCTCTACCCTGAGATTCTCACAAAAATAATGATAAGATAACAACTCTCTTACAGAGTAGATGAAGAATCACTGAAGTACAAAATATTCGAAGATATTAATTGCAATAAATTCGTTTGAGCGTAAAATGTTTCGATCGATGATCTGTATTGAATGCTTCTCTTTATATTTGGTAGTTGTAATTAATGATCGTGGAGAGGCTTTAATGAATCCGTTGTGAATAATAAATATAGCCGTTAAACCGTTGAGTTTGTTCGTTACTCATAACTTTGATTCTGCAAAATAATCGCTGTCATTCTGTCGCTTTGACATTCCTTTTGTTTTTCGTGTTGCGTTGCAGCATTTAATACGAAATAGGAATAGCAGAAAAGTCTTTCTAATTGCTCAAAGGATGGTTGCCTTGTTGGTGCTTGGTTTTCTGCAACTGCATTTAATGCTTCTAATATAATTAATGCTTTTTGAGATTTTGAAGTTAATCACCCGCAAAATCATCTGAAACTCATTAATACACTGATTAAATATTGTTAAGAACAATAATGAGTGATGAAATCATAATCAATGATTTTAACTTTACAAACACTGTGATTTACTAAGCCGCATATGAAACACTCGAGTTAGCATTAATTGACTTGAGTTCATGACTCGAGTTGGTTCTTTCATCCCTCGAGTGAAAAAGATTTTCTTATGAAAATAGAACTTGTTTGAAACAGAAGTTTAAACTGAGAAAATCATTTTCAAAAAATACTTGAGTCTAAAAATACTGACTTGAGTTGATGAATCGAGTCAAGTCTTTTTAACCCGAGTTGTGAAGATTTGTTCACAAACTGAAGACATCAAGTTATATTGAAAAAGATTTTAAGCAAAGGACACTCGAGTTTTGAATTGCTGACTCAAACTGATGACTCGAGTGCACAAATCATAACTTGAATTTTCAAGATTTGTTCACAAATAAGATTGAGAAATACTTTGAAAATGATTTTGAACAAATGTCACTCGAGTGCTGAAATGCTAACTCTACTGGGTGACTTGAGTGTATACATATTGGCTCGAGTTGAAGATTTTGACTATTTAAAAAGATAGCTGAACGCGGAGAAAAGTTTGAAAAAATAAGGTTTAGTATTCACCAAGTCAACTCGAATTATATACAGGTAACTTGAGTTGTTACCTTTGATTCAAAAGTCACAAAGAAATGTTGACTCGAGTTATGAACCACTAACTCGAGTCAATAAAAAATAAAACTATTTTGACTAAGGTTTTAAAACACTGACTCGAGTTCTTGAACCAGAACTTCAGTGTATCTTTGACAGACACATAGAAATAATTTCTGATTGAAGATTTGTTTGAAAATAAAAGTTATTCACTTAAGCGCCATTAATCATACATTTAAGTGACTTGAATCATCAAGTCTATATTCTTTACAAGTGTTAGTTATCATTAAAACATATTGAATTGAGAACTGACAGATTTAATTAAGTGAATTTTTATATTCCGATATTTTGGATTGTATATTACTAATTATTCGACTGAAATTAATTCGAGATAACTGTACAACCAGTATCCTCCAACAGGATTAACCCTGACTATTTTTGAATTTTAAATTGTATCACGCGAAAATTCCTCCGGGAATCAAAATTAACCAATATATGTCTGGACATTTGTTATTAGTTACTCATCGTCCAAACGTATGCATGCTCTCTGTTGCGAATGACTCTAATTTGTAAATGTCCCCACTCTAATAATTACACTCTGATTAGATTAATAAGAGATATAAGAACATAATTAGACATCATAATGGACATAGAATTAGATGCGTTACACATTCAAGTTCCTAATTAGACCTCTTGGTTAGATTAATAATTTACTAAAAGTTTAGGCCTGAATTTGACAGTTAAAGTTCAACAGCTTGTACTCAAAATAATTGTGATCAAATTTGGAATTGAGAAAAGCTTCCCATGATGGTAATTAATAAATTTCACAAATCTATAAAGTCCACAAAAATATACTTAATTCCATATATATAATCATTTTTTAACTTATAATTAAAATATATCAAATGTATAACTTCTAAATAATAACATAAGAGTTATGTTTCAACAAGAAAAATCACATGATGAGCGAATTTTCACATTTAGTAAAAAATATGTTAAGAGAAAGAGAAAGAAAATTAGATTGATTTATGTTCTATCATTGTGTAATGCCTAATGCCTAATGTTTTTTCTGTGACATCCCAAATTTTGGGAAAAGAAGTTTAGAAATATGATTGAGATAAGAAAGCTGCTAAGTCAAAATGAGTCCAAAGTCTTAAGCTTATCATGATGATAAACTTAAGATAATTATTAAAGTTATTTTTGGACCTTTAAGAGAAAATATAAAATATTATTTTGAAGATCCAGAAATTCTATGAAAGGATTAGTTACGAAAAATTTAGGCCTAAATAGTTTTAAAACTATTATTTAGAATTTAAGACCTATTTTCCTTGAATTTTTAGGAAGAGAATAAATTTAAGGAAAATTAGTAAAAGATAATTTATGGCCTAGAATAATTTCTAGAATTTATTTAGAAATCTATTAAAATGGTAATGTTATCATCCCAAGCCCGTAAATGAATTTGGGGAAAGTCAAAGTTTAATTTAAAAAGCGAAGGATATGCCAAATTGGAATTTTAGAGGAAAGAATTATTGTAGTCTAATGGTCCAATATTAGAAAGAAAAGTAGAATATAGGAAATAGTGGTATTATGCGTTGGACCTTAGCATGCACAACACCGACTTTCTCACTTCAACAATAAACCTATTTGGACATATTATCAAAAAAAAAATATTTGGACATATCCAATTCAGCCCAATTCTTTTAATCACTTCGGACAACAAAGCACGTACATTTCTTCAACCCATTACGTCATTATTTCATTCAAACCAACTATTCCAATTCTTTATATATTTCTCCACGGCCCAACATCAAAACATTTAGGGAAAATGCATTTCACAAAAAAGCGCCTTTTTAAGAAAAAAAATAATCTCAAAAAGCGCCTAAAGATTATTAAAAAATCTCAAAAAAGTCCCGGACCTTTTCTTGTATAAATTCATTAAAGCGTTAGTTGTTAACGAGGTTGATATAGTTGTTAATGTGACTGATTTAGTTATTAAAATATTATTGTTAATGTGACTGATTTAGTTGTTAATAAGAACTGATTTAGTTGTTAAAATATTGTTCCTAATGGGTAGAACCACGCACCTCATTTATCTATTCAGCCATACTTTCTTATTCTCATTCTTTCCTTGCGCTTTTCACGAGCTGAAACGAGAGTGAGAGACTGAGAGGAAGCTGCGGTCCAGAGCTGAGAGCGAGAGATCGAGACAAAGAAGAGCGTTCAATCGTTGCATGCAAAATTAGAAGCCAACCAAGGTGAGTTTTCGAGCTTCATCCTATTAGTTCTGCATGCGTGCTCTGTTTTTGGAGTTCCGAAACAGAGGAAGTTTTGCATGTCTGAAATTTCTAGATTATGCATTAAACAAGTGCAGGTCATAAGTGTGCGGATGTGTATCTGTGTGACAAGCCATGGGAGTTTTATTTATGGGCTTCATTGTTTGAGTAAAAGTCGCTGGAGATAATTTTTAGATTTTCATAGAAAAGGGGCTGTCTGAAAATTTGCAAGAGGAGGTGTTTTGATATAGGTTGTTTTGATTATGGGAGGATAGCTATCATGAAAACTGAAATTAAGAAGCTTTAAATTGAAGGGAAACCTTGCTGTTTCCAGGTATTAAAGCATCACATTTCACTATTGTCAGCAAAAGAACTTAACGAAGTTGAAAACTTTTAGATGTTGTTAAGGTCACTGTTTGGAGTCTTATTATGATTATTTAGGAGTGTTTACGTGATTTCTATGTGTGGGATGCAAGTACTGTTGTAAATGAAAATTCTAAGCAATTGGGGTACGTTTTAAGTTTTAGGATGAGGTTTGTAATGATAGTTAGAAGAGAGAAATTTTTAGTTTTAAAAAAGAATACTTGGGCGGTTACAATGAAGCTATTATAATAAGATAATAAAGAGTGAATTTGGAGCTTAGAAAACTGATTTAAAGTCATATTTTATTTCTTAAATTGTTAAGTGATTGTTTTAGATAACTATTTTAGTTGGAGAAGTTAAAATGATGATTTTAAGGACAAATGTAAAGCTAGGGAATTTTCAGAAGTTAGAGAGGTATTGTGCATGTATTTGGGTGTCAAAAAGTTTCTAAATGTGTTGAATCAGTGTTTTTGAAGTTGAACTTAGAAGAATTGAGATTCAGAAACATAGATAATTGTGTGATAGGTGTGATTGAATGATGTTTCGGTACTTATGGATTTTTAATTTAAGTAGGTAAATTCCATTAGAGGTTGATATATGAATTTCAAAATTTATATGAATTGACAATTGTTAGAGCTCAAGAGAAAAGCGAACAAAAAAGGGTTTTGATAGAGATATAGTTTCGGAAGGAGCAACATGTGAGTGAATAGCGTTCTTAACTTTTATAAATGATATTTTTATTACTGAACGTTTATGTTTATTTCCATACTTAAAAGTATGATTTTGTGAAGAAATATTTGTTGATGGTATATTAGTAAAGAATAATGATTTTATTCGTTATTACGTATTTTCTTCCAGTTGTTTCAAAGCATAATTCATGATCATGTAGTTAAATGGAAATGAGATTTTTGAGATATTTTCATAAAATTTATATTGAAATGATCTTGGGTTTTGGAAAGTTTATAAGCTTGGATTTATTATTTGAAATGGAATGTTTTTATGTGAGTTTTTAATGTTTTAAAAGTATTATATCGGTAGATTGAATTTGAAGGAAAATTTTAAAATATTGTTTGTAAAACTTCATGCTGGGGGATTTGATTATAAAGTATGAGATAGAGCTGTTATTATCTTGAAGGAAGTATTTTTATTACTTTGATCAATTGACCCCAAGCATATTTAAAAATGTTTTGGAGAGGACTGAATATAGAACGCTGGTTGCTAACAGCAGTACTGTTAATTCTTGGTGCACCATGGTTAACCTCGAGCTCGCTTGATATTCATGAGATTTGTTCTCATGCTTGTTTCATAGACTGTGTGTCTATGCTTGTTTTATGAACTGTGTGTCCATGCTTGTTTCATGGATTGTGTGTCCATGCTTGTTTCATGGATTGTGTGTCCATGCTTGTTTCATGAACTGTGTGTCCATGCTTGTTTCATGGATTGTGTGTCCATGCTTGTTTCATGAACTGTGTGTCCATGCTTGTTTCATGGCCTTGAGTCATGTTTGGTTAGTTACCCTCATGGACTGTGTATCCATACTTGTTTCATGGCCTTGAGTCATACTTAGTTAGTTACCCTCGTGGACTGTATGACCACGCTTGTCATTCATTCTGTAAGAAGTTCTACGAAAAGATGTGGTTTTGAGAACTTTGGTTTAAATTGATTATATTAAATCAAAGGTTTTAGTACGTATTTGAAATATTTGACTGCCGATATTTTATATAAAGTTCTATTTTATTTATGACTTACTATATTAAACTGGTTTTGTTAAAGTAAATAATTTATCACGTATTTTAAGGTAGTTGATTGATGATCCTATATAGAGTTTTGTTTTTATTCATGATCTTATGGTTTTGAAATTGAAGTTATTGCCATATTGATATTATTAGAAGATAAAAATGTTTAAATTATTTACTCTTGTATTTTATTGAATTAAAAGAATGAGACGTTATTCACCAGAAAATTTGTTTTGGTTCAAACGATATCGATGATTCTGTACCTCCTGCTGAGTGGTGAAGAGCCTCTTAACGACTTAGAGCTTGCAATCTCATTTTGTAGAGCTACTAGTTGATGTAATTATAAACCTAGACTTTTATATTATTATTAATGCTTGATGCTCAACGTAGTCTATAGGTAGGATCTCTACCTCCCTTTTGTTGTATGGAAAAAATGAATATTTTAGATTATGGTATTATGATTATTAATTAGCATTTGTATATAAGTTTAAGGCTTAAGGAATGTGAGTTCTTTCATATTCCGTGCTTGCCACCCCTTAGATTTTCAATGTGTGACATTTTCTCTTTTTTGATTTAGCCTCCTTCCTTTTTTTTTCTGGGGGGGGAGATTCTAAATGAATCATGTACAATTTTTTCTAACAGCTATGTTTGTTTTTGTTTTATATTTTTCTTTACAAAACAATTTTATAATTTTTTTTTTAAAAATATGTTTTACAAAAATATAAAAAATATATTTGGATAATTGTTTAAAAAAATATGTTTTTGAAGTGATGTGGCGGTAGTTGTCGCTGGTGGTGACATGGCGGTTGCTATTGTCGGCCGGTTGTGACGTAGCGATAGGTGACACCGGTGATATGGGGATATGGTAACGATAGTGGACGGATGAGGGCCTCAAAAAATAAGAAACAAAAACAAGAAAACACCAAAAAATTGTTTTGATTTTTTTTTTTGGTTTTAAAAATCAACTACTTTATATATTTTAAAAAAGGGATAAATTATATAAAACTCTCTAAACTTTGAATCAGTTGTATATAACTCTTATGACATTTCAAAGTTTAAATTTTACCCTTGACCTTTTTTTTTTTTTTTTTAAGCACTCTGTTGTTAACTAATCATTATCTTTTTATCAGAAATTGTCACGTTAGATTAATAGATGACACATGACATCTAGAGCGGAAATCGGGCCGGCCTGTTTAAGTCTTAACCCGTCAAGGGCCGGGCTTGAAAAATGGACAAGATTTTTGAAATTGGCCTGCGGGCCAACCCCCGTCGGCCCTAGGTTTAAACGAGCCGGCCCGTTAGGCCCTTTAATTTTACTGTAGTTTTTTTTTTTTTTAAAAAAAAAAATTACTAAGAGTGCCAGGGCAGGAGGCAAGCATTTGGAGCTCACTTGATGCTTTCAGATGTTCTATTATCTCTTATTATTTTTTGCCCTTCATGTTACACCATCTGCCCATGGGCAACAAGAGAACACTTGATTTCAGTACTGAAAACATTAATGCACACTGGCGGCCCCGTTCTTTAGTTAATAGTATTTGATTCACTTTAATTGTGGGGACTTGGTCTTTTTTTTTTTTTTTTTGTAATAAGCAAAATGAATTAATGAAACAAATGATACATCATGTTTCTGCAATGTTGTATGGACAAGATTTTAGTGCATGAAAAACATCGCGGTGAATTGATTTTACCCAAAATAACATTTTGCAAATTAAAATGGCTAAGAAGAAGCTGTGAATTGATTTTACCCAAAAAAACATTTTGAAAATTAAAATGGCTAAGAAAAGAAGTTATGTCCCTGTGAAAGATATTGGCAGAATTTTCATTTGATCCTTTCCATGGCAGTAGTCTCTTCTTGAGATATAAAACTTCTAGATTCCTGTAATTTGAGGATGTGTAATGAGGACATTTCAAGATCCAAAGCAGAGATGCTCTGAAGCATTGTAGAGCAAGAAAGGGTTGAGTAGATATTTTCTTCTAAATCTGCAGAGATTGAATAGATTGTCCTTGAAAGCAAATCCATGATTGACAAAATGATTTTTATCTAAACTTGTATTTTTCCAAAACAATAATCCATCCATCATTGAATATTTTCTTGTTTTTTGGATATTAATGTTGACAACATTTATTTGATAAATTAGAACTTTAAGTGTTGTAATTTACTAATTATATTTCTTTGAAAAAAACAGAGGAAAAATAATTAAAATTTGAAATAGTAACTTCCGGGCCCTGGAGGGCCGGCCCTAGCTCTGGTGCTCTCGGGCCAGATTTTAAAAAGTAGATGTTTTTCTTACCCCGGGCCCTAGGAGGTCGAAATGTTAGACCCCTGGCCCTTCACCGGCCTTTTCTGAGGCCGGACCGACCACTGATTTCCAGCTCTAATGACATCTTGTGTAAATTGCTAATTTTACAAAACCCCTGAACTTTGATTAGTTAAAGATAACACATTGAATTTTGATTGGTTACCGATAACCCATTGAACTTTGATCGATTACAAATAACCCTATGACATTTCAAAATTTAAATTTAACTCCCTTAAAAATTTGATTTATAATATTAAAGCACACATCATTACTTTTATCATCTTAATAATTTTATTAAGATTTTTTACTATCATTTATGAATTAAAATAATTTTTTTATGGTAAAAATACAAGAATAATAATTTAAAAAATATAAAAATAAAACATTGAACCTCTTACTAAAAAAAATGTCAATATTTTATTTTTATATATTTCTTAAGAATCTTATTCTTCTAGTTTTTGCAATGAAAAAGCTATTTTAATTGTAAACGATAGTAAAGATATTAATAAAAATATTAAGATGATAAAAGTAATGACACTTGGTTTAATATAAAAAAATACGGGGTTTTGTATAATTTATCATTTTTTAAGAAAAATAACTTATTGAAAAAATATTTCTAAATAATTTTTTTTTTTTTTGTTTTAAAAAAAATTTAAAACTATTTTTAAAAACAGAAACAAAACAGGCCCTATAGTTTCAGAATTTCAGTTTCAGCTTCATAATTCGATTATGTGGGACATACCATCAAATCAAAGCAAACACTTTTGTGAATGTTATAGGGTGTCAAAATATTATATTCAGCAAATTCCCCATTGAGACTAAGCAGAAAGTCCAAATACAGATGGAATCCCCATTGGAAGATTAACATAAGTGCATATACTTGACTCCAACATTAGAATAGGAGAGGATTGTATCTCATTCGATGATGGAAGTAGACAATTAAGTGTTGAGAATGTGACATGTGGACCTATTCATGGCATTAGTGTTGGAAGCCTGAGAAATATGAAAATAAGGAATATGGAGAAGGTTTGAGGGAAAAGCACCAAAGTAGGGACTTTTACCAAAAAAATGTACCAAATTAGAACACTTTCAAAAATATTTACCAATCTAAGGCTGTTTTTGGGTAGTGGCGTCAGGCTCTACAACGCCACTGACAATATGCTTGTTTGGGTTGGCGGTAAGAGCGGTGGCTTAAAAGCTATCTGACTTTAAAAAAAGCTCGGTAGGAAAAAAAGTCAGTTATAGATAATGATTTGTGTTTGGATTGCCAGTTTAGCTTTTTGCAAAAGTGGATTTTTTCTTAACTGATGAGTGTTTGAATTATTATTTGAAAAGTCAGTTAAGATGGAAAATGACTGAAAAAGGCCATTAATCATATTGAATACTACTATACATATTAGTTGTATATATTAGGATAATTAAAATTTTAATTTGGAAAAGAGTTAAATGATTATTAAAAAAATTAATAAACAATTTTAATTTGTATATATTAAGATTTCGAATTGATTGTTATTCTCCTTCGGATATGGACCCCGTACTCGTATCGATCACGCTCAAAGAGTCCTGAAGCACCAGGTTTTTTTGGTACTTCACATTTTCATTCACACTTGAAAACGCAACGCAGAAAACGCTCTGGATATGTGCTTTAAGGTTAATGGGCGTTTTTGGGAAAAGCCCATTAACCCTAATGCCTACCCAAACACTATATGTTGGGCTTTTTTTGTCACAGCTCGTTCAAATGGACTAAAGAAAACGGGCCTGTAACGTGCACACCAAACGAGCCGTGGTGTCAAGGGTGGAGACGCGACTCAATTGAGTGGAGACGCCACCGACACATGACACATTTTGTGACAAAGTGGCATCTCCCATTAAAATAATAAAAATAAAAATAAATAAATAAATGATAAAATATTAATAATAATAATATACAATAATAATAAATGATAAAAAAAGTTTTAAAGCTCTACTTCATTTAATTTGGAGTCAAAGAAAAGAAAGATTTAAGTCAAAATAACTCATTAAGAACGCTTTTTAAAAGATTACACGGTCTGATTTGGTTATAACAAAATGCACCCCAAAACGAGGGGATCTATATATTTGTTATACACCAAATATTTATATAACAACAGATATTGATTTTGGGATCTGTATAAAAAAGTGTACCGCGTAAAAGTGTTTGTATACACCAAATTTTTGTATAATAGTTATACAAACACTTTTACGCGGTACACTTTTTTATACGGATCCCAAAATTAATACCGTTGTTATACAAATATTTGGTGTATATCCCGTTTTGAGGTCTGTTGTTATAATCAAATTGTACTGCGTAATCTTTTAAAATGCGTTCTTAATGAGTTATTTCAAATCTACCATGCTTTCTTTCTTTTGACTCCAAATTAAATGAAGTAGAGCTTTAAAACTTTTTTTTATCATTTATTATTATTATTATTATTAATATTTTATCATTATTTATTATTATTATTATTATAATATTTAATTATTTTTTTTAATGGGAGATGCCTGTGTCGGGGCGTCTCCATTGGAGACGCCATTCGTGGCGTCTCTTATTGAGACGCCACTTAATTGAGTGGCATCTCCACCCTTGACGCCACGACAATGTGGCGTTGTACCATCGACGCCACTTGTCCAAAAAAAATTTTAGATTGGTAAATATTTTTAAAATTGCTCTAATTGGGTACATTTTTTTTTTTTTTTTGGGTAAAAGTCCCTATTTTAGTGCTTTTTCCGTAGGTTTGATAGTAAGGAATTGCACCTTCAAAAACATCGATAATGGTGTGAGAATCAAGATTTGACCTGGTGCTTTAATAAAAATCTCATTATTTCAGTATGAAAATAAAGAACATGTAGAAGGTTTGATAGAAAAGAATTAAACTTTCAAAAACACATAAATAGTGTGAGAATCAAGACTTGACCTGGTGCTTCAATAAAAATCTCATTATCTCAATTGGCCTTTTAAGAATCTTGTCATGATTAATGTTGGAATAATATAAGGATATGCATCTAATTAGTATAGTTCTCGTGTTTTGTTATTTTTGGGGTTTTCCGTACATATTTCTAAGTGCTTTTTATTTTTCCCTTTTTCTCTTTCTTTCATTGAGTTGCTAAGCAGGGTTTGCTTCAAAAACAATAGATGCACATTAAAAAAAAACAAAAGGGGGATAATTATGGTTGCTAGCTCCTTAGATCAAACTTGGTGCCCTCCGATTGCAGCTGCAGGCACTTCAGGAAGCAATGGCTTTTATCCTTTGACAAAATCATGTTGATTATCTCAATCATTTTTGTATCCATTGCAAACTGATCTCAAACTATCGCACATTAAAATCATTACTCAAATTAGCGATGTTTATTGCACTCTACAATACCTTTTGAGATATGTCTATATATTACTTCGATACTTTTGCAACTTATATATTTTATCCGTATAAATGCATAGTTATTTGTTATAAAAAGAAAGAAAGTGAAACTCACAAATTAATATTACTCTCAAATTCGTTGGGACTAATTTAAGAAGATTAAGAAATTTAAATAAATTACTTAAAAGTATTTATATACTAACTGGGAAGGGGATGCAAGCCTCAGTTAGCAAAATTATATATATATATATGGATTAACATATCTGTATTTACTACAGATATGTTTCTGCAGCAAGCCTAAACACACCGTTTCATTTTGTTTTAATAGGGCGACTTAGTTCCTCTCATTCTTATTTCATATGCGTGGAATTTGCCTGATGTCTTCAATACCTCACCATGGATTTTATCAGCAGCACCTGCATAGTAACGAAGCATATTTGCAGCTAAAGGAACTTCCATTTTACAGTACTGGAATAGTTTTCCGGCATCCATACTTCAATACCTGTGTGTTGTTCTATCAGATCTACCCATTTTCATCAATATTCTTCCTCTCTCCTGAATATTTCCACATAAACCATCACACTTAATACTCATAACACGTGGAACGAAACTCCTTGGACCTACCTACATCCAAGCCTAAATGTTAGGGTCCACGGTGGGGTATTGAAGACGCGAGGCAAATTCCACGCATATGAAATAAGAATGAGAGGAACTAAGCCGCCCTATTAAAAAAAAAAAAATGAAACCGTGTGTTTAAGCTTGTTGCAGAAACATATCTGCAGTAAATGCAGATATGTTAATCCCATACACACACATATATATATGGAAGGTCCATATTTTGCCAATCCCAAACAAAAACCAATCTGCGACAGAGTCAAACTCTTCGTAAATTTGCAGATAATATCTTTAACCTAAATAACGCAGTTGTAAGCATTAAGTAAGAAAATACATGAAGTTAATAACCGATAGAGTTGAAGTAGCTTTACATCTTGTGCATAGATCTTGAGCCAGCTATGCGGCGTTCTCTTGTAGGGCAATGCCAAAGCTGAGATACCCTTACTTTATAATGTTTTCCTTCTCCAGCCACTAAGTACCAAACGAATCTCAAGTATTTCTACATATCTCTCTGCCCAAAGGTCAAAAGTTTGAATTTAGTCTGCGAAAATTATATTTCCGCCTCTGTCGTGGCAAGGAAAATGAACGTCAACAGCGGTGGTTCCACCTCAGGTCCTCAGCTCTGGATTTCACATACCCATCAACATCAACGAGGGAGGGAGGAGGAGGGGAGCACATAAGGTGCTTCTCCCTTATGTGCTCCTTACATGCTCATCCCTCTAATTAGAGGGATGAGACATTTTTATTTTATTTTTTATTTATATATTTTATTTATTTAAATTTAAATTATATGCTTTTTTTTTGGGATGTTTTTGCGCCCAATATCTTAAATTAATTGTTTTCCGGATACGGTGTTTACGTAATAAACATTTCGAATGAAGACCGGAAACTAATTAATGTAAGATATTGGGTGCAAGAAATATTTCGTAAAACATCATATAATTTAAATATAAATAAATACAATAAAAAAAAAAAAAAATGTGGTCATCCCTCTAATAGAGGGATGAGCACATAAGGTGTACATAAGAGATGTGCACCTAATGTGAACCCCAAGAGGAGGGAGGGAGAAAATCAAAGTTCATAAGAAAGAGAAGAAAAAGGGGTCAAGGGTAAGTTCGGTGTTTTGTATATTTTATTTTATTTTGGGTTAAGGTGCAAAAATACACATAAGCTTTTATCCAAAGTGCACCCAGTAGCAAATGCTTTTCGGAGGTGCAAAAATACTCATAACCTTATAAAATCAAAGCAAAAATGCTCATACCGTTAAAAGCGACAAACATCTCGTTAGTGGGACCCACATTATTTAAAAAATAAAAATATCTACAATTTTTAAATTCCTCTTCTACCCTTCTCTTTACCAACCCTAAAACTCTCTTTCCTCCTTCATCTTCTCCATTCTTCCCAGATCCCAACGGCGGCGTCAAAATCTCTTTGCTTTTCCGTATAACCTATCCATTCATCATCTTCTGTGGTTGAAGGGTCGAGACACAGGAACGAGGTCACCAAACTCCTTTCTGGTAATCCTTTCTAGAACGAGGTCGAGACACAAGACCCAAGTTGAGACCCAGGACCCGTGTCGAGACACGGCGGCGGAGACACCACGGACAAAACCGTGGAATTCCAATGTTGACTTGGTGGTTCGGAATTTCCACACGCCGAGCATGTAATTCTACAGGCCAACGATGGCGTCAGCGGCGGCAGGTGCGTCGCGTTTCTTTGACGCAAAGGTTTTGAAGGAGGCTCTGAGCAAGGTTCTGGTGTCTTTTCACCCAATTCCAAGGAAACGAGAGGTAAATAATGTAATTAAATTTATTAGAAAGAAGAAAAAAACTTACTGTGATTCTGGAATTGGGACCGTAATCCTTGTTGATGGTGGAAGAGAAAACATCTATGTTAATCACAAAGCTATCAGATTTCTCAGGTGTGTATTGAAATGCATCTATGTGAATATGTGATCTAAAACAGAGATTTGTTTTGGTGGCTCTGTTCTATTCTGATTCAGCAGCGCCGCGTGAAGAAGAAGACGAAGAACTTGAGTCTTAAAAAAGCACAGTCATAAGGATCTGTGAGTGGAAATTGTGAGGTGTTGGTGAAGAATGATCCGAAATACAACAAGATTTCATTTGTCGAGGAAAATTTGAAGTAATTATTTTGAAGGTTTCTCTTGCCTTGTGTTGCTAATGGTCTAAAACTAAAAGTGAAAGATCCGATCAATACGGAGGGCGCGCAAACCGTAGGGGAGAGCTACACCTTCGTTCCTCTCTACCAAGCTCGGTTTCACGCCTTGAATGATTCCGACGATGGTGGCTCAATGGTGATGAGCTTTTTTAGTATATTTTTGAAAATATTCTAGAATTTTGTTGTATCTAATTCCTTAGGTAGATTTTGGCAACTATTTCCTTTGGTGTGTGGTATCGTCACGTTCTTGGCCGGAAAAGAGTTCATTGTTCTTCGCTAGAGTTCCAGAGGATGAAGGTTGGGAAGGAGATGGTGTGGGGCATTTTGGTATTTTCATAAGGCATTTAACGTCTGTTAAGCCAATTTAACTGTAATGGTATTTTTGCTCTGCTTTTATAAGGTTATGGGTATTTTTGCACCTCCGAAAAACATTTGCTACTGGGTGCACTTTGGGTAAAAGCTTATGTGCATTTTTGCACCTTAACCCTTTTATTTTTGATTATGTGGATAATAAGCAATGTTCTGGAACTCAGACCGGACCGGCCGGTTTGGATCGGAAACCGCGAACCACTGAAAACCGGTTCGAGTTAAGGAGCAACCCCGGTTCCGAGCTGACCCCGGCTTAACTCGGTCAACTCGGCTCGGTCACTTGGCCAACTTGACCGAGTCATAGAGTCAGTTTTTTATTATTATTTATTTTTATAAAAAAGGTTCTTGAAACTCGGATCAAAGGTGAGAAAAGAGAAAGGAGGAGGAGGAGAAAGAGAGAGAGAGAGAGAGATTCAGTCGAGAGCTTTTGAAGAGATCCAGGGCATTTTACAACACCCAATGCCTAAAGGCAACATAAGACGCAAAGTTAACAAAAGTAACCAAGATCTAAAGAAGAGCCACCAAGTTCTCACCAACGAATCGCCGTCGGATCGTTGGATTAGACTTGGCTAGCGCGAGGAAAATCCTTCTAGAAGAGAGAGAGTATTGCAAGCTGCAATGAAGAGAGAGCGAGTCTTGCAAGCTGAAGGGGGAGAGAGTGATCGATTGGAACATATGAGATTGAGGAGGGAGTGAGGAAGGAGTGAGACAATTTTTTTTGATATAATGAAGGCACAGTCTGCTACTCTGCTCACGCATGTGATCTGTTTTAACTTTTAAGCCACACAAACTACCCCATGTCTTGTCAAGTTTTGGTACTCAAAAAGTTAAAATCAAACCGTGATCTCTTTTTATCCACACAAACTGTTATATCGTTTTTTTAAAAAAAATATAATATGACACATCTTCCCATATTTAACTACAAAATATTTTTATTATTAAAATATAAATATATTTACCTATTTTAATTAATACTGGTCTGACTTCGGTTTGACTCCGGTCTGACCCACTGATCCTTGACCCAATACTTTCACCTGGTTCAAAAGGCGTCCAGTTTAATCTTGATAATAAGTAACATATGATCCTATGAGTGACAAAGCCACCTCAACACTTGTGAGTCAACTAATATTCCTTAATAAAAACTTTCTGAGCATTTTTCCTCTTTAACCCTTATTTTTTTTTGAACCACTATATCCTTCCTTGATGTCAATATTTATGTAACGATATTCTCAACATATTTTTGTACAACATTTTATCATTCATTTTCTGACATTTCTATTTTATTATAAAGCTTATAATTTTAAATTCAATATTTTTTCAAAAAAATTATATGCCAGGATACTTTTTAGGGAGAATGACATAAAAATACCACTTAAATTTTAAAATTATGTTGACAAAAATAATAATGAGATTACAAGAACAGTAAAATAATTGATAACTTGTTTTCTTGGGAAATCATTATTTTAAAATTCAAGTGGCATTTTACTTGCTTTTTTAAATGCTGTTATACTTTTTCTTTTTCTGACATTCCTAAAATTGTTCACTTAAGTGAATTTGTTATCTTTTTAATGTGAAATTTGTATGAAATACCTATTACCAAATAACGGAAAGAGAATGAAATATGCATTCAAATTCAAATTCAAATTATAAATATGAACATTAGAGGAAGAGGTCGTCAGCAAAAGTTGATAGCCGTTGAATACATTACCCGTCACGGTAAGGATTTCATAAAGACGAGCTGGTGGAACCTCAGTCCTCTCTGGAGACCCCTTTCTTATATAAAAGAAGATTGTCGAAGAATTTAAATGGCGACAAGAAAGAAAATGAAGAGGGAGGGGTTGTAGAATCGTTTGATCCGATTCATAGACAATGAAGTGATGAACACAGATCCGATTATTCTCAAGGTGCTCACGCAATGTAATCTTAAACTTGATTTTTCTTCATTTTCTTTCAGTTTTATCAATTCGTAGTGGTATCTTTAGTTTGTAGCTTTTTTGTTGCTGTCGTTTGAAATTTAACTTTCTATGCCTTAATCGCTGTTTTCGACTCTTGGAGGCGTTCTCCAGAGAAACTTTCTGAGCGACAGGAACTGTACAGGGATAAATGATCTTGTTGAAATTTCCTTCAATATAATCTTAAGCATTATTTTTCTTCCGTTTCTATAAGTTTTACCAATTCTTAGTGGAATCGTTGTAGTATTTTTTTTTTTTTTGATCGCTGTCGTTTGAAATTTAGCTTTCTATGTTTCTAAACGCTGTTTTCGACTCTTGGAGGTGTTTTTCCAGAGAAACTTTATGAGCGACAAGAACTGTACAGGGACAACTGATCTTGAGATTTCATTCCATGTAATCTTAAGCATAATTTCTCTTCCGTTTCTTTCAGTTTTACCATTTCGAAGTGGAATCGTTGAAGTTTTTTTTTTTTTTTTTTTTTTTCTGCTGTCATTTGAAATTTAGCTTTCTATATATCTAAACGCTGGTTTCGACTCTTGAAGGTGTTTTCTAGAGAAACTTTCAGAGCGACAAGAATTGTATAGTGGTAACTGATCCTGTTGATATTTCATTCAATGTAATCGTAAGAATAATTTTTCTTCCATTTCTTTCAGTTTTACTAATACGAGGTGGAATCGTTGAAGCTTTTCTTTTTGTTGCTGTAGTTTGAAATTTAATTTTCAATGTTTCTAGTCAGAGGAGAGCATTCAACCAGAGGAACCCAAAGTTATTGTTCTCATGATGCTTTCTGATGAAGAATGTCAGAAAGGAAAGGAGGAGGTGGAGAAGAAGAAGGAACCTACTAAGGTAAGAAACACACTAAATAAAAATATGTGGAGACCCTATAGTTAAATCCTTTAAGCAAGGTACTTCCTTTCTTCTTCTTCCATTGTCTGATATAAAATTGCTCTTGTTATGGACTCATATATTGGGCCAATAAGTTATTCGGCCCAACAAGAGGGCTTGCAGTAAAACACCCATTTAGCCAGGTAAATGATTCACCACTACTCGATCGTGTCTATTATGCAGGACTGTACAGGTAGTGGAGCAGGTGTTTGCAGAACGTGGGAAGAGCATAATGGCTGATGAATGGATGCATTTACAGGAGAGTGAAACCCTAGGTAATTCCTATAAATAGGAGATTACCCACCAGGTGCACTCTGAACATTCTCTATTCCATTAGTTATCATTTAGTCACACTGTGCACACACCCCACCCTCAGGCGAATCGCCATTTTCGTGTAGCACTGTGGTCTGAGTTCACTCGTTGATATCTCCCTCATAGACATCACCGAGTTGAAGCCTTCTCTCTGGTGTTTAACTCTTGAACACCTTCGAGAGGTTATTGATCTAATATTAACATTTCCTAGCTCATTGGAGCTAGACATCTGTGTTCTATAGCAGAACATTGGCGCCGACCGTGGGGATCCATAAATTTTGATTCCCAGACCATATAAAACCACTAACGACCACTGAGGATGGCCGCAAGTACTAGGAGTTGTAGTCAGGCACTCTGGCAAGATCAACTACCAGAAGAGCCTCAGCAACGTTCACGTCAAGAGCACACAATTCAGTATTTTGATTCAGTTTCTCCGGACCCCAACAACGTCACCGTGATGACGGAGGACGAAACCGAGGATACGGCGCATTCTCCTCACCCAAACTTAGTTGCTCAGCAAGAACAGCGAAGGGTTCAGCGTCAGAGTCTTCCTTCTCCTACTCGTGAGTTTCAAGCTGAACACCCCGACACTAGAGTGTTACACAAGATCATGGATTCATTGATCCAATGAATGGAGAATATGGAAACTCATCAACGGCTTCAGAGAGAAGAAGATATCCGACTCATCCAGGAAAACTTGAATCGCCGAAATGCCATCTGGCGGCAAGAAGAGGAGAAACGGATGAGGCAAGCGTGGGAAGAGCGCGAAGGACAAAAGGAGAAACAGGTTGGAAATACAAGCCGGGATGGTGCTGGCACAAGTCGGGTCATGACCTCGACGTCGGTACACACCAATGAAAAAGAACCTAGCGAGAATCATGAGGAGGAGAATCTAGTCGGCAATGACCGAGATAAGATCACTGAAGAGGAACGTCGAGAAATTTTGTTGTTGAAGGAACGTATAAGGATATTGGAAAATCCTACTCAGCACACCACCCGGGATACTGGTAAGCCCAGCCGGGCTAGCGATATGACGGCCATCGAGATGAACGTGGACACCCACCGACTTACTGGAGCCGACTTGTCTCGGGCAAAAGGAAAGCAGTCGATTGAGAACTTGGATTTGAATAAGCATGAGGCAACACCCCCGTCCTTTAGCATGCCCAAGACAGTTGCGGAAGGGCACTGTGGAGACAGCATCTTGAACCAATTTTCAAATGAGATTATGGCGGCCACTTATCCCAAAGGCCTAGATTCCCGGAAACTGCCAAAATACAATGGGAGTCAGGACCCGTTGAACCATTTAAATAATTTCAAAATGGAGATCGGGGTCAAAGGGATTGTGGGGCATGTAATTCCTTGGCTATTCACAGGAACTCTCCAAGGAGCTTCTCAGACTTGGTTTCATTCTTTGCCATTGCATTCTATCCATGATATGAAAACCATGGAACACAAGTTTTTGCTTAATTTCGCAACAAGCAGAAAGCAGCCGAAGACCGAGTTCCAGTTAGATCAAGTCAAACAATTTCCTCATGAGACGTTACAAAAATATTTAGATCGTTTCAAAGACACTGCTCTCCAAGTTCCCGGTCTAAAGGAAGATGTGCACCTACACTGTGTGATAGCCGGTCTTAATAGTGTGTCTCGACTAAAGAAGTCGGTGATGAAGAATCGTCCTCAAACTCTAGCCGATTTCCGAGATCGGTCAAAGACGTATTTGGAGCTGGAGCAAATGGAAATGTTGAACCAAATACGAAAAGAAAGGGGTAAGAGACCACCTCCCAAGGTCAAAGAGCAAGATAGCGGTGGGGATATCGAGGACGCGGTGGGGATATCGAGGAAAAAAGAGGCAAACCAGATGGAAGGTTCGATAGATATACTCCACCGAAAGTGTCCCGTGCACAGATTTGAAGGAGGTGTCGACAACCGAGATGAAAAATGTGGAACGCAACCCCGACCATTGCCATTGGACAAGTCCCGATCCGTGAGTTTCATGATCGGCCACGGTCGGCCATACGACCTGGACAAGTCCCGTAGAAAAGTTTGTTCGCGAGGGAAAGCTCCGTTTCGTCATTTAGACTCGGGGGCGAATAATAAGCGCCCGGGGGCGGGAGCAAGAGCCCACCCCGGAAAGGAAAAGGCGAGAGCAAAGAAAGATGATGAGTTCCTTCCAAGTATGACCGCAATGTGATTTGTGGAGGCTTTGGGGGAGGAGAGATTCGGTAAGTCGAGAAAGAAATATTTGTCCTCACGAGATCGAAAAAAGGATGTTGCAAAAACCGAACCCCTAGTACTAAGTTTTTTCCGTCTTAGAAGATGTACTCGCCAGTCACCATGACGATCATCACGGAACCATAGTCAACTGTCAGTGTAAAGAAAATTTGTTGATAATGGAAGTGCGTGGACATTATCTTGTGGGATGCATTCAAACGAATGAGATTTGACCCGAAGATTTGAAGCCTAAAAAAAACGACATTGACCGGTTTTTCGATCCCCCTATATTGACTTGAAATTGCCTTTGGGGACGAAGGAAGCTTTTTAAGTCAGCATGTCGAAAGCCTTTCCTTCCCCGTAAAATCATCGTTACCATCCATGATTGGGACATGCTAGTGTCCTCGACACCAAAAGCACATTTGGCCGAGTTTCTCGGCAATGTTACTTTGAGACGAATCCGATACTTTCTTAACTTGTCAAACGAGAAGATTTGCTCGCAAGTCTTGAACATGATTTGTCATAGATAAAGATTTAACAATCATATCATCTATATAGACTTCCACATTCTTTCCCAACAATATACGGTCTTGAAATGTCACTCGATCCATCATTCTTTGATACGTGGCCCAAATTACTCTCTTTCATGGACGCATTCTTCAACCCAAAATCGGCATGACATTATAGCCTTTTGGGTTGAAGAATGCGGCCACGCCAAAGAAATGTGGAAGTCTTCGTAATTGAAATCGTTATCTATGACAAATCATGTTTTCTCTTAAGATCTTCGTCTCAACGGATGCATAGCGATCCTGATTATAACCTGAGTATGCGTCCATGAAAGAGAGTAATTTGAATCCTGACGAGTTATCAACCAGTTGGTCTACACTTGGCATGGGGAAGGAGTCCTTGGGACACACCTTGTTTAAATCCTTATAGTCAGTACATACCCACCATTTCCCGTTAGGTTTTTTCACCATCACGACATTTGATAGCCAGGTAGTATATTGTACCTCTCGCACAAAGCCGACTTCCAACAACTCTTCCACATGTGCCGCCAAGGCCTTTCATCTGTCCTCATCGAGTTTTCTTTTCTTTTGCGCTATCGGGGTTGACCTCGGACAAATGGCCAACTTGTGACAGCACACGCCGGGGTCCACCCCAGGGCTCGGACGGTCGCCAAGCGAAAACGTCTTTGTTGCTTTTCAAGCACTCCTCAAGTTCTTCCCGAAGCTCGGGGTCCAGCATCCTACCGATCTATCTTAGTGACTTGACTGGGCTCGGTTCCCAGAATGAGGTCCTCTAGCTCACCATTTGGCTCCGTTTTCTGCATTTCTCTTCCTCGCGCAAATCCAATTCAACGAGATTGACCAACTTTCCTTTCTCCTCTTCCTTGGACGCCTTGTTCTTTCCTTTCCGAGATGTTGGGTCGGCTTTACTTTCTTTGACTGTGTCAAAGTAACATTGCCGAGAATCTTTCTGGTCGCCCCTAACCGTTACGACCTGATTCCTTATGTTGACCAATTTCAACTTTTGGTGCTTCGAGGACACCAGCATGTCCCAATCATGGATGGTAGGACGTCCCAAGATAATGTTGTACGGGGAAGGAAAGTCGGCTACTATAAATCTGACACGCTCAGACTTAAAAGCTTCCTTCGTCCCCAAAGTCAATTTCAAGTCAATATATCCCTTGGGGCATGTATCGCGGCCATTAAACCCGGTCAATGTCATTTTGCATGGCTTCAAATCTTCTGGGTCAAACCTCATTCGTTTGAATGCATCCCACAAGATAATGTCCACGACACTTCCATTATCAACAAAGATTTTTCTTTACACAACAGTTGACTATGGTTCCCGTGATGACCAACCCGTCATGGTGACCTGGCGGTACATCTTCTAAGTCTTTTCTGGAAAAACTCAGTACTGGGGGTTCGGGTTTTGCAGCATCCTTTTTGAACTCCGGGCGATCTCAAATTGAGAGGACCTCCCTTAAATATTCCTTTCACTGACTTACCGAATCTCCTCCTCCCCCAAAGCCTCCACTAATCACATTGCGCCATACTTGAGTCCGGAACTCATCATCACCGTCTCGTCGCGCTTTCTTTGCTCTCGCCTTTTCTTTTCCGGGGGTGGGCTCTTGCTCCTGCCCCCTTGGCGCTTATTATTCTGTCGCCCCTGAGTCTAAATGACGAATCGACGGAGCTTTCCCTCGTGAACAAACTTTTCTACAGCATCTCTCAAATCCCAGCAACTGTCTGTCGTATGACCGTGCTGATCATGAAACTCACAGTACGGGACTTGTCCAGGTTAGCCTCTCTGCGCAATGGCCGGGGTCGCTCCACCTTTTTCATCTTGGTTGTCGACACCTCCTTCCAAATCTGTGCCTGGGACACTTTCAGTGGAGTATATCTATCGAACCTTCCATCTGGTTTGCCTCCTTTTGGCCTGATATCCCCACCGCGTCCGCGAGATTCCGGCTTACGACCGCTATACAGCTCTTTGACCTTGGGAGGTGGACTCTTACCCCTTTCTTTTCATATTTGGCTCAACATTTCCATTTGCTCCAGCTCCAAATACGTCTTTGACCGATCTTGGAAATCGGCTAGTGTTTGAGGACGATTCTTCATCACCGACTTCTTTAGTCGAGACACACTATGGAGAGCAGTGTCTTTGAAATGATCTAAATATTTTTGTAACATCTCATTAGGAAATTGTTTGACTTGATCTAACTGGAACTCGGTCTTCGGCTGCTTTCTGCTTGTTGCGAAATTAAGCAAAAACTTGTGTTCCATAGAATACAATGGCAAAGAATGAAACCAAGTCTGAGAAGCTCCTTGGAGAGTTCCTGCGAATAGCCGAGGAATTACATGCCCCACAATCCCTTTGACCCCGATCTCCATTTTGAAATTATTTAAATGGTTCAACGGGTCCTGACTCCCATTGTATTTTGGCAGTTCCCGGGAATCCATAATCTCATTTCTCATCTAAAACCGGATCAAAGATCTTTGTCTCTACAAAGGCCCTTACACAACTTTCTTGGGCATGCTAAACGACGGGGGTGTTACCTCATGCTTATTCAAATCCAAGTTCTCAATCGACTACTTTCCTTTTGCCCGAGACAAGTCGGCTCCAGTAAGTCGGTGGGTGTCCATGTTCATCTCGGTGGCCGTCATATCGCTAGCCCTACCGGGCTTACCGCATCCCGGGTGGTGTCTTTGAGTAGGATTTTCCAATATCCTTATACGTTCCTTCAGCAACAAAATTTCTCGACGTTCCTCTTCAGTGATCTTATCTCAGTCATTGTCGACTAGATTCTCCTTCTCATGATTCTCGCTAGGTTCTTTTTCGTTGGTGTATACCGACGTCGAGGTCATGACCTGACTTGTGCCAGCACCATCCCGTCTTGTATTTCCAACCTGCTTCTCCTTTTGTCCTTCACGCTCTTCCCACGCTTGCCTCATCCGTTTATGCTCTTCTTGCCGCTAGATGACATTTCGGCGATCCAAGTTTTCCTGGATGAGTCGGATATCTTCTTCTCTCTGAAGCCATTGACGAGTTTCCATATTCTCCATTCGTTGGATCAATGAATCCATGGTATTGTGTAACACTCTAGTGTCGGGGTGTTCAGCTTGAAACTCACGAGTGTAGGAGGAGGAAGACTTTGACGCTGAACCCTTCACTGTTCTTCCTGAGCAACTAAGTTTGGGTGAGGAGAATGCGCCGTATCCTCGGTTTTGTCCTCCATCATCACGGTGACGTTGTTGGGGTCCAGAGCAACTGAATCAGAATATTGAATTGTGTGCTCTTGACGTGAACGCTGCTGAGGCTCTTCTGGTAGTTGATCTTTCTGAAGCGCTTGACTATGGCTCCTCGTACTTGCGGCCATCCTCAGTGGTCGTTAGTGGTTTTATATGGTCTGGGAATCAAAATTTATGGATCCCCATGGTCGGCGCCAATGTTCTGCTATAGAACACAGATGTCTAGCTCTAATGAGCTAGAAAATGTTAATATTATATCAATAACCTCTCGAAGGTGTTCAAGAGTTAAACACCAGAGAGAAGGCTTCAACTCGGTGATATCTATGAGGGAGATATCAACGAGTGAACTCAGACCACAGTGCTACATGGAAATGGCGATTTGCCTGAGGGTGGGGTGTGTGCACAGTGTGACTGAATGATAACTAATGGAATAGAGAATGTTCAGAGTGCACCTGGTGGGTAATCTCCTATTTATAGGGATTACCTAGGGTTTCACTCCCCTAGAAATGCATCCATTCATCAGCCATTATGCTTTTCCCACGTTCTGCAAACACCTGCTCCACTACCTGTACAGTCCTGCATAATAGACACGATCGAGTAGTGGTGAACCATTTACCTGGCTAAATGAGTGTTTTACTGTAAGCCCTCTTGTTGGGCCAAATAACTGATTGACCCAATATATGAGTCCATAACAGTATGCATTCTATATTACACTGATTTATGGATTGAAACATATTTATCTATATCGTTTATTTGAAAATATTTAAGTATAACTATTTGGCTTTAGCTTATTTCATTAAATCAGTGTAAAACATATGGGTACCAATCTGAAAAGAAAGCCGGAGAAGATAGTGGTGCTTCTAAAATGAGGTGAGTTCGATTGTGGTCCTTCTAGAATGAGGTGAGTTCTAATTGTTTTTAACATTAACTTTTGGAGGATGGTATGCCTATTGTTTTGTTTTCTTGGAGTAGTTGTGATGTCCCCATTTTTGGATGTGCATTTCGCTATATTCATATGTTAAGATTTTTTATGCATTTGTATCATTCGGTTTTCTCATTTATATTGTGATTGTTTTGTATGTGTTTGGCCCAAAAATATGAATATATATTAATCAAATTTTTTTTGAGGTTTTTATATGTTAGTCATGTGTGAGTTGTGACATTTGTCTCATCCAACTTATCCAATAGTTGGTATTTGTTAGCATTAACAATCTTTGCTTTTTAGTAACTTGTATCCTTTATTTTCTCAATGTTATTGTGATTGTTTTGTACATTTGTGTATTCTGTTATATTCTATTTATTTCAAGACTTTGTTGTATTTATATTTACTTAGATCCTTAATATAATATCTCTCCACAAACAAGATCTTATATGAAGATCTGGAGAGGTAGTATATTATTTCCAGTCAGAGGTAGTATATGAAGATCTAGCTCTGGGCAATACCTCGCACTGAGGAAGAGAAACAAGAAGCACTACTTCGCAAACCCAGGAGGAGCGGAAGTAGAAGGAGAGACCAAACATTGCCATATGCGGCCCATGATTCAAACATTACCATCCCGGGATCTTCTTTGCGGTCCATCTTCAAGTCGGGGCTTGAGGCAAGACGCACCAATCCCAGCTCCTCAACCTCCTACCCCAGATACATACCGAGCTAGACCGGGATCGCATATGGGAAACATCTTCAACCCTTGAGATGAGTGCTGTTATCAACATATTGATCTTGTCAATAACGGTCGTGAGAGAGAAGCCGAATCGATTTTTGTCGCCTGTCGGCACAAGTTCATCTCTCAAGCCATTCTGGCTTCTATTAATTTGAACCACCCCGGCCTGGATGATTTTGATGTTCAACATGATAGCTTGATCTATGAGCATTTGCTTTGGGGACTAGTAATCACTAAGATTACATGTTCACACTACAATAAGAACTTTGGGGATACTCGTTGCTACCAAATTCGATCCAGGATATGGATAGCTTGGAGCAGAAGTTCTTGCTGAATTTTGCGACAAGCAACCAAAATTTGAGTTCACTCTCAGCAAGGTGAAACAATTACCTGGGGAAACGCTGCAAAAGTATCTAGATCGCTTCAAAGATACAACTCTACAAGTACCGGGGTTGTTGGAAGATGCGCATTTACATCTGGCTATAGCCGGCCTGGACATTTCGTCCCAGTTGGCGAAATCGCTTATTAAATGTCCTGCCAAGACCTTGATGGATTTTCGAGCTCAATCCAAGCAATACCTGGAACTGGAACAAATGGAGATTGCAAACAATGTGACGAAAGAGAGGAAAAGCCCACCCCCGAAGGGAAAAGAGCAGCATGGCGGGTACAGACAAGATTTCTGTGCACTCATCCCGGACATGAAGTCCCGAGGAAGCAAGGCAGAAGGAAAGTATGAGAAATAAACTCCTCTGAATGTATCTAGGGTGCAACTCTAGAAGGAGGTAGCCTTGACCGAGATGAAGAAGGTTGAACGACCTCGGCCACTTCATAATAAGGCCACATTGGATAAATCTCGGTATTGCGGTTCCATGACCAATCAGGACATACCATCGAACAATGCTGGGATTTAAGAGACGCAATAGAGAGTTTGTATGGGAAGGAAAACTCCAAAAATATGTTATCAAAACCGAAGGGCGAAAGAGAAATAAGTGTCAGTATGGGGGTCGAAGAAATAGCCCACCCCTAGAGAAGAAAAGAAGGGATCAAAAGAAGAAAGTAGAAAGATAGTGATGATGAGTTCCTTGAGGCTAAGTATGAACGCAATGTCATTAGCGGAGCATTTGGTGGGGAGGAGACTCGGTAAGCTAAAGGAAGAAATACCTGAGGAGGTCCTCTCCATTAGGGATCGCCCAAAATTCAAGAAAGACTCTACGAAGCCGAAACCCCCATACTCTGCTTCACCAAGGAGGACCTATAAGATGTAGCACTAGGCCATCATGATGGTTTGGTCATCACGGGAATGGTGGTAAATTGCTAGGTGAAGAAAATTTTTGTGGATGCCGAAAGTGCTGTTGACATTCTCTTATGGGATGCATTTAAGTGAATGAAACTTGACCTAGAGGAACTAAAGCCGTGCAAGATGACCTTGACAGCCTTCAACAGATACTTACCCTAAGGGGTATATAGACCTCAGGTTAACACTGGGGACTAAAGAGGCGTTCAAATCAGAACGAGTCAGATTTTTTGTGGCTGACTTCCCATCCTCTTACAACATCATTTTGGGACGACCAACCCTACACAATTGGGATATGCTGGTGTCTACCAAGCATCAGAAGATGAAGTTGGTTAATAATAAGAATGAGGTTGTCACAGTTAAAGGCGATAAGAAGGAATCCTAGCAATGCTACTTTGAAACGGTCAAAGAGAGTAAGGATGGTCCATACTCTTCACCTTGGATTTAGAAAGGAGAAAATTCAAGCAAGGTGAAAAAGCCTATGGAGAAATCAATCAATTTGGTGGAGTTGGATTTACGATAAGACAAAATCCAGAGAGTAGAGCGAAATAGAGAGGTGGAAGATCTCGTCCTGGGCACTGAGCTGGGACAGGTTACCAAAGTTGGTAAAGCACTGCACCCCGCGGTTTGTATCGAGTTTGAGGACTTTCTAAAGAAGAATAAAGATATGTTTGCTTGGAGACCATCTGAGATACCCGTGTGGACCCTGAATTTTGCTGCCACAAATTGGTAATTCATCCGGGATCAGTTATAGTGACCCAGAAGAAGAGAAAGCTCGGCCCAGAGAGAGGAAAGGCCTTGGAGGAGCATGTGAAGAAGCTGCTAGAAGCCGGTTTTATCTTGGAGGTGCAATACACCACCTGGTTATCCAATCTGGTAATGGTCAAAAAGCCGAATGGTAAATGGAGGATCTGCACAGACTACACCGACTTGAACAAGGTATATCCTAAAGACGCATTTTCAATGCTTAGTATAGACCAATTGGTGGATAATTCATCTATTTTTCAACTCCTCTATTTTATGGATGCATATTTTGGGTATAACCAAATTGCTATGCACCCCGAAGACCAAGAAAAACGACCTTCATTACTGAGAAGGCAAATTATTGTTACGATGTGATGTCGATTGGTTTGAAGAACGCCGGAGCAACATACCAAAGAATGATGAATAAAGTGTTTGATGACCATCGTGGGAAGAATGTGGAGGTGTAATTGATGATATGATTGTCAAGTCGGTGGAGCCGATGAGCCATGTCCATGATTTGCAGCAAACGTTTGACAAGCTGCGAGCTCACCGAGTTTGGCTGAACCCGGCTAAATGTGCATTCGGAGTCATGGCCAGAAAATTCTTGGGTTTCTTGCTAACAAATAGAGGAATTGAAGCTAACCCATATAAAATGTCAAGCCGTGCTGGATATGAAGGCTCCAAGGAACAAAAAAGAAGTGCAGCAACTAACAGGGAGATTGGCTGCTCTAACTAGATTCTTACCCAAGTCGGCGAAGAATACTCTTCCCTTTTTCAAATTACTGAAGAAAGAAGCTCAAGGCGAGTGGAATTCAAAGAGTGAAGCGGCATTCGCAAAGATAAAACATTACTTGGCTGTCCCGCGGTTTTGTCCAGACCGGAGTCAGGAGAAACTCTGATCCTATATTTATTCGTGGGAGAAGAGGTAGTGAGTGCCGTGTTGGTTCGAGAAACAAAAGATGATAAGGTACTGGTATACTTTGTAAGCCGGGCTCTACAGGGCTCAAAGTTGAGATACCAGAAGCTTGAGAAGATGGCATTTGCTTTGGTCACTACGGCAAGACGACTCTGTCCATACTTTCACGGCCATCCAATCCTAGTCAGGACAAACCAGCCAATTCGGCAAGTGCTTCACAAACCGGATCTAGCAACAGGATGATTAGCTGGGCAATTGAATTGTCCGAATTTGTCATCACCTACTAAGCTTGGAACACCATCAAGTCGCAGGCTTTGGCGGATTTCTTAATGGAGTTGACCCCGTCAGATGGAGAAGATATGGGCAATGCAGAAACTTAGAAGGTGTTTGTTAATGGCTCATCGAACACTAAAGGGAGCGTAGCCGGGATCATTATGGAAAGCCCTGAAGGAGTTTCTATGGAACATTCCCTCCGACTCAACTTCATGACATGCACAGTCGTTCGAGGAACCTTGATCGGAGTATTGGCAATCTTTATCGCTATTCTGATAGTCCTCCATGCCCATTAACAAATCAGATGAGAAAGAACGATATTACGTACGTGATAACTTAAACGGTGAAACCAATGGCACTTGTGTTAAAGAACTTTAAGAAAAAAAATATGGGTAAAAATTGAACTACAGACGAGTTGATCAAATTTGGTGATCGGAGAAAGTGGAGAACAGGAGAAAATACATGGTTTTATGCGTGTGCTATATAAAACCATGTATTTTCTCCTGTTCTCCACTTTCTCCGATCACCAAATCTGATCAACTTGTATGTAGTTCAATTTTCATCATAATTTTTTTTTTCTTGAAGTTCTTTAACATGAGTGCCATTAGTTTCACCGTTTAAGTTAGCACGTACGTAATATCGTGCTTTCTCATCTGATTTGTTAGTGGGCATGGAGGACTATCAGAACAGTGATGAAGATTGCAAATACTTCGATTAGGGTTCCTCGAATGACTGCGCATGTCAGGAAGTTGAGTCGGATGGAATGTTCTATAGAAACTTCTTCAGGGCTTTCCACAATGATCCCAGCTACGCTCCCCTTAGTGTTCGATGAGCCATCAACAAACACCTTCCAAGTTTTTGCATTGCCCATATCTTCTCCATTTGACGGGGTCAACTCCATTAAGAAATCCGCCAAAGCTTGCAACTTGATGGCATGTCGAGCTTCGTAGGTGATGTCAAATTCAATTGCCCAGCTAATCATCCTACCTGCCAGATCCAGTTTGTGGAGCACTTGCCGAATTGGCTGGTTTGTCCTGACTACGATTGGATGGCCGTGAAAGTATGGACAGAGTCATCTTGCCGTAGTGAGCAAAGCAAATGCCATCTTCTCAAGCTTCTGGTATCTCAGCTCTAAGCCCTATAGAGCCCGGTTTACAAATTATACCGGTACCTAGCCATCTTTTATTTCTCGAACCAACACGGAACTCACCGCCTCTTCTCCCACGGATAAATACAGGATCAGAGTTTCTCCTGACTCCGGTCTGGACAAAACCGCATTATTTTATCTTTGTGAATGCCGTTTCACACACTGAATTCCACCCGCCTTGAGCTTCTTTCTTCAGTAATTTGAAAACGGGCAGAGAATTCTTCACCGACTTGGGTAAGAATCTAGTTAGAGCAGCCAATCTCCCTGTTAGTTGCTGCACTTCTTTTTTGTTCCTTGGAGCTTTCATATCCAGCACGACCTGACATTTTATCTGGGTTAGCTTCAATTCCTCTATTTGTTAGCAAGAAACCCAAGAATTTTCTGGGACTCCGAATGCACATTTAGCCAGGTTCAGCCGAATTCGGTGAGCTCGCAGCTTGTCAAACGTCTGCTGCAAATCATGGACATGGCTCATCGGCTCCACCGACTTGACAATCATGTCATCAATGTACACCTCCACATTCTTCCTAAGATGGTCATCAAACACCTTATTCATCATTCTTTTGTATGTTGCCCCAGCGTTCTTCAAACCAAACGACATCACATTGTAACAATAATTCTCCTTCTCAGTAATGAAGGTCGTTTTTCTTGGTCCTCGGGGTGCATAGTTATACCTAGAATATGCATCCATAAAAGAGAGGAGTTGAAAACCAGATGAATTATCCACCAATTGGTCTATTCTAGGCATTGGAAATGCGTCTTTAGGACATACCTTGTTCAAGTCGGTGTAATCCGTGCAGACCCTCCATTTACTGTTTGACTTTTTGACCAATACCAGATTGGATAACCAGGTGGTGTATTGCACCTCCCAGATAAAACCGACTTCTAATAGCTCCTTCACATGTTCCTTCAAGGCCTTTCCTCTCTCTGGACCGAGCTTTCTCTTCTTTTGGGCCACTGGAACTGATCCAAGATGAATTGCCAATTTGTGTCAGCAAAATTCAGGGTCTACACTGGGTATCTCAGATGGTCTCCAAGCAAACACATCTATTCTTCTTTAGAAAGTCCTCCATCTCGGTACAAACCACGGGGTCCAGTACTTTTCCGACTTTGGTAACCTGTCCCGGCTTAGTGCCCAGGACGAGATCTTCCAATTCTCCATTTTTCTCTACTCTCTAGACTTTGTCTTCTCGTAAATCCAGCTCCACCAAATTGACTGATTTCTCCAGAGCCTTTTTCACCTTGCTCGAATTTTCTCCTTTCTGAATTTGAGGTGAAGAGTATGGACCATCCTTACTCTCTTTGATCGTTTCAAAGTAGCATTGCCGGGATTCCTTATCGTCGCATTTAACTATGACAACCTCATTCTTGTTACTAACCAACTTCAACTTCTGATGCTTGGCAGACACAAGCATATCCCAATTGTGTATGGTTGGTCATCCCAAAATGATGTTGTAAGAGCATGGGAAGTTGGCCACAACGAATCTGACTCGTTCTGATTTGAACGCCTCTTTAGACCCTAGTGTTAAGCTGAGGTTTAGGGCGAGTATCCTGTCCGTTGAAGGCTGTCAAGGTCATCTTGCAAGGCTTTAGATCCTCTGGGTCAAGTTTCATTCGCTTAAATACATCCTATAAGAAAATGTCGACCACACTTCCGGCGTCCACAAAACTTTTCTTCACTCGACAATTTACCACCATTCCAGTGATCACCAAACCATCATGATGGCCTGGAGCTACATCTTCTAGGTCCTCCTTGGTGAAGCAGAGTATGGGGGGTTTCAGCTTCGTAGAGTCTTTCTTGAATTCTTGGCGATCCTTAATGGAGAGGACCTCCCTCAGGTATTTCTTCCTTTGGCTTACCGAGTCTCCTCCCCCTCCAAATGCTCCGCTAATGACATTGTATTCATACTTAGCCTCAGGGAACTCATCATCACTATCTTCTGCTTTCTTCTTTGGATCCCTTATTTTCTTCTCTGGGGTTGGGCTTTTGCTCCGACCCCCATAATGATGTTTATTGCTCTTTCGCCCTTGGGTTTTGATAACGTATTTTCAGAGTTTTCCTTCTCGGATGAACTTCTCTATTGTGTCTCTTAAATCCCAGCATTGTTTGGTGGTATGTCCTGATTGGTCATGGAACTCGCAATACCGAGACTTATCCAATGTGGCCTTATTGTGAAGTGGTCGAGGTAGTTCAACCTTCTTCATCTCGGTCAAGGCTACCGCCTTCCAAAGTTGCGCCTTAGATACATTCAGAGGAGTTTATTTCTCATTGTCTAGGATGCGTCCACGAAAATCTTGTCTGTACCCGCCATGCTGCTCTTTTCCCTTTGGGGGTGGGCTTTTCCTCTCTATCGTCACATTGCTTGCAAATCTCCATCTGTTCCAGCTGCAGGTATTGCTTGGACCGAGCTCGGAAATCCATCAAGGTCTTGGCAAGACGTTTAATGAGCGATTTCGCCAATCAGGACGAAATGTCCAGGCCGGCTATAGCCAGATGTAAATGCACATCTTCCAACAACCTCAGTACTTGTAAAGCTGTATCTTTGAAGCGATCCAGATACTTCTGTAGCATTTCCCCAGGTAATGTTTCACCTTGCCGAGAGTGAACTCGGATTTTGGTTGCTTATCGCAAAATTCAGCAAGAACTTCTGCTCCAAGCTATCAATATCCTGGATTGAATTTGGTAGCAACGAGTATCCCCAAAATTCTTGCTATAGTGTAGAACATGTAATCGCGGTGATTACTAGTCCTCAAAGCAAATGCTCATAGATCGAGCTATCGTGAAGAAAATCAAAAGCTGCCAGGCCGGGGTGGTTCAAATTAATAGAAGCCGAAATGGCTTGAGAGATGAACTTGTGCCGACATGCGACCAAAATCGATTCGGCTTCTCTCTCACAATCGTTATTGACAAGATCAATATGTTGATAATAGCACTCTTTGCAGGGGTCGAAGATGTTTCCCGAATGCGATCCCGGTCTAGCTCGGTATGTATCTGGGGCAGGAGGTTGAGAAGCCGGGATTAGTGCGTCTTGCCTCAGGCCCCGACTTGAAGATGGATGTGAAGAAGATCCCGGGATGGTAATGTTTGAATCGTGGGCCACATATGGCAGTGTTTGGTCTCTCCTTCTACTTCCGCTCCCCCTGGGTTTGCGAAGTAGTGCTTCTTGTTTCTCTTCCTTAGTGCGAGGTATTGCTAGAGCTAGAACTTTGTTCCAAAAGAGAATGTTTTAAGCACCTCTCTATCTTCTTCCAGAATCCTCACCGTACATGTTTAGTGGCACAAGAGTATCTTTATCCATGAATACTTTAGAGGAAAGAGTCAAGGATAAGGAGGAGGAACTTTTGGGGTTGAGAAGAGTAAATTACGGCACTGGCAGTTCTAAACCCAGGAAACCCTAAAAACATACCCAGAAACCCTAAGTATTTACCCAAAAAACCAAGAAATATGGTCTTCGGGAACCATAGTTGAAGAAACAAGAGTAATAAAAGATGAAAGAAAGTGGAAGGGAAAGAAGAAAGGGAAACAATGAGAATACATGATTCTGGAAAAAAGTTGATGAAGATTGGGAAATGAAAGATCGGGTATTGCGAACAGAGAGCTTGGAAGAGAAGAGAGAATTTTCTCTCAGAAGGAAAAGAAGGCGTTGAGTGTAAAGTGTTGAGAAGAGGTGGAGAATTTGAATATATAGACGTTTTGAATGCGAAGAGTCAGGGGCAATTAAGTCAATTTCCACTGAAAAGCATATTTCCTCCCGAAAAGTGCAATGATGACTGATATGAAACGACGTGGGCATTAAATGCGCATGACTATCAAAGGCGGCAGAGTAGCCATCACGCGTGAAAAGGCGGTTATACGCCATGACAGGTGGTAAGCGTATAGATGTCGGAGGCATGAGAGAGCGAAGTCTGTTCGTATGCCGTTATTTTTACATGATATCCCGAATTGGGGGTAGTCCATAGTTGGAATATGTAATCTCGGCTACTTGAATTAAGCGTACAAATGAAATCCTGGTTATCATGAAATCAAGATTGTTTTCAAAGCAAATTAGCTCGCCATGCATGTTTGGGGGCAAGCCGCAAATGAGTTAGGAATTTGGCAATTCTCCAAGGTCAAGTGAGTGAAAATCACGAAAGGCAGGCTAAGCAAATTGGACATAAAGTCTGGGTTAAGCGGTCAATCAATCTCGGCAGCTCAGAGTCTTGAACAACCAAGCTTGGGGGCAACTGTTATGGACTCACACATTGGGCCCAGTTGTTATGAGGCCCAGCAAGGACACTTTATGAAATAATCCCTCCATAATCAGGTAAAACGCTAATTACCCTATAATCAAGGCTATAATCACGGATAGTACAGGTAGTGGAGCAGAGACGTGTATAGGTAGTGGAGCAGACACTTGGGCCTGGAGGCACACAGAGCCCAATGACCAAAACCATAGAGGTAATCTCTATAAATAGGAGGCTGACCTAACAGGTGCATACTCTTGATTCATCTATTTTACTATTCAGTCTCACTATGCACACACACCAACCCATTTTGGCTACCGGCCATATACTCGTGCACAATGATCTTCAGACACTCTTTGTTATCTTCCTTGTAGATATCACTGAGTAATCATATTCTCTTTTGTGTCTAACTAATAGATATCTTGGAGGAACCATTTGATCCGATATAAACAACCTACTAGTCCCTTGAGACTAGACATATGTGTTCTACACTATTGAACAATACATAATCGTAAAATTTAAGAAATACATAACTTAAAAAGACCAAATTAGAATATAGAAAAGAATAAAAACAAAAGCATAAATCATAAACTTAATACAAAATAAAAATAATATGAAAAAAAGGAACGATCTTCACTGAATCACTTCACACTCACAGATGCATGAAGCCAAGGAGGAAGAACCGAAAAATAATGACTAGAGCAAAGACGGCGAACCAACG
The DNA here is from genome assembly GCA_019022615.1 of Acacia melanoxylon. NCBI lineage: Eukaryota > Viridiplantae > Streptophyta > Magnoliopsida > Fabales > Fabaceae > Acacia > Acacia melanoxylon. The sequence goes on along the minus strand of JAFJYJ010000030.1, from coordinate 1,305,879 downwards.
GTGGAGGAGAGAAGCGACGACAAACCAACAATGGAGGAGAGAAGCGACGGTGTCGAGGAGAGACGGGAGAGACAACATTGTCAAATCGAATTTGAGGGTGGGTCTCACATCAGATTTCAATTTAGGTATTTTTGGGCCAAAATTTTTAGTTAAAAAATGCCCTTCATTTTTTATAAATTCACAGAAGTGCGATTTGACCATATCAGATGTTGTTGACCAATCCAATATGGCAATATCCGTATCGGTATCAGACGCGTGTCCGATAAATTGGAATTTTTTTAAAAAAACTTATCAGTGCTTCATAGCTTACTATGTTCAAACGGATAAACTTATTTGAATCGAACACTCAATATTGGCGTTGCATTTTTTAAAATCATTGGATGGTAAATTCGTATTATCGAATCGACCATTAACACCACATGGTGTGTTCCCTTAAAAGCATTGTCGTAGGAAAGTTTATTGACCGTTATTTTTTCTCCCCTCTCTAATTCGTATTCGGGTTGTCGATGGCATGGATGTACAATCACAAGTATTAGTAACAAGATACTTGTGTGTAAGTACACGTTCCATAAATTTATAAGTGTTAGTTAAAATAACTACCAAAGTCAACCATTAAATTCTAAAACCAATCACTATCTTGGTGCTAGATATTAATTCTTGTTGTTGGAGCCTAAGACTCAAGGGAAGAGAAGGAAATTTAATTCAATCTTAGCCTAAGATCAGCCCACAGAGAGGTAGATGCTAATATAGAATGACTATAGAAGAGATTTTCCCACGATAGGAAGTGAGATTAGTCCCATAGCAGCTTGTAAATCATATTAGGTTGCGCTTTCCCTATTAATTGCCTTTGGGCAAGCATTCACATTGGACTCTTGCTTCGGTAACTCAGGTAGGAACTCTTACCTATTGTTTTCTACTCCCTTATGCACTTGTCATTCTTAGCCTTTTGAACTTGACTCCTTATCCATTTTGGAATGTGGCTACAAAACTTCTTAATTTCGTCTCAACACGTGCCATCACTTGGAAGAAACTTCGAACTCGCAGAGAGAATCCTCATCTACAGCTACTGGTTTACTTTGCTCCCACCCCTCGATCAATCCTTACTAGACAACCTAGTCCCTACCTAGGAAAAAGATAGATATTTGGTCAAACCACCATCTCTTGATTTATGTTTTTTGATCTTCATTATAGCCCATTCTGCAAGTTCACTAGTAATACGTAGCTAAAGCAGTAACAAGTACAATGAGTCAAGAGTGGGGTGAATTCAATCTATGAAGCACTTATATGCAGAATTTTTTTTCCAATGATCCAAAACTCGTCCAGTACCGATACGCTTCGGATATGGATATTGCCGTATCGGATTGGTCAACAATATCCGATACGGTCAAATGGCACTTCTATGAATTTTTAAAAAATGAAGGGCATTTTTTAACTAAGAATTTTGGCTTAAAAATACCTAAATCAAAATCAGATGTGAGACTTACCCTCAAATTCGATTCGACGATGCCGTATCTCCTGTCTCTCCTCAACGTCGTCGCTTCTCTCCTCACCATTGGTTCTCCATCTTTGCTCTGGTCACTGTTCTTCGGTTCTTCCACCTTGGCATCATGCGTCTGTGAGTGTGAAGTGATTTAGTGAATATCACTTCTCTCCCCACCTATGCTTTTGTTTTTATTTTTTTCTATTTTCCAACTTTGATATTTTAAGTTATGTATTTCTCAAATTTTATGATTCTGTATTTTTTTTGTTTGTAAATTTTGTTTTAAATTTTTCTTTTTAATATGATTCTATTTGTAAATTCTGTTTTAACATGATTTTTTAAATATTATTTTGTTTTTAAAATGATTAATAAAATTAAATCAAACATAAATCAAAGCAATAGCTCAATACACATAAAGTCCAACGCACCAAATGTGGTCACTAAAGTTGAAAACTTGAACAGACTATTCTGGAGTTATGTTACTAGAGTTGAGGATGGAACATAAGCAGGAGGGAATGTGAGTTGGAAGTGTAATTTTTACAAACTTGAATATAGAAGTTCATATATGAGAGTAAAGGCTTATTTGTTAAAGATTAAATGTAAAGAGATTGGAGTATGTAAGAGTGTTAAAGAGGCATCTTTGATGGAAATCGGGGAATTGGAAGAGGAATATTTTGAAAGGATAAGGAATAATGCACCGAGACATGTTCCTTTACCACCCACTAGTTTTTCAGCTACAACTAGTACATCTGCTAAAAGAAAAAGAAGTGATGAAGGAGATGCAAGCATAAGTCTTGTTGAGAGGTCTTTCAATATAAGGGAGCAAGAAGAATTAAATCATATTATTGTTCGGATGTTTTATTCTGTCGGATTGCCATTTCATTTGGCAAGGAACCCGTACTTTCAACAAGCATACACTTATGCCACAAGTCATAACATTGGAGGTATTTAATGTTATGAAATATTATGTTTCATAATTTCTTTTTACCTCATTTATTTCCCTTGTTTTTAACGGTTTTATGTTGTGACTTTAGGTTATCGACCCCCTGGCTATAACTTGTTGCGAACTACTCTTTTGAAATAGGAGAATGATAATGTTTATAGCCTGATCTCTTTGGAGATCAAACGGTGTGAGTATTGTCAATGATGGGTGGAGTGATTCCCAAAGGAGGCCAATAATTAATTTCATGGCAGTATGTGACAGTGCAACCATATTTTTGAAAAGAGTTGATTGTATAAATATTCTATTTTCAACTTGCTAAAGGAAGTAGTTCAAGAAGTTGCGGTGGAGAAGGTGTTCAGGTAATAACAGACAATGTTGCTAATTGTAAGAGTACAAGGAAACTTATTAAGCAAGAATATCTGACTATCAGTTGGACACCATGCGTTGTTCACACGTTGAATTAGGCTTTGAAGAATATTTGTGCAGCTTAAAATGTGGAGAATAATGAGATTGCTTATGGAGAATGTAGTTGGATATATGAAATTGTTGGTCATGTTTCAACAATTAAGACTTTCATCATGACTCATTCTATGAGATTGTCCATGTTTAATGAGTTTGTGCCATTGAAGTTTCATTCTATTGCTGACACCCAATTTACTGACTTTCATGATAGTGATGTTGAAGAGGTTTAAGTTGATAAAGGGTGGCCTCCAAAACATGGTCATTTGTCAAAAATGGAGTACTTATAATGATGATCATCAAGGAAGGGCAAGACAAGTGAAGGAGAAGATATTGGATGAAGAATTCTAGGCAGATATTGATTACATCCTTTCTTTCATTGCTCCAATTTATGATATGATGAGGTTTTGTGACACTGATAAACCTTGTCTTCATGTTGGTTTATAATATGTGGGATGCGATGATTAAGAAGGTAAAGAATGTAATATACTTGAAAGAAGGGAGGATCAATGGTGAGTCATCGACATTTTATGATGTGGTGTATAATATTCTTGTGGATTGTTGGACCAAAAGTTCAACTCCCCTTCATTGTTTGGTACATGCTTTACATCTCAAGTAAGTTTTTTTAATAATTGTGACTTGGTTTAATAATTCTATTAATTGAAACCATTTTGACACTTATAATTTTTATTTTCTTTCTGGTAGATACTACAGTGATCAATGGCTTGCTAAAGATCCAAGTCGAGTTTCTCCAAACAATGATGTGGAAGAAGTAAAAAAGTTCTTCATGAGACATTTTTCTAGTGTTGAGGAAAGGGCTACAGTAAATTTGGACTATGTTAACTTTGTTCAAATGAAGGGAGATTTTAGAGAGTTTGAGGCTATTGAAAATTGATATACAATGAATCCCAATGATTTGTGGGGAGTTCACGATTGTAGTGCACCTTTGATTAAGAAGCCAATACTTACTTTTTTATTCATTCCATGAAGAGGAATACAATGGATCCCAAATGAGTTGAAGACTTAGTTTACATACATAGCAACCTTCGGCTCTTACAAGAATGAGTCCAAAATATAGTGAAGGATATTGAGACATTAGTAGAGATGAAGTTGATACCTTTAATGATGTTGAAGCTTTAGATAGTACTACTACCCTTTCCGTAGATGAGCTAAAGTTGGTGGCAAATGTTATTAGTAGCACTCTACATCCACACATTAGTTGAGGTATTTATCAATTTTGTATGAATAATCTATTATTTGTGCTTATGATTGCCCTTTTATTATATTTTGTTAATGTGAAATACACTCTTTATATTAAAAATATTATTTAATACTAAGACATATCGAAATATTAATATTTTTGAAGTAACGTATTGATGTCTCGTAATAGGAATGTATCATAAACTTTGTGTCGCAATCGGTGATCCATAGATAGTAAGTGAATTTGCCTTTGTCAACACTTACTGTGAGTTAAAGAAGTTGCCAGAATAAGGGTGAGGAATGTCTTGTATAGGTTAACATGGTCTCTTATATAACCCACCATAGTTAGGTTTGGTTTTTCATTTGCACCATATAGGCCAATGCATAATTGTTTTTGCTGTATTAATATGGTTTATTTGATGATTTAGTTTATGGACATCACAACTCTAACAATATCAAATATCAAATATTGTTTTTACATAATTTGATTGTATAGAGTTTGTTACAATGTGAATTGGGGGTATGTGTTTCACAAGGTACCCAAAACCAACCAGGTTTCGTCTAAATATGCATGATAACTACTATGGAAACTTGCCACAATTGTCCTTACCATAAAAGTACCTGTTTGGGAAGGCATATGTATGCCTTAAAAGTCTAGTGGGTTTAGAAACAAGTTTAGTGGGGAGAATAGTCCATTTGTATAATGTTTGGGTTAGCTTGTGAGTGACTGGGCTTATCCAAAAAAAGATGCTTTTGATGAGAAGCCAAAAATTGCAGATTTTGAAGGCCTATTTGGATTAGCCGTGACATAAGTGACTTTTGTCCAATTTGACTTGTGCAAACTTAAAATAAGATAAAAGTCATATTTTAAATGTGATTTGTGTTTGGATTGACAGTAACATAAATGATTTTTTTTCCAAACCGAAACTTATTTGGATTATTATTTGAAAAGCAAGTTGAGATGGAAAATAACTGAAAAATGCATGAGTCTTATTGGGTAATATATATGTGTAGTATTGAAAAAAATTAAAAATTATAAAACACTAAAGTCTTTAATTAAATATATTTAATGGATAAAATTATATCTAAATTAGAATGAATATAATACAAATGCATATGAACAGGTTGATACTAAATCATAGTATATTGCTAATTGGATCACCTATCTCTAACAAGTTGGTCTCTGATTCTATCATGAACATGATTCATTTGTGTTGAAGATGATGTAGTAATGTTTGATGAGGATGCTACATCAAGTGGATCATTATTATCTTTATCACCCATATTTCCTTATTCACCTTCAAAAAAATCCATATCAGTTTGAGAATATTTTTGGATAAGATTATGTATAGCCATTGTTGTACAAATTATCTGGACTTGTGTTTCAAAGCTATATGAGTGCATATCTTGCAAGATTTGAAACTTATTCTTCCAGACTCCAAACGTCATTTCTATAGTGCACCTCAAACTTGAATGATAATAATTGAAGAATTCATTATGATTTACAAATCCTGGTTGTCACATAAATTCTTGAAGGTGGTAACGCTTACGTCTATACGGATTAATATATCCAAATGGTGTTGGATAGCCAGCATCAACCGAGTAATATTTCTTTGATAAATAATGATATTTTTTTTTTTACACTGTGAAATTATAGGAAATGTGAAATAAACATGAAAATAAATGTAATTAAAGTAAAGGTGTTGAAGATATACCTTGAGGTAGATGGGGGAATAGAGATAGCAATGTCGAGCATCATGTGCAGTACTCTGCCAACACAAAAGTAAAGCACATATCCCAATCACATACGGTCATGATATTCTGTGTTGGATATCTCTTTCTTCTAATATATTTGTTTTGCTCAGACTGTCTGACCACACATCCGATGTGAGTTCCATCAATTTCTCCTATTGCATCCTTGAAATATGGGTAATATCACGGATCATTACATATTTTTTGGGTGACAATGATGAAACTTTGGATCAAGCGGTTTGATTTTTATGTGGATAGATTGATACAGGCATTTAAAACCATTTGAAAAATTCTACTGACAGTTTCTCTTGAATGTTGAAATCGTTTCTATATGATTGTATTTCGTTTTCCATATCCAACTGTATATAAGAAATGACAACCATTTCTTCAACTCCTATGTACTTAGTGTTCCGTTATCCATGTTCTACCAATTTAGAGCATAAGTGAAAGAAGACATGTTTTTTCACTTGAAAATTTTCATGACATATTGTATCATGGCTTTCCAAAACCTCATGCAGCCACATTGCACATGTTTGCTTACTAGTTCTACGTGGCTTTTTGCAAACATAAGGCATGATATATTGAGCCATCAATACACCGATCTGTTCATGCTCTGTAATCTCTTTGTCTAAAAGAGAAATTTGTAGGGACTTTTTTTGTTCAAGAAACAATCCTACTTCCTCTGTTCCCTCCGAAATAATCTCATCACTTGAACTTGCCATGGATAATGTAACCTGTGTGATGGACAAGATTTTATGAAATCAATAACAATCATATATGTTGCAAGCAAATTCACATGATATAATAGAATATGATAACATTCATAAGTGTCATAAAATATAGTTGCGTCATATAACATATAAAAGTACTATTATAACATTCATAAGGTTAGTCATATCATTAGAATTACACATAATCAAGGATTCATAAGTGTCATACTATGTTGTTCAGTGGTTTGTGGGTTTCTTAAGTGAAGGGGTGTTGTAGGCATGTTCTTGCAACCACTGTATCAAGACACGTTGATTTCCTTTTAGTCCAACAAACATATCTTGACACATTTGGTGTATCATTATGTTACAACATATGCGGCAAAAATCTTGTCATTAGCCATTCCTGGAATGGTCAGTAATTCAGCTACAACCTCACTTATTGGTGCATCATTTTTACAGATCCTTAGATGTGGTAACTATCATACTAATAATATATGCTATTTGTTTCGAGGATGTATTTTTTTTTTCTTTTTTGATGCCTCTGACCCAATGGTTCCTGAACCACTAGGTGCACTAGGTTGAGTGTTTGCTGTCAAGGTTATGCCTTCCAAATCAGTTGGCACCTGCACACTACCTCCAGTATTAGTACCTTGAAGCTCTTCCTTACTATCACTTGAGCCTTCTTCTAGGTCCATTGTGGATTGGTACACATCCTCTTCGTCATCACCCAATGACATCCGATGTGTTGATGATGGTGTGAACATTTGATCTCCCGATGCCACAACATCCTTGAATAATATTTGTATTTCTTTAGTGAACTTCATGCCACTTTACATATGTAGAATTCTCCTGCATGAAAAAATCAACTAAAATCAAAGCATTATCTAAAATAATAGTAATAATAATAACAATACATATTAAAGCTTAACAACTTTGTATCTTTAATTTGTTTTCCTCTCTCACTACTCATCTTCCACAATCATCAAATTACTTGCATAGTTAAAGGCTATACCAATCTCTTTTGAAAATAACTTGTCCCATGCCTCTTTCTTCAAGCTATCTAACAGATTTTTCAGTTGTTTCTTGTCGTATGATTTTCTTGTTTTTTCATTAAACCCAGCCAAAATGTTTTTCCACCCTGGCTTTGTAAATGATGATCCTTGTCCGTTTTTCTTGTATATTTGCTCAATGCATTCTTTGATGAAAATCCCTATGCAACTTACATCTTAAGTTATTTTACCTTTTTCTGTGTTCTTATTTCTATGTCAAGAATTGACAAGTTAACACAAACATATATTATCATTTAAAAATGATAGCTAAATTTAATAATTAAAAATAAATTGATAGAGGCATTGATATAACTAATTTGGATGAGGTAATTTGTAGGGTTGACTGTTATCATTGTATGGAAAGTTAAATTTTTTAAAACTTCAATCTAACCATAAATACTTAATAGGGAGAAATTAAAGTATTATCGTTGTATTGACAATCAAAATTATTTTTAAACTTAATTTACAAGGTAACATGTAAGTAATTGAATTAAAGTTGTCATTTTTAATTAAGAAATTTAACCATACATATACCTAAGAATATTATATTCAGAACAATCAGAAACCATAGATTCCCTTGAGTAAATTATGAACAAGGAGAACCAAATCTTGTCATCTTGCTTCTAAAATTTAGAACATGCCCTATGTTTGGAGGCTGGGTCGACGGAGTTGGGGGAGACAAAGCTGGGCGGCTACCGGAAGTTGTTGGAAGTTTCACAGCACCTGTGGGTCTCAATCTTGTTCCTCCCTCTCTCTTCCTTTCTCCTTCCAAATCTAGTGTGGAGTTAGTCAAGACGCCATCTCAGCCTAATCATTCTTTTTTGCTACATCATCCTCCATGTCACTATTTTCAGTCAAAAAATTCAAACTAATGGCCAATGTGTATTTTTGCATCTATTTTGAAAGTTTATAGTCACTTCGACCCTTCAAAAAAGTATTTGGAGTTGGGTGCACTCTAAAGAAAACCTCATGTGTATTTTTGTACCTTAATCCTAAATAAAATTAACAAAAGAAAGCAAGACCTTAAGAATCACAGCCAAGAACCATAAGTCGTCCCAAAAAAAAAAAAAAAAAAAAAAAAAAAAAAAAAAATGTTGGTGAACCAAATCATTTAGGTTGTCACAAGCTATTAAAATAAATGCAAAATTGGTGATTTTTTTTTTAATTATTATTGAAGAGTTGCATCATAAATTCTAAATTAGGTGGATCTTGACGTTATCTACTCTGGAGTGTAGCACAATGACTTGCTTTTGTGTACAACGAAGTGTGTGCCTTTGCAGCAAGTTAATTTTCTGGGAAATGATTCTTCATCAAAATGATGGAAATTAATTTCTTGAGTTAGGGTTGTGGAATATTTTTATACCAATTTTGTCCACGTAAAAATATAATTAAGGTGCGAATCTACCAATGAACTTTTTGTAAATCTTCACCTCACACTACAATCGTGACTTGAATGCAAAAATACGTATAAGGTTTTTAAAATAGTGCTAAAATGTCATGGCTATTGAGTTAACCAATGTTGACCGTCTAGTAGTGAATAGTGTAAAAATACCCATTAAGCTTTCAAAATGATGTAAAAATACGTATAATAAATTTTCCTGCGAGAAAATGATGAAAATGAATTTGAAACTGAAAGCATATAAATTGAATTAGCGCTACATAAAAGGAGTGATTTAATGCATGTCGAAGAGCAAAAGGCTACCGGGTATCCATAAGACTACAGTACACACTACAGAAAGATAAAAATACTGTAAAACGAATAAACTAGTAGGAAGAAGCCCCCAAATTAAGTAATGTCAAAACAGTATTTGGTTTTAAGATCTCAGCAGAAACATATATTTCTTATTGTAAAATATAGGGAAAATTCCATTTAAATACCATTTGAATTTGTAAAACCCCCAGAGGTCCTATGAAATTGTAAAAAGACTCAGAGGTACTAAAGACCTATGAGGGATATCTGTCAAATCGGGTGAAATTACCTTTTTGCCCTTACTTTTAAATAAATGAAAAAAAAAAAAAAGCCCCTCACCGGAGGGCCGCCCGCCGGCCGGCCGCGGAGGACCACCGGCGCGGCGCCGGAGGACCACCGGCCGGCGGTGGGTGGGGGTGGGGGGTTTTTTTTTTGGATGTTTTTTTTTGGGAGGGGGTGGGGTTTTTTTTTAAAAAAACAAAACTATTTTTTTAAAGTGTAGGGGTGGGGTTCGAACCCCCACCCCAACACAAAACCAAGTAGCTCAACCAGTTGGGCTACTTGGTTCTTTAGTTATATATATACATTAATAAATATATATATTCTTCTTAACAAATTTTCAATTATATTTACCATTCCACAAAATGCGAATTACCATTCCACAAAACGCCAATTACCATTCCACAAAACGCGAATTACCATTAATTTCCAAGGTTGTCATTTTTTACTCTTTCATGTATGTTATAGATAACAAAAAAAATGACACTTTAACCATTCCACAAAACGCGAATTACCATTTCACACAACGCGAATTACCATTCCACAGAACGCCAATTACCATTACTTTCCCAGGTTGTCATTTTTACTCTTTCATGTATGTTATGGATAACAAAAAAAATGACACTTTAACCATTCCACAAAAACGCGAATTACCATTCCACACAACGAATTACCATTCTATGAACGCCAATTACCATTACTTTCCCAGGTTGTCATTTTTTACTCTTTCATGTATGTTATGGATAACAAAAAAAATGACATTTTAACCATTCCACAAAACGCGAATTACCATTCCACACAACGCGAATTACCATTCCACAGAACGCCAATTACCTATTTCAGACATGAAAGAGTAATTCGCGTTGTATGGATAACAAAATGGTAATTGGCGTTCTGTAGAATGGTAATTCGCGTTGTGTTGAATGGTAATTCGCGTTTTGTGGAATGGTTAAAATGTCATTTTTTTTGTTATCCATAACATACATGAAAGAGTAAAAAATGACAACCTGGGAAAGTAATGGTAATTGGCGTTCTGTGGAATGGTAATTCGCGTTGTGTGGAATGGTAATTCGCGTTTTGTGGAATGGTTAAAGTGTCATTTTTTTTGTTATCCATAACATACATGAAAGAGTAAAAAATGACAACCTGGGAAAGTAATGGTAATTGGCGTTCTGTGGAATGGTAATTCGCGTTGTGTGAAATGGTAATTCGCGTTTTGTGAAATGGTTAAAGTGTCATTTTTTTTGTTATCTATAACATACATCAAAGAGTAAAAAATGACAACCTTGGAAAGTAATGGTAATTCGCGTTTTGTGGAATGGTAATTGGCGTTTTGTGGAATGGTAATTCGCGTTTTGTGGAATGGTAAATACAATTGAAAATTTGTTAAGAAGAATATATATATTTATTAATGTATATATATAACTAAAGAACCAAGTAGCCCAACCGGTTGAGCTACTTGGTTTTTTGTGTTGGGGGTGGGGGGTTCGAACCCCACCCCCTACACTTTCAAAAAATAGTTTTTTTTTTTTTAAAAAAACCCCACCCCTCCCAAAAAAAAAAAAAACCCCCCCCCCCACGGGTGGCCGCCGGCCGGTGGTCCTCCGCGCCCGCCCGGCGGGGTGGTCCTCCGGCCGGCCGGCGGGCCCTCCGGTAAGGGGCTTTTTTATTTTTTTTCATTTATTTAAAAGTAAGGGCAAAAAAAAGTAATTTCACCCGATTTTGCATATCCCTCATAGGTCCTTAGTACCTCCGAGTCTTTTTACAAATTCGTAGGACCTCTCCTGGGGTTTTACAAATTTAAATGGTATTTAAATGGAATTTTTCCTAAAATATATCTATGTAGAGGGCATGGATGCAGTAATTTCCTACTGTATCCTACGTCAAAAATACATAGGATACACTTACTTCATCTCATACACAAACCCTGTATCTTTTTATTTCCTCTGAAAAAAGTGGCCAGCACATTTTGCTAGTGTATTAGCTTAAATTCAAACTTGTTTCTCACTGAAGGCGTGGTGAATATGTCAAATAATCATTGCAATTATCTATTCACGGTTAAAAATCCTGCAAACAACCATATATGCATTGGGATGAAAACAAATATAATGGGTCTTCTATTTAGTCTCTTAGTCCTTTTAATTAGCAACCAAAGAAAGTAACTTTCCTCTAGTGATTTTTGAGCGCAGATCTCTCAATTTCATTTATGGTCCATTTGCCGCCACTTATGTAGCTTGTGTTAGATCATATTTCAAGTTTCTCCTTGTTGGAATATATCAGTCCACCCTTGGTGGATTAGGTTCCAAGTTTGATGTGAATTGGGGCTATAGTGAATCATAAGAGTTCGTTATTCTCTTTCTCTCTTGGGTATATTTGCTGTGTAACGTGATTGGGGTTCGCATTGGCGCTCTGGTTTTCGTGTGGGTACTACAGTGAATCAGTGGGATTTGAAATACGCCCAAAATTCTTACACTCCTCAATCAAAAGTTTAAACCACTCCGCGCAGGCTCCATCTAATTTCAAGCACATCTGCAAGTGCAAACTCTATGCTTCACAATATAAGCAAAGTTTTTCTCTTCCCTTCCCTTTGGAAAATGAAGAATGAATTGCAATAAACTTGATAAAGAAACTTTTTATATGCTTTCTGCAATTACTATGTAAGATAAGTTCTATTTAGTTACTCAATAATATGTCAGATGTAGCCATTAATCCATTTTCAATAAACATTTGTCAACAAAGACAATAGCAGCAATAAAACAAATTTGATCTAGTGTTTTACTTATGTTCCTTAACTTCAATTTTGATCAAATTAATAAAATTTGGCAAATAATACTTTTTTTTTTGTCAAAGCAATTGGTATTTAATTCTAAGTCAGTGTTCCTCTTGAGGTTTTATATTAGATATTTGAATGTCGTTACTATAAAAATCGCGATATACGATAGTTATTAATTACCATATATCACGGTTTTGAATCGTTATGCATGTGGCTCTATAAAAGCTTAGATACATTACGGTTCTGATTACTTATTTTGGACATATTATACGGTTATAATACAACACCCGTTATGTATTGATGTTTGGTGAGGCTATGATCTACCCATTGTTGTGATAATAATTAAAGGGAAAACATAAACAATCTCATAATATATGGTAATGCTTGCATGATATATAACAAGTTCATTTTACAACCATTATTTATTTAGTGACATATATAACGATTTGTATATGATAACCATGACTTTTTAAAAAGTTCAATAACGGTATAACATCTCAAATTTCAGGATTTGAATATAATGGGAAAGTAAATTGTGAAATTGGGCCTGGATAATTATAATGTTAATTATTGGAAATTAATGCTTATTTCTTTTCTTTCTTTTCTTAAAATTTTTAGGAAAAGAATAAATTTAAGTAAGGATAATTTGTAAAGGATAATTTCGGCTTAATTTTTTTTTTAGAATCAATAATTTATGGCCTAGAATAATATCTAGAATTCATTTGATAATCTAATGACGAAATTAGGGGGGAAATGGTAATTTTATTACCTTAAGTTTAAAAGTGAATTTGGGCAAAGTCAAAGCCCAATTTAATGACACACTCTTCCTTATCCCTCTCATATGGGCACGTACCCCTCTCTTGTGCTTATTCATTTCATGCAGTGTATTTCCCTCTCATTATTCAATGACTCCTTTGGTAGGCGATCTCGTAAGTCCCCAAGTCTTCATGTATAAAATCTTCTTGCGCTTCACTTTGGGGACGATGTCGAACCCCTCCAAAACTTTTTCTTATCAAAAAAAAAAAAATCCATTGGGTTAAATACTTCAAGCCCATATACACAGCAAACCAATCTCATTTCTCTTCGGCCCATACACCTAATGATCATGCAGGCCATTATACTCTATTTATACAATCAATTTCCTCATTCCATAAGCACGTCCAGATCACGCTGATGTAGAAGTTAATGACAGCAAATCAAATTTTTGCCATACCTCCAGATCTCACTTTCGGCCTCAATTGCACATGCAAGAGCAGGAAAATCAACAGTGCAATACTCCTCATGTCAGCTGCAACACAGCCCATGTATCTCGAGCCCCATCAAAGATCATTTCGTATACTCCCCGTGTAATTTCCCTCGGACCGTTTTCTTCTTTCTCGGACTGGACCCGTAAGTTCTTATTTAAACGTTGCTTCTTGGCTTCTGTTACGGATTTGAATAATGGGCCTGGGAAGACCAAGCCCAAGTGAGCATACGTTACCTGCATATATCAGGGAAATACCCATTACCCCACTACCCGATCGTGCATGTATGAGGTGAGTGGCATGTAGATCATGGAAACATGTAACCAGGATCATCAGACCTTTTCCTTCCTATATAAATAAGGAGAGATTCTCCAGGTGAAAGGTACACACAAAACAGACTCTGATTATTTTCATATCACCACACTAAGCACACACCCCACCCCATTGACGGAACCACCGTCTTAGTGTAGCTTGGTGATCTCTATATTCGAAGGTATCTCATCAATAGATATCGACGGATAGATCTATAGGGTGCTTCTCCATTAATAACGCCTTAGGGAACATTTAGATCCTACATTAATATCTCACTAACCTTTGAGGTTAGACATCTGTGTTCCATATCGGAACAGCTTCCATTCATTCGCGTTATCCCAACCAGAACTGAAAACCGAGAACGAGAAAAAGAGAAAGCCGAGGAAGGGGGGGAGAGAGAGAGAGATAGGGAGAGAGTTGAACGTGATCATCTTTTACTCTGTTTTGGATTTAGAAAAACAGAGGCGAGTGTGTTGGTGAGAATAGGAGTGTTCGAACGTGCAAGCAACCAAGGTAAGTCTTTGAGTTTTTCTCCTTCTTGTTTCCATGAATTACCAACGTAGGTTTTGAGTATGAAGCCTTTGGATTGCTGTTATGTGTGTGTGTGTGTATATAAAAGTTGATGTCATGCTGCAGTGTATAGGTATATATATATATATCGCAGAAAAAGTTGCTTCATGAATAGGTATAAATATATTGCTGGTTTGGAAACAGAAACAAAAACCTTACTGTATTGTTATATATATATATCAAAGTTAATTACTGTCATGTATATGTATATATATACCGTTGCATCTAGAAAATGAAAGGAAAAACTTGGCTGTGTGTTGTGTGTGTGTGTGTGTGTCATTGCCTTTTGGAAAATATAAGAAAACTTTGCTGTCATGTTTATATATATATATATATATATATATATATATATATATATATATATATATATATATATATATATATATATATATATATATCGTTACATTGGGAAATAATAAGCAAAGCTCTGCTGATATATATAAATTTATGCACATGGAAACAAAAACCTTGTTGTCTTGTATATGATATATATAAATATTGGCGGAGCCACGTTGGTACAAGTGTCTGCATGTGCATACACAAATGAGGAAATTGGGAGCGGGAGAATTTTGAGATCACATATTCATTGCTATGTCTCTGTGTTGGGGGGGGGGGTTTATGAGGAGGAGGAGGAAGAAGAAGTGTGGAAAGAGGAAAAGAAGGAAAATGGTGGAGGAGATTGATAAGATCACATGAATCTCAATGTATAGCTCGTGGGGTCCCTTGTCCCTTCCTTCGTTTTTTTTAGGCAATTATTAATCATGTTCAACTTTTCTATATTACATTATCCCAATTATTCTTTACTTGCCTATGCAAGTTTTTGATTTTGAATTAAAGGCGTCGTCTTTGTAACTTTTTATTCATTAAATTGTGTTCAAGGTGCTGTGATTTAATTCATTCTTGCCAATAATATGTGGCTATTTAGAAATGGGTAGGATATTGTTACTACTAATTTTGGTCACTATTAATGTCACTACCAATAATATGTGATTTTGATTCTATCATTTGGAGTTTGATAAGCTTGCAGATATTCTTTTTCTTTCTTCAAGTCTCGGTAATTTTATTGTTGATGTAAGAGCTAATTTTGATTTTGTCAATTTGAAAACAATTTCTGATTTTACTTTGAAGATGGTTGAGAAGATAAAGGATATTGTTTATCCATTGGTCTATTTGTTGCTAAGTTGGTACTCGTTCTACCGGTAGCAACTGCTAGTGTTGAGCTGGCTTTTTCTGCAATAACTTTTGCTAAGGATAAGTTGCGCAACCAGATAAGTGATGATTGGTTTAACTCATGCATGCTAACTTATGTTGAACGTGATATGTTTGATAAGATTGATGATGAAGATATAATACAATATTTTCAATGAATGAAGAATCGAAGAATGCTTTTGTAATCGTTCTATTGTAATAGCTTAGTTGACTCTTGATTATTATTTTTCTATGTTTCTTTTTCTTTTCTTGTTTATATTCTTTTTTTTTTTTTTTAATGTATTTAAAACTTTCCTTAAAAAAAAGTTCGGAGGCAGCCCCCAATCCCTGAATCCCCCCCACTAATTGTGCAGATACAAACACAAAATCCTGGCTCCGCCACTGTATATATATATATCGATGCACTTGGAAACAAAAAGGAAACTTGTTGTCATGTTATATATATATATATATATATATATATATATATATATATATATATATATATAAGTACAGGATTTCTCCGGATCAAATGGAGATAAGTTATCTCCGTGACCCTCAAAATTACGTCGTTTTAGATTAATGAAGGGTGTTTCCGTAATTTTGTACCCTTCATTAATTCACCTAAAATTACAAATATATCCTTCATTAATTCAAAACGACGTAGTTTTGGGGGTCACTGGAGATAACTTATCTTCGATTCCATCGGAGAAATACTACATATATATATATATATATATATATATATATATATATATATATATATATATATATATATATATATATAAAGTTGCGCATGTAAAATAAAGAAAGGAAAACCAAAACTTGCTACTGTATATGTATGTATCAGAGTTAAGAAAAGAATGGGAAACTTTGTTATCTTGTTCATGTGTGTGTGTGTATATCGCTACATTTGGAAACAATAGGAAACTTGTTGTTTTATATAGATGTATGTATATATCATAAAAACTAAGGAAAGCCCACTATTCTGATGTTCTATGTGTGTGTGCTATATTTGTTATATAAACTTATTCAAATAAATTAAGAATCTTTCATTTCCTAGATCCTCTAATCAGTAACGTTAAAATAAATTTCGATTCCTCCCAGAGAATGCAAGATACCATGTATGGTTGTTGTTTATGTCTCATGACGCTCTTGGCTCTCAAACCACGTCAATATCATGAGAGGGAGACACTTCATTCTTTACTTACATGGTTTTTTGTATATAAAAAAAAGTAATAAAACCGTAACTTTCACCGCTAACGTACAGTAATCAGATACATTTTATTGGCTAAGCAAATGAAAATGAAATATTCCAACTCATAGCTTATTGTACAAGAAGATGAAATGGATGGGTATATATAAACTTCATTTTCTTATTTATAAAACGGGGTGAATGGGATGATTGAAGCCAAAAACTGGTTACTTCTAAGTATATCACAATGAAGCACATTTTATGTGGGGGTTAGAGTTTATAAACCTAAAGGTTTGCTGTCATATACTCTCTCTGGTCCTTATTATAAGGCACCAACTAACTTTTTTTACAAACCAATAAAAAAAAGTTAAAGTCAATAAAGTTTCCCTACAATTTAAGTAACTTTCAATATTACCCTACTAATTGCACTAAACTCTAATATTATATTAATTATTACTCTCACACACTACCCTCATTAATTATGGGCAGACATTGAAACAAATAATTAATGCTCATTGGGAACAAGCAAGTGCCTTATAAAAAGGACCAAATAAACTTGTTAGTTGATTTTTTATAATAAGGACCAGAGGGAGTATATACATGCATACTAATTAATAATAAATAGAAAAAAAGGAATTATTAATAAATAATAAATAGAAAGGAGAATTAATAGTTATAATGGTCTTACTTTAGAACATTGAAGAAGTTCGAGTTTCTAACACCGGGGATTGTATATATTCGTGAAGTTGAGGTTGGTAACTTAATCTCAAATTCCTTGTGTTTTTATATATGCCTTGTATATTCATGTATTGTGGATTCTTGGCCAGGTTTATATGCTTGAGTCTATCTGTTTTATTCAACTAGCTGTGGGTTATTGTTTTTGAATGATAATGCTGCATGCTTATTTTTTTAGCGCTGAAGATTCGTATCTGGGACACGTGGCACTTGCAAGTGCATACACTGTTAACGATGCATGTGTTGTGTGCTATGTAGTCGGGTAGTGATGTGTTTGCTGAATGCTTTCTTTAATTCTGCAATATATGAAATATCTGTCATGTATGATTTACACTTTGAATGTGAGATTAACCATTACTCTGAGATTCATTTGATCACTGAATCTCAGTGATGCCAAAAGATTCAGGAAGATGTTTTGGATTGGGGAGTAAGGCGATACAGCTGGAGTAAACAAAGAAGACCCCAGAGGAGGGGATTTATTTAAGTGGATCATATATTATTTTGGATCTGTATACATTTGCTAATTATTCGACTAACAATTCGCGATAATTGTATAACTAAAATCCTCCAATGGGATTAACCCTGACTATTACCGAATTTTAAGTTGTATCACACTTATATTCCTTCGGGAATTTAAATTAACCAGCATATGTTTGGGCATATATTATCAGTCACTCATTCATCCAAACGTTATACATGCACTCTGTTGTGACTTACTCTGATCTGTTAATGCCTTCACTCTGATAATTACACACCAATTAGTCTAATAAGAGATTAAGGATATAAATGGACATAATAATGAACGTAGGAATTGGGGGCGTTACAAATGGTCTCACGTATGAAACGTTATGAAATAAATATTTAAATAACGGTTTATAAATAAGAACTGTGAACATTTATAATACATGACAATTTTTATATAATAATTATGATGTATGGATATAAGACTCTTCAAGTAAGAGTTTCTAAGCTAGTTGACTTCTCTCTCTCTCTCTCTCTCTCTCTCTCTCTCTCTATATATATATATATATATATATATATATATATATATAAATAGAACAACAGTACCTCCAACACCATGTAGCTATGTAATTTGGCATGGATCAAGATATTTCAAGTTTTATGGGAAGAATCAATGACATCTATAAACTGATGATCTATATATAATTATGTCTCTTTACAGAAATTAACCCTTGTAAAGCAAATGACTCTGGGAAAAAACATATATCCCTATCAAAAAGGGCGGAGGGCAATGCAAGCTTTTGAGTTCAACGGTTCTGATAGGGTAATTTTTTTTTTCTCCATCTTCCTTTGTTTTCTAGGCTTAATTGTTGAAGAGGCATAAGGTATAGGGGAACACTTACATTATTATATATCTAGCCACCAACCCTAAAAAAATCTTGATCCATACAAATTGCATTGCCACTGAATGTTAGAAGTACTACTCTATTATATACATAGAGATGAAACCAGGTAGATAAAAAACTCTCACATTGAAGAGTCTATGATTGATCACAATGTTGAATTTTATAGCTTTTAACTTGGTACCACTTGCTTAATAGAAAAACAGAAGATGAACCTTTAGCCAGAGCAATATGAGATTTCAAAAGAAAAAAACATAACTTCATAACAATAAATCCAATAGGTCACAAAAACTAGTTTATTCATAGAGCTTGTTTGTGTATGACTCTCGGTACATCTGAACTAGTTTATTCACAAAGCTAATTCATGTAAGACTCTCATTGGTATACATAAATTAGTAATTGATTCATCACACCTATTGAACTTTTTGAAGTAACTTCTAGAAATATGGATACTTTCAAAAAAATAGATGTATTTTCCTTAGGGATCATATGTCCAGAAGTTACTTCAAAATAGATTAATAAAGTATGAACCTTTAGTCAAAGCAATGGGTTGACAACTTTCTATAACAAGAAATGAACCTTCGATCAGAGCAATAATATATTTTCTAAAAAAAAAAACATAACTTCAAAAAAGCAAGTTAATGTCACCTTGAATGCTTTATTGTGTCATGACTTCACAAAGGCACCTCAATCGAATAAGAAGAATAAAGCACCAAAGAAATACTACCTACCTAGGGCTCACAATCAACGAAAACACAAGTTAGGGCAAGTAAAAGCAACCCGCTCGGTAGTCACTGAGACAAGTGTGAAGGTATTGATTAGCGTAGATGTCTTTGAGAAGTAAGATAAAGGCTTTTTATGGTGGGGCTTGACAGAAAATGACTCTTGAGGGCCAAAAAGGCAACAAGAACACTAGGGTTACGATGTTGGAGGGTTTCGTTCGAACGCACTAAGTGTTAAGTGTGTTCGTTTTAGATGCTTGAATAGAATAGGAAGGGTAGGATTTTTTAGGTTGTCATGCTAAAAACTTTACATAATGATTGTATCGATAAAATTGTTATTTATTTGTTTATATTTATTATAGTTCTTTGTTAATAACCATGAGTTATGTTATTGTTTTAACATATACATATATCATAGTTATTAGTTAATAACCATGAGGTATGTTATTATTATTATTTTAAATTTTTTAGGCAGCTAGTGCTCAAATAATTACATTTTTATAATTTATAAAAATAAAATAGAAAAATATCACCCTCTGGTGACTAGTTGCCTGATAGATGATCTGAGGTTTGTTGCGAGTTTAAGGACTTTTTTTTTATTCAATTTGCATGAATCAAAACTACTGTAAATTCACAGCAAACCACACATCATCACGCTACTCGTCACCAGAGGAGTGGCCTGAATCATCTAGGATCATGGTGGCCAATGTCATACTCAACAAAAATGAGATTGGCCTTGCTATTCATACTCGAAAATATTCATCCAGCCTCCTCATCACTACATGATCAATGTGTAATGTATGCTGCATATTGTCTTTACTTGAGGTGGAGGTGGAGATTGTGAAGGAGGAGAAGGGGGAGAAGGAGGTGGTGGAGGTTGTGAAGAAAGGGAAAGAGGTGGAGGCAGAGGATGACACTGTGGATTTTCTAGCAAGTCTTTAGCATGATGTTTCATCTTGGCAATTGAAAGAATACAGGAGGACGATAAACATAAGGAAATTGAGAGTTTATATAGATTGGAAGTGAAGGTTCAAACCATCATTGCACACATTGGAAGTTTAAGAGGAGCAGTTGCGCACTATGGTGGGTAATGAAATGGTACTTGGTTCTCCTACTAATCATCAAAGAACGAAGAAGCATAGAGTATTCTTATCATAAGCGTGGGGAAGGGGAAAGGTCTAGACCATTTAGTTGACAGTTATTTAAGAGAAACCATTATGTTGTTTTTTTTAAAAATATGAAATTGGAAGACAAATCGTTTGTTTGTTCATCTAACGTTTCATGACGATTTTACCCTAAGAATCGTCATTCTTGTGAGACTATTTATGACGATTACAAAGTACAACTATTATATATTTGCATGATATTCTAAGAAGTGACAATTGTTATTTAATCACTGTAATGTATATACTTTTTTTTTTAAAAAAAATGTGGTAATTGATTATGCAACCACCATTTTACACCAACAAAAAAAGACAAAATAAATAAACAAACTAAAAATAAAAAGTCACGGAGATGTTTTAAAAATTTGATGCATAATCAAATTCTTCATTCTCCAATAACTTGTCCCCCTTCTCATTCAAAGAGTGAACAAGAGAGGTAAGTTCCTTCAAGCACTAGTCCATGCATCCGTGCTCTCACAAGTAAACATAGATCATATGATGGAGCTCATAAAATGCGTGGACGAGGCCTTCAATGCTTGTTGGTTGAGGGAGTTCATCTTTTAGTTTTTTGCTAGATGATGAATTAGTTGTTCTCTTATGTTTGTCCATGATATTTTGTTGAATCAGAAGTTGTCTTTGAGAAGTTAAAATAGAAGCAGAGAAGTGGAGTTCATTTTTTGGATATATATATATATAGAGAGGGTTTCGTGGTTTATTGAGCCGTCGTATCTTTTAGTGTTAAAGACTCATATTTTACAAATGGCAACGGTTAATTCTTCATAACCGTTATGCATTTGATAATTTTTTTAAAAAAAATATTGGTGTCTACTGTTAATTGCATAATCAACCACGATATTAACTTAGAATCATTAAGTATCCTGAATAAAATACTTTACAGCTCTTAATTAATAATCGCAAAATATTTTTCCTTCCTCCGATGATAAGGATGAGGATGAGGATGAGGAAGATGACAAGACAGAGGAGGATGAACAGGACATTGAAGATGGCAGTGCACCACAACGAGGAAGAGGACTTATGGAAGAAGACAAAAAGAGCAGAGGATAGTAGCGAATCCCATCTGATAAAAAAAGACCTTAAGTTCTTAAATCAATAAGCAACTTGAAGTTTAACAAAAAAATATAATAGAAAATAGGGTTAAGGTGCAATTTTACCAACAGATTTTTTTTCTTAGAAGCGTCTCGCACAAATAAGTTTTCTAAGGAGCATAAATACCAATAAACAATTTAAAATGGTGTAAATTTGCCTAGCATGTTAACTTGGTAGACATTGATTGTTGAATAGTTCGTGGGAGAAAGAAGTTTGACTTGAAGTGTTGATGTGGTGGACACTGAATGGTGACGAGGTAGACACGTGTAAGGGGCTGGGTTTGTCACAAGTGAGTTTTTTATAAGAAAAATAGAATTGTTAAATAAAAAGCCAACAAAACCATAAGCGAGTCGAGAGCTGAAGCTGATGAGACGTGAATGGACTAGAAGTGACACTGGACGAAATTCACGCATGGAAGGAGAGATTTGTTTAGTATTTGAAATTTGACATTGGCTCCTATGATAGTGAAACTGTTCTTAAGGCCCAGTGTAACATCCCTTTACGCTTACCGAAATCCTTGTATATTATGAATATTTAATAAATGTAAAAATTGAATATTTAATGAAATGCTAAGATTGAATAATTATTGTGACATTAATAATCTATTGATTATTCCTAAGTCAATTTTGACAAGAAAAAAAAAAGGAATGTTTGTCACTTAGATAAATTAGTGCATAAAGACAACATATATCCTTGTTACATATGTTTGCACCAATGGGCAATAAATTCAACACTTGTGAATCCTTGAGAAGGCCCAATATTTCGGTTTACATGAGAGCGAAAGGAAAAAAGATGAAGTCTTGAAATATCTTTCACATGTTTGAACACAAGTCAACAAGTCAAAGTGCCATATGTCAAGCTAGGAAGCAAGATGATATAGAAGGGGACACCTAAGAACACTTGATTATGTCATGAAGCTTATGTCATCAAGATGACACAAGGTCCTTGCCCAAGAAGCCATTAATTTTGGCCAAGTGAAGGGAGAGGGAGAAAAAGATGACAACTTATTTAAAAAGCCAAGCAAAGAGAGTTGGTGAGAGTGGTTGAGTCCTTTTGACAAGAGAACACACTTAGTGGTTGACGCATAAACTCTTATACACCAAAATACTCCTCTCACATGCTAGTTTGATGATCAAACACTTCTTTCCTTAGAGAAAAGAGAGAAAAAATGAAATATAAAGAGAGGGAAGAGAGAAGGAAGAGCTTCAAGAACTAAGGTAAGTGTTCTTGTGCTTTGGTGGTTCATCTTTTCATAATCTTCTATAAATCTCTAACCTTAGTAAAACACTCATCTTTGGTGTTTTGGTGGTGATGAGAAGGTTGAAACTTTGAAGGAGACCAAGGAAGAAGAGGTTGCCACAAAAACATAAAGATCAAGCAAGATGGTAAGAATCCTAACTTTCTTTGTGTTATTTCATGTGGTTGGCTAGATCTTAGTTTTCTTCAGTTTAAAATAGTTTGTTCATGTTTTTCTTGGGATATGGAGACATGGAACCCTAAGGGTTCATGTTGCCCAAAATAAGATCCAACATAATCAAAGACCAAAAAAGCCAAGATCTTAGATAAACCTAAGTTAAAAATCATGACTTTATGAAAAGATGGTTTTCTTGTTTTTGGAGTCATTTTCGGCCTAAACCAAATTTTCATGATTTTGAGGTCACCAATGGGTTTAAAATGAAAAATGGTGTGGGAATAAGGTGGAAAGTGATTCTTGGAAGTAAAAAATGAAAGTTATACAAGTTGCAAAATCTGTCGGTTTTGGTTTTTCTGGAGGCAGTAAGCTTGTACGTGATTTTTGACCAACCAAATTATGTCTAAAAATCATGAAACTTTTCAGAAATAAAGTAGACAAAAAATAGCTTTATTTTGATAGGTATTATGTAATTTTGGAGCTCTGTACAATGAGTTACATATTTTTGAAAAAGACTTATGTTTTTGGAAGTACAATCTGAATAGTAGTGATTGTGTGTGAATTTGACTGATCAAATGATGTCAAAAAATTATGAAACTTTCTATAAATGAAGGAGACAGAAGGAGCTTTATTTTGATAGGTGATATGAAATTTTTGAAGCTATGTACAAGGAGTTACATATTTTTGAAAAAGACTTTTGTATCTGGAAGTGCAATCTGAACAGTAGTGATTATACGTGCTTTTTGACTAATGAAATGATGTCTAAAAATTATGAAACATTACATAAATGAAGTAGACTGAAAGATATTTTTTTTATAGGTCATAGGAAATTTTTGGAGTTTTGTACAAAAATATATGAATTTTTCAACTTGACTCATGCTTTTAGAAGTATGATTTGAATAGTAGGGAAACTTTATTATTCTGGGAATAATTCGGAAGTTTCTGACTATTGGGAGTATTGTTTCACGAAAATAGACATGTTAAGAGACCTACAGCTTTTGGGAGCACATCAATTGGATTTTTGTGCATTTAATTATGATTTTTCAAAGTTATTGAAAATTTCTGAACAGAAATGAGGAAAATCTAGAAATGAAGTACAATAAAGTCAAAAATGAAAAGACTTATACCTTATGGATTAAAAAGAGAATTAAGGGAAAAGGAAAACCCTTTTTATATTTTAAGAATGGTATTTAATATAATACCTTACAAAATAAATAGAAAATTAATTTTTATAATGGTATTACTTTTGGATGTTAACGGAAGATCGAGTTTCTAACATTGAGATTTTTATTAATTACGCGAAGTTAAGGTTGGTAACTTAATCTCCTATTCCTTATATTTTTATATATGTCTTGTATGTTCATGTCTTGTGGATTATTGGTCGAATTTATCTACCCGAGTTATATGTTTTATTCAGCAAGCTGTGGATTATTGTTTTATATGATAATGTTGCATGCTTGTTTTCCTATCGTTGAGGATTCATGTCTGGGACACGTCGTACTTGTGGGTGCTTTCCCTGTTAACGTTACATGTGTTGTGTGCTATATAGTCTTGTTTGATGTGTTTGCTGAATGCTTTCCTTTATTCTGCAATATATGGAATATTTGTCATATATGATTTACACTTTGAATATGAGATTAACCATTACCCTGAGATTCAACCGATTATTGAATCTCAGTTATGCCTAAAGATTTAGGAAAATGTTTTGGATCGAGAAGTAAGGCTGTGCAGTTGGAGTAACTGATGAAGACCCTGAAAGAGAGGATTGATTTAAGGAAAATTTTGTTATCTGATATTTTGGGATTGTAAATACTAACTATTCGACTGACATTAATTTGGGATAACGGTACAACCAACATCCTCCAAAGGGATTAACACCGAATATTCTTGAATTTTAAATTGTATCACGTGTATATTCCTCTGGGAATTTAAATTAACCAGCATATGTCTGAGCATATATTATCAGTTACTCATCGGCCAAACACCAATGCATACTCTCTGTTGTGAATCACGCTAATCTATAAACGTCGTCACTCTAATAATTACACGCTGATTTAATTTATAAGAGATATCGGAATATAATTGGGCATAGAATTAAGGGTGTTACACCATGAATCATTTGAACTTTCATTGTTGAAGAAAGCACCAATCACATCATCCACACTTCTTGGTTTAGATAAGCATTTGAGCATGCTATTAAGATTTTGAGTGTCTTGGTGACAACATAGTACTTTCAGAACAAGATTGTAGTACTAGTCTTGTTCCTCCAAGAGTTTATTACCATCAAAATTTTCTAGTAATTCATCAAATTTACCAGTATGTGTAAAACTATAGAAATCAAACCTCGTTGATTCTGAGTAATGCCCAAATCTGGTTTCTGTATTCCACCACAATAAATAGTTCAATCTCTCGAATAATATGGACCATTGTAGCAGTAGCTATTATGGAAGGAAGATAACTCATAACCTCTAAATCTGAAACAGTGAAATAGAACAACCCTTGCGAGTTGGTTGTCACAACAGCACAACCTTTCGTTTGCATCTTCCCACCGTCGATGATGAAGATGAAGCCATCAACCTCCTCCTTGTTTCAGATCACTTCCCTTGATACTTCTTCACTGTGGTCGACCGTTTCTTATTCTTCCAGTCACCTTCAATTCCTTCTTTAAATTTTATCAATCACCGCCACCTGCCACGTATCCACCCATCAAATGCACTTACCTGCCACCTGCCTAGTTTCAAGTCAAGCATGATGGATGTTTAATTTGATGTAAGTTAATGGATTTAGTGCATTTGCGTCATTTTAAATTGTCTATTAGTATTCTTGTCTCTTGTAAATATGTAAGACGTTCTTAGAGAAAAACTTTGTTAGTAAAATTGCCCATTAACCTTAGAAAATATTTAACTATTTTTATCGATCTTATGGATGTTTAACATTTTTTTTTAAATACAAAATTATAATATTTAATAAATAACTAAATTCAAAAGTCTTGTGTGTATATATTTTAATCGAAAATTGTTAAATTGATAATAAATTCAAACCAAAATATTAAAACCATATTAACAAATAAATAGATCGTATTTTTTGTTTTCAATTTCTTACAAAATGTTTTTTTTAAAAAAATAATGATGAGCATACTAAATTTTCTTGTTAAGCTATTTGAAATAACTTATTATTCTTTTTAAAAAAATTTAACATCGATGGTTTACTCCATCTAACCTCAATCTCATCAGCAAAGTGCGAACTCCATGCTTCACAATACAAGTAGAGTTTTACTCTTCCTTCTATAAAAAAAATAGGTAATGAGTTGCGATAATCCTCATAAAGAAACTTTTTTATATGCTTATGTGTATACTTATTGTGTAAGCTAAGTTCTATCTAGTTACTCAAAGATGATATGTTAGAGACTGCGAATGATCAATTTTCAGTACACTTGATTCGTTGACAAAGATGATAGCATCAATAGCTGTTGTGAGAGAGGGAGTTCAATATGTAGCGAGTAGCGAAAAACAAATTTGACTGGGCTTTTATTATATTCCTTAACTTCAATTTTGATGTGGCCTACACACTCATTTCATAATGAGGAGCTAAAATTGAAACTGAATATATGTACAATTGTTATACCAGCCTAATTTGACACCGTGTTATTATCTTCTCTAAGCTCTAGGTTAAAATGAAACAAATAAGTTTGGAATCATGAAGATGTGATCAAATGCTCCGGTTCTGCCAGTCATTTCCAAACAGTGAGAAAATTAGTGTCATCTCCGGTGAAAAAGAGTTCATCAAGGCCTTCTTCTATTGCTCTAATCTCTTGTTTTGAGAATAACCTTCCTCTTATAGCAAATCTGACTCCAAAGAGAGACACATAACATCATAGGTGACAAGTCACAATATTAAACCAAAGTAAAAATGAAAACATGGAATTCTACTCGTGTTGGCATTTTATTCAGTCCAATTTAATGGTTGTTGTTGCATGAGAAAACAATATGGGCTTCCCATTTGCATCAATCATCCCGTTGGTTTTAACCACAACATCTAACAATAACCAAAACTATATATTAGAGGAATTTCTGGCAACATAGCATACATACAAGTGAATTTCTCTCCAATTCATGAAACTATAACACGCTCATCTTTTTTTTCGTCATTTAATTTCTAAACAGTTAACTAATCCCAAATATAAGAGAAGATATAATTTCATCCCATCACCACTTCATCATTTCTTTTTCATTCCTAGGCATGTCTGATAATTGTTGTGCACAACATCATCACCACAGCTAAGATATAAGTTTACAGCCACATTTCATCCTTGAGTACAAGTTAATAAATGAATTCCTTCGTCAAAGCAAAATAAGAATTTAATATCAACATTATGTCATGCAACCAAGATAATATGTATAATTTTTCCATTCAGCATATAATTGCAAAAAAGAACGTACAGACGAGCAATAGTCCAATAATAGGGCAACAAAGTACGCAGAATTATCGCACTTTAATACCAAAAATTATTTAAGATAAATATCTAAAAAATAAAATACAATCCAATCCAAGATTGACAATATAGATTATTTATCATAATAAAGTCACATTTTCTTCCTGGTGCGTATATACAAATTCCAAATTTTGTTTCTTAAGTGGCTGAAAGGGAGAAAGGCAACAAGAAACCAGAAGCGACATCATCGAATCAAGAAACAATGGACTCCAAAGTGCTTCGTCTCGGGATTCAATTCGCGAAGGCAAGCTTCAACACAAGCAAAGACTTGCTTCGTAATTATTACTTGATGACAACTATTTCTATGAATTTTTTTATTTGGCAATATTTATGACATTTCATATTTAAAAGGTTTTTCAAATAATCACGTTTTTTGTCAAAGAAAATAATTACTTTTAAATCATTGTTTTTTTCTGGATAAATTCTAAGTTGTTGTTGCTCTAGAAGTTTTACCTTAGATATTTAATGTCATAGTGTTCAAACAAACATATTATTATTTTTTAAAATTAACAGTTAAATTAAAAAATAATATAAAAATTGAGCTAAAGTTAATTAATCAAATAAAGTTAAGAAAATGAATATATTGGCTCCAATAAACTTGTGTATGTTATATTTTGAAATGTCATTCCATGAAGTTTACTTATCCAATTTATAAGGTCATGAAAATCAAAGTGAGAATAACCTTCTAATTAACCTCTAAATATTTTTAAAACTAAGTAGGATTTACTCCCCTAATGATATCTCCAGAGCGTTTACTTATATTGCAACTTGTAAAACTCATATGTATGACTTCATAGGGAAATTAATTAAGGTTATGATTGGTTTTAAGGGAGGGGATGGACGGGGGTAGTGGACACGAGGGATGAAAGAAAATGAGATAGGAGCTGGTTACCTTGTTTAATTTGGTTGGTGGGGAGAGGAGTTGAGAAATTTGTAATGATCATTATTTGGTTTAAGAGTGGAAAGTAAAAAAGAAATTATAGCAATATACTATAGGTTAAAAGAGCTAATTTTCTCCCGGAAGTTGATAAGGTGGTGTAAATTTTCCCAAGAAGCTTTTCACAGAGAAATGTTGCCCTAGAAGGTTCTAAATTGTAGCAATTTCGCCCCAACCTTTAGTTAATTAAATATGCTTACCTATGAGGTTAAAACATCTTGTGTGTAACATCCCATTTTCAAAAGCAGTATAATATTTTTTTTCATCAGAGTAGAGCATCGGAGCAACTGAGTGACTGCTACATATATTCAAAATGCCGTAAGTCTAGCAAATTACAGAAGCGGTACAATAACCGAGAGTTTTTAAAGTAAATAACAACAGAAGTGTCTCCCTGGCAATACCCATGCCGTGGTAACAAAAGATAGTCTTCACCGAGTCCCTATGCGTGATGCTTGCCTTTCACCTCGATCCTCGGTCCTCCTGACCCTGAGGCTATACGGTTAACCTCATGTTTATATATACAACATAGATAGTATATGAGCATACAAACAAGCATATCCCAACAACACATAAGCCCCCTGGCAGATATGTCACACCTAGCATACGTTTCACACCTAGCAATCGTTCCACACCAACCATTTCACACCTAGCAAACGTATCCCGACACCCAAAGAAGCATAATAACAAAGACAATGAGCATACCACAGAGCTATCAACTATCTCACATAAGCATACCATACACATAGCACATTTACGCATACAATAAACATCGAGTTAGTGTTACAAAAGACGCGAACGTACCTTCGTTGATGAAAACAAGACGTCGTCGGTTCGGTACGTGATCACAGATATCCTATAGGGAAAACATCGTATTCATTAATGATCAATCATCATAACAGACATTTTAGTCCCAAATTACCATTTTACCCCTGACCTCCCTAATCGGTGAAATTTCGCCAGAACTTCGTTACTTTAACTCTAATCTTCCAAAATTTTGCCATAACTCTTTCTCCAACATAATTTTTGAAATATATATCATATTTAACCCTAAAACATGATATCTACAATATATTGGAAGACTCAAGATCAAAACAACATCTACCCTAGAACTTCAAGAACTACCGAACTAAAAACTAAGAACCGAAGAACTTACCCTTGAAGAACTTCCTTCAACCTTCTTGCTCCCACTTCTCTCTAGCTTCTCTCTTCCTCTTGAAATTTCAAAATAGGCAAGATGATTTTGGTGTGAGGATTTTGCAAAGTAGTGAATGGCTATTTATAGGCACAAAATGCACTATTCATCACTTTTTCATATTGAATTCTAGCCATCCATTTGAATCCTTAGCTAACAAGTTTTCTCCTCCATTTTCCTCCACAAATTCGTCCCCCCCCTATGTAATCCCTCCAAAGATGACTTCATGCAAGTGATGTCATGCTCCTACTTTATGGATTCAACCGATAAAGTTCTCGTTCGGTGTTCTAATCGCGTAATCTTGAAGAATCTCAAAATTCCTTAGCATATCCCCGAAGGTCTCTATTCACTCTTGAGAAATATGTGGATTAATGAAATTTATGATTCCATTAAGGGTATTTCGTAACCCGCTGAACATTTTCGGATAAACGCCGTCGATTCACGGAAATGACTTAAATAACCAACTTCGGGACAAAAATCTACTGATTCATAATATGTCCAGTTGTTTACCACTTAATCCAAGGATTTCAAGATAGGATTTATTTTCTATCGGTTCTCATTTATCCTACTTGCTTTTTACAAAATATCTCTTCTTTCTTTATTATTATTTCCATCAAAATATCATGATATTTTTACAAAATTCTTCTCTCCTTTCTCTTCAATATTTTCGGCTGCCCCCTCCCCCAAATATTGACTTTTCAACCCTTTTTAATCACTTAGTTTATGCTTTAATTATCTAATTAAGCAATTATCTCATTGGTTAATCCCTTGTTAGTCAATTAAGCTTTAGGGATTAAGTGTAATTCACCTTATATACTTCTTAATTATGCCAAATTAATTAGCAACACTCTTTATGCTAACCTTGATCCTCCATTGGTCATTAATCTCCACTTAGGTGTTGCATATAATTAACTTTGAATATCTCATTTTCTCATGCTTAAACAATTAGTCATTAATTATTTAATTAGTCCCTTACTAATTTTTGACAATTTTCTTAATTAGGATTAATCATTTCCTCACAACTATTGGACTGACATTGGTAATTTATGCTCCATATATAATATTAAAAATCACGGGGCAACTTATGTCCCTCAAAATAATATTAATTTTTGCCTCATTATTTTCCAAGGGAAATAATCCCCAAAATTCCTAAAATTAGAGACAACATACTTTCTAATTTTTAATAATTATTTAATTTCCATTTAGGATTTATCATAATATTTTCAGGGCATTTTATGACCCACAAATTCATTTAGAGATTTTTAGCTCTTTATTCACCCTAATTTTAATAGAAATTACCTTAGAAAATAAGGTAATTATTACACTAGTTTTGAGACCACATATTCACCTATTTCCAATAGGTATTATTTATCGAAATATAATATTCCATATAAATAATTATCCGGGTATTACATTGTGTAATGAAGAAAAAAAAATCAAAGAGGTACTTACCTATCTCGGTGTGACTAGGTATGACAACAGAGAGTTTTTGATGGACTTGTTTTCAACAATCTTTCTTAGTGTGTTATGCATCTATTGATTGAAACTTTATCTTCTTCAATGTTGTTCACCATGTCAGCTCAACATATTTAATTATTTTACAGTTAAATCTAACCTAGATAACTATTAGAACAACATTGCTACTATTTGCAAAATTTCTAAGACAACATTTCACCTTGCCCGCTTCTAGGGCAAAATAGCTTTAAACTATTTACTATTGTACACTAACATGTTAATTTATATTTTTTATTTATACGTTATATAAATTAACTTACACCTTATATAATTAATATAATAATATATTTTAAACATGAAATAATATTTATTTTTCTTGTCTATTTTATGTTTTAAATTAATTTTATAATAATTTTTTTTTTTAACTATAATAGTATTTTTATTTATAATAATGTACTTTTATTTTAAGTTAATTTTAAAAACATATATTTCTCAATTATAGTAATATTTAAATGACTTGTACAATCTCTCAAACCTATACGGTTTATTATATTTGATAGGAAAAGAATGTGTTTAATATATATTTTTAGTCATGTAAGAAACTAAATATAAACAAATTTCAATAAATGTGGTGAAAAATTAAAATTATAAATTTTTTAATATCAGAATTAACAAATCTTTAACATATTAGAAAGCTAAAAACTTCATTAGAATTAAAATTTGGTGGTATAATTTTTCTTGCCCCCCCCCCCCCCCCCCCACACACACACACACACACACACATATATATATATATATATATATTTAAATAATTTTAATGTTAAAGAGGGGCATTTTGGGATAACAGAAGTCCAAAAGTCAAAGTTAATGGTTAATTAACGGTTTAAGTTTATGAAAATAAAATCTCAAACTATAGATGGGAGGTATGTGTAACATAGATTTAATTTTAAATGAGATATATATGTGTTTTCAAAATAGAATGGAGGTCTGTGTAATTAAGTCAAAACAGATGGAGGTTCAAGTATTTTACTCTTAGATTTAAGCATGTAAGAAGAAAATGAAAATAAGAATGTGTTTCGTTCTTCTAATTTAAATTCTTTTGTTTTTCAAGTCTTGCGTCTGTCATTTAAGCGAATTTAAGATTCATATTTCTATTTCAATATATATGTGTATATATGTAATCTGATTGGTTGAAAGCTCTGTTAAAAAAATATTTTAAAAATTTTAAATAATTAAAATAAGGATAAATGATTTCTTCAAGTCACTAGAGATAAGTTATCTCCAGTGACCCTCAAAACTACATCGTTTAGAATTAATGAATGATGTTTCTATAATTTTGTTTACTTTTTATCATATAAATTTTATCAAAATACCCTTCATTAATTCACTTGAAATTACAAACACACCCTTCATTAATTCAAAACGACGTAGTTTTAGGGGTGACTGAAAATAAAAATAAAAGTGAAGATTTCGGAATTCTGGAATGTTCTTTCCAAATCTGTTGTTGAGATTGTTTAAGAAATTTAAATCGTTTAAGAAACAATGAACCGGCCTTATAAAAGGAGATAAGAAGGCGAGGAGAAACTGCATGAAAAAGTCTGGACTCACGGTTTGTGACAAGGAAGAGAGAGAGGGAGAGATAGTGAAAGAGTAGGAAAGTAATCGAGAGACTGAGAACTAGAGGTCAAAACTGACAGAAATACGAAGAGGGAAATTGTCGCAAAGGTATGTCAGTGTTCTTATGGATCGTCGAAAGTTAATTTTGAATCTGTTCTCTTTTTTCTCTTCTCCTTCTTCGTTTTGCATCAAATCGGTATCATAGTTGCGGTTTTTTATAGCCCATCTCTTTGGTACTCATCTGAATTCAGCTCATGATATTGAATAAAATTAGTTTGCCTCCTTCTATCTCTTTAAATAGAAAAAAAGAGAAGGAAGAAGGGTGATTCTATCTTATTCTAAGAATGCTTGGATGTTATAAATATGAATTATTCTCATTATAATCTTATAAGAGAAATGAGAGGATGTTATAAATATGAATTATTCTCATTATAATCTTATAAGAGAAATGAGAGTAATTCTAAGAATCTCTTATTCTATAAGAATGCTTGGATGTTATAAATATGAATTATTCTCATTAGAATCTTTTAGGTTCAGTAAGATAAAGGAGAGTAATTTTAAGAATCTCTTATAAAAGAAAGAAAGGAGAGTATAAGAATCTCTTATAAGAGAAAGGGGAGTAATTCTAAGAATGCTAGGATGTTATAAATATGAATTATTCTTATTCCAATTTCTTATTTCAGAATTATTCTCATTCCAATTTCTTATTTCAGAATGAATACAAGGGTCGCAAGTAGTCAGGTCCGAGACACCCGTGACTATTGGCCTTCGGCAGTGCGTGGCTCCAATAAGCCCTTCAAGGTTGAGCGCAATGAAAGTCATCTGCAATATACCCCACGTAATTCCTCTAATCAATGCAAGAGGCAGTCCCCTTCTAATGTCAAAAGTAATTCATCTCAAATCTGCAAATACTGGATGAACGGAAATTGTGTATATGGCGATCGCTGTTGGAACTTGCATTCTTGGTTTCATGGCGAGCACCTCTCTGTGCTCACGAGGCTCAATCAACACAAGAAGGTGCGTACTTGACTTTCATTTGCCAAAAGCATTCAGCTTGATCTTGTTAATTTTTTTTGGCTCGAGCATTGAACTTTAAATTATGACTACAGATTGTGACCGGGATTACACTTCCCGTTGGATCGGACAAACTTTTTTCTTGTAGCACTGATGGGACACTTAGGATGTGGGACTGTCATACGGGTCAATGTGTTAACGTAAAGAATTTGGGTGATGAAGCAAGGTGTTTGATTAGTATGGGCCCTTGGGTTATTGCTGGTATTCGGAATGCTATTAAGGTAAGCTCGTAAGCTTCTTCATGTTGTTGTGCTTTGTTGTGCGTTTCATCCTTTATGTAACTGGGTAAACTAGAAATTGATTGTGTGGCTGCGTTTGTTGCGAAGGCATGGAACATTCAGACAGATACTGAGGTCACTCTTGACGGACCAAAGGGTTATGTACTTTCCATGTTTGTTTGGAACGATACACTTTTTGCCGGAGCAATGGTAATGATTAAATGTTTTACTAGATTCTTTTTCTCAATTAATAATATCTTTTACATTTGATCTTATACGTTGGCTTCTTTATGGGATATATCTGGTCTAATTTTAATCTCACTCTGTCTCCCTATGATAGGATGGTGTTATTTATGCATGGAGACCGAGTTCTGAAGCAAATTTCCCATTCAAGCCATTAGCAATGTTGAATGGCCACAACAAAGCTGTCGTTTGTTTAACTGGTGGACGTGGGGATAAGTTGTACTCGGGTTCTTTAGATCATAGCATCAAGGTATTTCTGCGAATTAATGACAAATTCTGTAGAATTACTTTGGTCAAATTTGATTTTCTGATAGTCTTTTATAGAGTTGTGTTACATCTTTTTGTCTCGTCAACTTCTTAAAATCTATTTTAATAGTTTATTGTTGTAGTGTGATAACTCGTACAAAATAAAACTAAGGATACTTTTTTTTGAAAGGATTTATTGATTTCTTCTTCTCTCAGGTTTGGGACCTCAACACATTACAATGTGCGATGACGTTGAAAGGGCACACTGATGTTGTGACATCCCTTATTTGTTGGGACCAATACTTGTTATCAGGTTCATTGGATGGCACCGTAAAGGTTTGGGGTGCCACTAAGAAGGAAACTTTGGAAGTAGTATACACGCACACTGAAAAGAATGTGAGTTCATTCTTATAAATAATATATCTTGCAATTTAGATTTTAGTTATAGCTTAAGTAAACTACTGGTACGGATCCATCCTAGTTTTACATACTTTGTTGCCCGTCCTTGCCTTTGCAAGTTTGCATTCTGTTTTGTAATTTTGTCAAATGGAAATAGTTATACTAATATCTTGGTTGCTTGGCTTGATGTCGGTATTCAATTTTTATTCTGCATTGAGGAAGGTGCATTAGGCTGAAATGTTGCTGCAAATACAATATCTTAACAGTGATGACCTTATGTGAAAGGATTACTTTTCTGAAATCTGATAGGATGAAATTATATGTTCTTGTATCTTTGGGATTAGTTATCAGACATGTTTATTAATGAAAATGAAATGATAGGCGCATCAATTCTTGTGTTTAACAGCATGATGAATTGGAGAAATTCACCGTGCATGACATGTTGTCAGAAATCTCTTTAATATGTAGTTTGGATTATGCTACAGGGTGTGGTTAGAATCAATGGTATGATTGATACAACAGGGAAACACACACTGTTTTGCTCGTGCAACAACAATTCAGTTGGATTATATGAAATGCCAACGTGAGTAGGTTTCCATGTTTCCATTTTTATTTTGGTTTGATGGAGTTATCAGCCCTGATGTTGTCTCTTTTTGGGTCAGGTTTGAGGCAAGAGGAAGATTATTCTCAAAACAAGAAATTAGAGTAATAGAAGAAGGTCCTGATGGACTCTTTTTCACTGGAGACGGCACTGGTTTGCTCACCATTTGGAAATGGCGGGTAGGGTTGGAGCCTGAGATCACATCTTCATAATTCCAATCTTATTTGTTTAGCTGTAACCTTATTAGAGCTTAGAGAAGATGAGAACACAATATATTTCAAATTTTGCTTATGTACCAATACTGGATTTCAATTTTAGCTCATCATTATGAAAATTGTATAGATTCATTCCTTTTTGTATTATATAAAGTGTAAGAGTTGTATAGATACATCTTTATCATCATTATTGATTCTTTTTATGAAGGAACTTTCTTTGCGTTACACACAACACTTTTTGGTAACAAAGTTCTCTTTAGGGTGTCTTTTGTTTGAATGAAGGTAGGATAGATGCTCACATTCTCTCGTCTAGTTTTAGATTTTGGAGCGGAAAGGGGCCCCAAACCTTCATCCCCCTCCAAATTGGGGGGTTATCGATAGAGCCATCATTTTGCCATTATAATTTATGTAATATTTAAATAATGCCTATGATGAAAAATATTATTATTATTATTATTAAAATACTTTGTTATAAATAATAAAAAAAATTATTATGCAAAAATCCATATGATAAGAAATATATTATACCAACGGGGGTTGACACAAGTGGTAAATGGCTCATGCAGTCTCGAGTTCGAGCCTCGTGAATGATAAAAGCCCATTGGGAGACTCACCCACCATAGCCAGCAGTCGCGACCGGTCGAATCGGATTAGTCGGAAAAGTTACGATACCAAATGGGCAACCAAAATAATAATAATATATTATTAAATAATTAATTCAATACAAAAAAAATATATTTATATGAATATAGAGTTTTATAGTTATAAAATATGCTATTACGATTGTAAATAAAAATTATATTATTATTAAATTAATTTAGATAAAAGTATGTTGTTATAATTTTTTTTTTAAAAAAAAAAACTTTTATGAAATAAATGTATTCTAAAAATATACTTTTATAAATAAGAAATACTATTAAAATTAAAAAATATATAATTATGAAATTAATTTTAAATAAAATATAATTTCATAAATAAACATTTATTACAATTATAATTATTTTATTTTTATTGAATTTAAGTAAGAATATATTTTTATAATTAAAAATATATTACTATTAAATTCAATTCAATCAAAAATTATGTTATTATTAATATATAAAAAAAAAACACTATTATAATTCCGCTAGAAGAGGTGCCTACATTTAAGACTGATATAGTGCCTCGAAAGGTTCTCGTGCCTAGGGAAAAAAATATAGTTAAGAAATATATAATTATAAAAGTAATTTAAATAAAAATATATTAATACATTTGACTATTAATTTAAAACACAACAATAAAATTCACTTTCTTAACTTTATTTAATTAACTTTATAGCTCAATTTTTATATTAGATTTTCATTTGACTATTAATTTAAAACACAATAATAATATTTTTATTTTAGCACTATTACGTTTGTGGACACACAGTCCACGAGTGTAAATAACCAAGCGTAGCTCGAAGCCACGAAAACAAACGTGGACACACAGTCCATGAGGGTAAATAACCAAGCGCAGCTCAAGGCCACGAAACAAGCGCAGGACGAGGCTACGAAACAAGTGTAGGTACAAGACCTACAAATAACAAGCGTGAGAACAAATCCCACGAATATCAAGCGAGCTCGAGGTTAATCATGGTGCACCAAGGACTAAGAGTACTGCTGTTAGTAACCAGCGTTCTGTATTTAGTCCTCTCCCAAATATTTACAAGCATGCTTGGGGCTAATTTATCAAAAGCAATAATTTTTTTTTAAAAAAAGTATTCTTTTAAGCTAAAGACCGATTGTATCAAATACTTCGTAATAAAATGCCCCGGCATAAAGGTTTGCAATTAATATCTCAAAATTATACCTTTCCAAATTCCGTAGATAAACATTCTTTATTCTTCATCATAGTTTGTCATATTCTCCATTTGGAAAATCTTTTCACCGTATCCATGCATAAAAGACATTGATCTAATATTTCACTAACTAGGTTAAAGATTCAAATGTTAGAGTTAAGATACAAAGAGTATTAATAGATACAACTTTCTTTCAAAAACGAATTAGAATAATTGAACTACTTCAAATGATACAATAATTAAGATCACGAGAAGAATTATATTAAAATACATGTGAAACTATTTTAATTATGAGATAAAGAAAAAACTTATTCATAAATCAATTGGGACGTTGTCCACTCACCTAATGTCTTCTAATTTCTATCATTTACTCCTTACAAGTTTCAACAAGAATTTCTTTCTCCGCACGCTATAAGAATATATATGGGAAGAGTTATAATTAACAACCTATAAATTATATAACTCCCTTCCAATATTAACTCAACAACCAACCATAATATTCCAAAGTTCCAAAACACCATTGTTTACATTTCAAGGTTTCTTCAAACACATGCATAGTTTTCATATCAATCACTCTCTACCTTGTATAAATACTTTCTCAACCAAAGTATATATCATATTCGAACTTACTTTGCCAGCTCTTCTCTTAACATAAGCAACTAAAATCATTTAATCTCTAGTCCTTAGCCTATAATTTCCTCCAGTCATAAAGAAGCAACTTCACTTTCCAACTGAATCAGAATCATACAAGTTTATGCACACTATAATTTACTCCCAACTACCTTAGGCACATTGATATCAATCAATAAGTCACTACTAGTTTGTATTCCTCAATTCTATAAAGTGCCTTTCTTAGACAATTCATCGAACACTTCATAGGTATTCTTTACATCAATTTAATCACTCCGTATATATATGAGAAAAATCAATTGGCTAACACAATGAATATAAAATTTTCTTCTCTTGAGCATTTTAACAAACACCTTGAGTGCAATCACAATCAAGCCACGTTATCAAAACTTTTATTCTTCAAATCCTTAATCCATTAATTTCCAAACTGCAATGTCGGAATTTACAAAGCTTCCCAACTAACTTATTTGCCATGGATAAATTTATACTAAAGAAAAAGAAAAAGAAAAACAGGACCGTGATGCATCTTCTTCCAATTACAGCAATAAAACAACTTGAATTGAGATTACCTATCCAAATTACAGATTTTATATACTACAGTTACATACCCAATCATAACTAATTAAGGGAACTACAACTCAATTACAAGCTGGTTAAAATAGCAGCCCCAACTTCTTTCTTTCTTTCTTTCTTTCCTCCTAATCAGCCGTGCACCTCACGCACACATAAAAATTCAGCTCACAATCTACACACTCAATCAAAATTAAAAAAATTTATGGAATTCATAAAAAGAAGGAGCTGACATACATACCCACGCCACTAATGTTTAAGAGCTGCATAGGAGTTCAGATAATACTCCCCTGGAACCAAACAGCGACAGAATGAAACAGAGGAAGATGGAGGAAAGAAGTGAAGCTTCGACGCAACATCTCCACACGTTCCGCAAGGTGGAAAGGAAGGATTTGAACGAATTACTCCCAACCCACTTCTAGGTCAGACCAAAACGAACACAAACAAAAATATAGAAGGAGCAAAATGTTTTGGCAATTTGGGCGGGGAACGGAGATGCCAAAGGTCAGACTGACGGACGGCGGCGAACGGACGACCAACGTTGCCGGAAACGGACCGAAAGGATGAAGGAACACAGTCGGACGATGGACTGGGGTTTGGTTCAAAAATCCCGAAGCTTTTGTGCTCTGAAGAAGTCGCACGCTGAAAAAAAATATATCTGAAGTTTCCATTCTGTTTTTTTTAAACACACAAATAAGGGTATTTTGGTAATTTATGCTAAGCTGAGGCAAAAATAAAAACACATCCTACCCTAATGAGGATTCAATCCATAAAGAATATTTGATCATCCCCAATACCATCAAGCTACAAGCTTAATTTTGACACCTAACAATAATAAATAGTAATAATCATATAATTTAATTAATTTATTTATTTTAATTTCTTGAGCCATTACAAGTTATTTAATTTAATTTATTATTATTTTTTTAAAATTCTCAAATATCTGGGTTATTACAGATTTACAGTTAAGGAAGCTTGACTTTCGTGATGATGATGATACACTGCATAAAAAAAGTTGTTAAGGCCAGATTTAAAGAGCGCTTTGTAAGAAGACCGGATCCGCGACCGGTCTCTTTATAGGCCATCTTAAAAGTTTGTAACTTTTAAGACCAGATGCAAACCTCTTCTTATTCATAACCCATGGGATTGGATCCAAAAGTCCAACTGGTTTTTCCTTTTAAATTTTGGTCTTTTTAATTAGAGGATAGGCACTAACAACGGTAATAACTGGATTGGTTTTCTTATTCAAATAAATGCTTCGAGCTAACAAATGTTTTAAAAAATATATTTGTGTATGGTTGCGGAAGTAAGGAAGTAATGAGACAAGGAGGGAAAACTTGCGCGAGCCATAACTATTGTCATGACAAGAAATGTGATGATTTCTGCAAAAATGAGTACGGACCAGGAGCAAAAGGCTTTTGTGGTTATGGAACGGACTGTACTTGCACCCTTGTAACTAATCAATTAAGTGGAAAAATAACATTCTTACTTAGGTTTGGGACCTCAACACATTACAACATACGATGACGTTGAAAGGGCACACTGATGTTGTGGCATCCCTTATTTTGCTGGGACCAATACTTGTTATCAAGTTCATTGGATGGGACGGTGGTAAAGGTTTGGGCTGCCACTGAAAAAGAAACTTTGAAAGTAGTATACACTCATACACTCATCATGAAGAAAATGAGAGTTTATTGTGATAAATAATTTATATCGCAAATCTTGAATTGCATAAAGTTTTAGATCTTAGTCATATATATCTTAAATAACTTGTGGTACTAAAATGTGCTAATTCTGCATACTTTGTAGCCCCGAACACTGGGCTATTGCTTATCTGTACGTTCTGTTTTGTTATTATATGTTGAATGGAAAGGTTATACTATTATCTTGGTTGCGTGACTTAATTTTGATATTAAATTTTTACTTTGCATTGAGGAAGGACTTCACTTATTAACTTGTATGTAAGGATGAAATGTGGCTGCAAACTTATATGTTAACCGTGGTGGGGATGTGCACAGCAATTATCAGACATGTTTAGAAGTGAAAAAGGAAATGATGATATGGAGATGGGATGAAATTATATCTTCTCGAAGCTTTGGGATTAGTTATCAGACATGTTTAAAAATAAAGAAATGATAAGCGTGTTACAGTTGGATGAATTGGAGGAATTTACATGCATGCTTATGTGGTCGGAACTCGGAAATAAATCATAAGGTGTGGTTATAATCAACGGGATGATTTATGATCAGGGCCTCCATTTAGTTTTGCTTGTGCAACAATGTTGGACGGTATGAAATGCCAACATGAGTATACTGCAATTTTTCCATTTTTATTTTGGTTTAAAATTCTGAGTTATCACCCTTAATCTTTTGTTTCTCTCCTGAGCCAGATTTGCTTCAAGAGGAAGGTTACTTTCATAACAAGAGATTAGAGTGATAGAAGAAGGCCCTGATGTACTTTTTTACTAGTTTGCTCACTGTCTAGAAATGATTAGTAGAGGTGGAGCATATAAACACATCTTCATGATTCCAATCTAATTTTTTTTCTTTTTAACCTAGAGCTTAGAGAAGAGGATAACATCATGTTTGTATTTCAAATTGGGCTTGTATAACATTATGTACCTACATTGAATTTCAATTTCAATTTTAGCTTCTCATTATCAAATGAAGGTAGGCCAGATCAAAATTGAAGTTAATGAACATAGATAAAATACCAAATTAAATTTGTTTTGTCGCTAGTGTCTACATATTGAGTTCCCTCTCTTGCTACTTCTTGTTGCTATACATTGTCATCTTTATCTACGTATCAAGTGTATTGAAAATTGATCCATCACTACTAACATCTTCTTTGAGTATTTAGATAGAACTTAGATTACATATTAGTTGCACAAAGATTATAAAAAGTTCCTTTATCAAAATTATTGCAGCTCATTACTCAATGTTTTTAGAAAGGGAGGAGAAGAGAAAAAATTTGCTTGTATTGTGAGACATGCAGCTTACACTTGCGGATAAGATTGAAGTTAGATGGAGTAATCGTGAGCGTTAAAAAATTTAAAAAAGAATAAATTTATTTTAAATTTTTTGACAACAAAACCTAGTATGTTCATCGTTAAAAAATAAAGCATTTTATAAGCAATTGAAGAAAATATGAATCTATTCATGGTCTTATATGGCATTAATACTTTGGTTTGAATTTATTATTAATTTAATAATTATTTGTTAAAATATACACACATAAGACATTGGAATTTAGTTATTTATTAAATATTATAATGTTGTATTTAAAAATATTAAATATCCATAAGATAAATTTTATGTTGAACTTGAAATTGCTGATTGATTTAAGGACTTAAAGGAGTTAAGGTCTTTTTTTGAACCGGATAAGAAGTTCTTCGGAGCTGAATACATGGATAACTATAGAATGATAATAAACTTTGAAATTTATTTAAAAATAATAAGAAAAACATCTAAAATATCCATAGTTTAAACTTTAAATATCAAGTTTTTTATTTTAATACCAAATGTTAATAATTTACAATCTCATATCGGCATTTTTAAATAAATTGATAATTTTACAATTGTGTTTTAAATTAATATTTTAATATATTAATATATTTTTTATTTAAATTAATTTTATAATTATATATTTCTTAGCTATAATTTTTTTTTTTTTTGCTAGGCACAGAACCTTCTCAAGCAACTATCGGACATTAAATGTAGGCACCTCTCTTAACACGATTATAATAGTGTTTTTTATTAATAATAACATAAGTTTTTTAATTGAATTGAACTTAATAATAATATATTTTTTTAATTATAAAAATATATTTTTACTTAAATTCAATAAAAATAAAATAATTTTCAAATAAAATAATCTTTTTATCTTAAAAATTTAACATATTTCATAATTGAAATAAATGTTTATTTATGAAATTATATTTTTATTTAATAATACTATATTTTTAAATTTTAATACTATTTCTTATTTATAAAAGAATATTTTTAAAAAAATTATTTCATAGTAGTATTTTTTTAATTATAAAAAAATAAATTAATTTAATCATAATATTATTTTTATTTAGAATCGTAATAGCTTATTTTATAACTATAAAAATTCTATATTCATATAAATATATTTTTTGCATTGAATTATTTATTTAATAATTTTTTTTTATCATATGAATTTTTGCATAGTAATTTATTTTTATTTATAACAAAGTATTATAATAATAATAATAATTTTCATCATAGGCATTATTTAAATGTTACATAAATTATAATGGTGAAATGATGACTCCATCAAAAACCCCACAATTTGGAGGGTGAAGGTTTGGGGCCCCTTTCTACTCCACTAGAGAAGGTGAGCATCTATCTTTCCTTCATTCAAACCAAAGACACCCTAAAGAGAACTTTCTCGCTAAAAAGTGTTGTGTGCGTCAGAAAGAAAGTTCCTCCTCAAAAAGAATCATCTACGATGATTATGATGTATCTATACAACTCTTACACTTTATATAATACAAAAAAGAATGAATCTATATAATTTTCATAATGATCAGCTAAAATTGAAATCCAGTATTGGTACATATAATGTTATACCAGAAAAATTTGAAAGACATTGTGTTCTCATCTTCTCTAAGCTCTAAAGTTAAAACGAAACAAATAAGATTGGAATTATGAAGATGTGATCTCAGGCTCCAACTATACCAGCCATTTCCAGACAGTGAGCAAACCAGTGACGTCTCCAGTAAAAGAGAGTCCACTAGGACCTTCTTCTATTACTCTAATTTCTTGTTTGGAGAATAA
Source organism: Acacia melanoxylon (assembly GCA_019022615.1). Taxonomy (NCBI): domain Eukaryota; kingdom Viridiplantae; phylum Streptophyta; class Magnoliopsida; order Fabales; family Fabaceae; genus Acacia; species Acacia melanoxylon. The sequence continues at coordinate 1,262,023 of JAFJYJ010000030.1, read as the reverse complement.
TCTTCCTCTTGCCTCAAACCTGACCCAAAAAGAGACAATATCAGCGCTGATAACTCCATCATCAAACCAAAATAAAAATGAAAACATGGAAACCTACTCACGTTGGCATTTCATATAGTCCAACTGAATGGTTGTTGCATGAGCAAAACACTGTGTGTTTCCCTTTTGCATCAATCATACCATTGATTCTAACCACACCCTGTAGCATAATCAAAACTACATATTAAAGAGATTTCTGACAACATATCATGCACGGTGAATTTCCCCAATTCATCACGCTGTTAAACACGAGAATTGATGCGCCTATAATTTCATTTTCATTATAAAACATGTCTGATAACTAATCCCAAAGATGCAAGAACATATAATTTCATCCTATCAGATTTCAGAAAAGTAATCCTTTCACATAAGTTCATCACTGTTAATTAAGATATTGTATTTGCAGCAACATTTCAGCCTTATGCACCTTCCTCAATGCAGAATAAAAAGTGAATACCGACACCAGGCCAAGCAACCAAGATATTAGTATAACTATTTCCATTTGACAAAATTACAAAACAGAATGCAATCTTGCAAAGGCAAGGAAGGGCAAGGAAGTATGAGGAAGTAGGATGGATCAGTACCAGTAGTTTACTTAAGATATAACTAAAATCTAAATTGCAATTCTAGAATGGCAAGATAGATTATTTATATGAATGAACTCACATGTTTTTCATTGTGCGTGTATACTGCTTCCAAAGTTTCTTTCCTAGTGGCACCCCAAACCTTTACGGTGCCATCCAATGAACTTGATAACAAATATTGGTCCCAACAAATAAGGGATGTCACAACATCAGTGTGCCCTTTCAACGTCATCGTACATTGTAATGTGTTGAGGTCCCAAACCTGAGAGAACAAGAAATCAATAAATCCTTTCAAACAAAGTATCCTTGGTTTTATTTTGTATGAGTTATCACACTACAACAATAAACTATTAAAATAGATTTTAAGAAGTTGACGAAACAAAAATATGTAACATAACTCGATAAAAGACTATCAGAAAATTGAATTTGACCAAAGTAATTCTATAGAATTTGTCATTAATTCGCAGACATACCTTGATGCTATGATCTATAGAACCCGAGTACAACTTATCCCCACGTCCACCAGTTAAACAAACGACAGCTTCGCTGTGGCCATTCAACATTGCTAATGGCTTGAATGGGAAATCTGCTTCAGAACTCGGTCTCCATGCATAAATAACACCATCCTATCATAGGAAGACAGAGTGAGATTAAAATTAGATCAGATATATCCCATAAAGAAGCGAACGTATAAGATCAAATGACAAAGATATGTTATTAATTGAGAAAAAGAACCTAGTAAAACATTTAACCATTACCATTGCTCCGGCAAAAAGTGTATCGTTGCAAACAAACATGGAAAGTACATGACCCTTTGGTCCATCAAGAGTGACCTCAGTATCTGTCTGAATGTTCCATGCCTTCGCAACAAACGCAGCCACACAGTCAATTTCTAGTTCACTCAGTTACATAAAGGATGAAACGCACAAAAACATGAAGAACCTTACGAGCTTACCTTAATAGCATTCCGAATACCAGCAATAACCCAAGGGCCCATACTAATCAAACACCTTGCTTCATCACCCAAATTCTTTACATTAACACATTGACCCGTATGACAGTCCCACATCCTAAGTGTCCCATCAGTGCTACAAGAAAAAAGTTTGTCCGATCCAACGGGAAGTGTAATCCCGGTGACAATCTGTAGTGTCATAATTTAAAGTTCAATGCTCGAGCCAAAAAAAAAAAAAACAAGATCGAGCTGAATGCTTTTGGCAAATGAAAGTCAAGTACGCACCTTCTTGTGTTGATTGAGCCTCGTGAGCACAGAGAGGTGCTCGCCATGAAACCAAGAATGCAAGTTCCAACAGCGATCGCCATATACACAATTTCCGTTCATCCAGTATTTGCAGATTTGAGATGAATTACTTTTGACATTAGAAGCGGACTGCCTCTTGCATTGATTAGAGGAATTACGTGGGGTATATTGCAGATGAGTTTCATCGCACTCAACCTTGAAGGGCTTATTGGAGCGACGCACTGCCGAAGGCATATAGTCACGAGTATCCCAGACCTGACTACTTGCGACCTTTGTATTCATTCTGAAATAAAAAATCAGAATGAGAATGAGAATAATTCATATTTATAACGTCGAAGCATTCTTAGAATAAGAGATTCTTAGAATTACTCTCCTTTCTCTTATAAGAGATTCTTAGAATTACTCTTCATTCTCTTACTGAACCCAATTCTAATGAGAATAATTCATATTTATAAAATCCAAGCATTCTTAGAATAAGAGATTCTTAGAATTACTCTCCTTTTTCTTATAAGAGATTCTTAGAATTACTCTTCTTTCTCTTACTGAACCCAAAAGATTCTAATGAGAATAATTTATATTTATAAAATCTAAGCATTCTTAGAATAAGAGATTCTTATAATTACTCTCCTTTTTTTTTTATAAGAGATTCTTAGAATTACTCTCCTTTCTCTTACTGAACCCAAAAGATTCTAATGAGAATAATTCATATTTATAACATCTAAGCATTCTTAGAATAAGAGATTCTTAGAATTACTCTCCTTTCTTTTATAGGAGATTCTTAGAATTACTCTTCTTTCTCTTACTGAACCCAAAAGATTCTTAGAATCACTCTTCTACCTTCTCTTATTTTCTATGTAAGGAGATAGAAGGAGGCAAACTAATTTTATTCAATATCATGAGCATAATTCAAATGAGTACCAAAGAGATGGGCTGTAAAAAAACCGCACTATGATACCAATTATTTTAAAGATATTTATGTTTTTAAAATATAGATTTATGATGTTTTGTAATCAATTGAATTTGAATGTCTTGTAATTATATAAACTATCAATTTAAACCAAAATACGGATACCAGATTGTATAATTATAAACCTTTGGCACTAAAAATAAAATTGATATTTTTAATTATGAATATTTTAGGTGTTTTTATAAATATTTTTTAAATAAATTTTAAGGTTTTTATCATCATTTAGTTATCCATGTATTCAGATCTTAAGTCCATAAATAAATCAGCAATTTCAAATGATCTTTCATTCTTGAAGATAAACATGCTAAGTTTTGTCGTTAAGATATTTAAAATAAATTTATTATTTTTTATATTTTTTGGCCAAATTATATCCTTAATTAATTATCAAATGATGTTTTTGCACCAGTATGGTCAAACAATTTTGAAATCATATATGAAAGAAAGAAAAAACAAACCACAATAAGCACCAGATATTCCCTGAAAGAACAAGAATGAAGAAGCAATTCAAACAGTCGTGCTGCTTTAAATAGTAGTAATGCAATGACCCGTCTAGCAACTCCAACTGCAATATAGAAACATAATATTTGTAAGGCATGGTGATTAATTTAAAAGACTAAACAATTCAAGAATCTTGCTAAACTAGATGAACAGCAAATCATGCCAGAGCCAGTAGCACAACCAAAATCTGATAGGTACAAGACGTTTCCTGTTGAAATTGAGTCCAAGACGTTCCATTAAAGCACCGGAACACCAAAATGCCTCCGATTCATCATCCATCATGTATAATAAAGGGGGCAGAAGATCACCCATACCCTGTAAAACATCATATAAATTGTGACTGTTTCCTGTTGAACCAAAGGAGAGAAACAGAAGAATATGAAGAATGCTTTTTGTATGTTTCTGGTATGTATTATACGTAAGAATATCTGCAATGAGAGTCAGCAGTCAGTTTCAAGGTGACAAGCAGCAACTTGCATATGATAGGTTGAAATAAATTTGGTCCAGAGTTGCATCATCAGCAATAAACCTATTGCATAAGTTTCATACTATGCTTTAATTCTAATTAATGTAAGGCGGAGTAAATTTTCATTTATGAGAAAAACCAATGTTATTAAATCGAATATTGTGGCAAGATTTGAGGTACGTATGAAGTATCAACGCTTGGAGGACCAACATCAATCACATCTTCTATAGGATCCTTTAAATATATTAGGAATCTTTGGTGTGCTTACAACTCCAAAGGAAAAGGTTGTCACCTTAGGACACATTTCGATTATACTTTCTTCACATAATGGAAGTTCAAAATCTAAACTTTTTGAACAAAAATATTTAATGTTGAGAATATGATGAAGCTCCAGCTTGTTCAATAATGGAAACAATAATATCTTAGCTTTATTTGCTCCTTCATTTTCTTTCAGTTTCTTCTGGAATCACTCCAATTATTTGATTGTTTGAAAGATCAATGCTTTTCAACAACTTACTATGCTAACACATTTGTGGTGCACCCTTCCCTGCGAGCAATGCACTTATATCACATTGATAGAAAAAGTGTTGATCCATTATTGGATATAGAAGGACTCACTAGAGTTGTTGATGAACTCTCTTGAATCATCACAGTAAAGTTCTTCGAGTATTTAAATATTTGATAATGACTGTATAAATAAGAGGAAGAATGATATAAATACCTCATCATTCCATTGGCACTTTAATTGAAGGATGTGCTAAGACTCAAGGTCTTCAAGCAATGGTAATATCATTAGCAACGCTTTTGCCTTCACATAGATGATGCTCATTTTCCTCTGGGAATTTCCTTTTCTCTTCCTTAGGCTCTCTTCCTCCCTGGGATATCTCAAAATTTAGTCTCTTGAGTTGTGGCCTCCATCAATAGACAATATAAATTCCTTTATATCGTTAGGTGCATCATGGAAAAATTCTTCTTCAAAAAGTAGAAGTTATCTGCCATTATGCTGCCTCTCTCCATCTGTCAAATTGGAATTTATATTTCCAATATTATTTGTCAAAAATGGACTCTTGCAGCTGCAATGGATTGACATTAAATCTGCCCTTCTTTATTATCATTCTATCATAGGCACCAATCACATGAAGTCCATGATCGTGCATGACATAACCCCTGATGATAGAGTTACTAAATATAACATCTTTTAAATGGAATCCATAATTGAATAGTATCTCAGCATTCTTGAGAGACCCTATGTGGGCACCACAATGCACAAGATTAACCAGAGTGACATAGTTTGCGGACACATTCTCTTCTTCAATTGCGTAGTTAATGTCTATGATCGGGCTTACAATTCCATACTGCACATGCTCCATGATGACCTGAACTACAAAATATTTGAGAACCCTAGCACGTAAGCATAGATTTTCTAGAGTGGCCTGGTCATTTCAGAGAAAAACTTTTCCAGCATCTCTTCACACAACCGACAGGCTTCATGATATCAATTAATTAACTCTTGCTTGCCATTTTGTAGCTTGACCAAGTGCTGCATCTATTACCACCTCATCCTCCGAAAATTTTTGTTGACCAACAACTTTTTAATACGGATCCACAATATACTGATGATGAATTTGCTCAAAGCTTTCTTCCTTGCCATAAGTTCCATATTACAGATTATCTTTCTGAGAGAAACCGACGGTCCAACCAGTTCTGTCTGGCAAGTCTGACTGATTCAAAAAAAAAAATTAAATCGTTTTTCTTATTTAATTTGGAATTTCATATAAATCACCCTGGAATCTTTACTTTATCGCCAGTTTAGCCTCGAGTTAGCTCTGATTTGACTCACATCTGACCTACTAACCCTAGACTCAGTACCTCAATCAGTTCAGTGGCCGGTCCGGATTTAATAACCTTGAGAAAAACTATCATACTGTCATATATTACTATTACTTAACACCTTCACATTTTTAAAAATGATGGAAAAAGAATATAAACAAGTTCAATTTTTAGAATACACTTGGGAATCATATATTGATTGAAATTTCATCCAGAACATATATATTTAGATGGTATGTTATGATGTCAAGGCGAAGAATAAATATGTGTGATTCATAAAGAAATAATTAGATGGCTAGGTTAAGGATGTAAGCAATTAGTGTGCTGAGTACATATTATCTAGCTATATTACCTTTAACCAAATTTTACTATAAATACACATATATGGAGCCAGGCAATGTTCAGTTGGTGAACACGAAAATATTCCTATTACTCTATTACTCACTAGCTAATTTATACAAGTACCTTCAAATATACACACAATAAATATCTCACCTACTTATTGCTATGTTTTGAGAGGTAGTCCACAGATTATTATAGAAATGACTAGGAACAACGAAAAAATAACTTGTTCTTATTTGCTTCAAATACCTCATTTAAGTATACAGGAGGAATCGTACTTTCTTCAAAGAGTAGTTTAAACTTGATTAATTAAGGGTACTGATAAGTATATATTTTATAATTAAATAAATATGGATTATGAGATATATTCGATTAAATTTATTAATAGCTTATACTTATTTAATTATCTTTTATATATTTTTCTATCATTTAATTAATTATGGGATAAGAGGATAATTTGATATAAAATGAACTTATATCCTATTTTATATTTTATTTTGCAGAAACATTTTAATAAGAGCGGGAAGATATATATATCTATATACACAAATATCAATTGAAGAGGATAATCAAATGAAGAATGAAAAAAGCAATTGGATGACACGTGGACCCCACGTGGTTGAAAGGATATTGAGATATGATAGATATATATTTTTATTTTATTTTTTTGGTTGCCCACCCGGTTCACCGGAGCTTCGATTCGACTAATCCGGATCCGACCCGCGTTGCTCACCTGGCTATGGTGGGAGAGTCTCCCATCGGGAGTTTTTTTGCATTCACAAGGCTCGAACCCGAGACCTTGCTTAAGCGACACAAGCCGCTTACCACTTGAGCCAACCCCGTTGGTGATATGATAGATATTATTTTGGATCCAAGATACAATTCCACGGCCCAACCAACACACATACAAAACATGAACCCAAGGTTATTAATTGGGGGGAGACCTAATTGTTTTTCTTTTTTTTTAAAAAAAAAAAAAAAAGCATAGCCGCAAAGACGCAAAGCAGAGACGCACATCCGCACAGCAGAACAACGAGGAGAACGAGCACGGAACGCATATTCAAACGCACAAGGAGCAGCCATAGAAGTGAGGAGTACGGAGGCATTTTTTGGGAGTCTTATTTCTCTTTTCATTTCCTGTCTTGTCTGAATCTGAGTTTTATCTTTTTATGGATTTTATCTAATTTTCTTTTCAACCTAGAGAACCTATGAACTTGTTTGGGTTCTAGAGATCATTCCCACTATTAGTTTTGATTACTTTTATTTCAGTTTATTTAATCTTGCTTTTATTGCTATTGCTTTGGAAGAGGAAATCTTAAATTGACCGTAGGATTAAATAATGTGGAATTAGGTTTTAATCTAATTTGCGTCTAGGATAGGCATATACCTAGAAGCTCCGCATAATTAGATTAGAGTAAGCCTGATTTAAAACGTATATTATTTAGTTGTGTGAGGCATTACATAATTAATTAAGGTAAGGTATATAAATGGACCGGAAGGCATTTATAGACATTAAGACTCTAGATTAGCGGAGTAAGTTAAGTCAAAATTAAGTTAGTGGGATAAAGTCTAAGAAACCAACAAGGGATTAGCGACTCTAGGTTGTACTTCTCGATATTGGAATTTGCTCTTTTGCTATTATTAGTTTATTATTAATTTTCTTTAGGGAAAATGACAAATAAATACCATATGAATTTGCAAAAATCCCAGAAGCCCACTGAATTTGTAAAAAGACTGAGAGGGGACAAAGACTTTTGAGGGATATGCAAATTCATCCAAAATGACCACAATGCCCTTGCCCTTAAGTATGTGAAAATAGGTTCTTCAAACTCATTCCCATTAAAATTTTCATTCGCCCCTGCCTGATGTAGCCCCAGTCTGTCATTTTCATGCGCCGCAGTGGATGACGCACCCTCCACCGTGGACGCCACACCCGCCGCCGTGGATGCCGGTGCCATCAACTCTATGGAGATCGAGGAGAAAGAAGAGGAACGAACATTGACCCGTTATGACCCTAATTCTTAACTGATTATTAGCTTCATAACAGTCAAGCTTCATCAAATTATTAACTTCCCTTTCATTTTTCAATTGGAGTTTCTAGATCATGTTTTGCAGGATGCCCTGTTCTGTGACTAGAAAACAGAGACTTACAGAGTATGATAATTCTCAAGAATGATCTTATCATTCTCGAGAATTGATGTATGCTCTTCCCTCAATTCATTGCAATTTTCTAAACATTCTCGAGAATTGGCAATGAGTTCTCGAGAAATATCGGGATTTTATAAGTTTTCTAAGTATCTCAAGAATTCTCTTTGCAAAAATAAAATCATCATTCTCAAGAATCACAAAGGAATTCTTGAGAATTGTCCAGACAGACTCATGGAGAAGTTCTTTTAAATGAGGATTCTCAAGAATCATCAAGGGATTTTTGAGAACTGATGAGACGGAGCAAATCATTGTGTCGTCCCATTCTCGAGTATCACTTCAGGACTCTTGAGAATTGGCGAGACAGAAACAATACTGGGTCTCATCTAACTTCGCATTTTCGAGAATCATCACATCATTCTCTAGAATTATCAAGCATTGGCGATATCTGAGTTTTTTTTTTTTTTTTTTTTTTGCATTCTCGAGAATCACTCTGAATTCTCAAGAATTAGGGTCATTCTCGAGAATTAACATATAATTCTCGAGAATCGTCAGGTATTTTTTTAACTAAGGCATATCATATACTTGACTTCATTCTCGAGAATCCATATGAAATTCTCAAGAATCATCGAGCCTGAGACGTTTCGTTTCATTTTGCCTAACTCTGTCTCTTTTTTAACATATAATTCTTGAGTATGTGCATGATTGTTCATCTTCAATATTCATCTCACATCAGAGCAACTCTCGAGAATGGTAAGTGTTAGTTCTCTAAGGGTTTTGATGATCTCCACTAATTGTAAAAAAAGCATAAAGTTTTGCTCTCAAATGTGTAAAACCCATTGTAAGAGCAAAACTCGAGGTTACTGTTCAAACCTCGAGGTTTGGCCTTACGAGAGAAGGACTCCGGGTTTCGGATCGAGCAAAACTCTAGGTTTCCGAAAAAACCTCCAAGTTTCGTCATACGAGACTTCTCATCAATTTTCGGAAAATGAAAAACTCGAGGTTTGTGAATAAACCTCCGGTTTCAACCTACCTAAGAAAATTCATGTTTTGGCCGGTTTTCAAAACCTCCGATTCATGAGAAACCTCCGGTTTGAACTAAATGAGGTTTTCTCAAAGTTTTCAAAATTAAGAGAAAACTCGAGTTTTGAGGACAAACCTCGAGGTTTGTCCGACGAAAGTATCTATGATTTTCAAACTTACAAAACCTCTAGTTTTACCTTCAAACCTCTAGGTTTCTGTTCTGGCGCAAAAACTCAAATTTTTCACATTTAAGAGAAACCTCGAGTTTTGATACAAAACCTCTAGGTTTTGGCATCCAGAGAGCAAACGACTTTTCATTGTTTTTGAAAACCTCCAGGTTTCTAGAAAACCTCCGGGTTTGCTCTTGGCACGATTTTGCAAGGTTTCATATTCAAAGTGAAACCTCGAGTTTTGATACAAAACCTCCGTGGTTTTGGCATCCGAGAGCAAACGACTTTTCACTAATTTTGAAAACCTCCGGGTTTCTAGAAAACCTCCGGTTTGCTCTTGGCGCGATTTTTTCAAAGGTTTCATGTTCAAGTGAAACCTCAAGGTTTCGATAAAACCTCCGGTTTTTGATAAAACCTCAAGGTTTCAACGCGACTTCGAAATTTCAAATCGGCGAATTTGCAATACCTTCTTGTTTGATCTTAATACTTTGTATGATTATTCTCTAATGTTCCTAGATATGTTTAACCACTTTTTTAGTGAGTTTCGGATGAATTAGAGAGTGCTTATTGAAGGATTAAAGCAAAAGCAAAAAGCATGTCGAACATTAAATGCTAAACCCGAAAAGGTTGCATACTTTTGGGCAATCCTTCGCACACGCCTACAAAGGACTAATGTCTACCTACCACATCCAGTAGCTACTACTCCAGCGGATTAATTTGCAAAGAATCAACTCTGAACCTCTGCACAGCTGGATTAAGTGAAGATTAGTGAGAGAAGACACCAAAACTGCTTCCAACAGCTATATCCCTCAGAAATGCACACAACACTATATTTTCGAATGGGTTCAAGTCGAACGGATCTATAACGGTCATAAGCTTCAACTAGCATAAATACCGAAGATTTGAAGACTCCATACGAAATACTGAGTACACGAGACGAAAAACGCAGACACAAGCCGACATCTTCAAGATGCTAATACACCGATTTTCATATCATTTACTCTCTTGTTCTTAATGTTTACATAGTTTATCATAGAGAGTGAGATGACTTGTAATTGTTCTTAAGTGTTTATTCATTCACTTCTAAGAGAGAAGATTTATTGTAATCATTCCTTCCATACTATCTGAGAGTTACTCAAGATTGGGTGATCTTGAGTGGGAAACCCATTGTATTGATTACAGCTTGTAAGGGGAGTAAGTTCTAGTGAGAGAATTACTTGAGTACGAGTGTGTAATCAAGTGGGTGCATTGATTACGGTTTGTAAGGGGGAGTGAATCCTAGTGAGAGGATTACTCCAAGTACGAACGTGTAATCAAGTTGAAAGAAGATAGTGGATTGAAAATCTCAAGTGGAGCTTGAGGACTGGACGTAAGTCAAGGATTGGACCGAACCAGGATAAATCTCAGTTTGCATATTCTCTTCCCTTATCTCTTATATTTCAAGCATATATATATATATATCTGAATATGCATACATGTTTGAATGATTGACTATTGCTTTATCAATTATTATTATCATTCAAACTGCTTTCAATAAGTTGCGAAAAGAATTATAAAGTTTCTAAAGTTTTATCAAACACCCAATTCACCCCCTCTCTTGGGTGATAGCCCGGTCTTTCATTTGGTATCAGAGCCTGGTTCTTGTTTAAAGGACTTAACCGTCTCAAGAGTTTCAATGGCTGATTTTGGGTGTCCCTCGTTTTCAAAAGGTTTTGATTATACCATTCCACCGTTCTTCAAAGATATTGATTTTTGTTTTTGGAAAGCTAGGATGACTAGTTTTATCAAAGCAACTGATTTTCATATGTTGAATGTTTTTATAAATGTTTTTGATTTCAAACCAAGAAATGATTGGACAGAAAAGGAAAAGAAAATGTTTTCGTTGAACATTAGAGCAATGAAAATTTTATATAGTGCATTGACAGAAAATGATTTTGAGAAAATAAAATTTTGCTCTAGTACTAAAGAAATCTGGGATGCTCTTGATTCTATATATGCTTCTAACAACTATGTTGAAATTGATAGTGTTGACAGTTCATCTGAAACTATGAGATGTATATCCACAATTGATGAACAATTGGAAGTTGAGAATGAAGAAAGAGAAATCTTAGAACACTTCCATGATCCAGTCAACATGAAAGAACAAGAGAGTGAGGATTCCCAAGAAGAGCTCATCATGGACAATTATGATGAATCATCATCAGAAGCTCAAGATACTACTATGGTAAAAATATCCAATTCTTCTTGTGTATTTAAGAAAGATGATTTTGAAAGTTTGCATAAAAAAAAATTTCAACCATTTACTGATTTTATTTTGAAAAACAAACATATTTTCGAAAATGATGCTGGAAAATCACGTGGGAAGAATGAATGTTCAAATGAAGATTATTTGAAGTCTTACTCTCATAACCAACACAATACTTGCAAAAATGTTCACAATAATCATCATTTTATTATTTGCAATTATTGTGGTAAATCTGATCATATTTCTTACACATGCTATATTAGGAGAAATTCCACTGTGAGAAATAAATTTGTTTGGGTTCCTAAAGGACAATCAAGGTCCAATACTAACAGTCAAGGACCCAAGTATAAATGGGTACCAAAATGTCCATCTAGTGATTTAAGTGTGCAGGACAATTTAAAAATAAATAGACATAAGGGTACTGAGAAGATGAAAAAGAATCCAAGAGTTTCTCATAAACCTAAAAAGAAACTCACATCAGTTAGGAGAACTTGTGGAAAAGCCATTGCTAGAACTGCAAGGGCAAATCATAAGAAGCAATGGATACGAGCTAGAAGAATACATTCTGCCTCAAGAATGAACTACCATGAAGTATCATTCAACTATCTTGAGGAGAATACAAAAAGAAGGATCTCTCATGCACCAAGGAAAAGATTCTTGCGTTCTGCATCATATGAGAAAGCATTGCTTGATCCCAAGACTGAATTCAAAAAGACAAAGTATCAACGAATGATAAATTGGGTGAGCAAATGCAATCCTTCAAGTACCTAAGGCTAAGGTATAAAGGTAAAACCTCCTATGCTATTATCTGAAACATTTATTGAGGTTTTATATGTTGTAGTCTTAGGAATGAGCATTGCAAACTATTTTTCTAAAATTGGGTTCTTACATCCAGATATTTTTTAAAAAAACAGATTGCAACGTTCTATAAGTTTAACTCTTTATGCTTACATACTAATTTGAAAAGAAAGTATTTCTTTATGCATGAACTCATGATTAATTCACTGTGCTTTGTTGTTATGAACTGATTATATTCATAAGAGCATGTGAATTTAATTTTGCTTCCTACAAGCTAACGATGATTGGATCCAAGTAAGGTTGGATACCAAGAAAGAAAAAGATTTATAAGGTTTTGTAGGATCAGAGAGAGCTTCTCAAGAATGTAACATAGAGAAATGATCCAAGTCTTGAGAAAGCTGAACAAGCTATGCTTGATGTTGATGATGAACATTGGAAAAGGAGTTATCTACATCAATCCATCTCAACCAAGCAAGCTTCTATGAGGACAAGAGGAATTACTGTGATATCTAATTCTTACCTCATACTATGATTATATGAAATCCATTTTTGGTTTGTCTCTGGTTAAGTCAAAATGTTTTGAAACTTATTTGATTTCATTTCAAAAACATTCTGTCAGCGCCAAACTCGAGCTTGCCCCTTACAAAAAGCAAACCAAGCTATTTTGCAATTCCTAAACTTGAGCTTGGTTAGAAAATTTGAGTTTGATTGTTTTCAAAGTTTACTCATATTCAGAGTAAACTCGAGCTTACCCTTGTAAACTCGAGTTTACGAAGAGCTGAGAATTTTATTAAGTTACTCAAATCTCAAACTCAAGCTTACTATTTTTAAACTCAAGCTTGCTTCTTCCAGAGACTTTTCTCAAGGAGTTTACAAATGTGCAAACTCGAGCTTGTAGTTGCAAACTCGAGTTTCCCTCTGGCAGAAACTATTGTCAAGTGAAAACCTTTTCCTTCAAAGAGTAAACTCAAGTTTGGAGTTGTAAACTCAAGCTTACGTTTTGTGGATTAAAATTGTTTTTGACATGAATAGTGTCAAACTCGAACTTGGTCACTAATAGACTCAAGTTTGCATTTTGCTCAAAATGACCTTCAAGATGCTTTCACGTCAGTTTCCTCGACAAAGCTCTAAACTCGAGCTTAGAGATGAAAACTCAAGCTTGGTATCTGAGTAAACTTTCCAAACTCAAGTTTCAGTCAACCATGCTTTTGAAATCATCTTGCTCGAATTTCCAAAAGCTTACTGTATGATCTATACTCCTTATCATCAATCACTAACATTCCTAACTGTGTTTAATCATTTTGTTAGTAAGTTTTTGATGATCAAACAAGTGAATTTGTGCATAACTTTTTGATTTTATATTCTTGAAATGCACAAGTGTAAAATTTGTTTGAATTTCAATTCACACTATTTTGTGAAAGTGCATACAAATATTTTTGAAAAATATCCATACTTTGATTGCATTTAAATAATGTTTCAAAACTGGAAGTTGATATTGTATATTGAATGTTGGATATGCTTCAAATTTCTCCAGTTGAGTTTTCTGTATCTTTCTCATATTGATCTTTGGAATTCAATGTTTTGCTTGAACTCTCTAGTCTCATTCTCTTGCTAGTTGGACCTCATGTCTAACAAGTTAATCATATATGAGTTTCAAGCTTTTCTCAAGAAAAGAATTCAATTTGTGAAAGTCTTATGCTTATTGGATAAACTATTATTGGTCAAGTTACTCCAAGTTTATGAATGTTCATTAATGCATTAAATGTTATTGCATTAACCATTATATGGAATAACTTACTAGGATAATATTATGGAACTCTAAGTCATTTGGATTAATGAGTTTGTGCTTTATCGTCCATGAATCCTAGTACTCCTTTTGTTACTCAAATATACATTTGTCTTCATCCATTTCTGAGTAACTATATCTATATTCTTGTCTTGAATATTCATATACTTCAAAACTCTACTCTAAAAGGCAAGATTATCTCTTAGACAATGGCAAAGTCATTGTGCTCATATACTTTTGTTGTGCAAAGCATGTTTCGAAAATGCTCTACCTTCATGACTTTTGCTTTTGAGAAAATTCTTCAACATATTAACTTCAATGTTCAACATGTACTCCAAAACTGAAACATTCTGATATATTCACTAAACCTATTGACTTCCACCATGTTTAAAATGAACATTGTTTTTCAAGCATGTTTCAAAAATGAATCTTTCATTCATAAAAATTTTGATTTCATAATGCATTATCATATTTTGAAAGAACATTCAAGATTTGAAACACTTTACATACTTCAATATCATTCTTGAAAAATCTGATCTCATTCATGAATTGTGAATTGTTAAATGCTTATCTTTATGGATAAGATTTTCTATGCTCAAACTTACATGTATTTTTGTCAATGACATCATTTATGCATAAAATGTATTTACAAATTGTCATTGAGAAATAACATTCTTGATATCATTTAGTTGTTACCCTATTTGATTCACTGGCTTGAATTTAATTGATTGGGTAAAACTAAGTTTCGATCTTTGATTGTTATACTCTTTGCTCCAATATCACATTGTTAAATTATATAAGAGCTTAAGAGTTGTCATGTCTAATCAGTTATGGACTCAAGAATCATTGAGTACCAAAGAACGTATATTTTTGCAGGAATTGATCAAAATGTTCTGTTGTTGAATACAAAGAACATAGGCAAACAGAATAGACCATTTCAATGGCTATGTCTGTAAATTTTGTGATATCACTTGAATGACATCCCATCACAAACAAGAGGCTTAGATCAAGATGATAAGGAGCATATCAGATTGATGAGAAGCTATGAGCAGAAACTAATTTTGAATTCTTATTCAAAGCTCATTTGAGATTTCTGATTCTAAGATGCATTCAAAGCAATTGGTGGGTGTAAAGAATCATCCTCCTGAAGCTCATCAATATCTGGGAGAGCCTCAATATTGATCACATCATCAGAAATTGGCTAGATGCATCTATGGATTACAAGTGATTATGATTCAAGTAAATACAATATTACTTGAGTGAGGTATTGTATTTTGAAATAATATGCATATATCATAATCTTGCTAGGCTAACTTGATATCATTCATTCCATCTCATTTTATGAAATTTAGCCTGAGCATACCCAATTTCTTTTCAAAAATGATTCTTATGCTTTAGACTCTTTTATCATCATAAAAAACATAAGTGATCTCTTCATACCAATTTCAAGTCCACCTATGTGTACTTAAAAGTTCTTAATTCTGAGATATCATGTTATGTCCATTGGAGTTAGATGAATTCCAGACCTCATAACACTTGATATCACATCATTATTTGGTATCATTAAAGGGAGCTATACCTGTTTTAATCATGCATTCATTAAGGGGGAGCTTCACATTCACATGTGTTTCATATCTTAAAAAGTTTATCTCCTTAATTTGAAGAAAACCCTTTTTAAGCATACTCATCTGCATTCACTATGTTCTATTAGTTTTAATTATGAGTTAATTTCATCTTTGAAAATATCTTATATTTTCCTTTCATTATTTTTAAATATCATTTGGAAAGGAATACTTTGATATTTGGTTGCACTAACAAATCTCTTTTTCAAAGAAAGTTTCCAATTTGTTGCAGAAGACTTTGTTATGTGTTACAACTTTCCTTAATGCACTACAAGAAGAAACTATTCAATTAAGGAAAGAATAAAGATGCTTTGGTGATCAATCATTGAAGCTGAGGAAAGGGATGGAAGTTGAACTACTGATCATATTCATTCAGTTGAGATACAACTCAAGAAGCCAGTACTTTAGTTTCATTTCACATGTCAAAGGCTATAAGGCTATTCAGAGCACATCACAGATCTCAAAGCTAGCAAATGGACTTCACATATCGATCATCAATTTGCAAAAACCAACATGAGCATTTCTGAACTCTATCTTTTTATATTCAGTAGAAATGTTGCACATGTTTGGTATCTATATACTTTAATTGTGAAAGATGTTTTGAAAACCTCTCCAAATTCTTTCAAATTTGTTTTCATAAAAATATTCCAAATTGCATCATATTTAGAATAAAAACAATTTCAAATCCAGGAGAGAAAATCAGTTTCTTGATTATTTTTAATCTGGTTTCATATTTGTCTCTCTAAGCATTTATTTTTTACTTTAACTTTTTGCTAATGACAAATAAGGGGGAGAGAATGGCAAGAAAAATATGTTGGGGAGAGAATGGCAAGAAAAATATGTTATCTAATATATTTTCATATTCATGTTCATATATATTTCTCTTAGTATTTGTCATCATCAAAAAGAGAGAGAATAGCAAGGATTAGAATTTGAGTTTTGGAGAGTTTTGGAGAACTTAGAACTTATGTTTCTTTTTCTGATATCTTGTATTTCATTTTGCTCATGTACTGACTTATCTTTACTGATATGAAATACAACTTGCTGTTATCATGTTCATTTAAGCTTCTGTTGCTCATCTTTGACATTTATGTGTTTGCTTAAGTTGTGACATTTACAAATTTGCATTTTCAAATGTCCAAGCTTCTCAAAATGAACTTCCTAAAACATTGTCAGTAGCAAAATCTGTTTCAAAATGAAAACTTTCTCAAATTCTCAAGAATGTTTGTTTACAAGTGTTGTCATCATCAAAAAGGGGGAGAATGTTAGTTCTCTAAGGGTTTTGATAATCTCCACTAATTGTTAACAAAGCATAAAGTTTTGCTCTCAAATGTGTAAAACCCACTATAAGAGCAAAACTCGAGGATCTTTCAAACCTCGAGGTTTGGCCTTACGAAGGACTCCGGTTTCGGATCGTGAGCAAAACTCCGGGTTTCCGAGAAAAACCTCCAAGTTTCGTCATACGAGACTTCTCATCAATTTTCTCGGAAAATGAAAAACTCGAGGTTTGTGAATAAACCTCCGGTTTCAACCTACCTAAGAAAATTCATGTTTTGGCCGTTTTCAAAACCTCCAGATTCATGAGAAACCTCCAGGTTTGAACTAAATGAGGTTTTCTCAAAGTGTTTCAAAATTAAGAGAAAACTCGAGTTTTGAGGACAAACCTCGAGGTTTGTCCAGACAGAAAGTATCTATGATTTTCAAACTTACAAAACCTCTAGTTTTACCTTCAAACCTCTAGGTTTCGTTACGCACAAAAACTCAAATTTTTCACATTTAAGAGAAACCTCGAGTTTTGATACAAAACCTCTAGGTTTTGGCATCCAGAGAGCAAACGACTTTTCATTGTTTTTGAAAACCTCCAGGTTTCTGGAAAACCTCCGGGTTTGCTCTTGGCGCGATTTTGCAAGGTTTCATATTCAAAGTGAAACCTCGAGTTTTGATACAAAACCTCCAGGTTTTGGCATCCAGAGAGCAAACGACTTTTCACTAATTTTGAAAACCTCCAGGTTTCTAGAAAACCTCCAGGTTTGCTCTTGGCGCGATTTTTTCAAAGGTTTCATGTTCAAGTGAAACCTCAAGGTTTCTGATAAAACCTCCAGGTTTTTGATAAAACCTCAAGGTTTCAACACGACTTCAGAATTTCAAATCTGACGAATTTGCAATACCTTCTTGTTTGATCTTAATACTTTGTATGATTATTCTCTAATGTTCCTAGATATGTTTAACCACTTTTTTAGTGAGTTTCAGATGAATTAGAGAGTGCTTATTGAAGGATTAAAGCAAAAGCAAAAAGCATGTCAGAACATTAAATGCTAAACCCAGAAAAGTTGCATACTTTTGGGCAATCCTTCTGCACACGCCTACAAAGGACTAATGTCTACCTACCACATCCAGTAGCTACTACTCCAGCGGATTAATTTGCAAAGAATCAACTCTGAACCTCTGCACAGCTGGATTAAGTGAAAATTAGTGAGAGAAGACACCAAAACTGCTTCCAACAGCTATATCCCTCAGAAATGCACACAACAGCTATATTTTCGAATGGGTTCAAGTCTGAACGGATCTATAACGGTCATAAGCTTCAACTAGCATAAATACATGAAGATTTGAAGACTCCATACGAAATACAGAGTACACAGAGCATAAAAACGCAGAGACACAAGCTGACATCTTCAAGATGCTAATACACTGATTTTCATATCATTTACTCTCTGTTCTTAATGTTTACATAGTTTATCATAGAGAGTGAGATGACTTGTAATTGTTCTTAAGTGTTTATTCATTCACTTCTAAGAGAGAAGATTTATTGTAATCATTCCTTCCATACTATCTGAGAGTTACTCAAGATTGGGTGATCTTGAGTGGGAAACCCATTGTATTGATTACGACTTGTAAGGGGAGTAAGTTCTAGTGAGAAATTACTTGAGTACGAGTGTGTAATCAAGTGGGTGCATTGATTACAGTTTGTAAGGGGGAGTGAATCCTAGTGAGAGGATTACTCCAAGTACAGAACGTGTAATCAAGTTGAAAGAAGATAGTGGATTGAAAATCTCAAGTGGAGCTTGAGGACTGGACGTAAGTCAAGGATTGGACCGAACCAGGATAAATCTCAGTTTGCATATTCTCTTCCCTTATCTCTTATATTTCAAGCATATATATATATATCTGAATATGCATACATGTTTGAATGATTGACTATTGCTTTATCAATTATTATTATCATTCAAACTGCTTTCAATAAGTTGCGAAAAGAATTATAAAGTTTCTAAAGTTTTATCAAACACCTAATTCACCCCCTCTCTTGGGTGATAGCCCGGTCTTTCACTAAGTGATTCTTGAGAATGATTCTCAAGAACGGGTAACTGATTCCCGAGAATGCCCTGACATAATCATAATGGTATGATTTCTTTGATGTGATTCTCGAGAATGAGTAAGCAATTCTCAAGAATTGGTAGTTAATTCTCGAGAATTAATGGTAAAAGCTCTTTGGTATATTTCTCTTAATTATTAATATGAGATGTGATTCTCGAGTATGAGTGAAACGATTCTCGGGAATGCTTAACCCCTAAAATTCCCTTAATAAATCCCTTTTTTTAATAAATAATATTATTATTTAATATTTATTGTATTACTTATTTCTTTTCCTAATAATAATAATAACACTATTTATTTTATTATCATTATTATTATTATTATTCTATAACTATTTTAAACTCTCGGAGACTATCCTAACAATTTAAATTAGGAGTTTATAACCATTAATACGGTAACATCCTCCATTTTATTTAACGTAATAACTAATTAAAGGTTGATCAACAACTAAGTAATGTCCATCATTTACCAAAATATACAATATAGATCGAGTATGCAGAATGAGCCCTAACATGGCAGTATACAATCATCCAACATATATCAAAAGATGGAAGCACTACTATCAGAAGAAGTAGCCTAAACTTCTGGAGCCTTCCCTGATGGACCCGCATGAGAACTATCACCTGAAAAATGTTGTAACCATCAATCCAACTCATCATGAATACTAATATGTGCTAGTGAGGTGCCATGTGGAACAATTTATATAACAAAGTATTAAAAATATGATTCACCAATATCCACATGACAAATTTCATATAATAAGTTATATATCATAAATTATGTATCACAGTTTTCATTAACACAATTCCCAAGATGCCTCCCATCAATCCAACCGAACCGCCTTATTTCCTCCGACTATACCTATGGGCTATAAGTTACATCCATGTTACTGGTTACTCAAAAGCTCACTGGTCATGTGATAAGGACCGGCCAAAATCCTCAGAGCACATGTCCCAGACCATGGGTCTTTTCCCCTCATTGAACTAGTGGGGTGTCGTAAACCCTCATTGAACTAGCGGGCTAGTCCCTCATTGAACAGGTGGAACAATAAAAAGCCAAACATTGTGCACCAATGGAGGCCTCACCACGTGGTGGAATAATTACTCCATTTCTTCCCAATTTAACCATTTCCATAATTGTCATAGTAAATAACTCAATAGGAGTTTTTCCAAGATTTTCACATTCATATCATGTTATTTAAATAATTCTCATAACCATGTCATAATATCTCAATTCCCAATTCTTATACATAAGTAAGTATATGCATATATTTCACAATTCAAATCATAAGGTCCCACAAGGAAATTTCTATTAAAATATTCATAATTATTTCACAAAATACTCACAAACAAACATACTAATACGCATAATAAGTGGAAAGTGGTTACCTCTCGCCGAAGCTAACTATTATCACACTGCTCCTAATCCAAGAGCTCAAACACACGCCAAAAATTAATCTATCATAAACAATTTACTAACCATTAATAACTCTTCTAAGACTCTATATAATCAAAATTATAACTTATAATTTCGTAAAATTAAAATATTCAAATTTTAATAATAATATATTATTATAACCAAACAATGAAAATTATAGTTTAGTGCCATGAATTTCAAAAATGACAATTTAGTCCCATGAATTTCAAAAATAACATTTTAGTCCCATGAATTTCAAAAATGACATTTTAGTCTCAAAAATTCCAGAAATGACAGTTTGGTCTTTCATATATCAAAAATAAATCGATTAAAATTCCCATAATGTCTCTGCTAACCCAAATAAATTATTTACACAACTTTTAATCGGTAAAAACATATTATACGACATAAATCCTAAGCTTCTTAAATAAAAAAATTCATTTTAAATTCCTGTAATAACCAAACAATAAATCTAAACCGATTAAAATTTACTATTAACCATATACTACATATATATAGTCTTCTATTGTCAAAACTCAAAACGTTCTCAAAATCTTAACTACAAAGATTTTCACTAACCACCATAATATTATCCTCACTAGAAAGAGAAAAATATATAGAAAAACTTTCATGAATAAAGTTTCTTGAAAAGAAGTTAATTTAGCTACCTAAATAATCTTATAAGATAAATAATATACATTAAAATAGACTGAAAAGTCTTCAAACCTCTCTTTTCCCTTCCTTCCTCACTCTCACTCTCACTCTCACCTCCCACTCTTGTCTCTCCTCGGACCGTGTGTGTGTGTGTGTGATGTGTGGGTGTGTTGAATAAATAGAAGGGGAGGGGGTAAGGATGTAAGGGAGTGGTTAGGAGTGGTTAAACCACTCCCTTATTACCACAACAATTAAAAAGGTGGGTTTGAGAAAAAAAAAAAACAATTAAAAAGGTAGGCAGCAAGACGTGCTGCCCTGCTTATTTCATATTATAATATAATATTATGTTATATTGAATTATGATATAATATAATATTATTTATATATATATATTCAAATTTCTTTCTTTCTCATTTTCTTCTCTCTCTTTTCCAACAAATATATATGTCATATATAATTATTTCATAATTATAATTAAATCCTAAAATTAAAAATTAAGATGTTACAAATACCATGAAAAAAATATGCTTCATATATATATACACACACATACAAGAATACATAGTTTAGTTTTGGTTTCAAGTATTCACACACACATATATATATATATATATATATATATATATATGAACCAATTATATATATATACACACACATTCAATCAGTAAAGACAAATTTTCCTTCTCTATTATATATAAGTATAGCGTCACATATACACATATATAATACCAACTTTTTCCATTATTTCTATCTCCAGCGACATGCCTATATTCATATATATATATACAACAGTGAAGCCTTCCTATTTTTCTCAAATGCATCGATATATACTACATCAGTAAGCTACTTTGTAATATATGACAGTAAGCAATATTATATATAAACTTTTGGTACTTACTTTTACTCCCCATGTACATATATATATTTTCCAGCAAAAGCACAGCAAACCAAACTTCTTTACTTTCTCCCAACATGAAATATATATATATATATATATATATATATATATATATATATTTCATATGCATATTCATATACTGATAAACCCACGGCATTATGAATATATATATATATATATATATTTGTGTGTGTGTGTGACCACAAAGCTTTCTTTTTCATCATTCCATTTATCACACACAGTGATGCTTCTCTCATTCTATTCCCAAATGTCATTATATACACACACACACACACACCTATACCTAATATACATGGTTTCGGTTCTACTATATACATGGTTCCTAATATATATAAAACAGGAGTGTCTGGACTCATGTGCTGGTTTATGAGTTTTCAACGTAAAAAATTGCAAAACTTCCTCTATTCCTCTAGCGTCATAAAACAGAGAACATGCACAGGACCAACCACGCCTCCTTAAGCTTAAATCATCGAACTATTCATGCAAAAGCTAGAAGGCAAAGACCAGCACTCATAGTAGTAGTGCAATAGTATTGGGAATTGTTTCCCCCCCTTTGGTCTTAGGTTCGAACCCCACTCCCCTATCGCCTATGTATATAAAAAAAAAAAAAAAAAAGCTAGAAGGCAAAGTTCAAAAAGAATTACCTTCAACGAAACACAAACACATCTGTTTTTGGTTGGATGAAGCAGAGTATACACACACAGTTCCAATGCTCACTCTCTCTCCTTCTCGCACGTCTTCTGTCTCTCACACTCTCTCTACGCTGCTCTTCCAGCTAAGGCTGGTGGAGGACGAATGAGAACCAAGGAATCAATATATAAGGACCTAGGGGTCTGGACCGAGAACAAAACGTTGGTTTGAGGAGCATGAAAAGCCAACGGTCAACGCTGGGCTCAATAACTGTTGCGTGTCTCCCTTTTCTGTGTTTTCGGTACTGTGTTTCCTTTTTCCTAATCTAGCGCTGCAGTTGGCCAACATGACCGGGGGGGTGTTCGCTGAGGTTTTGTTTTGAAGTAGCGTGTTTCAGTTTGCTACAGTGTTTCCTTTTTGCTAACTCCGCTTCTGCATTTGACGGGTTCTGGCCGAATGTGAACGGTAGAGCTGGGAATTAGGGTTGGCAGGCCCGTGAGGGCCTAACAGGGCCGGCCCTCCAGGGCCCGAAGTTACTATTTCAAATTTTAACTATTTTTTCTCTATTTTTTAAAAAGAAATATAATTAGTAAATTACAACAATTAAAGTTCTAATTTATCAAATAAATGTTGTCAACATTAATATCAAAACAATATGAATCATCCAACAAATAAGCACACTTACTAATTCATAATCAAAAGCAAACTATGTTCACAAATAATTCACATAAAATATAAGAAGCATACCACTAAGCGACATTAGTATGATGAATATTATTGTCGTCATCTTCGCCACCATCATCAATTTCAATGACATTTAATTGTGCTTAGCTTTGAGTAGGCTTTGGTTCATGAGTAAAGATGTCATGAATTTCTTCTCCCGCATCATGAACACATCCATAATCTTTATCTGCAACAAATAATAAATCAAATCATAAAATTAAAGTATAGTTATTATGTATTTATGTATTTGTATTTAAATGGAAAAATAACTCTATAACAAATACAAAATACATATAAATTAGTAAATTACCAACATATGTGAATCCATGCATCCAAAAGATAATAATAATAAATTAAAATGTCCGAGGCCCTTCAGGGCTGACCCTTTAAAGCCAGAGGCCCTCCAGAACTTATTTCCTTAAGTTCCTTTAATTTTCAAGCCCGACCCTTGAAGGGTCGGGCTTGAAAAGGCCGACTCGATAGGCTCGACCCGATTTCCCATGAACGGGATAGTTGGGATTATTAGGTTGGATTGGGTTTGGTTTTTAGTTGGGCCGAAGGGGTGGAGGATGAACCAATGGAATGGGTTGGTGTTGGGTCAAGAATGAGATTGGAGAAGTATGGTCACGTGGCTTTCTTATTGTTTTTAATGGTTTTGTTTAAACATATCTGATTTGTTGTTTTTTTTTTAATCTAATAATTAATTATTCCCTTATCTTTTTATTATTGGTTAATTACCAAATAAATGCTAGAAACGAGTCATTGATGTTTTGTAAGGATTTTCTTCTGTATTTAACTTCTTTAACCCTTAGAGTAATTTCTCTAAAAATCTTGGGCTATAAATCAACCTCTAGTTATTTTCTTTGAATTTCTCAAGAAAATAGGTCCTTAAATTCTAATAATTATTTTAGGCTAAATTTTCATCATAAATTTCCATACAATATTTCTAATTCCAAATCCCAAAATTTGGGATGTTACACATTATCAGGCACTAAATGTAGGTACTTCTCCCAACGGGATTATAAATATGCTTCTATTAATAATAACATAATTTTAATTTTAGAATAATATATATTTACTTAAATTCAATAAAAATAAAATATTTTTCAAATATAATAATATTGTTATGTTAAAAAAATAAAAAAAATTCAAATTTTATTAATTAATTTCATAAAAATATATTTTAAATTTTAATATTATTTCTTATTTATAAAAATATATTTTTAAAAAATTATTTCATAATAATATTTTGTAATTATAGAAACATATTTTTATTTAAAATAATTTAATCATAATATATGTTTTTATTAATAATATTATTTTTATTAAAATCATAATAGCATATTTTATAACTATATAAATTTTATATTCATATAAATATATTTTTTGCATTGAATTAATTACATGATAATATATTTTTTATCATATGACTTTTTTGCAGAGTAATTTATTTTTATTTTATTTATAACAAAGTATTTTAATAATAATATTTTTTTTTATCATAGACATTATTTAAATATTACATAAATTATAAAGCCAAAATAATGGCTCAATAAAAAATAAAAAATAAAAACCACAATTTGGAGGGGAGGATAAGGTTTTGAGGCCACCCTTCCGATCCAAAATCTAAAACCAGAGGAGAGAAGGTGAGCATCTATCCTACCTTTATTTAAACCAAAGATATACTAAAAAGAACTATGTTACCAAAAAAAAAATGTTGAGAGTATCACAAAGAAAGTTCCTCCATAAAGAGAATCATATATGATGATTAAGATGTATCTATACAACTTTTACACTTTACATAATACAAAAAAGAATGACTCTATACAATTTTTAAGAGAAGAATATTTCATAATGATGAGCTAAAATTGAAATCCAATATTGTTACAATATGTAGCACAATTTGAAATACATTGTGTTCTCATCTTCTCTAAGAACTAAGGTTAAAACGAAACAAATAATATTGGAATTATGAAGATGTGATCTCAGGCTCCAACTTTGCCAGCCATTTCCAGACAGTGAGCGAACCAGTACCGTCTCCAGTGAAAAAGAGTCCATCAGGACCTTCTTCTATTACTCTAATTTCTTGTTTTGAGAATAATCTTCCTCTTGCCTCAAACCTGAGCCAAAAAGAGACAAGATCAGGGCTGATAACTCCATCAAACCAAAATAAAAATGGAAACATGGAAACCTACTCACGTTGGCATTTCATATAATCCAACTGAATGGTTGTTGCACGAGCAAAACAGTGTGTGTTTCCCTTTTGCATCAATCATACCATTGATTCTAATCACACCCTGTAGCATAATCAAAACTACATATTAAAGAGATTTCTGACAATTCATTATGCTGTTAAACAAAAGAATTGATGCGCCTATCATTTCATTTTCATAAATAAACATGTCTGATAACTAATCCCAAAGATGCAAGAACATATAATTTCATCCTATCAGAACTCATAAAAGTAATCCTTTCAAATAAGGTCATCACTGTTAAGATATTGTATTTGCAGCAACATTTCAGCCTTAATGCAGAATAAAAATTGAATACCGACATCAAGCCAAGCAACCAAGATATTAGTATAACTATTTCCATTTGACAAAATTACAAAACAGAAAGCAAACTTGCAAAGGCAAGGAAGGGCAACAAAGTATGTAAAACTAGGATGGATCAGTACCAGTAGTT
The DNA here is from genome assembly GCA_019022615.1 of Acacia melanoxylon. Taxonomy (NCBI): domain Eukaryota; kingdom Viridiplantae; phylum Streptophyta; class Magnoliopsida; order Fabales; family Fabaceae; genus Acacia; species Acacia melanoxylon. Next base: position 1,235,848 of record JAFJYJ010000030.1, on the reverse strand, counting down.
TACTTAATATATTACTAAAATCTAAATTGCAATTCTAGAATGGCAAGATAGATTATTATAAGAATGAACTCACATGTTTTTCATTGTGCGTGTATACAACTTCCAAAGTTTCTTTCTCAGTGGCACCCCAAACCTTTACGGTGCCATCCAATGAACTTGATAACAAGTATTGGTCCCAACAAATAAGGGATGTCACAACATCAGTGTGCCCTTTCAACGTCATTGTACATTGTAATGTGTTGAGGTCCCAAACCTGAGACAACAAGAAATTAATAGATCCTTTCAAACAAAGTATTCTTAGTTTTATTTTGTATCAGTTATCACGCTACAACAGTAAACTATTAAAATAGATTTTCAGTAGTTGACGACACAAAAAGATGTAACAACTCGATGAAAGACTATCAGAAAATCGAATTCATCCAAAGTAATTCTAAAGAATTTGTCATTAATTCGCAGACATACCTTGATGCTATGATCTATAGAACCCGAGTACAACTTATCCTCACGTCCACCAGTTAAACAAACAACAGCTTTGCTGTGGCCATTCAACATTGCTAATGGTTTGAATGGGGAATTTGCTTCAGAACTCGGTCTCCATGCATAAATAACACCATCCTATAATAGGAAGACAGAGTGAGATTAAAATTAGATCAGATATATCCCATAAAGAAGCCAACGTATAAGATCAAATGTCAAAGATATGTTATTAATTGAGAAAAACAACCTAGTAAAACATTTAACCATTACCATTGCTCCGGCAAAAAGTGTATCGTTGCAAACAAACATGGAAAGTACATGACCCTTTGGTCCATCAAGAGTGACCTCAGTATCTGTCTGAATGTTCCATGCCTTCGAAACAAACGCAGCCACACAGTCAATTTCTAGTTCACTCAGTTACATAAAGGATGAAACGCACAAAAACATGAAGAACCTTACGAGCTTACCTTAATAGCATTCCGAATACCAGCAATAACCCAAGGGCCCATACTAATCAAACACCTTGCTTCATCACCCAAATTCTTTACATTAACACATTGACCTGTATGACAGTCCCACATCCTAAGTGTCCCATCAGTGCTACAAGAACAAAGTTTGTCCGATCCAACGGGAAGTGTAATCCCGGTCACAATCTGTAGTCATATTTAAAGTTCAATGCTCGAGCCAAAAAAAATTAACAAGATCAAGCTGAATGCTTTTGGCAAATGAAAGTCAAGTACTTACCTTCTTGTGTTGATTGAGCCTCGTGAGCACAGAGAGGTGCTCGCCATGAAACCAAGAATGCAAGCTCCAACAGCGATCGCCATATACACAATTTCCGTTCATCCAGTATTTGCAGATTTGAGATGAATTACTTTTGGCATTAGAAGGGGACTGCCTCTTGCATTGAATAGAGGAATTACGTGGGGTATATTGCAGATGACTTTCATTGCGCTCAACCTTAGAAGGCTTATTGTAGCGACGCACTGCCGAAGGCATATAGTCACGAGTATCCCAGACCTGACTACTTGCGACCTTTGTATTCATTCTGAAATAAAAAATTGGAATGAGAACCCAAAAGATTATAATGAGAATAATTCATAATTATAAAATCCAAGCATTTTTAGAATAAGAGATTCTTAGAATTACTCTTCTTTCTCTTACTGAACCCCAAAGATTCTAATGAGAATAATTCATATTTATAAAATCCAAGCCTTCTTAGAATAAGAGATTCTTAGAATTACTCTCCTTTTTCTTATAAGAGATTCTTAGAATTACTCTCATTTCTCTTACTAAACCCAAAAGATTCTAATGAGAATAATTCATATTTATAACCTATGTTGTACCGACACTGACACGACGTTTTCGACACGTCACCGATACGTGACATCGACACGTTACTTCAAAAATACTAATATTTCGACACGTTCTTAGTATTAAATAATATTTTTAATATAAAGAGTGTATTTCACATTAACAAAATATAATAAAAGAAAAATCATTTGCATAATTAAACTACATCTCCATTAATAATATTTGTCTCCAACTCTGGCTCATCTAAGAAAAGGGCAGAAACATTTAAAGCTCCAATATCATTAAATGGATAGATGGATAGATGAGGGTGTACAGCGTGATGAGTTTATTTATTTATATGATAAAGTGATGAACAATATTAACTAACCAAAAAAACAGCTTTAATGTTAATTCCTATTCGATATACCCCTTGAGTTTATGTTGCGGTCATATCCATCCAATATCATTAATTGGGAAAGCTGCTGCTCGACCACTTAACTCACTGTCAAAATGTCGATTAGGGCCAAAATTGGGAGCTATAAAACAGCCTTCAGATTTTCATAAAATTACAAAACTGCCATTTGAATCATTGACGGCTTAATACGCGAATTTCAGTCCAATTCGCGTGTCCGACTCGTTCCATTTCCAAAATTTGACGTGTCCGTGCATCCTAGTTTATAACATCCAAGCATTCTTAGAATAAGAGATTCTTAGAATTACTCTACTTTCTCTTACTGAACCAAAAGATTCTTAGAATCACCCTTCTTCCTTCTCTTATTTTCTATGTAAGGAAATAGAAGGAGGCAAACTAATTTTATTCAATATCATGAGCTGAATTCAAATCAAATGAGTACCAAAGAGATGGGCTGTAAAAAACCGCACTATGATGCGAAACGAGGAGGGAGAAGAGAAAAAAGAGAACACATTCAAAATTAAATTTCGACGATCCATAAGAACACTGACATACCTTTGCGACAATTTCTCTCTTCCTATTTCCGTCAGTTTCTCAGTCTCGCGATTACTTTCCTACTCTTTCACTATCTCTCTCTTTCTCCCTCTCTCTCTCTCTTTCTTGTCACAAACGGTGAGTCGAGACTTTTTTCATGCAGTTCCTCCTCGTCTTCCTTATCTCCTTTTATAAGGCCGGTTCATTGTTTCTTAAACGATCTAAATTTCTTATACAATGATTTGAAAAGAACATTCCAGAATCCCGAAATCTTCCCTTTTATTTTAATTACTTAATCCTTTTAAAATATTTTTTGAACAGAACTTTCAACCAATCAGATTACATATACACATATATATTGGTTCAAAAAATATATTTGATCTCTGGACTTTTTGAGATTGAAATACTAATATTAAAATCTAGCGATTAAATGACAGACGCAAGACTTGAAAAACAAAAGAATTTAAGAAACGCATTCTTATTTTCATTTTCTTCTTACATGCTTAAATTTTATTATTGCTTTTATTACCAATACATATATCTATATATTTATATATACGGATTAAAACAGATTCATTGGAAGTAATATGACCTACCAACGGCTATCAAAAAGTTAAAGTTCAAAATAAAATAACATATGTAATTTTTTGGTATCATAAAATATGTTAAGTATTTTTTATTTTAAAGATATTTATGTTTTTAAAATATAGTATGATGTTTTATAATCAATTGAATTTGAAGGTCTTGTAATTATATAAACTATCAATTTAAACCACAATACGGATACCAGATTGTATAATTATAAACCTTTGGCACTAAAAATAAAATTGATATTTTTAATTATGAATATTTTAGGTGTTTTTATAAATATTTTTTAAATAAATTTTAAGGTTTTTATCATCATTTAGTTATCCATGTATTCAGATCTTAAGTCCATAAATAAATCAGCAATTTCAAATGATCTTTCATTCTTGAAGATAAACATGCTAAGTTTTGTCGTTAAGATATTTAAAATAAATTTATTATTTTTTATATTTTTTGGCCAAATTATATCCTTAATTAATTATCAAATGATGTTTTTGCACCAGTATGGTCAAACAATTTTGAAATCATATATGAAAGAAAGAAAAAACAAACCACAATAAGCACCAGATATTCCCTGAAAGAACAAGAATGAAGAAGCAATTCAAACAGTCGTGCTGCTTTAAATAGTAGTAATGCAATGACCCGTCTAGCAACTCCAACTGCAATATAGAAACATAATATTTGTAAGGCATGGTGATTAATTTAAAAGACTAAACAATTCAAGAATCTTGCTAAACTAGATGAACAGCAAATCATGCCAGAGCCAGTAGCACAACCAAAATATGATAGGTACAAGACGTTTCCTGTTGAAATTGAGTCCAAGACGTTCCATTAAAGCACCGGAACACCAAAATGCCTCCGATTCATCATCCATCATGTATAATAAAGGGGGCAGAAGATCACCCATACCCTGTAAAACATCATATAAATTGTGACTGTTTCCTGTTGAACCAAAGGAGAGAAACAGAAGAATATGAAGAATGCTTTTTGTATGTTTCTGGTATGTATTATACGTAAGAATATCTGCAATGAGAGTCAGCAGTCAGTTTCAAGGTGACAAGCAGCAACTTGCATATGATAGGTTGAAATAAATTTGGTCCAGAGTTGCATCATCAGCAATAAACCTATTGCATAAGTTTCATACTATGCTTTAATTCTAATTAATGTAAGGCGGAGTAAATTTTCATAAAAACCAATGTTATTAAAACTGGACCGGCCAGTTTGAGCTGGAAACCGACGGTCCAACCAGTTCTGTCTGGCAAGTTTGACTGATTCAAAAAAAAAAATTAAATCGTTTTTCTTATTTAATTTGGAATTTCATATAAATCACCCTGGAATCTTTACTTTCATGCGGTTTAGCGCCGAGTTAGCTCCGATTTGACTCACATCCGACCTACTAACCCTAGACTTAGTAAGACTCAATCGTTCAGGCGGTCCGATTTAATAACCTTTAAAAACCATCATACTGTCATATATTACTATTACTTAACACCTCCACATTTTTAAAAATGATGGAAAAAGAATATAAACAAGTTCAATTTTTAGAATACACTTGGGAATCATATATTGATTGAAATTTCATCCAGAACAAATTTAGATGGTATGTTATGATGTCAAGGCGAAGAATAAATATGTGTGATTCATAAAGAAATAATTAGATGGCTAGGTTAAGGATGTAAGCAATTAGTGGGCTGAGTACATATTATCTAGCTATATTACCTTTAACCAAATTTTACTATAAATACACATCTATGGAGCCAGGCAATGTCCAGTTGGTGAACACAAAAATATTCCTATCACTCTATATATTACTCACTAGCTAATTTATACAAGTACCTTCAAATATACACACAATAAATATCTCACCTACTTATTGCTATGTTTTGAGAGGTCTACAGATTATTGTAGAAATGACTAGGAACAACGAAAAAATAACTAGTTCTTATTTGCTTCATATACCTCATTTAAGTATACAGGGGGAATCGTACTTTCTTCAAAGAGTAGTTTAAACTTGATTAATTAAGGGTAGTGGTAAGTATATATTTTATAATTAAATAAGTATATGTTATGAGATATATTGGATTAAATTTATTAATATCTTATACTTATTTAATTATCTTTTATATATTTTTCTATCATTTAATTAATTATGGGATAAGAGGATAATTTGATATAAAATGAACTTATATCCTATTTTATATTTTATTTTGCAGAAACATTTTAATATTAGCTGGAAGATATATATATATATATATATATATATACACACACAAAGATATCAATTGAAGAGGATAATCAGATGAAGAATGAAAAAAGCAATTGGATGAGACGTGGACCCCACGTGGTTGAAAGGGTATTGAGATGTGATAGATATTATTTTGGATCCAAGATACAATTCCACGGCCCAACCAACACACACACAAAACATGGACCTAAGGTTATTAATTGGGGGGAGACCTAAAAAAAAAAAAAAAAGACGCAAAGCAGAGACACACATCAGCACAGCGGAACAACGAGGAGAACGAGCACGGAACACATATTCGGACGCACAAGGAGCAGCCATAGAAGTGAGGAGTATTGAGGCATTCTTTGGGAGTCCTATTTCTTTTTTCTTTTCCTTATCTGGTCTGAATCTGAGTTTTATTTTTTTATGACTTTTATTATAGTCATGAGTGGCTAATTTTCTTTTCAACCTAGAAAACCTATTAACTTGTTTGGGTTCTAGAGATCATTCTCACTATTATTTTTTATTAATTTTATTTCAGTTTATTTAATCTTGCTTTTATTGCTATTGCTTGGTAATTGGTCACTATTAAGCATGTGTTTGGGATTTAGGGTTGAACTTGAAAAAAAGAATCTTGACCGTAGGATTAAATAATATGGAATTAAGTTGTAATCTAATTTGTGTCTAGGATAGGCATATACCTAGAAGATCCGCATAATCAGATTATAGTGAACTTGATTTAAAACGCATCTTATTTAGTTGTGTGAGGCATTACATAATTAATTAAGATAGGTATATAAATGGACAGGAAGGCATTTATAGACATTAAGACTCTAGATTGGTTGAGTAAGTTAAGTTAAAATTAAGTTAATGGGGATAAAGTCTAAGAAACCAACAAGGGATTAGGGACTCTAGGTTGTACTTCTCGATATTGGAATTTGCTCTTTTGCTATTATTAGTCTATTATTAATTTTCTTTAGGGAAAATGATAAATAAATATCATCTGAATTTGTAAAACTCCCCAAAAGCCACTGAATTTGTAAAAAGACTAAGAGGGGACAAGAATTTTTTAGGGATATGCAAATTCATCCAAAATGACCACAATGCCCTTTCCCTTAAGTATGTGAAAATAGGTTCTTCAAACTCATTTCCATTAAAATTTTCATTCGCCCCTGCCTGCTGTAGCCCCAATCCGTCGTCTTCACGCACCGCCGTGGACGACGCACCCTCCACTGTGGACGCCGCACCCGCTGCCGTGGTCGCCGGTGCCGTCAGCTCTGTGGAGATCGAGGAGAAAGAAGAGGAATGAACAGTGACCCGTTATGACCCTAATTCTTAACTGATTATTAGCTTCACAACAATTAAGCTTCATCAAATTATTAACTTCCCTTTCATTTTTCAATCGGAGTTTCTAGATCATGTTTTGCAGGATGCCCTATTCTGTGACTAGAAAACAGAGACTTACAAAGTATGATAATTCTCAAGAATGATCTTATCATTCTCGAGAATTGATGTATGGTCTTCCCTCAATTCATTGCAATTTTCTAAACATTCTTGAGAATTGGCAATGAGTTCTCGAGAAATATCGGGATTTTATAAGTTTTTTAAGTATCTCAGGAATTCTCTGTGCAAAAATAAAATTATCATTCTCGAGAATTGTCCAGACAGACTCATGGAGAAGTTCTTTTAAATGAGGATTCTTGAGAATCATCAAGGGATTCTCAAGAACTGACGAGACTTAGGGCCCGTTTGGAAGACTCCAAAACCTAGGTTTTGGAAACAAAACCTAGGTTTTGTCAAAGTTTTGATAAACACCCTAATTTTCTCCAAAATCATTTTCCACCCAAAACCTAGGTTTTGGGCTCAAAACCTTAGGTTTTGCCAAATCCAACTTTTTTTCACTTTTCACTTTTTAAAACTCATTTTGCGAATTGTGGGGCCCACCATGATTGGATTATACCAAAATACCCTCTATCCTCCTCTCTCCCTACACATTCACATTCGTGCTCCACATCCTTTTTTTTTTCCCAGAGTTCCTTTCTGTTTTTTTTTTCAGAGATCCTTTCTGTTTTTTTTTTTGGAATTCTAGTGAAATAACTATATTGGAAATACAACTATTACAATTTATTAATACATTTATGTTTGATCTAACTTTTATCATGTTACATAATTTACTAATGGTAGAAATTTATTTTTCTAACAATTTTATGTAATTTTTAGTATTTATTATTGAATATAATGTTTATAATATTTAAAATACCACTTTATCCTTTAAATGCAATTATACAAAAAGCTAATGTCCTTTTTGGTAAATTTGATCCCCAAAAGCTATTCGATAAAAACATCCAAACATTATCATTTTTTTCCAAAATCATTCTCTAAAAATCATTCTCCAAAATCATTTATCCAAAACCTAGGTTTTACCTCGTAAATGGTGAAAATTATTTTCTAAAAGCAACTCCCAAACGGGCCCTTAGCAAATTATTGTGTCGTCCCATTCTCGAGTATCACTTCAGGACTAGAGGGGTTGGCGTGGTTTTCCCCAACTAAGAGATAATTCATCAAACTGCCAGAAGAGGAAGAAAATTGAATATCATTGACCTTAAAAGGGAAAGAAAGATAAGTTATCGAACTATTTTGAAAGAATCAACTGATAAGCATAATAGCATACACGGCATGTACACAACAACTATTATTACAAAAAGAATGTCGAGACCAAGTAATTCAATTACCACTACTTCTGGCAGCTCTACATAAATACCTTAAAGCCAAATCATTTTTTTAAAAAAGAGAAGGCAATACACATAATTAATCAAGAATTTGGGTAAGTTTATGTTAGGAGTATTGAGTAAGTAACGGGTAGCTCTTTTGTCTGTTACAGTGATATAATATAAGAACGGAGCTAGTTAGTAAGAGAAGTGTTCTACCTAACGAGAGGAGGAGCTACTTTTGACGGTTAGTGGGATACTGGGATTCTGACTCACTATTTGTAATATGCTTAAAATTAAAGTTTTTTTAAAAAAAAAGTAAAAAAAAAATTGTAAAAAAACGTTATATATATATATATATATATATTATTATTTATTTATCATGTGGCAGGTATGCTGCCACCAAAATGGGTCGGGTGGTAGCATCCTGCCACTGTACGTGGGGGAGGGGAAATATTATTATTATTATTATTTTAAAAAAAAGTGCCAAACCGCCTCTGCCTCCATGTATATGTGTGTGTTTTTTGTATGGTTTAGGAACCCGGACCGGTCGGTTCAGACCAGAAACCGGCAGCCAGAAAAACGGTTCGAGTTAGGTCAAACTCGAGTTGACTCGGTGACTTTGAGTTAACTCGGCCTGAACCGGCCGAGTTGAGGAGTCACCGAGTCAACAAAAAAAAAAGGATGGAGATGCAGAAGTACAGAAATCTGAAAAAAAAAATAGTTGTTTTCTCAGTAAGAAAACAGAGATTGATGGAAGCTATGGATGATGGAGGGAGAGTTTCGTTGATGAGTGAGAAAGATGAGATCTGAGTATCATTGGAGAAGATAAATCACAGTGATCGGTAAGAAAGATGAGATCTGACTATTATTGGCAACGAAGACAGTGAGGTATAAGCGTCGGCGTTGATGGATCAACAAGGTTAAGAAGGTGTTTGCCGGTGTTTGTCAACGGTGGTGCCTCATATTAGCTAAGGTGACTCTTGAACGGTGCAGAAAAATCTTTGATAAGTGGTAAATAAAACCTTCTCCCTCTTTGGTACCCTCCCGAACAAGACGAAGATTTTGCCTAAAATTATAAATTAATAGTCCCACATTCCTACGCACATGCTTTTTCATGCCCAATCACCTATTGTCAAACACTCGCCAAGTCGCTTTCCTAATTCCGTAGGCATGTGAGTGTGAACTGTACTAAAGAGAAAAATCTCACATTTTGCCCAGCCCATGACTGTGATCTCTTGGTTTTAAAAAAATCAAGGGTTAAGGAGCGCTCAACACCACAAAGTTTGCCCCAAGAGCGTCCCAGTCTGCACGATTTTTGGGAGCCCGTCTGCGAGTTACGTTTTGGGAGCGCCCGTCCACGGCCGTTAGTTGGCCGTCAACTTGGATGGAATGCGACGTGGCGATGACGTGACACCGACACGCCGACGTGGACGATGACGTGGAATAAAAAATTTAAAAAAATAGAAAAAAAAAATAATAAGAAAAAATTCAAAAAATTAGGAACAAATTCAAATAATTAGAAACAAATTCAAATAATTAGGAAAAAAATTTAAAATCATTTGAAAAAAATCAAATAATTAGAAAAAAAATTCAAAAAATTAAAGGAAAAATTCCAAATAATTAAAATAATTTGAAAAAAAATCAAATAATTAGAAAAAAAAATCAAAAAATTAAAGGGAAAATTCCAAATAAATACTATTTGAATTTGTACAGTCCCTAGAAGTGACACGCTGACGTGGAATAAAAAAAATTTAAAAAAATAGAAAAAAATTGAAATAATTAGGAAAAAATTTAAAAAAATCGAAAAAAATTCAACTAATTAGAAAAAAAAAATTCAACTATTTGTCCTAAATTTTTACGGGAAAATATGCCTTTACTTCCAAATATTAACCTTTTAATTTATCCAGGCTAAATTTCCTATAATTGATTCCTTATAATATTTTTAATATCCTAAACTCAAAATTTAGGATGTTTCAATTTATTTTTTTTTTATTTTTTTATTTATTTAACACTAAAGGGTAAAAGGGTAATTTGACCCAAATTTTCATATCCCTCAAATAGTATTTACAAATTCGACAGACTTAAAGAAATTTTGTACAAATTCAAATAGTATTTATTTGGAATTTTCCTTTAATTTGTTCCTAATTTTTTGAATTTTGTTTTCTAATTATTTGATTTTGTTTTCAAATTATTTTAATTATTTGGAATTTTTCCTTTAATTTGATGAATTTGTTTCTAATTATTTGATTTTTTTCAAATTATTTTGAATTTTTTTCCTAATTTTTTGAATTTTTTCTAATTATTTTAATTTTTTTCGATTTTTTTTAATTTTTTTCGATTTTTTTCCTATTTTTTTTAAAAAAATTATTCCACGTCAGCGTGTCAGTGCCACGTCATCGCCACGTCAGCATTCCATCCAAGTTGACGGTCAACTAACGGCCGTGGTACTGGGCGCTCCCAAAACGTAACTTCGTGGCACTGGGCGCTCCAAAAAAAACGTTGTGGTACTGGACGCTCCTGGGGGCAAACTTCGTGGTGCTAAGCGCTCCTTAACCCAAAAATCAATATAAAATTACTCATCTTTCGTACTACACTCTACACATCCTCCCATGTTTCCACAAATTTTTAATTATTGAAATATGAATATTTTACCGATTTTAATTATATTATATTTTTAATTAATATCAGTCTGACCCACTAACCTTTAACCTAGTACCCCACCGGTTCAGTGACCGGTCCGGGTTTCAGAACCTTTGTTTTTGGTGATTTTGTGTGTGTAAGTGTGGTATTGTAGAGCTGGGAAATTGAGCCGAGCCCATCGGGCCGGCTCGTTTAAGCCTGCCTGCGGGGCTCGGGCTTGAAAAATAGACCAAAAAATTGAAATTAGCCCCGTAGGGCCTCGGGCTGTCGGGGGCCGGGCCCGTTTAATTAACTCGTAGCTTTCCTTTTTAAAAAAATTTAATTACTTAGACTTTCACGTAATGAATGTGTTTATTTGTAATTATTTAGATTGTTATAGTTTAAACTATAACTTTTTTTTATGTTTATTATTATTCGTATTAAAACACATAATTAGTTATTATAAATTTATTAAATAAACACATACTTTGGTATTACAATATTATATAAGTAATAAATTATAAATATATTTTGTATAAAATAAGTATAATTATTTTTACCTGTCAGTAAAATCATGCATGAATCAAGGAATCTGCAGACACACATAAAATTACGAGAAGGAAAGACATTTTGTTGTGGGTATACATAAAACAATTCATTTTCTTAATAGTTTTTGAAAAAAAAAAAAAAACATATTCTTTGTGTTTATTTGTTTTTTATTACGAATTAATGAATGTCTTTATTTGTTGAATGCTTTATATTGTTTAGATATTAATGTTGATAACATTTATTTGATAAATTAGAACTTTAATGATTACAATTTACTAATTATATTTCTTTGAAAAAAATTGAAGGAAAAATAGTTAAAATTTGGAAAACATATGTTTTCTTTAGGGCCAGAACCACTGTCGGGAAGCCGACCTACGATTCCCAACTCTAAGTAATTAATAAGGTCTAAATATACGCGGAGACCACGCCAACCAAAATCTTCTGCATAAAATATAATTATTTATAAGAACTAAATATAAAATTATAAAATTGAAAGTACTAAAATATCTCAAACAAAATTTTCTCGCATTCCCTCCTACATTCTCTTCCACATTCTATTTTTAAAACTAATACATAATTCTAAGTTTCATTAAATTAAAGAATATTTTTCTCAATTTTCATTTTTCACAACTTGAATATATATCTATGAAAACAAAATTACGTATTCTTCAATTTGTAAAAAATATTTTTTTAATAAAAATCAACAAAAAAAATTAATGAAAATTGGAATTATATAATTTTAATAAAAGTCAAGGTCTTTTATAATTTATCATATATGTTAAACCAATGAATTTTGTATGATTTATTTTGTTTTAGAAGCAATTTATGTGGGTTAAAAAATTCATGTAATGTTTATAAAATTTAAAAATTTAATTAACCTATTTTGTCCTAAAAACATGAAATGGGTTTAGTTTTTGTTTTTATAAAAAATAGCTTAATTGATATCAATGTTTGATAATATAAATCGGTTAACTTGATGATATCAATTGGTGAAAAATAAAATTTAAAAAAGATATATGAGTTTAACTGTTGTTAATTAAATAATATATTGAAAATTAAAGGGGAAAAAAGATATGATCATATCATAATGGGCGGTTTTAATTTTAGTTATAATTTCAATTATAAATACAAGAGATATACTCTCTCCGGTCCTAATTATAGGAGAAAATTTTGGTCATAATTATAAGAAAGCGCGTTTTAACTTTTGTCAATTTTTTCCTATAATACCCCTATCTATACTTTCTCAATAATAATTAAAGACAATAATAATTTAATAATATACTTATATATTTTATAAAGTAAATAATGTTTGCAACTCATTAATATCATATACACCTGAATTATACTTTTTTTCTATAAAATAATTTTGAACAATTTTTGTCATATTTTTCTCATATTACCCCTACTAATTCTTCTTCCACAATAATTAATTAAACAACACGTTTATATTGTATCAAGTGAAATATTCTACTTTATTTTTTATTTTTAAATAAAATAATTTTAATATTCCTTTAAATAAATAAAACAAACATAATTAAATTTATAATAAACTACATTATTTACACGGGCCATTTAAATTGGGTAGTTCAATTCCAAGTATTTGTTTTGGATAAACAGTGTTTTTTCTGGGTGGCGGAGAGTATACACATACGCGGGGCTAACATTCAACAAGTGTTTCCTAAAGTTATTTTAAACGGGGCTAACATTCAACAAGGGTTTCCTAAAGTTATTTTAAAATTTAGGTAAGGGTATTTTAGGAAAACGCATATAATTAACTAATTTAATTTCTCTCCTTAATCCTTTCAAATTCTAATAATTTACTCCTATAATTAGGATCGAAGGGAGTAATACATAAGATTTAATTAAGGACAATTTAATAATTTTAAATTTATATTATGATGTTTGATCTTTTTAAATAATTACAATTTTTGTGGTCTTTTATAATAAATATTATTTTCTCCCCATCCTTTATTTTAATTGTCACCAAACCAAATGAAGCTCTGCATCAGATGGTCCAGTAACAGAACTTGAAACTCTTCAAGATAACACAAGCACGCAATTGCATATCAGTCCTACTTCAGTACGGTGAAGATGGATAACAATATTAAAATATTATATGAAACTAAACACAATTTGGAAAAAGGAGGCTCAAACATACCGCATTGATTTAACCAGAGCTCTATTCATCATGATGAACTATTTATTTGATATTGAGGGTTGAAGATGCCAACATAATAAGCAGCACAATGCTTAACAGAAAATTTCAAACAACGTTCACAATAGATGTTTACCTCTGAATTCAAGGAAGATGACATTCATGAGGCACTCTTCCTGCAACAGCGGAAGATTTCTTAGGATGACCAGGGAGAGCAGGAGTATGGATACTGGTTCTTCTGTAATTCGGATCACAACCGTTACTGTGATGTTCACTGCATAATTGAGATGCCGTTTCACGGGAAAATTTGGTCACACGGGAAAGCTTCTCCAAAACTTGAAAAGAAAGATCCCTAGCAGGATCATGAACTGCATTTCTTAGTCTCCCGTGACGATGGAAAGCAGCAGAACTTCCGTCATTGACACCACTCTGTTGGTTTTCCACTAAAGTGAACTCATCAACCGATATGTTTGAAGGACCACAAGCAAGAGGAATGGCTCTGGGAAGCTCGAAAGAAGAAAATCTTTTTTCTTGAAGTCAATCCAAACGCGAGAATCTTCAGTGAGCATTAATAGGGCACAGAATTGGATTACATAAATTGAAACCCGGATCTATTTTCTCCCTCAGTCATTGTCATCATCGTTCTCGCTCTCGTTCACGCCCTCTGATAAGAAACGTAATCGCACAACCTCTGTAGAAGAACACAAAAGCGGTTGATTATCTTTCTGGTTCTGATCAGAGATTTGTTTCCATTTTTGCAATTGATGCTGGAGATGGCAGAGATCGACCAACCTCCGTAATCGCACCCGGCCGTTTTTATCGACGGCGCCTGCAATGATGGTCTAGAATCCTTGGTTTCCCTCCATCTCAGCGGCCACTTCGTCGAGATTTGGAAGCACCAAAGGTAGATCGTGTATTGAGAAGGAAGAGGAGGAAGGTCATATGATCGACGAACAGTGAGAAGAGGAAGGCCGAGTGCGCGGACGAGGGAGAGAGGGGAAAGGATTCCACGTCACTTAAACAATGCCCAATGAAAAAGCACCAACTCAATAAATGCAGGCCTACTTGTCAGCTTATGTGGCTTCTCTCTCTCAATTTAAAATATTTTATAAAAAAGAAAAGAGGACGATGGCGGAAAGAAGAATGGGGTGAGAAAGTGGTTTAAGCATCATTTTACTTCTCCATTCACTTCGATAATCATGTGGAATAAAAAAAATTAGGAAAAATGCTTAAAAAAATTATCATTTAAACTTTAAAATTTTAAATAGGTGATTTTCGACTAAAATTAGTTGTTAATTATATTACTATTGTTATTAATCTCATTACTCTTAGTGGTAAAAGGATTTTAAAATTCAAGTTGTATTTTTCTGTTATTTTCTCAAATAATTATATCCTAGTTTGCAAGACATATAAATGGTAGGTTATTATATGTCCTCTAGGGTCTAGGCTATTCTCAATTGATATATGTATGCAGATAAGGCCAAGGTAGAGATATAATAGCATACTATATGGCCAAATTTATTAATGATCAACAATAGAAGGTCACATGTTGGAAAGTAGTTAGACCTTATCATATAGACATACAGGGAGCACAAGTTCCTTTAAAAACATGTGGAAGTGGTGTTTAGTATACTCGTGTAAAAGTTTACTCTAATCATGGACCATATACGAATATAAATAAGGAAGGGTTAAGGGGTAAATATGTCCATAAACTTTTGTTATATGTATCTATCATCATATACAATTTGTCGGTCTTCTCAAAATGCGGCAGAAATACCAATTTCGTTAACATGGTTAAACTTCCGTTGATTTTTTGTATGTTGGCCCCACATTATCATCATTTTTAAACGGGTTTAGAAGTAAAAATACACATGTGTTTTACCCTCGGGAGCACCCAGCACTATATGCTTTGTTTGGAAGCAAAAATACACATGTGGTTACATTTTAGAAGCAAAAATCACACCACCGTTAAAATCTAGCCTGTTGTAAATATGACTTTTTCTGTTATAGATGGCCAGATTTTAAATTTTATTGTAAATACAACACTTCCTGTTGTAAATCTAGCATTTTTCTGATGTAAATGACTTTTCTATGTTCAAAATCCAGGTGTTTAAATGTTGTTGTTAATATGGCATTTTCTGTTGTAAATATGGCCAGATTTTAAATTTTGTTGTAAATACACCACTTCCTATTGTAAATATATCATTTTTGTTGTTGTAAATGTTATTGTAAATATGACATTTTCTGTTGTAAATATAGCATTTTCTATTACAAATGCACCGTTAAATTAGATTTTAACAGTGGTGTGATTTTTGCTCCTAAAATGTAACCACATGTATATTTTTGCTCCAAAAAAAACATATGGTACTGGGCGCTCTCGAGGTAAAGCATATGTATATTTTTGAACCTCTACCCTTTTTAGATGAATGTTTTTTTTGAAAAAATTGTGCTCCTTCCCCTCACTCTCTAACCCACCTTCATCCTCTGTCCTCTCTCCCTCTTTCCCCCTCTCTCAATTCCTCTGTCCTCCTTCCCCCTCCCCCTCTCTCAACTCTCTCTCTCCAACTTCAATTCCAACTCTGTTTAACCGACAAAACTTCATCTCTTCCACAAACAGCAAGGTCTTCTTTTGATCTCTCGCCATATGAGCTTGAATGTAAAGGTTATGGAACCTCAAAGAAGAATCTTTGCCACCTAATGTCCAGAATTGTGTTTGAACTTCTGAAGTTTTTCTTTTTGTGAGATGGATTTGCCTTTTCTAGATAAAAGACAGTATAGAGCGCGTATGATATTCTAAATTTGCCTTTTTCTTTTGGCAATCGACATTTTCACAATACCGCAAATGAGAGATAATCTCACCGGGACTCTGGCGTGATTTTTCTTGCAGATTCACCACTTCCTACTCCATCGGAGAACTAGGTTTCTGCTGAATTTGTTGTTGAAGAAGGAAAGAGGAGGCAGAATCCTCGAAGACTCTGAAAGGCAAGAACAATTCCTCTGCGGATTCACCACTTTAAAGGGGAATTGATGGATTCAGATATTGTAGAAGAAGGAGAAGACATAGACGATGAAGATGTATGAGAAGGTCGGATCGACGGAGATGGAGATGGAGATTTCACGAAATCAAAATCAAACCCATAGGTTCTCTGTTCATAAGCCACTTTTGGAGAAGTAAAAGCACCAAAAATCAGCTTATCAAGATAAGCTAATTTTTACTCAAAACAATTGGGATAATTTTATCCCAAACATATTCAAAAAGTAAAAAACCTTAGGGAAGGAGATGGTCGATGGATTTGCGGTTTCATTTGCAAACTTACGACAGCCCACTAGTAATAAATTTGAAATTATTGCGATCACTCAAGTGCCTTGATTTGTTGGAATCTAGGTTACAAAAAAGTTGTCGTTTTATCGATTGTATTGAAGCAATTAATGTTTTGACTAGAGGTTGTGACCACTCTCATCCCTTTAGGGACGTGATAGTTGATGCTTGAGGTTGTGGTTGGTTAAAAAATGGCAAGTTTTGATTAACCATATTTCTAGGAACACACAATAGGCTTGGCGATCATTTTAGGCTAAGTTATCTCATAATATTGTCGAAAACTTTTGCTTTCTTCATCAACCGCCTCCTTCGTGCATTGGGATGTAGTTGGTGAGGGATAGTTGTTTGTATTTTACCTTTGTACCTCTTGCTCTTTGAGCTATTAATGAATTTCAATTTTCATTAAAAAAAAAGTAAAAAAGTAAAAAACCCCATACACCCAATTTGGACTTTCAAAAGCACGATTCGGGTTGGAAAAAGCCAAACCAAACATGCTATCAAGCCTATGTTTGGTTGTAAAAGTAAAAGACAGTTACTGGATGAATGGACTTATTACATTCTCTTTGTTATTGCCCCGTTCATTTTTCTTCGTTTCAATCCTAGCGGAAATTGGTCCCAAAAAAAAAAAAATCTTGGCCATAAAGGTTGAGCACAACTTTACTGTTTATGTCTATTTGAATTTTTATATATGGTAAACGCTAAACTATGAAGGTCGATCAAGAAGTAGAATAACGCTAAACTATGGTCACTTGTGCCTTATCGATGTGGAGAGAGAGAGAGAGAGTTGATAGTTGAGAATTGAGTGAGAGAGAGAGAGAGAGAGGAGGGAGGGAGGAAGACAAAGGAATTAAGAGAGGGGTGGGTGAAGTGCCTTTCCTGGTATCCCCACGGCCCCTTCATTTTAGGGACTTTCTCAAATGTATATTTCATGGTTTTTTTAGGATTATACACAAAATGAGGGGCATTTTGATATTTTATGGGTAAAAATGAAAACAATTTCATTTTTTTTTTTACTATTTTTCAAATATTTAATACTCGAAATTAAAACGAAACTATACACTTTTGAACTCTTAAATCTTTAAAAATCGTTAAAAAAAAATGAAAAAAAAAACTAATTTTTACTCATAAGATATCAAAATATCGCTCATTTCGTGTATAATCCTCCAAGAATGGAGGAGGAAGATGGGGAAGAGAGGGAGAAGAACATTTATATATATATATATATATATATATATATATATATATTCAATTAAAAATGATAATGTGGGTCCCACTTACCAAAAAGTAACGATGGTTTAACCATGTTAACGAAATTGTTACTTTTGCTCCCTTTTTTAGAAGTTCATAAGTATTTTTGCACTACAGAGAAATATATATAGTGTCAGACACACATTTGGCAAAAGTTCATGAGCATTTTTATCCCTTAAATCAATAAGAAAAATATCTCTTTGTCTGCGTCAATTTCTTATTTCTTAGAACTAATCTTTCAGTAAATATGAGGGAAAAAATAAAATTTCCGCCATTGTGCTTTTTTTTTTTTTTTTTTTTTCAAGGGTTAAGATGCATTTTTACCTTTAAAGTATGCGCCCAGGAGCAATTTTACCCCTGAAGTTTTCGGCGTAGCAATGTTGCCCCTGAAGTTTAAAAACGTAGCAATGTTGCCCCTCCGTTAAAAACCCTAACGGTCAACGTTGACCGTTAGAGTTTTTAACGGAGGGGCAAAATTGCTACGTTTTTTTGGAGCAATGTTGTGAAGGTGGACTATCACCTAGAGGGGGGGTGAATAGGTGATCTCAAAAATCTTTTATTTTGTATGATAGGTGAACGATGAAAGCGTAAGGAAGTAAAGATAATGGACACGAGAGAAGTTATCCTGGTTCGGTCAAACTCTTCGACCTACGTCCGGTCCCGGACACTCTGCGGGATTTCGACTATCTTACAAATACAATTACACACTCGTAAACGAAGGATGATCCTTTCACTCTTGGACTCGCTCCCCTTACAAGTTGTAATTAATACACCCACACTCAAGATACCTCTATCTTGAGATTTGAGCAATTGTAATAGCAAGTAGTAAAACTCTCTCACGAGTAGATATGATAATGAACAACGGAAGCTTAGTATATCCGAAGATATAATTAGAATTCAATTTGAACTATTTGAAAGCTTTATCAATGTATGCACTTTGGTTCGTTGTTGTTGAATTCAATCCTTCGTGTATTTGTATTGGTTGAAGTTGATGACCGTTGAAGGATTTGAATGTGTCCGTTGGAACATTTGAATATGTCGTTAATGGAGCACTCGCGGCTTACCCATTATCAAATGTCTCTTCGGTTAGGTCATCTTGTAGGCTGTCGCCTTGGGTGAAGAGAAACTTTAAAGATGCTTTTCGGTTATGGGTCATTTGAATTATGTCGGCTCTGTTTCTCCATACTTTCGGTGCGTCAAGCTGTCATGCTTTTGAACCAAGATTCAATGTCGAAATACACTCACGAGAGATGATTAGTAACGAGAATTAGATATAATTAGATTTACAAGAATGAGTTTACTGATTCATTCGAGTGTTCTTTTGCAAAACATCGTTCTTTGGCTAATACTCTCGTGTTCTTTATTTGAATGTGGAACCTTGATTAAGAATCGGAAAAACACTTAAGAAGATGATTAATGATATCATAGTTAATGTAGAATGATGTATTGAAGGATTAAAACAATTAACTAGATCATTTAGATAAAATAATCAGTTACGATGTTAAATTAGTTTTGCTATTCTTGAGCATACTCGAGAATCACACGAGAGAATCAATCAGAAGAATTGAGCAAATTCGTTCATTCTCGAGAATCACTCAAAGAATCATTCTCGAGATTGAGCAGTGCGGATCGTTCTCGAGAATTACCTAGTGATTCTCGAGAACCATTCTCGAAATTGCATTTCAATTCTCGAGAGTCCGAGTGAAACGAAGCAAACTTCGAGTTAATGCTATCGAGCATTCTCGAGAATTGTTTGCCCGTTCTCGAGAACCATTCTCGAGAATGACTTCCTCATTCTCGAGAATCACTTGTAAACCGAGAGAGCACCGAAGCGAATATCGAGATGAAACAAATGAAATACTCGAGAATCCTTTCGATTCTCGAACCATTCTCGAGAATTAAAACTTCATTCTCGAAATTACTTCGAAACGATATAATACAATGTAGAAGCTTTCTCGACCATTCTCGAGAATCATTTTCTGATTCTCGAGAATCATTCTCGAAAATTGATTCTCAATTCTCGAGAATTACTCGAGAAACAAAGTCTGATTCTGCTTCTGGTCTGATCATTCTCGAGAGCATTTGGTGCATTCTCCAGAACCATTCTCGAGAATGTAATCCTCATTCTCGAGAATTGCCATCTTTGTGATTAACAATTAACGGGGTTTTGATAGACATTCTCGAGAATACAAGATCGATTCTCGAGAGTTATTCCTGGACATACAACATGATTTTCAAAACTTAAACATTAGTTATCATCAAAACATTTAAGAGCCAACATTCTCCCCTTTTTGATGATGACAATACGGAAGACTTTTGAAAGTTTTGAAAATAGAATCAATGATTAGTAAAATAAGTAGTTTTCAATGATCACGAGAATCATGTATTTCAATGATCGATGTAATAAAAATCCATTCATAGTTAATATATAATTCACTACACCAAAGTGAACTCCAAAAAAAATTCCATAGAAATGAGAGATACATTAGAATGGATACATCATAATGGACTAAGCTAGAATCTAGTAAGAAGCCTAAAAACATTCAAGGATCGGTTCTTTGTAGACATTTAGTCCCGTGGTGCTTCATCTTCTCCTTCTCCCCCTTTGTCATCCATCAAAGAAGGGGAAATAGGTGTTAGAGTAGAAACGGATGGAGGCTCGGGATCGAGATAGGATCAACGGGAGGTGTAGACACGGGAATCGGGAGAGCGGGTTGAGAGCGTCGATCTTGGAGGCGCGAAACGAGGATCGACATGGGAATATCGGAGGCGGTGGGGGAACGGTCTCGGGATCGGGAATGGATGTAGTGGTCATAGCGAGAGGATTTAGTATGATTCGAAGACTCAATAAGAGGGCTTCCAAACAATCTTACGTACGCTGTTGAACTGATTTTTTAATCTCTTGTTGCTGATCATAGAGGACAGAAGAATTCAGGTGCATCTCTTTCTTGAGGTTTTCCACTGCTGAGTTCACATGTTGTTCAAGATGAGCATCTACTTTGATCATCTCATTACTTATGGCCTTGATCATTGCTTTCATTAGATTGCCATAAGAGTCCAAACATTGAATTACAGAGCCATAGCTTCTGAATTGCGAGTTGATCGAGCTTGGATTGCGGCTGTGCAAAAGAAGGGGCGAAGTAGAAGCGAGTCTTTGTGAAGATTGGCCTTCGTCTTGCTGCTTGGATGTTGATGGCTTAGGATCAGTGGTGGACTTGACTTCCTTTTTCCCAGTAGCTTCTATAAATGAGATCTTCATGTATAAAAGATGAGTCTTGCCAAATTTCTTGGGAAAAACAGTTTCGTCATTGTCAAGAAGATACCAGATGTTAAACAAGCCCAGAATCCTAGAGACTAGGTTAGGATATGGAATGGTATTCTTCTTGGAAACTTCGAGTTGGATAAAAAGTTGGATATCTCGAAATAACCGGTTTTCCAAGGTTACGTGGTTGCTTGGCCATAATGGAGCCCATCAATTGGTAGTCTTTGTTCACAAAGTGTGTAAAACTACGACCTTTGTTTACTAAATTGCGGCGTAAAGGTACCAAAGGATTACGGTGGTGTCGGCATGTCGGATGGCTTGACTTTCAAGGGATTTCCATCATATTGCTTTGTAGGGAGAAGAAGTCTAAAACATTCATGCTCGAGATAATGTGGGAGGATCTTACGGAGGATCAATGATACCCGAAATGAATTGATAGTGGCTCTTTGTGATCTTAATGGATTTGCCTCTAACATGAGTATACGCGAGAATCTCACCATCATCGATCTTTTCCTCAACCATATTAAAATAGAAGGTTTTAACAATTTGAGGAGAATATGGGGTCTGGATATCTAGCAACGGCATATAAGACTTTAACCATGGTGAAAGATCCAAATTACACTCCCTCCTAAAGTCATCTAGATTCAACCAGACGAGTAGGACAAAAGGTCTTCCTTCATATGAAAGAACAAAATTAGGATCGAGATGGGATTACCGGAGGAGCTTTACGAAGCCTAGAGGACAATCAAGGACATTGAGTTGCCCATTAGTTTGGAAGCAAACGGAGGAAGGGTTGAAAGAGGAATCTCATGATGAGTGTGGGGAGGTCTCGAATCCGTTCTTCAATTTCCTTAGTTCTTCTTTCATAAAAATGTGGTTTTGAACTTGAATAAGGCTTGGACGACTTGGTTGTTGCGAGAACTTACGGGTTTGGACGAGAGATTGAGAGCAAGACTTGGATTTTGAGTTTGCATTTTCGTTTGCTTGAACCGACGGATTGCGATTTAGGGCGGGAGCTTTCTTTGCTTTTGGCCTTGTCGGATGGCGAGAGTGAGTCTTCTTTGCGAGTCACATGAGGAGAGTCCATGATCGTTACCGATTTAGTCTTAACTTCTTCGATGGTTCGGTCTTCTCCGAAACTTGAACTTTAGGACGATACTTGGTGCGTGGCTTTTTCTTGAGTGGTTGTTCGGGAGATTCGAGGATGAAGATTTCGTCATGGTCTCTCGACAAAGAATCACGAGATGGATGATGAGTTTTGGGAGGAAGAAGAGACGAAGACGAGACGACGGAAAAGACGAAGAGAGGAAAAGCTCTCGAGAGTTAGAAAGAATGAGTCGAGGAACGATGCGACGAATGAAGGTTAAGGAAATGAAGGGACGAAACGACGGGGTTATGAGTGAAACGACACAAGGCTGGCGACGCTTGGGATCTCTGCTCGACAATTCTCGAGAATCAAAAATAGATTCTCGAGAACCGTTCTCGAGAATGATACTTCATTCTCGAGAATGGTTTCAGTAAAGAAGAGTAACCCATTCAGCAGAACATGCTATCTGCTACAATTCTCGGGAATCAGTAAATGATTCTCGAGAACCATTCTCGAGAATGACGCTTCATTCTCGAGAATTATCTCAGTGAATTCTGCAGA
Source organism: Acacia melanoxylon (assembly GCA_019022615.1). NCBI lineage: Eukaryota > Viridiplantae > Streptophyta > Magnoliopsida > Fabales > Fabaceae > Acacia > Acacia melanoxylon. The sequence goes on along the minus strand of JAFJYJ010000030.1, from coordinate 1,212,812 downwards.
ACATATTTTTCTGATACAGTTCTCGGGAATGCCTTAGCCATTCTCGAGAATGACATATGTAATCGACATAGAACACCGGATAACGTGACCGATATTTCTCGAGAATGATCTGTATTCTCGAGAATCTTTAAGTCCGAAAATGATCCTTACCAATCAATACGATATTACTCGAGAATGGTTTCAAATTCTCGAGAACGCTTAGGAAGAACAAGAGAATCTCATGTATCAATTCTCGAGAATGATAACCTCATTCTTGAGAATTATCGATTTAATATCAGTTTTCCAAGCTGGACCAAAAACACTGCAAAAACAACATCTAGAAGCTCCGATGCTTAAGTTAGTTTCCAAACATCATCAAAACATAATTAACAAGATTGAGCTAACATTTTATTTACAATTCATTGGGATTTACCATTCCCAATTCTCTTCGAATGTATGTGAATTGTTCTTTTGCCGACGGTTTGGTGAAGATATCGGCAAGTTGCAAGTGAGTAGGAATGAACATTCTTTGTAACATCTTTCTTTTGGACATGATCTCGATAAAGTGATGTCTAACATCAATATGCTTGGTTCTTGTGTGTTGAACTGGATTCTTTGCTAAGCTTATTGTACTAGTGTTGTCACGAGAGGATTGGAATCTCCCGTAGATGAATTCCCAAGTCTTGAAGTTGTTGCTTGAGCCATAGAACACGAGCACGGCAACTTGATGCGGCTACATATTCGGCTTCGGTTGAGGATACGGCCACAATGGTTTGTTTTTTGCTGAACCATGATACAAGTGATCCTCAAGAAATTCACACCGTCCACTAGTACTTTTTCTATCGAGTCTTGTATCCAGCGTGATCGAGTCGAATATGCCACCGAAATTCTTGTTGACCTTTAGGGAACCGAGACCCAATTCCTTTGTATCGAAAGATATCGAAAGATTCTTTTGACATGTTCGGCATGCGATTCTTTAGGAGCTGATTGGAATCTTGCACACATTCCCACACTAAACTGAATGTACAGTGCGCTGCGAGTCAAATAAAGTAGGGATCCAATCATTCCTCTATATTTGGTTATGTTGAAGTCTTTTCCTTTTTCTTCATCGGCATCTAGAGAGGCGGTTGAGCTCATTGGAGTGTCGGCTCCATTACAATGCTCCATTCCAAATTTCTTGAGCAAATCACGGAGATACTTCGTTTGAGATATAAATATACCATCCTTCCGTTGTTTGATTTGTAAACCAAGGAAGTAGTTCAATTCACCCATCATAGACATTTCGAATTCACCCTGCATTTTCTTGGAAAATTCCTCGCGAGAGAGAATCTTTAGTAGCACCAAAAATAATATCATCCACATATATTTGCACAATTAAGGTCTCATTAAGTTTGTTAGTCTTAATAAACAAAGTTGTATCGATTTCCCTCGATAAAGCCTTGATCTAATAAGAAATTACTTAATCTTTCATACCAAGCTCTAGGAGCTTGTTTGAGACCATATAAGGCTTTCTTCAAGCGATAGACATGATCTGGATGATGATCATTTTCAAAACCAGGAGGTTGTTCAACATAGACTTCTTCCCGAATAAATCCATTTAGAAAGGCACTCTTAACATCCATTTGAAAGAGTTTGAATCCTTTGATGCACGCAAAGGCTAAGAGTACACGTATTGCTTCCAATCTAGCTCTTTGGAGCATATGTTTCCTCATAATCAATCCCTTCTTCGATTATAGCCTTTGGCAACCAGTCTAGCCTTGTTACGGACTATGATTGCTGATTCATCTCGTTTGTTCTTGAATACCCATTTAGTCCCATGACCGGATGGTCTTTAGGTCTAGGTACCAAATCCCAAACTTGATTCCTATCAAATTGGTGTAACTCTTCTTGCATAGCTATCACCCAATCATTGTCTCGAAAGGGCTTCATCTATTTTAGAAGGTTCTATATGTGATATAAAGGCGAGAAAATGTTACTTCATTCAAGGTACTATTTCTAGTTTTTACACCTTGATTCAAGTCACCTATCACTTGGTCCGAGAGGATGATTCCTAATGAACCTCCAAGCTCTAGGTTGAGATTGATCTGAGTTTTCTAAATCATTTTGAGGATCAGCCTCGAAAACATTTTCGGGACTTTCAATAGAAGCGGGAGTAGTTTTTGAGAAGAATTGGTTTTTATCAATGGGTTCATCATCATCCAAAGATTCGTGCGATTTAGATTCACAAAATACTACATGAATTGATTCTTCAACTGAGCGAGTGCGCTTATTGAAGATTCTATATGCTTTACTTCTAGTAGAGTATCCGAGAAAAATACCTTCATCGGATTTGGGATCGAATTTTCCCAGTTGTCCTTACCATTGTTATGCACGAAGCATTTGCGACCAAAGATATGAAGATGAGCGATTTGGTTTCCTTCCTTTGTAGAGTTCGTAAGAAGTCTTATTGAGCTTCTTTCGAGATATGCTCGATTGGCAATATAGCCGGCCGTGCTCATTGCATCTGCCGAAGACTTGTGAGGTCGATTTTCATTCAATAAGGCACGAGCCATTTCGTGAGCACTCGATTTTTCCTTTCCACCACACCATTCATTGTGGTGTTAAGGAGCGAGAAATTATGATTGATCCGTGAGCATCACGAAATTCTCGAACGCTTGATTTTCGAATTCACCTCCATGATCTGTTCTAATAGCCGTAATGCAAATACCTTTCTCATTTTGCACCTTATTGGCAAACACAATAAACGGATCAAATGTTTCATCCTTAGAAGATAAGAAGATAGTCCAAGTGAACCGAGAGTAATCATCTACAATGACTAGAGTATACAAATTGCCACCAAGGCTTTTAACTCTTCTTGGTCCAACCAAATCCATATGAAGTAATTGAAGAGGTCGATTGGTCGTGATTTCAGTTTTATTTTTGAAAGATGATTTAGTTTGTTTACCTCTTTGACAGGAATCACAAATCATGTCATTTTTAAAACGAAGTTTAGGCAAACCAAGAACTAAATCTTTCCTTAGCAGCTTATCCGGTTGGAACATGTTCACATGAGCCAGGCGCTTATGCCACGACCAACTATCTTCTAAATTGCTAACAAAGCATTTTTCGAGTCAATTTTAGGTAAATCTAATGTATAACAATTTCCTTCTCGAGGAGCTTTAAATAATACCTTCGTTTACCTTTATCAATTGGAAGATCATCTTTGTTGACAATGAGACATTCTTCCGAGTCAAAGATAATCCAGTTGTTCTTATCGGCACTTTGACTCACACTTAGGAGATTATGGCGAGAGACCTTCAACAAGATACACGTCTTTGATCGAGGTCCATCTTTTGTACCAATCTCTCCAATTCCGAGAGATCTTTCCAGATTGGTTTCCTCCAAAAGTAACTTTGCCACCATCTTTTGATCTCATTGCAACGAATTTGGATTGATCTCCGTCATGTGTCGGAGCATCCACTTTGTCAATGTACCACTTGTTGGTTCTTGATGCTCTCGAGACAAACCTATAATTCGAATAAGATTAAGTTTTAGGTACCCAACGTTTCTTGGGTCCTTTCGGGTTAGCTCGGCCTCGGGGAAAGTATAAGTTCCCTTAGGTACCCATTGGTAATTACCAACGGGTTTATCTCTTCGATTCTTTCTATGAAAGCATGATGAAGTAGAGTGTCCTTTTCGATTACAATAGTTACAATGAGCAAACGGATTTGAAGTATGAACTGATTTAGGAAGTAGTTCAAATAAGATTTTCCGCCGATTTTCTTTTTGCCTTTCCTTTTGTCAAAGATAGGATTATATCCTATGCCGACCGATCATTTGTAATTCTTTGAGTTTTCGAGAATCACATTGAGCATTTCACTTCCCTTAGTGAATTTCTCAAGTGTTTTCGTAAGATGAAGATTTCTTTTCTCTAAATCCAGGCATTCATCACGAGATAAGATTTTCACATGAAAGGTTTTCAACACGTAGTTTGAGAGTTATATTCTCCTTTTTCGGGGCAAAACATTCATCAACAACCTTTTCAAATTCAGATTGAATTTCATTATATTCATCAAATAATTCATTATAGGTTGGTTGCGAATCATGTACCTCATTGTTGTTTTACGCTAGCTCTTCTTCTTGCCACCCGAGACCAGACGTTGGCGATCTCTTTCTCTTCTTCGCTTTCTTCGTCGAGGAGCCATCTCCCCATATTGCTGATACATAAGCCCTTTTTTTGAATTGATAGTGCTTCTTCTTTTCTTTGTCACTTTGTCTTTTAGTTGAGGACATTCGACTTGTAATGTCCCGGCTTGTCACATTAAATAACAGATGATTTGGTCTTTGCCTCTACGAATTCATGTATGTTACTTGTGTCACCTTTTGAAATCTGTTTACGAAGCCTCGATCTTTTTGTAGAACTTCTTGAATCTTCGAACAAACATGGCCATCTCGTCATCGTCCTCTTCATCTTCTTCTTTTTCTTCTTTTTCCTTTATAGTGTTAAGAGCAATTCCTTTGTTCCGATTTGCATTAACATTATCTAGGTCCTTTTTGAATTTCGGTTTGCTTTCATATTCGAGACAAGCTTCCAAATAATGCGGCAAGCTGAAACCATTGATTCTCCACGAGCCTCCTCTATTACGGTGACTTTAGCTTCCCGGTCTTTTGTCGAACATTGAGAATCTTCCGACACGAGGACCTTGATCGTAGTTTTTACCCCGAGCCGCCAATTGATTTGTCAAATGAGTATATCGAGTTGGAACTCGGCCATGGTTTCTCCCGACTTCATTCGCGGTAAGTCATACTCGGTGGTCGAGTATTGATACGATTTTCCTTGATGCGGAAGTGCCTTCATATGCAATCTCCAGCCTTCCACATTTCCTTCGCGGTTGATGATTGCATATTCGAAAGTACTCCTTTTGACCGAGAGCACTCGAAGCATCAAAATAGCCTTCTTGTTGAGAGTGACATTCTTCTTATCATTCTCATCGAATTCGGCTTTCGTCTTTGGAACAGAGATTCCTCCTTCAATCTTTATAGGTACATAGTTTCCAATTTCTATCACTTCCCGGAGACCATATTCGGTAGCCATTACGAATACTCGAATTTTCCTTTCCGAAGGAGTAGTTTTCTCCGTTGAATCTGGGGGTCGATTAATGGAGGCACCATCGGGTAATATTCCTTCCATGATCTTTCTCGGGATGTTAAGCCCAGGCGAGAAACCAAGCTCGATACCAAATGAAGGTGGACTATCACCTAGAGGGGGTGAATAGGTGATCTCAAAAATCTTTTCGCTGTATGATAGGTGAACGATGAAAGCGATAAGGAAGTAAAGATAATGGACACGAGAGAAGTTATCCTGGTTCGGTCAAACTCTTCGACCTACGTCCGGTCCCCGGACACTCTCTCGGGATTTCGACTATCTTACAAATACAATTACACACTCGTAAACGAAGGATGATCCTTTCACTCTTGGACTCACTCCCACTTACAAGTTGTAATTAATACACCCACACTCAAGATACCTCTATCTTGAGATTTGAACAATTGTAATAGCAAGTAGTAAAACTCTCTCACGAGTAGATATGATAATGAACAACTGAAGCTTAGTATATCCGAAGATATAATTAGAATTCAATTTGAACTATTTGAAAGCTTTATCAATGTATGCACTTTGGTTCGTTGTTGTTGAATTCAATCCTTCGTGTATTTGTATTGGTTGAAGTTGATGACCGTTGAAGGATTTGAATGTGTCCGTTGGAACATTTGAATATGTCATTAATGGAGCACTCGCGCTTACCCATTATCAAATGTCTCTTCGGTTGGGTCATCTTGTAGGCTGTTACCTTGGGTGAAGAGAAACTTTAAAGATGCTTTTCGGTTATGGGTCATTTGAATTATGTCGGCTCTGTTTCTCCATACTTTCGGTCGTCAAGCTGTCATGCTTTTGAACCAAGATTCAATGTCGAAATACACTCACGAGAGATGATTAGTAACGAGAATTAGATATAATTAGATTTACAAGAATGAGTTCTATTCATTCGAGTGTTCTTTCTTGCAAAAACATCGTTCTTTGGCTAATACTCTCGTGTTCTTTATTTGAATGTGGAACCTTGATTAAGAATCTGGAAAAACACTTAAGAAGATGATTAATGATATCATAGTTAATGTAGAATGATGTATTGAAGGATTAAAACAATTAACTAGATCATTTAGATAAAATAATCGAGTTCGATGTTAAATTAGTTTTGCTATTCTTCAACATACTCGAGAATCACACGAGAGAATCAATCCGAAGAATTGAGCAAATTCGTTCATTCTCGAGAAGCACTCAAAGAATCATTCTGCGAGATTGAGCAGTGCGGATCGTTCTCGAGAATTACCTAGTGATTCTCGAGAACCATTCTCGAGAATTGCATTTCAATTCTCGAGAGTCCAGTAGACAGAAGCAAACTTCAGTTAATGCTATCGAGCATTCTCGAGAATTGTTTGCCCATTCTCGAGAACCATTCTCGAGAATGACTTCCTCATTCTCGAGAATCACTTGTAAACCGAGAGCACCGAAGCGAATATCGAGATGAAACAAATGAAATACTCGAGAATCCTTTCGATTCTCGAACCATTCTCGAGAATTAAAACTTCATTCTCGAGAATTACTTCGAAACGAGAATACAATGTAGAAGCTTTCTCGACCATTCTCGAGAATCATTTTCTGATTCTCGAGAATCATTCTCGAGAATTGATTCTCAATTCTCGAGAATTACTCGAGAAACAAAGTCTGATTCTGCGTTTCAAATCGATCATTCTCGAGAGCATTTGGTGCATTCTCCCGAACCATTCTCGAGAATGTAATCCTCATTCTCCCGAATGCCATCTTTGTGATTAACAATTAACGGGGTTTTGATAGACATTCTCGAGAATACAAGATCTGATTCTCGAGAGTTATTCTGGACATACAACATGATTTTCAAAACTTAAACATTAGTTATCATCAAAACATTTAAGAGCCAACATGTTGCCCCCTTGAAGTTTAAAAACGTAGCAATTTTTCCCCTCCGTTAAAAACCCTAACGTTGACCGTTAGGGCAGTTGACGGAGGGGCAACATTGCTATGTTTTTAAACTTCAGGGCAACATTGCTACGCCGAAAACTTTAGGGACAAAATTGCTCTTGGGTGCATACTTTAAGGGAAAAAATGCACCTTAACCCTTTTTTCAAAACCCTACTCTAGGAAATTATGAAAATTTTGGTCTAAAAGATCTTTCAGAGACTCGCTACAATGCTATTATAAATAAGCACTTAACAAAGCCATAGAATAGAAAATAGCGAAACAAGTAGAGAAAGTTAGAGACGCGTCATCTGGGTCGGTGGAATGACCATAATCAAAGTTCCGAGAGTAAGAATCAATGTCGTACTACACATGATAATTGTAGGCAATGAACCCCTAAAAAACCTCTTATTTTCCTTCTTTACTTTCCTCCATAACGTTCTCAAGCTCATCATCTTCGATCCACACACAGTTCAACTTCTTCTTCAACCTTACCATTTGTTCCATTTGAGTGGGAGAAACTGAGGAAGAGGGATCAAAATATGTGTGTGTGTCATCTTTCAAGCCGATCTCCTTAACGGCTTAGCATCGGTTTTCCTCACAAAACACTGTGGCTAAGCCTTTACAAATTTTTCGTAATATAATATTCATGCCTCAAGCCAAAGTCACAGGCATGAAGATGACTACTTTTAAAATAGTCTTGAGGGTGACATTTCCCTTCTATAATTCCCTCGGGCCAAAGTCGTGGGCAAGAAGAAGCCATGGGCAAAGTCATGAGCACCAGCTTGAGGTAACAACACTAGGTTTTAATCCCCAAGAGGAAGACATAGACATTTCCCTTCTGACAAATCTATGTTTGAGGCACCATCTCCGGGTTTTAATCCCCAAGAAGAAGACCTTGTGGGGAGGCACCAGCTCAATTCCATGTTTTAGAATTTATATCTCCTTTTTGGCTTTTAGTGGGTTCCCTCTCTTTTGGGTTAGCTCAGACCTAACTTTCCAATTCCATGGGATCGTTCGGGATGGGGCTTTAAGGCTTCCATGTCACCTTCACCGTGTTGCTTTCTGGAAGCCTTATACTTGCGTCGCTCGACCTCTTGCGACTTCTCTTGGAAGCAGCGTATGTCCTACCCCATCCCTTTCTGAATCAATCTTTGGGTTTCGTGATTAGAGCGCTGCTTGCCTAGCGATGCTGCTGGATCCATCAAAGACGTTAGTCATTCTTTTTGCCAAGAATATCCAACATGTCATGATCTCCAACAAGCATAGAGGTCAATATTCCTTATATTTATTACTTTTGCCTTCCATTTCGTTCAGTACCCTGCAGCAAATATGATTTTTTGTTCTATTTCATTTGCATATCCATCAGATTTTGAATCAAAAACTAGATACAAGCAAATTATCAGGAGGCAAAAGGTAGCTTTCTGAAGGAGCTAATACAAGCAGAATGGAACCAGAAGTACCTTTCAAACAATATGTCTGCTCATTTTTGTCACTAATGTGCCATAAAGCAACATTGAGCCATCTCTTTTAGGTTTACAAGTTTGTGTTCCATTTTTTTTTTCTGCAAATATGTTCGATTTTCATGCAAATATGTTTCTGACATATGAGGTGGTTTTTGTCATATCTGCCATTTTTTTTTCCATTCACAAGTTCGTGTTCCATTTTTTGTTTTACCGCAAATATGATTTTTTTGTTCTGCTACAAATATGTTCCATTTTCATGCATATATGTTTCTGACGGATGAGGTGTTTTCTTAATATCTTCCATTTTCTATATTTTATATGGTTAAAATCATGAAACCTATTATAGACTGCTTTAATTGATGTGTTTAATAGTTAGTAGGCCTGTGTTTTTATTTAATGATACAAAGGCAGATGCAAATGTAAGTAAGCCTACAGTAACTTTGAATTAAAGGACTATCGAAACACAAAACAATTCAGCTGGGTCAATGTTTTGTGGCTTCCAAATTTATTCCTGCCATTTTTCACATTTGAACGTCCATAAAAGGACTCAACCATAGCGTCTAAATTCATCATCATCATCAGTTCTTCATCAATCCTCAACATAAGTATATTATTCATCATATTTCTTTTATATTTCATCCTTTCAAAGTGCATGTTTAATATTCTCTTAACATGATTTCTCAATTTTGTAGGTTCCACCATGGTGCATCGTGCTTCACTTAAGAACTTGGATGATTCAACTGACCGGTGCGATGTTGAAGTTAGAATCTTCCGCAAATGGAATGTTTACCAAAAATCTACCCCAGTTGAATTGTTTTGTGTTTCGATAATCTTGATTGATGAGGAGGTATATTTCAATTTCACCACTTAACTTGTCAACCATTACATATGTTATTCATTAATTTTTCATTTTATATAATTAATATTAATAACTAATTAATAATTACTGTGTTCCTCTATTTACATATGAAAACAGGGTAGGACAATTCAAGCAAGTGTGCTAAGGAAGCACTTCCATGATAAATTTCGCCTCTCAATCATTGAAGGTCAAATTTACAAGTTTGCTAACTTTGAGGTCACTTCAAATGTTCATCAGTACAGAGCAACTAGCCACCCATTTAAGATAACATTTACTCCTCAGAAGTACTCTGCAGAAGATATTGCTACAATTCCAAGTTATGCCTACACATTTTTCCCTATCCCAGAAATAATGAAAATTGATTTTCGTCATCATCATGTGGATAATCTTATTGGTATATTATATATTTGATCCTTCGTATATATTTTTCGTCTATTAATTATTTGTTCCTTATGAATTGTAACTCAATCATTTGATTGTCATCATCTATCTGTTTGGACACAGATGTACTGGAGTTTGTGAAATCAATAGGCACATTTGAAGAGTTCCATCGAGACAACGAGATGAAGAATAGGCTACGTTTGTTACTAGCAGATTTTGAGTAATGCAAATATTACAATATTTAACAAATTTACCCAATGACATGTTTTCTTGTATTCATGTTCATAGTAGGTAATGAATGCAAATTTCAGGAACAATGAAGTGGAGTGCACTTTGTTTGATAACTGTGCTTCAGATGCCTATATGGCTTACTTGCAGAATACTGAAAGTCCTGTTGTGGTTTTATTAAACTTAGCAAGAGTTGGGTTTTCTAAGGATGGTAATACTAAGCAATTCATTACTTCATGGTTAAAAGCACATCATATGACATCAATTAAACTAAGCTTTATTATAGGTACACCACAAGTGTGTAGCTCCTTCAATGCCACAAGACATTATTTAACCCTCATATCACAGAGGTTAAAAATTTCATAGAAAAGTATTTATTATTTGTTTCATTTTACATTTATATTTATTTAGTCATTAACTCATAGAAATGTATTTATGTAGTATAAAAGATGAAAATTCTCCTGTCATGGTTACACTTTCTCAACCCATTACTTCACAGCTAAGTCAACATTCAAATTGGGCTTCTTTACACAATCAGACCAAAGTCACTATCTCTCAATTAGCAGAACAAGCAATTGTATGTAATATTTCATTAGTTGGTTTTTTTTTTCTATTAAGACTTAACACTAAAAAAAAAAATCAAATTAGGGACAAAATTACCTACAAAAAAAATTCTATCTGAAATTACCCACGGAATTCGTGGGTAATTCCGTCGGTAATGTCTTCTCCCACGGTATTTTTGCGACGGACGTTTTCCGTCAGAAATCCAATTACCAACAGAATTCTGTCGGTAATTTTCATCGGTAATCCAGTGTTTTTCGTAGTGTAAAGTATAATTGATCATTTGTGGTTTCACCATGTCTTACAGGGAGATTCGTTTGTAATCAACTGTCAAATTCAAAAGCTTGAAACAAAGTACGACTGGAATTATGATGGATGCTCAAAGTGTGGGTTAAAGGCCAATTTAGACAGCCATTCATAGATTTGACCCCTCTGCAAGAAAATACCAAAGTCAATTGAACCAAAGTAATATAGTCAATTTCTACCTAGAAATTGTTCAGTTATTACATTAGTCTCATATAATTCTAACTTAGTTCATGTGTGATAGGATAAAGATTCATTATCTTGTCAAAGACAAAACTGGGCCAGCTTCTATCATCTTTTGGGATAAACTTGTTGTTCAGTTGGTTAAGAAGACAACATCTAAACTGAAGCATTTACTAAAGGAGGTTAACATCATCTACACAAAATATCGTATACTACATCATCAAATGTAATCATTAATTGGGTCCATTTGTTATTAACAGGATAATCGTGATTTTGATTTTCTTGATGAGTTAGACCTTCCGGTTGGAAAGAATGTTCTGCTGAAACTGAAGATGAATGACTATAACAAGAAACATCACACTTCTAGCATTAGCATTAGCCAATACACCATATGTGAAGATTTTTTGAACTAGCTCAATGAAGCAAATACAGAGGTTTTTCACTTCTTAACTACTCATGCGTTATGTTTTTATCCAATATGTATTTTTCCCAGTGGTAAAGAATTGAAATATGTTTTATAACATTTGCATTTATGGTTGTCTGAAAAAAAAAAAAATCATTGATAAGGGAGTTCTAAAGTAAAGGGAACTGTGGAGAGTGTTGAAGCTCAAAACGGTCCTCACAACATTTTTGTGAAACTGTGGCTGAAGGTGTTACTCCACTCGTAACACCTCTTGAAGATAGCACCATATCTGATACTCAACATGTCACCCCTACTCCTATTAAGGGGAAAAGAAGGATAACCAACAAGAGGAATGTTGTTAAGGATGACTCTACAACTACTTCTCATGTGCCTTCTTTTGGTCCTACTGAAGAAAGAGTTTCAAAAGTGATAAAGCAAGAGAAGTAGTTCGGTCTATATTAGGTTGTTGTGTGACTTTTTCAGTCATACACTTTTAGGACTTAGTTCCAATGTGGTTTTTAATCTTCTACGTTCTTAATATTTGTGGTTTTAGATAATATTCTACGTTTTTAAGGTTGTTGTGGTTTGATTCCTCTATGTATTGTAACCTCTTTCAACTTTATTTCAGAATTCCTCTAAGTATTTAAACTCATGTGCAAGGATAGCAATGTACAATGCTGCCCCACATAAACCACCAGGCTTCCTCCCAGTCTGTTTTTAAACACTAGAATTTTAGAAAATGCAATATCTCCATGATTAGAAGGATTAAATATCAGAAAGATGCCAGATAAAATCAAGGTAACTACATCCAATCATGTTTCATGCTTGCAACAATGCTCAGTGCAGTATCAGTGACAATAAATCTACATGAAACTCAACACAATAGTTATTCCTAGTGATACAAGAGGTATATAAATAAAGAAAAAAATCGAATTAATTATATGATTAATTTAGAAAAAGATAACAGATTTCAGGTCATGCATTCACGTCACATATTTTGCCATTCTAGCAACATGTACAAGTCAAACAAAAGGAAAAACTTCGTGGACCTCAAGTGTCTTTTACCATAAAGGCATCAAATGGGTTAGTTTATATATCTTCTATCTCACCATTCTTCCCAATACACAATTAAATAGTTCTTCAATTGAACATTGAAAATGGCGATACTAATATCTCCCCCTTAAATAACTTGGTAACCACTCTATCTTTGAATAACTATAGTAACAGTAATAAGATAAGAGGCATATTAAATATCTTTCAGGAGATCAAAAGAACACTGGAGGAAATTAAAAAATTCCCATATCTTGCATACACAAACACATATGTTGATCTGATATAAAAATGTCCTTGCAAGTTATTAGTGGCAAAAGACTCACAACTGCAGACGAGACTACGTACCAAAAACTGTATAGAACCACTCAAAAGTAAGTAAGTAAATAAATAGATAAATAAATTAAATAAGCTACAAACAAATACTTATTGTTTGTATATTTAATAATAAAAAGACTGTGATCAATAGGTTTTTGAACAATTGGGTGCTCTTCAAGCCTTAATATTTTACAAAGCTGTAAAAATACTGCACCTAGAACATAGCTGCACAACACAAATGACAACAACAAACAAATGTCAGAAAAACAAAAACTAAGATAAATCAGTAAAGTAGTAACCAGAATAAGTGGTAAAATATGGAATCGTCAGAAGAAGCTTATACATTAGTCCTTAAATAATTTGAAAAGTCAATGAGAAGGTATGGCTTAATATTTTCCCTGCTAACAAATATATATAAGCTCATCATAAAGAAAATTTGCAAAAGATTTAAGCCATTTAGTCATAACAAGATTAGGCTAATCAATGAAGATGATACAACAAAGGAATAAAACATATCATCAAGCGCATGTCACACTTCCAATGAAGCTACATGTACAATGCTAGTGCATCATAATTTACTACTAACAAACCTATCACAAGCAACCATCCTTCGCTAGGTCCTAGCTCTAATCATTTTCATTTTGGGGTTACAAAAGTAACAGTGTAGCCATCATTGCGTTGCAAACTCAAACAACACCAAGCTTATATTACACATAATCTAAAAATTCACAATATTGAGCAGGAAACAAGAGAGGGGTGTGTTTGTGTGTAAGAGCATGTTAAAGGGAGGCACAAAAAGCGAAGATAGAGAAGGCCAAAAATAGAAGTCAGTGGAGTTAGTCTAAAAAATATATCAAATAAAATACTGATGAAAATATTTTTTTTGTCTAAAGTCAGTGGATGTAAAAGCTTTGATTGTAATATTTGTTTGTCCTTAGGAAATACCACAGCAACAATGATTTTTTAAATGTAGGAAATACTGAGGCTACATTGATCAATCTTCCTCTCTTCCATATCAATTGCAGCCAAAGATTTTTTATCTTCTAATGTGAATCAAGTTTCCTGAAAAACAGAAATTGTAGTTTAAAAATCATAATGACAATAAATCCAGAGAAACCAAAATATCAAGAAAAATATATATATGTCAATATCCAGAAAAACCACATATAGATGGCCTAACTTGCAAATTACAATAGCATGCATTTTTAACACCTTTGAGGAATCTTCAAAACCTTAACTTGCATGGAAAAGGGAGTCTAATGAATCGTCAAAAAACATATATACTCATTTAAGCATATTGTAAGACTTTATCATCTAGCCTCTGAGTGAAAGCAGATATATTGACAATATATTTGCAGTGTTAAGACTCTACCTCAAAATTACTGTACAACAGATATGCATGTCAATAAAACACAAGGACAAAAAGTGCAGAAAGGTAACGTCTTTGAGGAACCTGCAAAAGCTTAATATGCAAAATATAGTCTAATGATGCAGGAAGATAATAAAACGCATATACAACATGTAAGTCAAAAGGACAAAAAGTTTACCTAATATTATTGACAACATAATGGCCAAGTTTCATTTTTTAAGGTTCTGGATATGTTGCTCGTGAAAAAGTATAATGCAAGCGCTAAGAGTAATATCATAACCAAAACAATATAATAATCAACTATATACATGAATATAAAAGAGAAATCATCTCATTAGGACAAAAAGACTGCACAAAGGGATACAAACTTTTTAGATTGAAAGCAACATCTCAAACAAACTTTTTTGGCAGGTAGCCCTTCATCGTATATCATGTTGGTCAAGACAAATGGCATCACATAAGTGTTTAAGGTATCTCTGTTTATGTCCCTGCAAAAAAGGTATGCATCTTATGAGTCAACCTAAAAAAAATATGTTAAAGATCTACCTCTAACTCAGAAAGGGACAAAATGTTATGGCCTTTCATTGAACACTCTCCATGCTTCTTTCTGAATGTTAAGTCACCCCATTATCCTCTTAGGTTCTATTAGGATGGCATCATTTCCCTGTCATCACTTTATGTTGCAACAACATGTGCTTGAATACATTTAGCTGAAATATTCTGATCTTATGGCTTATTGTCAGGATGCCCTGCATTGATTACATGTTTTCAAGGAATGAACATTTTCTAATATGAGCTTCATCCCACATCATCAATCCCCGCACTCCCTTTGCCAGCCAGTGGGGAAAAAGGGACAACTTATATGATGAAGTGGTTACGTGATTATTTGATATATCATTTTAAAATAACTAATTACTATTACTATTACTAAATAAATTTCAGGCCTCTAAGATACAAGCAAGTGTGCTGAACAAAGCACTTCATGAAAAATTCACAAGCTTTGAAATATAAACAGAGCCTGAAATGAAACGAACCTAAGCTTCTTACAACGTTAAAAACCTGAGCTTTTTACAGAGCCTGAAATGAAACGAACCTAAGCTTTTTACAACGTTAAAAACAAAGTCAACTATATCTTCACAACTTTAAAAACCAACATTAAAAATAGAACCTGAAATGAAACGAACCTAAGCTTTGGCTCTGGGTGTCATCTTCACAACGTTAAAAACTGCCCTCCCACATAACAGAACACCTGATGAAACATTCAACATCAAGGGAAGTACTGTAGGGAACGATGTCTTCGTCTCACCTAAATCGTAGTACTCCAATACTCCATGTAAGTATATTTATTTGTAAATATAAATTTTCACCTCCAAAATATATTCAAACATGTTCCAGTTGATACTTTTACCTCTTATTTGAAAAAAAAAAATGTTGGAAGTCCTAACCCAGGCGCCTCCAGTTACATTATTAGTTGGAAAAGATGAACCTAATACACCACCAAGTGCAGTATTTTCCCCGCAAATCTTCGAAACGGCAAAGAAACGGAGGAGCAAAAGAACTGATTTACAAGATATAACAAATGTTGCTTCCAAGTTAGAGAATGGCTTTGCAAATGGTACCTATCCATATAACTCTTACTATAACTATAATTATCTTTCTATTTGGTTTATGTCTATGTTTTTCCTAAGAAGTTTGTTATGCTTATTTGAAGTAGTATAAGGAGAAGTTAATATTTTTCTGTCAGGTGCGTTATTGGTAGTCATATTGATTATCATCATGATAGGCTTATATTATGTTTGCCAGAAGAGTCAGTGCAACAAAAAGGGAAACATCCATTCATAGTATAATTTGTAGGCCAGGTTCAAATCTTTAGGAAATCACAATTTCATTTTAGTTACAATGAGAAGACAAAATGTACCAGGAAGAGAATCCACCAACTGCATATAAAGGTTAGTTATTCATTATATAGTTATGCCACAAGGACTAGAGCCGGGAAAACGGCCGAGCCCATCGGGCCGGCCCGTTTAAGCCCCGGCCCGTCAAAGGCCGGACTTGAAAAATGGACGAGATATTTGAAATTGGCCCTGAAGGGCCTCGGACTTAAATGGGCCAGCCCTGCAGGCCCTTTTCATTGTAGCTTTTTCCTTTTTAAATTTATTAATTTATATATATATATATATTGTATTTGTTATAGAGTTATTTATCAATTTAACTACAAATACATAATAATTTTACTCTAATTTTATTATTTGGTTTATTATTTGTTGCAAATAAAGATTATGGATGTGTTCATGATGCGGGAGAAGAAATTCATGATATTCTTACTTATGAGCCGGGGGCTACTACTCAAAGTGAAAAACAATCAAATGTCGTTGAAATTGATGATAGTGACGAAGATGACGACAATAATAGTCATCATACTAATGTCGCTTAGTGATATGTTGTTTATGTTTTATGTGAGTTATTTGTGAACATAGTTTACTTTTGATTATGAAATAGTCGACTGTGCTTATTTATTGGATGATTTGTGTTTTAATTTACTAATTATATTTCTTTATTAAAAAAAAAGCAGAGGAAAAATAGTTAAAATTTGGAATAGTAATTTTTGGGCCCTGGTGCTCTCGGGCCGGACTTTGAAAAACAGATGTTTTTCTTACCTCGGGCCCTCCAGGGCTAGCTCTGGAGGGCCGGGCTGGCCTTGGAGGGCCGGGCCGGCCCTGATTCCCAGCTTTAATAAGAACTAAAAATGGTTAAACGTAGATAGTGCACAATTCATTTCCATGATCAAAGTGGTGATAATAATCTTCATTATTAGGGAAAATTCCATATAAAGTTGCCTGAAATAGGAAAATTATAAATCAGGTTGGTAAATTTAATAAATCCCTAATTAAGTTGTTGACCCAATTTAGAATTTCAATCAGTGGGTAAATTGACTTTATTATCATCTCTTAGTCTCCTCTTAAGAGGATTTTCCTCATTGCTTCCTAACTTTTTTTTTCAAGAAGTGTGTGTATTAACTTTAATACATAATAAAATAAAGGGATATATATCATTTTTGCCATGAAAGTTTAGTTTAAGGAGCACTGGTCACCCAGAAGTTTTTTTTTTGTCTCATTTTTGCCCCGGAAGTTAACAAAACCAAGCAATTTGGCCCTGGAAGGTTTTTTAGGAGCAATTTTGCCCCAGAAATTTTTTTTAGGAGCAATTGCGCCCCTGGAGGTTTACAAATTAGAGCAACAATTTAACAGTCAAGATCAACGGAAGGGCAAGATTGCTACTTTTTAAAACTTCCGGAGCAATTTTGATCCAAAAAAAACTTTCGGGTGACCAATGCTCCTTAAATTAAACTTCCATGGCAAAAATGGTATTTATCCCTAAAATAAAGGGTTAAGGTGCATATTGGCCAACAATATATTATGCTAGAAGCACCGGGAACAAAATTTTTTTAAGGGGAGTTTAAATACCAATCAACAATCAAAATGAGAAGCTATCACAATCGCGTTAAAATCAAAGTAACGGTCATTTGGTGCCAATTCAACAATGTCTAGCTGATTTCTCGTAACCCTCCACTGAGTTCTCGCAATCACGTTAACATATCCTCTCACTCGTCTTCATCTCAACACAAAACCACCTTTCTCGCTTCCTTCTTCTTTGTAGCCATGGAGGCCGCCGACACAAACAACCCTTCAGCTGTATTGCTTTGTAGCCCTAGCATGGGTCAAACTCAACAAACGTATTCTCTCTCACCATTTTTCTAACGTCACAATTCTCGCCGTCTCCCTTGATTTCTCAACCACACATTCACAGATTATCCACCAAACTTCAAACCTTCAACCTTTTCTTATCAACATTGTTATCCTCTCTCCAGTAAATATCTCTGGAGAACTCAAACCAAACTCCCCAATGGGATCACTCATTAGTTTAGCAACTGAGGATTCGCTACCGCTTCTCCGTTCTGCAATCCTCTCAATGGAACTCCGGCGGCCAACCACCCTCATTGTTGATTTTCACGTCTACGGCGTGGCTTCTTGAAGTTACTGTGTATACTCCTGTCATTGATGAGGAAGCTCTAGATCGGCATCTGAACCACTGTGAACCGCTCCGGATTCTAAGTTGTAAAGAGGTTCAATTTGAGGACACACTTGAATCGTTACTTCTCATGGGACAACTGGTATATGAGCAGTTTGTATAAATGGGGCTTGACATTAGTAGTGCTAAATAGGGCTTCAAGTGGGCCCCACAAGCAGAGATCCTAGCTCACCGTTCGATCGGTAGATTCATGAGACACTGTGGGTAGAACTCCATGTTGGAAGGGATCGTCGCCAGTGGGGTTCTAATGATAGCGTGGCCGCTGTACGCTGAGCAGATGATGAATGTGACTATGGTGACGGAGGAGCTAGGCGTGGCTCTAAGGGTGAAGAAGATGGAAAAAGGATCATATTTTGTTATTGATAGGCTTGTAGAGAGAGAGAGAGAGAGAGAGAGAGAGAGAACTCAATGGAGGGTTACGAGAACTCAGCTCATTCAATTGGCACCAAACGACCATTACCTTGATTTTAACGTGATTGTGATAGCTTCTCATTTTAATTGTTGATTGGTATAGTTTCTCATTTTTTATTTCTTATTGGTATTTAAGCTCCCCTAAAAACATTTGTGTCTAGTGCTCCTAGCATAAATCCAAATTGAGAAATAGTATTACAGTATTTTAGTGTTTGTAATAATGCAATGAAGATACAATTATAATTAACTAATTTTTTGTCTCATAATAAATAGGTTATAAATCTTCCATTGAAGGTCCACCACAGGAAATATACTACAAAACTTTGAATTTCAATTCCATACTAACGATAGTGATGATGAAGTTCAAAATGTTCCGCCTGATGAATTTGAAGGTAAAGACCCTTCACACACAGCATTCCTTTATATCAATTTATATTATTTCTTTCTTCTTAATATAATTGGTGATAATATTTATTTATGAAGCTACACATGTTCTACATGATCACTTCCCCTTTAATCATGTTGAGACCACTAAACTTACTGACGACATAGATGAATTTGAAGGTAACTAATACCCCTTTACAAAGTTCATCTAATCATATATATACATGTGTGAGTGATATGAAACTTTACTATAACTATATAATCGTCATCAACATTGTCACAAGATATATAGTTGAAGGAAACCTTATATATGAATGCAAATTTTGCAGGGCATTGCTTTGGTTTAATGAACAAAGGGTAAAGGATAGGAAGCGAAGTAGTGCCAATTCACACTCTCTATGTTGTTTGAAATGCAAGGTTGTCTTGCCAACTATGAAAAGGCCTCCTCCATTATTTGAGAACTTGTTTTTTGATAAAGAATAATCTCATTCAAGGAACTTCTATAAGAATATAAGGCAATACTACAACATGTTCTCATTTACATCAAAGGCAAGATAGATCATTCAAAAAAAATACTTGTGGTAGAAAATACTTATTTGTCATGTCTAGAATCTATTATCACAATATTGGTAGCTTATTACCACTAGAAGGTTCAAGACCTGTGTGTTCACAGCTATACATATTTGACACAAAAAATGAAGTGTCAAACAGAATTTTGCAGTTAGGTATGTCAACATAAGTCATACTTAAAATTACGTTTATTGCTATTTAAAGTAGTAACATTTATTATTGTTACATTCTTACAGTAAATTCCAGCAACAATCAACAATTGATGCTATCATAGTTGACCAAATAAAACAACAGTTAGATAAAGTCAACCCATTTGTTCAGCAATATCGTGTTGTGTCAACATTGCTCAATCATCCTAACCCTCCCATATTGAAATTGTGTTTAATCGGCACAAGACAATATGATGTTCGCACTTACAATATGCCCAATGCTTCTAAAGTTGCAGCATTAGTTGTTAGGGATATTGATATGGCATTCAATGTCAGGGACGTCATTGTAGAGAAACATTTAGGCAGACCACAACGAATAAATGAATTGCACACATCTTACCTTCCACTTTAATACCATGTACTTTTTCCATTTGGTAAAAATGGTTATCTAGATGATATTGAGCACAAGGAAGTAACACTTAGTGCCACAAAGACCAAAAAAAGGCTAAGTATGTGAGAGTTTTTCAACTATAGACTAATGACCAGATTACATGAAATATCTACACTATTGCATGCATCAAGGCTACTATAGCAATTCATCGTGGATGGGTACACTATGATAGAATCTCAAAGATTACTTTGGGATAGAACACACCAAAAGGAGCTCAGGGTTGATTTATATCAAGGATTAGCTGATGCAGTTCTAAGTGGAGAAACAAATGGTGCAACCATTGGTAAGAGGATTATTCTGCCCTCATCATTCACATGAGGAGCAAGATATATGATGCAAAATTACCAGGATACTATGGCAATTTTTAGATCAGAAGGTTATCTGGATCTTTTTTTAACTCTCACATGGTAAAGCCATGCCATCGGCCTAACATGTTGGCTCGAATATTCAAAATCAAGTTAGATCTCTTGATGAAAACTATAAAGGAGGAAAAAAAATTGGGACTATCTGTGCAGGTTAGCTGAACTTTTTTCTCAAGATTAAATTGATATCAATGTAGGTTCTTCGTACATTTTGATGAAGTCCATATATCTTCCATGATTTCTTTACAATTCCTATTTGATAATTTCATTTGTTATTTCTTTTGCACAAACATATGTACTATAGAGTTTCAAAAGAGAGAACTTTCTCATGCCCATGTATTGTTGTTCCTTAATCCAAATGACAAGATAAAAGATTACAAAAATACAAGACAAGAACAATTCTCCTCTAATGTATAAGTTGGTTAGGAAATTTATGCTTCATGGACCCTATGACAGAAGTAACATAAAGGCACCATGCATGAAGACAGTAAGTATTTTTCAAAAAAAATTAATGAAAATAAAACCATATATGAAGATGGGTATCCAACATACAGACGTAGCGATAATGGAAGAACAATTAAAGTGAAAGGTATCTCTTTAGATAATAGATATGTTGTCCCATATAATCCATTGTTGTTACAAAAGTTTCATACACATATCAATATTGAGAAACGCAATCACTCAACTACTATAAAGTACTTATTCAAATATATTAGCAAAGGTAACGATAGAGTTGTGGCTGCAATTTTTGATGGTGCCACTAATGAGCATGGTGAAGCCATTGTTGACGAGATTAAACAATATTATAATAGTAATATCAACATGTGAGGTTTCATGGAGTATATTTGGATTTACATTCATCATAGGAATCCATCTGTTGAAAGATTGAGTTTTCATCTTCCAAATCAACAATATGTCATTTATTCCAATCATGCTGATGTTGATAAATTCTTGGATAAACCTAGAGTCTGTGAATCACAATTTCTTGTTTGGATGGAAAAGAACAAGACAGATGCATTTGCTAGGACTTTGACATATATTGAATTCCCAAAACACTACGTCTATTAAAGGAACAACAGGGCCTGGAAACAAAGAAAGAAAGGCTCTACTGTTGGTAGAATAACTCATTTGTCACCATCATCAAGGGAATTGTATTACCTATGTGTGTTGATCACAAAAGTAAGAAGTCTACGGTCATTCGACGAAATCAAAACAATTGATGGTTTTATCCACAATACTTTCAAAGACGCATGGTTTGTAAGGGGGTTATTAGATGATGATCAAGAATACATTTCAGTCATTACAGAAGCATTTATTTAGGCATCAAGTCATTCATTAAGGAAGATATTTGTTAGCATGTTACTTTGTTTCTCTCTACAACGCCTTGATTTTGTATGGAAGGAGACGTCAAAACTACTTTCAAAAGATATACTATGCATTTATCGCAATGGTTCCATATCTTCAAGTTTGCCTAACTTACCTTTTACTATAGTCACGTTTCATAAAAAAAATTGGATACTAATTTATATTATCTAAACTACAGGTGTCAATATATCTAAATATAATAAAGAACATGTCGTATTAAAAGAAATAGATTCATTGTTGCGACAATATGAAAAGAGACTTCTTGACTTCCCTACTATGACATTACCTGAGAAATTGCCTCCAATTGATTTCGCAAACCAACTTATCTTGCAAGAGTTGAACTATGACAAACATGCCTTATAAGTAGAAGAAAACAACCTTTAAAACTCACTAAATTTGGAGTAGAAACAAATTTTCAACGTGATGTCATGTTTACAAAAAGATGAAGGTGGTTTCTTCTTTGTATATGGTTGTGGTGGAACTGGGAAGACGTTCTTGTGGAATGCATTGACGTTATCACTTAATGCAAAAGGACAAAGTGTGCTCACAGTTGCTTCAAGTGGAATTGCTACAACATTATTAACAACACATTCCAGGTTTGCAATTCCTATTCAAATTACAAACTCCTCAATGTGTTCAACAAACCAAAATTCCCCTTTAGCAAATCTTATCACATCCACAAAACTTATTATATGGGATGAGGCATCAATGGTGCAACATTTTTTTTAGGCATTTGATAGGACCCTAAGGGATATCATGCATTGGGATAGACCTTTTAATGGCAAGTGTGTTATTATAGGAGATGATTTTCATCAGATATTACTAGTTATACCAAAAGGAACAAGAGGTACAATTATCAATGCATGCATCAATTCATCTTACTTATGGGATCACTGCATCATTTTCCAATTGACCAAAATTATGAGGCTTAATTCTTCTGCTTCAGGGACTGATCGCGATAAGTTGGTGTGGTTCTCAAGATGGTTATTAGATGTTGGTAATGGAAAATTAGGGGACTCAAATGACGAGGTTGAGGAAATTGAAATACCCGGTGATTTGTTAATTTCAGGCTATCAAGATCTAATTCGGGTAATTGTGGAATCAACGTATATAAACCTCTTGGAAAATCTCAAGTCTAACGAATACTTCAATGATAGAGCAACCCTAGCTCCAACTATTGAATGGTTAATTGTATAAATGAGCACATGTGTTCCATGTTACCAGGAGAGCCATATGAATTTCTCATTTATGACTCAGTTTATAAGTCAAGTGAAGATAGTGATAGTTTTGACAACTTGTATACCATAGAATTTCTTAATAGTTAACACTATTAGTTGCTCTGGTATGCCTCCACATAAGCTAACATTGAAAGTAGGAGCACCTATAATGTTGTTGAGGAATATTGATCAATCCTATGGATTATGCAATCGAACATGGCTCCGTATAACTCAGCTTGGGAAGACTGTCATTGAGGCAATCACATTAAATGGTTCACATCCAAATCGAAAGGTCCCTCATTCATAAGATGGACATGAATCCTTCTAAAAGTAGATAGCCTTTTCGCATGCAACGAAGATAGTTCCCTATCACCCTTTCCTTTGCTATAACTATCAACAAAAGTCAAGGACAATCTCTTCGCCATGTTGGTTTATATATTTGCAAGCTAGTCTTTACACATGGCCAATTATATGTTGCATTATCCAGGGTTAAAAGCATGGATGGTTTAAAGATTTTTGCGAATGATAATAATTGTGGCAACAAGAACACAACAAGAAATGTTGTGTACCAAGAGATATTTAGGAATGTTAATCGATTAGAAGACATTATTGTTTAACATTGTTAAGGTTTCATTTCTAATATGTACTTTGAATCGATTGGAGGATATTTTTGTTTACCATTGTTGAGGTTTCATTTCTAATAAGTAGTCATTCATTGGTAGTGATGTTTTAATATTCCTTAAAGACAAGAAAGTTGCATCACTTTGGAAGCAAAATATGTTTGAGTAACTCGTGAAGTACTATCACTCGTGCAACGCACGAGGAAACACAAGCTCGTTTTAGAAATGAAGGGACAAATAGGCTCGTTGAATAAGGATGGCGGAGAGAAGAATAAGGAAAGAGAGCGGCGAAGGATGATGAGAAAGAAGAGGGAAAAGAGACTAAAGAGTGACGAAAAATGGAGAAGAGAGGTACAAAAGAGAAGGAAAATTTAAGAGATGTTTACTGAAAAATGGGAGTGATCTATACAAGGTAGTCAGTGGCAGAGGTTTTTTTTTTGTAACATATTTTAAATGAGAGAAAGAGCCACATAAGCTGACAAGTAGGCCTGCATTTATTGAGTTAGTGCTTTTTCATTGGGCGGTGTTTAAGTGACATGGTACACCCAATGCACCTAAGAATTTCTCTTGGGGAGATAGTGTTTTGGATAAATTGGTATATTGAGCATGGTTTTGGAACCCGGACACAGACCGGTTCGAACCGGAAATCGGCGAACCGGCTGAAAAAATAGGTCCGAGTTAGGGGCAAAACGGTTTGACCTAGTAACTTTGGGTCAACCCGTTCAACTCGGCCTGAACCAGCCGAGCTGAACGGGTTCACTAAGTCAAACCTTTTTTTTATCTCCTCTGAGTTGATTCACAAAATAGGAAGAAGTTTCGAAGCCTGAGACTTAGGAATCAATGAAAAACAAAACCAGATGGAGAAGCAAAAGCAAACAAAGAGATCAAGAAGTAGAAGAAGATCCGGGTTTGATTTTTAGCCAAATTTGTGCAACGACGGCTTGGGAAGTTGAGTGAGAAAGATGAGATCTAAATTTGTGTGACGGTAGCAAGTGAGGGTTTCGTTGATGGAGGCAAGGGAGGGTTTCTCACCTGCAGAGAAACTAGAGAAGTATGTGAAGCTAGAAGACATAAGAGCTGTTACAGAAGAGAAATCCAGCAACAATTAGGAGCTAAGCGAAGACAAAAAATATTACCCAACCAAGAATAAGTTGAAGACTTGAGTAAAAAGAGGACACCTAGAAGTAAACCAACCCAAGTATACTGAAGAATAAACCAAGCCCGTGAACTATGAGATGCCTAGAAGTAAAGCTGCTTAGCCACATAAACCTGTCATTCCACCATTTATTGCTCTGCTCTCTTCTTATTATTTAGTCACACGCTCACATAAACCAAGGCGGTCAATTATCTCTTTTTTTTTAAAAAAAAAAAATCAATATAATATAATATAACATATTTTTAATTATATTATATTTTTTAATTAATACCGGTATGACTCAAGTCTAACCCACTGACCCTTGATATTGAGTGTCACTTGTATCAGAGAGTCAGACAACCAAACATAATAGTCAAAATTAACTCATTCGAATGCCTTTTGCCTCTTGGGCTTCACCTCCTTTTCCTTTACCATCCCCTTCCCTCCTTTTCTTTTTCTTGTTTTATACAAAATTAATTTGGAACATCTCCAGCAATGTAGCATTTTAATAATAATTTTATTTAAAAAATCTAAATCATTCAACTGTTGGTATAATAGTTAAATAAAATAAAATAAGAGGGGTTCCAAACTGATAATCAGCACCTTTACATGATAAGGGCGACATTACTACATTTTATAAATTTCCAAGGTGATATTATTAATAAAACTACCAGATAAATGGAAACTTCGAGGCCAAAATTGAACCTTAGCCGTTACATAAATAGAGATTTTGTAAGTCTAAGAGGTTGTTTAGTATAAGACGACAGATGAAAAGTAAGTGACGAGAAATTTTTTTAAGTTTTCTAAAAAGTAGAGAAGTTCAAATCAATGTGAGATAACCCAAACCGGGGCTTCCCAATATTTTGTCCTTCTACACAAAAATCTTCAACACACAAATAAATGTGAGAAGTTCAAATTACTCTTATTAAAGTTAAGGGTAAAGGAGAAAAAAAAACACATGTGCTTTACCTTTGGAAGCGCCCAGTACCATATGCTTTTTTTGAGAGCAAAAGTACCCACGTGGTTAGGAAAATGAAGCAAAAATCTCACATTCCGTTATCTACCATTATCTCTGACCAGACGGAACCCATTTTAAAAGCGCAAGGAAAAATTAATTTTCTACACACGCCCATCTTCTCCAAGATCCACCAGACCTAGACTCTATTAGATTGGTTATGAGTGTTACCCACTGTGGATCGACCTGCTTGACCCGAAAGAATCGGCCGCGATGCCGCTTAAATGCGCGCGTCATTGGTTGACCGGAGACTTGGAGCTTGTTTACGCGGTGGTGATCGCATGCGATGAAGGGCTGTTAGAGTGGGTCCAATGCAACATAAAGGCAACATGCACGTGTAGCGAGGAGGTTGGAACGGAGATGCCAATGAGGGAGACAATCTTGATGGTGAAGGATTCCAACAAAATTAACTTAACAACAAAACACTCGCATTAAGTAGAGTTTATTCTGTCAGAAAACAGAAGGACTAGAAGTGATATTAATGTGTTTATTTTGTGAGTCGCAACTCTATTTAATGCGAGTGTTTTGTTGTTAAGTTAATTCTGTCGGAATCCTTCACCATCAAGTTTATCTCCCTCACCGGCATCTTCGTTCCAACCTCCTCGCTGCACGTGCACGTCACCTTTATGTTGCATTGGACCCACTCCGATAGCCCTTCATCGCATGCGATCACCACCCCGTAAACAAGCTCCAAGTCTCCGGTCAACCAGTGACGCGCGCATTTAAGCAGCATCGGGGCCGATTCTTTCGGGTCAAGCAGGTCGATCCACAGTGGGTAACACTCATAACCAACCCTAAAGTTAATGGTAAACGTGTGCTGAAGACGTAAGTATGGGAGAGAAAAATAAATAAATATTTTTTAAGTAAAAACACATTTAAGAAACTATTATACAACAAAAATTTATTTCTATATATTTAAAATTCATATTATTGGTGTGTATATATTATTATTTTTAATTTAAAGTTATTAATATTAATATAAACTTTAAATGCAATTTTATATTTATTCTTTATATTTATATCATTATTTACATTATACAATTTTATATCTATTCTTTATATTTATATCATTATATCCATATATAATATTATTTTTTATTTAATTACTATGTGATGGTTCAACCAAACGATCTGATCCAACCGTTTGAACCATGACTTGATGGTCATTACGGCTCAATGTCCAATCTGGCTTTTTAAAACATTGGCTAATAGACATTATAGTATAACCATCTAATTAATCTAATTAATCGAACAATTTAACCTAGTTTTTTTTGGTTCATTCCTTGGGTAGAAAAGATTGTGTTTCCCCATCAATGTACGAGAATAATTTCGTTTCAGCTTGCATGAACGTAATTTCCTAATAATAATTCAAACAAGCCTTTGTTGATTTATGTTCATATAAATTCAACAATGGTTTTATATTAGTTGTTCAGGGCCCAACACAACCCTCCCTCTTCATCTAGGCTTGGACGGGCTACTAAACATTTCACCTAGCTCCCAGATCACACCAGTCAAGGAAATCAAGCCATCAAGTACATATGAGAGGTATCAGGAACAAATGCATTAAAAACATGCCAATATCATCTCAACTACAGAATAAAAAAATTACAAATAGAAGCAAATATATGGATGATTATCACTGATATAATTCTGTATAAAGTGACTTAGTTACAATACTTCATCATCTTGCTGAGAGTACAACAAACCATCATCAAGTGGCAGTGAGGGAGGGGTTCCAGGTGGTATACAGGCCGCACCGTTCTCACCGGCACATATGCAGAGCGCCTCTGCATCTCTGAGAGTTGCATCAAGGTCAATGTGACCACTTAGCTCATTTATGAACTTCAACAGTGTGTCAAAGTCCATCTCCTCTCCTATTATTTTATTACGGTAACGTTTTAAGATTGCTACACATAGATACAGATGCAGATGCTCTGACAGATAATGAGTCCACAAGACTTCCCATAATTGCATTGTCTTTTCATACTGAAACTCCCTGTAATGTAAAACCAAAATCCATTAATTTCACTCTTGTTTAATAAGAAATCAGTGTTGCAAATATACATATTTGAGACAACGCAACTAACTACCATCTTTTACTGAATGATTTTGCTAAATTTGGTCCCTTTTTCTAATCAAATTTTGCCTGACTCCCTCAATGTTTACACTACACCCTAAAATACTTTGACATTGTAGAGGTGCAAAGATGAGCCTCACTTCAACTGAGAAAATTAAACAAAGCGACCAAACTGATAAATGATGTAACCTTCTGAAGGTTAAAATGTCTACAAGACTTCAAGCACTTCAGGGGTCCAATAACGAATGAATTAATCATGCAGCAAAGTGTGTGTAAGCCTGTAAGGATCTTCTAGAATCCTTTGAATCTTAGTTTGGAGTGTGTCTGAGAGAGAGAGAGAGATTCAAATAGCAGAAGCGTTTGAGTGGAAAAAAAAAATTCCTCTTATTTCTCTTCTCTCAAAACTTACAAAAACTATCATTTAAAAAATAAAAATAAAAACGAACTCAATAGGATCCAAGTTGCATAATGGGACATTCTTCTAGGAAAGGAAGATTATTTTTCAAAAACATGCAATTCTTCTGGCATCATCTAGGAATACTATTTTAAAGCATAATCATTTTTTAAAAAAAATAGCATGCCAGATAACAAGGGCCACAATCTACTAACCACAAATCCCATTTGATTCTTCAGCAATTAATTTTTTTCTTTTTGGGGTTCAATAGAGAAGAATTCCAGTTTCGAACAAGTGACTTGATTGCTGAGACTAAATTGCTCTCACCATTAAGCCAAAATGTCAAACAGCACAATTAATTCAAATAGAACCACCAAGCAAGAAATGAAAGAGACGGCCATCACAAAGAAATAATATCTTATGGAGCTCCCAAAGGAAGCACCCCAAAAACAGAAGATTTGAAAGAAACCAGCAGAGATTGCAGGAAACTTGAAGATAAATGACAGTCAAACTGTTCTTTTGCACTAGAATGGTCAAACAATTTTGAAATGATGCATGAAAGAAAGAAAAATCAGATCACAATAAACACCAGATATTTCCCTGGAAGACCAATAACGTAGAAATTAATCTGACCTTTTAAATTGAATCAAAATCCAGCGGAAACAAAAGAAGTAATTCAAACAGTCGTTCTGCTTGAAATAGTTATGCAATGAACCATCTAGTAACTCCACCAACTGCAATATAGAAACATGATATTTTGTGAGTCATGATGATTATATTTAGAAGTTGATTTCTTCTTTAACAACTCAGGAATCTTGGTAAACTAGCTGAACAGAAAATCATGTGAGAGCCAGTAGCACAACCTATTACTAAATAATACATACAAAATTTTACTATATCTAAAACAATTTGGCTAAATTATATAAAACCTCCATGAACATGGTTTCTCATGTAAATAACCTCCTTAACCTTTGAAATTCACCATAAACCTCCCTGAACTTTTACATTTATGCAGATAACTCGTATACTATTAGTTTCGTTCATTATTTGTCAGCAAATGGCTTAAAGTTAAGGGGTTTATCTGCATTTAACTCAGTTTAAAGGGGCTTCATGCATATAAAAATAAAGTTAAGGGGTATAAAACTGATAGTTTGGAGTGATTTGCATAGACTTTAAAGTTTAGGGGGTTAAGTTTTAAAGATTAAGCAGGTTAACTGTACATAGTTGTAAGTTCATAATTTTTTTTATATAATTTAGCCAAACAATTATCATTATTTAGAAAATAAGAATCTGTACAATACATCTAATTTGTAATTTGGCTTTCAATATTAAAAAGCACATCTCTGCAAGATTAGAAGCTATATATAAGATGAATGCAAGATGAGCACGTGCAGAATGTTTGTGGTAAGATAATATGACCAGCAACTCTTAGTACAACCACTGAAAGCAAGCACACTTTATAACTAAGCAACAGAAAGAACATGAACAAACTATTGCAGTCATTAATATAGATATAAAAAAGTGCATTTGTCCACTGAGTGTGTGTGTGTGTGTGTGTGAGAGAGAGAGAGAGAGAGAGACCTTAGATAATGCAAAAAGTTGAGAATGCATGCCATTTTGGTCACGATTAAAATTGGGTCCAAGACGTTCCATTAAAGCAACGAAACACCAAAATGCCTCCGATTCATCATCCATCACATATAAAATAGGGGACAGAAGATCACTCATACCCTGTAAAACATCATATAAATTGTGACTGTTTCGTGTTGGACCAGAGGAAAGAAACAGAAGAATATGAAGAATGCTTTTTGTATATATTTGGTATGCATTATACGGAAGACTACCAGTACATATATATATATATATATATATATATATATATTCGAGACTAGGGCTAACAACCGTGGCTATGAAACAGACATTTAATCCCAATAATTCAGCCCCTAAGTTATGAATACCAACAGCAAATATTGCCCTTAAAGATATCCTCTATAATATCTTTAACAATTTATGATAGAGGCATAATTGTTATTTTACATGTGTGTCAGAGTGGTAGGAGGAAGGAGTATAATTATAATATATAAAACAAGGAGGGGCCTCATCTATTGATTCCAGGTATCAGAATTTACTTTAATTTGGAAACATTGTATGTACACAATATTCCCACCATGGCCGCAATTAACTAACGTATATTATAAGCTTTGTTTTAAGCAGGCACACATCCAGGAAGACCAAACACACATATCAGAAGTCATCATTTCACAGATTCTGAAAAACACTTTGGAAGATATCAAACAGGACTTCAGATTTTAAAACATTTAAATAAATAAGTAATTTGCTTTCCCTATCGGATGACCACTGAAAAGGATTAAGAGAAAAATAGTGCTTAAATAACTAAAAACAAGCAAGTTCAAGCCCAGAGTCCAGTATCAACAATACTTTACCTGACAATAACCAAGATCAAAGTTGTAGAATGAATAGGTCAATAGTATGTCTCGGAGAACATTGACATTTGGATTATCATCCCCATCATAGAAACCAATTGACCTGTCTGTCCTTACCTTGATAATACGAAGGAAGGGGGGGGGGAGAGAATGGTTAGACATTATAAC
Organism: Acacia melanoxylon; assembly: GCA_019022615.1. Lineage (NCBI taxonomy): Eukaryota > Viridiplantae > Streptophyta > Magnoliopsida > Fabales > Fabaceae > Acacia > Acacia melanoxylon. The sequence continues at coordinate 1,181,831 of JAFJYJ010000030.1, read as the reverse complement.
TAGAAAAACATCAATCAGCTTTCCGTTCTTATAAATTCCGACAATTCAGAAAGCACTAGTTTCCAGCTTACCACATCTTTCTCAATAAGGCCCTTCCTTTCCCTGAATTTTGTGAACCTTTTAGCTTGTGCCAATGAGATGCTCTACAGAGAGAATTACATAAACAAGTTTAATTTTAAGTAAAAATTTAGTCAGGGAAACTGAATGACAAGACTTGTTTAAATCCAAAAGCATATAATGTACATTGATGAAAATTACTAGAAAAAAGACAGCAAACGTCAAAAGTACTTGGGATATATGAAAGACTAGTTAGTAAACCTTCCACTGGTTTTTTATTGTCTCGTACTCTGACTTCTTGACAGACTTCAGATATTCCCTCTCAGCATATGTCGAATCATGTGAATGGTATCCCAAAAGCAAACCCCAAACCTATTAATATATAGAGAGGACACCATATTCAAATTAGAATCAAAATTCTTAGCCAGGAACTGGTGTTAGGATTGCATAATTATTTGTAATTATTTTCTCTTGTATATATCCCTGTTAACAGAATCAGGTCACTTGTAAAAATTACAGGAACTCATTATAAAAATTACAAAAATTATAAGCAAACCTCCTTTCGTAATTCATGATCAAGTCCACCATAAAATATCCTCTTTCTTAAAGCATTCACATCTGTAACTCGTCCTTCAGAATCCAAAAAAGAAATCCACTGCAAAAGTATGATCTATAAGTATTAGGGAAAATGATATTCGGAAACTATCAGGATAACATTTGCAAGCATTGCTTAATGGAATAACTTGAAAAGAGATACAATAAGGTTTGCCAATCAGTTTCAAGGTGACAATCAGCCACTGGCATGTAGAGGCTTGAAATAAATTTGTTCAGAGTTGCATTGTCAGCAACAAACATTTGCATAAGTTTCATACTATGCTTTGATTCTAATTTAAGGCTTAGTAAGTTTTCATTTAGGGAAAATCATCATACTTCATATATCACTGTTACTTAACGTCTCCACATTTTTAAAATGATGGAAACAAAATATAAACAAGATCAATATTTAGATTACACTTGGGAATCATATACTGATTGAAGTTTCATCCAAAACATATTTTGATGGTATGTTATGTCAAGACGAAGAACAAATATGCATGAATCCAGAAGAAATAATTGGATGGTTAGGTTAAGGGCGAGTATAAACAATGAGTGGACTGAGTCCATCTATTTTATGACTTACTACCTAATCTATACACACGCCATCAAATACACAAACAATAAAATATCTCAGCTACTTACTGCTATTTTTCCAACTTTTGAGATTATAATAAGGAAGGTCCAAAGATTATAATAGATATGGCTAGGAACACTGTAAAATTAACTCGTTCTTATTTCCTTCAAAAACCTCATTTAAGAATATAGGGGGAATAATACTTTCTTCAAAGGGTAGTTTACAATTAATTGAGGGTGAATATAAACAATTAGACTGAGTCCACATTAGGTGTCCTACCTTTAACCAAATTATGACCATAAATAGGCATACAAGGAACCTGACAATGTTCAGTTGGTGAACCCAACAATATTCCTATCTATTTATTATTCACTAGCTAATTTAAACATATACCACCAAATATACATACAAAAAATATCTCAGCCACTTATTATAATACTACGTTTTCAAGTTTTGAAATTAAAATAAGGGAGGTCCACAGATTATTATAAAAATGGCTAAGGACAATGTAAAATCAACTTGTTCTTATTTCCTTCATATACCTCATATAAGAATATAGGAGAAAGTACTTTTTTAAAAGGTTAGTATACACCTGGTTAAATCAATTGAACATTAAATAAACATATGATGATTAAAAGAATATATTTAACATGAATCAAAATCATGTCAACCAAGAAAACACAATTAGGCTCCTGGTGGACTTGGCATAAGAATTGAGACTTTGATACAGTACATCCACCATTTGATCGCCCACTTGTTGAAACAGTTGTATATAGCCATTTGCACACCAATCATCATGATAAGATGAACAAGCATTTCCAAGAAGGGAGAAAAAAACTACTGTATAATTGAACAATTTCTTACAGAAAAACAGCTCATACCTCCTCATAGCCTAGAGGTGGTTGGCGTGGTTTTCCCCAAATAAGTGATAATTCATCAAACTGCACGAAAAGGAACATAATAGAATATCATTGACGGTATATATTTTACAAGGGAAAGATAGAGAAGTTTGAACCATTTTGGAATGAATCCACTGATAAGCATAACGGCATACATGGCATGCACACAACTATTATTACAAAAACGATGTCCTGACACCGTAATTCAATTACACTACTTCTGACCCCTTGTGACAGCTCTAATGAATATCTAAAAGCCAATACATTTGTCACAATAAGCCAATAAGAGGAAGTGATTCACATATAATTAATTAAACATTTGGGTAAGTTTATGTTAGGTGTATTGAGTAAGTAATAGCAAGTGCTTTAGTATGTCACAGTAAGTTATCAAAAGAAGGCTGCTAGTTAGTACAAGAAGATCCTACATAACACATTAGATAGCCATGTAACCAGAGAAGAAGCTACTTTTGACAATTAATGGAATTCTCAGTCTCCTTTGTTTCTTTTTTTACTCAGAAGTCTCTTTTGTTTCTCAATTCTTCTATTATCCCTACTTTTTTACATTCCATCAATCAGTTTAACTAACCAGTCTTGGACATAACCGTTCATTGAGCTTCATGGCATGAGGATATATATCACACAAATGATTGTGCTTCAACATAGTCACATCATATGTCATAGCAGAATTAAATCTGCATAGAGCGAGCCTGTATGACCATAAAATTAACCAAATACCCATTCCATCAATTATCAATAAGGTAATGATTTTTAACAAGCTCAGTATCATACTTCTGAGGGAGGGAAAAACCAACACCAACGCAAACCCAGAGACTAGATTTTCCTATACCTCCTTACAACTGATAATCTCAAAAATTCCCACACTGGTGGCAGCTTCTTCACCATATTTGTGTTTTAAACATGAAACATTCTGTTTAACAAAATGAAGGTCTGCATCAGATGATCCAAGAACAGAACTTCAAACTCTTCAACTAAGATAACACAAGCACGGAATTGCATTAAGAGAATACTTTGCCTTAGGTGATTTGACAATGAGTAGATTTTTCATTTGGAATCCTATCCTCGATTCCAAAATCCTACAGGTTGTTCCCGGCACAATATAGAATTATAGATCATATTGAGCACTATCATGAACTCAAGCACTAAATGATTTAAACTAAGCCTGAGCTGTCCCACGCTTAGTAAATAGGATACCAAACTAATTACTTTCATACACTCAACCAGGTAAGAGATCCCAACATAAACATTCACAGGAAAAAGAATAATGAGTGGGCACAACAAGACGACTATTTTCTAAAACAAGAGATAGCTTTAACAAAGATATTAATATCAAACAGTAATGACGTAAACATATCAAGCTAAAGTATAGTAAATAAAAATATATACTAAAATATAATAGCATCCTATCAAAAATCTAGTCCTACTTCAGTCAGTGAAGATTATAACAATATTATCTAAAACTAAACAAACTTTGGGGAGAGGAGGCTCAAACATACTGCATTGATTTTACCAGAGATCCATTGCCAACATAATAAGCAGTATAGGGCTGATCAGAAAATTTCAAAATAAGTTCACAATAAATGTTTACCTCTGAATTCGAGGAAGCTGGACTTTCATGGGGAACTTTTCCTTCAACACTGTGAGATTTCTGAGGATGACCAGGGAGTGCAGGAGTATGGATATTGGTTCTTCTGTAATTGGGATCATATCCATTACTGTGATGTTCACTGAATAACTGAGTGGTCGTTTCACGGGCAAATTTGGTCACACGGGAAAACTTCTCCAAAACTTGAATAGAAAGATCCCGAGCAGGGTCATGAACTTTATTTCTTGATCTCCCTTGATGATGGAAAGCACTAGAACTTCCATCATTGACACCACTCCCTTGGTTCTCAACTAAAGTGGACTCATCAACTGATATGTTTGAAGGACCATATGCAAGAGGAATGGCTCTGGGAAGCTCCAAAGAAGATAAAGTTTTCTGAAAGTCAATCCAAACACAAGAACCTTTAGTGAGCAAAATAACAAGACACAGAATTCAATTACATAAATTGAGACTTCATAAGCCTACGGGGAAATTCCAAATTTAAGTATTTAAAGAATTTTCCTTCATGCTCCCAAAGGGGAAGGTGACCATATATATCTCTGATGTCTGACCCATCCTCAAATACTTCAATTACAGGGACTAGTAAGATAGATATGTTACGCATAATATTTATCTTTAGTTATGTATATTTCTTTTTTTCTTCTTTTAGTGCAGGTCTGTTTTCTTTTATATATGTTGATACTGCTGCAGAGGATTAGGCATTAATGATCCAGTTTCTAAAACTAATAAAATAACTTGGAATCTTACATACCTGCAGAGGATCTTGAAAATCGTTGACAAGAAATAAATTTACATCTTCTGCAGATCTGGAAAAATCCAGCATAAAAGGAGGAAATATATTAAAAATTTCTGCATTCAGGACTCGAGAAGGATCAAAACAGAAAGATTTTGGAACAAACTCATAATAATATGTGGCAATAAAGTGATGAAAATGGATTTGAAACTGAAAGCATATAAATTGAATTAGCGCTACATAAAAAGAGTGATTTAATGCATGTGAAAGACCAAATGACTAGCAGGTATCCATAAGACTACAGTAAAAAAACTACTATGATATGCCAAACTTACTTATCTTCAACAGCAACAGAAAGAGAAAAATACTACAAAATGAATAAACTAGTAAGAAGAAGCTCATCAACTTAAATAAGGAAAATTATCTAAATTAATTATAAAAAGTTCACTAAGTCATACACATATCGATACCCTCAGGGATTGTATACATGCTTCAACAATCAAATTAATCTGGGAGACGCCTAATTGTTATATTTTTTTTCTTTCTTTTTCTTAAGGGAAAAAACAATTGAACACTTGAGGTAATTTGTACGTCTTATGAATACACTGGTAGTAAGTGAATAATAAATACACAAAGCAAATGGGTAAATAAGGGAAAAAATCAGAAACCAACCTCGTGAGAAAAACATGTTGCTTAATTGTACCAATAAACTCTTTAACTCCTCCATTATAGAAATACAGAGGAGGATATGCAAGTCCTGCAAAAAGCTTTCATTCGTTCAATGTTCTAATTTATAAAACAACTTAAGACACAGTAATACAGTATTGGCTGGGTGTGAAAAATAAAATTGCAACATATTACTCCCTCCGGTCCTAATGTCCTAATTATAGGAACACATTTTGGAGTTTGTTTTGGTCCTAATTATAAGAGCAAGTTTTAACTTTTGTCAATTTTTTCCTATAATACCCCTATTTATACATTCTCAATAATAATTAAAGACTATAATAATTTAATAATAGACCTATATATTCTATAAATTAAATAATGTTTGCAACTCATTAATGTCATATACACCTCAATTATACTTTTTTATATAAAATAATTTTGAGCAATTTTTATCATATTTTTCCCATATCACCTCTATTAATACTTCTTCCATAATAATTAATTTAACAACACGCTTATAATATCTACGAAGCAATTTTTCCAGAAAATAATAATAAAAGAAAAATTTCCGGAAAACTAACACCGTTAAGTTAAGATCAAAAGATTAAAAATATACTCTGCATTTAAAAACTTCACAATAAGGTCATTTTAACATTTTTATTTAATTTTAATTTTTAAAAAGTTAATCTTACCTACGGGACCCCGTGAACTGTGATTATGAGCTATTCTTGGTAGTTGGTACTTTTTCTTCGTTGCCTCCGAAGAATCGAATCCCAAATCAATTTTGAAACTCCTCCGGCTCATAGTGTGTTAATTTTGCCTTGATGTAATTTTTAATTTTAAGTAGGGGTATTTTTGGAAAATAATTATAATTAACTAATTTAACTTCTCTCCTTAATCTCTCCAAATTCTGGTAAATAGTTCTTATAATTAGGACCGGAAGGAGTACTTATGAAATCAACATAGGCAAATAGCTTTAAAACAAATGAGTAAAAACAAATGTATAGAGATGCCAAATGAGTAAAAACACAATTCACTATCATGTGATTGAGTGCCCTACTGGATATGTTAAAAATCCAATTGGAGATACATGTTACACTCACACTTGTGAAATCAAATCAAATGCTTTCAGATCACCCCAAAAAAAAAAAAAAAAAAAAAAAAACGCTTTCAATCAATATAACTGAATCTTACAGATTCAGGATAGAAACTATTTCTTGGTTTGCCTACCAATTTATGTCAAAACAGTATTTGGTTGTAAGATCTCAGCAGAAATATATATTTCTTAACATAAAATATACCTATTTAGAGGGCATGGATGCAGCAATTTCCAAGTGTATCTTACGTCAAAAAATACTTAGGAAACACCGCATATGTCAAAATGGCCCCAAAACATGTCAAAATGGCCCCAAAAAATGTCAAAATGGTCCTCTTAATGGTATATTGATTCTCTCACCAAAACCTGTATCATATACAATTTTTCCTTTTTTGGGGAAAAGGGTATCCTGTGTCCATGTGTTATAGTGATTGATATTAAAAGTTTAGTATGATGCAAAAAAAACAAAAAAACAAAAAACAAAGCCAAATTAGTAATTTTTTCCTGTGCTACATACAGATAAAAGAAGCAAACTTTACAAGCCTTTCTGTCCAGAACCAGGCAAACATTACTACTCTCACAGAATAGGTTAGATACATTTCCCTAGTTTGGGCAGGAAATTTAAGGTAATGTTTGTGCCAAATTGAACATAGATGCTTGAGAATTTCATGTTGCCACATCAGTTATTTTTATTAAGTGCCAAACAGGAGGAAGAATTTAATCCCCTACTGTAACAAAAATCAGTTGACCCATCCATTTAAAATTTTAAATGTGTTCACAACACAGGTCACCACCTTTTATTAATGATGAATCCACTCATAACTACATGCCTAGAAAGTCCAAGGAGAATGAATAACCAACACCCTCAAGGAATTTTATTTTATACAGATAACATAAATAATGGGTTCTATACTATTGATGAGACTTTAACAAGGAAATATAACTTTTACGAGGAAGAAAAGTAAACAATTGGAGAGAGAGAGAGAAGGTAACCGCATCAAAATCTATTACATTAAACTGGAGAGGCTAACCTGATGACAGAACAATGATGATATATTGCCACCCAAGGGCCGGAGCATGCCTCCGGATGGACCTGATATCAGAAACTGGCACCGCCCTGATGCTGTAAAGATTTGTGTCTACACAAGAAAAGGAACACACTTCAACATATGTGTCTGTGTGACACACCATAGAGGCCACTAAAACTTTAGTATAAATGCCACCCTACCTTTCTCTGACAGTTTTGCGGTTGAGCCATGACCTTTATATGGTATCCACGTCTGTAGTAAAAAGAATCGATAATTACTCCGAAATGGCCACAGAAACAACAACAGTTCCCTCTAAAACAGGTATATACGGAATTAGTTATTAATTATCACCATAAACAAAGAAGAATTTTGCTTAATCAACTTCAGTCTTCCGCTTATCCTTTCGGATGCAAGACTAGAGGGATGAATTGCAACGTTGTCCCTCGTATAGACTATCTCAGCACCTTCCGGCTCCCTGGACGAGCTCGATTTAGCACTATCGCTTCTTAACATCATGCTTGCTGACCCCTAATTCAAAATTAAAACCCCAAAAACTCCAAGACTCAGTTGAATTCACAATCACACAACAGCAGATAGAAATTTGTTTAGTATAATTGAATCACACAGCTTTTCCAGAGAATGGAATTCAAGCAAAGAAACCAATAAGCAATAAAGAATACTGTCGAAATTTGGCACAGTAGTTGAAAAAATAACAACAATCATACTTGTTGAAGTGACGCAGCGTAGTCCGCGTCGTCGGACAAATCGTGTAGCTCGGGTTCTTGCATGGAAAATTCGCAGATATCTGAGAGACTAAGAAATGAGAAATCAGAGCTCTCTTCGTGACGAAGGAATATCCCCGTTGCGTGAGAGAGGAACGAGTTTATGAGTTAGCTTCATGTAATTATGACCGTTAGATTTCAAAAGCGGAAACAATGAACGGTTAAGATTGTATCAATACTTTCGAGCAAAAAAAAAAGATTGTATTAATACTTGCTCCTTTCAGACTTGTCACGCAGTAACTTCTATTCTATGCCCGGCGCTGATACTGCAACGTGCAGGGGTCAGCGTCAACCGGACGACGTGTTTAGGAGTTTTTGACTTTTCGTCGACCCAAATATGTCACCGAAACTCTTTCTTGGCCCGCAATTTGTTACAGAATGCAGAATTTATCAACAGCCAGTTAGTGCGGGGCAATGAAGACAATTTGTTACAGAATGCAAAATTTATCAACAGCCAGTTAGTGCGGGGCAATGAAGATTGACATAGTTGGCTAAGGCGTCGGCTTTTACTTCAAAATAGAGGAGGTTCGATCCATTGATCGATGTGAGGCGCCGTTGGTGGGCGTCTGTAAAATGCATACGTAAATGCGTTCTTTGAAAGACACGCTTCTACGCGATGGATCGTCACGTCCTATCCCCACCTAAACTTTTTATATATCAAAAAAAAAAAAGCGTGTGGGAAATCTTAAAGTTATGGTATGAGAAGTTTTTTTAAAATTGATCCAGAACTCATTTCATATACTTATTTCCTAAATCGTATAAATACTTCTAAAAAATTAAAATAAACCGGCACATTTTTTACAATGTAATGAACTGTTACGGACCCCCCATCAGGCCCAACGCTGTTGTGGCCCACTAAGGAATAGACCCAATCACGGGATACTCCGGCAATATTGGATAATCCCGCTATTGTCTATAATATCGGAAATCATATCTCGGATATGATATAACATCCAGAGATCATGATAGATCCTGGATGCCAGACTGAAGGTACTACCTATAAATACAGAGGTCAACCTTTAAGGTGCACACGTTCTAACTCAAACCTATTTACATTCAGTATCACTGTGCACTCTCCCACTAAACACAAACCCCATCCCCTTTGGCGAAAAGCCTATTTTGTGTACAGTGATCTCGTGCTCTTCTGGATATCTTGACTATAGATACTCCGGCAGGGCCATTCGATCCAAGATCAAAGCACTAGCTCATCCGGCTAGACATCTGGGTTTTATACCAAAACATTGACGCCGACCGTAGGGACGTTAAATTTCAATCCTCGTGACCACCGATGGCTAATGCTAGAAGCAGCAGTCGAAACCCTCAGCCTGGAAATCCACAACAGGCCGAGGCTAATCAACACCATCAAGCTCAAGAGCAGCCGGATGATATCCCGGAAGGGAACATTTCTAACACGGCGTCCTCCCCTCCTGTTGTCCACAAAACGCATGACGTAGCGGCAACAGAGATCTCGGCTCCAAATCCAGACGTCATCCTCCTGCAGAAAACATAGGAGTCAATGTTTAGGCGAATGGAGAACAATGAAAAGCGTAATAATCTCCAGCGCCAGGAAGATTTGAGGGTAATACAGCAGATGATGGAGGAACGATTTAAGAAGTTCGAGATGTTCGTTGAGAGAAGGGGCCGTGAAGACCCACAAGGAAGGAAGGAAAGGATGACACAAGATATCAGTAGTCCATCTCATAGTGGAGGACCGAGATCAGCGGGTGGGATACAGGCCGAACTACGACTTTGAAAAAGCTGCGCCTGGAACGGATCTCGAAACCTGAAGACCGAGATACGGAGAGAATAACCCGGCCTCGGGGCTCCCCCAGAGAGTATAAAATGAAGTACTTGACCGATCTCAACCGAAGCCCTTTCTCCGAGGAAATTGCCAGTGCGTCGTATCCAAAGAATTTAGATTTGACTCACCTCCCGAAGTATGATGGGACCCAGGACCCACACGCTCACCTCGACATGTTCGAGTTGCTCATGTTTGTTCGACTGATTAAGGGCCCGCTCATCTCACAGCTTTTCACAGCAACGCTAACCGGACCGGCTCAAAAGTGGCTCCATACCCTACCCATCAATTCGGTGCACAATTTTGAAGACCTCGGACGCAAATTTGAATTGAGTTTCGCAACTAGTAAGAAGCAGCCGAAGTCCCAATGCACTCTGAGCAAAATCAAACAGAAAAAGGGGGAGACGCTCCAGAAATATCTAGATTGGTTCAAAGAGGTAGCTTTACAGGTACGCTCACTCCCGGAAGATGTTCACATACACTACATCATAGATGGGTTGGATCCCTCGTCCCGGTTGGCTAAGAGTATCTTTAAGAACCGAGTCTACACTCTCACCGAATTTCATACCCGAGCAAAGCAGTACTTAGACATAGAACAGATGGAGATCGCCAATGCGGTTGGAACCGAGAAGCGGGGAAATATGTCACCCGAGGATAAGGATCAACCCAGTAAACCAAAGGAAGATGCCCTTCATCGCACACGGAACCGAGATGGCCGAACTCAAGGAGGAAGACCTGAAGCAAAAATAAGGTATGAAAGATACACCCCCTGAATGCCCCTCGTTCCCAAATTTGGAAAGAGGTAGTCCAGACCGAGATGAAAAGAGCTGACAGGCCCTGGCCTCCCCGAATTCGACCCACAACTGACCAATCCAAGTTTTGTGTGTTTCATGACGGACCGGAGCACACTACGGATCAGTGTTATGAACTCCGAGACACCATTGAGAGGTTCATTAGAGAGGGCAAACTACGCCAATACATGATACAAACCCAGGGGTGTAAAACTAACAAGCGCAAGCAAGGAGGCCGTAGTAGAAGCCCGAACACCAACCCAAAGCAAGACGAGAAGCGCCGAAAGTCGGCCAGCGAGGAAGACGAGTTCCCAGAAGCCCAGTTCCACTGCAACGTTGTCAGCGGAGGCTTCGATGGGAGAGGAGACACCATAAGCCAGCGCAAGAAATACCTAAGAGAAGTCCTCTCCGTTAGGGATCTCCCAAAGTTCAAAGACAACCCAACCAAACCAACGCCCCCACCATTAGTCTTTACTAATGAAGAGTTGAAGGACGTAGTGCCTGGACATCAGGATGGCTTGGTTATCACGGCAACCCTGGCGCAGTGCCGGGTTAAAAGGGTTTTTGTTGATGTAGGGAGCTCGGCGGATATCATCAGCTGGGATGCCTTCAACAGGATGAAGATAGACGTAGAAGATCTGAAACCGTGCAAAACGACCCTTATAGGATTCAACGGGGAACATTCACCTCCCAAAGGATATATTGACCTAAGACTAACACTGGGAACCAAAGAGGCTTTCAAATCAGAACGGGTAAGATTCATAGTGGCCGAATTCCCTTCCCCATATAATATCATATTGGGCAGACCGACCATCCAAAGTTGGGACATGCTAGTATCTACAAAGCATCAGAAGTTGAAGATGGTGAACAACAAGAATAAGGTGGTTGTAGTTAACGGAGATTAGAAGGAGTCCTGGCAGTGTTATTTTGAAACGGTTTGGGTGGGTGAAGGCGGACCATCATCACCACCTTGGATTCGCAGGGGTGAACGATTCCTGGATTCAGAAAAAAAAATATGGAGTCCGGACGTTCAGTAAGCATGGTAGAGCTCGACCTCAAGGACGAGCCCGAGATCCCACGTCCGAGCCAGAGGGCGAGTTGGAAGAATTAATCCTCGAAAGGAATCCCTCAAAAACTATGAAGATTGGGGGAGCGATGAATCCGGATTTGAAAACCAGGCTGATCGAATTCCTAAGGCAGAACCAGGGTGTTTTCGCATGGACGTCATCCGAGATATCGGGGATTGACCCTAACTTCTGCTGCCACAAGCTGGCTATCCGGCCGGGTTCGGCACCAGTGGCGCAGAAAAAGAAAAATATTGGAGCCGATAGACAGAAGGCTTTGGAGCAGCACGTCAAGGAGCTATTAGTAGCCGGGTTCATCAGAGAAATACAATACACTACATGGCTCTCCAACGTGGTTATGGTAAAAAAAAGCCAAATGGAAAATGGAAGGTATGCACGGATTATACCAACTTGAACAAAGCCTGCCCGAAAGACTCCTACCCGATGCCAAACATGGACCATTTGGTCGACAACTCGTCGGGTTTTCAATTGCTATCCTTCATGGACGCCTACTCTAGTTATAATCAAATCCCCATGCACCCGGATGATCAGGAGAAGACGGCCTTCATCACCGACAAGGCCAACTACTACTACAACGTGATGCCTTTCGAGTTAAAAAACGCTGGGGCCACCTATCAACGTATGATGAACATGATTTTTGCTGACCAGATCGGACAAAACATCAATGTTTACATTGATGATATGATCGTAAAAACTAAAGACCCGGAAGACCATATCCGGGATTTGGAGCAAACATTTGACAAGTTGAGAAGATTTCATATTCGTTTGAACCCAGCCAAATGTGCATTTAGAGTCCCAGCCGGGAAATTCCTGGGTTTTATGTTGACAAACCGGGAATCGAAGCCAATCCTGATAAATGCAAAGTCGTCCTCGACATGCAAGCCCCAAGGACGAAGAAGGAAGTCCAGCAGTTGACCGGCCGCTTGGCCGCGCTTACCAGGTTTTTACCAAGGTCGGCTGAGAACGCGCTCCTATTCTTCAAGTTGCTAAAGAAGGAAACGCAGGGAGGATGGAACACGGACTGCGAGGCAGCTTTTGAAAAAATCAAAAGAAGAAGCAGTGAGTGCGGCCCTGGTGAGAGAAACCGAAATCGGCCAGGCACCAATTTATTTCGTAAGTAGAGCATTACAGAGCTCGGAACTACGATACCAGAAGCTTGAAAAAGTGGCTTTTGCCCTACTTATCTCGGCAAGAAGGCTTCGACCTTACTTCCAGGGGCATCGAATAGTGGTTCGAACTAGCCAATCGCTTCGACAAATATTACACAAACCGGACTGGCGGGAAGAATGACCGACCAAAGGCCATCGAGGCCCGAGTTCGACCTCACCTACGGCCCTAATGCAATCAAATCGCAAGCATTGCGCATTTTGTGAGGAACTCACATTGGCGATAGGACCGTGCGGCTCAAGACAAAATGTGGAAGGTTTATGTTGATGGTTCCTCGAATGCAAAGGGTAGTGGAGCAGGAATCATAGTTGAAAGCTCAGAGGGTGTGGCCATTGAACACTCCCTTCAACTGAAGTTCCCGACCTCAAATAACCAAGCTGAATACGAAGCCTTACTTGCCGGATTATGGCAGGCCAGAGAACACGGAGCACAGAGAGTAATGGTTTTCACCGACTCGCAGCTCGTAACAGCACAGATTGAGGGCACTTATCAGACAAAGGGTCCTTTGTTGGCCAAATATCTCAATAAGTCAAAGGAAGTGATCTCCGGCTTTGAAGAGGTGATCGTCACCCACATTCCAAGAGAAGAAAATACCAGAGCCGACATCCTTTCCAAGCTTGCCAGTACCAAAGGCCCGGGAAACCATCGGACCGTCATCCAGCAAAATTTTGCAGAGCCGAGCTGCATCTGACTATCTCGGCGGCGACAGATTGGAGAAAACCAATTGAGGATTATCTAGAAAGAGGTATCATTTCGATTGACTCAACCGAAGTAAAGAAACTGATTCGGGAGGCCGCCGTCTATACGATGATTGATGATCAGCTATACCGGAAAGGTTTGCACTCTCCGATGATGAGATGCTTGGACTCATTCGAGGCCAAATATGTGTTGGCTGAAATACATGAAGGAATCAACGGCCACCACATGGGGGGCAAAGCCTTGGCAAGGAAAGCTCTGCGTGCCGGCTATTATTGGCCAACCATGATGGCATATGTGAAGGAAGCAGTCAAAAGATGTGATAGTTGCCAGAAACACGCCAAGATCATTTGGCCCCCGCCATCAGAATTAAAAGGCATCTCAGCCCCTTGGCCCTTTTACAAATGGGGTATGGATCTCCTTGGGCCATTCAAAGCAGCTCCTAGGCAGTTCAGGTGGCTTATTGTGGCAGTAGACTACTTTACTAAGTGGATTGAAGTCGAGCCCTTAACTATTATAACCTCGACCCGCATTCAAAGGTTTTTTCGTCATAATATTGTCTCTCGATTCGGGATCCCAGCTGAAGTAGTCACAGACAACGGGACCCAGTTTATAGACAAAGGATTTCAGGATATGATATCGGACCTTGATGTTAAGCAGCACTTCGCTTCGGTCGAGCATCCACAATCAAACGGTCAGGCTGAAGCGGCCAACAAAGTCGTCATAGACGGCTTAAAGAAGCGGATGCATGATGCAGAGTCCAACTGGGTCGAACAACTCTACAGTGTGCTGTAGGGGTATAGGGCCAGTGTGCAGACCTCAACCCAGGAAACCCCCTTCTGGTTGACCTATGGATGCGAGGTGATGATCCCGGTTGAGATAGGACAGCCGTCGTGGAGGAAGGTAAAAGCTCTTCATGACGGAGGGGAGTCGAATGAGGACGCTTTAAGGACAGAGCTGGACCTGATAGACGAGATCAGAATCACGGTGCATTGCAAGGAGCTAGCCGCCAAACAACTCATCGCAGCAAAATATAATCGAAAGGTCAGGCCCCGTTCTTTCAACAGGGGCAACCTAGTACTCCGACGCGCAGATGTTGGAAATAAGAACGCCAGAGATGGCAAACTAGCAGCAAATAGGGAAGGTCCTTATCGAGTTAAAGAGAAGCTGGACAGTGGAGTATATACGTTGGAAACCCTAGGAAGGAAGCCCATCAAAAGAACCTGGAACGCCGACAAGTTAAGGATCTACTATAGCTAGACCTCGGCTCGGCACTCGTACAACCTCAGACACTCCATTTTTGAGCTCGGTTATTTTCCTGTCTTCAGTATTTAGATTTCAGTCATTTACATTTGTTATTTTCGTCTTGTGACATTATGAACTCTTTGGAGTTGATTTGCATCTTAATGAAGAAATCCTCAATGGAAGTTTTCAAATGCACTCCACTAATAACTTAAGTTTTACACCGAGGTCCCTAAACCCGGTCACAATTAAAACCCATCTAGATGGATGACACTAGGGCCGATGTGCCCAGGTTACGAGCAATATGAAGTTGCCTGTATAGGTCTTTGCAAAATTGACGCGTCAAAGCTTGCTCCTAGATAAGAAGATAAATTGTCATTCCGACCCTGATCAGGTCAAAATGTTTAAAGCGTCGCGTTGCGGACACCACGGATTAAACATGTGACAGTTTGCCCTTATCCTAGTGATGAACCTGGACAATGGAACCGGAACTCAGTAGTGCGGTTAAAATAAATACCCTACGCAGTTAGAAAAGAAAACCCTACCACAGATTCCCAGGCGTTAAGTCTGGAAGAAAACGCAGATCTGCATTACTAAAGACCCTGGCCTGGTCAAAGAATCCCCAGCGCGGGTTGAAGGATTCACAACGAGATGGTTAGCATGTCTAAAAATGCTCAATCAAGAGAAAGTTAACAATAAACAATTAACATTAAACACTGAACCAAAGCGGCAATATTTAATACAAAATCCAAAAGGGCATCAACGCCCAAAAACAGGAGAAGTCAAAAGCGAATTAGATGGCAAGAGCTGACGGGTTAGAAGGATCACCGACAGGAACATTGGCCGAGGAATGCACCTCACCATCACCAGCTTGGTCTCCGCCATCAAGGTTGGACACAGAAGTAACCTCGGGAGATGCGGGAGGTGGGACGAGCTTGCCGCCTAGCATGTACGCCTGATGGTGAAACCCGGCAAGGTTCAAATTGATGTTAGGATTCAAATGCCGGATTTGTGCCAGGGCCATGGCAAAAGCATCCTTGGCCGTCTCCTTTACAATGTCGGAGCAGTCGGCATAGGCTTTTTGGACATCAGCAAGGACCGCCTTGGTCTCTTCCAGCTCCTTCGCCAGGTCTCCACGCTGCGACTGCACCACCCGAAGGGCGTCAAGGTCCTGCGCATGGGCCGTCTGCATCTTGACCAGTTCTTGATTGGCTTGGTCGAGAGACTCCTGGGCCATCAAAAGCTCCTCAGAAAGCTTGCCCTTCTCAGCCTCGGCAACTTGCAGAGCATCCTCGACCTTTTTCTTGGCCTCCACAGCGTCATCCCTCTCCTCCTGCACCCGAGATAAGGTCATGCTGGCATTCACATAATTTCGCTTGATGATCTCGAAGGCCTACACTACTCTTGCAGACCTCAGGGTGGCCTTCTGGATTTCCCACAACTCGGTCTCATCGACATCGGAGAGCGGGACGGTGTCTGTGTAGCGCCGAGGAGGGAGGAGAGCAACCGCTAGTTCATCGATCCTCCCCTTGCTCCAGGTGTGACCGCATGGGAGTTTCGGCAAGGTTGGGGGAGAAGGCAGAGTAAATGAAGAGGGCACTAGTGTTTCCATGACCGGGGACGAAGTCGAGGTAACCTTGGTAGAACCAGCAGAGGGCACGATGAAAGGGGCGTCCGGTGAAGTCTTCGGGGTCAACTTTTCCTTCTTGGACGCCTTCGCCAAGGCATCCGCCACCGTTCTGGATTTACGGGGCTCAGGGGCTGACCTCTTCTTCGACGCTTGGGAGCCGGCCCCGCCAGGAGCCGGGTTCACGTGGGACAAGTAGTGAGGCAAAGGCTCCATACCTTGGGCTGCATGACAGAAAAATAGTCTAGTTAGCACTAACAAAGGCGGGCAAAATAATACTATACAAAGATGTAAAAAGATCAACACGGCAATGAAAAATATACGCGGACCTTGATGGAGCTCGGCTGGATTCCTCGAGAGGATTGAGGCAACCGTTTTCACTCCATTCTCAGATACATAAGATACGAGTCGAGAGACATGGTTGACGTCTTCGGGGGAGAGGTCGTCGGGATCGACCTGGTAGCTTGTGGAATGCTTGTTGTGATGGTCATCGGTCCAGTATAAGGGGAACCTCCACTCCACCATCTTTGACTCAGGCCCGTGAAGGAACCAGGGCCGTAGTCTAGGTTTAGCGATCATCTTAAAAAAACTCAGTTTTAAAGTGTTTAAAAACTCGGAATAAGGGTGAAAAAGCTTTCTACCAGGGACCCCCCGAATGGAGGTCAAACCTTTTAAGTCAGAAGACTCCTGGCCAGAACGAGGCGTGAAAGGGCAGAAGAAGTAAAAGAATACGGTGGTAGTACAAGGGATGGGCTCTACAAAGGATTTGCAAAGCTTCTCGAAAGCAAGCAGGAAGCCCCACCCGTTGGGATGGAGCTGCGAGGGAGCAAGGCAAAGATAATTGAGTACGAGACTTGGAACTCGGTAAACGGAAAGCGAATACCGAGCCGAGTGACGTAATCCCGGTAAAAAAAAAGATATGTCGGTTCCTTCACGAGTGGCACATATCGGCTCCTCATCAGAGGGCGGATGTAAGAGACAATGGACAATATTGCCTAATTGGAGTCTATCGATGTCGGCCTGGGACATCAATGAGTGTGTCGTCAAGACTCCATGTGTGACCCAAGGATATTTTTTTAGTAGAGCTTGAGGGGGACTCCCAGAAGCTGACTCCCCGGTAACAGAGGTCGTCCGATCAGATGATGCCGGTGACCCATCTATACCTAAAAAAAGCAATAAAATTAAAGTCAGGATCCCATCATTGTACCTAAAGTGTGCAAGTTATGTCGAGGAGGTAAATTAACAGGACCAGGACGAATTGGATTTTTGGTGGCCAGGCTAGGGACTGAGGAGGACCTATGCCAGTAGGAGCCGAGGGTAGCATCAGCCAGGGAATCCTGGCCGCTCGCGATATAGTATGAGCTGGAGGCGAGACATCCCAGCATGGACCGAGGTATCCCTCGGGCATAGACTTCATCCTTACGCGGAGGGGGCTCGTAATAGTTGAGAGGTTCGACCTGGATGGCTTCGGATACATCTCGGCCGACAAAGTTCGGCAATCCTAGAATAGGGCGAACGTTTGAATTCCCAGCAGAGGTAGAACGGGACCCCCCCCGCCGCACTTGCCCTACTCGAACCACCATGGAGTAAGGCGCGGACCTTTCCCCCTCAGGCAAAGGGGAACCCAATATCCAAGAATGGCCCGCGCTTTTTTCTCTTCTGGGGTTAGTGCTTGTTTTGAAGAAGGCGAAGGGTAAAATCTATCCATCAAGGCCAAAGGATGGAACCTAGAATAGGTAGAAAAAGGCATAATAAGGAGCAGAAGTCGCGAAAGCAAACAAAACTAGACAAGGGACATTGCTACAAAAAAATGGGGATATGCATCTAAGGGGAGGAACCCAGAATCCTATGGCCACCCAGAAACTCTCACTAGAACTCACCGTGACAAACCAGAAATCCAGAAATCCACACAGCAAAAGAAAGAATGACAGATGAAAACCACGAAAGCTGTAAAGATAGTAACAGAATGGAAGAAGGTATACCTGAGTAAAAGGGATGCGCGAAGACTGAGAAAGCGGCGAAAAGAGCTTAATTGCAGAGAAACCGTCGTAGCAAAAAACAGAGAGAGTCGTGAGAGCAGAATGCCAAGTGAAGGAGAAGTGTGAGTAAGTGTGAGAAATGGAGGGAAATACGAAGCAAAATTGAAGAGTCGGGGGTAAAAGAGTCAATTGATCCTACTCGTAGGGGTGACGTATGTCGCGTACTAGGGGCATTAAATGCGCACGAAAACTGCTGACGGCAAAGCAGGGCGGTTGCATTCCCGAGCCAATCCAGAGGAGACAGGTGTCAGGGGGCAATGATGGCAAAGGCAGAGAGATACTGGCCTCGAGATACGACTACAAGCTGGAGACACCTCGGATCGTGGAGTATGTCGGATTCTATAGTACCACGGCATTTAGCCTGGGCCCGAAGGCATACCATAGATCATCTAGCACCCCGGTATCAGCCCGGACCTTTGAGACTAGACCTCGGGCCATGCAATCAGATGGGGTCCTTGGCCGAGTAACCCGATCAAATGGCAGGATACATCCCGACAGCTCAAAAACTTGAACTATCGGGCTGGGGGGCAACTGTTACGGACCCCCATCAGGCCCAACGATGTTGTGGCCCACTAAGGAACAGATCCAATCATGGGATACTCCGGCAATATTGGGTAATCCCGCTATTGTCTATAATATCGGTATATCGGAAATCATATCTCGGATATGATATAACAGCCAGAGATCATGATAGATCCTGGATGCCAGACTGAAGGTACTACCTAAAAATACAAAGGTCAACATTTAAGGTACACACGTTCTAACTCAAACCTATTTACATTCAGTATCACTGTGCACTCTCCCACTAAACACAACCCCCATCCCCCTTGGCGAAGAGCCTATTTTGTGTACAGTGATCCCGTGCTCTTTTGGATATCTTGACCATAGATACTCCAGCAGGGCCATTCGATCCAAGATCAAAGCACTAGCCCATCCGGCTAAATATCTGGGTTTTATACCAGAACATGAACTAAGGTTCAAATCTCGTTGAGAGATGTGCTCATATTCAGTGTCTGTCTCAAATAAAATTGTCTCTAATAGAAAGATACATCTGGCTAACAAAAAAAGTACGGGTAATTTATTAAATTATTACTCATGTTTATTAGATAGCGAGAGAAGGCTCTTTTTTGTCTTATTTATAAATCTTGTCATTAAAATTTTCACATTAATTTACCCCTCTCATCCTATTTGTAGAGTTGTTCATATGAATATACAATTTTGAAATTTATTTATTATTATATTCACTTTGTTCTCATGCGGCATGATATATATTAAATAGGGATAAAGTTAAAAATTTGTTGAATTTTAGAGTTGAGATAATGCAATTTAAGATTTTTTTTGTCTATATGAAACATATTGGAGTTAGAAAGTGCCTTATAAATAGAAATAGAATAAGAAGAGTACAATTTTATCCTTCATTTCATATAGACCTTTCACTTTTCAAATAAAGTTTAGAATGTATATTAAGTAGGATAAAGTTAAAAAAATTATTAAATTTTAAGACATTTTATTAATTTTAAGGTCCTAGATTTCAATGAAATATTTTAAAATTGACCTATAAATAGGATGGGATGAGTATTTATTATATGTAATGCATAGCTCATACTAGGCCCCAAAAAAAAACGAAGATTAGAAGATAAATGAAAATCTAACCATTTGATTTTGTTTATATAGATGAAATCCAATATATATTTTCATAAAGTCAATTTCAATCTATATATCTATCACCTCTGATAATCAATATATTGTTTGTAACACTGTTAGTTTAACGGCAATAGTTTTAAAATAATCCCTTTCTCATATTTTATATTAAAAAAATAACCTACCTTTAAACCCATATTCATATTTCATTTTATCCAAAAACAATATTATAACTATAAATATTATAACCTACCTTTAATTTGTAAGATGCACTATAAATATTTATTGATATTTAGCAAAGGCAACCCTGTTTACAGGTGCTAATCTTATAGTGCACTGTTATGGTACAACGAGAAGGTAAAAAAAGGTGTGATGCTTCTGAATACCTGAGGTTCTCAATATGTAAACTATCATGGAAAGAGTATTGTGCCATTTTTCAAGCCACCCTAGAAAGAAGTAAGCAAACTCTTCTTCGAGAAGGATGATATGCAAACAAAAAAGTTTTTGTCTAAGAGCATGTAACATCATGTTCAGTTTCACGTCCATGGGAGGAAAGATTGATCATTCAATTAATGGCACTGGCAGAGGCTCTTATCACTGTGTGAAGGATGTGCTCAAGTGTACTCTCAACTATATATATACGACACAAAGAACGAAATAGTACACTGAATTGTAGCAATCTGGTCATAATATTTCAGTTGAGGGTTTGGTTCGTTGACATACACCAAACATTGAAAATTTGTAAGTGTCATATTGATTTAGTCCCGCATAATCGTTCTATGAGAGGGAGACTGAAGAACATTCAGGCCCCTTTGGTAAGAGGAAGATTTGAGAAGGAAAAAGAACTTGGAGAAGGGAATGGAAGATTTTGAGCAATGAGAGAAAATGGCTTGAGGGAAGATGTTTTGTTTGGTACGTAGGAAGAAAATGAAATGGTGGTAGTTGGTAAAGACTGAAATACCTATTTTACCCTCAACAGGAAATTAATTCAAAATGAAAAAGGAAAATATCTTTTTTTTGCTAAAATATATTTTTAAAAAATATCCTTTTATCAACTTCAAATTTGTCTAAAAACAATTTCCCTACAAGTTCGAATTTGTCTAAAAAAAATTTCCCGCCAGTTCGAATTTGCCTAAAATATTCTACCGCCAAGTTCAAATTTATCACATAAATTTTAATTTAATCATATTTTCTTGCATTATAAAAAAAAAATTATAAGGGGTAAATTTGTCTAAAAGTATCACTGTTTACGTGGAAACTGGAGATCCTACCAATTTTAGTGAGATCTTATCTTCCCACATATAAGGGAACATTGGTGGCCCGGAAACTTGGGTTCCTGAGAAAATTTGTCCAAAATGCGTATCAAACAAGAGAACTAACTAATCTTCCTTTCCCTTCTCACCGAATCCATGTACCAAACGGGCCCTCATAGATCATCATGGTAATAAACTTTGATTTGGTTCTTCAAGTGAATGTAATATACTTTTGGTTATTTTTCTTTTGAAACAACTTTCTATATTGTTTTCATATATCATGTTTATTATTCATGTTCAACGTCTTCAATAGAAGAACATAGTATCTATAAACGAACCTTAAGGATGAATAGCAAAACCGTTAAATTAAGAACATTTTATTAATTTCTATTTAACAAATTTATATTTTGACTATGATATGAATAATAAACACCGTCTTGTGCATTGCATGGGGGAGAATCCCTAGTTAAACTAATATATACGGTGTCAAATTAGAGTCACTTTTACTTTTGTCATGGATAAAATGGTGATTCATTCATTTGCAATTGGGTATATGTAGTAAAAATTAAACAGTCTGATCCTCAAGTTGTTCTCGCAAAAGCTAATCACATTGAGAAGGAATTTTGGGTGGCTAATAGCTTGTGTATATCTGAGACTAATGTAGATAATGTTGTGAAGGAAGTAGCAACTTGTGGCTCTCCAGATGATAATTATCTTCAAAGTTTGTAGATAACGGCGTTGTGCTGGGCACTCATTTTTAAAAATTTGTTGTGCTGGGCGCTCCTTTTTAAAAGTTTGTTGGTATTTTTTGTCCACTTAATAGTTAATTGTATTAAATGCTCCTGAGTCAATAATTTATTGGCCAAATCGCACCTTAACCCTAAAACTAATTTAGATTGTGCTTTTGCAGAAAACTCAAATGAACTTTTCTATGAGTTTTGTGGTTAGAGATTTTAAAGGATGGTTGCTGGATGGATCTACAAAGAAATGCTAGGCTTCTCCTATTCTTTTGGGGGAAGCAATATAATGGCAAAAGAGGAAGCGATCCAGAATGATGTTCATGATTAATTGGGAAATGTGATCTTTGAATCTGACAAGAAGAAACCTGGATCTTACATCATTAAGAATGTTATGTCTATTGGCTGTAGTTGTGATATATTTATTAAAAATATCCCTTTTTAAAAGGAAATTTATTAGAAATCACTCAGTGATCTAGATTATTAGATAGAGTAACTTGGTTGTTGACTAGCTGGTTAAGGCTACTCTCAAAAATAGGGCTAAGTAGCAAATCCGTTTCGGAAGTATATACGCTTAGGAGTAATGTTGCCCTAAACTTTTTTTTTTCCATGTTCAATGTCATATTGGAAGTTTTAAAACTAGTAACGTTGCACTACAAAAAAAAAAATGTCACTTTGTAGCGGTTAATTTGTAGCGGTCAAAATAAACCGCTACAAATATGCGAATTTTTAGCGATTTATACCAAAACTGCTACAAATTTGCAACGGTATGACTCGCGCCAAGTGGCGCGCTGGTTCGTGAACGACATTTGCAGCAATTATCATAAACTAACCACTACAAAATATGGCGCCAAGTTGGTGCCAAATTTATAGCGGTTATTTTGTAACGGTTCATTTATATAAACCGCCACAAATATGGCGCCAGTTTGGTGCCTTATGGCACGACATTAGTAGCGATTTACCTATAGCGGTTTATATAAAAAACCCACTACAAAAAGCCAATAATATGAACTTTTGTAGCAGTTACAGAAAATCGTTACAAATTTTCACGACGCACGAGGTAGGGTTTCTCATTTGTAGTGGTTGAGGTAGCGGTGAACAATTTGTAGCGGTTTTTTCAAAAAAATACGTTCATATTTGTAGCGGTTTTTAGTATAATCGCTACAAAATGTGATATTTTGAAAAGAAAAAAATTAAAAAAGACTAATAAATTTTTGTTGAGGTTTTGTAACTGCTACAAAACTCCAAAAAAAAAAACACTACAAAAAGTGTCACATCAACCGCTACAAAGTGTGTAATATTAAATTTGAATATTTCAAATTCCACCAAGTTTATTTTTTTAAAAAAAAAATATGTTCAAATTTGTAGCGGTTTTTAGTATAACCGCTACAAAATATGATATTTTGAATTTTTTTTTTAAAAAAAAAATTACCAATGAAAATTTGTAATCCTAAAATATTTTGTGGTGGACTCAACATCCTAAAATATTTTAGAGTGTTAGATGCACAATTAACCTTACTAGTTTTTCTTTCCCCTTACTCATAGTCATCCCCCTTTAGACCATCATCTTTTTGTCACATTCAATCTGGTAGAGCTTAAACGGAAGAAGCCCTTTCTCTGCATAACAACAATATATTCACAGTATCCATTAATAGTAATCCCTATCAGAGTCGTAGGAGACCTTTTTTTTTGTTTTTTGGATATGATCGTAGGAGACCATTGCAACAACAAAAAAGCTCTTAGAAGTTGCATTGAATAATCCACGATGGTCCTCACGTGGGCTTCAAATGACAGTGAAGCAAGCCCAAGATAGAAGTTGTTACTATGTACTCCCTTTATTTTTTATAAGAGCTCAAAATTTAAATTATCTTATTTTTTATAAGAGTCTGACAAAAGTTATCAAACATTTAATAATTTTTTTGTTGGGTTTATCATTTGTCATGTCACTTGATATAAAGTTATGTCAAGTCACCTCAAAACGACATCGTTTTGAGAGTTCATTAATTCCCCTAACCTCAAAACGACGTCGTTTTGGGATTAAAGGAATTAATAAAGGGTGTTTTTGTAAAATTCATATAATAAACACAAAAATAAAAATAGCAAAACACCCTTCATTAATTCCCCTAGCTCTCAAAACGACGTCGTTTTAGGGTTAGGACAATTAATGAATTTCCAAAACGATGTAATTTTGGTATGACTTGACATAACCTTATATCAAGTGACATGACAAACCATAAACCCTTTTTTTGTTTTCAGTTTTCCCCCTTATTAATTATATATCTATGTTTATTTTATTTCTCTCTTATACTTACCTCTTATAAATAAGAGCATACTTGAAAAAAGAATGGATTATTTCAGATACACTTATTGTTTTTAACTAATTTTTTAAACCGCATAATTCAATTATCGGACTCTTACAAATAGAGCCAGATGGAGTATAGCAGCAGCCGATAGAGTTTTATGTGAACAATGGCGGCATTTTCTTTGTTTTGTTTGATACTCCAGCTTTTAGTGCATTTTGGTCAAGACACTTTTTGTTTTGTTGTATAAATCTACCTACAATAAGTATTTGTGGATACATACCTAGCATAATAGCATTACAATGTTTCTTTCTATGCAAAAGAACTTTTTAATTAGAACAAAAATGTCATGGCTATTGAGTCAGCTAAAGTTAACCATTAACAAATACTTTAATAAAGAAAATTGTATAAGAATACATATGAAGTTATTAAAAAGGTGCAAACAATGTTACGACTTTTTTTTTTTCCTACTGAAATTTTAGGCAAGAGGTTTGGCTCATCCACGATTAAAGAGCATGTCAAATCTCACTTTCTCCTAGGTGATACCGATGTTGAGTAGGGCAAGCCGTCTATCACCCTCAGGCATTTACCTAAACACCCAGAAGCTAGGATATCTCTCTTAACACCTTGACCCATGCTAGGATTGAACCCTCTCCTTTTGGTAGAGTGTCCAACCTCTTTATCATTTGAACCCAAGAACGAGAGTTATGTCACAACTTTTTTTTGGTCAACATGTCACAAGTCAACCAATATTAACTGTTTTTTTACATAGTCCCCACATGAGTTGCATATGATTTTCGCTCTCAGCAACCCCGTCGGGCACTGTAGGGTCTTCTACATGACATAATCGCTGCACCTCAAAGCTGCTCCTCCCCTAGCCGCATCATCTGTCATCCTTTGTATAGTTCCTTTTGTTAGGGTCTCACAGGCGAAGAGGAGCGAAGAGGATGATGACTCACTTGTTGGCACAAAAATCAACATGTCCAGTCCTCTAATACTAGTAAAAAAAAAATTTTTTTTATCCGGTATCCAAAGCTTCGCACTGACTAATCTGAATTCGACCCGGGTCTCACACTTGGCTATGGTGGGTGAGTCTCCCAGAAGACTTTTCTACATTCACAAGACTCAAACTCGAGATCTTGCTTACCACTTGTAACAACCCCCGTCGGTTAATACTAATAATATTTAGAGTAAATACCCTTTTGGATCCCCGATAAAAAACGCAGACCCCATTTTAGTCCCTAAAATATGACTTTTTTTGGACTAAAAAGAGCTTTTTGGAAATTTGCGAGGGACCAAAATGTTCACTAATCAACCCTTATTCGTCCTTTTTAGAGACTAAAAAAGGTATTTCTTTGTGTGAGGGACCAAAATGGGGTCCGTGTTTTTTTTCCAGGGACCCAAAAGGGTATTTACTTTAATATTTATTATCAAGTCACCACCCTCAACCTCCTCTTCATCTCCTTCAAAAGAAAATGATGGTTGATGAGGCAGCTAAGGGAAGGATAGCTTTGGCATCGGGGAAGTACAACCAATGTGTCATGTAAAAGAAGATCATGGAACGGTGAATGGGGACGTTGGGAGCAGCGGAGGGAATTGATATTTATGGGTCAATTGATTAGTAATAGGATTTGGGGGCTGACCCGAAATTTTTTTTTTAAAGAAAAGTTTTAATTAGGAAAGAGTCATTAATTCTATTTTTCTCTTTCTTCTTCCTAATATTAAAATTTAATTCTTAATTCCATTTAAAGATTTTCTTTCCCAATTATACTTCTTTTGGCCTTAAAATATTATCTCTAAAATATTTATGCCAAAAATTATTCCCTAATTATTTGTCCTTAATTTATGGAAAAATATGCCTTAAATTCCAATAATTAATTTAAGGCAAATTTCACAATTCAATTTTTCATAAAATATTCAAATTTCGAATCCCAAAACTTAGGAGGTTACAATCTTTTCATGTTTCATGGAACATGCTTTGATTTAGGCGCATTTAAAGAAAGTTTTAAATGCATTAAAAAATAAAAGAATATAAATAAGAAAAGAAAAGAAAACTTAATATAGAAAAATAATAATTAAAAGTCAATTAAACTATTACAACATAACAATTATAAAAACATTCTTCGATTCTTCGGATATAGTGCACAATATAATGCAAAAAATTTCAATGTGAAATTTAATTAGGTATATGTAGTCTCAACATCACATATCATAAAGTTGTCATAAAAGTAGATGAGGGAAAATAGTACCCAGAGAAGCGGACAGTTGGCCGGAGAAAAAAAAGGAACATAATTGTCTGAACCCACATTCGAACGAGACCTCATATGTTAGAGACTGCCGTGAGAATCAATCACACCACTAAACAAGCTGTGACATGGTTCCTTCAAAAAAAAAATATTCTGTCAAAGTTTGTGGGTGCACTTGCCTCCATAAACACCAGTGTGGCTCCGCCACTGGTTGGGAAGTGTGGTATTTTAGAAAATGTTTTCCACCATATGCTGTAAGTATTTAGGTATTTAGGTAATTTATTTTTCTATTTGTAGGATCCCAGTAAATTTGCCACTATTTTCTAATTGGTCAAACAACTTATGAAGCTATATGTACGTAATACAAGAATTATGTATCCATAAAGTTATATTCTAATCATAACATGGATCTTTTCATAACATAGAAAGAGAGTCCAGTCCAGTAGAATTTGATGATGATAATTTATTATATCAAAAAAAAAATTAGGGGGAAAAATATTTAAATACCACTTCGACTTCCAAAACTTAGAAAAGATCATTAAAACTTATAAAGGACAGATAAGGGTGAGATAAGAATATGGGTTTTTAATATTTGGCTTAAAGATCGAAAAGCCTATTTAACACATTTTTTAATATGTAATGATTTTGTCAAAATCATTACTATTTTTGTCAAAATCACTGACCAATTAGTAATGAAATTAACTTAAACAATAATTGTTTTAACAAAAATCGTAATGGTTTTGACAAAATCGTTAGGTATTGAAAAAATATGCGAAATGAGCATTTTGGTCTTTAAGCCAAAATATGAAAAACTCGTATTCTCACACCATCCCTTCTTTATCATTTACAAATTTTAATGGTCTTTTCTGCGTTTTGGAAATTGAAATGATATTTAAATGTGTTTTTTCCCTAAAATTTATATAAAACTATACTATATTTATAATTTTTGAATACTATATGTGTTAAAATTCATGCAACTTGCGTGATTCGCTTGTAATTAATACAAATAATAAAAGGCAATGCTATGTTTTGGAATATTTGAATAATATTATTACCACAAATGTTAAAATGTTAAATACTTTTGATTGATTCAGATCATGAGGAGAAAAATATCACTACCTTTGTTTCGAAACAATATAATTTTCATTTAAAATCATACACATGAAAGATTCTGAATAGCTTAATCCATATTGAATTTGAGAGTCATGCTTATAAATTTATTTTGCAAGACTTCTAAATTATATTTGAGAGTCTTTTGTCTTTTTTTTTTTCACTTTTAAATACCTCCGATTCTAATTATAAACCAAATTTATAGTATAATTACATTATAAACATGGTCTTATAATTAGAATTATACTACAAACTTAATTCTATAATTAAGACTAAAAGTAATAATAAAAAAGAATATTTTCAATGACAATGGCACCAACACTAGAAAAGTTGCTAGCGATGGCACTGACACTGTCACTTGCGAGTTGCGACAAAAACAATTGAAATAAGGATTTGGCATTTTCTTTGTTTTTTTTAAAACTGCTTTTGGGCATTTTCGCCATGACAGTTTTATATCTGATATATATAATCAATAAAGAACCTTGATCTATAAAATAATATAAAAATTTAAGGTCTTTATTGATAATTAATATTATAAATTGGTCTTTTAGCTGGAATTCTTCTTCTTTTTTAATCCCAATAGAATAGAATATTACACACTGCATACCAAATTACCAAAATATCTGCGGAGATCAAGACACAAAAATACCTCAAATGTTTGTAAATCTTAATCCAGGATTCTAAAAATAAAATAATCATTGTGATTATGTGAAGACTTAAGAACTAGTTTAACATTAAATTTTGCAACAAAATTACTTAAATGTCCTTATTCTTCATGTGTTAACGCAAAAGTAGCAATACAAAATTAGTGATTATCGCTACTTCAGTCATTGTTATCATTTGATAAGATACAACGTTAGTTATTAAATAATTTTTATCGTTAATATTAAACAATCTAGCTACTAACACTTTATTATCAATACATAAGTAGAAAATTCTTATGAAGTTAGTAATTTTTGTCTTAGTCATTTTTCTGCCAGAATTTTATCTTAATCATTGTCATTTAATAATTAAAGTTATTGTTTGTTAAATTTTCATCATCATTTTTCTCTCCTTGTTCAAATTTTAAATTAATCACACCTAAAAATTTAGGGTTAGTTTTTTTTTTCTTTCTCCCATGCATGTTACATATGTTTACGACCATCAGTGTTAACCAATTTCCATATAATTCTATACATAATTAGCACTATTTATGAGTCATAATAAAAATTTAACTCACTTAAAACTTTGAGAAGGGGGAGAAAAGGGAAAAAAAAAAAAGAAGCTTTGAGTAATGCACAAAGTCGTATATACTTAGAAAATCATTGATGATGAAATCTGTTTCCTCTTTTTTAACTATTTATTTATATTTTTATGAGTCATAATAAACATTTGACTCACCTAAAACTTTGAGAAGGGGGAGAAGGGGGAAAAAAAACTTTGAGCAATGCACCAAGTCGTATATAATTATTGATGATGAAATATGTGTCCTCCTCTTATAAATATTTATATATTTATGAGTTATAATAAAAATTGGGAAAATTGCTAATAAATGTCTATTTGAATTTTTTTTTCTTTGGAATGACGTAACTTTATTTTAAGGACCTAGGTCCTTTAGGGCATATATGATGAGAATAAAATGACTAAAACGCTCATCTTTGGAATGTCGATGTTCAACTTATAAGCCGTTGGGCTAATACCGAGCCTTTCATGCCAGTGATTCTGCAGATGGAGCCGGAGAGGATTATTGCAAGATAATATGTAGTTAATGTATGGTTGCATAAATTTTATCAAAAAAAAAAAAAGACTAAAACGCTCATACCATCCTACCTCACATTCCCTTGCATCATTGTTCACTCTCCATCTTCCACAAATTGCCAGTTGATGACTGCCGTTCACCCTCCTCTCTCACATCATCAGTTGCCTCTTACTCACACCTCATTCTCCTTGCTCGTCTTACTCATGACTAGCATCAGTGACAACAACTTCCTCCAACAACTGTGATAACAACTTCCTTCAAAAATGACAACAATGATTTCCAACAATAGGACAATGGTTTCTCCATCCTTTGATCTAATATGAAATCTATTAACCCTCACCTTCATTTCTTCTTCTCCTCTACAACCCCATCTCACTACCCTCAATTTGTTGCTGCCTATCATCAACCCCCTTTCAACCAACTAATTTGTAAATCTTAATCTCTGGATTTGATTTCTAGAGGTATGAGTGTGAGTGACAAGAAGTTTAAGGAAAAGGAAACTTGGAAAGTTTATTTACACAATAGGGGAAGATGTTTTACACATAAAGGAAAATCATTTGTACAAAGGGAAGATCGTTTGTACTAGCATAATTTACACATTTTGGCTTAATTTTGGGACATATGGAAAGACATTTGCATACGGGAAAGAAGAATTGCATACAACAGAATTTAAGTTGCATGTAAGGAAAATGAATTGCATTTAGGGAAGATATGTTGCACATATGGATAATCATTTGCTCATAAGGGAAGACCATTTACATTAAGGGGATATCGTTTGCATAAAGCATATTTTGCACATTATGACAATTTTAGGATACAAGAGAAGACATTTGCACACAAGAGAAGATTGATTGCATATAATGGAAGTTAAATTGTACATAAGGAAGATAAATTGCCACTACTACAAAAAAAAAAAAAACGTCCTAAATTTGACCCAATTAACATCATTTTTTTGAGGGACGTCTCGTGAGGGATAGTTAAAAAAAATTACTTTTGGCGTCCTGAATAAATTTCAGGACGCCTTATGTAAGGCGTCTTGAATAAATTTAAGGACGCCTTATGTAAGGCGTCCTGAACTAAATTTAGGACGGAGCCGCATTGCATTTTTTTTAAAAAAAAAACCCCCGGTTCGGGGTGGCCGCGGAAGAAAAGCAAATCAACATTCAAATTCCAGAAATACTTCTAGAAAGAGGAGCAACCTCAGAAGACGAAGGAACAGTGGTAAGCATGGAAAAAACTAAGCAAATCAGTCGATAGCATATTCAAAAGTCATTAACAATTCCAAAAAAAAAGATCTACAATCATATATTCAAAATCAAATTATACAAGATAATACATATGTCGATAGCACATTCCAAATGTCATTAGCAGATTCAACCAAAAAAAAAAAACAAAGATCTAGATTCATAATCAAGTCAAATTTTAGATTCATTTGAACCTCCATCGGAGGAAGAGATTGACATCGATCTGCAACCCAGATCTGTCGAAGATTCATTCTCAACCCATATCTGTCGATCTGCATAACCCAGAGACCGACGTACCTGAATCCGGTTGTGTTTTGTCGTCGGCACCCACAAGCTTGGTTTTGGGTTTCAGGAAGGAGGCGGAGTGAGAGAGAGCCGAGGAGTAAGAGAGACGACGGACTTGGGGAAGGAGGCGGAGAGTGAAGTGTGTGCGATTTCGAGGGAGGGAAATGGCGAAAGGTATCGTGTCGATCCGTCTTATGGTAGTGAATTTTGGTGACTGAAAAATATTCAAAAATTGGCGACCCGAATTTAATTAGGTAGCCCAAATTCTACAATTGGCAACCTAAATTAAATTCGGTCGCCAAAATTCTCAAATTGGCGACTGAATTTATTTCAGTCGCCATTATTTCCCTTTTGGCGACCTAAATTAAATTCGGTCACCAAAATTCTCAAATTGGCGACTTTGAATTTATCTCGTGTCACCACAATTTCCCTTTTAGGCATCTTAAATATATATTTTTGATTTCTTTGATTTGATTTGATTAGTATTATTTTCAATTTCTTTGATTTGATTAGTATTATTTTAAATTTCTTTGATTTGATTAGTAAAAGTTTCAATTTCTTTGATTTGATTTGATTATTTATAATTTCTTTGATTTGTTTAGTAAAAGTTTCGATTTCTTTGATTTGATTAGTATTATTTTCAATTTCTTTGATTTAATTTGATTATTTTCAATTTCTTTGATTTGATTAGTAAAAGTTTCGATTTTTTTGATTTGATTAGTATTATTTTTAATTTCTTTAATTTAATTAGTAAAAGTTTTGATTTCTTTGATTTGTGTAGTAAAAGTTTCGATTTCTTTGATTTAATTGATATTATTTTCGATTTCTTTGATTTGATTTGATTATTTTCAATTTCTTTGATTTGATTTGTAAAAGTTTCGATTTTTTGATTTGATTAATATTATTTTTAATTTCTTTGATTTGATTAGTAAAAGTTTCGGTTTTGTTGATTTGATTTGATTAATTCGGCACCAAAAATTCTCCTAATATCCTAAATTGTGGCAAAAATGTTGATTTTAGGCGTCCCGAATGTATTTCGGGACGCCAAAATAATTTTTTGACGTTCTAAACCTATTTCAGGACGTCAAAAAAATTACTGCGCCAAAAATTCCCAAATTTCCCAAAAATGCGCCAAAAACATTGATTTTAGGCGTCCCGAATGTATTTCAAGACACCAAAAATAATTTTTTAACGTCCTGAATCTATTTCAGGACGCCAAAAAAATTTCTGGGGCCAAAAAATTCCCCAAATATCCCAAATTGCGCCAAAAATACTGATTTTAGACGTCCTAAATATATTTCAAGATGCCCAAAATAATATTTTGACGTCCTAAATTAATATTTAAGACGTCTAAAGTCTCAAACTCAAGTAAATAATTACAATAATGCCACCGCCTTCACGTCTTTTAGGGTAGTAGCATCCATATTTTGTAGTAGTGTGCATGTAGGAAAGATATAATCTACATAGGTAAAATTTTTATTGAAAAAAAATAGTCATTTAATCCTTATATCTATCCACCCTAAAAGACCAACATCCTTAAAAACACTTGAGCTAGTACTGAGCAATATACTTCTCCAACAAGTCCTTTTAAGCAATTTTCCCATAAAAATTTGACTCACCTAAAACTTTGAG
This sequence comes from Acacia melanoxylon, assembly GCA_019022615.1. Classification (NCBI taxonomy): domain Eukaryota; kingdom Viridiplantae; phylum Streptophyta; class Magnoliopsida; order Fabales; family Fabaceae; genus Acacia; species Acacia melanoxylon. The sequence continues at coordinate 1,149,144 of JAFJYJ010000030.1, read as the reverse complement.
AAGGGGGAGAAGAAAAAATAGATTTGAGCGATGCACAAAGTGGTATTTACTTGGATAATTATTGATGAAAAAATATGTTTAGAAGGGGGAGAAAGGAAAAAAGTTTTGAGCAATGTACCAAGTTATATATAATTAGAAAATTATTGATGATAAAATATGTTTCCTCTTTTTTAACTATTTATTTATATATTTATGAGTCAAAATAAAAATTTGACTCACCCAAAACTTTGAGAAGGGGAGAAGAAAAAAAATCTATGAACAATGCACCAAGTTGTATATACTTAGAAAATTATTGATGATAAAATATGTTTCCTCTGTTTAACTATTTATTTATATATGAGCCATAATAAAAAAATTGACTCACTATAACTATGAGAAGGGGGAGAGGAAAAAAAGCTTTGAACAATGCACCAAATCGTATGTACTTAGAAATTTATTAATAATGAAATTTATTTCTTCTTTTTTAACTATCTATTTATATATTTTGAGTCATAATAAAAATTTGCCTCACCTAATAAAACTTTAATAAGGGGGAGAAAGAATAAAAAGCTTTGGGCAATGCACCAAGTTGTATATACATAGAAAATTATTGATGATGAAATATATTTCCTCTTCTTTAACTATTTATTTATGTATTAATGAGTCATAATAAAAATTTGACTCACCTAAAACTTTTAGAAAGGGGAGAACGAAAGTTTTGAGCAACATGTAACTTATAAAATTATTGATGATGAGATATGTTTCCTCTTTTTTAACTATTTATTTATATATTTATGAGTCATAATAAAAATTTGACTCCCCTAAAACTTTGAGAAGGGGGAGATGGAAAAAGAAAAGCTTTGAGGAATGCACTGAGTTCTATATACTTAGAAAATTATTGATGATGAAATTTGTTTCCTCCTTTTTCACTATTTTCTCATAAAATAAAGGGTTAATATGCACAGTACTCTAAAATATTTTTTCTAAGTATATGCCGTATCCTTAAATATTTTATGGTTCACCTCGTATCCTGAAGTATTTTTATAGGTATATATGCACTTTATAATATTTTTTTAGGTGCGTTCAACATCCTAAAATTGCCATTAAAAAATATTTTAGGGTGCTGGATGCATATTCGGTTGAAAGACTTTTTGAAAGTTAATGAGCATCTGGATAGTTAGGTAAACAAAGATATTAGGGGCAAGAGAGAGTATTAAATCACTACCAAAAAAAAAAAAAAAAACTATCACTGATGGAATTTACCGATGGAATTCCGTTGGTAATTTAATTTGAGACGGAAATTACTGACGGAAATACTTTTTTGATGGAACACATTCCGTCTCAAAAAATTGTGGCAAAGACATGTCTCAATAGATTTTTATTCCGTCACTATTTTCCCATGGATTTTTGAGACGGAATGATTCCGTCGAAAATTTGACGGAAATTAGAGATGGAATCCTTGGCAAAATTACCCACGAACCGTGGGTATTTTTCCCACAGAATTGCAGACAAAATTCCGTGAGAAATTACCCACGAAATTTCAGATAGAATTCTATGGATAATTTCCTATGAAATTTTGTAGCTGATTGCCCATTTTACCTACGATTTGAATGTTCTCACCCTTCGTTTTGTAAGCATATTTTTTACAATTTAATGCACTTAAATGAGAAAATTAGCTTGTTCATATAACTAGAAAAATTAATAAGTTCAAAGTAATTAATATACTAAACGAGGATAAATGTCACAAGGGCAAAGTCATTACAAGACTAAAAAAATGGCGAATATATGTAAAAAGTCACAAGTGTGCATAAACAATGAAAATTGTCAATTATCATTTTTAGCTTCTTCATTTGCATTGATAGCAGAGGGAGCCTCATTGTTGGCAGGGTTAGAGAGATTAGGTAATTGAATCTCCATTCCTTACAATGCTGAATTATGTCAGTTGCTTGTTTAAGGTGTTGGTTCTCTTGTTTTAGGTGTTCATAATCTTGTTTGAGGTGTGTTATCCTCGTTTGCAATTCTTAAACGTTAGAATCCCTGTAGAGTTGATGGAAGGAGTGATGCAGAAGAAACAATATATTCTCCCCAATGTTCTTTTGATAAAGTTGTATTAACTATTTATGTGGCTGGAGGAATGCATCTCTAATGGAGGAATTGGTGGAAATCAATAGATGAGGCAATAAGGCCGTAGATTGGTTGTCAAATTTTAGAATTGAAGTGGTTATATCATTAATGCTTATGTTCCTTCGTAAAATTTGCTAGGGTGTTACTTTGCAAGTATGTAGTTGATTCTGCAAGATTTTTCTTGGTTCATTTTTAATGATATTCTATTTAGTTGTTAATGTACAATATCTACGGCTCATTTGGATTTGAAATAAAAGCTTCCCTAAAATTGTTGCCACCATCAAAAAATTGATTAGAAGTTGGCTTTTGATAATTAATTCAGGATACTGTTTTAGTTTGATTTTTTTTATTATCAAGGGTGCTTTTTGATGGATGGGAGGGGAAACAAAAATACATGAATCAAACATAAATAAAGGAATGATGGAGGAGACATAACAGAGTGTATGTAATATGATATTCAACGAAAGCCAGGCAAACTAGAAAAGCAAAAACAGAGAGACAATAACAGAGTGGAGTCTATTGACGCCCACAATTTAGGCACTTTATGCTAAAAATGGCAACCCCTTTGAGCTAATTCGTTCAGAGTAAAGGAAATCAATTCAAAATGGTGAAATGAAGCCAAAGTTAGTAAATTTGACAAATAAAGATGGTCAGTGAGAGTATGCACCTGCAAATCAGTGTAGCATTGTAGCAGCATAAATCCCTCAAGGATCTTTCTCAAAAAAGATTCTCTTGAATTTGAACTTAAATGCACAGGAATTTAATTAGTTAAAAAAAAAAAGGGAAATCCTTGAATTATGTGAGGGGAAAACCTAGAAGAAGTCAATTATCGATAGAAGATCGTTCAGAAATGTTCTTTGTTGATGGCAGAGACAGCAAGAGAGCATGAACCCAAAACGAAGCTATATGACCAGTGAAATGGAATTTGAGTGCACCCCCAGCAAATGTACTTTCAAAAAGCGGTGGATTAGAAACAAGATATACAAAAATAAGCAATGGGAGTTGTAGTTTAAGATTCATTGTCAAGAACCCTATAGGATAAGCGATAACAACGAAACTAGGATGCAAATCATACCATATCAAACTCAGAAAAGTGCTTAGGGCTTTCAAATGAGACGTCGGGCGCCGGACCTTGGATCGGAGAAGCTCAATCTTAAAGTTTCCTTAGAGAAATCGCCCTTTGAATGTTCAAAAATGTGGAGATTTTGAAGGCCGAGTTTCAGTGACCAGAGGAGAATTTTTCGTTAAGAAGGGAAAAGTTTTTGTCGCGCAATCTGGTCAACACGGAGAGCTTTTGTGGTTTTGTCAATAGCCTAACATTACCTACGGAATTAACCACGCAATTCCATCGGTAAATTCTTATTCCTTTTCTTAAAAAAACAATTCAATGTTTTAGTGATGAAATTTACCAATAGAAACATTCTGTTGGTAATTTCCAATGACATTCCGTCAACCTATCCATTTGAAAATGTCGTTGGAGTTTCTCCACGCAAATTCTGTTGGCAATTGTTGACGGAATCATTTTGTCAAAGAAATCCGTCAGAAATTGACCACTACTGATAGAATTGTTCGTCAAAAATTACAGATAGATTTCGATTGGAAATTCTGTCCACATTATTACCGACGGAAATCTGTGGTGGGCCATTGATTGTTTTTTAAGTGAATATCAATCCAAGATTCACCCATAGTCATATTAGAAATTTGATAAAAGAATGAAGGGGACGGAGGATTCAGAATTTAGGGGAATGAATATCTTAAATGGGGTCGTGCGAGTAATGAAGGTCCCTTAACGGGGTTTGACACGTGTCCCCTATTAATGCATTTAAAGGTTGTTCCACTAAAAAACGTTCCCCCTCTCGCTCACTCTTCACTGTCACTTCACTCAACTGCTATAAAATAGTATAGTGCGCTTCTCTTCTTCTCTGATCAATTTCTTTCTTGCAAACCTCCCAGCACAGAGCTTGCTGCAGTAATCAATGGAGTCGGTCAAGGATCAGATTCTTCCCTCTCTCACAACAAACCCTCTCGTATGATCTCCAGAGGACTCTACGCTGCTGCCTCTTACATGGCCTCTGCCGGTTTGTTCCTCTTCTCTTCTTCTTCTTCCTCCACCGCCAACACCGTCGCCTTTTTCACCTTCGTCGTTGTCGTCATCCTTTTGCTCTTTTTCTTGTTTTTTTTTTTTTCCCTTTTTGTTTCGAGTTATCTCTTGCCATTTTGCTTGTCTTTTACGTTGTCAGCTTCAGCTTGTGCCGTTTGTTGGATTTAATTGTGTGCTTGGTTTGATACTATTTCCTTTTTTTTTCCTTCTTGAAATTGGTTTGGTGTTGGTTTGTAATGGGGGTATTTGCTTTCGCGTGGCGGGTAATGGATACGATTGAGGAATTCGAATTCAAAAGTTTCTGCTTTGGTTTCTGTACTGATGATAAAATAAGTTATTATTATTATTATTATTATTTTGAATTAAAGTGGTAGACACTGACTGGCCTGAGGTTACAAGCGGACTTCAATCCACGACCTCCCATATAGAGGGGAGCTCTCAGGCATTTGGTAAATAAGAATTATTATTAACTACGCGTGTGATTTGTTCTACTCTTAAGAAACTGACTAAGGCAGAGACCCAGGGTATTTGGTCTAGTGGTGTACTAGCTAGACTACAAAGTGGTGAATTGAGTTGAAATCCCTCCTCGTTCCCACCTGACTCTTGGGGAGAACCATCTTGGTGGCAAAGCCTCGATGCATATGGGTTTGTCGGTTTCATACCTGGTAGTAGGATCCAGAAAAAGCATCGGACGCCATGTTGCGAAACGGTTATAAAAAAAAGACTGGGTAAGGCAGAGAATTGTCCGCGAAGAGATAACTTCAGTTTATTCAGAGAAAACACATTAATTTCGACTGTGATAGGTATACTTGATATGTTCAATATTGTCTTTATGCATGTGTTTTCAGGGAGTAGTCAGAAGTTCACTGTAAAATCAAAATATAAGGGGAAAACATTGAGAATTCCGATAAACTAGTAGCTTTAAGGAGGCCACTTTTGCCACTTATGATTACAATAAACAGTGTCCAGTTTGTCCGCTTAAATCGCATGAGTGCTAAAGTCAGCATCCTACAAGTATAGTTATAGGTTGTCCACTAACTACAAGTGTCGTCGACTTCACGAATTCAAAACATGGGCACCAACTTTACTAAAAAGTGGTTCAATGGTAGAGTTCTCAATCAGAACCTACCTCAATTAGGATTTTAATGGTTTTCCTCTTGAAGTTATCCTTTAGCGATATCTTCAATTCTTGTCATATATGCTGCTACAGTTCTTTCTCACAGGGTTGATTCTTGACCCTATAGGATTTTATATCACATTCTCTGGTGTACATTTCTTGGGCAACTAAAGATGATTCCCATTAGCTGATAAACTCAATGAAGTCAAAACAGAATTTGAAAAGGAAGTGTTTGTGATTCTCTTTTAGAGCTTGCAAAAAAACATGTAAAGAACATGGGGTAAATTAAATTATATGAAGCTGTCCTTTTGGGGACGTCCGATAACATTGGAAAGGGAATTTATATTAAAGATGAGATTCTTAGAAATCATCGTTCTGATTTGCATATGATAAAATTAATTGATTAAAACATATAGTATATATGATATTAATATATCTGTTCCTTGTTCGATATTCTATATATTCAATTTCCATTCACCATGTTCAGGATAGATGCTGCCACGAGAAGATTATACTCCCTCACTCCTTAATATAAGACATATTTACCTAATTTGATTAGATTAAGGAACTTAGTTGAATTATTAATATGACATGTATTTTCTAAAATGCCCAAGTCATCTTCCTCAATTCCCTCATTCTCTCTCCTCCTCGATTATTGTTGAGGGAACATCAATAGGGGTAAATTAGGAAAATGTTAACAAATATAAAAACTTTGTCTTATATTTATGACCAAGATCAACTCCTCAAATATATCTTATATTTAGGACCGGAGGGAGTAAGATCTTAAATTATTGGATTAAATGCTAGGGTTTAATGAGTAAAGGTTACTTGCCTTTTCTGGTCACTTACTTCCGTTAACCTCTGCACTATGTTCTTCACTCTACAGTGTTGTATCTTTCTGGTCATTGGTGACATTATATGTTGCAAGTTGCAACATTAGAAAACTATTTGTCATTGTTTTTAAACTTTGCTTCTGTGTCTATGTTTTTGTCTATAGTTTAAAATATTTTAATGGATGAGTCAACATGATAGATATACACTCATTACATCTATTCTCATGAAATCTGTTGATTATGAAGTTCTGTTGGTCATCTTCAACAAAGCGGCCCTCTCTTCTTATGGTTTTCCGAATGCCAATGTCATCACATTTTTGCAGGTATTTCATTTTCCAAGATGGTTTGTGGCCCAATTTTGTTCAAGTGTTTCTTTAATTACCATTGCTTAGCTCTTGACCTAACATTTTGAATTCTTTTGTCATTACATTCTATCTATCTGCTATTATCCTTCTCTCCACCTCTCTTCTTGTCTCTGACTAATATAATTGTAATTCTTTTATAATTTATTGTCAATGACTCATTTTTCTTTCATCGACACTGAATTTATGTCTTGTGCTTGCTTCAGTTGGTTTGTTCATGTTTGATTCTCTATGCAATGAGATACTGGAAGTTAATTTCTTTCACAGAGGGTGAACTGCAGAGCAGTTCTAACAACCCAGCAACTATTGTTTCTCTCAAGACACTAGCTCAGACACTTCCTCTTGGGCTGGCGTATTTGCTATACATGGTTAGCATTTATAACATTTTCACGCATTTTTGGATTGAGGAAAAATACCAAGTTTCTAAACTTGCCTCCCTTTATTGTGAAAGATAGTGACCATGGAATCTGTGCGTGGTGTAAATGTTCCCATGTACACCACGCTGAGGCGAACTACTGTGGCCTTTACAATGATTTTGGAGTATTTTCTTACGGGGCAGAGACATTCACGTTTTGTTATTTGCAGGTATGGCCACCCACATACTGTTGCATTCAATAGTTGTGCGTGATTTGATGATGACAAGTAAATGAGAATAATTTGTATGGTCCTTTTGATTTATTTATGCTTCCATTTTTGAAGTTTGAGTTTCTTGATGAACAAGCTATAGTACTGGATCGCATTGCATATACACAGAACCAACCAATGAATAATTGCAGCTGTATATGGCCATAACTTGTACTTATCATGGAATGAAATCAATTGCAAGTTATAGTTTCTGTTTTCCTAAAAACTTCTTTCCTCTGAGTAACTTTGAAGATGTAGATTTTATGTTGCTAATGTAAATGGTTATATGTCTTATAGAATTGCTTTCTACATAGCACTTGCTGGTTTTTGAGCTTAAATGCTATAATCAATGATGAAGTTGATGGAGCCAAAATATGAGTCTACTTGAACTATAGTTAGACATCTTGCCATGGACTTGCTATCTTCCTGATAGACATAGGGACTAAAAGCTTATATAGATATAGAATAGCTGAAAGCATCACAAATTCCTCTTTATTTCACTGAATTGGGCGCTTTGCTTCTATTATATAATACCTTCGGTCTTAAATCTAAGAGCTAGTTTAGAAATTAGAAGTGAACTTTGGTCCTAGTTATAAGATCTTTTTTCATTTCATTTCTTATATTTATCATTTTTCCTCTAAACTAAATTGCTTAACTTAAAAACTGATATAACTAATGATACACATGAGTATTTAAGAGAGATGATGTCACATATGTTATAACTAAGTAATTTATTTAACTTCATTAATCTCCCCAAATTAGTCAACTAGCGCTTATAGTAAGGATCATAGGTAGTACATATTACTAAGACTTGGTATCGATATCATTTCACAAGTCACAGGAGGTGAATTTAGAAAAGCCATTTTCCATACTAAGTGTAGATAACTTTCAGTGAACTTTTGATATGACTTGCCTTTTTCCATGATGAATGGGGAGTTCACAAGGGCTGTGATGCCACCAAGAAGGGCATACTTGATGTGCTTTTACTTGTGGTGTGAAAATATATTGGAGGTACTTTTTTTGGTAAAGTAGAATCTTGTCAACGTTTGGAGTTATAGCTCTATAACTTTAAACTTATTTCAGAAGTATGATGGAATCTTCAAAACCTTTTTATGTTTTTTTTTTTTTTTTTTTTTTTAATATTGTGCATGAGAAAACCCTAATGTACCTGCCTACTCATCTATATATCTTTATGGATTTTTTCTTATTATGCCTCAGTAGGTGGTCTCTGATGATCTGTCAAATTTTAATAATATAAATATGGAAATGAAGGTTTTTGGATAATCGATGCACTTCTTGACAAATCCAAAGAATTTATCAGTGTAGGGATAATTATAGGCGGTGCAGTCATTGCTGGAGCTCGGGACTTGGCATTTGATGCCTATTCCTATTCAGTTGTTTTCCTAGCAAACATCACTACAGCAGTATACTTTACTTCTATTGCTCGTATTGGTAAGAGCTTCAATTTTTCTTTTATATGGCCTCATTAACTGGCTGAATCTAATTACTAAACTACTATGTATTAACCACTTTTATAGCTAAATCCAGTGGCCTTAATTCCTTCGGTCTTATGTGGTGTAATGGTAAGATTAAGTGTGTCTTCTTTGATATGATAAGATTATATGTCGATTGATGTTGTTTAAACTTCGAATTCATCTGTCCTGAAATCAGGCTCTATTTTACTTTTAGGCATAATTAGTGGACCAATCTTATTGATCTGGTCATCAATTAGAGGAGATATAACAACAACATTGAACTTCCCTTACTTGTATGACCATGGATTTCAGGTACTTATTGTATATCTTGCGCCTAAATGTTATGGCTAGTTAGCAGCATTCATTAATTGCATGTTTGAAACTGTCGTTATGTGCATGAACCAACAATATTGATAAGTTTTAAGGTATAATCATACAAATTTGGAAAACTATGGTGCATCCTTCTGTGTAATTTTTTTGCTGACAAAATTAATCAGTTGAGTTGTTACCATTGCCGATTTTCTTGTTGGCCGAACTTCCTCCCTGCACAAAATTAAATTCTTCCATTGAGGTGTGACCCTTTCATCCCTAAACAAATACACACATCACATTTGACCATTTCAGTTATATGCAAAAAAGAAAAAAAGAAGCAGGACCAGTATTCTAGTCTAATGCTGAACAAGTGAATTTAAGAGCTTTATTATGGATCACACTTTCTTTAAGTTCTCATGATCATTCTATCCAAAAACCACTCTAACCTTTCTCATGAAATCATCTTGCTGATGCTCCAAAATGACATGAGTAAAATTTGTTACTCTTTTCGATCCTTACTATAAGAGCTAAATAATAAATTTTGCGGATATTATGAAAATTAGTTAAGTTATTTATTCGTAACAAATGTGTGTTGGTTTTCCTAGAACACCCTTTTTAATCGTGTATGTATTGTAACTATCCCTTGATATAGAAACCTCTTATTATGAGTAATCAATAAGGATACTCTAGGGGAAAAATTATAAATTTGGGAGATAAAGTAGATTGAGGTCGTTTACTTAGGACCAAAGTAAATCCCTTTATCTAGCACCTATATTTAAAACCGGATGTAATATTGGATTCAACTGCATGAAGAATGATGGCACTATGATGTCAGGTTGATTGCGTCTCATGAGATTGAGAAAAAACTCTCTGCTTGTATGATATATTCAGAAGCTTATCTTGAGCGATAATGTATTTTTTGAATATCTAGTTTTTTACAAGTTGAGATCAGCAAAGTTTGTGCCTATGCAGGCACTTCCTGTTATTCTTGTATCTGCTAATTGATAGTTACGAGCAAGAGTTTAATTTGTTGATTTATTTGGACTTTTTCCCCCCTCTTTTGCAGGCTGTTATGCTTCTTTCTTGTTTCCTGGCTTTCTCAATAAACTACTATGTATTTTTAAATACAACTATTAATTCAGCACTTACTCATACAATTTGTGGCAATATGAAGGTCAGTAACGTCTTTCCCTATTTTATCCAGCAAGGTTACAATCTCTATATATAAAATATATAAAAACTTGAACAAGTTGCACTCTTTTGAGTCATCAACAATATATATTGTTTAGGTGGCATGTGCAATTGGCAACAATAACTGAAGAATTCTTGTTTAAAATCAATCCAAAGCTGAGTTAAATCTCCAATACTTTTTTTTTTTTTGAAAGAAAAAGAAAAACTCTTGTGGACTTGTGGTTTTATTAAGATTACTGGACTTAGAGAGATGGAAGATGATAGATGTGAGTGCATGTATGTAAGAAGTATACTCCACGTATAATTTGTATTTTTTATGTATTTTTTTTTTTAAAAATTATTAGCATAATATTCAATTTATTTCATAATTTATATATTCTTGACTGTTTTTTGAATTATGATTCTTCGATTAAACTGTTTCCTGATTATAATTTCAGGATCTTTTCTTAATTGGGTTTGGCTGGCTCATATTTGGAGGACTTCCATTTGATTTGGTAAACATGAACTCATTCAAGTATTGATTTGATATTGCTCTTTTTTTATCAAGAAAATTGCAGAAAATCCCCCATTAAAAAATTTATTTCCCAAAAATACCCAAAGACATATGTTACGAAGGTGTAACTTTTCTTCAATTGTGCACAATATATTTTCAACTATTTGGGAATGTCTTCAATTTTGCACATAGTCAAAAAGAGGTTGCAAATAACTGAATATAGGTTGCACTTTGGTTCTTAAACAAATTCCAAGTAATTTTAGGTAATAAATTTTAGAATGGGGGATTTTTTTTTTTTTTTTTTTTTATAATTATTTTCCCTTTTAATATTATAATTTATTTATTAAAATTTTTTCTTATGTTTTTCAGTTAAATGTTGCTGGCCAATCACTTGGTTTCGTTGGTTCTGGTTTGTACGCCTTTTGTAAACTCAAAGGAATATGAAGACTTACCACCAAAAAACCAATATGAAGACGATCTTCCCGGTTGCCTCCGTCACACAGACTTTAAAATAATTAAGTAAATAAATATGTTCAATGGGTTGATAAAATAAAAAGCAGTTAATTGTGAGCAATAATTATTTTGCGTGCGGTATATTCGAAGGTTAGATATTTAAAGTTATTAAAAATATATTTCGACCTGTGAGAGTTTTACTAAAATAAAAGAAAAAGTTTGCATTGTGCAAATAAGTGAATTTATCTTGTCTCAACAAATCAGAAACAGTTTACCAACATTCGTTGTGAGTAAGTGGAAAATTTCTTAACCATGTCTTTGGTTTAAGGTGTAGGAATGAAAAAAATGGAGTTGAGAGCTCTTATCCACAATCGTGGGCTCGGACGAATCTCGATTAGTCAAATTAAAAGTTTCCGACCGGATGGGCAATCATAAACAATCAATGAAATAAAATATTTTTTTTTTGATATATAAAAGGTTTTGGAGGGGTTCGACATCGCTTCACTGGCCAGAGACGGCCGGCCATGAAAGACTTACGAGATCGCTTACCAAAGAAAGTCTCAAATGACGGCAGAGATGGGATCGAACCCACGAGCCAAGGACCTAATCCCGATCCCTTACCATCTACGCCAACTCAAAAAAAAAATGAAATAAAATATATAGTTTAGTATTCATTTCTTTGCACAATCTCGTAATCTGGTTTGTTTTGAACCGAAATTAAAAGCAATTTTGATATTTTTATTAGTTTAAATTAAAATATAATTATCTTTTTTTATTCAATATAATATTAGATGAGATGAGATATTTTTTTATCTATGAGATGAGAGATAAAATTTAGTTTTAAATTAAAAATATAATTATCTTTTTTGATTCAATATAATATAGATAAGATAAGATATTTTTTTATCTCTAAGAATGAGAGATAAAATCCAGAAGATTAGAAAACGAAATATGTATTGTGGGATAAACATTCTCCTATTTTATCTTAAATAGTTAAATTACACAAACACTTACTCTAATTTTAAAACATATATAAACCTCTTTTGTAACTAAAATAATGCATGTTACACAAATCCTCCTATATATTTAAGATTTTATTTTCATTCACCCCATTTAGTTAGCCCATTAGTTTGATTCATCACCTTTACTTTGATCAAAATCCCTAATTAATAAAAAATTATTTAGACATTTATATTTACTAAAAATAACTTTTATACAACCAATAAATATTTGTAATACATATATTTTTAAACTTTCTAATATGTTATAAAATTTCCTCATTTTCATTATATTTTAAAATTTAATTTTGATCATATTTATTGAACTTATTTATTAATTTTTTAAATAGTTAAAAATATCTTTCAAATATCTATATTTTTCATGACATAATATTAATTATGTAAGCTTTAGAGATTATGTGTTTATTTGGTATCACATTTGGGCCCAAAAGTCTTATTTATGTAAATTGAAACAAAACTCATTTTACATACTTACTTGTATATCGAAAATTATGATGGAAAAGTTGTTTTTGAATACTCCAATCACTATTCCAAACAAACACATGAATCATTTAAAGTATAATTTAAAAGATAGAGATAACTCCATAATTAGGCGGGAAAATTACCTTTAAACCACTAACATTAGAGAGTTATACCTTATTTGTTTGTGTGTGTGTATATATATATATATATATATATATTAAAAGAAAAAAAAAAAAAATAGTCTAGATCAAAATCGAATGATATAAAAAGGAAAGATTACTACGCAAGTGTCAATAATTTTACTTCACTAAGTTTGTATTTTTTTAGGTCCTTATAGTTTCATCAATAATAGGTATTGGTCTCTACATCCTCATAATTTGTTAATGGGTTAAGGGTTTTTTTTCCCGGAAGTTTTTTGGGGCACTTTTGGTTAGAAAGTCTAAAAATTGAGCAATTTTGTCATGAATTCCAATTAATTTTGATTATTAGTTGACCAAATATCTTGGTGACAAAATCACGTGTCATCACGTTATTTTTCTTAAAGTGTAAATTTGCCTGAAAAAGTTTTAAATCTAACTTTGAAAAAGATGAAGTAAATGACACATGAACTTTCGACGCAAATTTACACTTTAACAAAAATGACGTGAATGATATGTGTATGGGCTGTCAACTCAGTATATTTGGCCAACTAATAGTCAAAATTAACTAGAATAACAACCATGGTAAAATTGCCCCCATTTTGATACTTCCAAGGCAAAATTCTCCTCGCTGAAAACTTCCAGTAGTAGTTGATGATATACTTTGTGGTAACTTATATGTCACTTTTTTCAGCATCTAGATTAATTCTAATTTACAGATTATAAGCATAGGAGCTCATGCCTATAATTGAGGAAGCTATAAGATTCCAATTAGAAACTATAAGGACTTAATTAATAAGGTAAAACTATACGGACTAATATTACTTCCCCGTCTTAAATATAAAAAAAGAGTTGATATTTTTAGAGATTACGGAAATTAATTAAATTATTTTAGAGTATTTTTATTTTTTTTCCAAGCTAATTAATTTGACTAATAAACTAATATATAATTTAAAAACACACAGAATATGATATGATTAAGTAACTTATTTAACTTCTTTAATCTCCTAAAAAAGTCAAACTTGGATTGGAGGGAGTATTTTTTTTATTAAAAAAAAAAATCATGAATAGAAATGAAAGGTGGGGTCAGCAACTAGAGTTCGTGTGGTAAGTAGCAATGTCCTTATCAATGTCTCCCTAGAGACAAACCACCTTGACCTTGTTGCCATGCATTTCTCGAACATTCTAAAAAGTACCTTTTTAAGTTGTGAACCATTTTCTTCTGCCTCTTCATTATTCATGATCCCTACTACATCTTCTTGCCTCTTACCAATTCTACTAATTAAATATCCAAGTCTACTATCAACTCAAGAAAACAAAAGTTGGGGAAATTATTGAGAGAAGTTTCAGGAAACAGCATTATTATTATTATGACCAAAAAGTAACGTGCAGGGAAATGCTATAAAATATATAGTCATTAAATTTCTCTTTCAGGGAGGGACATGAATACTTAACAAGGCATGTTAGGTTTTGTTTATTAGAAGTGTGCCAACATTATGCCTCCTCTATAAGCTTTTAGAAGTCTCACTCATTGGTACAAAATAGACTTCTTTCTCCTTTCTTTTCCTTTCGGTTTATTAATTACTTCCTTCTGTTCCTTTTACAAAACGTCTTTCACAAGGTGTTTTTGATTTTTTTTAATCATATGTTTTGATAGTTTCAATATATATATATATATATATATATATATATATATATTACACACATGCTTATATTTAACAAGGATTGCGATAGAGGATAAAAATTAATATAATATTGGTGTTTAGTGTGGTTGATAACTATAAGGATAATATTAAAAATCACATGAAGTTTATATCAAATCTAATATTTTCATTGGTATGTAGGGATGAGCATGGACTGGATTGGACCGGACCAAAGTTTGATATCAACCTGAGGTTTGGTCTGAAGAGAACCTCGGGCTGTACAATATAATGCAGCCCATAGTCTAGTCTGGATCAGATTGGGTCTTGTGGACTTTCTGGATTAGTCTAGGTAGTCTAGGACCAATGGTGGAGCCACATTGGGGTAGGTGTTTGCAAGTGTAGACAGAAAATTTTAAGATATGTATATTTTTTAGCGGAAAACTGTTAAAATGAATGGATCCATAGCTCAGTGGTAGAGCAATTCTCTAAAAACGTAGAGGTCGTTAGTTTGAACCCTTGTGTGCGCAGCTCATTTCCTTTTTTTTAACCAACATTTCTTTTTTCTCTCCAAGTTTTTCATGAAAACTCATTTCTTTTTCTCTCCAACATTTCTTGTTTTTTTTTCTCCAAGTTTTTCCTGAAAACTCATTTCTTTTTTTTATCCAACATTTCTTTTTCTTCTCCAAGTTTTTCCTTCTTATGCTCATTTTCCTATCACAAATGTCAAACCATAATAATTTTTCCTTACACGTTGCTTTAGAATTTGATTGTGTAACATCTGGGTATCATAGGATTAAAGTATATTGTTCTGTTTAAATTGATTTCCTTGGAAATACTTTTCAATTAAACCTCATTTCTGATCCTAAACTTTACGAACGAGTGGGTTGCCTTTTAAGTTGAAGTTTTCTTTTTCTTTTATTGTTTGTATTCTTTTGTTTTTTAATGCATTAAAATTTCCTTTAAAAAAATTTTCCACCACTAATTGTGCACCCACAAAACATTAAAACCTGGCTCTGCCACTATCTAGGACCTAGTCCCCCCTCTCTTTGCAAGGTAAAAATTGAATCTATTAAACATAATTAGTACCATAAAAAAACCTATAATAATATAAAAAACATCACATAAGATTAAAACCTCATAAATCTATAAAAATATCCAACAACAATAAAAACTATGTTGGAAAAAAGGATTTAAACATGATAAATACAATTAAGATAATAAAAGACCTACAATCATATAAAAAAAAATTAATTATAAATCCTTAAAAAACTCCAACAACATTATATAAAATGTAACATCTAAATTATAAAAATATTTTAAAAAAATTAACCTGGACTAGACTGGATCAATCCAAGTGGTCTGTCCCCTGGTCAGTAACCCTGACCAACTTGTCTGTTCCAATTTCAATCATTTGGATTGGACCAGATTAGACTGGACCAACTTGGGTTGGACCAAACTGGACTAGATTACCAATTTTTTACCCACCCTTATTGGTATGTATGTATGAATTAGTTAGCAACGTCTAATTAAGACTGGAGGGATCATTATTGTATTGTAGCAACATGACAACATCAGAAAACGCTATCATAAATAAGCTTATTTTTAACCCCCCAACATTATTAATAGATATTGTCGTTAAACTATATAATGATTGCCATATGTGGGGTTTAATAAATGAAGAGATTCAATGCAATTTTTTTTTTTTGCTGGCAGAAGAGATTCAATACTCATTCCATTCTTATATGTAAGAGATTTTCAACCGAATCAAGATCCTAAAAAAAATAGTTACAAGTAGTTAAAAATGTAATAATTATGTAGGAAATTTAACTCCCCCCAAAAAAATGCCTATCTTTATAAATGAGTGAGCGAGGGTAATAATGAGAAAATGATGAAAGAGAATGTAAATAGTATAATAACTAATTGAGGGCAAAATAAAGAAATGTGCATTTATTATTGAAACAAACTCAAAAGGGATTTTATATTTAGAGACAAGCTCATTAAAAAAAAAATCATATATATATATATATATATATATATATATAGGGACGGAGAGAGTACTATTTGAGATAGAAAACTCAAATATTATGATGGGAAAAATAATACATAAGAAACTACTATTTATGCACAACATTAATGATTTAACATGGAATGTTAGTTATATATCATAGTACTTACAAAAATTGGGAAAAAAAGAAGATAGAAATAGAAGTACTTCCTCTTGTCCTTAATATTTGACCTATTTTGAAAGTTAATTTTGATCCTAAATATAAGACATCTTTTTTAAATTGATAAATATTTTTCTAATATACCCTTATTGATACTCCCTCAACAATAATAAAGGAGAAGAGTGAATGAAGAAAATACACATATATATATATAGGGTTAAAGTGCATTTTTGCCCTTAAAGTATGTGCCCAAGAGCAATTTTGCCCCTGAAATTTTCGGCGTAGCAATGTTGCCCTTGAAGTTTAAAAACGTAGCAATGTTATCCCTCCGTTAACTGCCCTAACGATCAACGTTAGAGTTTTTAACAGAGGGGCAAAATTGCTACGTTTTTAAACTTTAGAGGCAACATTGCTCAAAAAAAAAAACGTAGCAATTTTGCCCCTGAAGTTTAAAAACGTAGCAATGTTGCCCCTCCGTTAAAAACCCTAACGGTCAACTAGCGGTCACCGTTAGTTGACCGTTAGGGTTTTTAACGGAGGGGCAACATTGCTACGCCGAAAACTTCAGGGGCAAAATTGCTCCTGGGCGTATACTTTAAGAACAAAAATGTACCTTAACCCTATATATATATATAAAAACTATCTTAACTAACTTTATTAATTTAATCACATTATATATATATATATGTGTGTGTGTGTGTGTGTCTTATATTAATAAACGAAGAGTATGATTTAAGAAAACCAAAGAGAAAAGGTGAGAATAGAAAGTCCTAGGATCTGGGAAGGGATTTAACATCAAAGGATCAATTTTCATTATATATAGACAAACACACACAGTGGCACGCGAAGTACTTATGATCCCAAATCATGGTATTTTAAAAGGGCCTTTTGCAGTTCCCAACATTTCAAAGAATGAGTGAAAAGAATAAAAGAAAGCGGGAAGAAAGAATGATGGAGAAAAGGAATTAAAGTGATGCGAAACAAAACCCAAGAAGAGTGTTTCCATTCATTATCACATTTGGCTGGTGGACACTTTGTATCTTTTGAGTTTTGAATCAACTTCTCTCTTCACTCTCCACAAAGATACTTTGACCACACGTACACATTTACCCATTCTTTTGAGAATCGAGCCGGATGGGACAATTCCATACTCACTCTTCTTGAAACGGGATGCTTCTAAAAGAATAACTTGATCCAAAATATAATTCACTTGTAAGATAATTAACGATAATTTTTTGGTTTTGCCCATGTAATCAGTGTTTATTTTTTATTTTGTCCACTTATAAAATTTTCTAATAAGGATAAAAATGAAAAAAAAAATCAATTTAT
This sequence comes from Acacia melanoxylon, assembly GCA_019022615.1. Classification (NCBI taxonomy): domain Eukaryota; kingdom Viridiplantae; phylum Streptophyta; class Magnoliopsida; order Fabales; family Fabaceae; genus Acacia; species Acacia melanoxylon. The sequence continues at coordinate 1,131,325 of JAFJYJ010000030.1, read as the reverse complement.
AACAAATATAATAGGTTAACTATCACTTCTTATTTTACACTTATTAGTTAAAGTGTCATGTAGAATAGAGGAATTATGTTGAACCGGCGGCCAGATTCATTAACAACTGAATTTGAAACAAAAAAGTGTTCTATACAAGTTGATGTAGGTTGAATATGTGAGAGGAGTTTACTGAGGTAAAAGGTAAATATATGAGAAGAGTTTTGTCCCGGCTTACAGAAAATAGCTTCTAAAACCTAGATTTTGGTGGGTTCCAAACACCTGAGTCAAAGTTGAGCTACTTTTTAAACCAAAACCCAGAAACGGCTTTTAGATAACTGGACAGGTTTTGGGCTGAAAAGAAAAAAGCGACATTGGCGTTATTTTATTGAAAAATGTAAGAAGCCTATTAAGAAAATTTGATCCTCTCAAGAAACCCAATAGATTCTCAGAACATATGGTCTTATTTTATTATAAATCAAAATTCATATATTATAGTGTTATTATGTTGACAATTAAACTTATTATAAATTTATTTTACCATATTTGTATATTCTTGGGAAGATGTCAATAGGCATGGAAATAGGTCAGGCCAGGCCAGACTTTGGCTAAATAGGTCTGAGCCTGCAATGGTGGCAGAAGGCTTGAGCTTGAATTCAGACCTTTTTTTAGGCTCAGGCTTGAGCCTTCATAAGGCCTATTCGAGCCTGAAGCCTTTTTAAAGGCCTACTTACAATATAGGCCTTTAAAAAGGCTTCATATTACAAGCCTTTGAGGCCATAAATAGGTTTTGTACACTTTAAACCTACAAAAACTTATATAAATATATCTTGAAATTATAATATAAGAATGAAAAACAATAAATATTATCTTATTTATATAATATAAATATAAATATATTTATTAAATATTTAAACAGCCAGGACCTAAAGCCTACAGTCAAGCCTTAATAAAATAGGCCTATATTTATATATTCGAGCCTTTAAATAGGCCTTGGCGCTGACCTTTTTAACAAACAGGTCGATTTTTTTAAATAAGTAAATAGAAGTATAGGTCAAAATACTGATAGGACCACCTATTTCCACCCCTAGATGTCAACGTAAAAATATTAGCCATATAATTAACATTTTGTTTTTTGTTTTTACCTGAGGAAACTTTTGGTTATTTGAAAATTATGCGAGTAAACACTAAACACTTTGCTATAGTAGGCTTGCAGCGCCAAAAATGGACATGCATAATAATGTAGTAACCACCAAAATTATATTATTTCCGGGGTAAGGATATGAGTCATTTTTGGACGTGCATTTTATGCACATATCTAGGGAGATGACTAGAAGATAGATATATTTATGATCTGAATTATTCAAATTACATATAAAAAAATAATATTTACAAAAAAACTAAACTAAAAAAATGTGTGAACTACTCAAATTTGATATTAATGGTCCTTATAGCATGTAAATCGGCTTAATTGCAATGCAATCTAGATCTAATGACTGAGTATGATTCAAGAAGATATCATGCAAATAACACATGAATTTGATATAGTCACTTTCCTTGATTTATATGTTAATATCATCCTCGTCGATTTGTTCAAAACTCTTAACCGGACTAGCTATAAGGGGATGATGATTCACCAGTTCATTGACCTGATTGGCCAACTTGAGTTAATTTTTAATATACTCCCTCAGGTTTTTAATATAAGATATATTTGTGGAGTTGATCTTAGTACTAAATATAAGATATATTTTTATATTAGTTAATTTTTTACTAATTTACCCCTATTAATGTTCCCTTAACAATAATTAGGGAGGAGATCAGGGAATGAGAGAATTTATGAAGATGCCTAAGTGATTTAGACAATATATATTATATTAACTAACTTTCTTAATCTAATTAAATTAGATAAATATATTTTATATTAAGGGCCAGAGTAATAGCTTTGACTAGTTCAAATAAAATTTGATTTTTTTTTAACACTTATTAAAGTATATGAGTATAAAGCTTTACCAACAACAATTTTATTCATTAATAAAAATCGAAGTCGAAACTTAAAAGAAATTAAACCATGAGTATCAAGCCATTTACATCAGCTACCGTTGATTAATTAATTACTCCCTCCTATTATATGATGTATAAGTTAAAAACAGCCAAATTATATACTCCCTCTGGTCATTATTATAAGACACCAACTAGCAAGTTTATTTGGTCTTTTTTATAAGGCACCTGTTTGTTTCCGAGGAGCATTAATTATTCTTTTCCATGTATGCCCCTAATAAATAAAAGTAAAGGTGAGAGTAATAATTAATATAATATTAGAGTTTAGTGCAATTAGTAGGAATAATATTGGAAGTTACTTAAATTGTAGGCTAACTTTATTGACTTTAACTGTTTTTATTGGTTTGTGAGAATTGTTAGTTGATGCCTTATAATAAGGACCAGAGGGAGTAGATAAAAAGTTAGTTAAAATTATTTTAAGACAATAATTTTGAAAGAAGTGAACACACCCCAATATATACTTTTGTTCATAGAAAGGGTTAGAGAGAGAGAGAGAGAGAGAGAGAGAGAGAGAGAGAGAGAGAGAGAGAGAGAGAGAGAGAGAGAGAGAGAGAGAGAGAGAGAGAGAGAGAGAGAGAGAGAGAGAGTTGAAAAAAATGATAATGAGAGGGTCTATTGGAAAGACAGAATAAATGGTTGATTCTTGTCCGATGTGTTATAATTAATACAAAGACATATTCCCTCTTTGTCCTTATTATAATTTTACCAACTAACAATTCTCACAAACCAAAAAAAAAGTTAAAAAAGTAATAAAGCTGTTTTAGAATTATGTAATTTTCAATATTACCCCTACTATTTTCACTAAACTTTAATATAATATTAATTATTATTCTAACTCATTACTCTTATTAATTATAGGTATATATGGAAAATGATAATTAATTCTCCTTGGGAACAAGCAAGTGCCTTATAAAAAATACCAAATATATTTGCTAGTTGGTGCCTTATAATAAGGACTAGAAATAGTATATATAATTAGTTGGGGGTGCAAATAAAAAAACGAATTAAATTTTCAGATAAGTACAGAATGTAACATATGAATAGGATCACCCCTGTTTGAAAAATATAAAATAAAATCAGCCTTGTTCTATCGATTGTAACTTATGCTCATATAGGGGCGGAGGTCGCTTAAAAGAAAGGGGGGGGGAGGAGAAGCCATGGATTTTATGTAACTAGTAAAGTTAATTAATTACAATTCAATAAGAAAACCATGATTTATTGATGCGGTGCACATATTTTATATGTGTGTGTGTATATATATAAGCCAGCTATCTTATTGTCTTGTCTTAATTAGTAAAAGTATAATTAATGACATGTAAGCGTGATCCAAAAATGGTCCTTGTTTAAAATGATGATTGTGCTAGGAAGAAAGGGTGCGATTAAAAGATGTTGTGTTGGGACGTGTTTCATATTATTTTATTTTATTCTTCAGCTGCATGCGCCAAGGAGAGATAATGTTTAGTTTTTTGTTTTTGGAGAAAATCCATAAGGATCTATATACTTAAATATTTTCACTTCTCTTCCATTAGTTGCAATTTATTTATTTATTTTGTTATTACCAAGTATCTAAAACCATTAATTGGTGAGAAAGCAATAGGGACTTGAGCACTCTCTGGCCAAAAAAAAAAAGGCAGTCACTCAAATCTGCAATTTTCGAATTGTTAGTTTATAATTAATAGAAAAAAACATTGCAAATAATAGTTTTATGTCCTTAGATTTTATGATTTATTTTAATTTTTATACACTTACTTTTATCTAGTATTTAGTTTAACAACAACAATAACAAGCTTTATCTTACTGGTGGATTGACAAAATGAATCGCATCACACCATTATGCTCTATCTATAATCAACTTTTTTGATATATAATTTATCAAATGTCTTGTTTAATAACTTCTTTGAATGTTATTATTGGCCTTCCTCTACTTTTTTTTCACATGAATCTATTCAACCACCTTAAATTGTCTAACTTCTTTGAGTGTTATTATTAGTCTTCCTTCTTCTTCATACATGTCTAAACCATCTTAAATTATTTTCTACTATCTTTTCCAATATAGATGTTACCCCAACTCTTCCTCGTATAATTATTGTGAATCTCATCTTTTCTTATTTGACTAGTTATGCATATCAACAATTTTTTATTTCTGCTACCTCAATTTTTTTGTTCTTGTTATTCTTTTAACGCTCAACGTTTACTATTATTTTAACATTGCTGGTTTTAAAACAGTGAGATAAAAATTCCCTTAAGCTTATTTGGTAGTTTTGAATCACAAATAACATTTTAAACATTTCTTTGTTCTAATGACCAAGCTTGTATTCCATGAGCATCAATTTCACCATATATAATTTAGTATGATTGATCCCATATACCTAAAATTTGCCACTTGGTATGATTTGATCTCAAATTTCCACCTCCAAATCATTTCTCTAAATTTTCTCTTACTGAAATTGTAATGCACATATTCTGTTTTATTATTCCAGCTCAATGGAAATTAAAACCTTTCAATTCCTAGGCCATTCTCCATATGAAGTTTAAACTTTAAAGTTAATCTCTTCTCTTAATATCACAGCAAGCTCTATATCATCTACAAAAAGTATGCACTTACAGATTTTATTTGGATGTGCGATCAGTAATGTTTAAAATTATGTTAAATAAGTAAAGGCTCTCAACCATGATCCTTGACTCACCAAACACCTCCCCTAGATTTAAGTATTACCAACCCTCAATGTACGTGGGTGTTGGGTGTGTGTGGTATTTACTATAACCGATTAATCTAAATTTGAGTATTACTAAGTCCCATGTATGGGTCAAACACAAAAGGTTTGAACCTCATCACCTTGTTTAAAAGGGAGTTGAATCTCCTTCACTCACCCTAGCTATCTGAATTCATTTTATGCATAAAAGTTATTTTTTATTTACTTTTGTTGGACTAGCTAGGTCCGCCATTGATGCGTCAAACTATTTGATTAAAACAATGAGAAAGCTTCTTAATCAAGTGAAGAGAGATAAATCATCATTAATTGTTGAAAGATAAATGAGGTACAAGCAGCCTCATAGTAGGAAATTAATCAGCAATTAATTTCGTTAAGGCAAGTAAAGAGTGATCACACCTTCCTAATTAATAGCACACCCTAACCCTATAAATAAGAGGTGCCTCCTTTAGTTGCTACTAGGCCCAGCCATTGATTTTTTTGGCTCGATCTTTTTCTTTCCCTATTTCTCTTGTGTGGTGATATGTTGTGCCATCTTATGGAACTTCAGAGCTGATCCAAACGTGGATTCGCCTTAGTATGCAAGTCTCTTCTCTCTCCTGATTTTACAACAACTTTATTAAGTATGATAATAGGATAATTACAATTCCTTAAACGAAAAGAATTTGCATCCTCTGGAGTTTTTAAAGATAATGTTTTCATAGGGATGTGGGGGAGAGCATGAAGAAACAAATTTGAGTGGGGAAAAATATTTTAAAGAGAGGAAGAAGTGGGCTCCATACACATCTTAGCTCCTTTTTTTTTTTTTTTTTTTTTAATCACTCTTTGGAAATTCTGATAATTTTATTGTGTCCCAAAATGTCTAAGTGCTACTGAGAAGACACATCCACATCGTATGTATGTGTGGGGTGGTCGCAGGAGACAAGTAAAGTCCAGTTTTATCATTAAAATCCTAAGAGGGTCTTTACACAAAACATGTGTGTTGCTCTCCCTCTGGACATCAATAATTACATTCGCTTTCTTCTCTAACTCATCATGTCCAGCCATAACCCGAAACCCTATAAATTTACTCACAGTATTCCTAAATCCACTATCCTCTCATCATCTTCTTCTTCTTATCTTTCTCTCCTTTCGTTCCTCTACGAAATATTCATTCACTTATTTTCCATTCTATGATATATTTATTGTTGTTGTGTATTTTGATCTTCAATGTATTATATATTAATGTTCATAGCTTGGCTCTGCAGGTTTTCCCAGTTAGTCAAGTTGTGGTTGCAGAAAGAATTCACTATTTGATAATCGACGAGATAAAACCAATATGGTTTGGTCAAAGGTCGATGAAACCAAAGTCAAATATAGAATTAATATGCTTCTTTCTTTCTTTCTTTTGTCCATTTCTGCCCCACTTGGCTTCGAATATAAATCTAGATATTTATGGGTTTTGTGCTTTCCTACCTTTATATGTGTGTGTGTATGCATATATATATATATATATATATATATATATATATATATATTGTCTGTGTTTGTGCGTGCTGTTATTTATTGTTGCACTTGCACCTGAATATAAATTTGAAAGTGACTCGGTTGGTTTTTAAATTTTGTGTTAATGAAATAATTATACCTCGATCTAACACCATGAAACCCACCATCCTCCTTCTCCATAACTCCACTGTATATCCATAAATTTTGTATTCATATTCATGCTTTTTACCTAAAAGTAGACACCTAAAAATTAGAAATTTATTGTTAGGTGCAAAATGCATGGATCTATACTTATGAAATTTTGAATTCTCTCAAATTTTAGGTAAAGTTTTTTATTGGTTTTGAACGAATTCGTACTGCCCAATCAAATCAATCATATTTGATACTCAGGGGATTTTAATTATTTTAATAAGAACTAAAAAATAATTTAATTTTAGTGACACTAGATTATTTTATTATCATTTTCTCCCCAAAAATTGAGTCTGAATTAATATTTAAATATTGTATTCTTTTTTTGGGCTATGAATGATATGTGTAGAGAGCATTATTTATTAGGAACACCTAATTATTATTTAGAGGGTCGGACACTAACCTCCTAAAGTGAAAAAAAAGGATCGAACTCGCAACCTTCTATTTACATAGGAGCTTTCATGTCACTAGACTATAATAAGGTGATTGATAATAATACTGTATGGGGATTGTCACTTCAAATTTGAGTGCTCGCTCCCACCAATTTTTTTTCCATTGACAAGATATTCAAACCTTCAGCTTTAAGTAGTATCAAGTCCTTCTTTTTGTTTAATGCTTTCAGCTAGCCAGGCTAGAGAAAGCTAAGCCAACCAAGGAAACCCTAACGAATAATAATGAAGACGATCGAAGTCTTATCATACATGATGGTGGTATGGAATAGTATCAGTGCATGCTATATATGGGGCTAACTATTTTGATTTATGTGTTATAGAAGAGAGTGAAAGTTAATGATGATGTTTGGGAATTGAGAAGCAGAGAGAAGAAAGAAAGCGATATTGGTGCGGTTCAATCCGAAGACGATATTTAATTATATTCACTAAATTCGATCTCAGATTGAGCCGCGCCAATATCACTTTTCTTCATTTATTATATTCTGATCTTTTCCCACAACAATATTCTCATCATATCCACTCTCTTTTTTCACCAACTTCATATTATCACTCATTTATAATCTTCATAGAATCAAAATTAATTCAGACGATATAGTGGAAATTGCAATCCTGGGGTGTTCTCTTCTTTGCCAGAGAATAATGCAAGTGGCGCGGTTTTCTTGGACTGAGACGAAGGTATGGAATTATGTATGTACTGTGTACAGACTATATATTTGATGTTTGTGAATCTGCAAACTCTCTCTCTCTCCCCCTGCAGAAAAATTAATCTAATAGTTTCTTCAAAATCAAGATGCATGTATGTTTCGACAAGTTAGTATCTGATCTGGTCTTAGTTTTGAGTATGCATGATGATTATCGATTTCTTTTCTGTTTTAGTTATACTTTAAAATATTAGCTGTCCAAATACACAAGCATGCTTAGCTATATTTCCAGTCAAATCTCTCTCTCTCTCTCTCTCTCTCTCTATATATATATATATATAGTGTGGAGCTATTTACTGGATTTGCTGATCCGCAGACATTTCTACATATAGACTTGGAAATTAACTTCCTAATCGATCTCTCCTGCAGTACTAGCTAGATTCGAGTTTGTAAAGTTCTTTTTGTTTTTTGCCAAATAAACTCTCGATGAATACTGTTTAACAGTATGTGTGGGGGCAAGGTGCGAAATTTCATGATTCTCAGCATGCTGATCTATAACACCTTAATTGTGAATAACATGTTTTGGTTAAATCTCTATCTCTGAGTCAGTAATATATGTGTGCGTGTTTGTGGTCTGACCCTGTTTATTTCGATTTACTGTTGTTTAATTTTGTTCAAATTTTGTAACACATAAATTTCCATCTATACTTGAATAAATTTGGTTGAATTTAGAGAAGGCAAGAGACCATCATGTCAGAATCTGAACTACTGTTACTCCATAGAGAAGAACTTTGTAGCTGTTATGTGTATAATATAATATTGTGAATGAGATTCTACCATAGATGGTTTTTCCAATCCCATTATATTGCTATAATTCTGCAAGAAAATAAATTTTGCATTTTGTTTTTTATGAATGATAACATAGCAGACTTGCCTGATTTCTATTTGAAGGGTATGAAGATGCTTCCCTCTTTGGAAGGGAATGAGCTTGAGCAGATTTAGCGATCCACCTGGAGATGCATCTATGAACAATGGGAGAAAAAGTGACGTGGCGAAAGAGTCTGAGGCCTTGAGGGAAACTGATGGAATTGATTTATGATTAACTAGTTTATTTTAGTTAATTCATTTTCTTTATAAAGGCTGCAAATCCATTATTACATTGTGATGTACCGCTTTGCGGGATTTTTTTTTTTTTTTTTTCCAAATCGATTTAAAATACTTGTCTCTTTTTATATATTAAAAAAATAGTTGTCTCTTTTAAAAATGCAGGCCTTTTAACATGCCTCAGCCAAACTTAGGTTGACAAAAAGGCTTGTGACAGGCCAAGAACAGGCAAATTTGCTACATTACTGGCCAAACTTGACTAAAATCTAGTCTGGCTTGCTTCCACTCTAATATTCTGTAACACCTCTAATTATATTTGAAGGCTGTGAATTTTAGGAAGTTTAAAAAACAACCAAGTTCTTTTGTAAGAAATTTATTTATTTATTTATTATTAAGTGAACGTAAAATAAGTACCTCCTCTTCTGATCTCCATTGTCTTTGGAGCTGCCACCAGAGTCAACTACTATATTATCATAATTTCTTGACTACTAAAAACCAGAAGCTAGATTAGAAATAAAAGATAAGACACTTAAAAGTGATTTTTTTTTCCTACTTTTATTTTGAAATATATATTTTTAACCAAGCTTCCAACAATAAGTTTTATTTGGAAAATAGTTAGAAGATATGTTAGATATATTTCACAACCTGCGGGAATGAATTTCTTTTTAAGTAATTTAGTTCTGAAATATTTCCAACATATATATAAGCTTTCAGTTTCAATAATAGTCAAGAAATTATAATAGAACATTAATTATGTTTCAAATATGATTTCATGACTATTGAATCTATTTTGAATCTATTTGAAATATTTGAGTATCCATTTGAAAATATAAAATAAGAAACATTGAAATGAATATTATATAAATAAAAAAGAAAAATATTTCAAACCTAGCTAGTTTCGGGTTTCTTTGTAAATGTTTTATGGAATATGAATATTGTTACTACCAATTTTGGTCACTTCCACTTTTTCAATAGGAGATCGAGAAATGATAAAAGTGGATGAGATTAGATCCAAATGAAAAAGTGGATGAGATTTTGATAACGTGAAAAATTGATAGTGATAATATTTTATCCCATGTTTTATATATACATAAATATATATATATACATAAATACACACACATGTATGTATATATACACACGTGTTTACACACACATACATACAAAAATATCACAATTCAAATAATAAGGTTCCACAAGACAATTTTTATCAAAATACTCTTCAACATCATGATAACTTTCTTAATTTCAATAAACATTTCAAAGTAAAATATCAATATACTATTTTCATTCTCATAATCATTTCACAAAATACTTACAAACAATATACCAACACACACACGTAATAAGTGGAAAGTGGTTCTCTCACCAAAGTTAATTAAATTTACCACAAGAATTCAAGTTCCAAGCTCAACCACAGTTTACAACTCAATTTGTAACAATCAATATGGAACAACAATTTAGTATTTAAACTAATTGAGTAGTTAATAAAAATAATTCAGAGACTTAAAGACTCTCTAAAAGTCCCAACTATAATCTTTGATCATTCTCAATCATCCCAATTACCAAACTTTATTTTATTAATCACATCATCAATAACAACTTGAAATCTAACTTACAAAGCAAACTCTATTTCAAATCGGTATATAACCTTCAAATTATTCACTTTAATCAAAATTCCAAAATTCTCAATTTAACCACCATAACTCAATTTCTCTACTCCAATAATATTTCTATTGTCCAACAACTTCATTTCACTCATTAAAATTATTGATAACAATACTTTCCTCCATTCATGCTAAAATTCCCAAAATTTGCTCACTTTAGCTTTTAGTGCAAATCCCATAAACAATTCTTTCCCAAACATCATTACAATCACATTTCTTTCTTTCATAATTTACTTTTCACTGTTAGAATCACCAAAACTCAACTATCTTCTCTAATTATTCAAAACATCAAATTCCCTACACTTAAAGTTTTATCTAAAATCCTAAATATTCACATTTCCTTACAAACCTCAAATCCAATACATTCAATCATCTATATAAACTCTAATAAGTTAAAACAAATCATAAAATTCGGATTTAACATACTCAATATCATAAATCCTAATTTCCCAACAAAACCCTAACTTTAGTTTTATCAATCAATCTCTCAAGCAAAAATCTAAACGTACAACTCTTGTTCAAACCTCATTAGCTCCATTAGAAACTATATCATTAGTTGGAACTCTCAAAAATTTGAAATCCAACAAAACCATATTTTTCTCATAAAAAACTGAAAATAAAATGATAGGAGATAGAAGTCTTACCCAATACTCTAGAAGAAAAAACCAAACACCCTCTCACTCTCACGCTCTCCCTCTCTCTCACCCACCCTCACCGCACTGTTGAAGGAAAAGAGAAGGCGCCACTGAGGAGGAGAAGAAGAATAAACGGAGGTGTATGCGTGCTGTGTATGTGCGGGAAGGAATGGGGAAATGGTGGGGGTGGGTTATAAAAAAGGTTTTGAAATCCGAACCGTACTGGTACGGAAACCGGCAAACCCTTCGGTAAACCGGTTTGGTCCGAGCATCAAACTAGTTAGCTATTTTTTTTTAAAAAAAAATTAGAATTTCGTATTAAAAATCCTGAAATCTTCAATTTTTCACCAGTTTGGCCCCGTGTTAACTTCAATTTGACTCTGATCTGACCTACTAACCTTTGACATAATACCTCGGCTCGTTTGGTTGCTGGTCCGGGTCTAAAAACATTGATAATAAATTGATGTGGGTCCCAACCAAATCAAATGCCTTCCGCAACTTTTTTTTTTTATGATTATTATTACAATTATTCAATTCTCACCCCTTTTTTTACTTGCTCATATTTAATTAAATCATGGAGCTTTATTTATAAATAGTTCATTTTATCTTACTGATTTAAATCGTCTTCCAAGTGCCGGGAATAGACGTGCGGTGAAGACTATTTCTATCTTATCGTTTTCTTATTCTCGTTATTCCGTTATTCCGCTATTTCATTTCTAAACCTTAGGACTATTGTAATCTATACAATATTACACAATGGTTGATGTTTTGGCTATGATCGATCTCTCTTTCGCTTTCTATTGCTCTACTCGATTGAAAAAAAAAAAAATTTGCGTTTCAAAATGGGATGTTACACCTTATTTATTTGTCTTCTTATATAAGTAAACTTTTATTTTGAATGACTGACAAATTGTATTACCCTTAATTTTAATTTGGCTATATATATATATATATAGAGAGAGAGACTAAAAAAAAAAAGCAATGTGGTTATCAAAGAGGGATAATGGGGAAGGTAGTTACACACTATTTTACCCATCTTATTTTTTCCTCAATAATAACTAAATATATTTTTTTTATCAATAACTGCGTTTGAATTTACTATTTTTTTCATGTTTTATGAGATGTAGTTAGAGAAAAATAAGGAAAGGAAATATTATTAAATATATAAAGGCCCAAAGTAATTAAGAAAAATAACATAATTTTTAAAATCTTCCTAGAATCAAGAATTTCTTGGGCCAAATTTTAATTATGAAATATTTGTTTTTAAAGCTTAACAAGCTTGAAATTTTAAATTCAAAAAAATAAAATTTAATCCCATTTTGAAAGGGAAAATATTATATAATTCAAAAATAAATTAACTAAGATAATTCCTATTGATAAAAAAAAGTAATTATTTTTCCTTCAATAATAATTACATTTTTTTTAATCAATAAATATTTAATTTTCGACATGTTTTAATCTTCAAAATTTGTTAGTCAAAATTTATTTCTTTATAAGATGTAGTTAGAGAAAATATATTTTCCAAATAAATTAACTAAGATAATTCCTTATTTATTTGTCTTCTTATAAAGTAAACTTTTATTTTGAATTTATCTTGTTTAATTGTATTACCCTTAATTTTAATTTGGCTATATATTCTATATATATATATATATAGAGAGAGAGAGAGAGAGAGAGAGAGAGAGAGACTAAAAAAAAGCAAGGTGGTTATCAAGGAGGGATAATGGGGAAGGTAGTTACACACTATTTTACCCATCTTATTTTTTCCTCAATAATAACTAAATATTTTTTGTATCAATAACTGCGTTTGAATTTACTACTTTTTTCATGTTTTTTTATTTAGTGAAACAACGAGCAAATATATGAGATGTAGTTAGAGAAAAATAAGGAAAGGAATTATTATTAAATATATAAAGGCCCAAAGTAATTAAGAAAAAGTTAAACATAATTTTTAAAAGCTGATTCCTAGAATCAAGGCTTATTTCTTGGGCCAAATTTTAATTATGAAATATTTGCTATTAAAGCTTATGGAGCAAGTTTGGAAATTTTAAATTCAAAAAAATAAAAGAGAAGTACCGGATTGAAAGGGAGAGAATAGTATATAGGGACTCGATTCTAAATAAATTAACTAAGATAATTCTTTATTTATTTGTCTTTTTATATAAGTAAATTTTTTATTTTGATGGATTGAAAGATTGTATTACCCTTAATTTTAATTTGGCTATATATATATATATATATATATATATATATATATATAGAGAGAGAGAGAGAGAGAGAGAGAGAGAGAGATTTCTTTGGAAGTTGACCTCTTCATATTTCAAAAAATAATTTCTATTTCCTCTAAATTCAAAAATTATAATTGAAACATCATCCTTTTGTTCCTTAAAATTAAAGATAAATTAAATATTGGCAAATAAAAAACATCCAAAATTGCATCCTTAAAAAATTTAAGGAAGTCGACATGGATAGTATTTACAATAAAATTTGTAATCATTATATATGAACTTATATTTTCATATTCCATTATTTCGAAAAAATTTATATTTTGAAGTTTTTTAGAAAATTAATGAATTAATGAATTTTTTTCAACCTTTACAAGAATTTATAAAATTTTCAACATGATAATATGGTGATAAATACAATTAGTTTTGCTATCATATAAAAAAATTGCAAATACAATTGATACATTTTTAAATAACACACACATTCAATATAAATTATCATTTTACTAGACTTGTACCCTTACTTTGTGGTTTTAAAGCCCAACATTATAAAAGAAATAAAGAATAATATATTGATCATTTTATTTAAAAACAAGAAATATCATAATAAGAAATGTAAAAACATTATATGCATTGTAAAAACATTATATGCATTTTCTAAAAGAAGTTTTTTTTTTTTGTTTCATGTCGAATTAGATAAGAAACCGATTTTTTCCACATAATTTCATGAGCCATTGTCTTTCATTTTGCACCAAATAAATGACACTAACTACTTTTGAAGCTAGACTTAAACTAAGTTTTTTATTTGTTATTTTTGGGTGGGTCAATTTCATATTTAAGTTGTCCAAGTTAAAATGTGCTCCCCAAATCTTATTAGTTTTTTTTTGTAGAAACTTTAACACCATAGGTTGATTATCTTCCAAATCACTTTTTAATCATGTCACATAAATTTTGTTCTTATATGCAAATTCAAATCGATAACATTATCATATATATACTATCATCACAATTGTATAAAATACTTCCCTTCAACTTCAATCGTACAGGAAGTATTTTCTTTAATTAACAAATAATGAGAGAGTGACATGTAATCTTTAATCTACCATCATAACTCTAATGATTTGTAGATTCTAATTAATCTTTTTGTAATTAGTTGTTCCTTCTTTCATTTTATATCTTATCTCAGAATAATATATTGGCATGACAAGTGGATATGAAACATCAAATTCTTGCATCTCCCCAATAATAGCTCATGCGATAAAGTTTGTTTGAATGTTCTTTGAAGAGTATCATATAAACTCCATGATATAATAATTTAAAGATATAATGATGATATAATGAATGTAGATATTTGGTTTTTTTTTAAAAAAACAATTATGATTGGAGTTGTAATTTTACAAAGATATAATTCAAATTACATTTAAAATAGAATGTAGGAGATTTTGAAGGAGAGAATGTAGAAGTTTAATTAAGGGCATTTTAGTATTTGGAAATTTATATTTTAATAATTGATCCAAATAATAAAGCGATCCTCCAAGAAATAGAATTTGATGGTCCTTCTTTCTAATTTTCTTTTTTCCAAAAAAAAAAATCACCCAGTTACCTATGAATTCCGACGGAATTTTTTTTATTTCTTAAAAACAAAAATTGTTAAATTACTCAAATTCAAAGGCAAAAAAAATATTTTAATTTTTTCCCACGGATTTCTGTAAAGATTTATTATATTTTTTCCGTAAATCCCGTAATTTGATGTTTTTTTGTAGTGAATACTTAAAATATTATCATATTATTCATTAACTAATGTTAATTAAAAATAGTATTAAAACTAAATTATTTGTTATTAACATTATATTATTACTTATTAATATTATATTTAATTATTTATAAATTTATATTTAAAATAGTATATATAAGATTGTAATATTAGTTATTAATTAATTTTAATTAAAATTAAACTCAATTTCAAATCATTGGCTTAAAATATATTTATAAAAATATTTATTTAAGATTTAAAATATCTTTAATTTTAAATAATTTATATAAAAAATTAGAACAAACATATAAAAATTATTTCAAAATTATTATTTAATTTATTTTCGTTGGTAATAATATTATATATAAAAAAAAACACATATATATATATATTTTATATAATAAAATTTTACAATAAAATAAAGCAGGTATATTTCCGCTCAACTAACAAAGGTATACGTGCTTATGTTACAGGTTCAAGACGGGAGAAGTCACAAGCATTTTTAAAATAAATAAATTAGCGACGGAATATTTCCATCAGAAATTTGCGACAGTCCAATCAACGAGGGAACGAATTCGTTGTCCATAAGAAATTTTGAATTCCGTAGTAAATTCTGTCTGTCATAAATTGAGTGTTTTTTTTTTTAAAAAAAAAAAAATTAAAAAAGCACAATAGCCAACTCCAGTAGCAAGAATAAAACTATGGCTACAAACCAAAAGTCAAGAGATATGTTAGAGCTTAATTACTTGACATTTAATGTAATTAATATTATGTTAAAACTTAATGTAATTAATAAATTGTGCAACATATTGACATTTCTATAACATCTAACTATCTTAGAAAACAACTTTTTCATGGTAACATTCCATCTCACAGTGAATGTCATTATACCACTTAACCTCCGAATTGAAGGGTTTACAGTATTTAATGTTGGGATCTTATTAATAGAAGTGATGAAAAATATGTTATTTTGCCACCAATATATGTTGGTGGAAAGATCGAGGGGAATAAGAGAAGTATGTTTGTGGGTAAATATTAGATGAAGTAGAACTTATTTATGTACTTAATTGCACTCAAAAACTTAATGTATAAATTAATATTTTAAGGATAAAACTGCATCATAAAATGCTTTAGTGTGTTAGACATACCTTAAAAAAAATACTTTAGAATGTTTAATGAACTACAAAATACTGGAATGTAATGGATACAAAGTTCAAATTTAAACCTTGTTTCTAACAACAATCAATCAAGATAGATATTAAGAGATGAGTACACTATAAAAAAATGACACTTTATAGCGGTTAAAATGTCGAATTTATAGTAGTTTAAGACGCTACAAACGACATTAGTAACGGTTGTTAGAACCGCTATAAAACATACAGTTGCAAGTAACTTTGTAGCGGTTTTAGAAACCCGCTACTACATATAAATTAACTACTACTGTAACTATAGTGGTTTCTCACCACCGCTATGATGAGGCTGGGATGACGACGTGTGGGAAGAATTTGTAGCGGTTTCGTAACCGCTACAATATGAAATTAACCACATTGGTAGCAGTTATATAACCGCTACTAAATACATCAACAAAAATTTAAAAAATGGTGGCAACAATTTGTAGCGATTCATTGACCGCAACAATTTGTAGCAGTAAAATTGGATGAAATTTAAAAAAAAGTGCCGAAAGTTTTAAATTATTGTGTAGCAGTTACCTAACCGCTACAAAAATTTCCCACCATTTTTTAAAATTTTATCCAACTTTGTAGCGGTTGTAAGACCACTACAAATGAATAATATTTTTAAAAAAATTGAAAGAGTCTTTTAGATTATTTTATTAATTAACTAATAATTTCAATATAAATTATTTATATTAATGTTAAAAATAATTGATATTAATATATGATATTTGATTATATATGATTATTATATAGGTGTATAAAAATAAGAATGTGTAGATATACAAGAACTAATTATGATTTTATTTAAATAATATTTAATTATCAAAATAATTTATATGAAAGTAGAAGGAATGTTGAAAAAAGTCCTTAAAATTGTGAATAAAAAAATAGTATCACAAAGTTAGAAGAAAAAAGAAATATTTGTAAACAGATGATTATCACATTTGATTGGCTTGAACATCACTTAACCTCTTCGAAAATATTGACAGATGAGTGAAAATGGGAGAAACCGTGTGTAGGAAGAGATAATGAACCATATAAAATGAGGTGTGCTAGGGGTAATGGTTGATATGACGTTTTTTGTAGCAGTTTGTGTTAGTAGCGGTTGAGGCAACTGTGTTTGTAGCGGTTGGGTTTACTTTGTAGTGGTTCGTGGTTATAGAACCGCTACAAATGCTATTATGGTGTTTTTGGTTGAAAAAAATAGAGGATTTCAGATCAAATATGATATCGTAAGCATAAATTTTTATATCAATCTTTGTCGCCATCCTTACAAAAAAAGTGTGGAGAAAATGTTACTTGTGAGTTTAATATGTTTGAACACAAATTAAATTTAAATTAAATATTATTTCATAAAGCATATATAAAAAAACACACCAAACTATAGGTAAATTGTCATCACCGTTTGGGAAGAAGTTTTTGAAACTGGCGGGTTGGAACGGCTCACTCTCGTAGGTGACATTATCACCATCGCCCATGTCATAAAGGTCCCAAGGCTTTAAGTAAACCACCATATTCCAATCTCAGTGCATCCCATCCGTGACATAATAAACCTGATGTGCCTCTAAGGAAAGAATATATGGCCCATCATCTTCAAACAAAACAGTGTGAATAGGCTGGGAGATGTTCACCGATGTGATGCATAAGTCGTCAATTGTGAGTTCCTGAGAAGTTGTCGTATTTGCCCACAAACACTTGAACAGCGTCTCAGTGAAACGACCTTGGTAATTTATTTTGACCACATCAAGCAACTTTCCATAATACGAGACGTCACCGAATTGCGTGTTCCTGTAACTGTTGCTCGCATAACTCTTTGTCCCAAAAGTGCCATAAATACCCAAGTTTTGAGTTAGCAATCCTTGATCTCGTTAAACCTTGCAAAACTTGAAACCATTAACATTGTATGTCGTAAATCTTTGGGCGTGTGGGTCAAGTACAAGAGCTCTGAATTCTGATGAGTGCACGTTGTGGTCATTTAGTATTCTTTGCGTAAACCAACATGAGAATTCTTTGTGGACCTTTCTATTAATTTCAGAGATGTCTGTGAACGGATCCTCAGTTAATGCTTCACATCACTTTTGAATTCCCTGCAATTAAGCATGTGATGACGATCATGAAATATAAGTATAAAATGTAAGGAAATATATAGAATAACATATATTTGTGTACAATCCTTACTAAAGGAAGGGTTCAACTTTAGTGCAATTAATCAAAACATGTCTATGTGCTTGAAACTTCTCAGTTGCCGTCAGTTTGAAGTTCTCACTTCCGCCAATTAGTTTACCAACATGAGGGATTAACAACTCTATTGATTATGACTCAGGCTTAGGACAATCGTTTAAACAAGGCAGTCAGTTGAAAGACTTCTCAATGTGATCAAAGTACCTTGAACAAAAATATAGGACCCCATCCCCTATATAACTTTCTGCTATTGAACCTTCAGGCCACGTCTTATTCCTTACATAAGATTTCAATTTCCCAAGAAACCTATAAAGTAAAGAAGGAAAAATGTTGATATATCAATGCTGAAATGTGCGACTAACAAGTAATGCTGATGTAATTTATTTTAAATGAGTACCTCTCAATAGGATACATCCATCGATAGTGAACTGGGTCAGCAAGCTTTGTTTCGTGAACAAGGTGTACTGTCAGATGAACCATTACCGTGAAAAAGGATGGACGAAAGGTCATCTCCAAATGACACAGTGTATGAATACTTTTCTGTTGCAGCTGCTTGAGCTCCTCCACGATCAAAACCTTGGAACACAACTTCTAAAAGAAAGAACACAGCTCCATCAAAATGATCGACACATCAAAAGGCAGCGTATTTTTGATGGCTAGTGGAAGTAACTGTTGCATAAGCACATGTGAGTCATGACCCTTCAACCCAGAAAACTTTCGAGCTTGCATGTCAATACATCGTGAAATGTTGCTTGAATACCGGCCAAAAACTTTTATTTTCTTCAACGTCGTGAGGAAGATTTCCTTATTCGGTTTTTTATTGTGAATTTTGCCGATTGAAATCTGTCATGCTCATCTAGCCACGCGTCTCCATGAACTCCTATGTCCCATAAATCTTTCCTTGCTTGAAGATAATCTTTTGACTTGCCTGGTTCATTTAGAATCGTGTATAGCACATTGTCACAAACATTTTTTTCAATGTGCATGACATTAAGACCGTGTTGGAGCAAATTATCTTTCCAATACGGAAGAGTGAAGAAGATGTTTATCTTCCAGCATTGCTGAGGCGTAGAAGCAAAAGTCCTGGCAGTCTTTCTCCTGGCTTTTGCTGCATCGTCATTTTTTCCAAACTCAAATTCAACACCCTGAAGCTGTTGTATGATTTTTGTACTGGATAAATTCTGAGGAGGACATCTTTTTTCCTGTTGCCCATTAAAACGATTGCGTTGCAACCTAAACTTGTGTGTACCATCAAGAAACCTTCGATGACGCATGAAGCACCACTTACGACTGTAGGGAAGGCGCATGGAGTCAGAGTCAAAATTACAAGTTGGACACGTAAGGCCGGTATGCACATCCCACCCAGATAATGTTCCCAGTCTCACTTATCATCCACATCAAGGCTGCACGCATACGTTTCGATACCCACATTCCACAAGTCCACCAACTCCGCAATAACCGGTTGAGATACACATCGATGTCATTTTCTGGCGCCTTTTTGCTTGGAATAATCATAGACAAAATAAATGAGCTTTGTTTCATACACATCCAAGGGCAAGTTGTAGGGTATTAAGACAACTGGCTAAATACTATAGCTTGTGCTAAGATTCCTAAACGGATTAAAACCGTCGGTCGCCAAAGCAAGCCGAACATTTCTAGGGTTTGCCGTGAAAGCTGGAAAGTCTGAATCAAACACTTTCGACGCTTCAGCATCCCATGGATGTCTTAATTTATCACCTTCGTTCTTGTCAGCTTCATGCCACCTCATATGCTCAGCTGTCTTAAATAACATTGTTGGGATCCATACACGCAGTGAAAGGATTCTCATCCATTAAAACTTATGAATCTCATTGAGAGGATCCATCAATGGTGTTTAAATCAAAGTTCGTTAGAAACCGTACCTATGCGAACTCATGAGCGTTTCGTTCAATTCATTCTCGTGTGCGTCTCGAACGTCGTGCGCCTCGGACGTCGTACGTTTCGAACGTAGTGCCATCTTGTTTGATCAAACAAGAGCTGACTTTGCATGTCCACTCCCTTTACCGGTATCCACACGAACAGCCTCCAACATCGACGGCAGCGTGCTAGCGCCTTTAATATTTTCACGTCTCTCTCTTTTCTCTCTAGGGTTTCTTGCGGCTTTTCTAATACGTCTTACAAAATGTCCCGTAGGTTTTTCAAAACCCAATAGGCGTATTATATTAAAAAATAATCCTTATTAATGTTGAAATTTGAATTTGGATTAAAATAATATATTAATTAAATCTATCAAATAGATCTAATATAATCTATTTATTTAATCCGAATTAAAAGCTCCGATTTAATTTATCTCTATAAATTAAATCAGATATGATATCTATCTATTTAATTAAATCGAGATATTATATCTCAATTCAAATTAAATTAGATATATGATATCTATATTCAAAAATTAAATCGAGATACAATATCTCAATTTGTTTTAGATATTTAATTTATCAAATAAATTAAATACAAAACAAATATTATATATAATAATATTATAATCTCTATTAAATAATATTATTATATTATTTTCGAATTTAATAATACATATATATATATATATATATATATATATATATATATATATATTCATCCTAGATTAAATATAGTATTCATTAAATCTTAGACATATCTAAGATTCAATGAATCTAGACACTTCTGCTCGTGTTGGGTTATTCTTGTGTGCGACCCTGCAGGCCCACATGAGATTGGCAGCAGGCCAATACTGTATCAGCCCACAAGTTGCAAGCGGCCTCTAACAAGAAATTGTGACTACCCAATTCATATGGGGATAGATGATACGATACAACCTATCGTACAACCATGTCACATCCCTTTTATCACGCGATAATTTGGTCAAGGAATAAGCATGAATAATGTCAACTTCATGTTCTTGACCATTATTTTCTCAATTTTTGAGTAGTCTAACAATTGAAATGGAAACTCCTTTCCATCGTAGTATGACCATACATTTCTCAGACTCACTCATCGAGGGGCCCAGTATTATCTCTCTACAAATGTGAGGGACAAATTCCATCTTGACCATTCACATTCCTTTGCATGAGAACCACTAATCCTGATCCAAGCCTTTATCATCACTCGGTCAAATGTGACTTTTGACTAGCTCAAAGAGCAGTGACTCATCATGTAGGAATCCATGATGATCTCAGGTCAAAGGGCACTGTGACGCGGTTTTACATGAGAAAAACTTATGACTTAATCCATGCAGCTTTTTCATAGTGGGTCGGTCCAGCACCTTGTACTCTTACAAGTGCCTATGACTTTGATTCGTATCTCCATACCTCATCAAAGTCATACTGGCCTTATTTCATCTTCGCTCCCGCGTAGATGACCGACCAGGAACATTTATGATAATCTACAAGATATATCCAAGGATACAGTTATCACTATAAACATGCAAATAAAATGATAACTAAATGGAGAATACTTTAAATGACATTAATGTTTAAAGTACAATGATTTGCCCCTAGGACTTAATTTCCAACAAACATAAAGAATCTTTGTAAGCGAGATTTAAAGGAAAGTACCTGAGAATGTTTGCTAGTTTCTTCTTCTACTTTTCCCCTTCCGAACTGTTCTAAACCTAAGAGTGTGACACTTCTTACAAGTCTCATAGCAAGCATCATCTCCCCAATAAAGCATATAGTTGTTGAGGCAAGCATCAATTTTTTCATAGTTCAAGCCTAATCTTTTAATTATCTTCTTGGTTTAGTAGAAGGTTGTGGGAATGTTCGCGTTAGGGAAAGCATCTCATAGTAATTTTAGCAACATTGACATTGCTTTATCAGTGATCCCACACAAGCACTTGATATGGTACAATTTGATCAAGAAAGATAATTTGGAGTATTTTCGAAAACCTTGATACAAAGGACGATCAGCCTCATCCATGAGGCTGAAAAATTCCCGAGCTGCATCATTCCTGAAAAAAATAGGTTTTGCACCCTGAACTTCTGCAGTAAAGTTGTCATCTTGAAAACCAAAAGCATCGCAAACGCTTCATTAACCGGATCATCTTGATCTAATTGATTTCCTACTTGTGAACTTTGAGGAAAATGATCCCCATATCTCATACCATGTATCTCACCATGAACTCCCTAGAATGTATATTCTTACAAGAAAGGCTTCAAAAGCATATGTTCCTCAGTAACTTCTCGTGTATGCCGCTTTTTAAACTTGCATCGACAACACGGACACACGATCTTATCATTATAGCTAGCGTAAGAGAAAGCAAAATCTAAGAAAGTGGTCAATCCTGTCAAATAAGTTGGAGAATTGCACGGCAACTTGATCCATAACTTATCCATATGTAGTGAACAAAGCTATGATATAATATAAGTGAAGAAAGAATGTTTAATTATCTTCAAGACATCTGTTGGGCATATATGCAACATTAGATCATTTGTAGTGGTTCAAAAACTGCTACAATAACTGCTACAACTATAAATAAGTTTTGTAGCGGTTTCAAAATTGCTACACTAACCGCTATAAGATGACATTTGTAGCGGTTTATGATCAAGACTGCTACAAACGTCTAGCGGGTTTTAAAAAAGTTTGAATTTGAAACTTGTAGCGGTTGTTGTCTAAATAATTGCTACAAAAATGAAGACCATTTTAAATGGTGGCGTTTTTTTTTTTTTGAATTTCAATAGCAGTTTTTGCTAAACCGCTACAAACTTTAACAATTTCAATTTTATTTATGTATCTAAATTTATTCCATTATTATGCTTATGATAAATATATTTAACTAAATATATATCATCTTTTCTATTTTCAATAACAATTTTTATATAATATAATTAACATCAATAATAATAAGGGTTAAGTATCAATTTTGTCCCTGAAGTACACGCCCATGAGCAATTTTACCCCTGAAGTTTTCGGTGTAACAATGTTGCCCTCGAAGTATAAAAACGTAGCAATGTTGCCCCACTATTAACTGCCCTAACGGTCAACGTTAGGGTTGTTAACGAAGGGGCAACATTGCTACATTTTTATACTTCGAGGGCAAAAGTTCTCCAAAAAAATGTAGCGATTTTGCCTCCGAAGAAGTTGACCGTTAGGGTTGTTAACGGAGGGGCAACATTGCTACGTTTTTATACTTCAGGAACAACATTGCTACGCTGAAAAATTTAGGGGCAAAATTGCTCCTGGGCGCGTACTTCAAGGACAAAATTTGATACTTAACCCTAATAATAAATTAATATAAGTATTAAAATATTATTCAATTATCAAATATATGATCATATAACAAATAAAATAAAAGATAACAAACATTTTAAAGACATAAAATTGTCCAAAAACAGAAATAAAAGCTAACTATTAGGAGCCTGATGTCTCAGGGGGGCTATCTCATGAGAGCGGGATTAGTGTGTGCAGGAGCAGAGGTAACAACACCCTCATCATCAGCAGGGGAGGTGGAGGGGGAGCATCGAAGGTGAACATAGGAGGAGGCAGGAGAGGTGGCAACTGCTTGTCAGGAAACCATGGTTTAGGAACCCAGACCGGACCGGCCGGTTTGGACTGGAAACCGGCGAACCGGTCGGAAAACCGATACGAGATAGGAACGACCTGGGTTGACTCGGTGACTCCGGGTTAACTCGGCCAGAACCGGCCGAGTTGAGGAGTCAACAAGTCCATGAAAAAAAAAGATCAAGAAGCAGAAGAAGATCTAGGTTGTGATGGCGGCGTGGGAGTAAGTTTGAATGTAGATGCAGCGGCGACAAAGGCTATAAGGAGGCTGTGTGCGACAGATGGAGGGAGAAAAAGAAGATGAAGAGGTAGATGTTCAGTGCTCTTTCTCTGCTTGATTTGATCGCCTCCTCTGTTCTTAGTAAAATGAATGAAGAAGACGATCTATCTCTCCCTTCGTTCTAATCGTTCGCCTGTGAAGAGAAGAAGAAGAAAAGATGAAACGGTAGGAATGTAGGATCGATGTTGATTTTTTTTTTCTCGCTTAATTTCCTTTTTAAGTCATTCTGCTTATTTAAATCGTAGTATTTATGTTCACAAGATCTCTTGATTCAAGGTACTGTACGCTTTCTCTGTGCTTCTTTTATTGTCGCCGCCCACAATTTTAGGTTCCCAAAATCTCTTGCTTCAAGACATTGTGCGCTGCAATTAAGATAGATGGAAATCTTAATAATAAATAATAATAATAATAATAATATTCTGAATTGTTTTTATTTTATTTTATTTTATTTCATTTGGAGAATCTCACATTATTATTATTATTACTACTATTATTATTTATTATCAATGTCCTAATTAATAATTATATCCTGATCTTTGATATTTATAATGAAATCCCTTTAAACCCATATCTTATCAAAATCTCACTTAAATCCTTATAATTTATCAAAGATAACTTCCAAATATACTAAAACAAGTCTTAAAATCATCTAAGATTAGGGAGTCAACAAAGTTGTGAGGTGGAACTGGTTCCTTTTTTTTTCCTTTAAAAAATTGAAGTTTTTTAATTTCTCACCGGTTTGGCTCCGGTCAGACCCACTAACCCTTGACCAAGTACCCCGACCGGTTTAGTGGCCGGTCCAGGTTTAAGAACCTTGCAGGAAACATCTTCCTGAAAGCACTGGCAAGAAAATCCCAGTTCTGCCTCTGATTAGCGTACCAAGTGTCGGCCTGGTCTTGAAACCGCCTAGCAAGCTCCTGAGTCTTCGCGTCAACATTCGCGTCAATCATCGCCTGAACAGCCTTAGCTGTCGGCCTTCTCAAGCTGAAGGTTCCGGCCTTAGAGGCGGCGCTCTTGCCTTAAACATTTTAGGCCTGGCGCCTAACCCCATAGTTTAACCCGCCCAGGAATCTCAAATGGGCCTATGGCAGCTTTCAATGGGGCAATAGGATCCACAGACCCCTGTTTGAGTCTACTCGATCCATTCCTAGTGCACACATTTTAGAAAACATTAATGAAACAATTTCATATAATTTAAATAAATTATATAAATCACTTGTATGTAACTTAGAATAACTTCCTTTGCTTGCTGAGAGGTCGCCGCCCCGTCAAGATGTTTATGGGTGTATGTGAACAGCTCCCCATAGTTCATGTGACGGTTCTCCTCCTGAGCCTTCCTCTCCTGAAAGAATTAAAATAATATGAACATTGTTATTTCAAAAATAAAACAATTAATAATTTTCAAATATAAAGGTAACATTAATTTAAGTTTAAAATTACTAGCTCACTGTAGGTCACATCAAATGTCTTGGATCCTGCCGTGTGATAAATCCTCTGCTGCGAATGGCTTCTAGTGTTCTTATGGGACGGAGCCTACAGAAGGTACGAAACATTACAATAATTACAAAAAAAAAATTACAATAATTGAAAAAATATTATTTAGTAAGAAATTAATAATTCTTTAAAAATGTACCTATCCCTGTGGGCTCCTCCTGAACTGGACAAAACTCACCCAGTTTATGCAAGGACGTCGTCTACCACACTCTCAATTAACTGCTATAGAGGAATCATCCCATCCTTATTCATTGAGTTGTAGAGACGACCCCTCCGGCTCTTCCAACCGTCCCTTATCTTCATCAGTGAGTACCTCTTCCTATGTTGTATCATAATTTAATAAATAAATAAATGATAAATAAATCACAAATTATAACTATTTACACCTAAATTATAATTAAACAAGATTACTTATTTGAACAACTTCCTCAAACACCGTGTTCTTTGGCTCCCTCAAAACTTCCAACTCTCGAAGTAGATGGGGAACCACACCCAATTCCTGGCCAGGTGCATCAAGTAGCGGTTGAAGAGGTAACCACCATTCCCGATCGGCTGGTCCGTCAACTCATTCCAGTCAACTACAACGCGAGGCCCCTATAACAAATTCACATCGAGAACATCCAGTTTCCTCCTGCTGATATTCCATGTGGATCTGCACAATTATAATCACATTTTTGTATTAAATTTAAATACAATTTAATTAACCGTAAGGAATTTAAATTTAAATTTTGTCACAAAAATAATTAAATTTACCTTCGACATCCACCTCAAATTAGGTCGAACGCGAAGACGAAGGTCTAGGGTTCCCTTGGTCCCGCTCCTCCTCCCGATCAATAAACCGCTCCACCTCGAATATGGGAAATTGGATGTTTATCTCAGCATTTTCATCAATGTCGCTTGAGGGATAGATGTACGTCCTATTCTCCCTGTAGGGTCTCCGGCTGTAGGATTGGCTCCTCTGAAAAGAGCTGATTTATCTCGATCCCCACTAACGATGGTAGAGGGACATTTCTATCCCCATGGCCCCTTGTACTACTGCCCCCCTTGAGGCACTCTACCACGTACTACCTCTTTCCCTTTCGCTATATGTCTCATAAAATCCATAACTCGTAAATGTTGCAGGTAAGCGTAAGAGAGTGTGAGAGAATGAAAGTTGAGAGGCGATGATTCAAACCTTGCGTGGTTTGCATTGTGGTGGCAGCGTAAGTTAAAAAGGTGTGATTTTTGTAGCGGTTTGGTGACCCAACCGCTACAAAAATTACACATTTGTAGCGGTTGTACATAAATTGATGCATAAACCGCTACAAAATATGAAACCTTACCTTGTCCAGCGTGACATTTTCTAACGGTTATGTAAATGTCTTGACCATTGACATTCTCTAGTGGTTTCAAGGAAAAACCGCTACAAGATTTCATCATTACTGAAGATATAGTGAAGCATGCCACGTGAATATTGGATTTGCAAAATAGATGTGAATCTTCGATGAAAAAGTCACTTACTTATTTTCATCAGAGAGAAGCAGCTATATTGCAACCCAATCTTCGTTGCATGCTGCATTATATTCTAAAAATGATTTGACAGCTAGGGGGTACATTTAGGTTCAAAGTTTGTAGTAGTTTTCAATATAACCGCTACAAATGATGAAACTTTGTTGTAGTTTATGCCTTTGTTTGTGCAACAAATGTTTTGTCTCTTTGAATTTTGTTGCGGTTATTATCCTAGAACCACGACAAATATAACCGCCACAACCTTCACGCCATCACGCGCCAAGTTGACGCCAACTTTATAGCGGTTTATTTTTTATAACCGCTACAAAGTTCGTTACAAACAAGTTCGCATTTTGGCGCTAGTGTTGCCGCTACAAATTTGTAGCGGTTTTGGTGTAAACCGCTACAAAATATGATATTTGTAATGGTTTTTATGCACCGCTACAAATTAAAGTGTCGGTTTTTTTGTAGTTGCAATTATAATTCATGATTGTAAATAATATATTTTAAATAATTTTAACAGATGTATTTGATGTAAAATAGATCTATTAATTTATTTTCTTAATATTTAATAGAGTTCAAATTTTTGCTAGACTTCTTCCCATTTAGTAATTAGGAAGATCGATGAATTAAAAAGAAAAAAAGGAATCCGGAAGAGCTTTAGCTTCCTCCCCCCCCCCCCAAAAAAAAAAAAAAAAACCCCGTACGGATCGGAAGAGCATTAGCTAAAGCTTATTATTGACGATGCATTGATTATTAATATAAGACACGCTTCAAAACTGAATTTTTAATATGCCATGTATAATAAATAAGTCCATAAGTTTAGTTTTCCAATTTCTTGGAGAATGAAAAGTTCAATTTTGTACTAGACTTCTTGTTTTCTTTTGCCATCAATTTTTTATGATACATCTCTCTGTTTAGTTATTCGGCAACCTTAATTAATAACTACTTCCTCCTGTTTTTTCTATAAGTATTTTTCTTCCTAATTCTGGAAAACAAACTAACAGTTAAGATTAGTTAAAAATAATAAATATCTTTAAAATGTCATTTTTTTTTAATATGCCCTTATTTATAATTAAAAAAAAGAGTATAGGAGAGAGAATTAATAACAAATATATGAGAGAGAATTAATAATAAATGAATAAATGAAAGAGAATTAAAGATAAGTGGAAGCTAATTAATACTTCTATAAAGTTATGTATTTATAATAGGGGTAGAAAAAGAAAAGATAGTTTAAATTTTGAGACATAAGAAAAAAAAAAAGTTCTTATATTAAGGATCAGTCTCATGAGAAAAAAAGTTCTTATAAAAAAGACTAGAATGAGTAATATTATAAATATTACTTTTACTATAACATTTATTAAAATTATAATAAATTTTTAATTGTAACCCCGAAATTTTTCCATGGCAAGAAAATTTGTCACAGAAAAAATTCCAGAAAAAAATCCGTGATTAATTCAGTCGTATTTCTTTTAGCGATATTCAAAGCTGAATTGATAAAATACCATGTATTAATAAATCTATAAGTTTAGTTTCCCAATTTCTTGGAGAGTAAAAAGAGGATAAGGTTCATTTATTTTATTAGACTTGTTGTTTTCTTTTGCCATCAGTTTTTTTTATTTTTTTAATGATACATCTCTCTGTTTTGTTATTCGACAAGATTAATTAATGGCGGGAATTTAAATATAAACGATACTCATGTAAAGAAAGAAAAAAATTTCAAATATAAATGAATTAATTTGCAAAGAAAACGCGTGACGTACAGATCTAGCTATGTTTTTTTCTGAATTGTCTGACCAACCACTTTTTAGATAGAATTCACTCCAACTCCAAACTTTCAATTCATAAACCAATACAAAATCCCTGACAGTTAATTGGTTAGGTAAAACATTGGCCCACCAAAAACAATCAGTACGGAAAATTGATGTAATTTCTGTTGGGTTGACTAAAGACTTTTCAAAAATCTTAAAAATCTCAAAACAAAACTGAGCAACGTCACCTTTAAACATTTTAGTACATCTCCAGTTGAACTTGCAATCATTACAACAACAGCATAAAATATTTAATAATAAATTGGAGGGAGAAGGACACAAAAAACCCTCTAAATATGTAAATCCTAATTCAGAAGCCCAAAATGAACTAATCATTGTCAAGTCTCTAAAAACTAGTTTCAGATTAAAATTTGTAGCAAAATTATCTAAATACTCTTAATTTTTATTAAAAATAAAAACTACTTTAAGTTATTATATTAAATGATAATAAACCAATTTAAGACACTGACCAACAAGTGATTGGTTGATATAATAAGTGGTATCGCCTCCTCCATCCCATAAGGATGAAAACAGATCTTTCAATTACGGAAGATGCACTTGTTGGTAGATGAAGTAACTCATCTTTTAATTACAGGAGATACATTTATTGGTAGATGAAATAACCGATCAATCGACTCATCTAGTAGTCTATTGCTCAGAGACTTAGCCCAATTAAGAAGGCTAGGGTCCAAAAAACACTGAATACTAGGTTATGGTTTCCGTTTAACCAAAAAAAAAAAGAAAAAGAGACTGAGGTAACTAACTTCGTTCTGGGCAATTAGATCATTTCACATTTTTTGTCTTGCTTGAGAATTGAAAAAAAAAAAAAAAAATCAACAATTTTGTTGATTACCAACCTGAATTTAATTTCTGAATAAAAAACTACATAAATGCACATAATATCTTACAAGGCTTTATCCAAACCAACAAAAGAAAGAAATAGAAACAGGAAAAAAAACAAAAAAACAAAAGAACCCAGCGAGGCAGATCAGAAGAGGAGATGAACTGAAGGAAAACAGTATCTAATCTAAAGTTAGGAATTCAAACATATATGTACTACACAACATCACATCACACCCACATATATGGATTATATGAATTGTGAGATTTACACACAATTTTGGTTGCAGATGGTGGCAGATGTGACAGATGTGATGAATTAATCAAGAAGCTAAGACAAGCTTTCGTGATTTCATCATAGTCTTGAACTCTTGAAAATCAACCATACCATCTCCATCAACATCAACCTTCTTAATCATCTCTTTGCAATCTTCCATCTTCTTCCCTTCCCTTAACCCTAAAGATGTCAGAACCAGAGCCAGCTCTTCCACTGATATCCGCCCATCTTTATTACTATCAAACACCCCAAAAGCCTCCTTCAGATTCTCTTCCTCTTCTTCTTTCCGATCATCTTCACCGGCCTCCTCGCCACGACCCATACACTCACTAATCAACAAACAGAACTCCTCGAAATCGATCAAGCCATCTCCATTAGAATCAAACTTCACCACAATTTCATCGATCTCTTTCTCAGACATCGCCATCCTCATGTTTCTTAGCGACTCTCTCAGCTCCTGCCTCGTTATGAACCCGTCCCCGTTCTTGTCGAACGTCGCAAAAACCTGTCGGTGCTCCTCCGCCTTGTTCGACGAACCTTGATCATCATCATTACTTGCCGTCTTCTTCATGTTCTTTGGAGTTTCAGGCGAAGAAGAAGCTGGACTAGCTTTAATGGGTTTTTTGGGAAAGAGGTATTGAACAAGAGATGAGTGAAACAGCGTAGCGACGAGACCGGCGACGAACAAGAGTGCGAGGAAGAGTATGGCGAGAAACATGTTTTTGGGTAATTGAGTTCAAAGGAATACAGACAAGAAGAAGACGAAGAAGATAGATTTAGGAGTGAAGGAGAATTAATGGAAAGCTAAAAGAGGAATAATAAATGGTGGAAAAAACTGAAAAGTATTATAAAAGAAGGAACGCGGAGTTTGGTGGAGAAGCTCTTTATTTTGATCCCACAAAACCGCGTGAAAAACTTTGCTTTCTTTCATTAAATTGAAAGGTGACGATTCCAATTAATTAAAGCTTCATAAAAAAAAAAAAATCATATTTAAAGCATAGTGTTAAAATCCAATCGGGGATGGGTGAGTCAGCTCACCAAATTGGTGAACCATATTAGTTCCTTACGAGGTCTGATATTAAGATTTTTGGCCTTTTAGATGAATTGATGGGTTGAATTTTATATATTGTTATTTTGAGTTATTAAAAAAGAAAGGGTAAAGCTGTAAAAATACAGTGTTTTATCTTAAGAAACGTTTAACACTAAGTGATTTTTTTAGGTGCAAAAACACATATGTAATTATAAAATATGTGCAAAAGTCACAACACCGTTAAATCTTATTTAATGGTGTTAATTTTGAAGGTGGGGCCACACTATTTCATGAAAATACCAAAATGCGCTCCAAAATCTCCCTCCAACGACCTCTGATTCTTCGATACAGAGAGCTATGAACAATCTGGGTTGGACCATTAGAGCGAACCCGACCCCTTGATGGAGTTCTTTGGCCATAACCTCTGGTTCCTGAGACTTAGCCAACAAGAACATGGAAAGAATCAAAAGGAAACGATATAAGAAAGAAACCCTGAAACTCAAGTGGAGTTTCTTCATTTTTTTGTTTTCCTTTTCCGAGAAAATCAGCCCAGAAAGTTCAAGAAAACAGAGTCGTCCTTCTGGGGAGTGGGGAGTCACGAGGAAGACAAACCTACAAAGGATTCTTGAACGATTTATCCAATTTTCAAGCTTTCTGTTATCTAATCCTCCTGTTAAAACCAACCCAGAAACTGCAAGAGAACAAAAAAAAATATAAAACTGAATTCAGCTCTAGTGGGACACGAAGAAAATAGAGGAATTCTATGGGGATCAAAGAAGACGCTCGCTAATCAAAACATTCAATCCGATGAGAAAAGGCAGAATTTTGGGAGAGATAGTGAAAAAATAGAGGCCACCGCTCATAATCTGACAAATGCGTCTTAAAGATATTAGGAAATATCTACAGACACAGGAAAATTCTCAGATTACAATGCTACATAAGTAAATATAAGCACACTTTCAATCTTGTCTCGAACACACAACTGCAATTTGCCTTAATCTTGCTAAGAAATATCAGGATATCACCAATTCTGACTTATTCTGGCTAATTTTTTTGCCACGAAGAAATATCAGGCCTACGATGCAGGTGGCGGCCATGACTATGAAGACCAGCCGGTAACAGTGAGCTCCGACACAGGTGTTGCCGCCTCCTGCAATGGCGGTGGCCTCCATATCAGAAATAGAGGAAGCAGAGATGAGCGAGTAAGGAAATAAACGGAATGGTTCTTTTGTTCAGATTGTTCATAGCTCTCTACTCTGGATCGAAGAATCAGAGGTTGCAGGGAGATTTTAGAGGGTATTTTGGTATTTTTATTAAAATAGTGTGGGTCCTACCCCCAAATTAACACTGTTAAGTAAGATTTAACGTGTTGTGACTTTTGCATATATTTTATAACTACATATATATTTTTACATATAAAAAAAATTTGGTGTTAGGCACTACTCTGGATAAAATACATGTGTATTTTTGCACTTTTACCAAAAAAAAAATTAACATTTCATTGTATTTGTGTTTAAGTACTTTATTTTGTTGGATTATGTATGATTTCTACCTGAATATTTCATTTACTTATCGATTAATATATTTCTTAATTAAGTATTTCTTTTTCAATGTTATATATGAATTTTTTATATATTTTTATTAAATAGTTTTTGGTAAATAAATTATATTATTTAAAATTTTGAGGAAGTTATAGATTGTCACTTGTCACTAAAAACTTTCTAAATTACTATGAGTTATCTTTGATTAAAACTATAACTTGGCGTTATTGTAACTAGAAAATACTCTATTTAATTAGAATCATCAAGCTATTGAGGAAATTAAAGTGAGTGTATGACCCATAATTAGGTAGTGAGGGAAAGCGATTATATTATATGTATAAGAATAATGCAAACCGAATCTGCAATTAAATTTAAATAATATTTTATAATGTGGCCAAAACAAAATCTTTCAGGATTTTTTTAAGGAAGAATGAGGGATAATTTTAGAATTTATAATTTCAACTTAAAAAAAAATTGAAATCCTTAGATGTTATTAATAATTTTTAAAGTAAAAACATCAATTTTCCCTCTATTTACCATAAATTATAGACTCCCTACTTCTATGTTGAAAACTCAAATATATTTTCCATAAAATTAAAATATATGTTGCATAAACCTAACTTCTTTTTTTAAAATTAAACTCATCTACCCAACTATTAAATCATACATTGACCGTCATTTTGATGAAAAAAAAAAACATC
Source organism: Acacia melanoxylon (assembly GCA_019022615.1). NCBI lineage: Eukaryota > Viridiplantae > Streptophyta > Magnoliopsida > Fabales > Fabaceae > Acacia > Acacia melanoxylon. The sequence continues at coordinate 1,098,094 of JAFJYJ010000030.1, read as the reverse complement.
TTTAACATTGTTAGGTAGTAACCGGCCATTTAATCACATATATTTATTTGAAATTTAAAATTAATTTTAATATATACTAGCAAGTCTTTGTAATACTATTAAATTGTTCTCCAAGTTACAAAGTTAATTAATTTTATTAATTATAATTTTTTTACAAGTTTAAATGTTTAATCTAATTTATTTATTAAAATTTACTTATAACGTAATCTTTTAAATACATATGTTGGCTAAAATGATTTGCAATCATATATAAATATATTGTTAAAAAATTACTCAAATTTCTTCTAAATTTATTAAAATTATTAAATAGATCATTAATGTTAAAACATAAATAAGGGATTTGGGACAATGAGGGTAAATTAGTAAACAATATTTATTCTAATATGGTTTTTCATTAAAAAAAATACAATTCAAGAAATTTTTTAGAATATTGTTTAACAATATTAATCGTTTGAACTAAAATGTATTTTTAAAAAAATAGAGAGGACATACGTGTAATTGAAGCAAAATATAAAGGTAAGTGGAATATTTTGCTCTAATTTTTATTCTAGCAATTCACAGCTGATATCCCATCTCCTTTATGCTGATGATACAGTCTTTTTCTTTGAGGGAGAAGATAGAAGTATTAACTCTATAAAAGCTTCTCTAGATCTTTATAGCAAATGGTCTGGTCAAATGATCAATAAATCAAAATCCTCAATCATATTCAGTCCGAACTTTCCGCATTCTCAAAAAATTTCTTATTCTCATTATTTGGGAGTAAACTCACAGACCGATTGGGGAAGTATTTGGGAACTAGGATTGATCCAGGAACAAACAAAATTCAGATTTATTCTCAGGTAAAAAAACTCTAGAGATAAGAGGACTGCTGCATGGAAAGAAAGGTTGCTCTCCCAAGCCTCTAGGTTAACTCTCATTAGATGTGTCTAGTCATATTATATCTTGCGTTAAAATCCCTGAATACATTTGCGCTAGAATAGACTCTAGATGTGCCAACTTTTTATGGGGCTCCAATGGTGACTCAAATAGAATACATTTGAAAGGCAGGGATTTTATCTTCATAGATTTATCAGAAGAAGCTTTAGGTCTCAGACCAATCTCAAAGGTTAATGATTCCCTCTTGGCTAAACAGATTTGGAGAATTCTTCAGTCCTCTCCTGGTGAGCTTCTAGCAGAAACTCTGGAGCCTAAATATTTTTATCTAAATAGTGCTTCCCTTATCAAAAAGCCTTATAACTCATCTTGGATTTGGAAAGGTATTCATAGTTGTGCTCATATAATCTGTGAACACTTAAAATGGAGAGTGCCATCCCTTGTGGTGGCCAATGCAATCTAGATCTTTGGCAAATTCAAACTTCCGGAGACAAATATGATCATCAATTAATCTTGACCGTTGATTGGTATCATTTTTGGAAGTTTATAAAAATTTGCTTCTAAAAAAACAACTTCCGGAGCATATTTCTTTATTTTAGAAACTTTTGAAAAAAATGATACCACAAAACTTCCGTCTTGGATGCTTTCAAGAAAAACTTCCGTGGCAAATTAGGTATTTAATCCTTAATTATACTAATATATTTTTGGTGACTTCAGTTGTACTAATATTGATTGTTAAGAAATGGAAGAATTTTTTAAAACTTTTTTAAAATTGAACTGTACGGAGAAACAGAGACAATATAATGGAGCACGTAAGAAAAACTGAGAGCAGTGGCGGAGGCACACTTGTGCCAATGTGGGCAAGTGCACCCATAAAAAATATATATAATTTGAAAGAATTTGGTAACAACATGTATATGTAGTGTAATGGTTAAGACTCTAAACATTTAGACAATGGTCACCAGTTCGAACCTCCAACTACCTTTTATCTATTTTTTTCCCCCATTTCCATCGTTTCGATCTGTCTCTCACTCTCCATCTTTTTTTTTCCCCCATTTCAATTGATCTCTTCGTTCTCGGCTCCGTTCTCAACTGCAAATCGTCCGCCATCCATCTCCGTGCTCTCTGCTCTCATCCACCATCAGTACTTCCAGATCCCCCTTCTCCCTTCCAGATCTTTTTTTTCCCCATTTCCATCGTATCGATCTCTCCGTTCTCTCACTCTCCATCCTTTTTTCCCCATTTCGATCGATCTCTCCATTCTCAGCTACAAATCGTCCGCCGTCTATCTTCGTGCTCTCCGCTCTCGTCCACCATCAGTACTTCCAGATCCCCCTCTCCGTTGGCTTTGATTATTTATACAATAAGTAATTGGACCTCTCTCCTTATCGCAGAACCTGTTTTGCGTTGGGAGGCAGAAACTTGTCTCAATTATTTCTTGCAGAATAATTGCTCAGGTAAACTTTCTCAAGCATAGCATTTTTTTTAGGGGGTTTAACCATCCGTTTGATAACTTGATTTATTATATATATCAGTTCACTTTAAGGATTTTGTTGTTACTTTAGATTTTTAAACAGTGGCGTGAATTCGTAATTGGATTCGTGTGTGCATTTTTGTGTGTGGTTTTTGATACAGTTGAGATTTCAGTGGAGGCTCCGATAGAGATCCCATCATTTATATTCCTTTACTGATTGCAGTCGATCTCATGGCTTATGCCAGTGTGTGTGTAGCTTTATATTAATGATTTAGTCCAAACAAAAACAAATTATTGCTGATTGTGTCTCAGTCTTGGTCTCAGGCTAAAATAATGATGATTTTCTAATTAATTTTGTAAATGTTTATTGACTTTTGTGAGTGTGTGTAAATCCTTAATTGAGGACGGGGCATTCAATTTTATGGATCTTTCCTGTGCTGTTTGGTATAATTCTTGGAGGCCTTGGCTTGTAGTACCTATTTAGATTTCAGTGTATTAAGAAGCCATATTGATGATATTAGACAATTTAATGTATTTAGTTTGTGCAAATGAAAGCCCCCTGTATCCTATATATATTTATTAAGTTTCCTTGAATTGAAACTCTACAACCAACACCCTCTTTGATCTCTTTGCTAACCGTGGACATTTTGGAGGCAGATATGGTTGTTGATGACAATGCTCCAGCCTCTCTCTGATGGATGGTGTCTTCTATGTTTTCTGCATTTGCTTATGTTTTCTGCTTATGTACTTTTGTTATGTCTTTCTGCTGTATCTCGGCTGCTGTAATAGCCCTGTTGCTGATTAGTTTTTCTACTGGTTTTATTTGACTGTCTCAAATGTGAGACCTGTTTGAGTGGTTTGTGTAGGATTATGTTTGGGCTGTTGTTTTCATGCTCTGTAATTGTTATTCCTTCAGTTTTAATATATGCAGCATTTCTGAGCAAAAAAAAAAAAAAAAAAAAAAACTCTACAGGTACAAAGCAATGGCAAGGTTTCTAGATTATTTGTAGGAACGCAGGAAAAGTGTGTTGCTTGCAAGAAGACAGTCTACCCAATTGAAAAGGCATGTGATACTATTCTTCCATATTTCTCATAATATTCTAATGAGCTTCGTTTTTGGACTGTTCTACATTTACAGATAAGATAACTTATAGGCATCATTATTGTTTTCCCCTGTAAGAAACCCTCAATCAGTAAACCATTATGTGACGTGTTCATCCGTTCCTTTAAAAGTTTCCTTAAAAAAAAAATTCGGGGGCGCTGCCCTCGAACCCCCGAATCTCACCACTAATCGTGCACCCATAAACCTAAAATCCCGGCTCCGCCATGACCGAGAGGAGTTTCAGTTACTTGCGTGGCATGCAATGAAATGTTCTTTGATTTGTTAAGTGGAAAAAATTATTGCAACAGTAAAAAAGGAATAATGTTTTTTTTTTATAAGGGTCCTTTTGAAATTTATAGTTATGTGATATGATATTTAATAACTCCTCTTGGTTGGAAGTTTGTTTGAACGTTAATAGATTTGATCCTCTTCGGGTGGCTCAGATTCGCATTCTTGGGGGAATGGTTTTATCAATGGTCGCTATTGCCTTATGCTTTACCTATCAGAGGACCATTGTTAGCCATAGGCATCATCAAGAGGCGTTGTTTGGTATGTGGTCGATGTCACTAGATCTGTTTCAATGGAGGAGCAGAAGTGTTCTTCTGGACATCATTGATCTTCTTTCTGAGGTTGGGTTTTTAATGTTCTTGACCCCAAGACGGGGCTCTTTGTGTAGTGCTTTATTTGCAAACTTATGCTTATAAGGAGGTGTCTTATATAGGGTGAGTTTTGCAACCAACACCTTCTTTCGTGTCACTTCTAACCTTGGATCTACGGGAGTTTGGTGTTGTCTTTGATGCTACTTCTATTATATTCCCGTTCTTCAATTGGTGATAATTAGTTTTTTTTTCTTGTATTTGGTTTGTTCTGTTGTATTTGCTTTGGTTATCATTTTGTGTATCTGGTTTTGAAATATTAATATTATTAAGTACTTTTGAAAAAAAAAATGATATTTAATAACCTACTTTTTTTAATGGGTACCAAAGTGTCATATTTTTTACAAGGTTTCAAAATTTAAATATACACTAGTACAAAAAAGTCTTTTAAGACCCAGACAAAAAACGCCTCGTAAGATCGGATCTGGAACCGGTCTCATTCCGGCTGTCTTAAAAATATGTTACTTTTAAGACCGGATGAACGACCGTCTTAAAAAAAATCGTTTCCGACAAAACTTTTGAAATATCCTATCTTAAAAATGTTTGAAATAATTATAAAAAAAAACCCGGATGAAACAATTGGTCCCAAATCACCGATCTCAACATTTTGAATGTCCCTCCATCATCAAATGACGAAGAACCAAGAGAAAATTGGAAGCAACAACAACAAGAAAAAAAAAGATGATTACAAAGTCTAGAAATAAGACAAAAATAACAAGAAACAGAAATCATTCACCATAGAAATCGAATTTGAATCAATATAAAATCAGAGGTGAAGTTGAAGTCCAGAAATACAAAAAAATTACAAGCTTAAAGCAACCAAATTTGAGCAGGATCCTCTTGTCGGTGCTAGCAAAACTTCAAGCAACCAAAATCGAAGTCCATATCTGAGCATGAGTGGTTAAGGTAGGAATAAACAGACTTAAGCAAGAAGAGATCTGGGTTTGATTTTAAGTCGGATCTCGTGCGAAGCGGCGTGGGAGGAGCCATAGATCGAAGAGGAAGGAGCCGCCGTCGTCCAGAATCCTCGAAGTAGTACGCTTTCGCCGTTGCTGAGGATTGAAGTCGACGCCATCGCAAAACCCTCGAAGCATCTCACCGCCAACGTTGCTAAGGATTTGATTGTGTGGCTCTTGGGACGACTTACGAAGATTGTGAGTAGGTTAGAGGAAGATGATAACATTCTTGCTGAGGATTTGACCCGTGAGGCTCTTGAGACACTCGTTGAATCTATAACTAAGCAAATGTTATATCACCAAGAAGACAAAACAGACTCACGGACTTAACAGGTTTAGCGGATTTAGTTTTTTTTTTAACACTTTTAAGACCGGTTTTTTGAAACAACCGATCTTAAAAGTATACTTTTAAGACCGGTTTTTTGAAACAACTGATCTTAAAAGTATACTTTTAATACCGGTTTTTTGAAACAACCAGTCTTAAAAGTTTTCTATATATTTACGAAATTGCCACCCATTATACTTTTTTTTTTTACACTTTTAAGCCCGGTTGTTTGAAACAACCGGTCTTAAAAATGTTCTATATATTTACGAAATTACTACCGGTCATACAATTTTTTTACACTTTTAAGACTCGGTTGTTTGAAACAACCGGTCTTAAAAGTATACTTTTAAGACCGGATCCTTTATAAACCGGTCTTAAAAGTGTTCTATATATTTACGAAATTGCCACCGGTCATACTTTTAAGACTGGATTCTTTATAATCCGGTCTTAAAAGTATTCTATATATTCACGAAATTGCTACCGGTCATACTTTTAAAACCGGATCTTTTATAATCCGATCCAAAAAGTTTTTTATATTTACAAAACTGCTACCGGTCATAATTTTTAGACCGGATCCTCTATAATCCGATCTAAATGAGACGGTCTTATAGCTCTTTTTTGTACTAGTGATATAACAATTCATATTATTTATAAATTAATAGTTAAACTAATTTTGGTATATAAAAATGATGGTTCAAATTTTATTTTATTTTAAAAAATGAAAATTTATAGAATTTAGGAAAAATTGTTGAAAAATCTACATCACAAAATTTATTGCTAAATAAATACATAGCATTTGTTTAAAGATCCATATGCTACATACCTTCAACTGGTACAATTTTCTTTTTGGCGACTGTAACATAGCTTTAACGCATGTGCAAAACTAAAAACATTTGCACATATCTAAATAAAAGTTGCACCTGCACGCGGCACATGAGCTACAGTTGTTTACCAAGAAGTTGGGTCCTCACTCCTCAGGTATTTTTGGATAATAAAATTTACAATGAAGTATAAATTTTTCAAGATTTTTTTTCTAAAGTTTATAGAATCTTTTTTACCATAATAATAGAATCTATATAAATTGATAAGACTGAAATATTCACTTTAATGTTTGAACTAATCAACTATCACGGCTCTAGATGACTCGCGAGTTGATGAATTTACGTTTTTAGTTTATAAAATCGAGTTAACCCACTTATAAAATTATTTTATACATAAATTTGATCAAACTCGTTAAACTTGTCGTTTCAAAACTGAGTTGAGCGAGTCAAAGATATGAGTAGTACAGTCAAAGATCTGGATAATAATAATAGACTAGAAATCTTTAAAAAAAAAAAAATTTAAAGACGAGCTTGTATGAAGTTAAAAAAAGAAAAATACATAATATTTATCCCTATTTTAAGTTTGTAGACCACTATGCCACTGCGCCACCATTTTTCTTTTCCAAGTTCGCTGCTTTATTTTGTTTTTCATTCTTCACTTAACATTATACTTTTGCTTGTTCTTGTTGGTTTTTGAGAAGAAGGTAAAAAGAAGACGAAGAAAAAGAAGAGTGAATAAAGGTAGAAGCCAAAGAAAAACTTAAGCAAAATAATTGAAAAATAAATTTTCAATTTTAAAATATGACAAATGCAAGATACATAATTGAAAAGTAAATTTTCTCGTGATATGTGAGGAATGTGTTGTGTGCCTTTGTTTCTTGTGATATGTGAGAAGTGTGATGTGTGCTTCACGTGATTGTACTCCTTAGTGGACCCGGTTTCAGAGCTCGTCCCTGGGACGAGCTCTCTCTGCTCGTCCATACGGATGAGGACGAGTTTCGTCCGTCCAGATCCGATCCTGACGGCCTAAATCGATTTTTTTTTTTTGTATTTTTTATCAAAAATAATTTTAATGGGTAAGAATCTAAAATAAAACTAATCTCTCAATTAACATTTTTTCAAAAATGATTTTTTCATATGAAAAAAAAAATAAAAAAGAAATAAAAAAGAAAAGATCTCTTTACCGTCCAGGGACGAGCTCCTCCTGCTCGTCCTTGGACGAGCAGGGAATCCAGTTCCCTCCTTAGTCTATAAGCTCCCTTCTTTTTGATTTTTTTAATTAAAAATTGATTTTGGCTTGTGTGAAGGTTTGACTTGTACAGCTAAAGTGTCTTGACTCTTGAGTATTGTGAAGCAAAGGACCATGTCACTAGAGACGCTGCACATTAGGAGTACGGTATTTTGTCCTCTCCTTTACCTTTTTATTGCTTTTAATTAATGATCATTTCATTATTACTCTCTCTCTCTCTGATTTTTATTATAAGGCACAAACTATAATTTCTCTTATACAAACAGTTAAGTCATTAAATTAATATTATGTTGATAAATATTTCCACATTTATCCTACTTTATTAGGGGAGAGAGAAACATGATGATTGGATTGGAAATACAAACTTAATAAAGGGGAGAGTGAAACATGCTGATTGGATTAGAAATACAAATTTAATAGGGGAGAGAGAAATATGCTGATGGGATTGAAAATATAAACTTAATAGGGGAAGAGAGAGAAACATATTGATTGGATTGAAAATATACAAACTTAATGGGGTGGGAAAGAGAAACATGCTCAATGGATTGGGAATACAATAATCAATGAAAAAAATATTGGCCCAATAAATGAGGGCATAATGGGAAAGACCCAATAAATCAGTCAGTTAGAGGTGGTTTATGCCTTATAATAAGGACAAAAAAATTGTTAACAGTTGGTGCTTATAATAAGAACTAGGGGAGTATATTGTTTTCATGAAGATCATAAGGGAGTAGGGAGCTTACTTAAGATACAAGGTGAATCTTTTCTTTTTGAGAAAGAGATATTAGAAGTTAGAACCTTGTTTTATCCTGGTAAAATCTGATCCTTATAGTATTTTATTGGGTTAAGTAGCAATTTTGCCTCGGAAGTACACGCCCAAGAGCAATATTGCCCTGAAAGTTTTTTTGGGTTCAATGTTACCCTGGAAGTTCTGAATCGTAGCAATGTTGCCCTCTGCTAACGGTGAGACTAACAGACGTCTGCCACGTAGGATTAGTTAACACGTAGAATGCCAAGTTGGACAGCCATGTTGGAGTTCACATGTGGACCTGCACCACCACCTCATCATCACGCCTTGTCATCTTCTTTCTTCCCTTCCCTCCTTCCTCCTTCCTCGTCGTTGGACCTCGCCCCACCACCACGGACAAACCTCTTCCTCCTTATTCTTTACAAATCTGGGCTTACTGGAGCACCACTATTGTTCAATATATGTCTAATCGTAATTGACATATGTAAAAGCGTACAACTACATATTTTGTCCCTTCACTTCCATCCCTGTTCAAGTAACTTGAAACAGTGGTAAACCGTATGCATATTATGATCTAGCACACACCACTATCACCAATATAATTAATTTAGATCTTGGCAAGAGGCACCTAAAGAGCAGGAACAACTGCTTCCTCAACAGATTCCACCACCACCCAAAAAAAAAGAAGTGCCATTCACTGTTTTCTGAGTCATCCATAGTATTCTTGACTTTGTCATCTCTTGGCAATTGCAAACACCCATATAAAGAGTGTGTAGTTGATAGGATCCAAAAGCACCATCAATGCATTGCATCCGCCACCCACTTCCACAAATGTGACGCCTCACTAACAAAAACTTGATCAGATATATGAACTTGTCACCACAAAACTCACATGAATATTTTAATAACAAAAGTTCAATGCAACAGCAATCTCTCAACAATAACGCGAGACAACATCAAAGCGGGACCATTTTAAGACTTCAATAATAACACCATATAATTACGTACTATTCCGAAGTTCATGAATGAGAATAACACCAATATGCTTTACAGGACTATGTTAAGACTTCAATAATAACACCAAGATATGTTACTCGAGTAATGTGGTTACATAAGAGGATCTCAAGTGTTCACTAAACATACTTGAACAGAGGTATTTATGGTAATTTATAATTATATAAAATTTTTTGAACTAAAATTACCCTTGTAACATTATTGTTACTCGAGTAATATCAGCGTTGGGCGTTCTTGTAAAAGTCTGATGTTCACAATTACCCGAGTAATAATGATATTACATGAGTAACTTCCTAGCGTTATTCGGCCGTTTTATTTTAAAGGAATCATTACTCGAGTAATAGATACATTACCCGAGTAATTTTGCTATTCAGGGAGCGTCATGCGTTGTGATTAGATACTTTTTTTTTAAAAAAAAAAAATTATTACCCGAGTAAAATTATCTTTACTCGAGTAATATTTCTTTATCTTGTGTTGTGATTTCTTAAAATATATATATATATATATATATATATAGTAATAATAAATATTTTTAAATCATTACTCGAGTAATGAATTCATTACCCAAGTAATGTCGGAAAAAAGAAGCATGTAATTGTTCAAATACCTTGTAAATTGAGATTACATGGTATGTTATCACTAATGACAATTACGTTAATAGAGTGAACTATTTTTCAACCCTTTTGCTTTATCATTTCAAATGTATTTTTAATTATTATTCAAACAGATATTTAAAATTTTAGCTTTGAAAATTTATTCAAAAACTAATATACAGAATTGTTTTAAGAAAAAAATTAAGAAAGATAAAATAATTTTTATTCTTACTTATAAAAAAAAAAAAAAAAAAATCTTTTGTTCTTGTTCGTGTGTGTGTGTATATATATATATGTAGTTACTACTGATTTTGAAGGATTCTGGCTGTACTATAAGAATTTATTTTGTTACAAAATATGTGCTTTAATTTAGAGTTGACTATTTGATTTGATATTACTTTACAGTTTCCCACTGTTTACTATTTAAATATTGAACACGTTTTGATTTTTGTTTGCTTCTTTTCTTATGTAAGCACTAACAAGATGAATGCTTCTTTTGAACAATTACATGCTTCTTTTTGCCGACATTACTCGGGTAATGAATTCATTACTCGAGTAATGATTTAAAAATATTTATTATTACTATATATATATTTTAAGAAATCACAATACATGCATTTAGTTTCAAGATAAAGAAATATTATTCGAGCAAAGATAATTTTACTCGGTAATAATCTTTTTTTTTTTTTTTAACAAAAAATATCTAATCACAACGCATGACGCTCCTCGAATAGCAAAATTACTCGGGTAATGTATCTATTACTCGAGTAATAATTCCTTTAAAATAAAATGGGCTAAACAACGCCGGAAGTTACTCGATAATATCATTATTACTCGGGAAATTGTGAACATCAGACTTTTACAAGAACGCCCAACGCTGATATTACTCGAGTAATAATAATGTTACTCGGGTAATTTTAGTTCAAAAAATTTTATATAATTATAAATTACCATAAATACCTCTGTTCAAGTGTGTTCAGTAAACACTTGAGATCCTCTTATGTAACCACATTACTCGAGTAACATATCTTGGTGTTATTATTGAAGTCTTAACATAGTCCTGTAAAGCATATTGGTGTTATTCTCATTCATGAACTTCGGAATAGTACGTAATTATATGGTGTTATTATTGAAGTCTTAAAATGGTCCTGCTTTGATGTTGTTTGCTGCGCTATTGTTGAGAGATTGTTGTTGCATTGAACTTTTGTTATTAAAATATTCAAGTGAGTTTTGTGGGGACAAGTTCATATATCTGATCAAGTTTTTGTTAGTGAGGCGTCACATTTGTGGAAGTGGGTGGCGGATGCAATGCATTGATGGTGCTTTTGGATCCTATCAACTACACACTCTTTATATGGGTGTTTGCAATTGCCAAGAGATGACAAAGTCAAGCATACTATGGATGACTCGGCTCGGGAATGTCACTTTTTTTTTGGGTGGTGGTGGAATCACGAGGAAGCGGTTGTTCCCGCTCTTTTTTTGGTGCCTCTTGCCAAGATCTAAATTAATTATATTGGTGATAGTGGTGTGTGCTAGATCATAATATGCATACTCTTTGTTCACCTCTGTTTCAAGTTACTTGAACAGGGGATGGTGAAGGGACAAAATATGTAGTTGTACCTGCTTTACAGATGTCAATTACAATCAGACATATTGAACAATAGTGGTGCTCCGGTAAACCCAGATCTGTAGAGAATAAGGAGGAAGAGGTTTGCCGATGGTGGTGGTGGTGGTGGTGGTGGTGGTGGGGCGGGGTCCAACGACGAGGAATGAGGGAAGGGAAGGAAGAAGATGACGAGGCGTGATGATGAGGTGGTGGTGCGAGTCCACATGTGAACTCCAACGTGGTCATCAACTTGGCATTCTACGTGTCAACTAATCCTACGTGGCGGACGTCTCATTAGTCTCACCGTTAGCGGAGGGCAACATTGCTACGATTCGAACTTCCAGGCAACATTGAACCCAAAAAACTTCCAGGGCAACATTGCTCCTCAAGGCATGTATTCGGCAAAATTGCTACTTAACCCTATTTTATTTATTAAGCACTATACAATATTTAATGATCTTTGTTGAATTTATAATTACTTTTACTTGATTATGTTTAGTGATTTTATATTAGTACATGAATTTCGTATGAATTTTTATGTTAAGTATGATAAATTATTAATGTTAATAAATTTAATTTCAGTTATTTGGATTTAAAATATATTTAAACCAAATCGTTATCATTTTTAATATTTTATTTATTTTATCATATAATTTTAATAATTATTTGTTAATAGAGGTAAACTCTTACGGGTTTATGTTTCCGATCATTCTCATGAATTTAGTTAAACTCAAAATTTTGACACTATTGCTGTAGAACACGTCTCTTTTCTCAAATTAATGTCCATTCGAGGTAAGATTATTGATGCTTTCACACAAAAAAGTGAAAAATTCCCAATGTGCCAAATCTGTTAAATCAGCCAAAAAGTGAAATATTCCCAATGTTCCAAATCTGTTAAGTCAGCCGTTATTACGTTCTCTGAAATTGTATGCGTATAACTGATTTAACTAATTTTTTAAATGTGCGAATTGTTCATCTATCTCTTTTAGTTAGGACAGTAATAATTATAATGTATATGACATTATATTTTCAGATAATTTGCAATTTCTGTATGAGATTATAATATCTAGGAAGTTAAATTTTTATACATAACTCCTTGTGTATGAATTTAAATAGACGTCTTTGTTCAGGTAAAATAAAAAAGACATGTTTGTTAATTTTAAATAGACATTATATTGTGTGATTGGTATTACTGGACATCTCCATTGGCTCATAACTAAAACTAAATTGTATTTATATTAAGTTAGAAAATGTACATGACTATTAATTAATTTGAAAACAAACAATTGTTAAAAATGAATTAAAATGTTTGTTATGACAACTTTTAAATGTGTTTGTTTTTTTGTTTTTGGACGGAAATATGTGATTGTTTAAAATTATATGATCAATATATCTTCTCTCTTATCAGAAAATGCGTTTGAACAAATATATATATATATATATATATATATATATATATATATATATATATATATATATATATATATTGCGAAATGAACCGTTTATGAGTAGTTTAAAAGTCTTTATTTATTGTACGGAAAATCTTTTTAAGGTCCTAAGTGATCAAGAAAATATCAAAAAAGTTTTATAAAAAATTCTGATGTAAAAAATGTCTTAAATAATTGTTAAAACTTACATATAAAGTTGTTAATCATCTATTGAAAAATTTGTCAATGAAACTTTTTTGATCTCTTGGGACCTTAAAAGAATTTTCCTTTATCTGACTACGTGGGTGCTTGTAATCTCCACGTTGTTTTTGTTGTTGTTGTTGATATAAGAGATGGCTAAACGCCTACATTACAAAGAAGGAAATTACACAAAAGAGGAATTTAATCCTAAACACTCTTGATCCACCCAAACTCTCAGATGAATGGGACACACATCTAAAATTGCAGAATTAGAAATGTCATTTTTAGTTAAGGCATCCGCAACTTTGTTAAAGTTACGTTGGATGACCCTAACATCCACCTGCCAATTCCCAATGGATCATATCTCTAGCTTTCACAATCAAGTTACTACCAGTATCACAAGTATCATCTAAAATCATATTAATAACTTCATCTGAATTAGATTCTAAAATGATCTTCTTTAGCCCCATATCCCAAGCTAATTGAAGACCCTCAGCCACGTTAAAGAAAGCGCCATAACTTTTTTACAGAATATAATCCTTCGTGCATCAAAACCTTCCTCTATTATGGCTTTATATATAACCAATTTTTTGGATAAATTGTTAAGAGAAAAGATTTCATTTAATAACGTTATTAAGTGTTTTCTTCAGTTTTTCTTTATTTTTTATATAAACATATTTTGTTCTTTATTTATTCTTAAATTGATTTTATATTTTAACTAAAATAATTTTTAAAAAATAATGAAACTTTTTGTTAAAAAGCCTGTATTCTGGTTAATTGAAAGTATGATAGCACAAGATTTAAAATGAATTTCTTAGTAAAATTTATGGAAAATTTCATTTAAATACTAAATGAATTTGCAAAACCCCCGGTCTCCTTCGAATTTGTAAAAAAGACCGAGAGGTACTAAGGACCTATGAGGGATATGCAAATTCGCATGAAATTACTTTTCTACCCTTACATTTAAATAAATTAAAAATAAAAAAAAAAAAAAACCCCACCCCCCCCCCCACCCCCCGCCGCCCCGGCCACCACCAGCAATGCCACCACCACCACCACCACCGTCGGCCGACCACCACTACCGGCGGCGGTGGCGGCGGCCGGTGGTGGTGGTGGTGGTGGTGGTGGTGGTGGTGGTGGTGGTGGTGGGGTGGGGTGGTGGGGGTGGGGGTGGGGTTTTTTATTTTTTAAAAAAATTTATTTAAATGTAAGGGTAGAAAGGTAATTTCACGCGAATTTTCATATCCCTCATAGGTCCTTAGTACCTCTCAGTCTTTTTACAAATTCGGAGGGCCTCTGGGGATTTTACAAATTCATTTGGTATTTAAATGAAATTTTCCCTAAAATTTATATGTTTGGAATATTAACAAAATTATATATGACCTTTTCTTACACTGAAATGACTAGAGGAATTGATTCACCCCATGCGTCACTCAACGGTTGAGACTTGGAATAAAGATGGGCGGAGTTCAAAATCACGTGAGACTTGAATCACAAGTTATCAAACTTTGGAAATTAAATATTCCCTCTTCATTCACAAGTTACCAGACTTTGGAAATTAAATATTCCCTAGTTTCTTTAGTACATAGAATAAAAATGTAATATGCCCCAAGTTGGGTTCAATAATACTTCTATCTGGTCTTTATTATAAGACACCAACTGCAATTTCTCTTTTACTAAGGAAATGCAGTTAAGTTATTAAATTAGTATTCAGTTGATAAATATTTTCATCTTTACCCCTTTTTTATTGGGGGAGGAGAGAGATAAACATGCTGATTAGATTTGAAATATAAATTTAATAGGGGGAGAGAGAAAAACAAGCTGATTAGATTGGAAAAATACAAATTTAATAGGGGAAGAGAGAAAACATGCTGTATGAATAGAAAATGCAATAGTTAATGAAAAAAATATTTGGCCAATAAATGAGGACATAATGATAAAAACCTAATAAATCAGGTAGTTAAAGGCACTTGGTGCTATAATAAGAACCAAATGGAGTATATATGACCAATAAAACAATATATAGCGATACAAAAAATATGTATAATCATAGTGATTTTGTATAGAGATAAATTTAACGTTCCCCAACCCAGGAGGAAATAGAAATCAAATATATCAAGTTTCACTGTATTATATTCCTGTGTTGACAGGAAATTTCTTCACATTTCATTGTATGGTTATTTTTAAGAACAAATTCAGAAAATAAACATTCATAATCCTCACAAGTCGCAAACCCCAAGTAAATAAGACTTCTAATTTTTATTTTTATTTTTAAAAAACACACATTAAACTTTGCAAAACTTGCCCCTACTAAGGTTTTGATATGACAAATTTGCCCATGGTCAGGTTTTAACTTTAAATAGGATTACTATTGGCAAAAAAAAAACACTTGAAATGGGATTAGTATGACTTATGAGTTGCGGTCTCTTCCAACAAATACTTGTTGAATATATTTCTAGTGTGACCTATTTAATTGGAAAAATCTCATATAAAGATACTTTAAAGAGGAAAATTTCATATAAGGTTGGTAAGTTTAACCAATCTTAATTTGTGCCTATGACCTAATTTAGGATACTTGAAAGTTGTGTGTTATACCATAATACCCCTAACCCATTAAGGCTTCTCCCCAATGTGCCTCGATTTATTAAAAACAGCGTCATTTTATTTTTTTTTAAAATTTGGCGGCGCCTTTTTTAGGGAAAATGACAGTCAAGTCCCAATGACCATAAAAAAGTCCCAACAGAAATTCATATATAAAAAAAGTCCAATCCTTAGGGACTTTTTTGATATTATTTGTATTGAAACAAAATATAGGTTTTTAAATTTTGTTGTAAATATAACACTTCCTGTTGTGAATATAGCTTTTTCTGTTGTGAATGACTAGGTTTAAAATTTTGTTGTAAATATAGCAATTTCTGTTGAAAATATAGCATTTTTCTGTTGTAAATGACTTTTGTACGTTTAGGGACTTGAGTTTGAAACAAAATCTAGGTGTTTAAATTTTGTTATGAATATGATACTTCCTGTTGTAAATATAGTTTTTTCTGTTGTAAATAACCAGGTTTTTAAATTTTGTTGTAAATATAGCACTTTCTGTTAGGATTTTTTTTGTAATTTTTTATGATCCTTGGAACCTGACTGTGATTTTCTCCCTTTTTTATCATCCAGATCAGCTCTTCTTGTTCAGGTTCCTGCTTCAATTCATCACTTCCATGGTGTATTTGTACCCCTATATTTCAAACAAACCTTTATCATGTACCTTACTAGCAGCCTTCGTTCCGGCCAATTAATTGTTTCTCACATAGAGTGAGTATACCGGAACCCACTTCGCGTACTGAATTTGAGACTTATATGACAAAAGCTAGCTTCCATGCTCGAACTTGTAAAAGTTAAGCATCTGCAGAATTTTCCATGGCCAACACTTCAAGTTCTTCGATGTGCCAAGAGAAGAAGAAGAAGAAGAAGTAGAAGCTACATTAGCAGCATCCTCAGATCAGCCTCTGATTCCAAGTCTTCCTGAATGAGTGGCCCAACTCTGTCTTAGCTCTTGTCAAAGATCCGTTTCTTTTCTCCGTTTTCAATTCATGGCGTTGTCTTCTTTACTCACCCTCCCTTCCCTCCATTTTCTCTGTCTCTGTAAATACACTATTTCTAACTGTTAATAATCCCACATCCCATGATCCAATATAATCAAAATCTTTTGTGAATCATATATACACACAACCCTTTTTTTAGTAGTGCATCCGCATTGCGTTATGCACAATCTTTTAAATGACATTAACTTATTTTGCACTAATCCGAACCGAGGCGGTTGGCCCTTTCGTGGGGAAGCCTCTAACACCCACGCACATCGTGCATTCCCATGCCTCAACTCAAGACCGTGATTAAGTTATGGCGATCACTTCTGGTACCAAGCGTTTGGTGGTTATAACACACAACCTTCAACCTTCGTGCTCTAGGATTTTGTACATGTAATTTTTTTTTACTTATAATCTCAGTTATAAGTATGTTTTCTAAGCTCATAATTTATTAATTATGGTTGATTTGTATTCTCACTAAATTATATATGTCGCCACAAATTAAGAAATAAAAAATATATAGTAAAAGAAAATGATGGAATAAAGTTTATTTATTATAGTATAGTTATTGTGAAATTGTTTGGATATCAATTTGACCATTTATTTAAATTTTTTATGCTGGACTTTTTCTCAAATTTATATTTTTCAAAATTTAATTATATCATGGAAATAACATAAATGATAATGGGAAAGTGGACTAGCCCACTTGGTCCGTAAAGAGCTTAACCCATTTTTTTGTTTAAGCCCATAGTGGGCCGGTTCCACTTCCCAGCTATATCAGCAAGCCAAAAAAAAAAAAAAAAAAAAACATCCGACTTCTTAAATTGTTTTTTAACAGTCAGATTGTTTTTTTTTTTGGCTTGGTGACATAGCTGACTTCTAAAAAAAAAAACAATCTGACTTCTAAAATTGTTTTTTAACTAGTTAAAGAATTTGTTTTCATCCTAAAAATATATGATCTCAATATATTTTTACTATTATAGAGTATAACTTTTACATGGCCCCGTTTCATTGAAAACAAGTATAGTGCAATTTTTTTTAATTATGGGAAAAAATGTAGGAGCTTTTTCTTTTGTCACCTTTGAATAATTTTTGTCCTTGTGTATGTGGTCTTTTAGCTAGAGTTGGTAATTTTGACCAAAAAAAAAAGAGAGCTGGTAATGAACCTGCCAATTACAGGCTGACATCTGCAAGTTGACAACCCAACGAGTCAAAGATAGAGAGGAAAGGGGTTTAATTTTCTTGTTAGAATTTTAGAATTCTGAAAAAAAAAAAAAAATAAATATGGGTTGGTGGGCTAGCCCATCGGTTCCCGGTTGTGCGGGTTCAGATCAAAAAGACTCACATCAAAATGGGTCTATTTTTCAATAACCTAACTCACCAAAATTTTACAAGTTAATGGGTTGAGCCCATATTACCGGCTCTACGTTACAACCACGTCATGCCCTCCCCTCCAAATGTGCTACCACGTAACCCTTTTTGCCACATCAGCATAATATATTATCAACTCAAATGTGTCTTCTTCTCCAAGGAACAAACTAATGACCACCTCCTTTTTTTGGTATCTAATCATGTTGCCATTGAGCCGAAAAGAACCTACTTCTTATTATTTTTATTATTATTATTATTATTATTATTATTATGTTTTAAGGCTGTAAGTCTCGTGTGTTGTGGCAGACGATTTACCCCCATACATAGGGTATTATATGTCTGGAATCATATATAAATCCTTTAATAAAACCTAGATTCCCTTCTAGTAGTTCATGCCTCCTATATGGAATGGTTTAAGTTTAATTTATTATTCTTTTATGTTGGCTAAGGGCTATAGATCTGCAAAATATACTAAACATATAACAAAATATTTTGATTGGTAAATTATCAGTAAATTTCTAAACTTGATTCAGAGTACATAAGTGTGAATTGTGAATATTTATCCAAACACCACTGAACGATAAATCCTCAGTAAATTTTTAATCAATATACCTCTATGGAACCTGACAGTAATGATATTGATCAAGGGAGATTCATAATTATTGTCTATCTTGCTTTTATTTTGCCTCTTTAATTTTCAATCTTTATCATCTATACCTTTAACTTTACGCTTTTTACCTTCTGCACTTTTATTCCTTTTAGTTTTTGTCTTTTAATACCGTTTTTAAATTTGTGTGTTAATTTCGGTTTCTTTTATATTATGTCTTCGATTTTTTGCTCTTTTTCTCGATGATCTTCTTCTCTTCCTTCACTCCAAACTCTTCCTTAAATCATGAGGGATCTTGTTCCTCAACAAACAACATCTTTGACGAAGAAATTCAGTTCAAAGATATGAACCAAACAGTTGACAATTGAACTCTTCCTTCAATCAACAATATAGACATCTTTCAAATAAAAAAGAGTTGGTTCTCAAAGTCTAATTATGTGATTAAGACTGTCGAAGAATCCATCTCTATCCAACATGAGAAAGAGGAATTATTTCTTCTCTCTCCAAACTCCATTTCTAAACACAAAGAAACCTATAACTTTTTACACATCGGTTGTGTACAAGTTGCTCTTAAACCGCTTGTGTGAAAAGGCTTAAACGCTTCAGGCTTAGTCTGTCTCAGAGATGCAAGACATTACAATTTTTCAGATTCTCTACTGGCAGCTACTGAATTTGGACTTCATGATGGACCTGTTTATTTCAAATGTTCTCTAAATCAAACGGTTGATTTAAAAGATAAACATATCATTGATGTCCTCAAACTCAATCTTAAACTTAACGGTTTCAGTATGAAATCAGGATTTGTACTTGTTGCTCTAATGTATAGGGTACAGTATAAGGTCTCAAACTCTTCAGCCTCGATAGTTCAACGTCTACTTGACAACGGTTAGACTGTTGTTTTCCTCACTGACTATTCAAACACAAACATCATAATTCCTCAAACAATCATATGGAAAGATGTTACCCTTCCAAAAGAGTGGGTTATGGAGAAAGTAGTCCAAGCTATTCCAAGACTTATGCCTCAAATCAATAGAATTTCCCAAACCCAAACTGGATATGTTAGATTAACTTTTGACAGATCTAGAAGTTCTACTTCATCTATATCTTCAAGATATGAGGATTTTAAATTTGCAAATTCTGAATTGCCAAGGTATTCTTATTCTTCAGAACAATCACTCCCCTCGGTTATTCATTTGCCTCCACCACCTCAACCAACTGCTCCTCTACCACAACCAACGGCAAACCAACTTGCAAATGTCTCAATTCAAGGAATTGATAATTCTGGAACAATTCCTCATGCAAACTATCAAAGAGAAGATGATCTAAATTCAGTTGACTCTATGTCTTATATGGATTTAGTGAACCTCAAACTATTGGTGTTCTAGAATACCAATTTCAAATTGATAAACAACGTTTGCAAAAGGAATTCTATTCCAATGAAAATACTTTCCAAAGAAACTGGTTCTTAGAAAATTTTAAAGGATTGTTGTGAAAACAAATTCAAGAAAAATTCTACAGTTTCCTTGAAAAGTATCAAATGAATTTTCCATTTTTTGATTGGTTTGAAGCTTATGCTTTGCAACAGAAAATAAAATATCCATTTGTTCAAACAATAAATATGATCAAAAGAGATTGGAAAACATCTGAAGGACAAACTATTTCTTCAAAAGTTCCTCCAAAAGGGTAATATTATATTCCTCGAATTCAAGATAGTAAGCAAAATCTTGTCTTGGCTTCTCCTTTTAAAACCCGAAACTCTGATGGGTTCACATTAGGAGTCTTTTCTCTTATGTGCTTTTTAGGTGTTTTTCCCTCTAATTAGAGGGATTAGGCATTTTTAAATTTTTTTATATATTCTATTTATTTAGATTAGATTATATGCTTTGGATCATGAATATATATTTTTTGCACCAAATATCTCAAATTAATTAATTTTTAGTCCTGCATTAAGAAATATTTTTCCTGTAACTCCAATATCCTGGAAATTAATTAATCTAAGATAGTGGGTGAAAAAAAAATTAGAATGCAGCATATAATCTAATCTCAATAAATAGAATATATATTAAAAAAATTTAAAAAGAAAAGAAAATGCCTAATCCCTCTAATTAGAGGGGAAAACACCTAAAAGAAAAGCACCCAATGTGAATTCAACTTGGATGAAGTAGTTAATCCAAGAGATAAACAAAATCTCATGGAACAAAACAATTATACCAATCAGTATCTTCAAATCATTGGAGATCATGTCATCAAAACTCCTTTCTCCCATGACAAGGTAATCGTTTTTTAGGCAACCTCTACTAGCCAACCTTTGTTCAAACCTTTTCAACTTGATCAAAAAATCAAAATAAGTTTGCAAAGTAAGAACAAAGCTAGTTTGAAGAGAGAAATTGATCAAGGATACAATGTCAAACAATTATTCAACAACAAGCTGGTGATCCTAGAACTCCAATTACCCAATTACAACAAAAAATTGTTCCTGATACCCCTTCAGATTCATCTTCTGCAAACAAACAGGTAATGAATCTTGAACAAATTTTTGATGTTGAATCCTCCAAATCTGAATTTCAAATCAACCATCAACATTGGCAAAAATCTTTAAAATTATATTATCTTAGAGCTAGTCCTCTAAATTTTTAACTGAAGAACGCCAAGACCAAACTTTTAAATCTTTCAACTCTAACAAAGTCTATGAATGGAACATAGATGGTCAGAGTGAAATCAACATTCTTCAAATTTTCAACAAATGACAATGGCAAGTATTGCTTATCAAACCACAAATGATTATTCAGATACATAAATAACTAATCTTTTAGTCTCCGGTTTTACTGGGCAACTTAAAGGTTGGTAGGATTATTATGTGTCTTCTAAAGAAAAATCAAACATTATTTCTTCTGTGAAAACTGAACTTGATGGGACTCCTATTATTCATAATGGTGAGCCTATTCCAAATTCCGTTAACACACTCACTTTTACAATTATTAAATATTTTGTTGGCGATCCAACCATATGGAAAGATCGTTCATCAGAACTGCTTTCAAACATTCGTTGTCGGACACTATCTGATTTCAGATGGTATAAAGATACTTTCCTAACTCGAGTGCTCACAAGAGATGATGCCAATCAAGGTTTTTGGAAAGAAAAGTTTTTAGTTGGATTACCAAAATCTTTTAGTGATAAAGTTAGAGACAAACTTAGACAACAATATGATGACAATATTCCTTATGAAAACTTGACATATGGAGAGTTAATTTCGTATGTCCAAAAAACTGCTTTAAAAATTTGTTAAAATGATGGAATCAAACATTAGCTTGCTAAAGAATAGGTTGTTAATAGGAAAGAATTAAATTCTTTTTGTGAACAATTTGGTCTTCCTTCTTGCAAACAATTTAAACCTAAACCTCACAAAACTCCTCGTTTTAACCATTCTTATTCCAAAAATAAACATTTTCAGTACAACAAACGTCTTTATCAAAAGGATGACATTCAAACTCCTCCACTAAAATACAAAAAGAATTTTTGTTCCAAACTAAAGAATGCTTTTTCAAAAGAATTTCCAAAACGTGACAAGGTGACTTGTTACAAATGTGGTAAGGTTGGACATTATGCCAAGTATTGTCGACTTGCTAGAAAAATCAGAAAGAACCAAATTGAGAAACCTTTCCTTGAACAAATAAACAATCTTCTGACCGAAACATCTTCTGAATCTGAAGAAGATCGACGCTCTTTTGAAGATATTAACCAAATCCAAGATGATGAATTCAATTCAACATTTGATGATTCTATCCCTCAATTAAATGTCATCACCAAAGAGCAAGATTTACTCTTAGATGTCATCAGTAAACTTCCGGATTGTGATAAAGGAGAATATCTTTCCAAATTCAAAGATATTATCACACAACCCTCCACCTCATCTTCTTCTACCAAACTTTCTATTTCTCATAACAAATACGATTGAGCCAAAAATTTGGAAAAATTTAAACATTTTGTTAAACCTACTACACTCCAAAATCTTCAATCCGAGATTAACAATCTCAAGGCTGAAGTTCAACTCCTTAAGACTAGTAGGGATAATCATGAGTCTGCTTTAATATAGATTCAGGAACTCCTAACTTCATCTCAAAATTCTTTTGATGAGAATAATGATCAGGTTTTGGAAAATGAAAAAGAGGATGATAACCTTGAACCACCATTTTAAAACTTGATTTCAAGAGTTTTTAGTCAGAAGTTTTATATATAAGCAAAAATAATTATTAATAATGATCTTGTTATAGAACAATCTATTTTGTTTGATACAGGGGCTCAAGCCAATTGCATTTTAGAAGGCATAATTCCCACTAAATATTTTGAAAAAACAACTAAAAGATTTAGTGTTGTTAATAGATCACGACTATCTATTCAATCCAAAATTTCAAATGTTATTGTACAAAATGAAAGTTTGTGAATTAAGACTCCATTTATTCTTATGAAAGATATGGGAACTCAAATTATGCTCGGAGCACCATTTGCACAACTTTTAATTTCTTTTAGTATTGAATTTGATGGACTTTCAAAACATCATTCAAGGAAACCAATTTTCTTCCATTCTACTGAAAAATCCAAAATTAAGGAGTTAAATCCTCTTTTCCTTAAACAAAATAAGATCAATTATTTGAAAGAAGATGTCTCCTTCGAAAGAATTGAGCAACAACTCTAACAACCGGTTGTCCAATAGAAAATTCAATCCTATTGGACAAGATTCATCAAACGGTTTGTGCCGATTTACCAAATGCTTTTGGGAACAGAAAGCAGCATATGGTAAATCTTCCTTACGAACCAAATTTTTCAGAAAAACAAATTCCAACAAAAGCTCGACCCATTCAAATGACTCAAGAACTTCTTGAAACTTGTAAAAAAGAAATTTAGGATCTTCTTGATAAGAAACTTATCCATACGAGTCGTAGTCCGTGGTCTTGTGCTGCTTTTTATGTAAATAAAAATGCAAAGATTGAACATGGGACACCGAGACTTGTCATCAACTACAAAACTTTAAACGAAGCTTTGCAATGGATTTGTTATCCAATCCCAAACAAGGCTGATTTACTAAAACATTTCCATTCTGCAAAAATGAAATCTGGATTTTGGTAGACTCAGATTTCAAAAAAAGATAGGTATAAAACCGCTTTTACTGTTCCATTTGGTCAGTATGAGTGGAACGTTATGCCTTTTAGTTAAAAAAAAAATGCTCCATCTGAATTTCAAAGGATTATGAATGAGATTTTTAATGATCAAGGTCAATATATCATTGTTTATATTGATGACATCTTAATATTTTCAAATTCTCTTGAAGATCATTTTAAACATATTTCAAAGTTTATTCGAAGTGCATAAACAAATGGTTTAGTTGTTTCTAAACCAAAAATTAGTATTTTCCAAACACAAGTTAGATTTCTTGGGCATTGGATTTGTCAAGGAACAATAACTCCTATTGAACATGCAATTCAATTTATTGACAAATTCCTAGATCAAATCATTGATAAAAACCAACTTCAAAGGTTTTTGGGATATTTAAACTATGTTGTTGAGTTTATTCCATAACTCAGTAATTTTATCAACGCCTTAACAAAAATCCTCCTTCTTGGACGAATACTCACACTAACATTGTTAAACAGATTAAACAACAGGTTAAGGAGCTTCCTTGTCTTAGCCTTCATGTTCCTTCTACCTTCAAAATAGTCGAAACAAATGCTTTTGAATTAGGTTATGGAGGTATTTTTAAACAACGTTTTGATGGAAAAGAACAAATTATTTCTTTTACATCTAAACATTGGAATTCTGCCCAACAGAATTATTCTACGATCAAAAAAGTAATTTTGGCAATTGTTTTATGCATCTCAAAATTTCAAGCAAATCTTTTAAATCAAAGGTTTTTAGTACGCATTGATTGTAAATATGCAAAAGATGTTTTACAAAAAGATATTATAAACCTTGCATCAAAACAAATGTTTGCCCTTTGGCAAGCAATTTTGAGTGTTTTTTATTTTGATATTGAATTTATAAAAGGCACCTCAAACTCTCTCCTAGACTTTCTCACCCTGAGTTCTTACAGGATAGGTCTTAGATCAAAGAGCACCTAAACCAGAAACTTTCATCTCTCACAAAATGCCCAGAAAGAAAAAACCAAGTGAAGATTTCAAAGATAAACAACCTCTCCAACAAGTGGATGATCAAAACTTCTCCCAAGAAGCCCAAAGACCATTCTCCGAAGAAGAAGCCCTGAAGGAGATTCTTAAATAGTTGATCCATCATCAACAAACTCAAATAGAGGGATCTACCAGTCAAATAACTCCCCAAACACAAGGAGCAAGACTGCAAACAAGATCTCAGTCTAAATATGGGTCATCTACCCCAAAAAACCCAAATTGAGTCTTCAATCCAAAGACTCACTTCCACTAAACCTAGCAAAAAGACTCTTGAGTCCTATGCTAAGACACCTCCAAAACAAACATGGGAGGAAGTACTAGTGCAAAAGGATAACAAGACACAGGCCCTTGAATATGATAGAGCTCTTGCTTTTCCATTAATTGCCTCTTCTTCCCAGACAATCAGTAAACAAGAGTATGATTTGGCAAATGTTGAATTTAATCTCCAATTAGCCCAGAAAAAGCCACATCAGGTTTCAAGACCATTATTAATGACTCCAGTTGTTAATAATCCAATTGATACTCCTTATCGACCAAAAGAAAACAAGGTAAAAAATATCTTGCAAATTGAACTTGAGTTTTAATTTAGGATTTAAATTTTAATATTAAAAAGGAAAAAGGGAAAAAAAAAATAGATTAGATGCACAGAGGATGAGAACGAAGTTTATGCGAGAAGAGGTCGAAAGTTGTTCACGGAAAAAAAAAACCATATCACGCAACCACAATAAACAGATCACGCCGTACTCCAAACCTGCTTTCGGATTCAACAGTACACGCTAAACCAGACCCCCATGCATCTCGAGCTCCTCACCGAGAGACCCCTGTGTAATCCCTTCCTCGGACTAGACCCTTCCCTCTCTATATAACCCATGCTCCCTTTGCTTCCATCCATTCATGCTAAGCTTAACAAAACCAGAGACCGAAGTTGAGAGGAACTGAAGTAGGGAGAAAGAGAGAGTCGTTGAGAGAGAGAGCTTCAAAAACTGAAACCATTTTCCCCTCTGCGAAACGCATCAGTAAACAGGGGGTTTTGTTTCCAGCTGAGATCCTATCATACCAACCAGCAAACAGAGGTAAATCATTGGTTCACTTTTCCTTTCGATTTCCTTCTTTCATCAACGCAAGTTTCTGAGGTTGAAGCCGTTAGGAGTGTAGCCTTGATTTCCATGTGATTTCTCTGGTAAAAGAAACTGAAACAGGGTACATCGTCATTCCTGAGCATTATATTTACAGTCATGTCGCTGCATTGAAAAAAAAAAATTCACTTTGCCACTGTGTTTATAAAAGAAAGAGAAGGGAATAAAATATATACATATAGATTATGCAATCTATCTTTGCACATATAACAATATAGAGTTATCTCGGATTCTAAATTTATTATTAAAAATTTGTGTATTTTAATTTTATTAAATTAGAATTTATAATTTTATGTAGAGTTTAGAAGAGTTATTAATGATTAGTAAATTGGTTGTGGTAGATTGATTTTTTGGCGGATAATAGTTAGCTTCGGCGAGAGGTAATGATTTGATATTTGCATATATTTATATATCTACAAGAAATTGGAATTTGACTATTATGACATTATATGAGAATTTTATTTTTATATGAACGTGAAAATCTTGGAAAATTCTGTTGAGGATAATTATGATAATAGTTGAATTGGGAATAGATGGAGTAGGTTATTCCACCATGATTGAATAAGAGGCTACTCATCCAAATTTAAAAAGTTCTCATTGGTGGGAGGCACCTTCCCTAATTTATGATACAATGGAGACAAGATTTAAACAAGTTCAAATGTTGGGATATTAATGTTTAAACCCTTAATTAGTTATTATGTTAAGTTAATTTTGAGAGGATTGATCTAAGTTTTCTTCGGGATATTAAGTTTGAACCTAGAGGATATACTTACTAGGATTACTTGATGCCTAGTATAATGTCTTTTGGGATCAAAATAAAATTTTTAAACATACTTGGTTTATTTATTTCAAACAAAAAAACAAGTACACATCCTCAATGGTTTCGACGATGGTAGGACCTTTTTGGGCCTATTCCTGAAATTCTTTCACCCAATGTCCAGAAAGCATTGAAACTTTTTGAAACAAAATTTAATCTTAATAGAGATCCTTTTCCAATAAATCTTCATTATTTTTCAAAATTATTTGTATCTTGGATCTTTTCTTGGCAATACAGATTTTCTCATCCAAACCATGACTCTCCAATTTTGCCAATCCTCCAAAATTACCCTTTGTTCGATGGTGGCAAAATTTGACCAATCAAATGTGGACTTAAAGTAGTGGAATTATGGTTCAAAGAAAACCCTAATTTCCTTTATGCAACTGAACATAGCAAGTTTTTGAATCAAAAAACTTATATTCAAAGTACACTTGCTTTAGCTACAAATAAATCAGAGTACATCAAACAACTTAGCTTCATGCTCAAACAACTTCAACAAGACGAAGCTAAGGAAGAAGACCCAGCTTAGAGTGATGATGAAGATTTTGTCATCAATCTAGGTGAAGATTAAATTAACAGTTTTTGATGGGAGCACCAAACAAAGTAGGTTTCATGTATAAAACTGTTCCAAACTATAGTAGTGCTAGGTATTTTCACTATAATACTAAACACTGTAGTTCACAGTAGCTAGTTACTGTAGTGTCGGTAAACATTGTAGCTAATTACTATTTAAATAGTACTAAACATTACGGATCACCAACCGGAACTGTACAAACAGTGTTTTAAATCTATCTTTATAAGCTGAAGTCCAATTCATTTCAAGGCAGGTTTTGAACCATCCCTTCTCTCTCTATCATTCTCTTTACCATTTTTATGCCTTCTCTCTTCTTGTTTCAAGCTTTTGCTTGTAAGTCTTTAAATTTCAATAAACTTGTCTTTTATTATATTTTGCATTTGCATTTCCTTCTTCTCTCTTTGATGAGTTAGGTCCCGGTACGGTTTACCTCCATTCCTTTCTCATCTTCTTTTGTTTCTTTTGCACGTTTATCTTCAGTTTGCATTTGCATTTGATGAGGTAGAGAATATCTTCTTTTATTTCTTTTGCATGTTTATCTTCAGTATTTTACTTATGTTTTAAGAAGTCCGCCTTCTCCTCTATTTCTCTCGCTCTCAATTCTTCCTCCTCCCCTTTGGTCCTTTCGGGGCTTCTCCCCCGCAAAAATATCAAAAAGCCAAAATAAATTATTTTAGATCAGATCCAAACCGAAAACTAAAGTCATGTCAGATAAAAAAAAAACAACCAAAATAAAGCAGAACATATTGATGAGCTGGTTATCAAATTCAGTTTCGAGCCAAAAAAGATTTGTCAGATATATATTAATACAAGTACAACCATTGAATGAGGGGCACAAAATTAAACGCTGTACAATGAGCGTTTGTTAGAGATTATTAGTGGGTTATATTTGGGGACTGGCTTTGGCCCTTTTCTTGCTCACGTCTGCTGTCTTTTTTTGTGTCAAAATGGTGCCATTTTAACGTAAAGGAGGGTAGTTGTGTCTTTTTTTTTAAAAAAAAAAAAATTAGGGTATTTATTGGTATTAAAAAGATGCTTCATGATATTGAACGGTATTGAAAAAAATACTTCATGATCTTGAAAAATTATTTTATTATCTTGAAAAAAATATTTCAGGTTATTAAATTATACTAAAAATATATTTGAGAATATTAACTGGTACTAAAAAAAATACTTCAGGATCTTAAAAAATTATTTATGATATTGAAAAATATTTTAAGGTATTGATTGACACTAAAAAGATACTTGGGATCTTGATGATATTGAAAAAATACTTTATATCTTGAAAAATTAATTTTAGGATCTTGAAAAAAATATTTCAAGAGATCTTTCCGAAAATATATTTCAAAAAATATTTTTCAAGATCATAAAATAATTTTTCACGATCATTTTAAAGTATATTTTTAAGATTAATCGTATTTTCTTAAAAAAAAAAAAAAGGCACGGCTATCCTTCTTTGCGCCAAAATAGTGTTGTTTTGACGTAAAAGAGAAGCAGACGGGAGGGAGAAGATACTCTCTCCATCCCTTCTCATCCTCCGCACCAAAAATATTGATCAGGGAAAAAACCACATTGTTTTTTACCGAAAAAAATAATTTTGGTAAAGGAGAATAAGCGGACAGGGAGAAAACCGAACGGACCAAAGCCAAAGCCGCCGGGTCCTACATTAGGGTAACACTTCACTTAAATTAAAGTGAGATGATCATATGACTGTTGCACTATCTTTGCAAAATGATCAAAGTGAAGGTGCTTATTATTTATTGGACGGAACGGATTCAGATCATACCCGTGAATTCACCTACTACTATTCTTTCTGAAGTATTAATGCCAAACGGTATGAAAACCATCATACCAGCATAATATAAAAGGGGAAACTTCCTTTCAGGTCCTAAGAAACTAAAAAAATATTAAAAAAATCTTAAAAGAAATTTAATTAGATGTTAGAAAAGTCTTATTAACAACTCCATCTATGAGATTAACAACTTCATCTGTGAGACTAACAACTCTTTAAGATTTTTCTAATATCTAAATTTCTCTTAAAAAAATTAATTTAGAGAAACAGATAGGACAGCTATATATATCAAACCAAAAAGTAACGGACATTTAATACAGTTAACTGTGATGACATTTTTTCTCCATGTGAAAAAATTCATATATGTATTTATACCTCCAAATAAATATTATGATATCATGTGATATCAACTAAGAGTTTATGGTAGTGTTAAAAAAAAAAAAACCAAGAGTTTATGGTAATTTTTTTTTTGCCCGAAAAAAGCTTATGGGTAAATTTATACCATATGTGTGTGTATTATTATTAAACCCCACGGCACCCGTGAAATAAGGAGTGATTGTCCTATGGCATCAGTACTGTTAATCAATTTGAGGCTATATCACTGATATTTACTTTTTGTATGTATGTTTGTTTTTTGTCGAAGTATGTATGTATTAATGATTTGTATCGCAATTGAAGGGAGTTAATGTATAATTAAATAATATAATTATATCAGATGAAAAATAAAAGCTATTATATATATAATTGATATTGGAATTACATTCTAAGTTGTACTATGCTAAAATATGATTATTTATTAAGAATTCATATAAGGAAAGATATTTGTTTTGTCAGGATTTTCTCTCTCTTTATAACAATATATTAAATTTAAAATCTATACTATAGACAAAACAAACACGTTCTGATTTCCCAATTTTTAGGCCAAAAACCTCATTTTATATTAAAATTTTATATTAAAACTATAATTGTTTTCACTTAAAAAATATTCCCTTATAAAATAATGTCAGGATCAAAAGTAACATTTTTTAAAAACTTATAAGACTATGTAATTATGCATTATCATTAAATGTTATTGAGTTAAAATGAATATAATATTTTAAGTAATAATAAAATACTAATTTCTTTCAAGTTTGCATGATGATGAATTGATGATGATGATGCATTTTTCAAACGACTAAACTTAGGTCAAGTTTGTTAGGCTAAGTTTGTCCATGAAGCCAATCAAAATCTGCCACATATTTTAATTTTTCCATGTCACCAATTAGCACTCCAAACACCACTGTTGTATATTATTGAATTAAAAATGAATATACTATTTTAAGTAAAATTATAAAATTATGCATTATCATTATATATTATTGAGTTAAAAATGAATATACTATTTTAAGTAATAATGAAATGCTAGTTTCTTTGAAGTTTGGATGATGATGATAATGGATGATGATGATAATGCTAATGATAATAACAACAATAAAATAAAAATTTATATAAATATATATATATATATTATCGGCGTCAAAATATATATGATGTATCGAGTGAAAGTATTCTCATGAAATCAATAACGCTATCAAAAATTTAAACTACTACTATCTTTGATCTTAAATATAAGACCTAATTTAGAAGAAAATTTTGATTCTATATACAAGACTTTTATTTTCTCTTTTTTATATTTATCATTTTTCTCTAAACTAATATATAATCTAATATTCCCTCTGGTCCTAATTATAAGACAAAGTTAACTTTTTTGGAGAAATTAAAGAAGCTAATTAAATTACCTTAGAGTACCTTTTTTTTCCCTTCAAAGTAATTAGTTTGACTAATAAACTAATATATAATCTAAAGATAAACAACATATAAATTGATTAAGTAACTTATTTAGCTTCCTTAATCTCTTCAAACAAAATCAACTATGTTTTATAATTAGGACCGGAGGTAATAACACATAAGTATTCTAGAGAGATTATGTAATATATGTTAAATTAAATAAATTATTTAATCTCTCTAAATTAGTCAATTAGATTTTATATGAAAGATTAGAGATACTAATATATATGTCCCCATCAGCAAGATCAGATCAGGGTTGACTTCGTCCAATAATCCGACCTGAAATCAAAAACTAATACAATATGTTGGGTGCGTAGGATTAGGTCAATTAGATTAATGGGTTATTTCTTTTTTACCTGAATTAATGGGTTAGTTGAAAAGGGTGATTGTTATTTTACATATATTATACGTTATGTATTAATAGCTTATAGCAATAAAAATCATAAGGTGTTTCTATATTATAATATACTATGAAAAGTTTACAAATATTTTATATTACTTAGTATGAACTATGAAGTGATAAGACTTAAGAGCATCCATACATGAGGACAAAGCAATAAATTTTAGGTAAAATTTGTTTGAAAATTTCTGTATTGGTATTTTCTGTATTTGAAACTTTCTACATGCATTTGTAATATTAGGTCTTTCTAAGTAATAAAATATCTGAATAAGAAAATTTTCACCCATTTTTCCCGCTAGATATCTTTTTCTACAAAGGCAAAGGCTTTATTATGTGTTTATTCCACAGCCTGTTGTGGGACAAGAAACAAGAAATTGAATCATTACTTTCAAAGTGATTCACAACTCTAGCTAGCTATACCCCATGTACGCGCATCTTGTCTACAACTTATAACCAACACAACATTAAATTATAGGCCAACGCGAATCATATTGGTTAACCCATATGGGTTGCGGGTAACCCATTTCAAACCGAGCTAGATTATAACAGTCTTTCATGAAGTGGTAAATTTGAGTCTCCACTAGAAGGTGTGCCCACGTTTAATGGATAACAATGCTTTGAATAAGCACTTTGCCGAGCCCAAAAAACAAAGAAACAAAGCACAATGGTATTAGCAAAAGCAAGTGATGACCTGCCTCCATGTAACCAGCAAATAACTAAGATATGTTCATCTCTCCCTTTGTACCCAAAGAGAGAGTTCAGATCCTATATGTTATATGTATAAAAGTATATATAATATATGAGATGTTATGTGTAAAAATCATATATAAGCCTCATGCCAAAACACATTTTGGTATATCTTCTTTATAACCGTGTGAATGTAAAGGATCTAATTTAAACTGTAGATCATAGAAATGAGACTTATACCTTAAAGCCAGGACAAATTACAAAGTCCAATGTACTAAATATATGGACATAATTGAAGCATGTTCATAGAACTTGGATAATGGACCAAACAACTTTTTGTCTTTTGAACGTTTTCTTAATTAATAGATAAGTAGGTCCAATCTAACTAATATAATATACATACACATACACACACCACAAGTGGATTAGTTGTACATAGATAATACGAACAAACAAAAGCACAAAAGCATATGTGATGATCGAGTCGATCTCTGTTGGCCTGGCTAGAATATATATTAAATAATACTAGTTAATATTGCTGAATCAATCATCTGTGACTATTGCCGACAGAAAAGCTTAATGAACGAATTATAAGAGCGACATGTTTTGTTTTAGAAATCTAGGATCGATTATGAATGTACCCTTTTGAAATGATCCATAATATAAGATCTCAATTTTTCCTGTAAATCAACACAATTACACATATATCTGAGAAGATCTGAAAAAGCCTGACTTGAAATTATCTTCATGATGATCAATTAATCTGCATATCTATCAAAAGTTGGAATCAATGTTCATATATTCATTCATATACTCTTCAACTGCATCTCATGATCTTAATCTGATATATAGAGTATATATATATATATATATATACCTAAATTCAATACTGCTGTGTGTTTGTGTGCATATAACTTGAAAAATGATAAAAGAAACTCACAGATTTGACGGTAATATATACCAAGCTTTAATTTACAGCCGAAACCTATCTTGAAACTTGAAAGTTGATTGGTGATTTGACCCTATATGTATCTTCCCACAGCTTTCTTGAACTGCAACTAATGACTGAGTCGAAACTGATCTCAAATCTGTAATAATAAGCATATCGATGCAGTTCAAGAAAGCTGTGGAATAATACATATAGGACCATAGGCTTCAAGAGAACAGCATCTCAAAACCCTAACTCAAGAGGAAGACGATGAAGGAGATATAACAGATGAAAGATCGAATTGGAGGGGTGGTTGAGGGAGAGGAAGATGCCGTGTATTTATAGGAAAATTAAAGGGTTTTATTTCATTATTTTTGTTATTTGTTTTAGGGTCATCAATCCCTAAAAGAATATTGGACCTGAGAGATTACTGGATCTGTGGATCATACGGACCTACCTAAAAAGGCCACCCAGGTTCGGTGGTACCATTAGAGATCAGAATTCCTAAAATAATGGAATCATCATTAATCGTGTGTATTGCTGCCAGTTGCAAAGCCTTCAATAAATGTGCGGCTATGATTCGCACTTCCGGATCTGACGGTTGCGGTTTCCATTTGTGGGTGACACCGCATGGGGCCCACCTCAGATCTGTCTCTTTGTGGACCCCGACACTCTGCCTCCACGCGCTCCTCCTTGCACGTTAACTGATTTTTATTAGGTATATTCCGAATAAAAATCAATAATCATTAATCACAATATACCTTTTTTTTTTTGGATGAAATTCAAATGAGCATTAAACAATAAAAAACAAGCATCTTTCATCCTCTTTCTTTTGGACAGTGACAAGTATTCTGCTGGTTGAGACAATCATATTTAAAGTAATTTATTAGGCCTGGTTTGATTTTATTTTTAAAAACAGTTTTTTTAAAAAAAAAATCTAAAAATACTTATCTGAAAATTTCTTTTCAATAAGTTATTTTTTAAAAAAATTATTTTTAAGAACTAAAAACCAAAAATAGTTTTTTTTTTTTTTTTTAATGTCGTCATCTATTCACTATTGACACCATACTACCAATGACAACAACTGCCACGTTACTGCTAGAGACGGCTTTAGCCATGTCACTTGATAAACGGATTTTTTAAAAATAAATATTCAAACATTTTTTTTGTTTTCCAATCTTGTTTTTAAAACCAATTTTATAAAATTATTTTGGAGATAAAAAAAATAGAGAACAGAAGCAATTGTAAGAGACCGGCCTCTCGATTCAAACTATATTTTGCCACATTATAAGAGACGGGCCATTTCCGTTATATTACTAAGTATACATTTTATAATTAAATAAATGTAGATTCTAAAATATATTTAATTAAATTTATTAATACTTTATACTTATTTAATTATATTTTGTATATTTTTCTATCATTTAATTAATTATAGGATAAAAAGATATTTCGATATAGAATCTCCTCATATCCTAATTTATTTTGTAGATTATATTATAAGATTTGAGTAAAAAAAAATCTATATAAAATATCTATATTATATAATAATCGATATAAAATAGATAAACCAATATATTATCATAGATGTCACACCCCTTATAATTACGACCTTTATAAGAGTGATACAGCAAAATACAGTGAACAACACATGTATATCATACTGATAATAAGTTATTCTTGGTTATGAATAGGATTAAACTATAAAATTTGCATTACAGTGATCCGAAACACTAATATCACACTATTACATATCCAAAATAACTTTAACTAAATAGTCTATACATTACAGTACTATTTAGAATTCCAACTTGCAGCTATCAAATTTCTATGTTTATTGTCTTTCCTTTAGAGCTTTGCCCGCCACCTGGACCACGTCCAACCTCTCTGGGTATGTCTAAGATTTTACAGGTAGTAATTGGGTGGGAATCCCTAAGGATCCCAAAGTAACATATTAATTTCACAAACAAAGTATAAACAGTATATGACAGTTAATCATAAACATAAAAAGTTCACAACAGCATGTATAGCATTCAGAAATAATATCATATGTAGCTATATTAGCATACACATATCACATAACCATAGCGCTAGGTACAACGAATTGGCATATATTGGAAGTCCTCCTGTACGTTGGGTTTTTAACTGGGGACATCCAACAAGTTAGCATGTACCGAGAGTCCTCCTGTACGTCAAAGTTCTCAATCGGGACACCTAACCAAAACTAATCGACTGGGAACTACCGAAAGTCCTCATGTATGTCGGGTTCTTAATCGGAAGTATCCCAAGTCACCTAAATGCAACTAGGTTAGCCAACTAAGGACTAATGGTTCAATAGGCCTCATTCCTAGTTCTAACCACCAGAAAGGATCTCCATGGTCAGCCCTTCCGCTCAATTGAGTCGTGAGTGGTGTTGGCCCCACATGGGACGAGACATTCACATATATGATTCAAACAAATATACACAGCTATACAGAGTATGTAAGATTAGAGTTACCACCTAATTGCTTTATAATTATCCGAGTCATTTCCAGGTACTTTACTTGTTTCGGGCGATTATGAGTTCATATAAGGATGCAATATGGACAATAGTCATTACTTACTTCAATTCTTGACATTTTAAATGTCATATAATATATCATACTTAAAGATAAAACTAATAGGCCCAATCTATGTCCAATAATCCATTTCATATATGGACACCATACTAATCATCATATACCATTACTTGTCTCATTTTCGGCTTTTTAGACCAAAGTTTCCAGAATTTTATCATAATTTTGAAAATTCATATATTTTAGCACAAATGTCTAGGTAATTCTAAAGCATATAGACTCCTTATTAAGTCTAATTTCAAGAAAAAATGGTTCCAGCAACTAAGCACATACACACTATTCCCAGTTCAATAAAATAGTATCCTCTATCCAAATTTCATTTTAGAATTGTAGGTTATTTTCAAAAATTCATAACTCAGCAAACACAAGTCCAAATTCGACAAATGAATTAAAGCTCATTATGTCTACTTTAATCTTGAAAAATATCATTGCAATTGGACATTATTTACTATCCCAACAATTCATAGCAAAATGATTGTTCAGAATAGAATTTCCAAAACAATTTTCGGGTTTTGGCGTAATTCAATCCCAGAGCTTCCAAAATTCCTACGGAGTCTTTATCCTTCACAATTTCACGTTTTGAACATAATGGAACTATCAAAATGAGAAAAATTATACTCCTCCTAGGCTCCCTGTTTCTGACTGAAATTAGCAAAGAAAGACAAAATCTTGATTCTCAACTTAAACACCATAATCACGTCTCTAATCACTTTTAGCTTGTTGTTTAAACTCTTAATCTCACTTTAACTCCATTCTAAAATTTGGTCAACACTTCCCCCATATATTTAGGGTTTCCAATCAGCCAAATCCCCAAAAAATGAAGAATTTACCAGTAAACTCCAGTACATAACCAGTAGGCTTATAATCACTTACCTTATAATCACTTACCTCGATCTTTGTTTAGTGAATTTTGCGGAATTTCCTTCTCCCTTGATCGTGAAGGTGGAATATTACCTAGAGGGGGGGGATGAATAGGTGATTATGAAATTCTTTCGCTAATTGCTCAAGAACACTTAAAACAGAGATAGAGAGAAGAGTAATGAACACAAGAGATTATCTTGGTTCGGTCCAACTCTTGACCTACGTCCGGTCCCGAAACACTCGGGATTTCACTATCTCCAAACTTGATTACAGACTCTGTAACTCTCGAGTAATCCTCTCACTAGGACTTACTCCTCTTTACAAGTTGTAACCAAATAACCGTGGACACAATTACACACTCTGTAAACGAAGGATGATCCTTTCACTCTCGGACTCACTCCCCCTTACAAGTTGTAATTAATACACCCACACTCAAGATACCTCTATCTTGAGATTTTAACTAATTGTAATACAAATGATAAGACTCTCTCACAGAGTAGATAAATGATAAGCACTGAAGCTCAGTAGTATCCTAAGATATATACAGAGTAGAAATTGAACACTTTGAATGTTTTGTCTGTGTATGCGTCTGTTCTACTTTGAAGAATTCAAACCTTAGAGTATTTATAGTACTTGAAGAATGAGGACCGTTGAAGGATTTGAGTCTGCCCGTTTGAATGTTTGAATATGACCGTTGAAGATGTTTGAAGATTAATTGTTGTGACTCATGAATATAGTCGTTAAACGAGATGAAGCTTCGTGGTCACAATCACCGTTCGACTTCGTTCTTCATAAACATTCTTTATTCCATTTGTCTTGATCGTTGCGAGATAGCATTTATTGCGTAGACGGAATATCGAAGTTGCTTTACTTTGATCGGAGAAGTGGTTACGAGGATATCACGGTTTTGGTAATAGCATTTAATGCTCTTTCGACACACAATTTGCTTTATGCAAATTTGTTGTTAATCCATGATAAAATTATCGAAACTCATTAGCAAACGATTAAATGCAATTAGCAATAGTAATGAGTAATAATCTGAAGAGATGAAATTACATTTGATGATTCAAGATTTTACGAAGACGAAGATTTGAAATAGAGGTGGTCTTGCTCGAGTAGGAATCCATTCTTGCTCGGGCAAGCTTCTCATGAATATGTTCTTGGACGCCGATGCTCG
The DNA here is from genome assembly GCA_019022615.1 of Acacia melanoxylon. Classification (NCBI taxonomy): domain Eukaryota; kingdom Viridiplantae; phylum Streptophyta; class Magnoliopsida; order Fabales; family Fabaceae; genus Acacia; species Acacia melanoxylon. The sequence goes on along the minus strand of JAFJYJ010000030.1, from coordinate 1,060,500 downwards.
GGCAAAGTATTTTGCACTCGCTCGAGCATGGTGCTCGAGCATGATAATTATCATGCTCGGGCAAGCTTCTTTACGAGGGCTTGAAAGTGTTTTGCTTTGATGTTGCTCGAGCATGGAAATTTTCTTGCTCGGGCAAGACATAGTCAGAGGCGGAGAAGTGAGAGCACAACACTGTTGCTTGAGCAACCCAGAAAGCATGCTTGCGGAGATACATAGATTTGGTGATGTTGCTCGAACATGAAACCAGGCTTGCTCGGGCAAGCTTCTTAATCAACGTTGTCTCAGGGTATGCTCGGGAAATCCTTCTCTCCTGCTCGGGTAAGACTTCTTCTATGTTCGGGCAAGACTCTTCATAGTTGGAATTCTCACTTCTGTTTCGTTGATGCTCGGGCAAGACTAATATGTTGCTTGAGCATGACTTTCCAAATTGCAAATCTTCACTCTGAACTCGTTGATGCTTGGGCATCCCAATCACTTTGCTTGAGTAGGTTATCCTTGAGTGTTAGGCTGCTGCCTACCATGATCTTGTGCAAAAATCAGATTTTCAATAAGTAAACTCATTGACAAGACAAGAAGCAATTTTCAGCGAGCATATAACGTCTCTGGTATAAATCCAAGTTTAGCAAATCATTCCATTTCAGAAGGCTATTCAAATATTCTTTCCATTTCAATAAGAATCAGCTCCAAGCTCGTTGTAGTTCGTCCATTAGCATCGAGATGAATGGAGGTTGTTCTTGATCGGCGTTTTACATCCTGAACTGACTATCAACTTAAAAACATCATATCGCCTTCAATTGATCTTATTTTTCTGTGTTATTGAAAAAGGTATTTCTATTTCCAATGATTATGGATTTGTAGATTGTGAGATACACCCAAACACCGGAAATTGTGATGATATTTATGAAGGATAATTCAAGGCTTGATTTTATATCAAAATGTTTGGGAGTCTAGTTTCATATTCCACTAGTTTCACGTCAATCCGATTCTTGGTTTGGGAAATTACCTAAGTTTCGCGGATTTTCCTCTTCGTCTTCTTCCTCTTTGTGTTTTCAGCACTTGACAGAGTTTTGGAGGATTTTCTCATTCCATTAAACAAGTTCTTCCTTTCTTTCTTCTCTTTTCTTGATCATTCTCACATAGAATTAGAAGAAGGAAAATATGATTAAAATGAATGCCAAAAACTAATCATAACCAACAGATTGTTACAGATTTCGGTTGGACCTCCAACACCACCGTCGGTTTGGGGTACAAATGACCATTTTTCCCTTCAACCGAGTTTTGGAGGGTGGCGACGTAATTACAAGTTGTTTGCCATCCCTTTTTTTTTTTTTTTTTTGCAATCCAATTAGCCAAAATTCTTAGGAAATTTTTTAGAAGATATTGACCCATTTTATTGGCTTATAACCCATGCTCAAGTGTCCATAACTTTTAAATAATTATGGAACATACTGCATAATTTCATAAAGTTGTTATTTTTACCTTCCTTCAATTTTTCTCATAATTCCTAATAAATTCCATGAAACTTCTTTTCATTCCTTTTTGGTCGCATTTAACACTCTAAAATGGAGCAAAGAAATATTAATTTCACGTGTCCTGTTGGTGCCAACATGTCTCAAAATTTTCAATTTAAGCGAAATCGGGTATTTCGGGTAAAATTGACCTTTTAGTCAAAATTCACCATTTCATTCTTCCAAATGCACATATATCATACATGACATTTGTCAGAGCAATTTTTAGGATGTTACAATAGAAAAACACATAGGGAAGCAATATATACCTATATATATGCTAGGCGTAGCAAGAGGATGGTGTATTCTATTTTCCTTTGTTGGTGACGACAACACAAAAGTTCAAAATTTAGATAGAGGGAGATTAAATTTTGGAGATACAGAATATCTATAGCACGGGTAAAAATTCAGCATTAAGTTTTTGTTTCTCATTTCCTTTTTCTTTTTTCTTTTGTCTCTATAACAATGTTCAGTTTATGTAGCTAAACCCTTATTTTGGATTATTCAGTTTGATTATGGATTGGATGATGATTTCTTCTTTTAATTGCTTTAGTATTATATTTGTTCATTTAATTTTGTGTTTGATTATCCTGAAATAAGAGACGTCTGATTGGGGACTGTTTCGGTATTCTAAATGAGCTTAGACATAGAAAATTTAGACTTGACCTTCAATCAAATCACATATGACTAAGTTTTCTGACTTAATTTGCTTGTAAGATAGACATATACTTATGGGTCCTACATAGTCTCATTAGGCTTGCACTTAAATTAATCCAATCAAGTAATAATTGCCTAAGCCATTAGGGATTAACATATTTAGAATGTCTTTTAGTGAACTGAAAGACAATCTTAGGTAAATAAGAGTCTTAAACTAGCAAATATAACTCTAAATGCAATTAAATAAAGAAATTAAACACTAAGAGATAGCCAAAGCTATAATAATCAAAGTCACTACTTAAGATTTAGAATCACCCTTATCCTTAGTCTTAATTAATTATAGTTAGATTTATTTTTCTTTCTTTCTTTTAGTTAGCTTTTATTCCTGCTTCTATTCAAATTGTGTTGACTCAACTTAAGAAAAAATGAAAAGTTATTGTTCAACTGCATTGTTGGTATCAAGTCCTCGTTAGAACAATATTTTACTCACTTTTTATTATTTGATATGGCCTATGCACTAGCTGAGTAGTCTTAGGTTTTATATTTTGCCCCTATCATAGCTTTTTAATTTTGTAAAATATTTTTTAGTCTTCTAACCCTAACACCATCAGTATCAAATCATACTTTTTTTTTTTCATAACAATCATTGTTATTCTTAAAATTAAACTTAATATATATGTATTTGAAAATGTTTTGTTAACCTTTAAAATTTTAATGGGGGCATCTTTTATAAATGGCATTAGAGGTATATGGCTAAAAATGTATCAAATTAAATAAGACCTCATGTAAAGTTAAAAGATTAAAGAGTAAATGTGTGAAAATGACAAAACCGTTAAAATTGACTAATGGTCGTTACTTTTTATCATTGGGTTTACGCTATTGTTATGAAAGTATGAAAAATGCCTCCAACTCAAAAAACTAAAAACTGTACTAAGTGCCAAAATACTCATAAACTACTAGCCAAAGTGTGTCTGACACCCTATATTTTTCATATGTTCCAAAATACCCATAAACTTGCAAATAATTTAATTCTTTCAATTTTGGCAAAAAAAAAAAAAAAAACTCTATTCAATTGTATTATATCATTATAGTACTAATAATTTTATGGTTAATGTATTTGTTTCATCTTCTATATTTTATGAAGTTTTTTTTTTTTTTTTTTTTTTTTAGGGTCAAGTATCAGATTTTAGTTTAGTCTCACAAAACTTGTAAAAAATCAAAGCTGTCAGCCACTCGGACTAAAAAAATTGAAAAATTGTAAGCTCAAGAATAAGCTCATAATGGTAAAAATGCATTTGGTTACACAATTTTATTAAGGTTTTAGTTTTATTTTGAAATGATTATTTGTTCTACCAATAATTGTGATTATAAGAAATTAAACTTATATTTTAACATTTGTGAATACTTTATCAACCTCATTTCAATGACATTACTCATAAGAAAGAATTTTAATGACATGTTTTAATGAAATTAACAATACTAGGATCAGACAAATTTAATAAAATATACAAACCAAAAATAAAATTTTATATATGTGCAGTGAATAATCAAAAGTACAATATTTCCTTAAGTATCTAATCAAGAATTTGATCCCTGACGATGTGCATGAAGAGGGTCTCATAGCTGGAACTAAAGCCTTTTTGAGAAATCTATAGTGTGAGGGGATTGTTGGAAATTATGTCCTAGGGGCAAGTCATTGTACATTGAAAGTTAATGTTATTTAAAGTATTATCAATTTAGTTATCATTTTCATTTGCATGTTTATAGTAATAACTGTATCCTTGGATATATCTTATAAATTATCCAAAATGTCCGGTCGGTCATCTATGCGGAGCGAAGATGAAATAAGACGATATGACTTTGATGAGGTATGAAGATACAAATCAAAGTCATAGGCACTGTAAGAGACAAGTCTTTGGACCGACCCACTATAAGAAAGCTTCATGGATTAAGTCATAAGCTTATCTCATATATAACCGCGTCACAACGCCCTTTGACTTGAGATCATCATGGATTCCTACATGATGAGTCGCTGATCTTTGACCTAGTCAAAAGTCACCTTTGACCGGGTGATAATAAAGGCTTTGATCAGGATTAGTGGTTTTCATGCAGAGGAATGTGAATGGTCAAGATGAAATTTATTCCTCACATTTGTAGAGAGATAATACTGGGCCCCTCGATGAGTGAGTCTGAGAAATGTATGGTCATACTACGATGGAAATGAGTTTCCATTTCAATTGTTAGACTACTTAAGAATTGAGAAAGTAATGGTCAAGAACAGGAAGTTGACATTATCCATGCCTCATCTTTGACCAAAATATCGCGTGACAAAAGGGACGTGACATGGTCGTACGATAGGTTGTATCGTATTATCGATCCCCATATGAATTGGGTAGTCACAATGTCTTGCTAGAGGCCGCTTGCGACTTGTGGGCTGGTACAATATCGGCCCGTTGCCAATCTCATGTGGGCCTGTAGGGTCGCACACAAGAATAATCCAACACGAGCAATAGTGTCTAGATTCATTGAATCTTAGATATGTATAAGATTTAATGAATACTGCATTTAATCTAGGGTGTGTATATATTATTAAATTTGAAAATAATATAATATTATTATTTAATAGAGATTATAATATTATTATAAAATATTTGTTTTGTATTTAATTTATTTGATAAATTGAATATCTAAAAACAAATAGATATATTGTATCTCGATTTAATTTTCGAATAAAGATATTATATATCGATTTAATCTAAATTGATATATAGTATCTCGATTTAATTAAATAGATAGATATCATATCTCGATTTAATTTATAGAGATAAATTAAATCGCGGGCTTTTAATTTGGATTGATTGAATAAATAGATTTAATTAATATATTATTTTAATTCAAATTCAAAATTCAAGATTAATAAGGATTAATTTTAAATATATAATACGCCTATTGGGTTTTGAAAAACCTAAGGTACATTTTGTAAGACGTATTAGAAAAGCCACGAGAAACCCTAGAGAGAAAAGAAGAGATGCGAAAATACTGAAACGCTTGCACGTTGCTGTCGGTGTTGGAGGTTGTTCGGTGTGGATACCGGTAGAGGGAGTGGATTCGCAAAGTCGGCTCCTGTTTGATCGAACGTAGGACGCACACGAGTTCACATAGGTACGGTTCTTTACTACCCGATTTAAACGTCGTTGATAGATCCTCTTCATTGGGATTCGTAAGTTTTATGGATGAAATCCTTCCACTGCGTATATGTAACACCCCAAATTCCGTAACATAAATCGTGCCGGTGACACGTGGTTTTAAAAAAAAATTCAGAGTGATGGGGTGCTATCGCTTAGCGTTTTAAGGAAACGAAGAGCATGTACTAAAAATTTGAACAACAGATATAACACTGAGTAACTGATATGAAATACTCGGACATATGATGATGCCTGACGTATACTGATTATAAAATCTCCCGAAGGATTGTACATGTGATACAGTAATACAAAACTTTACAATTACGATCTTACATGTAACTATACCCTCTTCAACCAAGCCTTAAGTAGACCTGGGGCATAGAACCTAACTCAGTTAAATCATCCCATTTGGCCAGGCTGGGTAGGTCTAGTGGAAGTCTCACCGTGCTAGGGTGGCCGATTGGTGAACCACATAGACGACCCTTCTAGTTTAAGCACCAAATGATATGAAGTAACCTTATTAGATTCATGCCATAAGGTAGGTTCTATTGACTTTCTTCCCGCATTTTCTTTGACCGGGGTGCCTTCTCATGGCTCCGTCTACTGGCGTATATCTATAGTTCCGTCCCCTGGTGCCTTCTCTGGTTCATGACCCGAATCCTGTCTAATCATGCAGACTGAGGTCCAATGCCCATCGGACCTCAAGTAACGGTTAACCTCATATTTATGTACACAATATATGTATGATAGGCATTCATGACATTTTCACAAAACTACTACAACAGCCCACAACAGATACAAAAATATGTATATACGGCAATAACAATACACGGCCCACTGCATGATATGTTTGTTATCCCGATCTAAGCACTTCTCCTGCCACGATGTACCGTCGTGTCCATAGCGCTAGGAAAACTCTCAACGGTGTTAACAATACCATAACCCGTGTACTCATAACTCCACCAATTTCAAATGAGACGAGTCTCGGTATAGGAACACAAGCATATATAAGCATATCATAATCATCAGAGTTAGTGTTACTGTACGTCGCGAATGTACCTTCGTTGACGGTACTTTCGGTACGTTTTACGAAAAACTGTACTTTTTGACAGCGGTTCGATTATCTCAGATATCCTATAAGGATAGTATTTATCAGTTTTTAGCATCATAACAGGCATTTTAGGTAAAAATTACTATTTTGCCCCTGATCCCCTAATCAGCGGAATTTCGCCAGAGCTTCACTACTTTGATCCGATTTCCCCAGAATTTTGACATATCTCTCTTCCCAATATATACCATGTTTACCCTTAAATATGATATCTAAACTATCTAGGAAATTTAAAGATTAATCTAGCATTCCTACTATCTCTACTTTGAAAGAACTACCGAAACTAAAGACCAGGGGACCGAAAAACTTACCCGGGCTCAGCTAGATTTTCTCCGGCTCCTCCTTCTCTCTACTCTCTCTCTAGGGCACGGTTTTGGGGTGGGAGAAAGTGAAGAGGGGAGCTTCCTATTTATAGAAGAAGGGAATGACAGTTTGGTAAATAACTCAAACTTTATCAGATCGATTCTGAGCCGTCGGATCGCATTTTGCCAAGTGGCTTGATCTTGGCCTTCCCTTGTGTGTGCCGACCTCATTGCACACTTCCCAAGGCAAATTGATGTCATGCATGACATCATGCCTCTTGCTTTATGAGCGAATGCAGATAAAGTTTCTAGTTCGGTGTACGAAACGCGCAATCTCGGAGAATCTCAAAATTACGGGGAAACGATTTTTGAAGTACTATCCTTTCTTATTAAAACTACTTGGGTTTACTAAATTTTTGATCCCATTAAGGGCATTCCGTGATCGGCTGAAGATTTTAGGACAGACACTCTCCGTTACGGAATTAAATTCCGAAAGCACCAGCGTCTAGACAAAAATCCACTGGTTTGAAATACGTTCTGACTCAAGACACTAGATTCCTAATTCGCGGCAACTACTTGTTTCTGTATTGCCTCTTTTTCCCCTATCTGCATTTTCTCTCTCCTACCCTGTGTCTTAAATACCCCGTTGGTTTCAGAACTGATCTCGGAGACAGGTCACTCCGGGATAAAATTTCACTGGTTTATAAAAAGTCCAGATGACTTAGACTATATCTCTATATTTGGGTGTAGGATTTTATTTCTATCCATTCTCGAATGTCCCGTTGGCTCTTTCTTACCGAATATATTATTATTTTACTCAAAATATCTAGATATTTATTTTTATTTATTTTATTTTTCATTTATTTTTCTAAGCATAAAATATTTTATTATTTTTATTTTTATTTATTAATTAATTTCGAATTTCAGCCTTTATTTAATTATTTTACTAATTAATTTACTTATATCTTAATCTAAACAATTAGCCAATAATTACCCAATTAGCCACTTACTAATTGTTGATATTTTTCATAATTAGGATTAATTATTATCTCACAACTTTTGCACTGACATTGGTATTTTATGTCCCATATAAAATATTAAAAATCATGGGGCCATAAAGTGCTTTTAATATTATTATATTTATGCATCTTTATTTTTTGGGGAAATAATCCCAAAAAATTCCTAAAATTAAAGATAACATACTTCCTAAGTTTTTGCCAATATTTGTTACCATATAGGATTTATCATAATATTTTCAGTTCATTTTATGACATATAAAATACATTTTTCATGACTTTTAGTCTCTTTTTCTTCTCTCATTTTCAAAGTAATTACCTTAGAAAATAAGAAAATTAAAACTTACAACTTGAGACCACATATTCACCTTGGTAGTCTCAGAATTTATTTACTAAAATTCAACATTTATTTTAGGGTGTGTTATGATCCCTAAATGATATTTTAAAGAGAAATTGCTCATAAATTTATAACAATTAAGTTACAAAATTAGAGACAATATACTCTCTCAGAAATATTTATCCAAATATTTTACTTATATTAGTTAGGGTTTTCAGGGTATTACAGTATACGGGTCCCAACAGGGATTCGTCTCTGCTATTAGTGGTGAATACCCTGAGCCTAACAACAACATAAATCATCTAAGAAAACAAAATTAATATTTGTTTCTTTGAATTTTTGAAAAAAATTAATAATATGTTTAAGAAAACAATTGGCAAAATCTCTAATAAAGAACTTAAAAATTCTAAAAGAGAAAAATGTGTTTCAAATATCCATGAGAGATGTCAAGCTCAATTTGTCTTTTTTGAAATTAAAAGGGAAAGATCAATTTTCCCTTACATACATACATATATATATATATTAAAAAAATTACCCTCACTGGCCGCCGTCGGCCGCCTAAGCTCCGGCGAGAGCAGCTACTGGAGCTCCTGTGGGAATATTCCCATGGGAATAAATATCCCCAAAATGGTGGAGTTTGTACAAAATGTTGGTGACCATTAGGCCACCAGTGCCATTCAATATAAATAATGCAAATAAAAATAGGGGTTTAAACTTCTCATGTTACATGAGAAGAATAAGATTATTACACACAAATAAAATAGTGGGACCCACATATATATAAAATGTTAATTATATATATATGTGTGTGAGTCCCACCATTTCATGTGTGTGTGACATGAGAATACACTTCTCCTACAACATGAGAAGTGTTTTTCCCATAAAAATATTATATTAACCTTTGATCTTTAACACAAGCCTATTAACAATTCATAAAGAATTTGCAACTTTCATTTTTTAAGTAAAAGATTCACTTACTCTCTCATATCATTAACAAATTTAAATAAGGAATTCACAAATTTAGATATTGATCTCACAACTTTTGTTTCCAAGTTAAAAATTCATACTATCAGGCTATTGACAAATTTAAATAAGGAATTGACAAGTTTAGATAAGTAAATCACACCTATTTAGGGTTTAGGGTTTTTAAATTTGTGAATTTCTAAACTTATCTAAACTTGTAAATGACTTAAGAGAGTAAGTGAATTTTTTACTTAAAAAATGAAAGTTGTGATTTCATTATCTAAACTTGTGAATGACTTGAGAGAGTAAGTGAATTTTTTACTTAAACGATAGTTGTTAATTCCTTATCTAAATTTGTCAATTCCTTATATGAATCGTGAATTTCTTATCTAAATTTGTGAATTCTTTATCTAAACTTGTAAATGGCCTGAGAAAGTAAGTGAATTTTTTACTTAAAAAACGAAGTTGTGAATTCTTTATTTAAACTTGTCAATTTTTTATCTGAACTTATTAATGAGCTTGGGTTAAAGTTCAAAGGTGTGTGTGTATATATATTTGTATTATTTATATTGAATGACATTGATGGCCCAATGGTCATCAATATTATGTGCACCACCCCACCACTTTGGGAATATTTATTATCAAGGGAATATTCCCCAATATTCCAACCCTTGGGCGGTGGCGACCAGTGGGGTAATTTTTTTAAAATATAAAAATATATGTAAGGGCAAATTGGTCTTTTCCTTTTAATTTCAAGAAAGACAAATTGAACCTAACATTCTTTAAAATTATGAATATTTGAAATATTTATTATTTATTAAAATTCTTTAGTATGGATTTTCTTAAAACAATTTGATGCAGAGATATATATATATATATATATATATATATATATATTTTTATTTATTTTGCCAATTGGGAGATATCCGAGGGAATTGGGCCAACAAATTTGATGTTTACATATGAGGAAGGGCAATATCAATACCGAAGTACCGACTACTGATGCATGCTCTTGGGGTTAAGACGTGCTATCGTGCCGCTGCCGCAGGAACATGTTGGTGTGCCCACCAATGGCAATAATCGATGAGGAAACATAATGAGTGCGCGTGTAGTAAACGACTAAGGGATGCGAATGTGGGAAACTCATGTTAAATATGTCCGAAATGAGAGGAGGGAAGTTGCGCGCTCACATGGAGCCATGTGCTAGACGACCCCACCTACGTATGTTTGCGCGCGCGTGACTTTTTAATTTGATGAAAAATATATATAAAAAGTTGGTATAATTATTTTTGGGGTAAAAGATTTCTTCCGTCATTGGAGATAAGTTATCTCCAGTAACCCCCAAAACTACGTCGTTTTGAATTAATGAATGATGTTTCTGTAATTTTGTTTACTTTTTTATCATATAAATTTACCGAAACACCGTTCATTAATTCACTTAAAATTACAAACACACCCTTAATTAATTTAAAACGACGTAGTTTTAGGGGGTCAATGGAGATAAACTTATCTCCAGTGACTGACTGGGAAAATACTTTTCCCTTATTTTTAAGCTATATATTTTTTAGTGAGACGTAGGGTAAAACATTCCCCTCTCAACAAGTTGCTACATATATAAAAGCTGTGAAACTCGAACTACTTAGATAATTATCTTATTTATTCGCTTTTTTACACTTTTAAGTAGAATTTAAATTCAAATATTATAAATTAAGTTCTAATTAAATAAAATAAAATAATATTTTTGAATATAAGATAAATTTATTTTAAAATGATTTATTCTGAACATCCCATCAGATTTATAATGTCAAAAACAATAACGTTGTTATTTTACTGTAAATCAATGAAATATAAAATTTATGATATGTCTTCTATTCATAAATTATAAAAATCTAGTCTAATTAAAATAATATATTTAATGTATAATATGCAATTTACGTCAAGTCATAGAAGTTGTATGAATCATCCTTTAAAATATTAATTTTTATGATAATTTATAGATATTTAGTTGGTTTTGAAATCCCAAATTACAAATGTTTATATAATTTACTTTCTAAAGAAAAAAATTAATATAACTACATTTATTTTGAATATGGTGAATAGATTTTTTACGAAAATTTAATCTATTAATATATAAAAGCAGGGTTGAAAGTATGACTCCTGTGTGGCTGCTAAATGGAATCCTGTCTAAAAAGTATTTGGTAAAGCACTCCCTTATTTTTGCTTTTAAAGCAAAAATGAGAATTTAAATGTTTTTTCTATTAATTTCTGACCACTCTTGTCACACCCCTCCGATAATACGTCATAGATCAAAGAATACAACACAATACAACCGATAAAACCGTTTGGGCATAGCATATTGATAATAAATTACATGTCTTAGTTAAATACAACAGAAGTTACCCCACAAAGTCCATGATACTATAATCCAAATATATAGCGTTCCATACCGCCTAAAATCCTAATACAATAACGTAAAAGCTAAACTACAGAAAAGCGATTCCAATTACTAACAACCAAGTCCGCGTCCATTACTTGCCCATATCCGCTACCTTGTCCTTGGAGCCCTATCCTCTATCTTGTTCACATCTTGAACTTTTGAGGAATGTATGGGATTCGAGTGAATCCCAGAGTAACAATTAAACTTACATACATATTATAAATATCACATGATAATTAACATACAGAAAACAATCCATGACAGCATGTAAAACAATAAGGGATCACTTAAGGATCATATATCACAAGTTATATGGATTAACAATTGTGTACAGAGCACAAGTCACATGCAGCAGCAACTGCAAATACGTCACATGTCACAAATCATATACAAGAACAACTGCAATTACCAAATCCATTTGATCCAAAACCACAACGTTGAACATTCAATTCTTTCGGTGTTCTCTTCTTTTTTCCAAAAATGAATGAATGAGTATGCACTTAAATGCTAGCTGACTTTAATTAGATGGTAGAAATATTGGACATTAGAGAGAATGACGGTGGAAGCATAGAAAGAATTATAAGATATTGATCTTTCATTTAATTACCATTATGCCAATGCATTTTAATCCCAATTGTTTTGGTTGACCGAAAGTTCAAGGGAGGTGGCTGTTGTGGCGTGAATCCTTTGAGACATATATGTGTCTGAGCTAATTTAACAAATTGGTGAAGTGAGGTATTGTACGTGGAGTCCATTACAATATGATCACATTTAATTAATTATCCACAAGACTTTTATTTATAAATTAGTTCATTATTTATTTAGTTGTAAATATTGGATAACGGTTAGGAATTGATCCTTAATTCTATATAGAGTGTGACAACCCAAGAAAAATTAAATAAAATAAATTAATATTAATTATGACTATTGATATTACCTGTGATAATTAATTATGACAATTGATATTACCGTAATTAGTTTCTTAGTTACAAAACTTCAGCTATAAATAGGGACTTAGCCAAACCAAACCAAATCACTTCCAATCCTCAGCATTTCTCCATTTCTCTTATTCTCTTTCTTCTTATTTCAATTTTTTTTTAAATTTTTCTAGCTACCAACTGTGCTTCTCTTTCTAATCGATTTTTCTCCTTGAAGCCATCAAACACGAAGACCAGGTAATCCTAATCCCTAGAAGTCTTTGGTTAATTTTATATGAATTTTGATTGGGTAATTATGATCCTAAATATATCATAAGGTTGTTTTATATGAAATATACTATATGTAATCCTAATCCCTAGATAGTCAAGGGTTGGTTTAATATGAATTTTTGTTTGATGTAATCCCAATCCTTAGGGCATCTTAAGTTAGTTTTAGATGTAGGTGATCGTAGGATAATTGTATATATGTTAAACGTAATCTTAATCCTTAGGGAATTTTAAGATGTTTTCATATATTAGATGTAACCCTTGGAGTATTTATATTAAATTATTTTAACCCCTAGAAAATAATAGAATTATTTATAAATTAATTATATTATTTAGGAACTTTATTGGGTTTTAACCCTAGAAAATAATAGGATTAATTATATAATTATATATGAGTATTATTGGGAATTTTATTTGGTTTTAAATCCTAGAAAATAATTGTATTAATTATTTTGAAAATAATCTTAATACTTTGATGGTGTTAGATAACATATTATAGTATAAAATTTACTTTTGATAAAATGATGAAAAATTGATTATGTGCGAAATGAGTCTTATTAAATAATTGTGAAAATTATGATGTTGATACCTTGTAACTTATGATGATTGAAATAATAGTTGGATTTGGACTTTACTCAGATAGATATTTGAATTATAATAATGAATATGAGTTGGATCTGATATCGAACATTTGAATTATTATACTCTTGAAGAGTTTGAAAAGTTATTATGCCCTTGAGCAACTGATATATTCAATGAAGAAATTTTTAAATAAGATAATTGTGGCAAGATTGGATTTTTCCTAATTGTGGGTGATTGTAATGAATTAATAGTGGGATGATAGTTTTGGGATGATACCTCTTAGAGTGACAAACACAACCTTTGAGCTTTATGCCTTTGATATTTATATGATGTGAAAAGATATTCTCTGTTCTTCTCAAAATGGTGTCTGGCAGGGTTTCTGAGATACTAGTAGCAACTTTGGGAAGATGTGTGTACTCTAGGAAGATATGTTTGATGATGGCCAATTTGATGATTTGTGACTGGTAGGGTTTCCCGGGTCACATGGTAGACTAGCAGGGTTTCACGAGTCTACCATGGTTCTCTTCCCACTAAATACACTAAATGAATTTAATAAAGATAATGAATATTATTTGATTCGATGTGAATATATATATATATATATATATATATATATTATATATAATATTAATGAATATTGAAATTGATATATGATTCAATTATTATGTGATTATATATTTGATTTGATTATTATATTTGAGCTATATAAATTGTGTTTTGATTATGATTACAAGTTTTGCTAACTTTTGTGTTTGTGTGGCTACAATGATCCTTTGGGGAGCAAATTTTCAATGAAACAGGTTGCAAAGGATGGGGTTAGCAGTGGGCAGTAAGGATAATGACTAAGAGATTTCTAGCTAGTTCTAGAGTTTACAAAATTTTTATGAATTTAAGAAAATGCATAAGATATATTTCCTTTAGTTGAACTTTACCCTTTGGTTTTATTTTAATGTAATGAGTTTAGCCTTGCGCTTATCTTTAGTACAAGTGTGACGGTAACATTTCCCAAATTTGGTTAATTTAAATTTTGCAGTTATTTATGATTTTAGAAATTTTATGTTATTATAAATTGTTAGAAATTTGGGGGTGTTATATAGAGATTTCTTTTCCTCAATTAGTTTCTCTAGACCATAAAATATTACCTCTAAAATTTTCAGTTTTGGGAAAATCGAGTAAAATTAAACTTTAGCCAAAATTTCATGATTTTATTTCACCAAATATGCATACTTCATACAAAGTATTTGTCAGAGCAAATTTAGGATATTACATTTCTTCCCCATTAAACAAATTTCGTCCTCGAAATTTGCTACACGCTCTGACTCATAAACTCCGGATAACGTTTCTTAATGTCTTCCTCTTCTTCCCAGGTTGCTTCTCTTGGTGATAACCTTTTTCAAACCACTTTCACAAATGGAATATCTCTGTGTTTGAGCTACTTTTCTTGACGGTAAATAATCCGCTCAAGCTCAACTGCATAAGTATGATTATCTTGTACGTCTATGTCTTCGTACTTGATGACATGATCAGGGTTTGGTTAATACTTTTTCAATTAGGAAACATGGAATGCATTGTAGAGTCTACTCAGATTTGGGGGCAATGCTAACTGATAAGCTACTCGCCCATGTTTCACCAAAATTTCAAATAGACAAATGTAACAAGGACTTAGCTTTTTCTTATGATTGCTCTGCCAATTCCTGTTACTAGAGATATTTTTAGGAAAACATGATCTCCAACCTCGAACTCTAGAGGTCTCCTTCTTTTATTAGCATAGCTTTTCTATCGACTCTGTGCTGCTAGGAGCCTTTTTCTAATTAGTTTAATCTGTTCTAAGGTTTGTTCAACAAGATCTCGCCCATATAACTTCCTCTCGAACAACTCTGTCCAGTTCAATGGGGATTGGCATTTCCTTCCATGATGTGCTTCATATAGAGCCATATGGATGCTCATATGATAGCTATTATTGTAAGCAAATTCAGCGAGTGGAAGATAATGATCCCAATTTCCTTTGAAATCCAATACACACGCTTTCAACATATCCTGCAGCGTCTGTATAGTTCTTTCTATCAGCTCATCCGTCTGGGGAAGATAGGCCGTGCTAAACCTCAACTTTGTACCCAAAGCTTCATGCAGAGCCTACTAAAGGCAAGAAGTAAACCGCAGATCTCTATCAGAGATAATACTCTTCGGTGTACCATAGTCTTACTATCTCCTTTATATAAATTTATGCTAGCTTCTTAAGAGAATAGTTAACACTTATAGGAATGAAATGTGCCAACTTATTAAGACGATCAATAATCACCCATATTGCATCATAGTTCTTGATTTTGGGCAATCTCACCACCATATCCATGACAAAATTTTCCCACTTCCATTCAGGAACCCCTAGACCTTGTAGGAGTCATGCTGGCCATTTGTCACACCTCAAAAGTTAGGGTCTCACCGGCCTAGAATATGAGTAAAAACCCACATCCATTGAACCTCTACTAAACAAAATTCTTGATTCACATATGAACCATAATACAATTCAAAATATAAAATTATTTGATAAACTTCACCTAGCAAAATTCATATCTATATGTAAAAGATGCAACAATGTCTCCTTGCAAATAAGATGTCATGCAAATTATACATCATAAAAATTATTCGCATTACAACAATACTCAGTAATTGCACAACAATAATAGCTCTGCTCTATACTAGCATGTATGCAACATACAATGAAGGCAAGGACCCTAACTATAGTTTACATGGAGCCCCTAGAATAAGATTCACAAAATCTAATACATAATTTAAATTTTACATTGAAACGAGGATTGTCCAAGATCACGCTTCTACTTCAATTCAACACATAAGCTCCTCAATGATGAGAAGGAGTACAAGTTCAACTATTATCTGAGACCAAAATATTTTCCGGTGAATAACGTCCCATTAAAATAAGCAAATAAAATACTAAAGGAATAAATTAAGTAAGTAAAATTTCATAATAACGAAATGACAATTATATTCAATTTTCAAGCACAAAATCGTAAACGTAGATGCCATTATATAAAAGGTTATTAATAAGAAAATAATAGGTAAACAAATAACTCATCGACTAAATTAAGTACAAACTAATATGAAAAACTCATTCTGAATGAGGACTTAAACAAAACGAGAAACAAACGTGGACACACAGTCCACGAGGGTAAGTAACTATTCAAGCGTAGCACAAGGCCACGAAACAAACACAACATGAGGCCATGAAACAAGCGCAGGTACAAGACCTATGAATAACAAGCGTGAGAGCAAATCCCACCAATATCAAGCGAGCTCGAGATTAACCATGGTGCACCAAGGACTAATAGTACTGCTGTTAGTAACCAGGATTCTGTGTTCAGTCATCTAAAAAACGTTTTCAAACGTGCTTGGGGCTAATTTATCAAAAGCAATAAAAATTCCCATTGTGTCGAGATAACAATAGCTCGTATCAAATACTTCATAATAAAATACCCCAGCATGAAGTTTCAATAACAATATCTCAAGCTTTCCTTCAAATTCAGTATGACAACAAAATCCTTTCAAATAATAAATTCTAGCGTATGAACTTTCCAAAATGCAAGATCATTTCAATATGAAATTTATGAAAAATATCTCAAAGTCTCCTTACCATTTAAGTGCATAATCATGAATTATTGGAAGGAGATAAATAAGAACGAATAAAGCCATCAATCTTTACTCATGTAATATAATAAGAAAATGAAACAAATATGATAACTTTCCTTCACAAAGTCATACTTATAAACATGGTAATTCACATAAAAATACGACAACTAGTAGAATTATCGTTTATAAAAATTGTAATGGAACGCTATTCACTCACCTCTTGTGCTTCTAAAATATCGTTCACTCCTCCCAATGCTTCCCAAGTTACTCACCCTCATAGTCACCTAAATACCTATTCAAAGGAACCATTGCAGCGCATCAATATTATTATTATGTTTTTATACTCTCAAGAATAAAAATCATTTTCAGCTCAATATAATTATATTGATTTTTTTCTTTACTGCATTTCATAGCTACACACTCATATACTTTATAGGAAAAGAAAAACACTTCAACTCTCTTCCACTAACTTTATGTTGCACTTTATAAACTGACATCAAAATAACTCTTATATATATATACATACCTATAATTGTTTTTCCATGTATATACTATATAATTCATTCAATACCATCCTACCATATTTATCACTTCTCAAACAATTAATCTAAGTAGTCAAATAAATAAAAAACTTAATCATTGAAATTTCACATCTGTCTTTTTGTTTTTTTTTTTTTTTTTTTGTGTTTCCAACATCATTATAATGTTCTGAAGCTTTCAAATTTCATCTCATGACAATGTTAAAGTTAGGGAGCCAAGCAATCATCCAAACACTTCTACCTCCCTTTCATTCACTACCTCAAACCAATTACCCTCTTACCTAACACAACAATCAAATTCAATTTACTTTTCCAACTCTTTTCAAACATATCTACAAATAAATTCCATTTCTGATTCTTAATCTATAATTCTCTTAAGTTATGAAGAAAGAACCTGCCTCCCTATAATATAACATGAAAAATATTTAAATGCATACACTATGATTACCTCACATGACTTTAGTTCCAATTAACAACTCACATGGTTATAATTTCCTCTCAAACCTTTTAACAAACACCTCATGTGCAACAACTACCACATGTTTTCATCAGACTTTATACCATCAAAACCTTTTGCCCAACAATTGTCAAACATAATAACATAATTTACTATGCTTCATACCTTAGTTCTTCGTCCAAATCAATCTAGACCAAAGGAAAATCAACACCAAATCTATATTGTTCCTCTTGTAACATCAAATAAAAATTTATGGAAAATACCTATTCAAATGCATCTCCATCTTCAATGCTTGAACTACATAAAACCCCAAATTTCTCCCACTTTGAACTATCAGTAGCAGCAAAGAAAAAAGAACTCCAATCCTTACCCCTCCACTTAATAAATCAGATGAGAGGTGTTTTGTACCCACAAACAAAGCACAACGGCCTGAACAGGGGAATAAGAATGGAAGAACGCATAAATGACCTCGAGCTTAGCCATGACAAATTCAAACACACACCAGGAACAAGGAAGGAGAAAACAATGCTAACTTGAAAAGAAGATTCAAATAACACCAGCAATAAAGAGGAACAATGAAGATGTAGTGCCAAAATTCCCTTAATAATGGTGGAAATATAGGGAGGAACGAAAGGTCTAAAGTCCGGCAATGGAAGAAGGGAAAGAAATCTGATTGGTGGCTGACTAAACTCACAGCAACCCAAATTTACACCACACCGATGATGAAGAAAGAAAAGAACAAAGGGGAAGATAAGTTTCAAAATTCTCTTGAGACTTCTTCCCTTTCTTCAAGTTTAAATCATTGTGTGAGAGAGAGAAATATGATAGGTGGAATTTTTTTTTGGAAGAAGGGTATTAGGGTAATTTCATAATGGAAAAACAAAATAAAATGCCTTCCTTTGCACAAATGGACTCAGACTCAATACCTAACAATAGGCAATAAGCAAGATTCCACAAGACGGTCAATTTACTTATGTCAAAAATCTACAACAATTAATTAAAATATTAATGTTTTAATTTCAAAGATATTACACTCTAAATATTATTATCTTTAAATCAAATTTAATCAAATCATAATATATCATATCTATACTTTTATTTATTTATTTTTATATAACTTATGATTATATATGGATATTATATCATATATCAATATTTTCTCATTTTGTATCCTTCTTAGGATTATATTCATATCTAATCCTAACATACAGTATTTACTAAATAATAAACATCAAACCTAATAATAATAATTAATTAATTTTTTCGAACATACAGTATTTTCGTAGTGCCCATATCTAATTATAAAGGCTATCTTCGAGACAACTTCAGCTCTTACTCACAGCTGATGATCGCAAATCAATTTTGAAAAGACACTAGAACTAGAACAGATCAAGTAAACCATTAATCATGAGGAGAGGATATTTATTCTTGACAATTACCTTATTTAATTCTCTATAAGCAATATAAAGTCTCAAGCTTTTGTCTTTCTTCTTTACTAACAATACTTAAGCTCTCCACGAAACACTGGGTCGAATAAACCTTTCCTCTAGACATTCCCTAGCTTCAGCCATTGAGAGAAAATTCAAGTCTACATTCTCATTACCATTTCTCAATGGATTTGGATATATAATCATTTTACCACCCAGTCCAGCAACATATTGTTTGCCATTAAACAATTTAAACCAAACATCACATCAATATCGTGAAGTGACAAATAAATTAAATTTATTGCATATTCATGCCCATTGATAATTACAATTTAGACATACATCAATTGTCACATATTTAACACCAAGCGGTGTTGACACAACCAAATCGTATGGTAGTTTATGGGTACTTAGTCTAAGCCATTAGCACAATCTTAACACAATCATAAACAATAAAAGAATGACTAGTATCAAAATCAAATAATTCTTGTAATGTATTGCCATAAAGAAGAATAGTACCTTGGATCATCTTTGAGGACTTTCTGGCCTCCTCATGTGTTATGGCAAAAACTTTGCCTTGGTTTTGGGGCATTTTCTCAGCTGTACGCTGTGGGCAATGTCGAGTAAAATGACTCGGCTTCCAGTAGGTAAAGCAAGTCATCTGTCCATCACAAATTCTACCAGGGTGAAATTTACCACACTGAGAACATAATTGGGACGCTCGGAATCTTTGGGAAACACGTGGTCTAGACTGAGAGGGTTTTTTATTATTCCCTTAGGGTCTAAACCTTTGCCCCTTTATTTTTTGATAGAAATTTCCCCAACTATAATCATTATGACTCAAGTTACCCTTAGTTACACGTAGGTCATTCAAGTTGCTTTTAACAATCCGGCATTCCTCAATTGCCTGGTTAAACTTTTGAAATTTCCAGGAAACTAGTTTCTCTTTTTTCTCATGTCTCAATCACTGGATTTTTTAACATATCATTACTCCAGCTTTCATCATCCCGGTATCCCAAGTAAGTTGAATAACGAGACAACTGGATGAAACGAGTAAGATACTCATCAAAACTCTCGTCACTGCCTTGTTGAATAGCTAAAAATTCTGAATCCTTAGTGATTCTAACGGAATAGGGAAAATATTTCTCATTGAACTTTTTTTAAAATATTTTCCAAGTGACTGGAATATTTCTGGCCCGCAAAGTCATTTCAGTGTTTTTCTACCACCTCTCAACATCCCCTTCCAGCTTATAAATAACTAGCTGTGCTTTTTTGTCAGCCAGAAACTTGAGAACATGGAATATTTTCTCTAACCACATCATCCAGTCCTCGGTTAGTTGAAGGTCATACTTGCCAAGAAATACAGGTGGTTGATGTTTGCAAAACTTCGCTACCCAGTATTAAGTGTAATATCCTGAATTTTTGGCCTAAAGACTTGAGGATAAGCTTGTATTAAGTAGACGACTAAGTCTAATTTAGGAAGAGTGACAAATACTATGAAGGGAGTTTCCCTTGATACTAGTGGATTAAGGCTTTTGGGGAGGCAGTCATCTTGTGATGTGCCGTTTATTAAGCAAATGGTATTCATTGGCTATGAAACGTTCCAGAATCAAATTAGACATGATAAGCTTTAAATTGATATGTCATATGGGTCATTTGGAGAAGTACACACTGAGTTATGAATTTTTGAAGTTAGCCATGGAATCTAGAACATAATTCTGGGTAGCATGTACAAAATTTTGATTCTGGAATAGTTGGTGTGTGATTAATTGTGGGAGGTATTGTTCCTTCAACTAAACTTCTTAATGGTCACATAACCTTTGGAATCATCATAATTGGTTATTTTTACAAAGAGATATGAATTTTCAAAGTTGGATTGTAACTAAGTTTTAACTAAAAGGTAGCAGAGCAGGGAGCATAGAGTGTGTGTGTGGGGGGGAGTTAGAGAGAGAAATGGGTGTTAGTGGTATGGTATGTATGTATGGACGGTAAGATCCTTGCATACTTCAGGACACAATTCTAGGAACAAAGGACATTAACACACAACCAATAAAGCTGTGTGTCTATTTCTTCCTTCTATTTCATTAGTTTCCTAGGGCGATGGATTGGGGGATGGATTTCTAAAACGTCCATGTTTCCATTGACTATGAGAGGAAGAGTATGTCTGAAAATAAATAAAATCATGAACTGCACATAGGAAGAAAAACAACAAAGATCATAAAAGAGACATTGCCAGTTGGTTGGCGGTGAAACTTGTAAGAAGGTGTAAATCTGTATTTGCATAATCATAGATGGGGTCAGAGAAAGAATACCATGAGAGCAATCAAATTCAAATGAAAGCACTGTAAATTTCCGGCACTAGAATCTGAATACCGGTCGTCTGTGGAAACCATGTGAACCAAGTGACCATGATTGTGCAAATCTTTTCTAGAAATCTACCAATTTCCCCTAACAAGTTCCTCACGGTGACTGTAGCGGCTTCTAATGGCTCAAAAGCGATGACTTCTCACGTCGGCAATAGTGGACAAGGTTCTTCACGCTGACAGCAACAGTGAAAGCGGAAACTTCTCATGGCATCGTTCATACTCCATAAGGCACACGAGAGACAACAACGATGATAATGATTGCGACATCTGACCTCTGACTTTTCCTTTTCCTTTTCTTTGGACCATATATTACGGGTATTATTGAAAAAAAAAACCAACATTTAAATATTCTACATTGAGTCATTGACCCAATTTAAGATTTGTTGAGTACTTGAGTTTACCAGCTTTATATAAAATTTTCCTATTTTAATTGTCTTTATATCTCCCTATTATAAATTACCCTCCTTTTATTTTATTTTGGTTATTTTTAAAAGCCATCGTGCTCACAGTTGAATTTGTGCCTTTCATATTTCTTTTTTCTTTTTGGTTGCCCACTGGTTCACCGGGGCTTCGCCCCGACTAGTTTGGATCCGACCCGCGTCACGCACCTGGCTATGGTGGGAGAGTCTCCCAGCGGGGGTTTTTTTTGCATTCACAAGGCTCGAACCCGAGACCTTGTTTAAGCGACACAAGCCTTTCATACTTCTTTAATATATAGACAATGCGGTTTGAGCTGCCATCATGCTGCCACGTAAGTATTTAAAATAGCTTATTCTTTATTTTTATATTTTATTGGGTTAAATACCATTTTGTCATGGAAGTTTAGCCTAGAGAGTATTGGTCACGCGGAAGATTTTTTTTTTTGTCTCATTTTTGCCCGGACGTTAACAAAACGGAGCAAATATACCCCGAAAGTTTTTTTTATGAGCAAATTTACCTCATAAGTTTTTTTAGGAGCAATTTTGCCCCTGAAAATTTACAAAGAAGAGCAACAATTCAAGATCAACAAATTGTTTTTTAAACTTCAGGGGCAAAAATGAGACTAAAAAACCTTTCAAATGACCTGTGCTCCTTAGGCTAAATTTCCATGACAAAAATGATATTTAACCCTATTTTATTTTATATATTTTAACTTCATATATATGTTCTAATATATGTGAAACGATCCCACTACTTCTACTCACGACATTCTAAATAGTTTAATAAAACCTTTATTTTTTATATTATTTTAAACGTTTATTTATATTACTTTAAATTATAAGAAAAACACTGGAGAATTTAGTCATGGCCTTTTAATTTTTATATTTTATCTATTTATAAATTTTGACATAAATGATAACATCATAAATATATTTTATATATTTTGAATTAAAATTATGTACTTAATTATTTAAAAAATTAAATTAATATTTACTATATTGGTATAATACCATAATGCCAAAATATTTGACAGATTTGATAATAAACTGAAATATCTCCTAAAATATCTAACTTTTTTTTTTTAAAAAAAAACTTTCAATATGTCGTTAACAACCCCACTACTCCCAACTAACGGCATTCTAAATATTTTAATCAAAAATTTGTTCTTTTATATTATTTTAAAAATTTATTTATATTACTTTAAATTATAAGAAAAAAAAGTGGAGAATCTAGTCATGGTATTCTGATTTTTATATTTTATATATTTATATATTTTGGATTAAAATTCTGCACTTAATTGTTTAAAACATTTAAATTAATATTTACTATATTAATATAATACATAATCCCCGGAATTTTTGAAAAATTTGATAATATCCTAAAATATCTCCCAAAATAATTAAATTAAAGAAATAACATCTAATATATGGGTAACAAACTAACAATTTGAGATGTTATTTATGATTTATATATTTTGACTTGATGTTGGATAACGAGAAAAGTCCCCAAAATTCATGTGCATCATAAATAACATCTCAACATTTACACATTTGACACCCATTATTTCTTCATTCTCGATTTCCATTCTTGCCCGAAGTTATGACGTTTAGTATGTCATCATACTTCATTTTACCATAGTCTTTTCTAAGTTGCTGGAATACTGGATCTTTGTCAGTCACTTTCATTGTTACCTCGTCCCCACTATGTGGCACCCCAAGCAACTGAGCCACATCTTTTGCTCCTATTTCACGTGTCTTCCCCCTTACTCGAAATTGATTGGTTGGGGGATCGTAAGCTCTCATTAGAGGGACTAACATTTCCCGTGGCAGTCTCATACTTTGAATTTGAATCAACTGTCCAAACCCTAACTGCTGGACCTTTTTTTTTAATGTTTCATCGGAGTTCACAAATGCTACAAGCTTCGAAAATTTGTTCAACAGACATCGTGATGGAAAAGAGGAGGTGGAGGTGCCCTTCTTCTTCTCGAGCATTCCTTCTTTGGCTCTATCAATGTATACTTTCCTCTCATCGACACTCAAAGCCCTCCACGCTTTTGCGCACTACCTACTCATGTCAGTAAAGTCAGCAACTTTATTCTTTTTCTTAAACTCTTTGCGAAACATAAAGTACGCATTATTAGTGGACATTTTGCTACACTTTTGCTTTTCTAAACCTGAAAAATTGAAATGGTAGGACACAAAATTAGGAGAGTTCATGAACCACATATAATAGCAAATGCTTTTACTCATTTAGTGGGGACGAGGTAACAATGAAAGTGACTGACACAGATCCAGTATTGCAGCAACTTAGAAAAGACTATGGTAAAATGAAGTATGATGACATACTAAACGTCATAACTTCAGGGGAGTCGGGTGAGCAGTTTAAGATGTTATTTATGATGCACATGTTGGGGACTTTTCTCGCTCCAACATCAAGCACAACTCCACAGTTTGCAGTTGCTGAAGGTATTAACCTCGACCATGAAAGGATTTGCCCACTTCGACTGGGCCACATATATTGCCGATGACCTCTGAAACGAGCTCTCTTTTTATGTGAACGCGATAAGAGGAAACAAAGATTGCAATTCATATGTCGGAGGGTGCATATATATGTTATTGGTAAGTATTATGATTGTGATTTGTGTTAACATTTTTTTGACATAACATTTAAATGTTTAACCTTGTCATTGTAGTTATATTTCGGGGAGCGGTTCCCATTGGGAAAGGCAGTTGATCACAAAGGAAAGAGTCCAATTCAGTTCTGGACCAAAGAGAAGGTGGAGGAGATGATTGAGAAAGAGAAGAAGAGCGACATTGGGATGTTGTATACCACGAAGGCCGGTAAAGACAAGACTAAGAAGGACACTTCGGAAAGGCATTTTGTGGCCTCTTTAGACCCAGTAAGTGCTTCCACATGTGATGTTTACCATTCCTGCTTGGCTATTATGTTAATGACCTGTGATAAATTGTGTCAATTTTAGGTTTTAAAGGATTTGCATGACAAGTTGATGGGTATAATCAACGATAACCACAAAAGGCTTATTGTTGTTGTCGAAGATGAGTTGCGAAAGACACAAGATAACATTGGAAGGCAACGGAAGCAGGAAGACGATGAAGCTGAGGATGATAGTGATGATGATGATGATAATGGCCAAGATGCTCATGGTGATGATGAGGGCCAAGAAGTTTATGGTGATGGTCATTATGATGGCGAAGGTGGTTATGAGGATGACGCATCTGTCGGAACGCTAATCAACATTGATGATGAGGAAGGAGAACAATCAATTGTTCCATACCCCATTCAACAAGAAGATGCACCACAGAGGTCACAAAGGCAGAAGAAGCCAAAAAAACATGTCGCCTTGGACTTTGACAAAGCCATTAAAGCGACCTAGGAAGGCAAAAGAACAAAGAGAATTATTCTTCGACCTTATCTCCAGATCCTACACCAAAGATGAGGGTGATCAATAAGTCATAAAAAAGTTAATTTCATTGAATATTCAATATTAAAAGCCATTCTGTCTAGACTAGTTTATGTCTGTTGACATTGTTTCTCTTTTACAGGATTCTCATACAAATAGACGATGAAGACATAACCCGGGAGCAGCTGCAAACACTAGGCCGGAGGAACAAATTAAGTAACTGGGTAGGTACTAAAAAAATAACATATCGATACAGCATTTTGAACCCCGTTTATCAAAGTGTTCACACATGCAGGTTATGTTTGTTGTATGTAAAACATTGATGTGAGATATGCAAAACCAGGGCGAAGTGAGGAGACACATTTTCAGTGTTGATCATATGGTAAGTCTGCATTTATGGACCTTGATAATTTATTTCCCATTGACATACGTATATTTGACTTCATTATTTGTTGATGGTGCATAATTTATTGGCCAGAAAGCCGGCGGGATGGAAAGTGTCTCAGTGGAAAGAACAACTATTGTCTGAATATATAGGTTACAATATCGGTGACTGTTATATGATAATGGGACCGATATTGGTTGACCAGCACTGGTTTTGCACTACCATTGATCCAGGCACGAATAATTTTTATGTCCTAGATTCAATGAAGACAACCGTCGCCATGAGCCAGAATGAGTCTGGTAAAAAGAAGAAAATTGCATGTGTAAGTCCCCAGGCAACGGCGATTAAACAAATTGTATGTTACATGTTATCTTGTTTTAGTTACGATTGAGTGGAGTAAACACCTATGTAATGCATGTGTGTTGTTTACAAAGGGATCGTTTTGAAGAGATCATCGCACTTGTGAAACCAAGTGACAAAGCCAAGATGCGAAGAACAGAAATTAGTTGGCCACCCGTTCCACAACAACAAAATTTGTGAGTGTCATTCTGTGACAGATAGTAAAAAATGCTTAGTTGATGTAAATTTGTTAATCTTCTTGTTTCTGTGTTCTGTAGGCAAGACTGTGGCGTTCATGTGTTGATCTGGTTGCACAATTGGAAACCTAACGAAATTATGCGGTATGGTGATGATGAGCTGAACGAGTATAGGTGCAACCTCATGTGGTGGCTGGTCAACCATGAATTGAATAACGCCATAGATGCTTCAATGGGACTCCTGACTCCTCCAGCAGCCCAAAGGAAGCGAAGGAAGAAATGAGCATTATTATTAAAGGCTGAATTTATCAATTATTGTGACACTTTTGTTACTTAGGATTCAACCCAATTTTGATGTGTTGTATGTTTGTAAATCATGGAAGTAAAGTTGAGTGAAGGATATGGGATTAACACAAAATATATTATTTATAACAAACTTTGTATTGCCATGTACAAGTGCTTCAAGGATTTTACAAGTGCCTTTAAGTGCATTTACAAGTGCTTCAGGGATTTTAAGTTGATTGAATCATTTCCATTACCATTCCACATATGAAAATTACCATTCCGTGAATGCAAATTATCATTCCTGATATGAGATTTACCATTTTTTCTGCAGGGTTCCTTTTTTTCACTCTTTGATGCATGTTTTGTAAAACCAAAAAAAAATGCACTATAACCATTCCACATATGAAAATTACCATTCCGTGAACGCAAATTACCATTCCTGATATGAGATTTACCATTGTTTCGTCAAGGTTCCTTTTTTCACTCTTTGATGCATGTTTTGTAAAACAAAACAAAAATACACTATCACCATTCCACATATGAAAATTACCATTCCGTGAATGCAAATTACCATTCCTGATATGAGATTTACCATTGTTTCGTCAGGGTTCCTTTTTTTCACTCTTTGATGCATGTTTTGTAAAACAAAAAAAAAAAAGCACTATCACCATTCCACATATGAAAATTACCATTCTGTGAATGCAACTTACCATTCTTGATATGAGATTTACCATTATTTTTGCAGGGTTCCTTTTTTTCACTCTTTGATGCATGTTTTGTAAAACCAAAAAAAAAATACACTATCACCATTCCACATATGAAAATTACCATTCCGTTTTGTAATGCAAATTACCATTCCACATATGAAAATTACCATTCCGATATGAGAATGATGCTTCCCATAAATGTAACTACTATTACATAGTCATTTACAAATCCTGACACAACATTTCCAAATGATGCTTCCTATAAATGTAACTACCATTACATAGTCTCCACCAACAGATAGTCATTTTGGTGTTGATAAGTACACAATTACAAAAAGTTATAATGGGATGACAACATGTACAAAATAAAGTAAAATGACAAGTGAACATTACAATCCACATTGACGTAATGTTTCCGTGTCATTCCCACGCAAGAACATATTCTGTGTCATTTACACTAATTACATATTGAGTGATCCTATAAGTATTATAGCCCTTCTAGCCAAAAAGATGTGAAGGGATCCAAGTCATTGTATATATACCAAAAGATGACTTGTAAAATATTTACCGCACCACCCCAACCGATCAGCGAGTTAAGTTGGGTTTGGATTTTTGCAGGTTCTTCTTGTGTGTCCCTCTTCGTGGCATGAGCTGCAATGGTAAATCTTCTTGTTGCGAAATTGTGACTCTATCCGTTCAACTCTTGGCCTTCCCGGTGGACGACTAGTCTTGGGAGGTGCCAGGAACACTTGACTTCCTATGTCATATAGACGGAAGTGATTTGGATTTGGCATGTCTATTGTGACAACAGGAATCATGGTTCGACTATAAATCTTTTTTTGGGCTGTTAACGTAAGGCATTCATCAACATAACTGTACACATTACCATGAACACCCTTGATGGCTGCACACACATGAGGACAAGGAATACCTGACATTTGCCATGCTTTACATGTGCACTCGCGCAAGTTCAACTCAACCTTTAGCGCCCCACTTGCTGTACGGACCTGCACCCATCCTCCTCCATATATCTGAACATCCATGTATTCAGCCCGTGCCACATTTTCCAACACTTGTTGTTCGATGTTCGGGCCAACACCATTTTTCCACTTACTCATTGTCATGCTTACTGCATACATCTTCTTTGCAACTTTATCACGGTGCTCATGTATAAGCTGGGCAACATTATGATGTCTCTCCTTTACCATCCAAGTATTGAAGGACTCAGCAAGGTTTGTAGTAATTTTATCCCACAGTTTAAATGGGAACTTGCTCATGGCCCATCTGTCAATATCACCATGATGGATCAGCCACTTAAATGCTTCCTGATTGAAAAGCCTCATTTGTTCTATCGCAGATTCGAAGTCACAATCAAGTCTCGCATAAGCAATTGCATCAAGTAATTGAAGTGCGGTTTGCCTTCATTGCCCACATATCGTCTGCTTTCCTCTATTCAATTTAATCATTTGGGCGCTAAAGTTCTCCTTAATGTGCCTATAGCAGTATGCATGTCTCTCAGACCCGAAAACTCCGCGGGCAGCAGCGATTATTACATTATGTCGGTCAGACACAATTGTAATCTGTAATCCTCCTAGTGTCCTCCTCACCATTTCAAGGAACCATGTCCAGTCCTGAATTGTCTCTCCATGGACAATAGCAATGGCAAACGACAACAACTCATTGTCTGCATCGAAGGCAGAAGCTGACAGCAGAGTCCCCTTATATGGTCCACTTAAGTGGCTTCCATCAATGTACAAAACAAGTTTGGCACTAGCAATGAACCCCTCTATACAACAACCATACGCTATAAATACACGCTCAAAGATGTTGCTCCCACTAGCGACCCATTCAAATGTACAGCCTTGTCATCGCTTTCCTTCAACCTATCACATATCCATGGTATCAACATGTATGTCTCTGCTCGTCTCTTGTGAATTTCCTCCATGGCCTTCTCCTTTGCCCGATATGCTTGCTTATATGTCAAGTGCACACCGTACTCTCTTGCCAAACTCTTCTTTATATCATTCGGACGCTTGTCTGTGTGATTTCTAACCTCTTTAATAATAATTGTACTTGTCAAGGCAGCACTTCGAGCATGTGTCACCTCAAGATTGTCTTGTGCTCTATGATCATGGTCTTCGGTGTATCTTGTCACACGTAAGAAATTATTGCTCTTCCCAATTGCCCTTGCAGTTATCCTCCATGGACAATCTTCAACTTTACATTTAACATACACACAGTCCCTTGAATTCTTCACATATGTGTACTAAAATTTGTGGGCAATACTGAACTTATGCAACACCTTCTTGAACTCCTCCGAATTTGCAAATGTTTGATTCACTCCTATGAATAAGTCCTTCCACTTCTTAGAGTTCATTTCTGGCATCGGTGTTGGTGCGCTCTGACTTCCACACGGAAGGCTCAAAAGAGGTCTTCCACTACAATCATTTCTTATGTCATCATCACTCAGTCCGGACCACATCGGCTCCTCAATGTCAGGCATTTGCTCTATAAGACCCACAAATTGATGAACCCTGCATAAATAATGACAACTTTTATCAACATATTACCAACAACCCTATATGACATTATTACTTCTCTAACTAAACTAACTATGACATACCTTTCTTGATCATTCATTTCCCTTGTTACAAAATGAGTACCTTTACATCCTACATACACATGTGCACTTCTTTCATTATAATTAAACAGATTTTCCATTTCTTAATCATCAATCATGTCTACTAAAATATTTTCATCAAAGCTTAAAGTGTATTTAATATCACAACCATGACCATCTATACCAAACCATTATCCTATCATTATCCTCAATTCTTCAAGTTTCAACCTCTCCTTCAACGATTTTACCCTCACACTCCCACCATTATATTTAACTTCACCTTCACCATTGGCTACGAACTCCCCCCCAACATGGAAAAAACAAATTAGTGACTTTGAAGAAGGTGTTGCCGTCATATTTGATGTCATCTTGCATTCTAACCTGCATCAAAAAATGAATATTTCATCACAATGTTAATGGTTTTCATAATTGTAATTACATGTTCAATAATTACTACTTCCTCCAATATTAATGGTTTTCACAAACTCTGTAATGATTTTCACAAATTTTACAATGGTAATTTTAAATTCTTCAATGGTAATTACAAGTTCAAGAATGACATTTACCAAACACCATAACAGTTAATGACAACTACAATAAATATGTTGTAAAGAAGAGAAGGACAATTGTATTTGCAGATTTCAGACATGTGTAGAATTCATATAAAGTGTTGTGACCTAGAAAGAGATTATACTCCTACGGGTATAATCTTAAATGGCAGTATTGCAAGTCTAAATGAGAGTTAATTGTTAAAGTAAAGCTAATGGTCATCTTTGCGTAGGGTTGTGATCAATGCTAGTTAGTTAAAGTAAAGGTAATTGTTAAAGTAAAGCTAAAGGTCATTAGCGCCATTTACAAATAGAGAGAAATGCAAGATAATGTGTTCCATAAGGAGCGAATAATTACAAGGGAAAATTACAAATAATTACAATGAATGAAGAAACCTTTGTCAGGAATAACATTGAAAAAGGTTCCAACAATGAATGCAGAACCCCAAACATTAATGCACAAACCCAATTAATGCAGAAAATTTGGCTGACCGTTTCAACAATTAATGCAGAAACCAAAAGCTTGGGAATATAATACAAAAATGGTTTGCCATTCTCTATGTCTAAAACTAAAAAAATGAATCAGAGCTCAAAGAAGTAAAATAAAAAAGTTGATGGCGTCCTAAGCTACCTTGTGCCTTTTAAGATTCAATCAAGGTCAATCCCTTGATTGAATCTAAAGCAAAAGTCATGCTAGCTGCCTCGTGGTTTAAAGCCATGCTTCAAAACAAGAGAGGTAAGGGGTTCGACAACTAGCATTCCAATATATATATATATATATATATATATGCAAAGACCTAACGTTGTACAGTACTAAGTATAAATCCTTTTCTCCTTCCTTGCTGATTCAATCAAGGTCAATCCCTTTGGTCTTGTTGTTCCATCAGTGTTCCAACAATGAATGCAGAAAAAGGAGGTTAAATGGCCAAAAATGAAACATTAAAATCGAATGAGGTACCTCTTCTTAGTGCTCGATCTCCACGATCTTTGTGGCGGCGGCGAGAAGCGGCGTCAAGGCCGGGTGAGTGGCGGTGATGCAGTGGGTCGACGAACAAGACGCTGGAAGGGTGAATGAATCGACAATTAATTTGCATATTGTGTCTTCATAACCCTTAAGGGCATTATGGTCCTTTTCCCCAAAATTGCATATCCCTCAAAAGTCCTTGTCATCTATCAGTCTTTTTACAAATTCGGTGGGCTTCTGGGGGTTTTACAAATTCAGACGGTATTTTAATGGAATTCTCCCAATATATTTTATATAGAAAAATTAGAAAGAATGATTTAGAGCGAATAATATTTATTGGGAATGACGGTAAAAGTTGTAATTATTTAAAAGGACTAATTATTAAAATATAAATTTAAAAATACTAATTTTAATTTTCTACATTCTCTCCTCCAACATTTGCCACGTTATATTTTAAAAGTAATTTGAATTCTTTTTTGTGAAAACAATTACAACCACCAAATCATGATTTTTTTTTAACTTCAACTAACATCTACGTAATCATATCATCATCATATCATTTAATTATTGATATACACATTGACACATTTATATCATTAAGTTTTTTCCTGATTTATACAAATTATATAAATCAAGTAAAAAACTTTATAAAAAAAACCACATTCATATTTTATCAGTATTAGTTGTGTAGGCTCAAATGACAAAAATAAATGTTATTAGATTGTGTGAAAGATTGAAAAATCATAATATATTAATAAAAATTGATATGTTGTTGATATATTAATTTAAAATTTATAACATGTTCACATGAATATTATGAGGTTATGAAAAATGAGTCGTATTATTTGTAATTTATAGTTTTATAAACAGAAGGTTTGATTTGTTATCATTTGCCATAAACACGGGAAGATGACGCTTGTCCAACATGACCCAATCAATTTAAAAAAAAAATTAAATATGTATAACATTTCTCTAACGTATATAATAAATTAAAAAAATTGATTTTTCCTAAAATTATATCATTTTTAATTTTGACTAATTTTTTTGTCAATTTTAAAAATAAAATTATCATTTTAACAAAGTGAAAGATGTTGTGTTATTTTATTTTATATATATATATATATATATATATATATATATATGTACATAACATAGGGGTAAAAATGAGACAAATTGCTTTTAATTTAATTAAATTTAGAAATTCATATTAGTTTTAAAAATAGAATGTGAGAGAAAATATAGGAGGTTTGAAATGGGGAAATTTGATATTTTTAAAATTTTGCTTTGTTGATTTGTCCTTCTAAATAATTACAACTTATACCGTCCTTCCTAATATATATTACATGTTACGTTCTAGGTTTTTTTTTTTTTAATTTTCCCTTTTATATATATTTTGAATTAAAATTTTGTACCTAATTATTTAAAATATTTAAATTAATATTTACTATATTCATATAATGCCATAATCCTAGAATTTTTTCATCAAATTTGATAATATTCTAAAATATGTCCTGATATAATATATTACATTAAGTATTACCTCAATGTAGATTTTGTAATTTTCACTTGTGAAACGTGGCGGCGTGCTTCTATTGGTGAAGCCTTTCTTATGGCGTTGATTATCATTGGAACAAACGTAGCATTTTTTGGGAACTACCATATTAGAAAGATCAATTGTTAAGACACAACCTCGATGTCATGCATATTGAAAGAAATGTGTTTTGCAATATTCTGTACACCGTGATTGACACCAAGGGCAAGACGAAGAATACAGTCAACACAAGACGGGACATAGAAGCGATTTGCAAAAGGTCTGATTTGCATTTGGTGAAGTATGTCATGGGACGGACTTCCAAACCTAGAGTGCCGTACACATTCAACAAAGAGCAGAATTTAGAATTGTTGCGATGGGTTAAAGATTTGAAACTCCCGGACGGTTATGCATCAAACTTGTCAAGATGTGTTGACATTCACGAGGCGAAGTTATTCAGGATGAAGAGTCATGATTGTCATTTTTTTCAGAGATTGTTGTCATGGGCCTTCAAAGCACTACCGAAGCATATATGGTCTATTCTGACGAAATTTTCCATATTCTTTAGAGAAATTTGTGTTTCTGAGCTTAATGTTGAAAAGTTACGGCACCTGGAGGCGAGCATACCAATAACGCTATGCAAGTTAGAGATGGTGTTTTCTCCTAGCTTATTCGACTCAATGGAACATTTGCCTGTTCACTTGGCCTACGAAGCAAAGATAGGAGGTATGCAACAATATAGGAGGTGGATGTATCCGTTTGAGAGGTAATATATATATTTATTTTGTGCAGTTATTAATTGACCCACATGGTGCTATAGTTTATAATACCCTATGATTGTCCATTATAGGTTTTTACGCACACTTAAGTACAAGATTAAAAATCAAAGGTACGTTGAAGGATCTATCACTGAAGCGTATCTAGTCGAAGAGGCCACTAAATTTGTATCATACTATTATCCCCTTGAAATGATATCAAGATGGAGAGGGGTACCTTACAACGATGATGGCGATGATATGAGTGCTCAACTATCAATATTTATTTTTTCAGGCCGAGTCGTGGGAAAACATTGTAGGTCAACTCTGGATGGAAGAGATAAGCGAGTAGCGGAGTGGTACATTCTAAACAACTGTTAGCGGAGTGGTACATTCTAAACAACTGTGAAGAGGCCGCCTTGTACTTAGAGTAAGATTTCCTCTATTTTTACTGTTACGTTAAGTATTAAAGTATTAATTTAATTTTTTTGTTAAAATTACTTCTCTAATTGGGTCCGATCGACAAATCCTTTGATGTCGGATTCCGAAGTTGATCAATTCATAAACACTGAGTTTCCTCAATGGTTTTGGTCCTACTTCGTGGAAAATCAATCAGCTTTCCATGATGTTGCGTGGAGTTTATCTTACGGAGCTACAATAGTTGTTACCCCGTGCAAAAAATATGTAATCAATGGGTATCGGTTTGCAACTCTTGAAGCGAACGTAAAAACACTATCTTGCAATTACGATGTATGTTGTCGAGGTGGACAAGTTGACGAGGTCGTGGGCGACTACCATGGGAAGTTAATTGACATAATTCAACTGGAATACCAGTGGGACAAGTTGGTGACTCTGTTTAAATGTGAGTGGTTTGATAACACTCCTCGTGGGACAAATATGGAAATGTTGAGATCCACTTGTCAAGGAGATATACGGTTGGTTATTACTCATTCATACTTGCTCAACAGGCGGAACAAGTTTATTATACATCACACACCACATCCCGCCAAGGGTGGAAAGGAGTTATCAGAACCAAAGCACGAAATATTATACGCAAGTCGAAAGAGTCAGAAACAAATGATGGTATAACTGAACCGTTCCAAGCTGATGTGGAACATGTACTGCCTGTAAATATTGCTGAGGATGATGTACCAAGAAATCTGTTTGATTCTGCTGTGGAGTTAGAGTTGATTCCTATCCATATTGACGATGAGGAATCAGATGATGAGGCAGAAGAGATTATAGTGAATCTAAATTCGACGACTATGAGACTCCAGAGGAAGGCGTGCAAGCAGAGGTCGAAGAACAGGAATCGTCCAATTGGTTTGTGTTAGTTCTTTGTTTATAACGATTTGTTATACTAGATACTCCGTTACTTCGCTAGTAACATATTAAGTATATTTATATATATATTGACATAATGTTTATAAGTGTTCAGAGATGGAGCATTCAGTAGGGCGTTCAGGTAGTGGTCATAGTGGTGGTAGAGCTTGACCCCGTCCTATTAGAGGGGGTAGAGCGACATCATCTGCCCCCTTTGTAGACAGAGGGCTTAGCTCTTCCTTAGAGCTACCATCACTTTATATGTCATCTTCACCATCTACTACCAACTCTATGATGGGTAGTACAAGTATGATTGTCACTCTCACCTATCCACAGCAAGGGGAAGAGCATGTTTACTTTACGATTTCTGATTGATTTACATATATTTTGTTTTCTTTAAGCATCTATATACTAACATTTTCAATACTTCATATTTCTTCCTTCAGCATACTGCGTCGCCTCAGAGCCAGGTCAGGGAAACTAGTTCCTCAGATACACCAGATTGGGGATCAGTTGATTCTGCGACAGGGCTCGTGTGGGTCCGTCCTGTCGGCAACCAAGAGTAAGTCATGTAAAGTTATTAGTAATGTTACAATTTTCAATATCTTTAGTTTGTATGCTAATATTTGTATCATTTCCTCTGTCTTTAGGTTTGAGCCTTATACTCTGGTGACAGATTTCATGGGGCCCAAATATTCTGTAATTTCAATCATCCTTGGGCCAATTGGATAGAGATTCCTCATAATGTTTGGGATGCTTGATTCAATGAGTTCTTGGTAAGTTATGTGCTTTATGGTTATTAATTTCTTATCAAAATGCAAAATGATTAAGTACTTTTATAATTTGGAGCACTAATTGTTCATTATTGATTTTCAAGGAAGGTTTAGGTGGTTGCCTGACCATTTGGGAAATTTGAAAAAAGCTTACAACTACAAGAAAGGCCGGTGGTTGTCTTATAAGTTTTAGAAATTGAGACACAATATAGGCAAGCAAGATTGGATTCAACCTGAGACTGCAGAACAATTATTTCAAAGATGGGCCGTCGATGAGAATTTTAAGAAGAAAAGTGAGAGAAATAAATTAAATAGGGCCTAAATGGATGGACCGTCATATACTGGCGGCTCCATTCCATTTAGTGAGCATTAATGAAAAATTGTAAGTACACATTATTTTCTATTTCAATATTCAATATTTTGTACTTTGAATTAATTAATTAATGGTCATCATTTGTGTTTGCAGGCAGCGTCTGGGGAAGTTCTTGCAGAATCGGTTGATTGGGCTACCTTTGAGCGGACCCATTCCCAGGAGTTTGAAGGTAGTGGGAGGTGCTGAATTAACACCAAGTCGTAGCAATTAGCGGTGAGACATTTATTGCATTTATTATTTGTTTCAGACATCAACATATTTATTTCATTTCACATGCCTTATTTGTGATGTATTTTTGTGCTTGTAGGAAAACTATCATAAGCTAACGCAAGAGAGAGACTCGCAGAGTGAGAGCGACCCCACATCCTCTCAGTTCAATAATGAGAGTCTATTCATTGAGGCTGTAGGCGGATTTAACAAGAAAGGGAGACTCTTCGAGGTTGGGTGCCTCTACCAGCCAATTGAAGCAAACGAAGCACTCCTCATCCGACAGTGAAGGTGTTGCTACAGGTAAACGTAATATATTTGATATTGATTGTTACATTTTCATTCCCTCGTCCATTTAAATGAAGTACAAAAAATAAAATTACTTCATAATGTTGTTTGTGCAAATGAGATGAAGAGGATGAAGGCGTTGGTGTAAGAGCAAGCAGCTCAGCTGAGCGAGACACAGTAGCAGATGAGGCAGCAAGCAAATGAGCTGCATCAGACACAGGATATGATGAGGCAAATGCAGCTTATACTCCAGTCCCTAATGAAGGACAACGGTACGGGGTCGGCTCCTAGTGATGATGATCATTCTGATGATGATGATGATGATCATACTGCTACTATTTAGGCTATTTCTTTGTACATATTATTCGCAACATTATTATTTATATTTTGTTTTCTCTATGTAAACTCATTATGATTGTTACTATATATTTTCATGATATACAAGTTTTTTTTTTTTATGTTTTTTTATGTAATTTTTATTTTTCTATGTTTGTTATATTTTTTTTAATGAAATGAAATTTGTGATAGATTTCATGTTTTCCATCATAAAAAATGGTTTGCGACAGACATAAATCCGTTGCAAACCATTTTTGCGATGGAAAAATTTTGTCGGAAAAAAAAAAGACTTTTTTTTTTATAGTGTACTGTGGTTCCAATGAACTCACTTTTCAATACATTTTCATTTTTTCCTAATATTGTTGTATACAAAATTTCTTTTTTATCATAGTTATTTCTCCTAATCTTCTTACTTCTTCTCTAAAATCTTGAGTTCTTCCTATCCACCAATTAAATACATTTCTTATAAAACTAGATTCCAATATCATATTTACATTTACAGCTTCTCATTCAATTTGTGTATCTATTAATGCTATTAATTGAGCCTTTTTCCATTCTTCTATTCTTTTTTCATTATATAAATTACAATATAAATCTAACAATATTCCAGAATTTGGTATTTGTCTTGTTTCATATTGTTCTAATGGGGTGGTATAAATTTTTTTCCTGACGTGGTAGTTTTCGTATAACTAATATTAAAAGCTACATTTGATGTATTTATTAAATTTTCTCTTACTATATTTCTTTGCCTATACAGTTCTTCATCTTTTGCTCTTTCTGCTACAATTTGTTCTTGATTTATATGGCTTACAGATGATGTTGATGATCTTTTTTGAGTTTGTTTTTGTTCTTGTTCTGCTCTATTCATATTTATTTCATTTTCATTTGTTATTCTTAAATTTTCTAAGTCTTTCATTATGATTTATAAATTGGTTTCATCCTAACCCATAAATTTTTCAATTTCATCTTCAAAATATGAATCATTTCTTCTCATCATATTCAAATTTCTAGTTTCCCTATTTTTTGAATTGCTAAATATCGTCATTAATTCTTCCATATTATTATCTGTTTCATCTGTTTTAATCTATCTTTCTTCTTATTTTCGTAAGTTTTTCCTTTGCCTTTATTAAATTATTGTAATTATTCATATATTGTTCATAAATTATTATTCATTACTGTTTGTCATTTTTTAACTTCTTCTATTATTATTCTGGTTTGTTCTATTATGTTAACGTTTAAAGGTTGTGTTCTTATATTACTTATTGTATGATCTGTTTCTTCCCAATTATATAGTGATCGCATCATATTTATTTTGTGAGTTATTATATAGTGGTTCTATTGGTTGTCTATTATATATTCCTAAAGCATCTTTTATATCCTTTATATCTTCTTTCTATTCTCTTAATTCTTTCCTATTATTTTTTGTTTCTATTTTTATTTCATATAATTTCTGTTCCATAGGTTTTGCCAATTCTATCATTCTTTCTTTCCTATTTCTAATATCTTCTTTTTCTATAACATTTCTAGTTTCTTCGTGTAACTTTTTTATTACTTCTTCTAATGTAAATACCTGTAATAAATCTTTTATGTTTGGGTTCATATAACTTTCTAATTATTTCATTAAATACATATAATTCCAATTTAATTGATTACATGTATTTTGTCCTTCTCCTCCTAATAAAAAAGAGGTAAAAACACAAGATTCTAATTCTAATTCTAATTGATTTTCAGGTAATATATATGAACTTTCAGGTAAGAGTTCATGCTCTAATTCATATATTCTAGGTTCTAATTTCTTAATTATATTTATTACTCCCTCCGGTCCTAATTATAAGAACTATTTACCAGAATTTGGAGGGATTAAGGAGGGAAGTTAAATTAGTTAATTATAATTATTTTCTGAAATTACCCCTGCTTAAAATTGAAAATTACTTCAAGGCAAAATTAGAACATATATATATATATATATATATATATATATATATATATATATAGGAGTATAATAAAACAATGCCATATAAAACTGAATCCTTATGTCGTTGATTCATACGTAGAGAATCTAATTAATTAATTGCAATTTAAGCATAACTCAAGTATAATTAACGTGGAATAATCCCTCTAGCAGATGCTATACGGAGAAGATGGTATAAATAAAGTCGTCTTAACTATGTGGCCTCAGTAGAATCTGATAGTTACAAAAAATATTTTAAAAGAATATTAAAATGATTTTATTTAAAAATAAAAAATAAAGTAGAATCTCTCACTTGATAGAATATAAAACGTGTCGTTAAATTAATTATTGTGGAAAAAGTATTAGTAGGGGTGATATGAGAAAAATATAACAAAAATTGCTCAAAATTATTTTATAAAAATATATATAATTGAGGTGTATATAACATTAATGAGCTGCAAACATTATTTACTTTATAAAATATATAGGTGTATTATTAAATTATTGTTGTCTTTAATTATTATTAAGAAAGTAAAATAGGGGTATTATAGGAAAAAATTGACAAAAGTTAAAAATTGCTCTTATAATTAGGACCAAAACTAACTCCAAAATGTGTTCCTATAATTAGGACCGGAGGGAGTACTACACAACTATTAAACAAATAATAAGATTTCTCTTTCTCGTGAAGTAGATTAGTCAATACTGCAACTTCAGATGATACTTGAGAAAATCTTCAAACAACACTATATGTAAGGTAACAAAATAAAGTGAGTTTCAACAATATCAAATGATAAGGATCAAACTTTGGTTTCATATTATCTTTAATCCATAGCTGGAAAGCTGTGCTCAATATGATATAAAAGAGGAAGGTCTGAGAAACATATGCTCTTTATAAAAGAAGACATGTATCCTTTTAAGACCCGGATCATATTTGGTCGAACCCTGGAACTTGATGTTTGGCTATAATATCGCCATATACATATCTTCTCTATATTTAAACATATAACCTGGTTATTCTAGAAAATGGTATCATTCGAGGCTATTACACATATCTATAATATATTAAAAATATTAAATAAGTATGAAACAACTATCCTATTTGATTTTTATGGCGATTACATTCATATAATTATCATTATGTTACATTATATTACATTTTATTCCGTGAACCAAATGGGCCATGAAGGTTAAAACCAAAACTTCATCAAATTATAAGGGTCAACAATGATATTAACATAATAAAATGAGACTATAGACTAATTCGAAAAGTAGCACAAGCTGCATGGTCTTAGTATTAATTTGCCCAAAAAGAGATGAGACGAAAGGTAACTCTTTTAGGACCCGTTTGCTTCACGGAACTTGGGAGAGGGAATGAGAACTTAATAGAGTTCCTTGTCAAAAACGCGTTTGGTGCGCCAGGAACTCCGATTCCCACCAACCTCCAAACTCCCACAAACGTGGGAAAGTGAGCTCCCTCAAAAAGTGGCGGGATCCTGAAAACTCTTCCGGGAAAGTGAGTTATTTTGACTAAAAAGACCCTATGAAATTATAAACCATAATCGAATCGAGCTTCGAGGTGGAAGAAGGAGTAGACGAAGAAGAAGCTTGAAACGATAGCCAAAAAGCTTCAATCGAAGGAGTAGGCGAGGAAGATCAATCGAGGTAAGAGTGTGAATGGCTTTTCTTTGTTCATTTTACGATGTGCGTGGTAAAAATGTCGAAGCCATGGGTGTACAGTGGCAAAAAATTCTTCTTCTTCTTCTTCTCTTATGTGTGTGGGTTGTTGGGTAATGGTGACGAAGGAAAAGGGAGTGAGGCAGAGATGAGATTTGGTTTTGGCTTTGGGTAATTGTTGTTTTTGTCGTTGTTAAGTCAGATCGATTTTTCGAACGTCATTACTCCCCGCTCACCATTTACCGTTGTCTTGGTTGACATTTTGTAATGCAAGTTCGAACTTGAATGTCTTCTTTTGCAACTTCAGTATGTAACTGGTTTTGCAAACTTTTCTCCATCAAGATACGATTTGGTTTGACTCCATCTTTTCTGTCCAATTCGCCAAAAAAAAAAAAGTTTTCTACCTTTTTTTGTGGGAAGGCATTGTGTAAATTTTACCTAAGGTTCCCACTTAATTAACACTTAATTTTTTTTTTCTACCAAACAAATTTCAATTTTTTAAAGCTTCTCTCTCAATCTTCTTTCCTTTCTTTCTTTCTTTAAGTTCATTTCCTCCTTAAATGTTCCCCGTATGCAAACGCCCCTGCGCCTGCTGTTTTTGAGGAGGGAAATGGATGGGAAAGGGGAGGAAGGAAAATTTTTAAGAGTTATATTTTTTAAAAAAAGAAGGAGAAATAGAGTTTTAAAATTTTAATAAAGTTAAGAAATAAAGTAAGAGAGTAAAAAATCCACACTTTTCTAATATTTTTAAATCCATTCATAAAATTTTTCCCAAACCTCCCTTCCCCCACCAAATCCCTCTTACCAAAGACCCTTATCCACTTCCATATTTACTGTTCTTACCATATTCCCCGATTCGGCAAGTAGGTTTTTCAGCCCGGCGGGCAGAATCGGATACACCTAGCAACACATACATATGTACAAAGGTTTTACTAACCAATTTCTAAACTGCAGAGAGTCTCTATATTTCAATCATTTTTCTTCACTTCGTTCTTATAATCAACTCAGATTCTTTCTCACTGCGCTTCTTCATCCCCAGTACTTCACTCAGTTTAGGGCTTTTCTACTTTCTTGCTATACGATTTGTATTTCTGATTACTCGATCTGAGCATGGAAGGCCGAGATTTGACATTATCGCCTTCCTATGCGTCAACGACTGCCCCTGCCCCAAGCCGCGATTGTTCTTCGCCGGTTGATGCCTCCGACGGTGCTTCTTTTTCGGTCAAAGTTGCGCTGGCAAAAGACGCTGCCTTGCATTTTCAGGCGGGAAAGTTCGACGAATGTGTTGAGGTCTTGAAGCAGCTCTTGCAGATGAAACAAGACGATCCCAAGGTCATTTTTTCTTTCGACTTTTGCTTGGATGTTGATGACTGGTCCTCCCAACGTCATAAAATTTGCAGCCTGCTTTTATTTGTCCTCTGGGCTAAATACTTCTGAAAATGGTTGACTCTCTTTATTCTTATCCACTTAAGCATTTCCATTTATATTTCTATCCGAATAGTTTTGACCAGACTCGATTCTGTTCTCCTGCCTATATTTTAGTTGGTGTTCATGGTCTTTTTCCTCCCCTCCCCTTCTTTGGCTGGTGGCGGTCTTTAATTGATTCATTAGTTCAATTTTTTTTTTAAGTGAAAAAATTCAATCTTGGTACATCCCAGTCTCACTAGCTGGCAGGCACATGCTATGAAGTTTCTGTTGCTATAAATGCAAATGCGAATTGATATAGATTTTATCTCAGGGAAAGTACGTGAAGAATGGCTGAATATGAAGTATGACGTAGTTTGAAATGTTTGTATTGGGGAATGCCTCTGTATTTGTCTGGGAGAAAGATGTTAGACTTCCGGGGCTCTGTTCTTTTCCAAAATATAGAAAAACTAGGATGTTAGGCTTTTAGAAGAAGAACAGATATTGAATCTAAAGTGGATGCAGGAGAAATTTCACCAGAAAGATTTCGAGCTTGTATTCTGTTGAAGGGCACACTTATTATTTGTTTGCATGTATAGCACTAACCTAACAAAATAAATATTCATCTTTATTGGAATTGAAGTTGTTGTGGCTTTGCATTGTAGATTTTATGTATACTTGTAAAAGAATCCTGCAAATGGATTAGGTTTTGATTTGATGAATAGTTTAAAATAATTGAAGGGGCTTTAATTGGATTAACTATGCCCACGGAGCTGATTTTTCTGCCAGAATGAAAACAGATACTAAGCACAATAAATTTTTTGGTGTTTTATAATGCTTGGAGCTGCTTTCTGTGCCCGTAGTTATCAAGAATTATTTTTCTCTTTTCTTGAGAGTCTTATATCTTAATTTCTCATTGATATTAAATTGACTAGTAATGTTAGCAGAAAGATTTCTTATTATTAATATCCCAGCCTGTTTTGTACAATTTAGGAGGATGTTCATGGTGGGATCATTGGTTAATACAACCCACGAAGTCTGCTATC
This sequence comes from Acacia melanoxylon, assembly GCA_019022615.1. Lineage (NCBI taxonomy): Eukaryota > Viridiplantae > Streptophyta > Magnoliopsida > Fabales > Fabaceae > Acacia > Acacia melanoxylon. Next base: position 1,017,222 of record JAFJYJ010000030.1, on the reverse strand, counting down.
CTATTCTCCATATATATAAGATTTTAAATTTAAATATTAATATTTCAGGTCCTTCATAATATTGCAATTACAAAATCCTTCCAAGATGGTTGCTTGAATGCCCAAAAGTTGCTTGAAGTACTTAATCGTGTAAAGGTAAGATACCTCCCCCTCTTCTTTCTCGTTTTCTTTGTTCTCTCCTAGTGGTTTACATGGTAGTGTTGGCTTTGTTGTAGTGTTTTTGGGGCCTTTTTTTTTTTTCCTTTTTTGGGTTAGTTGGCTTGCCTGTGAAATTAATTTTTTCATTTTCTTTTTTAGTTTGGTAAGTTAGGATTTCCCCCAGAAAAGGTGAGTTTTAACAATGGTTTTCTTATGTGGTTTCCCTAGCTTTTCACGAGAAAGGGTATATAATTACGTTTAGGTCATTACCAAATTAAAAGTAATAATGAGAAATTAATATGGTGATTGCTTTGAGTTCTATTTTGAATTAAGCAAACTGAAAAATTGGCCAACTCTAACTAGATTGGTGTTAAATAGCTTGCTACTTCACATTATTGTAAATCTTAGACTTGGTGTAAATCACATGATGGATGTTTAAAATTTTACCATTTTTGGTCTTGATTGATCTTAAATAGCTTGCTTGCTGCTTCACATGATTGTAAATCTTAGACTTGGTGTAGATTTCTTTAATTGGAATAGGAGAGCTGCAGAGATGGGAAATTTCTAATACCTGCTTGGCTGATGTATATAAATGGTTATGCCTAATTGCCTATCATTAACTATTAAATTCTTTCTTCTGTGGTTTTTAATTTAATGATATGTAGTAATATTTATGGATGGATATGTTTGCATGCGCACATACTAAGACCTGAATGTTTTACTTTAAAAGTTAGGGAGTGTAGCTGTACAAGGCTTGAGTATTATTTTTCTCATTGAATTTCATTTGAATGATTGCAGAAGATAGGCGTCTTAGAATATTGGTGACATATTCTTTCTGCTCACATAAGTTTGTCAGGATATTGAGGTCCCTCTTTTTTCCTATCTGCCTTCAAACTATAAAGTGACCACACGAAGATTGGTTAAAATTTAGGATTTTGAAACTTGATTTGTCCTAATTTGGGCCATTTGCATTTTGTTTTGATTCTTTGAAGTTTCCATTTCTGTTTAGCTGCTCTTACATTTTTTGTTTTGGCCACTTATTTAGTTGTGCTTACTACTGCATCTTGTTACTACCATTGGTTTAGAGGAAATGTGACGATCTTGCTTGTGCTTCTGGAGAACATGAAGAGTCAGTTAAGAATGTTGGAAACAAAGTCATTTTGGGATTCAAAGGAAGTGATGCTCTGTCACATCAGTTTTCAGGTGCACATAGCACCACTACAACATATATAGATGAGTTGGCCTCATCTGTGGCAATACTAAATATTGTATGTTGGTTAATCCTTCTTACTTTAAATCTTTGTTTTCTAAATATCTTTGTATTTCAATTTGGGCATTAAATTTGTTAATATATATATATTTTGTGATTTTATTTTCTATAGGCCATCATTTGGTACCATCTCCATGAGTATAGAAAGACATTATCTGTTCTGGAACCCCTCTATCAAAATATTGAACCCATAGATGAGGTATTTCATGAATTGATTAAATGTTATATTGTTCTGGAAGTTGCAATGTGTTGACTGCTTTGGTTTGGATTTTTTTGGGTTCCCTTTCAAAAAGCAGACAACAGCTATCCGCATATGCCTGCTGCTGCTTGATGCTAGCCTTGCTTGCCGTGATGCATCAAAATCAGCTGTAAGTTATATATTTTTTTTAAACTAGTTCATTTGTTGAAGCCTTTGTCTGATATTTTTTTTCAGAATTATTATCAAGGACTACAAGTGTTATTAATGAGCTGCTGACCCTGAGTTGTTTAGGTTAGGTGCTGTAGGTGTATGAACATTTGAGTATTGAGTGAGATTGAGGTACTCCCTCCCGTCATATTCATAAGAGCTGATAACTGAATTATGAGGTTTAAGAAAGCGGTTAAAATTAGTTAGATATAATGAGTATGTCTGAAATAAGCTGTTTTTTAAGTATGCCTTTATTTATAAGGGGGCGAGTAAGAGAGAGAAAAAGAATAAATATAAGCATCACAACCTTTTAATTAATGCAGTATATATAACTAATGAGGGGCAAAAATGGAAAACACTCATTAAATGTTCAGACAACTCTTTTAGGGTTCTTATAAAAAAGACCAAGGCTATTCAAATTTTAGGCTCTTATAAAAAGGACCGGAGGGAGTATTTTTTAAAAATATATTGTGATATAAATATCACTGATTGTGAGTTTCTTATTGTGTCCACTCTTTTTGTGTCAAAAGTATCTAATAATTATTTTGTATTTAGAAATTTGTGAACATATATTGGACTATGTTTGGTATGGCATTTAGTGTATAATATGGGTTATGGATATTTCAAGATTTTTGCTGGGAAAAAAAAAGGAATGTACTAGGAGAGTTCTTTCTTCTCATTCCAGATTAGGAGCATATTTTGATGAGATTTTGATAATTAGATAAGTACTTTTGTTAGTAATAACGATTTTCTGGACATAAAAAAAGTGAGTGAGTGGCTTATAGAATCTTTTTCCCCAATCTAGCCTTTCAGAAGAGCGAAGTTTTGACATTGGAATCTGTTTTGTTAGGATGTTTTGTCTTATCTGGAAAGGGCATTTGGTGTTAGTAATGTGAGTCAAGGCGACAATGGAAACGTAGCACAGCAACAATCTGCAAACTTAATCACCAAGTCTTCATCAATCCCTAGTGGTCCATCAGCTGCAGATGCATCCAGTTCTGATCTGGGGTCAAGTGCTAATGCATCTGAAAATCATCTGTCCAGGGCATTTTCTGAAGAGGCCCTTGATTATGAAGCCATGATACTGGATATGGTTGGACAGAATTTAACCAAGCCGACTGGTGTATCATCAAATGATCTATCAAGTGCATTGGTTGATAGGTTTTCTAATGTTGGGTTGAAGCTTAAATTCCAACTTTACAAGGTTGAATTTTTGCTGCTAACCAGGAATTTGAAGTTAGCAAAACGTGAAGTGAAGCTGGCTATGAACATTGCTCGTGGAAGAGATTCTTCAATGGCTCTTCTTCTGAAATCTCAACTTGAATATGCTCGCCATAACCACCGCAAAGCAATTAAGCTATTGATGGTGTCAAACAGTAGGACAGACTCAGCATTTTCGAGTATCTTCCACAACAATCTCGGTTGCATTTACTATCAGCTCGGGAAATACCAGACATCATCATTGTTTTTTCAAAGGCATTAGCTAATTGTTCATTCCTTAGGAAGAACCAACCACTAAACCGGCCCACCTTCTCACAGGATAACGCTCTTCTTATAGTATATAATTGTGGTATGCAGTACTTGGCTTGTGGACAGCCATTGCTTGCTGCTCGCTGTTTTCAGAAGTCAAGTGTGGTCTTCTACAATAAGCCTCTCTTGTGGCTTCGCCTCTCCGAATGCTGTCTGTTGGCTTTGGAAAAGGGCCTAATTAAATCAAGCCGTGTGTTATCAACGAGATCAGAAGTTGGAGTTCATGTTATTGGGAAGGGGAAATGGAGGCAACTTCTATTGAACAATGAGATCCCAAGAAATGGATGTGTAGAGTTGCGTGACAGAGAAGATTGTGATCTCAAAAATGATATGAAGCTGAATTTATCAATGTCTCTGGCCCGGCAGTGCCTCTTAAATGTCTTATACTTGCTGGATTCCAACAAGATGGCAGATAGTTTAAAGTTTGGTGTGCCTTTAAATTCATCAAGGGAGGAAAACCATTCGGGTGAAGTGTCATCCAACAATTCGAACAATAAGAATTTATTCGGAGTTGACTCCAAAGCATTTTCTTTAGCATTAAGCAATTCAAACGGGGCCGTGAAAGAACAAAAGGAAGGTGCTAGTCAGGAGGTCATTCAGAACTCCCTGTCCTATTATGAAGATATTTGCAGAAGAGAGAATATACTGATTAAGCAGGCAGCTCTTGCCAACCTGGCATACGCAGAATTGGAATTAGACAACCCTGTTAAGGCACTCTCAGTTGCAACGTCTCTTCTAGAACTTCCAGAATGCTCAAGAATTTATCTCTTTCTAGGCCATATATATTCAGCCGAAGCCCTCTGCTTGCTAAACAGACCAAAGGAAGCTGCTGAGCATTTGTCAATTTATTTGTCGGCAGGAAATACTGTTGAATTGCCTTTCAGTCAAGATGACCACAAGAAATGGAAGGTGGAGAGAACCGCTGAATTTGAAGATGGAACTGCAGGATCTGTGCCCGTCGACATTTCTTCCTTTGACGACTCGCCATGTGTGGATTTTCTCAAGCCGGAAGAGGCACGTGGAATAATTTATGCGAATTTTGCAGCATTATCTGCAATGCAGGGTGAGTTAGACCAAGCTCGTCAGTTAATTACCCGGGCGTTATCCATATTGCCAAATAGTCCAGAAGCCACAATTACTGCAATTTATGTGGATCTCTTGCTTGGTAAGCCAAAAGAAGCTTTATCCAAATTAAAACGATGTAGCCGTGCTAGGTTCCTTCCAAGTGCAATTTCGTTGAACAGGTCTTAGTCATATATTCTTGGGCTTTATCATGTTTTCCTGGTCTTCTCAGTGCTAGTTAGCAGATAGCTTAATCTTTTCCTTAGCTTTTTGTATCATATATATAAGTTCAGCCATTCAGAGAATAAGTTTTTGATGGTTCATTTTTCCTTTATTTATGATTTTCAAATGTAGCAGTCATTCATCATAGGTGTGGTGGCTGTATTTTAAATGTTGCTGCTGCCACCTTAGAAATTTTTGAGGTGTAATTTTTTTTTGGTTGAGATTATGTTTTTACAGGCTAATTTAGTTTATATTCAAAAATAGAGTTAGTGCTAACATTGAGAAAGAACAGGAAATTTGATAAATCTTTTTTTTTAAAAAAAATCTAATTCCATCCTTATTCCGAGTTGAGGTTTGATCTGATGTTTATGCATTGATCCAATTTATTGTTACACTTCCCAGTTTGCAGTGTTATACTGTTATATGTGATGGTGGAATGATTATTGGTACAACGTGGCATTCTGGATATCATCTTAATGATTAATTCAATCATTAATATTATGTCAGCTGTTTTTTTTTTTAAAAAAAATATATATATATATGAATGTGGGCAAATCTATTATTAGGGCTGAGGAAGCAACCTGCAACCCACAACTCGGTTTATCCGACCACAACTTGGTGAAATTTAGCCCTTTCAAGCTCTTCCAAAAAGAGCATCAAAGCTGGTGGTCTAACGGGCCGGTTTTTCTTGTTAATCTGTGTCACTTCAGTTGATCCTGTTTTGGACTGCTGTAGAAACTGTATGATTTTTTTTTTTTTTTTTTTTATAACAAACTTTTAGGAAAGGGGTTGCCACCTACGCCTAATTCAAGAGTCCCAATGGCGGGGCTTCAAATCCACAGCATCTTGGGTCGAAAGACACACGCATTCACCTCCACCCAGCGTTTCTACTGCTTCGTAGACCCCTAGGATGCCTCCCCTAGCGCCTTGACCAACTTCAGAATCGAACCTCTTCCTTTTTGGCGAGAAAGTCCGATTTCTTTGTCAATTGAACCCAAAGACGAGGGGTGTAGAAACTGTATGATCTCATAGCAGAGAAAGGTCTAGATTTCAGAGTGCCTATTCTGGAATCTAAGCCAGGCAACTGGCTATTGGGCGGCACTTCTGGCACGAGCTTCTTGGTCCAGCCTCTTGGTCTAGATTGCCTTTGTGTTCAGTCTCTCATTCTCTGCTATTCTCTTCCTAACCTTTCTTTGACCCTTGGTTATGGATTGAACTTAAAGCCATGAACAAGATCCTCAAATGTGGCTTTTGCTTCAGCCATCTCAGTTGTTTATGTGGTTTTTCAATTATATGAGCTGTAACAACAACAACAACAAAAAAATTGACAGGCTACAGGTACTGCGAGGCTGCTTGTGCTAGCCCGTAATTAAAACATTCATTGAAATTATATTTATTGGAACCCCATTTAAGGACTTCAATATTAAGATTACCATCGCAATCAAATGTAATTTTAAGACCAGTGTGGACGTTGATTAGAGGCAGGTTTGTACAATGGGCGAGACTAGCTGGCCCGATGATCAACCCGTAGCTCACTTTTTTTTTTTTTTTTGGGAACAAGGTCTTATAACTGTAATAGTGTGGGCTAACTTGTACCTGTTCAAAACCCATTTAAGCCGATAATAAATGGATGTGTTGGTCCTTTTATTATTCAGCAAAAAATCTCTCCCCTGGTTTTGATTAATTATGGTTTATTCTAATTTGAATCTATAATTGTTGAACGATATTAAACTTATTTAGAATGGGGCATTTTGATTTTAATTCTCTTAACATTAGTTTTTAGGGAAAATCCTATTCAGGACAAATTCCTAAATATTAAATCAGGCTTTTAAATTTAACAAATTCTAAGTTAGGATAACATACTCAATTCAGGATTTTAGAATTAAGTGATTTTACTTGTATGCTCTCATGCAGTGGCGAATCCAGACAAATAATGAAGGGGGCATCAGTGGTGGAGCTAAGATTTTTTGTTTGTGTTTGCACAATTAGTTGGGGGATTCGGGGGTCGATTTTTTTTTTTTAAAAGAAAGTTTTAAATGAATTAAAAAACAAAAGAATATAAACAAGAAAAGAAAAATATCAAAAAAATATATTCATAAAATCAAGTGAATACTTGATGATATAACAAAAGAGACAATTATTTTACAAACCCGTCATTTAAAAAAGTAAGGTAAATCTTTGTTAAATGCAACTACATAAATTACAATGAAAAATGAGACTCAATAAGTTCAAGTACATATATTGTAATAATAAAAGTATATTACAATAAAAATAATTACATTGTCATCCTTCTAGGTCTTATGTTTTGGAATTCCATCATAATTGTTTTATTATCAATGCTATCAAATACATCTTTTTCAATATAAGACACTAAACAATCATTCAACCATTCATCCCCCATCAGATTATGAAGTGCAGTCTTGATGTATTAAGGATGGACACTTAATTTAAGGATGAACAATCATTCAAATATGTATTAATTTTTTTTAAAACAACAACAAAAATCCCCAAATTCAAGGGGGGCACTTGCCCCCTTCTCTTATACATGGCTCCGCCACTGTGCTCTCATGCTCCTTACATCCCCATCTATCACTCTCTGCTCTCTCCATCTCCCTCATCTCATTCATCCGTAGCTAAAATTTTTGCTGCTTTTATTGTTATGTTCCTCATTTTTGCAAATACTTGATTATTGATCCATTGCAGTCTTCCCACACTAAATTCCATAGGATCTATTCTTGAATCTCATTTTGCCCATTGGTTCACCCTAACAAGTTTCTTCCAGACTTGTGGCTACCTTACAATTTCTTACTCGTAAAAAAGTCCTTTCTGAAATGAAAATGGAAGAAGGCAAAAAAACTAGAATATTCATTGTTTAGTCTGTAAACAGAAAAACAATTAGTCTATACCTGAATGTGAGGCTGGGCGGCGGATGAATGAGACAAGAGCGAGGAGAGAGAAAGAGAGATGGAGGAGGAAATTACATGGTCTTGTAAAAGAAATCAGACATTTGGAATGGGAAGAGTACTGGGTAAAAAAATATCAATTAGAACGAGATGGAGATAGGAGCAAGAGAGTATACTAGTAAAATTAGGATTTTGAAATTCTGAATTGGACCAATTGTCTTTATTTAAAATTAGTTAAATTAATAGGTTTTGATTCAAGATTTAGGTATTTCAAAAAGCTTTTAATAGGATTTTTCTTAGTTTTTATCAATATTTTAGCAATCATTTTAAAACGAGGAATTATTTGACTTGTAATAACACCAATTTGGCATCAAATTAAAGGTGAGACATGCAAATACTGAATTATTCATCCCACAAAACAACCACCATGAAGCTTAGTATTGAAATGTAGGACCCCACATAAGGGATAGGATCCTCCCAAAAATAGGCGTATGCCACTTAAAGCAGCGAGCACACGGTATTCTTTAGTAAAAGGCGAAAGAATAGTTCGCTCTGTGCTCACTGCGTGGCTGCGTGCTTGTCCTTCTTGTTCTGCTTTCCTATTTATATGCCTTCCCCTATACGAACTACATTACCTAACCGATGTGGGACTATATTTCTGAATAATTATTCCTCTTTGGAAATTTCACACACAAAATTAATGCATATATATATATATATATAAGCCGCTTCAAAATATCCCATTCCATCTGTGAAGAGAACTAGATACAAAGTCCAGATCTTTGGTGACCATTTATACTTACTTTCAATTTTTAATTGGTACATGTACATGTGAGCTTTTCTCTCCCCGTTAAATCATTTAATGGGCTGCATTTGGTTAGCGGTAGGAATGGTGGGCAAAAGCCATCCGACTTAAAAAAAGTTCGATAGGAAAAAGTCGGGTTATAGATAATGATTTGTGTTTGGATTTTCCATTCGACTTTTTGCACGAGAACTTTTTTCTTAATCGATGAGTGTTTGGATTGTCATTTGAAAAGTCGGTTAAGACATTAAAACGACCGAAAAGGGGTATGAATCATATTGAGTTACTACTATACATATTAGTCGTACTGTAATAAATAAAGATAAAAATTTATATTTATATTTAAAATTGAAAAAATAAAAAATAAATGTATTTATTATTTAAAAGAGAACTCGCCTTACGCAAAAAGAAAACTCGTGGTTGAAAAAATAAAAAAATAAATGTATTTATTATCATATTGGGGTGTATTTATTATTTGTATAGTTGTAGCTTTATATATATATATATATATATAACATGAATATATAACGCAAAAAAAAAAAAAAAAAAAAAAAAGCTCCAAAATGGAGAGTTGAATAAGTCCATTAAGATATAAGTCACCTGGACTAAGATTCCAGTTCAAAAAAAGCTCCTAACGAAGTAAAAAAAAAGTTACAGTTAGGTACCGGAGCCAAAAATCCCAACAGACTAAAGTTACAGAAGCTATAAACAAGTAAAAATAAAACATATAATAAGGAGAAAAAACATATACCAAATTAAAAATTGAAGGAAACTTACAAGTGCCACAAGAATGGTTTTCCCTTCGGAATATTATAAAAAATCTCAATTTTTTTCCATGCCACAATGAACACTCACAAATTATTTTCGTTCCAAAAATCATGGGCTTTCATTTTTTCCCGTCCTTCAGTAAAAATAATAATAATAATAATAATAATAATAATCTCATCAATGGCTCAAGATGATCAAATCCATACAAAGCGGCTAATGATTAATTTTCTTTTATATGAATCTCTGACAAATTTCTTTCGAAAATTAGAAGGTCTACTTAGTTCCGTGATGTGTCCCCATATTTAACCTTCCAAATTGATTCGTTTTCTCTTTGTTTCCAATAGAAATCATTTAGCTGAACTGATAAATCATACAAAATCATCAAAGCTATATCAGCTATGCCCAGTTTGCAAACATTAGAGAAGATTTACCAGCCATAATAGAAAAACTTGAAAAGTTCGTTTGAATGCTAGGAATGAAGATTATTATTGAAAGTAACATTATATCAGCCAATTCATCCAAACAGACTGTTGTTCACAAATTATTGAGTATGGAGCCGAGCCATAATAGAATCTGCAAAAAACATTATAGTTGAAATGTTAGTCATCACAATTTATTCATTCTCCTTCCACTCATTACTATAAGACACAATTGACTTTCTTGGAGAGATTAATAAATCTCAATAAATTATTTAAACATTATATATATTGTATATCAGTTTATAAATCAGATAAATTAATTTGGAGAAAAACGATAAATATAAATACTTTAAAATAATTTATTTAGCTTTTATAATCTCACAAAAAAGTCAACTGGATTTTATATTAAAAACGTTATTTATGTTCTATTCATAAAAGCTATAAGAGAAAAGAATGAGATAAAATAAATTGTCATCTTCTGAAACCCTTTTCTAAGCAACACCTTTATTTATTTATTATTTTTCTTTTTTGCATCTGCATCCGATATCCTGGCCTCGCTCTTCACAAGCCTCGAATCAAGACCTACGAAAGTTTTTACCATTCGATCCCTATGGGTGTTGATCCAAGCAACACCATTCTATTTATTGGTGAGGTACCTTGCAGCATAAAATTAAATGGCCACCATTAGCAAGATCTGGACTTTTGTTTGTATCTTCTTAAGTAGGTTTGCCTCCAAGAGCTATTGAAGAGCAAAGGCCCAAGGAAGGCCCAAAATCCCAAAGCAAAACCCAATCCCAAGTAAAATTCTTGAGTGAAATATGAGTAATAGTCTCCATAATGGTCACTATCTTGAGGGCGTTTCATCTTCTGGGCACTTTTTGTTAAATGACAGTCCACAAAGATCAAGATTCCCCTCATAGCTTGTGGCATTAAAACTCTGCAATTGTGTTCCTTTTGGGATCTTTTCAGAAAGACGATTGTTTGACAAGTCCAATACACTCAGGCGATCAATATCAGCAAGACTGGGGGGATTGGGCCTCATAACATTTTCCTTGACAAATCTAAAAATTCTAGTGATCTTAGATTCCCAATCTCAGTAGGAATTTTCCCCCTCAATTTGTTTCTTGAAAAATTCAAGGAAATCAATCCCAATAAAGATACAACTTCTATTGGTATTTCACCTGTCAGAGCATTGTTAGATAGATCAATGCTTTTAATAAGTCGTTCTGGCCTCTTGAACAAGTTATCCTCACCCTTCCAAATCAATGTTGTGTAGAATTCGAAATCATAAGACATGCTATATCCAAAGCCGGTCTAGTCGAACACATGAATATTCACTTGCATCAGCTGAGGACTGAGGTTATATGGCCATCAAGTGCCAAAACAGTAAAATTTTGAAGACATGAGGGGATGTCTTTGGAGAAGCTATTTTCAAGAGATAATGGACAAAAATACCCCCTTCAAAGAAAAGAGGCACCTTACATGACAAATGTGACGCTTTATAAGTTACATGTGAGAATTTACAAGATGAATAAGCTGATTTACAAGATATACAACTGAAAAGCTTAACACTCATGCTATTTATAAGAAAAGAGGCACTTCACAAGTGTGACGCTTTATAAGTTTCATGGGAGAATTTACAAGACGAATAAATTTATTTGCAAGACATACAACTCAAAAACCTAAAAATTATGCTATTTACAAGAAAAGAGGCAATTCACAAGACAAGTATAACACTTTACAATTTACAATATGAATAAACTAATTTACACGACATACAATTGAAAAGCCTAACATGTTTATTTTTGTTATAGAGGAGGGTATTTTTGTCCATTCCCTCTTGAAATTAATTTCACTTCCCTATAAGATTGAACTGATGTTTCAAAAAGTTATGGGGGCTTTTGAGAAATATTTTACTATAGGGGCTAGGAGAAATTTTCCCTTATTTCAACTACTTTAGACTTTTACATTGTTACAAAAAGGGTTAAAGTGTAAATTTATTTATGAAGTTTTCACTCAGGAACTCCAAAAGTGTTAAAAATGAGCAATGTTACGGTATTGTTAAAAATTTAATGGTGAACATCAATTTTTTAGCGGTAAATGGAAATATGACTACCTTTTGTGTCCAGTATCCTCAAAGAAGCCCAGTGAAGCTATCCCTTATTTTTCTCGGAGAAGCCCATCGAAGCTAGCCCTTATTTTTCTCCTATTGGGCTTTACTCACTTTCACACATTCACTGGGTTTTTTTTTTTACTTCAGCAACCATACCAAATAGGCTCAAAATCATACTTCATTGAAACCATTGCATGGGTAGGGTCATACTTTAGTTGTTAACCGGGGCCGATATTGTTGTTAATGTAACTGATTTAGTTGTTAAAATATTGTTGTTAATGCGGCTGATTTAGTTGTTAACGGGTATTGATTTTGTTGTTAATTTACTGATTTAGTTGTCACGGAAAATTAAAAATCCCAGAAAGGGCCCAAGGACCCTTTTTGAGATTTTTTTTTCCCCCCAAAAAGGCCCCAACATGGATTTTCCAAGATCATACCATTGCGTGGGTAGAGGACCGACTTCAGAGGCTGCAGGTTTTTTTTATATATCATAGAGGCAAAAAGCCCAAAATGACAAACACTTTAAAAAGACTCTCATTATATATCACCAATCATAAAGCTTGAAGACTGAAATGTAGGACCCCACCGAGGAGTGGAACCCTCCCAAAAATAGGCGTATGCCACTTGAAGCAGCGAGCACACGGTATTCTTTAGTAAAAGGCGAAAGAATAGTTCGCTCTGTGCTCACTGCGTGGCTGCGTGCTTTAAAACATTTTAAGACTTTTCATTTTATAGTGTCTCCAGCTCTATCCACTATCGTCAACTTCACGATGTGGGGCTTTGAGTGGCTCCTATATTTATCTTCCCCAATCTCATATACGGTCCACCACAACGAAACTGCAATTTTGCTCTTTAATTTCTGAATATTATTGTCCTCTTTGGAAACTTCACGTTACAAATGAGCTTATACTGAATAATTTAAACAGGGTTAAGAGATTCTGAGTTCCTCAGAGGCTTCGGAAAAAAAAAAAAATCATTTAAAGCCAAATTGTGATGCTCGCATATATAAATCGTCTTGCTATGACCTAGGAGTTCTTGCTCGCTAATTATAATATATGCTATATATTTCAGTTCAGTATAACTTTTCTCATGGACGAAAAATCCAATGTCGATTAAATTAGTCTACATCATAATTCTTTATATGTATTTCAGTTTCAGATACCCATATTTGGTCCAATCACAAATAATTCTATCATTTCTGTGTTCGCAATTCAATATCCAAGGATATGTACCACAGTATTCAATATCAACGGATATTAAACTAAAAGAATCATTAGCTTTTGAACAACAATATATTGTAAATCATTCACACAAACAATGAAGTATAGAGGAGAGAAATGAAAGGATAACTTTGTCAAATATGCAATTTTCTTCTCTGCAAAGACTTCACAATCTTTACAAGATAACCTGATTTAAGTCAGTCTTTCTGGGCATAGACACTTTTGCTCCTTTTGGGAGTTATACGTTTGGGATTTCCTAAGAGAACAAGCCAATATTATATATGTTGTTAGAATTTAGGATAAAATCCAATGAGTTTTGAATAAGAAGAAGGATGAAAAAAAGAGGAAAAAGGAAGAAAGAATGTATGTGTGGATAGAAGTCTCACATTGATTACTTGGAGAGAAATTGGAGGGTATATAAGCCTCAACTTTGCTCATACTAAATGGGCTCTTGGGCCAACCCACTTTTTGTGGAGGGATGAAGACTTAGGTGACCCTTGGTCCACCACGCGCGGCGGTCCCGTCGGCGTGTGTGTGAAATAAAAAATAATTTTTTGAATTTCCAATTTGACCCCGAACTTTTAATAATTACGTTTTTGCCCCTCCGAGATTTTCCAACCAGTGGCTGCGTATTGCGATCCGTTTTGGTGCGTCCATTCGTGCGACGCACCAATTTGCCGGCAAGAGATGCGGGTCGCTTCTGTTCGTTCCATTCTGGTGCGTGTGTTTGCACAACGCACCAGTTCGCTGCAACAGACGAGTCCATCTGATCAAGTTTTTTCGTTGTCTATAAATAGGGCACCCTAGTCACAGAATCATATCCGATTTTTTTTTCTATATACACTCCTTCTGCATACTGCATATACAAAACATTATGTGCGTTTTGAAAGTAGACTCGTTGGATTCGTTTGGGTTTCAGATTGAGAGAGCCATCTTTCTGAAGACGAATAATTCACTCTATCCTGGGAGGCAATTGCTCAGAAACCTTTGGCATCCGTATTGAGGGAGCAAAATTGTCTTAAGGAAACAACGTACGTTGGGCCCGGATTTCTGCATAGTTCATTACCATATTCGGCAGTCTTGTGAGTTCGTTTATAGCTTTTCTCATATTATACAGACATGTTGTATGCTCCCTGTATGTGTTATTTCTATAATACAGATTCTTGTTATGCTATATTAATAGTATCTGTTTATTGTATATTCAATCTCTACCTATTTAATACGTTTTCAACAACATATGTTGCTCCCGTGATCTCTTCTACCAGCTTAATCAAAATAATTCTGATGTAGGAAAAATGTAATAGGGTTACGTGCGATAATTATATTGTGGACAAGTTCTTAGAATATATATATATATATATATATATATATATATATATATATAGAGCTCCAAATGTTCTGTTGTTTCTAGCTTTATGGCAGAATGTTTGGAGATCGATGAAGAAAGGTTTACAAAAATTGCAATACTCATAATCTTATTGCTGAATTCTTGTGGATGCTGTTAAGAAAGGTACAAGTGTGCCAGATATAGTGGAGGGCGTTCTTCATCTTTGTCAAGGGATTTGCATGTTACTTTTTAACAGTGAAGGTGTTCATGCTTGTCCTCTTTTTTTGTGTGGATAATACCATACAACTTATAAACTTTGAACAAAAATACACCCTAGAGAATCTAGAAGAAAAAGATACAATATCAGCTACGCCTACTAATACAGTACAATTGGATATAGGAAGCGCGAGACCAGCAACTTAAGCAAGACTATGAGAGGGCAACCCCAACATCCGAGCAAACTGGCAAAAGGATTAGCCAAATGCTATATAGCAGCAAACAAATAGAAAGCTGAACTGGTTAAGAATTTGACAACTCATCATAACTTATATATCCACTCAGTAAACATTGTGGAAATTGAGTAGGATGGATAGTTCTGACTTCTGAGACCTAAGTTCAGAACCATACCAATATGTTTAAAATAGTATTTTAATTGATTTTTTTCATTATTTGTTTCTTACATCTTCACTCTATTAAAATTTATAACTATATTTATCAATTTTTTCAAAATTAAGCTCATTGATATATTTAAAACACTTTCTCCCCTCCCCTCACCTAAAATCAATTTGTTTCAAATTAAACTCATCAAAATATATATAATATTTCCTCCCCTAAAACCAAACAAGAGTTCATTGTCGCTGAAATTTTGACGTTGGCGAGAATAGTTCAAGGCCTTGTTTGGGTTAATCTGGTAGGAAAGATGAATTAAAAGCCTATCTCGACTTTTATAAAAGCTTCTCTGTAGGAAAAAGTCGAGTTATAAATGTTATTTGTGTTTGGATTGCTCGTTTGACATTTTGCATAAGTGATTTTTTTTCAAATTGAGGAGTGTTTGGATTATTATTTGAAAAGTGAGTTAAGATGGAAAATGACTAAAAAGGGCATAAATCTTGTTGAATATTACATATATATTAATTGTATATATTGTGATAATTGAAAATAAAAATTTTAATTTGATAAAAAGGTTAAATTATTACTCCTTCTACTCCTAAATATAAGATAAATTTAACTTTTTTAGAGAGATTAAAAAAGCTAATTCAAATTATTTTAGACTATTTTTATTTTTCCCCTAAATAATTAGTTTGACTAATTAGATTATTATTATTATTTATGTTTTTATTTTGCCATATTTTTCCCCTTTTTTTCTCTCTCTCCAAGATAATTTTTTTTTTATTGAAGCAGTCACGTGTTGGAAAAGCGGTGAGGCTCATCTCTCTCTTTCAACAGTTCATCTTCTTTATTTCAGCAGTTCTTATTCTTTCTTTCATGTGGCTCGTCTCTCTCCTCCTCGCTTAGTTCTTATTCTTTCTTTCATGTGGCTCGTCTCTCTCCTCCTCGCTTCTCTCTCCTCGACGCAGCGTTGCGTTGCAGCCAAAGCTCCAAGGGTGAGCTTCTGCGGTACTGAGCTTTTCTTGGAAAAGCTCAGTCACCAAAACGTTCGATCCAAACAGGCCCTCAATCTTTTCTGATTCGCATTAAGCAATCAACACATTAATTACTGGACAATAACCCGTTAAGAAGACAAATGCAAAGCAACTCACTTAGTCAGCAACCCATGATAATTAACAAACATTAATAAACCTTTGACTGAAATTTAGGACCCCACGCAGAAGTGGGACCCTTACAAAAATAGGCGTATGCCACTTTATGCAACGAGCACACGGTATTCTTTAGTAAAAGGCGAAAGAATAGTTCGCTCTGTGTTCATTGCGTGGCTGCGTGCTTTTCAATGTTCCCTTGCTTCCCATTTTATATGCCTTCTGATGTACCTACTTCATTAATCAGGCCGATGTGGGACTTTGCATGACTCCGCTTTCATCCATTGACACAACCCACCACCACAAAAATGGCACTCTGTGATCTCTCTCTAATTTCTGAATGTTTTAGTCCTCTTTGGAACTCTACGTTGCAAATTAGCACATATGTTCTGAAAACTTAACCAGGTTTAAGAGATTGGGTTCCTCACAGGCTTAAAAAAAACCCAATATCATTTAGATCCACATCATAATTCCACATGTGATTTCATTCCCAGGAACTATCTAAGAAGAGAGAGAGATATATATATATATATATTAATGTGGGGTTATATAGTTGAAGGATGACTTGGAGACTTTTGCAATAAAGGAGATAAAAGTTGCCATGCAGAACATGTGGAATAAAGTTTTTCACATGCTACTAACAATATGTTAGTTGAGATAATATGTTTCATAACTTCAAAGGAAGAAAAATAAAAGTTTGAGTGGCATCTAATGCAATTATTAGAAGATCTAAAACCCTCTACATTCATTTTAAATTCGAAAAGAATTATATCCTTTATTAAATAAAAAAATTGTCTTCCCATGCCCCTTTTTAGATAGCCAATAAATTTTGGAAGAGTACCATTCCCTCTGCCATGTATAGATTCACGGGTTGTTCTATATAGTCCTAGGTGGGACCCCAAAACCTCAGTCATTCTGTCTCATATAATGCAGTAGATGCTTACCTTCATTTGCAATCTCAAATTAGCAGATATAAGACAAGAGTCAATTTTATTTTGGGTAAATCAATATAGGGGCCCTTTTAAGCAAAAAAACCCAAAAAGAGTCATAACATTCTGAAAATCCTGCAAAATCGCCTGGCCCTTTTTGGCATCTCGAATTGGCATTTATCCGTCGACGTATAAGCTTGTCAATGGCACCAATTCAGATGCCAAAAAGGATCCTAGACATTTTCTCGATTTTCGAACGTTGGCCTTTTTTGAGTTTTTTTTTTTCCTTAAAAGGGCCCCATATGGATTCTCCCTTTTATTTTGGAAAAGGTATTGAGTATCAAAAAATTCTTGTGAAGACCTAAACGTTAAAAAAATGTAGTCTTCAACATTTTTTAAGACATCAGTTTTTATTAAATTTTTAAAACTATATTATACAGTTTTGGATTCAGAGTTTCAGACCCTCATACTCTAACTAGAAAAGTTCTAATGATATATTATTAAATTAAAAAAAGTGAACATAATTTTTCAGTGATATTTATATATTTTTTTAAATGCTTAATTATTACAAGATAATAATCTTGATAAACAAGTTCAATTTTAAAATAAAAAGTTGTGATTGCTTCTTCTGCTGTTAGTCACTCATCACTCTGAGGATCTCGGCCTTTACTCAATTTTATAAAATAATTTTAATACAGATTATATTACATGAATAAATATTTTCATTTTTTATTTTTTATGAAGGGAAAAAGTGTATAGCATTATTTAATGAAATAAAAATACTTATATCAAGTTGTTTAAACCTATTATGTCAAGTTATTCAATTATACATAGTCGTGTGTCCTATTCTTTTATGTGGGTTTATAATTTAATGAAAATATTTTAAAAATAGAATATATAATTACATGTGATTGAAGAACTAAATATAATAGATATAAGGAATTTGACCTCTATATTATCTAGAACAAAAATGAAAAAAAGTGATGCATATGAAAATATCACAAAACTTCATGCAGCAGCATAATTATATTTATATATTTGTTGTAAAACATGAATACAACTTAAACGACAGTGCCTCGTGTGGGACAAGGTCGTCAACAGACTTGCTCGTAACTCTCATCTTCAGTGTCTTCTTCTTCTTCTTCTTCTTTTTTTCCTTTTTTTTTAATACAAAGGCAAGCAAATAGTTTGAGAAGTATAAAGATTCTAATTAGACGACACTATTGTGGTTTTGAGAGATTTCACCACATTCTAACTTAAATAACTTTAAACAAGCAAAAGGCTGAGTTAATAAGACATCAAAATCCTGATTGTTTTCCTGAGTCATTCGGACAAGATAGTCGGCATATTGTAATCCTCCTCTATACACATGAATGATCTCAAAATCTCAATCTGATAAGACAAGATCTTCAGTGTCTTCTTGTTTTGATCAAAATGAAACATTCTCAAAGCAGGAACCCCATTGAAATACCAAAACTAGTAGCTCTCACTGTAGTCGTAGTCTCTATTTAGATTTTTTTTTTCAAAAAAAAAAACATCACTTTACAAATAATCCATATACTTTTTTTAAAAAAAATTAATTTGGTGCCTACATATATTTCTCTCTTAGTTAACCATATAACTCTTCTTTGGAGCACTGTTAACCTTTATAAATATAAATTGCTCTATTGCACCCGCGAATGAACAAATTATATGGAAAATGAGGTATGTCAATTGATCTGAAAATCCTCATTGTCTCCTCGAATTAAATTGCTACTTTGGAAGATTGTTTGATGCATTTTGCCAACTACTCAGGGGCTTAGAAATAGACATACTTTTTTTTTTTTGGTCAACAAGAAATAGACATATGGCTGATTCTGAGTTTGAGGTATGTTATTTTTGTAACTGTAACTATGAATCCTTATATCGTTTGTTCTTATATTGCTCGTTTTCCATAGCATGTTGGTTTGGTAGCATTGATGGTTTTAGAACTGACACAAATCATGGCAGATCATTACAACAATGGATAGCAACATGGTTACTAGATCGCAAAGAGTAATAACTTCTTAACATATTTGTCTTTTCAATTATTAGACTCTTTGTGGCTTGCAAGAAATCAAGTTTGCCATGCAGATATGAGGATCTCTCCACAGCAAATCATCAGAATGGCCCAGTCTAGAACAACAGCTACTACGTCCTTGTTAATGCACGCAACAACAAGAATGCGCAGACAGTGATGTAGAAGACCAACCCATAAGCAAGGGGGACGAATACAACTTTCTTGGTGGAACTACTCTGCTTAGTGGAATGTCATCTTTAGTATTTGCAAACCAGGGAGGAAGCAGCGAAACATGCATGTTCGCATAATTTTTGACCACGTTCAATTCCATGAATGGATGCTTGTTCCTAAAGTTAAACTAGCACTACGAGATGCTATGACTTTCCTCCTCAAATTGCAGCAAATACTACATCCACATTGATTTACTAGCCATTGCAAACTTTTAAAGCAATCCTATATAAAAATCATTACTGAGACAAAATATTTTTTAGGATATGTCATACCTTCTTTAGGATGTATGTATCTTACTTAGAAACTTTGTAGCCTATGCTTTTTCCTCATAAATGCAATTACGATTTATCGGGAAAAAAAAATAGTTGCGCAAAGTTAAACATATAATTGAAAAATGTGTGGGTGTCAAATTAAAAATTGAGAAAAAATGTATGTACTTACTGTTAGGGGCGGACCCAGAAAATAATTGAGGGGGGGAATCATTGGTGAGGGGATTCGAGGGTTTGAGGCGCGCCGATTTTTTTTTTTTTTTTAAAGCAAAGTTTTAAATACATTAAAAAAACAAAAGAATATAAAGGGAAAAACAATGCTAAGTGTTGTTAAAAATAGTAAGACTGAGCACTAAATAAGTTCCAAGTATAATAACAAAAGTATATTATAAATAATATTAATGATGCTAAAACTGAATTCACGCAACAAATATCAAACAGTTTATCTACAAAACAAACAATAGATACAACCGAGAGACAGAAAACTATGCCACTAGAATCTACATCAAACCTAAGAAATAAAGGATGAAAGGAATTCCAAATGAAAGCGTCCAGAGATGGTATTATACTTTTGGATTACTAATAGAACTTAGTTAAAAGACATCACGTTTACGAAGCTAATATCAGTCCAAAATACAAGCATTAAACTCAATATACAAGCCATGAATGAAGAAGTAAAAGATTCACTGCATCTTCAGCTTGTTCAATTCCCTCCATTTCAGTAATTATGACGAGTTACTCATGGGATCTGCCAAAATAAGTTAGACTTAATCAAAGGGAATTCATGCATACAGATAAAACAGAACTAAGAGTGAGCGGTCGTGCGTGTCGAAGAAGGCGTAGATGGTTTTTTTTAAAAAAAAAAAATCAAGGGGGGGCACGTGCCCCCCTTCTCACATACGTAGTCCGCCAATGCTTACTGTTGGAAATTATGTTCTAAAGACCAATCATTGTATTTTAAACGTTATTGTTATTTAAAGTATTTCTCCATTTTGTTATCATATATATCATTTGCATGTTTATTATGATAACTGTTTCCTTGGATGTATCATAAAGATTGTCATAAATGTCCCTGGTCGGTCATCTATGCAGGAGCAAAGATGAAATAAGACCAGTATGACTTTGATGAGGTATGGAGATATGAATCAAAGTCTTAGGCACTTGTAAGAGTACAAAGTGCTGGACCGACCCACTATGAGAAAGCTGTACGGATTAAGTCATGAGCTTATCTCATGTATAACCACGTTACAATGCCCTTTGACCTGAGATCATCATGGATTCCTACATGAGAGTCGCTAATCTTTGACCTAGTCAAAAGTCACCTTTGACCGGGTGATGATAAAGGCTTCGATTGGGATTATTGGTTTTCATGCAGAGGAATGTGAATGGTCAAGATGAGATTTGTTCCTCACATTTGTAGAGAGATATTATTGGGCCCCTCGATGAGTAAGTCTGAAAAAAGTTTTGTCATACTACGATGGAAAGGAGTTTCCACTTCAATTGTTAGACTATTCAAGACTCGAGAAAGTAATGGTCAAGAACAGGAGGATGACACTATTCATGTTTCATCCTTGACCAAATTATCGTGTGACAAAAGGGACGTGGCAGAGTTGTATGATAGGTTGCATCGTATCATCGATCCTCATATGAATTGGGTAGTCGTAATGTCTTGCTAGAGGCCGCTTACGAAACCATCATCTTCTTGGCAAGAGAAAACCCTAGATCGGATACGGAGAAGGACGTTGGAGGCGCTAGCACGTTGCCTGTGTTGGGGTCCTGTTCGTGTGGATACCGGTAGAGGGAGTTGGTTCGTTCAGTTGGCTCCTAGTGATCGATCAAGACGCAATAGAAAGAAAGGTACAATTCTGACTACTCTAATTTAAACGCCATTAATAGATCCTCTATTGGGGATTCAAGATTTATTTTGATAAATTTCTTCTGCTGCTTATTCGAATTCCAACACTTACAAAATACAATAATACTCCTATTATCTATGGAAGGTATTGTATTCTATTATTAAACAGTAGGCAAACCTTAGACAACCCAATTGGCAAGACCGTCAATCAGCTATATGTGAGTAACTTGGTTTGAACTAAAAACCATTTTCGAGGGGGTGAGACTAAAACTAAGCCATGTTTGAGTTGAAAACTGAAATAAGACTAGTAAAATTTTTAGAAAGTTGAATGGTTTCCAACGTCACAAAAAAACTGAAAGAGAAAACAAATCTATAGAAATAATAAGAAAAAACATTGGATAGCTAAGGATAAAACTTATGTCAAGCTTCTTGTAACACCCCAATTTTCAAAAGCGGAATAAATTTTTTCATCAGAGTAGAACATCGGAGCAAGTAAAAGAGTGATTAACTGATATATCATTAATTGTGGCGTATCTGTCTGTTCATAAAGAACGGTACATTTATCGAGTATTATAATGATACATATCTAAAAATCTTTAGCCAGGTCTTCACGCGTGCTGTTCACTCTGCTTACTCTTGTCTTCGGTCCTTGGTTCTTCGGACCCTGAAGCTATAGTAAGAGCTGAGGTCTGATGAATGGATTTTTCTCTTTAGCCTTGGGGTCCACAATCAAAAATAAACCAAGGATTGCGTATAGTCAACCCTAGGATCGTTCTCTCTCTCGAGGAGCCTTTTATTGAATTCTAAGTAATCTAAATATCATGCAAATGCAATTAAAACAAGGGGAAAAATAGGTTTTTGGCTTTTCTAATTAATAAACTAAAATAAAATATGCAATCTAATTAAATGCTAAACTATTGTTTTTGGTATTTTTAATAAAATGGTGAATGAGTAAATGGAATGGATGAAGTGAAAATATGAATTATGATTGTTCTTGGTAATGAAGAAATGACTATCCTTGCTCATAAAAGATTATGGGAGTTAAAATTCATCAAGTCTTAAGATCAACCTCAAGGTAACACTTGAGTCCAATATTCTCAATTAATAATAGCTCCTACAAACATAACTAACCACCGCCTCTTGAGAAATTGTTAAAAACCACTTGATGTGCAATTAAAATTGGATTAATGCAACATGAGTCTTCTTAAAATTGAGTACATAACAGTCCCTTAAAGGGCACAAATCAATCACATTAATTAGACAATAACACGCTGATTAATATAATTTCATTGCAACCGAAGAAATTAAAAACATATATTTTTCACACTACGAAATCCAATCTCAACCACAATTATCAATCTAACAAAGACAATAACCATTAATCTCGCCTTCAAAATTTATACACAATGATTCTTAAAACTAGGCAACCTAAATATATAAATCTAGACTAATAGAATGAACAAATTAACTCCCCTTTGAAGCTCTGAACTCAAGCAAAAATCTGCATCACCAAGAATGAAGATAAAGCAGCCACACATTGTCTTAAAATAATCCCAGCTCACAATCTCCAAAATTGAACCACACATGAAATTGAACCACACATGAAATTGAACTAGGGAGCATGACGTTGGTTAAGGTGACTGGTGTGAGGGCTGTGGTGTTAAAGTGAAATTCAGGTGAAGGTGTGTAAAGTGAAATATCTTCGCTCAAACTCTCTCTCTCACGGTGAAGGTGGTGAGGGTCGATGGTGGTTGTTGGTGAGGTTGTGTGAACAGCGCTGGTGGTGGCTATATCTTCTGCTCAAACTCTCTCTCTCTCTCACGGTGAAGGTGGTGAGGGTCGATGGTGGTTGTTGGTGAGGTTGAGAGTGAGGAAAGGTGTGATGATGGTGGTAGACGGTGGGGTTGAAGGAGGTGATCGGAGTTGTTGGGTGGTGGTGATTTGGAGCTACAATAAGACGCTGGTTAGAATGGAAAACAGAGGGAGGCCGACGGTGAAGGTGTAAATGCAAAAGACGCGACGCTGATTTTTTTCTTAATTGCTCCCTTAGCTCCTGCGTTTTTCTTCAGCTGCTCCCCCCTGTGTCTGAATGTGTCGATAATTAATGGAGGTCTCCCTCAGCTCTGTCTCTGCGGCGCTTTCTTCATTCTGTCGGGCTTTCCACAAAATCCCTCGCTCGACCTAATTTCAAAACGCTAAGTTTCATTTTCTGCAGGGACCTAAGCGAAACCTTTAAAAAGTTTCCTAGAAGGACTAAAATGAAAAGTTTAAAACTTGAGCCCAAACTTCCATTTTCAAATCTTGTCTAATTTCTTCAAATACCTACAATAAAAATCAATCAAGCCAACATCAAATATTCTCAGAAAAATCAATGATTAAGAGTAATTACATTTTTTTTGACAATTTTACCCTTTTTAGCCCTAATTTAA
Source organism: Acacia melanoxylon (assembly GCA_019022615.1). Lineage (NCBI taxonomy): Eukaryota > Viridiplantae > Streptophyta > Magnoliopsida > Fabales > Fabaceae > Acacia > Acacia melanoxylon. Next base: position 993,534 of record JAFJYJ010000030.1, on the reverse strand, counting down.
TATATTTACTCTTAATCTCAATTTATCATAAGAAACACATTTTAAGCTCAATAACTAATAAAAAATGCACTAAGAATCCCAATTTAATTATCAAAAATCATAGAAAAATATGGTTTGATTAAGGTCCAATGCCCATCAGACCTCAGGTAACGGTTAACCTCATGCTCATGTATAACAATGTATGTATGACAGATATTCATGACATTACAGCAGAAATCAACACATAAGCACACAACAGATGTAAGATTAATATATCAACAATACATATCACATGTAAAGTTATCTATACAAATCCATGTATAGTCGTCTGCACCTCACCGTGCCACGATGGCCTATCGTGTCCTCAGTGCTAGGAAAACTCTAACGGCATTATCAAAACCATAACCCGTGTATAAAGCTGAATGTATATGTAGTTATCTAAGCCTCATAAACTTAGTCACGGTGCATGACCCAAGACAGAGTCTCGTCCATGACTTTATGAAAGTATCTATCACATATAAGTATACAATAAGCATCAGAGTTAGTGTTACAGTACGTGAACATACCTTAGTCTGTTCGGATGGCGGTACGCTTGTCTGTTTGGTACGTCCTCTGATATTTCCGGATATCCTATAATAGTATTACCGTGTTACTACCTTGTAAATAATATCTTAAGAGATATTTTAGCCACTACCGACCTTTTTACCCCGGGTGGATTTGTTATTCCAATTATATCCTCTTTATTTCACAAAAACGCTACTTTCAGCATTTCGGGCAGAATTTCCGCTAACTTTGAAAATTCATAATTAATTCTACAAAAATCGAAACGAGGATCCGTAAAATTATCTGGAATCCTTAGGATGTCTAATTTTAAGGAAAAATAGATATTTTTTCCCAGAACTTAAGAAAAAATCCCAGTTTTCACGTTTTTAGCCGCTGCCCAGAATTTTACCCAGAAAACGTAGCTTTTCTTCAACAATTTTTATCTTCTTGCACAAAATTCAAAATGACACACTCTAGGTATATTTGGAAATATCTATATGTATAATTTAACTATGAAAAATTTCAGATTTAATTAGCTTCATCTTCAACATAAAATTATGGCGTTTTTACTACTAACTCCAGAAATCGCTAACCGACAAAATTTCGCCAGAGTTTCGCTACTTTGATCTTTAACTTCCAAAAATTTTGTTTCATAATATTTTCCATCATATTTTTGAAACAAAGTCATATTCCACCATAAAAACATGAAATCAAAAATACTTGGAAGATTTAAAGATCAAACATAATCTAAACATGAATTCAAAACTAAGAACTCAAGAACAAGGAAGCTTGCCCTTGAAGAACTTCCTCCTCCTTCATGCTTCCTACTCTCTTCCTCTCTACTCTTGCTCTCTAAGAACTCACCTATTTGGTTGAGTTTGGTGTGAAGAATGAAGAGGCCAAGTCTCTCTATTTATAGGGAGAGATTGGGGACACCAATGGAAATTAAATTGCCCTTCACTTCTTCAACAAGTTCCTTCACTTCTTCAACAAGTTCCTTTCCTTAGCCAACAAATTATCTTCTTTTTGACTTTAATTACCACATATGTGTTTATGTTTATATTAATCAATTCCCTCTTCTATTCTTACAAGCAAAACCGTGGCCCCCTTATCACTTGGCTCAAATGTGTGTTTCCTCTTATCTCTAATAAATAACAATACAAGCTTCCTATTGGTTTTTTTATTATTCCATGGATTAAGTTTTAATTAAAGCCTTTAATTTTAGCTTTATGAAATTAAATCTTGGCTTCTATTTTTAATCCTAATTAGTATTCCCAATATAGTGTTTTATCTATTTTTTTTAATCTTTGGAAATCTCTTTTATGCTAATTTTGAACTTTTATTGGCCTTTGATTATCAATTAAGGTAAAATACTCTTAATTAATCCCTTTAATTACCACTAGATTAATTATAAATGTTTATGCACTTAATTCAATTAATATCAATTTAGTTGCCCAATAATTGTTTTTAATATTCTTTAATTACCTTAATCACTTTCACACTCCTTTATGGTTTATCTTTGATGATATAAGAATTAATGTAAATTTAATTGTCCATTAGTTGTTGGTAATTTTCTCTAATTGGTTTAGGTATTTTCATGTCATTTTATTGTCTCTTATGATTAAATTAACGCTATGCTTAATTATGACAATTTTATGACATTTTACGATCCCTAATTGAAACTTAGAATTTTAACTTTGATCAACCAAAAATCAAAATAAATGAATCTCTATATCAAAGACAATATATTCTCTTTTATTCATCACATATGATTTAACAAAATATTGTATTTCAAGTAAGAATTCTATGGTAGATGAGGAGCCTAATTTATTTTTAATCATTTTGAAGCCCTTTGCAACTAATCTCAATTAGTGCAGGTTAAATTGTTTATTTATTGTTGTTGCTTCCCCTTAATTAACTTAAGTGTTTGCATAGCATTTCTCTTGCTTATTTATCCATAAACATTTATTATTTTATGTGATAATTTTATCCCACCCTTGTTGAAGTATTTTCATAACCTTTGGTTTATTCAATTCTAGGAGAAAATTCCCTAAATTAAATTAAATAAGCTATAATATCATGAGACCACATAATCACCTATTTTCAATAGGTGTTTACTATCATAATATAGTGGTTATGCTAAATAGGATTTTTAGGGTATTACACTTCTAACACTACTACATAAATCATTATATATGACCATTATTAATTGTCATACTTCACAGTTCGGAACCATTATTTATTCCGGACTTATTATAACGGTTATAATATAACACTCATTATGTATTGAGGTTTGATGAGTCCTGAAATGCCCATTACTATGATAATAGTTAACAGACACATGATATATGATAATGCTTGTATCATACATATATAGTGGTTCCGCTTTAACAATTATTATATATAGTTGACATAGGGCCTGTTTGGATCACCATCTGATGGACTTATAAGTCCATCAGATGGGATAATAAGTCCATCAAGAAGAAAACAAGTGTTTGGGAGAGTTTCTTTTTTGATGGACTTATTGGTTTGATGGGCATATTTTGTTGAAGCTAGAACTCCAAGCTTATAAGTCCATCAGCTTCTTCTGCATCAAAAACACAAGTGGGGCCCATTTGTATAATGACCGTCCTACCCCTCCCAATTCGTGCCTTTCTCCTCTCCTTTTTTTTTTGTCTCGTTCGCTTCGCTTTTGTTTGCCTGATCTCATCTCGGTTCTTGCCATTAATTCAAAATCCCAGCAATTAATGGAGATGGCGATGGAGAGCAGAGAATTGGCGGTGGGAGAAGTTAAAGCCGCGAGCTACCTCCTGTTCTCCATATTAAAGTCCGACCTACCTCGTTTCCTCTTCAATTCATGGTTTAATTTGTGCCTCCTGTTCGCCGCTATGTATGTTCTTCTTTGCGCTTCAATTCCACGCAATTAATCAGATCTGTTCTTCTTCTCCATTGTGTTGCCATTGATCTCGCCGGATCCTTGTCTGACCGTGATACTTCTCCATTGCGTCGCCGTCGATCTCGCTGATAAAAACCGTAATTCATCGGATCCTTGTTCTTCTTCATGTTGTTTCCCTTCTGCATTTACTGTTCTTCATCCGATTATTTAAAACCGTAATACTTCTCTATTGCTTCGCTTCTGTTTGCCTGATCTCATCTCGTAACCGTAATGCTCTGTATAAATTTGGTAACTTGATGGAACTTTTTTGTCAGATTCATTTTGGTAACTTGATGGATCTTTTTTAAAACCATAATCCTCGTTAGATTTATGCTCTGCTTTGCTCTCGTCGCCGTTGATCTCGTCGGATCCTTGTTATTCTTTCTCATGTTTTGTTTAAGGGTATATTAAGCCTCAAACAGAGCCTTGGTCTGAAAGTTTTTGGAAAAACTAACGAAGGGGCAAATTGAGTGAATTGTTTAAGAGCCTTGTTTAATTCTGGTTTTAATTGCTCTTTTTTTCACTTTATTTTTCGGTTGATTCTTGTGATTCTTGTGCTGGTCGATTGGCTTGTACTGGTAGCCATGTTGGAAACTGCTTTTTGTGCTGGTTTTCGGAGATAAATCCTGAACAATAAATCCTGAAACTCCCATGTCATATTGTTTCTTTTCTTCTAGTTGTTTCCTTGATTGTTTTGATGATCCACTTGATGAAGCATCCTCATCAACACGAATGAATGATCTTCGTGATCAAATCAGAAATGAACTTGTAGGGACTAGGTTTAGTTAAGTACTTCATTGTGTTGTAATTTATTTAATGGAATTTTACTATTTTATTTAGCAAATTTATATTTATATTTAATTTTTTATCCCAAATTGTCACACTTTATACAACATATATGTGTGTGTGAATTTGATTCATGCCCTTTTCACCATTTTTTCATCTCATCTATCTTTTTACAAGCTATGCCAAACAAGTTCCCATCACAAACAAAAGCCACTTCTCATCGCTATCCCAAACACAAATCACATCAAAAAATAAGTCCATCAGGATAAGTCCATTAGATGCAAAAGCCACTTCTCTCACCGCTATCCCAAACAGGCCCATAAATAACGGCTGTTAGATAACAACCGTGATTTATCAAAGCTATTTTTTTTGGGGGGTATGCTTGAGATAGCCCTTGCATATACACTTATACAGAGCGCGTTATAATATATATTTACATTCATTCATATATAAAACAATACAACAAATTAAAGCAGAATATATTTGCAGTCATTCATATACATGCATACAATATTAAAACCAAAACTTTAAAACAAACATATCAATCGTATCTAGACATTTACAGTTATTCTGTATGTATTTACTCTCCCACAAGTCTTGCACAAATGTCACCAATTCTTCAGCAACTTCTTCTATTTTTGAGTTGCTAAATATCGTGCAGGAGGCATTAAAATATTGTGCGTAAAATGAAACAAGATGGAAGTTAGATATTGTAATATATAGCTGAACGAATATATATAGATATATCTATAAACGAATTGAGCATGTAATATACCTTAATTGTATCAATATTTTCAAGATCGTGGGTGATAATATCCTTCATATACTACGTCATGCATTACCCACAATCGTTATTGTTGTCTGGTTGCTTTGGGCACTATAAAGAAATATATTATAGTCATTGGTGAATAATATTATGTGCTTCATCAATTTATTCATATTATAGTCATTGGTGATATAAACCTTCGGACATAGCCATTAGAAAGTGCATTTGTAGGTGCCATCAGTAAACTTGTTCTTGGTGCACTCAGGACTATTTTGAGTGTAGTAAGTGTAGACCGTTCTAAGAAGATACAATATAAAATTAACTATACAGAAACATGCAAGATGAATTGAATTATAAGAGATTATGAATGAATAAATTATTGGTTGAACATGTATGGTTTCGTGTCTAGAACTTCGATTATGGAGTCATAGTACCAAATCATTTTACGCGTTGGATTTCTGACTATGAGCATCCAGTTGTTCCTAAATACAATAATAGATCACACCATCAAGACCATTACAAAATAAATAAAAACTAATTCAAGCAGAGTTAATGATGTTCCCACCCTTGAACGTAAGGCACCAAGAAGTAAGTGTCACTTCTGTTTGGTGCCCTCCTAAGGAATTCATCCCCCAGAAACCTCGTGTGTCATTGTTTGACATCGATCTTCCTTGATGTCGTCACCATGGACATTGTTTTGGTTTGGGCGCATGAACTTGATCTTATCCTAGAGGCCACGGGGAGGAGGTACCTGTTATAGGTGCTTGAAATGTTGAAACCAACATATTAAAATGTAATTCAAGTTCTAAGCAGCCAACTATCCAATCACAATTGAAGAAATACCTCATAAAGAAGTTCATAGACGTTGGACTTGCCATGTCCATGTTCAAGATCTCAAAAACAAACTCTTCGGTTATAGCTTTCACTTGGTCTGGAAGGTTGAAGACCTCTCTCTCAAATGTGATCATTAGACATGGGTCTGAAGCAAAGCACTTGTCAGCGAACTCTCGGAGGGACTTCCGGGCATAGTGACTAACAATATTATTCTGTGAGGAAGACTTCTTCTTGGATTGACCATTGGGGTGAGATGCTTCCTTTTCTTGGACTGGGTAGGGGTCTTGGGAATGGGAGGCTTAGACTAAGTGGTGGTCTTGAAAGTGGGGGGCTAGGACTGGTTTAGGAGGTTGGACTTATTGGTGGGCAACTTCTTTTGAGCTGTTGACATTTTTTGATTGGGGGGCTTCCATATTCTAAGTAGATGGTGAGGCCACACAACGAAGCCTCCCGTAGCCCCTCCAATTGTATATGTGTCTTTGATGGGCACAAGGAGCGAATAGTTGGGGTCGATGTTGGTGTTGATTTATACCTTCATATGTTCAAGAGGGATAGGCTCGTCATGAAGCGAGTTATCCTCCGGGCAATTGAACATGCAGGCCGTTGCAACTGTATGGTGTCTATGCTATCGGCAAAAACTCAACAACCACCAAACCCTCAGGCATATCAGAGGGGGAAGTGTGCAGATGCCTCTAGTACTTGGGCTGCCATTTCCCCTTAACGCTGTTAAATATGATTAGTTTTGATGATGTCTTATATAGATGCCATTCTTAAGAGCAAAAAGCTTGCATACTACATTTATATGTTACTTTGACTAATTCTTATATTTAATGTAGATGTGAAGTTTACTAATGAAGAACAATCAATAAAGGAGACTGAAGAAGGAAGAACTTGCTTAATATAATGGGAATATCAACATTCAAGTTCTTGTGATATTGGAAGTCTCTTTGATCAAGTGAAAGTTGGAATAGCTTAATCCGGAGTTAAATTAAGCTATTTGAAGCATCAACATGAATAGTATCGTATACGTGAATAGTACACCGTATACATGAATAGTGTCATACAGTATGAACAGCGCCATACGAATCAGTATCTGTTTGGTACAGTGATTTTGCTCTTGGAATGAGTTGCCTCGAGGTACTCCACTAATTGCCTCAAGTCATTCCCGCTTCATTTCTCCAAATTCACTCGAATGGCAAAATCGTAATTATGTTGAAGTTCAGTTTTAATGGCAAAATCGTAATTTCGATGAACTTCTTATTCTGCCTCCAGTCAATCTCACGCATTACTCTCGACATTACTCGAGTAAGAAAATATATGCAACGCGAGTAAGCTATTGTTCATCTACTCTGTTTGCCTCTGTTCTACGTTTTTCATGGGCGACGTTCAGTGTTTTGATGATATCTTCCAAACCAGAGATTGGATTGAGGTGAAACCAGTGGCATATGAAACTAGACTCCCAATGCGTCATTTTGACATAAAATTCAAGACCAAAGGAGTTTAGATGAAGGAGATATGAATTTTTGAAGATGACAGTGAAATCAACGTCACACAGCAGACCAAGCTTTGGTAATTTGAGTGTATCTCACAAACTACAAATCCAAATGAGCTGAAACCAGTGCCATTTGAAACTAGACTCAAATACCTTTTCAAAAACATCAAGATCATGAAAAAAAGATCAATTTAATGAGATATGATGTTTTGAAGTTGATAGTCTGTACAGGATGTTGCAAAAACGCTGATTAAGAAGAACCTCCATTCATTTGATGATAACGGACGAAATACAACTAGTTTGAAGCTGATTCTTTTTGCATTGGAAAGAAGAATTAAAGAGCTTTCTAAGGATGAGTAATTTGGAATTAATCATTCTCTTTCAAGAAACCATCTGAAAATTACTTTCCGAGGTTACTCAAGTAATACACTTTCGCTTCGCAAGTAATACCATTTTACTTGTCTTTCAAAGAACCATTTCAATATTACTTTCGAAGCTTACTCAAGTAAAAAATATATGCTTCGCAAGTAATTTCGTTTTACACCACTAAGACTTCTACTTCTTGGTTATTTTCGATATTACTCAAGTAACAAATGTTGTTACTCAAGTAATATCTTTCCAATGGGATTTTATTTGAAGCTATTCGATATTACTTTCGGACCTTACTCAAGTAATATTTTCTGGCTCGCAAGTAATTCGAAAAGCCTCCGGAGGATTCTATTCCTTAAAGAAATAAGATATTACTCAACCGAAAAGCAAGATTTGTGTCAAGCATTTATTGCGCTGAAAAAGCAGAACACGCAAATGGGATTGAAGCGTGTAGCAGTTGAAGACATTCCAGCTATTATTCTTACTCACCTTCTACACAAGTAGGTGAACGCATTTAATGAAGGCACGGATGTTTAAATGATTTCAACGGATATATACGAAGATTCAATGAAGCTGAGTAGGAAGAGAAACTGCAACGAAGCACTTGACGAAACAAGCAAAACGACAAAACATTTAAATTCGCCAACGACTATCTCTTTTATACGCATGAACACCACAAAGAGACATTTAATGAAGTTAAATGGCGGACAATAGAGAGAGGAAGCACAGACGCCCCCAAAGAGCCATTCTCAACGGACCGAAATTCAAAATTGTTACTATTCACAACGGCTACGAAATGCAACGGACGAATGCTTCCAACAATTGTCTATAAATAGAGAAAGAGCGAAGGAAGAAGTGCAAGTACACGAGACACGAGCTTACATCTTCAAAATGCCAATACTCGATATTCACTTACTCTTCTTCAATGCTTATATAGTTTACCGTAGAGTGAGTTGATCGATTATGTACTTCAATGTTTATTCATTCACTTCGAGAGAGAAGAATTTATCTAAACATTCTATCTGAGAGTTACTCAAGATTGGGTGATCTTGAGCGGGAAACACACTGTGTTGATTACAACTTGTAAGGGGAGTGAATCTTGGTGAGAAGATTACTTTGAGTACAAGAGTGTGTAATCAAGCGGGTGTATTGATTACGCTTTGTAAGGGGAGTGAATCCTAGTGAGAGGATTACTTCGAGTACGTAACGTGTAATCAAGTTGAAAGCAGATAGTGGATTGAAATCTCGGGAGGAGCCCGGGGACCGGACGTAGGTCATCGTGGATTGGACCGAACCAGATAAATCACGCTTGCATATTCTCTTCCCTAAACTCTTATATTTCCGATATATGTTTGAATGATCGACTATTGCTTTATAAATTATTATTGTCATTTAAACTACCTTCAGTAAGTTGCGAAGAGATTTTCAAAGTTCCTAAAGTTTTATCAGACACCCAATTCACCCCCCCTCTTGGGTGATAGCCAGGTCTAACAAACGCTTCGTAGTATGCTCCTTTTTCAACTCTTGTGTGAGAAATCGTATTTGTTCATGTATTTCATCACACTGTTTCTAGAGCTTTTCATACTTTTCATCCCAATTATTTTTTCAAGGTTGTTGGTGACTATAATATTTTGTCTTGGTCAATCCAAAGCCGACACCTCTAAGAAGACCTAGATAGTAAGTCCTAATGTCTTCGCCAATATGTCCTCATCAATAGAAAGGCAACCCCCTATGTTGTAACTTCCTCGAACATGGCTTGCTGTGTAGTTAACAATAATGTTAGTATTGATAGTTAATTGAAGACATTATTTCTATGAATCGAGGTCTAATATTAATACTTACTATTTTATCGACAGCCCCTTTACTTGAGGATCATCATAAGAGTCATCTTTATTTTGCCTTGCCACTAACCAAAATTCATGAAGAGGAGGTCTACTACTGTCCCCTCTCTTAGAAGCAAACTTTTCAGCAATCCGAGCATACCCGGTTCACCCTCTCTTGTAGAGATACTTATTGTTCTTCACCCTTTCTCTATTCAACTAGCTTAATTCCTAAAAAACACACAGCACTCCCTCAAGTTAATATTAAATAGATACATGCTGGTCTTATAAATTGCGAATAACAATTACTTGGAATGTTGGGTCGTGATTTGAGATGACAAATTCTCTTAATCATCTAGTTTGATGGTGGACAAACTTCCACGGGAACTTCTATCTCCTCAACCTCTTTAGGATTATGCAAATACACCTTTGTCAATGCATGACAGAATGTGTGCAGTGAATTGCCAGCCTTCTTGACGATAAATTCCTTGATGTAATCTCCATCTACATGATATGCAGACTCAAAGCACACAATTCAAGTTGATGTTTTTTTACAAGTAGATAGCAAGTAATTGATAGCATGTATACCTTACCCTGATATTGTCTTAAGGGTAAAAACATCATTAACTCTACTTGAATTAGTTTTTATTTATTTTGTAATTGTCTTGATGGTGTGATATATTATTGTACTTAGGAACCACTAGATGCTCATTGTCATAGATCTAATGCGCAAAAAGATTTGGTACTATGACTCCATGAGCGAGGTTTTAAACATGAGACTCTACATGTAAGAGACTTTCAACCAGTAAGTAATTCATTTATTACCTCTTATAATTCAATTCATCTTGCATGTTTTAGTATATATAATTTTATATTGTATATTCTCAGAGCAATTTATACTTATCGCACTCAAAATGGTCTCGAGTGCAACAAAAACAAGCTCACCTGTGGTAGCTACAAATGCTTCTTCCAATGGCTGTGTTTAAAGGTATATATATTATTCACCAATGACTATAATTTTAGTAAATTATTGAAGCACACAATATAGTTTACACACACACACACATACGTACATACATACATACACACGTGTGTGTGTGCGCGCGCGCGCGTGCGCGTGCATGTGCGTGTGTGACAAATTTTTATTCCTCTTTCTTTATAGTGCCAAAGCAACTAGACAACATCAACTATTGTGGGTACTACATGATGCAGTACATGAAGAACATTATCACCCACTGTCGTGAAAATATTGATAGTTCATTTATATATACTTTCGGTCAGCTATATATTGCAATATTTAACTTCCATCTTATTTCCTTTTGGTCACAGTATTTTGATGCCTCTGACATGATGTTTAGCAACTCACAAATGGAACAAGTTGCTAAAGAGTTGGCGACATCTGTGCAACATTAGTGGGAGAGTAAATCCATATAGGATGACTACAACCTTTTAGATACTGATGATTTGTTTGTTTTAAAGTTTTAGTTTTGATAGTATATACACGTACATGAAAAACTATAAATATATTCTTATTTGGCGTATTGTTATGTATATGAATTAATGTAAATATATATTGTGATTCATTCTGCAAGGGATATTAAAAGCAGAACACCCCCCATCATTTTTTTTAAATAGCTTTGATAAATCACGATTGCTATCTAACGACCGTTATTTATGTCAACTATATATAATGATTGTTAAAATGGAACCATTATGTATGACACCATAAATTAAAGTTGTTATCTAACAACCATTATTTATGTCAACTAAATATAATGGTTGTTAAAGTAGAACCATTATGTATGATACAATCATTACCATATATTATGACAATTGTTAACGTGTGCCCGTTAATTATTATCACAACAATGAACATTTCAAGGCCTCATAAGTCCTAAATAAACAACCATTTGGAACTAATGTATTTGCGCCAAGCTTTTATAACGCCCACATATATGATGGTTCGAAACCATGATATATGGCAGTTAATAACTATTATATATCACGATTTTTGTAATAGTGTATGTAATCCTATTTTTAAATATCAAACTCACTTTGAGAATATTTTGTCCATTTTTAAAATTTTAATGTTAGTGTGTTTTTTTTTTTTTGGTTAACGGTGTTAAAGGTAAACAACAAAAAGATATTTTATAAAATTAAGTGACTAAAATAAAATCTTACATAAATTTAAAGGAGTTGATGTGCAACTTTGTCAAACATTCAAAACATTATAGAGTTGGACATCATTTTAAAAATTTGTATATAACTAGTGCTCCGCGGGTATGATTCTTGGAAAGTCTCGCATCCACATTATCAATCCATTAATTACACTAATTAAATTATCTTTCCTTCACAATCAATCAACATTTCACTCAAAAAAAGGGGAAAAAAAAAAAAAACAAAAACTCTACCATACCAGACTATTCATGAGTCATAAGCAGTATGACTCATTTATAAAAATTGGGGCAGCATAGAACTCACACTAGTTCAAAACAAAATGTTTACAAAATTTAATTAAATGATTAATTAATAATAGCCAAGAGCCAAACATCAACAATCGCATTCCAATATAATAGAAGAGAGAGGGAGGGAGACAATCGAGAGCGACGTCGTTTCATGCAGACACAAGAGACAATGGAGGCAGCTGCAAGGCACAGAGACAGAAAGATGGAATCAGGAGCAGACCAAATTAAAAAGAAAACCTGTAGCCATTGCTCTCATGAAATTTGAAATGCACAAATAATAATTTAGATTATCTAAATTTTAAGCTTTAAATTTATAATAATCATCTTTTAAAACAAAATATGTAGAACAATATTTCTTAATCTAAAATTATATACTTTTTAAATAAAAAGAAAAAAATTAATATGAAAATCCTTATAAGCTTATCTCAATTTTCATATACAATTGAGATAAGCTATAAGGATTTTCATATTAATTGTTCCTTTTTATTTAAAAATTATCTCAATTTTGAATCAAGTCCATGCAATTTATTTTGTTTAAAATGGCCCTTATAGTTTTCATTTCTTCCATTATAGACACCCAGTCATTTTAAATATTAAAACCGTTAATTTTACTTTATAAAATTTCATGAACTTTATGAAATTTTCTTAATGGTCATTTGACATTATCGTTTTAACACCACTGCATTTTTACAAATAAAATTTCATTGAGGAAATGAATTAAAATTATCATATCAAAGAGTAATTAGAACCCAATTATATTCTAAATTCTGACCCACTTCTACTCACACATGCATTCCTGGGTGGAATAAGACAAGAGACAAGGGCTTGGAGGTCACGGGAGCATTATTCTGACTTTTTACCATTTAAAGGAATTATATATATATATATATATATATATATATTGATTAATATTGATCAAGCAATTTATATATATATATATATATATATATATATATATCAATCATATATGTTACCCCTCCATATAATATTATTATAATATTATGATGTATATTCACTCTCACTCACTCTCTCTCTCTCTCTCAATGAGACACCAAAAATTCATAATCACGGTCCAGGAACCAGACAACCACATGTGAAAAAATAAGAGAGATAAAATATTATTAATAATCAAATTAAAAGAAAAACAAAAGACTCTTTAACTTATATAGAGAACAAGTATCTGAGTCACGAGCTGAAATTTGTATAACAATAATGCATCATAAGAGGTCATTATCAGCTTATTAATTATAAACATTGTATACTATGAGTAAAAGCTAATTAAGTGCTTTTTTTTTTTTTTTGTATACGCACAAAAAAAGGTTCAAGAGAAAACGAATTATACTAAAAAAGGAAAAGTGACAATGCCATATGTTATTATTTTCAAAGAGAATATTTTGGGAGCTTAGACCCTTAGAAAAGAAACGTTTTTGTCTGTTTGGCCAACATATTTTTGTTCAATTATTTTGAAAGAAACAAGTTAAAAGACACTTCTTTAATTTTAGGGTATAAACTAAAGCTAAATATTATAGGAAATTCTTATAGTTTGCAGTCATAAAAATAATTGTATATACTTTTTTCAAAAAAAAAAACAATAATAATCGGAATGCAAAAATAAAATGAATGCATATTTTGTTCTTTTATTTGGAATGCATAAATTATATATTCTTACTAATATTTTTTTATTTGTCAAAATTCATTAATAGACAATTCCAATTTTTATATTTATAACAATATATATATATATTTTTAAAGTAAAACACATAAAAATGGGAAATTGTGGAAAAATCCTCCATTAAAAATTTTATAAGTGAGAATAAGATGATAAATTTTTATATACTCCACAAATTTTGTACACATAGAGTATCCTTACTCGATATATATCATTCTAGCTAATAAAATTTTTAAGGGGACTATTCCCTAATTTTCCCAAAAGTTTTCTCAAAGAAATAAACATAGAAGCCTGAGCATGCAACTATACAAGAGTCTTAAACCTGAAAGGGAAAGAAGGAAGAAGAAGATAGTTACCTAATAAACGGCGTCGTTTAAGGCGGGGATCCAGTGAGGGTAGAGGTATCAAATGGAACAAGTGTACCCAGGAGGAGGAATCTTGCCACAAGTAATGAGAAGCTGAAGAGCGAGAGGGATATATATGTTGAGATTCAGAAGCTTCAGCTTCAGCGTCGTACACAAACACACGGCGGCTTCCAGATCGACCAGCCCTTGAATCACGGGGCAGCACTGGTTCACCACCGGGTCCCCTATGCCTACGTGGACAAGCCCTCCCAGCAGATCTACGCATGCACCGAGCTTCACCGTGTCCACCGGGCAGGTCGCTTGAGCTGGCGGCGCCGGAGGTGGCAGCTGTGGCTGCGGTGGGAGCTTGGGCTTATGCTTCTTTGGTGGCTTGTGACGGCAGTTGTGGTTGTTGCAGCTCAGAGATGGAGTTATAGAGGAGGAGATGAGGAGCAAGCAGACGATGAGGGAAGCGAGAATCTTGGTGGAGATTTCCATTGTACTATTTCTGGGTCTCTTTCTCTCTCTTACTCACTCACTCTCTGTTGTAAAAAGAGAAGGCTGAGTGGAAGTAGAAGAAGGAGAAGTTTGATGAGTGAATGAAAGACTACTCTGGAAGTTGTATATGGATTTGAGTGAAACGAGGGGCGAGTTATATAGCAATTCTCTCCTTGGGACACTGGCTACTAACGTTTGTGTTGTATTACTACACTAGTGTGTGTATTATTGTTGATTTTTTTTTATTTAAAAAAAGCAATTTCCTTAGGGAAAATTGATAATAAAAAAAAAAAAAAATCCCCCAATTACAACTTACAACTTATTGATAAAGACCTAGTTCTTGGGTGGTTACAACTTATTTCTAGTTATGTACAAACATATTTAGCTATATATATGCAAATGTCTTTCATTTTGAACATAATTGAAGATATGTTGTGTATAACTTTTTTTTAAAAAAGTTGTAACTGTTAAAAATAACTTGAATTAATTTCAAGTAACTTTGTGAATAAATTTTGTAGTCATATTTTTTTTTTTTTTTTTCATTTCTTGGAGACTGAAATATAGGTGGTGATCAGCTCAATAATTTTTTGTAAAGTTTGTGTGTGTGACTGTATTATAATATGACATTCATGCACGGAATTTGAAGTGATATAATACACATACACCTATATACATACTCTCTACTATTAAGTGTAGGAGCTAGTTAGAAAATTTACTTTTTTACCCTATACCTCAATCCACAATGTCAAAAAAAAAAAAAAAATTCAAACTATCCCAATTATTGTATATTTTAAGTGAGTTTTCATTAAAAAGTATATAGTTATAATGCAAATAATTAAAGAGGGTATTTTAGGAAAACTAGTAAATATCTTTTATAAATGACTAATAAATTAAAATTTTCTTTAATCTCCGTGGATTAATTGTGTAATTCTGACCCATATCAGAGAGACAGTATAAAGTTATTAACTAGATATGGACTTTGCTATGCAATAAAACATATACTTTTGTAAGAAATGAATTGTATTACCACGCAGTCATGCATGCACTTATGAATGTAAGACTATATATTGATATTTATATTTTAAATTTGTGATAATGATGTAAACTTGTATCGTAAATTTAAATAGTTTATTTTTATCATTAAATATGTATTAATAGTGTATAATAAATAATTAAAATATAAAACAATGATAACAACTTGATTTAAATATATTTTAAATCCAAATAATTGAAATTAAATCGATCAACATTTATAATTTACCATATTTAATAAATAAATTTTTATAAAATTCATATATAAAGTCACTGAACATGATAAAATAAAAAAGTTAACACGAGTTTAAGGGTGAGTTAACATGGTTCTGTAATCTAGAAACATAAAAATCATAAACTCAGTGTATAAACTTGTGAGTTTAATTAAGTTTACAATGGTATAAGTTTATCAATGATTTAACTCGATTTAGTAAACTAGAAACGTAAAAACAGTAAATTTGGATAATGATTATAATTGCATACAAGATTCAAATTATTTTAAATTGATGTAAAACTAGACAAGCAAAATTTCACTTTTATATAATACATTAATTTCTTACTCACATGCATGCAATGTTTGTAGAGGAAGGCCATACATTAGAAACATCCTGCACATGTTTAAGAAATCTTTGGAGTTATAGTTAAGCCCCATATCTCTGTCCTTTTGATTATTCATAAATTTTGGTCGAAAAAGCTATCCACATGTATTTAAATAAAGAAATGAAATTGATAAAATATTATATATTAATATAAAATATAATACTAGTATAAATTTCGTTGGGTTCACGAGGGAACCAAGCGAGGGCACAGTGAAGTTGTTACGGAAGCTAGCGAAGGCGCACAAGAAAAAGCGATGAAAAGTGAAAGAGTATGGTGGGCAGCTAACAAACAAAAATGCCAAGCTAAGCAAAATTCTTACTTTTCAAGGCATCTCTCGTGAACATGGGCCTCCATACCCACCTGCCCAAAAAACAAATAAATTAAATATAATTATTGGAAAATTTTAGATCAAATCCCTTGTTTATTGTAGGGTTAAGGTCTATTTTTGCCCTTTAAGATATACGCCGAAAACCAATTTTGCGCGAAAGTTTTTCTTGGAAAATGCAATGTTGCGCGGAAGTTTTTTTTTGGAGCAATGTTGCTCCTTCACAATCAACCAACTCGTTAGTTGACCGTTAGGGTTGTTAACGGAGGGACAACATTGCTCCCAAAAAAAACTTTAGAGGCAAAATTGCTCCCAAAAAAAAACTTCCAGGGCAAAATTGCTCCTAGGAGTAAAAAAATGTTATTTATGATATCATATATTTTTAATTCTTATTTAATTAATATCTAGGGGTGGAAAGCAGTCACCCAAATTTAGGCTTCACCCTTAATTCTACTGCTTTAAAATATGCCTATTTTTGGCCTTTGAAGTAGACATGTTTTGCGATTAGAGCTGCCTGTGGCCTATTAACCTAATTATAAAATTTTAAAATATATAGGCCACCTTAACAGACACAGTCGAGCGCTTAGAAAAAAAATAGCCTCTAACAGCCACGTGCCGACTCGAAAATACTTTGTTGTCGAACGCGCCCGGCCTCAAAAGATGAAATCCGGGGCTTGGCCCGGCCTGCTTTCCACCCCTAGATATTATATAAATAAGAATTAAAAATATATGATATCATAAATAACATTTTTAATATATTTTTTTGGTTAAATAGCAATTTTGCCTCGGAAATTTTTTTGGGAGCAATTTTGCCCCTTCGTTAACGGTCAACTAACCGTTGACCTTTAGTTGACCGACGGAGAGGGGCAACATTGCTCCAAAAAAAAAAACTTCGGATCAACATTACTCCAAAAAAAAAAACTTTTAAGGCAAAATTGGTCCTCGCAGATACTTCCTGACAAAATGGACCTTAACCCTTTATTGTATAAAAGCAGACTAAATTGATAGTTTAGTATGGGCAAAATTAAATTTTTGTGCACCTAACTTTTTATATATATTTATATAATATTTCAGTTTAGTATTTTAATTTTATAAATTTATCTTTTCATTTTTCTAGCCCTAATATCATTGGTTTCAAATGATAAGTTTTTTTGCAATAATAATTGTTATTTAAAAAACTAAAATTAATATGTTAGCCATAATATATTTTTTTCTAAAAAAATATTT
Source organism: Acacia melanoxylon (assembly GCA_019022615.1). NCBI lineage: Eukaryota > Viridiplantae > Streptophyta > Magnoliopsida > Fabales > Fabaceae > Acacia > Acacia melanoxylon. Next base: position 975,850 of record JAFJYJ010000030.1, on the reverse strand, counting down.
AAAAATTTGATGTCAACATTTTTATATTAGTGATTTTAGAGTTAAAGAAATGAAAATACACTTTATAAAATTAATGAACTAAAATAGAATATTATTGTGTGATATTCAAGACCTAAATTCGTGCTTTTACCTTTAGGATGTGTTTGGAAATTCGTTTGTCACGTATTGGTCAAAAATAAAAAGTAACTTTGTCTCCAAATTTAAGTCTGTGTTTGAAAATTTGTCTGTCACGCGCGTTTTGATCAAAATAAAAAATAACTTCGTCTCGAATTCTAATGTAATCTAGAAGTTGCCTTTGGTTAAGAAGGGTTTCTACTTTCTAATTAAAATCATCTAAGCATACCAATGGGGTTGGCATAAGTGGTAAAGGCTTAAAAACAAAGTCTTGAGTTCGGCGCTTGAATGCGAAAAAAGTCCACTGAGATATTCACCCACTATAACCATTATTCTACAATAGACGAAATCCAACATTTAGCTAGCAGTCAGAAAGTAGATTATATGGTAATTAAGTGCAACCAATTATGTTTTGGTATATTAAGGCACTATCAATAAAATAACATTACATTTGATCCATGACTTCTAAAGAGCAAGGTTGTCAAACTCGCAAGTTTAAGTAAAATCATGACAATGATATAAACTCACATAGTGAATTCGAATCCTAAACTCATAAGAGTTTACTTTCACTATTAAATAGGTATTAATAGTGTGTAATAAACAATTAAAATATAAAAAAATGATAACAATTTGATTTAAATATTTTTAAATCCAAATAATTGAAATTAAATCCATCAATATTCCAAATTTATCATATTTAACAAAGAAATTTCTATAAAACTTACATATAAAACCACTTAACATGATCAAATAAAAAAAGTTCACACGAATTTAAGGGTAAGTTAACACAATTTTGTAAATTTGAAATGTAAAAACGGAAAATTCAGTGTATAAACTTGTAAGTCTTACGAGTTTACAACGATCACGAATTTACCAGTGATTCGACTCGATTTGGTAAACTAAAAAAGTAAAAATGTTAAATTCGAGAGTCAACTCATGAGTTTGACGACAATACTTAATAGTAGTTAGAAGTAGTTATGGTAGCATTTGGTTAATGAGTCACTTTGGTCATTGTAGGTTACTTAGTTAATGCTTGTTGCAAGCTCAGATTGATAAGCTAGATTGAGCCCCAAAAAAGTGAATATAAGACCTGTTTCTCTGAATTGGGTAATTTTTAAAAAATCTCAATCAATCTCGATGAATTGTAATTTCATCTTTTAACTGCATGTTGAGCATAAGTGATAAGGGGTTATTTATTGAAGAAATAATTTTTTGATTATATGATCTAGCATAATCCAGGTAAAATCATTAGCAATCATATTTGAATTATATTTTGAAATTGCTAATAGATTAATTCCTTATTTAATATAAATTTATTTTATTTAATATTTATAATTGCACTTCACATAAATTCTTAAATTATTCATTATAATAATTATAACAGGAAAATAATATTTGAATATTCATGTTGCTTCTTAAATTATAGGGAAAATTCCTAAAAGACTGCTGAACTATCCTAATTCTAAATGGGTTAAATTCATTAAATTCAACAAATCTTAGATCATGAAATAAGATTTTAGAATTTAATAATTTTACCTTATTAACCCTCATTTGATTCTTTATCCTGATAAGTATCTCTTTCCCCTCCCTTACTTAAAATTCCCTTTCTATTATTGTTGTCCACATTTGTCAATCCGGATTCACAAAATACACATCTCCATCAAATCAAAATATTTTATCAAGACGCAACTTCACAGTCAGAAAAGAAAAATCCCATCCTTGGACGCAAGCTTTCCATGATAGGGAACTTCATCCCCAGCTTTTGCGTCAACGCCTTGGCAGCTGCATAACGAAGTATTTTTCTTTTTCTTTTTTCTGACCTGAAAGGATTTTAAGATATTGGATTTAGGAAGTCATACTTGTGCCCTAAGTCTTTCCGTGGTAATGTTAATTGAAGTTTTGAATTTGTAATATTGAGAAGTAATGTTGATGTTGCAGGAAAAAAATGGTTTTTATACCATCAAATGTCAATGGTAATGTTGTAGTGATTTAATGCATTGTCAAATGAGAGAGGTAGTGTGGAGAAATGATCAAATAAAATTATGAAATTCTAAAATCCTATATCATACATCTGACCTGATTTAAGATTTATTGGATTTAATGACCCAATTTCAAATTTGGATAATTCAGCCATCTTTCAAAGAAAATTTTCCTAAATTATATTTTATAATATTATTATTAAATATAATTATGAAAATATATAACTTTACAAAATTCATACATTTTTGGTAATTATGCATCCATAAGTGCTTTTAATAAATAAAATCCAAATATAATCACAATTCTTAAAGTCACTTATAAAAAGATTCAAACACAAATTAAGTTTGACAAACAGAACTTTTAACCAATGTTACTTATACAAATTATAATCACAGTTGTCCACCACTAATCTAAATAGGCACTTACTTTATACCTCTAGTCTCTATTGGAACCATTTATAAGAAAATTCTTTAAAAAAATTGAAAAGAGGGTAAGAATTAAGAATAACCTTAATCAAGTTAAAAAAATGTGTGTGGATTTATTATATTTTTTTGTGGGGCTATAAAAACGGCATACAGCCTCGCCTAGCTAGTTAGAGCTTGATAAGGCCTGACCTTATCAATATATATTATATAACTTGTTACATAATAAATCATGTACGTGATTAGGAGGGGTTGCGGATGAGCCTTAGACCAATAGTAAAAATTGTTGTCACTTGATCAACAAGTTAGTGGTTCAAATCCTCGAAACAGCTCTTCTCCTTTTAGGGATAAGGTTTTGACCCACTGTCCCTTACTAGAAAATCTCATGGGAAGGTATTTCGGTCCGACTTGGCTTTCCTTCTCTCCTCCGACCATCCTCTTCCTTCACTATTCATCTCAACCTTTGAATTGAAATTTGAGCGCTTCAGATTAAATGTTTTCTAAAATACTAATAGTAAAGAATACATAAATAAATTCAAAATCAAATAAATGTCAGTCATGTTATTTTAAAAAATATTTTTATAAAAAAATTAAATCCAAACTGCTCAAATTTCAATAGAAAGATTGAGATGAATGGTGAGGGAAAAAAGAGAGGAGAAGAGCAGAGATTGCTAAGTTGTTTTTAGGAGCAATTTTGCCTCTGAAAGTTTACAAAGAAAAGCAACAATTCAATGGTCAAGATTAACAGATGGGAAAGATTGCTATTTTGTTAAACTCTCAGGGTAAAAATGAGACAAAAAAAACTTCTGGGTGACCAGTGCTCCTTAGGCTAAACTTCCATAGCGAAAATGGTATTTAACCCCTAGAAATAAAGCGGAGCCAAGAACATTAAAAAAAAAAAAGAAGAAAAGAAATGGAGATCTAGAAAATCATCACAAAACCAAAGCCAAGAACAGTAAAAAGAATAGGTTTATCATAGAACACAAAGGAATTTAGGGAGAGAATGGTCCTTTTTTCACTAAAGCCACTATGATGGGGAGAGAAGCTCCAAAAAGTAGCTTCACGAAAGAAGCAACTTTTCTCCCAAAAGTTCATCATAAGTTGAAGTCATTTTTTCATGTTTTCTTTTTTCATTGAGTTTTTTTTTTCATGTTTGCTGGACCTTTTTTGGTTTTTTTTTTTTTTTTTGCAACCATCCCAAAGAGACTCATAGTGTTGTAGATTATCCCATCAAAATTTAGCAAGTTCCATTCTCTTTTGAATGTTCAAATTATTTGCTGAAACTTAATAAAGAACTCAACCACTCTGAGCTCTATGCATATATGTTCTACGTAGTGTATAAACTACTCGTTTTCTTATAGAATCAGGAGCATCCAAAGCCAAGTCATCAAGAGATTTTGCAAGCCTTCCAAAGCACAGGGCATAAACGAGTTCAGGAAAGAGATAGACACGCTCTTTAAACTATGACACCGACATTTAGTTTCCTTAATTAGTTTCTGTGACGAAAACTCAGATGATTCTTGTCTATGAATACAAGTCCAACGACCCTTTTCGCTCTCATCTCTATAGCTCCAACCTACGTACCTCCATTATCATGGAAACTGAGGCTTGAAATCTGTGTAGGTTCTGCTCGCCTCTTCACACAGGCGCGGCATAAAGCATCTTTCACGGAGACATGAAAACCACAAACATTCTCTTAGGGCCCGTTTGTTATGAGGAAGATTTAAAGAGAGAAAGGAACTTAAATGAGGGAAATGAATGGAAAGGAAGATTGAGAGAGAACTTTAAAAAAATGAGTTGTTTGGTAAACATAAAAAATGGGATGGAAGATGGTAATTTAAAAAAATATAAATATAAATATAAAATGTAAATTGTCTAAAATACCCTTAACCTAAAAAATTAATTCATTCCTCTCTTCTTCATCCTCACGCTCTCGCTCGGCCAACAACCGACAACTAGTAAACCAAAAAAAAAAAAACAGTCCCTCCTTCATCCTTCTCTCTCATCCCGCATCCCTACTTCGTCCTCTCGATCCCTCCTTCTTCATCCCTCAACCCGACAACAAAAAAAAAAGTTTCGATATTTCTTTCATCCTTGCAACATCGGGCGTCGGATTTGTAGAGGAGGAGGAGACGGCGTCGCAAAGAATTGCAAGGAAGATAGATGATTGAAGGAGGAGAACATGGTCATTTGGAATTTCTTCCTAGGGAAGATCAACTTTCCCACTGAAAATGGAGGGAAGTGGTCTTCCCATGAATGAAGGAAGATCAGAGGTCACTGGAAGATGTCTTCCCGGAAGGTGGTGCGAACAAACGCGTTTTACGATGGAAGATTGTAATCTTCCCTTTCCTTCACCGCCAATCTTCGGTGTATCAAACGGGTCCTTAGATGAGAACTTGGTAGCTAAAAGTTGCGTACTTGGGTTGTCCAAGGCAAAGCCATGTGAGTACAAAGAGTGAAGTGAACGGTAGTTTTGGATACCCGATCCTCAATACTTCGAAGTCAACGTTTAACCGAGAAATCCAATGTTCACTACTAGAAAATCGTGAAACAAAGGATCGATTTTGCTACGGAAATTTTTTCCGTAGCAAAATTGGTGGAATTTGCTAGGGATTTCAAAATCCGTAGCAAAAAAACTAGCGACGGATTACCTAATCCGTCGCAAAAATATTGATTTTTGCGACGGATTAAGTAATCCGTCGCTATTTTGGCGGCCAAAGTACCCAGTTTGCGACGGAAATCCATTCCGTCGTAAATTGGCGGACCTTAAATCCTCCAAATTGCGACGGAAAATGTTTCCGTCGCAAGATGGCGGACTCAGTTCCGCCAAGTTGCAACGGAATGTATTTCCGTCGCAGTAGGGCGGCAAAAAATGTCGCCAAATTGCGACGGATCCCTGGATCCGTCGCAATTTGGCGTTTTGCGACGGATTTGTATCCGTCGCAAAAAAGTAATTGTGCAACGGATATTTGAATCCGTCGCACAAAGCCACGCCGATTCTGCGACGGATCTAGGGATCCGTCGCAAAATGTCGTTGAGCACCGACGGTTGTGACGGATCCCTAGATCCGTCGCAAAAAGCAAAGTCTCATTAATGAGACTTTGCCTCCCGCGACCCCGACTTCACCCCCTCCGCCCCCGGCAGCCCCGCCCTCCCCAAGCCCCGCCCCCATCTACGCCCCTACCCCAAGCTCGCCCCCCAACGCCCCTAGCCGCCCTCCCCAAGCTCCGGCCCCCACCCCCAAGCTCGCCACCCCACGCCCCTAGCTGCCCCTCCCTCCAAATTCGGCCCCCTAGCTCCGGCCCCACCCCAAGCTTTGCCCCCCACGCCCCCTAGCTCCCCCAACCTCCAGCTCGTCCCCCTCTCGCCTCCTTCAGCTCCCCCCACACTCCTTGATCGTCGTCCTCTTCTCCGTTCCGGTCACTGTCAGGTTAGCATGATGTATTTTTTTTTATAACTATATGGAAATATCTGTGTTAGATTTGCTTTATTACATAATTGAAATATGCATGTTAGTAGAATATAAGTCTTCTTTTTTGTTTTAGTTTTACATTAGCTATTAATTACATAATGATCTTGATACTTAATGTGTTTATGAATTTGAATTATGATTATAGTTTGTATGAGGTTCCATGATTTTATGTGAAGTATTTTATCTAGCACTTTTTAGGAATTTAGAAATTCCAATTCTGATTTTGGTGTGATAAAATTATGATTTTGTATTAGTTGGTAATGATACATAAATCTTTAAATAGGATGGTGTTGAAATTAGAAAAGTGAAGTGTTGAGAAATGAAATTTAGGGATAAGACAATTAATTAATTAATGTCAAGTGGGAGGAGGAAGGTGTGACATTGAAAAATAATCACATTTGTATGTGTTATAAAAATTAGTGGAATTTACTATTTGATTTAGGCTATTATAAAAATGAGTGTTAGTAATTTGTTTAAAAAATATTCCATTAAAATTTTTTATTTGAATCTATCTTTAACAAGTTATACAATAAATTTGATTAAGTGTTAAATAATCTCTTTGATCTAGCCCATATATGTTAGAAACTCCAAAATACTTAGTATTCTATTTTTTGTTTGCCCCCTCCACATGCATGTCCCCATGTTCTGGTGTGCTATCCTCATTCTCTAGTTGCTTGCTGGAATATGTTCTTTGTTCAATGCATGTGTTTGTTTTTCACTTTCTTGATTAATTGGCAATTGGTAGGCATAAGAGGCGACTTATATATATTTGTGGTATGTTGAGATGTTAATTAGGTTAGTAACTGAAGTAGCTAGGAAGTATGGAAGGCAACCATGATAGAAGTTGGATGTACAATCGTCTAACTTATAGAAGACAAATAACGCAAACATTCTTCGCGGGTTTGGAAGAGTTCGTCCAATTTGCTTTAGCGAATTCAAATAATTCAAGTAGGGAGATCAGATGTCCGTGTGCCAAATGTAAGTGTTTAAGATTTACATATGCGGACACGGTCAAAATTCATTTGTGTCAAAAGGGATTCATGAAAGATTATGAATGTTGGGAATGTCATGGCGAAGTCCGACGACACCGAGTGGTTATTACGGACAAGAGGTCATCGAGAAAACCTTAATCAATATGAGCAGTTGATTATGGATGCCGCGGACCGTCGATCGGCCAATATTTTGATCCCGTTACTCGTGCGCGAACCGTCATACATGGGAGAGGAGACCGGGTACCCATCCTCAACCATCAAATATGGGTGAGGATCCTCATCCGAAGTCGCTAGGTTCTATAAAATGCTTCAAGAAGCACAACGTCCGTTATGGGAAGGTTGCGACCACTTTGAAAATAGTGAATATTCATCGCTATCGGCTACCCTAGCAACACTAAGCTTGAAGACCGATCACCATATGAGTGAGAGGAATTACAACGAAATGATGCAAATCATGAGTAAGGTTGTTCCCAAAGACAATAATTTGCCGAAGGACTTTTACCAAGCGAAAAAAAGGTGAAAGAGCTTGGGCTTGGATGTGAAAAAATCCATTGCTGCGCCCCCGGAGAGGATGTATGTTGTATTACAAGGATGATGCTTTGAGCTGACCAATTGCAAATTCTGGGACATGACAGATATAAAGTTGTGGGGAAAGGAAGGAAAATGACCCGTCATGCATTAAGCAAGATGTGGTACTTTCCTCCGGTGCCCGCACTTATGAGATTGTATGCATCGAACAAACAATGCTCACATGAGATGGCACCGGAGCATCGTAAGGATGAAAACGTTGTGACGCATCCATCTCGATGCCGAAGCTTGGCGTAAATTTGACGAGGCGAATCCTTTCTTTGCTATGGATCCCCGTAATGTTCGTCTTGGTCTATGTTCTGATGGGTTTGCTCCTTTCAACAATACGGGCAGAAATTATTCCTGTTGGCCAGTCATTGTGACTCCGTACAACCTCCGACCTTCTATGTGCATGAGAAGAGAGTTTTTCTTCCTTAACGCGTTAATCCCTGGGCCATCGAACCCAAAAAAGAAGATAGATGTGTACCTCAGGCCTTTGATAGATGAGTTGAAGATGTTGTGGAGCGAAGGGGTTCTTACGTATGATATATCATTAAGTCAAAATTTCACCATGCGGGCTGCCTTAATGTGGACGATAAATGATTTCCCTGCATATGAGATGTTGAGTGGCCGGGCAAACGTCGAAAGCTCGCATGCCCGATATGTCTTGAACAGAACATGGGTTTTAGCTTGGAATACGATCGCAAGGTCGATTGGTTTGACAGCACCGGCGATTCCTACCACCCGATCATCCGTTTAAGAGAAATAGAAAAGACTTCACGCGGAATGTTGTTGAACTAGCAGATCAACCTCGTCGTTTAAGTGGCCAAGAAATATGGGACAGGGTCAAGTACATTCAAAGTGTCGAAGAGGGGGCTGCTTCAAGCGAACCTGAGGGGTATGGCGTTGATCATCATTGGAACAAACGCAAAGATCTTCTCGGGAACTACCATATTGGAAAGATCAATTGTTAAGACACAACCTCGATGTCATGCATATTGAGAGGAATGTGTTTTGTAATATTCTCGTACACCGTGATGGACACCAAGGGCAAGACGAAAGACACAGTCAATGCAAGATTGGAAGTTGAAGCGATTTGCAGAAGGCGTGCTTTGCATTTGGTGGATAGTGGCACTGGACGAATTTCCAAACCCAGAGCGTCGTACACATTCAACAAAGAGTAGAATTTAGAATTGTTGCAATGGGTTAAAGATCTCAAACTCCCTGACGGTTATGCGTCAAACTGGAAAAGATGTGTCGACATGCACGAGGGGAAGTTGAGCAAGATGAAGAGTCATGTATTTGCCTATAAACATCTTCGATGACGAAGTACCAAGCAATCTCTTTGATTCTCGTGCGGAGTTAGAGTTGATTCCTATACAAATTGACGATGAGAAATCGACGATGAGGATGAGGCAGAAATGAGCTTCTCTGATAGTGAATCTGAGTTCGACGACTATGAGAGTTCAGACGAAGACATGTAAGTAGATGTCGATGAACAAGAATCGTCCGGTTGATTTGTGTTAGTTCTTTGTTTATGACGATCTGTTATACTACATACTGTGTTACTTCGCTACTGTCATATTTAGTAAATATCTTATATATATATATATTGACATTATGTCTATAAGGATTCAGAGATGGATTATCTAGGAGGCCGTTTAGGTAGTGGACGTGGTAGTGGTTGAGCCCGACCCCGTCCTATAAGAGGGGGTAGGGCGACGCCAACTGCTCCCTATGGAGGCAGAGGGCTCAGCGCTTCCCCAGAGGTGTCACCATTTGATTTGTCGTCGTCATTGTCGGGTTATTTGTCATCTTCACCGTCGCTTTATACATCGTCATGACCGGCTACCCCCCTGATCCACAGCAAGGGGGACAACAAGTTTACTTTACCATTTCTGATTTATTTACATATATTTAGTTTCTTGAAACCATCTATGTACAAACATCTTCAATATTTCACATTCCTTCCTTAGCACACCGCACGCTTCGTAGCCACGTCGGGGAAGAAGGTAGTTCCTCCGATACACCAATTCGGGGCTCAACAGATCCTTCGACAGGATGCTTTGGATCCGTCCCGACGGAACGAGTAAGTCATGTCAAGTTACCAATAATGTTACAATTTTCTTCTCTAATTGTTTTGTATGCTAATATTTGCATGATGTCCTCTATTTTCATATTTGTGCCTGATAATCCGGTGGCGACTTTCATCTCGACCCAAATATTCCATAATTACAATCACCCTTGGACCACGTGGACAGAGATTCCTTCGACGCAACGAGATGTTTGGTTCGATGAGTTCTTGGTAAGTTATTTGTTTTATTCGTGTTAATTAAGTACTTTTAAAATTTGGAGCACTAATTGTTCGTTATTGATTTTCGGATAAGTATATGACGTTGCCTGAACATCGTGAAAAACTGAAAAAAGCTTATAACCACAGGGCCAACCAGATGTTGCGTCGAAAGCTCTATTCATTGAGAAGGTCAAGAGGCAAGACAAATTGGCTTCCACAGGAGACTAAAGAAGAATTATTGGGCAATTGGGAAAACAATGAGAAGTTTAAGAACATAAGTGCGAAAAATAAGGAAAATAGGGCCAAAATGGACGGACCGTCATATGCTGGCGGCTCCATATCAATTAGTGAGCATCGACGCAAAGTTGTAAGTACACGTTATTTTCTATTTACGTATTCACTATTTTGTACTTTGAAGTAATTAATTAAGGTCATCATTTGCGTTTGTAGATAGAGTCTGGGAAGCTCCAGCAAGATCAGTTGAGTGGGTTACCTTTCAAATGACCCATTCCCCGACGCCTAAAGGAGTGAGAGGCAATGGATTAACCCAAGGGCGCAACAAATAGCGGTTAGACATTTATTGCCTTTATTACTTGTTTTATGCACCACCATATTTATTTCATTTTACATGTCTTATTTGTTATGTATTTGTTTGCTTGTAGGAAAACTTTCGTAAGCGACGGAGGAGAGCCTCGCAAAGATGAGATCGACTCCCTCATCCTCTCAATCCGATAACGAGAGTCTGTTCTTTGAGGCTACCGGCGGATTTGACAAGAAAGGAGAGTCTTTGGATACGGTGTCTCCGCGTAAACCGACCGAAGCAAACAAAGCGCCCTCATCCGGCACCGGGAGGGTTTCTTCAGTAAACATAATACATTTGATATTGATAATTTTCATTCTCTTGTCCATTCAAATGAAGTACAAATAATAAATGTACTAATCAATTTTGTAGATGAGCTGAAGAAGATGAAGGCGTTGGTGGAGGAGCAAACAACACGATGACCCGAGAACGGAGATGATGAGGCGCCCGGGCGACTCGGAAACGGAGATGATGAGACAAGAGATAATTCAGAACAAGAGGTGATGAAGCAAGCGTTGAATCGAATCGAACGGACGATGATACTGGCGGGAGATGACTCGGCAAAACGGAGATGATGAGGCGGATCGACTTCAAATCATGTCCCTTCTGAAAGACAGAGGTTCCGGGTCGACTCCTGGTGATGATGACCATGCTAGTGATGATGACCATGCTGGTGATGATGATGATCACAATGCTGTTGTTTAGACTATTTTTTTGTATTTGCTCTTTGCTACGGATTATATATATTTTGTTTTCGCTATGTAAACTCTTTTTTATTGTTATTATATATCTATGGCACACTACCTTTTGTTTTCAATTTTCTAAAAAAATAAATAAATAAAAACTAAAAATATATATATTTTTTTAAAAAAAAATTATTAAATTTGCTACGGAACAAAATTCCGTAGCAAATTCCGTAGAACAATCCGTCACAATTGCGACGGATTTTTCCAAATCCGTCGCAATTGCGGCGCCCTTTTTTATACGGACAAAATCCATAGCAAAATGATTTTGCTACGGAAAAAGCCTTTTTTGCTATAGATTTTTTCCGTAGCAAAAATCAAATTTTCTTGTAGTGGTTTATTCTTTTGGGGTTGTGCTTATGGAAGCATTATGTGTGAGGCCTATGCTTGACCCGACTCTTCCAAGGGAACAAGTGAGAGAGAGGGGAATCCACATACCCTACTCATCTTTGGATGAGCAGAGAATGCTCATCCCCAAATAAAAGAGTGTTTTTTTTTTTAAAAAAAAAAATTATGGAAAAAAATACTCCATACACTAAAAATTAATTAGCTTAAGATATTAGGTATTGAAAAAAAATATTTAAGATATTAGTTGCTACTGAAAAATCTTTCAGCATTCTAGTGTTAAAAGAAAAATATTTCTGAATGCAAGACTAAAAATTAATTAATTTGAGATAATAAGTGTAAAAAATATTTTAGGGTGCATCATACAATTTAATTCAAATAAATAAGAATACATAAAAATAAAAAAAATCCCTCACTCCGAAATTGGGGGGATGAGCATGCCCTGCTCATAAGTATTTTTGAACCTAAAGATTGCATATGGTTGCTAGACGTACATGCGACGAGATATGTATATTAGTATTTTTACACATTCAATTCGCCTTATTATGACTTCTCATATTTGGGATATGTCAAATGATTTTTAATCTTATCAAAAGCTTATATATATATATGTGTGTGTGAAAACAGACAGTCATTTTCTTAATATAAAGAAATGATGCATTATACACATAATATACTATTTCTTGGAACCATTCTTGGAAATGGAAGCAATCATATGTTCTAAATAGAGCTAATTAAAAGATAATAAAAGGGTCAAAAGACATTTTTACCCCCAAAATATTTGTAAAGAGTACTAGCTAGATATCTTAAACAATTTATTGGAGCAATGTCACTTGTCAAAGAGTCAACATGGATGGAATATATTTTTTCTTGCCTAATAAAAATTAACATTGATAGCTGAATTTAGATTTGATTTTGGTTAGAAAATAAGTTTTGCCTAAAATATTCACCGAAGAGTACTTGACACCCAAAAGTTTAATTACGTGGAGTAATCTGAACCCATATTTTTTTAACCTACATCGATCAAGCTAGTAATTTTGTAAATATATATTGTGATAGTGATCATTATTAGTTTAGCCTAGATGTGTTGTCCATCCATCTTCCATTTGCTATATAAGAAACGTTTGCTGGGATTTTCTATATCAGTAGAGGCTAACAAAAGAAAGAAACAATATCATCAGAAGCAAATCAAAATGGGTTTCAATTCCTGTCTGTCCTATCTCCTAAAAACAGAAAAACCAAATCAAAATGGGTTTCATTACTTTGTCTTCAAGGGGGACGTACGTATCGTCCTCCTTGTTCGAATTCACGACGACCGAACCCCTCGCCATTGACGAGCATCATCTCCAGACCTCCTTCGTCACACCTAATTCCATATATACAGAAGAGGATGGGGATATTGTATGGAATGGTGGCGAGGGGTCTCGTCGTTTTGGCAGAATTCAGTGCGTTTCATCAGGGTAATGCAAGCGTCATAGCCAAACAGATCTTGGATAAGACTAATAATAATGAGAATCAAGAAGATAGTAATGTGTCGTATTCACATGATCGATACGTTTTTCATGTTAAGAGAACCGATGGCCTCACTGTTCTTTGCATGGCCGATGACGCCTTTGGAAGTAAGCTTTCCTTCCACACTTCCTTTTCTCTTTTGTTTTGCAAAAAATATAGGACTTGTATTATCTATATATTTTCATGTTTTTACAACAATTCTGTAGAGTAACTTTTAAGAACAATTTTTTGAAATCATTATTTTGAACAACATATCTCTATAGCATGGTGAGGTGAAAAGTGAACAAATAAATCACAAGGATTATTGAATTGTTTTGAACCAAAGATCATAAACTAAAAGTTATGTTTTCTCCCTTTTTTATAACTAACGTGAGTGTCTGGTAAGTCCGAGAAAATATGAATAAACTACACTGTTGGATCAGTCATATAAATAATACAACTTTTGTTATGTTCTTATATATCACCCTAATTCTTAATATAAAAGCTAGTTGACGTTTTTTTTAGAGATTAAAGAAGTTAAATAAGACTTTTTTTAAAATATGTTGTCTTAGATTAATTATAAGCTTTTATTAGAGAAATTAAGGAAACTAAATAAGTTCTTGTCATTTAAGTTGTGTTTTCAAATATATTAGTAGTTTATTGGTCAAACTATTAAGTTTTTTTTAAAAAATACTCTATATTTAATTAAATTATATATCGGTTTATAATTAGGACCAGAGAGAATATATCATTAAATTATATATCAGTTCAATTGGATGAAGGGTTTAATGAAATTTTATTATTTTGCTTCCTTAATCTTTCTAAAAAAGTCAACTGGCTCTTATATTTATGATCAGATAGAGTATTATACACACGCAGAAAGAGAGGCATTATGGATTAAAATTTGCATGGAACAGGAAGGATCCCATTTGCATTTCTGGAAGACATTCACAAGAAGTTTGTGAGGACATATGGAAGAGCAATTCTATCAGCTCCAGCTTACGCCATGAATGATGAGTTCTCGAGGGTGCTCAGCCAGCAAATGGATTACTATTCCACCGACCCAAATGCTGATCGTTTAAGTCGTATCAAAGGCGAAATGACTCAAGTAAGCATTGAATTAATTAATTTCCCCTTCCAAATCCCAACTCTTGATCTTCTCACTATTTGGCACGAGGGATTGGGATGGAGATAGAAAAAAATATATTATGTGTTGAATTTAAAAAAATTGAAGAAATAACATTAAAAATTTTTAATAAAAAAAATGTAAGATGAAAGAGTAAAAAAAAATAATTAAAATTTTTTAACCCCATTTCTCTAATTTTTTTAAAATCCAATTCAAAAAATTTCAAGCTGCCCAAAGCCCGCCTTGTGTATTTGCATTGTTTATAAGCTATGAATAAATTGTATACATCCCATCTAGAGTTTGAACTTCGTACAAATACATTATTCCATTCTTGTTAATTTATATGGTAACTAAGCAATAAGTGGGGAATAATTAAACTCTAGTATAGCTTCTAAAAAAAATTGGGGAAATTTAATCATTTTGTCCTTGTATTTTGGCTGGATTATAATTTAATCACTATAGTTTTAACTTAATTGTAATTCAGTCCCTAAATTTTGATACGATGCAATTTAATTCATATAGTTTTAATTATTTTATTTTTTAAAATGGAGGGACTAATATTTTAAATGGTTAAACTATAGGGACTGAGTTGATGTAAGTTAAAATTTAAGACCGAGTTTCAACTACACCAAAATTATAGGGATTATTGAATCACATCAAATCAAAATTTAAGTACTAAGTTATAAACTAATCAAAATTATAAGAACTAAGATTGTTTTTTCCAAAAAAATTACATCCAATAAAATTATTGACATTTAATGAAATTATTGAATCATACTTTTTAATTAAGAATTTATCTGAATGTATAATTACTATCCATATGTGCGATCCATATGTAACTGACCTAATCTAGAAGGCAAGAGCTTTTTGTTGTTGCTATATGGTATATAAAAGTAAATAATGAGGTTATTTGTGATGTGATGATGAAACAATAGGTACGAACTGTGATGCTAGACAACATAGAGAAAGTATTGGAGAGAGGAGATCGCTTGGCCCTGCTTGTGGAGAAAACTGATGCAATGCAAGGAAATGCTATTCATTTCAAAAGGCAGTCCCGTCGTTATAAAAATACCCTTTGGTGGAGAAATTTCAGGCTTACGTAAGTTATTCTAATATTATAATTACTTCATATTTATTTATCTATATGAAAATAAATTAAAATAACAATATCTGATTTGATTTTTCCCTACAATGTAATGAAGTTGCACAAATCAACCATTCCACGTTCTTGGATCATTTATCTTAATTTCCAATCATTCCGTACCAATATCTTAATTCCATGTTCTTGAATAAATTTTTTTTAAAGAGATTAAGGAAGCTAAATAGATCATTTAATTATAATATATGTTGTGCATCATTATATTATATATCAGTTTATAAGTCAAACAATTTAATTTGAAGAAAAACGATAACTATAAATACTTTAGTGTAACTTATTTTCCTTCCATAAACTCTCAAAAAATCAATTGAGTTTTATATTTAGTATTGAAAGCAATACAATTTATCTAAAACTTTGTACAAAACTTCTGTAAAGCTTAGGTCCACATTCAAGTTCATGTATACATATACATATGTATGTATGCATGTACGTATGCCCGCCCTTTTGGCTTTGTATTATGGCTTATTAGTTAAATTTGTGTACTTAGTAATATTTTTTCAAAAATATTACTACCTCTGGTCCTAATTATAGAAATACTTTTGTAGTGTAAATTACACATCAAAAGTGTTCCTATAATTAGGACCGGAGGGAGTACTTCCTCAGCTCAACTAACAACCATAGTATTAATATTCAATTCGGATTGACCTCTTAGACTAATGAACTGGCGAACTAATTTCTTGATTAGTTCAGTCAAGAGTTTCCTATGGATCACTTGGATTGAATTTTATTCTATTTTCTCAGGGCCGTTATACTAAGCTTAAGACAATGTTATTTTGAATTAAAAAATAAATAGCAATCCGTCATATTTATAATATACTCATTCCGGTCTTAATTACATGAACACTTTTATAGTGTAAATTGCACTACAAAAGTGTTCTTATAATTAAGACCGGAGGTAGTAGCTGTGTTTTGTCAGATTATGACTTACTTAAATTTGTGTACTGTTCTATATATATATATATTATTTATTTATTTTTTGATTTCTTGACTTGGTTAATAACTGTTTTTTTTCCTGTAAATTTTTTCATTTTGCAGGGCTATTCTTATCTTTGTATTCATCATCGTTGTGTACATTATGGTGGCATTTATTTGCCATGGGCCCTTATTGACGTCGTGCTGGGCATGAGAACCTGTAGAAATTCAAGTTTAATGTGACTCCTCTATATTCATTAAGGGCATATACAGCACATCAATAAAGAGATATAAAAAATGATAGCTTTTGATATGATATATTTTTCATTTCATATTGTTTTCTTTTAAGATGTATGAATTTATCATTATAGAGGGGTCAATTCACTAGAAGTTATATGGTCAAATCATTTGTATTAGCCAAAAAAAAATATTGTATTCCATCTTTTTTTCTAAAATACTGTTTTTGAATCAGGTCAAAAAAAAATTTGTTTTTGAAGTAGATTTTTGAAAACAACTAAGTACAATGAGAAAATATAAGTAAATAGATGTGAGCTTTTTTTTGGATCTTAATGGTTGTGAGATTTTATTGTTTGGAATTGTACTAACTATAGAATAATTAATTATAAAATAAAGGGTTAAGGTTTAAATATTCTGCCAAAAGCACCAGACAATATGCATTTTTATTGGGTGTAAAAGTACTCATGAAATTTTCAAGTTGGTGTAAAAATGTCACAACTATTAAATCAACTAATGTTGACCGTTTGACAAATATAACAACTAAGAAAATGGTGTGAAAATACATTTGAAGTTTTCAAAATAGAACAAAAATAGTTTTTAGTGGCTTTGACATTATTGTACTATTTTAAAAACTTCACGTATAATTTTGCACAATTTTCTTGATCTATATGTTTGCTGAATAGTCAAACTTAATTGATTTAATGACTCACATTTTTGTATTTTTGCACCGTTTTGAAAGCTGCATGTATATTTTTTGCACTAAAAAAGTTTATAGTGCCTAATACCCTTAGTGGAATATTTTATGGATAGATTTACACCTTAACCTTTAAATAAAAATAATTTTTTGCTTATACTTTTTTTTATCAGAACTTATATTTCTAATAATTACAAAGTAATGAATTAAGAAATAAAATAAATTATTGTTTATATTTTTAGTATGTAAAAGAGTAATAAACTATAAAAAACAATTTCTAATAGATGTGACATACCGGATAATAAATTCTGAAATATAATATGTTACTTATTTAACTTTTTAATATAGGGCAAATCCTTTACAAATACATTATTAACTTTAGAATCCCCAGAAGGTTATATGAATAAGAAAAAGGACAAATAAGGAAAAAGGTATGACTCAGGGATCTTAATGCTTGGTACTTCTACAAAATTGCCCTCAAATATTTTTTAAAATGTTTTATTATAAAGTGTTCCATAAAATAAATTTTTGCTTAATTTAATTATAAAAAACTAAATAAGCAACAGATTCTAAAATCAAAGAAGTGTTTTGTGTATATCTTTTGTAGAAATTTTTTTTATATATATATATTAGGACAAATTTATCAAGAAACACAAAACGAGCGGATTCAGTGATTAGTGATTAGACTAATTTCTTTCACGTAAAACCTAATTCAGTGATTAAAAAAAAGGATTTAAATTTTTCATGTTGTATGAGAAGAAGAAGATTCCTATGCACACATGAAATGGTGGACCCACATATATATAACGCTAATTTTATATATATGTGGGTCCCACTATTTCATGTGTGTGTAACATGAGAAAACACTTCTTCTATACGCTTTCCCTAAAAAAAAATAAGGAAAAAAATGAAAATGAAAGCGGATCCAGTGACCCGATCCATCATCCCGACCCAGGTTGTACCCTAAACCCCCTTTGCTTCGAGCGCTCGCTCTGCCATGATCCTCACTAGACTCTGCTTGGCGACTCAGGAGGTGTGTTACACTGACAAGACGTCAAGACCTCGAAACGTAGTGGGCGGAGGACATAATACGATAAGCTCCGAGGAAGCTTCAACGTATGGCTCAGAAGCCTACAGATGAAGAAGCCTTCAGTGTTGCCATGCCTGGTCGCACCTCCATTCCCTCCGGCGACAACTCTGTTTGGGCCGATGTGTCGCCCCTCCTTCAAGGCGCTTGCCAAGGTCGCATTTTTTGTTTTTGTTTTTTTGGGTCTGTGTTCGTTTACCTATTAGTCTTATCGAATGGCTCCAGGTGCCCTGGATTTTGGCGGAAAAATCTAGTCAAATTAAGTTGACGTAGTAGGATCAGTTGATTCAAGGGTTTTGGATGCTAGGCATGGCATTTGAAAATGAGTCACGTGTGGGTTGATAGAGTTTTTAGATTGTATTTTTATATTTTGATTCTAAAACTTGTTAATTTTCTTGGTCTTTTATGTGATGCTGCTTAACACAAAACGAAATATGCAATGATGATTTTGCAATTTCATCATTATAAAATCTTTGTTCTTTTTTCCTCTTCTCTAAGGTAGTATCCCACGTTCTCATTTCATGCGCATGCCTTGTAAACTAACACTATAAAGGTTTCATTTTTGTGTCCCTGGCTAAAAGGCGAGAGATAGTTTATTTAACAATGAGGCTGTTTAATTAATAAGTGATTAAACTTCGTTTGCACAAAAAAAAAAGTGATTAAACGTCACTGCCTCGTTCGTTCTCATTATGTTGTTTAAGTTCGTTGCTGTTTATTAATGGCAAATTTGGGAATACTTTTCCGCCTTGGATTTCTAAACTCGAATGATCGCCATACTTTGAGGCTATGCTAGCTTCTTCTTTTTTAAATTTATTTAATGTAGTTGGCTACAGATCTTCAGGAAGGAGAGCTGATTCATGGAGATAATTTCAATCTATTTGCTGCAATGTCAGCGTTGGAGGTATTTTTACGTCTTGCTAATTACACTTGCAGTGGGCTCTGTCAGCTTTTTTATGCCCCCTTTTTATGATCATAGAAATATAGAATGATGCTGGTTTTTTATATGGATTAGTCTGCAAACAAAATCATTTGACTTGCCTACTTGGAAAAGGAGATAATGAGCATGCTTTGCTACACAAACAATACACTAAAGACATGCAGAGAATTTGTCCGAAATATCCTTATTAGTGGTTATTTAGCACTAGTCATGCTTATATTTTTTAAACTTTCTATTTTTTTTTATAGATAATGGACCCAAAGATGGATTCAGGCATTGTTTGTAGACATTACTCTCTTGAGGAAGCCATTGAGAATGGTGCTGCTCCAGTTCCTGTCAGTGTTGACAAGACAACTGATATACGATGCACAATTGACATCATGGACCATCTACTAGCATGTGAGGTAATTTAACTTTCAGAATTACTCGCATATGCTTGATATAATGCATGGCTGAATGAGAGCACTCATTCAGCCATGCATTATAGCATGGCTTGCTATAATCTGGTGCTCTCAATAAATGCTTGCTATTTTGCTTACACTTTCCTTTCTTATTATCTTAGTTATTGTTTCACATGGCAGGCAACATGGCACAAGGGTCATTCATTGGCTCAAACTGTTTATTCTTGCCTCTATCTCCTACAGCCTGACAGAACATCATCGCATGCCCTGTTGCACTCGTACTGTAGAGTCACTCGTGCAACGTGCAAAGCAGTTCTTTCAGTTGTCTCAGATGCACGCACACATGAAGTAAAGTACTCCAGCAGATCTTTTTTATCTCATGCAGTTATGCATTATAAAGTGCCGTGTGTTTTTCTGTCCTTAATATTAGAAATAGTTGTAATTATTTAAGTGCCTGTTTGAGTTAGCCGTAGAAGCTGCTTTTCCAACGTGATTTAGGGTGTAAGAGGTAAGTATGTGAGAGGAGTTTTGTTTTGATTTGCATGAACGTACTTCTTGAACACTAACTCAAACAAACACTAAATAAAATTGTGTCCTTTTAAGTGTACGACTATGCATTATTGGTTTGCTATTAAGTGAAGGATATGACATGAAACAAGAGTAAATAGAATACTGGGATTCTGTTGATGCCATTATTAATTTGTATATCATTCCTTGGATTAAATATATGTTTATGCATCAGTAATGTTGTGAATTTATAGGGCATGTGGTTTTCCTATATCAAAATCAAAGTTTCTTGTTGGTCTATTTGTGCATCTTTTAAGCATATTTGTCATATTTTATGTATCAGATGGAAGTATGGCTGACATATGTCAATATTTGTTTATCTCCTTTAATCCTTTAAAAAGTTGTGATCGTACCAAAAATCTATCTCACTCAATAAAAAATGGTGATATTTGTCCGTTTCAGGAAGAGGATCTATTTACTATGGCATATGGCCTTCCTCTGAGTGTAGATGGAGATGAGAAGTGTTTATCAATGCTAAATGCTGTTGAGGAAACAACATCACGCCAACTGCGTGCTTGTAAATCATCATCTAAACGAAGGGTGCTAGAAGGTAATTCCATGTTGAAACTTGTAATTATGTTCTGTTTTGTTGGCTATTGTACCATTATTTTGTTGGAAGCTTCAGTTATCTTTGTTGAACTGGGTGACTGTGAAGTTTTATAGCCATGTTCTTAATATGTTATGGTTAACCCCCTGGAGAGTGAGTGATAATTTCCACAAAATTGAAAGTGTTCCTGGTGCTCAATGTAGCAGGCCTTATATCATTCTATCCTAGAGCAGCCTTACTTATCTACAAAGATCCATATAATTGCTTCATTCTAAATACAATAGAATTAAGGGCTCTAATGCCTTTTTATTCACATGGTATCAGAGTTGGTTACGGAGAGAAAAGAGCTTGGTTAGAGAAATAAATAAGTTCTTTCAGAGTTTCTCTGGGCAGAGATTTGTTTACATCAAAGCTGTGATCCTTTGTTTCTTTCCTTCCAATCACAATATATTCATCTCTTCAACTGATTCTAGTATTTACATCCTCTATTAAGCGTTATTTATTCGTGTCTCTTTACTCTTAACTTTTACATGTGATAGGATTTAAAGGAAATAAATAAAAGAAAAACAATCTAGAGCAGAATTTGAACTCTAGCCAACACAATAATTCTGAATATCATATATTTCATTCATCCTCCTCTAAAAACAGAATACAATATATTTATAGTCTTCTACCTTTGCTTGAATATAACTTTCTATCACAACTTCCCTACAACAGATAAGATACAATAACTACCACAAACAGATAAAATACAATAACTTCCCTAATCAACAATAACCACTCCTAACATTTGTCTTTTTTCAAAAGAGGACACATGGAACCCTAACAATACCCTCCCTTTGAAATTCAGCCTTGTCCTCAAGCCTGGAAGAAGGAAATTTCAGCCAATTTTGCGTTTGCAAAGTGTTCTTCTGCATTTTCGATTAGACCATCTACTTGATCAGAGACTTCCATTATTTTCAATGTCGACGATGAACAGCGATGGCTAGGGGTAAATCTGTCACCACAGCGGAAGCACAACCCCTTATCCCGTCGATATTGTTTTTCGTTCTCTGAAAGTCGCGAGCCTTGCGAAGTTGTTGGAAAATCACGAGAGTTGGCCGACTGAAGTTGCTTCAGAAAATTTGAATTTTGGAGATTCGAATTTTGCTGATAAACTGACGATTCAAGTTGGGAACTGGCCGACTGTTGCGAAAAATTAGGAGAATAATGGGAAGTTGCCGAATTTGAGGATGTCGGTTTAGGATAATTTGAATTTTGAAAATTCGCATATCCCTAATTTCCGGAATTATTCGAAAAATTCGAATATCCCTGATTTGGCTGATGTGTGGCGTTATGCGCATATGGTGCTCCTTGATTTGCAACGCCGTAACCTCCTTGTTTAGCGGCATAGGTTGATTGCGTCGTTCCTGTTAAATGACTCTGATCCCTCCAATTTGAATCTGAAGGCCGAAAATTATCGACATGTGATTGAGAGTGTTGATTTCCCTGAAATTGAATTTTAGCTTCAAATTCTAAAGCCAAACTGACAACCTTATACACCGTGCGTGGTTTTTGGATTTTAACATCAGCCTGATATTCCTCTTTTAACCCATTGATAAAGACGCCGAGAAGACAATGCTCTGGCCATCCTTGTACTTGGGCTTGACGGCATACAAACTCCTGTTTGTAATCTCCAACAGAGCCTATTTGCTTGATGCTGCATAAATGTACATCTAGATTCTGAAATTCTGTAGGGCCGAATTGTTCTTGAAAACTTGTATTAATTCCTCCCAATATCTTATAGTTCTACCTGAGGATACCCAGGTAAATGTATCCAATACGTCACCCTCCAAATTCATTGCTGCGATGTCAATTTTTAAGTCTTCTAGTGTTTGATAATAATGAAAATATTTTTCCGCTTTTAGTATCCAGCCTCTTGGATCACCTCCTTCATACTTTGGGAACTCCACTTTCGAGTAGGGTCGTTTAGAGGGATTTCTACTCTCCCACGGTGCTTCTACATCACCTTCTTCATGTTCACCGTAAGTCTCTCTATTGTTATGACTTGATTCACCGTGAACCATCATGGGTGTCTTCTGTTTCTTCAATGTATTAATCTCTGAGTTCATCATGTTCAGTTGCGCGATTATGGCCGCTAATTGCTGCTGGTTGGACTCCTGTTGTGTCTATGAAGGCTGTTGGATCATGATCACAGCAGGGTCATACTGAGGATTATGATTTAGTGGAAATTTGGGATTCTGATTTGGATGTAAGGGTGAGTTATTTTCGTAAGAAGATGTACGGGTGTTAACCATGGTGAATTACAGGTCCAGAGATCCACCGCTCTGATACCAATTGATAGGATTTAAAGGAAATAAATAAAAGAAAAACAATCTAGAGCAGAATCTGAACTCTAGCCAACACAATAATTCTGAATATCATATATTTCATTCATCCTCTTCTAAAATCAGAATACAATATATTGACCCCTCGCACTCCACCACAATCTGCCCCAGAAGCTTTGTAGTGTTATCCTTGCATTAGGTCGTGGAGCTATATCTCCTACCACCATTTGTCTAGAAGTGGTTACTAGCCTTTCTTGGATCTTCACCTTCATTAGCTGGGCCCTATCTGTTGTGTCTGACACTTTCATCCTCTATTTGTTCCATTTCTAGAATAGTCAGTCAGAGATAGAAAATAATATTTGGGGATGAAGTAGGGGTGTTAAAATGTGGAAGTTGCCAATGATTCTAAGGCTCTTAGCCAAGAATAACAAGTTTGGTGTGATTCATGGATTATCTTCCCTTGCCAAAATCATGTCATTTCCTTGCAATGGTACTTGGCTGTTATTTGTTCCCTCTTCAAAAGTAGTTGGCTGTACTTGATCACACATCTCAATGAGTTCTCAACTGGCACGCTTGAGAAGTTTTTTCCCCCACGAAAATATCATCTTATCAAGGCTCCCTTTCATATGATTTGAGAAGATGATTGAACAAGTACAAGATTCAAGGCCAATAACATAACGAAGGTATTTCAGCTTAGGAGGAATGTCTTTAGTCATGTACTGCTGCATGATTATGGTGTCAATCTGCTAGTTATGACTTATGATATATTATGCCCTATCTTTTGGTACACTAGCCCAGGCCCGCGATGTGCGGGTGAGAGGCCAAATATTTATTAATATGTTGTTATGTAAAAAATCACTTAGATCTCTCAGGGAATAATCAAAATATTAAATTAAATTACTAATATTTTGTACCTACCTCCCCTTTTATTAATTTACAAAATATTGTGTAACTATCTTCCTCATTATCCATCTTTCATAACCGTGTCGCTTTTTTTTTTTCCCCCTAGCGTTTTGAGCTTGCTATGCTATTGATGTGTCAAACAGGGAGACGCTTACTGCTCTACTTTTATATAGTTAAGACTATATATCCATATATATAGTGAACAAGTTGCTTGAGCTAATACTATATATCCATATATGCTCAAAAGCTACTTTTAGCCACCAAAGTACATTTAGTTAATAAGAATGTGATCTACATCTTATAAAGGCAATTATTTTCTTATAAAAAACAAATAAAGGAAAGTGTTTAAATATTGTGTAACTACCTTCCCCATTATCCATCTTTCATTACCGCCTTGCTTTTTTTATTTTTTTTTATTGTAGTGTTCTGAACCTGCTATTTTGCTGATGTGTCGGCTAGGGAGACTCTTATACTCTACTTTTATGTAGTTAAGATGGGTGTGTAGTATTCTGCTGTCTTGGAAATAGCTTTATCTCAAATAATCTTCTACATCATTTTGGAGGATTTGATATTCTGCTAGGGGTCACAGGATGTTGCACAGTTGCTCGCATGAGATGTATACAAACTTCCTTTGTGAACACCATCTTCTCGAAACTCCAATCAACTGTGACCTTCATTGTCACTAGGCATTTTCTTATTTGATACGGCCATTGTTACAACTAAAACATAATTGTTTTTTTGAAGACATTCATTAGATGTACTTTTATTATTTTTAGGCATTTTATTTTCTCCAGTGTTCATTGCTTCTAGGACACAATCTTTAGGCCTGTTTGGGATCATGTTTGGGGCATTTAAAATTGCTTATTCACGTAAATCGAGATAAAATTCCTCTCACATGCTTACTTTGTATACCGTAAATCACAATTAAAAAGTCGTTTTTGAAGGCTTCAATCGCTGTTCTAAACAAGCATGATCTATTAAGGCCTTCAATGTCATGTTTCCTTTTCTAAACATATTTATTGAAGGATTACCTATCGTCATCTTTTAGAACTTAATCTTAGAGCTATGCATGGATGATGTCCATTCACCAGCTTGATGGGTGTGTAAGAAGTATTAGAACTTTGAAGTGTTAAGTTTATGTAAATGCGTGTTATGTTACATTTATGCTTTTAATTGAGTTGTGAACCATTCAGTTGCAGATATAGAGCCGCTTCAAAGTAATCCTGATCTAGAAGGGTACTGCAAAGCACTATTATGCCGATTACGTTTTCGTAAGGTCTTATCCTATGTATATTCTTTTATAAGTTATGCAGATTATATAAAATTACATTCTCATTGTTTGACAACTTTTTAACACATCAGACATAGGTTGTCTTTATGTTCGCATAATATTTGCAATCCAATCAGCATCCATCCTTTCAAATTTACCTTGATTAGTGCAGTTTAACAGTCAAAATTGAGGATGACATACTGCTCATGTATAAACACTGTTGTTTACTTTACATATGGCTTGAGAATGTGGTTACAGCACCATAGCTACTTCATACTTAAATGATATATTATCTGTTTATTTTCTATCTTTTTCAGCCACCTTCATCCTTGTTGTCAACAAATCAAGCTTTTTTTGACCGACCTACCTTCAATTTTTAATTTCTTCCAGCATTTGTACCATCTTTTGATGTCTATCAGACGGCCACAAGGGAGAGGACTGGAGTTGGCAAGAAAACACATAGCTTCATGCATTTCAGAGCTTGACTGCATTCTTAAATCCTCAGAATTTCTTAGAGCTAGTGCTCAGGGAATGTGCGAACAAAACATAGAAGACACAACTGCATCTGGTTGTCAAGCAATTGGATTTGATGCTAGTTTAAACTGCAGATCATCGGCCCCAACTCCTCCCCGATCTATTAAAATTCTCAGTTGGAAAAAGGTGAGTGCTTAGATTGTTACTATCTGGGAAGCATTGATACTTGAGAAAGCCTTGAGTATTGAGCTTTGATGTGTATCTGACATTGATATATCTGGTAAACATCTGGATACATATACCAGGTGTAAATGAAGTCATTGTTTTGTAAAAACAAATTCAACTACCAATACGGTAGATATACAGCACTCATAAACACATGTATGGCTTGATACTCAGCTGATACCTCTGATTGAATTATTGAAACCTATCATTTAGGATATTGACATTTTTATTGAGCAAAACAAGTCATTATAGTATCTGGATTTAAAATTTCTTGCCATGTCTGAGATCAATGTTCATCCAATTGGCTGGTCCAATTTCTTGCTCCTGGTCAAATGGTTCTGACATCCTCTCATTTCAAGCTATTGCTGTTTTCTTCAGTGAAGCCAATTTTGACGGGATAAGTGAGATTGCTTCCCACTCACTGAAGACAAGTAGTGAAAATGGACAATTGTCTTGGGATTGTGGGATGTAACAGGTTAAATTCACGAGCATTGTCAAGCCTGTAGTATAGTATATACTTTGAAACTACATATTATATTGTCAAACAATTATGTAGCAATAAACATTGTAATACATTTTTTAGATATTAAAAAATAAATATATCTTAATGAATTTGATAAAGTATTTCAACTTGTTATAGTGTAATACTTATATTTCTTTTAAGAAAATTTGCTGTATATCAGTATTTATACCATACATGTGCTTCATAGGTTACTATTACTATGTGGCTGTGTCTCTTGTAATGCTTCCTGTTTCTCTATGCCAGGCTGTTCAGTATTTTGTGAAACTTCTTCAAGATCTAGACATTATGTGTGCCTACTCCTTGGATCCATCATTGGAGTCTGCTTTGCACTTTGTGATTAAATTCCAGAAATCTCAGCCTGATTTGGTTGCTAGATCTCATCTTCAGGTTGATCATTTAAATGCTCTTAATTTCCTCTCAAGTTGATGAATGTTTATTTTCGTATATTCTTATAAGACATTTACTTTCTGTCTAGATAAGAAGTCCAATTATTTAAATATTTCTCCATATAGATAAGTTGTTTTCAACCTCTACCTTTTGCGAGATATTTAAGAAGAGACAGATGTGTTGTCTGTTAATGAACATTGAAGCATCCCATTGTACTTAAATGATAAAAAAGGGTATAAAAGTATCTTTCCTTCATTATAGTGTGTTTTGTGTGGATTATTTGCACCCTTTACTCAAACAGTTGGAGTTCAATGGATGTGAATATGATGCTTTTAGAATTTTAGAATGTTACCATTTTTACCATGTCAAATGGAATATTCTGAAGTTATCATCCCAAGTAGAAGCTTACGTCAGTGGGTGTTGCATTAAAGAAGTCTTTTCTTGATTAAGGTCTGCTCTTCGTGTGATATTTCTTTTAAAAGGTTAAAGGATATCTGCACTTTGGAGGAGCCTGATTTTTGGAATCACCATTGTCAGAAGCTTACATAACTTAACCTGAGCACGATAGAAAATTGACTTTTCATGGTTAAGCACCACGGTTCATGTGATACTAATATACTATGTGAATGATATAATCTTAATAAAAATAAATGATATACTACCTCCGGCACACTTTTGTAGTGCAATTTGTACTACAAAAATGTTCTTATAATTAGGACCGGAAGGAGTATGTAGCTTTGAAAAACATGATATGGAATGCTAGAGATACTAAGGTCCCTTGGCTTTTGTTTATACCCAAGTTGTGCTTGGGGTTTGCATATTCATGCAAGCTTCGTTGAGTTATTTCCTATTGGTCCCTTGCTTCATTATGCATAGGCTGGTAAAGATACATAAGTTGTGCATGTTACAATGTTTTCACTTACTACTCTTGTTTTGATATCTGGTCTGTTCTTTAAGCAATGATTAACTTTTCATCAGCTTCTGCTGGTCCAAGACGGGAAGCTCTATGGACGGATTCCAATGTTTGCTTTGATTACTAGAGCTGCTGGATTGCCTGAAGTCACTAAGGATCATGACATTCAAAAGAATGAATTCATGGTACAACTCGAGCAGGTAGTGAAATCATAACCAATTGGCATGTTGTCCTCAAAACAACTTTTTAACCCCCTTTTATTTGTTGTGCTCCTGAAATCTATAGATATGCATGCTTGTGAGGATGGAATGATTATACCATGTTATTAACTAACAAAATCAGGGGTTGACTAAAGGGCTTATTTGTATTATTACTTTGTTATTGTAATCAATCTGGAATTTCAACTAAGTTGGGTGCTAGCGTTCTCACATCTTGTTGCAGTTAGCTTTTTCTCTAATCCATGCAATATATTGTTTGCAGTTAGTTATGAATTTGCTCAAAATCCTGTGTACCAATGCTGCTTGGCAAAGACGTAAGCTAGGAAAAATGTTACAAGACTGGCGAGTCATCCATGTTCAGGTTCTTCCTTTTCTTCTTTTCAGGAAAATATGTGGCTTTTCTCATGAAATTCCCTCGGCCCCATGTTTTCTGCTTGCTGTAAAACCTGTTTGAATATGTTTTACTTTTTAAACGTGCATAAATGGAGACCCAAACTTTTCTGCACGCAATTGCTTTTGTTCTAATTGAGAAATTAAGTTGTTTTTTTTTTTAAAATATTTTCATTAAAGCTTTGTTCCCTTTGTTACAGATAATGGATTGGAAATATAATTCTGAATCTTTTAATCTTTTTAATTGGCCTTATCTTTTCCTGGATGACTTATAACGAACTTGAGATTGCAGAATCTAATTTCCTTTCACAAGAAGAAAATGCATGTATAGATATCATATTTTGATATATCTGCTTAATCTCTGGATTGAACTTCCATACTACATTTCTGTATGTTATGTCTCTGCACGCAATTGCTTTTATTCTAATTGAGAAATTAAGTTGTTTTTTTTAAAAATATTTTCATTAAAGCTTTGTTCCCTTTGTTACAGATAATGGATTGGAAATATAATTCTGAATCTTTTAATCTTTTTAATTGGCCTTATCTATTTCCTGGATGACTTATAATGAATTTGAGATTGCAGAATCTAATTTTCTTTCACAAGAAAGAAAATGCATATATAGATATCATATTTTGATATATCTTCTTAATCTCTGAGTGAATTTCCATACTACATTTCTGTATGTTATGTCTCTGTGAACGTCCATTTATGCATATCTAATCTTACATTCATCCTTTACAGCTGGAGCTGGCTTTTAAAAAGGAGTTTGGAGAAGCTTCAAAACCTTCCTATGATGAGGTGTGTTTCTTTACTGAGTGACAATAACTTTCTTGGGTTCACCAAATACCAACGTGGAAGTGATGCCTGTAGAAAAAATAACTATTGATTTGTGATAAGTTATATCAAATTCTCACAAATTGAACTTATTCCCTCTAGCATTTCAACACAATTTTTTTCTTTTAGTAATATTTGTTGATTGTCTACTGGCTACCATGGCTGAACTATAATTTATTCAGCTGCCCATTTATAGCATTGCTCTGCTTCTGCAGTTATGCTTCAAAATATTCCAACAGATCCTCATGTGGGTTGAAGAGCAAACTTATTGGATAGCGCATCGTTTTCTTATTTTGGGTTTTGAATTGGAACTCTACTCTGTATATGATTATTGCATGGTATACTGGTATATATATACAGTATTGATCAAGCTTGCAGAGAAGACACATCTCAGGATCGTAATGAATACTGGCACTGGTATGTACTTCATCTGAGTTATTAAAATGCACTGTTCGTTTTTTTAAAATATGTTGGCTTCCAAGTTGAAAACCTTAGCAGTGTATAATTTAGTGTCCTTGTAAATGTGTACAGAAGTAAGAACTAACGCATTCCCTCAAGGCTCTGACTTCATTATGCTGTTATGCTTTGTCTTGATCAGCCAAAAAGAAGGGAAAGAAGAAAAAGGATTCTTTCAAGGATGCAGGCAGGGATTATCAGATGCCAGGAGCTGTCTTGTTTCTTCAGAGCCAAATATATCTAGCTGAAGGATTATGCATGGTAATCTCATTTTTTCGTTGTAAAAAATGAAACCTATACCAGGTTTTTGTCTCAAAGTCATTCATTTCCTTCATTTCCCATAGTCATTCGTTTGTTTCGTAAACATCTTGGGGAGATCTGGCCTGTTAACCTCTCGTATTTACTTTGTGGACACGATATATTTTATCAGTATAACCCCTTTGTAAGTAGTTTCTTTTGTTTATTTCCTAGATGTTTTCTGCCTTGAAGAATGAGCACGTTATTGCCGCACCACAGAGCCCTTTTAATACAGAACATGAGGTAAAGATTTTCTTTTCGTCCATTGGCACTGATCAGCTGTTTAAACAACTTTAGTTTAAACATTGTCAAGCCTTTTCGGCTGTTTGTGGGCAATATGTAAATACTTCCATAAGCACACTCTGCGCTATGAGGCTTGTCCCTTGGGGACTATTTCATCTAAATTTTATTTGTCAAGAAAAAAAAGGAAAAAGAAGAAAATACATTTATGTTGATTCGGGGCGGAAATCTTCGTAGTTTTCCTCGACGCTGGTTGTTGTAGTTGTGCTTTTTATCCAGCCTATATGTGGCGAGTCCAATCAAAGCCAATATGTTCGTTGGAAAAAAAATGAATGAAAAAAGGAAAACTAAACTGTTACCCTTTTGTGCAGATATTCATTCAGCAATTTGAGCTTCTACGAAAAGCTTGTCTCCCTGATCATATCTCATACATGTCCTTTAAGGAATCAACAATGCATGCTAATTTCTCCGTAAGTATTCATAAATGCTGAACCATTATTAGATATGTTTAAAGTCCCCATGGACAAGAGGCTCAACATTCATATTCATAAATCTTGTTTTCAGAATCTTGTGATGTGTGATTACTTCAAGGAAGCCCAGAAGATTGCAAAAGATGCCAAGAGTTGCTTTGCCAATGACCCTGACAAGATGAGCGAGCTGCGCAGAGTAGAGCAAGTAGCAGAGCATAACAGTGTCGCTTTAAACCTCATTTGCAGGATCGGAGCCATTGATCGATCATTAAAGGTTTCTTTTGAGTTCAGTCACCATCCAGTTTTTGCTACAGCCATTGTAAAGAGATCTTGATGAATGAGAGAGGGAGAGAGAGGGAGGGAGGCAACCAATTTTGAAACAATTACTGGGTGTTAGGAGCCAATGCCAATGGGTTGTGATGTTGATTTATCCCTTGTATCGGTAATGTTTATTCAATTAAATTTTGGGGTTCACCTGTGATATTGAAATTGTATTATTCTTTTGATGAAGAAAAAAATAAATTATTTCTATGGACTTCTTTCTACTCAGACCCTGCTTCCTTTTGCTGCAAACTGGAAAGGAAGCATTTTCACAATTTGGATTCCTCTTGTTCATATAAAACTGAATAGTATGGTGTATCTGTGGAGAGATCAAAAGATATAATGACGGGAGAAAGACATGCAAAAACCACCAAAATAAGGGAATCCCAAAATAGTCTCTTGATTTTATTGAGTAGAATAATCTTTTTTCTCCCTCCGCACTCGTGTGGGAGCATAGTTCTCTTCGCCAAGCGTGAGAGTGGTAAGGTAGGAGGTATGGTGGGGGATCGGAGTGGTGTACTGGTGGCTCGGTGGTGATTGGAGTCTCTCGAGAGATTGGGGACGATAGCAGATCTCTTGAGAGTAAATGTTTAAGTGCAGAGGTGCGAATAGAGCAGAGCCGAATTTTAGATCTGCTAATTTGGAAGGAAGCAGATGCAAATAGGATCCTCATCGGAAAGGTTGTAGCAAAAAAGACGTTCACAAGAGCAGCGATGGAGTCGATCTTGAGGAAAGCATGGAATCTACTGGAGGGCTTAAATGTTATCGAAATCAATGGGAATGCATTTATGTTTAATTTTGTGAACGAGGAGGAGCTTATTAGAGTCTTGCGTGGTCACCCATGGTCGATTAATGGTTTTCTGTTGAAATGGAGAGATCGAAGTACAAGACATGTGAGGAATTTGATTTTAGTCATGGACTGGTGTGGATACAGATGCATAATGTCCCTATGGAGGCATTGTGCCTGGAAAATGCAGTCACGATTAGCAACCACATCGGCGAGGTCATGATAGCTGAAGATTCGATTTACAATGGCAAGTATGTTCAAGGTTGCATGAGAGCCAGAGTAATGATAGATCTGAAGAAATCGTTAGCTCATGGCTTCTGGATGGATCGGCCTGAAGGTAAAAAGGCATGGATCTCGATTAGGTATGAGCAATTACAAAATTTCTGTTACAATTGTGGAAGGATAGGACATGATAACCGTAGCTGTAAATCTGAGCAACTCATGTCAATGTTTGATCCGACTTTACCTTGGTTTGGGGCATGACTCACTACCAATATGTGTAACATCCCAATTTTTCTAATAGTAATTAAGTGCTATTAGGATATGATTTATTAAGTAATCTGGGTTTAGAGAAAATCTAGAAGTATAAAATTAAGAGTTGAAAATAATAATAAAAATAAATAAATAAATAAATATATATTATTAATTTTTAATAAAGTTAATTAATTAACAATGATAAATAATACTAATAAGGAAAAGAAAATATGTGGGAGAAATATCTTCATGAAATAATTTAATCTATATCTACATAAAAAGAAAGAGATAAGAGAAAAATAAATAAATAAATAGTATTTTTTAGGGTCAAACCCTAATTCACTTCCTCATAAATACCCTATTTCATCTGTCCGGTAAATTCCTAGGCGCCGCAGCTCTCCAACAGCCCTAGGTTCTCCTTTCTTCATTTTACTTTTCAGTAATTTTCTTGGCGCCGCAGCTTTGAAACATGTTCTCCTTTCTTCATTTCACTCTTCCTGTTCATTCTCCCATTTCCTAAATGGACTGATAGATGTCTTATCACCTTATCACTGACTTTTTTTTTTTATCCTTTCATCTGTCTGAGGTTACAAACTATTTTTATTTTTCTCTTGCCATCACATAGCTCCTGTAGATAGGTTACTGTAGATCTGAAATTAAATAATGTTCCTTGACCTGTGCATTATCCTTGACAGTGGATGACACTTGTCAGGGCCCCTTCTTCCATGTTTTCCTTTGGCTAGGATTGCATTGGAGCTGTGAGACATGTGACACCTCCTTAGTTGTGTTGTTTTAAGGAGGGGAGCCATAGTCCATACTTAAGCTCTATACCTTTGGCCGGGTATATCTTAAGTTTTGGTGAGCTTGGGACAATCCAGTCAAACAGATGAGTTGCTATTGGACTATATGTTAGCCTATGGCTCCAGTCAGCGGTTGAAGATGGACAGTGATATAAGAGAGGCCGCATATTGCATATTGTATAATTGTACGGTTCACATTAACATCATGATAATTAATGTTGTATGAAATCATGGTATATACAAATATATATATATATATATAATCAGCTCTTGCTTTTTGTCATATGTGACTTGCTTGTGTACGGTAGAAACTTTCAGTAGTTACTGAGGTGTCAAATCTCACTCTATATTAACAATTTTCAGGTGATTGTTCTAGTAGGGAGCGAGGGAAAGAATCTATGGAGTGAGCCTTGAAGGCTCGGTTGTGCTCCTAGAATTTATGTTATGTTATTATATTTGCCATGACTATAAAACTTCCGCTTTGTATTTTATTATTAAATATTTTGGGAATTTATGTTGACTCAAAAAATACATTTTGAATTGTATTAGTTATGTATTTTAATGATTTGGATGTTGATCATCCTCATTGGAGGTATTTCAAGTGTTTTGGCCAAGGTTTTGGGTGTTGGATTTTGGGGCATTACAATATGTGTCGTAATCGGGACGTGATAACGTAGATCATCCAGGAAGACTGGGTGTAGTCGCGATATGTGCAAAAGAAAAAGGAGCAATGCAGCGCAAATGAGAGGATGACATTCAGAAAGAGGATGTGAATCCGGAGCAGCAGGAGGAGGATTTGTTTGTCATTAGACTAAATAAGCACCTGCAGGATAGTAAAGGAACCATCCAGGCAAAGGTTGATGATGATAGAGACACACCTGACTTGACAACCAAAGGAGTTAAGGGTTCAGCTGAAGCAAGCAGTAATGGTAATGCTAGTGTGGCAAAGGAGGATAGTAGGAAGAAGAAGGAGTTGAAGCGTAATAGCTTCAAATTAATAGCAGAGAGGGTTAGCTCATAGGCTGAAGAGGGAGCAAACCGGCTGCAAGAGTCGAAGTTAGATCCAAGTGAGAAATCTATGGCGATGGTGGTGTACAATGGAGCGATACTTGGTGATGTAGTTAACAGAATTGGGAAGTTGGGGTTAAAGAGGTGTGTTGACGAGGAGTGGGAAGTCTCAAGCCTGAAACGAAGAAGGATTGTGATGGTTGAGTCTGATCCTAAACATGAAATTTCCTCTTACGCTGAGAACCTGAGGAAAACAAAGGCTAGGATTAAGAGAAATGTCAAACGGAGAGGAAAGGAGATGAAGGAGAATATGACAGGGGAGGATATGACCCTGAAGGCATCAAGACTGAGCTCTGACTTAGATATGGAAAGGACAGTGGACTTTGTTTTGAAGGCAAGTGCAAACAGGAGGAAGAGGAATGTTGCTGAGGGTACTGGTGGCTGGCCTTTAACAGCCACAGAGTCACCATGAAACTCCTTTCATGGAACTGTCAGGGTATGAGGAGGGCTCTGACAGTTCGGAACTTGAGGGATATGGTGAGTAAGCATCATCCCTCAATTGTCTCTCATGGAAACAAAAATGAAAAATGAGAAGCTGAAGAAACTTCGGATAAAATGTGATTTTGATCAGGAACTAATGGTTGAGCCGAGAGGATCAGCTGGTGGGTTGGCAGTGTGGTGGAAGAATTTAGTGGAGGTTTCGGTTTTGTACAAATCTAGCAACATTATACATACTATGGTGGAGTCCAATGGCTTGAATACTCCTAAGATGGTAACCTTCATCTACGAACCCCCTAAAGAAGGTGAGCGCCGACTTACATGGGACATTTTGAGGAAGCTGACAGCAAAGGTGGATGTATCATGGTTAGCAGTGGGGGCTTTTAACGATTTGTTATCACAAGAGGAAAAATGAGGAAATCCGAGATCTATGCGCAAGATCATTAATTTCCAAGCCCTCTTGTATGACTGCAATTTAATTGACTTGAATTTCAAGGGATCAAAGTTCACCTGGAGCAATAAGCGACCTCGAGGTTTGGTGAGGGAGCAACTGGACAGAGCACTTGGCAATGTTAAACTCAGAGAAGAGATTGGGCGTGCTGTGGTGTTCCATGTAGAACCAATTGGATCAGACCATCATGCCCTGTTAGTGGACTGCTGTTATACAGAGATCAAGTGGGCTAGAACCTTTCAGTTTGAGGCGATTTGGATAGAACATGAGAATTTTATGGTGACTATAAGGGAGGGTTGGAAGGATGTTGAAGGGATGGAAGAGGATCAGATAGTGGATCTGGTTCGCCGTTTGAAGGCATGCTAGCGGAAACTTGTGGAGTGGAGCAAACATGAATTCCCTCATTTCAGACAAGCAATAGCCCTGTTGCATAATAAATTGAGTGAATGTCATAAAGGGAGCATGAATGAAGAATCACTATTGGCAGCAGAGGATTTAACTAGGCAAATAGAAGAAATGTGGCGGAATGAGGAGTCCTATTGGTGGCAAAGGTCTTGCATGGCTCACATGTGGAGATAGGAATACAAAATTCTTTCACAGCACTATCATACAAAGGAGAATTAGGAATGAAGTTCTGAGATTAAAGAATGATAATGGGATATGGATGGAGGAACGTGAGGATATTAATAGAGCGTTCAGTGACTTCTACTTGAAGCTATTCAGATCTGGTGGAGAGAGAGACATGGATCAGGCCCTAGCTTATGTAAAACACTGTGTTACTTATGCGGATAACGCCCAGTTGATTGCACAAGTAACACCATAGGAAATTGAGGCAGCGGGTTTTCAGTTAGGGGCAAATAAAGCTCCTGGACCAAATGGGTTTTCAGCCTTGTTTTACCAAGCGGCTTGGAGCGAAGTGAATAAAGAAGTATGTGATATGGTGCAAATGTTCTTTACTGAGACGGCTGACATCCAGCTGCTAAATGATACTAATATTGTCCTAATCCTGAAGGTGGACATGTCGGAACGGGTAAATCAGTTCCGACCTATTGGACTTTGCAATGTGGCATACAAAATCATTGCCAAAGTGATGACGAACCGAATGAAGGAATTGATGACTAGAATCATTACCCCGAACTAGCGAGCATTCATTGTAGGAAGGGTGATTCAGGATAATATTGTCTTAACTCACGAGGCGTTTCATTAACTGAAACATAAGAAAACTAGCAAGAAGTGGGAATGTGCTTTAAAAATTGACATGAACAAGGCCTACAACAGAATTGAGTGGGACTTTCTTGAAGCAGTTATGCTACGAATGGTATTTTGCGCTAGCTGGGTAAGATGGACAATGAAATGCATCTCTTCGGTGCGTTTCATTTTGAAAGTAGATGGGCAAAAAGTGTATGGGTTTATTTCGGAGAGAGGGGTGAGACAAGGTGATCCACTATCGCCATACATGTTCATCTTAGTATCGGAAGTACTATCGCTTATGATTTAGACACACATAGAGTGAAAAGAGCTACAAGGTATTAAACTCGCAGGGAAGGGTATCATGTTCATCTTTAAGGAAATTTTTAAATGCATTAAAAAATAAAAACTATATAAACAAGAAAAAAAAATATTCATGAAATCAAGTGAACACTGATGATGATGTAATAAAAGAGGCAATTATTTTACAAACCTATCATTTAGAAAAGCAAGGCTAAGTGCGGTTAGAAATGCAGTTATATAAATTACAATGAAGGGTGTGCACTCAATAAGTTCAAGTACATATATTTTAATAACAAAAGTATATTATAATAAAAATAATTACAATGTCATCATTTTAAGCCTTATTTTTTAGAATTCCATCATAATTGTCTTATTATCAATGCTATCAAATATATATTTTTTAATATAAGGCACTAAATAATCATTCAACCATTCATCCCTTATCTGATTAAGAAGTGCAGTCTTAATGTATTAAGGGTGATCATTTAATTTAAGAATAGACAATCATTCAAATATGTATTAATTTAATTTTTTATGTTAAAAAAAAAAATCTCAAAATCAAAGGGGGGCACTTGCCCCCCTTGTATATAAGGTGGGTCCGCCCATGGTCAGAAGTCCTGGTATTGCTGGAGTCAGCGAAGGAGGTAACGGTGTCCTTGGTCGCAAGAGAGGGCAATAAAGCTGCAAACTGGTTGGCAGCGAAAGCAGCAAGGGAGATGCATCAACCACAGTGGTTGAATCAGGTTTCATTTCCTTTAAGCAACATTATTTTTCGTGACTCTGTGTGTGCAAGGGCTGAGAAAGGCAAGTCTGCTAGTGTAAAGGAAAGGACGAGGGTTGGTTAATTGGCGAACCCAGTGTTGATAACAGGTGATAGTAGTGTTTCGTCTTCAGTATTGGTATTTGATAGTGATTTGGTTTTAGAATAGATAAATAAGATGTGTGTTAGTTTGTATTGTCTAGGTTTTTTTTTTCTGAGGGTTTATTTGGCTTCGGTTATTGATGTTTGTAATACTTTTGTTTGGTTATTAATAAAATTGACTTTTTTGGGCCCAAAAAAAAAAAAAAGTCTCTTGAAATGGCTTAGTTTCTATGAAGTTTTTATAAATTTTTCTAGAATTAAGTTTTTGCAAAATGATATAATTACTCCCTGTGGAATCAATTTCTCACTTTTTTAGTTGTCATTTATTAAGTTAAAGATGGTAGTTGTTAAAATATTGTGATTGATTATTCAACAAGAAATTTCGTTAAAACTAATTGTTACAACCTTAGTTGTTGTCTTTTGATAAATTATAGTTGTTACTTATTGTCAGTAAAAATAATTAAGTTGTTAATTATTACTTGTTAAAGAATTTTTACCATTTTGTTTTTTCAAATTAAAAGCATTTAGTTAGGTGATTTTGCTTAAATATAATCTCAACTAGTTCTTGGAGATTTCACAATAATTTGGCCATTTTAGGTTGTAAATTGGGATGTGCATATTGGAGATTTTTGTATCTTTCTCCCCTGATAATTAGGATAATGAAATTCACGTGTAATTTTATTTTGTCGTTCATTCTATATATAATTATATATAGGTACAAGTATAACTATATGGTTAATTCAGATTTGATTTGAAACTATTTTTTTTTTCCATAAATTGATTAAACCCACGAGTTCACATCAAATTTACCGTTTTTACGTTTAGCTTACAAAATTGTGTTAATTTTTTCAATTTTGTCATCCTCAACTAGCTTTATATATGAATTTTATAGAAATTTCTTTATTAAATATAATAAATTATAATGTTGATATATTTAATTTTAATTATTTGGATTTAAAATATATTTAAATCAAATTGTTGTCATTTTTTATATTTTAATTATACACGGTTAATACATATTTTACGATAAAAAAGTAAACTCTTACAATTTACGATGAGTTCTCCCAATTGGTTTACTTCATTTGTTATGGCTTGAACTTTAAACTTTATTTAAACTTTAGACAAGTATAACTATATGGTATTCAATATGGTTAATTCAGATTTGATTTGAAACTATTTTATCACCTCCTACGATCATCATAAAGAATGTTCCGTCTAAGTCGGGTTGGGTTCTCTCATTTTCTTCTTTCAAATTTTCATCCCAAAGTCTCATATCCAGTATCCACCCTTGAATAAAAATATTTCGTGGTTCAGCTTTAATATTTTGTAACATTATTAATATAAGCATAAATAAATAAATTAAAACTGTTGACATTTGATCATACATTTCATAAGTGCAGTTTATAAAAAAAAATTGTAATATAATAGTTTTATAAAACACTAAATTTAAACCATCATTATTTAATCTAAGGGTGGATATGAAATATTGAGAAGAAAAGGAGAAAAAAAAAACCGTTAGATCTGCTTCCATTTAAGTCCAAGTGATTTTATTTTATTTTTTTTAAAAAAATAACTAAATGGAGGAGTGAAAGTGAACTAATAATTACACTAAACTTGTTTTTTTTTTTTAAAAAATATAAACAACTGTTAATCTATTATGTGCTAACTTTTTTTTTTGCTCTGAATATTATGTGCCTACTAACCCACTAATCTCACCAAACAATATGCTTTTTCTTAAAATAGTGGATTTGAAAAACAATACAATTTCTGGCCAAAAAATTATTTTTTCAATAACCAAAAAAGATTTCTGATGAAATTTTTTATTTTTAATATACATTATTGTTATCCGTAGTTGGGTAATAGGTACTCTCCTTTTAACAGCTTCATGTATATTGTATTTCTTTTGAATAATATTATTTTCTTTTTTAAAAAAATCCCCAATTCCAAACTAGTTATCTTCGATAGATCTAAGTAGGCTTTCTTATATATAATAAATCATCAATCAAAGTTATATATTTTGTCATGATACTTTAAACGAAAAGATTCTCTCTAAAATAAAACATAATAAATCTCATATCTCTAATGATAATACATTTTATTAACAACGGTATAATCCTCTATTTGATTCTACACAAAATTTAAAAGAATAATCCAACAAATATTGAATTGAACTATGATGATTTTGTTTAAGATAAACCGCATTATTAAAAAAAAATTATAAAAAATATCATTTAATTAACAACTTCAATGAAAAAATGTCAAAAAGAGGGAAGTAAATCTTAGAGCCAGCTTGGAAAAACTATATTACTTGCCTATAATGATTGCATTATTTAAGAAGAGTGTTTGGTTGCTTTTAATATAATAATAGGGTTTACCATGGTAACGATAACAAAAAAAATTGGTAATCCTCATCATCAAGGGCAGACCCGAAAAAATAGTTAAGGGTGGGCACTAACGGTGGGAGGGATTTGGAGGTAGCGCCCGATTTTTTTTTAAGGAAAGTTTTAAATGTATTAAAAAAAAAAAGAATTAAACAAGAAAAAAAAGAAAAAAATAATATCAAAAAAATATTCATGAAATCAAGTGAATAATAATGATATAATAAGAAGCAATTATTTTACAAACCTCGTTATTTAGAAAAGTAAGGCTAAGTGCGGTTAGAAATGCAAATCACATAAATTACAATGAAGGGTGGACACTCAATAAGTTCAAGTACATATATTTTAATAACAAAAGTATATTACAATAAAAATAATTACAATGTTATCCTTCTAAGCTTTACTTTTTGGAATTACATCATAATTGTCTTATTATCAAGGACTAGACATTCAATAAGTTCAAGTACATATGTATTAAAATTTCCTTATTATCAAGGGTGGGCACTAATTAATTGTTCACATCAAAGACTAGGCACTTATTATCAAGGGTGGGCACTAATTACTGGGATTAGTTTCCCTCTGTAATTTCCTTTTCTTTATGTTAATTTCTTTTGTATAAAAAAAAATATATGCTCACATCAAAATTCAAGGGGGCACTTGCCCCTTTCTCATGTGAGTGGGTCCGCCCATGATCCTCATTCATATATACTTCCCTCTATGAATATTCATCACCACTCTGTTGTATGGTTGAAAAAGTCTAATTTATCCTTTAGTCTCATTTGTTTCTATTTTACTTGTCTCATTTCGCCTATTATGCCACGCCACAATCGTCGCCACCACTACCTCCTCTCCCACCACCGTTGGTACCACCTCGCCGCCAGCATTACTACCGTTGCCCCCGCCATGACAGCCACCACCACTACCTCCTCCTCCACCATTGTCACTACAATCACTTGCCATTGCCATCACCGCAACCGCCACCTTCTCCTCCTCTCCCTGCTGCCCCCGCCTCCACCATTGTCGCCGTCACTGTTGCCATCGCATCTGCCTCCACTTCTACTACCTTCTCTTGTACCGATGTTGCT
The DNA here is from genome assembly GCA_019022615.1 of Acacia melanoxylon. Lineage (NCBI taxonomy): Eukaryota > Viridiplantae > Streptophyta > Magnoliopsida > Fabales > Fabaceae > Acacia > Acacia melanoxylon. Next base: position 935,101 of record JAFJYJ010000030.1, on the reverse strand, counting down.
ATCACCACCTGTCATTGCCACCGTCACCACCATTACCTCCTCCTCCTCTATCGTTGTCACCTCCACCGCCACTACCTCCTTCTCCACTGTTTTTGTTGTCACCACCAGTAGCTCGACCACTGCTACTTCCACTATTGCCGCTACCACCATGACAACTATTGCCGCCACCACTACCTCCTCCTCCACCATTGTTGTTGTCACCACCTGCTGCTGTCGTCGCCACACCATCGTTATTGTCGCCTCCACCACCACAACCATTACCATCGAACAATCCTCGGTGAGGTAGCGTGATGGTCATGATGAGGTAGCGTACTGTATCTTAACTATTTTTTCTATATATTAAGTGTAAAATAGACGTTGTGTAATATATTAATTTTAAATAATTATTTATTAATTACTCATGACACATTGTTTAAAAATCAAACCAAACACTAACTCTCTAATTAATATCACATTGCATCACCATTGCATTGTTCACTACACTAAAATATGCATATCATGATTTATAATATAATGTTTCAGTCACCGTTCAACATTTTTTAAATAAAGTTTTAGTCATGTAATAATATACTGATTTATCACGTACGTTAAGAAATATAATGATATCTTTTAAGGCTTGTTCTTCCTATTCTTGTTTTTCATCCGTTTGTTGTGATATAAAATTTAATTCGATGGGAGCATATGAATTATTGGTTCAATCAAGCCTTTGGAATATTTTGTGAAAAATTTGACTTCTAATCTCATGTTGATTAAAGAATTATTGTATAGCTTCAAATCCAATGACTTAAAATCTTCTCAACTACATTTTCCAGGGTGTTATTAGTAGTCTCCACCGAAACAGTTATCTCCACCATGACAGTATTTCCGGCGTCAAAGACGATGTATCTGATATTCTCGGTGAAGTTTTAATAGGAAAGAAAGGGAAAGATGATTATTACGAGTGTGGAAGGGAAAGAGGAGGATTGTTACAGGTATGAAAGGTTCCTTTAGCACAGCATAATAACTCCCAAGATCAATGTAAGTAAGAATTGCATGATAAGATAAAATGTACCAGAAAGGAGTTATTTACAAGTTTGACTTTCTATAATGTATTTTTTATAATGAATACTTTCCCACTTGTTGGACTCCATATGGACAACATTATTAATGAAAATGTTTAAATTGGCGTATCAAAGAGGCAATAATTACTAAATGGCAAACACATGCCATTATCATAATGTTTTTTTTCACATATATAATTCAAAATTTAAGAAAATTATATGTATTTCATAATTTCTTAAAATTTTGGGATATGGAGGAAATTCTTTCACTACAAAAAAAATTGAAATTACCCACGGAATCGAGACGGAATTATTTCCGTCGGTAATTAGAGACGGATTACCGACGAAATTCCATGGGAAATATTACAAGATTTTTTTTTTAAAAAATAAAATATTACCCACGGAATTTTCGTGGGTAATTTGATCTGTTTCCATTACCCACGAAATTCCGTGGGTGATTTTACATGTTTTGAAAAAAATTGATGGAACTAGTAATTGCTGTATGGTTCGAACACGAGACGGGGAGAAGATACAAAGTCTAACCCTGCCGCCAATGATAAGGCTCCCCCTCAAGACAATGAAAATGATAGTTGAATGTTTTTATTGCTTTTGTAAAAACTAACTTGGTGACTGTTTGTATCTATTTGTCCTTGTAGTGACTTTAAATTGTGACATATATATGAATATGTGCTTTGAACTTGTTCAGCTTTCTATCTATATGATTATTTTCTTGTTTCAGTGCATTTTAATTATTATTAAAAAAAATGGCCTAAAAAAACATTCAGCAAAAAAACAAAAATAAAAATTGCTCAAATTACCCACGGAATTCCATCCCTAGTTACCCACGGAATTCCGTCGCTGATTACCCACGGAATTTCGTCTCTAATTGCCCACGGAATTCCATCTCTAATTGACCACGGAAATTACCCATGAAATTTCGTCCCTGATTACCCATGGAATTTTCCGTGGGTAATTACCGACAGAATGTTTCCGTCCCTAATCCGTCGGTAATTTACCGACGGAATTTTTTTCCGTCGGTAATTTACCGACGGGACGCCTTTTGCTCTGTTGAAAATGCCGTCGGAAAAATTTTACCCACGGAATTTCGTGGGTAATATGGGTTTTTTTTGTTGTTGTAGTGTTTAATGAATTTTCCTTATTTTAATTCCTTTATTGGCTTGACATCTCAAAGCTCAAACTTTATACTTTTGGCCTAAAAATATAAAAAAAAGGGTTAACTTTGACATTCCCTAAGCCCCAGGTGGTTGGCCTAAAACCCTAGCATTTATTTATTCATTTTTGAGAAAAAGATAAAATGATATTACTAAAATTAAAAGTTTTACAAGATTCCAAAGCAACTGCAACATACGGATAGACTAAAATGCCGATGGTAAAGTCAAAAAGGAATAACATGTATAGGTTGCAAAATAAAGTCCTTTATTAGAAGAGCAAGTATTTCTGAAAACAAAAGTACATAGTCTTGAAATGCTTCTTTACCCAAAGTTGCAAGATAGCCTTGTAATAGATTATCCTATATAGTAATAGAGTAGTACAAAGAGATAAGGAATCTTGTCAAGTTGTGTAACAAATTCTTCATTCACTCAATTCTCTACCTACGTTGAGTTTTTGAGCCATGATAGTAGTAGATCGCTAAAATCCAGGATGGGGATTCTAACGTGCAAGAATCCAAACCAAACAGCCCTTAAAAATGGACATGAGAAGAAAATATGATACAATGACTCTTCCTCACAACCAAAGTGACAGAAATCACTTATATTCACATGACGCTTCCAAAGAACATCTGTAGCAGGCAAAGCACCATTAAGTAGTTTCCATAACAAGAGAAGAAACTTTGGCATTATAGGCAATTTCCAAAGCGTTGTCCAGAATGAATTATCAAGTGATGGATTCAAAGAATTGTGCTTTATGAGAAGATGAAAGCGATCTTTAACCTTATAAGGTCCTGAGTACCCTGCCATATTCATAATAAACTATCCGGAGTATCAAGGAAGGATATATGAATGTTCAGAATTTGTTGAGCAATGTTCAGGAGGTACATAGCAGTCCAGTAACCAACGGGCAATTCCATTTAACAGGATTTCAAGTAGAGGGGATATGCATTAATAGATCTTCTACTCGATTGATAAGACCAACCGAGTTAGGATCTGACTGCATCAGCCACCGTAATGGTGATTAAGTGAGAAGGATGAGCCATTACCCACTTTCCACTGCAATTTTATCAACAATGATGCTAGCACATTATTCAGCTATACCTTTCCATATTTAGGAAGTATTATATGGGAGTTTGATTATGGAATCAGAGCTGATATCAAAGTAATTGGATTTCAAAGTTCACCCTAGAAGTGAGGCAGAATCTGCTGAAATTACTCTCCAAAGCTGCTTGGCTAAGAGAGCATGATTTACTAATTTAAAAGATCTCAAACTTAACCCTCCTTTAACTAATGGCTGGAAGAGATGATCCTTTCTGAGTAAGTGAATTTTCTTCCTGTCACTATTGGAGTCCTAAAAAAAGGGTTGGGTTTTTCTCTTTATCTTTTTCTTATCATCTCTTATAATCTTTAAATCATATCCGTCCAATCAATACAATACTACTTTAACTTTTTTTTTTCTCTCATTTTTCCACTCAACGGTCCAGAAGAGCTGATGAGAGAAAATGAGAAAAAATATTAGGAGATAATCTCCTTCCCAAAAGGAATTCACACAGCAAGGTGGGTGAATGCAAGAAAGAACATGAGTATTTACTGCAGCCAGTGTGGATTTGATCAAAGTTAGCCAGGATAATGCTTGAGAAAGAAGTTTGACTTGCTAGGCACTTGTTCTTTTTTCGATGGAACTAACCACATGTTGGTAAATCACTTCTATACTTCTTCTAGGATCAACCCAGGTTCTTAGATATTTTTTTATAATAATTATTATATTTCTTAATTTTTTTTTAAAAAATTGAGATACAATATGAAGCTGACTTTTTTATTTTAAAAATTATTCTTAACTATTTTTATTCATATCTTTTTTTATGTTATGTATTAAGATGTTTGAGATCTTTCTTTACTGTAATATAACACAGAAGAAAGAAATGAAAGGGTTGCTTGATTTTGTGAAATGATCTAATTGCTCTATGTGAAATAGTTTTTTATTCTTTTAGTAGTTGTTATTCAATAAGTTAACAATGTTACTGGTTAAAATGTTAACTTCAGGGGAGTGTAAACAATACTTAGGGCCTTTTCTTACAGGGAAAATTTGAGGAGTGAAATGAACTTAAAAGAAGGAAATGAAGGGAATGAAAGATTTTGAAAGATGAGGGAAGTTGAGTTGTTTGGTAGGAAGAAAATGAAGGGGTAGTAGTTGATAAAGAATCAAGAAATATCTATTTTATCCTCAAAAGTAATTAATTCAAAATAAAATAATTAAAATAATTTTTGTAATATTCTTAAAATAAGATTTATTTTTTAAAAAAATATATATAATTTTATGCATATATTTGTGTGGCAGTACACTGCCACCATTTAAGTCAGTGTGGCGTCACCTTACATAACGGATCCGGCCGCGTCCTCGCCAATTACCATCCTCTGCTTTTTCCTTTCACTCGAGATCTGCGTTGTTTTGACGCCAAACAATACATGCTCCCTCCTTTCTTTTTTTTAATAAAATCCAGAGTATTAAAAAAAATACTTCTGGATATCTTGACAGTCTTCAAAAAATATTTCATGATGTTGAAATATTATTTTAAGATGTTGAAAAAATATTTTAGGGTAATCTTGACCAAGTACTAAAAAGATACTCCAGGACGCTGATTGGGGATACTGGCTGGTACTAAAAAAATACTTCATGATCTTAAAAAATTATCCTAGATCTTGAAAAAAAAAATTCAAGATCTAGGATAATTTTTCAAGATCATGAAATATTTTTTTAGTATCGCCAAATCCGGCAAATCCCGAAGTATCTTTTTAGTATCGATCGTAAGACTTTGAAATATTTTTTCAATATCCTAAAATAATTTTTCAAGATCATGAAGTACTCATCGATTTTTTTACTACCCATCAAGATCTTGAAGTATCTTTTTTAGTACCCTAATTTTATTAAAAGAACAAAAAAAAGAGAGCATGTGTTGTTTGGCGTCAAAACGACGTAGTCTCAGCGAAGAGGACAGCAAAGCATGGTAATTGGCAGAGGACGCCAGCCGGATCCGCCACAACGTGGTAGAGGGAGTATGATTATTTAAAAAAAAAAAAAGTTCCCTTAATCCACCGCCTTAATTGCATTATATATATGTATTTTGTGTTTAATAGTGAAATAAGTGTGTGTGCAAGAGTGATCCGGAAGTGAGTGCCGGAGAGAGACGACGGGATTGGAAGAGGAAAGAGAAAAAGAACTTATTTAAGGTAAGTTATTTATTTTATAAGATCATTTATGTAGTTAAATTAATTTCTTTTTAATAAACTTACTTCATGAAAGTTGTTCTACGTATTTCTCTCTTTCTAATGAAGGTAAAATAGTATTGATTATTGAAAATTTTGGGATTTAAATAGTGGTAAAGTTTTGAGTTTTGATAATAGAAGACTGTATATATGAAGAGCACGATTAATAAATAAATTTAATTGGTTTAGATTTGTTAGTAGGTTGTTGTGGAAATTTAAAGTTATTTTCTATTTAAAAGAATTTAGGATTTGTGTCATATAAGATATTTTTACCGATTAAATGAAAATCTAAGCATTTATTTGGATTACTAGAAGTATTATTTAAGGTTTAATAGGTTAGTTTTGCTAAATATTAAACTATATGAAATTATGAATTGGGATTTGAGATTTTAAATTAGAAATTGATATGATTTCGAGTATGTGGAGGTTTGAAGATTGTTTAATAAATTGCATTATACTTATAAAAGTTAGCATTTGGTTAAAAATTGAGGAATACATAAATTGTCATTTTTCTAGGAAAACTAAAGTGAGATAATAGTTTAATTAATTATTTAATTATGGTATTAGTGATTATTTTTGTTAATTTTATTAACATGTAATTATATATTTATTTTTAACGGGGACTGGTTTCTCTTAAGCTTAGTGTCGTGTCAAGAACTTGAGGTAACCACTTTCCAATTTATCTTGTATACTTGTTGAGGTGATTATAAGCGTATGCTTATATATTTAAATGATATGAATATATTATAGTTTGTTACCTATGAAAATGTATATATGTGTGAGATGTTTGTTGGAGGATAAACTTTTAGTTAAGGGGGCATAAATTATTTATATTGATATAATTAAATTGTTTATATTGTAATTATCAAAGTTTATGCATGGTGTTGAATATTGAATATAAGTATAAATTGTTGATGTTGAATTTGTGATATTGCACTGCATATTGAGGTGTACTAGATTGAGATGTGATGTAATAGTAGGAGATTGATTTTTGTACCATGTGGTATTGCCACCACTAAGCGTACAGTGGATGACTTTGACATTTTCAGGGCCCTTGGTATCATCCTTATCTTGTTGTCGGGATTAGGGTCAGCCCTTGAGACAGTGACACCTTTCTATATTCGAAAGAAAGGGAACCCATGGTCTGATATGAGTTTTGCAGCCTTTAGCCGGGCTACACCTCATCATTGGTGAGCTTGGTGCAATCTCGTCAAAGAGATTTAACCTATTATATTGTAGCCTATGGGTTCTGTCAGCAGTAATAAGGAGGTTATAAGGATGGTTGAGGGAGTTACATGCATATTGAATTATTAATTGGTTTGGTAAACTACTCAGACTTATTGATATACGAAGGCATAATTGGCTCGTTTAGCTATCATGTAATCATTCTTTGTATACTTGTTAAATTGGATATGTGGTTACTGAGTCTTCGTGACTTACCCCATCTTTATTTATTTTTCAGGCGAGAATTCATGTGCTAATACTAAGGGGAAGAAGCCATCCGAGACTTGATCTAAGTTATCAATGTTGTATGTCTCTTTTTGTTATATGAGCATAGTTTGATGTATATTGCCAAACTTTAGGGCCTTTTTGGTATGTTGCATATGTTGATCATTCCGTTGCATACTAGAACTTATATTATGAACAGAACTTGTTGATATGATGTTTAGTGTGTAAATGATTTATTTTGGGCGGAATTAAATATGTTTAGGTATAAAATAATTATTTAAATGATAATTTTGGAAGGATGTTACAATGTTTTTGCTAAAATATTTTTTTAAAAAAATATGCTCTTATCAAGTTCGAACTTGTGTAAAAGAATTTCTCGCACAGTTCGAACTTTCCCGTCACGTTCAAATGTTCCCACTAAGTTCAAATTTGAGGGGTAAATTTGTAAAAAAAAAAAAAGTGAATAGTGACCTGGGAACTTAAAATCTCACTAATTTTGGTGGGATCTGATCTTCTCACATATAAGGGAAGATTGGTGGGTCCGAGAACCTAACTTCCCGGGAAGATTTGTCCAAAATGCGTACCAAATGAATGAACTTTCTAATTTTCCTTTCCCTTCCCACTGAATTCGTGTACCAAACGGGCCCTTATTTGTCAGGATTAGTTAATCTTGTTCTTAATACAAGGTATATTTACCTAATTTGATAAAATTAAGGAAGTTAATTAATATGTCACGTATTTTTTTAAAACACCCTAGTTATCTTTTTTAATTCTCTTGCTTCATCTCCTCCTTGATTATTGTTTAAGGAGTATCAATAATAATTAGAGGTAAATTAGGAAAAAAAATTGACAAATATGAAATCTATATCTTATATTTAAGATCAAGATGAATTCTTTAAATATGTCTTATATTAAACACCAAAGGAATAATTGTTAATATTGTGGTAGTTATATATTAATGTTTTAAGTGACAACATGTAACACGTGCCATAAACTATTCTACAAGAATCTTTACTAAAACTAGTTGTTAGTTTTTTAACTGTCATTTGAGAAGTTAATATTGTTATCTGTTAATTGTTATCATTTAATTTCTTAAGTTATGAGGGAAGGGGAGGGGAGGGAAATATTAGTTCTCTATGTATTTTGATGATAACTGACCATTGTAAACAAAATGACGCTTATGATTCAAGCCAAAATGAATTTAACTTGTTAAAACTTGGATCATAACTTGTTGTCACATTTGTTGTCAAATTGACTCAAGTTTGGATTGTCAAACTCGAGCCAAGCCATGTGTGACTTAAGCCTAAATGGTTTCTTGACTCGAGCCACACCTTGTTGACCCGAGTTTGGATAAGAACTCGAGCCAATGCTGAGTGACTCCAGTCAGGCTTTGCAAACTTAAAATCTTTTCAAAATACAAAGTTAAAAGACTCGAGCTTAAGTTCTGTGACTCGAGCCTAAGATTTGAACGTTATATTCAAACATACTTTGTTAACTCGAGCCATTACTTAATGACTTGAGTTAGGAGTGTTTTCAAACCATTTTTAAAAGCTTCTCCTGATAACCCTTTGTGAAAATGGTCTGTGGCTCAAGCCAGCAATATGTGACTCGAGTTTCACCCTTAACTCTTCTAAGACTCAAGTTAAAGTTTCTCAGGGACATCTTCGATATTCTTCTAAGTTATTTTTCAAAAGAAGATGAACTCGAATTTGGACTAGGTAACTTGAGTCTATACCTAAACTCGAGCTGAGTTTCAGAGACTCTAGCCTATGCCTTATAGAGACTTCATCTATCGTTTTCAAACTTGCTTTAACAAAAGAAGATGAACTCAAGACTAGAGCCGGGAAAGCTTGACTCGAGTTTGTTGAATGTTGACTCAAGTCAATCTTTCTTTGTTTATAAATCACCGTGTCTAAACTTCTTAAATCTCAAAGTATGATTTGTCTACTTCATATCATCATTCAGTATTATTCCTAACTATGTTTAATCAGTTTGTTTATGGATTTCAGATGATTTTGATATGGATTCACACCAAATTGCAATAAAGCAATTATGTGTCAGAGCATTTATTATAAAGCAAAGACGAAGCACTAAATAGGCAAATAACTCTCTAAGAAAACATAAAGCTTTACGGCCATTCCCATTCCACATTTATTTGAGTCTCAACGGACAAATTGAATAAGGAATGTCAAACAAAGAATGACGACTAACATTTGGAGAATCCGAAGAGTCTGAGTAACGTTTGACTTTCACCTTCAACAGCTATATTCTTTACTCAACGGCTCATTGAATTGTCTTTAACGGTCATTATTGCAAACAACTATAAAAGCTAGAAGCATTCAATTCTCCAACTACCAAAATTCTGCGCATTCAATTCAAAGCTTTAGCAATTACTGTTTCATTCACTTAAGTAATATCTTCGGATATTTATAGTTTTCAGTGTTTATTTATTTTCTCTTTTAGAGAGTTTAAACTTATTCATTCTTGTAAGAATCTCAAGGTTGTGGTGTTGGAAATTATGCCCTAGGGGCAAGTCATTGTATTTTAAACGTTTATGTTATTTAAAGTATTCTCCTTTAGTTATCATTTCATTTTCATGTTTATAGTGATAACGGTATCCCTGGATATATCTTATAGATTATCCTAAATGTCCCTGATCGGTCATCTTCGCGGGAGCGAAGATGAAATAAGACCATTATGACTTTGATGAGTATGAAGATATGAGTCAAAGTCATAGGCACTTGTAAGAGTACAATGTGCTGGACCAACCCACTATGAGAAAGCTGCATGGATTAAGTTATAAGCTTTTCTCATGTATAACCGCGTCACAACGCCCTTTGACCTGAGATCATCATGGATTCCTACATGAGAGTCGCTGATCTTTGACCTAGTCAAAAGTCACCTTTGACCGAGTGATGATAAAGGCTTGGATCGGGATCAGTGGTTTTCATGCAAAGGAATGTGAATGGTCAAGATGGAATTTGTCCCTCACATTTGTAGAGAGATAATATTGGGCCCTTCGATGAGTGAGTCTGAGAAATGTATGGTCATACTACGATGGAAAGGAGCTTCCATTTCAATTGTTAGACTACTCAAGAATCGAGAAAGTAATGGTCAAGAACAGGAAGTTGACATTATTCATGTCTCATCCTTGACCAAATTATTGCGTGACAAAAGGGACGTGACATGGTTGTATGATAGATTGTATCATATCATTAATCCCCATATGAATTGGGTAGTTGCAATGTCTTGCTAGAGGCCGCTTGTGACTTGTGGGGGTCGATATTGATTTGCCGCCAATCTCGTGTGGGCCTGCAGGGTCGCACACAAGAATAACCCAACATGAGCAAAAGTATCCAGATTCATTGAATCTTAGATATGTCTAAGATTTAATGAATATTGTATTTAATCTAGGATGAATATATATATATATATATATATATATTAGTTATTAAATTCAAAATTTATAATGATATTATTTATAGATAATATTATTATTATATATAGTACTTAATTTATTTGATAAATTAAATAACTATAATAAATTGAGATATTGTATTTCGATTTAATTTTTGAATAAAGATATAGTATCTCGATTTAATTAAATTGAGATATAGTATCTCATATTTAATTAAATAAAAGATATCATATCTCGATTTAATTTATAAAGATAAATTAAATCAGTAGGCTTATAATTTGGAGTAAATTAATATATTAGATTAGATCTATTTGATACATTTAATTAATATATTATTTTAATTCGAATTCAAATTTTAAAATTAATTGGATTAATTTTGAATATTTTAATACGGCTTATTAGGGTTTTAGAAACCTTATAATAGATATTGATCTAGTTGTATTAAGAATACGGATGAATTAGAAAAGCCACGAGAAACCCTAAAGAGAAAAGAGAGAGACGCGAAAATACTGAAGGCGCTAGCACGCCATCGGTGTTGGAGGCTGTTCGTGTGGATACCGGTAGATGGAGGAGATTCGCAGAGTCTGTTCCTGTTGATCGAATAGGTAGCCCACCAGATCAAATTGAACGTAGGATGCTCACGAATTTCACATAGGTATTGTTTCTAATGAACCTTGATTTAAACGCAATTGATGAATCCTCTCAAGGGATCCATAATTTTTAATGGATGAGAATCTTTCCGCTGCGTGTACGGATCCCAACATGTGGAACCTTTGAGATTGAGTTATTTGATTACAACTTGTAAGGGGGAGTAAATACTAGTGAGAGGATTACTTGAGAGTTACAGAGTGTGTTATCAAGTTTTGAGATAGTGGAAATCCCGAAGTGTCTGGAGACTGGACGTAGGTCAAGGATTTGGATCGAACCAGTATAAATCTCTTGTGTCTATTTTTCTCCCTATCTCTCTGTTTAGCTCTGTTTTACGAAGTGTGTTTCAAGGTATTTCGTGAAAGTTTTTAAATTTCTCAATTCACCCCCCTCTTAGGTGATATTTCGTCTTTCAATTGGTATCAAAGCATTGGTTATCAATTTGAGGATTAACATCTTAGATAAAAGATCCAATGGAAGGAATATTATTTGATGGAGCTTCGATCAACACACCCCCAGGTTTCAATGGCAAATATTATTCTTTTCTGGAAAGCCAAATTCATAGGCTTTGTAATGGCTACTGAATATGGTTTATGGAGAGTGTTCGAGAGAGGAGACTATGTTCCAACTACAATAGAAGATGGTGTTAGAACTCCCAAACATATTTAAAACCTCAACGTTTTCCTTATACTTTATTGCTATTATGATTATATTACAATGGCCTTAAAGCATATTGAAACCTCAACGTTTTAAAACTGATTTGATTAAAATGTTTCAATGCTTCTACACGTTTTGTTATGTGTTGTTGAATGGTTTTACGGTGACTAAATGAGCATTAAAATGCTTCCAACGTCTCATGGCCTATATAAAGAGGCTCTGCAAGAGGTCTACACACACCTTGCTCGTGTACTCTTGACCACCTCTTTTCCTCCTCAGGCATATTCTGTTTTGCAGAAGAGTTTGTTTAATCATGGGGACTACCACCTTTTATCTCACTACTAAAAATTTCGGTTTTTGCTACGGAAAAAATCCGTAGCAAAAACACATTTTTCCGTAGCAAAACATGTTTGCTACGGATTTTGTCCGTAGCAAAATATCGCGTCGCAATTGCGATGGATCTTAAAATCCGTAGCAAAATGCTACGGATTTTTTTTCCGTAGCAATTTGTTACGGCAATAAATTTCGTAGCAAATTTCACAAATTCCGGAATTTGCTACGGATTTTTTTCCGTAGCGATTTGTTTTTTTTTCGTAGCAAATTTCAGAATTTGCGGAGATTTTCTTTTCGGTAGCAAATTTTAAATTTTTTAAATTTTTTTAATAGAAAATTGAATACAAATAGTAAAGTAATGTACCATGAATATATTAACGATAAAAAAGAGTTTACATAGTGAAAACACTATATATATATATATATATATATATAATCCGTAGCAACAAACAAATACAAAAAAGTAGTAGCAACAAGCAAATACAAAAAAGTAGGCTAAACAATGATTGTGATCATCATCAACACCGGCATGATCATCATCACCGGAGCCGACCCGGAACCTCTGTCTTTCATAAGGGACATGATTTGAAGCTGCACGCCTCATCATCTCATTCTCGCCGAGTCATCTCCCCGTCGCATCATCGCCCATTCCCGCTGCAACGCCTGCTTGATCTAATCTTGTTCCTGCTACAACGCCTGCTTGATCTGATCTTGTTCACCGAATCATCTCGCTACCTCATCATCTCCGTTTCCCGAGCCGCCCGCCGGCTCATCGTCTCCCGTTCCCGGGTCATCTCGTGTTGCTTGCTCCTCCACCAACGCCTTCATCTTCTTTAGCTCATCTGAAATTGATTAGTACATTTATTATTTGTACTTCATTTGAATGGACAAGAGAATGAAAATTATCAAAAATAAATGTATTATGTTTACCTGAAGAAACCCCTACAGTGCCAGATGAGAGGCGCTTTGTTTGCTTCAGTCGGCTGGCAGACTCACCGTATCCAAAGACCCTCCCTTTCTTGTCAAATCTGCCAGTAGCCTCAAAGAACAGACTCTCGTTATCGGATATAGAGGATGAGGGGTCAGTCTCACGCTGCGAGGCTCTCTCTCCGCGATGAACTTCTCAAAGTTTTCCTACAAGCAAACAAATACATAACAAATAAGACATGTAAAATAAAATAAATATGGTGGTGCATAAAACAAGTAATAAAGGCAATAAATGTCTAACCGCTATTTGTTGCGCCATTGGGTTAATTCATTGCCTCTCACTCCCTTCAGACTGTCGGGAATGGGTCCACTGAAAGGTAACCCACTCAACCGATCCACTGGAGCTTCCCCGGACTCTACCCGCAAACGCAAATGATGACCTTAATTAATTACTTCAAAGTACAAAATATTGAATACGTAAATAGAAAATAACGTGTACTTACAACTTTGCGTCGATGCTCACTAATTGATATGGAGCCGCCAAAGATATGATGGTCCTTCCATTTTGGCCCTATTTTGCTTATTTTTCGCACTTATGGTCTTAAACTTGTCATTGTTTTCCCAATTGCCAAATAATTCATCTTTAGTGTTCTCGTGGAAGCCAATCATCTTGCCTCTCGACCTTCTCAATGCATAGAGCTTTCGACGCACCATCACGCCGGCCCGTGGTTATAAGCTTTTTTCATATTTTCAAGATGCTCAGGCAACGTCATATGCTTATCCTGAAAATCAATAACGAACAATTAGTGCTCAAAATTTTAAAAATACTTAATTAACACGCATAAAAAAATAACTTACCAAGAACTCCTTGAACCACTTCTCTCGTTGCGTCTTAGAAATCTCTCGTCCACGCGGTCCAAGCTTGAGTGTAATTACGGAATATTTGGTCTCACATGAAAGTCGCCACCGGAGTATCAGGCACAAATCTGAAAACAGAGATTATCATGCAAATATTAGCATACAAACCAATTAGAAAAGAAAATTGTAACATTACAGGTAACTTGGCATGACTTACTCGTTGCCGTCAGGACGGATCCAAAGAAACCCTGTCTCAGGATCTCTTGAGCCCCAGATTGGTACCTCTGAAGAACTACCTTCTTCCCCGACGTGTTTCTGAGGCGACGCAGTGTGCTAAGGAAGAAATGTGAAATATTGAAGATGTTTGTACATAGATGGTTTCAAGAAACTAAACAAATGTAAATCAATCAGAAATGGTAAAGTAAACCTGTTGTCCCCCTTGCTGTGCATCAGGGGCATAGCCGCCGGTGATGACGATGTATAAAGTGACGGTGAAGATGACAAATATCCCGACGGTGACGACGAAAAATCAAATAGTGGCACCTCTGGAGAAGAGCTGAGCCCTCTGCCTCCATATGGAGCAGTTGGCATCGCCCTACCCCCTCTTATAGTACGGGGTCGGGCTCGACCACTGCCACATCCACTACCTGAACGTCCTCCTAGATGCTCCATCTCTGAACACTTATAGACATCATGGCAAAAAATATATATAAAAAAGATATTTAGTTAATATGACAAAAGAGCAAAGAAACAAAGTATGTAGTATAACATATCGTCATAAACAAAGAACTAACACAAATCAACCGGACGATTCCTGTTCATCGACATCTACTTGCATGTCTTTATCTGAAATCTCATAGTCTTCGAACTCATATTCACTATCAGAGAAGCTCATTTCTGCCTCATCCTCATCGTCTGATTTCTCATCGTCAATTTGTATAGGAATCAACTCTAACTCCGCACGAGAATCAAAGAGATTGCTTGGTACTTCGTCATCAAAGATGTTTATGGGCAAAGACATGTTCCACATCGGCTTGGAAAGGTTCAAATGCCAAACTGTCATTTGATTCCGGCTCTTTCGACTTTGGTATAATATTTCGTGCTTTGGTTTTAATAACTCCCGTCCACCCTTGGCGAGATGTAGGGTATGGTGTATAGTAAACTTGTTCCGCCTGTTGATTAAGGATGAATGGGTCATAACCAACCGTATATCTCCTTGTCCAGTGGATCTCAATATTTCCATGTTTGTCTACTTTTGTCCCACGCAGACTGTTATCAAACCACTCACACTTAAAAAGGGTCACCACCTTGTCCCATTGGTAACTCAGGCTGAATTATCTCAACTAACTTCCCGTAGTAGTCGCCTCCACCCCGTCAACTTGGTCACCTCGACAACATACACCGTAATTGCAACATAGTGTACTGCGTTCGCGTCAACGATTGCAAATCGATACCCATTGATTATATATTTGTTGCATCGGGTAACTTGTCATTGCAGCTCCATAAGATAAACTCCACGCAACTTCATTGGGATCTGATGGATTTTCCAAGATATATGATCGAAACCATTTTGGAAACTCAGAATTCGTGAATTGATCAACTTGGGACATCGACATTGAAGGATTTTCCGATCGGACCCAATTAGAAAAGTAACTGTAACAAAAAACTGAAGTTAATACTTTAATACTTTCCGTAATAGTAAAAAGAAAAAAAAACTTACTCTAGGTACTGGGCGGCCTCTTCACAGTTGTTTAGAATGTACCACTCCGCAACTCGCTTATCTTTTCCGTCAAGAGTTGACCTCCAACGTTTTCCCACGACTCGCCCTGGAAAATTAAATATTGATTTTTGATCCCTTGTATCAAATTTGCATCATCGTTGCGAGGTACCCCTCTCCATCTTGACATCATTTCAGGGGGATAATAGTATGACACAAATTTTGCGGCCTCTTCGACTAGATAAGCTTCAACGATAGATCCTTCAACGTACCTTGTATTTTTGATCTTGTGCTTAAGTGTGCGTAAAAACCTAAATGGAATATCAGAGCTAAAGTACCATGTCGGTCAATTAATAACAGCGCAAATCAATATATATATTACCTCTCAAACGGATACATCCATCTATCTTTTTGCGGGCCTCCTACCTTTGCTTCGTAGGCCAAGTGAACGGGCAAATGTTCCATTGAGTCAAACAAGCTAGGAGGAAACACCATTTCTAACTTGCATAGCGTTATGGGCATGCTCGCCTCCAGGTGTTGTAACTTTTCAACATTAAGCTCTGAAGCACAAATTTCTCTAAAGAACATGGACAACTTCGTTAGAATAGACATGCTTCGGTAGTGCTTTGAAGGCCCACGGCAACAATCTCTGGAAAACAACATGACAATCATGACTCTTCATCTTGCTCAACTTCACCTCGTGCATGTCGACACATCTTTTCCAGTTTGACGCATAACCGTCAGGGAGTTTAAGATCTTTAACCTATTGCAACAATTCTAAATTCTGCTCTTTATTGAATGTGTGCGGCGCTCTGGGTTTGGAAATTCGTCCAGTGCCACTGTCCACCAAATGCAAAGCAGACCTTCTACAAATCGCTTTAACGTCCAATCTTGCGTTGACTGTGTCTTTCGTCTTGCCCTTGGTGTCCATCACGGTGTACAGAATATTGCAAAACACATTCCTCTCAATATGCATGACATCGAGGTTATGTCTTAACAATTGATCTTTCCAATATGGTAGTTCCCCGGAAGATCTTTGCGTTTGTTCCAATGATGATCAATGTCGTACCCCTCGTGTTCGCTTGAAGCGCCCCTTCGACACTCGTAATGTGCTTGACCATGTCCCATATTTCTTGTCCACTTAAACGACGAGGTGGATCTGCTCGTTCGACAACCTTCCGCGTGAAGTCTTTTCTATTTCTCCTAAACGGATGATCGGGGGGTAGGAATCGTCGATGCCTGTCAAACCAACTGACCTTGCGACTGTGTTCCAAGCTAAAACCCAAGTTCTGTTCAAAACATACCGGGCATGCGAGCTTTCCCGACGTTTGCCAGCCACTCAACATCCCATATGCGGGGAAATCATTTATCGTCCACATTAAGGCAGCCCGCATGGTGAAATTCTGAATTAATGATATATCATACGTAAGAACACCTTCACTCCACAACATTTTCAACTCGTCTATCAAAGGCCTGAGGTACACATCTATCTTCTTTTTTGGGTTCGACTGCCCGGGGATTAACGCGTTAAGGAAGAAAAACTCTCTTCTCATGCACATAGAAGGTGGGAGGTTGTACGGAGTCACAATGACCGGCCAACGGGAATAATTCTGCTGTATTGTTGAAAGGAGCGAACCCATCCGAACATAGACCAAGACGAACATTACGGGGATCCATAGCAAAGAAAGGATTCGCCTCGTCAAATTTACGCCAAGCTTCGGCATCGATGGATGCGTCACAAAGTTCTTATCCCTACGATGCTCCGGTGCCATCTCATGTGAGCACTGTTTGTTCGGATGCATACAATCTCGTAAGTCGGGCACCGGAGGAAAGTACCACATCTTGCTTAATGCATGACGGGTCATTTTCCTTCCTTTCCCACAACTTTATATCTGTCATCTCCACAAAATTTGCAATTGGTCGGCTCAATCATCCTTGTAATACAACATGCATCCTCTGGGGGCAAAGCGTGAATGGATTTTTTCACATCCAAGCCCAAGCTCTTTCACCTTTTTTTTTGCTTGGTAAAAGTCCTTCGGCAAATTATTGTCTTTGGGAACAACCTTACTCATGATTTGCATCATTTCGTTGTAATTCCTCTCACTCATATGGTGATCAATCTTCAAGCTTAGTGTTGCTAGGGTAGCCGATAGCGATGAATATTCACTATTTTCAAAGTGGTCGCAACCTTCCCATAACGGACGTTGTGCTTCTTGAAGCATTTTATAGAACCTAGCGGCTTCGGATGAGGATCCTCACCCATGTTTGATGGTTGAGGATGGGTACCGTCTCCTCTCCCATGTATGACGGTTCGGCGCATGAGTAACGGGATCAAAATATTGGCCGATCAACGGTCCCGCGGCATCCATAACCAACTGCTCATATTGATTAAGGTTTTCTCGATGACTACTGTCCCGGTAATAACCACTCGATGTCTATCGGACTTCGCCATGACATTCCCAACATTCATAATCTCTAATGAATCCCTTTTGACACAAATGAATTCTGACCGTGTCCGCATCTGTAAATCTTAAACACTTACATTTGGCACACGGACACCTGATCTCCCTACTTGAATTATTTGAATTCGCCAAAGCAAATTGGACGAACTCTTCCAAACCCGCCAAGAATGCTAGCGTTAGTTCTCTTCTATCGCTTAGACGATTGTACATCCAACTTCTATCATGGTTGCCTTCCATACTTCCTAGCTAGTTCGAGTTACTAACCTAATTAACATCTCAACATACCACAAATATATATAAGTCGCCTCTTATGCCTACCAATTGTCACTTAATCAAGAAAGTGAAAAACAAACACATGCATTGAACAAAGAACATATTCCAGCAAGCAACCAGAGAATGAGGATAGCACACCAGAACATAGGGACATGTATGTGGAGGGGGCAAACAAAGAATAAGATACTAAGTATTTTGGAGTTTCTAACATATATGGGCTAGATCAAAGAGATTATTTATGTTGACATGGAGAAAGCTTTCGATAGGTTAGATTGGGGGTTTATCAGAAATACCCTTGAATGTATTAACTTGGAGAACAACCTCATTGATCTCATCATGGCCTCGTATCTCTACTACATCTATGTCTATCCTTTGGAATGGTGATGAAACCCCGAGCTTTCACCCTTCTAGAGGAGTTCGACAGGGCGATCCCCTGAGCCCATATATCTTTGTTCTTTGCATGGAGCGCCTGGGCCATTTAATTAAAGCTGAATTTGAAGGGCGTAGGTGGAAACCCTTTCTTTTCAAGCGAGGTAGTCCACACATCTCCCACCTTTTCTTTGCCGATGACCTCATTCTTTTCACAGAAGCTTCCACTGATCAAATGATTGAAGTCCGAAGAGTTATACAAAGTTTCTGTGAAGTCTCAGGGCACAGAATCAACCTCGACAAATCACGAATGTTCTCGCTCCAAAAAATTAACTTCAACGGGGCTCTCGAGCCGAGTCAACTCCTTGGGATTGGGATTACCGCTGACCTAGGTAAATATTTGGGTGTCCCAATCATCCATAAAAGAGTTTCTCATGCTACCTTTAACCCTATTGTGCTAAGAGCAAGGAAAAAGTTGTCCTCGTGGAAAAGCAAATTTTTGACTATGGCAGGACGTTCAGTTCTTATCAAGTCGGTATTATCTTCACTGCCTAGCCACTGCATGCAATCTTCTCTCCTTCCAACTTGTACTATTAGAGAAATTGAGTGAATCTCCAGGAATTTCCTTTGGTCTCAGGAAGATGACGTGAGAAAAATGCATCTTATTGCTTGGGATAAAATTACACAAGCTAAGAAACAAGGGGGTCTGGGTTTCAAAAATCTTCGCCGCCAGAATAAAGCTTTTATTATGAAACTTTGCTGGAGTCTTTTAACAAAGAAGGATGCCCTCCGGGTTCAATGTTTGTGGTCCAAATATAACCGTGGCAACCCGTATCCGCCTAATATCTCCAGAAAGAAAAACTCTTCCTCAGCTTGGAAAGCGATTGTCGAAGTTTGGGATAATTTTCTCAGTGGTGTGGGTAAAAAGGTCAATAACGGGGCGGGTACCAAGTTCTGGACTGATCACTGGCTACCCCTTGATCAACCCATCATCTCCTTTATTCGATCCTTCCTCTCGTCAACGTAGAGGAAACGGTTAGGATCACCTTCTTTCAAATGGACGGTGGGACTATTACAGATGGTTTGGAGTTTTACCTCAGGATATCATTAAACTCATTTTACAATCAAATCCACCCTCCAACAATTTCCCAGTTGTTTTACCCGGAGAAACGACTAAGGATGGGGTTTCTCTGTTAAATCGCCTACCAATTTCTCTCGACACCGTAGAAGCAAGCACTAATAACTTCGGGCCCAAGTGTGGAAATGGCAAGTTCTGAAAAAATTAAATACTTTATGTGGCAAGTTGGCCATGAGAGACTTGCCACCAACTCTCTTCGGGCAAGGAGGGCCTCACCAATGACAATGGTTGCCCTTTTCAATGCAATAGTGAGGAAAGTGTGATCCACATAATTCGAGATTGTGAGCGTGCTAGAAGTCTATGGAAACTTATTTTAAAACCTAATTATTTCTCTCAGTTTTTCTCTGGCAGCTTGCAGGTTTGGCTTGACTGGAATACCAAGCACAACCCAGGAAAAGGGAGATTTTTGAACCTCTCATGGGCGAGAACCTTTAGCCTAGGGTCTTTGGATCCTTTGGACAACCGAGATGTAAATTTCTTTTTCGTAGAGTGAACACGAAACAAGGGAGATGTTACACCGGTGCCTATCTACTCATGGAGAATGGAGTGAATCAAAAGCTAAACCACAAGATTTTCCAACTGGACAAGCTAGACGAGAAATCTTGGACACCCTCCCGAGAATACGATTCGGATCGATGTGGACGGATCGGTGCTTCAACAACATAAAGCTGCATGTGGGGGAGTACTAAGAAATTATAAAGGGGACTGGTTGATGGGCTTTTACAGACCCCTTGGCCTCCTTTCTGTCATAGAAGCTGAAATTTATGCTATCATGATAGGGCTGCATGATTGGTCTTCGGATGGGGCTACGAGCATCGTCATTTAATCGATTCTCTTGATGCCGTCAATATCCTTATGAGAGATTGCCCCGCGATCATCCTCCGAAAGACATTATTGGGGAGACTCGAGACCTTTTGTTCCGAGACCTGGGACGTGGAGCTTCATCACACTCCAAGAGAAAACATCGCTTGTCTTGATTATATGGCAAAGAAGGGCCATTCTACATGCCATTAGTGCCAATTTGGTCATGATTCCAACTATCCCGGAGGGTGCCTAGATATGGTTTTCAAGGATCAGCGATCCTGCCATTCCTAGTTTGTTTGTTTTTTTTTTCAATCTGTTATTTCAGGGGCTAGAGTCTTATAATCTAACTCCTATTTCATGTTTTCAAGCTTCGGCTTGCCAATATTATTAAAAAAAAAAGATTATTTATGTATCATTACCAACTAATACAAAATCATAATTTTATCACACCAAAATCAGAATCCAAATTTCTAATTTCCTAAACGGTGCTACATAAAATACTTCACATAAAATATTTATATACGTGTATTAACTGTGTTTACTTGGAAAAAAATCAATATCATAAATAATAATCATTAAAGCCCAATAATTAAAAAAAATCATATAATCTCCTACAAACTATAAGCATAATTCAAATTGATAAACAACTAAGTATGAAGATCATTATTCAATTAATAGATTCACTAAAGGAAAAACTAAAACAAAAAAGAAGACTTAAAATCATGTAACTTATAATCTTCTGAAAGTGGAGCTAAATCACCAAGAGGGGGTGAATTGGGGATTTTAAAAACTTTTTCAACTTACTCTGTTTTTGTACACTAAAAACGAGATGAACTAAGTAGAGGGTAGAAGAGCAAGACACAAGGATTTATACTTTGGTTCGGTCCAATCCCTTGACCTACGTCCGGTCCCGGACTCTCTGGGATTTTCACTATCTCAATTGATTACACACTCTCAGTACTCAAGAGTAATTCTCTCACTAGAACTTACTCCCCCTTACAAGTTGCAATCAATGAACCCAATCACCAAGTCCCTTGACTTGTGATTCTTTACAATGAATGATTTACAATCAATAAACTCTCTCTAAGAGTAGATAATGATAAACACTGAAGCTTAATGTATCAACAGATACTTTATACAAGAAAACTCAAGAGTAGTTGGAAACTTGAATGATTTTCGTTTTCTATAGTCTTGGTTGTTGAGAGGAATTGAATGCTCTTCTATTTATACTGAGAAGGCATTAAATGACCGTTGCCAACTCCATATATCCGTTGAAGTGTTAATCTAGCTGTTGTAGGCAGTTATGGTGTCTTCTCTCACTAATCTTCACTTTAATCCAGTTGTGCAGAAGTTCAGAGTTGACTTCTCTGCAAATTAATCCGTTGGTAGAACAGTTGCTTGATGAAGAAAACATTCTTTAATACTTTGCAAGCGTATGCAGATGGATTACCAGAAGTATGCAACTTTTCTGGTTGAAGCATTTAATGTTCGACATGTTTTTGCTTTTTGCTTTAAACCTTCAATAAACACTCTCTAATTCATCCAAACTCACTAAAAAAGTGGTTAAACATATCTAGGAACATTAGAGAATAATGATAGGAAGTATTAAGATCAAACAAGAAGGTTTTACAAAAGCGTCGATTCGAATTTCAAACTCGCGATGAAAACTTGAGTTTTGATATCAAAACTCGAGTTTTGGACTTTGGTGTGTAAAATCGATTTAAGTCCAAAACATCAAAGCTGGAGGTTTTCTTTCAAAACCGCAGGTTTTCAAATCATTGAAAAACATCAAACTTTCGCTTGGCCAAAACTCGAGTTTTCATATCAAAACTCGAGTTTTCATTTAAATATGAAAACTTGAAGAAATCGCGCCAAGTCAAAAACTGGAGGTTTTGGAGAAAACTGGAGGTTTTGAAAACGAGAAAACATGAAGACTTTCTGCCTGAGCAAAACTCGAGTTTTGAAATCAAAACTCGAGTTTTCACTTTACTTGTGAAAACTTTGAGAAAACTTTGTCAAACTCAAAACTGGAGGTTTTCACAAAAAAACGGAGGTTTTGAAAACGGCTAGAAACTCGAATCCTCTCGCAACCCAAAACTCGAGTTTTGATTCAAAACTCGAGTTTTCACAAATTTAGTGAAAACTTGGAAAATTTCAAGTTATGTTGAAAATCGGAGGTTTTAGCCAAAACTGGAGGTTTTCAAAGTTCAAAAACTTAGGAGACTCTCGTAAGTCCAAAACTCGAGTTTTCAATGAAAACTGGAGTTTTGTCTTTTCCAAAAATATTGAGAAGTCTCGTATTGTGAAAACTTGAGTTTTCTCGAAAACCGGCGGTTTTGCTTTGTTCGGGATATATCTCATTAAGATCAAAACTCTTGGCTAATCTCAAACTCAAATTTATGTGTCCAAGCTCGAGGTAAGAATCCAATGCAAGAAGAATCAACTCCAAACTCATTCTATTATGTCCATTATGATCCGATGAATGAAGACTATTCTTGACCGCGTTCTTGAAACGTCTTGAATTGACCGTCAACTTTCGAAGGCCATATCTCCCTGGTCTGAACTCCGTTTTGGTTGGTTCAAGTCTTGATGGAAATCCCTTTGAGTCTTCTTTCATATGCCACAAATTTCCGCTCAATCCGATGTGTGGTTTGTGCGTTACACTCAAAACATTGAAGCTTGGTTTGCTGTGTGGCTTGGATTTATCTGTCATCTTCCACAATTCATAACTCCTTGATATGAACTCCTTTTGGCTTTAATTTTATATCCAAATGACGCATTGGAAGTCTAGTTTCATATGCCACTGATTTCACCTCAATCTGATTTCTGGTTTAAGAGATATCATCGAATTACCAGACGTCGCCCAAGCTGAACGTGAAACAGTAGAAGCGAGTTGTTGAATAGTCTTTGAAACTCGAGTTTTGACTTGAAAACTCGAGTTTTCCTAATCCAGAGATGCCAGAAATGCTGAAGACACTACAAAACTCGAGTTTTGAGTTGTGAACTCGAGTTTTCTCATCTTGAAGCTGATTTTTGCTGTCTTTAACTCCAAATTGAGTCATTTCAACTTCCATATGATCTTAGAGGCTTCTAGCATCAATATAAGAACTTGAATAATGATACCTTCATTCCATTCAACAAGTTCTTCCTTTTTCCATCTCCCAACTTGATCATTCTTCATCATTCAACTCTTTCTTTCTTCTCTTCTCTTCTTCTCTCTGATCATTCTCGTCATTCAACTTGTACTCATCATTCTTTGCAAGTTCTACCTTCTTCAATATTTCCTCTTCTTCGATTATTCCCAAAATCCTTTGATAGCTTCTTGCTTCCTTGACATTACGATATTCCCATTATATTTTGTGCAAGAACTTCTTTCTTCAATCTACTTTCTTGATCAATCTCCATTATTAAACTTTGCATCTACATTCAATATAAGAATTAATCAAAGCATAATGTAAATGTAGTATACAACCTTTTTGCTCTTAAGAAGGGCATCTATATAAGACATCATCAAAACTAATCATAACCAACATCTTCTACTATCATATATATTTTAATTATGTAATAAAGCAAATCTAACATAGATATTTTCAAATATCAAATAATTATATAATAAAAAAAACCAAAATACTTCAAGCTAACTCCGGCGGTGACCAAGACGGAGAAGAGGACGCCGGAGAAGCCGAGGAGGCAAAGGGGGACCAAATCGGGGGCGGAGCTTGAAGTATCTGGCCCGGCCCGGAGGTGAGGGGAGGCCGGAGCCTGGGGCGGAATGGGGGTGGGGCGAGCGGGCGGTTTTGGCCGGCGAAAGTGAGGGGACACCGGAGCCGGGTCGGAATGGGGGGGGGGGGCGAGCTAGGGGAGGATCCGCCGCGGAGGTGAGGGGATCTCGGAGCAGGCCGGAATGGGGTGGGTCGAGCTTGTGCGAAATGTGGGGGTGGGCGAGCTTGGGGGAACCGGAGCCTGGGTGGTGGGCGGAGGTGAGGAAGGCCGGAGTTAAAGGTGGCCGAGGGGGGCGGAGCTTAGGGGAGCGGGAGCTTGGGGGAACCGGAGCTGGGTGGGCCGGAGGTGAGGGAAGGCCGGAGTTGGGGGGTGGGGCGAGCTTAGGGGCGAAATGGGGGGGCCGAGCCGGGGAACCGGAGCTAGGGGGCCGGAGCTTAAGGGGGAACCGGAGCTGGGGGGCCGGGAGCCGGGAGGACGGAGCCGGGGGGGCCGAAGCCGGGAGGACGGAGCCGGGGACCGGAGCTAGGTGGATCGAGCCGGGGAGAAAGACGCGTAGAATGGGAGACTTTCCCAATTTGCGACGGATGACGTCATCCGTCGCAAAAAGGAAGTGCCTGTTTGCGACGGATGATGTCATCCGTCGCAAAAAGCGGACCATTGGTCCGCCATTTTGCGACGGATGACGTCATCCGTTGCAAAATAGTGGACTACGTCATCCGTCGCAAAATGGCGGACTAATGGTCCGCTTTTTGCGACGCATGACATCATCCGTCGCAAAAAGGCGGACCTTTGGTCCGCCTTTGCGTCGGATGCATGAATCCGTCGCAAGGAATTGCGACGGATGACGTAGTCCGTCGCAAAACTTTGGGCGACGGACACGTTCTCCGTCGCAATTTGCGACGGATGAGCTTTTTCCGTCGCAAATGGCGACGGACAAAGCTCATCTGTCGCAATATATTTCCCTTGTGCATGTTTTTGCTACGGAAACTTTTCCGTAGCAAATTCCGTAGCTATTTCCTTTTTTTCTAGTAGTGTCTGCCGGTAGTTGCGGAATAGCTTTTAAGGAAATAGTTTTTTAGGACAGTGTCCTCAAGCACGACTCGAATTAACTATGTTATTTGTAGGTGATGTCGCAGATAGGATTTGCGTAGCACTAGGAGGAGTTGAGAGATTCACTAAGTTGCATGACAATTTAGGAGTTGCCGCATACAATTAGTTACTCCATCTGATAAGACATATTTACGTAATTTGATTAGATTAAAGAAGTTACTTAAGTTAGTTAATATGATATGTATTTACAAAAATACTTAGTCATCTTCCTTAATTTCATATTTTCCTCTCATCTTTGATTGTTGTTGAGGGAACATTCATAGAGTAAATTAAGAAAAAAATTGATAAATATGAAAACTATGCTTATATTTAATATCAAGATCAACTTGTTAAATATATCTTATATTAAAGACTGGAGGAGTAAATGTTAAACTATTGGTAGCAGTGTTGTCAAAAAATAGTGTAAAAATTTAAAAACTTACGTTTTTACGTTTTTATTAGGGTCATACGTGCTAAAACGCAAGTAAAAACTATCTTGAACATAAACTGGTAGAAACTCCGCTCAAACATTTTAAAACGATAAAAACTTGTTTTTACTTTAACAAAAAAAAAAGAATGAAAAGTTGAAAACCCTATTTCCATCGTGCATCTTGGACTTGAATTATTGATTTAACGTATTCCTATAGTTATAGATGTAAGTTTTTTTAACATAAATTTTTTCTTTTTTTAAATGTTCTATATAGTTATATGACTTATATCTTTTAAATATGAAGTTGTTCATTGAATTTTGAGTAGTGATTTATGATTTTTTTTTCTATACATATATATATATATATAATGAAATATATATATATATATATATATATATATTTGTGTGTGTGTGTGTGTGTGTGTGATTTTTTTAAATGATATGTGTTTATCATCATCATGAAATATGAGCTATCCAAAATTTGATACAGAGGTGAGAGGATTCAGATTTGAATTTTTTAAACTGCAATTTTATATTATATATATATATTAAAGAAGTCTCAGTTATGAGATATTGATGATTTGAAGTATGATTCAGAGGAACAGTATCTAAGAATACCTTTTTTGTCAGAAAAAACTTTATTTCAGCACAAACCTTTTATAAAAAAATGATTCTTTTGTAAATAAGTAATTTGAACTTCTAACTTGACTAAAAGTGATGAAAAATTAATTTCCATGCTATCAATAATTGTACAAATAGTCTTGCTTAGATAATATTAGGTTGGGTTTCTTATATATGAATCATCAATCAAAATTATAATTAAAACATACAAATAATAAATATTCCTCTTATCTAATATACTCCTTCTGATCCTTAATATAAGACATATTTACCTAATTTGATAAGATTAATGAAGATGGTTATGTTAGTTAATACAACATTTATTTTCTAAAACACCGTTGTCATTTTTCATAATTCTCTCATTCCTCTTCTTCCTTGATTATTGTTAAGGAAGCATTAATGAGTAAATTAGGAAAATACTTAAACAAATATGAAAACTATGTCTCATATTTAGGATTATGATTAACTCTCCAAATATATTTTATATTAAGGAAATGAGGAGTACATTTTTTAGAAATTAATGAAGTTAAATAAATTATTTTAAAATATTGACATATATAGTTTTTTCCTAAATTAATTTGTCTTACCTATAAAATGATATATAATTTAATGACACCTATTATTAAATAATTTATTTAACTTCTTAAAAAAAATCATTTGAATTTTATGTGAAGTATACAAGGAAGAAATAGAAATATACAAACACTTTAAAAATATATATTTGTCAGGAGAAAAAGATTCTCTCGTTATTAGTCTTTTATGTATAAAACATGATAAATTTCATATATCTAAAAATATTATATATGATTTCGAAAATTGAATGATTATCTAATTAGATTCTACAATTTTTTTTGTCCGATAGATTGTTAGTATTTAGGTATCCTAGAGACAATCCATAAGGACAAATCATCACCTTTTTCTACGTTGTATTATTTCATAAATGAGCATATTTTATCTTTATCATATTTATGTCTCACCTTTATTTTAAAGTAAATATGTGTTTGAAGATAAAAGCCCTAGGAATAGAATCTGTGTTAATCTCGAGGATCAATAATAAGAGATCATGATCATGAGGACTCGAAAACACTGTATATCTATTACCTAAAATTTGTTCCTAGTCTTGAATCACCAAGAAAGGGCATTGATGATCTCAATAAGACTACTACGACATCGTCTACTTGTATAGAAATACAAGGCAGGGACCTCACGGAATATAGGCATGGTGATGCCTTAGCTGATGTCGTGGGTGGATCTGTTGGAGAACAGATAGCACCGAACAGACCCACCAAGAGACTCCACAAAGATTCATTGTAGAGAGTATCATTGGATATGTAAAGTCTCTCATCGTTTGGTAGCGCGGATCGTCCTAGACTTAAGGATGTCATTGAACACTATGTTCTAGGGTTATACTTTGACTATACATATCTATCCGCCTGAAAATGGGGAGAACAGTGTACTCTTAGGTGTAACTCGAATACATAAGTATATATGGATATGTTGAGATGACTCATAGTCCCTTACAAGGGATTAGTCATTCACAAGACTAGTAGAGCTTAGATAACTTCTAATTAACTCAGGAGTCTATGTGCACAGCAAGTGATCATGAAGAGTCATGATCTATTGTAGAGTTAATATAATAAGATTCCTAGTTCTGTGAATTAGCTACATTTAGTCAATTAAGAGATATGATACTCTATCTTTGCTCTCGACTAAATGTGAATGACGATGTGAGGGATGATGCATGCACGATATCCAAATATGAAAGGTAGATCACTTGATTAACTCAATTAGTTCTGGGGCCACAGAGCATTGCTAGTGCCTTATGAGGTCATTAAATAAATTGGGCCCATTAAAAGAGTTTTAATTGGTTCAAGTTTATTTATGTCAGTGACTAATTGGGCCTAATGGGTCACACACAAAGGTTATTTCCGTTTGTTTAAAATTAGCAAACTTGGACCAATAATTGTTATTGGACTTTATCAAGAGTAAATGTGTAATTGAGTTGGAGTGGGACTCCAAGCCCAATGAGGAGATTTGAATTTTAATTCAAAAAGTGATAGGTTATAAAAGATAATTATGAATTATATATATATATATATATATATATATATATCTCAAACACAGGAACCACGATTGGGGACAAGATCACAAACTAAATCAGGGTCTTCGACCCCAATAACTCAAATTGAGTCTTCAACCCAAAGACTCACCTCCACCAAACCTGACAGAAAAACTGTTGAATCCTATGCTAAGAAGCCTCCTACAAAGACTTGGGGGAAGTATTAGTACAAAAGGATGATAAAACCCAAGCCCTTGAGTATGATAGAGCACTCGCTTTATCATTACTTGCCTCTTCTTCACAGGCAATCAGTAAAAAGGAGTATGATTTAGCAAATGCTGAATTTAATCTCCAATTAGCCTAGAAAAAACCTCCTCAGGTTAATAAACAATTAGTAGTCTCTTCGGCTATTAACCCAATGGATACACCTTACATTCCCAAACTGGATAAGGTCAAAAATATCCTACAAATTGAACCTGAGTTCTTCTTCCAAACACCCAACCAGGTAGCATTAAAGTCTTCCCTTTGGGATTTCATTTTATTCCTACCAATTTACAAAAAACAAGAGAATTTTATGAGTTAATATTAGTTGATTCTGGATCCATCGAGTTATCTCGAAAAGAGGATAAAGAAGGAACTTTTATTACTCATTCTACTCTTCAAATTCATATATATATATATATATATATATATATATATATAAAGATCCAATAAATATTGGATGAAGATAGGAGAAATAATAAATGAGGATTGATTTAAAATGATTTTGAATTTTAGTTTAAGAGATGAATGTGATTCATCATCTTAAATTATTATTCAATATTTAAGATATGAATTTAATTCATTACGATTTGAATTTTCCAATTCAAGTTTGGATTGAGCTTTTCATGAAGACTTAAAATATGGTTAGACTCTTATAAAATCTTTGATTTTTTATATGCCATTTTTATGGACGTTTTTTGAAGAAAAAAATGGGAATTTAATATGACTTGGTTGACAAGATATGAATATGATTCATCATATTAAATTCAATCAATCAAGATGTGAATTTAATGTGACTTGGTTGACAAGATATGAATATGATTTATCATATTAAATTCAATCAATCAAGATGTGAATTTAATGTGACTTGGTTGACAAGATATGAATATGATTCATCATATTAAATTCAATCAATCAATCAAGATATGAATTTGATTCATCATCTTAAATCCAATCAATCAATCAAGATATGGATTTAATTAATTGTGAATTGGATTTTCCAATTCAAGCTTGATTGAAAATTTCTTGTAAACACTTAAATTAGGGTTAGACTCTTATAAAGTGCTGATTTTTGGTGTGTCTTCTTCTTGCACGTTTTTCTAGGAGAAAAAGCAAGAACCCTTATGCTCTCTAAATTTAGGTATTTACCAAAGGTTTTAGAGAGGAAAAGGCACCATCCATAAAAGGGTAAGGTTCCAACCCTGTTCATCATATCCATAACCTAGTTCCAAGAAACCATCACCTTCTTGAAAAGAGTAAAACCCAAGGAAACCAAACATCAACCTTGTCGCTACGAAGATTCAGCATTGAGTGTGAGAGGTTTGAAGAGAAAGGAGTTCTCGTTGCAATCTTATCGGGAGGTAGCCGTGTGGATCAACGTTAGAGGACTTCAACAACATTGAGGTCTTCAGTGATCTAAGGTAATCCTAATCTCTAATAGTTGTGTTGTCGAGTTATCCTAATCCCCATAGTTGTTTTAACGAGTAGTCCAAAGTTCATGAATATTATAAATTGTTATGAATCATCATGAGCGCCGTAAAAAGTTACTGGATTAATAATTATTAACTAATTAATGTAATGAGTTAAGGTTAATAATTCATGAGAACCGTAAGGAGTTACGGGTTTCCACAACGATTAAACAAAACTTTTGTTTTCAACCTCATGAACCTTTGCATGAAAGTCATGTAATAGGCAAAATTAACTATCAAGATTCTACCTTGATATACTACATTCTACACAGAATTTTAATCATAAGCTGACGAATATTCAATTGAACTATAATTAGTTTGATTAAGATAAACTGCATTATTTAAAAATTATACAAAATGTTTTAAATTAAGAAGTACAACGTCAAAAAAAAGTAAATCTTAGTCAAATATTTTTAAGAAATAAAAATACAATTTTTATGTAACTAGGCCATGGCATGCTCACATAAAATTGAAGATATTATATACTATTTCTCGTCCTAATTATATGAACACATTTTAAAGTTGGTTTTGGTCCTAATTATAAGACCAAATTTTAACTTTTGTCAATTTTTTTTTTCTAAAATACCTTTATTGATAATTTCTCAATAATAATTAAATATAATAATAATTTAATAATACAAATATATATTCTATAAGGCAAATAATGTTTGCAAGTCATTAATGTCATATATACCTCAATTATACATAAATAAAACATTATAAAATTTGCGTATTCATTACTTAGAGATCAGTAAATAAATACTGCCACGTATGTGCTCAACGAATCAAACCTAATCGCATGTCTTTCCCTGGGTGCTGGCTTAATCTCAAATCCGAATCCCCATTCACATATTCCCTCGCTTCTACTAATTTTGCCTTGATGTATTTTTCAATTTTTAGCATGGGTATTTTTGAAAAATAATTATAATTAATTAATTTAACTTCTCTCCTTAATCTCACCAAATTCTGGTAAATAGTTCTTATAATTAGAACTGGAGGAGTACTTATTATTATAAAAAATAACACATCTTCTCCTAAATTTTCAGTAGGAATGATTTATTATGTATCTCAGAAATTATAAGGATATGATGATATACTTTGACGGTGTGTTGCGTTTGCGCGACAGGATTAATATATACTTATATCTCTTTTGCTATAAATATAAGATATATTCCGACCAAAAAATAAATATAAGATATATTTTATAGTATAATATCTTATATTTAGATTCGGAGATCTTGTACTATACCCTCTGTCTGAGTTCGGTAATTAGTTTGATCAATCAAGCTTCTTTGTTTTGATTAAAAAAAAAAATCAAGCTTCTTTGTTTGTTCTGTTAATCTTCTTGTTTAATAACTTTGCGTTGATTGGATAATTGTATAGTGAGCTCTGTACGCACCATTATGTCGTCGTCTTCCCCAGAACGGGTTCTCTCCGGTGATGGTTCTTCTCCCACCACTCGCCCGTCGGCGTCGCGGCTGCGTGGTCTTGTTGGGGTACGGAATGATCTTGCGGACATCGGTGAGTGTTTTAAGAAAGCGGTGAGTGGACTCACCGAGTTCACCTCTGAGATGTTGCAGTTCAAATATGATGACGACGACGAGGATGATGATCAAGAGGTTCCTGGGATAAGCGACGAGGTCCTTTGTTTTGTGGAAGAAATTTCTGAGCGACCCAATTTTTGGATGGATTTTCCAGTGCCACTTGATAATGGTATTTGAAAACTCACTTCGATTTCTCGTTTTTCTTTCCAATTTAGTGTGCTTTCCTTTTGATCATTCTAATTACTCTGCTAAATCAGTAATGTTTTTAGGGTATGCATTATACTATTTGATTGTTAGCGAAGTGATGATTTGATATCCTGGCAAGATTTTTCCTTTTACTTGGTTGGATTATTATCCCCAATTCGTAGTTCCCTAGTCTTAAACATGAACTCTCATTACTTAGTTCTTCTCATGTTGCCCCTCTGTCACTATTTTGATGATATGGCTTATTTCATTGTGATTGCTTGTACGAGAAATTCTTCAACCAAAGATTGAAATTATAAATTGATAAAACTGGCATAGCTTATGGTAATATCTTGTTTGATAAGAAGTCTACTTCCCTGGATAAGTGTTTCTGTAGTTCCATAAAATATATGATTTTATGGGTGTCTTCTGTTGAATTCAACTTACTTGGTCCAACTTGTGAGAAATATGTAGTTTACAAAATCCTTTATACTTTCTTAAAAATTTACCTCTGAAATTTTTTACTGAACTCTCCTTTCCTTGGTAAAGAAACTGGTGATTAAGATTGATTGTGATGCTAAATGCTAGTGACCATACAATGAGCTAACGAATATTTACAGTATGGAGTATTTAGCTTGGTTTGCATCGCCCAGAAATTCCTTTAAAAGGCCTGGTGTAAACAAAAAAAAGTCCCAGTAACTTAGGCTGTTAGTGACTAACCTTCTAATTCAAAAAAAAAAAAAAAAAAAAAAAAAAAAAAAAAAAAAAAAAAAAAAAAAAAAAAAAAAAGTTCAGCTACTTGTTGTAGCAGCTCAAGGCAGTGCCTTTTCTTTAGACTAGGAAGGGCAAGCCAGTAAACAGGTGTCCTTAGTTGCCTTAACTAGAAAACTAGTTTACTTCATGATATAAAGTCCTCTACAAAGCATTCATTGATTTCACTTTCTTGCTGAGCTATTTTATATTAGATGCCAAGAGTACAGAGAAGTTAAAACAATATTTTTTTCAACAAAAGAAAGGGCAACCTTCATGCATTGATTTTCTTAGACACTAATATGGGAAATTTCAACTTTGTTTCAGAAGATTTCAGTATGACCCACACTCAGAGGCGACATGCATTAACTATAGAAGAACTAGTGCCTGAATTTTTGACACTTAGACTGGACCTTTGCAGCCACATGAATGTGGAGAAATTTTGGTTGATCTACTTTCTCATGTTACTTCCAAGGCTAAATCAGCAAGATTCTGAGTTGCTATCAACTTCCAAGGCAAGCTGCATTTCCTTAACATGTTGTCTTCATCTATTTTGTTTCACTTGAACCACTTACTTCAGATATATGCTTTTCTTGCATATTTTGTTCATTTGCATATGGATAATTGGCTTCCAGAATCTAGCTTTTGTTTATCTGTTTGACTTTAAAAATCACCAATAATTTCACATTGAAATTTGAATATGTATTATTGTATTTTATTCTAAATGTTGCGATTAATAACTTATTTTGTCTTGCCACTTCTTCTCTGCATGTTTGAAGTGAATCTCTGATCTCTTGAGTTTTTCTAATTGTATATCTTGGATTCCGATCAGATAATTCACCTCCAGTTTAAATGAATGTTATTGATTGTTTTCTTTTTTGGCTTTCGCTCCAGCTACATAGTGTGGATTAAGAGCTTCTTATTGTTGAACATGGTTATCATGAGAAGATAATTTCATGCATAACTATTTTCTGCTTGGTGTTCAGTGTTCTCAAATTTGGCAGCGGAAAGATTCTTTTTAAAGTTACCTAATTTGTATGTCTATCCCTATCTTTTTTGGTTCAGATTGTTGAGTTAAGAAGTATGATTCTGAAGAACCTTGAAGACAAGACTACTTCAGAGGATGACAACCCCGAAAACCTGAGGAATCAGAGTCCACATCGAGAGGATGGGAACGAATCTTTCACAGAAAGAGACAATATTTCACCTGATGAAAACCAGATTTCGGATGATGAGATTATAAGTGCAACAGAATGTTTAGGAATTGATGATGACACAGAGAGTTGTTCTGCAAAATGGTATGAAGATACAGATTTTAGCCATACCCTTTCACAATTCAAACAAGAGGAAGAGGATGATGATGATGATGATAAAAGTGTTATTTCTGATTCTAGGGAGGCACGTGACCTAACAAGGGTTGAGTCACGTGATAGGTATAGTGGTTGGGTTAAGTTGTAAAAGAACTCTGAGGGAGGTGGTGGTGAAGGCTAGCAGAAGATTCAAAAGATGAGTCTAATGATTGGTTCACTATTTGATCATATCTAATTGGACAGGCTTTAACTTCTTCTCAAATTTTTCAAAATTATTGTGAAGTTCTCTCACGTACCCCCACTCTCTCTGATGAGGGTTACGCATTTTTAAGGATTCCAAAATTTTATTAAATATATTTCTTTAACGTGAATATATCAGTATTGTCAATGCTCAATATGTCCAACCACTTTTTTTTCCATTGGATTTTTTTTTTTTTTTTGGATTGTGTGGGGAGGTAAACTAGCACAATTGAGCTCGAGTATTCATACTACTACTTGGATCCTTAGTGTAAAAGTTATTTAATTAATTTATCCAAATTAATTAAGTTTGATGAATTAGTTAATTATAACAAATGTGACAATATCTCTATAAAAACCCCCAGTGTAATATTAGATCATAAAGTGAATTGATTTATTATATTTAAGATCAAATTCAACCCTTAATTAATATTAAAGATGAGAGGGTGGCATATTTGCCAACATGCTATAAACAGTCAAAAGATTTACCTTAATGCTACCTGGTGGAAAGTCTTATTATAAGCCACCAATTAACAATTTTCACAAACCGATAAAAACAGTTAAAGTCAATAAAATAGTCCTATAATTTAAGTAACTTTTAATATTATTCCTATTAATTGCTCTAAACTCTAATATTATACTACTTCCGGTTCTAATTATAAGAACACTTTTGTAGTGTAAATTGCACTATAAAAGTGAACTTATAATTAGGATTGGAGGGAGTATTAATTATTACTCTCACCTACTACCCTTATTAATTATGGGCATACATGAAATAAAATAATTAATACGCTTTGGAAATAAGCAAGTGCTTTATAAAAAAAAAAACCAAATATAATTACTAGTTGGTGCCTTAAAATAAAGACGAGAGGGAGTATTTATCAAAATGTTATAATAGAAATCATTAACTCAGTGAACTGAGATTTATAAGAAAGCTATCCAGTCCAAAAATGATTTTAGGTTATTTGTTTTTTTTTAAATGAAAAGTGAAATCCTTTTGAAGGAGAATGTTATCCAATATGTTTTCTTATTATAGAATCACATAACCCTCAATGCATTTCGTCAATAACCAATTCCTGTCACACTTATTCGTTTAAGAAATTTCCACTCAATACAATTAATGCGGCAAAAACAATAATACTCAAACTTCATTTAACCATGGGATTGATGGCGGCATGTCATTATTACTATTCTTCTAGCAATTGATGAATTTGATCCAACAACCAAGTAGTACATACAAATGATATTTTGTGAAAAAAAAGGAGGAACAAGGTTAGGGGAAATATTTTTATTATATTTAATCGACATTAAAGTGGCATTCATGGAAACAAAGAGAAACAAAAACTATTGAAGAATCTGTTACCAATTATATGTAGAC
Organism: Acacia melanoxylon; assembly: GCA_019022615.1. Taxonomy (NCBI): domain Eukaryota; kingdom Viridiplantae; phylum Streptophyta; class Magnoliopsida; order Fabales; family Fabaceae; genus Acacia; species Acacia melanoxylon. The sequence goes on along the minus strand of JAFJYJ010000030.1, from coordinate 899,518 downwards.
ACACGCATCCAATCTGAATCACAACAGCTTTGAAGGATGAGCTTGTTAGATGTAGATATAAACAAACTTAGAGATGGACTCTTGTTAAGATACTTTACCACTTTGTGCCTATTTGGTATGGCTGCAGAAGTCAACAAAAAGTTAAGTGGAAGTGAGTAACAGCTCAACGGGAAAAAATAGGTGGTTGAGATAGCTTCAGTGGGTGTATGTTTCTCTAAAAAAAATGACTTTTTTTAGAAGTTACTTTTTTCAGCTTCTGACGTGATTTTTTTTCAGATTTTGAAGAAAAATGTAAGAAATAAGTGATCTAATAAGTAATGTACTGTTAAATATACATTTTTATTCATTCTAATTTATTCATTAGAATATATTTAATTAAGTACTTTAGAGTTTTTTTAATTTTTTTATCAAATTTAAATTCAATTTTTTATATTTAATTATCACAATATATACAACTAATATATATATATATATATATATATGTGTGTGTGTGTGTGTGTCTAGTATTCAATAAGATTTATGTCATTTTTTATCTCAAATAATCATCTAAATAAAAGCTTATTTGGAAAAAAAAAAAAAAGTCATTTCTAAACGCTATCCTAAATAAGACAAATCACATCTACAATATGACTTTTATCATATCTTCCGTTTGTAAAAGTCCATATGGACAAAAGTTACTTTTGTCACCACCATCCCAAATAGGCAATTTGAAGGCAGCTTCCATGTATGATTGCCTAAAAGTGATTTCAGGTCTAAGCATAGTTCAATATTCTGTAAGTAATTACATATTCACTTCTTCACGCAAATCTTTGTAAGAAGGTTTGGGTGATCATGTATATATGTAGGTCTAATTGAGGTGACACTCTGTTTTAATGGCCAATTATTTTATACTTCAGAAGAAGCTTGATTTATAGGTAGTGGCTGTTGTTGTTTCTGCTATTATAGAAGATGACATGGACTGTTTCATTGAACAATCTAGGGAATATGATCTCTCATACAGAATGATTTTTTGGGATAAAACTTCCTTGAGCTATTTCACACAAATCATGAATCACTTTCAATTCTAAACTTCTAAATTGAAGTTTAAAAATTAATTCTAGGAAATTCTTAATGTGTGTTGTTTCAACCATTATTTGCAAGAAATATTCTTTACACGTATTATTCATAAGAGAGAATCATTTTACAAGTATCTATATTTTCCTTCAATTTTTAAAGTTGAACTTGTACCTTTTTTTCTCATCAAGAATTAATTTCAAATTGCTCTGTTAAACAAACCATAGGCTACCAAATAATCTTTTCACTATCGGTCTATGCTTTTTTTTTTGGCCATCACACTATCACTATATACAAAAAATTATATATTAAAAGCTTTAAACTAATATCATTTCAATCTAATTTAAACTAACCAGATTTCAAATTCAGAAAAAAAAAAGCCTATTTATATTTTTATTACTACAATGTATACTTATATTCATTAGATCACAATTTTTTAATTTTTTTCTTTTAAGAAAAACTTGCAGAACATTTCCTTTTTTTTTTTTAAATCGGCTAAAGTATATGTTTGATATTTTATGTTTGTATCAAAGTTTATTTTAGTCTTTTATGTTTAATAAGTACTATATTTTTAGTTCTTTAAACTTAATGCCGCTATTATTACCTCACTTAACGTAAATTACACTCATTAAACTTAAATAATGATTGTTCATATCAAAAAATTTAAAACGCTGATGAAGCGTGCTTACATATTAATATTTTTTAATATAACATTTTTATATTTTAAATCATGTATTTTTTTTTTAAAAAAAAAAAAAAATCAGAATGAAAACGGTATCCCTTAGCTTTAATTTGTGCAACTCATCCCTGCGACCAGCGGCGAATTCTGTAAGTCTTTCTTCTTTTATTATATACATTACTGATGATCGAATTGCTCCCTGTTATCATCGTGAGCATCAATATGTTTTTTGGCCTTGAATGTGCTGACATATTTTGGCTAGAGATTCCCATATAGAGATGGACCTGTTCAATTCATTCTTCTATGTGATGTGCCACCCAAGTTGTAAAGATCAAGTTCGTTGGGATCAACATTCGATAGAGGAGGGATCTAATCCCTGATATTGTCTTTGTAGCAGCACTTTGAACCTTTCAAGCCAATGCTTGCCATATGTAACAAAACAGTATGTTTAATTGTCACTGAACCAAACAAAAAAGCTACCCAAAAATATCTAGAATTACATGTCCTCCAATGACCTAGATAAAATCCTATTTGAACAATACGCGCCAAATTAAAGTAGAAAATAAATAAGACAACATCCTAGTATTATATATGAAGTCAAAACCTCTCAATGCAATCCTAAATCAGTGAAACTGGGCTGTAGATTGAACAACCAACATGACCTTTAGAAAATCTTTGAGAAGATGATGAGTGCCATAAGAATCTTTTCATATGAGCTTTGTATGAAGGTAGTAGCTTTCTACAATGCTCACTACCCTTTGCGCTCTATCAAAAACCTGTTCATTAAAAGCAATGAATAAATAGGAGCCTAAAAACAAAACAAAAAACATAAGTGGATGGTGTGGAAACAAGAAGTAGTGGGCCTCGGTTAAGTAGCAACAGGCCCAAACTACTAAATTCCTGAGTCCATTTATTATATTACATGATTCCTTGTATATTAGACAGATGTCACATTACTGTACACTCTAGGGTTAGTAACCCTACTATAAATAGCAATACAACATTGTTGGGCTCTTACGCCACTTTATACATAATTATTCTACTCTAATTCTTATCTCGGTCTCCACAGCAGCTGGTCTTTGGGAGGCAGCACGTCAACACGCTGGTGCACAAACCAAATCAAGAGTGTTAATGCTGAAATCTGAGTTCCAACGAACCAGAAAGGGATCTATGAAGATGAATGAGTTTTTAACTAAGATGAAAACTCTGTCTGAGCAATTAAATCTTGCTGGAAGTGCAGTTTCACTACCTGATCTGTTTATTCAAGTTCTTGCAAGTCTAGATGCTGATTATGGGCCTGTTTGGGTATCTCATGTAATGGACTTATTATCCCATTAGATGGGATAATAAGTCCATTAAGAGACAAAATTCATTTTTTAGGTGTTTGGGTTGCTTTTATTTTTAATGGACTTTAAGGTGTAATGAGGTTTTTTTTGTTAAGCCACTTCCCCTAGCTTATCTCCCATTACTTATGATCCCACATGTGGGGCCCTTTGTAAAATGACACTTCACCCCCTAGTTCATTGGATTATATTTATGATGCTAATTTTTTTATCTTTCTTATTTCGTTATTGTTCTTGAGGATTTGTGTTTTTCTCGCTTCATCCGAGGGGATTGGTGGACAATATATATTTAGATTTGGGATGTTTTTTATACAATTGGCAATCGACGAGCTAGGACCAATTTAAAATTGAGAATGGTCCTTAGAAGAAAAAATGAAACTGAAATTTTATATAAATGATTATTAAAAAACGTAGAATAACGGAAGGAGAAAATCCAAACAATGAATTTGAAATTTTATATATTAGTTTTTTATGGCGATACATAATTTTATCTCGGAGATATTCTCAAAATGATGTGGAATTTGATCAAGTTGAAGAAGGAAATATGGGTGATGAAGATAATGATGATCCACTTGATGAAGCATCCTCATCAACACGAATGAATGATCTTCGTGATCAAATCAGAAATGAACTTGTAGGGACTAGATTTATTTAAGTACTTTATTATGTTGTAATTTATTTAATGGAATTTTACTATTTATATTTATATTTAATTTTTATCCCAAATTATCACATTTTATACAATACATATGTGTGTGTGAGAATTTGATTCATGCCCTTTTCAGTCATTTTCCATCTCATCTATCTTTTTAAAAGTTATGCCAAACAACTTCCCATCACAAACAAAAGTAACTTCTGCTACTGCTATCCCAAACACAAATCACATTAAAATAAGTCCATCAGAAAATAAGTCCATCAGGATAAGTCCATCAGATGCAAAAGCCACTTCTCCCTCCGCTATCCCAAACGGGCCCTATAACCCCATTGTTGTGCAACTTGGCAAGGAGGTTGATGAGCTTAGTTGGATAGAATTTCAGTCAAGCCTGCTGACCTATGAAAATCGCATGGAGCAATTAAGTCAAATTTCTCAACTGTCTATTAACAATAATTTTGTGAACTATGCTAGAGCTGAGCACTCTTACCCACGTGGTCCTTGGCGTGGAGGTCGTGGAAACGGTGGCTATCGTGGCAGAGGCCGCCGTTATCAAGGAAGAAATTCTGGTGGTCGCAGCAGGCACAGTGATGGTCCAGCTCCTCAGTGTCAGCTGTGTGATTGAGTTGGTCACACTGTTGAGACTTGCTTCCACAGATTTTATAAGTCTTTTGTCAAGAACAGCAAGAAGAAAGAAGGTAGCTTCTCCAATTCTGAGTCTGGATATGCTTATTAGGCCTCACCGTAATGCGGTATTGATGACGCATGGTACCGGACGGTGGAGCAACAAGCCATGTGACCAATGATGTCACTCGTATTGATAATCCAAACAATCCCAAGGGTAAGATGAATATTATTGTTGGCAATGGAAACAAAATAAATGTTGAGAAAATTGGTTCATCCACATTTTCAAATATTCCAGATAAAACAGTTCAGTTGGATAATATTCTTTATTCACCTGATATTCAAAAGAACCTATTGAGTGTATACAAAATAGCCAGTGACAACAATGCAAATATTGTATTTAATCAACATGGATTTTGTGTGAAGGAACAAGCAACGGGGGAGACAATGCTGATAGGAACACAACCTGAAGGAGGCATGTTTAAAGTATCTAAGACTTAAGAAAGTAGCAATGATAGTACCGAGCTAGCCTTTACCACTCAAGAAGCTGTTTCAGCACCTAAATTGTCAAATAGGTTTTTATTGCATTGTAGACTTGGACATCCTAGTGACAGGGTGTTGAATCAAATTATTAGTGATTGTAAACTGAAAGTCAGTAAGAATGAAGTTGTTTTATGTGAATCTTGCAAGTTTGGAAAGTCTCATTCTCTGCCATTTCTTGTTTCTAATTCTCATGCCTCCAAACCACTTGAGTTAATTCATACAGATTTGTGGGGACTGCCCAATGACCTCTCTAAATGGTTTTCGATATTATATACTGTTTCTAGATGACTTTAGTCGTTTCTCATGGATTTTTCCTTTGAAAACCAAAGTTGAAGCACTCAGTATGTTTGTTCAGTTCAAAAAGTTTGCTGAAAACCAGTTTGACAGCAAGATCAAGATAGTACAAAGTGATTTGGGAGGAGAATACAGAAGTTTTACACAATGTTTGCAAGAAGCTGGGATTCATTTCAGGCACTCATGTCCACATACATCTTCTCAAAATGGTAGGGCTGAGAGGAAACACAGACACATAGTCGAGATGGGTCTAACACTACTGGCTCAAGCTAAAATGCCTCTTCATTACTGGTGGGAAGCATTTCACACAGCTACTACATTGATAAATCAGCTACCATCTACTGTCTTACATGGGGTTTCACCTTACACTAAGCTATTCAACAAGACTCCTAATTATGATATGCTTAAAGTGTTTGGTTCAGCCTGTTTTCCATGTCTAAGACCTTACAATCAACATAAACTTCAGTTTCGCACTATAAAGTGTGTTTTCTTGGGATATAGCAATTCTCACAAAGGCTATAATTGCCTAAATCCCACAGGACGAGTTTATATGTCCAGACATGTAGTTTTTCATGAGTCTGAATTTCCATTTAGCACAGGTTTCATCAACAAGAAAAACATACCTGAGGAACAAATTGTTCCTGAAGAGTTCTTTCAGCACTTTCAGCCGTCTCTATCAACCAGCCATGTTATTTTGCCATCTACAGCCGCCATCTCATCCTCCACTGAAGATGAATATTCAACTCAGAACACTCCAGTTAATATAAAAGGTGAGATCTCGCCTACAACATCTCCAGTCACTGTCTCTACTCAATCTCCTCATTGCTCCTTGTCTCCTGTTCCCTACCATAGTCCTGTCCATGATACAGAACATGTTGGTGATAATCCACATGAAGTTACTTCACAAACAGATGAAACAAGCTTGAATAGGGAACAAATTACAGTGAGAAATCAACATGGAATGGTCACCAGAGGCAAAGATGGTATCTCTAAGTCCAAGACTCCCTATATTGAACTAACCACAACCGCTGAAAACTCGAACATGATGTTCCCTATACTTTTGTAACGGATGCACTTAGCAATGCTGATTGGAGACGAGCTATGCAAGAAGAATTTAGTGCTCTAATAACAAATAAGACATGGAAGTTGGTTCCTTACAATGGCTAAGGTAATCTAGTTGACTGTAAATGGGTGCTAAAGAAGAAGTTCAATATTGATGGTACACTTCAAAAATACAAAGCCAGACTTGTGGCTAAAGGATTTCAACAAAGCCCAGGTGTTGATTTTGAAGAAACATTCAGCCATGTACTAAAAGTTTCAACACTCAGGTTTGTTCTCACGCTTGCTGTGACATTTAATTGGCAACTCAGACAGATGTATATCAACAATGCCTTTCTTAATGGTGAACTAGAAGAAACAATACTCATGAAGCAACCTGAAGGGTTTATCGACTCTAAAGTTCCTAATCATGTTTGCCTTTTGACAAAGGCTTTATATGGCCTCAAACAAGCACCCAGAGCTTGGTTTGAGAAACTAAGACCTACTCTACAAGGTTGGGGTTTTCTACACTCCAGATCAGATCCTTCTCTGTTCTTCCTGAGGCTTAAGAATTTTGTATTGTTCATTCTAGTTTATGTAGATGACATTATTGTCACCGGAAACTCAGTGGAGATGATAAATCTATTTGTTCAGAGACTCAATAGCCAGTTTGCACTTAAGGATCTAGGACAACTAAGTCACTTTCTAGGCTTCGAAGCATACAAAGATGAGACAGGTTTATACTTAAAACAAGAAGCCTACATACGAAGAATTCTAATGCGATGTGGCATGCACAATTCCTCTTCAGTTCCTACTCCTATGGTAGTCAACAGACACTACTCTAAGGATGAAGGAATCCCAATCACAGAACCCACGAGGTACAAGAGAATAATTGGGGCTTTGCAGTATCTCACAAATACTAGACCGGATATTATGTTTGCCGTGAACAAATTATCTCAGTTCTTGAGTTGCCCAACAAATACTCACTGGTAAGCCCTAAAAAGACTACTCAGATATCTGAAAGGCACCATGGATCTAAGTCTACATATCAAACTGAGTTCACATCTTACCTTGCAAGGCTTCTCAGACGCTGACTGGGCTGTGTGCGTCGACGATCGAAGGTCCATGGGTGGCCACTGCGTCTACTTTGGCGATTCACTCATCTCGTGGTTTGCGCGAAAGCAACGGGTTGTGTCGAAATCCAGCGCTGAATCGGAGTATCGCTCCCTGTCGGATCTTTCCTCAGAACTTGCGTGGATTCAATCGATGATGGAAGAGATCGGTCTCCACCTCAAAGAGCCTCCCATCGCGTGGTGTGATAACCTAAGCGCGTCTGCCCTTGCATCTAACCCAGTGTTCCACGCTCGCACCAAACATATCGAACTGGACATTCACTTTATTAGAGACAGAGTACTTCAAAGGCAGTTATCAGTTTAGTATGTACCCTCATCTGAGCAAGTGGCTGATATATTTACCAAGCCCTCTCTCACTCGAAATTTTGGGCCTTTAGAGACAAACTTGGTTTGGTTCCATCTCCCAATCCAAGTTTGAGGGGGGCTGTGGAAACAAGAAGTAGTGGGCCTCGGTTAAGTAGCAACAGGCCCAAACTGCTAAAGTCCTAAGTCCATTTATTATATTACATGATTCCTTGTATATTAGACAGATGTCACATTACTGTACACTTTAGGGTTAGTAACCCTACTATAAATAGCAATACAACACTGTTGGGCTCTTACGCCACTTTATACAGAATTATTCTACTCTAATTCTTATCTGATGGTGCAATGAGGAAACTAACAAATGAAAAATATTGCATTTCATCCCCATGAAACTTTACAATAACACTTATATGGTGGAAAGTTAACATAGTAAATGGGCTTATGTCCATTGTTCATTGCTTATTTGCCTTGCTTGAAATTCACACGTATAATCAAACTTACTGTCCATTGTTCTAAATTCTTGTTTTCTTACGCAATTTGGACTAATTTACAGATTTAAAAGTTTGCATCAAATATGGGGAACAATTCTGATAAAGCTAGTGCTTTAGATACTGACTTTAATGATAGTGAAAAAGAAGTGGATGAATATTTTCTCGGTGATATTGAGGAGGTCAATATAGAAGGTAGATCAGTATATATAAATGAAGAGCATGAGAGTGCAGATTTGGAAAGCCTTCATGACGAGGAAGAAGTTGGAGATGAAAATGGAGGTAGAGATGAATGCATTAGGAATAGGTTTCCATTGTATAAGTTGTTAAAAAATATGAGTGAATACAAGTGGGAGCTAGGAACCCTTTACAACATTGGAGATGATTTTAAAGAAGCCATAGTTTCATATAATCTGCATGCTGGTAAAGGGCTTAAGTTTGTTAAAAATGACAAGGAAAGGATTAAAGTGCAAGACGAGATGTGATTGGAAGGCATATTGTGCAAAGTTAAATGGAGAAGAGACATGGAAATTAAGGACGATAACTATCATTTTCAACAAACTTTAACAGTGTTTGTTTATTATAAGAAAGAGGCTTATTAAGCATTTATGAACCTATCATTTTTCCTATAAATGGCGCTAACTTATGGACAAGGACAGAATATCAGACATACTTCCACCTCCATATAGAAAGCCTATTGGCAGACCACTAAAAGCAAGAAAAAAGGATCCAAATGAAGGGGAAAAAAAGATTTAAGATGAATAGAACTAATTTTGCAGCAAAATGTACAAATTGTGGCACTATTGGCCACACCAACAAAAGTTGCAAGGACTCAAGCAATATTGGAAGTCATGATATTCAAACCAGTGCAAACATCATTCAACTTATTGTATTGAGTGCCTCAAAGAACACACAAACAAGTGTGCAGCCAAGTGAGGTAAAATCTATTAGTTCAAATTTATAAACTTTGATTACTTATGAACATTTATTTAGTAGTAACATAAGCTTTGATAGGGTACATCATATGAACCATCAACTCATGAATCAATGACTTGGCTGGATATGCAGATGAGATAGGTAAAATGTTTGTAAATTGTAGAATGAACTTTAATAATGCAGAAAACATAAAACATGTAGTGACTTGGCCAAATGTTTTAATGTAGGAGACTTTAAGTCGGCCATCTGTACAAGCATATTGGCAAAATGTGCCACCATTGCGTGCTCCTAGTTCTGATCTTGTACAAAGGCCAAATAAGAAAAGCAAAACAACAATGGCAAGCAAAACTCAAGTGTGATGAGCACAAGCTCAAAGGGAGAGTTTAATCCCCAAAAGCTAGCCTATGAAGGGAGAACTCAATTCAATAAACTTTACTCTAAGAAAAAAGTGGGACTCATTACATAGTCACCCCCTCGAGGTATATGAATAGGAAGAAAACTCTCGCATGACACTTCACTCGGTCTTAAAACCCCTAAACCTTTTGGAACACCGACTCTGAAAAGACCGAATGATGATGAGACAAACTCAAAGGAAGAGCGTCAAATCCCTAAAAGCTGTGTTACTCTAAACTCATTATTACACCAAGCCAGACAATTGATGCATTATCAAGTCAACCAAATGCAACCACCTAAAGCATTTGTTCTTGCTTTTGTCTCAAAAGATCATCATGTTTTAGTTTGGATTTATTTTACATTTAAACTTTAGTTTTCTTCCTTATGAGGACTGCTGCTTTTAATGTTTCCCTATTCTCTTTTCATTATTTGAGAAGTGAAAGTGTTTAATGAGAAATTTATGGATTCTCATTTTGATTATTAATTATATTGAACTTTCTGTTTAGATGATCCAAATTATATTGATCATTTTGCAAAATAGGAGACAACAACCGCATTCTTTGTTCCAGCAAAATGTAATCAAGAATTTGCTTGGGATCAAAGGCTTATGCAGAGAAGTGCAAATAAATGTTAGGAAGTCCTCCACAAGCATTAACAAAACATCATTATTTCAAACATAAAAATAGACTTACGTACGTAACATAATATAATCCTATAATAAAAATGAATATATTTTCTTCTCTCAAAATAATAAATACATTTTATAAGGAAGATCTATATTTCTTACGTACGTAATATAAAATAAGCATCATTTTTGTCTTCATTAAAAATATCATCTCAAATTACAAAAATGTGTGGATCTAAGAACTCGGAAAACAGGCAACTATAAATGACGAGCAATGTCGACAATGGATGTTTCGACAATGGATATTGAGTCTTCCACCTCGGAGATGGAGTCCACAAAGAAACCAACGATTGCTTTTTAATCTTGCAGGTAGACCAAAGAGCCAGATTTTGTGGTTAAAAGAAATGAAAGGATGTGAACTGTTATGTTTGGAGGAGCTGCTGGGTTGTCGAAGAAGGGGATAACACGTGTTTTTGCCCTCTTTTTTTTTTCCAAATATAAATAAAGAAAAAAGATATTTAAATACCACCTTAATTTCCAAAACCTAAAAGATCATTAAAACTTGTAGATGAGAGAGAAGGGATAGGGTGAGAATATGATCTATCATTTTCATTTTTTCAGGCCGATTTTGTTAAAACTATTGATTTTTTTTTACTTTTTTTTTTAAAAAATATTTATTTTTTTCCATAAATAGAATGAATTTGAAAAAATAATAATTTTAACAAAATCGTTAAAAAAAATAGTGTTAACTTATATTTTTTTTAAAAAACATAAAACTCATCTCTTCTCTATCATTTACAAGTTTTAATTGTTTTTTTTTTTAAAGTTTTGGAAGTTGAAATGTTATTTAAATGGATTTTTTTCTATAAATAAACATTAAAAATTAAAAAGATTAAAATGTAAGTACATATCAACGCTTTAAAAATTTATCACTTAAATTTGATAATTTAAAGCAATTTCCAACATTAAATTTAAATATAAAAAAAAAATTAAAAATAATTAAAAAATGAAAGTGAAAAAAATGAAGAAACGGATGCTTTATCTCTTTTTAACCCTTTGTATTGTATCCTATAAATTAATGGGATTATGAAATGATTCTCTGATATAACGTGGACTCTGTTTTTCTTTTTTCTCCCCATTCATTCATGCTCGAATCGACGATACATTGATCCTTCGAAGCCACACAGAATGAAGAATCATATGAAACACATCATAAGCTTTCGTCGGCCGATTCACCTCAAAATGCTTCTGTACCTGAATCACCCTTCTCTGCATTCTCAGATACTCACGTTCCTCCACACTCAGCAACACCTCCTTCAATTCCGATATCTTGTCCGACCGAACATGCAACGAAAACTTGCTCCAATCAAGTACATCCGAAAACGGCGGTTCGTAGTCGTCGGCGATAATCACAGGGACGCAACCGGCATAGATGGCCTCCACGGTCCTCGGACTCGCCACCTCGAATCCGCTGGGGCACAAGCAGAACTTACTTCGCTCCATCATTTCCAAGTATTTGAGATCTGGAGGAAGTTGTTCGTATACTTGGAGTTGTTCGTCTTTACCCTTCCAGGTGTCGATTAGGGTTTTTCTGATGCTTCCGTGGATCCCGCCGGTGAAGAAAGCGAGGATTGAGCGATTATCTGGGTGTTGGCCGTAGCGAGGATAGCTGGATTCAGTGAGTCGCAAGTTGATTTCAGGTATGGATACATCTATTGAGGGATTGAACCCTTCTGATTTGTTGGCGTTGCAAAATGCTCTTATTATGTTCTTGTAGAATTGCTTATCTGGGTTCTCCTTTGAGATATCTGGTGCCTGCAACAAGTTGAATGTGGAGCTAAGCCATTAATACTTTTTTTTTTTGCCACATTAACTTATACATTAATACCAATTGTTGTGTTTCTCTGTGTGGTGAAGCTGTACTATTCTTGTTTGTATGAAGTTGCATTCTGTATAGAAACCAGAGGTTTTGTGCGCTTCTGTTTTTCAATTTAATTTCTTGAACAGCATGTATACATTTAGGTAGTAGAAAAACCCTAATTCTCCAAGGACACAATCTTTAGATTTAATTTCTAATAACCTAGGAGACACATTTTTCATAGAATAAAGGGTTAAGGTACCATGAGCTTTAGTCCAGCACTACATGCTTTTCATATATGCAAAAATACCCTGAACATTAAAGGGAGCAAAAATTAGCTTGAATTGTTATATAACACCATTACATATGCATATACGTATACAAATATAGTGTGGCCTCACCACAAAAAGTTTCGGCGTTATGTTATATTTTGACATTTTTGCACATCTAAAAAGCATATGGCGTTTAACGCACTTTGTAAAAACCCATAGTTTTGCACCTTAACCCTATAATAATATATCAGAATGAATTGTACCAAACAGGAAATGAATTTCTGGTGTAAGTCTATAAAAGGGATTAAGTTATTTACCCAGTCATGACAAGAGAGGAGCAAATGGTCGGCCCCATTGGTTCTATTCCAGAATGGGTGTTTATGTGCTATAAGGTGTGTATAATTATTGACTGTTGTGATGAGTTGATCTCGATCATAGGTGACCAGAGGTTCGTACAGGTGACTCACAATGCTGCTGACACTGATGGGCAAGAAGAAGACATGGGCTTCATCTGGATGAGTGGCAGAGAATGAGGTATTCCCTCTCTCAATTTCTTGCATGAAGAATCCTTCTATGCCATAAATTGAATGTGTGGGACCTTCATGCACCATGGGGGGTTCACCTTCCCAGTAAGTCCACACCTTGAATCTCTTCAACATCTCTGTGTGACTCCTGAACACGCCCAATGACATTTAAGGCAATGAGGTTAGTTATTTGCTCTAATAGGTTCGATGGTTTTTCAAAGATGGAAACCAGAAAAAATGTAGCTGCTAGTGTGGGTGGAAATAAGCGAGAGGCTGGTTTGGTGGCCAATGGCTTAGCCTATTTAACAAATAGGTCAGTAGCTTGACTGGATTTAAAATCATCTTTTAGACTTTCACTTTTCATTTGTTGAATTGTTGGATTGGTAAATAGTGTAGCTTGACTAGACTTGAACTTGTTTATATTACTGTAAACTTGTAATTGTATTTTGGTGTTTTATATAATAATGTAATGGATGAAATTTTGTTATCCTTTTATTGTAGAGTTTGGGTGAGTTAAGTATAAGATCTCTAAGCCAAAGATCTATCTGAGGCCATGAAGGTCTTTGCAGCCTACTTTTGTAGTAGGCTTTTATATAAGCTTGCAGGGTTGGGCAGGCTTTTCCTAGGCATAAGCCTAAATAAAGGCCTTGTATAAGCCGACAAGCCACTTGTGTGATTTTAGGACCACAATGCAAATCAATCTTTGTTTGGTCAAAATATAGATTGGCCTGGTCTATTTTTATTCTTATTGTTAGTAAAAGCTTTTGGGTTATCCAACGAACGGTAGCTGTCAGAATTGAACCATTTTCCTGGAATTGGATTCCCTGCCTATCGGATAGGCAGGAGGAACTCCTCCTCCCGACCGTCCAAATCGGATCTGACGGTTCAAATCTTTTTTTTTTTTTTTTTTTTACTTTTTATCTTTTTTTAAAAAAAAAATTAATGGGTAAATCTAAAATAAAGATAATATCTCAATTAACATTTTTTCAAAAATGATTTTTTAATTCAAAAAGTAAGATTAAAAATAATAAAATGCGGGCCGTCCGGATCGCATCTAGGACGGTCCAAGAGGAGAGCTCTTGGTGCCTATCCAAAGGATAGGCACCAAAACCGGTTTGAATAGACACCAAAACCGGTTCCCCATTTTCCTATGTGTAGTGTACTGTTAGATTCAAGCACACTTTACTACTCCCTGATAAGATAATTTATCTATTATAGGTTTTTTTTTTTCCGTTTGGAAAATGACGATGTAGAAATTTTGTAAAAATAAATTACAAATACTAATTTAGATAATTTTATTGTAAACCAATCTGCAGGTACTTATATTTTTCTTTAGTTTTAAATTTGGTATTTGTTTATTTATTTTTTTTCTCCTCATTAAATGCTTCAATTTTGCTTTGTTAGTCCATTAACTCATGTACAGGGGGCTAACAATGTCAATGGAGCAAAGTTATATGAGTAAACAATGTTAACAGATTAAAATTATTGATTTAATTAAGAGAAGAAAACACAAATGTATTAAAAATTGAGTAGAAGTATAGGTACCTCTAAATAGATTTTCCCTTAAAATTAAATTGATTTTTGAAGTGACTTAATTGTTATGTAAGAGGAATATTTTAGGCATGAGAATATGTTATCTAGTGCTGGAAAAAAGTTACTCATTTGGTGTTTTAAGATATATTTACCTAATTTGATTAGATTAAGAAGTTGGTTAAATTAGTTAATATAACCTATATTTTCTAAAACGCCCTAGTTACTTTCTTTAATTCCGCATTCCCTCACTTTCTTGATTATTGTTGAGGGATTAATATTAGTAAACTAGGAAAAGATGGACAAATATGAACAATTTGTCTTACCAAGATTAACTCCCCAAATATGTTTTATATTAAGGACCGGAGGCAATGTTGTCAAACTCGTGAGAGTGACGTAAACTCGTAAGAGTTAACTTTTATCATTAAATATGTATTAATAATGTATAATTAAATAATTAAAATATAAAAAATGACAACAATGTGATTTACATATGTTTTAAATCCAAATAATTGAAATTAAATCTATCAATATTCATAATTTATCATATTTAATAAAGAAATTTTTATGACATCCATTTATAAAGACGTTGAGTATGACCAAATTGAAAAAGTTAACACGAGTTTAAAAGTAATTTATTAACACGGTTTTTGTCAGTTATAAATGTAAAAACGGCAATCTTGGTGTGTAAACTCGTGAGTTTATCTGAGTTTACAGCTTGTACGAGTTTATCAGTAATTCGACTCAATCTAATAAAGTATAAATGTAAAAACAATAAATTTAGAAAGCCAACTTACGAGTTTGACAACAATAACCGAAAGAGTATATGAGCTTGCTAAATGAGTTGCTTTAGTTATAAATGTAATATCTCAATTCATTTTGTCTTTTAAATTTACAATTCTTTTCTCACTATCCTTATTGATTGTCTATATTAAATGGAGTTTATATCAATGTGGGTAATAATTCAAGAGAGTATCTTAAGGAAGCAAACAAATAAATTAACTGTTTATCTAACTATTACTGTTAGAAGGGATAGAGTATTATTGATGATGATTTTATCTTAAAAGACATGCGTCCCAAAGTAAATTAACCCCATTAACAATAAAAATATGATGCAAAGCAACAACAACATTGTGCTGTAGTTTGCTGCAAAATAGAGAATCCTAAGTTGTGTGTGCGTGAGAGAGAGAGACTGAGAGAGTGCAAGCTTAACTGATAAAAAGCATACGCATTGTGGTAAATGCTTGTGGGGATGAAGCTATCCTCTTTCTCAGACGTGAATCTTCTGCTTTCTATGGCTCTGCTTATAGCTTTCCTTGCTTCATCCAACTCGTCAACCTCCTTCTTCCATTTCTGCTGATCCTTTAAACATAACACAATGAATTAACTTGAAATGCACAAAAGAAACCAGAAAGCAAAAAACAAATATCAATCTCAGAAGGAATAACAAAAGGGCTCACTGTAATATGATAATGAGAATGATTGAGATGATGAAGAAGGATTGATTTGTGATTTTGAGTTTGGAGTCTTAGAGGCAGAAGAATGCCATCATCTCTTTGGTAATTGTAAGTGTAGATGCTAACCAACAGAAGGCTCAACAAGAAACTTATCAGAAGTTTCAAGCACAATCTCAAGGTCGCTGCCATGGCTTCCACTAGTTTATTATTACTCGCTTCTAGCTGTAGCCATGGTTTTATAATAATATATTATTAATGAGGAATATATAATGTGGATTGTTATATATATATATATATATATAATGTGGATGTTCCACGGACTTTCTCTCAATTTTCTAGAAATATACAAGTTTCTTTGTTTATCAAATAAGTTATGTTAAATCATGCAAAATTTAATTCTTTATACAATTTTTCTCTTGACAATAAAGGATATATGTGTGTAAATCTCATGCAAAATTCTAGTCATCAGGATAACGAGCAGTACAGCCAGTACTGTTATGATTCAAAATAGTGAGACTTATTAAAACTTTTATGTTATATCTAGATTTAAAACATTAGTTTATGTATTGAAAATGAAAGAGCCTTTTGAGATTTAAGATAAGTATATTAAGTATTTAAGTTTAATTAAATTTTTTTAAAATTTCATTTAATTTGAAATAAGTGTATGTGAATGTCCATTTCATGTCATAGAATCTTAAAAAAATTAAACCCTTTTGAAAAATATCTACCCTTTCTGAAAAAAAAAATGGAGATAAATCTGTATTTAAATTAAGAAATGTTATCAAATTCGTTTTTTTTTTAAAAAAAAAAAAAAAAAAAAAAAATTTAATTTACTCAAGCATAAATCATAAGGCTTTTACAGCTAATGCTCCAAAATTTCTATACCATCAAAATGTTTAATTAATTAAGACATAATTAAGCACTCTATTTAATATCCAAATAACATAAGCTCATATTAAATTAAACCAAAGTGTTGGGTAGCAAGTAATTAATGTTTGATGTCCTTATTGGATTCATACGTGTTTATTTTGTACAGGTACAACATTTCCCATATCTCTAATATTTTATTTTTGTAACTTTGTTAAAGACGTATTTAAATTAACATAGAAATGTATTTAAGGCTTAATTTCTATATGCTGGTCTTGAACTCGTAAGTCTTAATAAATGGGGTTTTAAATGCTTAAAGAAATCAATCTTTTTTCTGTATCTTATATATTTGTGGTAAACTTTGTTAATTTGGGGAGAGATTTTGATGTGATGAGTTCGTATTGCTTATCGTCAAGCACAAGACACTATTGATAATATATTATAATAGTAGTTGGGTATATCTCTTTTTGTTTTGTTTCTTATGGTGAAATGGGTCTATCTTAATGACTCCTATCATAATCAAAGAGAAAAGCCTTGAAAAAACTTCTAATTTATATTTTTGGTTGAAGATTTTCAAAATTAAAATTCCTTTTTATGGACGATAATAAAGCTAGCTTATCGGTTATGTTTTTTAAGTGATATTTATATTATTTTTTTTCAATTACTATTTATGATCCTTAATATAAGAGTTAGATAACTAATTTGTAGATATTAATAAAATAAGTTAAATTTGTTACTTTTAATAAATGGGTGTTGGTGTCCTTAAAATATCCTCTTAAATTATGTATATTAGAACTATCAATTGAATAATGCCAAAGTGAATTCCTTGTGAAACTCTTATGTTAAGGATTGGATAGACTAAAATTTGTTTCCTTGTATGATCATGTGTTTGGATGTTATTGATGACTTGATCACCATTTAGAATATCATCTTAGATGTAAAATTGAACTCTACTTAGGATATGCCACCTTGAATGCCAAGTGAGATCACATTACAACTAATCACTTTTAGAATCTCGCTGGTATGATTGCAAAACTCATCAATTATCATGCTAAAAGTAAAATTATCTTTAGCAACTAAGTTCTAACAATATGTTCCATCTTTAATATAAGAATTAGTTGAGGGATTGTCGAAGGGGTTGTATCTCTGAGGAGTATAAGAAGAAAAGATGAAGAAGAAAGTGTGCACAATATCTTCAAGGCGTGGATAATATTTTCTTTTAGGCCTAGCTAATCCGCCTCCACCTATATCTATCTTATAGGGTACAAGTCGAATTGACTAGAGAATTTCTTGTGGGGTACAACGAATACCCTGTAGTATGGATTGCTCTTTCATACTCAAGCAAGAGACCAATGATTTTTATAAAATGATAATTTTACTTTATCTTTGTATACACTAAAGGACAATGGCACTAGGTTTGATATCTTGTTGAGTGATTTCTAATCTGTCATAATGACTGATGGTGTTAGGTATTTATAAGTTATGAATTGATGCCTTGAAGTGGTCCCTCTTTGGAATGGTGCCTCTTGAAACAACACTTCAATTAAAAGTCATAATAATTTGTTAAATTCATGAATCTCATATTTTGATTCATGAATAGACATATAAATAGTTATATATATTATGTAGAATTTTTTCATAAACACAACATACCTTTTCACCAAGTGGTGGCTACCACACCTTTGGTTATAATCTTTCACATGTATCTTTAAAAACTAAAGAGACATAACCTTTGTGACTTTTAGTGTTACAACTCCTTATACAACTCTTCATATAAATCCATTAATTTAATGAATATGACTTTACAAAAAACACATCTCTTCATTTTAAAATATTCCAACAATCCTCCACCATTTTAAAATGATCACAAACTCTTATCACTTTGGAAATCTCATGTTGTCAATAAAGGTATCTCGAGGATTTGAACATTTACCTAAGTAAGACATGGTTTCACCCATCCAACATAATATAATAGACTAAGCTTTGAACTGTTAGTTCTCCATTTATGTTTGATGATGATTAACTTTCGAAACAATGCATGTACAAAGATCTAAGCAAAATAATTTGAACTTAGTCAAAAATATGGTTTTATCAGTAAAATCTTTTTCTGTCGGATTGGCTTGAGCCAATGTTGCTGCCTCGAGTCAATCCCTTCGCATCTATTGCCAAATTGACATGTTGCCTCGAGCCTGTGAGAAGTCTGCCTCGAGTTTCTGCCTAGACTCGAGTTAGGATATTCTAAGACTCGAGCCAATGGTCTTTGTTTTTAAAATGCTTTTCAAAATCGTGGTTCTCTTGCCTCGAGCCAATGAGCGTTGACTCTAGCCAGAATCTTGACCGTTATATTTGAAAGTCAAGATTGACTCGAGCCTCGTTATTTTGCCTCGAGTTAAACCTCTTCTATAATTTTTGAATGATCTTCTGTCGTGGACTCGAGTCATGTTTTTGGGTGACCTGAGCCTAAGTGTAGACTCAAGTCAATGTTTTATCTGCCTCGAGTAAAACAGTTTTTCCAAATCTTCTCTATGTCTTGAACGTTGGATAGACTCGAGCCTGTGATAATTTTGACTCGAGCCAATTATGACCCTGTTTTCAAAAATGCTTAACTCCATTCTGAGAATCTCTAAGTATGGTTTTGGATTCTTCATATCATTTATCCTTAATGTTCTTAACTGCATTTAATCAGTTTGTTAATAAGTTACAGATGATTAGAATGCGGATTAACTCTGGATTTTGAATAAAGCAATCCGACGTGTCAGAGCATTTATTGCGCTTACCTGTTCAAGATACTCAACCAACAGACATACCTCTGCGCATCCAAAAGACGTTTTGGGCAAGATTATTTCATTCTCTTTGTTGGGCTCTCAACGGTCATAATCGCAGGAACAAAAGAATTAAAGAATATTGTGACGACAATTATACAGACTCGTGCTTTATCTCTAATGGACTTTTAAAGAGTCTTAACAAATATTTCATCAAGCTTCTCAACGGTCATAAATGTAAACACTATAAATACCTGAAACATTGAATTCGCCAACTACCGAAACGCTGTGCATTCAATTCGAAATTATTGCAATCTACTGTTTCATTAACTTCGCTTAATATCTTCGTATATTCCTGTGTACTTCAGTGTTCATTATTTATCTACTTAGTGAGGAGTTAAACACTATTTGATTATCTTAGTTGTTTAAATTTTAAGGTTGTGGAACCTTAAGTGTGGGTGTACAATTACAGCTTGTAAGGGGGAGTGAGTCCTAGTGAAAGGATCATCGAGTATAGTGTGTAATTGTATTTGTTTTGAAAGTTAGTGGAAATCTCAGAGTGTTTTTGAGGACTGGACGTAGGTCAAGAGTTGGACCGAACCAGTATATGCTCTCGTGTCCATTATTCTTCTTTCGTATCTCTGTTGTTTATTCATTCTTGAACTTTAGCGAGAGATTTTTTTAAATCACCTATTCAACCCCTCTAGGTGATATTCCACCTTCATGAACCAATTATCTTATATAAACAGGTGTGCATGAATTACACATAGGATCCCAAGTCATTGTATGCCACTTTAAATGATACATTTATTCGTGGCCTTGTGTTCATATGAGAACTTTTTAGAGTCAAGCCCTTGTGTAATACCCGGGTAATTATTTATCTAGAATATTATATTTCGATAAATAATACCTATTGAAAATAGGTGAATATGTGGTTTCAAATAATAAGTAATAATTATCTTATTTCCTAAGGTAATTTCTATTGAAATTAGGGTGAATAAAGAGCTAAAAATCCCTAAATGCAATTGTGGGCCATAAAATACCCTAAAAATATTATGATAAATCCTAAGAGGCAATGAAATATTTATTAAAAATTGGAGAATATGTTGTCTCTAATTTAGGTAATTTTTGGGATTAATTTCCTTGGAAAATATTGAGGCAAGATTTAATATTATTTTGGGGATCATAATTGACCCCATGATTTTTAATATTTTACATGGGATATAAAATACCAATGTAAGTAAAATAATTGTGAGATAATGATTTATCCTAATTAATAAAATTATCAAAAATTAGTAAGTGGCTAATCTGGTAATTAATGGGATAATTAAGGTATAAAGTAAATGAATTAAAAATAATTTAAATAAATATTTTTAATTGGAGAAATTCGAAATTATTAAATAAATAAAAAATAAAAATAAAATAAAATATTAATAAAATATTTTATGCTTAGAAAAATAAAAAAAAATAAAAAAAAAAAAATAAATATCATGATATTTTTGTAAAATTGTATTATTATATAATATAGTGAATAGTAATGGAATAAATGGGAAACGGATCCTATCTAGAGAACCAAGAATAGGAATTCCAAAATCAAGGTAAAATATTGATCAATGAGTTTTTACCTTCAAGTGACCTCTTCCTAAGTTAATTCCGAGGTCGGTAAGCGTATTTGCCTAATAAGACAAAATAGGGAAAAATGCGAGATATTCACATTTTGGATTTGAAGAAAATAAATTATAAGTCAACATCCGGAGATGAGTTTATAATTATATGGACATATTTGGAATCGGTGAATTATTATCCGAGAGATTGATGATTCCGAAAGCGATTTCCGACACCGGACGTGTTCGGACACGTTTTTTCGAAAACTTCAACTGGATCATTGGAACCACTGTAAGGGACCGAAATTTAAGTTAAATTAGATATTATTGATGAGGAAGAGAAGATCTTCAAAGTTATGAATCCAGAATTTTGAGATTTCTCCGAAGAGACGCGAAACGGAGACCGAACAGGGAAAATCTGTCGAACCGGCCATAAAGCAAGTTGACTCACCATTTTTGGACCAATTGTTTGCTGCCAAATCAGCCTTGAATGTCAACCAACATGCTGCATGGCTAGGAATTAAACACCATTATGCTTTGATTTTACTTGGTTATAAGGTAAGAGAAAATTACAAGATTTGGAATATGGAAATTACCAAAGTGGCACAATTTTTGCCTATATAAAGGCATGAGCACCTTCTTCATTTCTCACACCAAAAATCTGCCTCTTAGAGAGAAGTTAGAGAGAGAAGCTCGGAGAAAGTCGAGCAAAGTCCGGGTAAGTTCTTCGGTCCTTAGTCTTTAGTTTCGGTAGTTCTTTCGGTAGATATAGAAGGAATGCTAGATTTATCTTTAATTTTTCAAGATAGTCTAGATATCATATTTAGGGGTAAATATGATATATATTTCGAAAATATGATGAGGGAAAAGATCTGTCAAAATTCTAGAGAGATAGAGCGAAAACAAATGGCTCTGGTGAAATTCCGCCGATTAGGGGTTCGGGGGCAAAATGGTAATTTGTACCTAAAATGCCTGTTATGCTACTAAAATTTGTTAAATATTATCCTTATAGGACATCGAGATAATCGTACCGCTGTCGAGCCATTTGTTGTGCCGCAAACCGCTTTTTTTTCCATTTGTCGGAAATTTACCGTTTTAGTAAAAGTACCGTTTTCCGTCAACAAAGGTACGTTCGCGTCTTTGTAACACTAACGCTGATGTTTATAGTATGCATATATGTGCTTTGTATATTGTATATGGTAGCTGATAGCTCTGCTGTTTGTATGTACGTTCGCGTACTGTAACACTAACGCTGATGTTTATTGTATGCGTCTATGTGCTATGTGTATGGTATGTCTATGTGAAGTAGTCGATAGCTCTGTGGTATGCTTATTGTACTGTTATTATGCTTGCTGGGTGTTGGGATACGTTGGCTAAGTGCGAATACCATTGCTAAGTGCGAATACCATTGCTAAGTGCGAATACCATTGCTAAGTGCGAATACCATTGTGAAGTGCGAACCGTATGCTAAGTGCGACATATCTGCCAGGGGGCTTATATGATGTTGGGGTATGCTTGTTAGTGTGCTCATATACTGTCTATGTGGTGTATATAAACATGAGGTTAACCGTTACGAGGTTCAATGGGCATTGAACCTCGGCTCATAATATAGCGACGGGTTACGGAGGAACGAGGACCGAGGAGAAGGCAAGCAAAGACGCATAGGGACTCGGTCAAGACTTTCCTCTACTTGCTATTTACTTTTGAAAACTCTCGGTCATTGTACCGCTTTTGTAATCAGCCAAACTTACGGCATTTTGAATATAAGTATCAGTTACTCAATCGCTCCGAAGCTCTACTCTGATGAAAAAAAAAATATACTGCTTTTGAAAACGGGATGTTACACCTTGGATTCTTAGAAGTGGCCTCACTTCATTCTCATTTAGGTAGATCGTGAAGAGCATCACCATGATAAATGCCCTAGTAAATATATGGTTACAAATCCATTAAGAGCTAATTTGAGGCTCAACCCTACCCCTTTTTAATCTCATAGTTACCAAGTACTTTTCCAACCTAAGATGCATTAAACGTCAAGTATTTGCAATCACTCTGATAGTGTGCTTTTACCATTAAACTCAAGACTTGATATAATGGTCAAGTGTGAGTTGAGTTTCCCCTATTGGCGATCAAAATTTATAGGGCTTCAATCACATTCCTTTTAATGTTTTTGATAATAAATCCCTTGTCATACCTTTTGTCAAAAGATCTTCAAGATTTAATCCATATCTTATATAACTAATGAAAATTACTTCGTTCAATATCAAATCTTTCACATAGCTATGTCTTAGCCTAATATGTCACGACTTTCCATTATAAACTTGGCTATAAGCCCTTGCAAGAATAGATTGACTATCACATTTCACAACAAATATATATTAGTTCAATTTAATACCATAGTCAAATAATGAAGGACCACAATGTCAACAACAACCCATGATTCATTTTCTATTATTAAAACTACCATAACCAAACATGTAAATAGAATTTATATTTCTATCATTCCCTCTTTTCTTCGAGGTCTTATGAGACTATCCTTCCTTCCCTACATGTACCTTCTCATGAGTATAGATGCATTTTATATCATATATCATCAACCATGCATGATCCATTCCTCTTCTATGCAAAGATAATCCCCTAATTTCTCGAGAGAGAGAGATTTTATTTTTTTATATTTAATTAAGACTCTTTTTCATGTCTTTCCATGAAGGAGAGAGTTTTATCTATGATTGATTAAACAAAATATATTCATCCACATGCATGTTAAGTTGTTTGAAATTATTCAAACCATGTTCAATTCATGCATTTATTATATAACACATTTTCCATAAATCATTCCAATTAAAACCAAAATACAACATGATAATTATTAACTCATCTAATTGACCATAGAATTTCTCATGATAATTATCAATTTAGTAAATTTAAAATACATAATTCTTCTTATCACTTTCTAATCATGATTAAAATATTACATGATTCCACAAGCTAATAAACCACATAATTTTAAGCAAAATAATTGCATCACAACCAGATCATGAATAAATCACATGAATCTATAAACCAATATTCAATAAAGGGATGCAAATGAATGCTAATCTATCTCCTTTGCCATTGACCAATTGAATTTAAGATGACTCCTATGTGAAGTTGTCGGATTAAACCATCCATTTCTCGTAACAAGCAAAATCCGGTGTCATCTTAGAAAGTTGTCGCCATCAAATATTTCTAACTTGACAAATTTGTACTCTACTCCCTCAAAGATCCCATTTGGATTAACTGAATTAAGCCTACAGATTGTTGGAGGAGTTAGATGTCTGAGGAGTACAAAAAGAAAAGATGAACAAGACAGTAGTGCACAATTCTTCAAAGCATGATCAACACTTTCCTTTAGGCTTAATTCACCCTTACATATACCTATCTTATACGGTGCAAGTTGGATTGAAGGGCGAATTTGTTGCAGGATACAACAGAGACCCTTGAGTATGTATTGCACACTCAATACTCAAGCAAGACAACAATGGATTTTACAAAATGATTATTTGACTTTATTATTGTGTGCACTCAAGGACAAAGGCAATGAGTTTGATCTCTTATTGTGTGATTTCTGATTTGTCAGAATGATTGATGGTGCTGGGTATTTATAGGCCATGAAGTGATGCCTTAAAGTGGTGCTTCCTTGGAGTGGTGTCTCTTGAAGCTGTTAGATATAATTAGTTTTGATGATGTCTAATATAGATGCCAAATATTAAGAGCAAAAAGTTTAAGTATTTATCATATACATTGATTAGCTACTATGTTTAATTTGAAATATCTTGTAGGTTGATCAAGAAAAGAAAGAAGATATTAAAGAAAGAAGTTATCAAATAAAAGAAGATGAAGTCAAAAAAGAAAGGAGTTATTAAGTTTGATTATTGGAATGATCAATAAGGATAAAAAGGAAGAAGAGAAGAGATTGAAGAAAGAAAAACTTGCAAGATATAATGAGAATATCAATATTCAAGTTTTTAGATTTGATAATGGAAGTCTCTATGGTCAAATGGAAGTTAGAATGGCTTAACCAGAAGTTAAAGTGCCTTAGATGGAAGTCATATTAACTTCACTCGAGTTGCACCTCCAAAAGTGATTTCTACATGTTTTACTCGAGTTAAGGAAGCTCCACTCGAGTGATGATCATATTTTAGTATACTATGTTCGGCTTTGTTTTATGGAAATCCATTTCATGCTCAAAGATTTTTTGATAAAAGAGATATAAACTTTGAAAGTTGGTGCCCGAAATCAACACTGTGTTCCAGACTAGTAGCTATTGATTTGATCATAAAGTTTGGAAGAAAATGAATTTGAATTTGGTTCTTGTTTCATTAGAAAGAATACTTAAAGAGAGATCTGGGGATAGGTCATTTTCCGAATTTGGAGTTACTTTTGAAAGTTGACTTTTGCGCCAAATTATCAACTTGAAAATATTCAACAAAAATCCTTCTTCATCACTCAAGTGATGAAGGATCACTCCAGTGATTTGTCTTATCACCAGCAAGGTACCATCTAGTGATAAAATTGTTTTGCCTGAAAAAAGAAAGATCCCGTAAGTGAAGCTAAATCACTGGAGTAATGTTTACAAACGTTGTCACCGAGAGGTAACTGGCTAGTGCATAAATGATTTTGTGAGAATCTGTTAATGCACTCGAGTGATAGTTGTGTCACTTGAGTGATGGAATGAAATTTTATAACTCATTAAGGTACATGATGGTAACTTCCTACTCTTAAAAGAAAAATCCGGTCAAGAACTTGAGTGATGCTAAACAAGTATCAAGGTACCTGATGGTAACTCCCTATTCTTTAAGAGAAATTTGATTAAGCACTTGAGTGACACTTTTGGCACTCGAGTGATGCTCAAAAAGCTTCAAGTTACCATTCGGTGACTGGATAGAGATAACATTAGGCAAAGTCTTAAAACTAAAAAATCACCCAAGTGCAACAATGTCACTAAGGTATACTTGTAAAAACATGTTATCACTCTTCAGTTACTGGCCAGTGATCAAGTTATTCTTTAAGAGTGAGAAAGTCACTCGAGTGACCTAAAGACCACTCGAGTACAATAGTGTCTTACTAGAGAGTTACCAGACAATAACTCCACTTGAGATTTTTGGAACCAAACAATTTCTTCATAGGTTGCCACTTTATGATATTCTTCCCATAACTTTTTTTCTAGTTGAAACAAACCTGTTTGGAGATTCATTTTTCTACATCTATCAATTCCCTCTAGACGTCTAATCAGCTCATTTTTTCTTTTTGATGAAATTTCTCACACGGTTCTCATTCCACACCGAAGGAGAGTTTTTAAAATTGTGAAGACCATCAAGCCAATTTTTCTCACTCCATGCTTCTCTTGTGATATACTTAAAGTATTTTCCAGAGTCCATGCAATCTAATAAGAAAAGGTTTTCCGAAAACCATTTTTTTGGGGAGAAGGATTAGAATTCACCGCCATGATCCTATAATCAGACTTAAATTTAAGCTCATGACGGGTGGTTGGAATTGGGAAAACAATTAAGCCAGTTGAAGTTGGTAAAAACCCAATCAAGTCTTTCCTTCAAACCCTGTCTCTCCCAAGTGAATTTCTTCCCCTGAATCCTAGTTTCAATAAGCCCAGAATCTTCTATGCAATCTCTGAACTGCTGCATTGAGGCCTAAGAAGGATCAGTCCCTCCCATTTTATTAGTTGGGGACACATAGGCATTATAATCACCCAAAACTAACCAAGGGAGGGATGAATTAGAAGAAATAGTACAAAGAGAGTTCCATAATATGATCCTTCTTGAAGCTAGTTTCGCCATAAACCATAGTGACAAGGCTCAAAATATTACTTATCTGATCCTTGATTTGGCAGTAGAGCAATTGAGTGGTAGAAGACAGATAAGTAATTTCAAAAATGTCATTATTCCATAAAATGTATATACTCCCAGAAAAACCACTAGATTCCACTCTAATCCAGTGGCTAAAACCTAACTTGCGGCAAACTTAATCAGCTCTATTACCGCTAATGCGAGGCTCCAGGAGACAAAGGATATCAATGCTATATTTATTCAAAATATCTTTAGTGATTAAAGGGAAGGAATGACTACAAGCCCCTTATAATTCCAAGATGCTATAAACATTAAAAAGAAATACAAGAGACAAGGATGCACATACTTACCTATTGCCCTCGACCTCTTCTACTTGATCCAACTTAAATTGAGTTTCGGAAACCATTGTGTCTTGACCTTCCATAAAGTCAGTTGCATCCTCCATAATTGCAACCTCTTGATCAGGTGGTCTTGTACTTTGAAATTAAGAAGTATCCTGATTGGGTGTCACAATTGGATCAGATTGATGATGCTCCTCAGGCGACATAATCAGATTATCAATGTGCTTCGATTTCTCCTTTTGGTGCAGACTGTTAACACTACCTTGGATTACACAATGAGCACGTTGCCTTTTAATTTTAGTAAAAGAGGATTTTCCTTGGTGCATGTGTTGATCTGCCTCATTTCTCGGCCCATCGTCAAGGCTGCTACCATGTCCATTTAATGCTTGAATTTGTAACCCCTTTGTGTTTGTTTGGTCCTAAACTTCCAGCTGGTCCAAGATGTCTTTTGGGAAGTGGCTTGATTTAGGGTCAATAGACTTCAATGGCCCATTTAGGCCTAGTGTGCTTTCCTTTCTTTTGGGCATATAAACAAATAGGGTTTTATGGCCCAAGTTTGGCCCAATGTTGTTTTCTGAGATCATGGGACCCATCACCTGGAAAGTTCTTTTTGTCCTGAGTCATTTGTCTCTTAGTCGTTCGAAGATCACCATTTGTAAAAGGGATATGTTCTAGAGGATTTTCTGGCGTCACATCGGATACATCTTCCAGCGCTCTCAGCGCATCAAAGCGGGATTTTCGCCAATAGAGATCTCCTTTGCCATCCTATTTCCGGTCCCTGAGGATGCCCGTTGTCCTTCTCCATGCTCCGTCCATCTCGGCAGTCGAGGCTTGGTTGACCTTCTGTTAATCATCCATGGACTAAAGGTTTCTTCATCTTCGGTGGTCTTTTAAGATCGCGTCGGACCCTTCGCTGGTGGTCGGTTTGATGGTTGTTGCGATGGACTCCCTCCGCCTTGGCTGTCGGCGGCGTTGCAGGTAAGTGGGCACTGTTCTCTTTTATGACCAAAACGACTGCAAGAGAAGCAAATGAGATTTAGACCTCTGTACTCAACATTGAATATTGATCCTATTGCAATTACTTTGGGTATTAATTTCTTCTGGAGATTTAGTTTCACACATAATCTCACAAATTGGCCTCTTTCAATTTTTGCAATTGGAGATTGGAAGTCATGAAAGGTGTTCATATCGAATTTTAAGGTTCTTCCAATTCTGTTCCCTAATCTTGAAATGCAATGCTTACTGAAGCAATGCGTTGGAACATCTGGAATGTGAACCTAGGTTGCTACTCTTCCTAGGGGATTCTGGTAAGGGTTAAAATAGGGGGTCCAACGTTGGACAAGGATACAGTGTTGCTTAATCACCCAGGGGCCATTGTATAGCACTTTCCAATAATGGGTTCGCCAAAGTTCTTGATCTTGGAAACGTATCACAAAGTAATTATTTGGGAGGTCAATGAGCTCAAAGCTTGAGAATCCCCAAATGTTCTTCAGAAGATCTTTTAGAAAATAAAGGTTAAATCTTTTTCCAAGCACTGTGAGAACTAAAGCATAGTTCTAGGGTTCACATCATTCATTGTATTCTTCTTCCGTGCAAGGCGCCACTAGGTACAGCTCCATGAGCTTCTTCATCTCCTTTAATTCTTCAGGAATTTTCCAACAAATTTCTGTATTGTCGGTGAATAAATCTTCTTCCTCCATTATGTCATTACTATGTGCCACCCCATTGAAACCCATTAGAGAGGCGTGGTAAGATGGGAATTTTGGGTTATTACCCTCCTTCTTGCCTATTGCTTCTTCATCATTAGGTTCTCTGTTTTTCTCAGTAGATTCCTCTGCTTCTTTGTCTGACATAATGTCATCCATAATGGCTTGTGGAACTTCTTCCACTTTCTTTTTCTTTTTCCGATCATTTTGTTCTTCAGCTGGCGGACGATCCGGCGGAACCTTACGTTGGCCAGAGTTCGTCATTGAAGATTGATACAAGCAATAGTATAAGTTTTTTTTAGAGATCGATGGAAGAGCTTCTCTCTCTATTGTATCAAATTAATATTTTTACAGCACTGAACCCCAAACCCTTTGGAAGCACAAAAGGTATGAATGAATGTAGTATTCAACAACACTTAGCTCCAAACCATATATGACAACATATGTGGCATCCAACATGATATCCAAGCTTATGTGACCCTATGTGGCATCCCAGCTGACATCCAATATGATATCCTAAGTGGCTTTCAACATGATCCTGTAATTTTATCTGTATGTCTCTATTAGATTTTTGTAATATTTTTTTCTTTTTATCATGTTCTTATAGTTTCACATGATTTTATTTATATAAAAAAAAATAGAACTATAGATACCTGATTAAAAATAGGTAAAATCATATATAAGAACATGATATAAAGGTAAACAAAAAAATATCATAACATGTTTAAAAATAAAGTGAAATTATAAAGAATTACAAATTATTTTTTTATTTTTATTATAAAAATAGAAGTATTTTAATAATTGAACCAAGAATTTATTTTCAAATAAGGATCTTAGGCCGGTTAAGGTCAAATTTTTTTAAACCCCTCCATGTTAGTACCTTACATTTGGGGCCGAGAGAAGAGATTCTCCCTTTATACACAGTTATACACCCTTTTAAGCGGCTATAGTCCACTGCGGCCTCTTCCCCATACTGTGTCGTTTTTGGCGCAAAGAATGCAACTCATGCCCTTTTTTTTTTTTTTTTTTTTATTTATATATATATATATATATATATATTTATATTTCGAGATCTTGAAGGATCTTAAAAGATACTTTAGGATACTAGATCAATACTGAAAAAATACTTTATGAGCTTGAAAAAATAAGTCAGGGTAAACTGCTACTAAAAATATATTTGAGGATACTTAGCGATCTTGAAAAATTATATTAAGATCTTGAAAAAATATTTCAGGGTACTTATCGGTTATTTTTTCAAGATCCTAAAATAAATTTTCACGATCATAAAGTATTTTTTCAGTACCAGTCAGTATTCTGAAGTATCCTTTTAGTACCAGTCAATACCTCTAAAATAATGTTTGAGGATCCTAAAATAATTTTTCAAAATCATGAAATATTTTTTCAGTACCCGTCAGTATCCTCAAGTATATTTTTAGTATTAGCTAATATCCTAAATTATTTTTCAAGATCCTCAAATAATGTTTCAAGACAAAAAAGTATTTTTTTCAATATCGATCAGTATGTTAAAACATATTTTTAGTACCCATCAATACCATAAAATAATAAATAAATAAAAAGAGGTATGAGCTGCACAGTTTGCACCAAAAACGACACAGTTTGGGGAAGAGGACGGAAGAGTTCAGGAGGCCACAGTGCACTCCACTTCCTTTTAGAAGTTACAGGGTTACATGATTTTCAAAGATACAGGTGATTCTTTTAATACTTGCGAAATTTTGATATATATATATATATATATATACACACACACACTCTCTCCTAATTATAGGAACATATTTTAGAGTCGGTTTTGGTCTAATTATAAGAAAGCGTGTTTTAACTTTTGTCGATTTTTTTTATAATACCCCTATTTATACTTTCTTAATAATAATTAAAGACAATAATAATTTAATAATACACCTATATATTCTATAAAGTAAATAATGTTTGTAACTCATTAATGTTATATATACTTCAATTATACTTTTTTTTATAAAATAATTTTGAGCAATTTTTGTCATATTTTTCCCATATTACCCCTATTAATACTTCCTCCATAATAATTAATTTAACATCACGCTTATATTCTATCAAGTGGGAGATTATATTTTATTTTTAAATAAAATAATTTAACTTCAAGTTTATAAGTGGATAGTATTTATAAGTTGCATATTTATAATTATAAGTTGCATATTTTCCAAATTAGCATTATTAAGGAGTAGCAAGTTGTAGTATTTATAAGTTGCATATTTTATGTTCAGGTTCCGCATTATACACAAAATTCCCTTTTAGTTAGTTTAGTTAGTAATTGTAGTTTCACGAAGTTCGTCCACGCACATTGTTTGAGCGCGGACGCAGTTTGTAGAATTAATGTATATTTATAACAAGTATTTTTGGAAAATAATTGTAATTAACTAATTAATGTATATTTATAACAAGCAGGTGGTATTTTATATACACTGGCGGAGCTACGCATGGAAAAAACTTTGAGACTTTTTTTTAAAAAAAAAATAAATGAAAAAAAGGCAGATCAAAGTCGCACATCAAAGAAACCTTTCACTCTCATCCTATTTTCTTCCTTTTAAATTATAATTATGTTATATCTCTATTTTCTATCTATAAGATAGATTGTTTGTTTATATAAATTTAAAAGCTACTTTTTAAATTTTAAGTTTTACATAGAAGCATCTTTTGGTCCCTTAACTTTATAAAAGTATACTTTTTGGTCCTAAATTTCTAACACCGCTTAATGTAACTTAAAATCTTTGAAAATAACTTTCAGAATGACTAATAACATTTAATTACACAAATTTTATATATTATTCAATTTACCCATATTTTAAATTTAAGATTAATAGTATTTAGTTACATAGTTATAACTTAAATTTACACCATTATCACTTAAGTTTGCATTTTCCCGTTAGTAAAATTAACGGTGTTAGATTTTTAGGACTAAAAGATACTTTATAAAGTTAAGGAATAAAAGATACCTTAAAAACTTAAAATGACTAAAAGATACTTTAACCTTGTTTATATATATTCTTGCGAAAACACTGTCAGGGCACCATTGTCTGGTTTAATTTCTGTTTGTCCAAGAATAATTTAGGGATTTGAGTGCTTAATTGTTATATTTCAACTAGGATTAGAACTCCTTCATGTTAAGTACAGGCTAGATGATTTTTACTGTTTTGTTTGTAGAAAATGTTAGGGATACAAACCATAATAATTTTTTTCGCGTGTTGTTTTGGAATTTAATTGTGAACATCCTAATATCTCAGATACCATGGAATTAGAGTATATTGTTATTGTTTAAATTGATTTCTAAATAGTTTTCAATTGAAACCTTTTCTGGTCCCAAACTTTACGAATGAAGATGTAGGGGTAGCAGGAGTGTGTGTGTATGTGTCCCATCCGCCACTATATATATATATATATATATATATATATATTCCTTTATAAATTTTTAAATATCATTTTCAACAATCATAAATAGACGTTGGCATGCACATTGACGGACCTAAAAAATAATAGACATTAAGGACGGGCGTGGATATCACGCATTTGACTCTCTAATGCCCCCTAAAAATCTTTTACTCGTACGTATTACTCTATTTTTAATACACTCGTCTTTTCTTTTGGTTGTTTTTGATAAAGATATATTCGATTAATTATGAATTAAAAAATTCATGTTTATTTTATCTTTGTTTTTTTTTAGCCAAGTTTGTTGTTACACTTGTTCTTTTGGGGGGCTAAAGTTTATTGCTTCACATTTAAAATTTAATCTATTTTCTTACCTACAATTTGATCAGATGGATGTTTTGGTTTAGCTTTAAAAAAAACTATATACATTTTATGAAATAAATTTTTTTAGATATTTTTTTATACATTATGAGATCAATTAAAATATATTAATAAAATAAATGATTCTTTTTACATTTTATGTTTTGGATTTTTTTGAAAAACTGAAATCCCCCGAAAAAAACTGTTTTATGTCTATGTCCAAACCTGACGTGGAGCTTGGGCTCGTGCCTCTCCTTTTGACTCATTATTCAACTCTTTCTTTTTCTTTTTTCTTTTTCTTTTTTCCGTCATGAAATGAACCCTTTTCATGACCAAAAAAAATGTCAGTGGAATTGATCAAGAATATAATAGTAATAATTATAAGATCTACCTTCTTTTTTTGGAGAAATTAAAAAAGCAATTATAAGATCTTAATTATTTCATATGTTTTTATCCTTAGATTATATATTAAAATTATAAGAAGTTAAATAAGATTAAGGAAATTCTTAATCATTTTTTTTTCTTCAAACTAAATAGTTTGACCAATAAACTAATATATAAGCTTAAAACACAATTATATATTTAAATTTATTTCTCCAAAAAAAAAAAAAAGTCAACTAAATTAATTAGTTTGAATTTAAAAAATTAATTAGTTTGAAAAAATAAAAATATTTTAAAATAATTTAATTAATTTTCTTAATCTCTCTAAAAAAATCAACTAAATTTTATAATTAAGACTAAAGAGAGTACGGTTTTTCTTCATTAAGATTTTGAATTTAAATTTTATAAAAAAGTCGACGGGAGAAATTACCCCTCTTCTCGTGAAAGTGACTTTTCACACTTTTCACATCACAATACAATAAATGAAAGCTTTAATATTTTTAATATGTTGTAAATTTTATTTTATCTTGTTACATATCACACGTGTGTAGATTTGACTCTTTGAGGTGCCCTGATTGCAATTGAAATTGGGCTGTAAATTTTATATTCTAGAGTCATACAAGACTTCTCAAATCAATTTATGTGGATATAACCATATAAAAACTATTGATTTATAAAATACATCATTTAATTAACAAATATACAAAAGTTCCAGGATTTATATTATTTAGTATTAAAAAAAATGATATTTTTAAACTCTTTTTATAAAAATAAAAATTAAACTCATTTCATTTTTTAAGGATATAATAGATTTTTTTGGATTTTTTAAATTTTATTAATATTAAATGAATTTTTTAACTCACATAAATTTCTTCTAAAATAAAAATAAATCATTTTTTTTTTTTAACATGTATAATAAACTATAAAACACCTTGAGTTTTATTTAAATCATATAATTATATTTTTAATGAAAATTTTTGTTTATTTTAGCAAATTATAATTTTGACAAAATTGAAGAATGAATAATTTTTGTCCATAGATATTTATACAAGTAGTTTTGAATAATGACAATTAAGAAAAAAAAAATTTAATTTAGTAAAATGTAGAATTTTGTCTTTAATATAAGTAATAGTTTATTGTGTTGGGAACTTTTAGATTTAACTTTTTAACGTTTTTCTTTTCCTAATTTGTCTTTACGTAATTTTTTTTAAAGAGTCATACAAGACCTCTCAAATCAATTTTATGTGGATATAACCATATAAAAAATATTGATTGCATCTCTACTTTGTTATAAATGTATGATCTAGTTAAATATTTTATTTGTGAATTAAATGTAAGAGTTGAATTTATTTTATCTCTTAAATTTACATTTTTTTGTCATAAATTATCTCTACTAATTATATATATTAAACCATTTTCATCAAAAGACAATTCTAATACAAACGACTAAAAGGGATATTTACCAACGTGAAAGGAGTGTCTCAATTAACCATTTTCTCTACTTAATTTTTCTAACATTAGATAACTGAGATTTTATACTATATTAAAAATATTATAATAATATTTTTACTGAATAAATCTCAACTAAAATATTATAATATCATTGTCTCAATTAACCATTTTCTCTACTTAATTTTTCTAACATTAGAAAAGTTAGAAGAGACCACCCTTTTCCCGTTTACCAACTAAAATAATAAGTTGTCTAATTTGCGTAAAAAAAAGAATATAAGTTCAAATTATGGAAAGAGCACTTGTTTAAACTTTGAATAGCCTAGAAAGAAATTATATCCTTGATAAAATCAAGAAAAAGATATTTTATAAAACTGAGCACATATTTTTTTATAAATAATAATTTAACTCATTTTTACCTTTACAAATTAGTTATCTAGTTCTTACCTTAATAAGGAAGGATTTTTTAATTTGACATTTTCAATGGATATTACATATTAAATGAATATAAAACATTCGAATTAATAATAATTAATCGAATAAATTAATTTAGAACCAATTGTTTCTTAAAAATAATTATTAATTATTAAATCTAATTTATTTTTGGGTTAAATACCATTTTTTAGTATTGGTAGGGGCATTCAAAGACACTGAAAGTTTTTTGGTATCATTTTTGTCCCGGAAAATTTACAAAAAGGAGCAAATATTCCCCTAAGTTTTTTTAAAGCAAATTTGCCGGAAGTTTTTTTAGAAGCAAATTTTTGTAAACTTCCTGACAAAAAATCGAAAAAATGATCAATCCAATGGTCAAGATCAACCGATGGGCAAGATATTCAAACTTTGTAAACAAAAATGATCTAAAAAAAAAACTTTTGAATACTGGGTACTCCAAAATCAAAACTTCCCTAACAAAATTAGTATTTATTCCTTTATTTTTACTTTATTTTTATTGAGAAGTATTTCTCCCCAATAGGGATATTCTTTGTACGTATTTGAATGAACTTGGGAGTCGACATCAGAACACGCGCTCTATAGTCTTTGTAGCTATTCGTAGTCTAGTCCACGCTTCGACGTCTTTCTTCCCCTTCAGGTTTAGTAATTCGTAATTATTGCCTTCACGAATCGTTCACAAGGGCTCTGGCGGGTTCGTGGCTTTGGCGTTTCGAGGAAGTTGCACTGTAGTTAAATTTCGAGGATTCTTCAGCTGTAAGTTGTCGAATTTGGATTCTTCCTGGCTGATTTTTTTTCCTGGTGCTTGTGTCTCTTCTCCGATTTGTTGAAGTTGGAGTGCCTGGATCAGTCCATTTTTGCTTAGAGCGCGCGTCAGTGAAACTCAACTTCAGTTCAGACAACACG
The DNA here is from genome assembly GCA_019022615.1 of Acacia melanoxylon. NCBI lineage: Eukaryota > Viridiplantae > Streptophyta > Magnoliopsida > Fabales > Fabaceae > Acacia > Acacia melanoxylon. The sequence goes on along the minus strand of JAFJYJ010000030.1, from coordinate 863,687 downwards.
GAAATCGTGGTCCTCAATATCAAACCTTTATGGGATAAGTATCTGAACTTCTTTTTTTTCTTTTATTGGAAAATTTCTTACCAGAAGGGCTTTGATCTTACCTGGTAGTGATATGTGAGAAAGTTGAAAGTTGCGGCAACTTGTGGTTGCTTCATTGACTATTTAATTGACTTCCTTGGCCGACTGGGTTTTCTTTTCCGGGGTGTTTTGGACTCATAATTTCGTTGCCTGCTGATTTTATTTCAGATACAAGATCAAAGTGTCTGGGTTTAGATACTCCTTCTGTGGAGGAATTTTGGGGGTTAAGTTTGGTGTATTTGTCTAAGTACACTGCTTGAACAGGATTTTTATAATTATGTTTGGCCAGTCTTCATGTCCTACATTGATTGCTTTGGGATGTTTGATTGACAACAGTGAAAAACTTTTATTGTCTGTTTGTACACAAAAGTGCGAACGAACTGTTTAAGAATGGCTATCACTGTTTTGGCTTTTATGCTATTACTGCAGTTGCCAAGAATTTTTGGCTTTGGGGATTTGTTTCAGTTAAAGGATTGTGGTGCAAATCGGGTTGCCTATTCATGTTCTCATGGTCAAGAACTATTTTACTTAAACGAGAATGTTGTTAGCAAAGACACTTTCTGCAAGACCCTTCAGTTATATATGGCAAATGGTTGTGATGCCAAGTTCTATTTTGGAAGTACAAGCTGTGGGCTGGGAGTTTCTTTTGGTATGGATATTGAACTTCATGATAATTTATTGAGTACAATTTGGCAAAGTATCTCATTTTTCTAGATTTTCACTTAGATGAACCATTTCTTAAAACTTGTGCCTTTTTTTGTGTGTGGTACTTATGCGATTAATTTACCTTCAAATGCAGGAAGAAAGCTTTTGCAGAAGGACATAAGCGATAACTCAACATTCCCAGGTCACAAGAATGCTTCTATGCCCCTATCAGCCTCGAAAGTTGGCATAGCTGCAAGTGGAGCTTTTTTATGTTGTGTTTTTCTTTGTCCATGTTTCTATGGAAAGAGACAAAAAGCTGCTGCTCATGCTTCCAAGGACCCGAATTCAAGTGAGCTGATATGAACTTATCATCTTTTTGCTGGATATTTTTAACTTGCAATGTCTTTTAAAACTTGCGTGCCAGGCATATGTGCATTCAAGTAAAGATAACTTTCTGGACGTTTCATAACTTTTTATTATTGTATTATGTTAAATGTTCTGATTCTATTATTAACTTATTTACTCCTTTTGTAGCTTTGGCTTCCTGCTATGCTTTCTTTTCTTTTCTTTTTCCTATTCCCTGGCATATTTGAATGAAAAATAATGGACAGTTTGCTTTGGTAGTGGATTCAGTTTCCTCATTGGAAGGGAACTCTGTTTCTGAGAAGATCCAAGGCTCTGTCCATCGGGTACCACCTAGTCCTTCAAGATTTTCAATGTCTCCAAAACTCAGTAGACTTGGGTCAATACATCTCAACTTGAGTCAGGTTATAAAAGCTACACATAATTTCTCGAATAAATTACAAATAGGAGAAGGAGGTTTTGGAACTGTCTACAAGGCTCAGCTAGAAGGTGGTCAGGTTGTGGCAGTAAAGCGTGCCAAAAGGGTATAAACTCTGTCTTAATTTTTTTGTTTGACATTCTGCATTCGAGTAAACTTGGGAATTCTAATGCTTTAGATTTTGTTTTGTCAGTGAAATTGTTTGCCAATTTTGTATTATAAAGTGCTTGGACCATTTGAACCACTGAGCATCATACACTGATTGTTGAAGAAGGCTTAAAACACCTTCAATTGTGAGATGCATACATCTAAAATTGGATCATATTTGCAGAATCAAAGAAAATTATGTTCCGTATAAAACTAGAGTCAAGGAACCTCTTACCCTTTGGCAAGTTATTCCTAGTTTATACACATGAACAAACACAGGCAAGCACGGCCCATAGGACTTCATCTAATCTAGTGGCCTTATCAATTCTTTCTATTTGGCGAAGATGCTAGTTACATCAAATTAGCAATCAATGTGACTTAAAAATCTAGCTTGCCAGGGACAACATAATATTGTAATCTGGCAAGTAAAACGCTCCTTTTTTTCACTGACTCAAACAAACAATGAAGCACTTAAGAATGTAAGATAGAACTCACAGTAGAAAAATTGTAAAGAAGTTTAGATTGCAGAAGATCAATGAGTTCTAGGTCTGTATTTCTTCTTTTACTGAAGAAAATATGTCATGTCGTGAGTGATAATGGAATTCCAGTTATCAGGTCTCCAGCCTTTGAAATAAAGTTTGTGTTATAGTTCTTTTCCCTTTGCTAACATGGATATATTGTATAGGAACATTTTGAGAGTTTGAGAACTGAATTCAGCAGTGAAGTTGTACTTCTGGCTAAAATTGATCATCGAAACCTGGTGAAGTTACTAGGTTATATTGACCAAGGAAATGAACGCCTTCTTATTGCAGAGTATGTCCCAAATGGTACTCTTAGAGAACATTTGGATGGTAAGTTCATGCACTTTTGACATTGACTGATGATTGTGTCTCTATAGAAAAGCTAATTTAGAATATCTTGTGGATGTTTCTTGCAGGTTTGAGGGGAAGGATTCTTGACATCAATCAGCGCCTTGAAATTGCCATTGATGTGGCTCATGGCTTGACCTATCTACATCGCTACGCAGGTCAGGCATCCTTCCACTTGAGCTATTTTTTAACCTTTGCTACCTTCCCCACATAAGCTGAATATCATATATTTGAATCTAGACTTCAATTTAGAGTATAAATGGATGAACTGAAGCCTGATTCAAGGAAAATCATTTTAAACATAGTTGTTTACAATTTTATTTTATTTTTTGAGAAAAATAACTTTAGTCCTTGAACTTTCTCTCGATTATTGATTCACTTCTTGAACTTGACTGAGAACAACTTAACTCTCGCAATTTGTTTAGTGAAAGAATTATAAGGATTGAATTTTTCCAAGTCAGAAAACTGTGAGACCTGACTTATTTTGGGTTGAGAAACTATAGAATCTGAGTTGTTCTGAATCAAAGAATAGGAACTGAATCAATATTTGAGAAAAAGCTTAGGGACTAACTACTATATTTTTCCTATTTTTTTCTTGTTGAAGGTTTTGTTTTTATATATATATATATATATATATATATTGGTTACATAAGAAATGTCTAATAAGGCTCAAATTGTTAGGTGTGAGAAAAGAATAGTGTGAGTATAACAGAATAGTTGTGAATTCATTTATGCGATGTTTGTCTGTTTGGGAGGGTCATTTTGTCAAGAGTCTCAATAACTGCCTGTATCAGCTTGTAACAGGGGACTTCGACGGTTATGCCAGTTCATTCTTATTTTTCTATTCTTCTCCCTACCTTCTATCTTCCTTTCTAACTACCACAGACACTAATAATAAATATTTTATTCCTGGGGACATTAAACTCACCATATCATCATGTACTCCTGGATATTCTTCTATTTGTGAAATGTTTTCTGATTTCTTGCTTATTGTAGAACAGAAAAGCCAATTATCCATAGAGATGTGAAATCATCCAACATTCTTCTCACGGAAAGTATGAGAGCTAAAGTTGCTGATTTTGGATTTGCAAGACTTGGTCCAATGGACTCTGATCAAACACACATCTCTACCAAAGTGAAAGGAACAGTTGGTTATTTGGACCCAGAGTACATGAAAACATATCAGCTTACTCCCAAGAGTGATGTTTATTCATTTGGAATTTTGCTTTTAGAAATTGTGACCGGCCGCCGTCCTTTGGAGGTGAAGAAACCCCTTGAAGAGAGGGTGACATTGAGATGGGTAAATTCATTTCCTGTTCTTATCTTCTCTATTTTAAATTAATATCTCATTGCATGTTATGATTTTACTGGTTTTATAATTGTCGATTAAATATTTGATATACTTCTAAAAGATTAATAACACTGAAGGTGATGCCATAAACTGGTGTGATTTCCTCCTAGACAAACTTTTTCAGTCCTGGGGTTCCTAGCAAGTCCAGTGTTTACTCATGCATTATCGGGTTTGAGATGACTTGATATACACCCCAGAAAAATGAAATTCCTTTGCATGAATTCTTATAAGTTGACAAAGTACAACGAGCTTCTTGCTGAGCACATACCATATGATTATGATCTATTTCAGGCTTTCAGAAAATATAATGAAGGGAATGTGATGGAAATGGCGGATCCTCTAATGGAGGAAGGTAGAAATGGAGAGGTTCTGAAGAAGATGATTGGGTTAGCAATTCAATGTGCAGCACCAAGTCGAGGTGATCGGCCAGACATGAAATCAGTGGGAGAACAATTGTGGACGATCAGGGCAGAATTCCTCAAGAGTTCAAAAAGAGTATAGTTACTGAAAATATTAGAGAGTCTATTAATTATATTCAATGTTGTTCATTACTTTTTATTTATTTTCATTCATATCTTATTTGCATTAATCCACTTAAATAACTTGTATTCTCATCTATGCGAATATTGTATACTTTAGGTTGCATCGCATTTTACCTGTTGTATTTGGATACAATTGCGAATGAATTGGCTCATGTTAGTTGAGTTAATTCTAGCGGAAATCTAGATTTTCTTGATACTCCTCCCGCTAGTATAAAACATATTTGAATAGTTGTTTTTAGTACTAAATATAAGACATGATTTTTATATTTTTTATTATTTTGCTAATTTATCTTCATTGCTGCTCTCTCAACAATAATCAAAGAAAAGAAAGGATGGGGAAATTATGAGAATAAGTATGATATATTAAGAGATGTGTTAAGTGAAGCATCACCATTGATTAGTGATTTACCTATTTGTCTTTTTTTTTTTTAAAAAAAATATATATAAATTACCGATTTGTTTTTAGCAAAAAAAAAAAAGTTTGAACTAAAATATAGTGACACTTTTGGTTTGGGCTAAGGGTGCAAATTTCTTGAAAATATATAAGGGAAAAGGGAATATTTTTATGGTTAGACTTAAAAACTGAGAATCTTTGAAGGTCCTCTGGATCCATAAACTTGAACTAGCATAAGCTTAGTTTAGTTTAGTTTTTTTTTTTTTTTGAATTTCGATGGCTTGGTTTACTGTTTTTTCTTCCACTTAAATTTGAACATTTGCAATGCCCGAAGACTGTGGGGAATGAACCTCGGACTTGGTATCACCAAGGTACATCTAGATCAAAATGTCTGACATAATTACCGATTTATCATTTATGAAATGAAATCTCACAGAAAAGTTTTGGTTTAGCTGGTTAGTCTTGTGTTTTTCTCAATTCTCAAGTATTATTTAGTTTTAGTTTTGGACTTAAGTATTTAATTTAAAATTTAAAACTTGACTTTTAAAATAATTTATATAGCACAAAGCTTTGGTCAAGTTGTTTATATCCATTATGTCAAGTTCAAATGTGAATTTATGTTATGCATATTTATTTTAACAACTAACCATAGTAAAATAACAAGTGTCAATGTGAAAAATTACAAATCCTAATTTACACAAATAAAAGAGCAAGATAACAAGTGTCCATGCAAAAATTTACACATCCTAATTTTTATTATAAGATTTTATACAAAAATTTACAAGGGTTCATATAGAGGTGAATTTACAATAAGTGTCACGTGCACACTTTAACAACTAACAATATCAAAATAACAAATATCCATATGAAAATTTACAAATCCTAATTTACATTATAAGAACTAATATAAAAATTTACAAGTGTTCATAGAGATGAATTGACAAGTATATATATACATTTTAACAATTAACAATAACAAAATAAGAACTTAAGTCAATGGTATAAAAAGCATTCCCTAAGTTTTGCCCTATATATAATATCCTTCCATACTTGGATTTGTATTACTCAGTTTGGAACTTAATTTTGGACTAAAGAATATTTAATTTTTTAATTTTAACTATTGAATTTAAGATAACTTTTATGTTATCCTATTAAGACGACAAAAAAACATCCGCATTTTTACCAGAGGTATGAAAAAACAGCGTACCATCCACCTGGGCAAGACAAAACGCCAAAAAAGTTCCTATACATATTTTCTTTTTGGTGAAATCCTCTACATATTTTCTTAAGAGATAAAAATGCATTTTGAGATAATGTATTTTTTTTTGTATGATTGAGGTAGTAAAGAGTGAGAATCAGTGAATTGGGGAGAATTGTTATATAGACTCGAGTACATACGTTGAATTTTATTATCAGATTGTAATAAATTGGTAACATGAGTTATATTGGGATGAATTCCATCATCCTCGGCTTACATTCCTCAACCTTTTGATTTTGTATACAATGTTCAAGCAATCATTGTTACTTTATTGTCACAATATTAGATAATAATATTATACGATTATCTAAGTTAAGACATATATAAACCTTTTTTTCATTGTTATCATCATTCACATTGTATTACTATCTTCATTGATGATAAATATCCAATCTTCTTTTCTTTTTATGTACATAGAGTGGTAAGTAGATATGTAGAAGTAGAGGCAAAGAGAATTTTCTAATTGAAAAAACAGAGGAATTCAAAGTGGTAGATAGATATATAGAAGCAAAGGCAGATGAGATTTTCTGCATCATATCTTTGGATTATGGGCTATTTTTCAGCCAGTATTTATAGAATAGTGTCATGATTGTCATGTGGTAGCTAATGTAGCTTACTTTATCATTAAAATTAAAAATAAGATAATCTTATAAGTATAAGTTCAAATAAAGATAATGTTATGATTAAAAAAACAGAAATCAGATGTGAGAAGCATGTTTTTTGTTTGATAATAGATATGGATAGTAGTTGATGTTTGACAAAAAGGATGAAATAGGTATGGGAGAAACTATACACCTGAAAATGTTGCATGGTGTTGAAAAAGTGTAGATTAATGAATTGAAGTGCATCATCTGTTTTTAAGTATTGTAGATGTTGCACCAAGACAAAGTCACAGAACATAGTGTACCAATAACCCGACCAAGACAAAATGTCAAAAAGTTCCTATACATATTTTCTTTTTGGTAAAATCCTCTACATATTTTCTTAAAAGATAAAAATGCATTTTGAAAATAAAAAATTAATAAAAATTAATATTGAGAATAATCGACTTCTTCACCGTTAACGAAACACCAAAACCACACCCAAAAAAAGGAGAGAAGAGGAAACATAGTATTGAGGATATATCACCCATCTTTAAAAAAAATTCAACAGCCTAACCGGATATGTACAACCAGTGAAGAAAGAGAAACCAATAATAAAGAAATGACTAGAAACCTGATAGGATGAAGTTGAGAGATTGAGTGCCGAGAGGGAGATGATACAGTCAGTGAAAAAAGACGATAGAGGTAGTCTAGTTAAAGGAGGAATGGCCGATAAGGAGAAGAGCCGCTAGAGGTAGGGAAAGCACTCAAACATTAGAAATTCCATAGTAAGTTTTGAATTATAAAAATTAAAATATTAAATAGCGGGACACGCCACCAAAACATAATATTAACTTGGGTTAAGTAGCAATTTTGCTCCGGAAGTATACCCCCAAGAGTAATTTTGCCCCGGAAGTTTTTTTTTGGAGCAATGTTACCCCGGAAGTTTTTTTTTTTTTAGCAATGTTGTCTTTCCGTTAAAAACCCTAACAGTCAACCAACCGTTAGTTGACCGTTAGGATTCTTAACGGAAGGGCAACATTATTCCAAAAAAAAACTTTCGGGGCAACATTGTTTCAAAAAAAACTTCCGAGGTAAAATTGTTCTTGAGGGTATACTTCCGGGGCAAAATTGCTACTTAACCCTATTAACTTTAACAAGGTTAAGAGAAATCCGAGACATATTATCTTATTATTTTATATGAGTGATGGGCTTGTGAACAATAAAATGAGTCTAGAGTAAAAAGTTAGGCAATTTTTAGGCGACTTGTGAGAAGCATATGTCTATATTGATGATGATGATATTCATATTGATGATATTGATATAGAATTAAAACCTTGTATTAGGTATATTAATCGTAGAGAGACCCGCCACCTACTGTGACGGTGAAATGAGTGCCCCCTTCGTTCGCATCTTGCGAGGAGGGGAAAGTGAGGATATGGTGGAGGATGGGAGGGAGGAGGCTAATCGTAGGAAGCGAAAGGTGAAGGTTGGCTACGCGGAGTTTACGGGAAGCGAGTCGCTGAAACCTCGCAATGAGAAATGGATGCAATCGAGGCTAAAGGTCCGCGCCTAAGTCCTCATAGAGAATCACCGTTGAACAATGTGAATTCGCGTGTCTGCTAGTGGGAGTGGTCAAAGACGAAGGAGGAAGAGGAAGTTGAAGATTATGGTGTGGATACAGATTTTGCGAAGGTACTGAACCCTGGGGATGGAATCTCTGTGGATTTATCTAATCCATTGTGTCTGAAATTTCTGTTTGAGGAGAAGGAGCGAGAAAGACTCATGAAGCCATTCCGTAGGACGCTGGTTGTCAAATTGATGGGAAGGCAACCTTCATACGGATTTATGGTCAAAAAGTTGAGACAAATTTGGGAGAGGAAAGGGAGCATTGATACTTTTGACTTAGAGAATAACTTGTACCTTGTTAATTTCCAGCATATGGATGACTACATGGAAGCTCTGACTGGAGGACCTTGGGTTATTAACGATGCTTATTTGAACGTTTCTCGTTGGAGGCCGGATTTCTGCCCTAAGAAGGAGAAGATAGAGTCTGTTGTTGCATGGGTTAGGCTCCCTATCTACCAGCGCCCTATTTGATAAGAAATTCCTACTCAATTTGGGTAATGCGATCGGGAAAGCGATTCATTTGGATGTTCACACGACACAACGAGCTAGAGGAAGATTTGCACATATGTGTGTGAACTTGATCTTAACTAAGCCACTTATTCCCGAGTTTGATGTCGAAGGCTAGGTGTTAAGTGTTATGTAGGAGAGTTTGGGATTATGTAGTAAGTGTGGTTGGTTTGGGCATAACAGGGCTGTTTGTGAGGATTTTCATCGTAAGAAATCGAAGAAGGTATGGAGGTAGAGGTGCCAAGGAAGGGCAAGATGATCTAGTACTACGGAGAGAGGGGACCTTTGGAGGACGGTTCAAAGACCAAGGAGGCGAGAAAGAGCTTATGCCTACTCGAAACCCTCAACTGGGTCTAGATTCTCCGTCTTGGATGAAGAAACAGGGGCAAGAAGGAGGGATAAGAGGAGTGCTACGAATCTCCAGGAGAAAGCAACTTGTGTTGAAGATTTGGAGAAAGGTGCAAAGGGACGGGCCACCTAGGCTTTCAAAGGAAAAAGGGGAGCATGGTTTCTAGGAATGGAGCTTTACGAGGCAAAACAAAAAAAAACTAGCAATATGGAACCGCCGTCAAAGATGGAAAAATATGTTGGAAAAGAAGGGGTAGGTGTCTTAAGCTTCTACTAGTGAAGGTTATAATTAATTGTTCACAAAAGAAAATCGAGAGTGAGTAGTAGTGAGTATTTGTGGCTAAAACCAACCCCGCGTGCTTTGGCGGGGGTTAACATAGAGGATAAAGAAAATCTTCATCCGGGGAGCATATGGAATTGTAGAGTGCTGAATGAGCATATGGACTCCGGAGGAATGCTGAAACGTTTGCACTCAAGAGTTTCCTATGGACAATATTGATTTGTGTGATGAAAGGGACAAACGAGGTTTCCGACCTTGCGTCTGAGGTAAATGTTTCTAGCTTTGTTATGTTATCATGTTAAACATACTAGTCTAGAATAGTAGAGGAGCGCTAGCAAAGGTTTTGCGGGTTTTGAGGAACTAAAATCTAGGTATAAACTAGATGTTGTGGTTATTCTAGAACCAAGGATAAGTGGTCCTCCTAACTTGATAAAGTAATTAAGAGTTGGGGGTTTAAACAAGCTATTAAGAAGGAGGCCGAGGGTTTTCGGAGGTATTTGGATAATTTGGAATTTGGATGACCTTAGGTTGGAGGTAATGCGATAGAGGATCAATTCATTCACTTTGTAAAGCTTCCCTAAGGGATAATCACATGTTTTTTACGGCAATCTATGCTAGTCCTAATGAGCAAAGGAGACATAGAATTTGGGACTTGTTGTATAATATATCTTTGGAGACTAATGATCCGTGGCTCTTGGCTGGGGATTTCAATGAGATAAAAAAAACCCCATTGGAGCAAAAAGGGGGAGGAAGAATTAATGAGGTTCGGTGTAGAAAGTTTAATGATTGGGTCCAGGATTGTAGTTTGATCGATTTGGAGGCTAACGGGCCTTATTTTACTTGGAAAGCCCCTAAGTGGGATGGCTTGGATAGGGTCTATAAGAGGCTGGATAGGTGCCTTTGTAATGTTGTGTGGCAAGAGAGATTTGTTAATGCTGAGATTCGAGCCTTACCAAGAGTAGGTTCGGATCATCATCCCATTGTTGTAAAGCTAGATGTGGACTATGGGAGGCATAGAGTAAGACCTTTTAGATATGAAGTAGCTTGGCAATTGCATGATGAGTTTGAGGAGGTTATTAGCAATAACTGGAAGGGATTGGAAAACGTAAATGGAATCTATCAGAGTTACGAAAGGAATTGCTAAAGTGGAATAAAGAAGTTTTTGGTAATATTGAATATAGGAAGAGGAGGCTATTCAATAGATTAAATGGAATACAGGAAAGTTTGGAGAGAAGAAGCAACCCATACCTTATTACCTTGGAGAGTGAGTTAGAGGAGGAGCTATTACATACGCTCAAACAAGAAGAAGTTTTGTGGTTCCAAAATCTAGGGGTAAATGGGTGGAGGAAGGGGACCGAAACACTAGGTTTTATCATTCTAAAACCTTGGTGAGAAGAAGGAGGAATAAAATAATGATGATTAAGAACAATAATGGTGTGTGGGTTGAGGAGGAAGAGGAAATTGTGCAATTATTTCAAGATTTCTACAACAAGTGTTTCATGAAGAAAAATGGATAGAGTATGGGTCCATTCAAGGCAAGGATGGGGGAAAGTGACTAATATACAGCTAAGAAGATTGGGCAGGGAAGTTAGTAGTGAAGAGGTAAGAAGAGCATTTTTTTCAAATGGGTGGCTTGAAGGCCCCTGGAAGTGATGGATTTCCTGCAGTGTTCTACCACTCTAATTGGAAGGTGGTGGGACCTTCGGTCACTAATTTTGTCAAGGAGCTTTGGCGAAATCCAGAGAGAATTGAAGAGATTAATGATACACTTGTGGTACTTGTTCCTAAAGTGGATCAGTAGGAAGAGGTTAGTCAATTTCGCCCTATCTCTTTGTGTAACGTTCTGTATAAAGGGTTGACAAAATTGATTGTAAATAGATTAAAATCGTTGATGGATAAGTTGATTTCTCCTTTTCAATCTAGCTTTGTGCCTAGAAGGAGTATTCATGATAACATTATAATTGCTAAAGAAGTTGTGCACACTATGAGTAGATTACAAGGTAGGAAAGGCTATATGGTCATTAAGATTGACCTTGAAAAGGCATATGATAGAATGTCTTGGATTTTTATTGGCAATGTGTTAGATGAGGTGGGATTGGATGCTAATCGAGGCAAGTTATCATGAAATGTGTAAGTTCGGTGGGCTTGTCCTTAATGTGGAATGGGGGTAAGAGAGAGAAGTTTTTTCCTTCTAGGGGTCTAAGGCAAGGAGACCCACTTCCCCTTACTTGTTTGTGTTGGGCATGGAGAAACTTACTCACCTAATAGTGGACTATGTGAATAATAAAAGCCGGAAGCCTTTGAGGTTTGGGGAGGGATGGAGTTCATATTTCCCACCTTATGTTTGCGGATGACTTACTTGCTTGTATGTGAGGCATCTCTAGATCGGATGTGTACTTTATGGCCGCTGTAATGGAGAAATTTGGAGAAATGTCAGGGCAGAAAATTAGTATTCAAAAGTCTAGTATTTTCTTTTCTAAAAATGTGGAGAGGCAGATTCAAAATGAGATTTGTGCCTTTTCTAGTTTTAGAAGAATGGAGGACCTTGGGAGGTATTTGGGTGCGTTTATGTCTAACGGGAGAGATAGAAGAAGCAAATTTCAATTCCTTATTGATAAAATGCAAAGGAAGTTGAGTAGTTGGAAAAAACAGACGCTTTCCTTGGTTGGGAGATTGACTTTGACTCAATCTGTTTCTAACCAATTGGCTGTATTTTCCATGCAGCATTCACATATTCCAATTGGTGTGAGGCATCAATTGGAGAGATTGCAGAGAGACTTTGTGTGGGGAAGTGAAGTGGGGAAGAGGAAACTACATGCTGTTAGTTGGGACTTGTTGTGTAAGGAGAAAAGGAATGGTGGAGTTGGGTTGAGAAACCTTGAGGCCATGAATGATGCTTTGTTAGGTAGGGTGGCTTGGAATGTAATCGCCCAACTCCGATAGCTTATGTTCAAAGTGCTGATTGGAAAATATAAGAGAGGAAGGATTTGCGAAAGGAATGTAAGAATCCTAATGCCGATCTGATGTATGGAGAAATTTATGTAGAATTTGGCCCATAGTGCTTGAGAACATGTGTTGGTCTATAGGTAACGGTGAAAGGGAAAATTTCTAGAGTGATAAGTGGCTAGATGATGGAGAACCTTGAAGGGCAAGTGCATTTTGATCAACCCGGAGGTTGGGGAAAATATAAAGGTGAAGGATATGATTACTAGTGAAGGGTGGATGGGATATGAGTAAGCTAAATGTATGTGTTAATGAAGAAGGAAGGAGTCTCATTTAGTAGTCCCTCCACCAAGTTGGGCGAAAGGGGAGGATGTGGTTTGTTGGGGGTCAAGTCTGCAAATAAATTTGTTGTTGCTGATCTTGTATCATAATCTGAGAAAGGAACGGGATGTGGGTGAAGAAGTTTGGGCTAAATTGTGGAAATGGAAGGGTCCTAGAAGGATTCAAGTTTTTCTGTGGCTAGCTATGCGTGGAAGATTGTTGACTGGTGAAAGAAAGAGTAGAATGTTGGGTGGAGATGCTGGTTGTTATTGTTGTTCAGCAGCTAATGAAGATCTGATGCATGTTTTAAGGGAATGCAATTTAGCTAGTGGCCTATGGTATGAACTGAAACATGGATGCTTTGACCTGAATTTTTAAGTTTACGGGGAAAAGAGTGGCTATACTGGAATTTATTTCAGACTGACAAAAAGATTGGAGTCTGAAGTTTGGAATAGCTTGTTGGCTACTATGGAACTGGAGGAATAAAAATATGTTTGAAGTAGGGTATGTTATGCCTACTTGAATCGAGGAGGAATTGTGCGAGGATATGTGAGGGGAAGTGATGAAGGCAAGACGGGAATATGGGATCATACATGGAAGAAAGCTAGAGATCTTTGTCCGATGGAGAACTCCACAACTAGGAAGGGTGAAATTGAATGTTGACGGGACCTCAAAAGGGAAGGATAAATTTGCTGGGTGTGGGGTATTATTAAGGGACAGTAGTGGTACATGGATTGCTGGCTTTGTGAGGAATTTGGGAGATGTACGCTATTAAAGCTGAACTATGGGGTGTTTTGCAAGGCTTGAGAGTAGCTTTAGAGTATGAACTTGATTGTATAATTGTTGAATTTGATTCTGAATCTGTTGTACACCTGCTGAAAAGCTTGCAGGATGGAAGTTTTGTTGGTAATGTCTCGGGTCTGCTGTCTGATATTGCTGGGTTCATGGCAAAATTCTCAAAGATTGCTTTTACTCATATATACAGGAGAGGGAACTCAAGTGCGATGCTTTAGCAAACCATAGTCTTTGTTCAGGAGGATTTACTTGTAATCTTTAATATTCCTCCTCCATGTGTTAATGCTTTTCTGTTAAGGGACAATGTGAGGGTATCATACCCACGGTGTATTGCGATTACTTAATGTAGAAGGGCTCTTGCCCCGTTTCTTACCCCAAAAAAAAAACCTTGTATTAGGTGATTTTCCTATTTGTTTTTAGTTTTAAAAAAAAATGAAAGTAGAATTTTGTGCCCTTTTGGTTTCAGCAAAAAGGTGCATATATCTTAAAAATAAAAGGTAGGAAAAGTGGTGTTTCTATAATCACATCACAAGATACTTGGTATCATGGTAGGGAGAGGATTTTCTCCCAGTCTCCCCCTCTCCTTTTCTCTCACAGGCGGATCTGGACTGTCCAAATTTGGATCCAACGGTCCAGATCTAAAAAAAATATTAGATCTGAACCGTTGGATCCAGATTTGGACGGTCCCGATCGCTTGTGAGAGAAAAGGAGAGGGGAGACTGTGAGAGGAACATGACCCATCATGGTGTCGTAATTATCAATGTGGAGCCACACATATTAGGGGAATCAGTTATGTGTCTATCCAAAGAATAGGAACCATCAACTAAGTCCATTTGGACTGTCCAGATGAGATTTGGATGGTCCATATATGATATTTTTTAAAAGATGATTTTTCAATGAAAAATTATTTTTTGAAAAAATATTAGTAAAGATTTTATTTTTATTTTAAATTCTTTATCCATTAAAAAAAAATCAAAAAAAAGATCAAATCTCGACCGTCGAGATCCAATCTGATTTGTCCAGATGAGTTAGGATAGGCACCATAACTGGTTCCTATATTAGGAAAGGGTAAGTCCTAAGCTATGTCATTAACAACTATCAATGTTTGTCTAGTACGTAATACATGCCTTCTATTTATAGGTAGAAGTTTACAATCTTAAAAGAATCTACATCTATCATCAATAGATTTAATGAGAATAAATATAACAATGAGATACTAAAGATAATATTAGATAACGAAGATATATGGATATCCACAAAAATATTATATTCATAACACTTCCCCTTGGATATCCATTATATATGAATATGCCTCATTAAAAAGTTTAACTAGAAAAAACTCAGTGGAAGAAAAACCTAGCCAAAGAAAAAAAAAATACATCATTCATTGATACACTGTTCATAGATGCCTCATTAAAAACCTTCCTAAGAAAACACAGTGGGACAAAACCTATATATAAGGGAGAAAGAGTACAGCGTGTATCGACTCCCCCTCTTGACGACGTTAGTAGAGATCTGAGTCTGCAAAGACCGATGTCATGGACAAGCTTTTCAAAAATTGCAATTGGAAGAGACTTAATGAATAAATCTACTAGATTTTCACTAGAACATATCTGTTGGATATATATTTCATCATCCTTTTGAAGTTCACGGACGATGAAGAATTTTTGAAATATACTTCGTTTTATCTCCCTTGATTTACCCTTCCTTTAGTTAGGCAATACATGCAATATTATCCTCATATGTTGATGATACCAACATCATTGAAACTCCTGAAGAACTCCAAAAGGAAATTAATTTATTAAAGAAAGAATTTGAAATGAAAGCTTTTTGAAGAACAAAATTTTGTCTTGGGTTACAAAATGAGTACTTAAAAAATGAGATTTTTGTATATCAAGAAGCCAACAGGTCCTACAACATTTTTACATGAATAAGTTAATCCATTAGGTACAATGGTTATAAGGTTTTTGCAAGCAGATAAAGATTCATTTAGACTTTGATTGATTAGCAAAGAAGGTGATGAAGAACTATTTAGTCAAGAAGTACCATATATTAGTACTATTGGAGCATTAATATATCTTGTTAATCACACAAGGCATGATATATTATTTGTTGTTAACTTATTTGTAAGATATAGTTCTTCACAAATACAAAGACATTGGAATAGATTGAACCACATTCTTCGTTATCTCAAAGTCATAGAGATGGGGTTGTTCTACTCACTACATCATTTAACCATGCGGAAATTCTAGCAAAGTATGAAGGAGTCAAGAATGTGTATGGTTAAGATCAACAATACATCACATACGAACCATTTGTGGTTTATCTTCTAGTAAAATGATCCTGATATCTTTGGAATCAATGGACCTTCCATGCTTCAGGCATACTTTACATTCATTCACAATAGGTTATCTTTTAGGGATATCAATTCTCTGATAGGAGCATTAGCAACTAAGACATGTGACTTTGTCACTTTCTTTGGGTCAATAAATGCTTATGACATTTGATTAGCTAAATTCTACAAGTGAATTATCCTTTGAACTTCCAATTCACACTGTTTTGTACGATGATCAAAATGAGCCAAGATAATTCATTCCAACTAATCTCTTTACCCAACTGCTTACTTTCTCCTCCTAATGTTAGGAAAACTAATTCATCAAAATGGCAATCAACAAATCTAGCTGTAAATAAATCTCCTGTAGATGGATATTTTATGATTGAAAGAGATTCATACCCAACATAGTTTTTCATCCTCCTTGGAGGACCCATTTTGATGCATTGTGGTGATGCTACCAGCACTGCAGCACATATAACGTACAACCAAAAATCCATAGACCGAAAATATGAGGTTCCTGACCAAAAATCATTTGTAAAGGGGAAACCTTTAGATAACTTGTTGGCTCAAATGCAAATTAAACATTGCTACATGCAAAATGGCATGGCCCCAAGCATAATTGGGAGATTAGATCTCATAAGAAGAGAGATCTTGCAATTAATTGCAACCGTTTAGCCAATGATACTGCAAGTCCATTTTGCGTATGAAAATGAGTTACAGGATGTTCAACATCAAGGAACATACGATATTCATTAAAAGCTTGCAAAGTAAATTCACTAGTATTATCAAAACATATTTTCTTGATGGATAATTACGGTAACATGCTCTTAATCTAATCAAATGAGAAAGCAATCTCGAAATTCCAGGTTGTGAGAAAATAATTAGCAAACATGCGACTATTTAGTTAATGTATCAGTTAAAACCAAGGTTTTGAAACCCGAATCGATCACTGAACCGGTGAGGGAACTGGGTTAAGGGTCAGTGGGTCAGATCGGGGTCAAACCGGTATTAATTGAAAAATGTAAAAATATTCATAATTAAAATAGTTATGCACTTACGTATGTCTCATTTCCCTATAAGCCCAAGCCCAACCAAAAAGCCCATTCCTCTCCTCCTTAATATCATTTTCCATAATTTTTTATTTTATTTGGTGAAGTGGGGTGATTATTATTCGCCATTTCCCTCCTATTTCTCACAATGTTTCGATAGTATCTCGCTCTCCAAGTCTCCCAACTGGAAAAAGAGAGTGGTTATCATAAAAAGGTCAAAATGGGGAGTGAAAAAAGTAGGAAAGTGCAATGATGAGATGTGCACAGAGGGTCACCATCCACACTTTCCCATATGGGGAGTAGAAAAAGTAGGAAAGTAGCAAAGCAGAGGACAGCCTTTCATAGATCCCAGTTCACACTTCACACCAAGGTTCTGAAAACCGGACCGGTTATTGAACCAGTGAGAGTACTAGGTTACGGGTCAGTGGGTCAGACCGAAGTCAAACCAGAGTTAGACCGGTATTAATTAAAAATATAATATAATTAAAATAGATAAAAAAATATTTTAATAAAAAAAATTATAGAAACATGGGAGGATGTGTCATATAGGATAATGTGTAATTTTATATTGATTTTCTTAAAAAGAAGAGATCACACGGTTTGGACTTTGGGCTTGACAAAATCTGATCATATTTTTCTCTTTATTAGTTTATTACTTTATTTACACTTCAGTACTTCACAGAGCTTTGTCCAAAAAAAAGTACTTCACAGAGCGAATGCGACGAAGAGAGGACTTTGTTTATCAAATCGCAGAGACTTTTTTTTTTATATTCTCCACAAGGTTCATGGGTCATCTTCTTCAGCAAATTCAGGCACTGCTGTCAACAAACACCTTTTGTTGGGGTGGGTTGGAGACGAGTTTTAACACCGACAAGCACCGTCATCTCTGTTGGAGTGGGTTGGAGACTAGTTGGATAACAATGGAGAAGGTGAAGATGATTCGCCGCCAATGCTTGCACCCTCACCGACAAGAACTCCATTATCCATAGCTTTCGTCGATCTCTGTTTCCTAACTGAAAACCAACTCTTTTTGCATATCTATGTGTTCTTCTCCATCTATGTTTTCAGATTTCAGTGTTCTTCTCCATCTCTGCTTCTACGTCGTTTTTTTTTCTTTTGATTGACTCGGTGACTCCTTAACTCGGCCGGTTCAGGTCGAGTTTTTCGAGTTGACCCGAGGTCACCGAGTCAACCAGGTTTTAGCCTAACTCGGACCGGTTTCTTGGCTAGTTCGCCGGTTTCCAGTCTGAACCGACCGGTCCGAGTTCTTAAACCATGCTTCACACCGAGTCTGCAAGTCTCATCTTCATCAAGAACTGTCCCTCCATTCTCTCTCCTTAGCTCCCTCCTCATGAACCGTGAACAAAGAAGCTCCAGAGCTTAAAACCGTGAGTCTTGCGAGAGGGTCCATCGAAGACACACCAAATGATGGCAAAACAAGATCAATCAAATTTGATGATGAGAGGAACAAGGTTTCACGGATAGATGGAGGTGACTCTTGAGTCTTCAGACCTATCTTTCTCTCTCCCCTCTTCTTCTATGTCTGGCTTATTTCTCAGGCGACTTTCAGGTGAGGTGACTCTTTTTTTTCAAAAAAAAAAATTCTATGACTCGACCAACTCGGGGTTAGGCCGAGTTGACCCCGAGTCAACTCGGAACTTAGGGTCACCCCTTAACTCGGACTGATTTTCCGGCCAGTTGGCCGGTTTCCGATCCAAACCGGCCGGTCCGGTCAGGGTTTAAACCATGGTTCAAACTAAATGGTCTGCATGGTGGGTGTGTTTTCCAACAAATATCTTCTTGTATCCGTTCTAGAAAAGTGAAAGACTCACTTTCTATTTTGCTTGGTGAGGGCCGAATAATTAAATTTCCTTTAGAACATGTACCACATGAGAAATTATGGGATTGTTGTATTTGTTTACGCTTCAGGGTATGTCCACATGAATTCATAATCATTTTTCATATAATGATTGACCCGAAATAGTCTAACTGGTCATACCAAACATCAAGTTTATTAGTAAACTTTTGGTTTACATTAACAAACTTCTTGTTTATATGGGTAAATTTTTTGTTTACAACAACATATGTTTCCTCAAGAAACAATATATTAACTCTTCTAGAGTCTTCAATCAGATTTATACTTCTGGATATAATTTGGACATTGACTTCTAAAATTATTTTCATTTCTGAGTATGGTGTGAGTCGTTGAGATATAAATCTTCAGGATTTATATCAATAAGACTCATTATTTATTAAAAGAGACATGAAAAATAAGGGAAACCATAATTAAAAACGAAATACATATGACATAATTGAAGTATTCATCCAACATGACTTATACTTCTATTCCAACAATCTCCCCCTCATGTGTGAGTCATACAAACATATTTTTCATATTCCTATTAGTTCTTCAAGAACTATATAAACTCTGTTATTAGTTCTTCAGGAGCTATATTTATAATATTTCTTTCTTGTTCCGTAAAGTTCTCCAAGGGCCTCCACATAGTTCTTCAGGAACTATCTTCTCAGTGTATTCAACATCTCTTTATGGAAAACATTACTCCATATATATATATTCTATAACAGAAATTTGAAGAGATTCATAAGGGTAAAATCAAACTACGTAGAGATCATACTAAAATGAAAAATGATGCACCGAAATAAATAAAATTTGAGGGGAATGCGAGGACAAATATAACATACCTTATCAATGTAATGCCACTGGTACAAAAAAAAGGGTTTTTAGACTGCCACATTTAAACTAGATATCGAGGATCAGGTCTAAAAAGTATGACTTGTGACAATTTTGTAAATATAAAGAATTTTTTAGACCGGTTCCTTTAATATGAGGTCTAAAAAATATTATTTAGATCGGTTTCCCAAACAACCGGTCTAAAAGGTAAAAAATCGATTACTTTTAAGATCGGTTGTCTTGTTTAACCGGTCTAAAAGATGAAATTTCTAAGACTAATTGTTAACAATAACCAGTCTAAAAGATAAAGAATAAAAAAATAATACATTTATTACTTTTAAGAAGAAGTGGTTTGAAAGGCAAACTTTTAAGACCTTATTTTGAGCATAATCGGTCTAAAAGATTAGCCCCAAATTACAAATTGCTCATTGTATCCTCTTCGTCTCACCGAAAATTAGATTTTGGTCTCTATGTACCTCTCTTCCTGTCACTAAAACTCTCATTCCCCAAACACAAACTCCCTCGCTCTCTCATCATTACCACCAGTTTCTGTTTTAATTTAGAGACACAGAGCAGTTCTGGCAGCGATATTGGCCGCCTCCCTCACAGCATGCCCTTACAACTTAAATCTTCCCATTCCATTTCCAAGGTCTTCAGCTTGCAACTTGCCTCACTTGCTCTCTTCAACCTCATCTCAAGGACCTCGCTCGCACATTTTCTGACACCGCCAAAATTTATGGCGTTGTTCTCGCCTCCTCTGCTCTCATTGTCTCTGTAAGTTAATTAGTTCCTTCTTTTTCACTCATTTACTTTTTTTTTCCTCCTAATTCTAGGGTTTAGTTAAGTCTGTTGATATTTGATGTCTTCTTCTCAAAGAGCAAGCACCGAGGTTGTCCCGAAACGCTTAACCTACAACAAAATACAGAGCAAGACCTACTTGGAAGTAAAAGGAACAGGGACGGTGAATTAGTGTCTGACCATCAACGGTGGAGTTGAATCATTCGCCTTCAAGCCCGGAAAATACAATTCCAATAAATTCTGCCTTGAGCCCACGTCCTTCACCGTGAAAGTAGAGAGCGTGAACAAGATAGCGCCACCGGAGTTCCAAAACACCAAGCTCATGATGCACCTCACCTACACTCTCGACGAGATTGAAGGCTCCTTTGAAGTTTCTCAAGACGGCTCTATCAAGTTCGAGGAGAAAGACGGCATCAACTATGCCACCATCATGGTGCAGCTTATCGGAGGCAAGCATATGCCTTTCGTCTTTTTTTTTTTTTTTTTTTTTTAATAGAAAGGGACTTTTAAGACTGGTTAGGTATGAAACCGGTTTAAAAATTTTGAATTTTTAGGCTTAATATTTAAATAATCGGTTTAAAAAGTCTAACTTTTTAGACCTAATATTTAAATGGGTTGTTACACTAGGAGAATCTGGTGCAAAAATATTTGGATGGTACCAAAAGTACTAATCAACAATTAAAAATAGATAACCAACACAATCACCAATTAAAGATAGTAACTAGCATAATGAAGTTAAAATCAAGCTAACATGATTGTGCAGTTGGAGATCACGCGCTTGTAGAGAAACCAAACGCAAAATCTCGCCTATTCTCTCACAGCGCTTCTCAGATTTCCATTCTTCTCTTCCCTTCATCGTGGTGGGGATGGCCATCGCCGTCAAGAACTTGCTAGGTTGACATACCTAATCTCGATTGAACAAGTTCATTAGTATTACTACTGCATTTCAATTTCATCGAAACCAAACTTTACACGTTTTTGGCAGGAGATTTCCGTTCAAGCCCTAAACGATGGAAGGAGAAACACAGCAACCTTCGGCTCCGATTTTGGAGTATAGCTCCGATCCTCAGAAAATCAATTCAGATCGGATCAGTCGGGTAAAGAAGCTTCTGTTCCGTCGGATCCTTGTAGGCATTAAAGATGGGAGGTTCTTCTTGGGTGGATTCTATTGCAGGGACAAGCAAGGGCACATTATTCTCCAGGACCCCGTCAAGTATCGCAGAACACGGCGGTACGGTCCTCGCCTTCTCCGATGGAGCAGAGGTGCCTTGGCCTTATTCTTATTCCTTCTTCATGCAATCATGCCGAACATCTTGCCATGTGGCTGGTTTGCGCTATTTCTAGATTGAGGATTGTGAATTGATTATAGAGTTTAGTGGTTCATGAATGTTGTGTTGTGTTTATTATCTAGGACTGTGGCACTTGATTATGTTTCAATCCATTGGCACGAATGTCGCATCAGATACGATATAATTGCGGTTCTTTACTATTTTCAATTGTGAAAGAAGGCCCATGGTTTAATTACTGTTAATTGATTATGTAGAAGATTTGATTTGTACACATGATAAAGTAGTTTACGTATATAGTCCAATAGTTTGTATCTTTTCCCCTCCTTTTTGTTCAATCTAGACGATTTTCTGTTTGGAAGTTGATGTTATTTTTTTCGTTTAAACCACCAAACAGCGTTAGTTTGATTTTAACGTCATTTTGGTAGTTACTATTTTTAATTGTTGATTGTGTTGGTTACCTATTTTTAATTGTTAATTGGTACTTTAGATACTGTCAAAACATTTTTTGTGTCAGATACTCTTAATGTAACACTTTAGTTTAAAAAGTATTATTTTTAAGAATAGTTGCTCAATTGGTCTTAAAAATAACAAACTTTAAAACCGACTGTATCAAGACCGGATCCAGAATCAGTCTAAAAAGTGATCTTTGTACTAGTGTGTTCTCCAACATTTTCCAACACAGAGTCAATTGATATCAAATTATCACAAACATAAGAGTAAATATATAATAAAAAGGCATGTGATGTACAAGAATCTCATCAACAAACATATTAATTAAGGCATCTTTTATTTTACTTAAGAGCTTCTCTAATATAAGATAGTTTAACCATTGGCCTTCTAGGCTATATTATTATAGTTTTCAAATAGTCATTGCCTTATATAGATTCGGTAGAGACTCGTGAGTGGCATAATTATTCTAATGTGATCATAGAAAATATTAGTCTTCAAGACTTTCTTTTAAGCGCATAATTCTCTGAGTAATTAATCTTCAGGACACTATATAGTATGTCATTCGATATCTTAATCATAAGCCTTCAAGGCTTTAATCAGAGAGCCTCAATTTTCCTTCTCATGCCATGATTTCAACCTTTACAAATAACCATTTTGGAAAGAGATGGGGCTGCTGGCCATCTAATTAAGGAATCGAGGATATAACGGGTGCAAGACTTGAAATTATAGAATTAATAAATACTGAAACCAAAGGGAGGAAAATATTACTTTAAAATAAAAACTTTATGGCTTCAGGTCACTCGGTTCTCATGACTTCAGGCAAACTAATTCTCATGACTTTAAGTCAATTAATCTCAAGATGAGAAATTAAATCTAAGGTTAAGGTGAAAAAACGTACTGTGTTTTAGTTTAATTAATACGACGTCGTCCAACATTCAACACCATTTTTTTAAAGTAAAGGTATCACGTAGATTCAAATTACGCTAAAAATACCGCTTGATCATTAAATTTGAATTTTTTACTGATCAGACGATCACATGACTTTCAAAGATATAAAAATACATATGTATTTGGCCAAAAAACACCCAAACTCTTTTTGTTTAATCTACTCCCTTCTTCTTGGCAATCGCGGATCGCAGTGACTCCCTTTGACTTCTTCCTCCTCAGTCTCCCTAACTCAATTCTTCCTTCTCAAATCAACGGCTTCAGCTCCCTCGTTTGAATCTTCCTTCGTCTGATCTCAATTCGCTTCAGGTCATCGTTGTCGTCAATTCAACAAGTTAATGACATCTCCAAGAACATCAAGTCAATCTACTTATGGTGCTAGGAATGATGGTGATTAATTAATTACTTGAATTCTTTTATTGTAAGTTTTCAGTTCCTCGGTAATTTTTCATCTCCTCGACGTGGCATGGATGCGTAGAAGATTGGGAGAGAAATCCGAGGTGCTTCCCGCTGGGCAATCCTGACGGCATATCGGTGACGATGGGGAACTCGCCGAGATTTCCGATGTATGATAATGACTTTGGGTGGGGGAGGCTTGTGGCGGTTCGGGGCAGCGGAGGGAACAAGTTTAACAGGAAGATATCGGCATTTCCGGGGAGGGAAGGAGGTGGGAGTGTGGACTTGGAGGTGTTGTTGCTGCCGGAGACGATGGAGGGGCTGGAATCAGACCCGGAGTTCATGGCGTACGCATCGAGTTCTTGGTGCCATTGATGGGAATGGGATTCCCTGCCTATCCTTTGGTTATGCAGGGAGAGCTCTCTCCTCGACCGGGCCCAGATCTAATCTAAACGATCCAAATCTTATTTTTTTTACTTTTTATTTTTTTAAAAAAAATATTTTAATGGATAGAGAATATAAAATAAAGATAATCTTTCAATTAACATTTTTTCAAAAAACGATTTTTTTATTCAAAAAGTTGCAGTTAAAAAAAATAAAATCCGACCGTCCAGATCCGATGATCCCAGACTGATAAAGTCAGTAGATAGTGCCTATCCTTTGGATAGACACCAAAACCGGTTCTGCCATTGATGATGATGATGATGCTTTCGACTTAGGTGGGGCCACTTTGTTTTAGATGGCACTCAAGATGATGATTTGAATTGTGATTTTTGTATTTGACCCTTGCTTTCTCTTCGTGTCATGTAATGTTTGTCCCTTTTGATCAAACAAAAAAATGATCTCAGCAAGTATGTTAAATAAAAAGAGTCATTTGGTGTTGGGCGCTCTTTTGGTCAAACCACATGTATATTTTTGTATCTTTGAAAGTCACGTCATCATTCAGTCAGTAAAAAAGTTAAACTTAACGGTCAAACGGTATTTTTGGACTTAATTTTTAACCACGTAGTCACTTTTACACTAAAAAAAATACTTGGTGTTGTGCGCTCCTCAGAATAAAACAGATGTGTATTTTTGCACCTTAACCATTGAATCTATACGACTTTTGACCATTTATCTTCAAAATAAATAGAAATTGTATGTATCTGGTCATATGACCAATACAATAGAAGATGAAAATGTTATATGACTTCTAGCCTTTTATCTTCAAGATAAAATTACAAGGCTTCTAGCTATTTAATAAAAATAGAAGAGGAAAATGTATATGACTTCCAGCCATATAATAGGGAATTAAATGAAGATGGCTTCTAACCATATTATATCAAAATAAGAAGATAGCATATGTAGAACAATCAAATCCCAAAGACAGAATTATACATGCTATACACTATCTAAGAGTACAAACATTTGCCTGAGAAGAAGATTTAAACTAACCTTATTCATGCTGTATGTAATATCCTGATTTTCATGTATTAATTTTGGGAGTTGTGATGTGGGATGACTGTATATTTAATCCCTCCGGGGAAATATATCTCCCCGCATTTTATCTTACCAGTATTTAATCGTCCAAACCGATGCATGCTTTGCTGCTAATAGTCTTATGAATCACGTAAAATAACCTGGGGAAAATAATTTAAAATTTGAAGTAAAGTAAAAGATCGCACTACCCGCCATCCGAAAGGGCGAGGCCAGTAGATGTATTACATTTGAGCTTCAATTTAAATTGTGCACATAGTCAAAATTACTAATTAATTCCAGTATTCATATATTGTACAAGGAGTTTGGCAAAGCAAAAATCAGGATATTACACTCTATATATAAGAGAGAGTCAAATTTGCAATAAAAGATCTATTGTCAAAGTAGAAAAATTAATTAGGAGGAAAGACAAATTATTCATCCTTAGTTAGAAATTGATTCTCATAGACATAGAAAAATAGAATAAGAGTAATACCTTTTTAGAAATTGTAATGGATGTCATCATTAATACCCTCTAAATAGATTGGATAGATCTTACCTCGCCATCTGCAGGAAGCCACTCGTCTTATGCATACTCCAGAATTCCATCCTCCATATGAACCATGGAGACAATTGCAGAGTTTTTTTTTCGCACATCCCAATAACTTGTAACTGCTTCTGAATTGCCAAATTGTTGTAGAGCTCGCATAAGTCTTTTCTCATATGCATGATTTATTTTAACGTCAAAGTAAAAGAACACTCTTCCTCTAAAGTGCAACATCACATGATTTTCAACCACCGGCATCTGGATTAAACCATGTTCATGCCAAAAAGAATCAATATAAACAATATGCCATAAACTCATTTGTTAGAGTTTCGTGTTGATAACGTGTTATAAATAAAAAAGATATATGATAAGAGAAAGATAGAAGATTCTTATTTACTATTCAAGGTATTTCTAGTATATAATACATTCATTCTATTTATAGAATATCGAGATAATACTCCCTCCAGTCACAAATATAGGATAAAGTTTGTAGTGCATTTGCACAACAAACTTTGTCTTATAATTAGAATTGGAGAAAGTATTAGATAATAAATAGAATCTACATCTATCATCAACAGATTTAAATAGAATAATGATAACTATAAGATATTAGAGATAATGTTATATAACGGAGATATATGGACATCCACACAAATATTATATTCATAACACTTTCATATTTATATGAGGCATAGACAAAAACCTTATCAATTGAATAAGGGTAAAGGTGTAAAAATACATTATAAATTTTTACTTAAAGTACGTCAAATATCATATGTTTTTCTGGTGTGCAAAACTACCGATAAACATTGAAAATGAGAGGGTAAAAAGGCACAACTGAAAAAAAAAAAAAAAAAAAAAAAAAATCATCTCTCAATCATGGAGGGAATATGTCACTGTTCTCTTGAGTTTTTATATTAGTCATCGTGTTTGCATGAAAAAATGCATCTCTCAATCACGATTGAAAAATTGTTTTTGAAGGCTTCAATCGATATTCCAAACAAACACATATTTGTGGAGTCCTGGCGTCAAGACATATTTGTTCTCATGGAGTTGATGTCAACATGTGCATCATAGAGCTGTGAATGAGTTAGACCCGTTCATGTGATTCTTTAGCCCATGCCTGACAATTAATTACTATCCGTATTGAAGTAATCTTGTTATTTATGATTGTGTATGTTTAATTCAGACTCATTGTATGCTGATTTTTTATTCTATAATTGATTCTTTTATAAAAAAAAAATGAGCATCTCAAAATAATTAATACAAATATACAAAACACACGACCCATAACAAGTTATATCTATAAGTCATTAGCTTCTACAAAAATTGCATAATTATTGATATTGATGATTGATTACATTCTTAGACTATCACCTTCATTGGGCATTTTTCAAAATTAAAATCAGTCTTAAACTAAAATTATAAAGTACAGTCAATAATTATTGGAAAGAGGTTGTTAGATAAACAACCTTAAGGATAAAACTTATGTCAAGTTGCTTATATATATTTGGTCAATTCATAGGTGAATTTACTATTATATATACACATTTTAACAATAGCAAAATAAAATGTGTTTATATCTCATAAGTGAATTTACAAGTACATATATGTATTTTAACAAATAACAATATTCATAAATGTGCATACACATCTTAATGACTAATAATAACAAAATAACAAGTGTCCGTATATAGATTTACAAACCTTAGTTTAAATTATAATAGCTGATACAAAATTTTACAACCATTCCATAGGTGAATTTGCAAAATCCATATACACATTTTAACAATTAATAACAACAAATTAGTAAGTGCAATTGGTGAACTTGACCAAGTTTTCTACAATCAGTAAACCAATTATTGATTTCAAGAAGGGAGAAATGTACTACAATTACCATTTACAGTTTTTTAAAAAAAATAATAATAAAGTCTAACATGTAAGCAATAAAGAGTTTACTAATAATTTATTGACCAACTCAACTAGCCCAAAGCCCCAATGACTAAAAAAGTGAAAAATAAAACTCCCTCTTCACCAGGACCTAAACCTACATCCCCAGGTTGATGATATTCCATTTCCAAGGGAAGCATTCATATACTATTAGAATTATGATGTAACCTAATACAGAAATTAGAAGAATTGTGAGCTTAAGATGATCAAAGAACAATTTTACTGGTATGCGAGCCTTCTGCAACTAGGGACTATTTACATGCGACCAAGTTCCTAAAAGGCAACTTTATTCTTAATCCTCTCCATCTGCTTCTTTCCAGAGAAGGATGCAAACCCAGAATGTGTTCGGGCATGAAATCGTGCCTTGTTAGTATGCCGACAACCGGGAACCCCTGCAGTTAGTAAGCATGGAACTAACATGAGTCAAACACAGATCATTAACGGTAATGATGAGCCACAAGTAACATGATGCACAATATGAAACAAGCCATAATTAACCAAGTTAGCTATGTTCATGCTGATCTTAATTTAATATGAAGAAAATATGGTGATGAACAAAACCCAATGGCTTTGAATTGTGACACCAATTCCCAATGTTGAATCTTCTACGTTTGTGCATTCATGCTTAAGAAAGTAATTGTGTAACAACAACATCCCATCTTAAGAATGTAAGTATGAAATTACTGAGTGGGTTCAATTTTACCCAAGTACTTCATATGCCCAACCAGACTCCTTTCCCACACCAGGAGGAAGAACAGTTAGTTAGGAATGATATGCTAAGGTAACATGTAATTAATATGCATGACAAAATCGGAGCAGCTTTTGATCAAACTAATGAAAATTTACTAATATATGGTAAAAATGTTTTCTCTAACATGTTAACTAACCTATCATGTAAGCATAGGAAACAGAAGCTGCTTATTCATCACATAATATATATAGAAGCGCACAACATTAACATAAAGAAACATTCTATGAAAGGGGGAAAATGTGCAGACAGTAGATAATTCCTCCAAAACATATTTGTGGCAGTAAGACAAGACAAAGTGACTTACATTAAAGACCCTGGGTATCACCAGAAGATGCCTTAAACCGACATTCCGAAAAATGGTAAGGGCCTTTCCCAGAGACATTGTCTCAAGGACAGTATAAGGTGAAGCATTACTAAATGGATGGAGATCTATGAACATGTCCAACTCTTCCTCAGTGAACAGTAGATCCTCTATCTTGTCACCATTGCCAGAACCCTTCTTGGCAAATTCATCAGCAGAAAACTTCTTGAAGGCGTCATCTCCTATTGCCATTGGTGCGGGCAAGAAATCTTTCTTCTTTAACAATGTGAGAAGATGGTCGCGAAGGATTATACCATATAAAACTGGAGCTTCAGAATATGGAGGCTCATCAACCACAGGGAACCCATTGTGACTTGAAGTTCTGAGAATAAACACAATGTTGCGAACCTTCTCAATGCCATTAAAGACATGTAGCGGGCCCGTGACTACATCGCCTACTGTTAGCTGCCTCATGTATGGCTCAACATGATTTTTTAAATAAGGAAACCCTTTCGCTTTCATGATAATGTCATATATATTTGGATTGAAAGCATCAGCTACCGTTTTAGACGTAAGAAGAGACACCATCACCAAGGGTAGCAATGACAAATTATTTGTTAGTTCTAGTAAGATTACACAAAGGGAAACTGTCATTCTCATAGATCCTCCTAGAAAGGAAGCAGCACCCAATACAGCATAGAGGCCATGGTTAAGAGTGAAATATTTGCCAACCATCATACCAACCACACGCCCGTAAGATGCACCAATCACAATATTTGGCACAAAAAGACCAGCTGGAGCAACAACCCCATAGCTAAAGATGCTTAGAAAAAAGCATGAGATGAAAAAGGTAAACATGGATGAATATGCAAACTCCTCGTCTGTGTTTGTGCTAAATAGATTTTTGATAGCATCACCACATGTGTTAAAAAAAAGGCTGGCAAGATCATTGTAATGACCAGGAGGACATTGGAATTTCTTGTAGTTACCAGAACGGCCTATTGTGGGACATTCCTCAGCTGCATCAACTGGACAAGGTCGACAAGATGCAAGCCATGGCAATCCAAAAATAAGACAAGAAGTAATAATAGAGATTACACAAGCAAGCAAAATTTTGTATTGAATGCATTTCCTACAAGAGAAAATGATGAGAACAATGAGCTTAGCAAAACACACTGTATAAAGTTAGCACAAAATACAATGATCTTACTCATGGATCATGTTGTAGACACGGAGAACCTTGGTCAACAGAGCATTATATAAGCTCCCAAGTATGCCTCCTACAACCCCAATAATCATTGCAGGAAGCACATTCGCCAGGTGATAGTCAATACTTGTTGGATTAACATCAAACATTATCAGCCCACCTTTACCAAATGGCCCACATTTACCGCTTAAACAAAAGTCTATCAATGAACGAAGCACAATTGCAACTACAGCTGTTGAGAAGAAAGTTCTCCACAGAAGGGCACTTCTCCACCTGTAGAACAGAACTGAAACATGTAATATATTTGGAAAGCCAAAAGGAACAAAATCTAGTATTGGAATTTAAGGGTAAAAAGACACTTTTAACCATAATCCAAAAGAATTCATGCAAACTGACAAAATTGGAAAAAACAACCCATACTTTGTGCAGAGTCTAAAATGAGTTTACACCGTTCATGGTTTGCGAAAAATATGATTTCTTATTATATTATGCATAGAGATATATAGATTATGGAAACCATTCACGAGAAAGCTATACAAGAGAAAATAGGAAGTGGGGGTGAGAGAATCTGCCATCATAATGGCTGTCTGAAAATTTAGATCAGCCTATTGTATATACACATGTATAAACAAGTTGCCCTGTGGTGTTTAGTCAAAGGTCCTCAGTACATCTTTTACAACATGGCTTGAGTTTATAGGAATAAAAGAGAATATCAAATCAGTAGGACGCACCAAGATGCCATTTCTTCAAAAGCAAACAACACCCCACCAACTGGGGCACGGAAGGCTGCAGCCATTCCAGCAGCTGCTCCACATGTTATTAGATCCCTTCGATCACGGTCGTTCTTAAAAAAATGTAACCATTTACATGTTAGTCCATATTGCTTTGAACCACCCTGACCCAACAATGATCCCACACATGCACCAATATGAACCATAGGCCCAGCCTTTCCAACAAGAAGGGATGATGAAACTGCTGTAATGCTTCCAATAACCTGTAGAAAGAATGAACATGAATCAAATCCATTCTTCAAGGAAAATATGAAAA
Source organism: Acacia melanoxylon (assembly GCA_019022615.1). Taxonomy (NCBI): domain Eukaryota; kingdom Viridiplantae; phylum Streptophyta; class Magnoliopsida; order Fabales; family Fabaceae; genus Acacia; species Acacia melanoxylon. The sequence continues at coordinate 833,006 of JAFJYJ010000030.1, read as the reverse complement.
ATCTGAAATTTCATCTTCCACGTCAAAGTAGCAAGATACCAAAAAAAAAAAAAAATGGCATCCAATGAATCAATACTAACTCGTTCAATAGCATCAAAAACTAAGGGTGTGGAAGAATGTTGAACCATAGAATTTTATTAAGCTCCCATCTCATAAGTTCAATCTACGTAGAGTAACAGTATGAGTAGATCCCCAATACTGAACAACGTTGCATACCTTAACGATCAGAGTTCTAAGCGTAAATACTCCAGGGGCATCTACCCCATTTAAGTAGGCTTTTACTTCTGGTATACCAGAACCTGAGGCAGCAGGTGCTATAAAACCCGTGAGTATAGTGGAAAAAAGAATGAGAACCAAATTCGAAGAACAAAATACTACAAAGGCCAAGAGAAACCTGCAAAAAAAATTAAAAAAAAATTGCTCAAATTCGTCAGTAGCTTTACTTGAAAAGGGTAGAGATATAACAAACTATATTTGTTTCTACTATTGAAAAAACTCTAAAAGTAATCATGTCCTATCTCAGACGTTGTAGTATATGATTCAATTCATTCAATCAATGGAAGTAGTCAAATTGTATATTTCTACGTAACACGAAACAAAATCATAGACACTACCTCCTCTGCAACATCAAGTCAGATGTGATCACGAACTTGATGCCAGCGAAAGTCTCAACTGCAAGATTATGGAAAAATCCAACCACGCCAACAATCGCACCAATCAACAAGCACAAAACCCACTTCATGGATACGTACTGGAGTATATGAATCTTCCTCCGGCTCCTCCAATCCTGCTTGAAGAACTCGTTCTCGATAATCCTGCATACCCCAGAACAAAAGGCAAAGAATTGAACACAAATTCATTCCCAACAGGCGAAATCCCATTAAAAAAATCAAAACTTTCTCCAAAATTTCAAAGAACAGATGAAAAAAAAAACAGAAAAGAAAAGAAAAACACAGACTCGTAGTCAAGGCTCTCAATAGGACAGACATTGGCTCCAACAATAGCAACCTGCGAAGTGGAATTGATTCTGGATCTTCCGGAATGAAGCAAGGGTTGGTGGAGGGACTCGCAGTCCCCATTCGAGTAATCGGTAGACATTGAAGGAACCTAATGGAGTACGTCAAGCCGCATATGAGTATGCATAGATATATATATATATATAATACACATAGAGAGGGGGAGGGAGAATAGGTGTGAAAGCGGTCGTTGAATTGTGGAGAGTTGAAAAGAGGTTGAGAGAGTAAAAGAGAAGAACGAAGTTGGGCTCAGAGCAAGGAGGCGACCAGAGGGTAGCGACGAGTCGCTCCAACACTAAACGACGACGTGTGAAGCTTCCGGTGTGCAATTGTGAACGGACCTTTTTGCAGATATCAGTTCCTGACTTTCCTACTACATTAAGCTTTCCAAAAGACAAAAAACTATAATAATATTCTCATAAAACATACACGTGGTATATATGATTGGGACCTTTTCCCCCGATTTCTTAAAGTATCTTTTTAAGTTCTATATAAAAAAAAAAGTATATCTTTTTAAGTTTCTTTTTCAGTTTTTCTTTTTTAAAACAATTAATTTAGAGTAAATACCCTTTTGGCCCCAACAAAAAATACTAACCCCATTTTCGCCTCTGCGACTAAAATAAGACTTTTTATGACTAAAAAGGCTTTTTGGAAATTTGAGAAGGCAAAATATTCACCAATCGACTTTATTCGCCTTTTTCGCGAATTAAAAAGGCGTTTTTTTTGTGAGGGGCCAAAAAATGGGATCCGTATTTTTTTCCAAGGACCCAAAAGATATTTACTCATTAATTTAAACACACGCAAAAAAAAAGGTTGAGAGTAAATTATTTGTTAAGAAAATAAAACAAGATGTAGATCTGGTTTTGCAAAGTATAAATTTTATTTTCTTATGTATAATATAGATTTTCTTGAGCCAATTTCTTAAAAGTTATAAATTCAAATTTTGTTATAAGATCAATCTGATTAATATAATGAATTGTCCAGAAATATTATCTTTGAATTTCAAATAATATATTTGATATATTTAAATTCTTTTAAAAAAATTATTGCAGTTAATCTTAATTCCCCTCTTCAAGTGATATAGGCATAATCATTATTATCAAACTTACGAGTTGAATCTTTCGAATTTACCGTTTTTACGTTCATAACTTATAAAAACGAGTCGAGTCACTGGTAAATTCGTGTTAGTTGTAAACTCGGTTAAACTTACGAGCTTATACACTGAGTTTACCGTTTTACATTTCTAGCTTACAAAACTATAGTAACTTAGTCTCAAACTTGTGTTAACTTTTTTGATATGATAATGCTTAGCGGCTTTACATATAAATTTAATAGAAATTTATTTGTCAAATATGATAAATGATTATGTTAATGGATTTAATTTCAATTATTTAGACTAAAACTATATTTAAATCAAATTGTTGTCATTTTTATATTTTCATTATTTAATTAAACACTAGTAATACTTATTTAATAATAAAAGTAAAGTCTTATGAGTTTATGATTTAAGTTCACAATATATGAGTTTACGTCACTATCACAAGTTTGCTTAAACTCGTGAGTTTGACAACCTTAAACATAATCATGCGTGATTATGTAGGTCACTCCAATAATACGTTAAATAAGCTTATACGGTCTTATTATTATTATTATTTTCGGTTGCCAGAAGCTTATGCATCTTTATCACCATATACATCAAAAATTAAAAATGGAAAATACTAAAGAGCAGTTGCGGATTGGTCTTAAAATATTAAGAATAATCTCATCTCAACCTTATGTTTGGATAGGATTTTCAATTTTTCCCCGCGCACTCGTGTGGGAACTTTTCTCTTTGCCAAGCGTGAGAGTGTTTGGGTGTGGTGGTACGGAGGCTAGGGCACGGTGAGGGACACGGTGGCTCAAGGACGAGGATTGTGCTTTATCTCGGCTTGACGACGGAAGTGAGAAGGCTGGAGGACGGTGGTGAGGCATCCTCATATCCATCGGTCATGGAAGAAATAAGGATCTCGACACCGATAGTATGGAAGGAGGTGGAAACATCGAGGATCTTGATTGGAAAGATTCTGGCGTGAAAATCCTACACTATATCAACGATGGAGACAATTTTGAGCAAAGCTTGGAACCTACAATCGGGATTTGAAGTGTCTAAAATAACAGGGAATGCTTTTCTCTTCAAATTTAGGGATGAGGAGGATTACTTCAGGATCCTTCAAGGACGACCATGGTCAATCAACGGCTATCTAATAAATCTATTGGAAAGATCTCGATACAAGTCGTATGATGAATTTGACTTCAGTCGATGTCCAGTTTGGGTTCAACTACACAATGTGTTGTTGGAAGCGTTATGCCTGGAGAACGCGTTCACAATAGGCACACATGTTGGAGAAGTATTACTAGCTGAGGATCCATGCTACAACGGCAGGTATATATCTTAGAAACTTCTTGCATGCTAGGATTATGTTGGATCTGGGGAAACCATTAGCGTATGGATTTTGGCTACCTAGACCATATGGTAGGAATGTATGGATAGCTGTTAAATATGAGAAGTTGCAAACATTTTGTTATAATTGTGGGAAAGTAGGTCATGATAATCGAGTATGTCAATCTGTAAAACTAATGTCAAGCTTCAAGGAGAATGAACCACGATACGGTGCCTAGATTGCAACAGTATCGTGCCGGAGTTGGGAAGAAACGTTAAAAGTTTTTAATAGTGAAGAGGCTGAATCGGCGTATATTAGTAGAAAAAAGGAAGAAGTATTGAAGAAAAAAAAAGGAAGAAGAGAAACAAAGAACATCCCGAAGGAGAAATGCCGATGAGGAGGATTTATTCTCGATTAATGTTCTCAGCCCTAAGCTTGGGGGCCAACACAAAGGAATAGATCACGAGCGAAACTCTAAACATGAAGGAAATGCAGAGGCAATCTCATCAGATGATCAAGGGCTGAGGGATGATAAATGTGAGGACCTCTTGAATAGTACACAGGGTCGGAGGAAGGGAGTTTTGGATGAAGAAGTATGCATATTCATGGCACTGATGGACTGAGGAGAATGGAGGAAGCGAAATTAGATTCGGTGGTTAGAGTGAATACAGTGAAAGCATGGGAAGCATATGAAACACAAACAGCGAGTATGATGGACAACTTAATGGCCATGGTTTTGTACAACGGAAATGATATCAAGGATGTGATCAATGGATTAAATGGCCTTGGTTTGAAGAGGGCTGCGGAGGACGACTGGGACACCAATAAAATGAAGAGAAGGAAAGTTTCAGTAAAGAAAAGTAGTCCATTAGCTAACATTTCAAATTATGCAAGCAAGCTAAAGAGGACTAAGGCAAAGACAAGGCGAAGTGGTAGAAAAAAGGAGTAGATGCCAATAGAAATTGTTTATGCAGAGGAGGTCTCAGAGGATCGAACTATGGTGGACAACATGGGTTACGACTTTGTTTTTAAGGCAAGCAGCGGCAAGAGGAAGGGGATGATAGCTGAAGGCTCTAGTGGCTAGCCAACAACAGCCACCAAGTCGCCATGAAAATAATATCCTGGAACTGTCAAGGCCTAGGGAGAGCCTTGACAGTGAGAAGTTTGAAGGATTTGGTGAGGAAAAACAATCCTTCAATAATCTTCCTGATGGAGACAAAGTTGAAATCTGTGAGGCTTAAGAAACTCAGGAACAAGTGTGGCTTCATTCATGATCTATATGTGGAACCGGAAGGGCTGGCAGGGGGTTTGGCATTATGGTGGAGAGACAATATATCGATGTCTTTTCTGTACAAGTTTAAAAATGTAATTCATGTGGTAATTGAGTCATCTAATCTCAAAGTTCCTAAGTATATTTCCTTTGTGTATGGCCCACCTAAGGAGGGGGAAAGAAGACTTGTCTGGGATCTATTACGCAATCTGGCTGCTAATATTCAGGAGTCATGGCTGTTGGTGGGGGACTTTAACGAATTGGTATCCCAAGCGGAGAAGGAAGGGGGAAATACTAGATCTCTAAGGAAGATTATCAACTTCCAGAGATTGATATCTGATTGCAACGTCATGGATCTAGGTTTCAAAGGATCTAATTTCACGTGGTGCAACAAACGGATAGGATCCACGGTAAGGGAAAGGCTGGATAGAGCTCTTGGAAATGTGGAATTTCGGGAGGAGTTTGATCATGCTATGGTATTCCATATTGACCCCATCTGTTTAGATCATCATGTATTAATGGTGGATTGTACCTTTTGTGAGGTCAGAACTACTAAAGCCTTTCGATTTGAGGCAAGTTGGGTACAACACAGAGATTTCCTTGAGGTTGTGAAGGAGGGGTGGACTAGTATGAGGGGAAATCCAGGGACTAGGGTGCAGGAATTGGTGGCACGGCTGGAGTCTTGCAAGGAGAAATTGGTAAGGTGGAGTAAAATAGTTTTTCCCAATTTTAGAAAAGCTATTGAGCAGCTGAAACAGAGATTGGATCGTTACAACAGTGGCACCTTATCTGAACAGTCTGTTAGAGAGGATGAGGAGTTGACAAAGCAGTTGGAAGAGGCTTGGGTTCAAGAGGAAATGTATTGGTGGCAAAAATCGCGTATATCGTGGCTAAATTGTGGGGATAAAACCACCAAATTCTTTCACAATAGTGTGATACAGCGAAGACAGCGAAACAAAATCTTGAGACTAAAGGATGAGAGAGGGGTCTGGTTGGAAGAGAGGGAGGAGATCAACTGCGCTTTTGATGCCTTTTACCGAAAGCTGTTTCATTCGGTGGGCTCTCGTCCTATGGAGCAAGCTTTAGCATATGTGGATAGGGTGGTGACTGATGAAGAAAATAGCAACCTCAAGAGGCCGATTAGCAATCTGGAGATAGAGGAAGCAGTATTCCAGCTTGGGGCAAACAAGGCCCCGGGACCTTATGGGTATACAACATTATGCTACCAATCAGCTTGGAAGGAAAATGCCAATGAAGTCTATGGGATGGTAAGGGGTTTTTTTTAGGATAAAGCAAAGTTATCTCAAATTAATTCCAATAATATAGTTCTAATTCCTAAAGTGGAGAAACCAGAAGCCTTACACCAATTCAGGCCATTGGGTCTATGCAATGTCTCTTACAAGATAATTGCCAAGATCTTAACCAACAGGATGAAGGGTATAATGCACAGAATCATATCTCCACATCAGAGGGATTTTATAGCGGGAAGGATGATTCAAGACAATCTCTTCCTTACTCATGAAGCGTTTCATTACTTAAAACACAAGAAGAAGGGCAGGAAGTGGGAAATGGCTATGAAAATTGATATGAACAAAGCCTATGACCGCATGGAATGAGATTTCTTGGGGGCGGTGATGTTACGAATGGGATTCTGCCAAGAATGGGTGAAATGGATTATGTCTTGCATTACGACTATGAAATTTGCACTTCAAGTTGGTGGCTATACAGTGAGCAAATTTAGTCCTGGGAGGGGTGTGAGACAGGGGGACCCACTGTCCCCTTATATGTTTGTGCTTGCTTCTGAGGTACTATCACTCATGATCCAGAAACATGTTAAGAATAAAGATTTGAGAGGTGTGAAGTTATCTCGGAATAGGCCTATGCTATCACATTGCTTCTTTGCGGATGATGCAATCCTATTTGTTAAGGCAGAGGAGGTAAATTGTAGAGTTCTGCAAAAGATTTTAGATGTATATTGTGCAGCATCTGGGCAATTGATTAATTTTGATAAATCAAGCCTATTTTTCTCATCTAATACTCCTACAAGCGTGACGGAGATGGTGTCGGCCTGTGTGGGAATTGGGTATACTGAAAATGCAGACAAATACTTAGGATTGCCAGTGATATGGGGGAGATCTAAGGTGGCAGCACTAGCTTTTGTGCGAGACCGAATTGGCCAAAAGCTTATGGGATGGAAGCAGAAGCTATTAACTTTTGCAGGTCGTGAGGTTTTAATTAAAGTTGTGGCGAATGCAACTTCCAACTTACCCGATGGCCTGCTTTATGTTTCCTAAAAAGGCTTGCATGGAGATTGACAGTTTAGTGGCTAATTTTTGGTGGGGCCAGAAGGATGAGAAGGCATCTATACACTGGAAAAGCTGGAGGCATATGTCGAAAAAGAAGACAGAATGGGGCATGGGGTTCAGAGATCTAATGGATTTTAATAGAGCTTTGTTAGCAAAATTAGCCTGGAGGTTGTTGATGAAACCTGATGATTTATGGTGTAAAGTAATCAAAGGAATTTACTTTCCTAAGGTAAATTTTCTGAATGCTAAAAAGGGTTGTCATGCTTCATGGTCTTGGTCCAGCTTATTGGAGGGACGAGATGTGCTACTGAAGGAGTTATGCTGGAGTGTTGGGAATGGTAGGAGCATTTATGTTTGGAGAGATCAGTGGGTGCGAGGAGTATCTGGGTTTAAATTGCAAAACACTTCTCCAGTAGATGGGGATGATGATGTGAAGGTGGCTGATCTAATTACTGATGGCAGAGGAATCTAGAGGCGATTAGACACAAAATCAGTAATGAGGCACGTGAGGCGATTCTGAAAATTCCTATCCCTTCAAGTAACAGGAATGATTGTGCAATCTGGATGGCAAGGAAGGATGGTGCTTACACGGTAAAATCTGGATACTCCGTGCTCAGAGGAAATTGTGCAGACAAACCAAATGGAAAGCTAGGTATGTCTTATACTGTGCCTAAGACTCTTTGGAAAAGTATATGGAAAATAGTGGTCCCTCCTAAGATACAACAATTCTTATGGAGGGTTGGAGCTGGAGCTATTGCCACTAAGGAAACTTTATATAAACGAGAATGTGGTATGAATCCCATATGTCCTATTTGTTTGACTGAAGTTGAAACGTTAAAGCATATATTTTTCTTGTGCCCCTAGACAAAGTTTTGTTGGTTTGGGTGTCCTTTGGGGATTAAATTTAGCCGATGGGGGATGAAGAGGTGTGAGGAATGGATGTGTGATATGTTGGTTGGGGATGTTTTACTGGGTGAATATGGGAAATCAATTTTTGCCACCATGTGTTGGTGGATTTGGAAAGGAAGGTGTGAATGGGTGTTTAATGGCGTGTGGCTTGATGCTAAGGAAGTAGTGAGGAGGGTGAATGTACTAGTTGAGGAATATTGGAGTTCGAAGAAGAGAACAGAGGCGAGGTCAAACGGGTTTATGTGGCTGAGCTTGCTAGAACGAGTCACTGGAGAGCACCACCGGTGGGATCGATTAAGGTGAATACGGATGGGGCCTTTAGGCCAACGACTGGTATGGCAGGGATTGGTATGGTATGTCCAAACTCTATGGGTGAATTTGTAGGTGGCTTTGGGAGGGCTGTAGAAGCGGATTCAGCATTTATGACTTCGGCTATTGGTGTTTATAATTCTTGTTTGGTTATTAATAAAATTGATCTGTTTTGGCAACAACAATAACAAAAAAACCTTATGTTTGGATAGAGAGAAAATTAGAAGAGTAAAAAAATACTATGAGGAAATACTCCTTACTCCAAAAAATAATAAAATTTTTTATCGTTTTTGAAATTTTCTTCCTTGTGTTCTCTCCCTTATATTAACCTCTCTTTTCTTTTCATCCAAACATAGCTTAAAAAATCCGGGACTTTCCATAGATAATAATTATACTAATTTCTTATATATAGATCACTTTTAAAAAAAAAAAAAAAGAGAGAGAGAGTAAAATATTATAATCACCGTTCTATTTTGCTTTAATTACATAGATATCCCTTCTATTTTAAAAACATATAATTAAGTTCAACCCGTTAATTCCGTTAAGAATATTTTAAAAATATTTTTAAATAAAATTTATTTCCTAATTACTCATAATACTAAATTCTAAAGTTTTTTAAATGTTTGTAGAAAAAATATGAAATTATAAATTTAAATGATTTATATAGTCTCTCAAATTAAACTTATATAGCTTGTTATATTTGATAGAAAAAATGTGTTTTATATAAATATATATATATATATAGTCATTTAAAAAACTAAAAATAAATAAATTTCAATAAATATGGTGAAAAAATTAAAATTATAGATTTTACAATCTCAAAATTAATAAATTTTTAACATATTGGAAAGTTGAAAAATCTATTAAAATTAAAATTTGGAGGCATGAAAATGTGTGTGTGTGTGTGTTTTGTTTTTTTAAAAAAAAAAATAGCTCCAGTGTTAAAAAGGGGCATTCGGTAAAACAATAATCCAAAAGTTAAATTTAACGGTAAACTAATTGTTTAGAATGGATGAAAATAAAAAAATCTCAAAATATAAGGAGATTTATGTAACACACATCTTAATTTTAAGGGAAATTTATATTGATTTTTAAAATATAAGGATACCCGTATAATTAAGGTAAAACAAAAATGTGGTTATGATATTTTAGTCTTAAAAAATAGTTTTCTATTTTATAAGTCATATTTTATATGAAAAGATAGATGCGTTATTAATTACTTCATCTCCGGACTAAATAATAAAAGAGTTAGCTTATATATATTAATTTAATCTCCTCTCATCTATTTTGGATGATAGGTAGAAGAAGTAATTTCCACGAACCATCAAACAACGAACAACGTTAGAGGATGAGTAAACAATGCTAGAGAAAGCTACAAATTTCAAATGCATGCAGACACTTGGCAAGAACCTATTATTTTATTTTTATTATTCTTAAGAATTGACACGCTGAGAAGATAAAATATTATAGCCGCTTGCTTCTTTTTTCTTCAATGATTCCTCAGAAAATTATTGAATATTGATATTGATGTGATCCATCTTTATATCTAAACACCAAAATGACAAAAACAAAAATGATAGTGGGTACCATTTTATTAAGGGAAATTTTCACTTAGGCCATGGGGAGATTTTATTTCAGTCCATTTCAAAAATAATAATAATAATAATAATCTAAAACTTCACTGTATCTCATAGGTTAAAATTAAATTAAATTTTGTAAGTTAAACAATAATGATGCATATAAATTGTATTATTTACCTTGTAATTAAGTACCATTATTTGTCTTATAGATTCTTGTATTTGTCTTGTAAATGACTAAAATGTTTTTAACTCCTTATGTTTTTTTTTTTTCGAATCTTTTTATTTGTACTATGAATTCCTTTATTTGTCTTGTAAATAATCAAAATTCTCTGGTTTCTTTTAAATTCATTTTTTTTTTAAATATCCTTAATTATTTTGCAAATAGTCTTTTGAAGAAAATAAAGGAATGACTATTAGACCTGGCTATCACCCAAGAGAGGGAGATGAATTGGGTGTCTGATAAAAACTTTGAAACTTTGAAAATCTTTTCGCAACTTACTGAAAGTAGTTTGTATGATAGTAATGATTTATAAAGCAATAAACAATCATTCAAATATGTATGCTGGGAAAATAAGAGATAAGGAAAGAGAATATGCAAACAGAGATTTATACTGGTTCAACCAATCCTTGACTTACGTCCAGTCCCCAAGCTTCACTTGAGATTTTCAATCCACTATCTTCTTTCAACTTGATTACACACTCTCTACTCGAAGTAATCCTCTCATTAGGATTCACTCCCTCTTACAAGTTGTAATCAATACACTCACTTGATTACACACTCTATACTCGAAATAATCCTCTCACTAGGATTTACTCCCCTTACAAGCTGTAAATACAATGAGTTTCCCACTCAAGATCACCCAATCTTAAGTATCACTCAGATAAAATGATGAAATGATTACAATGAATCTTCTCTCTCTGAAGTAAATGGATAAACACTGAAGTACAATATAAATCATTTTACTCTCTATGATGAGCTACAAGCATTGAGAACAGAGAGCGTATGAGATGAATGTTGGATTTAGAATATCAGCATTTCGACAGTTCAAGCTCTCATCGATATCTCTATTTTGAATGGTTCTCCTTTTATAGTCAATGAAGAACATTGAGCAATTCTTCTAGGTTTGAATATGACCGTTATGAGCGTATATGACCGTTGGAACTATTCGACCGTTGGAGAAATATTACCGTTGAAGCTTCTGACATCATCACCTGCTTTTTGATAATCTGATGTTAATCCTTCGTTTGATCATCTGAAACTTGCTAACAAACATGATTAATAGCATTGAGAAATATAGCAAGCAGAAATCAATTGATAACAATCATTTCTGAATTCTCGGAGACGTTATGGAATTGTGATCTGCTGTTTGATAAGCTATGTGCTTGAGTCCTTCATATAATCATTTAAAACTTATATAAAAATGATATAAATAATGTTAAGAAGTAGTATAAGTTCTTTTGGAATTCATCTAGATGTTCTTGATGAGAAGTCAAGATTTCGAACACGGTGATTTACAATCGAGAAATATTGGCTCGAGTTAAAATAGTTTGGCTCGAGTCAATTAGTCTTCTCCAAAGATCATTGCTCTCTGACTTGCAATTGGCTCGAGTTAAAACAAATTCTGGCTCGAGTCAATCCATCGTTTAAAGCATAGAGAAGTCTAACACAACATGACTCGAGGCAGCAATATCCTTGGCTCGAGTCTGTGCCCAAACTCGAGGCAACCAAAATCTTGGCTCGAGTCAATCATCAATTGATCCATTAGCTTCTTAAGCATTTGACTCGAGGTGAATTTTCTGGCTCGAGGTAAAAACCTCTCTCAAAATGTCTAACTCTCTGCCTTGCTTTGACTCGAGGTTGACAAAGCCTTGGCTCGAGGTAAGATCCCATCAAACTTGGTTGCTTCAAAAATTTGTGAAACACTTGTTGATCTATATTCATATGGAATTGGTTTCACTTCATTTGGTTGTGTATAATGTGAACTATATCTAGAAAACCGAGCCTATGTTGAAATGAATTCAAGAATTTCGAGTGTAAACTTTTGAAGGCCATAACTCCATGGTATGAACTCTGTTTTGGATGGTTCAACTCTTGATGAAACGAATTTTGAGTCTACTTTCATATTCCACTAATTTCAACTCAATTGGATTTGTAATTTGTGAGATACGCTCAAAACATCAAAGGTTGGTCAGCTGTGTGACGTTAATTGATATACCAACTTGTGAAATTCATAGATCTCTCATATGAACTTCTTTGGGCTCGAATTTTATATCAAAATGACGCATTAGGAGTCTATTTTCATATGCCACTAGTTCCACCTCAATACGATCTTTGGTTTGGGAGATATTATCAAATTACCAGACCTCTCCCAAGCTGAATGTGAAACAAAGTAGAACAGAGTTGCTGAAAACACACTTGACTCGAGTCAACTAAAGCTTGGCTCGAGTCAACTCGTTCTAGAGTGAGAAAATGACTTGAAAATCACTATTGGCTCGAGTCAGCAATATGGCTGACTCGAGTCAAAGCCCTGACTTGAGTCAATGATTTCATGGCTCGAGTCAACTTATACCAGATGCCCAAAACACTCGTAGAAACCATTCTAACTCGAGTCTAGACATCCCGGCTCGAGGTTAATTCATCCCGAAGTTTGATTTTGCTTATTTTAACTCCGATTTGAGCCATTCCAACTTCTATATCATCGTGGAGACTTCTAGAATCAATCTAAGAACTTGTATAATGATTTTCTCATTTCATTAAGCAAGTTCTTCTTTTGTTTCTTCTTCTCTTAATCATTCTCTATAACTTAACTCTTTCTTTCTTCTCTTCTCTAGATCATTCTTCATAAACCAACTCTTTTTTTCTTCTCTTCTCTTCTTCCTTGATCATTTTCCACAATTCAATTCTTTATTTCTTCTCTTTTCTTAATTATTCCCAAAATCCTTTGATAGCTTCTTGCTTCCTTGATATTCTCTACAAGTTCTTCTTTTTCTGTAACCTCGTATCTCCTTCTTGATTAATCTCTATAATTTAACTTTGACTAATCTACATTAAATATATAGTAGTTAGTCAATGTAGAAAATAAATATAGTATACAAGCTTTTTGCTCTTAACAATGACATCTATATAAGACATCATCAAAACTAATCATATCCAACAATGACATCATCATACTTTCACCCGCAAAACGTAATTTTATTTTGATCAGGGTTGCAATGAAATTTCAAAAAAAAAAATGGGTTAACTAAAATAAAATCTCTTCCAACTAACTGAAATTTTCACTTTTTTTAACCACCATTGTGTGATCCACCTGGCATATGGACCACTTCATGTCCCCCTCTACGTATACGTGTGCATTAATGTGCATATGGACCACTTCATGTCTCCTTCTACGTATACGTGTGCATTAATGTGCAACGACTTGTAAAATAGTACTTCCTCCCTTCGGTCTTAATTATAAAACCTAGTTGATTTTTTTAGAGAGATTAAGAAAGCTAATTAAATTAGCTTAGAATATTTTTATTTTTATTTTTTTCTTTAAATTAAATAGTTTGACTAATAATCTAATATATAATCTAAGAAAACACAATATATGAAATGATTAAGTAATTTATTTAGCTTTCTTTATCTCTCCAAAAAAAATCAATTAGGTCTTATAATTAAGACCAGAGGTAGTAGTAACTAGTAAGTAGAGTACTCACCCAATCTTAAATATACGAAATGATTGATATAACATGCATTTTCTAAAATATCTTAGTCATATTCCTTAATTCTTTCATTTTTTTCCTCCTTAATTATTGTTGGAAGAGCATCAATAAGGGTAAAATAGGAAAAAAAAAAATTGACAAATATGAAAACTATGTCTTATATTTAGGATCAAAATCAACTCCCCAAATACGTTTTATATTAAGGACTGGAGGGAGTAATAAATTCAATGCAGCATTAAAAATCTGAAAATAATGCTCTATTTGTTTTTTTTTTACCAACAAAATATCATGTGGTGATAATAAGTTTTAATTTATCATCCTTACAGGGAAAAAAAAAACTAATTTATCTCAATATATTGAACTGATATGGGCCATTAAATTGAATATTACTCCCTCTGATCCTTATTATAAGGCATCAACTAGCAAATTTATTTGATCTTTTTTATAAGGCACTTGTTTGTTCCCAATGTGCATTAATTATTCTTTTCCATGTATGCCCCTAATAAATAAGGGTAGTAGATGAGAGTGATAATTAATATGATATTAGAGTACAATTTAGTGTAATTAGTAGGGGTAATATTGAAAGTTACTTAAATTGTAACACAACTTTATTAACTTTAACTGTTTTTATTGGTTTGTGTGAATTGTTAGTTGGTGCGCTTTTATTAAGGAAGGGGGGAGTATTAAAAATGGTATAAATCGGGAAGGATAACTATACTTTTTTAGCAAAAAATTGATAATACTTTTTCAGATTCCAAATATAATAGTTAGTTGAGATCTTAGTTGGATCTATCTTTCAAAATTTATCATCTCCTTCAAATTAGGCCTTTGATTCCACAATTCAATTATTCAATGCAAATTGTTAATACAAAAATCAAAACACATACATATTTTTATAAAGAGTTAAAGTGCAGATTAGTAACGAAGTTTTTTATCGCTAGAAAGCACTTAAGACAAATAAGTTTTAAAGAGAGCCAAAGTACCAATCAACAATTGAAAATAGATAAAAATACTAATGAACCATTTAAAATGGGGCAAATAGCACAATATCATTAACTTCAACCTACGACCATTTTATTTCTCCTCTAACGCCTCTGACATCGCACAAAATGGTTGTTAGGCTGATTTTAGCATCATTATACTAGTTACCCATTTTTAATTGTTGGTTGGTACTTTTGCCCCCTTTAAAACTAATTTGTGCTAGGTACTCCTAGCATAAAACTTCGTTGGTCAATCTTCACATAAACCTTTTTATGAACGGCTAATTTAATTAATTAATTTAATATTTATATAATTATTTGGAAAAATAGTAATTCAATGGTTTTGTGGCATCCTTTTCCATATATTTGTTAAAATTAACTAATTTATTTTATTTCTTAATTCTACACAAATTAGTTAAATAACTCTTATTTCAACATAACAATTATATACCTTTTTTTAAAAAAAAATATTTATAGACATAACTGTTTGGATTATAAAATAATCATCATATTAATATCATTCATCAATTTTTTAATAAAATGATTATATTAAATATGAAATCAAATATTTGATATTCACTGTAGTAAAAGAACTTTAAAAGTGTTAAAAGATAAAAATATGTTTCGAATATTCATAATTTCAGAGAAGTGTTAGGTCCAATTTGTCCTTTTTGCAACTATAAGGAAATGAGAAAAACACCCCTACACGTATTAAAAAAAAAAACAAAACTCACCCTGAGCGGCAACTGGCAACTGGCGATTGCCAATAGCCCGTTGTTGGCTAGTCGCCGGTTGACCTTCATTGGAGCTTCAGTGGCCGACCGGCTGCGTGGAGCTCTAATAGGAATAAATATTCCCAAAGTGATCGGGGTGTGATTGAACCCCAACAACTTGTTTTCCCAAAAACATTCCAATGCTTTTCAATATTTATAGTGAGAATATATATATATATATATAGCCAACTCTTAAATATATATATAAAAAGCCAACTCTTAAACTTTGACTCAAGATCATTTACAAGTTTTATTAAGGAATCCAAAACATTTCATTAGGTGTTGACAATTCTTGTTTACCCAATAAAAAAGTTTACAATATCATCTCATTCACAAATTTTGTTAAGGAATTTATAACATTTCATTAGGTTTTAACAACTTTCGTTCACCCAGTAAAAAATTTACACAATGAGGTCATTCACAAGTTTTGTTAAGGAATTCACGAAATTTCATTAGGTTTTAACAACTTTCGTTTACCAAGTAAAAAAGTCACACTATTAGGTCATTCACAAATTTTGTTAACTAACGACATTTTATTAGGTTTTAACAACGTTTATTTACAAAGTAAAAAAAAAATCATACTATCAAGTCATTTACAATTTTTTTTAAGGAATTCATGACATTTGATTAGGTTTTAACAACTTATGAATTTTTTATGGGAAAACAAAATTTGTTAAAATCTAATGAATATGGTGAATTCCTTCATAAAACTTGGTAATGACCTGATAGCTTGATTTTTTTACATGGTAAACAAAAATTGCTAAAACTTAATCAAATGTCGTGAATTTGTTAACAAAACTTGTGAATGATATGATAGTGTGACTTTTTTACTTGATAAACGAAAGTTGTTAAAACCTAATGAAATATTATGAATTTCTTAACAAAACTTATGAATGATCTAATAGTGTGAATTTCTTACTTGATAAACAAAAATTGTTAAAACTTAATGAAATATCGTGAATTCTTAAATAAAACTTGTGAATGAATTTGGATTAAAGATCAAAAGTTAATATATATATATATTTTTGCATATTATATCTTGAAAGCCATTGGTGGCCCAATGACCACCAATCTTTTGGGCAAACCATGTGGTGGAGGTTCAAACCCCACCCTCACCACTTTGGGAAAATTGATAGTGACAAATTATTCCCATCGGAGCTCCAATGGTTATCAAACCTCGGTAGAGGTAGTCGCTAGTCAGCTAACAAAGCTCCGACGACGGCAGCGGCCAGTGGGGGTCTTTATATTATATATATATATATATATATATATGGGTTAAGGTGCAAAAATACACATGAGTTTTTACTCAAAGTGCGCCCAGTAGCAAATGCTTTTTAGAGGTGCAAAAGTAACCATGAACTTTGAAAATTGGAGCAAAAGTCACATCACCGTTAAATCTTACCTAACGGTGTTAGTTTTTGAGTGGGGCCAACATTATTATTCTGAAAATACAATAACGCCCTTGACTTGAAAAAACTATCCCATCTCCTCCACCTTCGATTCTTCATCTGCAGAGTCATCTCTCTTGTTTTTCTCCTTTCCCCCCTTTTTTGTTTCCCATATGGAATTGAAAATTTCATTGTGAAAGGGAAAAAATTAATAGGAGATTAACTGCCATTGTAAACCTGAAATGGATTTTATCAGAATTTAGGATTTTATAGCCATAGAAAATTGGGGCTTTCACAGCCAGTGCATCACCATCTCCACCAATTAACAATTTAGAGCTTTCATGGCAACTAGAGGCAGCAGATCAGAGAAGGTCAAGCAAATTTTTCAGCAGTTTGACGTCAACCATGATGGCAGGGGCGGAGCGATGAATGAAAATTAGGGGGCGAAAATTACAAAATAAAACCCAGTAGAGTTAGCATTTGAAATTAGGGGGCGAAAATTACAGAATTGGACCCAAAATTTTATGAATTTATGACTTGACCATAAATATTTAAATATTTTCATTTTAATCCCTTGATGACACTTTTAAATAGGGACTAAAATGAAAGGTTTGAAATTTTTAAGAGGTTAAAGCATAATTACCAAAAAAAAATTGGTCAAACTATGTAATTTTAGGGGGGCGGGCCACCCCTAGCCCCCTAAATCCGCCCCTGCATGGTGGTGGTCTCAACAGAGAAGAGATGGTCGCACTCGTCGTGGCCGTGAACCCGAGGGTCAAGTTCAGCAACAAAGAGATTAATGTCATTCTTGACGAAGTCTTCCGCACTTACAGCGAGTTCATCGATGTCTCGGACGGCCTGCTCATTACAATATTCACTTCTCTTTTTTTTTCTGGACTAATGTGTTAGTAAGTAGATTAAAGTTATGTAAACCAAAAAGAAAATCCAAATCTGTGATAATAATGCAAAAAACATGAAGGCGGTGGGATGTTTAATGTTTGTATTATTTGAACTAGAAAGTCAATGTAAGATTGTAATCATGTAATATCAAGCAATCTGCTTCTGAAGTATTGATACCTATCTGTAGATATTCTGCCATATTCGGTCTCTATTCCCATCTTCTTCTTCTTTAAACCTTTTTTGCCAAAAAGAAAATATGCTTTTTGAAAACGTAAAAACCTTTTTAAAACGGGATGAAACTTTTTGAAGGAATTTCTGTAATAATAATCAACAGGAAAAAGAAGTAAAAAAAAAAAAAGAGAGAGATGACTTTCGCAGATGAAGAATCGAAGGTGGAGGAGATGGGATCGTTTTTCAAGTCAAGGGCATTATTATTGTATTTTGGAGTAATAATGTGGGCCCCACCCCAAAAACTAACACCATTAAACAGAATTTAACGGTGCTGTGACTTTTGCTCCAATTTTTAAAGTTCATGGTTACTTTTGCACCTCCAAAAAACATTCGCTAATGGGCGCACTTTGAGTAAAAGTTCATGTGCATTTTTGCACCTTAACCCTATATATGTGTGTGTGTGTGTGTGTATATGGACATTTGTGTCATTTCTTTTAATTTCAAAAAGACAAATTAGACACTAACATCTCTCTCTGATATTATGAATATTTGAAACACCATTTTATTCTTTCTTATTTTTAAAGTTCTTTTTATGGGATTTTCCTTATGTTAAATTGGTATTTTCTCCATAAATATATAAAAATATATTTTCATTCCATCTAATGAAAATATATTTAAGGTAAAAAAATATCTTTACACGAAGAGACAAAAAATAATAATATCTAAATCTATTCTCCCACCCCAAGGGTATGTTTGGTTTGAGGGAGGGAGTGGGAGGGACGAGAGTGGAAAGTATGGAAATGACTAAATTGCCATTAATGAAAGGAATATTCATTTTTGTTGAAAGTATTTTTTTGGAATATTGAAAAGTTTCTATGGGCAATTTAGTAAAGATGAGACTAAGGGCATGTTTGGTTTGAGGGGAGGGAGTGGGAGGGAAGGGAGTGGAAAGTAGGGAAATGACCAAATTGCCATTAATGAAAGGAATATTCTTTTTTCCTATATTTTTGGAATATTGAAAAGTTTAAGGGGCCCTCATTTCCCCTCTCCCCTCTCCCTCCCCTCCCTCAAACCAAACTAACCCTAAAGATTAATCCCTCATTCTCCCCTCCTTTCCCTCCCTCAAACCAAACTAGCAGCAATAGTTGCAGCAAGTAGCCAAGTACTTTGGGAAACGAAATATTGCTTTAATTGCGCCTCCTGGAAAATCTATCTAAAGATTTATCTAAGCACAATTTTTCTCCTGTAGGTTTAATTCTGATCAATTATGTGTAATATAACTTTATTATATATAAAAAGAAAACATTTGTACATAAACCAATAGTTAAATATAAGTTGCATACTTTTAAAGAATGGGAAAAAAAAAAAGGGTTAAGGAAATGTCCCAAGACAACAAACTATTAATGTCATTCCAGAGCGTCCGAAGACAATTAACTATTAAGTGGGCCGCCCAAAGACAACAAACTTTTTAAAAAGGAGTACCAAAGACAACACCGTTAAAACAAAGTTAACGCCGTTAGAAAAAGTTAACGTCCAGATTATCTAGGAAAAAGCGACAACAAACTATTATTCCAAGAAAATGCTAAAGACAAAATTCTAAATTTTACTAAATTAAATAATTTTTTCTCAATTGTCATTATTCAAAACTACTTGTATAAATATCTATGGACAAAAATAAGTCATTTTTCAATTTTGTCAACAATTTTTTTAGATTTTTTAAATTTTATTAACATTAAATGAATTTTTTAACTCACATAAATTTCTTCTAAAATAAAAATAAATCATATATATTTTTTTAAAACATATATAATAAACTATAAAACACCTTGGGTTTTTACTAAATTAAATAATTTTTTTCTCAATTGTCATTATTCAAAACTATTTGTATAAATGTCTATGGATAAAAATTACTCATTCTTCAATTTTGTCAACAGATTTTTTAGATTTTTTAAATTTTATTAACATTAAATGAATTTTTTAACTCACATAAATTTCTTCTAAAATAAAAATAAATCATATATTTTTTTAACATATATAATAAACTATAAAACACCTTGAGTTTTATTTAAATCATATAATTATATTTTTAATCAAAACTTTGGTTTATTTTAGCAAATTATAATTTTGACAAAATTGAAGAATGAGTAATTTTTGTCCATAGATATTTATACAAGTAGTTTTGAATAATGACAACTGAGAAAAAATTATTTAATTTAGTAAAATTTAGAATTTTGTCTTTGGCGCTTTGGAATAATAGTTTGTTGTCTTTGGCGCTCGCTTAGATAACTGACGTTAACTTTTTGCTAACTTTAACTTTTTATTAATGGCGTTGTCTTTGGTATTTCCTTTTTAAAAGTTTGTTGTCTTTGGGTGGTCCCACTTAATAGTTAATTGACTTGACGCTCCTTTCCTGAATAGTTTGTTGTCTTTGACGCCTTTAACCCAAAAAAAAAAAAAAAACATACTTTTAAAGAATGTTGCACCCGCTCAAGAATTTACATCTCTAGATACATTTTAGTTTCATTTTTAGATACCTTTAGGCATAAGATTTTGCCGTCGGCAACTTTCATCCATTTCTCTCACTAAAAATATAATATAAAATAAAAATAATTTTTTTTTTTATTAAAGTGAAAATAAAATATTTATGCTTGAGTAGCCTTTGGACTTTAGTTCGATTGGAAGCATCCCTGGAAACTGGCTCGTTGCGTTGGAATTACGTTTGTTTGAGGCCTCCCAAAGTAGCTTATGTGCTCAAAAGCACTTTTAAACATAAATATTGTTATTTGGACTTTTTGTGTGGCAATTCCACCTTCATTTGGATCCATCTTATTTTTAAATTAAAAACCTACTTTTAAACTAAAGTTAAAAGTTGTTTGGTGATTATATAAATTTTTTAACTTAAAAGTTACTTAAAAGCTTAAATTAAAAATAAGTTGTTTGACTAAATTTTTATCATAAGTATTTTTTCTAATAAAAATTTTCTCTTGCTTGATTAATGAAAATGGCTTCGTATCACGTATTAAGAATTGGAGGTAGTATAAGCCAACGACAAATACTTACCTTGCTCAATAAAAAAATTAATTATATAAATTTAAAAATTTGTAGAAATTAAATTATTTTTACTTTAAATTTTTCAAATACAAATTAAAATAAATTATATTAAAATCATACTACAGACTAATTTTCATTTATTCCATATATAATTTTATCTGGAAAAAATATTTAAATTCGACAAAAAAATTTAAAAAATGTTATTACGTTTTCGTTTACTTGTAAAAATATAAAATATGCAAACTTTTAATAGCACATTTTTTAAACCTGTATTATACTTTTGAAACGAGGAAAATGAATAAAATAATTACATTGGATATACTATCATAAAAATAGTAAATTGTGCGTAGACCAAGGATAAATTACAAGTTTTTTTTCTTAAAAAAGAGCTTAAAAATAAGCTCCTCATAGGAGCTTATTTTTAAACTCTTTTTCTTCATTATAAAATAAAAAATGTTTCTTATAATTATAAGAGCTTTTGCAAAAAATTGTTTGGCCTAACTTATACTTATAAGGAGAAGATAAAGTTTAAAAATAAATTAGGTCAAACAGACTAAGTCACTTTTATTTTAGGGCTATGGTGTAATTTTAATTGCCTTGAAAGTTTTAACTAGGTCTGATTGGTTGGAGGGTAGGGGAGGGGAGGGGAGGGAAAATATTTAAAGGAGAGGAAAACTCTTATGGGCCCACCACAAATAACTTTTCTCCTTTTTCTCTCTATTTTTCCTCCCCTCCCCTCCAACAGAGCTAAAGAATTTTATCTCACGTCTAAAAAATTTATAAATCGTGATAATTTTATCCTAAGAATTATGTAAGGTTGAGTTTAACCATTCAATTATTTAATTGACCATATGATACATGTGACAACTTCTCATATGCATTAAATTCCCCAACTCATCATCCAGATGCTCAAATAAACTATTATTTGGCCATATGACACATGTGACGGGTTTGAGATGTAAATTAAAAAGAATTATTATGCGTAATATATCTTTATTATATATAAAAAGAAAGCTTGAAGTGGATATTCCCAATAATATTTGGTCATAAAATATTAGTTTTATTTTTAGATACCCCAGTTCAAAGACCCCACCTGCTTTTATCCACTTCAAGCTTTCTTTTATCAGCATTGGATCGATTGTTATTGGGAAAATCCATCTCAGAGCCTATATATTAGGGGGGGGAATGTTAACAAAGGCTCAAAAAAAGTCACATGTCAAAAAAGACCTTAGAGCTTTTTCTGATATTATTTAATAAAACGTTAGTTATTAATGAGACTGATATAGTTGTTAATGGGTACTAGTTTAGTTGTTAATGAGACTGATTTAGTTTTTAGGATATTGTTGTTAATGCGACTGATTTAGTTGTTAATGAGACTAATTTAGTTGTTAACGTTTTATGAAATAATACTAGAAAAAGTCCTAGGGCCTTTTTTGACATGTAACTTTTTCTTAGTTTTTTTTTGACATTGTTTTGCTAATATAGGCCCCGAGATGGATTTTCCCATTGTTATTTGCCGAGCCACCCCACACTATCTCGTTAATTGCTAAGTACTCCCTTCCTCCTCCCGTTGTTAATATAAGATATAATTGATATTTTTTTTAGAGAAATTAAGAAAGTTAAATAAATAACTTAATTATAATATATCTTGCGATCATTAAATTATATATTAGCTTATAAATCACACAAATTATTTTAAAAGAAAGATGATAAATATAAATATTTTAAAGTAATTTATTTAACTTTTTTAATCTTTAAAAAATATTAATTATGTCTTCTATTTAAAACCAGGTAGCATTTCGATTTCTTACTTGATTCTTCTACGTACCAGCACTCCAATTTGCAGTTTTTGTTGTGAAAAATACACACAGTAAGTAAACTCTTAACAATTCAACCTACAACAAAATTCTCAAAACACTATCAAATTGTAACTTATTTGTCTAAAACTACTTCTTCTTTTTGCATCACACAATCGTTTTACTCCATAGCTGCTACCCATCCAGCAGCTTTAACTTTTTATGGTGACGGTCAGACTTAACATTACATAACCTTTACAGCAAAATTATATTGCGACATGCCTAAATGAAAATTTTTAGGGTAAAATTAAACCTTAACCCTTTATTTTAAAGTAACTTTTCATGATTTTTTTTTAACTTTTAGATTTTCTTCATATTTTAACATTCTTAAACTGACTTTTCAAAATATCATTCATTTATGCCAAATTTACTTTCTTATAAAATCCTGTCATATAACCAAGAAAAAAACATTATACTAATTAACTTTTATCTCAACTTCAATTTTTAAAAATCACTTGGAATAAAAATCGTATTTGCCAATGTTAATTCAAAGGGTTAAGTAGCAAATTTGTTTTGGAAGATCTTTTTGATTCATTGTAGCCTTGGAAGTATAAAAACGTAGCAATGTTATCCTTTTCCGTTAAAAAGTTAACGGTCAGTGTCACTTTTTTAACGGTTAACGTTAGTTTTTTAACGGAAAATAGCAAGATTGCTACGTTTTTAAACTTCTGGAGCTACATTAAGCCAAAAAAACTTTCAGGGTAAAATTGCTCCAGGACATATACTTTTAGGACAAATTTACTGCTTAACCCTAATTCAAACAAACTCTATTTGGTTCTTTATCGTATTGCACGCTTGCAATGGTAATATTTTTGTATTACCAGACATGTTTGGGTGGACTTCTTGATAGTAATAAAGATTGCACTTGTAATAAGAATTGCACATTTTTTGGTAATCTTTTTTTTTTTTTTTTTTGGGAGAAGGGGGAGAAACGGGGCTATGAACGTCTATTACAGGGTGTAGTCCTTAATAAATTGTCTATTTTGCCCTTAAAAAATATACACTCCCTCTCCTAACTTTTTTATCGTCCCCTCTTTCTCTCATTTATACAAAGCTCCCATCCTCTCTACCCTTCTTGTCATCAATGTCACAACCATCAGCATCAGCTTCTTCATCATTGGCGACCTCTTAGTTTTGAGTTTGAGTATCAAATGAGGCACTTGTTATGAGAGGGGCAACCACGAATCCCGAATCAGATGCAAAATGATAATATATATATAAAAAAAAAGTTAACATAAAATTAAATAAATTAGCAAGGTATTAAAAACCGGATTGGTTGAGACAAGTTCAAGGGTTTTGTAGTCCAAATGACGTTAACTTAGGATCAAACCAGTCATAATTAAAATAATATAATTTTTAATCACATAGTAAATATCTTAGATAAAAAATAAGAATAAGAATAAGAATATAAAACTAAATGTTAATGATAGTGAAAATAATGCATAAAATCTTTTGGCTCCCAAGAATTTATAATATATAGAATTTTTCCTAATAATCTTTCTTAGATTTGTATACATATGTATATGCAATCTATCAAATATCATCATCACCATGACCTGCTGAATATTAAATGTGCGCGTGGGAATCGCGCCTATGATTTTAAATTCTTCCATTATTCAACTTCATGCGACTTTTTAGATTTTTTGTTTGTTCCCATCAGCAGTGGACTTGATTAATGACAACCATTATTTTATTTTATTTTTCCATGTTGATGATGATATCCATTGTTGTCAAACTCGCAAGTTAACTCTCTGAGTTTACCGTCTTTACGTTTCTAACTTACCAAATCGAAATCAATCACTAAGAACTCTTAATCATTGTAAATTCAGCTTAAACTCACGAGTTTATATACCGAGTTTATCGTTTTTACGCTTTCTAACTTACAAAACTATGTTAACTCACATTTAAACTCGTGTTAATTTTTTTGATTTGATTATATTCAACGACTTTATATATAAGTTTTATAGAAATTTCTTTGTTAAATATGGTAAATTTTGAGTGGTGATGGATTTAATTTTAACTATTCAGTTTTAAAATATATTTAAATTAAATTGTTGTCATTTTTTTATATTTTAATTATTTATTATACATTGTGATTACCAATTTAATAATGAAAGTAAATTCTTACGAGTTTACAATACGAGTTCACATCATTGTCACGAGTTTACTTAAACTTGTGAGTTTGACAACCTTGATGATATCCCTTCTTCTCACCACTTAAAACCTTGGGAAAATCCATCTCAGGGTCTATATTAGCAAAACAATGTGAAAAATGGCTCAAGAAAAAGTCAAATGTCAAAAAAGGCATATTTTATAAAACGTTAGTTGTTAATGAGACTGATATAGTTGTTAATGGGTACAGATTTAGTTGTTAATAAGACTGATTTAGTTGTTAGGATATTGTTGTTAATGCAACTGATTTAGTTGTTAACGGATATTGATTTAGTTGTTAATGAGACTGATTTAGTTGTTAACGTTTTATGAAATAATACCAGAAAAAAACCCTAAGACTTTTTTTGACTTGTGACTTTTTTTGGGGCCTTTTTTGATTTTTTTTTTTTTGATTTTTTTTTTTTTTTTTTTTTTGCTATTATAGACCCTAAGATGGATTTTCCCTGAAACCTTTTTCTTTCACGTCTTTTCTTCCTTTCTACTCTATTTATCCTCTTCTGTCTTCTGCCCGGCATATTATTTTCTTTGTTTTCCTTTATTTATGATTTTAGCGATCTCTATTAACGACTATAATTTGATTCCTGGTTTCTTTCATCTTTCTTTTTCAGGTTTGTTCTTTTCTAACATGGTTTTCTTGTCTTCATGTTCTTGATCTTCAGTTTTCTTCAAGCTTTCTTTTCCCACTAAAATAGCTTGGTGTCGTATTTGGAAGCCAAAAAAAGAAAAAAGAAAAACAAGAAGTAACCAGACCAATTTAATGGGTTACCCAAGTGACTCTCGAGTCAAACTAGGTCATACCAAATTAAAAAATGACATGAGTTAGGAGCTATATTATGGACAGTACAAATAGTTAAAGTCTGGGCTAACTTTGGTTTGAGTGTATAAAGACCCGTTTGAATTGAAGAAAATGTATGAATGAAAATGAAAAGAATGAAATATATAGAACAGAGAATATTTTGTCTAGATGTATTTGGTTCGTACTGGAAAGAAATGGGCTAATAAGAGAATTTTTATTTGGTTAGAAGAAAATGATGTAGGAAAATGAGGCAAAATACAATTTTACTCCTAAGATTTCAATTTCTAGTGTGGCACTCGAGTGCCCGTCGCCTTTCAATGCACCAAACATCCACTCACTCCACTCCTTCTCATTCTAATATTGGTCGGCCGACTCTTTCAAGCTTAGTGTCACCCAATATGACAAAATTGAGCTCTGCAACTTCACCAGCAACTCCTCGGCCTTCGTCGCCATGGGGTCTGCTTACGAAAAATCTTTATCAGCAACGATCGAAAACGGAAGTAGGAGGCATTTGGGGTTTGGGTCTGCGTTTGAAAAAATTTCGCCACCATGGGGTCTATGTTTGCGTTTGAAAATAACTAGAGACCATTGAAAAAGAAATAGAGGGGTTATTTGAGAATTTTCTACCATCAGAAAATGGGTTCCCACTAATAATGGAACAAAAAGATATTCACATGGATGAAGGAAAATTGGTCGTTGTTGGAAAATATTTTCCTAAGAAAATAGTGAACCAAACAGTGGTGCCAGATGGAAAATCCAATTTTCCTTTTCCCTCCCCTAATTTGCAGCGATCCAAATAGGTCCTAATTTTTGCATATTAGATAGCAACAAACCTGATGAAAATAAAATATGCTAATACATGAAACATAACATAAAAACAATAACAACAAATTTTATTCTACTAGTTGAGGTCAACTATGCTTCTTTCCGCAACTAGATCCTTAAATATTTTATTAATTTTTAAAATGTCTCGTGCAATAATTTTATTAAGTGTTTTCTTTACTTCATATGATTAAACATTTCACAAAACATAAGAAGGAAGTTAAACAGACAAATCATTTGATTCACTTCGTTCAAAAAATATTGGAGAGCTAGAGAATAATAAATTGTACTAGCATCGCATTATACTAAAGGGTACAAATTAAGGTAGCCTTTGAGAAAAAGAATTAAATAAGGCCATAATAATTTGGGCTTGAAGCTGACCATGAAACTTAAAAGCTTGAATTGTTAGGGCCAAACCCTGTGAAATGGGTATATTTGTGTATTCGGGCCAGTCCTAATAAACTCACCCTTTTCGAATAATCCAAACAATGCTTAAGGTTTGGGGTTTTAGGTTCCAGCATATTTAGTTGGGAGTAAGTGAAAAAGGACTTGCTCTCATTTAACCACATTTTCGGTTTGAAGCGTGAGAATGAAAAAAAATGGTGTTAAGAGCTCTTCCTTCATGATCATGGATTTGACTCAGAGCGAATCCGATTAGTTAGAACCGAAGGTTCTAATGAACTGGGTAGGGGGGAAAAAAAGAAGAGGTTCCAGCATATTTGGCAAGACGGCAAATAGTATTTTAGTTTCCACTCGAAACTCCTGCTTATTGAACATAATGGTGCCCAATTTTCTCAAACGGAGAATAAAAAAAAATACCTCTGAAATTTACAAACTCATATTATGACTACGAAATGACATAATTGCTCTAAATTTTCTATGAATATCTTTGGCATCAACTTTTATTGAGAAATGAGTATCTTATTGATAATTGAATATTTCATGCCCTTATTTGTATATCTTGGATAATAAATTTAGGATTGTTTAGTTGATAAATAATGAGTTTTATTACTTAATTGGGTCTTGGGCTTTAATTAGATTTGATTCATTTTTTTTAATAAAATTTCATATTTAAAGTACTTTACTATTTTCAACATAACTTTTGAACCATATATCGATTAGCTTCACTCTTGTCTTATTGTTTTCATTATTCAAAGAGCTACAATTGATATAAAGACTTGAAAGGCGAATTCAGACAGGAAGGGAGTCAAAATTGGAGCTTAAGTCAGATGCATTTTTTTGGAGTTTTGTTGGGCCCGAATTTTGTAATTAAAAGACCATTTATTTTTATTTTTGTTTTGGGCCAGACTTGTAGAGCCCAGTCCGTTTTGTAACTAAGTTTTTACCCTAGTAGCTGAAACACATTAGTCATTACGTTTTGACAAATTTTGAGATTGAATACGTAAGTTTTTCATTTCCTCTCAACTGTTCATGATGAACTTCTTCGTTTTTGCTCCATTTTCGTTCTATATAGCCATGGGCTAAGCTTCTGTAATTGACCAATGTATTAAGGATTCCACACAAATCCAGAGGACTCGTGCTTAATCGGTAATCAACTCGTCTCTGTTTTGTTTAATATGATTCAATTTTACTTTCAGATTGACTATTGGATTTAATATCCAGATTGAATCCCAAGGACGTAGTTCGAACGGGGTTGAAGTGTGTACTGTGCGATCGTACAATGACACACCGTGTGTTCAAACAAATTTTGGGCGATCGTCCAGTCGAGGGAGTTTCTAGACAAACGCAGAGTTTTTAGTTTGTCCAGAATCAATCACGAGTTCGGTATTTTGTTTCTGTCAATTCGGACCTACTGTGAATTCCTTAAAAGAAACAACCTAAGTTCCATTATACTGCAAATTTTACTGAGCTTGGTTATTTTGTGAGAACTCGGCAATTCTCTACCAATTGCCTTTGGTTAGAAAAGGGGGGGGGGAAAACACAGAGGAAAAACTCCTTTAGGCGTTGGCTACCACTGCGGACGATGGAAGAACTTTGGGAAGCATTGGTATTTAAATTAACACAATGCACTTTTACAAGGTCATCGAAATTACATAATTACAAACAGACACCGCAGTAAATATTCGAAAACATGTTCAACATAAATTTAATCCTTCCACCATAGTTAATCAAACAGTCAAGTTTCTAAAAATCTCCTTGTAAACAACATTTGTTGTGGTCCTTCAAGCATCATGACCATTGGTTGACACGTATGTTTTGAACCCGTCCATGCTACAAACTTTACATAGTGCAATGATAAATGTAACTTATTTTCTATCTGACTTTTACAGAAGTAAGATAGGAAAAAAGTTATATTGTAAATGTGATTTGTGTTTGGATTGATAAAGACAGAAGTGGCTATTTTCCAAACGGAAACATGTTTGGGTTAGTGGTTGAAAAGTTAGTTGAAATGAAAAATGACTATTATTAAATACTACATATATTAATATTAGTTGTACATATTGCGATTAATGAAGATAAAAATTTAAATTTGAAAAAAAGTTAAATTATTATTAAAAAAATTAATAAACCACATATTTAAAAAATCTTATTGGATGGCCAAAATTTTTATTTTCAAAAAATATTGTTCATGTTTTAAATGTAAAAGAAATCAACTTTTAATTTATTTTTATATGAATAAGGAAGTCCACAAGTTGTGGGGTCCACCATGTGTTGTGTGTTCAGCTCCCTTTTGGACGAGACACGACAGACCCAAAACGCTAGTCTCAGCTTTTTCAGCGGCACAACGCTCCTCAAGTGAGTGTCCACCTAATTGGGGCTTTTTTTAGAAGCCTAGTGAGATAAAAGCTACCCCAAACACTTCATATTGTGCTTTTTTTACACTGTGATTTCCACTTAGCTTTACACAAATGCCCTATGAACGCTGAACCCAAACACACCCATAATTAACCATGTGTGAACACATGCTTGGAGAGATAAATCCCTACATGTCTTCGTGATTGCCCTTGACTTTTGTTTATTGTCATTGCAAAGCTTAAGTTGATTGAGATTGTCTTCACCTCATATGGAATAACCATTTACTTTCAGAGGGTTTCAGAGGGATTCATCATGTTCATCTTGTGGATTAAGACCTTCTTATTTGAGTTTGACCCATTGAATGTTATTTTCTCAATAACATTCAAGCTAAGCTTAGATATATGTAGTCTTGTCCTATTCCACAACCCACCGTATTGGTCTATATTCCTTAACAACATAATGGGGTCTCCAACCTTCAATGTAAACTTGTGCAGTGGCAATCCAAAGCTTTTGACATATCAACATTTGAAGAACAAATTCAGTGGAATCGATGTTGGGGCAAGGAAGTAGTGGAACTTTAGTTTGCATAATGACTTGTGTCCATATAAGTTTTCTTGGCAAACATGGTTAGTCAACTATGTTATATTTGATGCATCCCTCTCGTCCTTCATGAAAAGAATGTCATCCCAACGAGGTAAAACTCTCATAATTACATTGAATTTGTGGTTTTTATATTTAGAAGTTTGTATAAAATGAAAAGCGTGAACTTTGTGACTTTAATGTTTGAAATTCATTATGTAATTTTCACCTTTAGTAGGCCAGTAATTTTTTATTCTTGATTTTCACCTTTAGAGTAGTAATTTTTGTTGTGAGTTAATGGATGCAATTTTTAAGCAACCTTAAAAAAAAAATCATTTTGTATGGACGTTCATAATTCTGAAATCATTATGACGATGATGTATTTATTAGGTGAACTTCTTGTTATGCTATAATTTCATGTTAGCTTTCCAGTCCGTCGAACGATTCAAGCAACATCATCAGTGATAACCCTAGGTTCATCTGTTGACTGATAATTCACGCTTACCTCTCCAGCATCCTTCTCAGGTTCAGCAACATCAATAGGAGGCTGCAAACCGACAAATAATGACACATTAGGTCAGAAAGTCCATATTTTTTTCAAGCAAACCTCATAGCTCTCAATGGGGTGAATTAGTGTTGGTGCCTCCTGGAGATTGTGAGAAATTAGTAAGTTGGTCTTACTTGCTAGGTGTCATATATTGAAGTCCCACATCGGTGGGCACACAATGAATGAAGAGGTGGGGAGGCTAGGGATAAGAGTTGTTCTCTCCTTATAATTAGAGAGATGTTGTAATTTTAGAATTTCCCATAGTAGATATTTGTGTGTCATTTATTATTATTTTCAATTTTCTTTATTTGTTGTTATTGTTCTGTTCGGTGGGATCCTAAAATCCCAACAAGTGGTATTAGAGTTGAGGTGTTGCCAGTGATATACGGAGGTGTTGTCCAGTGTGGAGCTGCTGTTCACATATACAAAGCTACTGTTCACATAGACATATTTTTTTTAGGGTATCTTTCTATTGGGTGATTAAGTGCATGTCTAGGAAAGTTTTGTCACAAATACTATAAAAGGTATAAGGAGACGAGATTTTAAGTGGGACCAGTTGTGACCCCTCCAGTCTTTCTTGAAAACTTTCCTGATGTACTCAAAGGCGGATGCACATAGTAAGTTGGGGGGCACATGCCCCCCAACTTTTTTTTTTTTTTTTCAATTTGTCACTATTTTCCCCCTTTCTATTTTCCCCCCTTGTCTCTTACTTCCTCTATTGCCACTTGCCGTCATTCTCACCCAGAGGCAGATCCACAGCTGCGACTCTGCGACTGCGAGACTCCTTCTTCCTCCGAGAGATTGAAACTCCACCTCTAGTCTCAGTCTCCCTCTTCCTCCGAGATTCCACCTCCACTCTCAGTCTCCCTCTTCCCCCGAGACTCTCCACGACGTCCGACCAGCAGGCAGTGAGCCAACGACCACCATCCGACGTCACTCCAACCAACTTCATTCTTCTTCTTTGCATTGTCATCAACCACCGTCCAACACTCCGAGCCAGGTATTTTTTTTCCCTCTCTATTCCTCTTCAATCATATCTCAGATTTGTGTGTTTCTACGATTTGAGGGTTTTTGCGATTGGGGTTTCTGAGAAAAATTAGGTTGAGCAAACATTGGGTCTTGGTATTTGTTTGTTTCTTGTGGTTTTCTGCCGTGATTGCTCATTTGCATGTGTAACTTCCCTTTGCCTTGAATACCTTTGGGATAATTCACACACACACACACAATCGTTGCAGAAAGTAGTTAGTTATAGTTCAATATGCACAACTCTTGATTTATATGATTTCTGATACATCTATTTGAGCACAAGACATTTTGTTGCCTAGATGTTCTGTACATTATCAAGTTGACAAGGTAATGTATTTGCAATTTGTGGGCTGATA
Source organism: Acacia melanoxylon (assembly GCA_019022615.1). NCBI lineage: Eukaryota > Viridiplantae > Streptophyta > Magnoliopsida > Fabales > Fabaceae > Acacia > Acacia melanoxylon. The sequence continues at coordinate 801,317 of JAFJYJ010000030.1, read as the reverse complement.
CGCTAATGTATTAGAAAGTTTTTCCTATGAGCATTTTTTTGGTGAGAGTTTCTTATAACATTAAAAGCTATAGAATCTGCACTTACATGGATAGTTGATGGCCAAAAATTGGTTGAATTAATAACGTTAACATGTCTCTTTAAACAATAGTCAATTGAGATTCAAATGTGAGTAAAGGAATTGCCTTTTATGCTGAATATAATTTAACTCGATAAATTCAGTGAATGAGGTTGGCAAGGATAAAATTTCGGACTCTTGGTGAAACAAACTTTTTTTACCATGTTAAGGATCAACTCTCCCAAAACCTCATGCTGTTTCATGAGGCCCAGAGTTGGCATTATTAATATGTTAAACAGTACTACAATATTCAATCTAAAACCTCTTTGTTTTTCTACTCTTAAACTTCAATTTTTCTTGATATGATTTGGATCATCATGCTTCAACATTGGGTCTTGGTATTTGTTTGTAGCACGTTATGTTCTATTCTGTTTCTAACTTGCGCATCATCAATTTTGTTGCTGAAGCACTTTCACAATAAAGTTGTGTATGTTCCTTGCTTTTTCCTTTTTCTATCTAATATATAGATTGGATGGATCATTTTAGGTGAAAGTATTCATTTAGCCAAATTACCTTCACAATTTTGTTCAGTCAACATTCGATGGAAAAGTATTTAGGTTCTTTTTTTACAAAGTCAAGTGGTAGTGGAACTAAACGTTCTCGATCTGAATCTCCATCTATTGATTTATTTCAAGATAACCAAAATGAGTGTGCTACTCCCTCAAGTCAAAACAAACCAACAGTAGAAGGTCCATCGGATTTGTATGTTCCTGATCCGAGTAAAAGACTACTTCCTATTATGAGCATTGTGAAGAGTGCTAAAGAAAGGGAAATGATTCGAAGAATTTATCTAACGAATGGTCCTTGTCAACCAAACTTGACAACTTTCCTCAATCCTTAATTGGGGAAAAAATTCGTAGATTCAATCCTCAATGGTACAATGAGTTTGGCACTTGGTTGAAGTATAGTGAATCAAAAGATGCTATATTTTGCTTGCATTGTTATCTATTTAGTTGTGAGCATGGTGATGGAAGGGGTGGTCGTGATTCATTTGAGGGAGAAGGATTTAACAATTGGAAAGACAAACAACAGCTTCTTAAACATATTGGGAAAGTTGGAAGCACTCATAAGTGGTGCTTCAGTGCTGCTAAAGATTTGATGAATCAAAATCAACATATTGACATTGTTATGTTTGACATTTATGACAAAGCCAAACAGGATTATTGTATTCGTCTGAATGGTTTTATTCGATGTATTCGATATCTCATACGACAATGTTTGGCTTTCCAGGGGCATGATGAGACAGATGCTTCAATGAATCAGGGAAATTTTGTGGAGCTTGTAAAATTCCTTTGTGAAAGCAATGAGGAGGTAAATAATGTATCTTTGAATAATGCCCCAGAGAATCTCAAAATGATAGCTCCCTCAATTCAGAAAGATATTACACATGTTGCTGCTAGTTTAGTTACCAAAGCTCTTATTTCATATATTGGGGATAATTTCTTCTCTATACTAGTTGATGAAGCTCGTGATATATCAATTAAAGAACATATGACCATTGTTTTAAGATATGTGAACTACAACGATGACAATATTGAGCGTTTTCTTGGTCTTGTTCATGTTTCAGATACTACAACGGTGCATGCAAAAAGGTCTGAAGCCTCTGGCTTTATGATGCATATGGAAACTTTTGAATTTGTATTACTTTTGCACCTGATGATCAAGGTCTTGGAAATAACGAATGAATTGTCACAAGCACTTCAGAGAAAAGATCAAGATATTGTGAATGCTATGACTCTTGTAAAAGTTTCAAAGGTGTTATTACTAAAAATGAGAGATAATGGGTGGGGTAATCTATTTCATAAGACTTCTGAATTTTGTATAAAACATGATATAGATATCCCTGATATGGAAAGTGTACTGCAAGTACAAGGGAGAACAAAACGTAGAGGACCGGTTACTCATCTACATCACTTTAAGGTTGACATATTTTATGCAGTGATAGATACTTAACTTCAAGAGTTGAATGATTGTTTTAGTGAAGTTAGTTCGAATTTGCTGGAATGCATGACATGTTTAAATCCGTGCAACTCTTTCTCGGCATTTGACAAGAATAAATTGTGTGAATTTGCTGGCTATTATCCTTCATATTTTGATTTTAATGATTTTGTCATGCTTGAATATAAGCTCGACACGTATATTGTTGATGTGCAATGTGATCCTGATTTTTTGAATTTGCAAGGAATAGCTGATCTTGCCAAAAGGATGGTTGAAAAGAAAAAACATATTGTGTATCCTTTGGTTTATTTACTTGTAAAGTTAGCATTAACTTTGCCTGCAGTAACTGCATTTATGGAAAGAGCATTTTTAGCTATGAAATACATCAAGACTGCACTTCGCAATCAGATGGGGGATGAATGGTTGAATGATTGCTTAGTGTCTTATATTGAAAAAGATGTATTTGATAGCATTGATAATGAGACAATTATGATGAAATTTCAAAAAATAAGGCCTAGAAGGATGACATTGTAATTGTTTTTATTGTAATATACTTTTGTTATTAAAATATATGGTGTTGAGCCTTGCTATTTCTAACAGCACTTAGTCTTGCTTTTCCCTTTATATTCTTTTATTTTTTAATGCATTTAAAGCTTTGATTTAAAAAAAAATTGGGGGTGCTGCCCCCGAATCCCCCCACCAATGGTACCCCCTTTCCATAAATTTCTGGATCCGCCTTTGGGTGTACTATAATCTAACCAAATACTAGTTGAAGGAGTCCGAGTTTGGGTGAAAACAATGGGAGTTATCTTGAAGTTCAAGCATTTCGTGATAGAACCATGACAACAGAGATGGATATTGGTAAATTTGACAGGACAAAATTCTTATTATGGAAATTGAAGATGAAGGCATTATTGATCAAAGATAATTGCTTGGAGGCCATCAGTACTCGGTCGCAGGAGTTCACAGATGACGAGAAAATGGAAAAGAATTGATGAATTAGCCATTTTTTATTTGCATCTATCCTTATCAGATGATATATTATCAGGTGTCACTACTACAAAAAACCAAAAAAAACATCCTAAATAAGACCTAATTAATGTCCTCTATTTCTTTCAGCGACGAGAAAAATAGAACCAAGGTCGCCAGAAGAAACAGAGGAGGATGAGCTCTGGTTCGTCGATCTGAGCTCGCAACTGTGTTCTCTTTCCGCGGCGCTCGAGCTTGGTGGACAACGGAGGAGGAGCTTCGGCGTGGTGCAAGGAGGAGACGCTGGTGTTGACGGCGAGCGACATCGACGGTGAGCGGTGAGCGACGGCGACGGCGACTTATCTGAGACGTGGGGACTTTGGCTTGCGAGGGAGAGCAATGGTGATGATGCGTGCGAGAGAGAGAGAGAGAGAGAGAGAGAGAGAGAGAGAGAGAGAGAGAGAGAGAGAGAGAGAGAGAGAGAGAGAGAGAGAGAGAGAGAGGGACAATTAACCAAGGTTCTGAAAACCGGACCGGTCACTGAACCGATAAGGCTACTGGGTTAAGGGTCAGTGGGTCAGACCGGAGTCAAACCGGTATTAATTAAAAATATAATTTAATTAAAATAAGTAAAAATATTTATATTTTAATATGTGCACATGTGAGATATGTAATATAGAAGAATGTGTAATATTAATATTATATTAATTTTTTTTATAAAAAAAGAAAAGAAAAGAAAAGAGAACACAATTTTTAGACTTACAAATTGTCAGAGATTTTTCGCATTGCCGTTCACGCCTTCACGGGTTTACACGGTAAGCTACTCATCAAATAATGTGCAATACCCCTCACAAGTCAATATTTCAAATCAATCACACAAGTGAAATAACACTACACTGCTCAATCTGTATATATCGTACATATATGAATATTATATTGATTATTTAAAAAAAAAACGAAAAGTACCTTCAATCTCAGATCTCTCACGAATATTTCACTGTCTTTCACTCTTCTTCGTCTTGTCTCTTCCCTAAAAGTGTCAACAATGGCTTCCTTCTCCTTAATCTAACCTCTGCGTCCTTCCTACTCCGTCTCAGTCTCATGCTCGCTTCTTCTTATTCCTTCATCCAAAGGCCGTGATTACTTGGTCGGAGGCTCTCAGGATTCTTATACTCGCCGCATCGCAACAAGAGGGAGAATCGGTCGTTGAGGTTGTCCGTGATGCTTCTAATCCCTTCAAATGTTGTGAATCTTCATATCTCTCTCTCCTCCTTCTCCTTCTCACCGTTGTGCCTTTCTCACTGTCGATCCGACGGAGTTTCAGGCGACATTTTTTTAAAGAAAAAACCAGACTCATCCATGGCTCGGTCAACTCGGCCGGGTTAGGCCGAGTCGACCTCGGGTCAACTCGAAACCCGGGGTCACCCCTTGACTCGGACCGGTTTTTCGGCCGGTTCGCCGGTTTCCGGTCCGAGTTTCAAAACATTGCAATTAACTGATGAGAAATGTGAGAGGATATTAATAATGGAGCAGGGGAAAAAAATAAAAAAGAAACAAGAGTCAAGGGCAGATTTTGGTGTCCTGATTTAACATGTAGGACGCAAAAAAATTTCTTTTGGAGTTCTAAATTATTATTTAGGACGCCTAAAATTCAAATGCGTCAAAAAATTAATTTTAGGCGTCCTAAAACAAGTTTAGGATGCCAAATATTTTCTTTTGGAGTCCTAAATTATTATTTAGGACGCCTAAAATCCTAAGGCGCCAAAAAATTTCTAAAATTGCACCAAATAATTAATTTTAGGCGTCCTAAAACAAGCTTAGGACGCCAAATATTTTCTTTTGGAGTCCTAAATTATTATTTAGGACGCCTAAAATCCTAAAGCGCCAAAACATTTCTAAAAATGCGCCAAATTGCACCAAATAATTAATTTTAGGCGTCCTAAAACAAGTTTAGGATGCCAAAAATAAATATTAGGCGTCCTAAATAATATTTTAGGTTGCCTAAGGCTAAAAAATAAGCAAATAATTACGAGCATGCCACCACATTCACTTTTTACTTTTTTTTAAAAAAAAAATTATTAAGGACGTTTTTTGGGGAAGTAATATCTCATTTTTGTAGTAGTGTGTAGAGGAAAAGAAATTAGCCAAGGAGATATGAGATCATCTCACAAAGCTGTACGAAGCAAAGTCACTTCACAACAAAATATTTTTGAAGAGGAAAGTTTACACTCTTCGGATGTCTGAATCTACATCAGTAAAAGAGCACATCAATACTTTGACCTCTCTATGTTCTCAACTCTCAATGTTGGGACATAATATTGACCCAAAGGATTGAGCTGAGATTCTACTCCAGAGCCTTCCAGATTCATATGATCAACTTATTGTCAACATAACTAACAAAAATGTGCATTTCTCAGCAAAATCATATGATAATTGATTGAGCTGATTGTGCATTTCTCAGCATCTCGGATGTCTTGGATTCAGCTATAGAAAATTAACCAAATAACAGGATATTAAGTAGCAAGCAAAATGAGGAATACTGATGTTGGGAACCAACAAATAAACCAGAATGACCAAGCCAAATGAAATTGGAATAGCAAATCTGGAGATCCAAAAAAATATTCCTTGCAAAAAACAAATGTCCAAAGAGTACCAAACACGACCTTAACTGTCCAGACGCAAAATGAATGCAATAATCCACAAATCATAGGGAACCAAACGGCCACACACAAAGAAAGTGCAAGAGACTCCACAAACGGCCAAGAAGTAGAGCGTCCAAAGGGCCAAATAATACCCAACGTCCAACAAAGACCAAAAGGGAATTCGAAATCCACAAATTAGATTGCTGAAACGCCAAATTGGCCAAAATTCGTCCCAAATGCCAACCTTGAGACTAGGGCTGATGAGCAACGGGCGGGCGGGGCTGCCCCGTGTCCTAACCCGTGTCCCGCCCGTTTATTAAAACCTGTTTAATCCGTCATAAACGGGTACATGCAAATACAGGCGGGTTTCAACGGGTTCCAGGTCCCCATTTATACCTTCAAGTCATTAAAAAAAATCAGAACCACCAAAGAAACTCAGAACAAACAGAACCAACAATATCAAGATGAGATGACGAGATGAGAGAAAAGTCGTAGAGATCGACAAAGAACGATCAATAATAACGACACAATCGAACGGATCGACGGCGTCGTTATCGTAAACGAGCTGCCGAGTGAGGAGGGAAAAAATGAAGTTCATGGACGGTTGAAAGCTGCAACGCCAGATTGAAGGTGAAGATTGGGAGAGGAGAGAGAAAAGAGAAGGGGGAGGGGCGGCGATATCGTGTCTTAAGAGTTTAAGGTGAGGCTGAGCAAATAGAAATGGTTAGGGTTTTTTTAACTTTTGAGATTTAAAATTTTTAAATATATAAAATTTAAAAAAGGTGTCAGACGTACAAAACCATTCCATTAATGCCTAGGAATCGAATCAGAGTATCATGGCTATTAAATGCTATCCTTACCACGCAAGCAAGTGCCAATATTACAACAAATGTTTAAAATTTAATATATTAAAATATAAAAACATATTTAAAAAATTACAAATACATACAGGCGGGAACGGGCAGCCCGTGCCTTAACCTGTTCCCCGTCCCGTTTAACATATATGGGTACGGGGCAGCCCGTACCCGTTACAGGTCCAATCTGGGAGGGCTTAAATGGGCCAAAAAGCTACGGGACACGGGCGGATCCGCGGGTTGCTGGTCTTTTGCTCACCCCTACTGAGACAGCAGGAGGGTGCCGAAATCCAACCTCGACGCCGGAGAAGAAGAGAATAAATAAATTAGGTTGCCTTCCGTTTTATAGTTATAAAATTTTATAATATAATAATTAATAAGACATATATTTATCAAGAAGAATATAAAAAAAATTGGAATTATTTGGGAGAACAAACTATCAAAATAAAAAATGAAAAAAATAAATAAATTAGCCCTAACAAAATCCCTATATTTTTTTACCAAATTTTCTCTCAAGACTTATATAATCTTGACCAATAATATTAAATAAAATATTCTCAACTAATACAATTCCAAATTTATAAAAATAATATAAGAATAAATAATATATATTTTATCACAATAAAAAATAATTATAGTAGAAATTTGTTCCTATTGATTTTGTTCTCAACACGTATAATTCAACATTTAACTTTACAATTAAATATATTAATAATGGGTAAACTGTGTTTTAATTTTTTATATCATTAATTTTTTAATTTTTATTGAATTAACTAAGTTCGAGAAAATTCAATTCCATCCTAGTATTAGAAGTATATTGGTGTGAAATAAAATAAAAGATGTAGTAAATAAAAAACACGGTTAAACTTTATGGTCTTAATAGCTATACATATATTATATGACACCAACTAGCAATTGTATTTGGTTCTTTTTATAAGATACTTGATTATTTCTAAAGCGCATTAATTAGTTTTTTCATGTATACCGCTAATTAATAAGGGTAGTGGGTGAGAATAATAATTAATATAATATTAGAGTTTAGTACAATTAATAGGAATATTATTGGAAGTTACTTAAATTGTAGGACAACTTTATTGATTTTAACAATTTTTATTAGTTTGTGAGAATTGTTAGTTAGTGCCTTAATAAGGACTAGAGGGAGTATTTTAAAAACACCCAAAGATAAGAGTTTAATTCATTTAAAGACAATGAAAAGTAAATTAACTAGTGCTAGTTATCAAATTTATTTGAAAAAAAAAATTATTATTTCATTAAATAATGAAAAAAAATAGAGGATAGGTAAGAGAGAATGTTCAGGTTTAGTAGGGGTGTATGTTTATTTATTTTTTTTGGTAATTGGACCTTCTAAATAATTTCAAGTTTTAAGATCCTATCCAATAAATTATTACTTTTCTTAGGTCCTTCCTTATAATTCTCCCTTAAATATATGTCTTATTAATTATTAAGTTTAAAATGTTATAACGATAAAATAAAAAGCACCCTTAAAAAATTAGATCTTTCCCGGGCTCGGTTTCTCTCAGCGGCCACTTTCTGCTCATCTCTCAGAATCTCCCTATCCTAACCATCCATTTCATCCAAACACTCACAAAGCGCCACATCATAATTTTTTTTTTTTAAAAAAATTTATCATCTGAATTCTGAACTGAATATTCCTGGCATTGTTATCTTCCTCTGCCTCTTCCTTACCGTTGTCGTCCTACGCGGCACCATTGGCGGCGACAAGTTTGGTACCCTGAGCAAGGCTTCAAAGAGAGGAAGAAGATCCTTTGGAAGGCAACGGCGAGAAGTGCGATCCAAATACACCTTATCGTCGTGGCCCCACGATTTTAGCTTGGAACGAACTGTTGGTTATGATTAGTTTTGATGATGTCTTATATAGATGCCATTATCTAGAGCAAAAAGCTTGAAATCTTCTACTTTGATTAACTCTTATATATTAATGTAGATATAAAGTTTATACAATGAAGATTTGATCAAGGAAGATGAATTGGCGGAGTTGAATTAAGTCACAGTTGGATTCTCAAGCAATACTTGAGTATATCAACTTAATACTCAAGTATGGTAATGAATTGGTGAAGCTCAAATAGGCTACGGATGCATTCATGAAGCAATTCCGAGTACCAAGCATCAATACTCGAGTATGATACTTAAACAGCTTCAATTCAGGCCAAAATCCCGTCAATACTCGAGTATGTCACTTAAATACTCGAGTATTGGACTAATACTTGGGTAGAAAACTTCATATACCCGAGTATCAGCATGCTGTCCAGCTGCTCTGCTCAACTCTGTTTCTGGCGACCTCTGGTAATTCAATGATATCTCCCAAACCGGGACTCGGATTAACATGAAACCAGTGGCATATGAAACTAGACATCCAACACGTACTTTTGCCAAAATATCAAGCTCAAAGGAGTCCATATGAGAGAGCTATGATTTTTCTAAGTTGGAACAGAAATCACCGTCACAGTCCAGACCAACCTTCGGTAATTTGAGTGTATCTCACAAACGACAAATCCGATTGAGCTGAAATTGGTGCCATTGGAAACCAGACTCAAAGACCTTTCCCAAAACATCAAGAACACATAAAAATATGATCAATTGAAGGAGTTATGATGTTTTGAAGGTGATAGTCTGTTCTGGATGCTGCAGAAACCCTGGATAAGAATAACCTCCATTCATCTGATGTTAATGGACAAAATACAACTTGTTTGGAGTTGATTCTTATTGCCCTGGGAAGAAGACTTAATGAGCTTTCTGAGATGAGCTGATTTACCAAACTTGGATCTATATCGAAGGCATAACGCTCATCGGAAATTGCCTATTGTACTGCTAACATGATTGCTTCCTGGAAGTCTGAAATCTGCAGAAGACAATAATATATGACAGCAGGCAGTATGACATTTAGAGATGAATACTCGAGTAGGAGAATCAACATACTCGAGTAATGTCAAGACAGAATCATCGCTGAAGCAACCCATCAATAATACTCGAGAATGTCACTTAGATACTCGAGTAATGTCGGGGATCAATTAATGGAGAATGGAGATACTCGAGTATTGGGAAGGAGATACTCGAGTATGATAATTGCTGAATGTTAAATTTACTCTCGGGTTGTCTAATACTCAAGTATGGAACATGATACTTGAGTATGCGAATGAGTTCCCGAGTATTGTCTTGCTAATATGTTTCATACAAGTGCATTCCTTTCAAGATAGATGCTACTCGAGTATTGCAAATGGATTCTCGAGTATGGTAAACTGCAAGGCTTCTGGCATACCTGAATCACATAGATACTTGAGTATGAGAATTGGGGATACTCAAGTATTTGACAGAACTGAAGTGCTGATATGAATATGCTGCAACAATACTTGAGTATGGGATATAGAATACTCAAGTATGAATATTGAGTTTTACTGAATGAAGTATTAATGAAGGAAATGCTAAGAAATACATGGATACTCAAGAAAGCATTCGAAAAGTATTGACGAGGAATGAGCATCTCTCAAATTGGTTCTGCAAGGATTACTCAAGTATTGGGAAAGTATTCAAAGTATTCACGAAAGTATTGAGGAAATATTCAAGAAGTACTCATGATTGAATACTCAAGTATGATCATTCTCTCGAATCCAATGAAGAACCATATGATACTTGAGCACATCGAAGAGCATACTCAAGTATGAGAATTTAGCTACTCAAGTATTGATCTGAATCAAGCATCTGTCAAGCATTTCTGCAGGAGGTACTCGAGTATATAAATTTGGATACTCGAGTATATATCAGCAAACATATCAGCAAGCACATATCTTCTGCAACATCAATCGAATGATTTCACTAATTGATTATACTTTCCAGAACATCATTCAATATTATTTGTATTATGATTAATCATCTCTCTGAGTCATATTCAGATGATTAATTGCTGTTTGAATTTCAATGAGCCGTGAACCACCGAAACTGACGGAGACACAGAGCCGACACGATGAAGGATGGCCCATACCGTCAAAAGCATCTGGATCAATATTTGTTTAACCAAAGTTTGAATTTTCATGAGCTGTCAAACACTAAGAGAGACGCAGAACAGAGACAACGTGCAAGACCCAATTAAGGCTAGCCCACTCTGCCAAAAGCGCCGAATCATTATTTTAAGCTATCCTTTGTCCAAGAGCACGTGAATGACAATCAGAAGAGACCCAACCGAAAGCGAGACACTCAATTGTGGTTAGTCAAGGCGCGGACGTTTAAATCTCTCAACGGATATATTCAAACACCTTCAACAGACGAATTCAAATATTCAAACGGGCATATTCAAACCTTCCAACGGTCTTCAAGCTTCAACTTATAAATACCCGAAGAATTGAATTCATCAAGGCGAGAAATGAAATATACACGAGAAAAAGCATTCAAAGCGATCAATCTATATTACGTATATATCTTATGATATTATTGAGCTTCGGTGTTCATCATTCATTTACTCGTGAGGAGTTTCAAAACACTTATTTGATTATTGTGTTGTAAAATCTTAAGGTTGTGGAACCTTAAGTGTGGGTGTACAATTACAACTTGTAAGGGGAGTGAGTCCTAGGGAGAAAGGATCATCCCGAGTACGAGTGTGTAATTGTGTCTTTGAGTATTTGGTTACAACTTGTAAAGAGGGTAAGTCCTAGTGAGAGGATTACTCGAGAGTTACGAGTGTGTAATCAAGTTTCGAGATAGTGAAATCCCAGTGTCCGGGTGCGGACGTAGGTCAAGGAGTTGGACCGAACCAGTATAATCTCTTGTGTTCATTGCTCTTCTCTCTATCTCTGTTTTAAGTGTTCTTGAGCAATTAGCAAAATAATTTCATAATCACCTATTCACCCCCCTCTAGGTGATATTCCACCTTCATTTGGTATCAAAGCTTAGGTTTCTCAATTGGGCTTAACATCCCGAGATAGATCATGGAAGGAATATTACCTGACAGTGCCTCAATCAACCGACTACCTGGCTTCAACGGTGCACACTATTCATTCTGGAAAGAAAAGTTCAAAGCGTTTGTGTTAGCTACGGAGCATGGTCTCTGGGAAGTAATAGAGAATGGGGATTATGTTCCCACAAGAGAAGAAGGAAGAATTAAAGTTCCAAAGGCAAAAGATGAGTTCAACGAAGATGACAGAAGGAAAATAACTCTTAACAGCAGAGCAATTTTGATGCTCCAGAGTGCTCTTAGTCAGAAGGAGTATTTCTGCATCTACAATCTATCTACTGCTAAGGAGATGTGGAAAGCTTTGGAAATGGCATACATGTCAACTATAAGTGGAGATAACTCCTCAGATGAAGCAAGTGAGGCAAAAGAAGTTGCAAACATGTGCTTAATTGCTGAGGAAGAAGAGCAATGTGAAAACGATGATGAGGTATGTGATTACGAACCTACCTATGATGAGTTACTTTAATACAATGATTTATATTCTGAATTTAAAAAGATTGTGAAAGAACTCATTGCTTCCAAAAAGAAAATCAAATTGCTTGAGCAGCAAAATAAAGATTCCCTCCTACTTGCGAAAATATGATTTGCAAAAATTATCCTGATCTTAAAAAGAAAAACTCTTATCTTACGAAAACTCTTGAGAAATTCACTAAAGGCGTGAAATGCTCAATGTGATTTTAAAGGCTCGAAATTTACAAATGATCGATCGGGCATTGGTTACAATCCTATTCTTGATAAAAAGAAAGGGAAAAAGAAGATGGGAGGAAAATCTTATTTGAACTATTTTCAAAAATCTGTTCATACTTCAAATCCATTTGCTCTTTGTAACTACGTAATCGTAAGGGTCATAGCACATCATCTTGTTTTCATAAGAAAGAAAGAAGGGATAAACCCGTTGGTAATTATCAATGGCTACCAAAGGGAACTTATGTTTCCCCTAAGGCTCGAACTAACCCGGAAGGACCCAAGTATAAATGGGTACCAAGATGTCCACCTAGTGCTTTATGTGTGCAGATTGATTCTGAAAAGAATGGACCTAGACGTACAGGGAAGAATAAGAGTTGAAGAGTTTCTCATGAACCGAAAATGAGATTTACATCAGTTAGGAGAACTCGTGGAGAAGCCATTGCTGCAACTTTATCCTCAAATCAAAAGAAGCAATGGACAAAAGCAAGAGGAGTATGTTCCACCTCAAGAACAAACTACCACGAATATCATTCAACTATCTTGAGGAAAACAAGAAAAGGAGATTCTCTCAAGTATCAAATAGAAGACACTTGAAGTCTATACCCTCGAGAGAACTTTGCGTACACCCATGGAAAGACATATGAAGAAGATGCAGTGGGTAAGCAAAGTCGATCCTCCAAGTACTTAAGGTACAAGGTATACAATGGTAAAGCCTCCTATGCTATTATCTGTAATATTAATTGAGGTTTTATATTGTGGAACCGTAGGAATGAGTATTGCAAACTATTCTGAAATTAAGCTTCCATATGTCTTAAAATCCATTGATTTTAAAAGAATTGCAATATTCAATAGTTTGACTCTTTATGCATATACAATGATTTGATAATTCCCTCGTAAACGCATATTTTGGAATAGTACTCGAGTAACAAGCTAACCTACTCGAGTATTGTCGAGCTTCAATGAATATGCTTAAGTGTTTTAGGCATCAATATGTGAGTATTGGTAAGATATACTCAAGTATTGGTTGGATGGATCAACTATCACATGCTGGCTCTGATATAATGGAGCGATTCCCAAGTATGAAAAAGAAGCAATGGTTGATGATGATTGTGAACATCGAAAGAGGAGTTATCTATATCAATCCATCTCAACCAAGCATGCCATTACAAAGGACAAGAGGAATTACAGCGGTGATATCTAACTCTTACCCCATAATGTGATTACATATTCATTTTTGGGTAATGAATACTTGTCCATCATTGCATTCCATTAGCAATCAATCATTTACAGTTTTCAAAATGTTTGCAGATTGCTAAATGGACTATAAATGAATTTGTGCATAACTTTCTGAGTTTATGTTTTTGAAGTGAACAATTTTAAAATCTGTCTTGGATTCACTCTGGTTTGTAAAAATGCATACAAAGTCTTTTGAAAAATACTCATGGTTTTATTGCATTCAAATGATGTTTCAAAATTGGAAGTTAATATTGTATACTGAATATTGTTTGATAAGCTTCAAGTTTGTCCCTTTGAGTTTTCCCTATCATTCACATATTGATCTTTGTTATTTAATGTGATGTTTAAACTTCTCATTCTTTATTCTCTAACTCGTTGGATCTTATGTCTAACAAGTTAATCATATATGAGTTTCAAGCCTATCTTCAAGAAAAGATTTCAATTTGTGAATCTGTTATGTTTACTTGGCTGAGTTATTCCAAGCTTATAAATGTTCATTTGTTCATGGAATATTAATGCATTAACCATTGTATGAAATAACTTACTAGGATAATATTATGGAACTCTAGTCATTTGGACTAATGAGTTTGTGCTTCATTGTCCATGAATCCTAGTACCCACTTTGTTACTCAAATACATCAGCATTTGTTTCCATCCATATTTTGAGTAACTATAGGCAACATTCATATTCTTGCCTTGATCATTCATATATCTCTAAATTCAATTCTAAGAGGCAAGATCATCACTTGGACAACAACAAAGTCATTGTGCTTATATATTTTTGTTGTGCTAAGCATGTTTCGATAATACTCTATTTTCATGACTTTTGCTTTAGAGAAAATTGTTCAACATGTTTTCTAAATCTGAAGCATACTGACATGTTCATTAAACTGATTGACTTCCACCATGTTTAGAATGAGCATTGATTTCAAAACTGAATTTTTCATTCATCAAAATTTTTGAATTCATAATGTGTTATCACGGTTTGAAATAACATTTAAGATTTGAGAATGTTGGTTCTCAAGGTTTTGATGACTTAAGGTTTTGAATCAAGTTTAATCAATACTTTCATGAATACTCGAGTATGGTTGATCTAATATATATGTTTAAGTGTTTCAGAGATCAATACTTGAGTATAGACTAGGTATACTCGAGTATTATGCAGGCAGATCAACTATCACATATTGATTCAAAAACAATACTTGAGTATAAATAAGCCGATATTCGAGTATTGAGCGAGATAAGGCAACTATCATTTAATGCTTCTGATAGATACTCGAGTATTGATTCTTGAATACTCGAGTATGAGTCTTCATCGCAGACACTTTTTAGAACTAAACTTCTCATATCAGACAATACCCGAGGATGAAGGAAGCGTATCCCTTTCAGCGCAGAACATATGATACTCGAGTATTAACATTTGAATACTCGAGTATGGTCAAGATGAAAGCCTTTGGTATAACAAAAACACTGATGCAAAATTCTGATACAAACATACTAAAGTAGACCAAAGATGTTACTCAAGTTCAATCCTGCAAGCTGAGATAGGCAAATGCATCAATGAACAACAAAGGAATATGGCTCAAGTAATTACGATATTACTTGAGTGAGGTATTGTATTATGAAACAATATGCGTATTGTATATCATAATCATGCTAGGCTAATTTGGTTTTATTTATTCGATTCTATCTCATGAAATTTAGCTAACACATCTATTTTCAAAATGCTCCTTATGTTGTTAACATATTTATCATCATAAAAAGCATAAGTGATTTCTTTATACCAATTTCAAGTGAACTAGAAAATTCTTAATTCGAGATACCATGTTGTGAGCAAAGATTTTTCCAAATCTCATAATATTTGGTGTCACATTATTATTTGGTATCTTTAAAGGGAACTTCATCTTTAATCATGTATTCATTAAGGGGGAGCTTCACATTCACATGTGTTATATATCTTAAAGCTTATCTCCTTTATTTGAAGAAAACCCTTTTAAGCAAACTCATATGCATTCACTATGTTTTATTAGTTTTGATGATGAGTTAATATCATATTTTCCTTTCATTATCTTCATGTGTGTATCATTTAGAAAGGAATATTTTGATATTGGTTATACTAACAAATCTCTTTTGCATAGAAAACTTTCAATTTGTAGCAGGGGATTTTGATATGTGCTAGGACTTTCCTTAATACAACACAAGGAGAATATATTAATTTAAGGAAAGATGCCTTGATGGTTGAAGCTGAGCTATAAAGGAAGAGAGTCCACCACTGCTTCATCTCAGGCCACGGGGATTCAACCGAAATGAATATAGCAAGAATATGGATTTCATCGATTATTCATCATTTACAAAACCAACATGAGCATTTCTAATCTCAATCTCTTTATGTTCAGTGAATTTTGCACATGTTTGGTATTTATATGCTTTAAATGGTGAAAGATATTTTGACAAACCTCTCCAGATTGTTTTCAAACATATTTTCGGGAAATATTTTTTTTTTCAAATATGGGAGAGAAAATCAGTTCCTTGATTCTTTATAATCTGGTTTCACATTTGTCTCTCTAAGCATTTCTTCTTAAATTTCAACTTTTTGCTAATGACAAATAAGGGGGAGAGAAATGGCAAGAAAAATATGTTGCATCTAATGTATTTTCATATTCATACATATTTTTCTTAACGTATTTGCCATCATCAAAAAGGGGAGAATGTTGGTTATGATTAGTTTTGATGATGTCTTATATAGATGCCATTATCTAGAGCAAAAAGCTTGAAATCTTCTACTTTGATTAACTCTTATATATTAATGTAGATATAAAGTTTATACAATGAAGATTTGATCAAGGAAGATGAATTGGCGGAGTTGAATTAAGTCACGGTTGGATTCTGAAGCAATACTTGAGTATATCAACTTAATACTCAAGTATGGTAATGAATTGGTGAAGCTCAAATAGGCTACGATGCATTCATGAAGCAATTCTCGAGTACCAAGCATCAATACTCGAGTATGATACTTAAACAGCTTCAATTCAGGCCAAAATCCTGTCAATACTCGAGTATGTCACTTAAATTCTCGAGTATTGGACTAATACTTGGGTAAAAACTTCATATACCCGAGTATCGGCATGCTGTCCAGCTGCTCTGCTCAACTCTGTTTCTGGCGACCTCTGGTAATTCAATGATATCTCCCAAACCGGGACTCGGATTAACATGAAACCAGTGGCATATGAAACTAGACATCCAACACGTACTTTTGCCAAAATATCAAGCTCAAAGGAGTCCATATGAGAGAGCTATGATTTTTCTAAGTTGGAACAGAAATCACCGTCACAGTCCAGACCAACCTTCGGTAATTTGAGTGTATCTCACAAACGACAAATCCGATTGAGCTGAAATTGGTGCCATTGGAAACCAGACTCAAAGACCTTTCCCAAAACATCAAGAACACATAAAAATATGATCAATTGAAGGAGTTATGATGTTTTGAAGGTGACAGTCTGTTCTGGATGCTGCAGAAACCCTGGATAAGAATAACCTCCATTCATCTGATGTTAATGGACAAAATACAACTTGTTTGGAGTTGATTCTTATTGCCTGGGAAGAAGACTTAATGAGCTTTCTAGATGAGCTGATTTACCAAACTTGGATCTATATCGAAGGCATAACGCTCATCGGAAATTGCCTGAACATGATTGCTTCTGGAAGTCTGAAATCTCAAACTAATATATGGATCTATGACATTTAGAGATGAATACTCGAGGGAGAATCAACATACTCGAGTAATGTCAAGACTCATCGAAATCAATAATACCGAGAATGTCACTTAGATACTCGATAATGTCGATTCAAGAATTTTATTGGACCCAATAAACCCTCAAGTATGGAACATGGAGTATGCGGAATTGAGTTCCCGAGTATTGTCTTGCCTTTCAAGAAGATAGGTGCTACTCGAGTATTGCAAATGGATTCTCGAGTATGGTAAACGTAAGGCTTAAGCATACTGAATCACATAGATACTTGAGGAGAATTAATAGGAATCTTCACCCAAGCCTTTGGCGAGAATCCAAAGGATTGAATACTCAAGTATGATCATTCTCTCGAATCCAATGAAGAACCATATTCATTACTTGTTAAAGCCAATTAAGAACAAGATTCGTAGGCTACATGAGATTGAAATTTTCTGTAATATGGTTCTCTACCTATTGATCTCCTCGGCATTTGAAAGTGAGATTTCATCAAATTTCTTTCTTAAACTTCAGTTTTTTCGATGGATGGGGTTTTTTTTTTTTTTTTTTTTTAAAAAAAAAATCTTAACTTCTTTAAAATTTTAAATGCAAGGAATTTTCTTTGTTTTGTAAGGTACTTCATCATCAGTAGAAGCGAAAAATAATTTCATAATCACTTCCCCCCCTCTAGGTTATTCCAGCGGTTGATAAACAACCTAGGCCGAAAGAGTTGGTACTTTAACGAAAAAAAGTGATGGAGGGAAGTTGAGAAGATCGGATGGGGTTTTTTTTTTTTTTTTTTTTTTTTTTTTTTTAAAAAAAAAATCTCCCTTGGGTTTGGTACTTTGAGGAAAAGTGATGAGGGGAGTTGATAGGGATGGGGAAGAATATGAAATTTTAAAATCTTAATGACGTGTGACTTTGTGAACCATCGATGAGTTGGACAAGTGAGATGTGGAGATTCGAGAGAAGAGGAGAAAAACGCCAATTTTTTGAGATAATCTGCTCCCATCTTTACCACCCTTTTGGGCCAAAAAAATAATGAGTCCAAATTAGGTGCTTATAATTAGATGCTAGCATATTTTTTTTTTAAATTTTTATATATTGTATTTATTTAGATTTAAATTATATGATGCTTTTTTCGAGATGTTTTTTTGCACCCGATCTCAAATTAATTAATTTTCATAATACGGTGTTACGAGACAAATGCGAACGGAAATTAATTAATTTGAGATACGGGTGCAAAAAACATATCGAAAAGCAAAAGATATAATTTAAATATAAATAAATACAATATATAAAAAAATAATTTTTTTTAAAAATATGGTAATACCTCTAATTAGAGGTATTAGCACCTAATAAGCACTTAATTATAAGCACCTAATGTGGACTCAAAAATAATAGAGTATGGAGTACTTATATATAAGTAGCACAACCTATTTGTTTTTGCTTCAGCATCCTTAGAATGACATATGTCCTATCCGAAAACAACTTGACCTTGAAACCTAACCGGCCTAGATTCATGAGGTCCATGAATATTTGAAACATGGCCTTTTGGGCAGAGGAAGCTTTAAGAACCGTTAGGACTGTTTGGTACACGGAACTGACGAGAGTTCCTGGGAACATAAACAAGTTCCCACATGAAAACACGTTTGGTGCGCGATCTTCCCGTCAAATTGAATTCCCATCGAGCGCCATCTTCCCACAAACATAGGAAAGTGAGATCCCTTCAAAAATGGCGGGCTCTTGAAATCTTCCCGAGAAATACAATTTTGCGGACAAAAAAGCCCATGTCTATCGAGTCTTATAAGAAAAGAAACAAAGGGTATGTTGAATATCATGAAAGAATGTCTGGTCGGACTGGAAAATATAGAAGGACTGGCGGTGGTGGCTGCCTTGATGGTTGGTAGTTGACGAAGAATGAAAAAGGGAAGACGGTGGTGGTTGACCTGCGACCGTGGAGGCGGAAGATGATTCTCTTCTTCAGGCTCGGTTCGTTGTCCCCAAATCGCTCTCCTTCCAAAGATGTAATCACGACTCCAAACTCTGAGCTCTCTGGCCTTCTCATTCTCAACGATGACAGTGAGGAGGACAGCGGTGGTGGCTTGTCGGAGATGCAAGAAGGTTGCTAGTGGTCTGTTTCAGTTTATGCTAAAATTAATTGCAGCACAATTTGAGCTACTGTCAGTTTATGCGTTCGAACTCAGATTCTTTTAGGTAAGTGTTACGTTCGAACTTGTCAACTTCGTTCGAACCAAGTCATCCAAATTACTGAACCTATCTAATATGATGCGAGAATTTCAGGATCAACTTCCGAAATCCATATCTCTTTCGTCTGAACTCCTTTGAGCTTGCTTTTGGTTTTGTGTGACGCATGGAGTCTATTTTCATATGAAAAAAATTTCACTTCAATCAGATTTGTGACATAGCTTCTTTGATTGTCCTTCTCAACCAACACAGTCGCGATTTGGGTGGCTCTGTTTCGATATATATCTAAAAAAAACCAGTCAAATCTTTTTCTCACTTTTTTATGTCAGGGGCATTATAGGTAATTTACCTCTCATTCCCACTTAACCAACACCCAATTCTTTTTACCAAACAATTTATCTTCCCCCAACTTACTTATATTCCCATATCTACCAAACAGCTCAACTTTTTTAAGTTCCCTCTCAATCTTCCCTTCCATTCCTTTCCCTTCTTTAAGTTCCCTTCCCTTCTTAAATGTTCCCCGTACTAAACGGGCCCTTAAAGTTAACCAAATAAGAACAACTAAATATTTCATAAACGAAATAATTAAACGTGGAAATCAAACATGTTCACAACCTATTAAAATTATAAAAAAAAATTAAAAAAATCATGTTAGTGCCCGATCGGACCAGAACGATTAGCCGATTTCTGGGTTGAATCAGCCAGTCCTATCTAAGTTTAATTATAAAGTAAATAAAAAAAATTGTCTTTTTAAAACCAGGTTAATGCTCAGACCAAACGGATTTGCTGGTTTTTGATTCGAAACGACTGGGTCTAATTTGGGTTTAATTACATTAGTTTTGATAGGAGGAAGGAGCCATTTGACTCAATCTCGAGGAAGTGAGTAAAATATATCCACAAAATTTGTGATCCGTTGATTTCTTGTGAACAATGTTTTAGTAGAATAGTATTCTTATTTGTGTTGATGAGTAACCGTTAAAAGTTAAAATCCAAATATAACTTTTTAAAATACTAGTTGTCCTTATCTAATCTTTTTTTTTTCAATCGTTTCATATAATTAAAATTATTATTTTTTTAACGTGAATTAGTCATTAATCTTCGGGTCACTAATAACACTTAAAATGCAAACCTATCTTTTTCAAAATACTAGTTTTTATTGTCTAAACTTTTATTTTCATTTCATATAATTAAAGTTATTATTTCTTAAAGTGAAGTAGTCATCGATATCCAGGTCACTAATAAACACTTAAAACACAAACCTAACTTTTTGAAATGCTAGTTGCTATTGTATAAGTTATTGTTGTCATTTTATATAATTAAAATTTGTTACTACCTCCGATCCTAATTATAAAACATTTTTTGTAGTACAAACCACTCTAATCCATTTTTTTCATTAAACTTATATTTACAATTGTAAATATTAATAGGTTTTATTAGTAGGTAATTCCAACACAAATGATTAAAAATAATATTTTAAAAAATGAACATATTTTTTAAATAACTAATTTTTTAATATCTACACACATTACTTATCTTAGTTTCAGGTTAAGAATACAAACGAGATGTCTTTTACGGTTTTACCATATAAAGACACCTCAGTCTAAAGTCTTTCCAACTTTTTCTAAAGCGAAGGTCAAAATATCAATTCTTATCGCCAAACTAAAGAGGTCAGCGGTTTTTTATGTCGGCCAGATTTTAAAATTAAAAACAATTGAGGAAAAAAAAAACACCCGAGCACCTCATGGAATTCCTGCACAAGTAAAAAGCTGCCACCATTCTAGTTTGGTTTGAGGGAGGGAGAGGGGGATGGGCCAATCTTTGGTCCCCTTTTTACACAATTGCCCCTAAAAACTTTTCAATATTCCAAAAATATACTTTCAACAAAAAGAAATATTCTTTTCATTAATGGCAATTTGGTCATTTCCCTACTTTCCACTCCCTCCACTCAAACCAAACATGTCGTCGCTCATAATGCATTACCCGCATAATCATTTTCGTAAATCATCAGTTAAAGTCTCACGTTCCTCTGTGAATTCTTAGCTTCGACGCTTATACCTGAGCGGCTGAGCCCATCAAATCCCCATCACACTTTCCTCTCAAGGTTTCACGCCACTCGTATTTCACATTCACAGTCACAGCAGCCTCTGCTTCTACCAGCAAAGGGAAAATGGCTTTCTTTTTCGGGCTCGTGCTCGGAATAGTTGTGGGGCTCGCCGTGATTGTGGGGTTCGTTAAGTGTGAGAATGCGCGGTCCCAGCGCCGGTCCCAGCTGGCAGCGACGATTGCCGCTTTTGCGAGGATGACGGTGGCAGATTCCAGAAAGCTTTTGCCTCCTGAGTACTACCCTTCTTGGGTCGTCTTCTCTCAGAAGCAGAAGTTGAGCTCAGCTCTTTTCAATACTCTTCTTGTTCACTGTTTTGCACTTCTTCTGCTCTTTCCTTTTTATGTTGTACGGTTTTCACTGGATTGACGTTCCGATTTCCTTTTCTTCAGGTATCTTGGCTTAACTCACATCTTACTAAGATCTGGCCCTATGTTAACGAGGTAACTTTGATAGTTTCAAAGAATCCAGGGTTTAGTTATACTTTTCAAAGAAGTGACAAGAATTTCTCAAATTGCAATTTTAGGCTGCCTCTGAGCTCATAAGGACATCGGTGGAACCCGTTCTTGAACAATATAAACCCATTATTTTGGCCTCGCTTAAATTTTCTAAGTTTACTCTTGGTACCGTAGCACCCCAGTTTACAGGTCAGTTGAGTTCATTGAATTAAATGACTTTGGATTTTAATGAACCGATTCTTCCCGCAGTTCCGCTAGTGATCCTTATCATCTCCCATTTCCTCCTAATTTAAAGAATACCTAGAGAGAAATATATGTCAACGGTCATCATTCGTGTTTGCTTTCATTTCCTTGCTTTTGGATTCTTTTGTTGGGTTTAAAGCATGGTGACGCGATCCAAAATATCTGTCGATTAATTAGTGAGGTGGTTGAGTAGTTATTAGAACGACCAACTAGTGAAGACATTCATTTTGTGTGCTTTCTCGACATTTGATGGAATCTGTTTAAAGTTATCTTATTCTTTTTTCTATTCTCTTCTGGTTTTTTTCACTCTTGGGGTTGCTCGTTGAACTTGTAAGATATGAAACTGAACACTAAAAAGTCTGCTTAATTGGTTGTTCTTCTATGCCTGCTTAAATAAAAAACATGGTAAGGTCTATGTATTTTCTCTTATCACGTTACTGTGTTCCTAATTATTCCTGTTAAGGATTCCATCATGAAGGTTTTACCAGTTAGCGCTTTTCATTTTATTGAAACATCTAATTTGGTTGACGTTGATCTTTAGGGGTGTCTATAATTGAGGATGAAGGGAGTGGTGTTACAATGGAATTGGAAATGCAGTGGGATGGGAATCAAAGTATTGTACTTGATATTAAGACTCTAGTTGGTGTTTCGCTGCCGGTGCAGGTATCTGACTTTCTTAATGTCTGAACCTTGTTTTACTAGTAGCTATTTGATTTCCTTCAAATGGTCTTGTTGCCTTTTCTGTTAAATAGGCTATATTTGATTTCCTTTAAATGGTCTTGTTACTTTTTCTGTTAAATAGGGTTGAATCATTAGTTTCCTTCATGTCTGAGTTGCCATATAAAAGTTGCCAAAACCAGACAATTCTGAATCAATTCAGGATTACAAGATTAATAAATTATCTGTATGTTGAACTATTCATTTTTGTTTTGTGTTGGGCTGATTTGAAATCTTATTATGTATTGTTTTGTGGGCTCTATTCTTAATATTGAAAGTAACCATCAAATTCAGCCTTTTTCTTAAAATCTGATTTTATTTCAATAAGAATTTGATCACAATAGGGGTAATAAGGTATGACCTGGTTACGATAGGATGAGAGGTTGGGAAGTAGAAAATATAATGCAGCTTAACAATGTGATCACTATTTTGCATTTTGCAAGCATTGTCTGAAAGCTTAGAATTATAGTGTCCTAGCTTCACTATGTGATAAGTATTCAGCATTGACTAAAAATACAGCGTTATTGTGTTCTATTATTGCTGAATCTTTAATGATCATGCTGCCATTGCTGAATCTTTAATGATCATGCCGCCTGCTTCTGGAGAAGCTGGCAGCAACTTCGAGTTGCAAATGCATGACTTGTTATCTCTTTTACTCAATGCATAGTAGATTATCTTTTACCTGTTCTGTTATTGCTTAGTTGCATAAAGAATGACGGAACTGCTTGATATGCCGAAAATGATTCTAGTTGACTGTCATGTAACCTCCTTTGTTCAGGTAAAAAATATGGGATTTACGGGCGTTTTCAGGTTGATTTTTAAGCCACTTGTTGATGAATTTCCAGGCTTTGGAGCTGTTAGTTTTTCTTTAAGGCAGAAGGTATCTCATCACTTTCTAATGTGATCCGTTCCTACCTGTTTCAGTGCATTTACATTGTCATTGGCATTTTATTATTATTATTATTATTTACCTGAGCTTGGCTTGCACTTTTCTCTGTTCTACCCTCATTTTAAAATTGAGCTATTTATACACACGTAAGTAAGTTATTGATTATCAATTGCTTGACTAAAAGTCTAAATAGAGTCCTGTTGGTGGACTTGATTGAGAACATTTATTTTTTCTTTAGAGTCAGAAGTATACCTTTCTTGTTCCTTGTTTGGAGCTGAGAATGAAGAAAGGTTGAGTGATGGAATCCCCAAAGTGTTATTCTCGATAATTTATGATATCATTGACGCACACAAGTAGAATAATGCTGGCATCTATTCCTTTAAAGAATGATGGATAATCATACATACTCTTTTTCAGTCGAAACTTCAGTGTTGCATCATTGAATCTGCAAACCAAGTTCAAGGGATTTTATTTAACTCATATAAGGTTTATGAAGGTGAAAAACTTTCCTGCACTCCCCCTATATCTTCATTATCCAAATGATTAATTATTTCTGTGCCATAAATCTCATTTTACGTAACCCAGGTCTCTTTTACTCCTTTCAATCACATGCCTCCACGTCTTATGTTGCCATACCTGATTAATCAAAAGAAGGCATTCGATTAATCACAAGACAAACTTCAATGTATAGTCACAAAATAGGATTAGCAACACAAACTCACAATAAGAAGCCAATAGAGTCCTCAAACAATACCAAAATGACTCTGAACAACACCTGGGTAATATACAAATGGTTTAAAAACCAATACAAAGCAGCCAACAACTGCTATAATAGAGCCAGTGTCACCCCAGATTACACCAAAGAATTGACATAGCGCAAAGCACACCAAAGTAGGGGGATCTCCATTCAAAGAGTTGCCCACCATTACAGAAATTTAGTGCCATACTCCTATTCAGCTAAATGCCCAGTCTCCTATGCCACTGGCTAGTGCCAGTCCAAAATCACCGTAAGTACTCATTGACATTGCCCTTGGGTAGTAGGGGATCACCTCATAGAAGGTGTCCTACCGATGCGACTTCAGTGGCCTCAGGGGGATTCAAACTCGCACCCTAAAGAAATGCAAGCCTGATCCATACCTTGTCAACCACTTATGCCGACTTGTGTTGGCCTTTGAACTCGTATGGTATTCAAATAAAATGTGCACCTTAAATAAGATAAAGTTAACCACAATTAGTAAATCTTGCTCATAAGGGAAATAGACACGGGAGTAGGTACAACCATAACGCACAATAGTACAAGGAACAGCAAGAAAAAGGGAAATGTCTGTTTTAAAGCCATAAAATGCGTGTGAAAATAAGTAGAAATTTGACACTAGTAATTCAGATTTTTTTGGTAGATAGTAATTCAGATTTCCTAGTCAAATGAATCACTTGAAATCTGGAAGATAAGGACTGAAAATACCAGTTCTCTCCATTAAGCATGTTGATCATCCCTATCTTGCATCCGAGTTCTGAAGTCTAACTCTGGTCAGTGTCTTGGTTAAGATATCAGATGCTTTGAGTCTTTGCTAGGATGTTGGCAAGTTCAAGACCATTTCCTTGATTGAATGAGAATCAATCCTAACAATTAACATGTTTGGTTCTAGTGTGCTAGATTGGGTTCTTTGTGATGCTAATTGTAGCCATATGATTACGTAAAATCTTCATTAAACCCTCATATTTTTACATTGAGCTTAGTAAGTAGAAACTTTAACCATGATCCTTTAGAAATACCTTGAGTTTGTGCCCTATATTAGGCCTCAGCACTGCTCTTGAAAGGTGGTTTTTTGCTTCTCCATATCACTAAGTTTCCCCAAACATAAGCATGATAACCTGTAGTTGACGCTTGTTTTTTCTTGGGGAAGAAGGGATGGGGGATACTCTAGGCTCATATTTTGATGAATTTAGTGGTCTTACATGGATTAAAGATTATCACTTATGCTAATTTTTAAATTTATTGATCATATGGTCCTTGAGAAGCATATTAATTGTCATCTTATTTGAAAGGGATTACCCTTATAATTTATCGTCTGGCATTTATGCCTACATTTATGTGTTAACATGAATCTGCCAAAAACTGATGGATATCTAACCCTTAGCTACATTGTTGAATCCTTCCTAAGTAGATCTAATCTTACTGCAAATAGAGGTTCAGTTCAATTATTTCCATTTTCGTGGCAGCAGTCTTTTTCTTTTTCCTTTTTTTGGTAAAGCAGCAGCCTTTTCTCTCTCTGTACATTTCATCTCTCTTTCTCTCTTATATTGCGCAAATACACTTACACAAAGGGCGCTCAGTGTCCTCCTTTGACATTGCTTGGTGCATACTAGAATCACATCCCATCTCATCTTTCATGAAGACATCAAGTGCGTTCACATGCTTCTGCAATATTTAATCATTTCAAAAATTTCTGACTTGCAGAAAAAATTGGATTTTACCCTAAAAGTTATTGGTGGTGACATATCAACCATCCCTGGATTATATGAAGCTATCGAGGTTTGAGCAGCTACTATTGTCTGTTAGTGATCACCCTTGTCCATCCACTTCCTTGTGCAGTTGATTTACTATGTTTTCTTTCAGTATCTCACTATTAAAGAGTATGTAATGGACATCATGATAAATCATATGACTATTCTTGCAGTCTCTTTTCATTATCAATGTGATTATATGACACTTAAAGAGTTCTGCTGAGTTCCAAATCAGACCATTCCTGCATGTGATGTAATTTTCACTAAAATAAGTTTGGCTCTTAGAAATGTTTGTTTAGGGAATGATCTGTTAGATCGGCTCAAGAAAATGCTGAGCATCATGTGGTGTTTTTAAAAGCATAATTTTGTCCAGTTTGTTTTGACTATTCTTTCAAAATCAGCTAGCAATAATTTGGTATAGACTTCCTCTTTCACTTGAATTTCCAAATCCGGCTGACCTTTTCTTTGTTTAGAGGAAATTAGATTCTTCTCAAGCACGCATGTTATTGAGAGTTGTATTTGCTTTGTAATATATTAAATAAGAAAATCTGGTGCACTAACTTAATGTAAATAAGCAAACTGAGATTTTTGTTTTTTGGGTTTTACGAATTTATTGCTCTATTACTTCAATTTCACCACACTTCATTGTTTTTTCCTACATTTTATGATTTCTTTTTGGGGTAGTATGCTGTTGCTTATGGATTTTTCTAATTGTGATACTAATGTAAAATAACACTTAGCAGATATTATTAATTCCCTTTATTTTTCTGCTTGTTTTTTGCCCACCTCAACCCCTACAAGTCATTGATGATGTAGTCACTTATTTTTTAATAGTAATTTGGTATGTTAAACTACTGCAGGGGACGATTCGGGATGCTGTTGAAGATGCTATCACATGGCCTGTGAGAAAAGTTATACCTATCTTGCCTGGAGATTACAGGCATGTACATATTTTGACAAGAATTTAGATGTTTTTGTTATATTTTTGACGTTTTTTTTTTTTTTTTTTAAAAAACTTCTGGGAATCACTTTCTACTGATTGAATTATTGAATTTTGTGGACTTTGAGAGAGAAATATAATTCTTAATTAATCTCTGAATCTGAAAGAGTACATATAGGCCTTTATATAGGCAAACCAAGAGCTAACCCTAGAATCTCATAGAATCAAATCAAATCAAAATCAATCAAACTGATTGAGATATAATAGGAAATATCCTAAGATATAATATACCTATACCTATATCTAATCATAATAATAAGATAATAATCATAATAAATGCATAATATTCTCACACTCCCCCTCAACTTTGTACTTCTTGAGTCTCAGAGGCCCATTTATTTTGTCTGGGCTTGTACTCCTTTTTGAGTCTCAGAGGCCTATCTAGAGAGCAGCAGATACTTGACTACGTTAGGAGACGGGCAGCGGCTGCGACAAAGTTCGACGGGCAGCAGATACTTCAATCTTCAAAAATATGTTGAGTTTAGGACGATGGGATCAGTCGTCGGACAAGTTGAGGATAACGGGACCAGTCATCAGACAAGTTGAGGACGACAGGACCAGTTGTCGGACGAGTTGAGGACAACGGGACCAGTTGTCGGACGAGTTGAGAACGACGAGACCAGTTGTCGGACGAGTTGAGGACGACGGGACGAGTTGTCAGACAAGTTGAGGACGATGGGACCAGTTGCCGGATGAGTTGAGGATGACGGGACCAGTCATCGGACGAGTTGAGGATGACGGGACCGGTCATCGGACGAGTTGAGAAGCACGATGACAAAGGAACTACCACCAATGACGATGAAAGGCTCGACAACAATGACAACGTCGAAGAGGAGATGAGTCATTGATGAAGAACTGTGCTCTCCATTACTAGGGTTGAATGTTTTTAACCTAGCGGTGCTTCATAATCAGAAAACGATGATGTCGCTAGAATCTAGAAATTCTCACCGGAGATCTCGCTGGAAAATTCAAACCCTCACCGGAAGATGCAATTAATCACCGGAAATGGCCGGAAATTAGAGGAGGAGCCCAAAACAAGAAGTTTCAGGCAAAACGGACTTCCCACGCTCCGTCATAGCGTCACTTCCGGCGAAGCGCGTGTACGCCATGTGCCGTCATATAGACGTAAGACGACCACCAGATTTATGGCGAACGCCGATCAGAGGACGGAAAACACGATGGTGGGGCACGTGTACCAAGAAACGGACCGTGGCAGAGCTTGAAATCTCTCCCCCTCTCTCACTGTTTCAGACCACCGGAAAAAGAAACCCAATTGAGGACGAATCGGAAACAGCTTGGAACCAACGTGGCTCTGATACAATGTGGACTTTGAGAGAGAAATATAATTCTTAATTAATCTCTGAATCTGAAAGGGTACATATAGGCCTTTATATAGGCAAACCAAGAGCGAACCCTAGAATCTCATAGAATCTAATCAAATCAAAATCAATCAAACTAATTGAGATATAATAGGAAATATCCTAAGATATAATATACCTATATCTAATCATAATAATAAGATAATAATCATAATAAATGCATAATATTCTCACAAATTTCTTGATACTTTCTAGGTAGATTTTAAAAAATAATAGACTGCAAATGTTGAATTCCTAAATCTTTTCTCTTTACTAGTGGAATTTGGATCATTTTAGGATTTGACATTATCAATAAGTACTGATGAATACAAATAAAGTATAACCAAGATGCTGCGTCCTTTTTAGTGATGTAAATTATGGTTCTACTATATTATATGAATTGAAGAACATGTGAAAATTCTTGAATTCTACACCCATTTAATATCAAGAGATAAATTTTAAATGTGTTTATCCATGTTGCTTAATGTCAAGACATAAGCCTACACCCATTTAATCAGTTGATTTGGCAGTGGCTCCAATTTGATTAGCTTCTATATCATTACTTGGTTAACTTAATTGTTGTGGTTGACTTGGAGATTATTTTTCCTTTTGGTCATTGCTGGTTGTATCGCAGATTCAAGATAACAAACTTGTTTTATTTTATTCAGTGATCTAGAGTTAAAGCCTGAGGGAGTATTAGAAGTGAAGCTGGTGCAGGCGAAGGAGTTGACAAACAAGGATATAATTGGTAAATCAGATCCATATGCTGAACTATATATTCGACCTTTACGTGACAGAATAAAAACTAGCAAGACAATAGTAAGTTTTTCTCCTTTTCCCCCTCCTCACCTATAGTCTGTCAATTCTGGGAGAAATAACATGGTATTGTTTTTCCATTCAGAACAATGACTTGAATCCTATTTGGAATGAACACTTCGAGTTTGTTGTAGAAGATTCATCAACTCAGCACTTAGTGATCAAAGTTTTTGATGCTGAGAGCTTACAGTCAGGTGATTTGATTGGATGTGCGCGTGTGAAACTTAGTGAACTTGAGCCTGGTAAAGTTAAAGATGTGTGGTTGACCCTGGTGAAGGATTTGGAGCTCCAAAGAGATAACAAGAACAGAGGGCAGGTGAGAAAGCTATCTTGTAGTTGGACACGGTATCCTTGGTTAAGTTGGATTTTATTTTATTTTTTTATTTTCTTATTTGGAGTTTGGAGGTCATCTGAGAAAGTAGGTGGCGTGTTGGATATTTTGTAAATGTTATCTTTTTTTCCCATTTTACTGATAAATACACTTTGATGGGAATCTTGACACCTAGCTTCCCTGTATGTTGTGTAAAAGGCAAACATTAGAGTTACTGTAGTACAATTACAAGAGCAGCGCAGTGTTCACACCAGTCTTGTCACTAAGGCTGAAGAAACGAACAAACATTAGAGTTACTTACAATTACAAGAGTAGCGCTGTGTTCACACCAGTCTTGTCACTAAGGCTGAAGAAACGAACATGTGACCCATAAATTCCTTTTTACTGCTACAAGCATGGTACATTAATTGGGTCATTCATGATGTGTTCTCCTTGCTTCAATTTTGTTTGAAAATGCTTTAGAATCAGCTGCTTCTTAAGTCAAGTTAAACTCATTTTACGTGTTGGAATAAAAAAGGGTTAAATATCATTTTTGTCACGAAGTATTGGCTAGGGAGCATTCAGTATCCGAAAGTTTTTTGGAATCATTTTGTCCCGGAAGTGTACAAAAAGGAGCAAATATGCTCCGAAAGTTTTTTTTAGGAGCAAATTTGCCCCGAAAGTTTTTTTGTATGAGCAAATTTACCCTAGAAGTTTACAAAGAAGAGCAACAATTCAACGGTCAAGATCAACCGATGGGCAAAATTGCTATGTTTTTAAACTTTCGGGGAAAAAATGATACCAAAAAAACTTTTGGGTGCTGAATGCTCCCTAGCCAATATTTCCGTGGCAAAATTGGTATTTAACCCAATCAAAAAACCACATGGGGTCACATTAGTAGGGCGTGAAAGGCCTAAACCAAAGAAGTTTTTCCATTCTGTCTTTCGATTTGCATATTTTGCACATGCCCATGCAAGATGGGAGGGCAGGGAGATAATGGTTGCATGGTAGCATTTGGCATTGTAACTTTGTTTCATTCTATAACCCTTGAATTTTTGTAATACTATAACTCATCACTTGTTTGGTCAGACTTAACATTGCTGTCCAAGATTCATTGGGTATGCATGTGATATCTCTCTTGAAGAGTAGTTGCATTTGCTCTATGGTTCAAAAGTCTAATTATCAAAATATGATTATATGTTCATTTCTTGGTTTGTTAATTATATATTTTCATCCTATATATATTTAATGTAATAATAAACACACGTGCTTTTTTTGTTAATTGTTATTTTTTGCTCACAGGTACATTTAGAATTTATGTATTATCCTTTTGGCTCAGAGAATGGATTTTCCAATCCCTTTGCTCCTGACTACATGACATCCTTGGAAAAGGTTCTTAAAAGTTCTGCCAAGAACACAGATGCCTCTGATAGTGTCAATTCTTTTGCACAAAAGAGGAAGGAGGTTATTACTAGAGGCATCCTTTCTGTTACTGTAATATCTGCCGAAGACTTGCCTCCTGCTGATCTGATGGGGAAAGCTGACCCTTATGTTGTTCTCACCATGAAGAAAACAGAAAATAAAAACAAAACAAGGGTACGATTTGATGGGCCTAGAAACCAAGACTGGAACGTATTATGTCAGTTTTGAGAAACTTAGAGATGGACAATCAAGTTATTTTAAGATTTACATTGTCTTCTTTTCTGCATAATTTTTTTCTTAATTCTTGGGCTGGTTGAAGGACATCAAGGAGGATATGTTTGTGTGTATTGCATGTCAGTTCCTGGTTTTTAAATCTGTGACTAATCTGCAACAGATTATGACATGGATCACGGTTTGTTAATTTTGCAGGTTGTTAACGACAACTTGAATCCTGTTTGGAATCAAACATTTGACTTTGTTGTTGAGGATGGATTACATGATATGCTAATGGCTGAAGTTTATGACCATGACACATTCGGAAAGGTAAATTTTTTTGCCCTGTTTGTTTATAAGTTAGTTTCTGTCGTAATTTTCATGATGACTTGATGCTAGGCAATTATATTTGTTAATTATCTTGGTCTTAACACACACACACACACACACACACAGTAGTTCTTATCTATGAAGATCATCCCTATAAAAATTTGACAGCAGACCAAAATTGTCATATGTAGTGAATCTAATTGTTCAAGCCTGTTTTATTAAGCACAATAATATTTTTTAACTATTGTCTACTTGTTTTCTTATTTACTAAAATTTTACATGAAATATATAAACATTTTTATTCTTTTCTAATTCAAAATTTGGATCAATGAATGATATGATTAAATATTAAGAAAGTCAAATCTTAGATCTTTTATTAAATATTGAGATCTTCTTAGATAATTGTATGTCTATTCATGATTAGTTTGGATTTACTTCCTTCTTCCTAAATAAAAGCCACGATTCTGGGTCATCATGCAGGATTATATGGGCAGATGCATATTGACACTTACTAGGGTCATTCTGGAGGGGGAAGTGAAAGACCGTTTTCAGCTAGATGGTGCAAAATCTGGCTTCTTGAATTTGCAACTCAAGTGGCTCCCACAACCAATTTATCGCGATCGTTGAGCGTTATTTTATCCCGGACACCTGATAAGTTGATAGATATATAATCGTGCATGTTAGAAGGTATTCTATAATCATGTAAGTATGTAACTTTGAAATGCGTGAATGATAATGTGAGCAGTGTTCTTGAAGCAAGATTTGGCCTTTATGGTTGCTGCAGGGTACAAGAACCTTGATGGTTGTTAATAATCAGTGAATGTATAATGTTTCAAATTCAATGAACATATGATGATTTAGGATGAGCATAATGCATCAAATTGAATAGAATTTCTCTGTAGTGTCTAGGATCAATCCTAGAGTCAACTTTGCTTGAACTCTGCAGCAACAATAGAGAACAAATCGACAAATCTGTTTACTGACATTCACATATTTCAGAACCACCTTTTTTTTTATCCCGTCGTTGTGCCCCCCCCCCTCCTCCTCTTTTCCTGTAGCCTTATTTCCTATCAGTGCATATGGAGACCGCTATGGTGTAGGCCACCTGGAGTACCTTGTTCCATGTACGCAGGGAAATACAATAAGCCAATCATGTACATAATTGTTTTATTGTGTCGCACATATATATGAAGATAGAAGATTTCAAGGTCTCCAGATCAGTTTCATCATTTTCCAATCTTGATTGTTGTTGAATTGTCAAGAAGTCTGAACCAAAGTTGCCATATTATGTTGCTGGTTGATAATTCGAGAGAAAATAAGAGATTTGGGATAAATGTTGTATTTTGTTCTACTAGTATGTCTCATAAATAATCGTAATGAATAATTATAATACTTTATCCTCTTGGTCATAATCCATTCAGCCCTAATGCCATACAATAAATATAATACTATCTCTTCTGATCCTTAATATATAAGATTTTGTTTGTAGTGCAATTTATATTATGAAAAAAGGCTGGCTGGAGGTAGTATCTATTTTGAAGAGCTTTGGTGAGTGTGTTTGCTAGGTGATCATTTTAAATAAACCTGGTAGCACTTCTTGCACTAAAAGGACAATCTATTTCAATTTGTTTGGGTCCTTTCATGAAATATTTGATTTGAAGCCATATATATATTGTAACTTGATTGTCATAGATCAAATCCATTCTAGTAGCATACTCATGAATTTCAATTCTTGAAGAAGCCGCCGTTTTAACCATATCTATGCCATGGCAAGATATTATGCTTTAGCACTACTCTTCCAAGTAATTAAGTTGATACCAATAAAATTAACAATATCCTAAAGTAGAGTGTATATCAATTGAACATTCAATTCAATCTGCATTGATGTAGTCAACTATTTGGTGTTCATCCTGGGCATCGTCTTCATCATTATCATCATAGCCAATTGTTTTTCTTGACCTAGAGATCCTTTGTTGTATCGAAGCTTCAACTTTCCAGTACTCACATGGAGATTCAAATAATTGACTTAATACTTATTATGCTTACTGCAAGGAAGATCGTAGATGAGTGAGCGAGGTAGTTGAGTTTTCCAACCAGCCTTCGGTATCTCTCATGGTTAGTAGAATTTGATATATATTTGGATCCATAGGAGTTTGAACGTTCCACAATCCAACGTTAATGTGATATAACAACTAATTTGCTGTGATATAGCAACTCCAGCTGATGATTGAGTCAACCTCAATACCTATGAAGTACTTGAGCTTGCCCAAATCCTTTGTTCGAAAGGATGTCTTTAAGCGTTGTTTTGATCATTGCATGCATCAAAATCTGCTAGT
Organism: Acacia melanoxylon; assembly: GCA_019022615.1. Taxonomy (NCBI): domain Eukaryota; kingdom Viridiplantae; phylum Streptophyta; class Magnoliopsida; order Fabales; family Fabaceae; genus Acacia; species Acacia melanoxylon. Next base: position 767,259 of record JAFJYJ010000030.1, on the reverse strand, counting down.
TTGGGAAAGCGTTGCGGTGCCCCAAAGTTATGACAGAAGCCCGGTAAAAAAGTCAGATAGCAAATTTTTCTGTTTGAGAAAGTGTTTTATCTATAAGCCGCCGAAAAGTAGATAGGAAGGAGGAGAGAGAGGGAAAGCCAATAGTGAGTGTGATGTCCCACAATATTAATATTTAGTGGTGGGTATCAAATTTACAATCCGAACATATATAATTATGATTTATTTTTCAGTCATTTTTTATTTCAACTAATTTTTTAAATAATAATCTAAACATAGTTTCCGTTTAGAAAAAAGTTATTTATGCTTCACCGTGAATTCAAACAAAATCACTTTTAAAATATGACTTTTTTCTTATATTACTTCTTACTTGAAAAGTCAGATAAAAAATAAGTCATTTCTCTCACCGTTAACCAAAACGAGCTCAATATTGTTGTCCACATAAACAATAAGATAAACACGTTGACCTGATAGATGAGTGGATGAGTGACGATTGAACATAGAAGGGTTAAGGTGCAATTTTGCCCTTAAAGTATGCGCTCAGAACAATTTTGCCCCTGAAGTTTTCGGCGTGGCCGTATTTGCCGAAGTTTAAAAACGTAGCGATGTTGCCTCTCCGTTTAAAACCCTAACGGTCAACTAACGGTGGCCGTTAGGGTTTTTAATGTAAGGGCAACATTGCTTCGTTTTTAAACTTGAGGGCAAAATTACTACGTTTTTTGGAGCAATGTTGCCCGCGAAGTTTAAAAACATAGCAATGTTGCCCCTCCGTTAAAAACCCTAACGTTGGATTGTTAGGGTAGTTAACGGAGGGGCAACATTGCTACGTTTTTAAACTTCAGGGGCAACATTGCTACGCCTAAAATTTCAGGGGTAAAATTGCTCCTAGGCGCATACTTTAAGGCAAAATTGCACCTTAACCCAACATAGAATAATTTGCAGCTCTTTGAATTATCCCAAACCCAGCATGTTGCTTTGTATACAACTCTTGCTCAAATTTTCTATTAAGAAAGGCATGTTTAATATCAAGATTATAGAGTCCAAATGATTGATTGGTGCAATAGGCAAGAGCAAGTGGTCAAATGCAATTTTAGAAATAGTGCAAAAGGTGTTATCATGAGGATTCTCATTGCTTTTTTTTTTTTTTTTTTCTTTACATGTGTCTTGGGTGTTTATCTCTAGGTGTGAGATTTCATATATATATATATATATATATATATATATATATATATATGCTACATCCCGAAATATTTTTTCACCAAATATCTCAAATTAATTAATTTTCAGTCCTACTTTTGGAAATATCTTTCCTGTAATACTAGTATTCTGAAAATTAATTAATTTGAGATACTAAATGCAAAAAAAATTCAGAATGTAGCATATAATTTAATCTAAATAAATAAAATATATAAAAATAAAAAAATGCACACACCTCCAAATTAGGGGGATAAGAACCAAAGAAGGATAAGGAAAAACATGTAATGAGAATCCATTATCATAATCAATGTCAAACATGTGTTTTACTGGTGTGTATTTATTTGGAATAGCGATTAAAACCTTCTAAAAGTAGTTTTTCAAGCATAATTTACAACATATAAAATAAGAATATGAGAAGAGTTTTGTCTCCTATAAAATAAGTATATAAGATAAATTTTATCTTGATTTACGTAAATGAACACTTTTCAATATCTAATAGCAATCCAACCAAGCACTGTCGAATTGCTCGTCTGGACAATGACGATGTCCTTCAGTGTTTTGCGTGGAAGTTTAGTGAAGCCAGCTGTTGCAAAATAACCGATTGTGAAGTTTGGTGGAATGAGCGTGATCTTTTTTCTTTTTAACCAGTTGAGGTATATGCAGGGGCGGACCGAGAAAAATATGGAAGGGGGCACTAGTAGGGGAAGAATTTGGCGATTTTTTTTTTTAAAGGAAAGTTTTAAATGCATTAAAAAAACAAAAGAATATAAACAAGAAAAAAAAATATCAAAAAAAATTCATAAAATCAAGTGAATACTGATAGTGTAATAAGAGATCTGAATTATTTTACAAACCTATCATTTAAAAAAAAGTAAGTAAAAGTTGATCTTTGTTAGAAATGAAGCTACATAGATTACATGAAGGGTGGACACTCAATAAGCTCAATTACATATATTTTAATAACAAAAGCATATTACAATAAAAATAATTACAATGTCATCCTTCTAGGCTTTATTTTTTGAAATTCCATCATAACTGTCTTATTATCAATACTATCAAATACATCTTTTTCAATATAAGACACTAAATAATCATTCAATCATTCATCCCCCATCCGATTATGAAGTGTAGTTTTGATGTATTAAGGGTGGACACTTAATTTAAAGATGGACAATCATTTACACTACAAAAATGTTCTTATAATTAAGACCGGAGGGAGTATTAATTTTTTTAAACACCCAAATTCAAGGGGGGCACTTGCCCCCCTAATGCAACACTTGGGTCCGCCCATGGGTATATGGAGATATAGAGTGTAGAGTATGTTTGGGATGGCATTAAAAGTGGCTAAAAATCTAGTGGATGTTGAAAAAATCAGTGATAGTGAAAACAAGAAAAAAGTCCATGTGGTAAGGCATCCAATGGTGATGAACTTTTTTTTAAAAAAGTTACTTATGAGTGAAGCCACTTTTTGGAGTTTATATTCCATTACTATCAAAGTGGCTTCTTAATTTTTTGAGTTAAAAGACCGAGGACACACGACACACAGTCGATTATTTGGACCGTTGCAACACATAGAGGTAGAAGCAATACATAGATTATTAAAGTCACCTTTTAGGATTTTCGAAATTTTTAAGAATTATTTTATTGGAATTTTTCCTAAAAACCATATGATTTTTTTAAAGAATATCGGAAACTTTTTATTTTATATTTCTAACATCTTTTTACCTTTTATTCTCTGTTTTACTATGAAATGTTGTAACAAACTAAATTTTTTAGAAATATCTATTTTTAATAAAAAAAACTAAATATTATAGAAATTTAGAAGAAGAAAAAAATCAAATATCCATTCATGTCTTTTTTAATTATTTTCTATCTCTATTGACTTTTCAAACGCTATGTCAAACAAAATGAACCCATATAAAAAAAATTACTTCTGCCACTGTTATCTTAAACATAAATTACATCAACAATATGATTTTTTAAAAAAGCCCGTAAAAAAAGTCTTAAAAAAAAAAAACCACTTGCCAAACGGCCCATAGCTGGAGGCATATATCTTTTTCTTTGTAGCCATCTCTCTCCTCCGATGAGAGCTTTCCCTCTCCTGTGTCCGTAAAGGGGTTGAGTTTCTCTCATCATCCCTTATAATCTTTAAATCACATCCGTCTAATCAATACAATACCACTTTAACTTTTCTCTCACTTTCCCAAGCCTAGATGAGGCCAATGAGAAAAAAATGAGAAACCAGATAAGGAGAAGATCTCCTTCCGTCCGTAAGGTTCCCTGTGAACCATTCCGGTCAGTGCCTTGAGCGACGACCTTCATCCTGGTTTATATTCTTAGCTTTCTCTCTGGTTCTGGTGTACTTCAGGGGCAAGTGTGTAACCTGATACTAAGTTGAAGTTATGGATGATGGGGAAGGTAGTAGTTCCAGGAAACCAAAACAAGTCATACTGAATCTGGGGAGGAGGTTGGAGAAACAAGGGAGGACCTTGGTGGGAATGATTTTTACTGGGAAGAATCTAAATGTTCCAACTATTGTCTCCATGATTAAAAAAGGATGGCAGTTAGATGAAGATTTGGAGGTGCATGAGCTTGATAGGAATAAACTTATATTTCTCTTTCGTTTCACCAACAGGAATGATTATGCTCGGATACTCAAAGGAAGACCTTGCTCTATACTGGGTCACCTATTAAACCTCCAGATATGGGAGGATTATATGGTTCTCAAAGATGTCGATTTTAGTTATGCGCTCTTTTGGTTACAATTTCATGGCCTCCCCTTGGAGGCTTTTGAGGGCTCTAATACTAAAATTCTAGGAGTTACAGTGGGGGAGACTGTAATGTTCGAGAGACCTATGGTGGATGGAAAGTTGGTCAGGAGCTTCATTAGAGTTTGATCTCTCCTTTGTTTAGATGCTCCTTTGATGCTCCTTTGAGTACAGGTTTTTGGGTGCCAAGAGAAGGGAAGGATCCAGTCTGGGCTACAGTCAAATATGAGCGCTTGCAAAAATTTTGTTACAGATGTGGCCGGATTGGCCATGAGGGTAAGAGATGTAAGGATGGTTGTGCCCAGTTTGAAGAAGGCGTTGATTATGAATATGGGAGTTGGATGAGTACACTTGCAGTTCGTACTCATGAGGACGTTTTGGAGGTATGTAAGGAAGAGTGGTTGGAAGCTAAACTCATTGATAGGCAAAACCAAACTCGCCACTTTCGGCGGAATTCACCTCCGGCCGGCAAGGATGTCTAAACGGTAAGGAGGAGCTCTTTGCGGGACCCGAACCAACGGCTACATGATCACGGATCTGGGTTTGAGAAGACACCTAGGGGACCTACGGTGCAGGCCCAAAAGAAAAAGCAGCCGTGATGGTGACTGGACAGCAGGTGAGTGACATTGGCGCTTCTTACGAGACACACACGCCAAAGCCAGTGACGAGGATGGATGTTGAGTCCAGTGGGCCCGATCCAAAATCATGCCAGCGAGACAGGGAGTCCGCTGGGCCCAAAATACTTGGACCATCTTTGCCACCTCCTTTAATTTCAGCCCAAACCGTGTGAGGCATAAGGCATTTACTAACTTACGCAATAGGTTTCAAAGAGGAGAAAAAAATATCAAAAAAGTCTCAATCTCAAATCCTCTATAAAAAAAGTTTTTATTGTCAAAATGACTTTTTATATTGTTAAAATAACTTTTCTTGTTATTAAAATTTCCCAATGAAAATATTGTTGTCAAAATGACTTTTCTTGTTGGTAAATTTTTTTCAAGTTTTTCCTCCCGCGTGTAGAAATTTAGAAACTTGGAACATTTTTGACAATAGGAAAAGTCATTTTGACAACATGAAAAACCATTTTAATAACACTATTTTCATAGGGAAACATTAACAATAGAAAAAAACTATTTTAACTACATGAAAAGTGATTTTGACAACGAGACTTTTTTGACATTAGAATTCCGTAATTAATATAAAAAAAGTCCCTAAGAGATTTAGGGTTAGAACTTTTTTAATATTTTTTCTCTTCCTTACAACCTCACTCACTGATAATTTTCCTATAAATTTTGCTACTAAGGGAATATATATGCCTACCAATTATTTGGGTGAAAAAAAAGTATATGCCTACCAATTTAAAGGTGCGGTTGACTCGATTTTTTTTTTTTTGGGTCAAACGGTTGACTCGATTACATACTTCTATCTAAAGCCTTTTATTTAAACCTCGATGCCTTTTGTGAATCAATGCATATTCCACTTTTGATACATTTATTTATAACAGTGTTAGGGTTACCATTGAACTATATTATTATTGTCCAGACGAAAAACAGTCGGTGATTTGGCCTCTTGCTTTTACACCTAAACGAAACAATAGCCAGTAAAAGACGGAGTGGCTCCCATACTCTTCCTTTCTCATCCACTTCCTATCATCTTCTCAATCTTACCGATCCGGTAGTTGGATTGAATTATGAGCGATTGATTTAATTTTTTATAAAAATATTTTTTTAAAATAATTTAATATTTTATTAATATTTTTTATAAAAGATGAAATCAACCATTCGATTTCAATCCAACGGTTGAGATTGAAAAGATATGGGAAGTGGATGGGAAGGAAAGAGGATGAGAGCCAAACCCGTAAAAGACAGCATTTATTTTCCTTGACAAATCACAATGAGATCGTATGGGTTATTCATATGATGCGTTAATGTCTAAAAATACATATGTGGTTTTTTCAAAATTGCATCCAACACCAAGTGCTTTTTTGGGGTGCAAAAGTGGCTATATGGTTAGAAAAGTAGAGTAAAAATACACATTGACTGTTAGTTGATTTTTTTTGTATTTCAAAAACTAACATGAACGATGATTCAACTAAATTTTATCTTAGCTGCCAGTAAAGAACTGGAGAAAATTATAGAAAATGACAGATATTTTGGAAATTACAGTTAAACCCTTCTCTCTTTCAATTCCAATCTTACCCATTGGGCCGCCCATCTCCGTTTCCTCATTGCCATTGCCACCTTTCTCTAATTTTCAAAACTATCTGGGCCCTTTTCAATAATTTTCTCCAATTCTCCATTACCAGCTAAGATGAAATTTAGTTGAGTCATCATTCATGTTAGCCTTAAAAATATAAAAAAGTCAAACTAACGGTCAATAAGTATTTTTGCTTCACTTTTGTAACTACATCACTTTTGCACTCAAAAAAAACATTTGGTGTTGAATGCACTTTTAGAAAAATCACATGTCTATTTTTAGATTTTAACCCATTTATTTATATACATTCTTTGTTGTTCAATATTATAATAACATTTTTATACGATATTAGATCTTCTCAACCATTTAGAAATAGTGGGAATATAGAAGTGGAGAGGATCCTATCTCTTATAGAATAGCCATTGGGACGTCCTCAGACTCTGCTGATAAGCTATAGCTTGCATGTATTTTTTTTTTTTTCCTTTTAGGTAGGCTCAGGTATCCACCGCTGGTAGTAGTACCTAATCCCTTCGCACTGTAGATTTCCCAAAAGCATTTTAGTACTTGCCATGAGACTTTCTTTATATACACTATCAGAAATAAACCCCCAACTAGATACTTAAAGAACTCAACTAAATAGCAATTGTGTTAAGCCTTTTATATATTGCATGGTTGATTGATTATGACTTCTCACAGCAAGGAGCAAGGAGGAGACTTTTGGTCTGTGGGGTGGGCTATGGTTCATCTCTTTCATTTTGGCTATCATATGGGCCTCTTTTTGGATCCGTTAATCTTAAAGTTGTAATTTTCTTATGGTTGACTTATCTATGAAAGTGATTGCTTTCTCTTGGTAAGGGCACTTTTATATGTACTAATTATCTATACAAAATAAAATTATCTTTACTAATACAGAATTGACCTAATAGAGTAAGACCTGTTAGATTTCTTTAGATTTTAAGTTCGAGTTCTAAAGGATACACATATAAAGGGCAATCACAAATCCAAAACTTTATCAAAATCCCTTTTGAAAAGGCTAGCCTGCCATGGGTGGCATTTGTGAGGGACAGCCCATTTTTTTAAATGATTTTTCCCAATTTTCTACAATGTTAATTTTCCCAATTTTTCCCTTTGAAACATACACTGTACAGAAACATTGCACTATTAACTTCTTACGAGTAATACAAATTGCCATAATATATTTTATAACATAGTATTTTATATTTTACATTGGCAAACTATACGAGTAAGCTAAACTGATTCAATGAACAACTCTTCGATTTTTTTAATAAACTGATGTTGATGCTATATGAATTTTAAGTGAGATAATAAGTCAAAACAATTATCTAAATTGTTTCTTTCTTCAATAGTACAACTAAATAACTTCAAATTTTTGTGTGTGGAACTTTTTACTAAATAAATACAAACTGTTAAATTGAAATAAGACAAATCTCAAGTGAAATTAATTCAGTTCAATCTCATAGAGGGCAGTATCATCAATATAAGGTTAAGAGATGAGAACATGCTTCTATAAGGCACTGTAATCAAGTAATTGCTTTATTCTTACAACATATATATGAGCTAAAATAGAGAAATTTCACATATTCAAAGAATATTCATTGTAACATTGCTATCATATATTCATATTTCAACATTTTAGACAAATCACAAAAACATAAAAAGGGGAAACCAGAACAAACTTTCCCTTTGCTTTGACTCTATAGTCATGACTTTTATTTTACTTCATATAAATCTCAATGGCCTCAACTATATTACTCTATCATACTGAGTTGGGTAATCTTACATTCGTACCCATTACACTCCCCAAAACAGGGTTCTTAAGTATGAATAAAGAAAACTATGGCATAACCTTTTCGAAGAATTATAAATATGAACTTTTCTAACCTTCCTCAGGGGAAAAATATGTCCATGTCTATGTCTTGGATGTAGATTAGTCCACGGCATCAGGTTCTTTCTTGAACAAAAGCTCATGGATACTAAAAGATATGCAAAACTTACCCCATGTCCATTGTTTCCTTTCCAATCTTCTCGGTTGCCTTTCTACACAGTAGCATCTTGAAAATCGAGAAAACTGCAACAAGGGCAATTTGTAAATGCTCAGAGCTGCTTGTCTTTATGCATATCTGTCCCATTTTGTGATTATTGAGACTAGCACTAACAGATGCTTTGGTGCTTCGACTCAGCCTAAACTCGGATTTTAAGCTTCCACTCAACACCATCTCTTTATTGAAGGAAAGGAGTGTCATTGCCAGACCAACATTGTCATTTCTCATGGGATAATCTCCTCCTCGTACGGAAGCTTCAAAACTACCACCGTATGCCACTTGTCCGGCACCCACAATTTGTCCTGCATTCATGACAATTTTTAGTCGATTCCCGATCAAAACAGTATCCTCAATCTTTGCACCCAGATATTGCTTCTTTGCACAAGACGTGATGCAAAATCCACATTCAGCAAGATTGTGCTTCATGCTTCTAAACTTGGTGTTGCTATGAACTGTACATATCAAGTCTCTATCAGCAGATCGAACATCGACACCTATAGAATAAGTAGGACCCTTAGGTTCAACATAAGTTGCAGAGCACTCAGATTGAATGCTAAAATCCTGCTTGTCCTTATTCATCTGTCCTGTAACCCGAACAAATACATCATTTTTCATTTTTGTGGCTATTTCCAAGTTTATACCATCAAAGCCCACGTCACGATCCCATCCATGGGCATTAAGAACAGGTCTAGAAAGAAATTTGTCAGTTGTCACAAGGTGGCGGTATCTATGAACAGGGCAGCCTGAATCAAAACTTGTAGGAAGATCCATATCCAGTAATGGAACTGGCTCTGAAGATGCCTGCTGATCATCGGGACGCTCACTAGCAGACAAATTTCCTTTTTTCAGTAACATCTCTCTGCACCTATGAGATTGTTCTTTCAAATGTTTCTTTAGGTAAAGAGTCTCCCTGTAATCTAGCTCATCCAGGTACTCCTTTTTTTGCAACTTGGACAACTTCTCAAATTGCGCCTTAGACAAGATTTGAATAAGCAGTAATTGATCATATTCATCTTCTTGCTCCGAACATGAGCATAAAATTTCATCAGCTTCATAGTCCATTCCACTTGTACTGGACACTGAGCGATTCAAAAGGGATGAGACCAGATGAGGCAGAGAAGGTATTCGAGCACCACTTACAGGCTCCAGCTCCGCACTGTTTTGAAATTTAAGGAGGAAATTGACATCACCCAAAACTTTGGTGCAAATGCAACATAACAAGAGTTGAGGTACCCACACCTGTCCATTTGGAAGAATTTTCTCTCCCATAAAATTTCTGGGACACTGGGGATGGTTCTCAACCAAAAGGACAGGGTTTTCAAGTCTTTTATCAGACAGTGCCTGATTTATATTATGCTGCACTAAGTCAATACATTGAGAAACATATGAATCAAAATTAACAATTTTTCCATCGGGTCCTTCCTGAATTGCCGAGTAAGCATGAGTCATGACAAGGACAGTGTGGAACCAGATTGCTGAGCCAAGTACCTCAGATACTAGCCTCAGAAGGGGGAAGTCACTACAGCCAGCATTTATAAAATCCATTCGTTCAAAGTATAATACAATATCTGGAGGGGACTTCCGAATAAATCTCTTTATAGAATGCAGGATCTTCTTATTTCTCTTTAAATTACAAGTAGAAGAAGGCAGGAGACCAGGAGTATCAATAACTTTTACTTTAATCCCATTGAGAGTTCCCAGAAATTCTTGGATGCAATTAGTAGCAGGTTGAAATGCATCAGTAGTGGTTTTTGTTTGATCGAATATAGAATTTATGGTAGCACTTTTACCAACTCCAGTCTTTCCCAGAACAAGTATTGTGCAGGAGAAATCCAATTCGGGCAGGCCAGATGTCTCCTGTTGAGTTGCAATTTCTCGTGCTCTCTTGCTGCTATGGATGACTCTTTTCAGATCTGATTCCTCGGCACGAATTACAGTTGCCAAGTGCAACCGGTAAAGAACCTTTGCAACAAAGAGATTTTCTGCTGACTGGCCAAAGCGATGAAGCAGGCGGAAGAATTTAACTTGTAGATCCTCAATCTTTGCCAAAGGATCCTTCGGTCTTCCATCGGTGTTATGTTGATACTGGCAAAGTCCTGCATCTGAAACCTGATCTGGGATGCTGGTATGCTGATTGCTCTGATTACCACCAGACAAGTTCAACAAATTAGAAGGATCTGGTGACACTACCAAGTTAGCTGAGTGGGATGAACCCAAGAAAACAAGGTATATATAACCACCAACCTCGATTTCTAACATAGCATATGTTTTTTAGTTTAAGTTGATAACCAAGAGCAGACATTTCATTCAACAAAACCAGAGGGTGATGTAAACATTCGTAACAGATTGTTGAGTATGGAATTTAGCTTTAGTTGCTTTGGTTACTCTCCATCAAGATGTAAACTTTAGAGGGAAATGTCAAGACATAATCTTTAGAGCATTTAAGGAAGTTCACACCCACTAGACTATAAGCAAACTTAAACTTCCATGTACTTTTCTAGTTCTCCAAAAACCAGAAATACAAACAAGCGTCAAACAATCTAATATCTTGGGCCAATCATCCATAAATAGAAGCAGATAGTAGTTTAAGAGGTACCCCAGCTTGTTAATTTAAATTTATGCTATCAACTAGAACTACAACAGCAATAGCGGCAGCAACAACAACTAGCCTTATCCCACTAGGTGGGATTGGCTACATCAACCACACGATGTCATTGTGCTCTCTATCAACAACCAAATCTTTAGTTAAATTGTTAACCAAGAGGTCCCTCTCAATAACTTATGCTATAAACTAGAATTGATGTGAAGAATTTTATTTTAATAACAAAGTAAGGTTGATCTTCCAAACCTCTCCAAGGGCTGGACCAAGCCATCATGTCCTACTACCAGTCAAAAGCTGGCACATGAAGTATATATAAAACTGTGTTATTAGATGAATGATACTCAATTCTATGTTATCTGTCAAATCACTTAGTTATCGGTCAAGTTTAGTCAGACAAAATGACAGATGATAGCTCTGATGTTATTTATTATATTTATCCACCCACCCCAATTAGGGGATGGGGAAAGCTGCATGGAAACATTCTCTGTTTAGTGAGAAATAAATAAATGCATTTTCAGTGATTCTAAACAGCAGTAGAGTCAGGGTTGAACCTTGGTCAACATATTCGTTACCTGATGTCCCTCGTCATAGAAATTACCGCTGCTTGATAATGGCTTAGATGAGACCAATGGCTTGTACAGCAACTGAGAGAAAAGCCAATCTCCAACACTTTTCATCCTTCAGCAAAATAAGAAAAGAAATTTGATCAGATCTTTTAAAAGCATGAAAGTAATAATGTCTCAAAACAAATAAGAAACATCAACCCAAAATATATATGGCGTGTGATCAAGGACTCAGCAAAATGATCATTGGCGTCTGCCTCACAACCAGTTGTTAATGAACACACACACCATCATGAACACACACATAATTTATTATCAATCTCAAACAAATAAAAAATCTTACATCGTTGATCCAAAAAAACAGGAAAATAACGTTCTGTAGTTTACAGGTGGAGAAACACATGAATCTACAAGGTCAAAATAACTGGAGAAAGTTTTTTAAAGGAAGCTCAATTGAATTCCCTCTTCATTTTAAAGGATCCAATCAATATGTAATTGTAGACCATCCCAAGACTTGGTAAAATTCAATAATCAATTATTTGTTTTTAGGCACTGTGTTCAATTAAGACATTTAAGGCACTAGCAGTTGTTGTTTGAGGCACAATCAGATGACCATAAGTCGCATGAAAAACAACCAAACCGACGGTGAAAGAACAGAAACAATTTGACATAATAATCAAGCATATGAATATCACAGAGATAGCCTATTCGTCCACTACCTACAAAACATAACGATCACCAACTATTAATCAGAAGAAATTTAAAAGATAAAGAAAAAGATTACCCCTAAGATATTCTATTGGGTTACTTCAATTTTTGAGCATCAAATAACCACAGGTTTTGAGGAATATACTGTTGAAAAAAAACCAAATCCCTCTTCCTTCGCGAGCTGGTTTGAAGGACCACACGAAATCATTTTAATGATTGCGTTCTCGTGAATTATGAGAAAATCATGAATCAAAGACGTCTGAATCCTCATAAATAAAACAGAACAAAAAACGCTCGAAAGCCCTAGTCGTAGGATGAATTCAGCGAAAATCCGAAGTCCAAATGATTGGGAATTAAAAAATTCCGAATTCAAATTTGAAGACCCAATTCAAATTTAAAGTGTTAAAAAAACTGAAAAGTCAGAGCAGGGGTTGCTGACGAAGATGAGGTAGATGAAGAATATGGTATTAGTCAAAGACAATCACTTTCACCTACCCTCTTCCTGGCTTTCTTGAATAGTGACCCCCGCATTTTGTGCTGCAAGGCTGCAAGATGAGAAGAACGTGGTCTTTTATTTGTCCCCGAAGATATGGACCTTGGTTCATATTAATGCAGGAATATTAATGTATTCCATATATACAAAGGGCACTGATGATTCTTTTATTTTCAGAAATGTATATAATTATTATGTTAGTATGTATTTTTTTTGAACAATATTATGTTAGTATGTATGAATGCAACGTAATTCATGTATTAATTGATTTTAGAAATATATATAATTATTATTTGTGTCCTAAATATAATATCTAGTTAAGAAAAAAAATTAAAGAAGCTAAATAAATTACTTAACCATATTATATGATGTGTATGATTAAATTATATATCAATTTATAAATTGGATAAATTAATCTAGAGAAGAAGTCAAAAAACGATAAATATAAATACTTTAAAATAATTTAGTTAGCTTCCTTGATCTTCCTAAAAATATTAATTGAGTCTTATATTTAAGATCAAGATAAGATATTAAGGAAGTTTGTTATTTATAACAAATATTATGGGTTTAGCTAAAATACTCTTTCTATTACCCTTGCAATCAATGTCTATATTTTGGGGTGAAAATTATAAATTTAGAAGATAAAGTAGATTGAAATCTTATATTTAAAACTAAAATAGATCCATTGTCTAGCTCTTATACTCTCTCTAATTTATAATATAAGGCATTTTAACTAATTCATGAAAAACAAGTAGTGAAAGTTAACTAGTTAAGTATGTCCTAAATTTTTTTTTTCACTTTTTCGTTGAAAAATATATTTGAAAATTTAATGAGTAAAAAAATTGGAAATGAGTATTAATTATAAGGACAAAATTAGAAGATAAGTATAAATTATCTAACAAATGACTTATATTTAGGATCAAACTATTTTTCTACTAGCCCTTCTATCGTGGAGCAGAAGGAGTATGTAGGACCAAATGTATTATAAATTAGTATATCATAATTGTATGTCTTACGACTTTTACCTCAAAATCCTACAAATACATCTAAATGTTGGAAAAAAAAAAAAAAAAACACACACACACTCTCACAAATACATCTAAATGATTGAGAAGACTCTTCCCTCATCTATATTCTCTAAATTTTCTTTTGGTCTTCATATATTTTTCATTAATTTAATATCACGTTATATGCGCAGTTTACCTCCAAATGCAAAAGCCTTAAATCTCATTAATGATGCTTTAAAATTTAATATATATTTTTTAAAATTTTATCCAAATTCAATATACACTTTACACCATGAATATAAAATATATATAATAATAAATTAAGAGTAGAATTATATTTTTTTCCCAATAAAATGGGCCAAGTGAGGGCTTGAACCCACCCCTCTGGGACATACTGTGTGAGTCATAACTGCCATCAAAACTCTTTATTAATTATAGGTGTGGGGGGTAGTCACTGTTACTGGCGGTAGATACCCTGTGCCTACCAACAACAAAAAAATGCAATGACAAATATACATAATAATCTTATATCCCTACATATTTTATATCATAGTTAGCAAGTGTCTTACATATTGTGAACAAATGGAATAGTTTTATAAGCTAGTAAAATAGTCTGATGATGATGAAAAGGGTGAGATTCGCGAACGCTCTGCTAGGGTTTCTATTGAACCGCCGTTGAGTGCTCCGTCACCCACTGTGGCGGAGAAAATGAGTGGCCCATCCGGTCGCGCGTTGCAAGGGGGGAATGTGAGGTTGTGTTGGAGGATGATCGAGAGGAAAATCTTCGAAGGAAGAGGAAAGTTAGTTTGTCAATGAATGATTTCACTGGTAGTGAATCGATTAAGGCTCGTGAGGAGAAATGGATGAATCCTGAGGGTCAAGATCAACCGCCGAAGTTGTATAGGGAGTCTCTGCTACAGAATGTAAACTTGAGGAGCTATTGGTGGGAATGGTCGAAGAATGATGAGGATGACGAAATAGAGGACTACGGAGTTGGTACGGATTTCTTTAAGGTTCTAAATCCTCACGATGGTATCTGTGTTGAATTCTCTAATCCGCTATGTCTGAGATTTGATTTCGAAGCAAAAGAGAGGGAGAGGCTTATGAAACCGTTTCGTAGGACTCTGGTTGTGAAATTGATGGGACGCCAGCCGTCATATGGATTCATGGTGAAGAAATTGAGCCAAATTTGGGCTAGGAAAGGACATATTGATGTCTTTGATATGGAAAATGACTACTATTTGGTTAATTTTCAGAACAAAGAAGACTACATGGAAGTACTGACGGGAGGTCCATGGGTAATTACTGATGCTTACTTGAATGTGGCGAGATGGAGACCGAATCTTAATCCTAAGGTGGCGAAGATTGACTCTATGGTGGTGTGGGTGAGGTTTCCAAACCTCTCGGTCCCTTTATTTGATAAGAAATTCCTGTTGAATTTGGGAAATTCCATTGGCAAAGCTATGGTTGGATGTTCATACGGCGTAAAGAGCTAGGGGAAATTTGCACATATGTGTGTGGAGCTGGATCTCACAAAGCCTTTGATTCCTGAGTTTAGTGTTGAAGGTCAGACTCTTAGTGTTGTTTATAAGAGCCTAGGATGCCTGTGCAATAAATGTGGACGAATTGGACATAATAAAGACGTTTGTGATGCTTTTCATCGACAAGCTGTTGAAGGAGAAATGGAAGCCGAGGTGATGGGGGATAAATTGAAGCTTGAGAGTGAGAAGGTGGGTGAAGGGGAATGATGGAAGACTGTGCAACATCCTAGAAGGCCCAGAGTTAGTACCATACGATGTAAGAGAACCACAAAGGCTCGTGATTCTCTGTTCTAAGGGAGGAAACATGGGATATTCAGGGAGAGGTTGGAGTACAGGAGAAGGCTATAAATAGTAGTGGTACTGAGAGGGCTCATAGAGAGGGAAGGGATTCAAAACAAGCAAGACAATTGGGAAGGCCTGGGTTAAAGGGTGATAGGAGGAGGGGCTCGGATGTAGCAGGAAATGTGGACAATGGGAAGGTAGCTTAGGAGGGTGGGACAGTTAGAGAGGGGGATGTTTTCATTGTTCTGGGTATTGTAAATGAAAATACCTTGTTTAAGGAGAATAGGAGGGGCATCAAGAGCATGTTCCTAAAAACAACTTGGCCCTGCACAAGTATCGGGAAGTGGATATAGTGGGTAAAGAAAACTTGCACCCTGGCGAGCACATAGGAGGTTTGAGAATCAATGATGATATATATATGGGTCATGCCCAATTAGTTGAAGATGAAGAAGATCCAATAGAAAGCCTGAGAATGAGCATGGAAGGAGGATGTGTTTCTCCTGCCCTTGCGGATTGAGGTATTGCGGGTTTTTCCTACTTTCTTTAGTGGTTTATAATGATGAAGCTCATTGTATGGAATAGTAGAGGGGCGGCTAGTAAGGGGGTTGGGGTTGTGATAAGAGACATGAAGTTTAGATATAAATTGGATGTACTTGTGATTTTGGAACCTAGGGTTAGTGGAAATCTTGCCAGTAAAATAATTAAAGGCTGGGGTTTCAAATACTCTTTACAGAGGGAGGTAGTGGGTTTCACTGGCGGTATATGGCTTGTTTGGAATAAAGATGACTTAGTTGTAGATGTAAAAATGACTGATGAGCAATTTTTACATTGTAAGTTGAGTTTGGAAGGGGAGGAGATGTTATTTACTACAGTCTATGCTAATCCTAATGAGCAGTGACGACTTAGGACTTGGAATCTGCTAGCTCAAATAGCGAATGATGTAGATGACCCTTAGCTGCTAGCTGGGGACTTTAATGAGATTAAAATGCCAATGGAGCAGAAAGGGGGTGGGTGTGTTAGTGATGTAAGATGCAGGAGATTCAATGATTGAGTCTAGAGTCACAATTTAATAGACCTTGATCCGAATGGACCATTTTTTATGTGGAAAGGATCGAAATGGGATGGTCTGGACAGGGTACATAAACGCTTAGATAGATTTTTGTGCAATGTTAAATGGCATGCACGTTCTGAAAATGCTGAAATCAAAGTTATCCCAAGGCTGTGCTCGGATCAAAGAAATTAAGAACTCAGTGCAAAGGACCAAAATATGTCATTCCACTCCACAGTCGTTGTGCCTCTAATCAATTTATGAAAGTTTGCAAAACTTTAATGAATAGAAAAGAGAGGATGGACTGATTGAAGAAAATAGGATTGGATAAGTTGGTTAATATATGATACTCACAAATTGCCCGAGATTTATGTGGTCAGTTTATGCGTGCTTTCCTACTAAGAATGTTTCGATTTGAGGGAAATACTTGACATAGACCCGAAGATGTAAATGAATTGATATGTTTACCATGTGACTCGAGGGGGGGATTGAAATAAATGTCAATAAGGAAGATGAATCATTTATGGAATTCAAAAGAGAATCCCACACAAGATAATAGCAAAATGGCTAATTGAAAGAGAGGAGGATTTACATTTCGAATTAGTAACATTTTTCTAATTGTTCATTAGTAGTTATTTTAATTATGCTCATTAGTAACATTTTTCGAATTGTTCACAATTGATGTCAATGGTTTCCAAGACGTTGGTGAGGGATGAAATAGAGAAATTTGGCCGTGAGGGTAGACATTTTTTTTTTTTTTTTATGTAGAGTTGATGCAAAAAATGTCGGCCAATCATCAGAAGTGGTCATGGGAAGCACATAAAGCAGATATCCTACTTGAACATATTGGATAACATTGGCGATTGCGACTTAAAATTTTTGGTCCTACATTGCGGCTCGACCACTGGTTTTGTTATGTTTTAGAGATGAAGACAATGTGTTTTTATGCCCTTGACTAATTGGTGAACCACCTCACATATCTAAGGTTACAGAATCAGGAAGAAGATGCAATGAAAGGGGCTCAGTAGACACATGAATCGAAGAAAAAGAATAGAAAGCAACAAGAAGAGTTTAGTGCCAAGGAACTCTTGGCAAGCCGCTTTGGAAGCACTACTTGTTAACTAAATACATTGTGTTGTCAATTCCATATATAAAGTTGTAAATGACAGCTGTGAAGTTGTCATTACATAGTTTCGAAATGAAACTGTATGTTCTTTGTTCATGCAAAGAGATTGCTTCCACAAAATACTTCATAGAGTTAAACTACAACTATTTTCCAAAGGAAAACAAATACCCAACCAAGTGAACTGGGCAAAAGTGCATGTCTAATGTGAGTATTTTTGGTTGATTGTAGCTCATGACTTTGATATTTAGGTTTTGTGTATGATTAGGTTTTTTGAACTGGACAAGTGTATATATGTCATTTTTATTGCAGGGATTCTTGTGGTGTCCATGTTCTATCATGGTTACACGGATAGGATGGCTCTACCTATGACAAAGAGGGGTATACTATGTCAAAGTTATCACATGATCAAATTTCCTAGATGGATCAAATGCTTATGGTGGCTTGTCATGCATGAGAAGAACATACATGAGCAAAAGGCGCCATTCATGGTAGCAAGCAACCAACAAAGGAAGAGGAAGAAACAAACCTTGAAGTAGTTATATTATGTTTCTAGGAAATTAGTCATATATGTAATTCGGAATACAATATATACCAATGATATTATGTATTTTGACAAGTTTATGTGCCTAGATTAGCAAGGATATGTCTTTATTTTGACAACTTATTCATTGACAAATGTATGTGCTTATTTTGTATTTCACAAGCATGTGTGCCAATTTTGACAAGTTCATCTGCCTATTTTGACAAGTTATAAAATGGCAAGTTTATGTGGCTATTTTCATAAGCATGTGTGCTAAATTTGACGAGTTCATCTGCCTATTTTGACAACTTTATTTGCCTACTTTGACAAGTTATAAAATGACAAGTTTATGTGGCTATTTTCACAAGCCTATGTGCCAATTTTGACAAGTTCCTCAGCCTATTTTGTCAACTTTATTTGCCTACTTTGACAAGTTAATATCATATGATATCCAAAGATCATATGATATCCAAATATTAAGTTATATGAGTATGTGGCTATTTTCACCTACTCGTATAACTATATTAAATGTCATTATTCCCATCCTCTTCAATATAAACATGACCATATTCCTCATTAAACTATATTAAATGGTCCACCCCTCTTTGTCTACAAGATCGACAAATGTAGTTGTATCAAGGGTAACTTTGAATTTCAAACGAATTTCATTACTTTATTTTCCAATTATAAATGATATGATTTTTTGAAACTCCTCATAGGTTATGAATTCCTTTACGCATCTTATTCTTGTTAGTAGCAGTGTATCACCAAAGAAGGGGTGAATTGGGTGATTTATAAAAATTTAAAGTAATCTTAACCAAATCAAATCAATAAGAAAGGGTTAGAAAAATATCACCGAAGTGTGCATAGCAGTTTATATAGGTTCGGCCTTAATATCTTGACCTACGTCCAGTCCTCATAGTGTCTCTAAGATTTCCACTATCTTTCAACGATTACACAAGCTCTTTCAGAGTAATCCTCACTAGGACTCACACCCCCTCATAAATGTAATTGGACAACCACTCGAGGTCCCATTTTTTTTAGATTTTATAGAAATCAAATTGATTGTAAAACTTTCTTACAGAGTAGATGAATAAGCATTGATGAACATAATATCGAAAAATATTTCACAGAGTATTAATGAGCAATACATGAGCAATACATTTGATCGTTCGTGGTTAGTTGGGTCTGAATTGAATGCTTCCGTATTATATATGAGCATAATTAATGACCGTTGAAGCTTTTAGTTGGGTGTGTTCAATTTTCCCATTACATTGGAGAAACTTTCTGTTAGACACAAACATGAGTTGTTGGAAGATTTGAGGATAGGTCGCTTTCACATTGCTACTATAGATCTTCATTCGACATTCCTTTGGTCTCTGCAATTGTCTAAGGATGAGTCGCTTTCGCTTTTTCGCAATTGCCGCTTTTAGAGATACTCATTGACTTGCTCTAAGTTCGCTTGCGTCGGCTTTGTTTCTGTGTTCACATTTACTGTTCTGACACAAATTTGCTTTTGCGTTTTTGAACTTAATCCATGATTCAAATCATTTGAAACTCATAACCAAATATGTTTAGTAATATTAAGAATAATAATGAGTAGTAATAAGAAGTAACAAGGTGATAATCAGTATATTTGAATTCTCGAAGATGAAAGTTCAGTGCAAAAGCAGGTGACACTCGAGTGTCATTCTTCTCATACTCGAGTATCACACTTGAGTGTTGTTTTTCAATACTTGAGTGTTGATGAATTTACTCTTTTAAAAAAAGACTATTAAAAAAGAGGTTTAGTTAAAAAATATAGTTTCTTCCAGACACTCAAGTGTCACACTTGAGTGTACATTTTGTCACACTCGAGTGCTAATGAAATGTGTGTCTGGTAGAAGACTGTTCAAAGAATGAATTCTAGAGAAAATAAGTTAATCTCTACCAGACACTCGAGTGTCATTGAGTTACACTCGATTGCCACACTTGAGTGTCACTAAATGACACTTTAAGTATGCCTTATAGAGAGGCAACACTCTTATTTCATCATCGAGTGTCATACATTGATTTTGAGAGTATTTACCTTAGCACTGGAGTGTTGAAGATCACACTTGAGTGTTTACCTTAATGTTTCCAGAATGAGCGCGGGCAAGTTTTGGATCAACACTTGAGTGTTCGTTAACATACTCGAGTGTCTAATACAATACTTCCATAGTATAAGCGAGTGTCAGGCAATCTTTATGCGAGTGTCAAGCCAACATTCAAGTGTTCAGAGTAACACTCGAGTGTGTCCATACCAAGGCACTTTCATAATGCTTTTTGATTCAAGTTTTGGTTTCAAATAACATTTACATACTTGAGTGTCTTGAAACATACACTTAAGTGATTTCCATCATCAAGTCCTTTTTTCATTTCCAAGTTTGTTATCATCAAAACTTATAAACTGAGAATTAACAATTCTTATCAAACACCAACATATTGACTTTCATCTTCTTCATCATTTTAAAACTTCCCCCTAGCTACATGAAAGAAACATTATAGATTAATCCCTAGCGTACTATCTATCTTTCATGACAATATGCAACATACACTTTGTATTAACAATTGCAACAACCATATTAACAACTACAACTGCACGTATTAACAACACTTTTTTTTAATCTCATATCAACATTTTTAAGCAAACAAGCCTTCATAACATTCATCCATTCCCACTTAAAACATAGCAATCCCTTTGTTACCATGCTAAAAAACAGAGTAGAAATTTCTTAACCCTACTCAAACACAATGAAACCCCAAGTTCAATAGTTATGAAGCTATCTTTAGCAAAATCATAACATTACTTACCTATGTAAGAGTGGATAGTCCAACCCTTGAATCTGAATGCAGCGAACATACACAGCAAAAATAAGAATAATAAATAATAATCAATGTTTAGCCTCTAAGACAGTAGATGAAAGATGAAAACTCTAAGCTTTGCCTATGAGATGAAAACGACAATTGCGTGCTTCAGCGTTGGACCTATAGAGTTGATCACACCACTGTAGCTTTCTTTGTTTTTTCTTTCTCATGAATGAGAATAAACGCGTGCCAACTCCTCTTGCTTCTCCTTTCTTTTTTTATTCAATGGGCCAACACAGTAATTTCACATTAAGCATTGATCACAATGCAGTTCCTAGAGACCTTTTTTATAGGAAATCTGATATGAGACTTTTTTGTGATTTTTTTTTTTGTCCTTGGGACCTCATTGTGCCTCCATTTTTTTTAATTAAATGAGTAATATCATATTCTTAACAACGGAAACAGCACCCAACATCTCAATCACAGATCTGAAAATTCTTCTCCGCAAAAATAATCTGAAAATTCCATAATTTCGAATACAACATTTGGCATATCAACGGCATTTTTTTGAGAAAATTACCTATAAATATCAAATAAAAAAGTTAAGTACAAGTATATCTTCTGATTTTCATTTAATACTAATAGATAAAGGTTGTTAAACTCATGAGTTTAAGCAAACTCGTGACAGTGAAAGTAAAATTGTATCATAGACTCGAATCGTAAACTTGTAAGAGTTAAAAGTTCACTTTTATGAATAAATATGTATTAATAGTGTATAATTGAATTATTAAAAAATGTCAACAATTTTATTTGAATATATTTTAAATCCAAATAATTGAAATTAAATCCATCAACATTCATACTTTATCATACTCAATAAATAATTTTTTCTTTTATAAATTTCTTATATAAAGTCTCTTAGCATTATCAAATCAGAAAAGCTAACACAAGTTTAAGAATGAGTTAGACGATTTTGTAAACTAGAAACGTAAAAACGGTAAACTTGGTGTGTGAACTCGCGAGTTTGATTGAGTTGACAATTGTCAGAAGTTTAAGAGTGAATTGACACGATTTTGTAAGATAGAAATGTAAAATAGTAAACTTTGAGAGTTGTAATACCCTAAAAATCGTATTTATGATAAGTATCATATTTCGATAAATAATACCTATTGGAAATAGGTGAATATGTGGTCTCGAAACTAGTTTAATAAATACCTTATTTTCTAAGGTAATTTCTATTGAAATTAGGGTGAATAAAGAGCTATAAATCCCTAAATGCAATTGTGGGTCATAGAATGCCATGAAAATATTATGATAAATCCTAAGAGGCAATGAAATATTTATAAAAAATTGGAGAATATGTTGTCTCTAATTTAGGTAATTTTTGGGATTAATTTCCTTGAAAAATAATGAGGCAAAATTAAGTATTATTTTGGGATCATAAGTGACCCCATGATTTTTAATATTTTACATGGGATATAAAATACCAATGTAAGTAAAATAGTTGTGAGATAATGATTTATCCTAATTAAGAAAATTATCAAAAATTAGTAAGTGGCTAATCTGGTAATTAATGGGATAATTAAGGTATAAAGTAAAATGAATTAAAAATAATTTAAATAATTATTTTTAATTGGAGAAATTCGAAATTATTAAATAAATAAAAAATAAAAAAATGAATAAAATATTTTATGCTTAGAAAAATAAATAAAAAATAAAATAAAAATAAAATAAATGTGAAGGTAATTATAATAAAATAATAATATAATGCGGTGAGTCGGCTTATAAATGAGGCCGAGGAAAAGTTAGAAATAAATTCTACAGTAAACCAGAGGTAAAAGTATTTTCGTGACCGATCAAATTAAGAACAAGTGAGATTTTACACGAAGAAAGAATTTACCAGGCGTTGTTTCCGCAACCGAAAACCCTAATTTCAAATAAGACGAAAAGTTGATCGATATAGTAGTAGAGTCGATAGGCAAAGTGAGAACCTATAGAAACAATTGCGCCTTTTTAAACACGAGATTAAGTTAGGCAACAACCGGACGTTTACGATTCGGTGAATTGTTGTCCGTTTGGTTCTATCGGAAGCGATTTCCATAACCGGACGCGTTTGTCCGAATATCTTCCGACGCACCGGAGAATACCTGGATATGATCAAAAAGAGGATCCAAATAGATAATATGAAAAAGGATGGAAAGATCTTCAAAGTTACACGCCCGGATTTTTGAGTTTCTACGAAATCGCGCGAAACGGACACCGATCGGGTAGCTTTATCGGTAGGAGGCCATAAAGCAAGAGCCATCATGGATGACAACTCATCCATTGACTTTAGGGATCTTAGATTTCGATCTTGACCATGGATGGCCAAGAGTGTTTTGTCCTCAAAAATGCGATCCAACGCGGAATCCGATCTCAAGACTTTTGTGGAAATTCCCACCTTGTCCCTATTTTTCCCTATAAATAGCAAGCTCTCTTGCTCTCATTCTTCACACCAAATTCGAAACCTAGAGAGAGTTCTAGAGAGAGAAGCTCTGCAAAAATTCTGCCTTGCTCCGAGTAAGTTCTTCGCTCTTAGTTTTTAGTTTCCGTAGTTCTTTCGGTAGTTATAGTAGAACTGTTGTTTTGATCTAGGAAGTTTTAGAATATATTCCTATACTTGTTTTTATGCCTCATTGCATTGAAAGATGCCTGACGAGGTAAAAACATAGTGGGGAAAATTTTGAAATGGAATACGGTCAAAGTAACGAAGTTACGCGAAATTCCGCCAATTAGGGGTAGTAAGGGCAAAATGGTATTTTTCACCTAAAATGCCCGTAATGCTGCCAAATGTTGATAAACGTTGTCCTTATAGGATATCCGAGCTAATCGAGCATTTGTTGTGCCGCCGTCATACCGCTGTTTTTCCCGCTGTCGAATTTCACGTTTTTCCGTAAAAGTTCCGTTGTACCGCCAAAAAGGTATGTTCGCGTACTGTAACACTAACTCTGATGGTTATTGTATGATTATATATGTGTGTTGTGTTCTGTTTGTTGTTGTAGCATACGTGGTTATGTTATATACACGGTTATGTCACATACGTGGTTATGTCACATACGAGGTTATTATTGTTGTATCATACGTGGTTATGTTACATACGTGGTTATGTGTTTTTAATCATACATCTGTTATGGACTGTTGTATTGATTGTCATTGTGTGTATATGTAGTCGTATTTAAGCATGAGGTTAACCGTTACTCCGAGATCCAAATTGTAATTGGATCTCGCTCTTATCATAGCGTCGGGTTCGGAGAACCGAGGAGAAAGGCGAGCGGGCCGCACGAGACCCTACCAAGACTTTCTTCTCGTTGTTATTCATTTTTGAAAACTCTCGGTCAATGTACCGCTTCGTAAATCAGCCGGACTTACGGCAATTTGAATAAATGTATCGATTACTCAATTGCTCCGATGCTCTACTCTGATGAAAAAAATATATACTGCTTTTGAAAATGGGATGTTACATTTTTGGTATCAGAGCAGTTGTCCTGGCATAGATCTGACTAAGTTATGCCAAAAACCTTTTGGTGCCGAAGGCGCCCTATGTGGATCAGCCAATTAGTCACCCTAGCACGGTGAGGCTCCCATGATAGACACCTACCTGGCTAAATTGGTTGAGTAACGGAGTTAGGCTCTACGCCTTTTTAAAGAGCATGTTTTGAAAATGAGTACTGATATAGCCCTAAGTCGGTGTACCAGTCTGGACTGGTATACCATTCTGAACCGGTGTACCACCCTCTGTCGGTGCATCATTCTAACCCAGAATCAGTAAATCCATCGTCCATATTCATATTTGATATCAGACCCTGATTATTCTGATAATTCTGATAACTCTGATATCAGTCTCTGATAACTCTGATAATTTTGATAATTTTGATAATCGTCAGTTTGTACTGGACGACTATTCTGTCCTAGCGCAGAGCTTATATGTGGAGCTGGGCCACGCCGGATAAAACTCCGAGACCAACAAGGATAAGTACATGCGTATTTGACTCATGTAGAGGAACTCCCGATACGAAATTCCGTACCCGTTTCTGAGTAGACCTAATCAACGAAATCCTAAACAAAGGGAAATAGTACGAGTGTCCGTTCGTTTGTAGTATTAGTGTGATAAAGTCTGCGATAGACTAATCATTGTCTTTTTAAATCTAACGTTTTCCCTAATAAAGGAGAAAGAACGAGACATGACAAATTTAAGAGGAGTGATAATCTTTAAATTCATATTATTTTTAATGCAAAAAGAAGTTAAAAACTCTGTCATTGTCATGATTTAATAGACCAATTAGTTAAATATATGGTTACACTTCATAATGAGTTTTTAAACTTTATTTGCATTAATCTTGGTCACATCTTGAGTTTGGATTCAAAATTGAACTTGAGTCATATTCTTACTACAATTGGGTAGTGAACACTGTTCGGTATTTTGGGTATAACTTGAGTTTTAGAGATCCAATGGCTCTGCAATTTATATTTTCAGAAAGCTAAAATGAAGATCTACAAACCATATGAAGAGCCCAAAGGCTAAATCAAATGTTTAAAGGACCAAATTGGGCCTGGAATACGGAACAGGGGCGCTGAACTGGGCTCCGGAACAACGTTCGGTGTTTGATCCATAGCTTGAGCTACAGAACTCCAAATGAGGCCCGGTTTGAACGACTGGAAAGCTGACACAAACGGCCAAATTTCATATGAAGACAACAAGGCCCAGTTCCACCGAATTTGTGGTGTAATACAGCTTGCAAGATGGAACACGGTTTTGGAGGTGCAAAAGTCAAAAAAGTATGGCTAAATAGTTCTTCCATGATTTCTATAAATAGATGGATTTTGAGAAGAGCAAGACACACCTTTGGAGAAGACCAAGATCTCTCTAATTCTCCCATTCTAAATTCTTTCTTGTAGTTCTTGTCTTTAATTTCTTGCCTCCTTCTTGGTATGGCAATATCATGCTTTATTATTTCCATGTATTGTCTTTAATTCTTGTCTTTAATTTCTTGCCTCCTTCTTGGTATGGCAATATCTTGCTTTATTATTTTCATGTATTGTCTTTAATTTCTTGCCTCCTTCTTGGTATGGCATTTTAATATTTTCTTTTAATTATTTATGTTGATTTTATGTTCTTCATCTTTTTCTTTTATGGATTCATTATGTTTGTGAGATTTACTTTCATTTTTCTTAAGTTGTTCTTTGTGTTCTTCGTGTTCATGTTGAACTAGTTCATGTTCTTCGTGGTCATGATGAATATCCTTATTTCTTCATTTTTATCTTACATAGCAATGCTTGGCTAAGTTTAAGTGATCGACCCATGAGTTGAGGATTCCATGGTGTCATCCGGAGGACTTGTGTTTTAATCGATAACTGACTTGTTTCGTTTACTTTAATCGGATTCGAATTTAGAAATAGATTGGATGTTAGATTTAATATCCAGATTGATATCCCAAGGACATAGTTCGGACCGGGTTATAAAGAGCGTTGTACGTTCGTATAGCAAGCTCGCCACGTGTTCGAATAAATGCTAGGCGATCGTCTAGTCGAGGGAGCTTCTAGACTAATGCGAGAGATTTCGGTTTCTCTAGAATCAATCACAAGGTCGTTATTCTATTTTTGTCCGATGATGGAAGATTTTGGATCCCAATTCTGGGTTGATCGTTTTAATCTACTTAATTTCATTTATCCTTCCACTCTATCCTTAGTTCTTTCTTTAATTTTAACTAAACCTTAAACCCCCCATTTCATTCACTATTTTTACCAATTGATTTAAACCAACTGCGAATTCCTTGGGAGACGATCCAGGTTGTCCCTATACTGCAAATATTTGGTAACTTGGTTATTTTGTGAGAGCTCGACAACTCGCATCAAAATTTGGCGCCGTTGCCGGGGAAACTCGCATCGGTTTAAATCTAGTGGTTTTGGTGATTGGGCAGATTTCTATCTCACCCAAATCACTTTTGCAATTTTTGATTTTTTTTTATTATTATTTCATTTTAGGTTCCTAAATTGTGTAGAACTTGTTCTGTCAAAAAAAAAAAAAAAAAAAATCATTTCATTGTGTTTCTTAATTTCTAGCATTTCTTTCTTCTTATGTTGTATGAATACTAGGAGTACTACTATTCCCGAATCTTTGTTTGGATTCGACCACGAAATAGAAAGAACAATTCTTGCTTTGCTAGAAGAGCTGTTAGGATAAGTCTTGATTCGACCATTCGATTCGATCATTCGATTCTCTTCATTCTCGTTGATCTTTCTAGTTCCTCTCGATAACATTGTTGTTTTCACCGATTCTAACTCCAAAATTATGGCCGAACAAAGAATTCGTCCTACTTTAAAGGAATTGGCTTGATGTTAATTATCGGCCTTTGTGCATTACTTATCCCGAACTTGGTGCTAACTTTGAACTTAAATCTGGTCTTATCCATTTGTTGCCCAAGTTTCACGGTCTTGCGGGTGAATGTCCACATAAACATCTCAAAGAGTTCCACGTGGTTTGTAGCACAATGAAACCACAAGCAATTGATGAGGACCACATTAAGTGAGCTTTCCCATTTTCTCTTGATGGAGTTGCTAAGGATTGGTTATATTATCTTCACCATCCTCCATTCGAAGCTGGATTGACATGCAAAAATTATTCCTAGAGAGATTCTTCCCCGCCTCAAGAGCTACTTTATTCGAAAAGAGATCGAGTGGAATAAAACAAGTCAATGGGGAGAACATGTATGAATATTGGGAGAGGTTCAAGCGATTGTGTGCCAGTACCGTCCGCATCACCAAATCACCGAGCAACTACTAATCACTTATTTCTATGAAGGTTTATTGCCGATGGATAGAAGCTTGGTGGATGCATCAAGTGGTGGGACTTTAGATAGCAAGACTCCCGAAGAGGCCGGAGACTTAATATCCACTATGGCTGCTAATTCTCGCGGTTTGGCACCCGAGCAAATAGCACTTTGCGGTTTACTGATTCAAGCGCCACCAGGTCAACTTAATTCCCGAAATCGGGTTCCTCAAGTGCAGATCAACAAAGGTTAGAGAATAGACTTGATAATCGACTTCTCTTGTGAGGCAACTAGCAGTGACACAGACAGTGCAATCTTCTACTCCTTCTATTGGGTATTCCTGTGGATTCTGTTCAGACCCTTCTCATCCCACTGATTCTTGCCCCACTTTGCAAGATACCACTTCCCCAGACCAGTCTGTAGCTGCAGTTGGAGTCTTTCCAGGGAAGCCACAATACCAACAGCAACATAATGCATTTTCCAACACTTACAATCCAGGATGGAGAAATCACCCAAACTTTCGGTGGAATCGAAATCGAGTCAAAACCGAGTAACCAGTTTCAACAAAATTCTGCAAATTACCAACGAGAGACAGTTTCCACGAATAGACAGAATTTTCAGCAATCTGCACCTCCACGATTTCACAACAGCAGACCCGTAGTAATGGTTCTTCACCGGAAGAAATGATGAAGCAATTTGCTGCAAACAATATGCAATTCCAACAAGAACCGAGACTTCTATTCGGACTTTGCAAACACAAATTGGGCAATTAGCAACATCATTGAACCAACTACAACCTCGGGATCCAACACTCTTCCTTCACAAACAATTCCCAATCCAAAAGGGAACGTTAGTGCTATAACCCTACTATCGGCAAGAAATTGGAGGAGCCTAAACAAGCTGCAGATGTAACTGAATCCACATCAGGAAAAGAGTCAAAAAATATGAAGATTGACTCTAGTAATAAAAGGCCAATGCATCAAAGCCAAGAAGAACTTGACATTCCCATTCCTCTTCCTTTCCCTCAAAGAACAATTCAACCCAAGAAGTTGGGTGAAAAAGCACAAGAAAAGGACATCCTTGAGACATTCGAAAGGTCGAGATCAATATTCCTCTCTTGGATGCAATCAAGCAAATTCCCAAATATGCCAAGTTTCTCAAAGAGTTATGTACCAACAAGAGGCGATGAAGGGGGACCGAGCGAGTGAGCCTAAATCGAAATGTGTCGACTCCTCCAACCCATGCCTCACAAGTGCAAAGACCCGGAATGTTTTCTATCCCTTGCATTATTGGTAATTATAGATTTGATGATTGCATGTTAGATCTAGGTGCTTCAATTAATGTCATGCCCTCGTATCGTCTATAAATCTCTTGGTCTTGGTCCCTTGCGTCCCACGGTATTGTTGTCCGGTTAGCTAATAGGAGTAATGCTCATCCTTCTGGTTTAGTTGAAGATGTATTAGTCAAAGTTAATGAATTGATATTTCTGTTGATTTTTACATCTTAGATATGGAGGATGAGTCTCCTAGCGAAGTCACCAATCATTTTAGGAAGACCTTTCATGAAAACAAATAGGACTAAAATAGATGTACATTACGGTACTCTTTCTATGGAGTTTGGTGATATAATTGTGCATTTTAACATATTTGATGCCATGAAACATCCTAGGGAAGAACATTCGAGTTTTGTGCATTGATGTGGTTGATGATCTTGTTGATGATGTTCTTGCTAATTGGTTTGCCGATTATCCCGATTTTGCATATATGAGTGATACTACCATTTGTGCATGTTCGATAATGAATGGTGCTCGCATGCTCGAAATAAATGCTGCATTATATGGTGATTCGACTCTCTTATTGATACTAATGATTGCACATTGGAGCTAAATTCGATTTTGATGTTCATTCTAATTGTGAACCGAATTGATGATAATGTTGAAGTCAAAGGCACAGTTCTTTCTCTCGCTTCGTGAATTTGGTTTCGGGCGTTCCAAGTGTGATGACATCGAGTTAGTGCAACAACCACCTAAGCTTCTTCCCTCTAACGACGACCCCTCGAAGTTGGATCTTAAGTCTCTTCCGATCATCCGAAGTATGCTTTTACGGAGGACAATGAGCGGTTACCGGTCATATTGGCAAATAATCTTTTACCGAGATCAAGAAGAAAAGTCATTGACATTCTTGAGAGAAAACAAGAAGGCGATTGGGTGGACATTAGGCGATATCGTTGGCATCGGCCCCTCCGTGTGTATGCATAGAATTTTGTTGGAAGAGGAGGCTAAGCCGGTGAGACAACCCCAAAGACGCCTTAATCCCCTTATTCTTGATGTGGTGAAAAAGGAGGTCACTAAGCTTTTGCAAGCCGGTATCATCTACCCCATCTCGACGGTCGGTGGGTTAGCCCTAGGTCCGGTGGTTCCCGAAGTGCGGGTAGTTGTGGTAGCCAATCGAAAAAATGAACTCATCCTACACGAGTTCGAGAATAGTTGGAGAGTATGCATTGACTATAGGAGGCTCAACCAAGCTACTCGCAAGGATCATTATCCTTTACCATTCATTGATCAGATGTTAGAGCGATTGGCTAGTAAGTCACACTATTGCTTTCTGGATGGTTTCTCGAGGCTACTTTCGGATCCACATTGCTCCCGAAGATCGGAAAAGACAACTTTCACATGTCCCTTTGGAACTTATGCTTACAGAAGGATGCCCTTTGGCCTCTGCAATGCTCCTGGTACTTTTCAGCGTTGTATGTTTCTGTTGAAAAAGGCGGATGCTAAGCCGCGACTCATCCAGTGGATGCTATTGCTCCAAGAATTTGATGTTGAGATTAAAGATAGAAGTGGAGCACAAAACTGGGTAGCCGATCACCTTAGTCGCATCACTCATTCTTCTAACCCTCTTCCATTCGGGATGATTTTCCCGATGAGCGGCTTCTACAACTACAAGGTAAGCTTCCATGGTATCTTTGATCTGGTTAATTACTTGTTCTTTGGTGTTTTACTGTAAATTCCACTAGGGCCCAAACTCTGAAATTGAAAAGTGAATCTAGATATTACGTTTGGGATGACCCTTATCTGTGGAAATTTTGTAGTGACCAAGTAGTTAGAAGATGTGTGCCTGATCATGAGTTTAACTCCATATTGCATTTTTGTCATGCTTACGCATGTGGTAGTCACTTTGGACCTCAAAGAACTGCTAGGAAAGTGTTGGACTCTGGTTTATTTTGGCCTTCCCTGTTTTTCGTGATTCTTATTTGTTTTGTAAGTCATGTGATAAGCCGTCAAAGAGCGGGAGTATTTCCGTAGGCATGAGATGCCCCACAGACCCTATACTATTTTGTGAAATCTTTGATGTTTGGGGTATTGATTTTATGGGTCCATTTCCTGTTTCCTATGGATTTACTTACATACTACTTGGCCGTTGATTATGTTTCAAAATGGGTTGAGGCAAAGGCCACCCGGACTAATGATTCTGTTTGTGGTGGTAGATTTTGTCAGTCTCTAACATTTTATGCGGGTTTGGTATTCCACGAGCTATTATCGGTGACCGGGTTCTCATTTTTGTAACCGAAGCATGAGTGCTTTGTTACGGAAATATGGAGTGATTCATAAGGTCTCCACACAGATACCATCCACGGACCAATGGTCAAGCGAAGTTTCAAATAGAGAAATCAAGCAAATCCTTCGAGAAACCGTTAACTCTACTCGGAAGGATTGGAGCAAGAGACTTGACGATGCTTTGTGGGCATATCGAATCGCTTATAAGACTCCGATTGGGATGTCTCCTTATCGGCTTGTCTTTGGTAAAGCATGTCATCTTCCGGTTGAGTTGGAGCATCGAGCATATTGGGCTATTAAGCGGTGTAACATGGACTTGGGGAAGTCGGGATGGAGCGGAAGTTGCGATTACAAGAGTTGGATGAGCTTAGATTGGATGCCTATGAGAGTTCACGGTTATACAAGGAAAAGACAAAGACATTCCATGATAAGCGAGATCCCGAGGAGAGAGTTTGTTGTGGGCCAAAAAGTCCTTCTATTCAATTCCCGTCTCAAATTTATGCCTGGTAAACTTCGATCTAGATGGGATGGCCCTTTTGTGATTACTAATGTATTCTCTTTTGGTGCTTTGTTGAGTTGTGTGATCCGTCTACGGGAAAACCTTTAAAGTGAATGGACATCGCCTCAAACCATTTTATGAGGGATCCCGGAGCAGCCTATGGAAGCGAGATCCTACTCACGGATGCCACTTACCCTCCATAAGAACCTTGGGGAGTGTTTTTCTTTTCTTTCTCTATTTCTTTTTCTTTTATTATTTCCATTTTCCCACTTTTCATTTAAAAAACAAAACAAAACAAAACAATACATTCTCTCCTTCTATGATTGCAACATATTATGAACTTGGACATTTTGGTTTTAATGGATCATTCTAATTGGGCTATATTTCTTAATTCTTGGATTACTTGCCCTGGTGGTTAATTCTATGATGCTAATTGCATGATTTGGTATTTTCCTTTGTGAGATCTTGGGCCTACATGAATGGAACTCATCTTTTACCATTCTTTCTTTCTTGTGTGCATCTTTCATGATTTATGTTCTCTAGAACTTGCTCTCATTCTTTTCAAAACTACATTTTTCATTTGCATGCATAAATATGATGGAGGCTTGTTTTCTTTCTTTTATTTCCTCACTCGACCAAATAGCCTTTCCCTTGCATTATATCTCCTTTGTTAGCCCTTTGTGCCTTTTTGACTCATTCCTTTCGAAGCCACATTACTAGCCTAAATGTCACACCATTTTATTCCGCACCTTGGAAATTAATTGCGCATTGGTTTTGTGGTTAAGTGTGGGGGTTGCCCGGGAGTGCAACATTTTAAGTGTGGGAGGAAGTATTTGTTCAAAGTATTATTTGAAGTATTTGTTCAAAGTATTTGATTATGTGCCATTCATTGTTTGGCATTTATTGTAAAAAAAAAAAAAAAAAAAAAAAAAAAAAAGAAGAAGCTTATGTGCCATTCATCATCTGGCATTTATTGAAAAAAAAAAAAGCAAAAAAAAAAATTGAAAAGAAAAAAAAAAAGAGTGACTTTATATTATGTACTAACGCTCTTTTAAATTTCTCGGGTATTTAGCCTCTCATTTCCATACCATTACCATAGCCCCATTACAACCTTAATAACAAGTCCTCTTGATTTTTGCAAGCATGTGTTATAAGTAGTGGAGAAGTAGAACTTGAGCAAGCTTATGGTAGAACAATTTCCTTGAGTAGAATTTGAGCGATACACTTATTAACCATATACACTTAAGAGATTGATTGAGGGCATCCCTTGAGAGACTATCTTGTGTGATTAGCATCATTGAATGATATTGCCATGATTTGTAATTTGAGATGAAGAGATTTCTGTCTTGATTGGTTGATCTTTTGAAACTTTTGTGATCCTTGTTAAGTTTTGAAATTTCAGCAATTGTTAGAAAAGAGAATCGTTTTTATCTTTATTTTTTTTCCGGAGTGCAAAAGGATAAGTGTGGGGGAGTTTGATAATCTTTAAATTCATATTATTTTTAATGCAAAAAGAAGTTAAAAACTCTGTCATTGTCATGATTTAATAGACCAATTAGTTAAATATATGGTTACACTTCATAATGAGTTTTTAAACTTTATTTGCATTAATCTTGGTCACATCTTGAGTTTGGATTCAAAATTGAACTTGAGTCATATTCTTACTACAATTGGGTAGTGAACACTGTTCGGTATTTTGGGTATAACTTGAGTTTTAGAGATCCAATGGCTCTGCAATTTATATTTTCAGAAAGCTAAAATGAAGATCTACAAACCATATGAAGAGCCCAAAGGCTAAATCAAATGTTTAAAGGACCAAATTGGGCCTGGAATACGGAACAGGGGCGCTGAACTGGGCTCCGGAACAACGTTCGGTGTTTGATCCATAGCTTGAGCTACAGAACTCCAAATGAGGCCCGGTTTGAACGACTGGAAAGCTGACACAAACGGCCAAATTTCATATGAAGACAACAAGGCCCAGTTCCACCGAATTTGTGGTGTAATACAGCTTGCAAGATGGAACACGGTTTTGGAGGTGCAAAAGTCAAAAAAGTATGGCTAAATAGTTCTTCCATGATTTCTATAAATAGATGGATTTTGAGAAGAGCAAGACACACCTTTGGAGAAGACCAAGATCTCTCTAATTCTCCCATTCTAAATTCTTTCTTGTAGTTCTTGTCTTTAATTTCTTGCCTCCTTCTTGGTATGGCAATATCATGCTTTATTATTTCCATGTATTGTCTTTAATTCTTGTCTTTAATTTCTTGCCTCCTTCTTGGTATGGCAATATCTTGCTTTATTATTTTCATGTATTGTCTTTAATTTCTTGCCTCCTTCTTGGTATGGCATTTTAATATTTTCTTTTAATTATTTATGTTGATTTTATGTTCTTCATCTTTTTCTTTTATGGATTCATTATGTTTGTGAGATTTACTTTCATTTTTCTTAAGTTGTTCTTTGTGTTCTTCGTGTTCATGTTGAACTAGTTCATGTTCTTCGTGGTCATGATGAATATCCTTATTTCTTCATTTTTATCTTACATAGCAATGCTTGGCTAAGTTTAAAGTGATCGACCCATGAGTTGAGGATTCCATGGTGTCATCCGGAGGACTTGTGTTTTAATCGATAAGCGACTTGTTTCGTTTACTTTAATCGGATTCGAATTTAGAAATAGATTGGATGTTAGATTTAATATCCAGATTGATATCCCAAGGACATAGTTCGGACCGGGTTATAAAGAGCGTTGTACGTTCGTATAGCAAGCTCGCCACGTGTTCGAATAAATGCTAGGCGATCGTCTAGTCGAGGGAGCTTCTAGACTAATGCGAGATTTCGGTTTCTCTAGAATCAATCACAAGGTCGGTTATTCTATTTTTGTCCGATGATGGAAGATTTTGGATCCCAGTGGGTTGATCGTTTTAATCTACTTAATTTCATTTATCCTTCCACTCTATCCTTAGTTCTTTCTTTAATTTTAACTAAACCTTAAACCCCCCATTTCATTCACTATTTTTACCAATTGATTTAAACCAACTGCGAATTCCTTGGGAGACGATCCAGGTTGTCCCTATACTGCAAATATTTGGTAACTTGGTTATTTTGTGAGAGCTCGACAACTCGCATCAAGGAGCCGGAGCTCCCAGAGGCCGAGGCAGAGGCAGAGGTAGAGGAAGACAGCCACGAATAATCTCCAGAGGGGATTCGCATAACTATCTCTCAATAGGAATCTACTTTAGATATTATACAACACGGGTGCTAATCACTCAGCATGTCCGATAAATAGGCGAATCATTTTGGGATACATACATACCTTACAATCTAGAAGTAGTTACACCATTGGGTGTGAACTATTTTGCTTAATAAAGCATGTCTAAATTCCAAGTCGAATATATATCTCGTTCAAAATTTACGTCTCACAAACATCGACGACATTCTCAAAATCAGTAGGACTAGCAAAGTGATCAATAAAATGATCAAACGATGACGAGGGGATTGAGTCCTTATTCTAAAAACAACCCCGAGACACAAATAAAATCTCTCTCGACAAATATTCCTTCGAAAAGAAAAGTCAAAATTCACTATGAAGTTGATGCCTAGCATTGGATCAACATCTAAAACACCATATCAAATGCTACCGAACAAAGCACGAGAGTTTGTGACTTTATATCAATCATCGCAGGATGGACAAAATGACTATCATGAACACATACCCACTTTCCATGATCTACGAGTTACTCAGTTTTGTAATCCCTACGTTTTGGCAAGAGTTGACGAATGCTCGGAACACCATTTAGTTGTACATCAAAAATAGAAATAATAACATAGATATTTAGTTTTTGGATCTAGCGGGATAGTACCGTAGATTCATGCCGAAATTTTTCATAATCGTTGATAAAGCTTGAAGAGTAAGACTTAAATCATTGCGTAGAACACAGATCGTGAGATGAGCTTGCATAGACGAGAACGAAGTTGGTCACGACCAAGAGTTGGTTATCCCGGATCCAAGTAGATGTTATAGATTTGGTCGTGGTGCCATTAGATATGGATCAGGATATGTCTTGCTGCAGCAGGACAACGTGATGACTTACGCCTCTCGCCTATTGAAGCCTCTCAAGTTGAACTAATCGATGTAAGACCTAGAGTTAGTGAGTATTGTATAGAATTGTATTGCTAACACAAGTGTTTGAAGTACCTTTTGAGTTGAAAGAAACTCGGGAAAGGACAAGAAGTCCTGTGTTTTAATGGACGAAAAGTCCTATGTTCGAAAACTACACCTGAGTACAGGGTAAAAGAAATCCCCTATGGTTTGATAAATAGTTGTCTTACTTGCCGCGAAAATTTTAGTTTCCGATGCATATCTCGTAGTTACTACTATCCGATTTGCGATCGTGTCATTGAGTAGGAGGTATCTTGTGTTGTCATGGTGTATGGGCGTCATGGAAACATTTAAGGTATCTTGTGTTACCATGATGTATGGGCGTCATGGAGACATTTTGATATCTCGGTATTGACCGGGGTATATGGGTGCCACGGAAAATACTAAATATCAAAGTACAAAATGACAAGATCTTGACAGTCAAACCTGAGCGAATTCTTGATTTTCAAGCGGAGTGACCGACATATAGAGAAAAGTTCCAGAGCGAATAGTTCGAAGTTAGTTATTACAGGGTCTAAATTGGTATAGAGCAAATTTCGAGGGCGAAATTTTGTTTAACGGGGGGAGAAATGTAATACCCTAAAAATCGTATTTATGATAAGTATCATATTTTGATAAATAATACCTATTGGAAATAGGTGAATATGTGGTCTCGAAACTAGTTTAATAAATACCTTATTTTCTAAGGTAATTTCTATTGAAATTATGGTGAATAAAGAGCTATAAATCCCTAAATGCAATTGTGGGTCATAGAATGCCCTGCAAATATTATGATAAATCCTAAGAGGCAATGAAATATTTATAAAAAATTGGAGAATATGTTGTCTCTAATTTAGGTAATTTTTGGGATTAATTTCCTTGAAAAATAATGAGGCAAAATTAAGTATTATTTTGGGATCATAAGTGACCCCATGATTTTTAATATTTTACATGGGATATAAAATACCAATGTAAGTAAAATAGTTGTGAGATAATGATTTATCCTAATTAAGAAAATTATCAAAAATTAGTAAGTGGCTAATCTGGTAATTAATGGGATAATTAAGGTATAAAGTAAAATGAATTAAAAATAATTTAAATAATTATTTTTAATTGGAGAAATTCGAAATTATTAAATAAATAAAAAATAAAAAAATGAATAAAATATTTTATGCTTAGAAAAATAAATAAAAAATAAAAGAAAAATAAAATAAATGTGAAGGTAATTAGAATAAAATAATAATATAATGCGGTGAGTCGAACATATGGGCGGAGGGAAAAGTTAGAAATAAATTCTACGGGTAAACCAGAGGTAAAAGTATTTTCAGACTGATCAAATTAAGAACAAGTGAGATTTTACACGAAGAAAGAATTTACCGTGCGTTGTTTCCGCAACCGAAAACCCTAATTTCAAATAAGACGAAAAGTTGATCAGATAGAGTAGAGTCAGATAGGCAAAGTGAGAACCTATAGAAACAATTGCGCCTTTTTAAACACGAGATTAAGTTAGGCAACAACTGGACGTTTTACGATTCAGTGAATTGTTGTCCAGAAGTTGGTTCTATCGGAAGCGATTTCCATAACCGGACGCGTTTGTCCGAATATCTTCCGACGCACCGGAGAATACCTGGATATGATCAAAAAGAGGATCCAAATAGATAATATGAAAAAGGATGGAAAGATCTTCAAATTTACACGCCGGATTTTTGAGTTTCTACGAAATCGCGCGAAACGGACACCGTCGGGTAGCTTTATCGGGCGGAGGCCATAAAGCAAGAGCCATCATGGATGACAACTCATCCATTGACTTTAGGGATCTTAGATTTCGATCTTGACCATGGATGGCCAAGAGTGTTTTGTCCTCAAAAATGCGATCCAACGACGTAATCCGATCTGAAGACTTTTGTGGAAATTCCCACCTTGTCCCTATTTTTCCCTATAAATAGCAAGCTCTCTTGCTCTCATTCTTCACACCAAATTCGAAACCTAGAGAGAGGTTCTAGAGAGAGAAGCTCGCAAAAAATTCCCGCCTTGCTCCGAGTAAGTTCTTCTCGCTCTTAGTTTTTAGTTTCCGTAGTTCTTTCGGTAGTTATAGTAGAACCGTTGTTTTGATCTAGGAAGTTTTAGAATATATTCCTATACTTGTTTTTATGCCTCATTGCATTGAAAGATGCCCGACGAGGTAAAAACATAGTGGGGAAAATTTTGAAATGGAATACGGTCAAAGTAACGAAGTTACGCGAAATTCCGCCAATTAGGGGTAGTAAGGGCAAAATGGTATTTTTCACCTAAAATGCCCGTAATGCTGCCAAATGTTGATAAACGTTGTCCTTATAGGATATCCGAGCTAATCGAGCCGCATTTGTTGTGCCGCCGTCATACATACCGCTGTTTTTCCCGTTTGTCGAATTTCACGTTTTTCCGTAAAAGTTCCGTTGTACCGCCAAAAAGGTATGTTCGCGTCTTTGTAACACTAACTCGATGGTTATTGTATGATTATATATGTGTGTTGTGTTCGTTTGTTGTTGTAGCATACGTGGTTATGTTATATACACGGTTATGTCACATACGTGGTTATGTCACATACGAGGTTATTATTGTTGTATCATACGTGGTTATGTTACATACGTGGTTATGTGTTTTTAATCATACATCTCGTTATGGACTGTTGTATTGATTGCTTTGCTTTGTCGTGTATATGTAGTCGTATTTAAGCATGAGGTTAATTACTGAGATCCAAATTGTAATTGGATCTCGCTCTTATCATAGCGTCGGGTTCGGAGAACCGAGGAGAAAGGCGAGCGGCCGCACGAGACCCTACCGAAGACTTTCTTCTCGTTGTTATTCATTTTTGAAAACTCTCGGTCAATGTACCGCTTCTGTAAATCAGCCAGACTTACGGCAATTTGAATAAATGTATCAGTTACTCAATTGCTCCGATGCTCTACTCTGATGAAAAAAATATATACTGCTTTTGAAAATGGGATGTTACAAGAGTCAACTCACAGGTTTGGCAACAATGACAATAGGTCTTAATGATTTGTAAATAATGCAAATCGATTTATAAATGTGAAAGTTTGACTTGTAAATATTAATGGATCTTTTGGACCTACTAATATTAAAATAAAAAATTCAGGAGACATATTTACATTTAATTCTTTTTACTTGGAAATATGGATAATTTTCCCTTTTTTCATTTATCAACCATGCCTACAAAAAAAAAAGAAAGTCAAGTAATATGTTTAATTACCCAAAAAAAAAGTACTGCCGAGGAATTTCATTGATTCACATGAGATGAATAAATTGATACATAATGGACAGGCATCTCAATGTCTTATCCCTAATAGAGAAATTCTTCAAAGTGATCTCCTTTCATCTTGCATCTACATTTTGTCCCATAATGTGCTCTCTTGTCCCATAATGTGCTCTCTTGTCTCCTTAATCTTCAATGATGTTTAGCCTATTTCACATTTAATGTATGCTAATGATTCTCTCTATTCTTCTTTGGGTGATCTGATCAAAACATCATATAATGATGAAATTGGTCCTAGATCTTTATAGTTCCTGATTGGGACAATAAATTAATTTATCTAAGTCTTCTCTTATCTTTAGTCCCATTGTACCTCAGCTCATGCCTCCAAAGTTCATTACTCTAACTTTCTTGGAGTCAACTTTTTAGGTAGATTGGCTCAAGATGCATTAAATTTTTTTTTTTTTTTGGGATCCAATGGTGATAAGAAGATGATTCATTTACTCACGAAGGAGGTCTTGATCTTCATTCATTCCACTGCTCAGGCAAATAATGTTCTCTTAGCTAAATAACCTTGGAGAATCATATCTTCTCCTGATTATCTGCTGTTTAACACTATGGGGGTATTTTGATTTATCAAGTACAAGTTTAGTACAAAAACCATACAACTTTTCATGGTTTAGAAAGGTATCCACTACAAAAAATAGTGAATTACCAACAAAAATTAGTGATGGAATTTTGTCATTAAAAGGATTTAACGATGAAATTTTTGATCGCTGATAAATTAGTGACCATCTATTTTATGACGAAATCATCAAATTCTATTGCTAATAAACTTCTTTTTTAGTGTATCTTACAATGTTCTGATCATATTATTGAACAATTGAAGTGGAAAGTTGGATCTGTGATGACTCCTCATTTTCATTTAAATTCGATATATATTTTGATATATTTAGAAAATCATTAATACTAAATTAAAGAAATTTACTCGATATTTTGAAAAGATATAAATTTTGTGTATTGTTAGGAAACTTTAACATAAATATCATAATTTTAAATAAAAATAGAAATAGTTTAGTTTAGTTTCCAAAAATAGAAGAAACAGTTAAGCTTAGATAACATAAATAATAAGTTAAAGTTTTTGAAATTTAAAAAAGGTTTGACTTTTATATATTTTAATAAAAATAAAAATAGTTTAAGTTTAGATAACATAATAACCTTGGAGACGTTAACTATTTAGATATAGAGAATAAAAACTCAAAAATTGCAATTAACAACTTGAGTATTTATATTGATGACAACTTGAACTCCCTAAATGTCAACAAGCTTGTAGGTCATATTTTGTTAGGCAACGTTGCGTTGACTACTTAAGTATATGGAAGACAACTTAAGAATCACAATAGACAACTTGGATATCTATATTTAGAATTTGAGCTCCCTAAATGCGAACAACCTTGTAGGTCTTATTTTGTCATGCGACGTTGATTAATTAGGAATAAAGAATGACAACACATATGAACCGCAATTAACAACTTAAGTATTTATATTGACAACTTGAGCTTCCTAAATGCTAACAACCTTGTAGGTCATATTTTGAAGCCACAATTGTTAGGTGATGTTGACTAGTTATATATAGAGAATGACAACTTAAGAATCATAATGAGCAAACTTGGATATCCATATTGACAACT
Source organism: Acacia melanoxylon (assembly GCA_019022615.1). Taxonomy (NCBI): domain Eukaryota; kingdom Viridiplantae; phylum Streptophyta; class Magnoliopsida; order Fabales; family Fabaceae; genus Acacia; species Acacia melanoxylon. Next base: position 726,388 of record JAFJYJ010000030.1, on the reverse strand, counting down.
TGGACTCCCTAAAAAAATATCTTACCGGAACTCTAGCACCACAAAACTCCGGTCGGCAGGGGTTCTTATCCTTTTCTAAAAAAGTGTTGGGGGCATTTTGGTAAAAGCATTAAAACTTTAAAATCCCAGATTCATGCTTAATTATCTATTTGTCCTTTTGCTAATTTACATGACATTTTGGGGTTTTTGTAATTCAAATGATATTTTTTTCATAATGGAATTGTTTTCTTTTCTTCAATCAGATATCATACTGTTTAGCAGCACTGGGAATTATCTGACCCAAAAAAGCCACGAGTTCCACGAGTCAGGAGAGGCTGGCCACTGTTCACATTCTTCATCATACTCATCGAGCAAGCGAGATCAGAGGAGGCTGACGGTAGCTGGACTAGAAACGCATCAACGAAGTCTTTTCTTTGAGGTGGCGGTGTGCAAGGAACTTCATGGATTCATCATTATCTTCAGCAGAGAACCAGAAAGAGAGAGAGCGAGGAGCTGAAGGGCAAGAAGAACCAGGAGAAAGAGTGCGAGACGCGATTGCAATCTGGTTTTCGTCTTTAATCTTTACCAATGCGATTCAAGGAGGAGGAAGCTGGGTTCATATCCGTGCATCATCTCCCTGAGCTGCTGGACCTGAGTTCTTCTTTGATTCTTCATTTTACTGTTTCAGTTCTCCTTTCCCCTCCCTTTTGATTTCTTTTATGGCTTTGAATTTTGAATTTACTGTTGCTGGTGCTGTGTGGCTAGTTAGTTTCAATTATGATTATTTGCATGGATTGGGACTCATTATTACTTTTTGTATATCAATGATAATTATGTGTTGATTGAATATTATGTCTAACGTCTCTAAGAGATTGGTCACCATTTAGTTGCTTTGTTCACTTAATTTATGCTTGAGAAAGATAATTCAAGTGTATAACTTAAGTAAAATCATGCTAGAGTTGAAGTTTATTAATTAAATGAATAGCTTGTTAATAGAATAGAGATATATCTACTAACCTTATATTGTCAAATTGAAGTTGGTGCTAAAAATGTATTTTCATTCATTGGAAGAAGAGATTGTGTTTGTTGATTCAGAATATACAAATTTGGTTTTGACTTGAAAAAATTTAATAAAATACTTATGAACATTAGCCTAGCATGTAATGTCATTTAATCATTCGTTGGGGAAAAAAAAGTCATTTAATCACTAAAAGAGGGGTAACTATTCATCTCTCATGAAATGCAATGGGTAAAAGTAATCTTAGGCTCCTCTTAACTTGAAATAAGGTTTCAATTTAGTTTTTATCAAATAATTTTATTTTTGATACCACCAAATTTTGAAATACAAAACTTTTCAATTGTTGTCGCTTAACTTAATTGAGAGCATAAGTGTAATAATTAGCACATTTTTACCTTGGTCATTGTGGAACAATACTTTTATATGACCCATACGCTTGCGGTTAAATGGAGATCATCTTATGATAATTTCTATACCACTCAAGGAAAATTTGTCATTCTCATGGAAGCTTGGTAGCATCCTATATTTTAACTCTAAGCATGTGTTTGATTTGGAGAGAGAGGATGGGAGGGGAGGGGGTTTAAACATAGAGACTAATAATTAAATTTTTTTAGGCCTCTTATCCCCTTCCCTCAAACCAAATACACCTTAAGAGTTAGCGTTAATTAAGGGTTTAGGTAAAATTGAGTAATTAAGTGATTAATTATTGATCAAGTCTTGGAAAAATTAGGAGTGAAGTTTTCTAGTAATTTGATTATTCTAATTAAGGTTTAGATATTTGGAATTGGGAAATGATAAATATTGAAATAAGATATGAAAAAATGGAAAATATTAAAGGGGGCTTTAGGGCCCAGGCGACGGATTGAGGCAGAGGGCATTAGTGCCTAGGTGGTCAAATGAGGACCTAGGCGTTGGGTTAGTGTTCCCATCGTAAGTGTACGGGTCACGCCAAGTAATAAAGTGATAAGTAAAGATCGTTCCCACAAAAAATTGTATAGACAAATTGGTTAAACAAGAGGCTTAGTGAATTCAATTAAGTTGAGCTAAAACAAAGATTTATGTGAAATGAAAATTTTGAAAACCATTTCTAAAACTAAAACTTAATAAAAGCAAACGATTCTTTAATTTCAAGGATTAAATGAAGTCTAGGATTATTTCTCCCCTTTGTACTTCATAAAATGTGATTAATTTCCTCTCAAATAGTATTTCAATGAATATATGTGTTAGTCTAAGGTTCAAAAGTATTTGACAAAGCTCTTTCAAGTAAAAATCAAGTTCATCTTTTCATTAAAATGCACAATCTCTTTTTACAATCAATGAAAATCAACTTTAAGCAACAACTTTAATATGACAATGCAAGGTTAGTAAAAATATCTTTATTTCACCAACAAACTATCCATTTATCAAGTAAATTTCAAGTTAAGCGTGCTATTAACCAAGTTCTACAACTAGATTAGCTTTTTCAAGTCAAACCCAAGTGAACAAATTAATCTTCATGTCACTGCACATGTAATACCCTAAAATTCCTATTTATCATAAATACTTTGTTTTGATAAATAATACATATTAATTACAAAGGTGAATATTTGTCTCAAGAAATTATAATCTATTGATTATATTTTCATCAAATTTCACTTTGGAATTAATTAACGAATGGTTAATTATGAGACATTATTTTGGAGCTATTTAATATGATATAAATAGCACATAAAAAGGTAATTAATTTATAACCAAAAGGAGGAATGTAATATCCCAAATCTTTGGATTTGGAAATAAGAAATATTTTATGGGAATTTATTATGAAAATTTGGCCTAAATAGTTTTAAAGCTATTTTCTGGATTTTGAGGCCTATTTTCCCAATAATTCAAGGAAAAATAGTTAGAGGATACTTTTTGGTCTAGAAATTTTAGAACCAATATTTTATGACCTAGAGAGTTAATTATGGAAGAAAATTCTTATATGGAATTAAGGATTTTATTTTCCAATACTTATTTAATATTTGTAAATAAATATTAAATGGTAGTTGGATATTGGTAGATATGTATAAGGTGGTATGAATGTTTGGTGTAAGAGTGTTTGGTGTGAGTGTTTGGTGTAAGAGTGTTTGGTTTGAGTGTTTGGTTTGGGTGTTTGGTTTGAGTGTTTGGTTAAGGAAGAAATGTAGTTGGAATAGCCTTGAATTTCTTCTATAAATAGAAGACTCTTCTCTTCATATTCTTCACACCAAAATCAGCTCAAAGCATCTGATTTTAAGATTAGAGAGTGAGTAGAGTGAAGTTCTTGGAGCAAGGAAGAAGTAGTAGCAAGGTTCTTCAAGGGTAAGTTCTCTAGTTCTTGAGTTCTAGTTTTAAATTCATAGATAGAAGTTGCTTTGATCTTAAATATGCTAGAGTAATTTTATTTTCATGTTTTTATGGTTAGAAATGGTTTTATTTCTAAAAAATGATGGAAAAGGTTATATAGCAGAATTTTTGGAAGCTAATCATAAAGTAGCGAAACTACGGCGAAATTTTATCGGTAAGCAATTTTTGAAGTCAGGGGTAAAAACGTCAGTATTTTATATTGAAGATGAATTTATAAAATTCTGAGAAAATTCATGGTTAAAGTAGACATATAGACCTTTTCAAATATACCAAGAGTGAATTAGTTCGAGTTCTGTGCTAAAAGATAAAAATGTCCAAAGTTGGGCTACGTTTTTCTGGAAATTTTCTGGGCAGAAGATGAACACGTGAAAACTGGAACTATTCATAAAATCTGGGCAAGAACCAGTATTTTTCCACAAAATTAGACATCCTAAGGATTCCGGGAATTTTATGGATCCTCGTTTCTAGTTTTCTAGAATTACTTATGAATTTTCAAAGTTAGAAGTAAATCTGGCCATAATGCTGAAAGTAACGTTTTTATTAAATAAAATGTAATGGCAAAATGGTAATAACAAATCCACCAAGGGTAGAAAGGTAAATTAACCTTTTGGATATTATTCTAAGCAATATGGTAATATGTTAGGATATCCGAGGATTCCGGAGTCGAGATTTGAAGGACGGGCATATTACTATTCATAGTGTCGTATTTATGAATAGTATCGTATACATGAATAGTAAATTACTATTCACATGGAAGGAAGGTACGTTCGCGTACGATAACTTTAACTCGATATGTCTTGTATGCATGTATGAGATGGAATGATTTCATAAAGTCATGGACAAGACTTGTCTTGGGTCATGCACGTGACTAAGTTTATGGGGCTTGATCACTACATATACATTCGACTTTATATACGGGTTATGGTTTTGATAATGCCGTGAGATTGTTTTCCTAGCGGCGAGGACACGATGTACATCGTGGCACGGTGAGTGCAGACTATACAACTATACATGGATTTGTATAGATAACTTTACATGTCTTTGTGTGCTATGTATGTCTTTGTTGTTGTGTTGACATTACATCTGTTTGTGTGCTATGTATTGGTTAATCTTTGAAATGTAATGAATATCGTCATACATATCTTTTATACTTTTCATATGAGGTTAAGCTGTTACCTAAGATTCAATTTGTTTTGAATCTTAGACTTGACTAGAGGTTCGGGAAAGGAACCGGGATTTATGAAGACGTTGTGAATGGAGCCATGAGAAGGAGCATTAATGGACGGAGCCGTGAGGAGGCACCGGTCAAAGGAAATGCGGGAAGAAAGTCAACGAGAACCTACCTTACAGCATGAATCTAATAAAGTTACTTCATATCATTTGGTGCTTAAACTAGAAGGGTCGTCTATGTGGTTCGATCAATCGATCGCCCTAGCACGGTGAGACTTCCACTAGACCTACCCAGCCTGGCCAAATGAGATGATTTAACTGAGTTAGGTTCTATGCCCTAAGTCTACTCAAGGCTTGGTTGAAGAGGTTATAGTTACATGTAAGAATTGTAATTATAAAGTTTTGTATTCTTGTATCACATGAACAATCCTTCGGGAAATTTATAATATATCGGTATACGTCGGGCATCGGCATATGTCCGAGTATTTTTATATCGATCACTCAATTGTTCAAATTTTTAGTACATGCTCTCCGTTTCCGCAAAACGCTAAGCTGTAGCACCTCAAAACTCTGATGAATTTTTATAAAACCACGTGTCACCAGCACGATTTATGCTACGAAATTTGGGGTGTTACAATTTTGGTATCAGAGCTAGTTAAGTTAACCATGATCGGGGGTTCTCACAGTGTGATCTGTGGCGAAGCATTGGCTCTTACCCCGACATGGCCAGGCGTTGTCCGAATGAGGGACCTGGTTGCATGCGCAGTGATGCGGTGCGTAAAACTAGCGGCTGAGGTATCTATTGTTGCCACGGCGTGGATTCGCCAGGAAGACAATTTTGGTATCAGAGCTAGCTTCACAGCTAATCTCGAGAGCATTGTATAGACAACAAGGACAAGAGTACTGATATAATACTGGTTTTGTGATACAATAAAACAAATACCCTAAGGAAAGGTTAGAGTTTCTGAAAAACTCTAAGACTTATAATATGGGAATCGAGTCTGAATTAAATTTCCGCAATGAAAGAGAAGTCGGTAGACTTAGTTTTCCCTGTAGAAAATAGTGAACTACTGATTAAAGTGTCCTTATAGAAATAGTAACTTGCTAGGTTACCTTGAGGGGACAATCCCTGCCTAGTAGAAGCTGGACACCATGCATGCAACGTAGTGTGGTTCCGGGGATGGAGGTCTTTGACTAAATCTTTGACGGTGGTGGTCCATTACATAAAAAGGGTGTAACTGATAGGAAAGGGAAAGTACCCAATATTTACGGGAGGCACATATGTCGTACTAGTACCTATGAGAGTTGTCGGTATGCAGTGGTATGTGTATCGGTATTAGTACATTAGATCTGACAGACGTTATGAAGTTAAGCATGCTTAGGCGAGAGAAATCTCAGGATTTTTAACCCCTGGGATGTAGCATAAGGATGAGATCCTTTGAGCTAAAGCCTGAATACCATGAGGTATGAAACATAGTAATCCTTTGGGATACCGTGAGAATATATGATAGACTTAAAGCGAGAGATAGTGCTTAGGTCAAGATATGGTGAGCATTTCTTATGTTCCGATACATGAGAGTTGGAATCCGAGAAAGTATGAGTGAGATTACCTTAGGTTCAACGCACGAGAGTAAGTCCCTTAACAAAGTGCAAACTCCTCGAAAAGTTGAGTTGTTTGGGACGTTATATCAAAATCATGTCAAAAAGGTGTTTAACATTTTAAACATTGTGCGTCCAAATTTCTCTGTTCACAGACATCTCATCAGGTGCATTTAGAAGAGTACATGTACTAGTTGTGAATGATTTCTGTGACTTGATCGAGAACACTTTACAGAAGGACCTTGACTTCAAAAGGAAAGTGACCATCATTCAAGATTTGCGTGAGATGACAAGTCGGTACTTCATTACTACAAAGGAGATAGAACCTTAGTAGCCATGGGTTATAGTTTCAATGTGGGACCAATAACCGTAGAGATATTAGTGGTAAATAAATTCCCTAAGAAGAGGGTGATTACCCGATAGGGAAAGTTAAGCTAAGGATTATGCCTGGAGGTAAATGGATAGTGACATCCACGAATAGAATGACCCTAGATAAGATGGCAAACATAGAGATAGTAGATTACGAAACCACTAAAGGGTAGGAACCTGATAGAGATATGAGTTCTTGTTATAATGATTCAGAGATGATCAACGACGCTACTTGTGGAAAGTTTTGATTGGAGAAGGCTACCTACGGGAGTTCGATCGATGAGGTTTTACCTACAAAGGATGCTTGACCGGGAGAAGGCTGACCCGTCATAAAAGACTGCGTGAAGCACCGAGTAAAGTGCCGTAGAGCAGAGCCACCGTGATGACAAGCCGTAAGGTGCAGCCGCCATGACAACAAACCATAAAGTAGAACTATCAGTATATCGATTCTCTAGGTAAGTACATTATAGCAAGTCCCATATCTAATCGGTTCCCTAAAGGGAAGGTTTTCGTAATCCAGTATATCGTCATAGAGTCCTCTAGCGCTATATAGCATATATTGTGCTATGGTATTCCAACGGAACAAAACTTGCACTAGAAGACATTCTAGTTGTGAACAAATTTTCCGAGATGTTTCTAGAAGCTCTCGGCGAATTACCACCGATATGGGAAGTTGAATTCACTTTGGTTGGTTGATGCACTGGAAATGAACCAATATCAAAGGTGAAGTATCGAGATGTCTATAAATGAATAAGTTTTATGTAACGAAATCGCACACCAAAACGAATAGCCCAGAGACTAAAGAAGAATAGACTGAGCATTCTACGAATGGCTCGAATAGCCAAGGACGGAGGTCCGAATGCGTTAGTTAGTAATGACCTTCTAAGGTTAGTTGTGCAGTTCCCGAATAGTTTTAAAAATTGAATTTTTGACTTACCAATACACCTGCTATATTTGAAATTTTCGGAATGGATTTTTCGAACTTATGAATTTTCGAAATTGAGTTTTCGAGAGAAATATTTTCAACGGAATTTGAGACCACGGTGATGGTTATTTTGAAATGATGTTGTCTTAAAAAAGGGGTTTTTGTTAAAACCCAAAGTTTGAAACGAGTTTTCAAATGTGTTGTGGTAAAATGAGTACGAAGCTGGAAGGACGAGAAGTGTTGTAGATATACACGGTTTTTGGGTTTTGCCGAGATGTTTTAAAGTGTTTGAAATCGTTTGCCGGTTATAAAGCTCATTTGAATTGAAAATTTGTTTGATGGGATATGAGAGGTTGACACTCGCACCAATGGTTAATATTCCCAATCTGAGTTGTTCCGCCTTAAAGGGGCGCATATTTGTGTTGTTGCGCGGCACTAACCGTGATTACGAACGGGTCGGTTGGGAAAGCGGTGCACGGTGGTGACCGTGACTACGGACTAACTTGATTTGGGAAAGCGATGCACAATGGTAGCCGTGATTACGAACCGGTTGACTAGGAAAGCGGTGCACGGTAGTGGCGTGACTACGAACTAGGTTTGACTTGGGAAAGCGGTGGAGAGCCTTTATTATATATGCTAGTGTGGACACTTTGGGGCCCTTGTGGGGGATGGAAATTCTCCTACATCGGTCGGCGGATGCGTTGTCACTTGTGATGGTTTGTATGAAAGGATTGGGATATGTCCTAGTAAGCCAGGGCAAAGTGGTGGTGTGTGCCTTTTAGTTGAATTTTGTGAAATGAGTTATCCCTCTTAAAGGTATATACCGGTAGTAAAAGTTTTTGAAACCGCTCCGGTTGTGAATGTATCTTCACGAATTTGTTATGGCAGCGATTAAGTTTGAAAATGATAGCACTATTACTTTTTGGTATAGTGCAGATTATGAAATGTACTGAGACCACGGAAAATTTTCAATGTTTGAAAATTTGAAAATGAGACAACATAATGGTTTTTGGGTAGCGACGATTTGTCAATGCTATTGTGTTGAAAAGCGGTGTAGTTGGAAAATTTGGAACGAAACTATTAGAAAGGTCTAGAACACCGAACTAGTTAAGCCGGATAGTAGTTGTCGGCTATAGTGCTAAGTGAAAGTAGTCGAGAGCTTGAATGGGAAAGACTCGAGATGAAATAGACGAGCGGATGCTCGAGGCAATAAGACCTGGTGTGCAAGTGTGCACGGGCGGTGTCCCTAGGCCATAAGGCCGTAATGGATAAGCATTGTGTGAAATGCGATTGCCATGGTGACTTTAGACTATTATGTCTACGGTACCTTTAAAGTCTAGTAAAACATTCATTATACCGGGTAAAGGTTGAAATGCTTAAGGCCTAAGGATGATTTCCTAGGTAATAAAGCTAGAATCTCCAGTCTTTGTGGTAATTGATTGAGCCGGAAGGCCAATGTGTGTTAAGGCGAGAGGCTAAAAGAGTCGAGCGAGAGGCTGCATAACCAAGCACGAGAGAATGGATCGGTGGATCCCGTTTTTTGATACTATACACGGGTGCAATACGAATGAAATTAGAGTGCGTGCTAATAAACATGTATAGAAAGGAATAGACTAGAAGTCTAAATAATCTTTCAAGATTTTACGGTCAAATTTCGAGGCGAAATTTAATTTAACGGGGAGAAATGTAATACCCTAAAATTCCTATTTATCATAAATACTTTGTTTTGATAAATAATACATATTAATTACAAAGGTGAATATTTGTCTCAAGAAATTATAATCTATTGATTATATTTTCATCAAATTTCACTTTGGAATTAATTAACGAATGGTTAATTATGAGACATTATTTTGGAGCTATTTAATATGATATAAATAGCACATAAAAAGGTAATTAATTTATAACCAAAAGGAGGAATGTAATATCCCAAATCTTTGGATTTGGAAATAAGAAATATTTTATGGGAATTTATTATGAAAATTTGGCCTAAATAGTTTTAAAGCTATTTTAAAGATTTTGAGGCCTATTTTCCCAATAATTCAAGGAAAAATAGTTAGAGGATACTTTTTGGTCTAGAAATTTTAGAACCAATATTTTATGACCTAGAGAGTTAATTATGGAAGAAAATTCTTATATGGAATTAAGGATTTTATTTTCCAATACTTATTTAATATTTGTAAATAAATATTAAATGGTAGTTGGATATTGGTAGATATGTATAAGGTGGTATGAATGTTTGGTGTAAGAGTGTTTGGTGTGAGTGTTTGGTGTAAGAGTGTTTGGTTTGAGTGTTTGGTTTGGGTGTTTGGTTTGAGTGTTTGGTTAAGGAAGAAATGTAGTTGGAATAGCCTTGAATTTCTTCTATAAATAGAAGACTCTTCTCTTCATATTCTTCACACCAAAATCAGCTCAAAGCATCTGATTTTAAGATTAGAGAGTGAGTAGAGTGAAGTTCTTGGAGCAAGGAAGAAGTAGTAGCAAGGTTCTTCAAGGGTAAGTTCTCTAGTTCTTGAGTTCTAGTTTTAAATTCATAGATAGAAGTTGCTTTGATCTTAAATATGCTAGAGTAATTTTATTTTCATGTTTTTATGGTTAGAAATGGTTTTATTTCTAAAAAATGATGGAAAAGGTTATATAGCAGAATTTTTGGAAGCTAATCATAAAGTAGCGAAACTCTGGCGAAATTTTATCGGTAAGCAATTTTTGAAGTCAGGGGTAAAAACGTCAGTATTTTATATTGAAGATGAATTTCTAAAATTCTGAGAAAATTCATGGTTAAAGTAGACATATAGACCTTTTCAAATATACCAAGAGTGAATTAGTTCGAGTTCTGTGCTAAAAGATAAAAATGTCCAAAGTTGGGCTACGTTTTTCTGGAAATTTTCTGGGCAGAAGATGAACACGTGAAAACTGGGAACTATTCATAAAATCTGGGCAAGAACCAGTATTTTTCCACAACATTAGACATCCTAAGGATTCCGGGGAATTTTATGGATCCTCGTTTCTAGTTTTCTAGAATTACTTATGAATTTTCAAAGTTAGAAGTAAATCTGGCCATAATGCTGAAAGTAACGTTTTTATTAAATAAAATGTAATGGCAAAATGGTAATAACAAATCCACCAAGGGTAGAAAGGTAAATTAACCTTTTGAATATTATTCTAAGCAATATGGTAATATGTTAGGATATCCGAGGATTCCGGAGTCGAGATTTGAAGGACGGGCATATTACTATTCATAGTGCCGTATTTATGAATAGTATCGTATACATGAATAGTAAATTACTATTCACATGGAAGGAAGGTACGTTCGCGTACAGTAACTTTAACTCTGATATGTCTTGTATGCATGTATGAGATGGAATGATTCATAGAGTGATGGACAAGACTTGGTCTTGGGTCAGGCACTGTGACTAAGTTTATGGGGTTTAGATCACTTTATATACATTCACTTTATATACGGGTTATGGTTTTGATAATGCCGTGAGATTGTTTTCCTAGCGCGAGGACACGATAGGCCATCGTGGCACGGTGGTGGTGCTATACTACTATACATGGATTTGTATAGATAACTTTACATGTCTTTGTGTCTGTGCTATGTGTTGACATTACATTTGTTGTGTTGACATTACATCTGCTTTGTGTGCTATGTATTGGTTAATCTTTGAAATGTAATGAATATACGTCATACATATATCTTTGTTATACTTTTCATATGAGGTTAAGCTGTTACCTAAGATTCAATTTGTTTTGAATCTTAGACTTGACTAGAGGTTCGGGAAAGGAACCGGGATTTATGAAGACGTTGTGAATGGAGCCATGAGAAGGAGCATTAATGGACGGAGCCGTGAGGAGGCACCGGTCAAAGGAAATGCGGGGAAGAAAGTCAACGAACCTACCTTATGGCATGAATCTAATAAAGTTACTTCATATCATTTGGTGCTTAAACTAGAAGGGTCGTCTATGTGGTTCGATCAATCGGTCGCTAGCACGGTGAGACTTCCACTAGACCTACCCGGCTGGCCAAATGAGATGATTTAAGCGAGTTAGGTTCTATGCCCCAAGTCTACTCAAGGCTTGGTTGAAGAGGGTATAGTTACATGTAAGAATTGTAATTATAAAGTTTTGTATTCTTGTATCACATGAACAATCCTTCGGAAATTTATAATATATCGGTATACGTCGAGGCATCGGCATATGTCGAGTATTTTTATATCGATTACTCAATTGTTCAAATTTTTAGTACATGCTCTCCGTTTCCGCAAAAACGCTAAGCCGTAGCACCTCAAAACTCGATGAATTTTTATAAAACCACGTGTCACCAAGCACGATTTATGCTACGAAATTTGGGGTGTTACATCGCCAAACACTTAGAAGCAAGCAAAGGATAAAATTAACACATATATGTGATGATGAGTTACCAAAAGAGAGGAATATTCAAGTTTTAATCCATACAACGGTTCAAAATAATCTTAGAATGAAAAGTTTAGCTACTTATGTTCAACAAATAGCTACAACCATATTAGAAAAACAGAGAAGAAAGGGAAAGGAATCAATAAAAACAAGGGAAATGAGCTTGGATCTCTTCAAATCTTCAATCTTAACTAGAATCTCCTTTAAGAAAACCAAACCCGGCCCTAACAAAGAGAAGATCACAAATCACCCCCAAATTGCCTTAGAAGTGAAGAATGATGTTGTTTGTGAATTTCATTGTTTAAAGCCCTAGAATTAGTTCTAAGCTCAAAACACACAACTTCATTTATTGTTGGCTACAACCAAGAGAGGCCTTAGGTGCGGCCAAGAGAGGCCTTGACTGTGGCAAAAAACTTTTTGTTTTGTTTCTAACAGGCTAAGAGAATGCTTTGGTTGAGTCTAAAAGCTCCTCTTATTCTTGTCTTATCTATTCTTGTTTTGCCATGGTGTGTTGATTTTCTAAGCTCCTTTCCAACTTCTTAGTCATTGATTTGCGCTTTAAATAGCTCTACATGTGGCTCAAATGATAACCCATCAACACAAGAAAGTCTATAAAAGTCAATGTTGATGAAATATGACAACATATTCACACTTAACCCAAGAATTCTATCCCTTTAATACAAATATCAACTAGGCACATTTCCTTTGTATATGTATCCTTAAATATGTATGAATTCACCAAAAAAGTGTGAGAAATTAAAGGCAAATGTGCCAAAATGACATGAATTTGTTGAGGTTAACACACCCCCAAACTTTAACTTTTGCTTGTCCTCAAGTAAAACAAGCTAAGTGACGAAAGAGCTAGATTAATCAATGATCTACTTAGTATACATGCATAATGATTTCCTCATTAGTTGCTTAAGATGAAATATTCAATAGGAAAACAACGGAAAAGAGAAAAAATGCAAGGTTCACAATTTAAAACAGGTTTCCTAGCAATTTCCACAATGTGTGTGTGATAGAAGAGTTAGATAACAATTTTCCTGCAGTTATCAAAATCAAATGCAACACTTCAATATGTATAAAGCAACTTCAATATCAGGCCTTCATATGCCCACATTTTCCTCTCTCTTCACTAAAAGATCATTCCACACAATTTCAAAATCAATGGGACTTAATAAGCTTGTAACGTGGCAAATGGTTAAGCTCATTTAAAAAATTGGGAAACAAAGAGGATTCAAATCTCTCAAGATAAAAGACAATACATAATTCCTCTCTTTTTACTACACAAAATTTATTTCAAGAAGCCGAACACTCCCCCAAACTTATCTCAAATTGATTTCTTTGCACTCCATGTCTTATTAGATTGAGCACCTTTTTTTTTTTTTTTTTTTTTTTTTTTTTTTTTTTTTTTTTTTTTTTTTTTTTTTTTTTTTTTTTTTTTACAAGCTAGATTTGACTTAGGAGTGCTGAAGAACATGCACTACATTCCTTATACCCAATTTTTCAGACAAAGTGACATCTCTTCAACCCTATCCTATTTTCTTTAAGGTTTGTATTAAAGTTTAAGATGCTAATTATCACCCAATTCACCCTTCTCTTGGTTGGGTCTTGTTCTAAGAGAACTTACACACCAAATTGCTACAAAATATCCTAACAAAAGCATTCAAATCATTCCCAACTCTTGTGTGCAATGGTTTATTTTAAAAATTGTTAGGAATTAGGATTTAAAATGTAAATCAAGCATTCGCAAATATTAACTACAATTTCCTATAAAGCATATAGTCTAAGCATCTTTTCTATCATTGGATCACACATTCACTAAAAATAATAATCAATCTATAACTCAGCTTTCAAGCCAAGAAATAGTCAAATTTTTCAAACTTGAAATCCTTGTCAAATCATCAAAAACAGCCCCAAAACTTAAAATGGACAGTGTCCTCACTTATGTTGCACCCACTTATGTTGCACCGACACGTTAATCTTAAAAAAATTTAAATTTCGATACGTTAGAACACGTTTTGATATGTATATAAAAAAAAATTTTATATTTAATAAAAAATATCCATAGAGTATAGACTACTCACAAGTTCAATTATTTTCATCTCCATCAGTAAAATTCTAGCCTCTAGCTCATCAAGTGAAAGACTAGCAACTTCAAGATCTCCAACATCATCAAGTGAATCAAATGTATCTCCAACAATGTCCCACATTTGATGCTCTCCTTGTGCATAACTTGGATTCTTTCTTGATAAGAGTCAAAGGTTGCTATGCACATAAATGAAGTTTTCAGCACGTTTTGAAGTGATCCTATTCCTCTTCATGGAATGCACAATAGAATAAGTACTCTAATTGCGTTCAGCACATGATGAAGAGGAGGGTTGTTGCACAAGTCTCAATGCCATCTTTTGAAGCAAAGGTGCAGAAGTACCATAAAGTAGCCACCAAGATTTCGGATCCATAATCAATTTAGAATTGATGTCACTTATATCGCCAAAAGTTCCACTATTGGTAATAAAAGCTGCATACTCCCCTATAATCTTACTTCGGTCCTCAAGCAAGGAAAGAATCTCCTTAAGCATTTTTGTCGCTCTTAAGTAATCTCTACATCTATGTGTAGAGGAACTCAACTAGAATCTTCTTAGAGCCATTGATGACTATAGTATCTAGAAGAGAGGGAAAAAAATTTATATCAAGAGAAGTATTAATTTTAAACTCAATCATTTTTAAAAACTTACTTATACTACAAAGCATGCGCCAAACAATGTAGTGGAGTTGAATTTTTTGTCCAACGATCCATAAGAATTTGATGCACCACATCATAAAAAGGTCTATTAGTGTCACACGCTTAATCATATCATAAATAGGAGCAGTGAAAGTATGTAATTAATGAATCCCAAAAACCATCATCTAATATTTTTTTCCTTCACAAATCTGGCCCTCCCAAGATTATCATCTTTATAAATACTCCATATTTAAGAGACTACCCTTTATTAACTTGAACCTCTTCAACATCACAATCATTGAAGCAAAATGAGTATTAGTAATAGAAAGAAACTTCAAACTCATTATAGATGGACAATCTTATAGAATGATTCATAATGAAATGCTTTATTGCAGCAACATCTCCTACAATATTAGAAATCCAACTTTATTCCTCATATGCTAGTTGATTGTTCTCCACATTCTTTGCACCACAAATATTTTTCACAGCCGAATTCAATGTGTGAACAACACATGGTGACCAAGTAATAGATGGAAATATTCCTACTCAATCAGTTGTCCTACTCCCTTACAATTTGCAACATTATCTTTGATTACTTGAACCACATTTGCCTCTCCTACTTCTTGAATAACTTCCTTTAGCAATAGAATTAATGAAATTTTTATCCTTAATCTTCCCTGAGCAATCAACTAATTTTAAAAACATTGCTTTACCATCAGATATTGCCATGAAATTAAAGAGTAGCCTCCTTTGTGAATTACTCCACCCATTACTTATAATACTCACCCCCTTATGAGTCCAATTCTCTCGAATAGGTTCACAAAACCTATCAACATTTTCTTTCTCATGTTGCAACAGAGTGATTCGCAGCATGTTAAAGCCTAGTGGCAAATAACCTGCAATATTATGATTTGCTGCATAAGTATACGAAGCTTGGAAGTATGGGTTCTTCGCCAAATTGAATGGCAATCTTGTTGAATAAAACATTCTAGCAATCAGATGATTTAATTTTTCTCGCTCCCCAACATTGAATGCCATCTCAAGATGACTCTTAGTTCTTTTTTTGGAGTCAGCGAAAAAGCTAGAAGAGGAGGGGTAAAGGTACATTTCTGGGTTTAGTAGATTGCATTCTTTGAGAAGCTTCTTGTTCCAATTTCTCCATCTCTAACAGGCCTCTATTTTGCACTAATAAACATTTTGCAATTCCTTTGCCTAAGAGCTTCATAAATTTTTTTGATTTTTTTTTTGTAAAACTTATTTACAGTATGGATCATTCATAAAGATGATAATCTTGGGAGGAACAAATTTGTGAAGGAAAAAATATTGAATGATGGTTTTTGGGATTCAAATAATTACATACTTGCTTTCACTGCTCCTATTTATGATATGATTAGAGCGTGTGACACTAATAGATCTTGCCTTCACTTGATATATAATATGTGGGATGAGATGATTGAGAAAGTGAAGAAAGCAATATACCAAAAAGAGGGGAAGATAGGTCTTCCTTTTATGATGTGGTGCATAAAATTCTTGTGGATCGTTGGACAAAAAATTCAACTCCATTACATTGTTTAGCGCATGCTTTGAATTTTAAAAATGATTAAGTTTAAAATTAATACTTCTCATTATATAATTTGTTAATTTTTTTTTTGTTTCTCTTTTAGATACTACAGTCACCAATGGCACCAAGAAGATTCTAGTCGAGTTCCTCCACACATGGATGGAGAGATTACTCAAGAGCGACAAAAATGCTTAAGGAGATTCTTTCCTGGCTCGAGGACCGAAATAAAATTATAGCAGAGTATGCAGCTTTTTTGTTGTTGCCCATATTGTATTCAAAGCTTTGCCCTGACTAATCATGATCTGACATGAGTTGCGCACCTGGCTATGGTGGGTGAATCTCCAAGCGGGGCTTTTTTACATTCACAAGGTTCGAACTCGAGACCTTGCTTAAGCGACACAAGATGCAGAGTATGCAGCTTTTATTACGAATAATGGAACTTTTGGCAATATAGATGCAATTAATTCTAAATCGACTATGGATCTAAAATCTTGGGGGCTACTTTATGGTACTTCTGCACCTTTGCTTCAAAAGATAGCATTGAGACTTGTGCAACAACCCTCCTCTTCATCATGTGCTGAACGCAATTGGAGTACTTTTTCTTTTGTGCATTCCATGAAGAGGAATATGATCACTCCAAAACGTACAAAAGACTTGGTTTATATGCATTGCAACCTTTAACTCTTATCAAGAAAGAATCCAAGTTATGCACAATGAGAACTTCAAATGTGGGACATTGCTAAAGATACATTTGATTCACTTGATGATGTTGGAGATTTTGAAGTTGCTAGTCTTCTGCTTGATGATGTTGGAGATCTTGAAGTTGCTAGTTTTTTCACTTAATGAGCCAGAGTTGGAGGCTAGGATTTTATAGGATGGAAAAGAAAATAATTGAATTTGTGAGTAATCTACACTCTACACTCTATAAATATTTTGTGTTAAATGTAAATTATACTATATATATTAAAAATATATATTTAATATCAAAACGTGTGCTAATATGTCAAAATTTAGATTTTTTTAGGATTTACGTATCGAAGTGTCATGTCGTGTCGTATTTCATATCGGTGCAACATAGGTAGTCATGCATCACAAAACTAACCCAGGGCAATGCACGAGACAAAGTAGCAAATGGGAATGGGAATTCTCTCTCTTGTCGAAGAGACCTCTTAGCAATCTTCTTTTTGGCTTCAGAGATTTCTTTAGGAGATGGTTACCGAGAGCACTTTGTGGCAGTTCTTTTGAAAGTCATGATTC
The DNA here is from genome assembly GCA_019022615.1 of Acacia melanoxylon. NCBI lineage: Eukaryota > Viridiplantae > Streptophyta > Magnoliopsida > Fabales > Fabaceae > Acacia > Acacia melanoxylon. The sequence continues at coordinate 709,008 of JAFJYJ010000030.1, read as the reverse complement.
CTAAAAGGAAAGAGAGAATATGCAGCCCACCACAACCAAAAAACAATTAATCACATGGAAAAGAAAATAAACAAAACCTTAAAGAAAGCTATAAACAAAACCTAATAAAAAAAAATCATAGACTAAAGAAAAAGAGATTCCCCAAACTTAAGCACAATTTAAACCTCAATTTGTCTGGTCCTAAAACAAAGTCAAGTATAATTCTAAAATTCACATGTCAAGCTCAAACAAAAAGACAATAGCAATAGTATACCAAGACGAATCCACATTCCATGCTTTTCTTTATGTGCTTCTTGGTGCTTCTCTTCCTAAGAAGAACATAAAGAAATATTGATGATATTATTTTATTTTATTTTGTACTTTTTTATATATTTTATTTATTTAGATTAAATTATATGATGCATCTTGAAATATTTTTTGCACCCAGTATCTCAAATTAATTAATTTTCAGGATATTAGTATTATAAGAAAAATAATTTTGAAAGCAGAATTTGAAATTAATTAATATGAGATACCGGGTTAAAAAAATGTTTTAGGATGCAACATATAATTTAATTTAAATAAAAAAAATTATAAAAAAAATGTCATCAATATTTCTTTATGTGCTTCATAGGGAGAGAAGCACATAAAGAAAAGCATGGGATGTGAACCCAGACCAAGACAGTTTACAATGTATGTCCACCATCAATCTGTTCAAGCTTACTCACTAAAACCCAGAATTCTCTCTGTTGAGCATTGGAATAAATCAAAGCCAACCAGCTTACATCCTACAAGTCCAATTTCATATTCAATTGACCACCACGGGAAATGTTTCATAGTTTACCCTAATTCAAAATGCAGGGTTTGCATCACTGAAGTTGACTAAACAAAACACAATTGACTCTTATTCAAAACTAGCACCCCAAAACAGCCACAAAAATCACAATTCATGACCTTTTTTCCCCCCTTGAAATTCTAATGCATGCTACAACAATCAAAATCAGGTTCAGTAAAAAGTGACAGTTGTGGGGGACTGGTGAGACAGCTTTCTGAAGATGAAGAGAGTTCTCTTGTGGCGGACTGGGTGGCTGAAGGAAGATGGGATTTTGGAAAGATAGCGTCGATTATCAACTATTCTGGGATGAATAGAATTGCTCCTATTTTACCTCCTAGACCATCTGCTGGTGAGGATAGACTGATCTGGGGGAGTTCACCGGATGGAGCTTTGTCTATTAAAAGCTCCTATTCACTCATTGAACCTAACCGGCCTGCCTCCTATGACAGTTTGTTTAAAGTCATATGGAATTGGAAAGGGGTGGAAAGAATTAGGCTATTTTTGTGGAAAGTGGCCTTAGACAAGCTTCCTACTAATGTGTGGAGGAACTCATGGTCTTCTTCCTCTGCTGCATGTTCTTTATGTGGAACAGGTATTGAAGACATTCTACATATCTTGCGGGACTGTATCTACGCTAAGGATATGTGGTTAGCTATGCTTGACCCCAGGTATGTGTCCACCTTTTTTACTGCTGGATTGAGAGATTGGCTGGTTTTAAATCTCAATAAAATTGTTAGTAGTAAATGGGGTAAATGCTGGAGTTTTGTTTTTGCTGTTGGCATCTGGAAGTTATGGGAATGGAGGAATTGTAGTATCTTTAATAGCAATTTTCAACGACCAGTTAATCCTGTTGCTGCTATTTCTTTGGGATGGGTCAATTATGCTTGCCTTAATGAGTTCGGTACAGCTTTTAATTCTGCTGGTAGTGGTCTCGGCTTGGTGTGGAGGAAGCCTCCTATAGGTGTCTTTAAATTCAATGTAGATGGAGCAAGAGCTGCGACTTCTTCTCTGGCCATGTGTGGGGGTGTGTTGAGGGATTGGAATGGCAAATGGATCGTGGGGTTCACTAAAGCTCTAGGTGTCTGCCATGCCTATGTTGCAGAAGAGTGGGCAATTCTTGAGGGGCTCCAAATTGCTTGGGAGTTGGAGTTTAAGAAAGTGGATATTGAGTCTGATGCTTCGGAAGTGATAAAACTCATTATGGAAGGCCCTCCAAGTTCTGGAAGTCTGGTGATTTTAAAGATTAGAGAAATGTTAAGGTGGAATTGGCAAGTGTCTTTGAAGTCCATTAATAGAGATATTAATAGGGTTGCCGATGCTTTAGCAAAGTTAGGTATTTCTAATTCTGAAATTTGTAGTGTTTGTCCTCCTCAATTGAGAACTTGGGTGGAACAAGAGTGTTTGAGATTAATTTCCCCCTTGGGTGTAACTCCTTTATTTTAATGTAGGCCTTTGCCTTCCTTCTTATCCAAAAAAAAAAAAAAAAGTGGAAACACACAAAGAAGGATTTTTCATGCTTGCTAGCCGATGAACGCAGCATATAACACCATAAATTAGTCAACCTCACCATAAATTCATCTTGAATCATACACATTCATAAGAAATAAATAAATCACACATTTGAGCACACTTTCACATGATCAAATTGTACCCATAATTCATGATGAACTCAGTTTGCATCTAAAATTGATAAGATTAGACAAATGCAATGCAAAATTCAATTTCCAATTCATCCCACAACCATGTGAAAAATTTGATCAAGGGCTAAAGAACTGATAATTCATTTGCAAGAATTTTCATGAAACACAGTCATGCCCATATAATATTTAAAAGGGTTAAATACCAATTTTGTCACGGAAGTTTTGCTAAGGGGGCACTCAGCACCCGGAAGTTTACAAACATAATGATATTGCCGATCGGTTGATCTTGACCGTTGGATCGTTTCTCTCTTTGTAAACTTCCAGGGCAAATTTGCTCCTAAAAAACTTCCTAAGCAAATTTGCTCCATTTTGTAAACTTCCGGGGCAAAAAATGATACCAAAAAAAACTTCCAGGTGCTGAGTACCCCGTTAGCAATACTTCCATAGCAAAAATGATATTTAACCCTATTTAAAATTAGTAAAATCATGGTAAATGATGTGCTTCCTTGAAAATACGTAGTAATCATCAAAGTTTTTCAACCTTCCTTGTACCATGCTTACTTCTTCCTTTCACATTTGGTGTACCTCTTTCACCTACAAAAAGCAAAAGACCAAACATAAATCCACAAAAAACAAATACCAAAATCAACGATATTAAAGAGATTGAGTTAAAAACTTGGGTTGCCTTCTAAGAAACGCTTAATTTATAATTTTAATCCTGACTCTTCATGTTTGTCACTCTTCATTAGATAAGTATATAGTGGACACAAGCCTATCAACATCTCTACCCAATAATGCTTCAACCGTTGATTATTAGCTTTGAATCTTTCACCCTTTTCATTTTCCAGCTCCACATCACAAAATTAAAATGCTTAAACCATTATGAATGGACCGGATCATTGAGATTTTAGCTTCCTCGGAAATAACCTCAACTTGGAATTGTGAAGGAGCACATTTTGATTGGGTTCAAAACTCTTGTGGATAATCTTGTTGTTATGATTCCTCTTGGTCCTCTCCTTGTAGAATCTTGAACTTTTAAAGGTGTTTAGGAAAAATTCATCTAAATCATTAAGTTGAAGTAGCCTCTTCTCTCCAATAGCTTGAGGATCAAAATTGAGCTTTTTGATAGCCCAGTAAGCTCCATGCTCCAATTCAATCGGCAAATGACATACTTTCCCAAACGCCAACCAGTAAAGAGACATACTAATAGGAGTTTTGTAGGCCGTTCAATAAGCCCATAGAGCATTATCCAATTGAGGAAACCAATCCTTTCTAGTAGTGTTAACCACCTTCTCAAGGTTGTTATTGATCTCGATTGGAAATTTCTGCTTGGCCAGTAGTTTAAGGGTGGTAGGGCAATGCTACCTTGTGCTTGACTCCATTTTTCTTCATCAAGGCTTGAAATTGGTGCTTGCTAAAGTATGAACCATTATCACTGATAATTGCTCTAGGTGTTCCAAACCTAGTGAAATGTTATTCTTAAGGAATTTCAACATCGTCTTAGCATCATTGGTGACATATGCAATGACCTCTACCCATTTAGAGACATAATCCACTCCAACTAAGATATATTCATTGTTGAACAATTTAGAGAAGGGGCCTATGAAGTCAATCCCTTAAACATCAAAAAGTTCAAATTCAAGAATGCTATTCAATGGCATCTCTTTCCTTCTTGATATGTTCCCTTCTCTTTGGCATCGACCGCATTGAAGATCGAAAGCATAAGCATCCTTAAATAGAGAAGGCCAATAAAACCCACTTTAGAAGACCTTTACAACAGTCTTCTCTCTACCAAAATGGCCACCATACTCAGAAGAGTGGCAACAATGTAGAATGCACTCTTGTTCATTCATCGGGACATACCTTCGAATGAGTTGATCAGAGAACCTCTTGAACAAGTAGGGTTCATCTTACAAGTACTTCTTCACCTCATTTAGAAACTTGTGTCTTTGGTGAGAATTGTGATATGAAGGCAAAATTCCACAAACAAAGTAGTTGACAAAGTCGGTGTACCATAATGTAGATGAGTTATCAACAAAGAACAACTGCTCATCCAGGAATGATGCATGAATCATATCAGAAGCATCAAGTTGGGCTTCAATACTCAACAATGAAAGATGATCCGCCACTTGGTTCTCGGTGCTTTTTCGATCAATGATGTTCAAATCAAACTCTTCAAGTAAAAGCACCCATCAAATTAGTCTTTCCTTGGAGTCCTTCTTCATGAGTGGGTACTTCAGAGCCGAATGATCGGTGTAGACAATGACCTTAGGATCCAAAATGTAAGGTCAAAACTTCTCACAAGCATAAACTATGGCAAGTAACTCCTTCTCAATGGGGGTATAATTAAGTTAGGCATAATCAAGAATTTTGCTAGCATAGTAAATAAGATGAAATAGCTTTTCTGCCTTTTTCCCAAGAATTGCATAATCACTAACATTGGCCATGATAATGAAAGGTAGACCCCAATTAGGAGCTACTAAAGTGGGAGAAGAAATTAGATGCTTCTTCAACTCTTCAAAAGCTTGTAAGCACTTGTCATCAAACTTGAATTCCACATATTTCTTTAACAACTTAGATAGTGTCTTGGCAATCTTAGAAAAATCTCCATTAGAAACTAGCCATCAGCATGGCCAAGAAATCTTCAAACACCCTTCACATTAATAGGTGGAGGCAATTGCTCAATGATAGCAATCTTGGCTAATCCACTTCTAAACCCTTCTTGGATACCTGGTGGCCAAGTACAATGCCTTCTTGCACCATGAAGTGGCATTTCTCCAATTTGAGTATCAAATTACTTTCTTCACACCTTTTAAGCATGCATCCAAATTTTTTAAGCAAGAATCAAAAGATGGACCAAATAGAGAATGGTCTATAAAGACATAATGCGGCCAGAGCATTGCAAATTTCAAATGCCATTCTTGTAAAAGCGAAAGTGCCATATGGACAAGTAAAAATAGACTTTTATTGGTCTTTCAGGCTATAGCAATCTGATTGTACTCCGAATAACCATCTCAAAAATAGAAGAACTCTTGTCCAGTTAACTTGTCAAGATATGATCAATGAATGACAATAGAAGGTAATCCTTCCTTGTAGATGTATTAAAATTTTGGTAATCCATACACACCCATTATTTCAGTCACCATGCGAGTGAGAATCAATTCATTTTAGATGTTGGTTACTACAGTCATGCCCCCTTCTTAGGGACACATTGGACTAGGTCACCCATGAACTATCAAAGATGGGATACATAATTCCAGCTGAAAGCCAATTGAGAATTTCCTTCTTTACCACTTCTTTCATAATCGGATTCAAGCGCAATTGTGATCATCCTTGATTCCTCTAGGTTTAGAAATACTACGATCCACAAAGAGAAGAGTTACCATAGTAGGTTTTGGCTCTCCCAAACCCAATTGGTCGAAAACAACAAGAGGCATCAAATTAATGCTTGCATCCAAGTCGCAAAGAGCTTTACCATTGAAATTAGTCCCAATGTTACAAGGGATGTATAAGCTTCCCGGATCCTTAAGCTTAGTAGGCAACTTCTTTTGAGTAACCATACTACACTCTTTGGTTAATGCCATAGTTTTAAACTCATTGAATCACCGCTTCTTGGATAAAACATCTTTAAGGAACTTATCATATTTAGGCATGCTCTCAAATGCTTCTGCAAAAAGGAATGTTCACATGAAGTAGCTTGAAAATTTTCACAAACTTTTTGAATTGAGCATCTTCCTCTTTCTTCTTGCATCTTTGAGGTAGCATGATAGTGAGGGTGGTTGGCTTTCTCTTTTTCTTATCATTATCCACCCTCTTGCCTTTAACGACATCATCCAAACTTTCTTCAGCTTGCTTTCTCTTCTTAGAGTCATCCTCTTCCACTACAATTTCTTCATCTATAGCTTCATCATCATAAATATCAACAATCACTTGATCATCTTGATTTGAGCTAGGATTACTTGAGCTAGGCACATCCGATAACACTTTACCACTTCTCAAGTTAATGGCATGAAATTCCTCTTGTCCATTCCGTTTTTTATTAGGAATAATATTACTACGAAGACTACTTCTCTATATAACATTCACTTGTGATGCTAATTGCCCCATTTGCACTTCAAGATTCTTAATAGAAGTTTCATGGAGAGAGAAAGTAGCCTTATTTTCAACCCTTGAAGATTCTAGAGTAATCAATATTTGAGCTAGCATCTTATCCATTTTAGATTCCTCTTCATTAATAGGAATTTGCTTTGATTGTGCTTGGAAACCAAGGGGAGGAATATGTGGCTTAGTACCCGATGTAGATGCAGATGTTTGATTCAAATTGTTACTCTGACTCCAAGAAAAATTTACGTGAACTCTCCACGCATGATTGCAAGTTTTTGAATGGGGTTGCCTTGAGGGTGTTGAAACTTGCCAATATAATTTATAGATTCAGGAGCCATGAATTGTTAGGCATGTAGATATTGGTGTGGCATGAATAGAATACACATATTGAGAAGCAATTATTTGCATTTGAGATTCTAGCACATCAAAACACTTATTCAAAGCGGATAAGATAGTTGCAATTTATGAAGAAGAGTCTTCCTTTATAGTAGGCATGGTTTGGGTAGTCCTCTTACTATTGCCTTAAGTATTGTTTCCAGACAATTGATCCAACAACATAATCACCTCATTTACAAGAACGTTCCAGTATCCTTCATTGGTCATGGAATCAACCTTTTCTTTAGATTGAGGATTAAGGCGAGTACATAAAATTTGGACTACAACCCATTTGTGCACCCTATGGCTAGGCCATTACTTCATCAACATCTTGTATCTCTCCTATGCGGTATAGAGGTGCTCATCCAGGTGTTGTTTAAAACTCACAAATTCATCCCTAGCTTCCACAGATATGTCATTAGAAAAGAATCGAGCTCTAAACTTAGCTTTTAGCTCATACCAAGAATTAATAGATTCTTCCGGGGGATTGTTGAACCAATCCCTAGCCTTCCATTGTAGAGAAAGGGAGAACAACCAAAATCTCAACACATATTGACGAACTCCATTTCCTTGAAAGAATCACACCCTTCCATGAAATACATCAAGTGCTTGTTGGCATCTTCATTGTATAGACCATGGAACATCCCATGCAATTGAAGCATTGTTATCATAACCAACTTAATCTCAAAAGTATGTTCTTGTATTTTTGGCATCTGAATACAAGATTGAGTACCCCACATATTTTGGCTAGCAAAGTCATTGTCAATAGCTCTATCATATTTATCATTTGCCATGGTTCCAGCTGTAGATTCAATTTCTTCTTTAATAAGAGGCACACCGTTGTGTACCACTACCAATCCGTTCGAATGCAAGTGTTACAAACACCGAAATGGTACCTACAAGAGGAACCAGCATGCAAGTATCAAACTAAAACAAAAAATCAATAAAGAAAATGAAGTGAATGTATACCTATGAAAAAGCTCAAGCAAAATTTACTAACACAAGCTTAAGGTTGACCAAGGGATTTGTTAAGCAACTCCCTGAAAACAACACCAAAAACTTGTTCACATCGCAAGTGCACGAATCTCGCCAAGTAATAAAGTGATAAGTAAAGATCGTTTCCACGGAGATTTGATCAACAAATTGGCCAAGCAATAGGCTTAGTGAATTCAATAAAGTTGATCTAAAACAAGTTTTTGATGTGGAAAGTGTTAGTTCTCTATGTGTTTTGATGATAATTGACAATTGTAAACTCAATTTGAAGTTTGTCTTTGGTAAGTTGAAAAACTTACTGTCAGAGGGAAACTCGAGTTTAGAATGTCAAACTCGAGTTTGGACTTGACAGAGAGTAGCTCAAGTTTTCTAAACTTAGAAAAACTCGAGTTTGGATTTGTAAACTCAAGTTTATACCATACAGAGAGCACTCTAAGTTTTTCAAGACAAGTGAAACTTGAGTTTAGTTTTAACGAACTCGAGTTTTGGCTAGACAGAGAGCTTTCAATGCTTTTAAGCTAAACCAAACTTGAGTTTGGAATATCAAACTCGAGTTTGTGTCTGGCAGAGAGTTTTTCAAAGATTTTCATCTTTTAAGAAAACTCGAGTTTGTTACTGTCAACTCAAGTTTAAAACTTACAGAAAGCATCTCAATATTTCTGAAGCTTTGAAAACTCCAGTTTGAACTTTACAAAGGGTTTTCCAATTCACCAAACATTTGTGAAAACTTGAGTTTGTTTTGGTTAACTCGAGTTGGCCGCAAGCAGAGAGTTTTGCTCTATTTTGAACTTATGGAAACTCCAGTTTGGTTTTGAAAACTTCAATTTTAATTTTTGTGGACTTAAACGTATTTTCATTATAAAAGTCCAAAACTCAAGTTGGTTACTTAATGACTCGAGTTTTGTTCCCATTTCAAAATGCTATTCAATGTTCAAATCGTGACATTCTTCTCGGAAGAACTAAACTTGAGTTTGAGTTTGTTAACTCGAGTTTAGGTTCTGAAAAAAAGTTGTAAACTCCAGTTTGCTCGAACAAACCGAGTTTGTGTCGCTCTGTTTGAAAATCAAATTGCTCGAATTTGTGAAATCTTCATATTTGATCTTAATACTTCTTATATCATAACTCATTACTATTCTTAACTATGTTTAATCAGTTTGTTAGTGAGTTTCAGATGATTTAAAGTATATTAGAATGAGGATTTAGCATAAAGCAAAAGGTGACATCGGCACATTTAATGAAAGACCAGAAAACCTTGCATCCTTTTAGCAAATCATTTCTGAACTTTGCAAAGGATTAAATGTCGTCCTTCCATCTATGGAAACATTCTTCTCCAACGGATTTATCTCAAGGGAAGTCAACCAAAAAGATTTGACCACCTGGATTAACTCAAGAGTAAAGAGAGAAGTGACCAAATTGCCTCCAACAGCTAGATTAATGTCTTCAACGGTTACATCAATCTATCCAACGGTCATTTAAGGCTTCCTTCATATATAAGCTGAAGCATTCAAGTTTCTTCACCAACTAGAATACAAGAAAACGAAAAGCATTCAAGTTTCAACTACTCTTATTGTTTTCTATCCCTTGTAAAATTATTTGTTGATACATTTGTACTTCAGTGATTATTTCATCTACTATTTGAGAGAGATTATTTATTGAAATAATTCATTGTAAGAATCTCAAGTCGTGGGACTTTGAGATTGAGATTATCAGTTTACAACTTGTAAAGGGGAGTGTATCCTAGTGAGAAGATAACTTTAGAGTGCAGAGTGTGTAACTGATTTTGTGAGTTAGTGAAAATCCCAGAGTGTCTAGGGATTGGATGTAAGTCAAGAGTTGAGACCGAACCAGTATAAATCTTGCTGTGTCATTCTTCTCTACTCCTCCTCTGTTTTACCCTGTTTCACTGTCTGGTTTTCAGAGTGTTTAAAAAGAATTTTTAAATTCCCAATTCACCCCCTCTTGGTGATTTGCTCCATTTACGGAAAGAGAATTTGAAAAACACTTTCAAGACTAAAAAGTGATACAAGCAAATGATTCTTTAACTTCAAGGATCAAATAGAACTTATGATTATTTCTCCCCTTTGCATTTCATAAAACTAGATTATTTCCTCTCCCAATAGTATTTCAATGAAAATATCTGTTAGTCCAAGGTTCAAAAGCACTTGACAAAGCTCTCTCTAATCAAAATCAAGTTTATCTTTTTATTAAAATGCACAGTCTCTTGCTACAATTAAAGAAAATCAACTTTAAGCAACAACCTTAATGTGACAATGCAATGTTGGTAAATATATCTCTGTTTTACCAACAAACTATCCATTTATCAGGTAAATTTCAAGTCAAGCATGATTTTAACCAACTTTTACACCTAGATTAGCTCTCTCAAGTCAAATCCAAATGAACAAATCAATATAAATGTGGCCAAACATTTAGAAACATCAAGTAAAGGATAAAATCGACACACACACACACACTTATCATTATCTACTAAAAGAGAGGAATAATCAAGTCTTAATCCATACAAGGTTCAAAATAATCCTAGAATATAATGAAGAGTTTAGCTACACATGATCCTAAAATAGCCACAACGATACAAAATAATTACAGCCATATCAAGAAACTAGCAAAGAAAGGGAAGAAGAATAAGAAAAAACAAAGAATTAAATCTTCAAGTCTCTTATAACTTCAACCCCAAAGCTTCAAACTCTTCCAAATGCAAAACCCTAGCACTCAAAATGTCCAAGAAGTCTAGAATAAGTGATTTTCTACCTATCCTGAGCTTTTATACTTGTTTTTCCGCTTCATTTTTCAAAATGCACAATATCAGTTTCACACATTCACTATCAGTTCGCTATAGCGAACCCAAAGCAAATTGTCAGTTGACAGAAATAGACAAAAGTATTTCTTTTGTAGGTGATTTCGCTATGACTTTGGCTATAGAGAATCCACGGCTACAGGGTAGATAGAGAGGCAATCTTTTAAGGAAATTTTGCAATGGCTTGGCTACGACAATTCCCTGGCAAATGCAGGGTTCTCTTCCATAGTGTTTATTTTTATCTTCTTCTTGCATTCTTCCTTTCCCTTCACAACTTCCCATGATCTTTGAGAGCTTTTACAACTTGTCATCTTCCACCTACAAGGAAGAGAAATTCATGAGCTCTTTAAATTTCACCGATAATCACAACTATATGCATTTAACTCATGATTTAATAAAAGTTTGAGTTTGCTTTTGTCACATCACATTTTCTTCTGGGGAAATCATGGAAAAAGATAAAATGTTGCATAAAGCCCATGAATAATACCAACTCATGTATCTATTTATCTACTATTTACTTCTCTCCAAGCCCCACATGAAAAACGCACAGCAGAAGCAAGACCCATCTGTTATACCATTGTCATTAATTATTTCACTCTTCATTTGGCCCATACACCCAATGAAACACCAAACCCATTTCATTTTTACAGCCCAACACGTTAGGAAATAGACCCCAGCAAAACAATATCCATTTAACCTGGGTGTGGTGGAGTGGTCAGGGATTGTTTGGGCAATTGGATTGTTGGCTATTCTAAGAGGATTGGTGACTGCCAATCTAATTCGGCGGAGGAATGGGCTATTGTCGAGGGCTTGCAAACTGTCTGGGACCTGGGGTTTAGGAGGATCATTTTGGAATCGGATGCAGATTCTGTTGTTAATCTTTTGTTGGATAGTGCTTGTATCTCTTATAGTAATTTAATCTTGAAAGCTAGAGAATTATTGTCTTATAGTTGGCAGGTGGATGTTCGATGCATTCATAGGAATTCAAATAAATTACGGATGCGCCAGCCAAAAGGCATTTCAAATTCTATCATTTTGAATGAGTGCTTTTTCGATTTGAGGAACTGGATTATCCAGGAGAGTTTGAGATTAATTTCCCCACGGGTGTAATTTTAGTGTTTGTAATGTAGGCTTTTACGCCTTCTTTTATAGCCAAAAAAAAAAAAAAAAAATCCATTTAACCATTGCCTTGTCAGTTTATTTCTTCCACTCCTATCCTGGCAACACGCAAAAACCGCTGATAACACAATCAGCAAATCAGATTTCCATAACTCCCTCGATTTGCTTATCTCATTCAGCCATAACACCAGATCACGCAATCAGAAGCAGAGAACACACGCAACAGTAAACCCATGCTTCCCAATCAGCAAATCCAGATCTTCCATACCCCTCGAGCTCCACACCGTGAACCATTGGTCACTCTTCACCTCAGACGGGTACCTCGGTTCATTATATAACCAAACTCTTTGTTCTTAAATCATTCACGTTGCAAAGAAAAACCAGAACTAAGTCTGAAAAATAAAAGAGAGAAAGACGTGGAAGGAGAGGGAGTGAGTCAAACAGTGATAATTCACTCTTACTCTGCCCAACGACTCCAAAGCAGAGGTGTTAGCATTGGTGAATCTCACAAGTCAGGAACTAGAAGTAAGTCATCAGTATCTTTTCCTTTAGTTTTTATCACTCTCCAACACCAATAACTAAGTGATAAGCTGTAGGGAAATGAAATAGTGTGTTTCTGCTAGAAGGACTCGAAACAGGGACTTGGGATTCTAAAAATATATATAGCTAGTTTGGAAACCAAAAAGAAATACTCTATTGTGTTTTGCTGATAGATGTATATCGCTGGTTTAAGAACATAAACAAAAGAAAGGAAAACTTGAATGTTTTGTCTGTAAGTCGTGTACAGAGAGGTCATAGGAAAACATTTTGTAGGATCAAGAGCTTTTGTCTCTATTCATTGTCTTACGTGTTCGAAGTTGATATTATTTGCTAGGTCCATATGTGTATATTAGTGTGTGTGTTATCGTGGTGTGTGGTGCTATGCGTATGAAGCAGTAGTGGTGGTGTCAGTGCGGAACCACTTTCCCTACCCATCCTAAGGATGGGTAGGGAGAGCTTTTCCCATCTGGACAGTCCAGATTTAATTTTTTTAATATTTAATTTTTAAAAAATAATTATTTTAATAGGTAAAGAATCTAAAATAAAGATAATTTTTAAACTAACATATTTTTAAAAAATAATTTTTTCATTTAAAAATTAACAGTTTTTTAAAAAAATTAAATTTGGACCGTCCAGATTAAATTTGGATGGTCTAGATTAAGAAAAGCTTTCCCTACCTATCTTGGGATAGGTAGGGAAAGTGGTTCCGTGTGAGTGCAGTATGTGGGTACAAGGGTGTGTGGGATAGTGCCGTGGTGTGTAAGGTGTGGTGTGAGTATGAGAAATGGTGGTGTGTGTGAAGAGTGGCAACATAAAGATGAGTGTGATCAAGAAGTGTGATGTGGGTGATGGTGTATCAGATGTGTAAGTCCGTGTGGTGTTAGCAATAAACAAATTGATGCGCTGTAAAACCCACGTCAAAGAATACTTAGATATGAGTGTGTTAGTATACATTTTGCATGGCAATATATATATTCTTATGCATTGCGTGTTGAGTGTATATGCATTGCGTGTTGAGTATATATAATGAGGGAAGGAAAAAGTTGTTTCCTCCGGAAGCATATATGTAAAATCGAAAAAGTAAATAAACACAAATAAATTAATAAATAAATTAATAAATAAATAATAACAACATATAGGATTTTACGGTCAAGTACTTTGTGTGTGAGTGTATTCTCAGAAAAGGGGAATCGCATGCACTCTTCATGTTTTTGCATCAGAAAATGCTTCACGTATTAGATTTTCAAAGTAATGATTAATAGATAAGGAGTATATGTGTAGTCTAGATATGTATTGTGAGTGCATGTGATTATGAGTGCATGTGAGTGACACGTAAATACATGCATGTGTGTGTTTTGAGTTAGCTCTGGTGTGTGTGTGTTATAAGTAATAATAATTATAATTAAATAAATATATGATGAAAAAGTAAAAATAATAATAATGATAATGATAATGATAATAAGATAAACAAATAGTAATAAATAATAATAATATTATTAAATGAGGAATAATAATAAAAAAGGGGGAATTATTAATAAATAATAAAAGGAGTTATTAATTAATAAAAATAAAAGTGGGGTGTTATTAGTTAAGAATAAATAGAAAGGAAATTGATAGTTACAATGATTTTACTTTAGGACATTGAAGAAGTTCGAGTTTCTAACATCCGGGGATTTTAATTATTCGCGAAGTTGAGGTTGGTAACTTAATCTCAAATTCTCTGTGTTTTTATATATGCCTTGTATGTTCATGTATTGTGGATTCTTGGCCGGGTTTGTATGCCCGAGCCTATACGTTTTATTCAGTTGGATGTGGATTATTGTTTAATATGATAATACTGCATGCCTATTTTTCCTAGCGCTGAGGATTCGTGTCTGGGACACATAGCACTTGCGAGTGCTTTCACCGTTAATGATGCATGTACTGGGTACTATGTAGTCGGGTAGCGGTGTGTTTGCCGAATGCCTTCTTTTATTTCGCAATATCTGAAATATTTGTCATGTATGATTTACACTTTGAATGTGATATTAACTGTTACCCTGGGATTTATCTAATCAATGAATCTCAGTCACACCTAAAGATCTAGGAAGATGCTTTGGATTAGGAAGCAAGGCGGTGCAGCTGGAGTAGCTGAGGAAGACCCTGAAGGAGGGGATCTAATTAAGTTGGAATTTCATACTTTAATATTTTGGATCATATTTGCTAACTATTGGACTGACAATTCGGATCATTGTATAACTAAAATCCTCCAACGGGATTAACCCTGACTATTATCGAATTTTAAGTTGTATCACGTTTATATTCCTCCTAATTTAAATTAACTAGCATATGTCCCGTATGTATCGATCGCATTCGTTCGTCCAAACGTTAAGCGTCTTTCTCTGTTGTGACTCACTCGATCTGTTAACGTCTTCACTATGATAAATACACACCAATTAGTCTAATAAGGAATTTAGGACATAAATGGACATCATAATGGACCTAGGAATTAGGGGCATTACATAATCTCTTTATATGCACAATTTGAACCCAAGAATAAGTGAAAAGAGAAGAAAATGTGCTAGAATATTTTTGATTTCTATGAGTTAACACACTAATAATTTATAAGTTCTTTTATTTGACTTTGATTAAACCATTATTGGCAGCTTCTAATAAGTTTTAAGAGTTTTAGGGTTTCAAATAGAAACAAAACGTTCATGTCAAGAGAGTTAACCACGAAAAGGAAAAAAATGGAAAGTACGTGAAAAGAAGGACCACATAAAAAATGTTGCAGAAGAGGAAGGAAATTTTAAAAATAAAGAAAGAAAGAAATGTCTTAGAAGATGAAAGGGAAAGCTACCTTATTTCCTGTGACTAGGCATGAAAACTTCAAAGAATATTAATTAAATTTGTTTTATTAGTACTGAGATGTCGTGAAGATGGAGAATATATACCTAAGTTCCCAATTACTCATTTGTTTTATTTTATAAGCTACTTCCAACATGTTTTATTAAAACCAAAAATAATAATAATTAAATTTCATTACTTCTGTATTAAGATTTAACAACTTTCTAATTTTACCAATATTTAATATACATTACATCCTACGAGAAGAAAATTTACATAATAATAAATCAAAAATAAAATTATACATTTATATGAAAAATTTAATAATATAACTCACAAATCCATTTTTTTCTCTATCTTATACTTTCATTCGGTTAATTATAAAAAACTAGTTAAAAACTTTTTTTGGAGAGATTAAAGAAATAATTAAATTAAATTTTTAGAGTATTTTATTTTTTATTTTTTTTTTAAACTAAATGGTTTGATCAATAAACTAATATATAATCTAAGAAAACACAACATATAAAATGATTAAGTAACTTATTTAACATCCTTAATCTCTCCAAAAAAAGTCAACTAGCTCTTATAATTAGGACCGGATGTAGTAATTAAATAAGATAAGAGGAATAATTCATATCCGTCCAATAATTGAGGGGACCTTAACATTATCTATCCAACTTAGGCCGCGGCCTCCCCACCCACCACACGCATGATCCAAAAATTGATGGAAGAAAGCGACTCCGCACCACACAAGAACTCACACACGGGGTCCCAAAATTGATGAAGAAAGTGAAGGAAATTAGGGTGAGGATCATCACAATCAATAATTGGGACAATTATTTCCATGGACCAATTCATAAGTTATTTTATTTCTAAAACCTCTAATGATATATATTCATAGTTAATCTTAAAAATTTGTACTATTATGAGTAAATAATGGTAAATATTATTCAACTTATAAATTTGCATTATTTAGATAAAAAGTATTTGTAATTCGACTAATAAATATGTTTTGTAAATTCTGGGTTTTATTTTGAAAATATATAATTTCTTAATTTAGTTTTTGAGAGAATGTTATTTTTATTACTACTATAGTTACGAATGTAACCCCATTCATGCCTGCACGTTTTTGGAAACTATTTATGAATTGTACGTTGTGGGGATAGGGTTATGTGTACCTAGGATAAATGTGGGGCTGTCCTACTTCAATTTCCGACCCCTTTGTATATTTCTCCGTGAGTCTGATTGCCTTCAATTTCTGTGTCCATATCTGTGTTATTTCTTCTTCTTTTTTTAACATTAATTCCATTTCCACTTGTGTGAATCTTTGAAAATCATTGAAATAAGATATTGGCACATACATACATATATGTGTATGAGATGAATTAATTACACTAGTCTCTAAGAACTTTTTGACAAAGAAATTTTTCGTGTCAAATTACCATACTGACCTTTTGTTCAAAAAGACCATTGAGGAGAGGTATCTTGATTGTAAAGATTCAATCTGGACTAGTTAGTTACTTGGGTACTTAGTAATAGGACCCAAATAAAGCGTCAGACACATGTTGGGTCACCCAAAATGTTATAAAAAAGAGGGTTAAGTAGAAAATCCGTCCCAGAAGTATACATCCAGGAGCAATGTTACCCTAATTTTTTTTTGAGTCTCAATGTCGCCACGAAAGTATCGAAATATAGCAATGTCGACCAAATTTAAATTTAACAGCCCAAACGGTTAACCGTTAGTGTACCTAAATATGCTGAGGTAATTTTACCACGTAGTCACTACAAAAAAAAAATAGCGAATTACCGACGGAAAAAATTCTGTCGGAAATTACCCACGGAATTCCGTGGGTAATTTTTAATTTCCGTCTCAAAAAACGCCGTGACAGAATAAAATTGATTTTGTCACGGCCTTTTTTGAGACGAAAATTTACCGACGGAATTACCCATGGAATTACGTGGGTAATTTCAGTTACCGACAGAATTCCGTGGGTAATTTTTACCCACAGAATTCCGTAGGTAATTTCCGAAGGAATTTTTTCCGTACCTAATTTCGTCGGTAATTTGCTGTTTTTTTTTTGTAGTGAGTGGTCTACATGGTACTCCATATGATCAGCATCTTCGTTCTTCCCTTCATTCTCATTGGAATCCCATCTCCACATGAATCTCGAACTTCAAAGCCCATCGCTAGCTTCGATCGATGTCACTGGCCTTCAAGCTTGTTGTCTCATCCCTCACCATGAACGCCGACACCATCGACCATTGCTAACCCCACCTCCACATGAAAACCTAGAACTTCAAAGCCCATCACTAGCTTCGATCAATGATGCCGGCCTTTGGACTCACCGTCTCAAGCAACAAGGCTCTCCTTTCTCCTTTATAGTTAACAACAATCATGGGCTTGTCGTCGACGCCAGGAGTCAACTTGAAAGGCTAGAGCTTCATGTCATTCTGAACAAAGTGGTCAGAGAGTTGCTGTCCGATGAGTCATTTCGCATTGAAGACGGTGGTTTTTGGGTTCATGGTGACTTGGTTCTTGCTGCATTGCCGGTTAGACGCTTGGTTCCATTACCTTGATCATTAGGGATGATCTTAACATGGTCGCTTTGCCACACATCGATGCAACTGTAGATGGTACAGAGGTTGATTCGGATGGCCTTTCCAGTCTTAAATGCCATTGGCGAATGGATGAATGTGTGATTTAACAAGAAACTATGTTAAGTGGTGTGTATGAATGAAACAAAGGATTGTGAAATTAATGATCAGAGCTTAGTGAATGTCTTTGTTGTAGAGATTTGACAGGTCCGGATTGTCTCCTTATCCTTCAGTGTCCTGAATCCTGATCATCTAGATGATCCAAAGTCCCACTAATGAATTCGATAGTGGACCAAGTCTCGTTAACTCTCTTTCACACCTCTACCACCTTCTCTTGGAAACAAAGGTCCGTCTAGCATTCTCGAGGGATAAAATAAAAATTCTAAGAGATATATGTGATCTCTAAGAATGAAGTTCCTGCTGCAATGAATATTAGAAGTGAACTTAATAAGATGAGCTGAGAGTAAGCCAAGGAAAAAACATCGAGAATGAGATTTGGTTTACAAAAGTGTCAAAATCCCACTCATGAGCTAACAAGCATAATACAAACATCAATTTACTCTTAAAGAATCAAGTCTCAATACCAAACTTAGCTTTAGGATCTTCTTATAAAACTTGAAGGGGGCCACAATAAAAATATTGTGGCTTTCTTGATGACAAATACAGCTTCCTGTGAAATATGCAGGTCAATGTTTTGGCCCCTAATTATGGTCCAGATATATTTCAGGGACATACATTCCCTTTGGCGTCTCCATTCCCTCCGGCTTTGTCTTCATCATCATATTTCATTCCTTTAAATTTTTGGGTTTGGATGCACTAGTTTGCCATTTGTGGTCTTGGTCTTGTCTTCCTGACGCTCTTCCTCTTGAGATATTTTATAGGACTCGGTGCTGGAAGATGGAAGAATGATTGCTTTATCTTCCTTGTTCACATTAGAATTGTTAAGTTTTTTCTTCTTATTAGTTCAAGTGCTTTTCTTTTTTGAGTGAATGGCTTTCTTTGCTGATTTGGAGCTGTCTGCAGCTGCACTCTTTTGTTTCGTCTTTGAACTTTTGGAAGAAGCCATTGAGTGTGTGGATGCTGTTGCTAGGCTTTTACTTCTATATTTTCTTGGATTTTGATTTTTGTTTGTTTGCAATTTTCACTACTATAGAAAGCACCTTTAATGTTTGTTTTTAGGCCATTTCTATGTACCTTTTTAAGGGGACGCTTATGTGAGTGACATAGTAAAGTCAAGGGACAATGCCCCTTAAAAAAGGAACACCGTAAGCGTCCATTTTTTAAAAAGGACGCCATAAGCTTTTTTTTTTTTTTTAAAAAAAAAAAATCTTCAGATATGCCCAAATCTGCTTCCGTCGTGGCTGTTATAGACGTCGTTGGTTTCAATCTACCCAAATCCGCCTTCGTCGTGGCTGTAATAGACGCTGTTGATTTCGATCTACTTAACTTCAAATCTGCCTCCATCAAGGTTGTAACATATGTCGTTGGTTTTGATCTGCCCAAATTCACCTTTGTCGTGGTTGTAACAGATGCTGTCAATTTTAATCTGCCCAAATCCACCTCCATTATGGCTATAATAGACGCCGCCGGTTTCAATTTGCCCAAATTTCTTCAGATCCTCCCAAATTCGCCTCTGTCGTGGTTGTAACAGACGTTATCGGTTTCAATCTACATAAATTTCCTTAGATCTGCCCAAATCCGCCTCTATCGTGGCTGTAACAAACGCCGTTGGTTTTGATCTGCTCAAATTTCTTCAGATATGCTCGATCTGCCCAAATTTCTTTAGATTTGCCTAAATCCGTCACTAGAAATTTAAAAAAACACATTAACACAAAGTAAAAAGACACTACTTTGATTGAAAATTTCAAGAATCAAGAATATGAGATAGAAAACTCCACAAATAAAACCAAAGTGTAAAGAATGAATAAGCCTAAAATTCCACTTATTTTAAATTTTTTACCTTATGGCTTGCTGATGAAATGCTAGAGGCAAGGAACTAAAGTTACTGGGTTTTTCTTGCCGATGGTAGGTTTTAAATAGCACTAACGAGGAGGAGGAAAAGAGATATTGCAAACCGCGATGATGAGCTGCGATGGAGAGGGATGGTCGATGGAGAAAGAAGAGAGAATGCGAAGTGGGGGATTGCCGAGTGTGGCGAACTCGAATTGAAGGCGAAGAAGCAAAGGAGGCTAGAGAAAATTTGTGAGCAGAGCAGTGACAGTGAGAAAGGAGGGAGCACGGACGAGGGAGGACAACCTTTTTTTCTTCTTCTTTGTCTCTATGGTAGGGTTGTTAAAGAAGGAGAATACACCAGGGTCGGCGAAGATTTCTTCGATTTTCTCAATGTTGGCGGTTGTAGAGTTGAGAGTGTTGTTGGCCTTGGCAACGTCAGCCAGTGTGAGGGCGAGGGCATAGCTGGCGGCAGTGCTGGAAACCATCTTAACTCCGAGAGCATCACCATGGGTGCGACGGCCAGTGGTAGTGGCTGTGAGGTTGAGCTGGAGAGAAGAAGTGAAGGTAGAGGTAGAGAAGGAGAGGTTGAATAGGGGTTTAGGGGAGATGACGTTTCTAGAGAGAGAGAGAGAGAGAGATGATGATGATGATGATGATGATGATGAAGGAGTTTGAAGGGAAGAGATGAGATTAACGGTGGAGAATGGCCCATAGCCCTTAGGCTATCCTGTGTTGAGAAGGACTTTAGGCATCCCAATTTTGAATTTGGGACGCTGAAAAAACACTTTTGGCGTCTCACAACTTTAAAAGGGACGCCAAAAGTGGTGTTCTTGACGCCTTTTAGCATCGTTTTATAAATTGGGATGCCAAAAGTAGACTTTTGACGTCTTTTTCTAATTAGAACGCCAAAAGTATACTACTTTTAGCGTTTGGTTTTGTTAAAGGAACACTCAATATGTCAAAATTTCTTCACAGAATAACACAAATGCCATCGTCTTTATTTTTTACTTCCCTTTTTAAAAAACAAACATTTTTTAGGGAAGTGAAATACATTTTTTTGTAGTAGTGTTTATTGCAGCTTTTAGTGAAATGATTAATCCATATCAGTGCAAAGTAGTAGCTAAATCAACTGGACAACAAACTTCCTAATTTAATCACCAACGCACAGGGGAAAGAGAAGTAGAACGGTGATGAAGAGTCGTTTTTAATATCCTTGATGATGCGGTTCCAGATTTGACGGAGGTAAGAGAAAGTGGGAGATTTGAATTTGTAGGGATGAGGTAGGTGAATGGGAAAGGATTTTGTTATGATAAAAGTTTCAAAATTTAACTCTGTTTCATCACCCATGTCAGAGTGCACATGGGAGTTTTCGTCAAGCAAAATAGTCAAATTTAACGACTGTTAATAGAGGGACAATATTGCTACGTTTTGATACTTCCAGGTGACATTGAGACTCAAAAAACTTTCAGGGCAACATTACTTCTGGAGTGTATACTTTCGGGGCGGATATACTACTTAACCCTAAAAAAACTTGCTGACCTTTTTGTATAACCAAAGTTGTTACTCATTATACTGCAGTATTTATATTTATCATTTTTCTTCAAACTAATTTGTCTAACTTATAAACTGATATATATATTCTAAAGATGAACATAAGTATTTCAGAAAGATCATGTAACATACACTATAATTAAGTAATTTATTCATCTTTATCAATCTCCAAAAATTAGTTAACTATATCTTATATTAAGGGCAACAATAGTAGCATTCAATAATTTTCTTACTTTTAATGCAGTCTCATATAAAATGATTTAACTATATATTATTTCAGAATAGGATACAATAATTAAGTAAACTCAGTGTCAGTTTCATTAATCGACCCAAGGAACAAAGTTGTTGGAACTCATAATGTCATGACCCATTTCGCTTTTAGAAACCTGTTCGCCACATGCAATGAATTTACATGCAACACAGGACCACTCGCGTTGCCACGTCTTGTATACCAATTATTTAATTATTCTCTATATAGTAACACACGAGAAATTTAATTATCTAAATAAAAAAACCAACATAATAGTTTAGCTCATCCAAGAAATCATATATTGCCACCATTCCTAAATATAAGACAAAGTTTGTAATGTAATTTTTACCACAAACTTTATTCTATATTTAGTATCAGAAGGAGTATATATATATAGTTGGTTGTTGGCCTCGCACATCGATTCATCCATTATTCATGCACGAGAAATTAGTCACCATATTGCTTATCACAATATAATAAAATTCGTTTACTTATTGTTGTGATGAAATATGATCCATCTAAAATTTAATATGGGTGATCTAGATTTAAAAATTTTAACTTCTAATTTTTTCAATGATAAACTTATTTTTTTTCAAACAATGTCAGTTTTAAGATCATCTTTATTTTAAATTAAGTACCTATTAAATTGATAAAAGAAAAAGTGAGAGGAATAGTATGTCAACTAAAATATCATTGGTGCCAAATTCCAACTAAAACGCTTGTGCTCTAATTGTTTTTCTCTTAACTTTCTCATGATTTTTTCTCTTAATAACTTTTTGTTATACGTGAGAAATGAGAAATATCTCTGTAAGTGAAAAGAATGTGTTTTCCACGAGAAATTCTCACTACATTTTAAGTCACAAGAATTTTTTGAGACAAATCTCTATGCATCACCCATTATGGTAGAATTAGGTTTATTTGATCGTTCATACTTATCGGTTTAACAGAATAGCGTCAAGTAACATGAGACGAAGATCGAGCAAGGACTTATTTATCGATTATTACGTTGATTGTTAAATAAGTATATAAACTATGTGCAAATATTTAACGATTATTTTAAAAAAATTCAAAAAATTCGACATATTTTACAGTTTATTTTTATAGGAAAACATCAAGACAAATTAGCAAAATGAACAAAATTGGTACTCTTCCGGTCCTGAGATATATTTACCTAATTTAATTAGATTAAGGAATTTAATTGAGTTAGTTAATATGACATATATTTTCTAAAACACCATAGTCATTTTCCTTAATCTCCTCACTCATTCTGTCCCTGATTATTGTTGAGTGAGCTTCAATATGGGTAATTAAATAAAGTTCAAATTACCCAGCAAGTATGGCTTCTTTTGCTGTAGTATAATTAAATAAGTTATTTAAATACTATTTAAAAGCTACTACTACTACTGTACCTCTGGTCTTTACAATAATATAAGATTTATTTAACTAATTTGGATAGATCAAGAAAGTTAGTTTAAATAGTTATTTGTCAAAATGTATATTGGTTTCACCACCAAGCGCTTGGATCAACTGGCTGTGGGTTGTTCTCACTTAACCAGTAGTTTCGTGTTCGAGCCTTAGGTATATAGTTGCATTAATTACTTGGAGGTATCGAGGTTTCCCCCCACTGTGGGCCTACATTTCCGAGAACCGGAGGTGAATTAATCCAAAAAAAAATGTATATTGGTTTCCCAACTATATACTCTCTTAAATTATTTGAATTGAAAATATCTCTTAAAGAAAACTCCTTTAACATGTTCAATCAACATAGATAGTCTTTCGCAATAAAAAAAAATAAAAAAAAAATCCATTTATTAAACCTTGGGGCCAACAATAACTGTATTGCTCTTAGTTTTCCTCCGATTTTATGGGGATTGAAGTTATTTTAGACATCATTTTGACATGATTTCTCTTCCAATTGTAGCTCCACCAAAAAATTCAAATGACATTAGGCCGAAATATGTCACTGCCAATGCACATCATTCATACCTTTCAATTCATAAAATGCAATAACATCATTTTTTCCATTAATTATAATTAAATTTAAAATATAATAAAAATGCATATTTCGATATTACATATAAAACTTAATAGCAAACTTTAATATTGATCATATACTCAAGATTCGATCCCATTATCATCTTTCAAATATGTATTCTTTAAAGTCTAATATAGTTTAATTTCAAAAGGAACAAAATGAAAAATAACAATATTCTTCTTATTGTTTATTGTATTTCATACTATATGATTTTAACTAAAAAAAATTAATGAAACATTATAAATCTAGGTCATCTAAATCAACTTAGATTGATCTCATATTAAGCATGAATATACGTGATGTTGATTGAATCCAAGTTGGCATTTTAGCCATTGTAAGATCACAAAGCTTAACATTGCAGCAAAAAGTCATTGCAACATCATCATAAAAACAAAGGATAAAAAATAACAAGAAACTCGTCTTGTTAACCTGTGGAACACGATTTCTTTTGTACTGTATCAAATACTAACCGCCAGTTTCATATTGCCTATGTTATGAATATAAACTTATGGTAAGTTCAAAGACAGGGCAAACCACAATAGATTAGCACTAAGAAAGGGGCCTCTAATGTCCTACTCTCTAATGCCATTTGTACTTTCTCAACCTCCCAAATGTTTTTTTTATTGATTATTAGATTTTATATAAAATAATTAACATTTTGAGATCTTACCGGCATGAAATGGTGTAGTTTTTAATTCTTTTATAATTTTTTAAAAAAGAAAACAAAAGTGGGCAATTTTATTTTTTTGCATTTATATTTTTGGAAAAAGGTAAAAAAATTAAAATTACACCATTTCATACACATAAAATATCAAAATCACTCATTTCATGTAGAATCTAATTATTAATAATAAAAAAAAACATTTGGAAAATTGGGGCATTACAAGGAGCATAGAGGGTGGGGCATTAGATGCCTCTTTTCTCGCATGTTAGAATTCTACAAAAGTGAGCAAATTTATGTTTTTGCATTTATATTTTTGGAAAAAGGTAAAAAAAATAAATAACATTACACCATTTCATACACATAAGATATCAAAATCACTCATTTCAAGTAGAATCTAATTATTAATTAAAAAAAAAAACATTTGGAAAATTGGGGCATTACAATGAGCATAGAGGGTAGGGCATTAGATGCCTCTTTCTCGCATGTTAGAATTCTCTATAGGTAGCTCTCTTCACGTATTCAATTTCTACTTCGCCTGCCAACTTAAGGTCCCAACCGAAGTACAAAAATTAAGATGATGATATGGAAGTGACATGGATGGGAGATTCTTATCGTCCTATTTCACCGACTTTCGTCATTCTGTGGTCATACATAAATTTTTGAAAATGGCACAATCAAGCCTACCCGTACGTAGGGGTTTGGTTTCATATATAGGTTTGCCCGCGTTTATCACGAGATCGACTCTACATTTGTATAATAATATTACTCAAACAAACACAAAGGAGAGACATATCCGTGAGAGCTATATACGAATATGGAGTCCAAATATAAAATAGGGTTGCTTCTCATCTTCACCGTTCAGATCTTGGGAATCACCTCCGATGAGATCCTCCAGGTCTCTGGTTTTCAAAACAAACTAATAACAATTATTTGATATAAGTTATGTGCATATATATGTGTATGGATATCAAATCAATGACTTTCTTTTCTTTTCTTTTTTCTTTTTTTGGTTTGTTTCTTGCAGGGCATTCTGACAGAATACAATCACCCATTTATTGTAACATATATTCAGATATCATTGTTAGTGCTTTATCTTCCCTTAGCATCCATTACAGCCTGGTTGCAGAAATCTGCAAAACAGTGTTTTGGTTGGAGAAGAACAGAAACATCATCAACAGATCAGTCCCATGAAGCTGGTGATGATTATTTTGATTTAGATCAATTGATGATAAGTACTGATGGATTGTCCCAAGACCACCGAAAGTTTACAACCTTCGGAGTTGCTAAATTGGCCTTCACTATTGCCCCTTTCTGGTTTATGGCACAGGTTAATATATCGCTCTACTTAATATACTTCTTCAAGCCCTATATAGTAAATACATATTGTGAAACAAAAATGGATAAAAATTATGAAATCTACTTTGGATCTCGAGTGATAATCATATAGCAGATTATTGATTCACTACAACTAGTACGTTGTTGGGCTTTGATGTGATTATTTCGAGGATATAGTAAATGATCCATTAGGGTTAACTAGCTAGGGTTCTCTCTCTCTCTCTCCCTCCCCAGACATACCCACACATATCATTTATTACTATGAACTACTACACCATGATTCAAAGAGGACATGATGAAGTGGATGCTTTTGTTTTTTTTATTACTATGAAGTTTTGTTTTTGCTTTTGTTATGTTTCTCCAATATTTATCACTTGAACATATAAATCATGAGTTTAAAGTTTTACAAATTCTTAACCGGTTGAATCTTATGGTTGATGAATTCTCGACCACCAAAATTCTTCAAGGTCCATGATTAGTTCTATCATATTTACTTGCTATTGATTTATAAGATTCCAAATCTCTATAGTCGAATGCCCCTAACATATTTTAATTAAAATATTTTAGAATTTTCAGCCAAAAAAAATCATAGCTTTGTCTTCTTTGATTTGTTTTTCTAATAAAATTTCATAAAAAAATTATTTCATCTAAGTTATTCAGTAAAATTGAATGTAGAAACCAACTTATGCTGACAAGAGTAGGCGCAAGGCTTTCGTTGTCACTACAAAAAAAATGTCGGATTACCGACAGAATTCCGTTGGTAATTGGATTTCCAACAGAAAATGTTTGTCACATAAAAAACCGTGGGAAAAGACATTACTGACGGAATTCCATCCGTAATTTCTAACGGTATTTGTTTTGTCGATAATTCCGTCCCTAATCCGAGTTTTTTTGTAGTGTTACCTAAGCAAGTGGTTGATGGTTTGAAACAAAATTGTTGTGTATCTCACAATCAAGTTGGGAGAAGTTTGCCATTTATCCTAGTACTTGAGGAAGATTAGTCTATGCTAGGGGTGCTCACAAGATGGGATGGGACCAAGGCACCTGTGACCCAAAATGCTGTTTATTATGTCCCATCCCGTCTCGATCGTCCTATCACTACTACAAAAAAGCGCTTTAGACCGGGTGAAAATCACTTTTTAGACCTATTCTGGATCTGGTCTTGATACAGCTGGTCTAAAAAGTTTTTTACTTTTAAGATTGGTTTTTCAACCGGTCTTAAAAATCATTTTTTTAAACAAGTTTTTTAAGATATAAGGTTTAGAAGGTAAGGCTTTTAAGATCGGTTGTTTTACCGGTCTTAAAAGTATATGTTATGAGAACGGTGAATACAGAGGCAGAGGTGCCTGCATGGCAAGATCAGCACATACGATTCCTCTTTCTCACACTTCCTCCACAATCTTCTGCTCTCATTGCCACCACCACCACCTCCACTTATACCTTCTTCATCCTCATCCTTCACTGCTGTAATACCCGTATATTTATTTATCCGAAATATTACATTTTGGTAAATAAATTGGCTATTTCTGATAAGTGAAATTATTGTTGCAAGACTTGTGTTATTATAGCCTATTTTTCTAGGATGAGTTCTGTAGGAAATTAGAGAATTTAAGGGCCAAAGTGTCAAATGACCAAAATACCCCGGTATGCAAAATGACTTAGGAAAATTGTGAAAAATCCTAAAAGGCAATGAAATAATTATTTGAGTTAGGAGAGTATATTATCTCTAATTGTGATAATTTAATAAATTATAAGCGAGGAGAAACTGAATAAGAATGCTCAAAAAGCATTGTAATGACCATAATACCCTCTCAAATTCTAGAATAATGCGAATACATGAAAACAGAAATGTCGGTGCTAGAATTATGAGGTAATGAGGCATTTTAATTAATAAAATTATCAACTAGTGATAATAAAGTAGTTAAGTAATTTACGGCTAATTACTTAAGCATAAGTAAAGGAAATTCATAAGTAATTTTGTAAAACCCTAAAATTAGTGGTTTTTGGCTTAAAATTAGTAAGAACATATTTAGTAATTAATTGGAGAATTTTGTGAAAAATAAGTGAGTTTAGGTATTTTTAAGCCTAAATGCAAGAATGGACCAATTAGGTGATTTTGTGGAAGTTTTGGAAAAAATTGGAATAAATAAATAAAATAAAATAAAAATTAAATAAAAATAAAATAAAAATAATAAGATGCCATCCGAAAATTTGAAAGAAAAAGGAGAGAGAAACAAATTTTAATGTTATGGTAAAGTTGTATTATTATATAATATAATTAAAGTTAGTGAATAGTAAATGAATAAATAGGAAACGGATCCTATCTAGAGAACCAGGAATAGGAATTCCAAAGTCAAGGTAAAATATTGATCAGTGAGTTTTTACCTTCAAGTGACCTCTTCCGGAAGTTTATTCCGAGGTCGGTAGCACATTTACCTAATAAGACGAAATAGGGAAAAATGCGAGATAGTCACATTTTGGATCTGAAGAAAATAAATTATAACTCAACATCCGGAGATGAGTTTATGATTATATGGACATATTTGGAATCGTGAATTTTTGTCCAGAGGTTGATGATTCCGAAAACGATTTTAAATAAATCGGACGCTTGGGACACGTTTTTCGAGAAAAACTTCAACTGATCTGTTGGAACCTGAAGGGACTGGAATCTAAGTTAAATTAGATATTATTGATGAGGAAGAGAAGATCTTCAAAGTTATGAATTCAGAATTTAGAGACTACGCAAAACGGACACCGATCGGGGAAATTCTATCGGACCGGGCATAAAGTAAGCTTAAGTCACCATTCTTGGACCAATGGTTTGATGCCACATCACCTCCCTTATGTCGACCAAGGCAGCCATGGACAAGAATTTACCACATTTCAACTTGATTTTACATGGTTGAAAAGAAAGGAAAAATTACAAAACTTAGAAAGTGAAAATTACCAAAGTAGCCCAATTTTTGCCTATATAAAGGCATGAACTCTTCATTCATTCTTCACACCTTTTCTTCTCTCTACCTTGGCCGAAACTTAGAGTGAGAAGCTCTGCAAAAGTTTTGCCTTAGCTCCGAGTAAGTTCTTCTCGTCCTTAGTTTTTAGTTTTAGTAGTTCTTTCGGTAGTTATAGTAGAACCGTTGTTTTGATCTAGGAAGTTTCGAATTTGTTCCTATGCTTGTTTTTATGCCTCATTGCATTGAAAGATGCCTGACGAGGTAAAAACATAGTGGGGATAATTTTGAAATGGAATACGGTCAAAGTAACGAAGTTACCGCGAAATTCCGCCAAATTAGGGGTAGAAGGGCAAAATGGTAATTTTTACCTAAAATGCCGTTATGATTGAAAATCACTAATAAAAGTGATATTACTCGATAGGGCATCGAAACTTTGATTTGCTGCCGTTCTGCCGCCCGACGTGCCGTGAGTGAACATTTCACGTTTTTCCGTAAAAAGTACGTTTTTCCGCGGAAGTACCTAACGTCGTCAACGAAGGTACGGACGCGTCTTGTAACACTAATCTTGTACATCTTAAATACTTATATGTCAATGATATGTTCGTAGACCGTTATACGCAGTTATACGGGTTATAGTTTTGGTAACACCGTTTTGTTTTCCTAGCGCGAGGACACGAGTAATTATCGTGGCACCGGTGAATAGTGCAGTTGTTATTGTTTACCTTATGGGGCTTTACATATTGCTTTGTGCTTATGTTTGTCGGCATAATGATCATGCATCGTTTGTATGCTTATGATATACGTGGTATTAGCTCTAGAAATATCTCGTTGTCCGTATATTGTATTGTTTGGGTATGAGGTTAACGTTACCCGAGATTCAATGCGGTGAATTGAATCTCGCTATAGCTTCGTGGATCCGGAGGAATACGGATCGAAGATCGAGGCAAGCAAAGATTAGACGTGCGGCCGAGAGACTTATCTATCTTTACCGCTTTCGCTTATTCACTTTCAAACTCTAGGATTACTTGTAATCATTACAATGTTACACTATGGTTGATGTTTGTTATGAATCAGTTACTCACTCGCTCCAATGCTCTACTCTGAATACTCTGCTTGAAATATTTGGAAACGTTTTAAAAAAAAAATTCTGCTGTTTTCAAATGGGATGTTACAACTGCCGTGCATCCAGCTACTACCGTGCACCAACACCCTTCCGTCGTCCCTTGTCCTGTTTCATGTTGGTGGTGGTCATTTGCGTCATCGTCTTCATCGACGTCGTCGGTGCTGCCTTAGTATGATTGGGCGTCATCCTGGAATGGTACTGGCCCTGCGGGAGCGATGGTGGTGTCCTTGTTGTCATCATCGTCGGCGGCTGCGCATGTACGGTTGTCCTTGACTTGGGCTAACACTTGCTTGAGGTTTGTTTGGAGGGCATTGCCGGTGGCTTCATTGGTCTATGCTAAATCCCACCATATTTGGTTTTCAACGCATAGGGATTTAACTTGCTCTTTTGGAGCCCAATTTATTACTTTGCCCATCTTTTCTATCTCTTCCTTCTTCGCCTTCAGCCTTTTCATCATCCCAATCTCGATTGCCTTAACATTTTTCTAGGTAAAAGATTCACAAAACCAAAAAAAATGTTGACCTGAAATCGAAAATTGTAGAAAGTTCTAGGATTTTACCGTTAAATCTTAGATATGAAATTAAAAACCCATCATCTTTCATTCTTTCAGCATCTGGAAGAAAGTCGAGATCGAACGAACGGAAGGAACAAAGGAGAGTAATGGGAAGGTGGCAGTGGATGGTGGTGGTGGCGAGGCGCCGACTATCTGCTACGGAATAGGAGTTTTTGCCATGGGAAGAGATGTTTAGAGAGAGCAATTTCAATTTTCGGCGTGACATAGAGAAGATATAGTGAGCGAGTTTTAATTTGGGGGTAATATTTTAGGCCAATTATGCTCAATAAACCGGTCTTAAAAGTTCATCTTTTAAACTGGTTATTATTAACAACCGGTCTTAAAAGTTTCATCTTTTAAACCGGTTAAATATAACAACCGGTTTTAAAAGTAATCGACATTTTTTTAAAACTTTTTAAACTGCTTGTTTGAGAAACCAGTTTAAATAATATCTTTTGGACCGCATATCAAAGGAAACTGTCTAAAAAGTTCTTTACATTTATGAAACTATCATCGGTCATACTTTTTAAACTTGATCCTTTATATCCAGTCCAAATGTAACCGTTTAAAAGCCCTTTTCTTTAAATAGTAGTGCAGTGTGGTCTTGATCTTGAGACGTATTATGGGGGAAAAAAGGGAGGGACTTATGAGACTAGGACGGGATTGAACATCCCGAGGGTGATCCAAGTTAAAATCATACAATAATATTATACATCTAATGTTAAAAGTAATCAATAATAATGATACGATGAGATCAATAAAATATATGGGAAATAGATTTCATTTATAGCTGATAATTTTTTTGTTGAGAATTTTTCTACGAAAAACAAATTTGATAGCAAAACAATTTGCCAGAAATTTTTTGAAGTGTTGAGAAACTTTTTACAGGAAAAAAAAAACGTTTATCTTGTTAATTATAGGAATGAAAACAAATTAAAATATAGAATACTTTAAAGTGATGTGCGTTTCTAACTTAATTACTTATATGTTCATTTTTTGTTCGTCCTATTATATCAAATATTTTTTAGATCAAATTAATTATTCCCAATAAGAGTGAATAATAAACAATTAAATTGAAAAGGAACAACATATATATAATTTAATATAAAATTTCAGGAGAGAGCGTCTCCGTTGACCTTCCTCTCTATTTACTGTCTTGACCATTGAATCAAATTCCAATGGTTAAGATCTAACATTTAATAATATTATTATTTACAAAAAATATATAGATAAATTCATATTGTTAAAATTATACATAAGTATTTCAATGTAGTAAATTTTTATTAAAATATTTTAATTTTTTTTACTAGTTATCCCTGCACTCTTGGTATGTTTATGTTAAATTTTAATTAGTTTAAATTTATTTATATATATTTTGGTTCTTTAATACTATAATAGAGTGTTATAAATGTTAAATCTCAACTATTTGAAGTTGATCCCATGGTGGAGATAGTAAATGAAGAGAAATGTAAATGGAGGCACCCTATCCCAAAAATATGAGATAGTTGTATGAAAAAAATTATATCTATTGCACGGTTGAATGTTTATCAGTTGCTGATTTGTAAAAACTTTCATCATATCAGACGAAGTACATACACAATAACTAATTCAATTTTTGCGATATCAATTTTATTTTTTATTAGTAAAGTGAAAAATAATACAGATAGAAATCCACATGATAATGTTTTGTTCCACATATAAGGTGAATTGTTTTGCTTTGTCCTCTCTTCTACTTCGAATTTCTTTTGACAATCTCAAGTCTCTTTCTTCCCTTTCTAAGGTTTGGTACTTTCACTCATTCTGCTTTTTCTTCCCTTTGGATTTGAATATAGTCAAAAGGTTGTGCGTGAGTGAGTGTGAGAGTGTTCATCTATGTAATGGCTAGGGTTTTCAACGGACTCTGAAAATTATTTGAGCAAAAGTGATTTCACATTCTTTTAAATAAAGTCTTGGGTTTAGATTTTATGAATAAAAAATCATATTATGATCAACAAAACCTAATATTGTTTGAATTTGGATCAGATAGTAATATAAAATGTCAGATAGTGGTATGAAAATAATTATATCTAGTTGCTGATTTGTTAAAAAAAAACTTTTATCCTATCAGGCGAAGTGCGTACACAATAACTGATTCAATATTTGTAATCTTAATTTTATTAGTTTTTTTATTTATAAAGTGAAAAAAATAATACAGACAGAAATCCACATGTGATAATATTTAGGTCCATGTATAGGGTGACTTGTTTTGCTTTGTCCTCTCTAATATATTTCAAGGTGCTTTTGACAAATCTCGAGTCTCTTGCTTCCCCTTCTATAGGGTTTGGTACTTTCATTGATTCTACTTTTTTTTCCCCGCTTTGGAAGGCTTCTACAAAAGTGAACTTACACATACCCATGTATGTATATGCCTAATATGTGCCGTGTAAACGATCGAGCAACTAGCTCCTACATTTTCTTCGGTCTCAATGGAATATCATAGGAATAACATGCATAGGAACCACACACACACACTAAGTGTTATCTCAAACATTTAATATATATATATATATATATATATGAATCTCTTTCAAGCTTCAATCAAGTGAACATGTCATTCTGAATTTGAGTATAATCAAGGGCCAAAAGAGAATAAGTCCTGGCAAGTCAGGCTTCTATTTCAGTACCCCTTGTATATACCCTATATTCCATCTTATGGTTATTTCATATCTGATATAAAGATAACAGCCAAACGTACTTAGATTAGTGTACGTGACCCACAAGGCGACTTGCCCAAGGAATTAAAAAGTACACTCCAAAGTTATCCCTAAAAACTCCCAAACAAGCAAATTGTTGATTAGAGAATTAGGACCCTAAGGAACTTGTCCTCAGATACCTAAGTATAAGGATGGCACCAGAGGTCAATCTCTTGACGAAGCCCTAAATGTATTCAACCAAGAATATAGTCACACAAGTATTCAACTTGCAAAGAAAATTCATTTTCACTATAGCCTATAATATTTGCCTTTAAATATGTAAATATAATTATAACCTAAGCAAGACTTTTTGAAAATCTTAATGAAATCCTAATCGAGCTACTTGAGCCCACGAAGGCTCACTTAATTGATACCAACGGGGAAAAAAAAATGAAAATACATCTTAGAAATGGAAAAAGTAATAGCATTATTATGATTTAAAATAAGATAATCTCCTAGTAAATTTTAAAAAAATCCTTTATATAATTAAAAATATCGAAAATATCCTTCAAATCTTCTTAATAACTTATAAAAACTCAAAAGACTCTTTTAAATAATAAAATTACATAGAAAGTTAAAAAAAATAAAAGTAAAAAATTGATTGAACCCTCTTGAACAGGATCTTCTACTTGTCCAGTTGCGCCACTTGGAAGTTAAATGCCACATAGACTATCTCTTGACATATGAGAAGTACCCTGCAGTACTAGAAGGGTATTGTGATGCAAATTGGATAACCAGCTCTAATGACACAAGATCCACAAGTGGATATGTATTCACCCTTGGTGGGGGTGCTGATTCTTGGAAGTCGTCTAAGCAAACTTGCATTGCAAGATCTACTATGGAAGCAGAATTCATTGCGTTAGATAAAGCTGGTGAGGAAGCCAAGTGGCTTCGTAATTTTCTTGAAGACATTCCTAGTTGGCCAAAGCCAGTACCAACAGTGTGTATACACTGTGATAGTCAAGCAGCTATTAGTAGAGCCAAGAATGTCATGTACAACGGTAAGTCTAGACATATACGTCGTAGACATGTTACCATTAGACAACTACTTTCGAATGGAATCATCTCAATTGATTATGTGAAATCAAAAGAGAATATAACGGATCCATTGACTAAAGGGATTCCTAGAAAGATAGTTAGGAAATTGTCCAAAGGAATGAGTTTAAGGCTGATCCATTGTTGATTATTGCGGTAACTCTACCTAGAAGAGTGGAGATCTCACGAACTAGGTTCAAAGAGACAACTAAGTGATGATCGACTGTTAATACTGTGGATTTTTAAACTCATACTCATTCCTAGACAAGAGAGTGCATATATATAAGGGTAAGCTTTTAAGCTTTAAATGATTTCTTAATCTGATGTGTTCAGATGATGTATGTTGACTTATATCACAAGGAATCACCTATGTGAGTGTGAAGTGCGGGCCGCTTCTATGAGAATTTAAAACGGCTGATTCTCTAGAACACTCACAGAACCAGGCGGTGTCCAGGGCCAAAATGGACACAACATGAGAACCAACGATGCTAGAGGAGCAACTGTGTGACTCCTATTGTCTTGGTATACACTAAAAGGTCGACGGTTCAAGACAGCGCGTCTACTGATTGACCAGTATATTCGATAGGTTTTTACTAGAGAAGATTCAAAGGTAACCCCTACCTTTCTCGATGCAGTTGTTTCTCGTAGAGGAACTGCACTTTGCATACATGATCATTTGCATTTGGTCATGATGGACTTACTTCTTATCCATGTGGGGGATTGTTAGAATTTAGGAGAAAATCCCATAGGTTATGAATAAGAAGAAGGATGGAAAAGAAGAGGAAAAAATAAGAAGGAATGTGTGTGTGGATAAGAGTCCCACATTGCTTAGTTGGAGAGAAGTTGGAGGGTATATAAGCTCCAACTTGGCTCCTACTAATTGGGCCCTTGGGCCAACCCACTTTTGTGGAGGGGTGAGGACTTAGGTGACCCTTGGTCCCACACACACACGCGCCGCCCACCGGGTCTGGTCTGCTCCGCGCGTGTGAAATAAAATATTAATTTTTTATTAAATTATTTTTTTTGAGTTTTCCAACCAGCAGCTACGTTTGCGATCCGTTTGGATCGTTCGCTCCGTTCTGGTGCAGTGCGTCTGTTCGTACGACACACCCGGTTCGCCGGCAAATGCACGCAGTCGCCTTGGTCGCCTGCGTTCCGTTCGGTGCGTCATGTCGCACAATGCACCAGTTTGCAGCAACAGACGAGTCCGTCTGATCGTGTTTTTTCAGAGTCTATAAATAGGGCGCCCTAGTCACATATTAGATTACGTTTTTCTGCATACTCTCTCTCTCTCTGCATTCTGCATATACATTTTGTGCGTTTCGAAAGCAGACTCATTGGATTCGCTTGGGCTTCAGACAGACAGAGCCATCTTTCTGGAGACGAATAATCTGCTTTATCCTGGGAGGCAATTGCTCAAAAACCTTCGACATCCGTATTGAGGGAGCAATATTGTCTTAAGGACACAACGAAAGTTGGGCCCGGATTTCTACATTATTCATATCATATTCGGCAATCTTGTGAGTTCGTTTATAGCTTTTCCATATTATACAGACTTGTTGTATGCTCTCTGTATGTGCTATTTATTTAATACAGATTCTTCTTATACTATTCTGTTTACTGTATATTCAATCTCTACCTACTCAATACATTAGAAACAACATGACATGCCACCTACTCTTTTTGAACCTCTTTTATGGTTGGACTTCTCCCGCTTGACTAGTTTCATGTGAAGCGACAAAATCACCACCAAAGTTCATACTAGTATCATTTAGCATATGTGGGTTGTTTCTGAAAAAACTTATTAACAAACGCCCTCCTTATCAGAGTAGCTTATAACCTCGAAACTCTTCTGTATGTTGTTTGAACTACCGCAGTTTACTAGATGTAATAAAGGGGACATATTAATTCTTCATTTAGACACGCTAAAATACAGTCAATGTCATTTTGAGTCGTATAGATGTAATAAAGGGCTAAAATTTTTCTATGGTTTTGTCTGTTTTTCCTATCAACTACTCACATTCTCATACTTATATCACAAGTACATGATGATTTGCAGTATTTAAATAATGCTGCGATTGCGAGAAGAAGTGTGGCAAGTGCAATGATGTTAGTGTCAATGTCGTCGGCGTTCACACTTTGGATTGGGAAGTTTCTGAATAAAGAGTCTGTGAATTGGATGAATATATTGTCTGTGATTGTGAGCCTCACGGGTGTTGCCTTGACAACGTTATTAGGACACACATGGAAAGCTGGTGAAGATGAACCAACATCAACCTCAACATTCAAGTAACTTCCATTTCTTCACTATCCATATTTGTATACAATACAAAAATTTTAACAAGTTTGAGCTATAAATAATTTGGCTTGCTTTCCAAAGGTTAATGGTTTAATTTTGTCCCACAAGATTTTACGTAGGAGTTATGGTTATTTGAAAATTATTTTTGAATAAATTTTTTCTTAGGAGTGTTAAAAACAGGAGTAAAGTCGTCCAAACTATTAAGAAACTAAAGTTGATTGTTAACACTTTTTATGACTAGTTGGCAACATTGCTCATTTTTTAACATTTTTAAGGTGAAATTGATAAAATAATTTTTTTAAAAAAACTTACAAATACTCATAGCTCTTACACGAAAACTTCTAAGACTAAATTGAATCTTAACCCTTTTCAAATATCATGTATACATACAAACGATAAAAAATATATAGGAGTAGCTATTTTGTGGATTATATATGCTTGTAAATAATGAATATGTACCAACATTTGATCCCTAAACACAATAATCCAACTACCTGCCAGTCATAAAAAAGACGCATCAAACTTTCTTTTTAGTTTATTTATTCACTTTTATATATGCTTCGTTATCTATTTCAATTTCACTTGAATTGAATCAATTTAAGATAGTTTTACCTGTGGAGTTTGTTGTTGTGGCTTTTTTTCGTTGATAAGAAATGGAGGGCATGACTTTCTTGGAGATATTTTTGCGTTGCTTTCTGCTATTTCAGAAGCAATATTCACAGGTACTTTATCTTTTAATTTACCCTATGCTTGTTTTATTATTACCAAAAATTATATTTAAGATTTATATATGTTAGAGTATGTCTCACGTCCTAAAATATATCTCACTCAAAAGGCATTCTATGTTATATATCAACGGTCAAAGTAATCCTAAAAGAACTAAATCTCCCTTGTAGTTCTTTTGAAAAGATATGCCGGAGAAGGAGAGGGATTGGACATGCGAGTCCTGTACGGATATATTGGATTATTCACAGTATCATCTCTCTGGTGGTTAGGTAAGTAAATGCATAGAGGTTGAAACAGTAGCACCACGCAGATTTGATGGGTTGATTTACATTTGGGTGAATAGCATTAGTACTTAGAGTTTTGATTGAATTTTAGTTTTGGTTTCTGTAGTTTCAAATCATGGTTTATAGTCCTATAATTTCACAAAGTCTTGGTTTGAATGTTGTTAACTTCAGTTAACACCATTAAGTATAGGAATCAAAACCAAATGATGTTAAAAGTATAGGGTCAAAAACCAAAACTAATTAAAAATATAAGAAGTATAACGAAAACTAGTTAAAAGTATAGAGACTAGGACCAAAATTTGTAGTAACAACCAAAATTGATAGTTAGATCTAACCTTTATCTTTATTTCTCTCTTCACTAGGTAATCACAAACTTGAGACTATTGTCCATTTCTATATTTAATTAATTACATTGGAATTGAATTGTTGATTACTTCAGTGCTACATATATACTTGGATGGATGGGTATAGGGTACGTAGGGAGAGAAGAAGAAAGAGAAGAAAAAGTGTTACCCCTATGCACCTTAGTTTCACAAAGGTGGGGTACATTTTTCCTCTCTTTTCCTCTCTCTTTGCTTAATTCGTCTCTGAATAAATCACTTTAGTCCACCGATGTTTGTGACACATTATTGTCAATTTATCACAAAAGACACATCAATTATGAACTTTGTATATTGATTGATCTTAATGCGTTACTATAATATGCAAGCATAATTTCATCTAATAAAAAGAAAATAAAATACTAATCAATTGCTCTATATTATTTTCAGTATGGCCTCTGGTAGCATTAGGCATGGAACCCAAATTTAAATTGCCAGGAGTTGATGAAATGAAGATTATCATTTTCAGTGGACTCGTAGGAACTTTCTTCTGTGATTATGCCTTGTACGTACGTCTGAGGTTGCTGTAGATATACATATATATTTTACAATTTTGAGCTTAACTAGCCATTATATTATGCCTAATATTCATAATTTATTAATATTACAATTTATTATTGTTATATAGATATTTGAATACAGTGAAAGTGATAAGTATAAACTATGATGTACAGGGGATTAGGTGTTGCTTGGACAACCCCGTTAGTGGCTACAATAGGCTCTTCTCTTACCATACCAATCGCTATGCTAGAAGACATGCTCCTTCATAAACAGCATTACTCATTACTTTATGCTTTCGGCTCTCTTTTGGTAAGTCGATCTGTCATACTTAAAATCGATTTGTGATGCATCTTTCTTGATTTCTATAACAATTTTCTTTTTCTTTTTCTAGTTTTTCTGATGAAGTTTTCCCCTTTGCCTCTTCATGTCCTCTTCCCCATATACACTTTCTTTTATGATTATCTAATTGGATCCTATTCGAGTATTATCACATATTTAATACTCTATCTTCCTTTTTATAAGATAGAATTGTTGGGTACGCTATGTTCCTTTTTACAAGATAGATTTAGGGACTATCTCAATTTTTTTTTTTTTTTGTAAACTCCCAATTTACCCTCACTTAATTACAAAAATTACTCATACCACTATTGTATTTAACTCCCATATTTGACTAAAGCAATCAATATAACATGTTCTCTCTCTTCTACATAAATAAGGACATTTATGGGAAAACAAACTCATTTTTTACATGTGTATTGCTCCTAACTAATTTCAATTAACTTTTCGAACAACACAATGTAGTTAATTCTATCTTATAAAAAGGGATGGAGGGAGTAATGAAGAAGTGTGCATATAACATGACTGCTATGTAGTAGTATTTAATTAGGTGGGATTCTGATTATTTCGCAAAATTAGATAACTTATATAGCTCATAAAATACATCTTATTATAAATTTTATATTTTATATTAATAAATGGAAATTTTGATCATGGTTAAAATTTTGATGAATTGATAATAATTCTCCAATTTCAATTCTTTTGACAACTTATTTGTTTTGCAGGTAATAGCGGGATTTGGAATTGCAATGTTCCAAAATTGTTTTCAACAACAACATATTGAAATTGTTTAAGCTCATCAACTCCTGATAATGGTTGATGAGTGTTGTTATTTTTGAAAAGCTCCTCTCTTAATAATGTAGATAGTAGATACTCCACCGGTCCTAAAAATAGGACATAGCTTGTAGTGCAAATTGCACTACAAACTATATCATATATTTAGGACTGGAGGTATATCTTTTTTCTCTAGAGATACATAAGCGAGAGGGATGTAATAATAAAAATTTCTCAAAAATTTGTACCCATTTTTGAAACACATAGTAATAAAACTCTATTGAAGTAGTGGAGAAATATTGAAGATATAAAACTTATTGTGAAAAAATGAATAAAAAATAAAACACTAAAAAAAGGTTACATTGTACTCAAGTTTATATGTACGTCATTCTTATTATACTTATATTGATTTGTTATTTTGAGGTTAAATTGTATATCAATCTATTCTCCATTGGAAAGTTTACAATCAGTGCACATTGTCATACAAATTAACCGACGACCCAACCCTTCAAGGATATAATTAGGTGTTACAAAATACTTTTATTCAAGATTATTATTAATTTGATTTTTCAATTAAGATAATATGATTATTTGTTTTAAAACTTACTACCTCATGTCCTAAGTAGACCTTTATTTAAAACAATTTTAACTTCTTGTATGTTCATAATAAAATATATGACCATTATCATCTTTCAAATATGCTGTATGCTTTAAATAAAGCTTAATACTTTTAAATATCAAAAGGAGAATAATGTAAAATAAAATTATTCTTCTAAATGTCAATGGTGTTTTATGAGTAAGATTTCAACTTGAAATTTAATAATAAAAAATTTAACTTAAACCATCCAAATCAACGTTGGACTATCAGATCTCATATTAAGGATGAATACATGAAGTTGATTGAGTCCAAGTTGGCATTTCACCCATGGTAAGTTCATAAAACTCTCAATCTCAAATGAAAAAACTCATTGCGACATGGTAAATGTAACACCCCAAATTCTGTAGCATAAATCGTGCTGGTGACACGTGGTTTTATAAAAATTCATCGAGTTTTGAGGTGCTACTGACTTAGCGTTTTGCGGAAACGGAGAGCATGTACTAAAAATTTGAACAATTGAGTAATCGATATAAAAATACTCGGACATATCTTGATGCCCGACGTATATCGATATATTATAAATTTCCCGAAGGATTGTTCATGTGATACGAAATACAAAACTTTATAATTACAATTCTTACATGTAACTATACCCTCTTCAACCAAGCCTTGAGTAGACTTGGGGCATAGAACCTAACTCGCTTAAATCATCTCATTTGGCCGGCCGGGTAGGTCTAGTGGAAGTCTCACCGTGCTAGGGTGATCGATTGATCGAACCACATAGACGACCCTTCTAGTTTAAGCACCAAATGATGTGAAGTAACTTTATTAGATTCATGCCATAAGGTAGGTTCTGTTGACTTTCTTCCCCGCATTTCCTTTGACCGGTGCCTCCTCACCGCTCCGTCCATTAATGCTCCTTCTCATGGCTCCATTCACAACGTCTTCATAAATCCCGGTTCCTTTCCCCGAACCTCTAGTCAAGTCTAAGATTCAAAACAAATTGAATCTTAGGTAACGCTTAACCTCATATGAAAAGTATAACATATGTATGATATATATTCATTACATTTCAAAGATTAACCAATACATAGCACACAAAGGATGTAATGTCAACACAACAACAAGACATAGCACACAAAGACATGTAAAGTTATCTATACAAATCCATGTATAGTTGAATAGTCTGCACCACCCGTGCCACGATGTACACTCGTGTCCTCGCGCTAGGAAAACAATCTCACGGCATTATCAAGACTATAACCCGTATCAAGTCGAATGTATATAAACGGTGATTCAAGACGAGTCTTAACCACGGTGCATGACCCAAGACCAAGTCTTGTCCATGACTCTATGAAATCATTCCATCTCATACATGCATACAAGTCATATCAGAGTTAAAGTTACTGTACACGAACGTACCTTCCTTCTGTGTGAATAGTAATTTACTATTTATGTATACGGTACTATTCATAAATACAGGTATTTATGAATAGTAATATGTCCGTCCTTCAAATCTGACTCCGGAATCCTCGGATATCCCTTGAAGAACCTTGCTACTACTTCTTCCTTGCTCCCAGAACTTCACTCTACTCACTCTCTAATCTTCAAATCAGATGCTTTGAGCTGATTTTGGTGTGAAGAATATGAAGAGAAGAGTCTTCTATTTATAGAAGAAATTCAAGGCTATTCCAACTACATTTCTTCCTTAACCAAACATTTCTTATAAACCAAACACTCTTCTTCCATCTACCAAAAACTACCATTCTAATTACCTATTCCATCCACCAAAAACTACCATTCCACTTACCTATTCCATCCACCAAAAACTACCATTTAATATTTATTTGCAAATATTAAATAAGTATTGGAAAATAAAATCCTTAATTCCATATAAGAATTTTCTTCCATAATTAACTCTCTAGGCCATAAAATATTGGTTCTAAAATTTCTAGACCAAAAAGTATCCTCTAACTATTTTTCCTTGAATTATTGGGAAAATAGGCCTCAAAATCCAGAAAATAGCTTTAAAACTATTTAGGCCAAATTTTCATAATAAATTCCCATAAAATATTTCTTATTTCCAAATCCAAAGATTTGGGATATTACATTCCTCCTTTTGGTTATAAATTAATTACCTTTTTATGTGCTATTTATATCATATTAAATAGCTCCAAAATAATGTCTCATAATTAACCATTGGTTAATTAATTCCAAAGTGGGATTTGGATGAAAATATAATCAATAGATTATAATTGCTTGAGACAAATATTCACCTTTGTAATTAATATGTATTATTTATCAAAATAAAGTATTTATGATAAATAGGAATTTTAGGGTATTACAAAGTAAAAATAGAAGGTGAAAAAAATTGATAACAATAAATTTGTCTTGTTAATCTATTGAACATAATTTTTTTTGTCAATGAAAACTTTGTACTGTGTCACATACTAACGACAAATCAAATATTTTCTAACTGTAAAAATGAGAGACAACTTTTTTCAATATAATTTTTACTATTAACACAAGTTGAGCACAAGGACTCGGATTGTAGGACACAACGAAGCCTAACCTTAGGGAATAGATAATGTTACATCCCTACCGGCCTCGCCCTTTTGGGTGGCGGGTTAGAGGGATTCCCTTTTAAACTGTTACCTTCCTTTGGTTATTAGTCCATTTTGATTATTTATCAGAGCACGCGCAACAGAGCATATGATCGGTTTGGACAACTACTGTACTGGTAAAAGTAAAATAAATAGAAAATAAAAGTCCTCGAAGGGTTAAGGTACAGTCATTCAAGATAAATACCAAAAATATATACAGTTATCCCAAAAATAAAGGTACAAAACATGATAGGGCATCCCCTATCCTTCACCAGCACTGTCATGCCCTACCTTTCCAAATCAGGCACATCCCCCTGTATCTACAGAAGCGTCTGGAGTCTGATAATGGCCCCCAGAGTAACTGTCAATACTCATGTACTAAATGTGTAAAGTGTATGCATGCAGCCACATCACGTATGAT
This sequence comes from Acacia melanoxylon, assembly GCA_019022615.1. Classification (NCBI taxonomy): domain Eukaryota; kingdom Viridiplantae; phylum Streptophyta; class Magnoliopsida; order Fabales; family Fabaceae; genus Acacia; species Acacia melanoxylon. Next base: position 666,083 of record JAFJYJ010000030.1, on the reverse strand, counting down.
AACACAGATAATATGACAAATATACCACATATGCAAATAGAAACATATACAACAATTTGTCTTCGTACCGTCGAGCCGCCTTATCAAGGCAGGCCCCGGATTTACCGGAAATCACAACACTGTCTCCGTTGAGCCGCCACATATGGCAGACCCCAGACCAGGCCACAGCGCGTGGGAACACAATCATTAGGGAATCAAACACCAACATGTTCTATATGCATATTTGGCAACACAAACATTCAAACATGCATGACAAAACAAACATACAACAAAACACATAAAAGTACTTGAGTAGAGCAGTTACTACCTTGTGGGGTATTCACTGTCTTAGAATTTTAATGGACCCAATACCTCTCCCAAATATGGTCTGACCCTAAATAACACAAAAATACCTTATTTTAGCATTTTCCAAAAATACCCTTACATTTTTCTTCAAAACCGAGCTCCCTTTTATTTTTCCAGAAAATCCAGAAATTATGGCCCAACTTCAAACATTTTTAATAAATTCCAAAACAATCATATTTGCGTGAACCCAGTGCCATATGAACCATTAATATGTCTATTGTTTAGGAAAAATAATTCCAGGGATCAAACGTACACATATATTGGCGTGTTGCCCAATCTACACACTCTGGTCAGAATTATTCTGTTGTCTTCTGAACTAACTTTACCAATTTTTATCTCTTAGTAGGAAAATCCAAATAACATAAAATTATACATCACGGTGAACCTTAAGAAGTTTAATTTCGGCCTGTAAAATTTAAGCTTAATCCAAGTTCATTTACTATTTTTAAAACCCAGTTGAAGGGTTCGCTGCCCAGAATTCCAGACTTGACAACAAGTTTGTTCTTAAGGTTTTTCGGTGATTTTGAGTTCGAAAAGTTAAACCATAGCTTAACCCCATACAAAATCAGGTTTTGAACACTTTGAGACCATCAAAAACACCAAAATCAGATCATAACACCAAGCCCTAACCACTTGAGCGAAAACCTTAAGTTTAAGCTTCAAAGGTTCGGGTTTTCGGTGAATTACCTGAAATCGGAGTTTAGCTTGATGATGGCTTGACTCTTGTTCTTGGCTATGGAGACTTTGCTGATGACTCTCCCTCTCCTATGAAATTTCACCCCTTATGGCTAAGAGAGAGAGAGAGTGTGTTTGGTCTTTTAATAATGGTAAAAGGTAACTGAACAGTCCAAAATAACCAGGGTAAATTCCTGTCCAGTAATTAATGAATTTGATTTGGCTTTTTGACCTAATTTTCAAGAAAATCCAGAAGAGTCTAGGGTCTGGACAAGTGGCAGATCCCCCTCCATTGAGGTCAGATTTTATTTTTCAAATGGAGAAAATTACCTACTTTGGCCCGAAATTTACATAAATTACCAGTTTTGGCCTGGAACTCCTTTATTATTCTTTTATTTTTCCCCAAGCACTCTAGATGATTCCTAGGGCTAGGTGGCTCCATATTGAGCCCACAAATCTGATCTCTTGATTTTTATTTTATTTTTCTCAATTTATCTGATTTATCCATTTTTTACCAAAAAATGGGACCCACACTTTGACTTTTGAATTGATTTTGCTTTTCTTTTCCTCCAAGTAATTTTTTTAAAGATTATAAGGGCTGGGTGGCGTCATTTTGGGCCCATCAAATCTGCCCTCATGCTTTTCCTCTGTCTTTTCCACTTTATCCAGTCCAATCTCATTGTACCGGTCCACGCTGGGCCCCGCTACTTAACATGGTGCTTCCTTTTGTACTTTTCTTCAACTTTTTAGATGTTTTCCCCTGAATGGACATACATATGTGGCGCCTCCTTGACTACCCAATACGGCCCCACATTTGTCTCATTCAGTCCAAAAGAAGCCCCTAACTGGTCCTCATCGGTCTCCTTTCTACCGATTAACAACCTGTGGGACCCGCATTTGTGTTTGGGCCTGAGTAAGGATAAAATCATCTGATTTTTCCTTGTCTCTCCTCGGTGGATGAATTTATGACTCAAGGGTAAGGATTTGACCATTTTGCCCTTGCTTTTCCTCTTTTACCCTTGTAGTGACACGTGTCTCAATGTAATCATTACACTGACTTTTGCTTTTTGACATATAACTTTTTCAGTGTCTCTTTTTCTCTTCCCTGACCATGGATGACGCATGGACACTGACCAGGGGCTAGAATTTTTTCTGGTCAATATCCTCGGGCCCCACCTCATTGTACTGGCTTATATTACACCGGTGTTTACCCTGGGCCCGCTCTTCCTCAAATCTGAGCACCGTCATGATCTCCTTTTTCTTGTCTGCACTAGATGACATTTTGGACCTTTTTAGGGTCTCCCATTATTCTGACAACCTTCTGATAATTATTACTCAAATAAAATATTACAGAAAGTAGTAGTAATTAAATCAGCAGTAAATACTTCTCATTAATTTATCAGTGCTTACAAATACATTATTTACAACCGTGGGGTGTTACAGATAATGGGATGACTCCACTTGTATATCACTTTAACAAACAAGAAAGCCAACCATCTTGTTCCATGTATTATCTCATAACTTTTAAACCTGAATTATATAAGTGAGGGCTGCATATGAATATGGGTATGAGAAGCATCAGTTATATGATCGATCCTTCCCTTGAATACCCAAAATACGTTTAAATAATCTGAACCTATTTAATATGTTTGATTGCTGACCAAACCGTTAAATAACGACAAAATAAGTTTAAAGTTATATTATTATTTAATATTTTAAAATTAAAATAAATACAAAAAATACCTCTACTTCCCTTTTCAAGATGGCTTATCCTTTTTTAAACCCATTGATGTAGTTGATGCTGTACGTGAAGTGAAGATGAACGAGAAATGAGAACTTGGTAGAAGAGTAATGTTAACAGAACTTAAGATCAATAATCTAAAAAATTCCAAATTCAATGTCACTTCAGCAGCATGCCAAATCAGTCCAATTCCTCAATCAGAACTTGGTCTTAACTATGGTACTTACAAAACATAGCAAAATGATGGTAAGTAATAGCAACTTAACCACCAATATGAGTTCAGTTTTAGCCAGAAAATAGTAATGCCAAACCAGCAAGTATTAGCACTCAACTTCGGCAAATCAGAACCAAAGTAATGTACTCAAAATTCTAGCCTAGGAAACAGTTTAAGCATAATTCAATGTTCAGAAAAAGAAACAGCAAAGACAAGATATCTATAGAGTTCTAACTTCCCGTAAAAATTCAAATACTCTCAATTAAGTTGTAACACCCCAAATTTCGTAGCATAAATCGTGTCGGTGACACATGGTTTTATAAAAATTTATCATAGTTTTGAGGTGCTACAGCTTTAACGTTTTGCGGAAACGGAGAGCATGTACTAAAAATTTGAACAACAGGTATAACACTGAGTAACTGATATGAAATACTCAGACATATGATGATGCCTGACGTATACTGATATATATTACAAAAACTCCCGAAGGAATTTTTCATGTGATACAGTAATACAAAACTTTATAATTACAATTCTTACATGTAACTACACCCTCTTTAACCAAGCCTTGAGTAGACTTGGGGCTTAGAACCTAACTCAGTTAAATCATCCCATTTGGTCAGGCTGGGTAGGTCTAGTGGGAGTCTCACCGTGCTAGGGTGACGATCGATTGACCGAACCACGTAGACGACCCTTCTAGTTTAAGCACCAAATGATATGAAGTAACTTTATTAGATTCTTGCCATAAGGTAGGTTCTGTTGAACTTCTTCCCGCATTTACTATGACCGGTGCCTTCTCACGGCTCCGTCTATCGACGTCTTCCTATGGCTCCATCCACTAGTGCCTCCTCCGGTTCATGACCATTTCCTGTCTATTCATTCAGACTGAGGTCCAAAGCCCAATGGACCTCAGGTAACAGTTAACCTCATGCTTATGTAAACAATATATGTATGACAAGTATTCATGACATTTTCACAATAATCACTACAAAAGCCCATAACATGTAGGAAACACATAATCATGTATGTAAGGCAATAACAATACATAGCCCCTCGCATGATATGTTTGTTATCCCGATCCGCACTATTCACCGGTGCCACGATGTACGCCGTGTCCTCGCCGCTAGGAAAACTCTCAACGGCGTTAACAATACCATAACCCGTATATTCATGATTTCATCAATTTCAAATGAGACGAGTCTCGATGACAGAACACAAAGAATCATATATATCAGCATACAATAAGCATCAGAGTTAGTGTTACAGTACGCGAACGTACCTTCCTTCCATGTGAATAGTAATTACTATTCATGTATACGGTACTATTCATGTATAGTAATACGCCCGTCCATCAAAACTGCCTCCGAAATCCTCGGATATCCTTCGTTGACGGTACTTCGGTACATTTTACAAAAAACAATATTTTTGACAGCGGTGCAAACAGCGGCACAACAGCGGTATAACAGCGATACGACAGCGGTTCTACTACAGATATCCTATACGAATTATATCGTTTTTATCAGTATTTAGCATTATAACAGGCATTTTAGGTACAAATTACCATTTTGCCCCTAACCCCCTAATCAGCGGAATTTCGCCAGAGCTTTGCTACTATGACCCTATCTTTCCAGAATTTTGACATATCTCTTTTCCCATTATATTCTTGAAATAAATACCATATATACCCCTAAACATGATATCTAGACTATCTGGGAAATTTAAAGATAATTCTAGCATTCCTACTATATCTACCGAAAGAATTACCGAAGCTAAAGACTAGGGACCGAAGAACTTACCCGAGCTTGGCTACAACTTTCTCAGAGCTCTTCCTTCTCTCTAACCTCTCTCTAGGGTCAGTTTTGGTGTGAAGAAAATGAAGAAATGAAGCCTCTATTTATAGGGTGGAAAATGGGTCCTTAAGTGTAATTATTTCACTTCTGGGTCATTTGAGGTAATTTTCCCTAAAATATAAAATGTCACTCGCTTCCCTCGTATGAAACGTTTTAGAATTTTTTTAATTTTTTAATATTTTAATATTTTAATAATATAATATAATATTATTATTCCAATAGTAAATCACTATTCCTAATAGTAAATACTATTCCCGTGGGTCCCGCATGACATTTTATGATATAATTGGCCGTGGGTCCCACATGAATAGTAAATACGTATTGTTGAATATTAAATACTATTCATGACCTATAAAATACTGATTCCAATTTTGTGCCTTAAAATGTATTTTTAGCCCTTTGACAACTTATCTCTTCTAATTTTCATGGACATTTCCTTAGAAAATTAGATAATTATATCTTTTTATTTGAGACCACTTATTCACCTATTTCTAATAGGTATTATTTACCAAATTGTGATAATTATCACAAATACGATTTTTAGGGTATTATATAAGTCTTGTTCCAAAAATTACAAAAATTCTTGAGAGATACAAGTGTGCTAAACCAGTAATTAAGCTCCGTACCTGCAAGTCTAAGCAAAATTAAATATAATATATTGCAGAACAGCAACACAAGTACAAGCTCAAAATGTATGAATGTTTGACGATTTTTTTTTTAACAAATAAATAAATCAAGGATTGCGTATAGATAAATTTAGGGTCTTTTTCTCTTTTCAATGAGTCTTTTATTGATTCCTATGTAATCTAAATACCATGCAAATGCAATGAAAACAAGGAAAAATTGGTTTTTGGTTTTTCAAATTAATAAACTAAAAGAGTAATGTAATTTAATTAAATGTTAAACTATTGATTTTGGTATTTATTTTTAAAATGTTGAATGAGTGAATGAAATGGTATGGAGCTCGAAAATATCAATAATGAATGTTCTTGGTAATAAAGAAAGTGACTATTATTGCTTAAAAATATTATGGGAGTTAAAATTTATTAAATCTTAAGAAAAACCCCAAGATAACACTTGAGTCTGATATTCTTAATTAATAGTAGTTCCTACCACCATAGCTAAATACTATCTATTGAGATATTGTTTCAAATCATTTAATGTGCTATTGAAATTGAAATAATACAATATGAGTCTTCTTGAGTATTAAACAGCCCCTCAAGGCCATAAATCAACCATATTATACAATAACATGTTAATTATCATAAAATTATCATAATCTCATTGCAACCATAAAAAACTTCAAACATATATAATCTTCATACTACAAAATTCAATTTCAACTATAAATATCAAACCAACATCAATCTCATTTTGAGAATTTCCTACTAGACAATTTAAATATATAACCCTAGACTGAAAAAAGTCAAAAACTCTCATTTGTAGATCGTTGAGTTTAAGTACAAATCTCCATCACCAAAAAGCAAAGGAATGAGCTACACATATTCATTGGAGAAGCCCACATGAGCTACCCATCAAATCTGGAAGTAGAGAGAGAAGGGTCTGTGGTAATGGCAGTGGAATCAACTGTAGAGATGGTGTGGAGGAAGGTGGAGGTGGAGGAGATAAGACTGAGAAAAGTGAACGCCGGAGGTGGTGGTACTGATATACGGCGACGGCGCTGTGATCTCTAGCGGTGGCGTGAGCTCTCCTTCAACCTCACTGCTCCTTTCCACAATCGCTCTCTGAACGACGAACGGTGAGGTGTGGAGAAGAAGAAGAAGACGATGGTGGTTGAAGTGGTGATCGGAGAACAGAGCACAGCTACAACAGCCGGAGTTGGAGAATGAAATTCGCCGGCGGTGGAAGTGATGGAGTGACGGTGGGAAGTCCTCAACGGTGTCGGGGGCTTTCCGTCTCTTTCTCTCTCCTCTCAAGCTCAGGTAAAGTACTCAAGCTCTGGCGTCTCTTTTCTCAATCTGCGGCGCACTCTCTGCTTCTCTCATGCCAAATCGCCGCCTTCAATCATCTGAAAGGAGTTCCGACCAAAAAAAATCATCTGAAATGAGCCCATCTCTGATTCAAAGGTGCCAAAAACGCAGCAGTTTCGTGGTCACTAAATTGGCATTTTTAAAATTAGGGTACCAAATTGTAATTAATTTATGGTCCCTTTTCTGTCATATCTGAATTTGGGGTCTTTCAGCAACATTAATATGGGTCTTCTTCCAAGTTCCTCCAATGTTATATTACACACAAGGTAGCATTAAAACTAATTGCACAATTAAATTAATAATTTATGACCATTTTACCCCTAATTGTGTTAAATTCAATGCAAAGGTCTTTAACTCAAATAAGAGTTAAATAATGTAATAATGAACTAGAAAATAGATTAAAATCCCCAAATTAATCATGAAATAACATTAAAATGTGGATGATCAAATACTAAATTACTCTTGAACAAACTTTCTAATTTTAATTTTCTTTCTATCATAATTGAAACTGCTAAAATCATTCATGACAAGATCTTTTTGTTTTAATTTTTCTTTTCTACTAATGTCAATTTAATTCTTTTGAGTGAAAGATAATTTCTTTCAAGGTAGAAACATTTTACTAAGTATGTAACTGTGTCTCTGACCAAAGAAACTACTTGTAGTCTAGTATCCTCAAGCCTCACCTCCCTTTTTAGTGTAAGGATCCTGGTTCTTTTCCTATTTCGTGTTTTGATTGGTGGTGGAAATTTTGAAGGATGCGTATTGTGTGGTTTTGGGGGTTGCTATTAATGATCTTTTTCCATTATATGTTTTTAAGAGAGACTAAATTTTCAAATCTTACACTTCAATTCACTTGTTGAAATCTTTCTCTATTTTATATCAGAATATATAAATCAGGAAGAAAAAACTTAATGGTATAATTGAAATGCTAAATTGTATTTGACCAAAAAAAAAAAAAAAAAGCTAAATTGTTCATTTGATCCTTTAAGGGTATGTTTGGTTTGAGAGAATGGGAGGGGAGGGAAAGTTGAGAGAGAAATTTTTTCTCTCATTTTTACAAAATTACCCATAGATAAATTTCAATATTCCTAAAATATACCCTCAACAAAAAAGAATATTCCCTTCATTAATGGCAAAATGATCAATGTCCTTCCAAAAGATTTTTTTCCCCTTCCCTCTTTTCCCCTCAAACCAAACATACCCGATTTACATCAAATATTAATTCAGCCATTTAAATTTAAAAAGCATATTCTTTTGTCCCATATGTTTAATACCATTAACTCTCATGAATTGAAAATGATGACTTGGCGACTCAGCATATTTAATATGCTGACTCAGCAATTAAATAATAAAGAATATTTAAATTTTTTTTATTTAATATACTGATTTTAATATTTTAAAATTAAAATAAATACAAAAAATGCCTCTTCAACTGTTGTTTGTGTTGACAGAAACGACTGCCACCGTTAGAACTGGGTGCCGGCCAAAGATGAACGGGTGTGTTCCCAAAATTCTCCGACTGTTTCCAATGAAACTTAGTGAATTTGACAAGTTTAAGTATGAAATTAAACATGGAGCAACATAATTGAAGGCATTGCTAACTTGAACTAAGTTTAAGGATTGCCTAAATAGCAACTTGATTTCTTGATTTATGGAATTGAACTCTTTGCATCAGTAGTGAAACTGACCAATTGCTTATATCTACTCATCCCCCCCCCCCCAACTCTTGGTCCATGTCTGAATTTCAATTCCATTGAAACCCCATTGACCAGCCTGAACTGTTACTTCTAAGTCTGACTCCAAGTTGTTATTGCTGGAACTCAACTTGCTGGAATTTTTGTGAAATTTTCCAGATTTGAACTGAATCATTTTGTCTTGTGGAATTTCACCAATTCTTAGTAAAGTCATTTGATTTTTGAGCTGTAAATTGGTGCATGTGCTGAGCTCATGTGTTTTGGCAACTCTTCCAAGTTATATCATTGTTATTCATTACCTTTAATTTAAGTCACTAAAAGACCAGATCCTAGTGCTCACAAATTCTGGAAGTTTTGATTAAGATTGAACAAAGTGAATGTTTGCTGGTGTATTTCAAAATCTGAAGGCTATCATTTTGCTACTGTGCCTCAATGCTTGCTTGCTTGACCTTGGCGAATTCCTCAACTTGAGTAAGTGTTAGTTGCTGAAATTTGAACTTGACTTGTCCACATTTATGCTAAATCGAGGGTCTGAAAGGTTTTTGTCAATTTGGAGCTAAAGCAACATATTTTTTAGCTTAGGATTTTATTTGTTTTCATTGGTAAACTCATTGGAATTTTGGTAGAAATTCACTTGTGCATTGAGTTGAGCTTGCTAGAACTCAAAATGTTTTGCACAAAAAATTCTAATTTTCAGTATCCTCAAGTTTTTGGGTGTTCTAAGCAAAACTAATGACTAAAGCGATTAGGTACAACAAATTTTGACCAAATTTTAATGTTTAGACCACTTTATTTTTCTTTATTTTCTGGAACTTTCCCAGATTATTCACTTGGTGAGCTTGAGTTTTCTTCTTAGATTTTTCTTGATTCCCAGGTCGTTTTAGCTCTTATTAGATAGGATTTCCTTGTTTGTGTGAATAAAACTCTTTGATACTTGTAATTCGGAAAAGCACCAAAATAATATTTTTTTTCTCAAAAAATTTACTTAATTAAAACACATTGGAAACATTTTACTAAAGTAATGCAGTTGGTGGCGCAAGGACAGTTCACGCCACTAGTGGCGTAAATAGGGTTCACGCCACTGACACAAAAGTGTCAGTGTCTAGTGGCGTGAACAACATTCACGCCACTAGGTGGCATGAAACAGGTTCACGCCACTAGTGGCGTGAACCTTCTCCACGCCATTGACACTTTTGTGTCAGAAGTGTCAGTGGCGTGAACCCCTTTTACGCCATTAGTGGCGTGAGCATTAGTCCGGTAAAAAGTTTTTAAGGTGCTTTAATTAGGTAAAAAAAAATTTAAAAAAAAAATCTTATTTTGGTGTTTTTCCCCTTGTAAATCATAATTGTATTGAACTTTCATGGCTTATTTTGAAGACAATCACAATTTACCTTTCAATTCTTGCTCTTTTGTAGGCAACCAGAGGGATGATAATGTCTCTCAAGGATCTCAATCAGTGCAACAACAACTAGACCTCATCTTAGCCCAAATGGAGAATCCAAAAAGGGGTTCAGATTGTCAAGAAAATTCACCCTTTCAATCTCACTCTTTTATAGGAGATTATATCAGGAAAAAAAAAGATTATATCTCTCAAAGCATCAATTCCATTTAACAAACATTGCGGCTTCTTCAAGCCAAGTTGAGAAGTCAAAATAGAAGTCTAATTGGTCAAGAATGTAATGGTCCATTCCACCATCCATACAATGAATCTTACCAACAACCTTCATTCCAATCTAATCACCTACCCTATAGATTATACCATGAGTCTTTTCCACCACCATATAACCCATATTATGAGCCTTACTCTAATCCTTCACCATACAACCACATGTCATATCATGAACCTCTTCCTTCATTCTATCCCACTTTCCGACCATGTCATCCACCTCATGAGTCTTTATACCCACCATTTGAACCACCTTATGGACCTCCTTCCCAACCATGTGTGCCAAACTAAGAACCTACCATTGGTGAAGTCATTAGAGAGTTCCAAAATCAAATGACTTGGACTATAATTGAGAGGAGTGGTCACACAAGGACAACTTTGATTGTTGCATGGCCTCTATAATAAGAGGAATGGAACAACAAGAGAAAGAGAATGAGAGATTGGAAAAGGAAATTAACATCTCACTCAGCAATCACAAGTGTTGGAGAATTTCTAAGAAAATCCTCCTCCGACGTTCACACATACACAAGAAGCGGAATGATTGAAGAAAGAAAATGAAGAGTTGGAGAAAGCAATGGAGTGGCTTGCACAAGAGTCATCTAAGTGCAACACTCCACAATAGACTCTTCCTCTATTGCCTATATGTGAGCCAACTACTCAAGCCAAGACAATCAAGAAGACCCGTTTTCAACTTCCAGAGGAGTCTTCCTCTCCTATAGAGGAGGAACAAGGAGTCCAAGCTCAAGAGCCAAACGCCACTTCCCAAGTGGAAGATTCCAATCTATGGTGCCTTCTTCCACACAAACACAAGAAGTGAAGGAAGTACAAAAGAGCATTGAAAAGCCTTCCCTACCATTTGGTAGTGATCCTATTCTTATAGAAGTAGATTCTCCTACTACTTTAACTAGTGAAAAAATTAATGAATTGAGTGATGATGAGGTGGATGAAGAAATCATTTTTGAACCCCCTCAAATGTTTAAAAATGTAATTGCTCAACCCATTGGCTCTAGTAGTAGTGATTTTATTGTACTTGTTTGATGAGTGTGCTCATACTTCTTTGTGTGATTCTTTACCTATTGAAAACACTTTTCTTCATAGTACTAAGGATGATTGTGATAAATTGAATGAAAATATTTTCATGTTCTTGTGAGGAAGATCAAATATGCGTAGACTGTTTTGATGAAAAACATCACTTGCTTGTTGAGTTTCGAAAGAAAACATTTAGTGAAATGGTTGATCCTACCATTAATCTTGATGCACTCTCTTGTACTATTGATGATCGTAAGCATGAGAATTGTGAAAATGTGGTTGATATGAGTGAGAAACACCATAGCCTAGAAAAAGATCTTTCTCTTGATTCCAATGAATTGCATGATAGTTTAATAAGGGAAGATTCAAATATTTTGATTGATGATTTTTCAAATGAAAATAAATCTTTCGATATGATTCTTTCTTGTGATTTGTCACTTGATATAGAAAAGGAAAATGATTCTTTTGAAAATTCAAAAGTTTTGGATGGTTATGATTTAAAAAATTCTTTTTATTCTTCCTTTCTTTTGCCTTTCATATCTTGTGATTGCAATGATGTGGTGTAATCCAACACTAAGTTGGATTCTGCACTTTCCACTTGGCAACCACAATTTTTTTTTAAAAAAAAAAATGTAACTGTTTTTTTGACTTCTACTGATAGGAGTGCCATTGATTTCCTTGGATGTGATAATTACTTGAAGAGTTTAGAACTTAACATGTCTTTATTTCACTTAGAATCTCTCCATGTTTCTATTTTTGGATGAGATACTGCTATATGTTTGTCTTCTTTGCAGACATATTATTGGAAAGGTAATCGGATGAGCCAACATCCACCTTGTATTCTTGGACTTCTTCCGATTGATCTTGAGCCACCTCCCCCAAGGAAATTCAATGCGGGAGAAGATATATCAAAGGACAAATGCATGATTCTCATCGAAGATGAGAACTTCTCCTTCAAGCGACTCAAGATACTCTAACAAAGGTTGTTTCTTTACTTACTTTTTTCTTCTTAATTTCTATAATTTTTTTGAACAAATCCTAATCTCTATAACTACTTGCGCTTAATTGTTGTATGAGAAAGATAATTGTGGGAGAGGGACACAATCATATAGAAAAAGGTAGACGTCGTGTAGCTTAATAAGTACAATAAGAACCCCTTTTGTGATTTTCATTTTTTGCCACTACCTTATTTAATTACCATTATGCATTTTCACCTTGATTTTGTCTGTTATTATAACTTGTTTTGTAATAGCACTATAAATAGTGAGAGAAATAATTATTTTTATGAAAATATATTTCAATTAGTCATTGCATTTTTTTCCCACAAAGTTAGCTTATAGTTTAATGGCAATGGAGGATGCTACATGTTTTGGTAGTGTGTTCCAATCCAAGTTGTGTCAAGGGCAAAGTTTTTCTTATTTTATTACCATGAAATTACTAAAATGTCCTTTTTTTCAAATAAAAAAATAGAAGAGACAAAACACCCTCAAATATTTTACCCCTGTTTCCTATTCCAAATTCGATCTATTTCAGTTAAAGGAGAGGAGGAAGCTTGAAGAACCTCTGAACCTGACGAGCCCCGTCGCCACTCTCTGTGTTTGCTACCAAAGCCTATTTGCTAGCCTCCGACTGCCACTATTGTGGGCGTTGTTGTTTCCTTGCTTGTCCATTATCTCCCTTGGTCAGATTTCTTCTTCTTCCTTTTCCTTCAATCGACATTGTCTCATGGTTCTATGTGAGTAAAAGTCTGAAAATTTTCTTTTAGTGCTTCCATTATTTTGGTATTTATATACAAAATCAAAAACTCCTCTTTCTCATGTTTCTGTGTGGCTGTCATGTGTATGGGTTTTGTTGAGCTTCAAATGATTTTCTGGTTGTACTTGGGGGAGGGACGTTGGAAGTTTACAAAGGCTAAAATGGTAGTCTGAGGAGCTTGTATGGTTAGAAACTTTTACTCTAATTGTTTTGGCTGCTATAATAGGAAGAAGGTGGATTTAGTTTTTTGGTCTCTGTTTTTGTTTGATTTTTAAAAAAAAATATAAAGAATCACTTTTGGGAAAATTTGTTAAACTACATTGATGCTTGAAGTTTATATGGTTGCTAATACATAGAGCATGGTGTTGTTTGTGATTTAATTTTATAATGCACTTAAAGTGTTTGATAAAATGTGTAGAAGAGGAATGTATATGTTGTTTTCTTTCACACACAAAATCTTAGATAAGAAACTCATTATGAAGTTTTTTAAAAAGAATTGTTTGATCCTTGGATGTTTTGGTGAAATGAAATATTGGGACTTTGGTGATGCTATTTTGATGCCTAAAAGCTATATGATTGTTAAATGGTGGAATTTGATGTGTGATAAAGTGTTTGCTAAAGTACGGAAGAGAAGAATTTGGTTGGGTTTATATTGATTAAACTGTTAAAGTTCATTGCTGAAGTGGTAGAGGTGTATGTAGATGTTGTTGAATATTGTATTGTAGGAGCTTGGAACAAATAGAAGTGAAAGCTGGTAAACAAAATAGAAGACAAAAATTAATGTTGCTGAAAGACCCCAAATTCAGAAGTGACAGAAAGGAAAGTAATAACATTTTGGTACCCTAATTTTAAAAATGCCAATTTAGTACCCAGGAAACTGCTGCGTTTTTTGGCACCATTGAATAAAAAATGAGGGTTATCTTCATATGATTGGGGGCGGCGACTTTGACATGAGAGAAGCAGAGAGTGCGCCACGGACTGAAGAAAGAGACACCAGAGCTTAAGTCACTACCAAAAAAAATCTCGGATTACCCACGGAATTACCGACAAAAAGATCTGTTGGAAATTACCCACAGAATTCTGTGGGTAATTTTCGTACGAAAAATTTCCATTCCAAAAAAAAGTCATTGGTAAAATTTTGGTAATTACCCATGGCTTTTTTTGCGATGGAAATTTTCCGTCAGTAATTTCAGTTGCCGACGAAATTTCGTGGGAAATTATTACCCACGAAATTTCGTGGGTAAATTTTTCGTTGGTAATTCCGTGGGTAATCCGAGATTTTTTTGTAGTGAGTACTTCATCGGAGCTTGAGAGGAGACCGAAAGAGACAAAGAGCCACCACCACCGTCACTTCCACTGTTAGCGAGTTTGAATCTCTAACTTTGGCGATTGTAGTTGTTCTCTGTTCACCGACCACCACACCAACCACCATTGTCTTCTTCTTCTTCTCCACACCTCACCATTCGTCGTTCAGAGAGCAATTTTGGCGAGGAACGGTGAGGTTGAAGGAGAGAGCTCACTTCTACACCACCTTTCTACACTGCCTAATATCACAGCGCTGTCATCGGAGATCACTACCACCACCTTCGGCATTCACGCTTCTTAGTCTTTCGTTCACTCTTCTCAGTCTTACTTCCACTACCTCCACCTTCCGCCACGCCATATCCACAACTGATTCCACCACCATTACCACAGACCCTTCTCTCTCTATTCTAGATTCAATGTGCAGTTCATGTGGGTTCTCCAATGAATGTGTATAGCTAACACTAGTGCAAAAAGGGTTTTAAGACCGGACAAAAGAGGCATCGTAAGACCGGACCCGCGACCAGTCTTGTTCCAGCCGGTATTAAAAGTCCACATTTAAGACCGGACTCGAACCGGTCTTAAAGAAACTCTTTTAGACCGGACATTTAAAACATTAGGTCTTAAAAGTCGTACTAAATAAAGCTGAAATATTTTTTGTTCGGTCCTAAAACTCAACTTTTAAGACCAGGCAAAAACTCGGCCGCTCTTAAAAGATCAAAATTATAAGATCGGACAAAAATAAATCCGGTCTGAAAAATAGCGGCTTCTAAGACCTGACGACTAATTATACGCAATCTTAAAAGATTGACTTTCAAGACTGGACGGTAAATTCGACCGGTCTTAAAAATTGAATTTTTAGACCGGACGTATAAATACACCGGTCTTAAAAGACAAACTTTTAAGACCGGCTTAATATCAAATATGTACACATGAACTTTAAGACCGGACATATTGATACATCCGGTCTTAACAGTTGAACATTTAAGACCGGCCTATTTATTACCGGTCTAAATTTTTCCGAATTTTTTTCCTGTTCTGTTCTTCCTGATCATATATATTCACAAATCCACCACTCAATTCAGCACATAAAAATCGATACTTTAAGTACAAGCTATGAACAATTATGAATAAATTGAATTGGGAAAAAGAATACAAATATTATTCACCATGAGTTATATAGCTTCTTAATTAATGAATATACTATGACTACAACACCTAAATTAATTTATACAATAAGATAACTTACTTACAATGCAAATACACAATAAGTTACAAATACAACATACATGCCCAATGGAATATTCACCATGCCTTCATCTGATTCCCATCCAACAACGTAACATTCTCTTTTATAACATGCCCCTTTGGACCGATCCTGCCACAAAAATAAAACAAGAACAAACTTCATAGTCAGTGACATTGTTTAAGAGCATAGAAGGAATATAATATAGTTAAAACCTTAAAGTTTTCAAAGAAGTTTGCATATGATTATTACCTTATGAATTATATTGACTCTTTTATAAAGCGATATCCTCCCATATCCCTTCTTGATGATCATTTCTTATGCCGGGTTCATTATCCGCTTCATCTTCTTCGTTCATTTCCGGTAGACCCCTTGAAAAAGGAGTACTCTTAGGAAGATCATAATTTGAATGACTTTCCTCATCAATATCAATGGCCCTTTTTCCTTGGAGAGCTACATGTTAGTTTTGATGATGTCTTATATAGATGCCATTCTTTAAGAGCAAAAAGGTTGCACACTACATTTACATTATACTTTGACTAATTCTTATATTTAATGTAGATGCAAAGTTTAATAATGGAGAATGATGAGTTCAAGTTGAATGACGGAGAACGCTCAACAAGAAGAAGTACTGAATCAGAGAAAGAAATTGAATCAAGAAGATGTGAAGTTAAATGATAGAGAATGATCAAGAAAAAAGAAGAAAGGAAGGAAGAACTTGTTTAATGGAATAAGAAAATCATTATACAAGTTCTTAGATTGATTCTAGAAGTCCCCACGATGATATGAAAGCTGGAACAGCTCAAATTGGAGTTGAAATAAGCAAAATCAAGTTTTGGGATGAGTTAACTCGAGTCAGGACATCAGCTGCCTCGAGTCAGCCACCTCGAGTCAGGAATTCAGCTGCCTCGAGTCAAAATGCACCTTCAGCACACTCTGTTTCACGTTCAGCTCGGGCGACCTCTGGTAATTCGATGATATCTTCCAAACCAGAGATCGGATTGAGGTAAAACCAGTGGCATATGAAACTAGACTCCCAATGCGTCATTTGGATATAAAATTCAAGTCCAAAGGAGTCCATATGAGAGAGATATGATTTTTTAAAGTTGGACCATCAATCACCGTCATAGTCCAGACCAAGCTTCGGTGTTGTGAGTGTATCTCACAAACTACAAATCCAATTGAGCTGAAATCGGTGGAATATGAAAGTAAACTCATCGATATTTCCATCAAGATTTGATCCAGCCAAAACGAAGTTTATAACAAGGAGATATGGCCTTCGAAGGTGGACACATGTGATTCTGGAATCAGTTCAGCATAGCTTCGGTTTTCTGTCTATACACAACCAAATGAAATGAAACCAATTCCATATGATTCTAGACACAACAAGGGTTTCATAGAATTTGGAAGAAACCAATGAGCATCTCCTCAAGTCAACTTCAAGTCAAAGAGCACAGAATTGAAGAGTTTGCCTCGAGCGAACGGTTCAACCTCGAGTCTCAGTGCAAACAGAAAGTTAGAAGAATTGAGAAGGCTTTTTACCTCGAGTCAGAAGTGCAACCTCGAGTCAATGACCAACCAGAGAGTTAGAACAATGGAGAGCACTTTTTACCTCCAGGCAGAAAGTTCACCTCGAGTCACATTCTTTCAAAGGAAGAATAATCATTCCATGGTTAACTCGAGTCTACGAAGAAGCTACCTCGAGGTAAGGGAATCTCTACCTCGAGTTAGCCCTTTTTAAAATGAAGTTTGAAGAAGCAATTACCTCGAGTCAGCATAGATGCACCTCAAGTTTTGTAACTCGAGTTAAGAAACATGCAACCTCGAGTCAAATGCAAACATAAAGATAAAAGAATGGGGAGCAGTTTTTACCTCGAGTCAGTAAGTGTGCCTCGAGTCAAATTGATTCTTGAAATACTCTATCACGATGAATTCACTCGAGCCTCTCCAAATGCAACCTCGAGTCTTGCACCTCGAGTCTACATTCCATGAACCTCGAGTCTGGTAAAGTTTTGAAATATTCTGGTAGTGTGATTTAACTCGAGGCAATAATAATGGTACCTCGAGTTAGGTAACTCGAGTCAGCCTAAGATGAACCTCGAGTTAATATCTCATCTGGAAAACTCAGTTTGAATATTTCCAATTGATTAACTCGAGTCAGCAAGAACATTGCCTCGAGGCAAACCAGTCTCTGTTATTTTAAATATTCATTTTGAGATTGTGATTTCATGGATTAACATCTGTATTCTTCGTATCATCCTTCATAACTATCCTTAATCTACTTTGACCAGTTTGCTAAGTGAGTTTCAGATGATTAGAACAAACATTAACTCAAATTTTGAGTAAAGCAAACCAAATGTATCGAAGCATTTAATGTGAGCCGGACACAAAGCATGAAAGAGGGATATGGATATCTGAGCCTCTAGAAAGTAATTCAAAAGTTTCCAAATAATATTCCTCTCATGTCTCAACGGGCAAAAGGAATAAGGAATACCAACGGAGCAGATTCACCAACCTCCGAACACTACGAAGAAACAGAGCAACAGATATATTTATGACTCACAATGGCTATCTTAATGAGTCCCAACGGTTGATTCTCAAACCTTTTCCAACGACATTAATGGCGAACTCTATAAATACCCGAAGGTTTGAATTCATCAATAGCAGACATAGACGCACACACAGACAAAGCATTCAAAGCGATCCATTTACAGTCTGTACATATCTTCAGATATTTTTGAGCTTCAGTGATTATCTTTATCTACTCGTGAGGAGTTTCAAAACATTTATTTGATCATTGAGTTGTAAAATCTTAAGGTTGTGGAACCTTAAGGGGGAGTGAGTCCTAGGGAGAAAGGATCATCCTGAGTACAGAGTGTGTAATTGTGTCTTGGGTTATTTGGTTACAACTTGTAAAGAGGGGTAAGTCCTAGTGAGAGGATTACTCGAGAGTTACAGAGTGTGTAATCAAGTTACGAAATAGTGAAATCCCAGAGTGTTTAAAGGGGGACCGGACGTAGGTCAAGAGTTGGACCGAACCAGTATAACCTCTTGTGTTCATTGCTCTTCCCTCTATCTCTGTTTTAAGTGTTCTTGAGCAATTAGCGAAAGAATTTCATAATCACCTATTCACCCCCCTCTAGGTGATATTCCACCTTCACTACAGACCACATTTTATTTTCTTGATCGGTGATATAGAACACTTGTTTCGCCTGGTCTGCCATAATAAAAGGTTCATCACCAAAACTTCTACCATTGACATCGACTAATGTAAATCCTAGCCGATCAATCTGAACACCATTATTGACATAAACCCACTTGCATTTGAAAATGGGAAATCTAATTTTAACATAGTCTACCTCCCAAATCTCTTCAATAACCCCATAATATGGCATGACTGCCAATAAAGGCCTCTTGTCTTTCGAACTGGAGAAGTGCATAGATTCAGCCTTTAACATAACACCATTGTTCTGGACGGTGCTCCTATCATCTAGGGACTTCGTGTAAAATGTATAACCATTAATCACATACGAATTCCAACTTATGACATCAACCTCAGGACCACGGGCTAACCATTTGATTGTATCAGAAACACATTCCTCTCCCTTGACCTTTTGTTTGAACCAGTCTACAAAAGTTCTGTTATGCTCCCTAATCAACCTTTGTTCAGTCATTCGATGATTTTCTTTCCTTACAGCTTCGTTATGTGCAGCTATGATGGCTTGAACTTCATCAACATTATTCAAGATGTATAAGTGGACTTGTGACAATTCATCGGGATCCACACTCTTTACCGAAGCCTCTCGTCTACCCCCTTCAATCTGATGTTTTGGAAGCCCAATATGTCTTACTTTGGCCAAATAATTTTGACAAAATTCCATGGCTTCTTCGAAACATATTTCGAACAATTGATGCTTCGGCCGGGTATGCGTTCTTCACGTACCCTTTTAGGAATTTCATAGATCTTTCAATTGGGTACATCCACCGTAAATGGATAGGTCCGCACAACTTTTTCTCCCTCACTAGATGAACAATTAGATGAACCATGATGTCAAAAAAGGTAGGAAGAAAAAGCTTCTCAAGGTGGCAAAAGATAAGATATCCTTCATTCTCTAATTCATCCAACTTTTCAATCTCGAAAACTTTACTACAAACCGCATTGAAGAAGACACAAAGTCTAGTCAAAACAACCCGAAGATCATATTCGGGGATGCCTCGAATAGCTACTGGGAGTAGCTATTGCATCAAGACATGACAATCATGAGACTTTTGGCCTACGATTTCAAGTCCTTCATCGATACAAGCCTCTTAAAATTTGAAGAATACCCCGAGGCAACTTTTTGTGCCATGTAAACACTCACAAAAACTTTGTTTCTCATCCTTAGACAAAGTATGAGAAGCCGGGGGACAATAAGTTATCTTCCCGGATGGCCTTGGATGTAAGTCTTCGCATATTCCCATTACTTGCAAATCCAATCTTGCCTTCACACCATCCTTGGAACTACCTTGTATGTTGAGAAGCGTGCCAACAATACTATCACATACGTTTTTCTCCACGTGCATGACATCAATACAGTGTCTCACATCAAGATTGCGCCAATATGGAAGATCGAAGAATACAGATCTCTTTTTCCATATATTTATTTCTTTTCTACTCTTTGCAGTCTTATCGAAGATAACACTGATATTTTTCACCTTTTCATAAACTTGCTCCCCAGTCAATGCCACCGGAGCATCTTCATACTCCTGGCCACCAAAAAAGGCTTTCTTTAATCGATGATATGGGTGGCCCCGTCTAAGAAATCTCCTATGTCCAAGATAAACCATTTTCCTTCCATGTTGAAGTTGATGGTAGCGTGTGCCTTCTTCACAAACCGGACATGCTTTATGGCCTTTTACACTATACCCTGACAAGTTCCCATATGCTGGGAAGTCGTTTATAGTACAAAATATCATGGCTCGCAGTTTAAACACATCCTTCTTGAAAGAGTCAAAAACATCGACACCTTCTTCCCACAACTCCTTCAAGTCTTCGATCAAGGGCTCAAGGTAAACATCAATGTCATTTCCGGGTTGTTTTGGTCCCGAAATCAACATAGACAGCATGATGTACTTTCGTTTCATGCATAACATTGGAGATAAGTTGTAAATAATAAGGAGCACGTGCCATGAACTATGTATCTTTGCTAAGGCTTCCATATGGATTCATGCCATCCGTGCTAAGGGCAAGCCTAAGGTTCCTAGGTTCTTCGTTGAAGTTCGGAAATAAATGATCGATTTTCTTCCATTGAGAAGAATCAGCCGGATGTCAAAGCTTTCCATCAGAAATCCTCTCATCTGCATGCCACCTCAGATTTTTTGCATCATTTTCATTCGCAAACAACCGCTTGAACCTTGGTATGATTGGAAGATACCACAACACTTTTGCAGGCCCGTTATTTGACTTGTACCTTGGGGTTTCACATATCGGACAATTAAACTTCTCTTCAAACTCTTTTCTATACAATACGCAATCATTCGAGCATGCATGGATCTTTTTGTACTCCATCCCCAATGGACGAGTATTTTCTTAGCATCATAGTATCGATGCGGCAACACATTATCATCCGCAAGCATGTCCTTAAAAGCCTCAAGCATTTCGAAAAACTCTTGTCGCTCCATCCATGACGTGCCTTCAAGCTTACCAATTTCAATACAGCGTTCAACAATTGGTATTTTTTACAACCAGGGTATAGCGGGGTCTCTGCATCACTGCACATATTACCATATGCATGTGATTGATGAAAAGCCTCTTCTCCTACATCACGAATAATGTCCTCTATGTGATCATCCATATCCGTGTCATTATCATCAAAGGCCACTTCCTCATGTTGAGACCCACTTGTTATTTTTTCACCATGTCATACCCATACTGTATAAGTCTTACAAAATCCTTCACAAATTAAATGTGTGTGGATAACTTCAGGATTTAGTCGACTATCATTCAAACATTTTACATAAGGGCAATAAAACTTCCCACTATCATCATGGGCATTTTGTTTAGCAAATTCTATAAAGTCTCTCACCCCATTCTGATATTCAACACTCGTCCATAACGCAGTTATCCAACCGTGATCCATAGTAGAATTCCTATTTATGACACGGATATAAAATAAGGCAACACCAAATTCATATTTATGCTCAATGTCGGTTATGTCAATTTTTTTTTTTGGAGAAACTTGGCCATTAAATGCATAACGAAGAAACACTTTTGGTCATAAATGTATCACAGTGAATCCAAGAAGAAAAATTAAAGCATGACGAGGAAATTAAATGTATCACGTGAAGGTCTTGTGGACTCACCTGTAGCATATAAATTCAAATGTGTTTGCGGAGTCTTTCTTCTCCCTCCACGAACGTTGATGTTGCAGACATCAAGAGTAACCTAAAAGCATTTGTGGTCAGTTGGGTAGGTCTAAAGTGCAAATATAATCTTCAAAATACAATATTCATTAACAACAGAGAAACCCACAAGAACATTTCATCGATTTCGTTCAACCCAGAAAATCATAAAGTTATATAACCGAAACAGACTCTTACGGCTTGGTCTATAGACGTTTAGCTAACGAACCGAAAGTGATTGTCGAGAGAGCAACGCGAAACGCGATCGACGAAGCAACACAAAAACACCGGAGACAAAACCGAGTAATCACTTTTGGTGCGAGAAGAGAAGTTCGAGAGGAAATTTAATATTCCGCGCGACGAGACATGTTTTATTAATTTGGATTTTATTAAGACTGGTTAGTTATAAAGTAGCCGGTCCTAAATATATAATTAAATTTTTAGGACCAGAGGGTTAAAAGACTCTGGTCTTAATTTTTTATTTTTCATTTAATTTTAAGACCGGAGTCTTATGAAACATCTGGTCCTAAAAGTCCTCATTTAAAAAAAAGTTTGGCTTTGGCGAGCATAGTAGCAACTGAATGAATAAAAATTAAATAAAAACTGGAGAATAAGCTTCTTTAATTACTGGAGAATATGAACGAAAAAAATACACAAGCTTAGTTCTTAATGATTCATACATTATTGGTGAATATGCATGTACACAAGAAAAAAAACAAAAGAAAAACAAGCAGAAAATTATAAAAAACAAGAATTTGACTAAACATCCTTGGCGATATCAGCGTGAAAAGCATTAAATTCCCGCCGGATATCAGCAAATTCCTGCCTTATTCGCATCAGCCGCAATGCATCATTAGAGGAAAGAGGAGAGGGGTCAGCGGTAGGCGCGCTGGGGCCAACTGGTTGGAGAGGGGGAGGAGGAACCTCTTCATGGTCTGAAGGCTGGAGGGGGTGCGGCAACATCTTCATCATCTGAAATAACAATGGGTCCAACGACCCGAGACTCCTCTGTCACAATAGAACGCACTCTTGATGAAGGAGGCGCACCGTATAACGATCTATGGAAGGCACGAGCATCAGGAGTAAGGACAGAGAGGTATGAGGAGTTAATAAATATGCGGTCTAAAATTCTTTTATTTAATTGTTTTTCAATTCAATTGATTTTAAGACCGAACTTTAATAATATACCCAGTCCTAAAAGTTTATTATTTTTTTTTCAATTCAGTTGATTTTAAGACAGACCTTTTAAAATATATCTGGTCCTAAAAGTCTATTATTTATTTTTTCAATCAATTCAATTACTTTTAAGACCGACAATTTATCTTATATCCGGTCCTAGAAATCTTTTTTTTTTTCAATTCAATTTTTTTAAAGTAATAATTTTTTCTAATTAGTTTTAAGAACGGATCTTTTACAATATCCGGTATTAAAGGTTCCCGAGTCGTATCCCTACTAAAGGTCTCGCCATATTTTTAGAAATAAACAAAGACTTTTAGCACCGGACTTTCAAATAGTCTCTTTTTTCTCATTTGCAACATCATGTACCTCAAATTTCAAGCACTAAATATCTAGAATGAATGAACGAATTTCTTGAAAAATATACAAATTTATTATTGAATTACACATTGTGCGTATATTTTACAAATGAATTTAGGAATTAATTAGTTTATATAGATATTCACAAAACAAATTGTGTATGTGCTCCACTTCATCATTAGGAAAGGGAGCAGGCCCAGCTAACATCTGTAATCAAAGACAGAAACTGAATTAACTTGCGTGCATATTTCATATGTAACATGAAGACAGAAACTGAATTAACTTGCGTGCATATTTCATATGTAACATGAAGCCAGAAACTGAATTCAGCCACAATATGTAACATCAAATACATTTACCTTTGAGAACAATTTTGTCGTTCTTCGCCTGATAACATCATACATGTGTTTTATGACGTACAGGCCACATAAGTTGGACCCCGTTGGTTGCCGATGGGTCTAAAACGAACAAGAAATATATATTAGAGCTAGCATATATAGCTTATTGACCAAGTTCACAAGGCAGTGCGCCAGTGTCCAAATATGTACTAACATCTGGTCTTAACCATTTAGGATAAGTGGCCTGAGACCCACGCTTTTTGTTTACCTCGACTTGGAAGGTCATCATGGCACTATCATCAAAATCACAAATTTATCAATAATGTTCACTGAAAATTCACAGTAGAGATTTCGAGACAAGAGAATCAAAATGACATGCTTACTTGTTGACGCTCGCCTCAATATAGGCTCGCTCATTGTGAGTGGAGCATAAGAAGATAACTTTATGATCCTCCATGCACATGAGGACCAATCGCCGATGGCGGCTGAAAATTCACAGCAAGAAAAACTCAAAGTGATATATGTAGCAGAATTATATTAAGTGAATTACATACAAGAATTGTGATATGTACCTATGGAAGTATGGAAACACGTACACCTTTCTTCTCACTTCACACACCCTGGTTGACATGTATTCTTATCTCAAGTCCAAGGATGTTGTGCTTGCATAGACTGGGCACAAGAATCCAAAATCATTTATTCTGCCATGTTTGGCCAATTCTTGATGCATGAACCTACAATAATGACATTGATCAGGGAATTAGTATATATGTATGTGTGTCTAAACGATGCATTTAAATTATGTACTCATAGAATCAGATACTTACTTCATAAACAGTTGAATGATTGGATTACTAAGCTCCTGTCCAGGAATCAGCAGGGACATTACATCTATATTGTCAAGGTAAACATCTATAGGATGAGGGACGCCTACTACTTCTTAGACAGGCCACGATTTATCTTTAAAATAACTTTTGTTTGCCAAATCAGATATTTTTTCCTTGGCAGTCAAATGAGCAGTAGGGGATGGAAATTGAGGAGGAGGGGATGCAGCTTGATGAGGGGATGAAACTTGAGGAGGAGGGGATGCAGCTTGACCAGGGGATGGAACTTGAGGAGGAGGTTGCTCTGACTGTCCAACAATGCAGCTCCTCCTAGTGCTCTGCTGCATAACCGCAGGTGAATGTGTGATGGGAACATTGCTCTCTGGACGAGAGCTCAAAAGCAGCCTCATCTGATTCATTTCCTCCTTCATCTGGCTCATCTGGGATTTCCACATTGCTTCTTTAGCCGCTGCTTCCTCACTTAATTTTCCCAACGTTTGTTCCATCTCCTCCCAGGTAACCATACTTTGTTTGTGGCGTTTGGATTTACCAAAGTATTCCTTCAGGCCTACCCGTCCTCCAACCCCCCTTACACACCCCGCGTGATCCGGTTTTCTGATCGCAACGGTCAGAACATCATTCCTCCCGTCCGACACAAAAGATCCCTCTGCTTCTTTCCTTTTAAGATCTTCCTGTAAGATACATATAACGAGAAGCTTAGTAATGAAACATGTTTAGTAACTAAAAAATAACAATAACGATACTTACAATTCTTTCAGCAACTAAACGAGTTTGTTCACTCGTGTAGGCGCCGCTTGGCTTTTGCCGAATATGCAACCATAACTCCTCGCGACGTATAGGAGATGGCTAATCAACTATCGCAGAAGGATTGAATTCAGCTTCATCCTCCTCTTCCAATCTCTTCTACTTGGCCGCCATCAATTCTTTTTCGGCCATTTCATACCCGCCGCGAGAAGCCCTATGCGGGCAATCATTCTTTCTCCCTATCTCCTGTGCTTGTTCCCTTCCTTTATGTGAATCAGAATTGAAAAAAAAACTATTAATTATGAATTCCCGCCATTGATGTCTAACAGAAATTAGAGAACTTCTACTTCATATGAAGGTCAAAATTAGTCAAATTCACTTCATCAAGTTTCAACATTTTATTTAAGAAAGATGTAGAATGGTAGAAGAAATTGGGAGAAACAGAGGAAAGGGAGTTGCGAAATGCGCCAACTCGGTCAATTCATTCATTCATCATAACTGGTTCCTACACATATTAGACTAACCTCTTATATATAGTTAGAGGCTTGACTCTTAAGCCCCAATAACAGCTTGCACCGAAACCATTACACAGTTAACATACTAACTAACTAACAACAATGTCTAACCACTACCTACTATAACGAAACTAAGACTATAATAATGGCTTGACTCTTATGCCATTATTATTTCCCTAATTACCTTCTTAGTATTTTACCTTTTCAGGGTTTACATATCAGACTTGCATAGACAAAGACAGGAAATGTATACTTCTATTCACACACCAAACTATTTAACTAACAGGATTAGATGAATAGCATTCACATATCCGCACAGGTTAATAAGCACACAAAAGGGCAAACAAAACTAAATATAAACTCACCAGAGCTTCAGGAGTGGTCCGCAGCTGAACAAATTGTTGCCAAGTTTGTTCATCAATAAATGTGTACTTCTCCCAAGGATTTTCTTGAGGCTGAACCTCGGTAAAAATATACTTGTTAGCTAGAAAAGTCTTAAACTTCCTCCACCAATCAGCCCAATAAGACAATGTCTTGGCTTTCAACTTCTGACATCAGGGAGAGTGTATGTAAGCCGGATAGTGTCCCAAATAGGATCCTTTACCGTTCGAATGTCCACTTTTTTCCACTCATCTGTCAAGATGCTAACCTTGCTGCGTGCTAGATAGCCAACAAAACTAGTATATTTGGATTTCTTGGGACCGAAAAGTTCCAACTTTTCATCAAATTGAATCTCTAGCCTTGAGCCAGAAGTCCGACTTAGGGTTACATCCATCATTCGTGTGCCTCTTCTACCACGACGTGCAGGGTGGTTACAAGGCTCATTGTGAGATGAAGAGGGTTCGTTCTGACTCACACCAGTCACAACAGTAACTGGCGTTCCCAGAACAGGAATATAATCATTTTCACCGTTCATTTTCGAGACAGGAAGAGAGGTAATGCAACAGGAAGAGTTTTGTAACGTGAACAGAGGTTCTTCAGTGATAGTAACAAAAGCTTTCGCGTGGAGAAATATTTATTTGGCGGTTCATTTTTAAGACCGGATGAAAATATAGATGGTCTTAATAATTAATATTCAACACCGGATATATTAAAGTTCGGTCTTAAAAGTAATTAATTTTTTGTCCGCACTTTTTTTTCTATATTTTATATCGGCCGCATTTTATGTCCAGTCTTAAAAGAATAACTTTTAAGACCGGCTTTTATATATGTTCAGTCTTAAAACTTTATTACCTTTATATTTAAATTTTTCCTTATTATTTTGGACTCCATAAAATATTAGTCCGGTTGTGTGAGATTTCTCCATAAAGTAATTGATATTTGAATATTTTTTAATAACATTTTAAAGACCGGGTTGTTTTTTAACGGGTCTTAATAATATATTTAAGACCTATAAAAAAATGATCCGGTATAAGAAGTTCCTTATATTTACAAAACTGCCACCGGTCGTACATAAGAAATTCTTTATATTTACAAAACTGCCACCGGTCATACATAAGAAGTTCTTTATATTTACTAAACTGCCACCGGTCATACCTTTAAGACCGGTGCATCCAATGTCCGGTCTAAATGAGGCAGTCTTAAAGCCCTTTTTTGCACTAGTGTAATTCCTTTGCTTTTTGGTGATGGAATTTATGCTTGTGGTCAGTAAACTAGATATGTAGTTTTTCCATTATTCAATTAGTTTATGGTTATATTTTTAGGTTGCTTACTTGTTTTAAGAATTATCATATATGATTTTAGAATTGAGATTGATGTTAATTGTTTCTGTTGGTTTGATATTTTTAGTTGAGAGTGGATTTTGTAGTGTGAAAATATGAAAGGTAGGAATATCACCTAGAGGGGGGTGAATAGGTGATCTCAAAAACTTTTTGCGGATTGCACACAAACGTAGGTAAGACAGAAACAAAGAAGAAAGATAGACACAAGGCAATTTATACTGGTTTGGTCTAACACTTCGACCTACGTCCAGTCCCCAAATCCTTTGGGTATTTCACTAATCACAAATGGTTACAATTATACACTTTGTACTCAAGATGATCCTAATTCACTAGGACTCACTCCCCCTTACAAGTTGTAATAGTACACCCACACTTAATGTTCCACAACCTTAAGATTTAACAACTAAACAGATAATCAAATGATGTTTAAACTCCTCATGAGTAGATATTTGATAAACACTGAAGTACAAAATATCTGAAGATATTAATGAAATAGAAAATTGCAATAAGTTCGAATTGAATGCACATCGTTTCGGTAGGTAGAGAATTAAATACTTCTGGCTTTTATAGATGGTTGTAATTAATGACCGTTGAAGAGAGATTAATGAGCCGTTGAGAGAAATAAATATATCTGTTGCTCTGTATCTTCGTAATCTTCGGACGTTGGTCAATATACTCCGTTGACATTCTTTGTTCGATTTATCCGTTGAGACTTAGGTAGAATATTGACTGAAAATGGTCGGAGTGCTTTACGGTTGTTCAGAAGCTTAATTTCCAATTTCGTGCTTCATCTCTGCGTCGTCATTTAATGCGTCTGAAACATATTTTCTTTATGAAAATTTGATGTTTAAAAAATGTTAATCATATCTGAAAATCACTAGCAAACTGATTAAACTTGGTTAGAAGAAGTATAAATCAATAACATGAAGTGCCCAAGCTATAATCAATGATTTGCAGTTTACGAGAGAGAAGATTTAAAAAGCCACTATGTATTCTCAAGAATTGTTCATCTGGTTCTCGAGAATTACAGAGGAAAGTGTCTTTTCCAGAAAGTGTGTTTCAATGATACTCGAGAATTATAATCTAGATACTCGAGAATGATGTGTGAAGAGCTTTTTGCAAACACCAGTAGATAGAGCATTCTCGAGAATCTCTATACTCATACTCGGAAATTGCGTTTTAACCTTTAACCAAAAGAGAAGTATTAGAACACTTATCGTCCATTCTCGAGAATCTCCTTACAGATTCTCGAGAGCCATTCTCGAGAATTGATTTCCAATTCTCGAGAATCTCATCACAGAACTCTTCTACTGATGTGATTCCGACTAGGCATTCTCGAGAATCTCCTTACTGATTCTCGGGAGCCATTCTCGAGAATTGATTTCCAATTCTCGAGAATCACATCAGAGAACTCTTCTATTATGTGATTCTGACTAGGCATTCGTGAGAACTCCTTACTAGTTCTTGAGAACCATTCTCGAGAGTCTTTTATCAGTTCTCGAGACTTACTTGACAAAGAACAGCAATGGCCAACCTGTCACAACCATTCTCGAGAATTCCTGATTCATTCTCGAGAACCTTAACGCAGACAAGTTTAGAGCAGTGGTAAGAGTTGTATATTCTCGAGAATCATTTTCAAAAACTGTTAAGCATTATTCAAAAGCTTTCAAATCTTAAACCTTTTTTTATCATCAAAACATTGGGAGCTAACAAAAATTATATATGTTTGAATTTTTTATGGTTATAATGAGATTATGTTAATTAGCATGTTGTTGTCTAGTTAATGCATGTAGTTGATTTGTGCCCTTGAAGGGTTGTTTTAGTACTAAAATTTAAGAAGATTCATGTTGCATTAATCCAATTTCAATTTCACATTAAGTAGTTTTAAGCAATTTCTCAAGAGATAGTAGTTAGTTATGTTTGTACAAGCTACTATTAATTGGAAATATTGGGCTCAAGTGTTATCTTATGATTTTTTTTAAGACTTAATAAATTTTAACTCCTATAGTCTTTTTAAATAAGGATAATTGTAACATCCCAAAATTTGGGATTTGAAATTGGAATATTATATGGAAATTGTTTATGAAAGTTGGCCTAAAATAATTATCAGAATTTAAAGACCTATTTTCTTGAAATTCAAAGAAAATAGTTAGAAGTTGATTTATAGCCCAAGATTTTTAGAGAAATTACTTTAAGGGCTAAAGAAGTTAATTAAGGAACTAAATCCTTATAAAGTATCAAGGATTCATTTCTAGCATTTATTTGGTAATAAAGCAATAATAAAGAGACAAGAGAATTATTAATTAATAAAAAAAAGAAAAAAAAAATATAACAATAGAAGTAGCAACATGTGACAACTAAAGAAGATAACAACTAAAAGCCCATAGATTCATTTATGCAGAGCCATACTCCCTCTTTATTCATTATCCAATTCATTTGTTTCCCCTCGGACCAACACGTAATAGCAGTAGAATTTGCACAGCAAACCAGTTCTTTTCTTCCTCACTGCGAACAAAGCCGAACACGCAACCTACATCAGAAAAAAAAAATCATCATATCGTGATTTTACGGCGAAAACCATACTGATGATCTCGCTTCAGTTAATCACTGAGCACATGCAAGAACAATAATGCCAGCGGCACCATACTCCTTCTCTCAACAAATCTCATCGAGTCCAACACCAAAAAGAAACCCGTTGGATATTTCTTCTCGGACCAGGCCCTGCATGCAATATATGTAAGACATAAATCGGTGTTGTCTAAATCATAGATTCTTATACAAAACACAACTCTAAAGGATCTTAGGATATCATGCTTTCACATTCAATAATATAAATTCATACTAACCTTTATCCATAATTGCGGAAGATCTTTAGCGATGGAAATCTTTCTCAGAGTTTTGACCTTCTCTCTTCTTGTATCTTCTTATGATAGGGATGGGATACAACTTCACGGTAAACTCTGAAGGCCTCTTACGCTCTATATATTTCTCCTTTCTGAACATACGTGCCTTTTGCTTTCTGAGAACTGCGCCTATCAACAGTCGCTTATTTATTACTTTTAATAATTCCAATACCAATATTACCTTTTTGCCCTTTTCATATTAAATCAAAATAACATTTATTTATACATGAGACACAAATATTTTACATTCTCCCATTTGGCTCATGTAACAAAGTGTCCCTTCATGATTTAATAAAACATCATAATGTGCACACACAAGGCTAAGGGTTCTATACATTGGCCTCATCATACATCATAATCAGAAATAAAACTAATATGAGTCATGGCGGTTATATGCTATCAAATCGGCATATTTCCTTCCATGTACCACTATATTAGCTCTTCTTCCTAACATGATAATTTAATGAAAGTAAACATAATGTCCCACAACAATACTATAATGTCTTCATTATGGACAAATCCTGTTTTTCAAAATAATCATTTATGCATGCATGCAAACAGAATTTTTTGAAAAAACAAGGTGATTTTCATAAACTAATACATCATTGAATTCAAAGTGTCAATAGTTAATAATTACAATAATGATCCATCATTCATTAGCTGACATAATACCCATACTATACAAATGACCAGTAAACACCTTGGGTGGTAATCCCTTCGTCAAGGGATCAACTATCATACGATCAGTGCTAACATGTTCTATAGATACTCTATGTTTCTGAACCTCTTCTTTAACGGCAAAGTATTTCAATTCCATATGCTTAGCACCCTTTGAATACTTGTTGTAACATCTCATTTCCAAAAGCAGTATATTTTTTTTCATAAGAGTATAGCATCGGAGCAATTGAGTAACTGATACATTTATTCAAATTGCCGTAAGTCTGGCTGATTTACAGAAGCGGTACATTGACCGAGAGTTTTCAAAATGAATAACAACAGAAGAAAGTCTTCAGCCGGGTCTCTGTGCGGCCTACTCGCTTTTCTCCTCGGTTCTTGGTTCTCCTGAACCTGACGCTATGATAAGAGCTGAGATCCAATTGCAATTTGGATCTCAGGTAACGGTTAACCTCATGCTTAAATACGACTACATATACACGACAACAACAATCAATACAACAGTCCACAACAGATGTATGATTAAAAACACATAACCACGTATACAAGATAATAACCACGTACGTAACATAACCTCGTATGATACAACAATAATAACCTCGTATGTAACATACCGTGTATATAGCATAACCTCGTACACTACTACACAAAAATCATATACAATCATATAATAAACATTAGAGCTAGTGTTACAGTACGCGAACGTACCTTTGTTGACGGTAAACGGCACGTTTTACGAAAAATGGTATTTTCTCGACAGCGGCACAACAGCGGTACGACAGCGGGACCATTAATTCAAATATCCTATAATGATGATATTTATCAACATTCAACATCATAACAGGCATTTTAGGTACAAATTACCATTTTGCCCCTGACCCCCTAATCGGCAGAATTTCGCCAGAACTTCGTTACTTTGACTCTAATCTTCCAAAATTTTGCCAGAACTCTTTTCCCAACATGATTTTCAAAATATATATCATATTTAACCCAAAAATATGATATCTACAATATATTGGAAGATTAAAGACTAAACTAGCATTCCTACTATACTACCGAAAGAAAACACCGAAGCTTAAGACTAGGGACCAGAAAACTTACTCAGGGCTCCGCTAGACTTTCTCCGGGCTCCTCCTTCTCTCTAACTTCTCTCTAGGTTCGAAATTTTGGTGTGGGAAATGAGAAGAAGAGAGGTTCCTATTTATAGAGGTTTTCGGGTTAAAAACCATGCAACTTCATTAAACAACCTACAACTTCAGATCGATCTTGCACCGTTGGATCGCACTTCTCCATGTGGCACCATCTTGACCTTCCACATGTCCCGCTTATGTCATCCTTCTAGAAGAGGATGATGTCATCTTTGCTGACTTACCGATAAAGTTCCCTGATCGATGTCCAAATCGCGTAATCTTGACGAATCTCAAAAATCCAGGAACTAGGTTTTGTAGTTCCATTCTTTCTCTTTAAAACTCCTGGGTTTCATTATATTTTTTATCCCATTAAGAGTATTCCGTTATCTGCCGAAGATTTTCTGGACAGACACCAACGATTCGGAAATCACTTCGATAGAACCAGCTTTCTTGCGAAAATCACCGGTTCGCAATATGATCTGATCTAAGTAACCATATCCCTGGTTTGAAAAACACTGTGCGTTTTCTATAAGTCACTTTTAGCACTATCTCTGTCTTATCTTAATTATCCTACTCCTAATTACGTTGTTGGTTTTGAAACGACTTACGAGACCGCTCAATCCGAGATAGAATTTTACTTGGTTCATAAAAGGTCTAGTGGTAAAAGACTAAATTTCTATATCTTGAGGTAGAATTTCATTTCTATCTGTTCTCATATCTCATGTTGGCTCTTTACCGATTATATTATTATTTTATTCAAAATATCTAGATATTTATTTATTTTTCTTTTATTTTTTATTTATTTTTCTAAGCATAAAATATTTTATTAATATTTTATTATTTATTTATTATTTATTTAATTATTAATTTCGAATTTCTCCCTTAAATTAATTATTTACTAATTAATTTACTTATATCTTAATCTAAACAATTAGCCACTAATTACTTAATTAGCCATTTACAAATTGTTGATAATTTTCATAATTAGGATAAATTATTATCTCACAACTATTGCACTTGCATGACATTGGTATTTTATGTCCCATGTAAAATATTAAAAATCATGGGGCCATAAAGTGCTTTTAATATTATTATATTTATGCTTCTCTATTTTTCAAGGAAATAATCCCAAAAATTCCTAAAATTAGAGACAACATACTTCCTAAGTTTTTATCAATAT
Source organism: Acacia melanoxylon (assembly GCA_019022615.1). Lineage (NCBI taxonomy): Eukaryota > Viridiplantae > Streptophyta > Magnoliopsida > Fabales > Fabaceae > Acacia > Acacia melanoxylon. The sequence goes on along the minus strand of JAFJYJ010000030.1, from coordinate 632,607 downwards.
TTGCAGTCATATGGGATTTATCATAATGTTTTCAGGCTATTTTCTGCCTTATAAAATACATTTTTCAAGGATTTTAGCTCTTTATCTCTTTTAATTCCCATAGTAATTACCTTAGAAAATAAGATAATTATTACTTATAATTTGAAACCACATATTCACCTATTTTCAATAGGTATTATTTACCGAAATATAACATTCCAGATAAATAATTATCCGGGTATTACACTTGTCGTTTCTAGAAAAGAAGACTGCTGCGGAATTATCACAATAAATTTTTAGCGACCTTTCAATACTGTCGACCAATCCAAGCCCTGAAATAAAATTCTGTAGCCATTTAGCTTGAATCATGGCCTCAAAGCATGCCACAAATTCAGCTTCCATAGTGGATGTAGCAATCACTGACTGCTTCACACTTTTCCATGATATAGCTCCTCCAGCTAAAAGATATAGGTAACCACAAGTGGATTTTCTTGTATACACACATCCTGCAAAATCTGAATCCGTGTACCCAAACACTTCAAGGTTGCTAGACCTTCTATAAGTAAGCATGTGACCTTTAGTTCCTTGCAAATATCTCATAACTTTCTTTGCAGCTTTCCAATGACCCATACCAGGATTACTCTGGTATCTTCCTAACATTCCAACTGCAAAGCTAATATCTGGTCTCGTACAAGTCTGAGCATACATTAAGCTCCCAACTAGTGATGCATACGGAATTGCTTCCATTTCTTTTCATTCCAATTCATTTTTAGGACATTGCATGAGACTAAACTTATCTCCTTTCTGAATTGGAACCGGAGATGATGAGCAATTTTCCATTCGGAATCTCTCCAAAACTTTATTAATATATGCTTTCTGAGACAAGCCTAACACTCCTTTTGTTCTATCACGGAATATTTCTATCCCAATCACATAAGCTGCCTCACCCATATCTTTCATTTCAAAGCTACTAGAGAAAACTTCTTAGTCTCATTTAAAAGACCAAGATCATTAGTTGCAAGCAAGATATCATCAACATACAGAACTAGTAATATAAACTTGCTCCCACTGACCTTCAGATATATACACCGATCAACAGTGTTTTCTTTAAATCCAAAGGAAACAACAGTATCATTGAACTTAAGGTATCATTGTCTTGAAGCTTGCTTAAGTCCATATATTGATTTCTTTAATTTGCACACCATGTGCTCCTTTCCTTTTTCTGTGAACCCCATTGGTTGGTCCATGTACACATCTTCCTCTAAATTCCCATTTAGAAAGGCAGTTTTCACATCCATCTGGTGTAACTCTAAATCATAATGAGCCACCAATGCCATAATGATTCTTAGAGAATCCTTCTTAGAAACTGCTGAAAAAGTTTCTTTATAGTCAATGCCATCTTTCTGAGTAAATCCCTTTGCAACTAGTCCAGCCTTGTAACATTCCAAGCTACCATGAGAGTCATGTTTGGTCTTAAAGACCCACTTACAACCAACTCTCTTACTTCCTTCTGGTAACTCAAGAAGATCCCAAACATCATTTTGTTTCATAGATTTCAACTCATCTTTCATGGCATCTAACCACTTGTCACCATTTTCACTATTCATGGCTTGTGAAAAAGTAACTGGATCATCTTGAATACCTAAGTCAAAATCGAGACTCTTGTAGATATACCATATAATCATTAGAAATAGCAGATCTCTTTTCCCTCTGAGATCTTCTTAATGCTATTTGTTGCGGTTCTTCTACAATTGGTTCATTCGGTTCATTAACAATATTTTCATCATGAGTAATGCGATTATTCATTTGTTGTTCTCCATGATTATTAATTGGTTCAATAACACGAGGAACAACAACTTTACTAGAAACCCAAGTTAATGAAACTTGTACTCTAACTTCTTGAATATCCACTTTACGTGGTGTTTCACTCCCACTAACTTCCCCATCCTCAATGAACCTAGCATTTCCAGTTTCAATAATCCTTGTGGTATGATTAGGACAGTAAAATCTATACCCTTTCGATTTTTCTGGATAACCAATGAAATAACCACTTATTGTTCTTGCATCCAGTTTCTTTTCTTGTGGGTTGTAGTGTCTAAGTTCTGCTTGGCAACCCCAAACATGCAGGTGCCTTAAACTAGGTTTCCTTCCAGTCCATAACTCAAAAGGAGTTTTTGGAACTGCTTTACTAGGAACCCTATTTAATAGATACATAGCAGTCTTTAGAGCATAAGTCCACAATGAAATGGGTAAAGACGAGTTACTTAACATACTCCTAACCATATCCAACAAGGTTCTATTGCGCCTTTCTGATACTCCATTCTGTTGTGTTGTACCTGGCATTGTGTATTGAGCAAAAATACCACGCTTTTCAAGAAATTTAGCAAATGGGCCTGGATGTTGTCCGCTTTCATCATACCTTCCATAATACTCACCACCCCTATCAGACCTGACAATTTTCACCTTTCTATCTAATTGCTTTTCAACTTCATCAATGTAAATCTCTAAAGCATTTACAGCTTGAGATTTATCATGTAGCAAATAGACATAACCATAACGTGAAAAATCATCAATAAAGGTGATAAAGTATCTTTCTTTATTGAAAGTGTTAACATCAAAAGGACCACATATATCAGTGTGTATAATTTCAAGAAGCTGAGTGCTCCTTGTGGCTCCTTTCTTTGTGTGTTTTGTTTGTTTACCTTTAATACAATCCACACAAACATTCAAATCAGTAAAATCTAAATCTGAAAGGATTTCATTATTTACCAATCTTTTCATTCTTTCTTTAGAAATGTGTCCTAAACGTTTATGCCACAAGTAAGCAGAACGTTCATTTGTTAAAGCACGTTTAGTGCCAACATTATGATGCAAAGTCATAAGCGTTTCAGCATATAGATTGTCAAGACATAATTTATATAATCCATCACATAAAGTACCATTACCAATCAAATGATTGTGCTTGTACAAACTGAAACTACCACTACCAAAATTAGAAAAATATCCAGCTTTATCAAGTTTGGAAACTGAAACTAAATTCCTAGACATAGTAGGTACATAAAGAGTTTCACATAAGTCCAAATGATATCCACTGTCAAGAATCAAACGGTACGTCCCAACAGCTTCTACCGGAACTTTCACTCTATTGCCCATAAGGACAAACTTTTCATTTGGCTTTGTGATCTGGGTTGTAAGAAATCCCTGCATCGTATTAGAAACATGAGTTGTGCCTCCAGAATCAATCCACCAAGTATTATAAGGAACTTCAGCTAAGTTTGATTCAAGACATACATAAGCAAAAGGCTTACCTTTCTTTTCGAACCAAGCCTTACGTTTTGGACAATCTTTCTTGAAGTGCCTTACCACAGAAATGACATCCCTTTCTGTCATGTTCCTTCTTGCGGATTTGAAAAGATGAGTCCTCATTGATCTTTAATGGTCCCCTTCCTTTCTTCTTATGCTTCTTACCATGTTTCTTTTCAACTCCTTGATGTTTCACATAATTAATGGAATGAGTTCCCTGGTTCTTAATTCTGGTTTCCTCCTAAACTAGCATACTATGCAATTCATGCACATTCCATTTGTCTTTCATGGTATTATAGTTCATTTGGAAAGGACCATACTCAGACGATAATGAGTTCAATATGAACTGCACCAGGAAATTTTCATCCACTTTCATTCCCAATGACTTTAGTCTTGCTGCAATATTTGTCATTTCAATAACATGCTCATGCATAGTACGTGACCCATCAAATTTCATGATGGTCAGTTTACTCATAAGTGTCCCAGCAAGAAACTTGTCAGCAGTTTGGGAGCACTCTTCCACAAGTTTTATCATTTCTTTAGCACTTTCAGTTTGTGGAAGACTTGACTTAATGTTGCTTGCAATGCTCATTCGCATGTACATCAAACTCAATCTATTGGATCTTTCCCAGTTCTTAAAATGGTCTCTTTCACCCTCAGTGCTTTCATCAGGAATAGCACTGGGTTTCTCATCTCTAAGAGCTAAATCCAAATCCATTATCCCAAGGTAAAATTGGATTTGCTCCTTCCATTCAGAGAAATTCAGTCCATTAAAAATTGCAATAGTTGAGAATAGCGAATGTATGGCAACAGGTACTACAAGGAATAAAATAAAATAAAAATTGAAAACATTAATGCTTTGAGTCACACTAACATGCTTCACAAATTCAGATATAATTCATTTAATGCATATCAATGTTCACCTTTGGGGACCCACTAATATACAACATTCAACCATAATGATGCTATGAAGATTTCATATAATTTGGCAATGATACATATCCCAACTAGAAATATTTATCATCTTTGGATGTCTAAATAAAACTATAAGTATATGGACAATACCAACATTTATGTTTAATTATTATAAAGACAAATAATCAACATTTGGGTTGATCCCTAACCGCCCTATAATAATAAACTACAATTTACCCACAACACAAACATAATTACATAGCATCAAGATTATGGGTAATTTGAAATATCACAATAATAATTGGAATTAAAATAATTCATAATAATTTGGCCACTTTGATTACTAACAAATTCACCATACTTAATTCCAAAACTTAAATGTTTAATATTCTTCTCATTACTATTCACAACATCTAAGTAATTTGATTTTTTTTTTTGATAAGAAAAAGTTTTGGAGGGGTTCGACATCGGGCCCCACTGCGCCAAAAAGACGCGGCTCTATGAAAGACTTACATCGGGATAAGTAATTTGATTTTGGATATACACAATAAAGACTTTAACAAAACAATATTTTCCTTTTCTAAAGTCATCTATAATAGGTAACTAAATTATCCAAAATTAGAGTCTCTACTTGACCCAAGATAAATTAAATTAGGCCCAGGGGAAAAAATTAAATCAAAAACCTACAGTTTGGACAAAACAGCCCAAACCAAAAAAAAAATAGAGCCCAGAAAAGGAAAAAACCATACATTTAACCCACTATCCTTATTGGGTTCAAAAGGCCCATAAATGCTTCTGCCTACTTCAAATTCACATTTAATTAAAACTAACATGCATTCCATATAGAACAAAGGAGCACGTGGCTGTTCTGCAGAGCGCCAACCATCAGGTCGCTCATCACGCACGAGTCCTGTGTTCGAAACCTATTCGGACCGTTTTTATTCAGTTCGGTTTTTTTTTATGAAGTGCACTGTTCATCTTCTACCTCTAGCCGGGTCATATTGACCCGATTAGAGCGACGGTTCGGGTCCATCGGACCCGACTCGTCTTTCTGCCATACCCGGCGTCTCCGGCACCGGTTTTTCGCGTTCTTGCTCTCTATCTCTTCGTTGTTTTGAGATCTACCCAATAAAACCTATTTTGGGGCCTAAGAACACTTTATCCTCATGACCCAATTTCAAAAACTAAAAACAGCCAAAAACCCATCGACGCAAACACTCACTAACGCGTCAAAATTTGGAACAATCGATAAGATCCAATAATGCTTATATATTTTATAAAGGAAAGATTATGCTATTTGACCAAGTGCGTATAAATGTACTTTATCCAGAATTATGAAGCGTCACAATTATTTGGATTTCATCATATATATACATATATAATCTAAATCTCATATCAATAAAGATTTCAAATACTTTCATTCAGCGGCACAGTAAACTCTTATCAAATTTTTTTTTTTTCAAAGATATTCTATATACAAAGGAAAAACAATTCAATAATCGCATAATCATCCGAATCATTATTGGATTCAATAGCATAAAAATAAAATATTCATTACTTTGAAATATTCATATGCATCGGACGAAATCAGATTAGACCAGTGAATAATTGTTTGTATTCAGATTTTAAATATAGAATGAAATCTTTCTAATACGTATCCTATGTGAATATCTTCTAACCGAAAATAATCACAAATTTTATAAACCCTAAATTTTCAAAATCAGAAATTCCTTTATAATCATATATGGAAAACATGAATTCCTAAACCTAGCTTTGATACCACATGTAAGATATAAATCGGTGTTGTCTAAATCATAGATTCTTATACAGAACACAACTCTAAAGAATCTTAGGATATCATGCTTTCACATTCAATAATATAAATTCATATTAACCTTTATCCATAATTGCGGAAGATCTTTAGTGATGGAAATCTTTCTCAGAGTTTTGACCTTCTCTCTTCTTGTATGTTCTTATAATAGGGATAGGATACAACTTCATGGTAAACTTTGAAGGCCTCTTACGCTCTATTATTTCTCGTGCCTTTTGCTTTTTGAGAACTGCGCCTATCAACAGTCGCTTATTTATTACTTTTAATAATTTCAATACCAATATTACCTTTTTGCCCTTTTCATATTAAATCAAAATAACACTTATTTTTTATACATGAGACACAAATATTTTACAGTATAAAGCCATACCTTCGGTTCTTGTTATTACGTTGCTACAACCAGAACCAAGTGTGAGAGAGAGAGAGAGAGAGGCGAAGGAGGAGAGAAAGAGAGGGTTCAACGGTTTTGGCGTGCTTTGCGTTGTGTATTGGAAAAACAGGGGTGTTCATTTCTTAGTCAAAGATCACATCTTGCTTGCCAAAAATTGAAGTAAGTTATCGAGCCTACTTTCCTTCTTGTTTCATGATTCCTAGCGTGAGTTTTGAATGCTAAGCAGTAGGAATAAGCCATATAAGAGTTCTCTGCTACATGAAGTTTAAACCATGGGCAGCGTTGAATGAATATGGAGACTGGTTTCATAAATATGTTAGCATTATAAATTTATATCAGTGTTGTAGAGATATGAAAAGAGAATGAAGACTTAAGAGTGTGTGTGTGTATATATATAAATGATGCATATATAGCAAAGAGAAAACTTGCTGTATACCTTATATATATATATATATATATATATATATGAATGCATGCAACCTGTAAGAACTAATGCTTGTTTTGACTAATAAAGCATGCAAGCTAGGCTAAAAGTTAGAATCTTAAATTTGATAGGATGGTGAAGTAGCACCTTCCAAGGCCTATTTTCTCTTCCTATTGTATTTTTTTTATACATGAAAATGGCCTTTTCCGGAAAATCAAAATGCATGGATAATTTATAGTATTTTTAGTTTTAAAATTCTATAGAAAATGAGGTTGTTAATCTGAGTAAAGAGTCTTCCAAGGTGTGTGAGCGTTTTAGGTGTATCACCAGACGGACTTTTGTTTTCCTAAGGTGCCATTGAGATTAAATATCCAAGTTCCAACCCATTGGAAGAATAAATGTTTATGCTGGAACAACTCAAAGTTCTATTATATCTTCCTGATTTTTAATGTCTTCATTATTTTGTAACTTTTTTTGTATTTTAAATTTGAAATTATCGCGGATTTCTTTAAGTTATTGTACATGAACGTGATTTAGAACATGGTTGATTGAAAACAAGGTCAGTGAATTAAAGGCAAAGCTGTAAGTCGAAAATGTCATTTTATAAGCAAATTGTGTTGGACGTTTCCTTTATTCTGCAGTAAAATGAAAATCATGAGAAACATTAAAGCATAATTTATATGGTGTTAGTATTATTAAACTCCTAATTAAAGTGTTAGAAGAACCTCTGAGAGTTTAAAATAGTTATAGAGAAATATCAATAAATAGTAAAACAATAATAATAATAATAATAATAAAATAAATAAATAAATAAAATTATTGTTATTATTAGAAAATGAAATTATTAATAAATAGAAAGGGGTATTATTAATAAATTATAATTATAAAGGGAAATTAATAGTTCCGATGATCTTGCTTTAGGATATTGAAGAAGTTCGAGTTTCTAACATCCGAAGATTTTATTTATTCATGAAGTTGAGGTTAACAACTTAATCTCAAATTCCATGTGTTTTACATATATGCCTTGTACGTTCATGTATTGTGGATTCTTGGCCGGGTTTGTATGCCCGAGTCTATACGTTTTATTCAGCTAGCTGTGGGTTATTGTTTTTGAATGATAATGCTGCATGCTTATTTTCCTAGCGCTGAGGATTCGTGTCTGGGACACGTAGCACTTGCGAGTGCTTTCACCATTAACGATGCATGTGTTGTGTGCTATGTAGTCGGGTAGCGGTTTGTTTGCTGAATACCTTCTTTTATTTCGCAATATATGAAATATCTGTCATGTATGTTTTTACACTTTGAATATGAGATTAACCGTTACCCTAGGATTCATCTTATCACTAAGTCTCAGTCACACCTAAAGATCTAGGAAGATGCTCTAGATCAAGAAGTACGGCCGTGCAACTGGAATAGCTGAAGAAGACCCCAAAGGAGGGGATTTAATTAAGTTGAATTTTATATTTTAATGTTTTGGATTATATTTGCTAACTATTCGACTGACAATTCGGGATCATTGTATAATTAAAATCCTCCAACGGGATTAACCCTAGCTATTTTTGGATTTTAAATTGTATCATGTTTATATTCCTCCGGGAATTTAAATTAACCAGCATATGTCTGGGCATATATTATTAGTCATTCATTCGTCCAAACGTTAAGCATGCTCTCTCTTGTGACTTACTCTGATCTGTTAACGTCTTCACTCTGATAACTTCACACCAATTAGTCTAATAAGGGATTTAGGACATAAGTGGATATCATAATAGATGTAGGAATTAGGGGCGTTACAATAATCACTTTTTTTCATTACCAAGAGCATTTATCATTCATATTTTCAAACTTCAATGCATATCATTCCATTCACTCATTCACAATTTTTATATATAAAAACAAAAACAATAGTTTAGTATTTAATTAAATTGCATTACTCTTTTAGTTTATTAACTTTAAAAAATCCAAAACCAATTTCCCCTTGTTTCTCATTGAAAATAGAGAATGGTCATATGTTTGTCTATATACAATTCTTAGTTAATTTTTTAATTATAAAACCTAAGGCTAATGAGAAAAGGCCTTCATCAGTATTTTTGACAATATTTTAAAATTTGATTCTTCTAAATAATTATATTTTCTAAGATCCTTTATAGATAAATTTTTCTTTGATCCTTCTCCCTAATTTTCTCTTGATTTGTCTTCAGTTGTTCCGGTTAATATGACCTGTGCAACCTAGGGAACAATCGACTATGAATACCCAATTATTTATAATTCAACATGTAATGAAAGTAATCAAGAAAATGGTAAATCACCATCGTCAGAGACCTATGAAACCGAAGGTAATTATTCTCATTTAGAGCGAATGATGATAAGTACTGACAGCAGAGACCGAAAACAATTTCAATGAGTTGTTGAAAAGCTTTTTGGAAGTGGGACAATGGCAATTCCAAATCCTGCTATTACCTGCAAGGCAAATAAATTGGAAAAATAATTGAAATTGGAGAATTAATATTAACATCATCAATATTAATCTTCATCCTTATGTCAATATATTGACATAAAATATAAATTTACAATAAGTTTTATTACTATTATGTTATGAACAATAAATGAGTAGTAATAAAACTTTGCGTAATAAACTGAACCCCACCAAATTAAATACTACTACCTCTGATTATAAATATATGACATAATTTGCAGTACATTTTTGCATTATAAACTATATTCTACTCCCTCTGTTCCTAATTATAGGAACTATATACCAAAATTTAGAGAGATTAAAGAGAGAAGTTAAATTAGTTAATTATAATTATTTTCCAAAATATACCCCCGCTTAAAATTAAAAATTACATCAAGAGAAAATTAGTTGAATCGGTTGCCCCGCACTTGTACTCTAACCCGTTTGGTACAAGGAAAATTTGAGGAGGGAAAGGAACTTAGAGGAGGGAAAGGAAGATTTGAAAGATGAGGGAATATGGCTTGAAAAAATATGAGTTGTTTGGTAGGAAGAAAATTAATGGGCGGTAGTTGGTAAAGAATTAGGAAATGTCTGTTTTACCCTCAAAAGAGATTAATTCAAAATAAAAAAGAAAAATATTTTTTTTTGCTAAAATATATACTTTTTAAAAAATGCTCTTGTTAAGTTCGAACTCGTGTAAAAAAAAATCGCCAAATATTTCGGGGTAAATCTGTCCAAAAATGTGAACAATGACGTGGGAATTTGAGATTTGAGATCCCACCAATTTTGGTGGGATCTAATCTTCCCACATATGAGGGAAGATTGGTTGACCTTAACTTGGGTTCACAGAAAGATTTTTACAAAATGTGTACCAAATAGAGGAACTTGCAAAATTTCCCTTCCCTCCCTACCAATTCCTTGTACCAAACGGCCCTCACTCTACGCACAACGTAACTTTAATTAATTAAAGCCAAGAGACGCGTTTCAAGTGATTTGTTTTACTTGAACATTTCATAATATGATAAATATGTATGGTTATTTTAATCACATGGACGGATAGTTGCAAAAAAATATTTTTAAAAGGAATATTAAAATTATTTTATTTAAAAATAAAAATAAAGTAGAATCTCTCATTTAATAGAATATAAGTGTGTTGTTAAATTAATTATTGTGGAGGAAGTATTAGTAGGGGTGATATCGGAAAAATATGACAAAAATTGCTCAAAATTATTTTATAACAAAAACAATATAATTGAGGTGTATATGACATTAATGAGTTACAAACATTATTTACTTTATATTATATATAATATTATTAAATTATTATTGTCTTTAATTATTATTGAGAAAGTATCAATAGGGGTATTTTAGGGAAAAATTGATAAAAAAGTTAAAACTTGGTCTTATAATTAGGACCAAAACCAACTTTAAAATATGTTCCTATAATTAGACTTTGGAGGAGTATATTTAAGATTGGAGGAGTATGTTTTATGCACAATTCTTCATGGTCAAATGAGGTTTTGTCCAACTAATTCTTCATTGTGATTATGTGGTTATATATGTAACAAGAAAATATAATGGATGAAATTGAATAAAAATTGTTGAATTGTAGAAGAATGCCTCATTAGTTATTTGTGACCAAAAAACACTAGGGGAAAAAAACAGAATAAGAGACAATAGTTTCCGTCTCCGTCCTTAATCAATTTAGTGAACAAAATTAGGGGGAAAACAAATTTACAATGGAATCAGTGACAGAAAATTCCAAGGCAAGAGGTTTAGAGACAACTTACCTACTAGCTAATTTTGTCACAAAACCAGAATTAGTTATTACTTGAGTTAGCCAAGGAAAAATTTTGTCGCTAATTTTCAATATATTGTGTTGAATTAGCGATAATATTTTTTTTTTCTGTCAGAAAATGTTAATAACTATAAGGGAGCATAGAGTAATAATGATTTTAATTATGATAGACTTACCAAAAGGGAGCCGAAAGCATAGAGTAGTGAGTAGTGTTGTTTATGAAGGAGTATGTCTTCTAGCATGGCCAGTGGTATGGTGAGAGAGGAGCCAATTGTTGCCACTAACGCTGTTGTCCAAGTAACTCCTACTCCCCTGTACGTTCATCATACATATTTTATGCTTATCACTTTCACTTTATTATAAAATATCTATATAAAAATAATAAATTGTAATATTAACAAACTATGAATATTAGGAATAATATAATAATGTCTAGTTAAGTTGAAATTGGTAAAATATGTATATATACCGAAGAAAAATAGGAGAGAGAAGAGACTTGTGTATCGGGCAAATCCATGTTCGGATCGGGTCAATGCTTCAGAACTTAAACATAATAATGCTTACGCAATTATAAGACTACTAGAGCCTAGTTAAATAGGATTTGTGCAGCAAATCACTAGAACGAAGAAAGATAATAGGAAAGAAAAAAGAGATTCCCAAATAACTCAATGATAGGGGTGAGTCTCAAATGAGAAAGGCATATCCTATTTATAGAGAGGTCTAAGGAGACCATTAATTAGGAAGTTATGTGAACCCCTACTTGCCCTCTAAATAATAATCAGAAAATTAATTCTTGATTAATTTTATAATATACAACTTATTTCTCAATTAACAAATCCATAATTAATGCTGATTTTTTTTTTCTTATTTAATAAGGCTACTTGTTTCCTAATCAAATAGTCCAGCCTATCAGCGGATACGGACCCAAATTAGTCTAACATATATAGTAGCCTCACACGTACCAGGCATAATCAGAGAAGAAAGTTCCAATTAAACCACTGCAAATGATAGCCTTCATTTCATCTACTCCTGGCAATTCAAATTTGGGCTCCAAGCCTAATGCCATTAGAGGCCATACTGAAAATAAATAATTAATATTAAGCAATGAATTGAGGTGTATACACGCATGCAACCCACTTTCTTTCTATCCCTTCCCTCAAATATTAACCTGTTTAGTTAGGTCTCACATGACAACTACTATCTCCAATCCTTAATATAAAAATTACTTTATTAGTTCAGTTTCTTCAACTAATTAATTATATTAAAGATCATAGGGAGTATTTTGGATATAATATCCTCAATTTTCTGCTTCAAAGTATTCTTATTTTTTAAAGGGATAAATACCAATTTTGCCACGAAAGTTTTGGTTATGAAGCGCTCAGCACCCATAAGTAATTTTGGCACCAAATTTGTCCGGGAAGTATTAAAAGGGTAGAAAATGGATAACAAACATCAGCAACTTTGTTTCAGTACATAGTACTTATTGTACTTAATCCATATCAATTAAACCATCCCTTACCTTTTGCATATCTGACATAATAGTGATGTTATCTCCTTCTTCTATCTCTAACGACCTCTTCAACCATTGAAAAAACCATCTCCAGTTTACAGTGTTCTCTTTCTGTGTTATCCCAACAGCAATGGGATATAGACTATCATTTGCATCAAGCCCAGTGGCAGTTAGCATGATGCCTCATGCGTTTCCCTTGAGGAATGCACCATTAACACCAATGATTGGCCTACATCTAGCCTTCCAGCTCATCTGCAACAGCAACATGAACTGAGATTAATCAATCATGCTAGAACCGTAAACCATGCCAACACCTAAAATTAAATCACAAAATAATTACCTTTGCAGCATGGAAACACACATACAACCAGCTAAACACCCTATTGCCATTTTCAAGAGCTTCTTTACTTAGTTCAAGCGACACGTCTAAACCCGGATTGGATTTTTTTACTCATTGCAGTAGCCTTCAAAGTGGTTGAACTCATCAACGTAACTTCCTTCCATTCCCTCCACAATTAACATCCTCGTTCTTTTACACTTGAATATACTAACACTAACCATCAACTCCTCTTCTGCATCTTTCTTCATGTCTTTCACTCTGTAATTTGGCCTGTCTCGCAACTTGTACTTAAAATACTCAACTAGAAACTTCACAGGCACCCTGGGATTCTTAAACACCTGGTGTAACATCCCATTTTCGAAAGCAGTATAATTTTTTTTTTCATCATATATCATCAGAGTAAAGCATCGGAGCGATTGAGTAACTGATATATTTAATCAAATTGCCGTAAGTCTGGCTGATTTACAGAAGCGGTACATTGACCGAGAGTTTTCAAAATGAATAACAACGAAGAGAGTCTTGATCGGGACTCGTACGGCCGCTCGCCTTTTCCTCGGTCCTCGGTTCTTCTGAACCTGACGCTATGATAAGAGCTGAGATCCAATTGCAATTTGGATCTCGGAGTGTAACGATTAACCTCATGCTTAAATATGACTACATATACACGATGACAATCAATACAACACCCACAACGGATGTATGATTAAAAACACATAACCACGTATACAAGATAATAACCACGTATGTAACATAACCTCGTATGATACAACATTAATAACCTCGTATGTGACATAACCTCGTATGTAACATACCGTGTATATAGCATAACCTCGTACACTACTACACAACAAACAGAACACAACAAACATATATAATCATACAATAACCATCAGAGTTAGTGTTACAGTACGCGAACGTACATACCTAACAACACATATACGCATATAATAAGCATCAGAGTTAGTGTTACAGTACGCGAACGTACCTTCGTTGTCGACTACGGTACGTTTTACGGAAAACGGTAATTTTGATAATGGGTGAAACAATGGTACGATGCGGCAACAACAACAAATGCTCGACAATGGTTCGATTATAACGATATCCTATAAGGATAATATTTAACAACTTTTAGCACTATAACAGGCATTTTAGGTACAAATTACCATTTTACCCCCGAACCCCTAATCGGCGGAATTTCGCCGAGCTTATTTTTTTCGCTCTATCTCTCTAGAATTTTGACAGATCTTTTCCCTCATCATATTTTCGAAATATATATCATATTTACCCCTAAATATGATATCTAGACTATCTTGAAAAATTAAAGATAAATCTAGCATTCCTACTATATCTACCGAAAGAACTACCGAACCTAAAGACCGGGACCGAAGAACTTACCCGACTTTGCTCGACTTTCTCCGAGCTTCTCTCTCTAACTTCTCTCTAAGAGGCAGATTTTTGGTGTGAGAAATGAAGAAGAGGAGCTTGGTATTTATAGAAGAGACGGATGGCGAACGGTAAATAATTCGAACTTCGGTCTTGACGAATATGGACCGTAGGATCGCATTTTTGAGGACAAAACACTCTTGGCCATCCATGGTCAAGATCGAAATCTAAGAGCCCTAAAGTCAATGGATGAGTTGTCATCCATGATGACTCTTGCTTTATGGCCTCCGGCCCGATAAAGCTACCCGATCGGTGTCCGTTTCGCGCGATTTCGCAGAAACTCAAAAATCCGGGCGTGTAACTTTGAAGATCTTTTCATCCTCTTTCATATTATCTATTTGGATCCTCTTTTTGATCATATCCAGGCATTCTCCGGTGCGTCGGAAGATATTCGAACAAACGCGTCCGGTTCTGGAAATCGCTTCCGATAGAACCAACTTCTCGGACAACAATTCACCATCAATCGTAAAACGTCCAGTTGTTGCCTAACTTAATCTCGTGTTTAAAAAGACGCAATTGTTTCCATAGGTTCTCACTTTGCCTATCCGACTCTACTCTATCCGATCAACTTTTCGTCTTATTTGAAATCGGGGTTTTCGGTTGCGGAAACAACGCACAGTAAATTCTTTCTTCGTGTAAAAATTCACTTGTTCTTAATTTGATCAGTCTGAAAAGACTTTTACTTCAGTTTACCCGTAGAATTTATTTCTAACTTTTCCCTCGGCCTCGCCTATGTTCGACTCACCGCATTATATTATTATTTTATTCTAATTACCTTCACATTTATTTATTTTTCTTTTATTTTTTTATTTATTTTTCTAAGCATAAAATATTTTATTACTTTTTTTATTTATTTATTTATTTAATAATTTCGAATTTCTCCAATTAAAAATAATTATTTAAATTATTTTTAATTCATTTACTTTATACCTTAATTATCCCATTAATTACCAGATTAGCCACTTACTAATTTTTGATAATTTTCTTAATTAGGATAAATCATTATCTCACAACTATTTTACTTACATTGGTATTTTATATCCCATGTAAAATATTAAAAATCATGGGGTCACTTATGATCCCAAAATAATACTTAATTTTGCCTCATTATTTTTCAAGGAAAATTATCCCAAAAATTCCTAAAATTAGAGACAACATACTTTCTAATTTTTTATAAATATTTTACTACCTCTTGGGATTTATCATAATATTTTTAGGTCATTTAATACCTAAAAATACATTTTAGCTCTTTATCTCTCCTAATTTCCATAGTAATTACCTTAGAAAATAAGATAATTATTACTTATTATTTGAAACCACATGTTCACCTATTTTCAATAGGTATTATTTATCGAAATATAATATTCCAGATAAATAATTATTCGGGTATTACATTTCTCCTCCCGTTAAACAAAATTTCGCCCTCGAAATTTGCTCTATACCAATTTAGATTTTGTACAGACTAACCTTCGGACTAATCGCTCCGGAATTTTTTTCTCTATATGTTGGCCGCTTTGCTTGATGTTCGAGAATTCGCTCGGTTTGACTCACAAGATCTTGTCATTTTGTACTTTGATATATAGTATTTCCCGTGGCACCCATATACCTCGGTCAATACCGGATATCAAAATGTCTCCATGACGCCCATACACCATGGTAACACAAGATACCTTACATGTTTCCATGGCGCCCATACACCATGACAACACAAGATACCTCCTACTCAATGACACGATCGCGGTCCGGTTGTAGTAACTAAAAAAATAAGCATCGGAAACTAAAATTTTCGCGGCAAGTAAGATAACTACTTATCACACGGAAATTTATAGACACGCATTTCTAGGGGATTCCTTACTAAACATGTATCTTCACGATTTCTGTTACCCTGTACTCAGGTATAGTTTTAAAACTCAGGACTTCGCGTCTAATAAAACACAGAATTTCTCACTCATTTTAAAAACACAGGACTTCTCGTCCATTTGAAAACAAAGGATTTCTCATCCATTTAAAAACACAGGACTTCTCATCCATTTAAAAACAACGAATTTCTCATCCATTTAAAAGCACAGGACTTCCCATCCATTTAAAAACACAGGACTTCTCGTCCATTTAAAACAAAATTTTACGTTTTGCATAATCATATAGTTTAGACGAATGCTAACACTATAAACGATCGGACACTCGTTCTATTTCCCTTTGTTTAGAATTTCGTTGATTCGGTCTACTCGAAATGGGTTCGAATTTCGTATCGGGAGTTTCATCCGGCGTGGCCCGACTCCGAATATAAGCTCTGGGTTAGGACAAAATAGTCGTCCAGTAAAAACTGATGATTATCAGAATTTTCAGAGTCTGATATCAAATATGAATATGGACGACGAATTTACTGATTCTGGGTTAGAATGATGCACCGACAAAGGGTGGTACACCGGTTTAGAATGGTATACCAGTCCAGAATGGTACACCGACTTAGGGCTATATCAGTACTCATTTTCAAAACATGCTCTTTAAAAAGGCGTAGAGCCTAACTCCGTTACTCAACCAATTTGGCCAGGTAGGTGTCTATCATGGGAGCCTCACCGTGCTAGGGTGACCGATTGGCTGATCCACATAGACTAGCCCTGCCTTCGGCACCAAAAGGTTTTTGGAATAACTTAGTCAGATCTATGCCAGGACAACTGCTCTGATACCAAACTGTAACATCCCATTTTCGAAAGCAGTATAATTTTTTTTTTCATCATATATCATCAGAGTAAAGCATCGGAGCGATTGAGTAACTGATATATTTAATCAAATTGCCGTAAGTCTGGCTGATTTACAGAAGCGGTACATTGACCGAGAGTTTTCAAAATGAATAACAACAGAAGAGAGTCTTCAGTCGGGACTCTGTACGGCCTGCTCGCCCTTTTCCTCGGTCCTCGGTTCTTCCGAACTGACGCTATGATAAGAGCCGAGATCCAATTGCAATTTGGATCTCGGAATTCTAACGTTAACCTCATGCTTAAATATGACTACATATACACGACAAAAAAGAATCAATACAACACCCACAACAGATGTATGATTAAAAACACATAACCACGTATACAAGATAATAACCACGTATGTAACATAACCTCGTATGATACAACATTAATAACCTCGTATGTGACATAACCTCGTATGTAACATACCGTGTATATAGCATAACCTCGTACACTACTACACAACAAACGAACACAACAAACATATATAATCATACAATAACCACCAGAGTTAGTGTTACAGTACGCGAACGTACATACCTAACAACACATATACGCATATAATAAACATCAGAGTTAGTGTTACAGTACGCGAACGTACCTTTGTTGTCGACCACGGTACGTTTTACTGAAAACGGTAATTTTGATAAATGGTGAAATAAATGCAGATACGACGGCGGCAAGAACAACAATGGCGACAAATGTTCGATTATAACAGATATCCTATAAGGATAATATTTAACAACTTTTAGCACTATAACAGGCATTTTAGGTACAAATTACCATTTTACCCCCGAACCCCTAATCGGCGGAATTTCGCCGGAGCTTTTTTTTCGCTCTATCTCTCTAGAATTTTGACAGATCTTTTCCCTCATCATATTTTCGAAATATATATCATATTTACCCCTAAATATGATATCTAGACTATCTTGAAAAATTAAAGATAAATCTAGCATTCCTACTATATCTACCGAAAGAACTACCGAACCTAAAGACCAGGGACCGAAGAACTTACCCGAGACTTTGCTCGGACTTTCTCCGAGCTTCTCTCTCTAACTTCTCTCTAAGAGGCAGATTTTTGGTGTGAGAAATGAAGAAGAGGAGCTTGGTATTTATAGAAGAGACGGATGGCGAACGGTAAATAATTCGAACTTCGGTCTTGACGAATATGGACCGTAGGATCGCATTTTTGAGGACAAAACACTCTTGGCCATCCATGGTCAAGATCGAAATCTAAGAGCCCTAAAGTCAATGGATGAGTTGTCATCCATGATGGCTCTTGCTTTATGGCCTCCGGCCGATAAAGCTACCCGACGGTGTCCGTTTCGCGCGATTTCGCGAAACTCAAAAATCCGGCGTGTAACTTTGAAGATCTTTTCATCCTCTTTCATATTATCTATTTGGATCCTCTTTTTGATCATATCCGGAATTCTCCGGTGCGTCGGAAGATATTCGGACAAACGCGTCCGATTCTTAAATCGCTCCGATAGAACCAACTTCGACAACAATTCACTTCAATCGTAAAACGTCCAGGTTGTTGCCTAACTTAATCTCGTGTTTAAAAAGACGCAATTGTTTCTATAGGTTCTCACTTTGCCTATCTGACTCTACTCTATCTGATCAACTTTTCGTCTTATTTGAAATCGGGGTTTTCGGTTGCGGAAACAACGCACAGTAAATTCTTTCTTCGTGTAAAAATTCACTTGTTCTTAATTTGATCAGTCGAAAAGACTTTTACTTCTCGGTTTACTGTAGAATTTATTTCTAACTTTTCCCTCGGCCTTCACTATATAAGCTTACTCACCGCATTATATTATTATTTTATTCTAATTACCTTCACATTTATTTATTTTTCTTTTATTTTTTTATTTATTTTTCTAAGCATAAAATATTTTATTACTTTTTTTATTTATTTATTGATTTAATAATTTCGAATTTCTCCAATTAAAAATAATTATTTAAATTATTTTTAATTCATTTACTTTATACCTTAATTATCCCATTAATTACCAGATTAGCCACTTACTAATTTTTGATAATTTTCTTAATTAGGATAAATCATTATCTCACAACTATTTTACTTACATTGGTATTTTATATCCCATGTAAAATATTAAAAATCATGGGGTCACTTATGATCCCAAAATAATACTTAATTTTGCCTCATTATTTTTCAAGGGAAATTATCCCAAAAATTCCTAAAATTAGAGACAACATACTTTCTAATTTTTTATAAATATTTTACTACCTCTTGGGATTTATCATAATATTTTTAGGTCATTTAATGCCTAAAAATACATTTTAGCTCTTTATCTCTCCTAATTTCCATAGTAATTACCTTAGAAAATAAGATAATTATTACTTATTATTTGAAACCACATGTTCACCTATTTTCAATAGGTATTATTTATCGAAATATAATATTCCGGATAAATAATTATTCTAAGATTACACCCTTTTGCAACTATGTTCCAGCAGTAGGGTCTTGGTTTTCAGCCCTGAATGTGACCCTTCTTTGCAGGCATAGAACACAAATGAGCATCCATTTTGACATCGTACCAGAACTCTCAAAGGCTCACTCTTAACAATTTTCAACTTCACTCCAGCAAGGACAGCATAGTTATTTATGGCTGAAACTAGCTCTTTCTTGTTTGCAAACGTCTCACCTAATACGAAAGTGGGCAAACCTTCATGCAAAACAGGATCCTCTTCATCATCATTGTCACTGTAACCCTTAGAATCCTCTTCACCTTCATCCTCACCTTCACTTGGAATCAGAGGGTTATCTCCATTATCGTGTCCTATTTCATCCAATTGTTCATCACCTCTATTAATATCTCCATCCGACAGCTCATCAGTCCCACCCTCTCGACTACCCTCCCCTTTGGACCACTAACGGGACCACTACACCCCTCTAATGTCATTTAAGCTTTACCCTACATTAATTTTTCCCAACAAACATTACGCAATAGACAAAACCACAAAGCGACAAGAGCAAATAAATAGACAAAGGGTCAGTCAGCATTCCACTATGAAAATGCACAAAGCAACCAAGAGCTACTCACACAAAGTTTGAAAGATTCCATACCTTAAAATTGAGGACGAATCTCTGCTACCCACTCAGAATGTCAATGCTCTCTTCCTTACAATTGCTCTTCCCTAACTTTCAGTGGTTGCAATTTCACTCTCTTGCCCTAATTTCTCCCGGCCAACTCGCGATTTTACAATCTCGGCCAACTTGTGATTTCACCTTCCACTCTCTTTCACAATCCCCCTGCCCAATTTCTGGTTGTCGCCATTTCCCTTTCTTGCCCTAGTTCTCATCGAGCAAATTTATGGCCTTCTCTCTCCCCAAATGTGTCTCCAGTTTTAACTTTCCCGACTCTGAGTATACGTGGCTACATGATCTAGCATATGACTCACCCTTCACCATGTTTCTTTCCCAGCCATGTGGTATTTTAACGACCTACGTGGAGCTTCCGTGAGTTTTAGGCAAATTTGCTACTTTTTTAATACTTCCGGAGTAAATTTGATACCAAAAAAACTTTTGAGTGCTGAGCGCTCCATAACCAAAATTTTCGTGACAAAATTGGTATTTATCTCTTTTTAAAAAACCATCATTCTTCTTTCATAAAGTTGACAGCAAAGAAATTATGCCGTACATTTTCTTGTGTTGAAATTCTAAAATAACATAAAAAACTATAATCATTAAAATGCAAACTAATAACTACATCAAATTTAGACAGTCCCAGTTTTCTATTAAAACAGTATAAAGCACTAATCTAGCCGTACGCATCCATACCTAACCACCAGAGAGAGGATACTATGAATAATCCAATACATCCATACAAAAGTCGCATGTCTAATCTGTCTCCATCTCCATCTCCATCTCCATCTCCGGCATATCTTTTCAAAAGAACTGCAGGGGAGTTAAGTGCATTTAGGACAAATTTGATCATTGATAAAACACTAAATTGTCTTTTCATATGTGTGTCTAGGACTTGCCTTGCGTCAACTACCGTCCTGTACTTAAAACTGCGACGTTTTGGTGTAGTTTTAAATGAACCTTTGCTTTGGAAAAATAAAATAAAATTTAGGGTATTGATGGACACTAAAAAGATACTTCAGACTACTGACCGGTACTTAAAAAATAATTCATGATCTTAAAAAATTATTTAAGATCTTGAAAAAATATTTTAGGGTATTAACTGGTACTAAAAATATACTTCATAATACTGACTGACACAACAAAAATACTTTTGGATACTAAATGGTATTGAAAAAATACTTCATGATCTTGAAAAATTATTTTAGGATCTTAAAAAAAAAAAATTCATGGTACTGACTGGTACTAAAAATATACTTCAGGATAATGACTGACACAAAAAAATACTTCATGGTCTTGAAAAATTATTTTAGGATCTTTAAAAAATATTTCAGGGTACTAACTGGTACTAAAAATATACTTCAGGATATTTTGTTAAGATCCTAAAATAATTTTTAATATCATGAAATATTTTTTCAGTACCGATCAGTAACTTTAAGTATCTTTTTATTACTATCAATACCCTGAATTTTTTTTAAAAAAAAAATAAAAAAAGAAAAAGAAAAGCAAAGATTCACTTAAAACTTTATCAAAACAACGCAATTTTAAGTATAGGACGGCAGCAGACGCAAGCCAAGTCCGTGTGTGTAAGGGGTAAACACAGATAGTTCGAGGTTATAAGAGGGGACTGAACCCCAAGCCTCCCAGTTATAGGAAAGGTTTCATGCCATCAGGCTATAAAGTCATTAGCGAGCTGCTTATATTTTATACCATGAGGCATATATGCTCTAACCTTAGCTTAATAAATATCAAATATGATTTTTATAATAATAAAACATGCACAGAGTAAAATAACATATACAATACCTGTGAATATTGCTTCTACCATAGCAGAAAGCAACGCCAAAATATCTCCAAGAAAGGTATGCCCTCTATTTGAAGTGACAACAATTAAAACAATCTTAATTGATTCAGTTCAAGTGAAATTGAAATAGATAACAAAGCAAATACAAAATGGTATGGATATTAATACACTGAAAAGAATATTTCATGTGTCTTTTTTGACTGGCCAAGTTGGCTTGTCATGTTACGTAGTTAGTTGGATCATTTATGTTTAGGGTTCAAATGATGGTATCATCATATTCATTATTTACAAGCATATATAGTCAACAAAATAACTGTATCTATCTTGGTCCTTTGTATGTATGAAATTTGAAAAATAAGCAAAATTATGTTTATAGCTCAGATTTGTTGAACTTTTTGTATTGTATACAAATATGAATAGTGAAGAAATAGAGGTATACTTGAATATTGAGGTTGATGTTGGTTCATCATCGCCAGCTTTCCATGTGTGTCCTAATAATGCTGAGAAGGCAACACCTGTGAGGCTCACAATCACAGACACTATATTCATCCAATTTACAAACTCTTTATTCAGCAACTTCCCAATCCAAAGGGTGAACGCCGACGACGTTGACAGTAATATTATTGCACTTGTCACACTTGTTCTCGCAAGCGCAGCATTATTTAAGTACTGCAAATTAATACATAAAACTGATGAGCATATCAAATTGTGACACTCTGAGAATTATCATGCACTTGTGATAAATGTTTTAGAATGTATGTGAGATGTTGATAGGAAAAACAGACAAAACGTAGAAAAAATTGAGCCCTTTATTACATCTACTGATCTACAGATGTTGATGAGACTTGCTGCAATTGCGGCAGTATATTTTTGTGGGTGGAATGAGTATAAATCCATGGAAGAACCACACCCCCCAGAAGCTAGCTGTTAAAGTTTAGGAACTCAAGACTTTAAAAGACCCCTATTTTAAGGTAACCTTTCTGATGTGGATTCTAGACAGTGGGTCGCTAGTTACCACTAAAGATTACATTTCTCCAATCCTTCTAATGTTTGACTTTCTTTTATACATTCTCATTCCACAACCAAGACTCTTTATCCCTTTGTCCAAGACCTTGATTCTCCCAAGATTGCATTAGCAACCTTCCAAAACCTCTTAATTAGCTGTTTCCTTCCTCGTGATGTTAACGTTTCCTTGTGACTCCCAAACTCATTCCTTTATGTCTTGCCATTCGCCTACTTCTCACCTTTAACTGCCACCACGGATTTAAAACTTGTTGGTACTTTTATTATTTTACACTTGATACACACATCAAAAGACCAGGACCCCACGTCACCATCATGAGGAAATCACTCTACAATTTTTTTCGAAATTCTCCAGTCAAGATTCCTTTCAAAAAAGAAGTCCATACATGACCTTGAGGATCTACTCTTGTATTTGATAAAATGCTTCACTTGCTTCTTAAAGAAAGTGTTTACAATCTTGATATTTCAAGCCAAAGAGAAATCAAGAATACATTGTCCTACATTATGAAGCTCCCCAAAACCAAAACCCTTTACCATGAACCCTCGCATAAGGTAGTCATGCCTCCTTACCGACATATCCATTAAGGTCCCCACCAATAAAA
This sequence comes from Acacia melanoxylon, assembly GCA_019022615.1. Lineage (NCBI taxonomy): Eukaryota > Viridiplantae > Streptophyta > Magnoliopsida > Fabales > Fabaceae > Acacia > Acacia melanoxylon. The sequence goes on along the minus strand of JAFJYJ010000030.1, from coordinate 608,945 downwards.
ACTTTCTCATCAAGTTGTATGCCTTGAACCAACACCTCCATATCTTCCTAAACAAGTGCAAAAGAAGAGAGAATATATATAAAAAAATGACTGGCTCTTTTTTAGTAATTTATTTTGACATCAATTATCCTTGATTTTCAATAAAATGACAACCCTGTCCTTATTTCAATAATTTTACTAATAAAAAAGTACTTGTCTATTTTAACATTCAAACAACTTTTTTTAATTTAAAATTGCTTTTTAAAATGGTGTATCCAAATATAAAATAGCTTTAACTTATAATTAAAGTACTTTTTGTAAAAATCAATGTAAAAAAAGTCATTTTTTTTAAAAGCCCATCCAAACGGACTTTTATTATTTTGTTATTGTTAGTTGTGAAAATATGTACGTGCACTTATAAATTCACCTATAAACACTTGCAAATTTTTGTATAAGCTCTGTAAACTATGATTTTTAAATTTCTTATGCACACTTGTTATTGAATAGCTGAGATGCAATAATTTTTTTTAAAAAAAAAGATTACAAAGTTTTAGAAAAATAAAATAAAATAAGTAAAATCTATAAACAGGGGTATATTTAAAAAAATAATTACATTTATGTCACATTTACTACTTTTAATTAATTTTAACTTCTAGTTTAATATGTATGATTTGGCAATTGTTATTTATGAAATGGATAAAAGGAAGCAATGATTTTGTGAATAAACATGAAGGATTATTTGTGGGACGTATAGTACGGCGTTGATGATCCGTTGTGATAGACAAATTAAGGAATCATATTGACTAATAAATTAAAGAGAGAAATACAAAACAAAACTTCATAGTAATAAAAAAAAACAAAAACATCTAATTCATGAGCTCCTCTCTGAATGATTATGGTACGCATGCTTCCATAATTTATCATCAAGATCTTGTCTACACACACACACACACTATATAGAGGGAGGGAGGGAGAGGGAGCGCCCTATCTAGTTAATTATATTCTCGAAATCATCACATCTAACTCAAAGAACGTAATTCCATCGAATTAATGATTTACTACTATCGTACCATTCGAAATCCAAAGTGGATTTCATCATTTTCATCAATTTTTACTCCAGAATATGTATGTACTAGATATGGTTTGAGAAAGCATATTAGGCAGAGTGATTAACCTGTGAGATAAACCAGAAAGGGGCAATAATGAAGGCCAATTTAGCAACTCCGAAGGTTGTAAGCTTTCGATCATGGGAAAAGCCGTCACTGTTTATCTTCAATTGCTCCAAATCGGAATTATCATCGTCCACTTTATAGGTCTCAGATGACGACGACGTTGTTGTACTTGTCCGACTAAAAAACTGCTTTGCAGATTTCTGCAACCATGCTATAACAAATGCCAAGGGAAGATAAAGCACTAACAATGATAACTGAATATATGTTACAACAAATGGGTGATTGTACTCTTTCAAAATACCCTGTAAGAAACAAACAAAAAATCATTAATTTGATACCCATACACTGTACACAAACATACACACACACACACACACACGCATACTCCTTAAATCAAATAATGGTTGGTTTGTTTTGAATTGTAAGGATTAGAGACCTGGAGGATCTCCTCGGAGGTTATTCCCAAGATCTCAACGGTGAAGATGAGAAGCAACCCTAATTTATATTTGGAATCCATATTCGTATATGGCTCTCATGTATGTGCGTGTGTATGTGTCTGCTTCAAGAGTTATATAATATGGAGCTGGCTGGCTTTTTTGTGTTCGTTTAAGGATATATATACTCCCTCTAGAACTACAAAAAAACATTGAATTACCTATGAAATTACCGACGAACAAAATTTCGTCGAAACTATACCTACGGAATTCCGTGAGTAAAAATTACCAACGGAATTAATTTATATCACGGCGTTTTTTGAAACGGAAATTACCCACAGAACTTCGTCGATAATGTTAGTTACTGACGAAATTCTATGGGTAATTTTTACCCACGGAAAACCGTGGGTAATTTCTGATGGAATTTTTTGCGTCGGTAATTCTTTGGGTAATCCAATATTTTTTTGTAGTCGCAGTTCTTTTTACAAGGTTTAATTCTATTTATAATATCCAATTTTATCCCTAATTAATTCTATTATCCCTCATCATCTACATTCTCTTTCATTCTTTTTCTCACTACTCTTTCTCTTTATTATTTGCCCCCTTATAAATAATTGCATACTTAAACAAAATTCATTCTTTACCTATTTATTATTTTTAATTTATTTTTTATACTGCATAATTTGGTTAAAAGAATCTTATAAAAAGAACGAGAGAGTGGTTCACAAATGTGTCGAGTGTGGTGACCAGCTCGTGCATACCTAACTCCTCCGATTAGGCTTCATTGTGTCATACTTTCAAAAAAAAAAAAAAAAAAAAAAAAAAAAAGAAAGAAAGAAAGAAGAAACAAAATACCCTATGGCTAGCGCAGTAATTAATAATTTGCAGTATTTAAATAAATGCTGCGCTTGCCCTTTGGATCGTGACAAGTGCTACAAATCAACATCAACCTCAATACTAATATTTATATGCAAACTATAAATATATTATCAATAAATATTTTGGCTTATTTTTCAAACTTGGGACCATTAATTTATACTACTCTAGTTATATTTATAAGTTCTGTTTGACCAAATTTCACATACCAAAGAGAGGTAGGTATCTCAATGATTATGGAGCAAATTTCTAACTTTACCCTTATTTATGAATGAATATCTTTTAACTATTTCTTTTTTATCTTTTAGAATTTATTGTCAAATCTCTTTTTTTTTTTCCAACGTGGCCAGCCAATCTAAGGGGGGAAAAACGACATGATAATGTAGCAACACCTCCTCACTCCCCTCTTAAATGTAAATCATATTGTGGCGCCATTCTAGTGTAAAGATTGTGGGAAAAAATAGCGGCTAAATCTCAAAACCCAGTTATATATAGTTCTTCTCTTGTAATGGACTCCTCCTTTTTATCGGAGAAGACGAGCAAAATCTGAGAATTAGCAGCGAAATATTCATTCCAACAAAATGCATCATGGGAAATGAAAAAGTGGGGGAGACAATGAAATAAATTAATGGATGATAAACAATGTGGTCATTGAATGAATGCACATGGGACATGAAAAAGTGGGGGGAGTGAGACAATGAAATAAATTAATGGATGAAAAAGCGGTCAGGATGAAAGAGTTGTGTTTTAGAAGCCAAGTGAGCATGAAAGAGAATAGACGTGTTGGAGGCATTATTCATGATATGGATAAAATTGTCACAATTTCATTTATTTGGTTAAATTGGACTTATAAATAGGGGCAAAGTTTTTGGTCAAACTAGACTTATAAATAAGACCAATTTTTTTTATCGAACTGGACTTATAAATAATATCAGAGTGATAATTGTTTTTGTTGACTGTATATGCTTGTAAATAATTTCGGCACATGTTATTATCATAAAATTAAAAGACACATAATGAACATGATGATACGCATTAAATTTTAATCTAAAACAGAAAAGGTCCAACTCCCAATGTCTCTTTATGGAGACCAACTTTGCCAACTTTGCCAGTCATAAAAAGACGTCTCAAAATTTTATTTTCATCATTATATTTATACTACTCTTATTCTATTTATAAGTCTACTTTGATCAAAAAATTTATTTCTATTTATAAGTCTAATTTTATGTAATAAATGAGATTGTAACAATTTTACCCATATTAATTGTACTTATGAAGATAAAGAGGGAGGAAACTATTGTTGAAAAATACTCAATCATAAATGAAGGCAATGTTGAAAACTTACCACATAATCATTTAGTTAACTAATTCTCATTGATATGTGAGATTTGATCAAAATAAACTTATAAATGATATTCCCATTTTATGAGTTGTTATCTATTTCAATTTCACTTGGACTGAATCAATTAAAGATTGTTGTACCTGTTAGTTTTATTTTTATGGTTGTGCGTAGCAATATTCACAGGCACTTATTTCATTTGCTACTTTACTTTGTACTGGGTTTATTATTACCAAAAATCATATTTAAGATTTATTAATATTAAGAGTGTATATATATATATGTGTGTGTGTGCGCCTCTCATCTTAAAGTATACTCCTCATGTCCTATTTATAAATCATATTTAGCATGTTTCACACAGATCAAGAATAACAAACTTCCAACTTAACTTTATCCCATTTGATAGACATTATACCCTATGAGAACAAAGTCAACATAATACAATAAATCGAGGGTTATGAAAAATTTAATGATGTAACATATAAAGAGGGCCCAAAAAAATTTCTTCTTTCTCTGTCTTATAAATAAGATCAGACGAGTATGTCGGTTAGAAAGCATTTTATGTATTATATACACACATGTGTGTGTGTGTCAATGATCAAAGTAGTCCTAAATGCACTTAACCTCCCTTGCAGTTCTTTTGAAAACGTAGATCTGGCTGGTTTAAATTCTTATACGTAAAGTTTTTTCAATGCTTTATTGTTTTATAATTCATGCACAACATTCCTATGGACATAACATTTATATGTACACAACAACGATAAACATATTTTCCTCTTAAGTCAACAATAAACATTATCATATATAATAAAGTCGGATCATCGAGATCACATAATTGCATTGTGCTCTATCCACACTCATTAACCTCTTCAAATATATCATTCACTAATAGATTTTAATCGATAATTTTGAATATTATATTTCATCTCCTTTTATATCTGTTTATGGGGCTAAAAATCATCTATGTAATTCGCCCTTATCACTTGTAATGTGATTTACCAATTTGATAAAATTACCTAAACCCATGTTTTAGCATTAGATTTGGCAGAAGTTGAATAGCAAGAAAGTTAACAAAAATATATGGAAATTATTTACTACTCATTTTCAAGATAATTAGTGAACGAACCAACTATTGAAGACAATGGCGGATCTTCATTAGGGAGGGCCAGGGGGCCATTCCCCCCCCCCAAATTTTTAAAAAATGTTTTTTTTAAAGGGACTAAAATTGTAGAGAGTGCTATAATTTCTGAAAACTATGGGTATTTTTCTGTAATTTTCCTTAGTCCCTTTTCTTCATTGATTACAATTTTCAGAAATTCCAGGGACTTTTCTATAACTTTTCCCAGTCCTCAAAACATTCATTCTAACTCTTCAAAATCTCAAATTTTCTTCTTAAACACCTACAATGCAAAATTAAGAACAAGTAGTATCAAAAGTCTAAGAAATAATTTGTATGAATAATTGACAAATTATCATCATTTTACTCTTAATATCAAAAGTTCAAGAAATCATGACAAACCTCATAATTTTTTTAAAAATATTTAATATAATATTTTAAAAATGTTATATAATCATAAAAAAATTTAATTAGTTAATAAGTATACATTTGGCCCCCAAACATTTTCTCCAAGATCTGCCACTGATTGAAAACTTAGGTTTTACAAAAAATATATCTTTTTTCATTCAAGATTATCCATTAGAATGTCAAATTAAGAGTCAAATTGATTATTAGAGATCTTAGCTCTTGTGCATGAATGAAGGTGGAACAAACTACATGAAAAGTTAAAGGCTAAATAATACTTTTAGTCCTTTAAGTTTATATAAGGTATATTTTTTTGTCCCTTAACTTTATAAAGTATACTTTTAGTCCTATAATTCTAACACCGTTAATTTTGCTAACGGAAAATGCAAACTCAAGTGATAACGATGTAAACTTAAGTGATGACTGCGTAATTAAATGCTACTAAGCTTAAATTTAAAATATGAGTAAATTGAAGAATATATAAAATTTGTGTAATTAAATATTATTAGTCATCACTTGAGTTTGTTACGTCAGCGTTTTCCGTTAGCAATATTAATGGTGTTAGAATTTTAGGACCAAAAGTATAGTTTATAAAGGTAAGGGATTAAAAGTATGCCTTATGTAAAACTTAGAGGACTAAAATTACAATTTTGCCAAAGGTCAATTTGTGCCCATTACTTGAGTAAATATGGTATATAGCCTGATTATTTGGGTTTTTTTTTTTTTTTTTTTAATTAAACTCACTACCTCATGATGTCCTATTTATAAGAGCATTTCTTAAATAAAAAAAATAAAAATTCTGTTTTATAATATAATAATGATCCTTCACAAAACCTAAGATGATGTCATTACTACTGATTTATTTTTTAAAAAATGTGCCTTTTATAAGTATGATCCTTTCAAAAAGTATATTTGATTTTAAGATAGAAGTTAAAAAATTCAATACATGATGGGTGATTTCAAAATTCTATAACATTTTTTTTATAAAATAAAAAAACATCAATCTAAACCACTTTTCCATCATTTATGGTTTAGTTAAAAAGTCTAATAAATAGGATTTAAAATAATGCAAAACCAATTAGCTTTGACTAACATATCGTCTCACAAACATCGAACCATTAATCTAACTAGATTTTACATTTCATACATAATTTAACATCACTAACCCTCAGTTTGGTTCGAGAAGAATGAGGCGGAGGGGAAGAAATGAGTCCAATAAAAAAATTTGGATAAGTAGGGTTACATAAGATTAAAGAGCAAGGAAAATTAATTAAAAACTTTAAACCACACCCTTCATTTTTTTTAAAAAAAAATGGAACTCATTAGAATCTCTCATCATCTTGCCTCCATTCCCCTCAAAGCAAACAGACCATAAAAACTAACTGAAATTAAATATTGAGTAAATATTAATTTGATAATTTTACAAAAACTAATATTATCCAGAACAACAAGAATATATTTGTGCTATATATATATATATAAACATAGGATCCGTTGCAAATAAATGATTTAAACTACAATGAATTAGTTCCCTAAACTGGCACATTTTTTCATTCAAATCTATCAGAAATTATATAAACTATTGGAATAATACATGGATCCAAGATAATACATACATCAGTTATCTTATCCATGAAAAAAAAAAAGAAAACAATCATAAATCATACAAACACATATATGCACATATCTATATGTCAAATAAAGCTAAAATTATTTGGTAATGAATATCTGCTGCATTTATAATTCTAAATAGCATCTCAAAAGGGCATAAAATTTTATTTCTAAAGATAATAGTCTTCCAACAAAAGGGCTTAACAAAGTAAATTTGTGAGTTAACAAAACTTGGGTTCTTCAGTGTGAAGGTTACTGACGGGTACAAGGCTTTCCACATAATTGAAGATATCAACACCATAATCAAAATGGTCGATAACTAACTTCCTAAATTCACTAGTGGTGGGATTCAACAAATATAAATTTCTCATATGATCACTCGATTGATTAGCTCTGCATACAATTTCATTCCTCCAAATGTTTTCTGGAACTAAAAAGCATGGATAGAGATCGGGGCTGCCACTGTATTTTTTAGTCCAAGTCCATCTCCCTCCAGATGCACATGTATTCTCCTCAATCACCCACAAATCGATGAAATGATATTCAATGGTTCTCATGTCATAGTAAGAAAGAAGAGCTAGTTTGTTGTCATATACAGCAGAAGTAAAAGTGCCAGGGCGTATATTAGGGATTGGAATTAATGTAAACATTTCTGTTGCTATATCAAATGAGACTATCTCCGGCCATATATCACTCTGTTTTAAGCCAACCCAAAAAATGGCTCCATTACAAGCAGTGGCTGCCTGAGGATATACACGTACACCCTCTAAGGTTCCTAATTCTACATCTTTCCACAACCCTCTACTTAATGAATACAGTTCCACTCTATTTACTCTCTTAAAATAGTAGTTATGCAAAGGACCAGAAACATAAATTATAACTATCTTGTAATCATTAGCAATAGCACTGAACCCAAATCCTATATTTGGCCAAAATCCTACAGGAAACTCACTCTCAAAATCAATATTCCTGGATATCCTTCTGACCTCTTTGATAGAGGGATTCCACAGTAGAAGGTTATGAGAAGACCTACAAAAAAGGCATAGCAAGCCATTGCTGGAACCAATCTTCCTTAAACTCGACAAGTAATCAACGATCCTTAAACTCGACAAGTAATCCATGAAAGGCGAGGGATCAATTTCGCGGAGTTGAGAGTCACAATCCAATAAACGAAAGTGCAACTGTTCGTTTCTGAGAAAGGGTCGGTGGAGGAGAAGAGAAGGTCGATGACCGGAGTGGTGGAGGTGATCTGAAATGAAGAATGGATCTTTCAAGAGATTTTTCCAGATTTTGCGCACACATTGAAATCGGATTAGGGAATTTACGGGAAGTCTCTTGAGAATGTTGATGATGATCTCAGGAGGAAGATAAGCGTTGTTGCCTTCCATAATCGTCGTTTCACGGTGTTCGACGTTAGTCAATGACCACATCTCCGGCAGAGGAAAGAGATGGCGGTGGTGGCTAGCGCCGTTGACATTAAAGTTAGGGTTTGCTGGCTTCAGCTTCTGAGAGTTTGTGCTGTAACAGGCATTTATGAATTGTTTCCCATTTTTTTGTTCCAATATTTATTTACCATTAGACTTTAGTGTTTTTTTTTTTTTTTTTTTTTAATTCAGATTTTATTTTGTCATATTGATTATAGATATTAGTTTTCTGTTTTGCAGTTTCAGGTCATTTGGGCAGTTAATTTTTTTTTTTTTTTTGAGGGGATATAATATTTTAATTTTACTGATATCAGTGTCAACAGAGTCCCTCAGATCCACTTTCCTTGGGACAAGGGGGAGCTCGTCCGTACGGACGAGCTCCTAGCTGTCCAGATCTCGTATCTGACGGCTAAGATCTTTTTTTTTTCGTTATTATTTTTTTTCTATATAAAAAAAATCATTTTTTTGGAAAAATGTTAGTTCAAAGATTAATTTTATTTTAGATTCTCTATCCATTAAAATTATTTTTTATTAAAAGTAAAAAAATAAGATCTCGAGCCGCCCGATCCGGATCTGACAACTGGCAGCTCGTCCGTACGAGTATATATCTCTTTTTTTTTTTTTTTTTTCAGAACTATATTCTATGTCTTTCCAGTTTCCACAACCATGTCTAATAATGAATATCTAAGTCATATCTAACTTAATTTTAATATCTAAATTAATTTTATATATTTAATAAGCATTCATTTGAATATCTAAACTGATTAGTTAAGCAATTTATTTACGTCTTTTTGTACTAAATTGAATATCTAAACTAACTATATATAGGGATAGGATATTGTCACTACCAATATCACTACCACTTTTTCACTATTAGATCAGAATCTCATCTATCTTTATCATTTCTCTCTCCTATTGAAATTCTAATCTAACGGTGAAAAAGTGTTTGTGACAATATCCTATATATATATATATATATGGGGTTTAAATTTCTCATGTTGCATGAGAAGAAGAAAATTCCTACATACATGAAATGGTGGGACCTACGTATATATATAATGTAATTATATATGTGTGTGGGTCCCACCATTTCATGTGTGTAACATGAGAAAACACTTCTCATACAACACGAGAAGTGTTTTTCCCTATATATATATAGGGATAGGATATTGTCACTACCATTTTTTGTCATTACCAATATCACTACCACTTTTTCACCATTAGATCAGAATCTCATCTACCTTTATCATTTCTCTCTCCTATTAAGATTCTTATCTAACGGTGAAAAAGTGGTAGTGACATTAGTAGTGACAAAAAATGGTAGTGACAATATCCTATCCCATATATATATATATAGGAATTAAGATTTCTCCAGTGACTGGAGATAAGACTCTCTCCTGTAAGCCCCAAACTACACCGTTTCACAAAAAAACATCTAATTTGCTCCCAGATAACCCTAAACCCCCGGAAGCCATCCTTCGTTCTTCATTCTCCCGCTCACTTCAATCTCTTCGCTCTTCACCTGACTTGCTCTTCGCCAACGGCACAGGTGGGGACTTCTAATTTGAGGATTGTTGTGGAGCTTGCGATGGCGGTGGTGGAAGATTAGAAGGAATGAATGGGGAAGATGATACCAGAATTGAAACTCGAGGAGGACTGGGGGGTCCGGCAGGAAGAACAGTGGCGGGACTTGATTGGACGCTGGCATGAATGAGATTCTCGATCTCGTCAATGTCAAACTGCGACGAATGGTGGAGGGGTATTGTATCGCTGTTCGACATTTTTTAGCCCCGAAGAAAAAGGGATTTACAGGGATCTAAGGAGTGAAGCAAAGAGAGATCTGGTGAGAAAGAGAGATCAGAGATAGCTAGCTTTGCTATTTTGGATCGGAGTGATTGAGAATTTGCGACGGCACTCGCAAGAAAATCGGTTAATGGGTCACGGTCTTTTCAATGGGTTGGATTTTTTTGGTCTGAAATGGGTCGGGTTTAAATAAGCAAATTAGATGTTTTTAATTTTGTTTAGTGTGAAACGGTGTAGTTTGGGGCTTACTGGAGAGAGTCTTATCTCCAGTCATTGGAGAAATCTTAATCCCACATATATATAATTCATTTTATGTAAGTAAATTTCAAATAGGATTTGTCTCTTTGAGAAAATTAGAGCGGGCGTGTTACACACCTACCGGCCTCGCCCTTACGGGTGGCGGGTAGTGTGGTCCTTCACTTATATTTTTATTCTACCTTATTTTTCCCAGGTTAAATATCGTCACACATCGAGTATAAACAAACAGAGAGCACACATCGGTTTGGACAATAATATACCGATAAAGATACGGTAAGATAAATTCTTCCCCGGAGGGGTCAAAAGATACAAATCATCCGAATAACGGTGCCCAGACTGGCCAAAATAATAAACTACAGTCATTCAATACTCCAGATAAAATTCCCAAAAGAAGATCATCAACGTCCACCAAAATACTAGCCTTGCTCCGGAGCCTTACCCCTATCTCTCTGCTCTGCTCCAGATGTACTTTGCCCGGATGGCTTAAAAGGGGCCGGGATTCAAAATTTGAATCCCGGTAACCGTTAATCTCATATAAAATGTATATACCATGCATGTAAGAAAAACCATAAATAAGCAAATACCACATAACATTCAGTACAAAGGCACACAAAGAAGATACACAAATCAATCCGGAACTAGCAGTCCTAATAGCACACAAAGACAGATCGCAATGATCCTAATAGCACACAAAGATGATCGCGGCACGGCAGACACAAGAAGGCCCGTTATTGCACAAGCATGTTCGGTTCCATAGCGCTTGAAATGAATGATAACCAAATGTATGCAATTTCAAGGTAAAACATACATACACAAATCACACAGAGTATATGAGGATTAAGGTTACTACCTCAGCATCGACTACGATATAAAAATAACCTTCTCGGTGCAATATATCACAATTATCCCTAAAATAATAAAATGTAAAAAAATAATTAATTCCACCTCAACAAATATTTTCTTTGGTAAATTAAAATAAGCCCAATTAATGTGTCCATATTTACTAAATTCCTTTTCTTATTAAGGAATTTAATTTGGGCCTATGTTTCTCTTAATTTTCGTCCATAATCTGAAATTTCCAGAAATAAAGTCTCAACTTCAAAATTCATAATTAAATCTAGAAAACTCCTTTTGGGTTGATTCCAAAGCCCAAATGACCCTTAATATGTCCAGTTTCAACAAAAAATATTCCTTTGGGTCAGAACAAGTCGACAATTCATCCATAGCCCAAAATACTCCTGCTGTCCAACATAATTCCCAGTTTTCAGGGGCTATCTTGAAATATTTATTTCTCTTAGCACAAAATTCATAAAAATACGAATTATATACCAAATTAATCCTTGAGATGTCTACTGTCCCAATATAAAATTTCATAATTTTATAAGTCCATTTACTAGGTCTAAAATTAAGAAGAAGGCATCTGCCTCCACAGGAATTTCACCAAACAGCACCCCCAACGTTTTTGCACTTTCATCTAAGGTTCCAAAATTTTGATCCAAGTTCACCCTTATACAAAATCTCATTTTAAACACTTTAGAACCCTCAAAAATACCAAAATCCATTCATATCATCAAGAAAACTCAGCTGCACGAAAATATGATTTAATCAACAAAATACCAAATTTTCATTCCAATTTCATATCTTCCATATACTAAATTTGATCTACCGTTTTAGGCCATGAATATTAGTTTTAAACCTTTACTCATACTTTTCACTAGCCAATCAAACCCAAGAAAATATATACTCTAGTCCATGGCCATTTGTAACCTTAAATAACTAAAAGAAAATACAAGAAGATTCATATGAGGCTTACTTGTCTTTGGACTTAAGCTTTCTTGAGTCTTTGTCTCCTTTTTCTACCAAAAACACTTCGCCTACACCTCAAACCACCAAGGAAAAATTGTTCTTTAATGTCTTAGCCACATTAGAAGGGGTAGAAGAGAGTATATTGAAGATCCAAAGCCTTAGGACTTACCTTAGTCTTGATCTTTCTCTTCCCCTTGCTTAAGCTTCTTGTGTTAGAGCTTCTTGTACTCCTTTCTTTCTCTTCCTCACTACGTGACCAGCTGCCCAAATGGAAGAGAAATGGTGTTTCAAAAAGGTGCTCCAACCTAACCTACTAAGTCTCAAATATAACTAAGCTCTTGCACTTCCACAAGCCACTAATCTTGTTTTATTATTCTTTCTTCTTTTCTTTTCTTTTTCTCTTCCCTTCTACGTGACTTGCGATGGAGATGAGGAGTTTGCATTTTTTTTTTGTATTCAACTCTTGTCCCACATGCTCACTTTTCATTAATCAATGTTGTCCCCTTGTTCCCTCCTCTCACTCTCATAGAAGCATGTGGACATGGACAGATTTTTGGGGAAAATAATGTCTTCCCAATGTCTCCACTTGCTCCCTCTCATGTCCCAATACAAGGAAAAATAAGAGAAATATGGGGATGTTACATTTCTTCCCCCGTAAAAATAAATTTCGTCCTCGAAATTGTTTATACATACCTGAAACTCCTGGACATGAACTCTGGATACTGTTTCTGCATATCCTCAACTGTCTCCCACGTAGCTTCTCTGGGAGATAATTCTCTCCTGACCACTTTTACAAAAGGAATACTTCTACGCCGAGCCGCTTTTCAAGATGATCAACAATTTGCTCGGCTCCACCGTAAAAGTTTGATTCTCTTGAACATCAATATTTTCATACTCAAGAACATGTTTTGAGTCCGGTTGATATTTCTTCGCTTGAGACACATGAAAAACATCATGTAATTTACTTAGATTCGGTGGCAAAGCTAGCTGATAAGCCACTGGTCCCCGTCTCGCCAATATTTCAAAAGGACCAATATATCGAGGACTTAATTTCTTTCGTTTAATGGCTCTACCCACTCCCGTGACAGGAGATATTTTCAAGAATACATGATCACCCACATTAAATTCTAGAGGTCTCCTTCGTTTATCTGCATAACTTTTCTGTCTGTTCTGAGCTGCAAGGAGTCTCTTCTTGATTAAACTTATTTGCTCGGAAGTTTCATCTACCATTTCCGGCCCGAACAACTCACGCTCAGATAACTCTGTCCAACAGAGAGGGGATCGACATTTTCTCCCATATAGAGCCGCATAAGGAGCCATCTGAATGCTAGCATGATAGCTATTATTATAGGCAAATTCAGCGAGAGGAAGATATTGATCCCAATTTCCTTTAAAGTCCAGTACACATGCACGCAATAAATCTTCCAATGTTTGAATTGTCCTCTCTGACTGCCCATCTGTCTGGGGATGGTACGCGGTACTAAATCTTAACTTTGTTCCCATTGCCCGATGTAGAGCTTGCCAGAATCGTGAAGTGAATCGAGGATCTCGGTCGAGATAATACTCTTCGGTGTACCATGAAGTCGATGATTTCACGTATATAAATCTCCGCCAATTTCTCGGGGAGTAATTAATACGACAGAAGAAAATGTGCGGACTTAGTGAGTCGATCAACGATTACCCGTTGCATCATGATGCTCGATCTTGGGTAGACCCACTACTAGATCCATGGTCACGTTCTCCCATTTCCACTCGGAATCTCCGCACCCTTCAATAGTCCTCCCGGTCGATGCTCAATTTTAACCTTCGGCAAGTCGGACATGTAGCCACATATAGAGTTATTTCCTTCTTCATACCAGGCCACCAGAATAGCAATTTCAGATCTTGATACATTTTAACCACACCAGGATGAATGGTGTATTTACTTTTATGAGCCTCATCAAGAATTTTCTGTCTCAAATCGTCTTCAGGTGGCACATAAATTCGTTTCTTATACCGGATCAATCCACTAGGTGAGATGTCATAATCTCACTGTTTCCCCTGTTCAATCTTCTCTCGAATAGACTTAGCTAGATCATCTTATATCTCGAGCTTCTTTTATTTCAAACTCGGACTATTCTCCTCTTGGCTAACAATGAGACTAGCAATGTAGGCTTTATGAGGTGCATTTTTGTTTACGAAGACCTGCTTTGATAAATTCAAGTCGCGAAAATTTTCTAGCAACTTTAGCTCTTGGATCATCATAAATGCAACTTGCACAGTCTTTCTGCTCAACGCATCTGCGACAACATTGGCTTTACCCGGATGGTATTTGATTTCCAGGTTGTAGTCTTTTAACAACTCCATCCATCTGCGCTGCCTCATATTAAGTTCTCTCTGATCAAATAAATATTTGAGGCTTTTGTGGTCGCAGTATAGCTCAACAAAGAGTACCATACGAGATAGTGTCGCCATATCTTCAAAGCAAAGACAATAGCTGCAAGTTCCGCATCATGTGTAGGATAATTTAACTCGTGAGGCTTCAACGACGAGAGGCATACGCTACAACTCGCCCGCTGCATCGCATCGACACATCCCAATCCCAGTAAACTAGCATCGTGTAGACCACATAGGTCCGGCTCTGGATCTGGGATAATCAACACAGCGCCGTTGTCAACCTCTCCTTCGATTCTGGAAGCTCTTCTCGCAATGCTCATCCCACACAAATGCCTGGTTCTTTCTCGGAGCTTCGTCAATGGCAATGCAATCCGGAAAAATTCGATATGAATCGGCGGTAATACCCCGCTAGACCGAGAAAACTGCGTATTTCTGTAACAGTCTCAGGCCTTTTCCAGCTCAATACTGCTTCCACTTTACTAGGGTCCACTGAAACACCACTTTCAGAAACTACGTGGCCCAGAAATTTAACCTCTGAAAGCCAAAACTCACATTTACTGAGTTTAGCATAGAGTTGCCTCTCTCTCAAGATATTCAATACTAGCCGCAGATGATCCTCATGTTCCTCCCGACTCTTTGAATAGATCAAGATATCATCAATGAATACTACCACAAACTGATCTAGATACGGTCGGAAAATTCTGTTCATGTAATCCATGAAGATAGCAGGAGCATTCGTCAAACCGAACGGCATCACAAGAAATTCATAATGCCCATACCTGGTCCTGAAAGCAGTCTTCGGAATATCCTCATCTCTAACTCGAAGCTGATGGTACCCCGAACGTAAGTCAATCTTTGAGAATATACAGGAACCAGATAATTGATCTAGCAAGTCGTCAATTCTGGGAAGAGGATATTTATTTTTCACGGTCACCTTGTTCGGTTCTCGGTAATCAATACGAGTCTCAAACGCCATCTTTCTTTTTCACGAATAAGACCGGTGCTCCCCAAGGCGAAACACTAGGGCGAATAAACCCCTTTTCAAGTAATTCTTCTATCTCGCTTCTTTAACTCAGCCATCTCATTCGGTGCCATGCGGTAGGGCGCTTTAGAAATTGCTCCAAGTACCGTGCGCAATGTCAATAGCAAACTCCACCTCTCTCTCTCGGTGGTAACCCGCCGATATCATCGAGAAACACGTCGGGAAATTCATTCACCACCGGTATTCCATCCGAGAAGGTTCGACTCGCTGTATCGAGAAGAAAACTACATATCCTTGGCACCCTTGCTTAATACACTCGCTTCCGCCTCGCAGCGGTAAGAAAACCAAGACTTGCTTTAGCATTGAGATTTCGTTGTTGATCAGGACAGATAACCTTTCTATTGCCAAAGTCTAGTACCACATTATTAGCCGTCAACCAATTTAATCCCAAAATTACATCAATATCATGCAACGGTAAACAAATCAGATCCACAGTGGACTCATGTCCGTCCACGATCACAATACAGTTCAGACATACATCAGCAGTTTCAGATTTAACTCCCAATGGAGTAGACACAACTAGATCATAAGGCAATTTGTGAACATTCAAATGCATACGTCTAACACAATCATATGCTATGAAAGAGTGACTGGCGCCTGAATCAAATAATGTATGTATTAAACAACCATGAAGAGAAATCGTACCTTGCGTAGTTCGGGGATTTACGAGCATCCTCCCTAGTCAAAGCAAATACTCGACCCTGACTCTGAGGTCTCCTCTCAGCGGTCCGTTGTGGACAATCACGACTGATGTGCCCGGACTTGCGACAAACATAACAAATGATCCGCCCCTCGCAATTAGATCCAGGGTGTGATTTCCCACATTTATTACAGATCTGAGGCTCTGCAGGCCTCCTGAAATTTGGTTGACCAGATTGAAAAGGCTTTTTAGAATCGCCACGATTCTTGTTCCATGGCCCTTTTCTTTTCTGTGATGAACTACCGCGAGTAGATTCACCGCGGTTCATAATATTTCTAGAAGCACACAATTCATTAAGATTTCTCTCAACAATACGACATTCCTCAACAACGGCTTGATGAAGATTACGAAATTGGCGAGCCACTAGTTTTTCTCGATTCCAATTTTAGATCCACGAATCAATACATCTGCGAGGTTACCCTCGCATCCGGATTTCGTGATAAGCGTAATACCGAGATAGACGAGTAAATCTTGCATAATAATCCTCAAAGGATTCATCGCCTCCCCGCGAATAGTTAGGAATTCGATTCTTTTGCAAGTTGAATTGAGCGAGGAAATATTGCTCATTGAATTTTTCTCGAAAGATCTCCCAAGTAATAGGGATATTACGAGCACGAAGAGTTGTTTCGTATTTCTCCACCATCCGCCGCATCGCCCTCTAATTTATAAATAGCCGCATTGAGAGGCCTTCTCTTCGGGGCATTCTAGAACTTGAAAAATTTTATCAAGACGCAATAACCAGTCCTCTGCACTATCAAATCTGCCTCTAAATACTGGAGGTTGATGCTTACAGAATTGCTTAACCCAGTACCGAGGAGTCTCAGTCTCTCCGTGGTTTAACTGCTGTTGCGAATGATCACCATCATTATTACTGTCATTATTATTATCTCGTGCCATCGCCAGCTTCGTTCTTCTTCATGATCACGAGCTTTCATTTCATTGATCTCAGCTCGCATTTCTTGAATCATATTTCCTTGTTCTCTTATCAAGCCCATCATTTCTCGCACCAAATTGTTATTATCTTGAGGATTTGGTATTTGTGTCTCCGGCTCTCTTCTAGGCCTTCCTCGTCCTTTTCCTCTTGCCATTTAGCAAACTTCAGCTTTACAAAAGCGAGAAGAAAGTGTTATTTTCACAAAATAATATTAAATTATAACCGTAACTATACTAATCTTAATTTTATTTATCGCATCGTCCAAACCTTGCTCGATACCAAAATTGTTACACACCTACGCCTCGCCCTTACGGGTGGCGGGTAGTGTGGTCCTTCACTTATATTTTTATTCTACCTTATTTTTCCCAGGTTAAATATCGTCACACATCGAGTATAAACAAACAGAGCACACATCGGTTTGGACAATAATATACCGATAAAGATACGGTAAGATAAATTCTTCCCCGGAGGGGTCAAAAGATACAAATCATCCGAATAACGGTGCCCCGACCGGCCAAAATAATAAACTACGATCATTCAATACTCCGAGATAAAATTCCCAAAAGAAGATCATCAACGTCCACCAAAATACTAGCCTTGCTCCGAGCCTTACCCCTATCTCTCGCTTCCGCTCCGGATGTACTTTTGCGCGTATGGCTTAAAGGGGCCGGGATTCAAAATTTGAATCCCGTGAGTAACCGTTAATCTCATATAAAATGTATATACCATGCATGTAAGAAAAACCATAAATAAGCAAATACCACATAACATTCGGTACAAAGGCACACAAAGAAGATACACAAATCAATCCGGAACTAGCAAATCCTAATAGCAC
This sequence comes from Acacia melanoxylon, assembly GCA_019022615.1. Taxonomy (NCBI): domain Eukaryota; kingdom Viridiplantae; phylum Streptophyta; class Magnoliopsida; order Fabales; family Fabaceae; genus Acacia; species Acacia melanoxylon. The sequence continues at coordinate 590,834 of JAFJYJ010000030.1, read as the reverse complement.
ACAAAGACAGATCGCAACAGTCCTAATAGCACACAAAGACAGATCTACGGGCACGGCACACAGCAAGGCCCGTTATTGCACAAGCATGTTCCGGTTCCATAGCGCTTGGAAATGAATGATAACCAAATGTATGTGTTATTCCGGCTGAACCCAAGAGGGGGGGTGAATTGGGTGAAGATTAAAAACTTAAATCTTTGAAAATCTTTTCGTATCCTCTAAATCAACAGTTAGATATTCAAACAAGCATATACTGGAAATATAAGAGATAAGGGAGGAGAATATGCAACCGTGATTTATACTTGGTTCGGCCCAATCCTTGACCTACGTCCAGTCCCCAAGCTCCGCTTGAGATTTTCAATCCAATATCCTCTTGTTTGATCCGGGCACAAGAGAAGCCTTTACAATCCCACAAGTTCACCCAGGCACTTGTGAAGCCGATTCTCCTTTCAATCAGTTACACACTCTGTACTCGAAGTTATCCTCTCACTAGGATACACTCTCCCTTACAAGTTGTAAACTGATAACCCAATCTCCAAGTCCCACGACTTGAGATTTTTACAATGATTTAATAATCAGAAATGTTCTTTCTAAAAGAGTAAATGAATAAACACTGAAGTACAATAAAAATCATTTCACTCTCTATGATGAACTATACAAGCATTGAGAACAGAGAGCGTGTGAGCTAAATGTTTGATTCAGAAATTTGGCATTTCGACAGTGTAAGCTCTTGTCTCCAACCTCTTCTATCTTGAATGCTTCTCCTTTTATAGTTAGTTGCAATTTATGACCGTTGAGCAATTCCTTCAGTTTAGAATATGACCGTTGTAAGCGTATATGACCTTTGGAAAATATTACCGTTGGAGCTTCTGACATAATCATTTGCTTTTCGTAATCCGATGTTAATCCTTCACATAATCATCTGAAACTCATTAACAAACTGATTAAAGATGATTAGGAATAGTAATGAGTAATGGTAAGGATTAACGAAATCACAAACAATGATTTTGAGATTTCGGACAACGGTGATTTTTTGAAGCAGGGAGGCTGACTCGAGTTATTCCATATGACTCGAGTTGATTTAAATATCAGATGTTTTCTGTGTCCTTGAGTGACTCGAGTTGGTGAACTTGACTCGAGTTATGCTTTTTGAATCGTAAGAAATGAAGAGACACAGATGCAGCAGATATGTATAGCAATCGAGTGACTCGAGTCATTTAATGAGTGACTCGAGTTGGATTTTGTCGCCAAGTTTCTGGTTACTCTCTGTGTAAATTGTGACTCGAGTTGCTACTGGATGACTCGAGGAATGCCTCGAGTTGAATCTATCTGACTCAAGTCAACTTTGCGTTTCAACAATTCTGGTTGCTCTCTGTCTGAATGATGACTCGAGTTATTTTGCCTGACTCGAGTTAAACCAGTCCATTCACTTATGCTTGTTAGCATTGTCACTGATCCTCAATCCGAGCTTTTGATCATCTGAAACTTCCTCACAAAGATTATTAATAACATTGAAGAGTATAGCGAGTAGTAATCAATTGATAACATTAATTTCAGAATTCTCGGAGACTCCACAGTGCTCTGCTACTTTGTTCGTTCGAGTTAAAATCTCTTCTCAATATTCATTCTTCTTTGTCTGCCTCTCTGATTGATGTTGACTCAAGTTTCCAGTCCTAAACTTGAGTTATCCAAGCCTAGTTAACAACTCATTCCAAACTTATTGTATGTTGAGCGTTTTTGAACCATCTTGAACTTACTGTAACTTTCGAAGACCATATCTCCATGGTCTGAACTCCGTTTTTCTTGGTTCAAATGTTGATGGAGATCCTTTTGAGTGTACTTTCATATGCCACTGATTTCAGCTCAATTGGATTTGTATTTTGTGAGATACACTCAAAATACCAAAGCTATGTCTGCACTGTGGCGTGAATTGTAGTGTAAACTTTCACAATTCATAGCTCCTTGATCTGAACTCCTTTGGACTTGAATTTTATACCCAAATGACGCATTGGGAGTCTAGTTTCATATGCCACTGGTTTCACCTCAATCCGATCTCTGGTTTGGGAGATATCATCGAAATACCAGAGGTCGCCAGCTGAAACGCGAAACAGAGGTAAACAGAGTTGCTGAAAATACACCTTGACTCGAGTCATTTAGTGTTTGACTCGAGTTATGACTCGAGTTACTCATACATGACTCGAGTTAACTCATTCCGAAGAGGGAAAACACTGTAGAAAAGTGGTTAACTCGAGTTGCAACCTCATGACTCGAGTTGGATCATCCTGAACCTTATATTTGCTTGTTTTTAACTCTGAATTGAGCTATTCCAACTTCCATTTGATCGTGGAGACTTCTAGTATCAATCTAAGAACTTGAATAAAGATATCTTCATTCCATTCAACAAGTTCTTCCTTCTTCAACCTCTCCTCTTCTTCTTGATTATTCCCAAAAATCCTTTGACAACTTCTCGCAGTTCTTCTTCTTTGCTGAACTCTTATCTCCTTCTTGATTAATCTCTATAACTCAACTCTTTCTTTCTTTTCTTCTCTTGATCATTCTGCATCATTTAACTCTTTCTTCTCTTCTCTTGATCATTCCTCATAATTGAACTTGGACTAATCTACATTAAATATAACAATTAGTCAATGTATATGATAAATATATCATACAAGCTTTTTGCTCTTAATAATGATGAGTATATTTGTCATCATCAAAACTAAGCATAACTAACAGTATGCAATTTCAAGGTAAAACATACATACACAAATCACACAGAGTATATGAGGATTAAGGTTACTACCCAAGCAATGACTACGATAAAAATAACCTTCTCGGTGCAATATATCACAATTATCCCTAAAATAATAAAATGTAAAAAAATAATTAATTCCACCTCAACAAATATTTTCTTTGGTAAATTAAAATAAGCCCAATTAATGTGTCCATATTTACTAAATTCCTTTTCTTATTAAGGAATTTAATTTGGGCCTATGTTTCTCTTAATTTTCGTCCATAATCTGAAATTTCCAGAAATAAAGTCTCAACTTCAAAAATTCATAATTAAATCTAGAAAACTCCTTTTGGGTTGATTCCAAAGCCCAAATGACCCTTAATATGTCCAGTTTCAACAAAAAATATTCCTTTGGGTCAGAACAAGTCGACAATTCATCCATAGCCCAAAATACTCCTGCTGTCCAACATAATTCCCAGTTTTCAGGGGCTATCTTGAAATATTTATTTCTCTTAGCACAAAATTCATAAAAATACGAATTATATACCAAATTAATCCTTGAGATGTCTACTGTCCCAATATAAAATTTCATAATTTTATAAGTCCATTTACTAGGTCTAAAATTAAGAAGAAGGCATCTGCCTCCACAGGAATTTCACCAAACAGCACCCCCAACGTTTTTGCACTTTCATCTAAGGTTCCAAAATTTTGATCCAAGTTCACCCTTATACAAAATCTCATTTTAAACACTTTAGAACCCTCAAAAATACCAAAATCCATTCATATCATCAAGAAAACTCAGCTGCACGAAAATATGATTTAATCAACAAAATACCAAATTTTCATTCCAATTTCATATCTTCCATATACTAAATTTGATCTACCGTTTTAGGCCATGAATATTAGTTTTAAACCTTTACTCATACTTTTCACTAGCCAATCAAACCCAAGAAAATATATACTCTAGTCCATGGCCATTTGTAACCTTAAATAACTAAAAGAAAATACAAGAAGATTCATATGAGGCTTACTTGTCTTTGGACTTAAGCTTTCTTGAGTCTTTGTCTCCTTTTTCTACCAAAAACACTTCTGCCTACACCTCAAACCACCAAGGAAAAATTGTTCTTTAATGTCTTAGCCACATTAGAAGGGGTAGAAGAGAGTATATTGAAGATCCAAAGCCTTAGGACTTACCTTAGTCTTGATCTTTCTCTTCCCCTTGCTTAAGCTTCTTGTGTTAGAGCTTCTTGTACTCCTTTCTTTCTCTTCCTCACTACGTGACCAGCTGCCCAAATGGAAGAGAAATGGTGTTTCAAAAAGGTGCTCCAACCTAACCTACTAAGTCTCAAATATAACTAAGCTCTTGCACTTCCACAAGCCACTAATCTTGTTTTATTATTCTTTCTTCTTTTCTTTTCTTTTTCTCTTCCCTTCTACGTGACTTGCAGATGGAGATGAGGGAGTTTGCATTTTTTTTGTATTCAACTCTTGTCCCACATGCTCACTTTTCATTAATCAATGTTGTCCCCTTGTTCCCTCCTCTCACTCTCCTAGAAGCATGTGGACATGGACAGATTTTTGGGGAAAATAATGTCTTCCCAATGTCTCCACTTGCTCCCTCTCATGTCCCAATACAAGGAAAAATAAGAGAAATATGGGGATGTTACAGGGCGACTGTGAGTTAATAGTATTTATTGATCAGGGAAATAAAAATTAATTATGTAAAACTACCTTCCCTCCTAAGAAGGGAAGATTGTCGCCAAAATCTACGGATTGTTGAGAGGGTCCGTTTCGAGATTAACAGAAGATCTGAAGGGATTTCGATCGGTACAAAGAAACATGAACTGTGCTGAGAGTGAAGTTAGTACTCAAGATGGTTGTGAAATCTATAAGTCTGCCATCAAAGGGTTCAAGAAATGAAAAAGAAAATCAAAGGTTCCCTGTAGCTGCTTCAGAATACCTACGTACGCCCTTTAAGGTCTCATATTCTACATATTTTCACTTCCCTGTGCCTAATGAATAAAGTAGCACTTTATTCACACCCTTGTAGTAGTCCCAATTTACATCCCTATTCCCATCATAATAAGACCCAGAACCATACATCTTTATTACCTTGTAATCGTTAGCAATCGCACTGAACCCAAATCCTAGTAACAACTGACCCATAAAATCCCTAGTTTTGGGTAGCTCTGTTATCTCTTTAATAACTGGATTCCACAGTAGAAGTAGAAGGTGATGAGGAGGCATACAACAGTTATGGGAGAGTTTAAGGCAGAGCAAGCCGTTGATGGAACCGACAATCCTCACATAAGAGGATGTCTCAAAAAAAACTCGACAAGTAATCCATCAGCTGTTCGTCATATACTTCACGGGGTTGAAGCTCACAATCAAATGAACATAAGTGCAACGGTTTGTTTCTGAGATTGCGTAGGTGGAGGAGAAGAGAAGGTCGGTGACTAGAGTGGTGGAGGTGATCAGAAATTAAGAATGGATCCATCAAAAGATTTTTCCAACTCTTGCACACACATTGAAATCGGATTAGAGATTTTATGGGAAGTCTCTTGAAAATATTGACCATGATTTCATCGGGAAGATAAGTGTCGTTGTCTTCCATTACCATCGCTTGACAGTGTTCACGGTCAGTCAAATGCTCCAGAGGAACCACATCTCCGGCAGACGCAAGAGACGGCAGCGGCAGTGGCTTGCACTGTTGGCCTGATCTAACGCCGTTCTGTATTGTTAGTGTTTTTTTTTTTTTTTTTTTTTTTTTTTTTTTTTTTTTTTTTTTTTTTTTTTTTTTTTTTTTTTTTTTTTGTGGCTTCAGATTCTGGAGACTTTGTGGTTGAACATGCATATATTTATGAGTTGTTTCCGTATTAGGTTTTAGATTTTTTGAATTCGGATATTATTTTATCATGTTGCTTACAGATAAGATAATGATTAATTTGTTTTGTGGGCCGTAGTCATTTGGCCGTTAATATTTAATTTTTTTAGGTGGAATGTGTTATTTCTTTTTCTTTTTTTATACAAGGACTTTGATATTTTTATTTAACTTATGTTAGGGTATAAATTGTTACATATTAGAAGAATTAAATGAATCTCTCCCAAAAAAAAAATATCTTCATAAAAAAATGGATTAAAGTGCAACCAACACAATGAACTATTTTTTAAGGTGCAGCCAACACCTATTACTGTAAATTTAAAATGGAACAACTCTATCCCTCCTCTAGCTGAATCTTATCGCTCACTTATTTTTCGCTTTGAAAGGATTCAAGCTAGAGGAATTTGGTTTTCTTTTTCTTTTCCATTTTAAATTCAAAGACTCACCTCTCAAAGTTATAGTTCTTTCTTCTAATTCTTTGAAGATATTATACATTTTTTTGGTCCCAATCTTGGATCTTGTTCTGATGTAGAACACAAATGTCTAGCCTTGATGAGCTAGGTAATATTAATGTAGGATCAAATAGCTCCTCTAAGATGTATGTTGATTAAACACCAAAGAGAAGGTAATCGCTCAGTGATAACTATGAGGAAGATATCAAAGAACGTTCTTAGATCACTGTACTGCACAGGTGTGGCGTTTCGCCAGAGGGGTGGGGTGTGTGCACAGTGAGATTGAATAATAAATAATTGAATAAAGAATGTAGAGAGTGCACCTGGTGGATAATCCTCCTATTTATAGGGATTACCTAGGGTTTCGCTCCCATGACAGTGAATCCATTCCTCAGGCAATGTGCACCTCCCACGTTCCGCAAATGTCTGCTCCACTACCTGTACGGTCTTGGATTATAGGCACGATGAAGTGGTGATTAACACTTTACTTGGCTAAACAAGGATTCTGTCCTAAGCCATCTCATTGGGTCGCATATATCTGCTAGGCCCAATACGTGAGTCCATAACAGTTGCCCCCAAGCTCGGTATTTCAGGTCTCTGATGTGCCTAGATTAGTTTATCAACTAACCCCGACTTCGTGTATCTAAGTTTACATTTAACCACGCTCTCCGAGATTCCTTGAATCCGAATTATGCCTTCTTGCCCTTTGTCATGAATGATAGGCTGGTTTTCTTCAATCATTTATTCTGCTTTCATGATGACCAAGATTTGCATTAGCAGCTGAAACTCGGCCACACCCGACGTTACGAACTTCTGCCACGTGTTGCCCCCAATCCAAGTTATCATGAAAACATACTGATACACGAATAGGCGTGACTCTCCAAGGATAGTGGAAGCTGTTCACCTACCCACCTTGGGATATGTAACCGCCATTTTCGCACAATAGTCTTTCCTGGTTTTCGTGTGCATTTAATGTCCGCGTCTTATCATTCCAATCATCATTGCATTTTCTGAAAATGGGTTCATTTTCCGATTGGAGAGGCATTAATGGCATAAATTATCCTTGACGCTTCGATTAGAGAGGCATTAATAATCCTCGACGTTTTGAATTCTCAACGCCTATAAATTCCATCCCTCTCCTCCTACTTCTTCCTCACAAAATTTCCAGATTTCTCCATCCTCTGGTGCTTCTTCCATTTTTCTGATGGATCATTGTTTCAAATGAACTGAACCATACATGCCGAAAGAATCTGGCTACACCCATTCATCCCCAGCTTCAAACGTTCCGAGAGTGTGGGGACATAAAGTAAAGGTCAAAGAGTTAACAAAATGCCCAGGCTCCTTCTTGGCAGCCTCCTCCTTCAGATATATTTGCCAGTCTTCATTCTCACGGCTCAACGAGCATATGGGAGCCCAGATATATTTGCCAGTCTTCATCCGCCTGGCTCAACTTTAACTGGGATCTCAGATGAGGCTCGTTGATTACTGGTGAAGATCTCTGAGTCAGTGATCTCTAACTCAGAGATCTTCACCACACGATGACCATCTGAAGCTTGTTCAGCATCAAAGAGCTCATCGTGCAAACTTTTCAACTGCTGCTGATGAATTTGGATGCCCATTATTAGTGACAAGTTGGGAAGCCCACATTAGATATTTGCAAGTTCTGGCTATCTGTTGTATTTTGGCTTTGTATTTTTTTTTTCGAGTCAAGAACTCAGTTTATTTTCCTGTAAAAATGTCATGTAAACCATTCGTTTACTAATGGAAAAGTACTTTCTGTCTTGTGCTATCTTCTCTTTCTATGGTTTGCACTTTGCAAGCTCTTGCCGATTCCTTTAAGAATATGACACAATCAAATCCCTTTCTGACACCATAATGTGAAATCGTCTTTCCCGGCACAGCATCTGCCTCTGACGTATTTGATAAGCGTGCCCATTTACTGTATGAGTCATTTTGCATTAATCATAATTACGCCTTTTCAGGAATAATCCGCCTTTCCGTGTGAGTTGACTTAATTGCCCCTGACGCTTGGAATTCAAAACGTTTATATATCCTCGCTAAGTTCTTTCTATTACCACTTTACATTTAAAAAATCTTTCGCCTTCTCAGAGAATACGCCCTCTTACTGAAACGCTCTCTTTATCACAAAATCATTCTTACGCTTCTCCAACCCTTAACAGGTATTTTTACTTCTTCCCCTCTTCTTTGTTTTCGCATTATTTTGCCAATCGTCTCTGGCCTTCCTCTTCTTTGTTTTAACATTCTGGGTAGCCTTCCTGCGAGTTTTGAGTCTTTTCTGAACGTGTTGATGGGCTTTCTGGGTGGGTTCTTAGTATTTATTTGGTTATCTGGATACGAGGAATGGCCCGTGCCAAGCCATTCTCCTTCAAACCCAAAGATTCTTCCCCCTTTTCAAACCCGAAAACTCACAACACTGATGTGCAGTAGGACAATGCCTGAAAAAGATAGAGAAGTACTTGAATCACTCTCTGGCCCGCAAACATTCTGGTTCTAGTCAGATCCTTCCACTGAAAAAGAGGAAAAGGAAACTTCGCTCCGCAATCCCAGAGAGAGTGGGAGTAGGGGAAATGCCCAAACCTTACCGCCTTCAAACCCTAGATCGAATATCGACATGGGTCAACGTACTACTAACCCGGTCTTACAAACTAAAGGCCCAACGCCATGCAACGAGTGTCGCCTCAAGAGCATTGAGCTCACCGAACTAGAGCGTTACAAGGAGGCCGACTTGCTTTTGGATAAATGTCGATGTAACATCATTCCCCAAACCAACTCGGCTGGCGTCCACTCGAATCAACCCGACCTAGCATCCTTTGATTTTCATCAGAATAGCCCTGTTGTGTCAGGTATATCTCCATTTTCTAACTTTTGCCCTTTTTCTTCTTTATTATAGGTATATATGGCTTCGTCTTCGCATCCTACCGACCTATCCATGACGGGGGAATCCGTCTCATCCAGCTCTTCCCAAATCTCAGCCAGTCCAGGCCTGGCCATTAGTAACTACGTGAGACGCATTAGAAACACTATGACCCCGGCTGATGTCCCATTACCCAGTCTCGGGGATGGAGAGGGATATACCATACGGTTTCCCCAAGAGGATGAATCCGTAGCTTCCTATTGACCAAGGAATAATGATCCCCTTTACTTTTATTTTTACTGAGACGTTATAACTGTACTTGGCGTGAGATTTCCTTTTACAAACTTTTAAATACACCTCTTGAACCATCTTTACCTTGCTCCTACACAATTTCATCCCAATGGCTGGGCATTCGCCATCGCTTTTGAAAATTTATGTAGAGAGCTAGATATCGTCTGTTTCATTCCAATTTTCATGTCTTTCTTCTCTCCCTTAGAAACCAACGTCCTTTCTTGAGGTAACACGACGTGGTTTGACTGGACTTCACTCTGGAGCATCTGGGATCGTAAACTTTTCAAAGCATTTACCGACTCCTGGAAAAACTTCAAACCAACCTTTATAAAAGTTGTATCTGAAAATGGAAAAGTGCCCTGGTTCCTTCGAACTGTCAAAACCAGGGAAGTCGAGGAAAGATTTCCCTTATACTGGTCCATACATCACCACGAACTCAAGCCCGGAGACTTTGCCCCGGAACCCACCAGTATGACTGAAACCGAAGATGTGGCCCTGGTAAAACTTCTGAAGATCGCCAGTACCCTGAAAAATCCCTTGGACCCAACCGATTATATCGCCACATCCTTAGTCAGACGGCGACCAGCGGCGAGTACGAGGACACATTTATACATATCCTTAGTTTGAGTATTATGTTCTTCAATTTTTTTCTAATCATAGAATTGACATCCTGTTTCTTGTCTTGCAGGCCGAAATATAGGAAGGCCAGGATTTCTGGGCGTGTTTGCAACTCTTACTGAGGGTGCTGAGGGAGACGAGGCTAACCTACTATTCCGACCTTAGGTGGGCCTATTACTGCAGTCACCCGAATAGCTCCTATCCAAAAAGCTGCCACCGTTAGGGCCTCGCGGAAGCGCTCAGCGCCAAAGGGCAGATCAGGACGTGGAGAAAGTGCTTCCAAAAAATCCAAAGGCAAACAGACCCTGGACACCCCAATTGCTCCAACTCCAACCCCCTATTTGCAAACACAAACAACCTCAACCTCGTCCTTCACAGAAACCCCACTCGCTCTAGCGACGCAACCCGAGGGCATCCTTTGGGAGCACGGGGTAACAAAAGAGGTGTTAGACGTCGTTCGTCCTCCTGCCCGCTTTCATGCATCTTCAGGCCTCTCTGCAGCGGATAAAATGGAAATTTCCGATATGGAAGATAAAGGCTACAAAGCCATCTCCCTACTCTGGCCCTATGTTGTCCTCAAAATCAAATATGTCGCAGTCACTACCCACTTACGCCAAATGATAGTGGAGAGAGATAACCTGAATCAAGAGCTTTCAACTTTGAAGAATAGTGCTGATGTGACGAAAGTCACAGAGGAGAGGGACCAGGCCCAAGATGAACTACAGGCATCCAAGGCTGAGAAGGACAAGTTGCATGAGGAGGTGCTGACGCTCAAGACGAGCCTATCGCAAGTCGAGGATCAATTGACGATGGCAAATTTGGATATCCACCGCCTGGAGAATGTGCATACAAATGATATGCTACTTGTGAAGAAAGTACAGTCTGATGCAGACCATGTTAAAGACCTGCTGAAGACTAAGGATGAGGAACTCGGTGGGGTTAAGGCCGAATTATCTCGTGCCAAGGCCCAACTTGCTGGATATGCCAGTGCGGCCGTACAATCGTTTGACAATGCCGTGGCGCAAATCCGAGTTTTGAATCTTGAGGTCACCTTAAACACATCTGGACTGAACTACCAAGCCTATATCAACGGGAAAGGAAAATTGATCCCTGCTAGGGCAGATGAAGATGAAGACGAAGAAGAACAAGCTCATTCCTCCTAGGCTCATGTACAACACCAGTATCCTTTGCTTTTGGTTCACAAATGCCTTCCTCCTTGGTATTCAGAACACTTTTTTGGCCAAAGCCCTTTATTTGCTTTGAATTTTGAGTTCAAATATTCATGCAGTCATTGGATGCTCCTGCACTTTCATGATGTAATAGATCTAATTTAATGAAAAGTACTTACATCGTTTTTACTTGCGAATGTTTAGTATTGCTCGTCGAACCCGAGTATTTCTTCGAGTTAGATTTTCGCAACATATTTATCGCATCTTTGGGAGTTTTTGTTTACCCACCATAGCATGCTTTTTCCAGTGTAATGAAAGTCCAATCGAGATAAGAATAAACTCGTCAAATGTTTAAGTTTAGTTTTGTTCTACCAAAACCTAAACAACCCAACTTGATCAAGGTCGGTACAACAGTTTACTTCCTTATCCCAAACGACTTATCCTATCTCGGCCTCGTGGGCCTTGAATTTTAACAAACATGATTCATGAAACCCGGTTTGAGTATCACGATTTTACACATGTTTAGCTTCGACATAATCTTCGAAAACTAGTTTCTTTACCATGAATTCCTACACGCTCAGCCTTGACATGATTTCCGAAAACTGGTTTCTTTACCATGAATTCCTACATGCTCAGCCTTGACATGATTTCCGAAAATTGGTTTCTTTACCAAGAATTCATACATGTTTAGCTCGGACATGATTTTCGAAAACTGGTTTCTTTACCATGAATTCGTACATGTTTAACTTGGACATGATTTTCAAAAATGGGTTTGTTTATCGCGAATTCATACATGTTTAACTTGGACATAATTTTCAAAAACGAGTTTATTTACCGTGAATTCATACATATTTAACTTGGACATGATTTTCGAAAACAAGTTTATTTACTGTGAATTCATACATGTTTAACTTGGACATGATTTTCGAAAACGAGTTTATTTACTGTGAATTCATACATGTTTAACTTGGACATGATTTTTGAAAACGGGTTTATTTACTGAGAATTCATACATGTTTAACTTGGACATGATTTGCGAAAACGGGTTTATTTACCGCTAATTCATACATGTTTATAGAATTGGCCGCAATGTCATCACGTGATTTCTGAAAATGGGTTCCTTGACCCAAAATTCATTAATTCTAACGAGTTTGGCAGCAATGTCGTCGTTACATAATTTCTTGTAGAGATAAAACCACGGTTACATCGCCTCTGGATAATCTTGAATTGAAAAACTCTACATAAACTTGAGACCATGTCACCTCTTGATGCAACTCGGTTCTCAGCTATAGTACGCCTTCAACTTATCTGCGTTCCATGTTCTTTTGATGGCCTTCCTCTTTAGCATCTCGAGCTTATAAGAGCCTTTGCCAAGGTTCTCTGTCACCCGATATGGGGCTTCCCAATTTACCGCGAGTTTCCCCTGGCTGGCATTCTTATTGCCTATGTCGGCCCACCGAAGAACGAGATCTCCTTTGTCAAAAGAACGAGGTCTAACCTTCTGAAATTGCTTTGCTATTCTCGTCCTCCTCTTGTAGAGCCTTAATTCTCCTTCATGAGGGTTCACCGATTTCAACTGGGATCATCGCTTCACATCCATAAGTGAGTCTAAAAGGGGTTTCCTCAGTTGCCGTCTGAACATTGGTTCGATGTCCCTACAAGACGGAATACAACTGTTCCACCCAATTCGACTCTGCCTCCTCCATCCTCTTTCTCATCCCGTCAACAATGACTTTGTTGGCCGCTTCGGCTTATTCGTTGGATTGCGGATGTTCTACGGAAGCAAAATGCTGCTTGATATGGAAGTCGGCTACCATCTCTCGGAAACCCTTATCAATGAACTGGGTTTTGTTATCCGTGACAATCTCGGCTGGAATCCCAAATCAAGATATAACATTTCTTTGAAGAAATTTCTGCACTCAAGCCGACGTAATTGTTGCCAACGGTTCTGCCTCTATCCATTTAGTAAAATAATCCATGGCCACTATAAGCCATCGCAGTTACCCTGGGGCCGTCTTGAATGGTCCCAACAAATCAATGCTTCTAACAACTATCACATTTGCGCACATGATCCTTGGAATCTGCTGCCATCGTAGGCTAAAAGTAACCGACTCGCACAGCTTATGAAAGATTTGCTGTATTAGTTGACTTGTTCGGACTACAATCGGATAACTCTGGAAGTATGGACGTAACCGTCTTGCCGCAATGAGTAAGGCAAAAGCCATTTTTCCAACTTTTGATATCGCAATTCTGAGCCTTGTAGGGCCTGACTTACAAACTAAACGGGAACTTGACCATTCTCAGTCTCTCTGACCAAGACGGCACTTATAGCTTCTTCGCCAATAGACAGATACAAAATTAAACTTTCTCCTGACTCAGGTTTAGACAAAATCGGCGGAGCAGATAAACACTATTTAATCTTTGAGAAAGCCACCTCACACTCAGGGCTCCATCCGCTCGGAGCCTCCTTCTTTAACAACTTAACAAACGGAAGAGAATTTTCAGCCGACTTTGGCAAATATCTAGTTAATGCCGCCAATCTCCTCGTTAGCTGTTGGACTTCCTTCTTACTTCTTGGAACTTTCATGTCTAGCATGGCTTGACATTTATCCGAGTTGACCTCGATCCCCCTGTGCGTAAGCAAAAAACCTAAAAATTTTCTAGCCGGGACACCAAAAGCACACTTTGTCGGGTTGAGACAAATCCGGTGTTCTCTTAGCTTATCGAATGTCTGCCGCAAATCTTGTACATGGTCCGCTACTTGCAAAGATTTGATGATCATGTCATCTATGTAGACTTCTACATTCTTTCCCAGTTGATCCTCAAACACTCGATTCATCATCCTTTGGTAAGTGGCTCCTGCATTCTTCAGACCGAAAGGCATGACATTATAGCAATAATTGGCCTTCTCGGTGATGAACGCAGTTTTCTCCTGATCCTCCGAATGCATGGAAATTTGATTGTAACCAGAGTATGCATCCATAAAAGAGAGTAATTTAAAACTGGACGAGTTATCGACCAACTAGTCTATACTTGGCATTGGAAAGGAGTCTTTTGGACACACCTTGTTTAAATCCTTGTAATCTATGCATACCCTCCATTTGCCATTAGGTTTTTTAACCATCACGACGTTGGACAGCCATGTGGTATACTGCACCTCTCGGATGAACCCGGCTTCCAGCATCTCTTATACATGTGCTTCCAAAGCTTTCCCTCTGTCTTCATCAATTTTTCTTTTCTTCTGGGCTACCGGGACGGATCCCGGGCAAATTGCCAACTTATGGTAGCAAAAGCCGGGATCTACCCCAGGGATCTCGGATGGTCGCCAAGCAAACACATCCTTGTTATTCTTCAAAAAATCTTCAAGCGCTGCACGAACCCCCGGGTCCAATGCTTTCCCGATTTTAGTAACTTGCCCTGGTTCCGTGCCCAATACGAGGTCTTCTACTTCGCCGTTTGGTTCTGTCTTTTGCATCTTATCCTCCTCACGCAAATCTAGCTCCACTAGATTGACTAACTTTCCTTTAAACATGGATTTGGAGGACTTGCTCCCTTCTTCCCGGGGTATCAATGCCGGATCATTCCTGCTTTCCTTAACCGTCTCAAAGTAATACTGTCGAAACTCCTTTTGATCACCCCTCACGGTAACAACTTGATTCTTCTTGTTTACCAACTTCAATTTCTGGTGTTTCGATGACACCAACATAACCTAGTCGTGTATGGTAGGTCGCCCCAAGATGATGTTGTATGATGAAGGGAAATCGACTACGATGAATCTGACACGTTCTGTCTTAAATGCTTCCTTCATTCCTAGAGTTAACTTGAGGTCTATATACCCCTTTGGACGAGTATCTTGTCCATTGAAACCCGTCAGGGTTGTCTTGCACGGTTTCAAGTCTTCCGGATCAAACCTCATGCATTTGAAGGCGTCCCAAAGAATGATGTCCACTGCACTACCATTATCAACAAAAATCTTTTTAACACGGCAGTTAACCAGTGTTCCTGTTATTACCAAACCGTCATGATGACCAAGCGTTACATCCTTCAGATCTTCGCTGGTGAAACTGAGTACTGGAGGTTCTGGCTTGGTGGAATCTTTCTTGAACTCCGGGTGGTCCCTGATAGAGAGGACCTCCTATAAGCATTTTTTTCGTTGACTCATTGAATCTCCTCCACCTCTAAAACCTTCGCTGATGACGTTGCAGTCATATTTAGAGTCGGGGAACTCGTCATCGTTGCCATCTGCTTTCTTTTTCTGACCTTGCCTTTTCTTCTCTGAGGGCGGACTCTTGCTCCTACCCCCTTGTCGCTTGTTATTTTGCCACCCCTGCGTCTGGATGATGTAACGACGGAGTTTTCCTTCCCGAATAAACTTTTCAACTGCATCCCTCAAATCCCAACAACTATCCATTGTATGTCCGTGCTGGTCATAGAACTCGCAATACCGGGATTTGTCCAAGGTGGCTTCTTTCCGCAATGGACGAGGTCGCTCCACTCTTTTCATCTCGGTCATAGATGCCTCCTTCCAGATTTGTGCCTGGAATACTTTCAACGCAGTGTATCTATCATATCTTCCTTCCACCTTGCCTTCTTTGGGCTTGCAATCTCTACTGCGTCCACGGGAGTCCTGCCTGTGCCCGCCATGTTGTTCTTTGCCCCTAGGAGGTGGACTCCTACCCTTCTCTTTCGATACTTGGCTTAAAATTTCCATCTGCTCCAGCTCAAAGTATTGCTTAGACCGATCACAGAAATCCGCCCAAGTTTTAGGACGACGCTTCAAAACTAATTTCTTTAACCGAGATGAGCTATCGAGGCCATTTATAGCACAATGCAGGTGCACCTCTTCCTTCAGACCCGGCACTTGTAAAGCCGTATCTTTAAAGCACTGTAGGTACTTTTGCCATGTTTCACTGGATGACTGCTTCACCTGGCCGAACTGGAACTCGGTTTTAGGCTGTTTTCTACTAGTAGCAAAATTCAGTAAAAACTCCTACTCCAGGGTTTTCATGTCTCGGATAGAGTGCAACGGTAGGGAGTTAAACCACATCTGTGTGGCTCCAAGCAGAGTCCCCACGAATAACCGAGGTATAACATGCCCCACAATCCCCTTCACCATAATCTCCATTTTGAAAATATCAACATGGTTCTGCGGGTCTTGGCTCCCATCATATCTAGGCAATTCTCTTGATTCTAATCCCTTAGGATAGGTGGTAGCAATAATCTCGTCTGAAAATTGGCTCAGGATTCTATCTCTATCATTTCCCCCAGTACGAGTCTCGGGCACACTATGTGGCGAAAGTGTCGTGTTCTCCTTCCTTGAATCCAAATTCTCGGACGGTTGCTTCCCTTTAGCCCGAGCTAAATCGGCATTACTAACTCAGGGAACACCCGTGTCCACTTCAGTAGCCGTCGTATCGCTAACCCGGCTAGGGTTGCTAGCATCCCGGCCGAGATTCCGAGCAGGGTTCTCAAGCATTCTTATACGCTCTTCTAGCAGTTGTATTTTTTCCTTATCTCCTTTAGGATCCTTCCCTTGGTCGTTGCCGACCAAATTCTCCTCCTCTTGATCTTCATGGGGTTCTCCAATGTTGGTATCTATAGAGGTTGAAACCATATCCCTACTAGGGCCAGCCTCATTCTGGGCGGTACTCCGAGTTTGCTTCTTTCCTTGGACAAAACGCTCCTCCAGCATTTGCTGTATCCTATAAGAACCGGCTGAACCCAAGAGGGGGGTGAATTGGGTGAATAATAAAAACTTAGGAACTTTGAAAATCTTTTTGCAACTCAGTAAAATCAGTTTGTATGACAGTAATGATACATAAACCAATAGTCAGATATTCAAATGATTATGCTGGAAATATAGGAGATTAATGAAGAGAATATGCAAACTGAGATTTATCCTGGTTCGGCCCAATCCATGACCTACGTCCAGTCCCCAAGCTTCACTTGAGATTTTGAATCCACTATCCTCTTGTTTAATCCGGGCGCAAGAGAAGCTTTTACAATCCCACAAGTTCACCCAGGAACTTGTGAAGCCAAATCTCTCACCGAGATACTCCCCCTTACACAATGTAAGGTTACAATCTGTTTCCCACTCAACCAATCTTGAGTAACTCTCAAATAAACAGATATAATGTTTATAATGAATCTTCTCTCTCATAAGTGAATAAGATAAACACTGAAGTACATTACAAATAATTTCACTCTCTATGATAAACTATGTAAGCATTGAAAACAAAGTGTGTATGAGATGAGCTATAGATTCAGAATTTGGGCATTTTGACAGTGCAAGCTCTTGCCATCATTTTTTTTCATCTTGGATGTGTCTCTACTTATAGATGAAGATCATCTGAACGTTGAGAATATGACCGTTGTGAATAGTAGCTGTTAGAGATCAGTTGGAACTAGCCGTTAGAACTTTATTTTCTGAACTAGCTGTGACATCAGCATTTACTTTACCCTTGATCTTCAGTTTAACACCCTTTGATCATCTGAAACATGTACACAAATGATATAAATGATGTTAAGAAGTATTATAAGTCATTTGGGTAATTGTCTGGATGTTCTTGATGAGAAACAAGATTTTCGACACGGTGATTTTCTGAAGCAAAGATGTAAACTCGAGTTTGCATTCCAAAACTCGAGTTTCCAACTTATAAACTCAAGTTTGGATGATGTGCTGGACCTGGTTGCTCTCTGTAACCCATAAACTCGAGTCTGTCACCAATAAACTCGAGTTTGCAAGTTGATCTGCCCTTGGTTGCTCTCTGACTTGGCCTGGCTCAAGTTTTGACTTTGTCGAGCCTTCTTGAACTAACTATCAACTTTCGAAGGCCATATCTCCTTGGTCTAAACTTCGTTTTGGTTGGTTCAAATCTTGATGGAAAGCCTTTTGAGTCTACTTTCATATGCCACCAATTTCAGCTCAATTGGATTTGTAGTTTATGAGATATACTCAAACCATCAAAGCTTGGTTTGCTGTGTGGCGTGGATTAATGGTCCAACTTGTACAATTCATAGCTCCTTGATATGAACTCCTTTGGGCTTTATTTTTATATTAAAATGACGCATTGGGAGTCTAGTTGCATATGCCACTAGTTTCACCTCAATCCGATCTCTGGTTTAGGAGATATCATCGAATTACCAGACCTCGCTAAGCTGAAACGTGAAACAAAGTATAACAGAGTTGCTGATCAGCGCTGTAAACTCGAGTTTTCACTTGGAAACTCGAGTTTTCCGTAGTCCAGAGACACCAGAGATGCTGAAGACACTACAAACTCGAGTTAGTTAGTGACAAACTCGAGTTTTGAGTCCTAAACTCGAGTTTTCTCTTATCCAAGAAGCAAATCACTGTAGCAAGGTAATAAACTCAAGTTTAAACCTTGGAACGCGAGTTTGCTCGTCCAGAACCTCATATTTGCTTGTTTTAACTTCGAATTGAGTCATTCCAACTCCCATTTGATCGTGGAGACTTCTAGAATCAGTCTTAGAAACTTGAATAATGATATCTTCATTTCTTTCAACAAGTTCTTCTTTCTTTCTTCTTCTCTTGATCATTCTCTGTCATGATTCTTAGCAAGTTCTACCTTCTTCAATATCTCCTCTTCTTCTTGATTATTCCCAAAATACTTTGATAACATCTTGCTTCCTTGACAACCTCTGCAAGTTCTTCTTTCTTTAATACCTTATCTCCTTCTTGATTATTCTCTATGATTCAACTTGGACTAATCTACATTAAACATAATAGTTAGTCAATGTAGGAGATAAATATATTATGTAAACTTTTTGCTCTTAATAATGGCATCTATATTAGACATCCACTAGTGCAAAAAAAGGCTTTAAGACCGGACCCGCGACCGGTCTTGTTCCAGCCGATATTAAAAGTCCACATTTATGACCGGACTTGAACTGGTCTTAAAGAAACTCTTTTAGACTGGACATTTAAAACATTAGGTCTTAAAAGTCGTACTAAATAAAACTGAAATATTTTTTGTTCGGTCCTAAATAAATCCAGTTTTAAAAAGCGGCTTCTAAGACTTGACGAGTAATTATACGCAGTCTTAAAAGATTGACTTTCAAGACTGGACGGTAAATACGTCCGGTCTTAAAAATTGAATTTTTAGACCTGAAGTATAAATACACCGGTCTTAAAAGACCGACTTTTAAGACCGACTTAATATCAAATACGTACACGTGAACTTTAAGACCGGACATATAAATACGCCGGTCTTAAAAGTTGAACATTTAAGACCGGCATATTTATTTCCAGTCTAAATTTTCCTGAATTTTTTCCCTGTTCTATTCTTCCTGATCATATATATACACAAATCCACCACCCAATCCAGCACATAAAAGTTGATACTTTAAGCTACAAGCTATGAACAATTATGAATAAATTAAATTGGGAAAAAGAATACAGATATTATTCACCATAAGTTATGTGGCTTCTTAATTAATGATTATACAACACCTAAATTAATTTATACAATAAGATAACTTACTTACAATGCAAATACAATAAGTTACAAATACAACATACATGCCCAATATAATATTTACCATGCCTTCATTTGATTCCCACCCAACAATGTAACATTCTCTTTTATAACATGCCCCTTTGGATCGGATCCTGCCACAAAAATAAAACAAGAACAAACTTCATAGTCAGTGACATTGTTTAAGAACATAGAAGGAATATAATATAGTTAAAACCTTAAAGTTTTCAAAGAATTCTGCATATGAATATTACCTTATGAATTGACTCTTTTATAAAGTAATATCCTCCCATATCCCTTCTTGATGATCATTTCTTATGCCGGGTTCATTATCCGCTTCATCTTCTTCGTTCATGTACGGAAGACCCCTTGAAAAAAGAGTACTCTCAGGAAGACCATAATTTGAATGACTTTCCTCATCAATATCAATGACCCTTTTTCCTTGGAGAGCTACAGACCACATTTTATTTTCTTGATCGGTGATATAGAACACTTGTTTTGCCTGGTCTGCCATAATAAAAGGTTCATCTCCAAAACTTCTACCATTGACATCGACTAATGTAAATCCTAGCCGATCTATCTGAACACCATTATTGACATTAACTTGCATTTGAAAATGGGAAATCTAATTTTAACATAGTCCACCTCCCAAATCTCTTCAATAACCCCATAATATGACATGACTGCCAATAAAGGCCTCTTGCCTTTCGAACTGGAGAAGTACATAGATTTAGCCTCTAACATAACACCATTGTTCTGGACGGTGCTCCTATCATCTAGGGACTTCGTGTAAAATGTATAAACATTGATCACATACGAATTCCAACTTATGACATCAACCTCAGGACCACATGCTAACCATTTGATTGTATCAGAAACACATTCCTCTCCCTCGACCTTTTGTTTGAACCAGTTTTCAAAAGTTCTGTTATTCTCCCTAATCAACCTTTGTTCAGTCATTCGATGATTTTCTTTCCTTACAGCTTCTTTATGTGCAGCTATGCTGGCTTGAACTTCATCAACATTATTCAAGATGTATAAGTGGACTTGTGACAATTCATCAGGATCCACACTCTTTACTGAAGCCCCTCGTCTACCCCCTTCAGCATGCTGATGTTTTGGAAGCCCTTTGGCCAAATAATTTTGACAAAATTCCATGGCTTCTTCATAAACATATTTCTGAACAATTAATGCTTCTGGCCGGTATACGTTCTTCACGTACCCTTTTAGGAATTTCATAGATCTTTCAATTGGGTACATCCACCGTAAATGGATAGTTCCGCACAACTTTATCTCCCTCACTAGATGAACAATTAGATGAACCATGATGTCAAAAAATGTAAGAAGAAAAAGCTTCTCAAGGTGGCACAAGATAAGATATCCTTCATTCTCCAATTCATCCAACTTTTCAATCTCGAAAACTTTACTACAAACCGCATTGAAGAAGACACAAAGTCTAGTTAAAACGACCCGAAGATCATATTCGGGGATGCCTCGAATAGCTACTGGGAGTAGCTGTTGCATCAAGACATGACAATCATGAGACTTTTGACCTACTAATTTCAAGTCCTTCATCGATACAAGCCTCTTAAAATTTGAAGAATACCTCAAGGGAACTTTTGTGCCATGTAAACACTCACAAAAACTTCGTTTCTCATCCTTAGACAAAGTATGAGAAGCCGGGGGACAATAAGTTCTCTTCCCGTATGGCCTTGGATGTAAGTCTTCGCGTATTCCCATTACTTGCAAATCCAATCTTGCCTTCACACCATCCTTGGAACTACCTTGGATGTTGAGAAGCGTGCCAACAATACTATCACATACGTTTTCTCCACGTGCATGACATCAATACAAGTGTCTCACATCAAGATTGCGCCAATATGGAAGATCGAAGAATACAGATCTCTTTTTCCATATATTTGTTTCTTTTCTACTCTTTGCGTCTTACCGAAGATGACATTGATATTTTTCACCTTTTCATAAACTTGCTCCCCAGTCAATGCCACAGGAGCATCTTCATACTCCTGGCCACCAAAAAAGGCTTTCTTTAATCGACGATATGGGTGGCCCCGTCTAAGAAATGTCCTATGTCCAAGATAAACCGTCTTTTTTCCATGTTAGAGTTGATGGTAGCGTGTGCCTTCTTTACAAACCGGACATGCTTTATGGCCTTTTACACTATACCCTGACAAGTTCCCATATGCTGGGAAGTCGTTTATAGTACAAAATATCATGGCTCGCAATTTAAACACATCCTTCTTGAAAGAGTCAAAAACATTGACACCTTCTTCCCACAACTCCTTCAAGTCTTCGATCAAGGGCTCAAGGTAAACATCAATGTCATTTCCGGGTTGTTTTGGTCCCGAAATCAACATAGACAACATGATGTACTTTCCTTTCATGCATAACATAGGAGATAAGTTGTAAATAATCAGGAGCACAGACCATGAACTATGTATGCTGCTAAGGCTTCCATAGGGATTCATGACATCCGTGCTAAGGGCAAGCCTAAGGTTCCTAGGTTCTTCGCCGAAGTTCGGAAATAAGTGATCGATTTTCTTCCATTGAGAAGAATCGGCCGGATGTCGAAGCTTTCCATCAGAAATCCTCTCATCTGTATGCCACCTCAATTTTTTTGCATCATTTTCATTCGCAAACAACCGCTTGAACCTTGGTATGATTGGAAGATACCACAACACTTTTGCAGGCCCCTTATTTGACTTGTACCTTGGGGTTTCACATATCGGACAATTCTGCTTCTCTTCAAACCCTTTGCTATACAATACGCAATCATTCAGGCATGCATGGATCTTTTTGTACTTCATCCCCAATGGACAGAGTATTTTCTTAGCATTATAGTATCGATGCGGCAACACATTATCATCCGAAAGCATGTCCTTAAAAGCCTCAAGCATTTCAGAAAAACTCTTGTCGCTCCATCCATGATGTGCCTTCAAGCTTACCAATTTCAATACAGCGTTCAACAATTGGTATTTTTTACAACCCGGGGTATAACGGGGTCTCTGCATCACTGCACATATTACCATATGCATGTGATTGATGAAAAGCCTCTTCTCCTACATCACGAATAATGTCCTCTATGTGATCATCCATATCCGTGTCATTATCATCAAAGGCATGTTGAGACCCACTTGGGATTTTTTCACCATGCCATACCCATACTGTATAACTCTTACAAAATCCTTCACAAATTAAATGTGTTAGGATAACTTCAGGACTTAGTCGCCTCTCATTCAAACATTTTACACAAGGGCAATAAAACTTCCCACTATCATCATGAGCATTTTGTTTAGCAAATTCTATAAAGTCCCTCACCCCATTCTGATATTCAACACTCGTCCGTAACGCAGTTATCCAACTGTGATCCATAGTAGAATTCCTATAGACGGAAAGATTTAACATACATAATCCCAAAAAATTGATACTTGCATATAAAATAAGGCAACACCAAATGCATATTTATACTCAATGTCGGTTATGTCAATTTTTTTTACGGAGAAACTTGCCCAATAAATGCATAACAAAGAATCACTTTTGGTCATAAATGTATCACAGTGAATCCAAGAAGCAAAATAAAAGCATGACGAGGAAATTAAATGCATCGAGTGATGGTCTTGTGGACTCACCTGTAGCATATAAATTCAAATGCGTTTGTGGAGTCTTTCTTCTCCCGCCACGAACGTTGATGTTGCGGATGAAAAGAGTAACCTAAAAACATTTGTTGGTCGTTGGGTAGGTCTAAAGCGCAAATATAATCTTCAAAATACAATATTCATTAACAACGAGAAAACCCACAAGAACATTTCATCGATTTCGTTCAACCCGAAAACCATAAAGTTATATAACCGAAACACCTCTTACAGCTTGGTCTATAGACGTTTAGCTAAGGAACCAGAAAGTGATTGTCGAGAAAGAAACGCGAAGCAATTGACGAAGCAACACAAAAACACTGGAGACAGAACCTGAGTAATCACTTTCGGCGCGACAAGAGAAGTTCAGAGAGGGAAATTTAATATTCCGCGCGACAGTGACATGTTTTATTATTTTGGATTTTATTAAGATCGGTTAGTTATAAAGTAGCCGGTCCTAAATATATAATTAAATTTTTAGGACCAGAGGGTTAAAAGCCTCCGGTCTTTATTTTTATTTTTCATTTAATTTTAAGACCGGAGTCTTATTAAACATCCGGTCCTAAAAGTCCTCATTTTAAAAAAATGAAGATTGGCTTTGGCGAGCGCAGCAGCAACTGAATGAATAAAAATTAAAGAAAATGATGACTTCTCATTTTTAATAGATTTGAGATATATTTTGATATATTTGAGAAGTCATTATTACTAATTTAAAGAGATTTTATTAAGATTTTAAGAGATATCAATTTGGGTGCATCATTTAGGGATTTCAACTTAGAAAATAAGTTTTTTTAAGTTTATTTAAAATTAATAATAATAATATATTTTCCTTTTAATTGATAACATAGGCGTAAGGACCATGGGAGTATTATTTTTCACGGAGTGAATGCTTTGACCGTCTGGAATTAATGGCATTGTTTGACAATTGGGCCCCACAGATTTAAATAGATTTGAAGATGATATTTTAAAGCCCAAGGGAGCACAACACTCGTTGAGAATCAAATTTGGAAGATTGTTTGATTAAATGGAATTGAGCCCCACGGATTGAATGGAATTGAAAGCCTAATATGAAAGAGGTAGCACGAATTGAAGAAGGAGGCGGTATAAAAAAACAAAAAAGGAAGAGACGCACAGGGCCCACGAATTTGGATGGGAGAATAACCTAAAACAAAGAGAATTCATTAACGCGGAGGAGGCGGACATTGACGAGAGAACATTCTCGCTGGGAACAGAGATCACTCACGGGAGCGTGAGAGCAGAGTGATATTTTCGTGGAGTAGAGCATCAGCGCCGTGGGGGAAGCATCTTCATCCTTCTCCACTTTGTCCATTCTACCTCCCTCGCCGGCGGCTTCCCTTTCTACCACGGTCGCCGGCGAGCTTCATCTTCACAGCCACAATCCAACTTCATCAGGCAGATTTGTTCCTTGGTCCTTTTGTTCGGTTTGCCTTTTAAATTCGAATTTGACTTTGGAATTTTTCGTGATGTTACGGATTTGTGTTAAAGCCATGTTTGGCTAATTCCTCTTTGCAACCTAGAGTAGCTATGATCTTATAGGTGTGGATTAGACTTTGTTTTTATTATTTAGTTGTAATTAATATTAATTTTGATTACCTAATCTTGTTTAGCTTTATCTATTTAGTGTCTGATCATCACTGAATGTGAATTTGAGAATTAAGATTTACCTTGACGAAGGAGATTTTAATTAAGCTCTTAGATTAAGTAATATGGGATTAAATTACGATTTAATTTGCGATTAGGATAGACATATACCTAATGGCCCCATAAAATTGTTGAGGAGTGTGTTCGATATTTATTGCCTCTTGAGTAATTATGTTAGACATAACTAATTTTACTCAAGAGAGGGTTGTAAGTGGACCGACAGGCACTTATAACTATTTATACTCGAGATTAACAAAATTGATATTAAGGCTAATTAATTTAGTGAAAACAAGGTTTATGAAACTAATAAGGGATTAGTGACTCTGGGTTGCTCATTTTATTATTGTGCTAGTTTGTTTATTTTAACTTCATTTTTTTAATTTCTTTTCCTTTAATTAAATTCAATTTGGTTTGCTCAACTTAATCGAAATTGTAAAATTAATGTTTAACCGAAGTTTGTAATACCAAGTCCTCGTGGGAACGATACTTTTCTTATCACTTTATTACTTGGTACGGCCCGTATACTTGCGGAGTTTATAGGCTTAAAGTTTTTCCCTATCAGAAAAACTGGAAAATAAGCTTCTTTAATTACTGGAGAATATGAACAAAAAAAAAAGACACAAGCTTAGTTCTTAATGATTCATACATTACTGATGAATATGCACGTACACAAGAAAAAAAACAAAAGAAAAACAAGCAGAAAATTATCAGAAACAATAATCTGACTAAACATCCTTGGCGATATCGGCGTGAAAAGCATTAACTTCCCGCCAGAGATCAGCAAGTTTCTGTCTTATTCGCATCAGCCGTAATGCATCATTAGAGGAAAGAGGAGAGGGGTCAGCGGTAGGCGCGTTGGGGCCAACTGGTTGGAGAGGGGGAGCAGGAACCTCTTCATGGTTTGAAGGCTTGAGGGGGGTGCGGCAACCTCTTCATCATCCGAAATAACAATGGGTCCAACAACCCGAGACTTTTCTGTCACAATAGAAAGCACACTCGCTGGAGGAGGCGCACCGTATAACGATCTACGGAAGGTACGAGCATCAGGAGTAAAAGTACCCCTATGAGTGGTTCTCTTGTATCTAACCATGGTTTAAGCAGTTGGGGCAGAGAGCTACGTAGTGTGGAGTTACGAGATTGTGAGGAGTTAATAAGGATAGAGAGGTATGAGGAGTTTATATTTTTAAGAGCGACGAAGTGTGGAGTTACGAGGTATGAGGAGTTTAATAAGGACAGAGAGGTATGAGGACTTAATAAATATGCTGTCTAAAAGTATATTATTTATTTATTTTTCAATTCAATTGATTTTAAGACTGGCCTTTTATAATATATCCGGTCCTAAAAGTCTATTTTTTTTAATCAATTCAATCACTTTTAAGACCGACCTTTTACCTTGTTTCCGGTCCTAGAATTCATTTATTTTTTTCAATTCAATTGATTTTAAGACCGACCTTTAATAATATATTTGGTCCTAAAAGTCTATTATTTATTTTTTTCAATTCAATTGATTTTAAGACCGACCTTTTAAAATATATCACGTACTAAAAGTCTATTATTTATTTTTTTCAATTCAATTGATTTTAAGACCGACCTTTTAAAATATATCACGTACTAAAAGTCTATTATTTATTTTTTTCAATCAATTCAATTACTTTTAAGACTGACCTTTTATCTTGTATCCGGTCCTATAATTCCTTTTTTTTCTTCAATTGAATGATTCAGAGTCGTATCTTTACACTCTATTCAAATAAATGATTCAGAGTCTCTTCGACTTCCAGATAAACTTCCCAACTAGGCGTCTCCTCGTATTCTGAGGAACTATGCGTCTCCTCGTTCTTGTTTCCGGCGTTTCACATTGGTCAGGCAGGGTTCTCTATTTAAACACGATGTTACTTTACTTCCTTCACATTCTTCTCCAATACTTCTGAAACATCCATAGTAATGGCTGCTCCACCACCACGAGGTCCTCCTCCTCCGTTGCCTCCGGAACCGACAATCTACCAGATGATTCAGCACATTCTAGCCCGCCTCGCTCATATAGATCGACGTTGCGGCCAGCTGTTCCAGGTCTATCACGCCATCAACGACAAGCTGAAAGCGATACTCGACGCCCAAGACGTTGAGTACCATCCTGAAGTTGACGACGTCTCCAACCTCTCCGACGACTCCCTCCCCTCCGACAACGATGGGGGGAGTAGATGTTTTTATGTTTTTTTCTATTTTTTTTGTCTGTACTGCTGCTGCTGCTCCTCACGGGGCAGCAGTAAAAAAATATAATAAAAAAAATTTTGTTTCCATATTCGATCGCCAAGTCCTTTTCATTATCTTCTTTCTTTTCCGACAAAAAGGAAACAAACAAAACATTGTCCTTGTGTAAATCAACATTAAAATTCGCAGAATACAGTTAAGAACATGCAAAAAAAAAAGATCGTTCTCCTTATTCGAATAAAAACAAACAAAGTGACTATTCTTCTCAAGGTTGGACCGTCGTTGTCGTCGGTTTTACCTCGCCCTGATTTGAATATTTTCAGTGTCCTTTTCATTATCTTTCGTCTTTTTCCGACAAAAAGAAAAGAGACAACGAAAAGGGAAACCGAGGGTAACATCGACGACAAGGAGGGTCCTAGCTTGAGCAGAACGCCAGAACCTCGGTTGTCATGAACCCTAATAATTTGTCTGTAAAATGAGTCAACATTTCTGTTTAAAGGAAAACTATTAAGACCGGATGTTAGACAAATATACGGTCCTAAAGGTTAAGCCATATTTTTAATAAAATCGTTGAACTTTTAGGAGCAGACAAACAATAAATATACGGTCCAAAAAGTCTCGCAATAGACTTTTAGGAGCGGATATTTAACAAATGTACGGTCCTAAAAGTATAGACATATTTTTATAATTAAATGTAGACTTTTAGGACCGGATATTATGTAATATGCGGTACTAAAAAGTCTTGCCATATTATATAATATGCGGTACTAAAAGACTTATCCGACTTTTTAATTAAACGTAGACATTTAGGACCAGACGTTTAGATAATATGCGGTCCTAAAAGTCTTTACAAATATATGAAGACTTTTAGGACCGGATGTTTAATAAATATGCGGTCCTAAAGGTCTCGTCATATTTGAAAATAAATGAATTCTTTTAAGTCATTGAGTACTTGATCATTATTATTATTTTATTTTCCTTTTTTTTATAGATTACAAGGAAAATAAATTCCTAATTTTCCAAAAAAATCATTGGCTATTCTTCATGATTTAATTCTCATATATAATTTTAGGCATAATTCATTGAATTATTCTTTTCCCTTAATTAATTTAGGTCATAGAAGTCGCGAATACTTTTCACAGTATCTTATATATTGCTCATTTACCACATCCTGTACCTCAAATTTCAAGCACTAAATAGCTAGAATGAATGAACCAATTTCTTCGAAAAAATAAACAAATTTATTATTGAATTACACATTGTGCGTATATTTTACAAATGAATTTAGGACTTAATTAGGTCATACAGATATTCACAAAACACATTGCGTATGTGCTCCACTTCATCATCAAGAAAGGGAGCAGGTCCGGAAAACCTCTGTAACATCAAAGATAGAAACTGAATTAACTTCCGTGCATATTTCATATGTAACATTAAGCCAGAAACTGAATTCAGCCATAATATGTAACATCAAATACATTTACCTTTGCAGTTAATTTTGTCGTTCCATCCGTGATAATATCATATATGTGTTTCATTACGTACAGGCCACATAAGTTGGACCCCGTTGGTTGCCGACAGGTCTAAAACGAGCAAGAAATATATATAAGAGCTAGCATATATAGCTTACTGACCAAGTTCACAAGGTAGTGTGCCAGTGTCGAAATATGTACTAACCTGTGGTTTATACCATTTAGGATAAGTGGCCTGAGACCCACGCCTTTTATTTACCTCGACTTGGAAGGTCTTCATGGCACTATCATCAAAATCACAAATTTATCAATAATGTTCACTAAAAATTCATAGTAGAGATTTCAGACAAGAGAATCAAAATGACATGCTTACTTGTTGACGCTCTGCGTCAATGTAGACCCTGGCTCCTTTGTGAGTGGAGCATAAGAAGATAATTTTATGATCCTTCATGCACATGAGGACCAATCGCACCCGATGGCGGCTGAAAATTCACAGCAGTAAAGTACACAGTGATATATGTAGCAGAATTAAGTGAATTGCAGACAAGAATTGTGATATGTACCCGTGGAAGTATGGAAACATGTACACCTTTCTTATCACTTCACACACCCTCATTGACATGTATTCTTATCTATTCTTCAAGGGTGTTGTACTTGCAAAGACTGGGCACAAGAAACCAAAATCATTGATTCTTCCCTGTTCAACCAATTATTGATGCATGAACCTACAATAATGACATCGATCAGGGAATTAGTATATATGTATGTGTGTCTAAACGATGCATTTAAATTATGTACTCATAGAAGAAGATACTTACTTCATAAACATTTGAACAATTGCGAGATGTAAGCTCCTGTCCGGGAAGCGGCGACGGGGACGTTACATCTACGCTGTCAAGGTAAACCTCTTCAGGATGAGGGACGCCTACTACTTCATTGACAGGCCACGATTTATCTTTAAAATATCTTTTTTTCCAAATCGGCTATTTTTTCCTTGGCAGTCAAATTAGCAGTAGGAGATGGAACTTGAGGAGGAGGGGATGCAGCTTGACGAGGGGATGGAACTTGAGGAGGAGGGGATGAAGCTTTAGGAGGAGTAGAGACATGTACAAGCTTTACTGGCCAAGAGATGAAGGTTTCCTTGACATCACTCACAAGCTTCATCTCATCAGTTGGGAGAGGGAGAGGTGCATCAACGATCACCTTTTCAACTGACACTCTGACTTCATCATCAGCCATTTTTTGGTGGTGTACAGTTGATCCCAAATTGTAGACAGTCCCTTTTGCAACTAATAGTCTATAAGGTTTTTCCACATACAGGCAACAAGGTTGCTCTGACTGTCCAACAATGCAGCTCCTTTTAGTGCTCTGCTGCATAGGTGCAGGTGAATGTGTGATGGGAACACTTTCTCTGCGGACGAGCTCAAAAGCGGCCTAATCGATTCATTTCCTCCTTCATCTAGCTCATCTGGGATTGAAACATTGCTTCTTTAGCCGCTGCTTCCTCACTTAATTTGGCCAGCGTCTGTTCCATCTGGGATTGAAACATTGCTTCTTTAACCGTTGCTTCATCACTTATTTTGGCCAGCGTCTGTTTCATCTCCTCCCGGGTAACCATACTTTGTTTGTGGCGTTTGGATTTACCAAAGTATTCCTTCAGGCCTACCCGTCCTCCAACCCCCTTTACACGCCCCCATGATCTGGTTTTCCGATCGCAACGGTCAGAACATCATTCCTTTCGTCCGACACAAAAGATCCCTCTGCTTCTTTCTTTTTAAGATCTTCCTGTAAGATACAGATAACGAGAAGCTTAGTAATGAAACATGTTTAGTAAGTAAAAAATAACAATAACGATACTTACAATTCTTTCAGCAACTACACGAGTTTGTTCACTCGTGTAGGCACCGCTTGGCTTTTGCCGAATATGCAACCACAACTCCTCGTGACGTATTGGAGATGGCTTATCAACTATCGTAGAAGGATTGGATTCAACTTCATCTTCCAATCTCTTCCGCTTGGCCGCCATCAATTCTTTTTCGGCCATTTCATATCTGCCGCGAGAAGCCCTATGTGGGCAATCATTCTTTCTCCCTATCTCCCCCGCTTGTTCCCTTCTTTTACGTGAATCAGAATTGAAAAAAAAACTATTAATTATGAATTTCAGCCATCTCACTAACAGAAATTAGAGAACTTTTGCTTCATATGAAGGTCAAACATTAGTCAAATTCACTTCATCAAGTTTCAACATTTTATTTAAGAAAGATGTAGAATTGTAGAAGAAATTGGGAGAAACAAAGTAAAGGGAGTTGCATAAATGCTGCCAACTCAGTCAATTCATTCATTCATCATAACCGGTTCCTATACATATTAGACTAACCTCTTACATATAGTTAGAGGCTTGACTCTTAAGGCCCAATAACAGCTTGCACCGAAACCATTACACAGTTAACATACTAACTAACTAACAAAGACAATGTCTAACCACTACCTACTATAACAGAACTAAGACTATAATAATGGCTTGACTCTTATGCCATTATTATTTCCCTAATTACCTTCTTAGTATTTTACCTTTTCGGGGTTTACATATCGGACTTGCATAAACAAAGGCGGGAAATGTATACTTCTATTCACACACCAAACCATTTAACTAACAGGATTAGATGAACACAATAACATTCACACATCCGCACAGGTTAATAAGCACACAAAAGGGCAAACAAAACTAAATTTGAACTCACCAGAGCTTCAGGAGTGGTCCGCAGCTGAACAAATTGTTGCCAAGTTTGTTCATCAATAAATGTGTACTTGTCCCAAGGATTTTCTTCAGGCTGAACCTCGGCAAAATATACTTGTTAGCTAGAAAGGTCTTAAACTTCCTCCACCGATCAGCACAATAAGATAATGTCTTGTCTTTCAACTTCTGACAGTCAGGGACAGTGTATGTAAGCCGGATAGTGTCCCAAATATGATCCTTTACCGTGCGAACGTCCACATTTTTCCACTCATCTGTCAAGATGCTAACCTTGTTGCGTGCTAGATAGCCAACAAAACTAGTATATTTGGATTTCTTGGGACCGAAAGGTTCCAACTTTTCATCAAAATGAATCTCTAGCCTTGAGCCAGAAGTCCGACTTAGGGTTACATCCATCATTCGTGTGCCTCTTCTACCACGGCATGCAGGGCGGTTACGAGGCTCATTGTGAGATGAAGAGAGTTCGTTCTCACTCACACCAATCACACCAGTAACTGGCGTTCCCAGAACACGAATAGAATCGTTTTCACCGTTCATTTTCGAGACAGGAAGAGAGGTAATGCAACAAGAAGGGTTTCGCAACGTAAACAGAGGTTCTTCAGTGAGAGTAATAAAAGCTTTTGAGCGAAGAAATGTTTATGTGGCTGGATATAAAAAGAGACGGTCTTAATAATTAATATTCAAGACCGGTCATGTTATTGTCCGGTCTTAAAAGTAATTAATTTTTTATCCGCACTCTTTTTCTATATTTATACCGGCCGCATTTTATGTCCGGTCTTAAAAGAATAACTTTTAAGACCGGCTTTTAAATATGTCCGGTCTTAAAACTTTATTAGCTTTATATTTAAATTTTTCCTTATTATTTTGGACCACATAAAATATTAGTCCGGTTGTGTGAGATTTCTCTATAAAGTAATTGATATTTGAATATTTTTTAATAACATTTTTAAGACCGGCTTGTTTTTTAACGGGTCTGAATAATATATTTAAGACCTATGGAAAAATGATCTGGTATAAAAAGTTCTTTATATTTACAAAACTGCCACCGGTCATACATAAGAAGTTCTTTATATTTACAAAACTGCCACCGGTCATACCTTTAAGACCGGTGCGTCAAATGTCCGGTGTAAATGAGGCGGTCTTAAAGCCCTTTTTTGCACAGTGATCATCAAAACTAATCATATATAACATATCCTTCTCTGTTCCTCCTGCCCCCAGATGACATTTTGGCTATCCATGTCCTCTCGAGCAGCCCGGGCATCTTCTTCTCTTTGAAGTCGTTGTCGGGTCTCCATGTTCTCCATTTGTTGAACTAACGAACCCACCGTTTTATGCAACTTTCTAATGTCGAGGTGGTCCATTTGAAACTCAAGAGAAGGGGGAGGAAGATTTCACTGTTGAACCAATCGTTGTTCCTGCTGGACACCTCGGCTCGGATGAGGGGAATGTGATGTATCCTCAGTCTCACCCTCAATCATCCCGATAATGTGGTTAGGATCCGGAGCAACTGAATCCGAATACTGGGTTGTTTGCTCCTGACGTAATTGTTGTTGTTGTCCTCCTGGTAATTGATCCTGCCGGGGTGCCTGACTATGGGTCCTAGTACTTGCAGCCATTTTCAGTAGTCGTTCGTGGTTTTCTATGGTCTGGGAATCAAATTTTATGGATCCCCACGGTCGGCGCCAATGTTCTGATGTAGAACACAAATGTCTAGCCTCGATGAGCTAGGTAATGTTAACATAGGATCAAATAGCTCCTCTAAGATGTATGTGTATTAAACACCAAAGAGAAGGTAATCGCTCAGTGATAACTATGAGGAAGATATCAAAGAACGTTCTCAGATCACTATGCTACACAGGTGTGGCGTTTCACCAGAGGGGTGAGGTGCATGCACAGTGAGACTGAATAGTAAATAATCGAATAGAGAATGTAGAGAGTGCACCTGGTGGATAATCTTCCTATTTATAGGGATTACCTAAGGTTTTGCTCCCATGACAGTGAATCCGTTCCTCGGGCAATGTGCGCCTCCCACGTTCTGCAAATGCCTGCTCCACTATCTGTACGGTCCTAGATTATAGGCTCGATGAAGTGGTGATTAACACTTTACCTGGCTAAATAGGGATTATGTCCTAAGCCATCTCACTAGGCCGCATATCTGCTAGGCCCAATATATGAGTCCATAACAGATCTCTCCCTTTCTTCCCCACCTATTTTACTTCGATTTTTGGGATTTTATTTCTTATTCAGATTTGTACATTGATCTGCTTTCTTCTGAATCAGATCCTAGTAATTAAGTGAAAATGGTTAATGGGGATCTTTTTGGCAATGGAGAATATGAGTTTTATAGGAAAAAGGGTCGCGGGTGTTGGATTGTCGTCTTCTTCATATCACCATCAACTTGCTTCTTGCACGTATGTGTATTTTCTTGCTTCTGTGACTTTTCTTGAGCACATTGTCATGTTATTGGTGGTAAGGGAACAAGGGCATTATGATTTTAAAGACGGGTGTTAAAATGCAAGAAAGGGTATGAAATGCAATTTCTTCTTCGAAGAGAAAGGACCCAGACTCCAGATGTGCTGTTCTGATCATCATTGGAGTTAGCAATCAAGTGAGGAAAGGGTGTGGTTGGCGACCGAAGCGGAAGTTTTTTAACTCAATAACGAGACGGCATTAAGGTTCTGTTAGGCAAGGGGGAGAATTGCTCCATTTTAAATACTCGAGGGTCCAAATTGTACCAATAAATACTTTAAGGTATTTGGCTGCCAAAAATAATCATATATATCATAAATATTCTGTATTCCCTAGATTGTTGATATGGGTTTGAATTTGATAATTGAATATTTTATACACTTCTTTTTATCTCTTGATTAATAATTTAGGACTTTTTAGTTAATAAATAATGGCTTTTATACTTATTTGGGCTTTGGGCCTTTGATTATATTTTAGCCATTTTTATTAATAAAATTCCAGTTTTACATTGCTTCACTAATCTTACCATAACTCTTGAACCAGACATCGGATTTGCCTCATTTTTGTTTCATATTTCAGATGATTCAGAGAGCTACAATTGTTATGAAGACATGAAGGGAAAATTCGGACAAGAAGGCGGTCGATTTTGAAGCCAAAGTCGATGTTTTATTTGGGCTCGAATTTGTGATTAAAGCCCATTCTTTATTATTTTCTTGTTTTGGGCCTGGATTATTGATTGGAGCCCCATTTCGTTTTTCCATTTTAGGTTAAGTGAGGCAGCAGCCACAAACACTTATATTTCACGTTTTTATTCTGTTTTGAGGATTAAACACAGAAGTTTCAAATTCTCTGAAATGTTCTTCGTGTTCTTCGTCTTCTCTTCGTTTTTCCCAGCCATGTTTGGCTAAACTTCTGTGGTTAACCCAACGTTGAGGATTCCATGATTCGTCTAGAGAACTCGTGTTTAATCGGTACTTTACTCGTTTCTGTTTTCATCTTATCGGATTTGATTTCTGGAAATAGTTCGAATATTAGATTTAATATTCGGTTTGGTTCATCCCAAGGACTGAGTTCGAACTAGGTTAGAGTGTTCTTTGTGCGATTGCACGGTGAGACGCCACTGTTCGGACAGATTCTAGACGATCGTCTAGTCGAGGGATTTCTGGACGAACGTAGAGATTTCGGTTCGTCCAGAACCAAACGCGAGTTCGTTCATATTTCGTTCAATGAAGGAAGTTTCTGGAATCTAAACGTTGGGTTGATCGTTTTAATCTATTTCAATCTCATTTTAATCTGTTTCTGCATATTTCAGATTAGTTTCAGTTTAATTTCGTTTTAATCTGTTTCAAACCAAAAGCCCCCAATTTTGTTGTTGTTACATTTCTTTATTCTTGATTTAAACCCACTTGCAAATTCCTTGAAAGAAACGACCCATGTTACATTATACGCAAATCTTTTCTAATCTGGTTATTTTGGGAGATGACGGCAAATCTCTGTCAAAATATGGCGCCGTTCTTGAGGAGAATTTGCATCGGTTTCGTTAAGTAACGATAGTTTTTTTTTGTGGTTCGGGTATTGGACAGAAACTTTTTATGACCCGGATCACTCAACCCAGGTCTTATTCAAAAGGAATTAGGCATTCTAAGCAAGAGTCACTTCCTTTTAGGAAGTGAGGTCTCACCTATTTTACCCAAATTCTAACGTTTAGGCCATGTTTTTGCTGTTTTAAGTTTCAATAGATTAGTGTAAACCAAAAAAAATTGAAAAAAGTGGTCTAAACGATGGAATTTGACTGTGATTGTCTTAAAATAGGGTTTTCCTTCAGCTCACCAAAAATCAGCCCGATCGGAGTAAGTCATACAAATCTGAAATACCCGTTACGTCCACACAAAAAAACCCTTTAGTGGCATTTTCGTAATTCGACTTTACGGTGGTATTTTCGCAATTCGATTTTACGCAAATTACCGCCTTGTGTTCATGCTTTGCATGAGTACTAGGAGTACTATTAATCCGAGAAGACTTGTTGCCATTTGATCCTGAAATAGAAAGAACAATTCTTCTTGCTAGAAGAGTTGTTAGGCTAAGTCGTGGGATTGATCGAATTTGACATTGAACTTGAGTCGATTGTGTCCGTTACGTGATCTTGACTCGATAGTACTTCGCTAGTCTTTTTGTTTTCACTGATTCTAGTAGCAATTTTGCTAACTCAGAAATTATGGCAGAAGAGCAAGTAGTTCATCCCACTTTGAAAGAATTAGCTACCCCGATGTGGGCAATCGGAATTTGTGTATTCAATATCCCGAACTTGCTTTTGCTAACTTTGAATTAAAATCTGGTCTTATCCATTTGTTGCCCAAGTTTCATGGTCTTGCGGGTGAATGTCCTCACGGGCATCTCAAGGAGTTCCATGTGGTATGCGGCACAATGAAACCTCAAGCAATTGATGAGGACCACATTAAGCCGAGAGCTTTTCCATTTTCCCTAGATGGCGTGGCTAAGGATTGGCTATACAATTTGCAACCGACATCTCGTTGGGAGTTGGAATGATATGCGAGAAGTTATTCCTAGTGAGGTTCTTTCCTTCCTCAAAAGCCATTGCTATTCGAAAGGAGATCACTAGTGTTAAACAAATCAATGGGGAGACCGTGTATGAGTATTGGGAGAGGTTCAAGCGATTGTGTGCAAGGCGTCCACACCACCGCGATTTCGGACCAACTCCTAATTACATATTTCTATTCCGGTTTGTTACCGATGGATAAAAGTTTTGTGGATGCGTCCGGTGGTGGGGCCTTAGATAGCAAGACACACCGAAGATGCCCGAGAGCGATATCTACTATGGTCGCTAATTCTCGGCAATTTGGCACTAGGGCCATGGTACTCCCGTTTACCATATTCAAACACCTCCGGTCCGATGCGATTCTCGAGAGATTGGAGAATAGACTTGATGATCGACTTCCCTTGTGAGGCGGTTAGCGGTGACCCGGACGTACAATCTTCCCCCCTCGATTGGGTACTCATGTGGGTTCTGTTCTGACCCTTGTCATTCTACTGATTCTTGCCCTACTTTGCATGATCCTGCTTATCAAGACCGGTCGGTAGCTGCGGTGGGTGTTTTTCCGGAAAGCCACAATACCGGCGAGAATAATGCTTATTCTAATACTTACAATCTGGGATGGAGAAATCACCCCAATTTTCGTTGGAACCGAATCGAATCGAGTAACCAATATCGGCGACTGCAGGAATTACCAACGAGACAAGATCGAGACCACAGAATTTCCAACAGCAATCTGCACCTCCTTTGCCAGCACCACCTCCTCGACCAGCCATATGTGCACCTCCACAGGCGGTACAACAGCAGGCTAGTACTAGTAGTAGTGGTGGTTCCTCACTTGAAGATATGATGAAGCAATTTGCCACAAACTCTATACAGTTCCAACAGCAAACTGAAACTTCCATTCAGAGTTTGCAAACACAGATTGGCCAATTGGCAACATCACTGAATCAGCTTCAACCCCAGGGATCCAACACTCTCCCTTCACAAACAATTCCTAATCCTAAAGGGAATGTGAGTGCTATCTCCTTCGATCCGGCAAGTAATTGGAGGAACCTAAACCATTTGTAGATGTGACTTCCACATCGGAGAGAGTCGAGAAAATGTGAAGATTGACTATAAAAATAAAAAGGAAATCCAGCAAGGTGAAGAGGAAGACATTCCCATTCCTCTTCCTTTCCCTCAGAGAGCAGTTAAACCCAAGAAGTTGGCAGAAAAAGCACAAGAGAAGGATATACTTGAGACGTTCAGAAGAGTAGAGATCAACATTTCTCTCTTAGATGTAGTCAAACAAATTCCTAAATATGCCAAGTTTCTGAAAGAGTTGTGTACCAACAAGAGGCGACTGAAGGGAAATGAACGAGTGAGTTTGAACCCGAGAATGTATCGGCACTCATCCAACCTACCATGCCTCACAAGTGCAAAGATCCGGGGACGTTTTCTATCCCTTGCCTTATTGGTAATTATAAATTTGATGATTGCATGCTAGATTTAGGTGCTTCTATAAATGTCATGCCCGCATCTATTTATAGATCTCTTGGTCTTGGTCCCTGCGTCCAACCGGTGTTATTGTTCAATTAGCTAATAGGAGTAATGCCCATCCTTCTGGCTTAGTTGAAGATGTATTAGTCAAAGTAAATGAATTGATATTCCCTGCTGATTTTTACATCTTAGATATGCAGGATGAGTCTTCTAGTAGTAGGTCACCAATCATTCTAAGGAGGCCTTTCATGAAAACAACTAGGACGAAGATAGATGTGTATTCAGTACTCTTTCCATGGAGTTTGGTGATATTTACGTAAATTTTAATATCTTTGATGCTATGAGACATCCTAGGGAAGAGCATTCTATTTTACGTATTGATGTGATTGATGATCTTGTGGATGATGTTCTTGCCGATTGGTGTCTTGATTATCCCGATTTTTCATCGAGAGTGATTACGCCATTTGTGCATGTGTTGATAATGAATGGTGCTCTGTTTGTACTCATTTGGTTAATGCTGCATTATTTGGTGATTCGACTTGTTGGGTGATTATTCGCATTACTTGTGGATTCGATATTGATTCGAGTTTGAGCTTCATCCTGATCCTGATGTGCATCCTGATTTTGATTTTGATGAACTTAACTCTGATTTTGATGAGCTGAATTGATGTTAACATTGAGCTGTGTAGACATAGTTCTTCTGCTTCTTTGAATGTGGTTTCAGGCATTTCCAGTGTGATGACATCAGAGTTGTTGCAACAACCACCCAAGCTTCTCCCATCTACTGAGCAACCACCCAAACTTGAGTTGAAGTCCCTCCCAGATCACTTGAAATATGTATTTCTGGAGGTGGATGAACAGTTGCCAGTCATTGTGGCAAATAACTTTATGCCTGATCAAGAAGAGAAGCTGCTAAGCTTATTGAGGGCGAACAAGAAAGCCATTGGGTGGACATTAGCGACATAGTTGGCATCGGCCCTTCCATGTGCATGCATCGAATTCTTTGGAAGAGGACTCTAAGCGGTGAGGCAACCTCGAGACGCCTTAATCCCCTTATCCTTGATGTGGTGAAGAAGGAGGTCACTAAGCTTCTACAAGCTGGTATCATCTATCCCATTTCTGATAGCCAGTGGGTTAGCCCGGTCCAGGTGGTTCCTAAGAAATCCGGAGTCACTGTGGTAGACAATCAGAAGAATGAGCTCATTCCTACTCGAGTTCAGAATAGTTGGAGAGTTTGCATTGACTATAGGAGACTCAACCAAGCTACTCGCAAGGATCACTATCCTCTACCTTTCATTGATCGGATGTTAGAGCGATTGGTGGCAAGTCTCATTCTTGCTTCCTAGATGGCTACTCCGGATACTTCCCGGATCCATATTGCTCCTGAGGATCAAGAGAAGACGACATTCACATGCCCCTTTGGAACATATGCCTACCGAAGGATGCCTTTTGGCCTCTGCAACGCACCTGGTACTTTTCAGCGTTGTATGGTGAGTATTTTCTCTGAGTTTCTAGAGGACTTTGCATGGAGGTCTTTATGGATGATTTCACCGTATATGGGTCTGATTTTGATGCATGCTTAGCTAATTTGTCTAGAGTTTTGCATAGGTGCATTGAGTCTAATCTTGTCTTTGAATTATGAGAAGTGTCACTTTATGGTTGAGTCAGGTATAGTCTTGGGACACATAGTGTCTAGGAAAGGGATTGAGGTAGACCCTGCTAAGATAGATGTGATTTCTGCTTTGCCTTACCCCGTATCTGTACGGGGAAGTTCGCTCTTTTCTTGGTCATGCAGGTTTCTATCGAGGTTTCATTCGGGATTTCAGTAAGACTGCCCGACCCTTGTCCAACCTTCTGCATAAGGACACTGACTTTGTATTTGATGATGCTTGCAAGGCGGCCTTCGATCATTTGAAGCGTTGCCTGACTACAACCCCAGTGATCCAGCCCCCTGATTGGTGCAATCCCTTTGAGTTGATGTGTGATGCTTCCAACTATTCGGTTGGTGCTATCTTGGCACAACGGGTCGATAGGGCATCTCATGTGATTGCATATGCCTCCAAGACTTTGGATCCTGCCCAGTCTAATTACACCACTACGAGAAGGAGTTGTTGGCTATTGTATTTGCTTTTGATAAGTTTAGGTCATATCTCTAGCTAGTAGAGTAATTGTTTTCTCGACCATGCTTTCTCGAAATTTCTTTTGAAAAAGGAAGATGCTAAGCCACGACTCATCCGGTGGATGCTATTGCTCCAAGAGTTTGATGTTGAGATTCGAGACGTGTTTTTGAGCACAAAACTGGGTAGTGACCACTTGAGTCGTATCACCCATTCTTCCTCTCACCCCTCTTCTATTCTCGGATAATTTTCCGATGAGCGGCTTTCTATAGCTACAATGTAAGCTTCCATGGTATGCTTTGATCTGGTTAACTACTTGGTAGGCGGTGTTTTGCTCGAAGATTCTACTAGGGCCCAAACCTTTAAATTAAAGAGTGAGTCTAAATACTATGTTTGGGATGACCCTTATCTCGTGGAAATTTTGTAGTGACCAAGTAGTTAGGAGATGTGTGCTCGATCATGAGTTTCACTCTATATTGCATTTTGCTCATGCTTCTGCCTGTGGTGGTCACTTTGGACCCCAAAGAACTGCTAGGAAAGTGTTAGATAGTGGATTGTTTTGGCCTTCCTTGTTTCATGATTCCTATCTATTTTGTAAGTCATGTGATTCCTATCTATTAAGTGAGGCAGCAGCCACAAACACTTATATTTCACGTTTTTATTCTGTTTTGAGGATTAAACACAGAAGTTTCAAATGTTCTTCGTGTTCTTCGTCTTCTCTTCGTTTTTCCCAGCCATGTTCGGCTAAACTTCTGTGGTTAACCCAACGTTGAGGATTCCATGATTCGTCTAGAGAACTCGTGTTTAATCGATACTTTACTCGTTTCTGTTTTCATCTTATCGGATTTGATTTCTGGAAATAGTTCGAATATTAGATTTAATATTCGGTTTGGTTCATCCCAAGGACTGAGTTCGAACTAGGTTAGAGTGTTGTTTGTGCGATTGAACAGTGAGACGCCACCTGTTCGGACAGATTCTAGACGATCGTCTAGTCGAGGATTTACGGACGAACGCAGAGATTTCGTTCGTCCGGAACCAAACGCGAGTTCGTTCATATTTCGTTCAATGAAGGAAGTTTCTGGAATCTAAACGTTGGGTTGATCGTTTTAATCTATTTCAATCTCGTTTTAATCTGTTTCTGCATATTTCAGATTAGTTTCAGTTTAATTTCGTTTTAATCTATTTCAAATCAAAAAAAACCCCAATTTTGTTGTTGTTCGTTTTTTTTCATTCTTTGATTTAAACCCACTGCAAATTCCTTGAAAGAAACGACCCATGTTACATTATACTTTGCAAATCTTTTCTAATCTGGTTATTTTGGGAGATGACGGCAAATCTCTGTCAGAGTTCTCTTATTTTTCTTTTTCTCATTTTCTTAGAATCTCATATCCACCTTTAAATGAAAAAATGAATGGTTTGGATTTCATATTTTATAAAATCACTAGAGATAACTTTAATAACTAAAAATATGGTCTTCACAACTCTAAATTACAATATAGAAAAAATGAATAAATAATTCATTTACAAATTATAATAATGATTTTTTAAAATATTAAATTTACATACCCACTTTTGATCTAAGAGTAAAAGGAGAAAAAGGAAGAGAACATGATTTGCTTCCATAGTTAAATGCATATTGTTGGATTTGTTGTATAAATCCCATGGGTTATGAATAAGAAGTCGCGTCGGTTCACCACCGCCGGTTGCATCGGTTCACCATTGCCGATCGCGTCGGTTTGCCGATAGGACTCCATCTAGTCATTTCATCGTCTATAAATAGGCGTGCGTATGACAGAAAAATTATCTCATTTTTCTAATACTACGCTCTCATACATATAGTTTAATGCATTTTGCTATAAGTCACATCCATGCCATTCTGAAAGCAGACTCGTTGTGTTTGCTTGTGCTTCAGATTGAGAGAGCCATCTTTCTGGAGACGAATAATCTGCTCTATCCTGGGAGGCAATTGCTCAGAAACCTTCAGTATCCGTATTGAGGGAGCAAAATTGTCTTAAGGACACAACGTAAGTTGGGCCCGGATTTCTGCATAGTTCATTACCATATTCGGCAGTCTTGTGAGTTCGTTTATTTTTCATATTATATAGATTCGTTGTATGCTCTCTGTATGTGCTATTTCAATAATACAGATTTTTGTTATGCTATTCTGTTTACTGTATATTCAATTTCTACCTACTCAATACATTGGAAACAACACATATTCCCATCATTATAAAAATAATGAAATCTTTACGTACATGCATGCATATACACATTCATAATAAGTAGAGCTGCTCCTGCAGTTCTAGGGAGAGAATGTGTTTTCTTTTCTTTTTTTCATTACAACGACAGGCACTAACAGCTTGAATTACAACAAGTGGGATCGAACCCACGACTTCCCACTAGATGGAGAGTAGTCATACCACTACGCCCTAGGGGCGGTGGTAGAGAATGTGTTTTCTAAATTGTTTTCAAAAGCAAGATGAGCAATGAGAAAGAGCAAGAACCCGGAGCGATTGGCCGAACTTATCCTAGCTCATGTGACTGGGTGGTTGATCAAAGGATACTGGGAAGAGGCAAACAACAAAACCTCTGGGTTTGAAGCTTTTTGTAACATCCCCATTTTTCATGTGCCTCAATGTCAATTCATTTGCATATATGAATTTTTATAAAGTCATGTATAATAAACATTTATTTGCATGAAATAATCAGAATAGGATGAGGATGTGAAATTATTTGTTTGTGTAATTAAATAATTATGGTTAGGGACAACTTTAAGAAAGAGATGACAATGGAAGTCAAAACATATTATATTTTCCCTTTTTACCCTTGGGCAAAATGCATAATGGAAGAAATAGAGAAAAGAGCATAAAATTCCAAAAATGCCCAAGAATGTGTCATGGACTTAAACAAGGATTATGGGCTATTGGGCTAAGTAGGAAAGACAATTCTTGAAGCTCAAAAAGGAGGCCCAATTCGTATAGGAGATGGATGGAGAAATTTTTTTTTTAAAAAAATGTGCTCATGAAAAATGGATTTTCTAGAAGCTATTATTTTGAAGATTTGGAATTTTATGATATTATCTAGCACATAATCTCCTCTTCATAAATGCAAGAGATATGTGATAAGACATATAATCCCTTTATCTTTCTCTATTTTCAAAAATTGTCATGGAGAAGAGAAGAAAATAATATCATATCACTCGAGCATATCATGAATGGG
The DNA here is from genome assembly GCA_019022615.1 of Acacia melanoxylon. NCBI lineage: Eukaryota > Viridiplantae > Streptophyta > Magnoliopsida > Fabales > Fabaceae > Acacia > Acacia melanoxylon. The sequence goes on along the minus strand of JAFJYJ010000030.1, from coordinate 547,740 downwards.
GAGTGTAAGACCCATTGGACAAAGAAATCATTTTTATTCCCATTTCCCTCTCATTTTCGTGCAACTGGAGGGAGGAGAAGGAAGAGAAAAACATAAAAATAAAATGAGAAAATGAAAGATGACATGACATTAGATGAAGTCATCTTAAGTGCCTAATACCTAGAGATAGTCATGGCCTAGCAAATGGAAATGACTCAAGCATTAAATAAGGACTTCTTTTAGCACAATAATCAAGCAAATTTTTCTTCCCTTGCAGCCCATATTTCAACCAGCATAATAAGGGAAGAGAGAAGAAGAGTTTTCATGAAATATGAGGAAAAATCTAGAGAACTCATGGGCATAAAGGTAATTATTCAAAAACACAAGACTTGAGCATTTTAAAAGGGCCAACTTTCTCCTTATTTGGTTGCTTGTTCAGCTGAAGGAGGGAGGGGGAGAGAGAGAGAGAGAGAGAGAGAGAGAGAGAGAGAGAGAGGAAGCTCAAGTTGAAGAAGAAGGTTGAAGCTAAGTTCGAAAATTTAAGGAGGAAGATTCAAGGAGCAAGTGTGACAAGGGTGCTAAGGGCCCGTTTGGATAAGCTTTTAAAAAAAGGACATTTTTTTCATTGCTTTTTAAAAAAGTGCTTTAATTAGAAATTAAGTTATTTTACGTTTGGATACACAATTTTAAAAGCACTTTTAAATCAAAAGGCTATTTGGATGTTAAAATAGAGAAGCCCTTTTTTATTAGTAAAATTACTTGAAATGGACATATAAAAGCACTTTTTTTATATATTCGTTTGGATAAGAAAGCACTTATGTTAAAATTTTAGAAATATTATATTGAATAATTGAATTTAAGATTATAATATAATTGAATTTTAATAATATTGAAATTAAATTGTTGATATAATTTTTCATCCACCCATTTAGATCAAAGTTGTTATCAAATATTTCTTTTAATTTATATACTTTGAAATGACTAAAACACAAAAATTAAATAGTATACAAACAATGTAAGATAACTTAAAACTTCATTATCACTAATGAATAGTAATTTCCACTCAAAATGGTCAACTACTATATTATAACCAATGCAGGTATAAGACTTGCAATATTGTAATCAGAAATACATACTCTGCCCTTGGCTTCCCACCACTCTGGAGGTGCTATTATAGTGTTCTTTATAGAGTCCCATCCAAGACCGGTCTCCTTTTCAACGAACTTTGCCCACATGCCAAATTCATATTTTAGTGCATCCCATCTATTTTTCAATTACTTCTGACCATAATTCTTCCCGGTAATATTATGAAACTTGTTAACTAGATTGGCCCACCCCTCTTTAGTAAAATGTGTATGGGGCCTATTACCAGCTTCAACCTCCTCAACACAAACTTTCAACAAAGTTTCAGTATTTGAATCATTCCATTTTGCCTTCGCAGAACTTTCACTAACATTCTCAGACTGAACAATTGTTTCTTGTGTTGATGTTATACGAGCTACTTTTGGTGCCATTCTAAACTCAAATGAAGGAATAGTTAAAACTAGCATAAAGATGCATACACGTGTTGCTTCAACCAAGATAGTCAGCAACATGTAGTGATTCAGAAAAATTGCAGCATGAAAAATAGCTATTTGACAAAAACAACTATAGAAATAACAATTCAAGAGAGAAATACCATCTTCAATTTTTTTTAAACCTAAAACAACATTTATTAATCTGTCTTGAAGTAGGTTCAGGAAAATCATAACTTTAAAAATGACAGCAGCAGTTCATGAGCGAAACAAAGGCAACTGCTTACTGTATAATCAGATTTGAGCATATCCAATAATGAGCCCGTTTGGGATAGCGGCGGTAGAAGTGGCTTTTTTTCTGATGTGCTTTTCTTGCTGGACTTTTTTTCTGATGGACTTTTTCTGATGTGATTTGTGTTTGGGATAGCGGTGACAGAAGTAGTTTTTTTCTTGATGGGCACTTGTTTGGCATAGCTTTTAAAAAGATAGATGAGATGGAAAATGACTTAAAAGGGCATGAATCATATATATATATATAATGTGATAATTAAAAATAAATATAAATTTGTTAAATAAAATAGTAAAATGACCATTAAAAAAACTTACAACATTAAATTTTGAACTAATGAACTGAACAATATGTAAATTTTTATCCATTAAATTATATTGTTTTTATGTTGGGAAAAAAGAAATATCTGCACAATAAATATATGCATAAAATAAAAAATCATTTCATTATTTTTTTTCATTAACGTAAATATGTAAAAAAAATACAAATATTTCATTAACATATATGACTTTTTGGGGAGAGAGGCGAGTACAATGGTTCAAAAGCTGAGAAGGGTGATGCGATGAGAAGCAACCAGATGTTGCTTCAAAAAAAACATAGCTTCAAGTTTGAAGCACATCAAATATTTACGGCATCCAAACACTCATATATATTGCTTCCACATTCACTGTGCGTTTGTTGTACTTTTTTCAACGTTGACAACGATGCCAAACAGGCCCAATATCAAAACAGATTTGAGCATCATAATCTCTAAATGAAGACTGCAGAATATTCACATAAATGTAAAAGAAACAGGCAACCTTAATCTCCAGACCATAGTTATATACATATTCAGTAAGAGTTTCCCACAGAACTTTTCCAATCGAAACACATCACTGGTAAGTCCGGTAAACACAAACACCACAAAATCAATAAACTAAAATAACAAAGAAATATAGATATCAGAATAAAGGATATCAAAAAGCACAATGTGAGTCGGAAATCATAACTTCAGCAGATTCAATCTACCATAACGTTACCAAACTTCAACAACGCTCAGAAAAAGTGAAATAAAACCGAGCAGTAAAACAAGAAAAACAGTTCCCAAAATTGAAAATCACAATCTAAAATGAATAGGCTGCCATAAAAACTTCGTAAAGAAGACAAAATCAAAAGTAAAAAAATAGATAAATAGATCAGAAAATGTAACAGAAACTATAAAAATTCTCGTCGACAAACAACAATAATTGAAGCTGGGATCAGAGAATCAACAAAGAAAAACACAAACTAGAGAAGATAGAAGCCTCAGAGGCTCACCTTATACTGGCGATGAGACGAGGTCGACGATTTCACTGCGTGAATAGGCGCGAAGGAGAGTACAGACGGCGCGAACGATGGCGAAGGAGAGGGAGTATTCGCGCGAAGGCTAGGAAAAGAGATCCAGACAGGGGTATCAGGTGTCAATTGCCCAAAAATCAAATACCGGTTTACACTCTCTCCCATCTACCGATTTTAACTTTTTTTTAAGCTTCAAATTGTAGCTTCCAAAAAAAGGAGAATTTTGGGCTTTTTTCTTATTTTTGCTTTTTTTTTTTTAAGTTCTCATCCAAACACATAGAATAACAAAAAATCACTTTTTTGTTGGAAAAAAGGACTTTTTTGTTGGAAAAGAGGACTTTTTTTTATTAAAAAAAAAAAAAGCCCATCCAAACAACCTCTAAGAGCTATCAAGTAAGTCTCTCTTAAACATTTCAACCATTTTTCTTGGGTTGCTGAGTTAGGAAATGTCTATCACCTTGAGCATGTTTGTATATTTGGTTGGGTAGCTAATGAAAAGAGGGAACAAAGGCCTAAAGTTAAGGTCTATGGTCTAAAATGAAATAATAAACCTAGTACAAGGAAGATATAAAGTTAGAATGAAAGTTTGGTATTTTGTTGATTAATTAAGGAATGTCGTGCAGCTGAGTTTTCATGATTATATGAATGAATTTTGGTGTTTTTGATGGCTTTAAAGTGTTTAAAATTAGATTTTGTATGAATTTGAACTTGGATCATAATTTTGGAAGCATAAATGGAAGATTGAAAAACAATGGGGTGTTGTTTCTAGAAATTCCTGTGGAGTCATCTGGCTTTCTCATGATATTTGACCTAGTAAATGAATTCATTAAATTATGAAATTTTATAGGAAAACATTAGACATCTCAAGGATTAATTTCATAGGTAGCACGTATTTTTATGAATTTTGTGCTAAGAGAAATTAATTTTTGAAATTCGCCCCTGAATCCTGGAACTAATTTCGGACCAGAGATGATTTTCGGCCCATGGCTGAATTTTCGACTTGGTCTGGCTCAAAGGACTATTTTTGGTTAAAAATAGACATATTAAGGGTCATTTAGGCTTTATAATCAACCCAAAAGGAGTTTTCTAGATTTAATTAGGAATTGTTGAAGTTGGGCCTTTATTTCTGGAAATTTCAGAATTAGGACGAAAATTAAGAGAATATAGGCCCATATTGAATTCCTTAACAAGAAAAAGGATTTAGTGAATATGGAAACATTAATTGGGCTTATTTAAAATTATCAAAAGAATATTTATTGAAAGGAATTTAATTATATTTATATTTTATTATTATTTTGCGTTTAATTGTAATCTTTTGCGCCGGGGGAATTATTTTTAGATGTAGTCAACTACCAAGTAGTAACCTTAATCTTCATATACTCTATGTGACTTGTGTATTTATGTTTTACCATGTATATTGCATACATTCAATTATCATTCTTTTTTTTCCAAGCGCTATGGAACCGGAACATGCTGTGTGCATAAACGGGCCTTGTTGTGTGCTGTGCCTGGAAGTCTGTGCTGTGTGCTATTAGGACTACTAGTTCCGGATTGGCTGTGTGCCTTACTGTGTGCATGATACTGAATGAGATGTGGTTTAAATTTTTATTCTTGGTTTGCTTATATGCCTTGTTATACTTTTATATGAAATTAACGGTTACTCTGGGATTCAATTTGAATCCCAGCCCCTTTTTAGCCCTCTGGAAGTTCACCTAGAGCGGAGTAGGGAGACAGAGGTAAGGCTTCGGAGCAGGACTAAGGTGGTGGTGACAGTTGGTGGTTATTACTTTTGCTTATTCATTTTGGTTTCCGGATGACTGTAAGTATTATTTTTGGCCTGTCAAGCACCATTATCCTGATGACTGTATATTTTGACCCCTCCAGGGAAAAATTTATTTTCTGTATTTTTATCAGTATATTATTGTCCAAACCGATGCGTGATCTGTTGCTTATACTCTGATGTGTAACGTAAATTAACCTGGGAAAAATAATTTAGAATTGAATAAAAGTAAAGAATCACACTACCCGCCACCCGAAAAGGTGAGGCCGGTAGGTGTATAACACTTTTCATGTCAGGGCGAGGTCAATCGAGGGTTTTAGGTCAGTTAATGCTCGAGTGCCCCCTTAATAAGTAAGGTGTTGGGAATGGAACCAGTGAGGCCACCCGTTAGGGCGGATGAAAGAAGTTCTCCTGAAGCAAGTACTTTAGCTTTGTGTGCCACTAGTGAAAAGGAGGTAAGCAAGGAGCACGCAGCCGATGGTGCGAGTAGCAGTAAGAAGTACCAGATTTTGGAAACTTTCTAGCTCTCTTCTTCAGTGACCATAGGGAAGCACTAAGAGATAGTGCTTTCAATGCAACTAGCGATATGTATCGGCACGCACTTATTATAATGTAATATAGCCCTTTTGACTCAGCCAGAGGTGGACCCACGTGTATGAGAAGGGGGCAAGTGCCCACCCTTAAAATCTCACGTGAAATTACGAAAATTCCCTTATCTATTTTTTTACCTCGTCTCTGACTTCCTTAACACGCCAGTTCAACCTCCGACTCACGCTTCCTTTTCTTCCTCCACGTCTTACTCTACTCTACTTTGACTGAGTGCTCTCCACGACTCCACTCTCAGTCTCTCAGTCTCTCTCTTCCTTTGAGAGTCCGAGTCAATGAGTCTCCGACATGGCGAGTGAGTAGCGACGTCCGACCAGCGACCAGCCAACCACCGTCCGACCAACTTCATTCTTCTTCTCTACTTCGTCATCGATTTCTGGCTCTAGGTATTTTTTTTCCTCTCTATTCCTTTTCCATAAGTATATGATGAGGGATAGTGATTCCCTTCTCTCCTACTGTCCTGGTGATTCTCGGCTATGGAGATTTATTTGTGATCAGAGTGAGATTGTGGATAAGGGGTCAAAATGGCTTGTTAGAAATGGCTTAGCTGTTAGCTTTTTTAGTGACTGTTGGGTGGGAGATGGTTTAACTCTTGATCAATTCTGTCTACGCCCACTATCATTGGAAGAGGAGACTTCTCTGGTTGCTGATTGGGTAGAGGATGGATATTGGAATGTGGATAAACTTTCCTCTGTAATCAGCTCTGTTGGTGTGAGAAAGGTTGCGGCGGTTTTGCCTCCCAGAAGGGAGGCGGAATCTGACTGTTTGGTGTGGGGTGCTACTGGAGATGGACATTTCTCTGTTAAAAGCGCTTACTCTCTTATTGAGCCTAATTTACTAGCTCTACAGGATGATGTTTTTAAAGCCATATGGAAATGGGGTGGAGCTGAGAGAATACGGGTCTTTATGTGGAAGGTGGCTTTGAACAAGTTGTCTACTAATTTATGGAGGAGCTCCTGGTCTCAGAGTTCGCCGCTGTGTGGTATGTGTAATACTGATTCAGAAGATATTCTCCACATTTTACGTGATTGCAGGTATGCTAGGGATATGTGGTTTCCTATGGTTAAGCCTAGGTATGTGGCTTCCTTTTGTTCTTCGAATCTGAGAGATTGGCTTGCTCTTAATTTAAAACAGCAAATAGGGTGTAAATGGGAGGGATACTGGGGTTTGTTTTTTGGCATTGCTATTTGGAAACTATGGGAGTGGAGGAACAAATGTATTTTTGATTGTAATTTCTCCAAACCTCATGATCCTGGTTTGGCTATTTCTATGCTTTGGCCTAGTTTTACTGCTGTTTCTGGCCCTACAGGAATGTCGGATCAGTATGGTGCGGGTTGTTTGTTGGGATGGAAGAGACCCCTTTCGGGCCGGGCTGAAACTTAATGTAGATGGGGCGAGTTCCTTGGCTACTTCTAATGCAGGTTGTGGAGGCGTGGTTAGAAATAGTATGGGCAACTGGGTTGTGGGTTTCTCCAAGTTGCTAGGTGACTGCCAGGCTAATTCGGCGGAAGAATGGGCCATTGTGGAAGGATTGCAGTTGGCTTGGGATCTAGGTTATAAGAAGATTATTCTGGAATCTGATGCAGGCTCAGTGGTTAATTTGCTTTTAGATAATGATTGTTCTACTTGTAGTAGTTTAATCTTGAAAGCTAGAGATCTACTGCTCTTAAATTGGCAGGTTGTTGTAGTTTCTATCCCTAAAGAGCACAATAGAATTGCGGATGCCTTAGCTAAACAGGGCATTGCTAATTCTAGTATTCTGGATGAGTGCCCAATTTTTTTGAGAAGTTGGGTAGATCAAGAGTGTTTGGGATTAATTTCCCCAGTGGTGTAATTTTCTCTTTGTAATGTAGGCTTTATGCCATCTTTTATAGCAAAAAAACAAAAAAAAAAAAAAAAAAAAAATCCTAAGGTTTTAGTGTACACTTTTAATCCTATAATTCTAACACCGTTAATGTTACTAACAGAAAAAGTTGACGCAGCTAACTCAAGTGATAACTGTGTAAATTTAAGTGATGATTGTGTAATTAAATGTTATTAATTTTAAATTTAAAATATATGTAAATTGAAAAACATATATCTAAAATCTAATGAAGCAATCAATATCAAAACTACGATTGTATTAAAAATTTAGTTTAATAATCTAAATATCAAAACCTAGATTTTATTTACAATGATTATCGTTTATTTTAATTTAATAATCTAAATATATTATATTAAAAAATTAAAACTTAAACATGCTTTATTAGCTGCAACATCAACATTTTTCATTAGGAACATTAACGGAGTTAGAAATATATGACCAAAAGTATACTTTATAAAGTTAATGGATCAAAAGTATACTTCATGTAAAACTAAAATGACTAAAAGTAACTTTAAACTTAAAAAAAGAAGTTGAGTAACCATCCTTCAATCTTTTTATTCTCCCTCCGGTATTTTTTATAAAATCCCAAAATTTGAATTTTCTTAGTTCTTTTTATAAGCAAGGTATTAAAAATCGGACCAGACAATAAACCTATCAAGATACTTTATCAAGGGTCGGTGGGTCGGACTAGTGGTCAACTCATAGTCAGACTAATATTTGAATAAAATATTCATTATGTTCCCATTTCTTTCTTTCTTTTTTTAACAACCAATATGCTCCCGATTGGATTATACCCTATAAGAAAAATGAAAGATTCAATATGCTCCCCTTAATATATATATATATATATATATATAAAAGCCCATATATAAAAGGTTGGTGACATATATATTTACTATATTTCTCTCTCATTTATATGTGAAAAAGAAAAGGTTTATTTCATACACATTTAAGGGAGCATATATATATATATATATATATATATATATATATATATCAAAAGTAGACTATGGCTTCTTTTTTTCTTTTTTTTTTTACCCCAACAAACGCAGGCTATGGTTTTACCTATGGTGAAAAACAATTTTTATAATATTTTGCTTCAACACTCAAGGATGCTTCAAAATCAAGTTTAAGAATTGATTTAAATTAATCAGTTCAAAAAATATATAGTTACTGTACTTTTTTTATTGATTTTAACTAAGGGTAATGGTAACAGTAACAAAATAAATTCATCTTCATATTTTTTAAAATGATCACGAATAAATAAATGGGAGAATCCTAACAAATCCAATTGAAATACCTAAATCCAGAGTCAAGCCTACATTTTTAACAAATCCTTAATTATGCCAAAATGCCTGATTATGAATTTCTAAGTGTTATTAAAACCTATAATGCCCCTCTAATTAAAATGATGACTGAGCATCATCTGGGATAAAAATAGAAAAATACTTAATGCCTCATCGTATGTATTGTGACAAATCAAAATACATCAAGTCATTAGATTTTGATGCTAGCGGGCTACCTTTAAATTAATTTAAATATTTCTAAATAAAAATAAAAACACATGGCAATTTTCTCCCATCATCCCTAACCTCAATTGACACCGTCTCTACCATGTCAGTAATCTCCTCCACTGCCCCACCATGACATCGGCCTCTTCCTCTCCACCTTCCATCATGTCTCCCTCCTTCCTCTTTGTCCACGAAGCAGCAACTAAGATCTAAGTTCAGATCTAAAAATCACAAACCACAAAATCCCAAATTACAATAGCATGGTGCAGTGAAGGAGAAGAGGCTCTAACAGTGACAGTTACGTTGCAGATGAGGCTCGGATTTGGAGGTGTTGTGTGCTGCGGCGAAGCTTGATGGTGGATAAGAAGCATAATAGTGACTGCCATGGAGAAAACAAACTGAGGTTAGCGAAGCTTGATGATGACGTACCATCTATTGTCTTTTTCTTTTTTCTTTTTTCTTTTTTAGAAATACATGCAAGCCGAAGCTTGAGAAGGTGAGATAGAGACTAGACTATGAAAGTAAAGCCCTAATACATCAAACTAGAAAATAAACTAGTAATGGCAGGCCTGTTGGTCTTTCAAAACCATACCAAGGCATCCTTTGGAAATCGTTGGAACTAGAACCACATCGGCATCAGCGAGGGCATCATGGCCTTTTCTGGCTATATATAGTCGGCACATGAGATGTTGTCTCTTGGAGTACAGTGGAGCTCCACATTCCAGTACTGGAAAAGAAGGTCTCTAGTCTCCCTAATGATGTCTCTTAGCGGATGATCAGTATGACAGTCTCTCATGAGGATATTGACGGCGTTAAGAGAATCAAAATAGAGAATAGTATTCTCTGCAAACCCATCTGTTGACCCATTTTTAATCCTATCATGATAGCGTAAATTTATGATTCAATAACCGAATGAATTCCAAAGGACTTGAAGAACCCCATCAACCAATGGCCTTGAGAATTTCTGATCACTCCTCCACAAGCTGCTTGGTGTTGATGTCGCACAGACCTATCCTCATCGATATGAACCACATTTGCAGGAGGGGGTCCAAGACTTCTCCTCATTCAATTCTTGTCAAGTTGGAAAATTTGGTGAGTTAGAATTTGATTAGTTGTATTTTCCATGAGCAGATAGTTGCACAAGTGGAGCATATCCCTGGTATCTTTGCTTTCGCCTTGAAAAAGGAATTTACATCTAGTTGTCCAAAGGATCCAGCACCCCAAGCTAAAGACTCTTGGCCAAGAGAAATTCTGAAATCTTCCTTTTCCAAGATTGTGTTTGGTGTTCCGATTGAGCCAAACCTGCAAATTAGCTGTGAAAAACTGAGAAAAATAGTTAGGCTTTAAAATTTCTTTCCACAGGTTTTTTGCTCTGTCACAGTCTCTGATTATATAAATCACACTTTCCTCACTATTACAGTGGAAGGGACAAAGATTCTCATTTGTAAGACCTCTTCTGGCTCTGAGAGAGTTAGTAACAAGTCTCTCATGACCAACTTGCCACATGAAATATTTTACTTTTTCAGGAAGTTGCCATTTCCACATCAGGGTCCAGAAGCTATTAATATTTGCTCCTCCTTGACCAGAAAGGTAAAGGTAAGCAGATTTAACAGAGAAGCAACCATCTTTCGTAGCTCTCCAAGTAAAATAATCAGGAAGGCTACTACAGGGTGGGTGCATATTGAAGATAGTATTTCTGATTTCAAGAGGCAGAATGCCTTGCCATCTATTACTGTCCCATCTTCCATTCGTTGGTAATTGGTCCCTTAATGTCTCATCTTCATGAACTAAGGACGGATTCAGAGCAAAGGTTACAACGGGTCGATCAAGAGGAAGCCAAAGATCAAACCAGAATTTGAGTTCTGCCCCATTGTTAACCTTTTTCCCCACTCCGCTAAGGAAATTATCCCAAACTTCGACAATCACTTTCCATGTTGAGGATGAGTTTTTCTTCCTTGAAACCTTAGGCATAGATAAGTCACCACAATTATACTTGAAATAGAGGCATTGAACCCACAGAGCCTGATATTTCGTCAGGAGACTCCAACAAAGCTTCATTATAAAAAGCTTTATTCTGACGCCGCAGATTTTTGAACCTAAGACCCCCTTGCTTCTTAGCATGAGTAATTCTATCCCAAATAATGAGATGCATTTTTTTCACATCTTCTTCTTGGCACCAAAGAAACTTCCTCGAGATCTTATCAATTTCGTTAATAGTACAAATAGGAAGAAGAGTTGATGTACGGCATACAATAGCTAGGCAAAGAGGATAACAGATTTAATCAGGACCAAACGACCAGCAATAGTCAAAAATTTGTTTTTCCACATGTTCAGCTTTTTCCAGGCTCTTTGCACAATGGGGTGATACATGGCTTTTGTTACTCTCTTATGAATGATCGGCACCCCCAAATATTTCTCAAGATCTGCAATGATTCAAATCCCAAGCAGCTGGCTTAGATCAAGAGCTCTATTAAAATTGACATTTCTAGAGCAAAACATTCAAGATTTATTCAAATTGATTCTATGTCCTGAAACTTCACAAAAGCTTTGCATCACGTTACAAACTTCAATCATTTGACTACAAGAAGCTTCAGCAAAGAGAATGAGATCATCAACAAAGAACAGGTGAGAGATGAGAGGGCTTCCTCTTTTGGAAACAAGCGGTTTCCAACATTGAGCTTCACACTCAGCTTTAATAAGGTGCCCCAGACGTTTCATACAAAAGAAAAAAAAAATATGGGCTTAGAGGATCTCCCTGTCTAACACCTCTAGAAGGGGTAAAGCACGGGCTTTCATCACCATTCTAGAAAATAGACATAGAAGTAGTAGAGATACAAGCCATAATGAGATCTATAAGATTGTCTTCCAACTTCAAGCATATGATGAGAGTATTCTTAATGAATCCCCAATCAAGTCTATCAAAAGCTTTCTCCATATCAATCTTGATGGCAACAAATCCTTTCTTCCTGCCCTTCATTCTCATAGAGTGAATGATTTCTTGGGCAATTATAATGTTGTCACAACTAGATCTGTACATTCGCAATAAAGCTGCATTGCTAAGGACTTATAAGCTAGGGCATGACATTTCTAAATCTATTTGCCAAGACCTTTATAATAATTTTGAAGCTCACATTACACAAGGATACAGGATGAAAATCTCTTAACGTAGAAGGGTTGTCAACCTTGAGGATGAGAACAACGTTGGACTTATTTATGGTAGACATAATAGAGGGGTTATTGAAGCATTCTTCAATAAAATGATAGATTTTGTCACCCACAACATTCCACTGAGTCTGAAAAAAGTGAGCCTGGAGGCCATCAAGTCCCGGGGCTTTAAAAGCTCCCATAACAAAAGTTGCATTTTTTTATCTCGATTCTGGTAATGTTTCTCGACAGCATGCACAACTCATTAGCATCTATAGTAGGGAAATTTGAGCACCACGCGTCAGGGTCTTTTACAGATACATCCCGAGTATAAAGATTTAGAAAGAAATCATGAGCCATCATTTTCGCTATATCATGCTCTTCAACCCACTCCCCCGCATCATTCTGAATGGCTCCATGCTTCTTCCTTTTAATCATGGTGGAGGCATGGAAAAACCTTGTATTTCTGTCTCTCCCCTGCAGCCATTTACCTCTGGATTTTTGGAACCAGGTGATTTCTTCTTGGGTAGCCACTTTATGATACTCATCCCATAATTTTTTCTCCAGTCTGAACAGGCTGGTCTGCAAATTCATCTTTCTACTTCTATCAATTCCCTCCAGACGACGAATCAGCTCTTTTTTCTTTTTAGTGAAATTACCAACCTGGTTATCATTCCAATCCAATGCAGAGTTACGAAAGCTTTGAAGACCTTCAAGCCAATTTTTTCCCCTCCATGCTTCTTTGGTGATATCCTTGAAATCATTTTCTAGGGTCCATGCAATCTGGTAAGAAAAGGATTTCTGAAATCTTTTTCTTCGGGATGAAGGATTAGTATTCACCACCACAATCCTATGATCAGATTTAAATTTAAGCTCATGACCGACGGTGGAGTTGGGAAAGCAGTTAAGCTAGTTGAAATTGGTAAAAACTCAATCCAGTCTTTGTTTCAAACTCTGTCTTTCCCAAGTGAATCTGTCTCCCTGAATCTTGGCTTCAATGAGCTTAGTGTCGTCTATGCAATCTTTGAATTGATTCATTGAAGCCCAAGGAGGTTCACCTCCTCCGAGTTTATCGGTTGGGGATAAATAAGCATTGAAATCACCCAAAACTAACCAAGGAAGGTTAGAGTTAGTAGCAAGCGAACAAAGATAGTTCCATAAAGTGGCTCTACCAATTGAATTAGTTTCACCATAAACAATAGTCATGAGACTCAGAGTGTTGATATCTTGCTCTTTGACTTGACAAAGGAGCAATTGGGTAGTGGAGCTAAGATAGGTAATATCAAAAGCATCGTTATTCGATAAGAGCCAAATACCTCCAGAAAAGCCTGTAGCTTCCACCCGGATCCAATGGCTAAAGCCAACTTTACGACAAACTTTATCAACTCTATCACCACTAATACGCGCTTACATAAGACAGAGAATGTTAATGTAGTATTCATTTACAATATCTTTAATAATTAAAGGGAAGGTCCAGCTACCGGCCCCCTACAATTCCAAGAGGCTATAAACATTAAAATATATATAAATATACAAGGTAGAGAATAGGAATACTTACTTGGGGCATTCGGCTTCTCCTCCATGTTGCTGCTCAAATTGAGTCTCGGACACAGATGTTTTGTTGCCTTCCATAAAATCAGGAGCAATATCCTCGTTTGGATCCCAACGGTCAAATGATCGCAGACTGTTGAATTGAGATGTATTTTGGTTTTGCTCCATAAGTGAATCAAAATGGTTTTGCTCCTTCTTAAAAATAGTGGGATTCACAATTAGAGCTTCACTTTCCTACTAGGCCGTAGTAATTAGGCTTCCATGGACTATAGTATGGGCATGTTGCCCTTTAAATTTCTTTTCAGGGGTTTTTTTATGGCCCAAATGCAGGACCATATCATTACTAATATTGGGGCTCCCATCAGGTACCTCGACTGGCGACTTGGTTGATCCATCATGGCCCAATGTTTCTAGCGAAGTATAGGGCCCAATAACGCCATCAGATTGACTTGGACCATTTGAGGAAGACGATGGATTCCCTTCAAGTATATGGTTCGGCCCATTTGAGGAGGGCGATTTTAGCCCAAAGTCTCCAACTGATTTGGTGTCCTTTGGCTTGTATAGAAGTTTGGATTTCTGACCCAACTCATGCCTTTGACTTTGTGGTTTGCCAGCTAGCTCCCTTTTGCCCTTCTATATAGTCATTTTCACCAAGGCAAGTTTTCCCGTTCTGGTTTCAGCTCGCCTAGTAGAGGGGTTCTCTGAAGTAGTAGTCGCTCAGACCGATGCTTCATCTTGTGTCAAGCGAGCTTCCTCCTTAAGATCTCGTAGCTTCACGAATCGTGTACTTTTCCTAACGGGAGTCACTTTCGCCATCTTCGTTCCAGGCCCCAAGGAGCCATCTCTAAAATCAGACCGTTGCTGTAGTTAGGAACAATTTGCCCTTCGGCTAACCAGTATCCATGGACCGATGGTCTTCGCCGCGTTTGTCGACGGAGTGTTCACCGATGGGCATTGCGGAGGTTGCTGTGGTGGATTTGCCTCACCTTGGGAGTCTGATGCAGAGCAATTATAAGGGCTGTTATCACGTCTATGCCCAAAGTGTCCACAAGTGAAGGAAATAAGGGTAAGCCCCTCATATTCAACATTGAAATTGACCCTGCAGCAATCACTTTTGGGACCAACTTTTTCTGGAGATTCAATTCCACACAAATTATCACGAATTTCCCTCTTTGTATTTTCAGCGTTGTGGCTTAACAGTCATGTAGAGTGTTCATGTCCACTTTAAGCATGTGTCCGATTCGGTCCCCCAGTCGCGAGATACAATGCTTGTTGTAACAATGCATTGGTACATCTGGAATTCGGACCCATGTTGCCACTCTGCCTAAGGAGTTCTGATAGGGATCGAAATATGGTGTCCAGCGTTGAACTAGAACATAGTGTTGTTTAATCACCCAAGGACCATCATAGAGAACTTTCCGGTAGTGTGTCCTCCATAACTCTTGATCTTGAGCTTAAAGTTTGAGAACCCCCAGAGATTTATCAAGGGAGAAATCTTTTAAGACAAAGAGATTAATTTCTTGCCAAGCACAGTGAGAATCAAAGTATAATTCCATGGTTTGCACCATTCATTGTACTCTTCTTCTGTACATGGCGCCACTGGGTACATTTCCATAAGTTTTTTCATTTCTTTAGATTCCTCAGGAATTTTCCAGCATATTTCCTTGTCATCAGTAAATAGATCATCTTCCTCCATTATATGGTTGCTATGAGCAACTTCGTTGAAACCCATTAGAGAAGCACGATAAGAAGAGAATTTTGGAATGTTTTCTCCTGCCTTGGCTGTCGTTTTCTTACTTTCAAAGTTCTCGATCTTCTCAGTGGGTTGCTCTGTTTCATTCTCTGCCATTCTATCATCCATAATGGCCTGTAAAGTTTCTTCAATTTTCTTCTTCTTTTCTGTTTCATTCTCTGCCATTCTATCATCCATAATGGCTTGTGGAGTTTCTTCGATTTTCTTCTTCCTTTTCTGGTCATCTTGTCCTTCAGCTAGTGGCCGGTCCGGTGGCAGTTTGCGTTGCCCTGAGTCTATCAATGGGAGAGCTTTGGTTGAGTCCAAAGAGGCCATTCAGACCAAAATCTCAAAGCATACAACCTCACCGTTTTATGTTCTATACCATAATCTTGTCCCAACTCAACCACCTAAAGTGAGATAAGATAGAACCAGCACAACAAGAACATATCTGTGCAGGAAAAAAATAAGCATATGATTTGTTCAAGATAAATGATCTATACTGCAATAAATTCAGTTCCACAAAACCAACATAATTTTTCATTCAAATCCACAAGAAATTGAATGAACATGAAAGAAAATACTCTTCTGGTCCTATTTATAGGATACTTTCAACATTTTTCGCACAAACTAAAAAAGACTTTAAATCTCATCAACTCTGTCATAAAATTCAGCAACTTTCTAACTCTATCCCTACTTACTATACATAATACCAAATGAAAACAAAGTCAACACAATAATAACTTAAGGGTTAAATTATACATTCATCCTAAAACTTTAATGAGGTTCCTTATAAACATGACAAAAAGAACCTTCTCTCTCTGCCTATAGATGTATACATAGGACGAGAGGAGTAAAATTTTCTTCACCTACTTTGGTTTACTCTCGTATCATATAAAATTATCGGCATATTCTACGGATCCTAGATAATCCATCCATCAGCAATACGGTATTTGAAAAATAAAGAGATGCAAGAATGTGTGTGTGTGTGTGTGTGTGTGTGTGTGTGTGTGTGTGTGTGTGTGTGTCAAATAAAGCTAAAACAATATTTGGTAGCGAATATATCTGCTGCATTCGTCAGTCTAAATAACATATCAAAAAGGGCATAAAAAATTTATGAACAGTCAAATCATCTTAATCAGCTTTCACCAAAAGTGCTTAAATAAATTAAAGTAAATTTACGACATAATTAGTAAGATTTAGGATCAAGGTTCTTAAAACCCACAAGTACCATGCAAACCTTAAATATCAGACCCTGCACGCACCACCATGGTTTTTGCATCCAAGGGGAAAAGAATGAAACTGGCAGCTAAAAAGATGAGATGAACAATATTTTTTAAAAAAAAATAAAATAAAATAAAAAGGAGAACATTGGGAGAAAAAAAATGAGAAGGCAACAAATAAAAACTCAGAAACTTACAGTTACTTCTGAGGATACCATAGTACTAAGACTGTCTTCTTTTCTCTTCCCATTGTTTTTCTATTCTTTTTCCAACTGGTACAAGGCTTTCCGCATGATTAAAGACTTTAACGCCAAAACTCAAACTGTTGATAACAAACTTCTTAAGTTCATTAGTGTTGAGATTCAACAAATATAAAGTTCTTCCACGACCATCCAATCCATCATATCCATCAACTGTGCAAACAATTTCATTCCCCCATATGTTTTGTGGAATTAAAAAGCGTGGATATAGATCCGGGCTGCCATTATATTTTTTAGTCCAAATGGATCTCCCTCCAGATGCACAAGTATTCTCCTCAATCACCCACAAATCAATGGAACAATATTCAATCTTCTCATAATAAGAAAGAATAGCTAGTTTGTTGTCATATATAGTAGGAATAATAACTGACATAGGGTATAATGGAGGCATTGGTATTAATGTAAAGAATTCCATTGCCATGTCAAATGAAATTAATAGAAGACTTTTATCATTTTGATTTTTCCCCAACCAAATAATGGCTCCATTACTAACTGTAGTTAGTTCAGAATACACATCTACACCCTCTAAGGTCCCACATTCTACGTCTTTCCACAACCCGGTGCTTAATGAATACACTTCCACTCCATTCAGGCTCTTTGTGTAGTCCCAAATAAAATTCAAATTCTCGTTGTCAGGATAAGCTTTATAACCGTTAATCTTAATTATCTTGTAATCATTAGCAATGGTACTGAACCCAAATCCTATAGACCACTTACCCATTGAAATATTAGTTCTGGGTACCTCTCTGAACTCATTAATAGCTGGATTCCACAGTAGAAGGATAGGAGGACGCATACCATGACGCCAGACTCCAATGCACAGCAAGCCGTTGCTGGAACCAATGATTCTTACCTTGTGAAAAATCGGACGGAAATTTATCAAGGATTCGATATCCAATTCATGGAGTTGAAAGTCGGAATCGAATGAACGTAAGTACAAAGAATCGTTTATGTCATAACGTCGGTGGAGGAGAAGAGAAGGTCGATTGCAGGATTGGTGGAGGTGATTTGCAATGAACAATGGATCTTTCGAGAGATTTTTCCAATTTTTGCACACACATTGAAATCGGATTACGGATTTTACGGGAAGTCTTATCAGAATGTTGAGGATAATCTCATGGGGAAGATAAACGTCATTGCCTTCCATTATCGTCGCTTCAGAGTGTTGGATTGTTCGACTTCGGCAGACGAAAGAGACGGCGGTGGTGGCTACTGCTGGTGACAATTATCGTCGCTTCACAGTGTTGGACTGTTCGACTTCGGCAGACGAAAGAGACGGCGGTGGTGGCTACTGCTGTTGACAAATAGGGTTTGTTAGCTTCAGCTTCTCTGGAGAGTTCGTGCTGTGGGAGGCATTGCCATTTATGAGTTGTTTCCGCATTAGGCTTTATTTTATTTTATTTTATTTTTGGTAAAACCGCATTAGGCTTTATGTTTTTATACATTTTCTCATGTTTTTTCTATAACGATTAACTAGAGAGGGCCTAAGCCCCAAAAAAAACTTGATGCCATTTTTAGTTTGTTTTAGATATATTTTTATTTTGGTTCAAAAAAAAGATATATTTTGATATATATATATATATATAAGGAGTCATAAATATTAAATTAAAGGGATTTATTTAAGATTTTGATGAGATATTTATGGGATTATATTGGAAATATCATAGTTTTAAACTACAACTTATTTTTAGTTTGCTTTCGATATATTTTGATATATATAAGGAGTCAAAAATATTAAATTAAAGGGATTTTTTAAGATTTTGATGAGATATTTATGGGATTATATTGGAAATTTCATAGTTTTAAACTACAACTGATTTTTAGTTTGTTCTAGATATATTTTGATATATATATAAGGAGTCATAAATATTAAATTAAAGGGATTTATTTAAGATTTTGATGAGATATTTATGGGATTATATTTGGAAGGAGGAGGAGGCAGAGGGGGGTGGGGGGAGGCGGAGGAGGACAACAACAACAACAATAACAAGATATTAGTTAAGGTAGTAATAGGCGGAGGAGGAGGAGGAGGACGACGACGACGACGACAATAATAAGATGTTAGTTGAGGTGGTAATAGGCCTCACCCTGTAAGGAGGACAACAACAACAATAACAAGATGTTGGTTGGGTGGTAATAGGCCTCACCTTGTAAGGACGAGAACACAAGTTCGAATCATTGGAAACGCACTTGTTGGGAGAGGTAGGAGGAGGAGGAGGATAACAACAACAATAACAAGATGTTGGTTGAGGTGGTAATAGCCTCACCCTGTAATGAGAAGAATACAAGTTTGAATCCTAGGAATCACACTTATTAGGAGAGGTGAAAAAAAATCACCTTTTAGACTGGCTTCTCAAATATCAGGTCTAAAAAGTCAAACTTTTTAGACATGACTTAGCTTATATCACGTCTAAAATGTATGACTTTTTCGAACGGTTTTGCATACAATATCAAGTCTTAAAAGTTGTTTTTAAGACCAGTTGTTTTGAAAATACATCTTAAAATAGTTTTTTAGACATGATATTTTAAAAACCGGTCTAAAAAGTTAAACATTTTAGACCCCATATTTTATACTTCACGTCTTAATTTTGTTTAGATCTGATATTTATAACATCCAATCTAAATTTTTTGGTGTTTTTTCACATATACACCATATTTCTTTCTCTTACCCACCATCTAATCCAGCACCTAAGAGACAATTTAAAATACAAGCTCTAAATAACTCAATATAAGTTACAAATTGAATTATTGAAAATGAATATAATGCCAACAATATTCTAATTCAAGTGGGAACAAAATTGATCTAACAACTATTATTCATCACAGACCACACCAATATTTTCGTAGCTAAGGAATCATCACAGACCACAACATTTCACAGCCTTCAAATAATGAATACATATATGATGAAAAATACAAGACCTAAACTCACTATAGTTCTAAGAGCTCATAAATGAATTCACAACAACATTTACGACTGAAGTCAATATCTTCTTCAAGAAAGGGATCAATAAGATCAAATATCTATAACATCAAAGCCACAAAGCATTAACTTGCTAAGTTAAAAAAGATTAATAGTACAAAATTATTGAAATATACATTTACCTCTTGAGTGAATTCAGTAATGCCTGAGGTGATAATGTTAAATATGTGTCTTAACACATAAAAGCCACATAAGTTGGATCCCGGTGGTTGCCAAAGAGTCTAAAAAAGAACATGACATAATTAAAAATGTATATAGCATAGCTTATTAAACAAGTTCATAAAGCAAACAAATATATACTAACCTTTGATGTGACCCATTTAAGATCTTTTAGTTTATGCACATGCGTACCAGAACCAGCATGTCGGTATGTCCTCATTTTTCCTATCATCAAAATTACAAAGCTTACTTATTTTTCACAAATTCCATAAACTTCCAACAGTACGAGGTAATGCAAGAAAAGTGATTATTTTCTCTTATTTATTTAAATGACATTGTTAGTTCACTACTCTGTTTAGTAATAAGAAAACTTACAAGTTTATGGTCTTCTTCAATTCATTCTCTAGTTTGTAGTGAAGGGGATTAGAAGACAATAGTATAACTCTTCTTGCATAAAAGCACCAACTACCAATTATCACTAAAAATAACATAATTTACTAGTAATCCAAATTTTCAAGCGGTATATATATTAATAAAAATTTGCTTCTTACCATGCATATATGGCACCAAGAAATACTCAGGTTTGGTTTCACTGAGCCTCTCTAATAAGTATGTCTAATAGAAGTAGTGGTTCTTTTTTCTGTTATTTCAACTGAGAAAATGAATCCAAAATTATTTATTTTCCGTGAGTAAACCAACATACGATGATGTACCTACAATAATGCAAGCACACAAATTATAACGACTTAATTATATTGTTAAAAAAATTACACTTACAAGAAGATACTTTACATTCAAAATACTTGGATATTTGCTACCGTAAGCTCCTGTTTAAGAGTTATAAGGGACATTGAATCATCCCTCTCAAGAAAAAATGGTACCGCTGACTTGCCTACAACTGAATCCACATGCCAATATCTTGTTGTAAAAGAGGTATCATATGCCATAAGAATCACTTATTGTATAGCATTCAACTTAAGCTGTGAAACTTGTTAAGTGGATGGAGCTACAATTGGGGTTGTGATTGGGGTTTCCTCAGCTCAAATAGGAATAAGGTTCTTTGACGACAAGATGAAGGTACTTTTGACATCACTCACAATCTTCAAATCACTAGCAGGGATAAGGATAGGTGCATCTGCAGTGATCACCTCTTCAACTAACACTCTAACTTGATCATCTTGTATTTGTTGGTGGTGTACAGTTGATCCCAAGTTGTGGACACTCCCATTTGTAACTAATCATCTCGGGATCCTTCACAAAAAGGTCACAAGGTTCAGCAATTTGAATATCAATACCCTCTTATGACTGCCCAATAATGCAACAACTCCCTTTAGTACTCTGAATAGGTGCAAGTGAATATGACTTGGGAACACTGGTCTCTTGATGTGTGCTCACAATCATCATCATTTCGTCCTTCATCTTGCTCAACTGAGCTTCTATTATTGCTTCAAATAAAGTTTCTGCCTCTACCTTGCTTCCGCCCTCATAGTAGCCAACATATGTTTCATCTCCTCCCTAGTCACCATACTTGAGGAATGGTATTTGGCTGCTCCAAATTAATCCCTTATGCCTACCCCTCCTCTAACTCCCCTGAATTTGATTACATTTTGATATGTTGGTTTTGACATTTCAGGCACTTGTACCATAATTACCTCGTCTCCTGTGGATCCAAGCCAAGATCAAGTTCATACACCCTGGCCAAATCAATAGCCAGGGTGACGGCATGAAGGAAGATCTCAAGCAACAGCACGCAAGGTTTCTGGGGGATGAATTCATTAGGAGGGCGCCAGACGAAAGGAATACTTACTTCATTGCACATTACATTTAAAGGGTGGGAACATCACTAACTTTGCTTAAATTAGTTTTTATTTATTTTGTAAATGTTATAATGGTGTGATCTATTATTTTAGTTAGGGAGCACTGGATGCTCATAGTAGCAAATCCAATTCGCAAAAAGATTTGGGGTTTTATGACTCTATCGGCGGGTTTCCAAAGAGGAGACCATACATGTAAGAGACATTTAACTAGTAAGTTATTCATTCATTATCTCTTATAATTCAATTCATCTTGCATGTTTATATATATATATAATTTTTACTGTATCTTCTCATAGCAATGTACAGGTACTGCACAGAGAATGGTCTCAACTGTAGCAATTGCAACCTTAATGACGACTGCTATAGCTATTCCTTCCAATGGCAGTGTCCAAAGGTATATATATTATTCACCAAATGATTATATATTAAATTAAAGCACACATATAGTTTATATATCTAACTAACTAACAAATTTCTCTTTTCATTTCTATATAGAGCCCAAAGCAATCGGATATGAACGGTGATTGTAGGTAATGTGTGATCCAGTACATGAAGGACATAATCACGCACAGTTCTTAAAATATTGATACAAAAAATGTATATTATATGCACAATTCATTCATATATACACTCGGTCCGCTATATATTACAATATCTAACTTCCATCTATTGTTTCCTTTTTTAACAGTATTTTAATGCTTCCTGCACGATGTTTACCAACTCACAAATGGAAGAAGTGAATGAAGAGTTGGCAGCATCTGTGCAACATTAGTTGGAGCATAAATAATATATAGTATGACTGTAAATTTATAGATACTGATAATTTGTTTTAATATTTTGGTTTTAATAGTGTATACATGTGTGTACATAAATAACTGTAAATATATTTTGATTTGTTATATTGTTCAGTATATGAATGAAAATGTAAATATATATTGTGATTCATCTTGTAAATGTATGTTCAGGGGATCTCGAAAGCAGAATCCCCTCACCCCTAACAATTTTTTTTTTAATATCACCTAACAACCGTTATTTATGTCAACTATATATAACGGTTGTTTGGAAAGAACCGTTATATATGATAGTAGATATGTAACGGTTGTTAAATTGGAATCGAAGAACCGTTATATATGATAGTAGATATGTAATGGTTGTTAAATTGGAATCGTTATGTATTATGCAAGCATTACCATATATTATAATGGTTGTTTACATGTGTTGGTTAATTATTATCATAGCAATGGGCATGCATACCATAGCCTCATTGAGCCTCAATAAATAACGGGTGTCATATTATAACCGTTATGATATATCCAAAATAAATAACGGTTAATGTATCTGCACAGAGCTTTTATAGTGACCACATATATGACAGTTCGAAACCACTATGTATAGCAGTTAATAATCATCATATATCGTGATTTCTGTAGTAGTGATGATTGATTGGGACCTCATGAAAATCCTCTTATTGGAGGCGAACTGTCAAGTGCTAAATTTAAGCACCTCTCTACTAAGTGGGATTTAATCATTGGTTCACCATGTTTTAAGGAACTAGTATCTTTTGCGAGATCTAACTCTGTTGGTTTCATTTTCCCTGGTTGGTTGTAAATAATGGTTGTTTTGTTTTGTGGGCTATGGTCATTTAGTCGTTAATATTTAAATTTTTGGGTGGAATTGATATTTCAATTTATTGATTATAAAATAAGTATGATGTCAATGTTAGCAATGTCAAAATAAATTAATATTAATATTTGTAGAAAATACAATCAAACAGCCCTGTTATATTTGCAATTAGGAATAGAAATATCTGTAGTTTCATTCAATTTTACATTTGGCTATGTGTGTTTTTCCCCTCATTAAATCTTTTAAGTTTACTCTTTGAGCACTATTAATTAGCCCCTGCAAATTTGCTCTATTAGTATTGTTAGCCCATATACATACGAATTCCTTTAATTTTGAGGGGAAAAAACACGACAACCAAATTAAAAATTGATAAAAACTATAAGTAAATTAAAAATGATTTTCCTTTTGCAATTATTGAGGAGGTGCTCCTTCATCCAGCAAACCAGCACTACTCACCCATCTTTGCTCTCTCTGGATAACCAAAAAAAACAAAATCTCATTCTCACTGACTTTTTATTTAATTTAATTTATCAACCACCAACTGATGATTTAAAAAATAAAAATATAATTTTTTTTTTCAAATTAAACGTTGATGGGCACGCATGAACAAAATGTTACAGACACAAACTTCATCTTTTTTTGTCTAGTCCTATGTGAGTATTATACAGTAAAAGGCTTATTGGCTGAGTATTGCAACATATTTTGTTATACGGAGTATATTTTTGTACTATATGGAACGAAGTTCACTTGCTCTTTAATTGAGTGTTGGTAGTCATCCGGTACAAGTGTATAGTTTTTCTCTTATATATATTTAATGAGAAATTAAGCATTGTTCCGTGTCATATGTTTGACAATTTTTGAACTATTAAAAAATAATATTTTATATTAAAAAAAAGGCTTGCATGCATATCAATATATCAGAGATATACTTTTTTTTGTAATGAAAAGCCCATATTTCAATAAACACTAGATTACAAAAAACATGGGCCACACTAGATTGACAAGATCAGTCCAGGTAGCCCAAGTGAACAAACCAGAAACACTCAAAAACAAACATACAAAAAAAAAATACAAAAACAAAGCAACCCTCGTACTTGGGTTCGACTGGCAAAGGGGTCGGACACTCTCACCAAAAGGGAGAGGGTTCGATCCTAGAGTTGGTCAAGGCGCTAGGAGAGGCATCCTAGGAGTCTAGAAAGTAACGGTAACCTAAACTAAGCGCAAGGTGAAACGCAGATTTCTTAGTCCCCGAATTCTCAGAAGAGGCTCCAAGTCACTCTACCCTAGATCACAAGTGAAGACAACTCCTCTCCTAAAATTTTTATATATATATAAACAAAAAACAAAAAAACAAAAAACAAAGCAAACACAAACAGAAAATACAAAGCAAACAAACTAAAGAAGCTTCAGCTTCGACGTAATCAGAAGAAACATAAGCCCAAGTAACAAACCTGCAATAAAGTACATTCAAAGACCAAACCGAAGCAGACATGAACCAGTTCTGATTCATTTCTGTGACGTTTCGAACCCTTGACATGAGTGGCGGGGCTAAAATGCTCCCCATCAAGCCAAGCCAAGAGTTCAAACGACATGAACCAGTTGAGCAGCCTAGAAACCAAAAGAACAATTATGGCACTGCCCATTCCATGATTGTGCAGCAACAAGAAGATCATATTATGCACTACTACAAAATATGGATAATACTACCCTAAAAGATGTCATTTTAAAAAAAAAAATGAAGTAAAAAGTGAAAACGGTGGCATTGTTGTAATTATTTACTTGACTTTGAGACTTTAGACGTCCCAAATATTAATTTAGGACGCCTAAAAAAAATTTTGACGTCCTAAATATATTTTAGGACTCCTAAAATCAGCATTTTTGACGCGATTTGGGATATTTGGGAAATATTTAGGTTCAGAACACCAAAAAATTCTTTTTTGCGTCCTGAAATACATTCAGGACGCCAAAAAATTCTTTTTGACGCCTAAAATCAATATTTTTGGCACAATTTAGGATATTTGGGAAAATTTTTGGCGTCCTGAAATAGGTTCGGACATCAAAAGTTCTTTTTGCGTCCCGAAATACATTCAGGACGCCAAAAAAAAAAAACAAAGCGCAATACGAATAAAATAAACCAGCAAGCTTCAACCCATACAAAGACTTGGTCAACTTGCATACTTTTCCCTTTCCAACATTTTTAAAACCTTTGGGTATCACCATAATTGGGATAGTTTACTGAGCTAGTAAGGACAGCGGAGACAAGCAGTGGCTTGCGTGTCAGAAGGATGAAGGAACAAGGGATAGTTAAACCCAACACTACAAAAAAAAAAGGTTTTAGCGACGGAAAATATCCGTCGCAAAAATAAATTTTTCCGTCGCAAACTGTTTTTGAGACGGATTTTGCGACGGATAACGTCCGTCGCAAAAAAACAAGTGGCAATTGCGACGGATTTAAAACTTCCGTCGCAATTTGTGACTGATTTTGAAATCAGTCGCAAAAGCTCCAATTTGCGACGGATAAATAATCCGTCGCAAAATTTCAAAATTTGCGACGGATAAATTTCCGTCGCAAATTCCGTCGCTATTTTATTTTTTTCTAGTAGTGCAAGATGCCCTGGATCAGTGACACGAGCCGAAGTTTGATTATCGCCAGTCATGTTCTTCGAAAGGGATGACAGAGAACAGTGCCAAGAACAATAGGCAGGAGAACATAAATTACTGAGAACAAATGTCCGAAAAAATACCAAGAACAAGGACCGAGGACCTCAATGTGACCTCAACCCTCTTGACTGTCGCCTCTGATTGACCAAGAACGGCACCACAATCTCTTCCAATTTCACCGTCGACCAAGAACAAGGACAAAACCTCTAATACCAAGAGTAGAGACAGAAACCGAGATCATAACCTTCCAATTTCACCGTCGTAGCATCGAAACACCAGAAGAGCACTGAATCGTGAGCCACCGTCGATGATCGGTTCAATAATCGCTAACCACCAAGCACCGCGAACCACCGTCGGAACTCAACCAAGAAACCAGCGAACCACCGTTGGAACTCAACCAAGAAACCACAGGAACCACTCAGAATCGTGAACCACATAATCACGAACCACAAGAACCACCGTGGAAATCAACAAGAAACCATGGGAAGAGCGAACGAGTATCGTGCGAAAGAAAGAAAAAAACTATCATCGCTTTGTCTCTGCCAAGCCCTAATCGGGAATTCAAGATTCAAACCGGGTTGGAAAATATTTGACCCAAATTGTTGGACAAAAAACAATGGCTCTGGTACCATGTTAAAAGTAAATGAATCTCTATTATTTTTTTTGTTAAAAAAATTTTAGGAAAGGGGTTGGGCTCACCCACAGTCCAAGGGCAGGGCGCTTGGAGCCCAATCCGTAGGATATACTGGGTTAGAGAGTACACATGCCTCCACCTCTTCCCAGCGTTTCCACTGCTTCCTAAACCCCTAGAATGCCTTCCCCAGCGCGTTGACCAACTCCAAAATCGAACCCTCTCCCTTTAGGGGAGGAAGTCCGACCCTTTTGCCAGTTGAACCCAAGGACAAGGGGTAATGAATCTCTATCTCTATTATTCAATCAATCAATCCAATGTACAATGACTGCCTTATATAGACTCAGACCACACATACACCTGTATGGGCCCAATACTATCACAAGATTACAATGCTACTCCACTAATTACATTGCTAACTACTAATAAAATGTGTGAAGAATATACACAGAAAACTAAAAGTAGGTCTTCAACCGTTTTGAAAGTTCAAGAAGCTGACTTTTTTTTTCCCATCATGCTTGCTGCTTCTTGCTTCAAATGCTGTCAATACACAACAAATTCGTTTCAGCAATTGTAGTCCTTAGTAGATGCATGGACGTAATCTACAAGTGGCTGAAATGGAATCCAAATAAATGAATCCTGTGTTTGGAATAGGTACTTTTAAGAGAGATTATCGTTCTTTTTGAAATACCCCATCATATAATTTTGACCGGGAAGCAATTTATTTTACAATTTTAAAATAATTAATTTAAATTTAGACTCAAACAGAATTATATCGGAATTTGCTCAACCCTAAGATCCAAGGTGGGTGTGCTTGTGGTGCTCATCTTACTTATTACTACCTCCGGTCCTAAATATAAGACATAATTTATATACAAATTACAAACTATGTTTTATATTTAGAACCAGAGGTAATACTATTTTAGTGTGGAAATAATTTTATGGGAGAATTCAATAAATCTCTTGGGAGAGACTTTATTTTTTTTATTAAAATAAAAATTAAAAGATTGTGAAACTACAATGTAGTAGTATTACAGTACGAATTAACGAAATTGAAAATATGTTTTGATGGTAAATGATCAAAATATCCTTCCTCATTTAAAAAAATAATAAAAAATAAAAACTCCACACTCTGCGGATTGCTGAGAATAAATGTTCCAAGGTCATGGAAGTCATAATTCCTTGGCTCACCAAAAAGTTTATAACAGCCATTAAACTCATATTTAATCATGTAGTGCAAAAATTTTATATATATGTAATAAACTGGTTTCCTGATTTACATGCAAATAGGTTCTGATTTATGAATTTATAAGTGCATATAAATATTTTATGAAATATCTATAACAAAATAACAAGTATCCATATGAAAATTTACAAGTACTACTCCATCTCAGTCCTAATTATAAGACATATTTAACCGATTTTGGAAAGATTAAGGAGAGAAGTTAAATTAGTTAATTTTACTCATTTTCCTAAAATGCCCTTATATAAATTTAAAATAACATAAGTAAAAGTGAATTAACAACTCCTACCACATAGCTCTCCGATTTAAAATTTTCATTTCCACACACTTTTTAATTGAAATAATAGTCTAGCTATATACATATATGTGTGTGTGTGTGTATGTGTGTATGTATATATATATAAACACACACACATATACATACATATACCTACACACACATATATATATATATGAACACACACTACAAAAAAAAGGTCGTATTAGCCACGGAAATTTGCCACGGAATTCCGTGGGTGACTGAAATTACCCACGGAATTCCGTGGCTAATTTCCGTGGGTAATGGAAATTAGCCACGGAAAAATTTCCGTGGCAAATAAATACGTGACAATATGCCACGTATTTATTTGCCACGGAATTTTTTCCGTGGCTAATTTCAATTAGCCACGGAAATTAGCCACGGAATTCCGTGGGTAATGTCAGTCACCCACGGAATTCCGTGGCTAATTCCATGGCAAATTTTTAGCCACGGAAATTACCCACGGAATTCCGTGGATAATTTCCCACGGAATTTTTCCGTGGCTAATACGACCTTTTTTTGTAGTGACACACACACACATATATATATATGTGAGTGTTTAATTATGTGCACACATATACATACATATATCACACACACACACACATATATATATATATATATATATATGAATACACACAAATATATATATAGACACACATATAAACACACACACATATATGTATGTATATATATGTGTGTGTGTTTATATATGTACACACACATATTGGCAGGCACACACACTCACAGATATATATGTGTGTGTGTGAGTGTGTTGTGTGTGTGTCTATGTATATTTGTATATAGACACACACATACCCACATACACACATACATGATATCACCAAAAAACACACACTTAAGAGAATAAAATAGGGGTATTTTAGGAAGAAGTTGACAAAATTTAGAATGTTGTCCTATAAGTAGGACCAAAACCAACTCTTAAATGTTGTCTTATAATTATGACCGAAAGGAGTAATTTACATTATAACACCCTCTAATACAAAAATTTACATGTATTCATATATGATAAATTTACAAGTGCGTATATCCGGATGAAAATTATCATATTAGCACTTGTTATTTTATTACTGTAAATTCTCCCTAATTCCATTCTCAGCATTAATGATAAAAATCTTATGCAGATCATGAATCTGAACCTTTTACATCAAAATTAGACAATTTATAGATACTTTTTATTATTAGTACATACTTTAATGCTATCTCCAATGTTAATTATAAAACATATGATTGGATATTTTAATGTCCAAAATATAAGACAATTCTTGACTTTTTCAAACTGGAAAACAATTCCTAAGCATTTTATTACTCTAGTCCTACTTATAAGTTTAGTTTAGAAAAATATTTTGTCCACTTTCAAAGTAATAAATGAGAGCATTACAATGTTATCCATATTAAAGGTAAAGAGATGAAAAATACACATTCATAAATGATGGCAAACTTGAAAAAATTTATCTATTTATTCCATATTTATTAAGTTAATTAACTTTTATTAATTAACATATGTGAATGAAGTAATTTGGACTTATAAATAAGATTAAAGTGATAATCAAAGTGTTAGTCATCAAGTTTTCAAAACATGTTTATCGTTTAGTCTTAAACGTAACTGTTAGTAAGGAAAAAAAAATGTAAGTGTTAGTAGAAGAATTTATAAGCCACAATCTACTTTATCTCTAAAATTTATAATATATCTAAATTTTAACTATACTAATTACCCTTATTAAGCGGTTTCATTAATTTCGGGATAGTCTATAATACAAATACAAATGATTAAATATAAATTTTCAAAAAACTAACACACATTTTTTCTTAAATAAAAAAATATATATACTACCACTCTATGCCTAAATATAAGTTACTTGTAGGAAAAAACTTTGATTCAAAATATAAATCAGTTGTAACATAACTAATAATGTTTTGTCGATTTTACCCCTATTTAATTTCTATTGGAAAGAGAAAAGGAGAAGAGGATGGTGTGAAAATAATTTGTAAAATAGAGACAAAATTTAATAAGGCCAAATGTAGAAAATTCTATCTATTTAATGTATTTCTTAATATGTGAGAATGTAGTCCAAGTATCTTATATTTAGGCACATAGTAGTAAATTAATTTTCTTAATCTACTCCTATATGAGAACCGCTAAAATCCTGGTCCAAACACTAAAGTTATAAATTTATTAAACATACTCCTTTGGCCCTGGGTAGAAAGAGAAGAAATTTATGGTCTTATTTTATAAGACACTCCATTAAATTTTCCATATGAATATAGATTTTTGCCCTTCATTTATTTTTTCGTAACTTTGTTCTTATGGGTACTCTTCTAATTTTATTTATAAGGTATTTCCAGCATATTTCACATAGACTAAAAAAATCTTAAACTTCATTAACTCTACTATAAAATTCAATAACTTTTTAACTTTACCTATATTTAAATACATATTCTCTATGAAGATAACTATCTACATAATATTAAATAAGGGGTAAAATTGTAAATTTACATAAAAAAATTAATAAAATGACTTATAAAGAAGACAAAAAAATTATTCTATATCACCCTATATACAGGACATGACGAGTATTATATCCTTCTTCTCCTACACAGAGAACTTATAACATTTTTTACACAAACCAAGAAAAATTTTAAACCTCATTAATTCTACCATAAAATTCAACAACTTTCCTTTCACCAAAAAAAATAATAATAATAACAAACTCTTAACTCTGCCCTTATTTAATATGGGATAGGATATTGTCACTACCATTTTTTGTTACTACCAAAGTCACTACCATTTTTTCACCGTTAAATCAAAATCTCAATAGGAGAGAAAAATGATAAAGGTAGATGAGATTCTGATCTAACGGTAAAAAAGTGGTAGTGACTTTGGTAGTGACAATATCATATCCCATTTAAAATATATAATATCAAATAAAAAGAGAGTTAACACAATAACAAGTGAATGGTTAAATTATACATTCACCTCAAAACCTTAATGAGCTTTCTTATAAATAAGACCAAAAAATTCTTAAACATCATTAACCCTAACATAAAATTCAACAACTTTTTAACTCTACCCCTACTTAATGTACATAATACCAAATGTAATACCCGGATATTCAATACCCTATGACTATTAATTATAAATAAATATTCCTTTAAAGGTTATAGGTGAATATGTGATTTCAATAAATAAGCATAATTATCTTATTACTTAGGGAAAATTCTATGAAGATTAGAGGAGATAAAGAGCTAAAACTCCCTAAAAATGCAATTGTAGGCCATAAAAATGGACTGAAAATATTATGATAAATCTCATATGGCAACAAATATTGACAAAAACTTGGGAAGTATGTTGTCTATAATTTTAGGAATTTTTGGGATTATTTCCTTGAAAAATAGAGAAGCATGAATATAATATTATTAAAAGCACTTTTTGGCCCCATGATTTTTAATATTTTACATGGGACATAAAATACCAATGTCAGTGCAAAAGTTGTGAGATAATAATCAATCTTAATTATGAAAATTATCAACAATTAGTAAGTGGCTAATTAAGTAATTAGTAGCAAATTGTTTAGATAAAGATATGAGTAAATTAATTTAAGGGAGAAATTCGAAATTAATAAATAAATAATAAATAAATATAATAAAATATAAAATTCTTAGAAAAATAAATAAATAATAAAATATCATGATATTTTGAATAAAATAATAATATATTTGGTAAAGAGCCAACGACATTTGAGAATGGATAAAAATTAAATCCTACCTCAAACCATGGGGATAAAGTCGAACATTTGGACATTTTATAAACCAGTAAAATTCTATCCCGGAGTGAGCTGTCTCGGAAATCATTTTTGAAACCAAATGAGTCATTAAGATACCGGATAAATCAGAAATACGGCAGATAGTAGAAATGAGAACCTATAGAAAACAAGTTAGTTGTGACAAACCAGGGATATGGTTTCTTAGGTCAGAACATATTACGAACCAGTGAATTTTTGTCCAGAAGCTGGTTCTATCGGAAGTTATTTCCGTAACCGACAGCGTTTATCCGAAAATCTTCAGCAGACTACGGAATACCCTTAACGAGATCAAAAAATTAGTTAACTTAGACATTTCTAAAGAGAAAGAATAGAACTTCAAAACCTAGTTGCCAGATTTTTGAGATTCCGCAAGATTGCGCGAAAAGGACACCGAACTGGGAACTTTATCGGTACAAACCATAAAGCAAGGATGATGACATCATTGCTTGCATCATATTTTCTTGGGAAAAGGGAAGGGGAGGTCGGCACACATAGATGGATGGCCAAGATGGATTTTTCCAAAACCCTAGATCCAACGGCCGAAAACTGAGCAGACAAAGCATGAATATTAACCTGAAAAAGTCTATAAATAGCAAGCTCCCTTCTCTCATTCTCTTCACAATTCTAAGAGCTTTCTAGAGAGAAGTTAGAGAGAAGGAAGAGCTGGAGAAATTATAGCCAGGCCCTGGGTAAGTTTTTCGGTCCTTAGTCTTAAGTTTCGGTAGATATAGTAGGAATGCTAGATTTATCTTTAATTTTTCAAGATAGTCTAGATATCATATTTAGGGGTAAATATGATATATATTTCGAAAATATGATGAGGGAAAAGATCTGTCAAAATTCTGGAGAGATAGAGCGAAAACAGCGAAGCTCTGGCGAAATTCCGCCGATTAGGGGGTCAGGGGCAAAATGATAATTTTTACCTAGAATGCCTGTTATAGTCTTAAATATTGATAAATGTTATCCTTATAGGATATCCGAGTTGATCAGTCCGCTGTTGTACCGCCGTCATTCCGATGTTACCTCGCCGTCGCCGCTGTCAAAATACCGTTTTTCAGGAAAAGTACCGTAGTGCCGTCAGCAAAGGTACGGATGCGTACTGTAACCCTAATCCTATACTGCTTATATACATATATGTGATAGATACGTTCATAGACGAGGCTCATTAGAGTTGTCAATCATACTTACGGTTTACGGGTTATAGACATGATAATACCGTATGAGTTTTCCTAGCGCGAGGACACGTGTTGTGATCGTGGCACGGGGTATGTGCGGACATGTTGTTAGGCTTTACATATTGCTTTGTGCTTATGTTACGTCGTTGTTATGATCATGCATCCGCTTCCGTGCTTATGTACGATATACTTTTGTTTTGTTATGAATATCTCGTTGTCCATATACTTTTGTTTTATTTGAGTATAAGGTTAACCGTTACTCGAGATCCATATGGGAAATAGATCTCACCGTAGCTTCGTGGTCGTCGGAGGACCGAGGGTTGGTGATCGGGGCAAGCGTAAGGCATAGGATTCCGGATGAAGATTTATTTATTGTTTTTCGTATTTACTTACGAACCTTGGATAACCGTATCATTACTCTTACACTATGGTTAACGTTTTGTTAATGGTTCAGTTACTCAGTTACTCTTCCGCTCCCATGCTCTACTCTGCTCTACTCTGATTTTTTTAAAAAAAATCCGCTGTTAAAATGGGATGTTACACCAAATGAAAATAAAGTCAACACAATAATAAGTAAAGGATTAAATTGTACATTAACCTCAAAACTTTAATGATGTGCCTTATAAATGGGACAAAAAAAGCTTCTCTTTTTTTCTTATAAATAGGACTAAAGGAGTATATATTACATCTTATCCTTTTTATAAACAACTTTTATCTTAATTGCACAAAATGAACTGACAGTTAAGATTAGTTTGAAACAACGAAGTGTCAAAAATATCATGTTTCTTCCAAATATACCCCTATTTATGAAAAGAGCTTAAGAGAGAGAATGAGTAACGAATTGAATATAAGAGAATGAGTTTAAAATATAAGAGAGAATAAGTAATAAATAAGTAAATAAAAGAGATGGAGTAGTGAGTGGGGGTAATTAATATAAAGTTGTTAAATTTTAAGACGGAGTTAATAGAGTTTAAGGTTTTTCTTAATATATACACAACATTGTTCGAAATCACTTATATAATAAAAGGAGTGTCATGCATGATAACATTATTTTTAAAACATTTTTTATTTGGCCAGTTGCGTGGCATAACATTATTGACTTCACGTGGATAAAGACGTTGGACTGGAGCATCTTACAATCGAGCAGCCAATAAAGTAAGCCTTGATTCAAAAGCAATACTCGACAATTCCTGTAATAAAAGATGAAAAATCCATTAATTTAATTTTCATAATATTTTATATGCATCGATTATACCACGTGTATGGTGATGCAAAATTGGAACTTTCATGGAAACTATGAACTGGCTTTTTTATTCAATTCTATAACGCGCAGTCACACACATATTCATATACATGTACACACACACATATATATATAGATCAGCTCGCGAATTAAACAGAAACACCTCATCTGATTTTCAACAGTTATCTTCTAGAGCATGGATAACGAGACCACCTTTGACTCCGATATTGTTCTTCTACAATCTATCCGAAGCTACCTTCTTGATGACCACTCCGATGCTCTCATTGCATTTCCGGCCACATTCACCGGTGACGCTCCGGTTTGCCTCCAGAGTTCTAGCTCCGGGATGACGGAGAACAGCAACGGTGAGATCAGCTCTCCACCTTTCTCGCTCGAAGAACAAGCAAACATTGGCTCCGTACAGGCAGAGCTTTGCAGTGCAGATGCAGTGGAGCGTGGAGTTCACGTGCAGCCGAGTGGGAGAGGCTATAGAGGAGTAAGGCGGAGGCCGTGGGGGAAATACGCAGCGGAGATTAGAGATCCGAAGAAGAAAGGAGCGAGAGTGTGGCTAGGGACTTATGAGATGGCTGAGGATGCGGCTTTGGCTTATGATAAAGCCGCTTTCAAGATGCGCGGCTCCAAAGCCAAGCTGAATTTTCCTCATCTTATTGGCTCGAATATGTCGGAACCACCAAGACTGACCGGAAAGCGGCGGTTTCCGGAGCCTTGTGAGGAGGAGTCATGGACGAAAGTGAAGAGAGGGAAGAGCCAAGTGAACATATTCATGTGGGATACATGTGAGCCAAACAATGGGAACCAATATTTATAAACATTGTTTTTACACATCGAGCTGCGAGACTTTTCTTTTCCTCAAGCTTTTGTGTTTTTTTCCCTTCAAACTTGATTGAAAAATAAAATTAGAACATTGAATTTTTTAATTTCATTTTTAATATTTGTTTGATCTGGATTTTGTTCATATGTACTTTAGAGTTACGTGAAGAAAATCCAAGTTCAAGAGAAAAGACCAATTTAACCATTAAGAGTTATGATGCCAAAGTTTACATCTTTGAATTATTTTTCTCTTGTTGATCTTACAGGTTTAAATCTCTCTTCTTGGAATGATTGACTCATTTGAGGAATACAATAAAGCTTGCCTTAACACAACAATAAAAAAATGTCATATTTCTTAGGGAGAAAAGACACAGAAGTACATTTAAACTTGTAAATATCAATTCAAAACACTGAAATGATAACTGTAAAGTTTTTAAGAATTAGTTCGATATTAAATATTGCAGCGAAATTATATCTAAAATGCCTGCGATATGAAATTGGAAAAACAAACAGTTCCAATTTTCTAATGGTGCTCAGGTGGATCCTTCATTTCCTAATTCATGATAGATGGAAGGAAACAAAAAGGGGAGTAGAGCTGGAGGCAAGTGAAAGACAGAGACAGAGAAACATCATGAAGGTTCACGGCAAAGGCAGGAAAGAAAGGAACTGGGTGGGTCCTGGAGAGAAATTTGCGTAGGAACATGTCATGTTTCTGTCACTACTTTGTTTCCCTAAAGATATACTCCTACTCTCGAGCAAAAAAAAAAAAAAGATATACTCCTACTGGTGCTTATTATAATGTACTAACTAATAAGTATATTTAGTCCTTTTTATAAGGCACTTACGTGTTCCTAAGGAGCATTGATTTTTTTTTCCTGTTTGCCCATAATTAATAATGGTAGTAAGGGAGAGTAATAATTAATAATATTGGAGTTTAGTGCAATTAATAGAGGTAATATTAAAAATTACTTAAATTCTAGGACAACTTTATTGACTTTAACTGTTTTTATTGGTTTGTGAAAATTGTTAGTTGGTATCTTATAATAAGGACTAGAGGGACTACTCCCTTCAGTCCTAATTATAAGACTAAGTTGACTTTTTTTGGAGAAATTAAGGAAACTAATTAAATTACTTTAAAGTGTTTTCATTTTGTTCTCCAATTTTTATTTTTATTTTTGATTGCCCATCCGTTATCCAGAGCTTCGCCCTGACTAATCCGGATCTGACCGGCGTCGCGCACCTAGCTATAGTGAGAGAGTCTCCCAACGGGGCTGTTCTGCATTCATAAGGCTCAAACTCGAGACCTTGCTTAAGCAACATATGCTGTTTAAGCTAATAAATTAGTTTGATTAATAAACTAATATATAAACTAAGAATACACAACATATGATATGATTAAATAACTTAATTAACTTCATTAATCTCTCCAAAAATAGTCAACATATTCTTATAATTAAAACCGAAGGATAGTATATAATTATCAGTCTATCATTATTTGGTATTTCACTATAACCATGATTTTTAATTTTACGGTCCTACACAATAACGCTGGTCCCTTTGTAATTTTACCATAAATTTTAGGGAAAATCCTTTTCATGGCCCTTTTTTTGATGTAAAAATCTCAAAAAAAAAAAAAAAAACCCCGCAAAAATCTGAAATCCCAGAAAATGCCTTAGGGCCTTTTCAGGTATTTTCGAATCTCATGAGGATAATGTTAACGGTATATAGTTGTTAACGAGATCGATATAGTTGTTAAATGGGCTTAACTGATTTAGTTGTTAGAAAATTGTTGTTAATGGGGCTGATTTAGTTGTTAATTAACAACTATATCAGTCCCGTTAACAACTTACGCAAGATTTTGAAAATCTCTAAAAAGGCCCTAAGGCTTTTTTGGGATTTCAGATTTTTGAGGGCCTTTTTGGGGATTTTTACGTCAAAAAGGGCCGTGAAAAGGATTTTCCCTAAATGTTTTACGAGTTTGGCCCAGTTTGGCTGATTGATTGAGCACATTCTATAATGGATGGTCTACCCTCTTGTCAATAATGTTCAACAATTAGACAAATTTAGCCCAAATAGCAATTCGGAGAAAACGAAAACACTATTTGAATTTCAAAATCTCAGAAAACACCATTTGAATTTCAAAATCTCAGAAAACACCATTTGAATTTCAAAATTTTAAATAAGTAATTTCACAAATTGTCAATTGCTTTACTTTTTTTATTAATCACATTACTGTTATTGTCAATAGGATTTTAAAGTTCAAGTAGCATTTTTCTATCATTTTCCCTAACAATTTACATGTATGAGATCATATCTTTGGTTTACTTTTTATAGGGATAAAATGTAATTGTATGAATATCTGTATCAAAAATTTACATTTTTAGACCATTTTATTGACTATAGGCTTGCGAGTCCCAACTTTTGATTTCTTTTCAATGGGAGATTAATTCCTCCGACAAACCTACATTATCCTACACGAACCCCTCTTAATGAAAATTCAAACATTTGTTTGCCACATTATAGGAGATTAATTCCTGTGGTGCAATTTTTGATTTCAAATGTGCGAAATAATATGTATACAGCTAGATATTTCAACCAAAAAAAGGAATGAATGAAACAGAGGAAAACATTTATCCGTTAATGAGTAAGTTGAAGAAAATACTCCTCTCTTGGACGAGTTAACTTTGGTCACATAAATAAGTATAGACTCAAGTACCAGGAAAACCTAAAATACCAGATTCCATGACCCTACACGCAACACCATGGTTATCAATGCCATGCAGGGGAAAAAGAATGAAACTGGCAGCTAAAAACATGAGCTGAACATTTTTTTTTTTTAAAGGAACAGTGGGAGAAAAAGACCAAAAGGCAACAAAGATGAAATCAGAAACTTACTTCTGAAAATACCATACTCCTGAATATGGTTTCCGAAAAGTTGGAGTGCCTAAAAAATTCTGGCTTGCTTCTTGCTCCAACTGAAAAGTATAGACTAACTCCCGAATTCCCCAAGTGTTAATCAAGAGATCAGAGAGAGCTGTTATTTGTGATTCCAGAAAACTGTCTTCTTTTCTCTTTCCTTTTTTTTTTTTCCTTTTCAAATCTCAAAAGTATATACGAAATCAACCTAGGCATGTCACAAATGTTGAAAAAATTATGTTATCCGTGACACCCACTAAATTGGAGGACTATCTTCTGGACCATTAAAAACATCATGAAGCGCCCTGTCTCTCAGTTGCTTTGTAGTAAAGCATCTTCTGTACATAGAACATCATGTAACCCTGGGCAGCCCTAACAATGTTCTCGTCAACCTGAGTGATCCAAGCATCATCACACTTGTACCATTGATTGCTTAACCGCAAGTAAGTCACATAATGGCCTGCGTCTAGCTTACCTGAATGAGTGACAACGGCAAACAACTCAAACTCTGATGCCAACTCACTTGTGGCATCAGGCTCATCATCAAAAGGAAAGATTCTGTTCCCGAAACGGCTCCTTAAGATCGAAGATGAAAGGTAGGGTGACATGTCAAGTGACAGGGGAAATTGCAAATATTGGTCCACCTTCCTTGACATCTTTCTTGTTGAAGAATGCTCAAATCTTTTTATGTGGAAGCATGAGACTAAGGGAAGCTTTCTTATGGACATTTGCTTGAGAGATTCCTGCCTCACCTGACACTGTTGACAGAAAAACTTTTGGTCTGACCCCAGCTTCTCAGCTCTTGTAAATTGCTCCAAGCAACCCCTCAGAGTTGATGTCCCACAGGTTTGACCTGTTTTCATGCAATCTGACTCCCCGGTGCAAGAATTTTTAGATGTGGTGGTAGCTATCTTGGCAGAACCCCCTTGATTTGGTTCCAAATCCAGTGAGATGTCAACGCAAGGGTCATAAGTTGTTGAAGTGAAACCACAGGCCATACACATAACATCGGATCGCAATATGCCAGAAAACACCCTGTGAGCAATGCAACAGTCTCCGCTGCCTGTGCCATCAAGGAAGTAGGGTCATGCAAATGTTGCAATAGAATCAAATGGTATCATTTTAAGAACTTATCTAACAACCTTATTTTACTTTTCAGCTATTGCGTTCAAATTATTCAACAGATGACAAGGCATTGAAATTGTAAAACCAGTGTTCGTGGAAGATTATGGCGTGATCCACAGAAATGCACACAAAAAATTATTCTATCTTTCTTTACAATTCAATGTCATGTACTCATTTAAAATGAAGGAAATAAGGGGAAGGATAAATGAAGCATCATACAAAATAATCCAGCACCCTAGCTTGATGATCACAACTACTAGTTTAATATTATTATCATTTATGTCTCAATGACTTATCTTCAATGTGTACAAAAACAAGACCACAATGGTGCCAGGTGAACAACATATGAAAAAGGGAGCTTTAGACTTTCAGAACCAAAAAACAAACTCCCAAGCGAGAAGAACTACATCAATATCCCCCAAAATCTTAACCAGGATAGAGAAAGCTCATATGGATTCCAACACAAGGTATGGGAGCCTAATGCAATTTTTCCTCCAAGCTAGGACGAGCCTTGTTTAATTATAATCCTAAAAATGGCAAAAGAGCAAGTTAACAGGAGCATCATTTCAGCTAATCATCCTATTTGAAGAAACCATGCTAGAGAGATGTTGACTTACGGGGACTCACTGGTGTATAGCAGCTAACACCATCACGCCAG
The DNA here is from genome assembly GCA_019022615.1 of Acacia melanoxylon. Lineage (NCBI taxonomy): Eukaryota > Viridiplantae > Streptophyta > Magnoliopsida > Fabales > Fabaceae > Acacia > Acacia melanoxylon. The sequence continues at coordinate 507,783 of JAFJYJ010000030.1, read as the reverse complement.
CAGGTTGAGGTTGATAATTAGCCCTAATTTTTTGAGCAATGGTCAACTCCTAGAGCAACAAGCAAGAGACCTAAACCCATACCCTGCATTTAAATGTTGAGGCAATTTTGTTATCTTAAATGCAAAGCAATATTAAAGGCATTGAAGTCATCAAGACAGTGACACTCCTTTGATAATCTTGCACTAGCCGTTTGCAACTATCATTATGATAAGCCAATGCATAGACTTATCACCTAGTGACAAAGACAACAGGTTAACATATTGTACCACCTAATGATTTGAGTACTTGGCATCCCATTGCTACGACCACTTAAGAACTAATACAATGGAGATGTCAGCATCCTATTATTCTGCTAGGCCAAAGGTAGATTTTGGTCATCAAGAATTCCACTAAATTACAGACTAACCACATAATTATTGAAGATATTAAAAAAAAAGTAAGTGTCACCTAAAAAAAAGAAACGTAAGTGCATTATCCCATCTTTTCATTTTCTAATATATGATGGCATTCACTAACCTCAATAATTTGAAAGGGTTGTACAGGCCTACTTACACAAGGAAAAAATCCAAAACAGCTTAAATGTCACAGTCAGAATCCACAGGAACAAACACGTCTTACAGATTTGAACAAATGCAAAATCTATCTATCTATCTATCTATCTATATATATATATATAAGCGGAACCAGATAAACATCCAATTTTTACCCAAGGAAAGGCCTGGACAAGTTGATTTTGATTTCACATTTGCCCATAGAAAGTAAAATAAGCCCACATTAGAAGACTATGAGAAATTCTAATAAGCTCCCTAGATTTTATCTTTCTTTCTAACTTTTTCCCTTTTTGTCTTCTAGTTTTTGTTTAGGTTAAAAATTAGAACTAACCCAGACAAGTATAACCTGATTTACAAACAGTTCACAGTCACAGAATGCGAGAGAAAGGGTAGAAATAGGCGTCACTGTCAGAACATTACCTTGACTATGAGGCTTCCGCCGATCCCTCTCCACCTTTTCACATATCCCATCCAGCATGGAAATGAAAAATTCATGTGCATCTTGCTGTTCATAACCTGAAAGGTTCGCTGCATGTTGCCACCAACTGTGACATAAAAACAGAGACATCGTTAAAGAAATAGATCATTCTATAGGAAGTGAACTAGAAGAACTGGAATCCCAACAAAGCAGTTCAAGCAAGCATAAAAATTAGATATTCCAATTCCACCATTTCTTCCACAAAATTAATAAGCCAACGAATACAAAAGAATCACAGGGCAGAGATAAATCCCCAAATAGAAGTTACTAAAGACCTAAATTCAACCAACACTACCCACATTTACATAACCAAAAAAAATATCCTGCGTTAGCACCTAGGTGAAAATGCTCGATTCAACGATTCTTCATTTCACACGATGCGCACCTGTATAAGAACTTTGCAGGGCTATAGGGTTTCCGATCTCCTGAAAACACAGCGGAAAACATAGCATCCAGATCACAAGCTAAGCATACTCGCGAATTCTTATTCCCATTTCCGCCATCTCTGTTATTAGCAGTTCTCTTCTCCGCATTGCCAGTATTCCCGTTTTTCTGACAAGAATATCGGTTATGTTTATCGCTAAGAAAATAATTTCTCAGAGGCGGCGTGTGAAGCAGAGCCTGCAAGACAGAATTCATAAAGCATGTATTCCCCAAATTGTTCAATCCACGCAATCCCCGCGGCAAATCCGAAGAACTATGGTCACTATCCAGCGGACTCGAACCGCTTCCCATCAAAAACAGCTCGCGCTGATCAGGGGACCACGGGCGATAGTCCACCCTGCGACGCTTCCGAAGATTCTCCGGCCGCGGAGACGGAATCGTAGATGGCCCACCACCAAGGGTCGACGCGCTGGTTTGAGCCAATACCACCGCAGCATCGAAATCTCGATCGTAAATCTGGTCACGGCACGCGCAGCAGAAGAGCTCGGCCCGATCAACATCGACAGCGATCTCATGACCCGCCAACATTGCGGTGGCGTGAGCCGCCGCATGATACAGCTCCCCAGACGGCGTGTGACAAGACACGGTGGCGCACGTAATGCAAGCATATAGGCGGGAAGTAGCTGACTCTCCACAGTCGGAACAACGTGGAACCTCGTGAGGATCCCGGCGTATGGAAGCACGACCGGGCTTTACCCGAAGGCAATGTTGGAGAGCCCGGAAAGGGTGGGACCCATTTCTAGATCGGAACTCAGTCAAGTGGAGACACGGCGGCGGAGAAATCGGTTCGCTGGATGAGCGATTGATATTGAAAGACATGTAGGAAGACGAAGAAGAGGATGATGATGATGATAATGTGGTGACCGAGGATCGATGGTAACCTAGATGGTTTCCAGAGCATTGGAGAAATTAAAGGCTGAGATTACAGAAATGAAGGTAACAGTATCATGAAGGTTGATCAAGATTGAAGATTTCCAGAGTGTAGAGCTTCTTGAGCTTACTCTTCGCTCTTCGCCCTTCGCCCTTCGCCAGGCTTGCTATAACTTGCTCAATGCTTATTGCTCGCAGCCACACTATGTGGTTTCTTGTTTGGTCTTGTTTTACTTTTCTTGTCCCCAGAGGAAGCCAATTTTTTTTTTTTTGGGAAAATCTAAAATAAAATACTAATTGAATTTTTAAATACTAAATAAGTGATTTCAAAATAAAACAAGGGTCTCAATTGTTTTATTGGTCTTATCAATTTCATTAATATTGTTATCAACCGGATTTTATTTTAAAGTTTAAGTAATATTTTTCTGTAATTTTCAAAAAATAATTAATTAACAATAAAATATGAAATTGCCAGTTTTTTATTATTTTAATATGTAAAGTTAATCCATAAAACAATGGCTCAAGTTTTTTTACTTGATTAATTGTATAATCGCGTTTAAGTCTTACAAAGTAAAGGGTTTATTCCTCTATAAGTATGTTTTATGATATTTGAATTTGTATTTTCTTTTTTATAAAGGTGAGACTGCTTTTTACTTCAACTAACAGCTTATTAATACTCGCTCAAGTCTTTTGAGTTCCACATTGAATCTTGTCATTGTTATGATGCTTACTTCTTGTGAGATTTTTTAGTAATTAATTGCTTTGTGCTGGATTATATTCTAATTTTACTTTCTAATTATTCTGATAATATGTGATGAAATACCGAAATAGAATTTGTTCATTATCTCGCATTTTTAAAGAGGATAAGATGTCCTGACCAAAAAAGAGAGGATAAGATGACATTGTAAAAGGGGCATAATTTTTTAAGAAATCAACACTATTAAATACATTTTGTTATAAATATAATATTTATAAGGATATCTATATATTTCTCACGCCACTTTAAACTTCTCATAGGAATGTAACTCCCACAATTCTTATAATTTAGTACCCTACTGACATTCATAAAATATTGAAATGTAAATCTTCTTACTTCATATTTATCATAATGTGACTTTTGAGTTGAGTTGTAGAATTATGCGTATATTCAAATGAGATATTTGGGTTGTGAGGGGCAATTAGGAACCCCAAACCAAATACTGAATTATATTATCAAGGAAAACAAATATCATTTTTGCTCTAGAAGTTTTGCCTTAGGAGCATTGGGCATCCGAAAGTTTTTTCGGATCATTTTTGCCCTAGAAGATTAAAAAAACGCAGCATATTCATCCTACTGTTATTCAATGTTAAATTTGACAATTAAATATGCTTTTTTGACCAGCATATGCAAAGGTGGCAAGCTGTATAGGAAAAAGAAATCCCCACCTCAACTTTGAGTAAACGTTGGCTCCACACTCAACCTCTGCAACTCTTCCATCTTTTCAAATCCCAAAATGGCTTCCCAGCTCGCATCACTCATCGCCTGCCATTGAAGGCCCCACCAGCCGGAATATTTGAACCCCAAAACTAAGAAATAATCGTAGAAGAGGAGGTCTTTGGCGCTAAAGGGAGATGGGAGATTGTGGCTTATAGAGGCTCTCTGATGAAAAGCAACAACGGTGAAGCTAAAACCGCCATCATTAAGAACACTTAAAAGGGCTTCACCGTCGATGGCAGAGATGAACACCCAGTAGCTAAGCAAGAGTTGCATACCAACATAAAGATCGCTCTCTTTGCCTCCTTCGACATTGCTTTGAGTAATAACTTTAGAGGACGCATTCTTGGTGTTCGACATTAATGGCTTTGGTAAAAACCACGGTGGAGGAGGTTCAAATGGTAATGAAGAGCCTCGAAGACAACTGCTTGTTAGCGAAGTGTTGGCTAATGATTCACAGCGTCGATAGCATCGGTGACGACCATATTGATTTTGAGGAGTTTAAAGTGATGTCGATCACTACTACAAAAAAAAAAAAAAAAAAAGACCAGATAAAAAACACTTCTTAGACCGGATTTGGTACCGATCTCGATACAAGCGATCTAAAAAGTCTGTTACTTTTTAGAACAATTGAGAAACCGATCTTAAAAGTAGATTTTTTAAACATCCGGTCTTAAAAGTAAGTTTGCACCAAAAAACAAAAAAAAATCTCCCCCCTTCCCACAACCACTCTCAGACCAGATTTGGGGGAAGAGAGGAACCTGGGAGGCTATGGGGGTAGGCGGCGAATCGGTTTTGAGCATATCGCATCATCAGAAAGCGGTGAGTCCGATAGAAATATCTGGTCTTTGCGGTTGATTTTGGTGCAGAGTGGTTGCCAAGACTTGCTACTACAGCATGAGGCACTTTATTTGAGTATGGCTTCATTGCAACTTCTTCCTCAATGTCATAACCTATTAATAGCATCAAAATATGAACATGAATCTCACTCTGCAACCTAATCAAATGGAGAAACAGTTCATATATACACATATATATGCATTTTTCTTTCTTGGGCAAGATCTGGATAGGGAACCGAATCACTGTGAGAAGAAAAACAACACTTACAGTCAAATTTCTTCCAGCCCAGTATGAGCTTTTCTTGCTCAAATACAACTCGTTAGCCTGTCATGAAGTTTTCTGCGATAAACATCAAAACAAATGAGAGCTAAAATAATGGAAAAAGACTACTGAGAATCAGCATATATTTTACTTTGAAATAAAGTAGCACTGGTTTATTAGTATACAAGGCAAAAGGACCAGATCTGGAATTTTCAACAAGAATGGATCCAATCCTGATTGTAGAGGTGAGATGAGAGGTGAGAGGATTCCAGATTGTAGATTTGGAATCTTCCATGGATGAATGAGAGTTGAGATAGATAGATAAAGATTCTGGTGGTGGGCGAAGCGCCGATTAGAAGAGAGTGAAGCTGCAAAATAAGAGTTATTACTATGGGAAAAGAGGTTCTCAGAGAGAAATTCAATTTTCGGCGTGGGAAAAGAGAAGATTCATCTTTTAAACCGGATTTATAAAATATGAGGTCTTAAAAGTATACTTTTTAGACCAGACTTCTAAAACATCTAATCTTAAAAGTAGACTTTTTAGAGTGGACTTCTTAAACATCTGGTCTTAAAAGTAGGATTTTTAGAGTGGACTTCTTAAACAACCGGTCTTAAAAGTATACTTTTTATATCAGACTTCTTAAACATACAGTCTTAAAAGTAGACTTTTTACACCGGACTTCTTGAACATCCAGTCTTAAAAGTTTTTTATATTTATGAAACTCCCACCAGTCATACTTTTTAGACTGGTTGTTTGAGAAACCAGTCTAAATAATTTTTTTTAGACCTCATATAAAGGAATCGATCTAAAAAGTTTTTTGTATTTATGAAATTGTCATCGGTCATACTTTTTAGATCTGTTCCTCTACATCCGTTCTAAATTGAGAGGTTTAAAAGCCTCTTTTTGTAGTAGTGGTTAGCGGGATCTCGCCGTGATTCCAGCGACATAGTGAAGTCGGAAACAAGAAGAATAAGCAAGAACTCTCTAGAAGCCTACGAACAGAGAGAAAGTAAGAGGGAGGAGCGAGAGAGATGAATGAGGTGTGAATGAGGTGTTGAAATGGCATAATGAATGGATCATTATGTAGCACTTAATCCTATATGGTAGAACTACATCAGCATAATTAAGTCAACTAAATGTTGACCGTTTAGATCTGTTAAGTCAAGGCGAAACTGTTCTGATTTGGAAACTTCCAAGGCAAAAATAATATATTCCCCTATTATCAACAAATATAAGGTTAAGGGGCAATTTTGCTCTATAAGTTTTCTCCGAGGGGCAATTTTTCCTGGCTGTTATCTCAAATAATTTTAACTGTTAGTTGACCAAATATACTGAGCTTGGCAGTCTATATATGATCTACATTATTTTGTTAAAGTGTAAATTTACTCTGAAAGTCCATGTGTCATCTCTTTCATTTTTTTCAAAGTTAAGATTTAAAAATTTCGGAGAAAATTTTCACTTAAAAAAATGATATAGATAATATGTGAACTGTCAGCTCAACATATTTGATTAAATAACAGTCAAAATTAACTGAAATAACAAGAGGGGCAAAATTGCCCCTTAGCCTAAAAATATAAGGGAAAATTCCACATAAATACCACATGAATTTGTAAAACCCCCAGAAGTCCTCTGAATTTGTAAAAAGACTCATAGGTGATTAAGACTTTTGTGGGTTATGCAATTTCGTGGGAAAAGACCAGATTGCCCTTGCTTTAATCTCAACTATGTCTGTAATTGCAATTCACAAAATCGATGATCCAATCTGAAATTTTTTGACTCACGCGCTTTTGACGAAAACCCACACTGCCGGACGACGTCTGGACGCGCCGCCGTTGAGCAACCACCCGCCACCGTTGAAGCCGGAACTCCGCCGTGGACGCCGCCGTTCAAGGACAAAGAAGAGTTTTGGTTAGCTCACTGCCTAATATTTGATCCCTTTCTTTGTGAACTTGTGAGGGTTATACCAGAGTTAGGCAAATGATGAAATCTGGGTTTTAAAATTTTACAACCCAGTCATATGCTTTATGCTTTCTCATTCGATGTTAATGTTTCGTTTTTGGCTATATAACCTCCTTTCTCTCGCATTCATTGTTGGAAAATTTTCTGCATTCATTACGCCACGTAACCGCAACTTCATTTTCTCGCATTAATTGTCTCGTGTGCATTTAATGTTGATTTATGCATTAATGTTTGGGCTTCTGCATTACTCTTGGCCAATGTTGTGGATTATAAAAAAAATGAGAATTTAACCATTCTCCTCTTCTCCATTTACCATTCCACCATTCTTCATTTACCATTCCCCTATTCTCCATTTACCATTACGCTCACAGGTGCAATTTTCTTTGTCTCCTAGTTGCTGTATAATTGCTGCATAATTAGTACTCCATTTGATTTTTGTTTCATCATAATTAGTCTATATAAATCATTATTCATCCCCTTTTAATGATTGTTGCATAATTAGTACTCCATTTGATTTTTGTTTCATCATGCTAACTTTCATAATTAGTGCTGTATATATAAATCATTATTCATCCCCTTTTAATGATTGTTGCATAACTTCTTTGTCTCCTATTGCTAACTTTCATAATTAGTACTCCATTTTTAATGATTGTTGCATAACTTCTTTGTCTCCTAGTTCACGTGCATAATTGCTTTGCATAACTTGTACTCCATTTGATTTCTGTTTCATCATGAACTTTCATAATTAGTGCTGTATATATAAATCATTATTCATCCCCTTTTAATGATTGTTGCATAACTTCTTTGTCTCCTAGTTGCTGCATAACTAGTACTCCATTTGATTTATGTTTCATCATGCTAACTTTCATAATTAATGTCTTGTATATATAAATCATTATTCATCCCCTTTTAATGATTGTTGCATAACTTCTTTGTCTCCTAGTTGCTGCATAATTGCTGCATAACTTGTACTCCATTTGATTTCTGTTTCATCATGCTAAATTTCATAATTAGTGCTGTATATATAAATCATTATTCATCCCCTTTTAATGATTGTTGCATAACTTCTTTGTCTCCTAGTTGCTGCATAATTGCTGCATAACTTGGGATTTGATAATAATCATTGTCCAATGATAATAACCATAATATTGTTGCATAACTTCTTTGTCTCCTAGTTGTTTGTTGTTTGCTTTGCATAACTTGGAGGTTGGAAAGCAAGATGACAACAAATATGGCCGCAACACCTTCTCCAAAGTCACTAATATGTTTTTTCCATGTTGGGGGGGAGTTTGTAGCCAATGGTGAAGGTGAAGTTAAATATAATGGTGGTAGTGTGGGGGTAAAATCGATAATGGAGGGTAAGAAAGTTGAAGAATTGAGGGTCATGATAGGACAGTGGTTTGGCTTAACTGGTAATGGGTTTAGGATTAAATACACTTTAAGCTTTGATGAAAAGATTTTAGTAGACTTGGTTGACGATTATGACATGGAGAATATGTTTAGTTATAATGAAAGAAGTGCACATGTGTACGTAGGAGGTAAAGGTATTGATACTGCAGCAAGGGATATTGACAATCAAGAAAGGTATGTCGTAGTTAGTTTATTCAGAACAATAATAATCTCATATAGGGTTGAGGGTAATATCTTGATAAAAGTTATCATTATCTATGCAGGGTTCAGCACTTCGTGGGTCTTACAGAGCAAATGACTTACATTGAGGAGCCAATGTCATATAGAGGGAGTGATGATTATGCAAACAATGAGTGCAGTGGAATACATCTTTTGAGCCTTCCGTGTGCAAGTCAGAGTGCACCAACGACGATGCCAGAGATGAACTCAAAGAAGTGGAAGGACTTGTTCATAGGAGTGAATCAAACATTTGCAAATTCAGATGAGTTCAAGAAGGTGTTGCACAAGTTCAGTATTGCCCACAAATTTGAGTATATATATGTGAAGAATTCAAGGACTGTGTGTATGTTAAATGTAAAGTTGAAGATTGTCCATGGAGGATAACCGCAAGGGCGATTGGAAGAGCAATCATTTCTTACGTGTGACAAGATACACCGAAGACCATGATCATACAAAGACAAAACAATCTTGAGGTGACACATTCTCGAAGTGCTTTGCCTTGACAAGTACAATTATCATTGATGAGGTTAGAAATCACACGAGACAAGCGTCCGAATGATATAAAGAATAATTTGGCAAGAGAGTACGGTGTGCACTTGACATATAAGCAAGCATATCGGGCAAAGGAGAAGGCCATGGAGGAAATTCACGGTAGACCTGAACAAACATACATGTTGATACCATGGATATGTGATAGGTTGAAGCAACCGATGACAAGACCGTGGGTGGCCGAATGGGTGGCTAGTGGGAGCAACACCTTTGAGCGTGTATTTATTGCGTATGGTTGTTGTATAGAGGGGTTCATTTCTGGTGCCAGACCTGTTTTGTACATTGATGGAAGCCACTTAAGTGGACCATATAGGGGGACTCTCCTGTCAGCTTCTGCCTTTGATGCAGACAATGAGTTGTTGTCGTTTGCCCTTGCTATTGTCCATGGAGAAACAATTCAGGACTGGACATGGTTCCTCGAAATGGTGAGGAGGATACTTGGAGAGTTACAGATTACAATTGTGTCTGACCGACACAATTCAATTATCGCTTCTATCCGCGGAATCTTTGGGTCTGAGAGACATGCATACTGCTATAGACACATTAAGGAGAACTTTAGCGCCCAAATGATTAAATTGAATAAAGGAAAGAGGAAGATATGTGGGCAACAAAGACAAACAGCACTTCAACTACTTGTTGCAATTGCATATGCGAGACTTGATTGTGACTTCGATTCTGCGATGGAACAAATGAGGCTTTTCAATAAGGAAGCATTTGAGTGGCTGATACATAATGGTGATATTGACAGATGGGCCATGAGCAAGTTCCCATTTAAACTGTGGGATAAAATTACCACAAACTTGGCCGAGTCCTTCAATGCTTGGATGGTCAAGGAGAGACAGTATAATGTTGCCCAGCTTATACATGAGCACCGTGATAAAGTTGCAAAGAAGATGTATGCATCAAACATGGCAATGAGTAAGTGGAAAAATGGTGTTGGCCCACACATCGAACAACAAGTGCTAGAAAATGTGGCACGGGCTGAATACATGGATGTTCGGATATATGGGGAGGAAGGGTGCAGTCCGTACAGCAAGTGGTGCGCTAAATGTTGAGTTGAACTTGCGCGAGTGCACGTGTAAAGCATGGCAAATGTCAGGTATTCCTTGTCCTCATGCATGTGCAGCCATCAAAGGTGTTCATGATAATGTGTACAGTTATGTTGATGAATGCTTTACGTTAACAACCCAAAAAAAGATATATAGTCGAACCATGACTCCCGTTGTCACAATAGACATGCCAAATCCAAATGACATCACCTATATGACATAGGAAGTCAAGTGCTCCCCCGGCACCCCCCAAGACTACTCGTCCCCCGGAAGGCCAAGAGTTGAAAGGATAGAGTCACAATTTTGCAACAAGAAGATTTACCATTGTAGCTCATGCCACGAAGAAGGACACACAAGAAGAACATGCAAAAATCCAAACCCAACTTAACTTGCTGAATGGTCGGGGTAAATATTTGACAAGTCATCTTTTGGTATATATACAATGACTTGGATCCCTTCACATATTTTTGGCTAGAAGGGCTATTATACTTATAGGATCACTCACTATGTAAATGGTGTAAATGGCACAGAATATGTTCTTGCGTGGGAATGACATGGAAACATTACGTCAAAGTGGATCGTTATGTTCACATGTCATTTAACTTTATTTTGTACATGTTGTCATCCGATTATAGCTTTTTGTAATTGTGTATTTATCAACACCAACATGATTATCTATTGGTGGAGACTATGTAATGGTAGTTATGTGAATGTTGTGGCGGGATTTGTAAATGGTTATCTCGTTGTCATATTATGAATGTTAAATCTCATATCAGGAATGGTTATGCTCATATCACGAATGGTAATTTGCGAAGAGGGGAATGGTAATTTTCGAAGAGGGGAATGGTAATTTTCGAAGAGGTGAATGGTTAAATACCTTTTTTTTTTCAATCCACAACATTCAAGAAAGAGTAACATAATTGCACCCTGTGAAAGTAATGGTAATTTGCGAAGAGGGGAATGGTAATTTTCGAAGAGGGGGATGGTAATTTGTGAAGAGGTGAATGGTTAAATACCCTTTTTTTTTTCAATCCACAACATTCAAGAAAGAGTAACATAATTGCACCCCTGTGAAAGTAATGGTAATTTGCGAAGAGGGGAATGGTAATTTTCGAAGAGGGGAATGGTAATTTGTGAAGAGGTGAATGGTTAAATACCTTTTTTTTTCAATCCACAACATTCAAGAAAGAGTAACATAATTGCACCCTGTGAAAGTAATGGTAATTTGCGAAGAGGGGAATGGTAATTTTCGAAGAGGGGAATGGTAAATGGAGAAGAGTGGAATGGTAAATGGAGAAGAGTGTAATGGTTAAATTCACACTTTATCCTGCATATCTTTCTAGCCAATCAAGTCACCTGATTTAGAATCATACAAAGACCTCCAAATTGGATTCAATTCTAACTAACAAGAGTGTTCAAATACTTGACAAAATCACAATGCTTTACACTCATACAAAGACCCTCCAAATTGGATTCAATTCTAACTAACAAAAGTGGTCAAATACTTGACAAAATCACAATGCTTTACACTCATACAAAGACCTCCAAATTGGATTCAATTCTAACTAACAAAAGTGGTCAAATACTTGACAAAATCACAATGCTTTACACTCATACAAAGACCTCCAAATTGGATTCAATTCTAACTAACAAAAGTGGTCAAATACTTGACAAAATCACAATGCTTTACAATCATACAAAGACCTCCAAATTGGATTCAATTCTAACTAACAACGGTGGTCAAACATTTGATTGCCGAAACACAACATTATAATGATGATCATGTCCTTCTTCTCTTTCTCTTGGTTGCTGGAGGGGTCAATAGTCCCAATGCAACATCTGCGACCTCATTCAAATCATGGTTGACCAACCACCACATGAGGGAGCACCTATACTCATTCAGCTCATCCTCACCATACTGAATAGTTTCGTTGGGTTTCCAATTTTGCAACCAGATCAACACATGAACACCACAATCTTGCCTACATAACACAGAAACAAACAAATTAACAAATATACATCAACTAATAATTTTTTACAATCTGTCACAAAATATATCTCACAAATTAGGTTGTTGTGGAACGGATGGCCAACTAATTTCTGGTCTTCGCATCTTGGCTTTGTCTCTTGGTTTCACAAGTGCAATTATCTCTTCAAAACGATCCCTCTGTAAATAACACACATGCATTACATAGGTGTTAACTCCACCTAATGGTAACTAGAACAAAATAACATGTAACATACAATTGATTTAATTGTCGTTGCCTGGGGATTAACACATGCAGTTTTCTTCTTTTTACTGGATTCATTGTGGCTCATGGCGACGGTTGTCTTCATTGAATCCAGGACATAAAAATTCATCGTGCCTGGATCAATGGCAGTGCAAAACTAGTGCCCGTCAACCAATATCGGTCCCATGATCAAATCACAGTCACCGATATTGTAACCTATATAATTTGGCAATAATTGGTCTTCCCACTGAGACACTTTCCATCCCAAGGGATTTGTGGCCAACAAATGCTGCACCATCAACAAATAATAGTCTCAAATATTCGTATGGCTATGGGAAATAAATTATGAAGGTCCATATATGCAGAATTACCATGTGATCAGCACTGAAAATATGTCTCTTCACTTCGCCCTGCCTTATCATATCTCGCATCAATGTTTTACAAACGACAGACATAACCTGCATATGTGAACATTTTTATAAGGGGGGTTCAACATGTTTATTGATACGGTTGAAAAACTAGTACATACCCTGTTACTTAATCTGTGCCTCCGGCCGAGTGTTTGCAACAGAGCCCGGGTTATGTCTTCATCGTCTATTCTTATGAGAGTCCTGTAAAGGAGAAACAACGTCAACTGACATAACCTACATTTAATAATGACTACTCAATGAAATTAACTTTTGGATTACTTACTGATCACCCTCTTCTTCTGTGCAGGATCCAGAGATAAGGTCAAAGAATAATTGCCTCTGTTCTTTTGTCTTCCTAGTCTGCTTTTGCGGCTTGGTCAAGGTCCAAGGCGACATATTTTTGGGCTTCTTCGCTTTGTGACCTCCTTGGTGCATCCTCTTGTTGACCGCGGAAGGGAACAATTGATAGTTCCACTTTGTCATCATCAAGGTGATGGTCAATGTTGATTGGGGTTCCGTCTGATGCGTCATCCTCATCACCATCCTCACCACCATCAGGACTTGCACCCTCTTGCTCACCATCAGCAGGACCATCACCCTCTTGCTCACCATCACCTTCTTGCTCACCATCATCAGGACCATCACCCTCTTGCTCACCATCACCAGGACCATCACCTTCTTGCTCACCATCATCAGGACCATCACCCTCTTCATCCCCAGAGTCACTGTCTTCTTGCTCCCGCTGCCTTGCAATGTTGTCTTGTGCCTTTCACGGCTCATATTGGATGGCAAAGAACAAGCCTTGTGTGATTATCATTTATTATACCCATCAAAGAGCCATGCAAATCCTTTAAAACCTAAATCATAAACAGTTTATAGCAAGTCATTACCATAATAGCCAATCATCAATTAAACGGCACATGAGGAAGCACTTACGGGGTCTAAAGAGGCCGAAAAATTCGTTTGGGCAGTGTGCTTCGTATCCTTATCTTTACCGGCCTTCACGGGATACAACATCCCCATGTCGCTCTTCTTTTCTTTCTCAAGCATCTCCTTCACCTTCTCTTTTGTCCGAATGGATTGGACTCTTCCTTCGTGATCAACAACCTTTCCCAATGGGAACCGCTCTCCGAGCATTATCTACAACGACAAGGAAAAACTTAAACATTTAAATGTTATGTCAAAAAAATGTTATCACAAAGCACAAACATAACACTTACCAATAACATATATATGCAGCCCATGACATAGGACTTGCAATCGTTGTTTCGTCTGATCGCGTTGACATATTCGAGAGCGCTCCTCGGAGGTCATTGGCAATGTATGTGGCCCGATCGAAGCGGCCAAACCCTTTCCTCGTTGACGTTAATACCTTAAGCAACCGTCGACGGGAGTTGTGCTTGAAGTTGGAGCGAGAAATGTCCCCAACATGTGCATCATGAACAACAACTCAAACGTTGACCCGACTTCCCGAAGTTATGACGCGAAGTATGTCGTCATACTTCATTTTTCCGTAGTCCTCTCTGAGTTGCAGAAATCCTGGATCTGTGTCCGCTACTTTCATTGGTATCTCATCCCCACTATGTGGCACCCCAAGTAGCTGAGCCACATCTGTTGCTTGTATTTCAATTGTCTTCCCCCGTATTCTGAGTTGATTGGTTGGGGGATCATACGCTCTCATTATCGGGACCAACATTTCCCTTGGAAGTCTCATACTTTGAATATCAAGCAACTGTCCAAAACCTAACCGTTGGACCTTTCTTTTTAATGTTTTGTCGGCATTCACAAATGCTACCAGCTTAGAAAATTTGTTTAACGAGCATCGTGAGGGAAAAGCGGAGTGGAGTTGCCCTTCTTAGTAGTGGACATTGTGCTTTGAAATTTTGACCCGAAAAAATCCGTAAGGACTAATAATCATAGATTCACCAAAAAGTCATGGATAGGACTAAAAACATAAGTGAAGCCACATGATAACCTCTTTATCGCATTAAATGCACACCACAAAACAAAACAAAAGGACGTTACATGTTGATGCAAAATGTAGAAATATAACAAGATTGATGCAACCGATTTTGCATATAATAATGTGAAGGAAGATAACAAAATTAATAACATGGGCTTGGGGAATGATGGAGAAACCGATGTCACAAGTTTGATGGATAATGTTGTGTAGAAGGATAATGAAATAAAGGCCACAGATTCACTTGAAAATGAAGCAAAGTCATACAATAAGGACTGCAGGTAAACTCACTCGTGAACATTGAAGTGAAAAAGAAGTATGAATTCTTGGAGTCCTTTAGTGCAATAATGGATGCTCATGTTAGATACTTCAAGCTAGTGTGTTTATTAATTGCCAACTTCTTTATTTGGAGATTTCCATTTCGTGGTGCTGTACTTAACCAGTTGGATTCAAAACGCTACAGGGTTATGACTTACTGAGCCAAATGGAACCTTATATTCACCAGGTAAATATATGGTTTAGGTTTACTTTCTTCAACAGTTTCAAAATTGGGTTGATGACTAGCGGACTAGGCTCTTTCTAGTTGTACTTTGCCATTGTACTTTATCATTAGAAGGCAATCCTTGACTAAATTTTACTTTTGCTTAACTTAGCCGGTGCTAAGGAGTAGAAAGCGTGTGAACGGGATTCTTATCTTGCTACGGGAATATGCACGGTTCATTTCTTCAATTCGGTTTCAAGGGAATATGCACACAAGGAATGCGGGAATATGCACACAAGGTTTCGGGTGCACGGTTCATTTGTTCAATTCCGTAAATCTAACCATTGTCAACTCACTACGGGACTAATCAAAGAGACCACTTGGATCAACACTATACCATAGCAATGCATATAGGGGCGAACTAATGGGATGAGGAGGATACCTGACGGTGGTGGAGAAAACGTCGTTCACAGCGACGGTAGCGGCAACGACGGCAGTGGGGGGCGACGCAAGGGGAGGCGACTCGTCGAATGCTTTAGAGAATGAAAATTGGCCGATTCCTGTACTATGAAGCCAAACCACCACGGCGACGGCAACGGCAACGGAAAAGACGGCGACGGCAACGGCAATGGCGGCGACAGCAGTGGTTCCGAAGGCGGTGACGGTGAAGCTAGGGTTCAGAAGAGGGGATTTTTTTTTTTTTTTGCAGAGGTTTTCCTTTCATGGGAAAAGGTTTGTGTATGTTGATTTAGTTGAGAATAAAGATAGGGGCAAACTAGTCTTTTCCCACGAAATTGCATAACCCACAAAAGTCCTAATCACCTATGAGTCTTTTTACAAATTCAGAGGACCTCTGGGGGTTTTACAAATTCATATGGTATTTATGTGGAATTTTCCCAAAATATAATGCTTTTAATACTTTAAATGTGAAGGGGAAATATTCTCTCTCACCGCTCTTCCCTCTATACCTCGGCTCCTCTATACAATTCTTCCATTATCTTGTTAATCATAACTTATGTTTAATTACACAATTTAATATGTTTAATGATATTGATGAACTAAACAATTATAGCATGTGTCTCTAAAGAATTTGTACAAGGTATGAACATTTTCTTATTGATCACTCAAAGGTTCTTGTCCATCATATGAAGGTATGATATTTTGATTTTTTTTTTAATACTTTCTATTATCTAAATATTTCATGCTTTATCGTTTAAAATTTAAATATTCAAAATATATATATTTATATATATATATATATATATATATATATATATAGTGATTGGTACACTGATATGACATTGGGGCCAAAGAAGTGGAAGTGGAACGCACACATTAGGTTGTTTGTTTTGTGGGAATCCACTTCTATGTGGAACTCACTTCCACCATTTTTCATGAAAATGGGTTCCTTGGGACCCTTGGAACCCATCCCAAGTGAAATCTATTGCCCATTATACCCTCATGATTGTCTACTCTTTAACCTCCGGACCTGACAACCTCCATCTCCCTCTCCTACGGCAACGGCGAGGCACAGCCACAGCGAGGTACGGTGAGGACAGCGAGGCATGGTGACGGCAAAGATCCCCGACCACGGAGGACAATGCCAGAGGACCAACTTCTTTAAACCACAGTCATCCTTATGCTGTCAGTCAGTCGCAGCCGCCGCGAGCCACAATCATCAGATCTGGTTTTACTCCGCCTTTTGACCGATTCCTTCGTTGTTTTCAAAGTGCTGGCCTATTTCCTCTACCTTCCTTCATAATTTAGAAGTGCTTGACTATTTCCTCTACCTTCCTTCATTGTTTCGAGGTGCTTGCCCTCTACTCCTTCACCGTCACCATCTCCGACACACATTGCCGCCACCGTCTCATTCATGGTGGGATCCTAGAAGGGGGCAGTCTGGAAGGCGATGGATATGAAAAAACACAAATCTAGATTTGTTATTTGTTGCTTTGAAAATCTTAGATCTGCTCTTTTTTTTTTTTTTTTTTACATCTATTTCGAGAGCTTTTCTCTTTTCCGGGATGGGAGATGGAGGAAGAGGAAATGGTGGAGGAGGAAGCCAAGGTTGCCGGTGATGTTTTCGGTGGGTTTTTTTTTTTTTTTTTTTTTTTTTTTTTTTCATTTTCAGGGGAGGCCCTCTTTTTCAAAGACAATGGTACTTTAGTCTTTTTCGAATAAAAAAAAAAAAATTATATCTCACTTCCATCCACATACCAAACATAACTTCTAGTTCCCCTTATATATCCATTTTCACTTGCACCAAATATTCTTTCATGCTACCAAACCGATCATTTATGTCTCAAAAGAAAAAGTATTATATGTGTGTGAATAAATTGCCAACAGAGCCCTGTTATTTTTTTTTTCTAAAAAAAACTTTGGGATTAAATAGCCATAAATCACATAGCTTTTAATTTTGGAAAAGTATATTGTGTAGTTTATTTGTATGAAAAAAAAAGTGGTAATTTGACTATTTAAAAGCTATAAGTAATACTCCTATAACCCTGAACCTTAGGAATAATGATTCAAATATCTTGTATCATGAGAGAAGTTTTTTATAATTGTTCAAAAAAAAAGAGAAGTTTTTTATAGTTTTGAAAAAAAATTATTGAGGTCTTAAACACTAGTATTTGATGATATTGTTATACTAAATCACTAAATCTAACCCATTAATCAACGTATACGTGGTATAAATTGACTCTTGACAGTCATTATTGGTTTATCTTACCCATTAATCAAATATTATAGTTTTGGATATTTTTATCCTAGTCATTAAGTCTAATACTCCTTGGATCCTTAATACAAAATCTAGTTGGGGAATTGATCTTAATCCTAAATGTAAGACATATTTTTTATATTTATCATTATTATTATTTTCAATTATCCTATTAATACTCCCTTGAATAGGAGATGAGTTAGGGAATTAAGGAAAATAGTAAGTTGTTTTAAGAAGAATAGGTCATATGTATTACAATTAACTAACTTGTATGAAATAACTAACTTACCTAACTTTATTAATCTAATCAGATTAATTAAATAATTCTTAGATAAAGGACTAAAAGAGTAACTTATAAATATTTATATCGTGAAAAAAGTAATAGAAATTCTCATAACTTAATCAGTCTGTTTATACAATAATACAAAGATAATGTATGACCAATGCCCTAAGTAATAAATAAAGGTAAAAACATTTTAGCATGTATATTAAAATAATGAGTATTGGTTTAAAGTATGAACATAAGTCATTCAAGCAAATGACTATAAATTTATTGAAAGTAAATGATAAATTTGTTGTGGAGAAACCTCAAACTATGACTTCAAAAGTTATTTTTCAAAAGTTTTAATAAAACTCATCCTACATATTTACCTAAAATATTGTAAAAAAACACTTCTAAAAAGCTAAAACAATATAAAGCTAAAATGCCAACAATTATTATAAATCCAATAAATATCTATAAGTCTACGAGGCTACGTGATTATTTTATTTTATTAATAAAAGTAATTTATTTTATTATGATAATTATTTGTATATTTAAGTATATCAATTAGTTGATGAAAAATACAAGGGAAGTGTTTTTTTTTTTTTTGGCCCAGGATATAACGGAAGTATTTTTCATTTATATGAATGATAAAAATAGTCAACGTCGCATATCGAAGCGAAGTAAAGTGGCTTGTTTGCTTAAAACCTGATATGAGTGATTCATTCTATGTTTCTCGTACTTGTGTCGAAATTCTAGAAAATCCCATGAGGATGATGATTGTAAAACAATAATTATGTTCCTCCAAGAACAACCTTTACAATTGTTTGTAATTATTTATCTACCCACAAACCTGACATTTTCGTTTTTATCAATTAGTAAATTAATATTGAGGTAAAAAAAACTAATAAATTAATGGGAAAAAGATAAATAAACACCATATGAATTTGCAAAACCCTCAAAAGTCTCCCAAATTCACAAGTTTACATTTTCTGTCTCTAAGTGAAAAAAAGGTAAAATTAAAAAAAAAAAAAAAAAAAAAAAAAAAAAAAATGACGTTGCGATTTGTAAATACAGTTGTAAATTTTGTAATAGTGCATGTTTTTTTTTTTTTTTTTAACTCAGAGGCATTAAAGAAGCAAAAAATGTAAACTTGAAAAAAAAAAAAAACCTTGTAAATGACGTTACAAAGATTAGTAAATACAGTAATAAATACAGTAATGACAACGATATTGTTGTTCAATTACTACTTCTGCTTAACAAATACAGTAATAAATTTGATTTTATAGAATGACAACAATTGAAGAAATGACAACTAATTCTACACAAACTCAACGTCTTGATTCACCAGGTGGATTTATTTGTCATTACATTAATTGTTGTTCCGTAAAGTTAAAGTTGTTATTCCCCTATCTTAAATATAAAACAGATTTTTTTTTAAGATATTAAAAAAGTTAATTAAATTACTTTGAAATATTTATTTTCATCATTTTTTCTCTAAATTATTTTGTTTAACTTATAAATTGATATATAATATAAACATACACAACATATGATGATATAATTAAGTAATTTATTTAATTTCATTAATCTAAAACAAAAAAGTTAACTTTAACTTATATTTAAGAACATATATAGTACTTATTAAGTTGAAAGCCTCAATGGTAGTTTTCACTAGTGTAATTATCACTTACCAAGGGCAACTACACAATTTCATAAAAAGAGTTAATCTTAGACCATTTCCTAAGGACTTTATAGTGACTACACTAATTCAGGGTCCTGATTTGAGATTCACGTATTTTAGTGGATTTTTTCTATCATTCTACCCATGAAAATTTAAAATAGTCATATTTAGTCTTCAAAATTTCACTTACTTTAAAATTTATTGATGTACTAATTATATTTTGGATAAAAATTTAGGTTGAGTTAATTTGGTCCATTATATCTGTTGTTTGAATCAATTTTTGCCACATGGATTATATTTCCCCCATTGTGTCCATTATGTCTTTGGGGTTAAATGCTGATGGAGGGGGAAAAAAATCTAAGTGGCATAATATACTTATAAACTTGATATAAGTTTTGTTTTATATTTTCAGTCTTTGAATATATTTACAATATCTATAAAGATCGAGAATATTTACAAACACTCCCTCCAGTTTTTTTTTTTTTTTTTTTATAAGAAACATTCTCTCTTATGGAGGTTGGTCACTTTTATATGGAACAAATCCTATTGGTATGAAATTTAAAACTAGTCTTTCCATTTTTACTTTTGTTAAAATATGTCACTTATTATATCTACAATAAATTTGCACTCGCTATCTCTCATGTACACTCTTTATAAATAAGGGTATAAGTGGAAAGAAAGGTACATAAGTTACAATTTTATTGCTTGGCTATAGTATACTTTTAGTTATTTAAATTTACATGAGGTATACTTTTGGTACTTTAACTTTAAAAAGTATATTTTTGGTCATATAATTCTAATACGGTTAAACTTAAGTGTTGACGGTGTAAACTTAAATGATAACATGTCATTAAATGCTATTAGTTTTACTAATACGGAGTTGGTCTAGCGGTGTAAGGCTTCGCTAAATCCCTCTAGATCTCGAGTTGGAGTCCTAGAGGAGATATCTGTGTTGGGAGGAGCATCCACAAACCCCAAACCGGATACTGAATTATAATATCAATAAAATGCTATTAATCTTAAATTTAAAATATGTGTAATTTGAAAAATATCTAAAACCCTAATGAAGTAGTCAATATCAAAACCTCTATTGTATTAAAAAAAATTAGTTTAATAATCTAAATATATTAATTTAAAATTTGAATATCAAAACCTCAATTTCATTTGCGGGGATTTTTCAATTTATTTTAGATTAATAATCTAAATATATTATATTAAAAATTAAAACTTGAATATGATTTGTCAACCATGCAGTCATCACTTTTTATTACATCAACATTTTCCGTTAAGAACATTAACATTTAGAAATATAGAACCAAAAGTATATTTTATAAAGTTAATAGACCAAAAATATACCTTGTGTAAAACTTAAAAGACTAAAAGTATACTTTAACTTTTTGTGCATTTAACTAACATTTTGAACTATATGATTTTGATAGTTGTCCCTTATAAAAAGGACCAGAAGGAGTAGTAAATATTGAACCTCTCCTTTAGGCTGCATGCTAAATTAATTTTAATTATTTTCTAAAATTATTGTAGGGTCCCCATCCCTTTGGTAGGGGTGACCAGGATGCCCAGTCGCCTAGTATGTCCACCCAAGACCGGTTAAAAACTACCTCAGCCCATCCTCAAAAAAATGGCTTGAAAAATGTTTGGGCATGTTTGGATTAGACTAATTATTGGGCAGGGCTAGCCAACGGATAGGGGTATTGCCTTACCCATTCAGCCCGGCCTAACAAATTTTATACCATTTATTTAAATATATATTATTCAATTCAATGCATATTGTTTTTTATAGAACAAATAATATTTTATTTAAAATTTATATTATTTCGTTGGGTTTTATATTATTATTATTCAATATTCATCCAAAATGTTTTATTTTTTATTTGGATGGATGCTACAACTCTTTAAAAAAATTAAAATTATAGCCAAGTGAAATTTAGTTTATTGGAAGTCTTCAATGTTCATACACAAACACATATTACTTCATAATTTGTAATTGTTAAGAAATGTGGTAATTTTTAAAATTTCAAGATTCAAAAGTTATAGACTTATTTGAAAATATCTCCAGATGTGGAATAACAGAATGTATTTGAAGTTTATAATTGGAGTTTTCTTTCACATATGTTAAGGACTAGGCATCACCACTTGGGTAGGGAAGCTCACCCTACCCAAAATAGTTAGGGTTTTTATGGGGTAAGGCTGGGCAACGGGTTGCAAAATACAACCCGTTCATCCTTTGGGCAAGAGTCTTACTCTGTCATGCTCACCCCTACCACTTGGTGATATATCTACTAAATATTGTACAAAATTTATAGAATTTTACCACAAACAAAAAATTGAAATATTTATATTATTTGTAACTCATGAACGACATAATTAATTAGGAAAAAACACTTAAATACCATTTGAACTTATAAAACCCTAAAAAGCCTATTAAGACATGGGAATGACATAAATGTAACATGGTAGGGATATAGAATTTTGAAGTTTATGCGTTTTTACCAAAATGCCCCTAATATTTTAATTAAAAAAACAGAAAAAGGCACCCTTACCAGAGCACTAATGCTGGCCGACCACCGAAGCTCCAACACATGCCGATCGGTACCCTCCAGGCATCAAAGCTTTGGCCTCTGGGGCTCTGACGGCGTTGGCTTCTTTTTTGGGGGAGAGGATTGATTTTTCCTTTTGAAAAAAATGTGGAGCCAAGTAGTGGAAGTGAGATTTAAACCCAGCCCACCTTAATTGGTTCAAAAAGCCTTAATAATTTAGCCACCATGCTACCATTATGTATGTATGTATGTATGTATGCATAACACATATAAAGGCGTAAACGTATTGACTAAAGACGTAATGGTGTTAACTAAAGTTGTAATAGTATAAACTAAATAAGTAATGATAAAAACTAAAGATGTAATGATATTGACTAAATGTGTAATGGAAATAACTAAAGGCATAGTAATATTGACTAAAATCAATATCTATGCCTTTAGTCAATATCATTACTCATTTACTCATTACCATTACACCTTTAGTTAATATCATTAGTCGTTTAGTTAATATCATTACTCCTATAGTCAATATCATTATGCCTTTGGTCAATTTGTTTACGCTTTTAATTAATATCATTACTCATTTAACTAGTTTATATAATTACAACTTTAGTCAATACCATTACGCCTTTAATAAATACGTTTTCATGAAGGCTTAATAAAAAACTGTGTGACGCGAGAGACCGCCACGCAACTGGTTCTAGGGTTCCGCCGATGCTAGTACCGCTCCACCACTGTCTCGTGGCTGGGACTGTGGTGCTCATCATCGCCCACTGTGATGGAGTCTTCAGAGGGTGCCCTTGTTTTGTCTCATTTTGCGACAAAGGCTGTGAGGAATCAGAAGGCGCATGGATCCAGGAAGGGGGTCGGAGCTGCAACAAGCGACAGAGGTCATAAAGGCTGGGCAGCGTGGGAAGAGAAGGATTGGGAATGATGATGTTGTGTTCACAGGGAAGGTGTCAAACCCCCCTCGGTTTAAAAACTGGATGCGAGACATGGTTGAAAGCAAGGAGGAAGGGAGTAATTCTAAATCATACAAGGACTCACTGATGGCTAAAGTAAAGTGGTGCGACAATTGGTTTGCTATGAGGGATGGGGATAGTGATGAGGCTATGGCAGGAGGAGGGAGTGGCTCTGGTTCAAGTGTTGGCTTTGAGGATGTGCTGGATTTTCATTCGGGTATTTCTGTGGATCTAACTGACTCGATATGCCCTAAGTTTCTGATTGATGAGAAAGAAAGGGAACAACTTTGCAAACCATTTGCAAAATCTTTGTTTGTCAAATTGCTAGGAGGTTCAACGAGTCTGTACTTTCTGGAATCTAAATTGAACCAAATCTGGGCTAAAAAGGGTGAAATTAAATTAGGGGACTTGGATAATGATTTCTTTATAGTCTCTTTTTAGGAGTGGAAAGATTATGAGAGAGCCTTCACAAGTGGGCCATGGGTGATTTCAGATAAGTATCTGAGTGTTATGCGTTGGAGACCGGGATTTAATCCTAGGAAGGAAATAATTGATAAGATAGAGCTTGGGTACGCTTCCCTGAAATTGAAGCTGAGTTATTGATAAAAAATTATTGTATAACTTAGCTAATTCAATCGGGAAAGTGTTGAAATTGGATGTACATACTACTAGTAGGGGGCGAAACAAATTTGCCAGAGTGTGCATCGAATTGGATGTACATCTGTGAAGCTAGTGAGGATCATATGAGGAATGCGCTTGAATGTTTGGATCTGTTTGGGAAGGTTTCCGGGCAGAAAATCAACCCAAGTAAGACGTCTATCTTTTTCTCAAGGAATGTTCCTAGAGACAAACAAAACATCATTTGTGGGATGAACGGCTTTTAACGTAAGGAGGAGTTGGGAAGTTACTTAGGGGCACAGATCACTTAAGGCCATAATTCCAAAGTTAAATATCAATTTTTGATTGACAAAGTACAAAGGAAACTCAGTGGATGGAAGACTCAATCCTTGGCCCTAGCAGGAAGGATCACTTTAGTCCAATCAGTAACATCACAAGTTATGAACTTCCAAATGCAACATGAAAACATTCCAGGTGGAGTTTGTAAGGAGATTGAAAAACTCCAAAGGAATTTCATTTGGGGTTCGGATGGGGAAAGAAAGAAATTACATGGGATTAGCTGGGAAGGAGTGTGTAGACCTAAGGAGGAATGTGGTGTAGGTATAAGGAGATTGAAGGGGATGAATGATGCTCTAATAGGGAAAATTGTGTGAAATCTATTAGCCAAACCAAAAGGATTATGTTCTAAAATCCTGAAAGCTAAATATGGAAGGGGTGCCAATTGGCTAGCTGAGTGCACTGTGAAGCAACATGATTCACCCTTATGGAAAAATGTTGCAAAATTAAGGCCTGAAGTCACTAAGGGTATTGGATGGAAAATAAGGGATGGTAGGAGTGTGAAACTTTGGGAGGATAGATGGTTGAACGGGGTTGATAAATTGGGAAACTATTAGGTGGGGGATTTGGGAATGGTAAATCCAGCTCTAACTGTAAGTCAAACCTTAAACAGTGAAAGGGATTGGAACTGGGCATGGCATGAGGGGGTTCTACCACAAGAGGTTTCTCAACTACTAAAAGTCATTCCCCCACCATGTCCTGAGGATGGAGACAACATAGTTATGTGGAGAGGGGGACGTGGAGACAAGTTTTCAATAGCTCAAATGTATCAACAGTTGAGAAGAGATGTGAATATAGAGCTGGGGGCCATTTGGAAGGTGAAAACCACAAGAAGGAGTCTAGGTATTTTTGTGGTTGGCAGCACATGATCGACTTCTTACGGCCACTAGAAGAACACGTATCCTAGGAGGTGCACCTACTTGTAGCAGGTGTGGTGGAGGAGTTGAGAACCTTGACCATGAATTGAGAAGCTGTCCAGAATCTCGTCGGATATGGCTGGCCCTAAAGGTGTTAAAGGTACGTCCACGATTTTTTTATAGAACATATGAATTGTTGGATTTTAAATAATCTGCAAACTAGAGGAGAATGGAGTATGGTATTTTCGGTGTGCAGCTGGATGATTTGGGGATGAAGGAACAAGTTATTATTTGAAGAAGGTTTTAAATGTCTGAACGTCCTGAGATTGTTATCCAGAATTATGTTAGAGATTGTGTAACCTCGTTCAAAAAATTTGATAACCTTGGATTATTTAAAAAACAAGGGAAATTAAATGGAATTTCCCGGAAGAGGGTGGGTGAAACTAAATTTTGATGGTGCTGCTAGAGAATGTCCAGGCTTGGTAGGTTGTGAAGGGGTGTTGAGGAGGAGTTTTGTGGGTTCAATAGGAAATTAGGACGTTGTCAGGCTTTGGCTACTGAGATTTGGGGGTTTGTACAGGGTCTTAGACTGGCACATGATTTGGGCTACAACAAAATCATTGCAGAAGGAGACTCAACGATGGCTTTACACATGATTCAGAATGCTTGGATCCAAGGAAGGGTTAGAGACAGAACTCTGAGTGCATGGCTACGAGACAATAACAACGAGCTACATATTTGCTTTTCCCATACTTTGCGAGAAGGCAATGCTGTGGCAGATTGGTTAGCTAAGCATAAATTTATTTGTACTGAGGATTTTATTAGACTTGATACTCTTCTAGTAGGGGTAGTAGATTTTCTGTATATGGATATTGTAGGCGTTGTTTACCCACATCTAAATCCTGGTTAATTATTAGTGAAGTAATAGGCAATTGAGCCCCAATTTTTACCCTAAAAAAATACGTTTTCATTTAGTTAATATATTTATGTTTCTAATCAATATTATTACGCATTTATATATATTATACATATACATTCTTATATGTGTATATATATGTGGGTGTCCATACATACATCTATATCAAATGGTAGCTTGGTGGTCTGATGGTTAAAGGCTTTTGGAGGTAGGTTGGGTTAAAATCCCACCTCCACTCCTTGGCTCCACATTTTTTGAGGGGGGAAAAAATTAATCCCCTCCCCCAAAAAAAGAAACCACCATAGCTATGGTGGCTGAAGGGTGCCGACCGACCTGTGTCGAAACTCCGGCGGCTGGCTTGTGATGGTGCTACGGCAAATGTGCCCTTTTTCTTTTTTTTGTAGTTCAAATATTAAGGAAATTTTGGTAAAAACACATAAACTTCTAAATTCTAGATTCTTCTCATGTTGCTTTCCTATCATTTTCATGTGTTAACAGACTTTTTAGGGTTTTGTAAATTCAAATAGTATTTAAGTATCTTTTTCCTTGATTAATATCTCAAGTTGATATTTTAATAAAAAGATATTATTTTATTTTTGCCTCACACCTCAAATTTACCCCGGCTTGTTTTTTTTTTTCGATACGAGAGAGATAGTATTAAAATTCAACCAACAGATACACTGGGGGATTGAGATCCCATTGACTCACGTGAAACTAAAGTCCGTAAATACATCGGACAAACATCCAGGAAACTAGATGCAATGAGCCCCTTTTAAGCAAGACTATCCGCTATCTGGTTCCTATTCCTTGAAATCCATTGTATCTTCAGATTCCATTCCCTTCTCATAAGATCTCTAATGTGCCAAATAATAAGACTCTTTGTTACGGCACCACTGATATCAAGTAACTGCTGTACCAGACCTTGATCGTCCGATTCTAACTCAATACTCCTGAAACCCAAATCCCAGGCTAGTTCCAATCCTTTAATCACAGCCCACCCTTCTGCCTCTGAAACCTCACAAATACCCAGCTGATGCGTAAACCCCGCAATCCAAATTCCATCATTATTTCTAATAACACCTCCACATCCAGCCTGTTGTGTCCTCCTTGAAACCGCTCCATCCACATTGACTTTAATCCACCCTGCATCCGAGGGATTCCATGGAAGCACCTCAGATGTTACCTCAGATCCAAAGCTATGTAAATCCTGCAGCTGCACATAACCCTTCCAAGTTTTCCTGATCACTAAAATAGGAGATCTAGGTTTCTCGAAATTCACATTAAAACAGAAGTCGTTTCGCCAAAGCCACAATTTCCAAATGGTAACTCCCCATAACAAATCTCAATCCCCTTCCTTTCTAACCCCAAGATCTCTTCTCAGATTGAGGAAGGCCCAGTTTTTCAAGGAAGCAGAAAAAAATAAAGGCCGAAGGACAGGGTTTACAATCTCGTCCCAGAGCTCCTTAGCATATTGACAATCTCTAATAATATGTAGAACACTCTCATTTCCAATACAGCACCATGGGCAAACTGGTGAGGTGTTCGACCATTGACTCCTTCTTAAATTAGTTGGAAGCCTATCATTGAAGGCTAGCCACATAAAAATTCGAACTCTCTCTGCACCCCTCCACTTCCAGATTAAATTGAAGATTGAATCCGTATCCCCCTCTCCAATTCCTTCAATCATCCTATACGCGCTTCTTAACGAAAATAAACCATTTTTTGTCTCATTCCAGACCATAATATCATCCCCTGCCTCTGGAATTGGCGGAATAACAGCTATGAGCTTCTGAATAGTGAGACTCTGAAACAACTGTGATAAACGCCCAAAGTTCCAGCACCCCCCAGTCAGCCACCAAGCTATCAGCTTCCAATGTCGAAGGGGGAATAACACAATCCTCAATTAAGGCTTTATCCTCAAACAACCAGACGTCAGTAAAAAAATTAATTGTTAAACCATTCCTAATCTTCCATCGCATGCCACTCTCAATTAAATCTTTCTGTTGCACAATGAACTTCCAGAGAGGTGAATCACTATTCCTGGAGCTCATTAAAGTAGAATCATCTCTTAACATATACTTGTTACATAAGACTTCAGACCACAGTCCTTGGGAGCCCATTAATAATCTACAAGCTATCTTCATCCCACAAGCCCTATTCATAGAGGACAAACGTTTAAAACCCAAACCCCCTTTAATTTTAGGAAGTAGCAAACGTTCCCAACCAACTGAATAGTGACCATGAGGAGAATCAGAGTTTCCCCAAACAAAATTCCTCTGTATTCTTTCGACCTCATTACAAATAGAAATAGGGATGCTGCTAACTTGCATTGGGTATATCGGAATGGTACTCAAGACAGATTTTGCCAAAGTAATCCTACCCGCCATCGATAAACACTTTTCCTTCCATGCTGAAAGCTTGGTGCGAACTCTATCAACAATGTACTGGAAAGTATCCTTTGAACTCCTCTTCCTAGACAAGGGGAATCCGAGATATTTCCCAATCTCGGAAGAAACTCTAATACCCGACAAAGCTTCTAAATTCCTCTTAGTAGCATATGAAACTCTTGGCGAGAAAAAAATCGAAGATTTTGCCTTGCTAATTTTCTCACCCAACATATCACAAAATTTTGCCAAACAAGACATCATGTTGATCATTTGCTTCTCGGAAGCCTCCCCAAAGAGGAGAATGTCGTCTGCAAACATTAGATGTGAGATCATTGGACCTGCACTAGCTACCCTTATCGGTTTCCAGCCACCAGATTGAACCTCATCCAATATCATGTGTGACAATTTTTCCATGCAGAGAACAAACAACAAAGGTGAGATAGGGTCACCCTGTCTTAATCCTCTTCATGCTGGAAAAAAATGAGTCTTCGATCCATTCCACAAAACATTATAAGAAACAGTGGTAACACACAGCATTATCAGGTTAATGAATTTTACCTCCAGCCCTACTTCCTCAAGAACCCTCCTCAAAAAAGTCCAGCTAATTCTATCATATGCCTTTTCCAAATCTATTTTTACTGCCATCAGCCCTTTCCTTCCTCTAGTTTTCTTCATTATATGCATGATCTCCTGGCCAATAATCAGATTATCATGTATTTGTCTGCCTTTAATGAAGCTTGCCTGATATGGGGACACTAGAGTATCCATCAGATCCCTCAACCTTCCAATAATTATCTTCGTAATACACTTATAGTGTACTGAGCAGAGCGATATTGGTCTGAAATGACTAATACACTCAGGTCTGTCTCTCTTGGGGATTAGGGATATGAGCGTCTTATTATGCTCAGCTAGATCCTGTTTCTCAGTGAAAACATCCTTAACAAATTGAACAACCGAAGGTCCCACAATCTCCCATTTGGATTGGAAGAATATTGGTGGAAACCCGTCGAAACCCCGAGCCTTATATGGCCCCATGGAGAATATTGCTTTCTTGATCTCCTCCTCCGAAGGCTCTCTGCCCAGGAGCTCCAAACTGCCTTCCTCCATTAAGGGGAACTGATTAATAGTCTGATGCCAGTTGTTGTTTTCTTCCCTTACTTGATATAAGTTTTTGAAATAAGTAAGCGCCAGAACTTTAATCTGGGCCTCTTCTTCTATCCAAACTTCGTCTTCATTCTTCAGCATTCCAATTTTATTACGTCTTTGCTTCATAGTAGCCTTCAGATGATAGTACTTTGTGTTCCTATCCCCCTTGGTAATCCATTCGGTTCTAGCTTTTTGGAACCAATTCAGTTCCTCCTTCCTCAGAATCTGATCAAGCTCGAACTGTAAATTCTTCTCAAGACAGCAGAGATAAACCGACTTAGGGTAATTCGGTGAATTCTGTATCCCCCTCAACCTGGCAAGTAGGACCCTCTTACTCTTTTCCAGAAACCCAAAAACATCCTTGTTCCAGTCAAACAAGGCCAACCGAACCTCCTCTAAATTTTCCCCTAAATTCGCCCTACCTTTCCAGCACTCCTTAAGGAAGGAATCAAAAGAATCGTGAAGAAGCCACATAGCCTCGAATCTAAACGGACGAGAATGACTGGGACCATTCTGAAACTGAAATTTTAGAATTAACGGGTTATGATCAGAAAATAAGGTTCGAGGAAGTACCTTAATGAAGCATTCTCTAAACTCTGAAAGAAAGTGGGCGTTAACCAGAGCACGATCAAGCCTCTCAAAAAGTCGCGAGCAACTAGGAATGAGAGGGCCTTTCCAAGTGAACCGTGGACCTTGAAAGCCTAAGTCTGAAAGACCACAATCCTGTACTCGATCACTGAACCAACGAATGCGATTCAAATTACACCTAGCACCTCCTCGTCTCTCTGTAACTGATTGTATGTCATTGAAGTCTCCGTACACGACCCATGGTACCGCAATCGAGCAAGAGAAAGCTTTCAATTGAGCCCATAGAGTCGACCGGAGGTTGGAGTGCGGCACGGCATAGATTGCAGTCAGCAAAAATGAAGGTATCCCATTGATCTCACAATTCATATGAATAAACTGCCTATTCGTTTCAATAATAGACACTTTAACCTCAGTACTTCTCCAAACAACCACAATCCCTCCAGATCTACCATCACTAGGAACCAATTCAAGAGCATCAAAACCCCCAACGAAGTAGCGGATAGAAGGGGGAGCTATCTGAGCATTTGGTCTCAGACATAATAATCATTATAGGCTTCGGCCCACTACACACAGCTTTAATATTACTAAGGAGCCTTCTACCACCAGCCCCTCGTAAATTCTAGTATAAAATACTATCCATTAAAAGACTAAAAGTTATAGAAACAAGCCCAAAAGAGAGGCCCATCATGACCCATTAGAGAATTGAGTCTCCTGTACAAAGGAAGACTCTATTCCTACTTCGCCGTCTACGTTCTCTGAAGCAGATGTAGGTAAGGAAACCAATTGGCCCAAATCTCTAGAGTCCATAGCCATCCACCTATTATCTCCTGGATCTAAAGTATTTTTTTTCCATCTGGACTTCCTCTTCTGGCCCAATCCAATGACCATTTTGGACCTCATCAATATCAATATTGATATTTGGTGGGCTCGACACAATTGCAACCTCATCTTTTCCTCCATTAACCCCCATTATAATATCCACCTCTGTATCCTCACCCATTGTAAGCAACTTGGGTTGACCCTTTCCCCCCTCTGATGTATCTCTGGCTCTTTTATCCACCCTACGACTGTCCCTCAATACTGAATCACATCGAGGTTGTACCTCATTCACGTTAGTCAATCTCCCCCCACTGCTACTCCCTTTTGCTCCATCTTTCCTCGTCCTCGGTAACACCAGGTCGCCTTTTTTCCCTGCATTGGAAACTGGGGCCACTTCTTTCCGTACCGCCGTCACCCTCTGTTCCTCCCCTCCGCCATTGCCATCCTCAACACCAGCTAGAACTCCAAACCTCGAACCTGCATTATTCTTATTATTCACTTCTGCAGGTTTATCTTTTGGTTTCCTTTGTCTACGAGGCTTTTGGACGATCCTCCATTCCTCATTCGCTCGCTGCTGTTGCCTCTGATCTTCCCCTGTTTTAGCATTCGCAGAAAGGTCCTTCTGTATCTCAGACGATTTCTCTTTCAAGCAGGATTCCTTCCTATGTCCATAGTTCCCACAAATAGTGCACAGCAGATGTAAACCTTCATACTCCAGGAAAACCTCCTCTCCATTTAGATAGAAGCCTTGCATTAATTGTTGCCAAGCTCCACTAAAACACAAATTCTGGCAAAATGACCTCTCAGTTGGTTGGAGGTATTCAAATCCACCTTAATAGTCTTCCCTATCCGATTACCAATCGTTGTCAATACTACCTCATCATAATACTCCAGAGGTAACTTGGGTAGCCTCACCCACACCGCCGCTGTATCAATGTCAGCCTTTTCTGGTCTGAAATT
Organism: Acacia melanoxylon; assembly: GCA_019022615.1. Classification (NCBI taxonomy): domain Eukaryota; kingdom Viridiplantae; phylum Streptophyta; class Magnoliopsida; order Fabales; family Fabaceae; genus Acacia; species Acacia melanoxylon. Next base: position 475,789 of record JAFJYJ010000030.1, on the reverse strand, counting down.
TGGCTCCCACGGCTTAACTGTAAGGTAATGGTCATACAGCATCCAAGGACCCCCTGTAAGAGCGTATATATAGTCATCTTTGTTAGTAAACTTCACTATAAAGTATCCATTCCCAATGTTAATCAGGTTGAAGACTCCATGTTTAGCCCACATCGCCTGCAACCTCCTCTCTAGGGCCCTAAAACCAATGGCTCTGCCAAGTAGTTTCATAATAACTGCCGTCTCCCAAGCTTTAACCAGTCTCTTCTTCATTTTTCCAGAAAAATGAAACGTTGGAAAATTCCTATTAGGGCTCTCAGTAATTTTGCAATTCCAAGAATCCTTTTCCTGTTCATTTGCTTCTACTGAACTTTCGGACATTGAGTCGTCCTCCAGAGGGTCTTCCTCTCCAGCATCTTCAACTCTCTGGTTTGCTTTCATGGAAATAGTGCCTTTCAGCTTATCAGCGAAAGACGGGCCACCCATGCTAAAGGAATTAGCATTATCACCTAAAGCTGGCCAATGGCCCCCTAACATATTATTACCATTCGTAGTAACCGTATTCTTTATCTTCTTTGAGCTTCGATCAATTAGATCATTTTCCTCCTGAGAGACTGGGACATGCTGTTGAGAATTCGCAGAGAGAACCATTTCAAAACTCTCCTTTTTTTCTTGGTTAACTTGTAAATCTTCACCTTGCAGATCGGGATTAGTGCTTTCTCATCATGCTTTCCTTTTTGCAATCTTCTTACCCCGGCTTGTTAAATAAAAAACAGAATACCGATCATGGCCTTGTTCAATTATGAGTCTTTGGCCCAATAAATTCAACGTTACTTTTTTTTTGATATAATTCAACGTTACTTTTGCCATTATTATAGTTTTTATTTTTCGAATGGGTCATCGTTGCTTTTATTTTGGGGTTCATTTTTCAATGTTGTAGACTGGATCCAATAAACTGGACTTTGGACCGGTTCAGCCAGAGCATCCCATTAATAGTACGTGGATGGGTATTACATTGTATGGGCTTTTAACTTATTGGACCGGGTTATTGTTTTCGCTGCTTATTCTTATAGTTGACCCATTTAATTTGGAGATTTTTTTACATGGCTATATGACTTAATCAAAGTTGAGTATCGTCCTTATCAAACTCGCGAGTTGACTCTCTGAATTTACCGTTTTTACGTTTCTAGCTTACTAAATCGAGTTGAGTCACTGATAAACTTGTGACTATTGTAAACTCAGTTAAACTCACGAGTTTATACACCTTGAGTTCTGCTTTTACGCTTTCTAAATTACAAAATCGTGTTAGCTCACACTTAAACTCGTGTTAACTTTTTTGATTTGATCATATTCAACGGCCTTTATGTATAAGTTTTATAGAAATTTCTTTGTTAAATATGATAAATTTTGAATGTTGATGGATTTAATTTCAATTATTTGAATTTAAAATATATTTAAATCAAATTGTTATCAACTTTTTATATTTTAATTATTTATTATACACTATTAATACCAATTTAATAGTAAAAGTAAACTCTACGAGTATACAATTTGAGTTTACATTATTGCCACGAGTTTACTTAAATTCGTAAGTTTGACAACTTTAGTTGCAATTAATAGTAGTTCTCCTAAAAACATTTTCTGCTTTCATATAGATTTGAACTCGAGACTTCACCCTTCAACAATTAAAGTTCTTTTCAATAGGAGTCTAGGACCAATGCCTGTTTGTTTTAACTTACAAATTTTGTAAGTTAAAATTGGGAAAAAATCTACCATTAAAAATTTCATTGGTAAGCCTGTTAAACTGTTACAATAAAAAGTACTTGTACTCTACAAATTTTTACACGCAGAGTACCAGTATTTTGATTTAAAACATTCTCACCAATAAAAATTTTAATAAGGGAATTTTTCTCATTTTCCCCATAAAAAAACCCAAATTTAAAATATTATGAATTCCAAATTATTAAGTCATAGTTTTAAAAAAATTAACTAATATGTGTGTTCTTTGTAATTATTCTTAATTTTCTTTTTTTGGTGTACAGTTATTCTTAATCTTCTTATAATTATTTTAATTTAATATTACTATGTAAATAATATTTCTTTGTTTAAATTCTCTTGTGAAAGATGCTGATGTGCATGGCGGAGAATAAGATATTGGTATTGATGGCGACACTACATCTAGAATACATTTGTTGTAGTTTAAGACATTAGAATGACCTAATATATCTTAGATATTTGAACAATTTACTTCTTCTTCTTCTTCTTCTTCTTTTTTTTTTTTTTTTTTGAATTGGTGATAGAAATTGTTCCTGTGGAACAGGATGTCCCGGCCGGGGCGGTTTGGTGGTTTGATTTTTGGATTGGGTTGCTTCTGCTAGGAGTATCTATGAGTGGAGATATCCCGTGAGCGGAATCACCAAACACAAGGCCTTTCGCCAAAGGGGGAGGGGGTATGTGTTTAGTGGGGGTTGTGTTGTGCGATCGAATGTAAAGAGCGAGTTAGAACGTGTGCACCTTGGTGTTACCCCAGTATTTATAGGGTGTCGCGTGGTATCTTAATCGCCTATCTATCATATCCCCCGGATTATGGATATGATAGATTACCCCCGATTGCGGGGGAAACCGGGATACTCGGGATCCTACTTTGGGCCGCCAACCGGCCGGGCCGAGGTCCGGTATGCCCTTGGCCGGTCGTGCCCTTATTGGGCCGTGAGTCAGATCCGTAACAGTTGCCCCCCAGCTCAGTAGTTCAAGGGTTTGAGCTGCCGGGGTGTTCCTGGTTCTCCGGGCTGGGACGCGCCCTTGCCCCCGGTCCCGGGTACCTTAGCGGACTCGTCCGACGCGCGGGTCCGAGGTGGGTGCCCAGCCGGGGTGTTCCGGACCCGAGATTGTTTCTCGAGGGTCGGCGTCGCCGTTGGTGACCCTAGGAGCCCGAGGTGATCTGCCAGGCTTCGGGGTTTGAAAAGCCCTTCTGACTTCGCCATCATGGCGCCCTGCCACTTGGCGGCTTTGGAGTGGGGAGGTTTTGCAACCGTCATTCTCTGCCGCCTTTGGTTTTCGTGCGCCATTAATGCGCGTTCTTCCCGGGGTACGTCTCCTCGTTTTTGCCAGTGAACTTACGGGTTTGCCCTTAATTCCCGCGGCGCCTTTTCGTATCCCCCGCGTTTCACGGGTTTTTAAACCTGTTTCTCTTCTCTTTCTTCCACTTTCGAACATTTTCTGAAGTTTCTCTCTGAAGTCTTTCTCTGAAGTTTTTCTGACTTCGACAAGTTTTACCACTTGGGTCTTTTGATTCCGGCGGCTCTCCAAGGGCGAGCTTCCTTCCGGCGGTTTCAGGCTTTTTTCCTCCAGTGACCGTCCTCTTCCTCCTTATCCCGGTAAGCCACTTCTCCCGTTCGGGTTTTTTGTTTCTTTTCTTCGTTTGCTCGATCCGTCGTGAAACCGACGCCCGTGGTTTTGTAGAGATTTCTGGGTAGGTTTTAGGTTGCTGATTCCTGGGTAGGTTTTTGGTTGCTAATTTGTGTTTTGCTTCCTCTGCCCACAAACCTTCTGCCTCCATTGCCAGAGGAGTTATCGTCTTTTTCCTTATTGTCATTTCCTATTTCTTTAGGTTTGCGTCCTTGGGTGACAATGAGTGGGAGTAATCGACCTTCGACTTCGGGTCACTTGACTCTGAAGAGGTGGAAGCCCTTAGTGCCCGCTTCCCTCGAACTAGCCACGGTTATTGGGTACTCCTTTGTCCGAGGAGCAAAGGCCGGCTTCCTTCCCGGGCGGCGGCTCGGGTGGCACGTGCGGGGGCCGTTAGAGGGTCTCGCCCCGTTAGATCTTTTCCCGGAGGGCCTCGGAGAGAGGTCGCGGTCCTGTCGGCCTTACCCGTTAATCCTTATAACCCTCATGTTCGCCCTAGGTCCACTCATATGCCGGAGGGGTATGCCGGCCCTTGTTGGGATTGCGTAGAGTCAAGTTCTTACTTTGTCGCTAGAGGCGAAGATTTTAGGGCCGACGCAATTTTAGGCTCATGTCGTCATGCTGTCGGCTCGCCCATATCTTCTTCTTTTCGACCGACTGTTTCTTCTGTGACAGGTATCCTCGCATCTACTGATTCTAGCACTTTTGTTTTTTGCTTTTATAGGTAAATGGAAAAGTCACTTTCGCCAAGTGATGCCCCTCGGGCGCCGGGAGGTCGGATTCCCCGCCTCTCCTCAAACTCTTACGGACCACTTCATTGGGTGACCCGGGACGTGTGGACGACCCATTCGCCGATCACCGTTCGGGCCCTCCGCCGATGAAGCTCTCGGCTATGCAAGGCATTACTTTTGCCCCCGGGGAGGATGAGCCCGTACGTGCCGAGGGTTGGAGATTTCACCAACTTCTTTTTCTTTTATAAGGCCTATATGACCCGGCTCGGTGTTCGCTTTCCGTTCACCGAGTTTCAAATGTCCCGCCTCGCCCATCTCCATCCGGCCCTTCTCAACTCCACCCCAACGGGTGGGCTTACATAGTTGCTTTCGAGCGGCTATGTCGGTCCCTTCTCGGTACCTATTCCTTGTACCGCCACCTTATTCTTTTTCTTCTTCGGCCCTTTCACTCCTCGCTCCGGTAAGGAGGACGAGAAATTAAAGGGGCTCACCTCTCTCCGGCGACCACCGAAAACCGCTTTACCGCCTTTTCGGACTCCTTCAAATACTTTAAGAATGGTTTCTTTAAAGTGGTGGCGAAACCCGCCGCCAGGCCTTGGTTCTTGAAGGGGCCGAGGCCCGTGATGTGGAGTGGAGGTTTCCCCTCACGGACTTTTGATCACCATAGGCTCGCTTCCGCCTCGTACCAAGTGATGTCCGACAACCTTCCCGCCGGCGAGGTCGTATTCGTTGACCGCCCGGTTTCGTATGTGAAAACATATGGTGCCGGAGCGCGGCCTTCTTCATCACCGATCCGGATCGGAGCCGGATACGTAATTTGTATGCGGCTTGTAGTTATTGTTACTGCGTTTGTTTTTGTTGATTTTGTTGCCTCACTAACTTCCTTACTTTCCTTTGTGTTTTGTAGCTGAGGCGATGGGGGAGCTTTCGCGGTACTTTTCGGTCGTGACTCCTGATCCGGAGGCTCCTCCGAAGAGGAATCCTCGGAAGCGTCCTTCTTCCGAGCCCCGGAGGGTGCAGCCCGCCGTGTCGCACAAGACCGGGTTGCTAAGAAGGCCAAAGTCGCGTCTCTGTCCGGCGCCTTCGTTACCCGAAGGTGAGGCCGTCCCGACGTCACCGCTTCTCCTTCCTAGGGTAAGGAGGTTTCCGAGGGGCCCTCATCTCCCGTCGCTCTCCGTCTCGCTCCCAAGATCGTCCGGGTCTCGCTTGGGAGAAAGGCCCTTTGGCCGAGGAGCTCGAAGTTGCCTTCCCGCCGCCGCCAATTTACAAACGCCCCGCCACCGGCCGACATTGATGAGGCCGTGGTTCACGATATCCAGGCTCGCCTCTGCCAGGGTGTTGGTTTGGCCCAGGCGTATCTGCACCTTAAGGGCAAGTATGTGAAAAAGTTCGCCGAGGCTCGCCAGCTGAAGAAGGAAAAAGATGCGGCGAAGGTGTCCAAGGCTAAAGCTGAAGAAGACGCTGAGGTCGCGAGGGCGAGCGCCGGGAAGGCGTCCGAGGAGCTTACTCTTTGCAAGGAAGCCGAGAGAGGCTACTTCGGACATGGCCGCTCTTCGGAAAGCACATTCGGCGGGCTGGATGCCTCAAGACCGTTCGAGCCCGGCGGGCGGACCTGTGTTCTGAACTTGAAGATGTCAACGCGGCACTTGCGGAAGAGAAGCGAGCTCGGATCGAATGCCAGGACATATGCAAGGGGACCGCTTCTGACTGCTTCGACATGGCCTTGGCCTAGATCCGTCACCTTAATCCTGGGGTAGAGCTTAGGACGGACGGCTATCATTACCAGGCCTATGTCAAGGATGGCGTCTTCTACCCCGCCCCCGCGTTGCCCGAGGATGACTCGACTCTTTTTGGGGAGGATCGGATGGGGAAGGGGAAGTTCGGGTGCCGACGGGGTGATGGTGGTGGAGAGGGAGCTCCAAATGTGCTCCGGTCGTCGAGGCGCAATGCTCGGAGGCCGTGGCTTCGCAGGATGACCCCCCCCGCATAATTTATTTTAGCATTGTATTTTGAACCGGACATTTGTACCGGGTTCCTTTTTGTAACTTTGTAGGTTTGAACCGGTGGCTTGTACCGGGTTCCTTTGTGTAACCTTGTAATAGTTATAAAACTTGATTTCAACCAATCGGTTTGTCTTGTCAACTCGTTAGTTAACATTCTTTATTTTTTATGGCCGGGCCGGGCCTTTATATGCGCAATATCTCGCTAAGTGTTTCTTCCGATAGGTTGACTTCGGGAAAAGGGGGTAGGGGAGTAACCCGAGCTACCGAGATCCGGATATGGTCCGTCCGGGGTTGTTTTATCCGAGAATAGGGGCAAAATGTCGGATGTACAATCGCGGTGTCTGAACGCGCGGTTTGTACATGTCGGCCTGATCGGGGCCTGCGTGACAATTCACCTCCCTATTTAGGAGCATTTTTCGATGCATCTTTTTTTTAAAAGAGATGGTGTTTTTACCGTCTCGCGAACCGGGGCGTGGTAGCCCGAGTGTAGTACCGCGAATTGGGCTGTCAGTAATGCCACAGATCGGGCTATACGCAACCTGGGTGTGGTAACCCTGGTGTAATCCCTTCTTTTGGTATTTTTGCTTGACCGGGCCGCTTGTGCCTCGGCGATACCTTATTTAACCAATCCGTAATGGACAATTGGTGTCTCCACTGGGGAGTCTTTCAATAAGAACGAATGAAAGAAACAATGAGTCTTTGTCTTTCAAATAAATATAAAACTGGAATTGAAAATACTAAATTAATTGAAAAATTGCAACATAAATACGCCCGTCGGTTCTATCTTGGTAGGCGCACCGAGGTCTAGCCGTAGTAGATTCTCGGTTGTCGGCGTTCCGGTCCTTTTGACCGGCTTTCTGCTCAAGGTCTCCAGGATGTATGCGCCCTTTTCCAGTTTTTCCTTTACGCGGTAGGGGCCCTCCCAGTTTGCCGCTAGCTTGCCATCTTTGGCGTTCTTATTTCCGATGTTGGCGCGTCGGAGCACGAGGTTGCCCCGGTTGAAGGAGCGAGGGTTCACCTTTCGGTTGTATTTCGCTGCGATCAGTTGCTTTGCAGTGAGGTCTCGGTAGTGCGCCAGGATCCGTGCCTCGTCAATGAGGTCTAATTCGTCATCAAGGCGTCACCGTTTGGCTCTTCTCCTTCCCCGCTAGCTTTCATTTTCCTCCACGTCGGTTGGCCTATCTCGACCGGATCATCGCCGCATCCATATGTCAAACGGAATGGGGTTTCTGCGTGGAGGTTTGACGCTCGTCCCGTACCCCCACAGACGCCGTAAAGTTGCTCGACCCAGGAAGAGTCGGTGTCCTCCATGCGTCTTCTTAACCCGTCGACGATGACCTTGTTGGCGGCCTCGGCCTGCCCATTGGATTGGGGGTGTTCGACCGATGCAAAGTGATGCGTGATGTCGAGGTCCGACATCATGCTCTGAAATCCTTTGTCAATGAACTGCGTACCGTTGTCCGTAATTATCTCGGCCGTATTCGAACCGAGAGAGGATGCTTTGCTTTGAAAGAATCGTTGAATGCGGGCCGAGGTGATTGTAGTTAGTGGCTCGGCTTCTATCCATTTGGTGAAGTAGTCGACCGCGACTATGAGGTACCTTAGCCGTCCCTGGGGCTGTTTTGAATGGCCCGAGAAGGTCCATCCCCCATTTGTAGAACGGCCGGGAGCCGTAATGCTTTTTAGTTACGTCGGGGAGCGCCAAAGGATGTTGGCGTGTTTCTGACAACTGTCGCACCTTCGTACCGTTTCCATGGAGTCTGCCGCCATCGTTGGCCAGAAGTATCCGGCTCTAAGTGATTTCTGAGCTAGGGATTTTCCTCCCATATCTTGACCGTTAATGCCTTCATGTATTTCGGCGAACGTGCACGGCCTCGCCTGCATTCAAGCATCTCATCATGGGGGGAGTGTAATCCTTTCTGTCTGATGATCGTCCACCATCGTGTACATGGCGGCCTTCCGGATCAACTTTCGAGCTTCCGTTGTGTCGGTGGGTATGATTCCTCTTTCTAGGTAGTCCTCGATCGGTTTTCTCCAGTCCGAGGCTGATGATATGGACATGACACAACTTGGTTCGTCCAGGTTTTGTTGGAATACGGTCCGGTAATTTCCCGGACCTTTGGTGCTAGCCAGTTTTGACAATATGTCGGCCCTGGTGTTTTCCTCCCGCGGGATATGAGTGACTGTCACCTCTTCGAACTCGGCCATCATGTCTCTGGCTTTGTTCAAGTATTTTGCCAACAACGGGCCTTTGGTTTGATAGGAGCCTTGTATCTGAGCCGTTACGAGCTGGGAGTGGGTTAGGATTTTGACTCTCTGCGCCCCCTGCTCCTTTGCTTGTTCGAGACCGGCCAGTACTGCCTCGTATTCTGCCTGGTTGTTGGATGTCGGAAATTTGAGGTGGAGGGAGTGTTCGACAGCGACTCCGTCTGGATTTTCAACTATTATTCCAGCCCCCACTCCCTTTTGTATTTGAGGATCCGTCGACGTATACCGTCCATTCTTTAAGACCGACGTCCCTTCCTCGAGGGTTGGGGTAAGCTCCTTACGAAGTCGGCCAAGGCTTGCGACTTTATCGCGTGCGGGCTTCGTAGGAAATGTCGAATTCGATAATTCAATGGCCCACTGGTCATTCGCCCGGCCCGGTCCGGGTTTGTGTAGAACCCGCGGATTGGCCGGCCGGTTCGTACCACCACTTTGTGCCCCTGGAAGTATGGGCGTAGGCGTCTTGCCGCCGTTAGCAGGGCGAAGGCTACCTTCTCCAACTTCTGATATCTGAGTTCCGAGGTCTGAAGTGCCTTGCTCACAAAGTAAATCGGTATCTGGCCGGATTGGGTTTCTCAAACCAGGGCGGCGCTTATGGCTTCTTGGTCGACGGATAAATACAGGAAAATCGTCTCGCCTGAGTCGGGCCTGGATAGGACCGGCGGGGTAGCCAGGCATTGTTTGATTTTTGCAAAGGCGGACTCACATTCGGAGTTCCATCCGCCTCTCGTCTCCTTCTTTAGCAGTTTGAAGAAGGGAAGGGCATTTTCGGCCGACCTGGGTAAGAATCTTGTCATAGCCGCCAACCTCCCGGTCAGCTTGTACCTCCTTTTTGTTGGTTGGTGCTCTCATATCCAAGACCGCCTTACACTTATCGGGGTTTGCTTCAATTCCTCGGTGTGTGAGCATAAACCCGAGGAACTTTCCCGCTGGACTCCAAATGCACATTTTGCCGGATTCGGCTTTATTCGGTGCTTTCGTAACTTTTCGAACGTCGTCCGAGGTCTTGGATGTGGTCTCCGGCTTCACCGACTTGACGATCATGTCATCAATGTATACTTCTACATTTCGGCCGAGCTGGTCTTCGAAGACTTTGTTCATCATTCGTTGATAGGTGGCCTCGGCGTTTTTCAACCCGAACGGCATGACATTATAGCAAGAATTGGCCTTGTCGGTTATGAAGGTCGTCCGTTCGATCTTCCGGGTGCATCGCTATTTGATTGTATCTCGGAGTAAGCATCCATAAATGATAATAGTTGAAATCCGGATGAGTTGTCGACCAATTGGTCGATGCTCGGCATCGGGTACGAGTCTTTAGGGCGTGGCTGTTTAAGTTGGTGTAATCTATACACACCTCCAACTCCCGTTAGGCTTTAGGACCATGACCGTATTGGATAACCATGTGGTGTATTGTATTTCCCGGATGAATTCGGCCTCTAGCAGCTTCCTTCACATGCTTTTCTAAGGCGATCTCGCTGTCGGTCCCCTGTTTTCGTCTCTTCTCGCGATACGGGTAGATCCGGTTTGATTGCCAACCTGTGGCGGCAGAAGTTGGGGTCGATTCCGGGTACCTCCGAGGCCCTCCATGCAAAAAGATCTCGGTTTGCTTTTAGGAAATTGCTTAATTCCTTTTTGAGCTCTAGGGTCATTGCGCCTCCTATCTTCGTTACCACGGGTCGGATCTTCCCCCAGGACTAAATCTTCCAATTCTCCCTCTGGCTCGGGTCTTGGGTTCTCGGGCTCCTCATCTCTTAGGTCCAATTCCACCACACTGACGGGTCGGCTCTGCTGCTTGCATTTTTCGCCGGCCGAGCTTCCCGTGGCGTTTTGATCCTGGGGTGATGACGCCTTCCCGGTCCCGTTCTCTCGCATGGTTTCATAATAACATTGTCGAGCTTCCTTCTGGTCCCCGGTTATGGTGATAACCGTATTTTTGGAGCTGACCATTTTTAACTTCTGGTGCTTGGTGGATGCAACCATATCCCAGCTGTGGATGGTTGGTCTGCCCAAGATCATATTATACGGGGAGGGGAAGTCGGCCACGATGAATCTTACCCTCTCGGCTTTGAAGGCTTTTTTAGTTCCCAAGGTCAGCTTGAGGTCGATGTACCCCTTCGGCTTGGATTGTTCGCCGTTAAAGCCTACGAGTGTTGTCTTGCATGGACGCAGTCTTCTTTATCCAAGTTCATCCTCTTAAAGGCGTCCCACATGATGATATCTGCCGAGCTGCGGATCAACGAAAATCCTCTCCACAAGGCGGTTTACCGGGATCCCGTAATTACCAATCCGTCTTGGTGCCCCTGTACGACGTCTTTCGGGTCTTCGGTGGTGAACCGTAATCTTTGGAGGCGTCGGTCGATCATGGTTGTCTTTGAACTTGGGGGGCTCTTACTGACAGTACCTCCCTCAAGTATTTTCTTCTTTGACTTGAGGTGTCTCCTCCTCCGCCCATGCCTCCACTGATTACGTTACACCTGTGGTTCATGTCTATCTCCGGAAACTGCTCGTCGTCGGATGATGATTGTCGTCCTATTGCATCGACTTTCCGATCGAGTGGGGAGGACTTGGGCTTCGGCCTTGTTTCCTTTTGTTGTTCTTCCGACCGTGTTTTTATCGGCAGTCGGCGCAATTTACCCTCTCGGATGTATCTTTCAATTGCGTCCCTGAGTTCGAAGCATTGGTCCGTAGTGTGCCCCGGTCCGTCGTGGAAATCACAGAACTTTGACTGATCCGTGGTGGGTCGGAAACGTGGGGGCCTGGGTCGGTCTACCTTTCTCATCTCTGTGGAGGCCACTTCTTTCCATAACTGGCCCCGCGAAACATTGAGCGGGGTGTACCTCCCGTACCTCGGCCTCCTCTCTGACTTGTCTGGTTTTGTTTTGCTGTCTCGATTCTGAGCACGGGGTTCCTCTTTACGACCACTCGGTTGATTCTTGACCTGGGGTGGTGTGCTTCGCTTTTCATCGCCATTAGTATTGGCGATCTCCATCTGTTCTACTTCCAGATATTGCTTCGCGCGGGTGTTGAACTCAGTGAGAGTGTATACCGGTTCTTGAAGATGGAGTTTGCCGGTAGGGAAGAGGGTTCCAAGCCGTCCACGAGACAATGCACATGAACGCTTTCGGGAGGGACCTTACACCGGAGGGCTACCACCTTAAATCATGTCCGGTATTTTTGTAGCGTTTCCCCCTCCGTTGCTTTATCTTACTTAGGGTATACCGAGATTTGGGTTGTTTCCGGCTAGTTGCGAAATTCAGTTCGAATTTGCGCCGAGGCCTTGAAAATCGTGGATGGATCTTTTCGGCGTGTGTGTAACCAAATTTGAGCCGGACCGATCAAAGTGGCCGCGAAGAGCCGACTAATGACCGGGCCTTTGATTTGCCTTACGAACATGAGTAGCTCGAAGGCGTCGAGATGGGCCCTCGGGTCGGACACGCCATCATACTTTGGTAAAGAGGCCAGCTCAAATTTGCTAGGGTATGGAGCATTCTCGATTTCTTTCGAGAAAGGGCTGCTGTTGTGGCCCGCTATATATTTCACATGATATTCCCGGGGCGAGCCCTTTGGCTGGGGCGGCCTCTCTCTGTCTCGGTCTTCGTCATCCGAGGTCTTCCCTAGAAAACGTTTCTTCCGACCCGACTGGGGGTCTCGGGTCTCCTCATGCTCGAGTCCGTTTCCGAAGAGGTCGTTTTCTTTGCATACCGGTCATGCCTTGAGCTTCCGACCGGCCGAGGGCCTCCGTGTTTCCGGGATATCTTTACTTTCTTTCTGTGTATCCCGGTCTTGCTCGTGTTCCGACACTTTAGCTTGCCGGCGGTGGTCTTCCATGATCTCGTTGCATTACTCGAAGTCTTCTTGACGCCGGAGGTCATGTCGCTTCTCCATGTTCTCTATCCTCCTCGAATTGATTGATGTGTATTCGGAGGAGGATGAGGTCTGGTTCGGTATGTCGTTACACTTAGCTCCAAGCGGGAGACGAGGCCGTGTCCGACACACCTTGTTCCCATCCTTGCTATCATTGTTATTGGGGATATCCTCGGGCCGGGAGGTCCTTGAGTTTGTTCTTCCGCGACTGTCTCGGCTGCGCACGCGATGGACTCTCCCGGTGAGGGTTCCGAGTGTTGCTTCTAGTAGTAGCCATTGTTGGTCACGGGGATCGAAATTTACGGTCCCCACGGTCGGCGCCAATGTTCCGGTGTGGAACCAGATGTCCAGCCCAGTGGCGGTGGTGGTTTGATTTTGGATTGGGTTGCCTCTGCCGGAGTATCTATGAGTGGAGATATCCCGGTGAGCAAGGAATCACCAAACACAAGGCCTTTCGCCAAAGGGGGGAGGGGGTATGTGTTTAGTGGGGGTTGTGTTGTGCAGTCCTGAATGTAAAGAGTTGAGTTAGAACGTGTGCACCTTGGTGTTACCCCCCTGTATTTATAGGGTGTCGCGTGGTATCTTAATCGCCATCTATCATATCCCCGGATTATGGATATGATAGATTACCCCCGATTGCGGGGAAAACGGGATACTCGGGATCCTACTACTGGGCCGCCAACTGGCTGGGCCGAGGTCCGGGTATGCCCTTGCTGGGTCGTGCCCTTATTGGGCCGTGAGTCAGATCCGTAACAGAAATTAAAAAGTTAAATGGTGGGAGATTTACCCGTTGCTTTTACTTTACAAAAAGTAATTGGCTTAATTGTAAGACCTATTTGAAATGACGATTAAAACATTTAAAAATAGTTTTTCTTTAAATCATTATTTATAGTGGGTAAGATAAGTTTATAATCAGAGTTTTGTCTCAGTTTATATAAATATATAAATATATTTATGATAAATACCTCTAAACAAACATTAACATTGTGCTTTCAATTCTGAAAAAAAAAAAAAAAAAAAAAAAAAGCAAGAAAAAGAAGTGAGAGAGGTGAAACTCAACGCACAATTTTTTATTTTTTTATTTTTGGATGTCTTATTCATCCACAAAACTAGAACGAGAAAGAGTCATTTTCAAGTCACAAAAGTGGGACATTAAGGTTTGACGAATATAAAAGCCATGTACGTATATGAACATGTTCCATTTTAATGATATTGTTATCCCACAATTTTCAAACATAATTGAGAACCAGATTCTGTACGCCTATAATGATATGTGTAAAGAATTTGATTCTCATTGCTATTTTATTTTATCTCTTCAAAAAAAATTATTTAGGGAACATTTGATATGTGTAAAGAAAATTATTAGGGTGATATATAACATTTATTATTTAATAATAGTTATCTCTTTTATTTTTATTTTATTTTTTAGATTAAATTATGCATAATCCTTGAATTTTGATTTATTTTAGGGTTTAGGAGCAAAAAAATACACACGCTTTATCTTCTAGGCCCAACACCATATGCTTTTTTTGGGAGCAAAAATACACATGTGGTTACATTTTAGGAGCAAAAATCACATCACCGTTAAAATCTAGCCTGTTGTAAATATGGCTTTCTCTGTTGTAAATGGCTAGATTTTAAATTTTGTTGTAAATACAGCACTTCATGTTGTAAATACAGCACTTCATGTTGTAAATCTAGCCTTTTTATGTTGTAAATGACATTTCTACGTTCAAAATCCAGGTGTTTAAATGTTGTTGTAAATATGACATTTTCTGTTGCAAATGCACCGTTAAGTTAGATTTTAACGGTGGTGTGATTTTTGCTCCTAAAATGTAACCACATGTTTACTTTTGCTCAAAAAAAAAAGCATATGGTGCTGGACACTCCCGAGAGTAAAGCACATGTGTATTTTTGCTCCTTTACCCTTTATTTTAATATAATTTCCATAACCTTTTGAACAGCTTGATTATGAATACCTCTAATATTTAAATTTACGCATTAACTTTCTTCTTCTTAATTTTCCCTTTTTACCACAATTATATAATATGTCAAATTTTTATTTGCTTATTAGTTAAGGAGTAAGGACTGAGATTATTTGTATGTAATTTCAAGTTCAAGGGATTTAATTGTAAAAGAGCCCCCCAAAAAAATGGTAAATATTGTCAATAGTTTATGTATCGATTCACTTACTTTTAAAAAAAAACAAGATTGTGTTTTTATATAAAATAATAATATTGTCAAGGGATATTTCATGTAAATTCTTAAACAAAATCAGAATCACACACACACACATATATATGATACTCAAGATAATTAAATCATGTTCGAGTGTTTGCAGGCTTAAACATTCTCTTAGCTTTAATTTTTTTCATCCGCAAAATCCGAACGAATAATAAAATTGATTTTATAAATACAACAATAATATCATTAGGAAGGAATATGAAGCATATAAAAAAAAAGTATAACTAGTAGAAAAGCTAAATATAAAAAATTTTAAAAATTAATTAGATTCTACCACTTGAGCGCAACTTGAGATATATATGACTTGAAACAATGGTATGAGAATAAAACTATAAAATCATGATACCGCCAAAAACTATAACATCATTATAGAAGTTGAATAATCAGAGACTAAAAGTTGATTCAAGGTGGATTATCTTATAAGTTTTCTATGAAAAAAAAAAACTTTATTCCTTGTCTGCCCTTGAAAAGAATATTTAATTAATAAAAAATTGCTGAAAAATCCCCATTATAAAATTTATTTCTCAAAGATATCTAAAAATCTAAAATCTTTAAGTGAGCGTAACTCATCACCTACCCTAAATGTAGCTTTTTAAATTGTATGCAACATACCTTCATTTATATATAAATATCTTTCATTTTACACATGATTAAAGATAGATTGTGAAGACAAAATATAAGAATCAAATATTATATTAATTAATGTAATAAAACATTGTATTAATCCAAAATTATCTAATATAAGTGGCTCTTATAGATGCCTCTCAAATCAAAGGGACATCATTTGCGTCACCAGCCACAATTAAAGTGTTCCTATAATTAGGATCGAGGTAGTATTATTTATTACTCTCTCATTTACCCACTTATAAATAAGGGTACAGTTGGAAAAACAACATATTTTCTATATATTTATTATTTTTAACTAATTTTAATTCTTTTCTTGAAGGAAAAAAATCTTTTAATAGGATTTTATAAATAGGGGCAGTGAGAGTATATTTTAGAGAATATTGAACATAATTATTTTTATTTTATTAAAACTCATTTCCCTTCTTATTTACATTCTCATAAAAATTATTCTAACAACTAAACATGCTTTATTTTTATTCTCACTGTCATTAAAGAAAATATTCCAACAAGCAATACTTAAGGCCTAAGATAATAGAGAATAAGATTATTGAAAATTGAGTTTCATATGCTTGAGATTCTAATTCTGTGGAAAGACATAAAGGCTCCGAATCATATACATATCTAAATGGATTCTTTTGAAAAAACTTAAAGTTGTCTCTATTATATCCATTTTGATGTTGTCTCTATTATATCCATTATTCTTTGACACCTCTCTTTAATTTATTTGCACATTTGAAAAAGAGACTTTCATTATTGTGGAGTTAACTTTCTTGGCTACTTTGCATCATAACTAGAAGCAAATGTTTTTGAATCCTGTGGGAACTAAGTGAGAACAAATTAATATTGCTTTTGACAATGGTTTGTATACTACGCATTCAAGGCCACAATATTTTATTTATTGATTCAATCCTACACCATTAAGATACACAAGAACAAAATAATAATGTGCTCCTTCGCTACGTGATATATGACCTAATTTGGGAATTAATATTAATCCTAGATGTAAGACATATTTTATATGTTTATCAATATTTTCCCAAAATTAACTTTATTGATATTTCCTCAACAATAATTAAGTAGGAGATGAATGAAGGGAATTAAGGAAGATGATTAGCATATTTTAAAAAATATATCACATTAACTAACTTAACTAACATATTAATCTATTCAAATTAATTAATTAGATCTTACATTAAAAATTATAAGAGTGTTTGAGGTTGCTAAAAATGTATTTTCATGATTGCATATGGCCGAAGTGTACTAGAAATAGTAGTAGGAGAAAATCAATTATGCTGTTTGCTAGTTCATTAGACGTCATAATTGTTATAATTGTTGAAAATAAAGAGAAAGATGAAAAGAAAAAGGAAGATTTTTTTTTTTTGCTCGAAAAAGAAAAAGGAAGAATGAGTAGAAAGTAAAAAAGAGTAATTGTCATTTACTATTCAGTGTTGTATCAAATACATAACACATATAATCTATTTATAGGCACAACTTTCTAATCTAAAATTAATGTGATTCCATGATCATAGAAATTAAGGGGTGAGAATAGGAAGCTACGAAGAATAAGCAATAATGTGGATATGGACTTCCACAAATATTATATTCATAACACTTTCCCTGGATGTCCATGACTAAACATGTACCTCATTAAAAAACTTCAACTGAAAAAAACTCAGTGAGACAAAACATTAGTAGAAGAAAAAGAGTACATTGTTTATTGAAACACTTGATAAAACTTCCTCATTAAAATCCTTGTTAGAAAAACCCAGTGGGAAAAATCATAGACAAGGGGAGTACAACTTGTATAATTAAGCTCCCCCTCTTGACAAATCAATTGATGTCTTTGAGCTTGAGAAGTTCGATACCATAAACAAGCTTTTCAAAAATTATATCAAGAAGTGACTTGGTAAATGGATCTGCTAGATTTTTATTATAACAGCGCTGCATATTAATTTCACCACCCTTTTGAAGGTCACGAGTGAAAAAGAATTTTGATGAAATATGTTTCGTTCTGTCACCCTTAAAGTACCCTTCATTTAGTTGGGTAATACATGCAATATTATCCTTATATAGAATTGTTGGGGCATTTTATTAGAAGATAACCACAAATGGTTCTTATGTGATGTATTATTGATCTTAACCACTCACATTCTCGACTTGCTTCATGTATTGTTAGAATTTCTGCATGATTAGATGATGTGGCTGATATAGTTTACTTCATAGATCTCCATGAAATAGTTTTGTCACCACTTGTGAATAAATACCCTACTAGTGATTTACCGTCGTCATGTGGATCAGACAAAAATCCAACATCTGCATAACCAACAAGTTCATGCTCGAGTACATTTGAGTAGAATAACCCTATATCCACTGTACCTCTAAGATAACGATGAATGTGCTTAACTCCATTCCAATGTATTTATGTTAGTAATTCACTACTACAAAAAGCAGATTTAACGACTCCTATCTAACGACCTATTAAATGAAAACAGACATAAAAAACGAGGTGGTGACATTTTTGAAATTTTGGTGAAAATATTCAACGACTATTTCATATAAAATGGACGTTAAAAAGTAGACGGTGGCACTGTTGTAATTTTCTCCTTACTTTTAATGTCCATTTTTTAAAAACGAATGTTAAATGTTTTGATAAAATGACTGTTTTAATGAAAATAGTCGTTATATCTTAGACACTATTTATTTTATTTTGAGACACCATTTAATTTTATTTTGCGAAAAAATTAGTGCTACTTACCATTAGAATAAAATCTTCAAGATTATATGCCCGATTTTCTCCCATATTCATAGAAATTTCCTAGTATGTAGCCTAGAATTTCAATAATTAAGAGAAGAAATCAATCGTTTTTTCATTTAGTTAATTCCTAATAATTAAATTTAATAAATTAAACAATATATCTCTTTATATATATATATATATATATATATATATATATATATATTATGTTAGCTCTAAGTGTTTTGATGATAACAATACTTGAAAGATTTTAAGGTTTTAAATTAATGGTACTTGAGTATTATGAAATGGTTCTCGAGAATGACATATCAATTTCAAAGAAGTTCTCACATGATTATGATTCTCGAGAATGGAATTATGTGCTCAAGTATGTGCCTGCTGAAGGTGGAATATCACCTAGAGGGGAATGAATAGGTGATCTCAAATTCTTTTCTCGAATCACACGAGCACAAATAAAAGAGAGACAAGAAAAGCAAACAGACACAGAGCAATTTATACAGGTTCGGTCTAATACTTTGACCTACGTCCAGTCCCCAGAACACCTGGAATTTTCATTATCTTTCAAGGACAATTACATTGTACTCGGATGATCCTCTCACTAGGACTCACTCCCCCTTACAAGCTGTAATTGTATACCCACTTAAGATTCCACAACCTTAAGATTTTACAACACAATAATCAAATAAGTTTTTGAAACTCCTCACGAGTAAATAAGGATAAACATTGAGGTACACGATATCCGAAGATATTAATGGAATAGATAAAACAGTTGAATACAATAAGAATAGAGTGCACAGCGTTTTTCAGTGATTGTGGTGAATTCAAAACTTCAGGTATATATAGTTGATCTCATGACCGTTGAGAAGCTTGAAGAAAATATCCGTTGAGAAGCTTGAAAATGACCGTTAGAGATGAAGCAGAAGGGTCGGAATAATCGCCGTCATTATTCCCGGAATTGTGATTATGACCGTTGAGACCCAGCAAAGGAAATGAAATATTCTTGCCCAGAACATCATAGAGGTATGTCTTTTGGTCGAGTTTCTCGAATAGGTAAGTTTAATAAATGCCAGATTGCTTTAGTCAACATCCTGTGTTGATCCTCATTCCAATAATCTGTAACTCATTAACAAATTGATTAAATGCACTTATGAATAGTAATGAGTAATGATTTGGAGAAATAAAATCATAACTAGTTGATTTAGATTTTCCGGAGACGGTGATTTTGAAAACTAAAGGTGTTAAGTTCAAGTTAAACTAAAGTTAACTTGATATAAGAAGTTAACTTGATATCCATTTGAAAGTTAACTTGATATGGGTGAAAGTCAAAGACGATAGTTTCAAAAGAATAGACAATTTGAAAGCTTAACTTGAGGTAAATTAAATCGACTCAAGGTAAACATATCAAAACTAAATAACTTCCATTCAAAAAACAATTTAACTTGAGGCAATCAATGGAAATCATTTTTCAATTCATAAAATGAACTTTATGACTAGAGGCACATAATCAATTAACTCAAGGTAATATTTGAAGCTTCGAATTTTCATAGAATATCAAGGATTAATTACATTATAATTGTTATCATCAAAACATCAAAAACATGAGAACTAACACCTGCAATTCTCGAGAATGGAACTTCAATTCTCGAGAATATAAGTGATTAATCACTTTCATATCATCTTGCATCAGAGCGATTCTCGAGAATAGGGAGTCAATTCTCGAGAATGCTCAAGCAATTCTCGAGAATAATAAATCAATTCTCGAGAATGCGAAGAAAAAGTTAGCTGATCTTATTATTCTTGAATAGTTATGCTTTGCTGATTCTCGAGAATAACAACATGATTCTCAGTATGGTCATTTCAATTCGTTTAAGTAGTTCTCTGATCATAAGATTCTTGAGTATGTATATAATTATTCTCGAGTATTATCGAAGAGATACATCTACAAAGTCTTCCTTACAAGGAATTCTCGAGAATGATTCAAAAAATTCTCGAGATATGTTCTTCTCATTTCTATCATTTTCCAAGTGACGCTAATCAATTTCATAAAATCAATGGGTTATTATTTGTTCTTTCTTAATCATATCTGAACTTATTCATATCATATTTAATCATCTTCTTAATGAGTTTCAAATTGATTAACCATGTTAATTTGAGTTTGAACGAAAAGCAATCCGATGTGGCTGACGCACTTAATGCAACTCAGAAAACAGAGCAACAATCGGAATTAGTCCTCGTAGCAGACGAGATCATTCCTTCAAGGCATACCTATTCCGGCTATTACTCTGAGTCAACCTCTGCACAATGTGCAATCGACAGTGAAGCATTTAATGAAGCAACGGTCGATTAATTTCAACGGAAGTCAGCTGTGCCTAACGGAATTACGAAGAGACTTAACGGCTAGTTTACGAAGCTTCACAATGACATTAATGGCAAACACTATAAAAGCTCACCACATTCATTTCCGCCACCTACCGAAACTCTGCACATTCAATTTTGTATTATTGCGATCAACTGTTTCATTAACTTCACTTAATATCTTCGGATATTGCTTGTACTTCAGTGTTCATATATTATCTACTCGTGAGGAGTTATGAAACACTTATTTCATTTTCGGTTTAAATCTTAAGGTTGTGGAACCTTAAGTGTGGGTGTACGATTACAACTTGTAAGGGGGAGTGAGTCCGAGTGTGAAAGGATCATCCTAAGTTACAGAGTGTGTAATTGTATTTGTATTTGAAGAGTTAGTGGAAATCCAAAGGTGTGCTTGGGGACTGGACGTAGGTCAAAGTATTAGACCGAACCAGTATAAATTGCTTTGTGTTCATTTCCTTTCTCTGTCTTTGTTTTACTTGCATTTGTGTGTGACTCTCGAAAAGTTTTTGAAATCACCTATTCACCCCCCCTCTAGGTGATATTCTGATAATTGAATATTATTTCACTTATATGTATCTCTTGGTTAATAAATTAGGAATGTTTAATTGAGAAATAATGGGTTTTATTACTTAATTGGGCTTTAAGCTTTTAATTATATTAAATTCATTTTTGGTAATAAAATTCCAGATTTACAATGCTTCACTTATTTCGCCATAACTTTTGATCTAGATATCGGATTAGCCTCATTCTTCTTTATTTTTTTAGATGATTCAGAGAACTACAATTTTTATAAAGACTCGGAAGACTGATTCGGACAAGAAGATGGACGAAATTGGAGCTAAAGATAGACGCATTTTTCTGGATTTTTATTTTGCCCCAATTTTGTAATAAAAGACCAATTATTAGAGGTTTCCTATTATTATGGGTTTCCTATTCTTAGAGGTTTCCTATTATTATGGGTTTCCTATTTTTAAAGGTTTCCTATTTTTGAGCCAATCTTGTAGCCCTAGTGTTTCCTATTTTTAGGTTAAATTAGATGGCTGAAAAACATATTCTCAATTACGTTATATGAGACTTTCGGATTAAATTAGAAGCTTATTATTTCCTCTGAATCGTTCATCATGTTCATGTTCTTCTTCATCTTTTCTTCTACGTTTTGCTTAGCCATGCTTGGCTAAGCTTCTTTGGTTGACCCATGAATTGAGGATTCCGCGAATCCATAGGACTCGCGCTTAAATCGGTAACATAATTCGTTTATGTTTATTTTAATCGGATCCGATTATAATTGCGGATTAGGTATTAGATTTAATACCTAGATTGATATCCCAAGGACATAGGTCGGACCGGGTTCCGAGAGAGCGTTGTACGATCGCACATCGAGCTCGCCACGTGTTCGATTAAATGCTAGGTGATCGTCTGGTCGAAGGAATATCTAGACAAATGCAGAGATTTCGGTTTGTCCAGAATCAATCACGAGTTTGGTTATTATCTTTTTGTCCGATGAAGGTTATGGAATCCCAATTCTGGGTTAATCGTTTTTAATCTGATTGATCTCGTTTTCTTGCTTTCTGTTTTAGTCTTTGCTTCGTTTAAATTGCATTGAAAAACTCCCCCATTCTGGTTACTGTGTTACTTGTTTACTGTTGATTTTAGACCCACTACGAATTCCTTGAGAGAAACGATCCAGGTTCTCTATACTGCAATCTTTATTGAACTTAGTTATTTTATGAGGGCTCCGCAACTCTCATCATATTCCATCTTCATATTATATATATATATATATATATATATATATATATATATATCTCATATTTAAAGTTATTTCTTAGTATGTAGCCTAGAATTTTGATAGTTAAGAGAAGAAATCTAATCGTATTTTCATTTAATTAGTTCCTAATTAAATTTAATAAATTAAACAATATATTTATTTTATATATATTTATAAAAAAATATATCAATATCATTTAGTTCAAGCCTCCCTCATGCCATTTTATTTTATTTTTATTTTGAGTTACAACGACCGGTTTTTCTAAACCAAATTGAAACTTGATTTTTTTAGATATTTTAATTATTTTATTTATTTTAAGTTATGACAACTCGGTTTAGAAAAATCGGTCGTTGAAACTTGAATTTTTAGATATTTCAATTTATTTTATTTTATTTTATTTTTTGAGTTACAACGACCGGTTTTTCAAAACTAGTTGTTGAAACTCAACTTTTTTAGATATTTCAACTTTAATCTCACGCCTTCGACATTTTGTTGTTCCTCTCTTCCTTTTGCACATCCTATTCAAGACGTTAAATTTCTTCTTCGTTTCGGGAAGTTGCCTTTTGCTAGTTTTGTTGTGAGGTGCAAAAGTATCCTACAAGATTTAGATCTCGCATCGCTTATATCAGGATTTGGAAAACCCTTCTCGGCTTTATTTCTCCAAATCTCCGGACTTGTGCCGAAGTCGTCGATCCATGGCTAATTCTTTTTTATTTTAATTGTTTCTCCTTCTTTGGTGATTATACTTTGAATTTATTCTTGATTATTCAATATTTAGGTTTTTTCGATTTTGGCTAGCTCTTTGATTTGGATCTGGATTTTTTTTCCAGTGGTTCTTCTCAATATTATGGTTCTTTTGGCTTCAATCCCGATTTTGATTTTGATTTTTCTTCAGTTTTGCTCTTGATGCTATCTTTTTTCTTTCTAATTGGTTTTTTTTTTCAAAATTGCAGCTGTCGGCCAGCTTCCGGCACAAAGTCTAACTCCAGGATTCGGTAGATCAATTGCTAAAGTTGGGGTATCTGTGCCCCTAGTTGATGAAGGAACCTTTTTAGTTTTCTTCCTCTTCCTATTCTGTTGTGTGGTGGCGGAGCATGACAAATCTTCATGTTGTTTTTATGGAATTGTCGGTGTTGTCTTCTTGTTGTTGTTGTCTTTGGCTTTTCAATTTTCCCGCTGCAATGTTTTTTTGCCGCCGCTATTTGGAAAAAAAAGGACCTTCAACGACTGTTATTTAAATAACAGTCGTTTAAGTCATAAACTTTCAATGGCACTTATTATATACGACCCCCTGAAAACAGTCGTCTAAGGGTCTTAAAAACGAACGTTAAAAGCGTCTTTTGTAATAGTGTAAAGAACCATATCTTGCTAATAAGTTCACAAAAAATGATATGTCGGGTAGAGTGTGATTATCAAGTGACATTAGTGATCTAATTGCACTATGGTATGATACTTCTAGACCGAATAATTCTTCATTACTTTCTTCGCTCAGGTCTAAATGGATCTTTATCTGCCTACAAAGACCTTACAACCATTGTGATACATAAGGGATGTGACTTATCCATGTAAAAACGCTCTAGGACATTCCTTGTATAAGTTTATTGATATACAAAAATCTCATTTTTTAGGTATTTAATCTGTAATCCAAGATAGAATTTT
The DNA here is from genome assembly GCA_019022615.1 of Acacia melanoxylon. Classification (NCBI taxonomy): domain Eukaryota; kingdom Viridiplantae; phylum Streptophyta; class Magnoliopsida; order Fabales; family Fabaceae; genus Acacia; species Acacia melanoxylon. Next base: position 452,113 of record JAFJYJ010000030.1, on the reverse strand, counting down.
GTTCTTCCCAAGTACTTGATTTCAAATTCTTTCTTTAATTAATTAATTTCCTTTGAAAGTTCTTCAGAAGATCCAATAATGTTGATATCATCAACATAAATAGCAATTATAGAAAACTCACTTTCAAATCTTTTCATAAATATTCATAGGCATATTGGATCATTTGTGTATCCTTCTTTCAATAAATATTCATTGAGACGATTATACCAGATGTGCCCCGATTGCTTCAGGCCATACAAGGACTTATTTTACTTAATTGATTATTGTTCTTGAGAACTTGTATGTAATGCTTCTGGTATCTTGGAGTCCCTTAGAGACTTGTACTTCTAGCAGTTTGAGTCCATCAGGGATTTGTGCCTCTGGCACTTAGAGTCCTTCATGGATTTGTGCTTCTAATATCTTGAGTCCTTCAGGGACTTGCGCCTTTGGCACTTGCTTATGAATTTTGGCTTATGATCTTTATGATCATTCATTACATCATATACTAAACTATAAGCAAAACCGTCGTCAATGGTGACTTTATTTCAGTCCCATCGGATTCTATTTTTAACATAATTTATTGAAATCTCATTATTTTCACATATTTCATGTACCTTAGTCTCTTCTAGGACTACAACATTCTCTTCTGGATTTATCTCTTCTAGAGATAATAACTCTTAGAAGCTGACTATTTTGGAGCTAATAACTTTCTTGATTATTCTCGACTTGACCATCTATATTCTTAGCTCCTTTTCTATTTCGACGATTTTTATATTTGGAACCGATGGGCCTGTCATGCTTCAGACGTGCTTTAGATTCTAATAGGTTGTCCTTCAAGGACATCAATTCTAATAAGAGTATTAGCAGTTGGGACATGTAACTTTGTCACTCTCTTTGGGTCAGTAAATGCTTCAGGCATTTGATTTGCTAAATTCTACAAATGAATTATCTTTTGAACTTCCATTTACATTGTTTTGTTCGAGGATCAAAATAAGCCAATAATAATTCATTCCAGCTAATCTCTTTATTCAACTGCTTATTTTCTTCCCCTTAATGTTGGGAAAATTGATTCATTAAAAAGACAATTGGCAAATCTAGCCCTAAATAGATCTCCTGTTGATGGTTCTAGATATTTTATGATTGAAGGAGATTCATACCCAACATATATTCTCATCCTTCTTTGAGGACCCATTTTGGTGCGTTGTGGTGGTGCTATTGGCACATATACTGCATACCCAAAAATTCTTAAATGAGAAATATTAGGTTCCCGATGAAAAAAACTATTTATAAGAGGAAACCTATAAGTAACATGTTTGCATTATGCGTATTAACATTACTGCATGCAAAATGGCATCTTTACTACATTCATTTATGCAAATGGAGTAAAGCCTGCTAGACGGGTTTCATGATTTTAGCAACAAAAGCTCATTGTTTTGTTTAGCCACATGGAGGTAAGAAATTAATTTAGCATATTTCTTAAAAAATCTTTCACAATATGGCTAGTGCAGGAGCAAACTGGATGCATCCATTTATAAGAGCTTTTGGAAGAAAAATCATCTTCTGGTGGTCATACATTTCCTTTAATTTGTTCCAAAGAATATGGGAGTCTTTTAGGGCCAAATATTCAATTTTGAGGCCCTTATGCAAATGAAGGCATATAAAAATCGTAGATATGAATAGTTATTTTTAAAAATGACAAGAGTTATTGTAACATTTTACATTTTAAAGGACAATTATTAATTACTAACTTGATTAAACCATTTATTAAAATGTTTTGTGCACATAGTTAAGCTATAGATTTTACAAGGCCTATATTTTTAAACTAAATATAGCTTTAGAATTAACAACAGAATTCATATTTTGAGTCATCTCATCTATCTCTAAAATCTCAACTCACCAAAGCCTAAACCTTTACTTTCAAGGTATGCATCATTTCTTACCCCAAGTTCTTAGTTCTTAAATCAAAGAATCTCACATTCCTATGACACTTTCTTGGAGGTTACCTATTCCGAGATTTCTTTCGCCTAAGCACGTTTAACCTCAAAGTTCCAATATAAATCAAGGAATCTCAAATTCTTATCTCGATATCATAAACCTATTACGTTACAGCTCATGGGTTCTGTCAGCGGTTATAAGGGTGGGGGTGATAAGGATTGTCAAGGTATCGGTATGTTGCTTGGCATGTTATATATGTGATTCATGAAATGAAATTTGATATAGAAATTTTATTACAGAATTTGTGATTTGGTTTAATAAATTTGTAAATTATATATCTAGTACTTTGTTCTGTAAAATGTTCTACTTAGCACCTCACGAGCACATATAAGCATTTATGATGAGCTGGATTGATGGTTACAAACATTTTTTAGGTGATAGTTCTCGTGTGGGTCAATTAAGGAATGCTTCGGAAACTTATGTTACTTTTACTAACAGTAGTGCTTCCACCTTTTTAGTACATGTTGAATTATTATATATTGCCGCATTATGGCTCACTTGGCATACTCTAGTATATTTTGGATTCTTTGGCAAATTCTAAAGCTATATTTAGTTTAAAAATATAGGCCTTGTAAAATCTATAGCTTAATTATGTGTACAAAACATTTTAATAAATGGTTTAATCAAGTTAGTAATTAATAATTGTCTTTTAAAATGTAGAATGTTACAGCCAAGAATTCAAATTTCTCAAGATTTAACATAGTTTAGATTAGTGCAATAAAAGGAATTCCTTAAAATATGAAATGTAAAAACACAATATAATAATACAAACAATAATAACAGGAACGTAAATATGAGAAATAATTCATTAATTAAAATATTGCAAAAAAATTAAATATTTATAGCTTCGGGCCATTTAGTACTCATGACTTCAGGCCAATTAATCTCAAGATGAGAAATTAGAATTATATAGCTTCCTACCTTTTATCTTTAGGATAAATAAAATTATATGTCTTCTGGCCTTTTATCTTCATGATAAATAAAATTATATAGCCTCTGGCTTTTTATCTTCAAGATAAATAAAATTATATGGCTTATGGCATTTTATCTTTAGGATAAATACAAGTTGTATATGGCTTCCAACCATACAATAAGATAGAAGATAAAAATGTATATGGCTTATGGCCATATAATAAGGAATCAAATGAAGATGACTTTTGACCATATTGTAAGATAGAAAAAGGTATATGGCTTCGGTCATATAATATTAAAGTAGGAATCAAAGGAATATGGCTTATGACTATATAATAAAAAATCAAAGTGATATAACTTCTGATAATATAATCTCAAAATAGCAATAAAAGGAATTTGGTTTCTGGTCATATAATAAGAAATCAAAGTAATATGACTTCTGGTCATATAATTTCAAAATAGGAAATTAGAGAAATATGTTTGTTGGCCATATAATTTCATAATAGAAAATTAAAGCGATATGACTTCTGATAAAATAATTTTAGAATAGGAAATTAAAGTGATATGACTTCTAGCCATATAATTTTAGAATCGAAAATTAAAATAATATGGCTTCTGGCCATATAATTTCAAAATATGAAATTAGAGGTGTATGACTTCTAGCCATACTAAAATAACAATATTAATAATATAGAAGAGCTCAAAAAGGAGATTAAAAATAAGATAGAAAAATAATAACAATATCCAATATAAGCCATGGAACCCAATGTTTAAAACAATCGGTAAAAGTGTCTCTTTAATTCCATATAAGGGCTCAGATTATCCTAGATAGATCAAATAAAATAAAGTAGAAAAAGGTGGGTGAAATCGTTAAAATAACTAGAGAGAAATATACATTTGTTAGAGCTTTCGAGTTGATAACATGTTATAAAATAAAGAAAAGATGAGAAGATAAAGGAAGAATGAGTAGAAAGCAAGAGAGTAATTCTCATTCACTATGCACTGTTCTATCAGATACACAACATATGACTTCTATTTATAGGCACAATTCTCCAATCTACAATTAATGTGATTATATAATTATAGGAATTAATGGGTAAGAACAAGAAACTATGAAGAATAGAAAATGTTGGGGATATGGATATCCACAAATATTATATTCATAACAATTATGAAATTTGTTAAAAAAACAATGTACTACGCAAAAATTTGACAGATTTATTACTCATATTGTTCTTAATATAAGAGTTATTTTTCTAATACTATTTATAAGTCACTTCAAACATGTTTCACTGAAATTAAGAAAGACTATAAACCTAGTTAATTTTGTCTTAAAATTTAACAACTTTATAACTTTATCCTTATTTGATATTACTTCTGGTCCTAATTATAGGTCCAAGTTTGTAGTGTAATTTGTACTACAAACTTGGTCCTATAATTAGGATCGGAATTAGTTAATTATAAGTTTATAAGTGATGTTCTTGCCTGCAAGTTTATATGTGATTTGATACCCCTAAAATATCCATATATACTATTAGATTATATATTAATTTATAAGTTAAGTAAATCAGTTTAGGAAAAATGATAAACATGGGAGATAAATTAGATTTTGTTTTTGCTAGGGAAGATAAAATAGATTAGGATAATATAAAAGGTCTAAGGGATAAGCTACATAAGCAATATATTGATTTTCTTCTCCAGTGTAACATCCCATTTGAAAACGGCGGAATATTTTTTTAAAAAAAACGTTTCCAAATATTTCAAGCAGAGTAATCAGAGTAGAGCATTGGAGCGAAAAGTAACTGATTCATAACAAACATCAACCACAGTGTAACATTGTAATGATTACATTAATCCTAGAGTTTGAAAGTGAATAACTGAAAGCGGTAAAGATATATAAGTCTTTGGTTGTACGTGTACTGCTGCTTGCCTCGATCTTCGATCCGTATTCCTCCAGATCCTGAAGCTATAGCTGAGATTCAATTCACCGCATTGAATCTCAGGTAACGGTTAATCTCAAACCCAAACAATACAGTATATAGATAACAGATATTCTAGACAATACAACAGTATATCACTACATAAGCATATAGCAGATGCATGATCATTGTGCCGACAAAACATAAGCATTACGCAGTATGTAAAGCCCCACGATGTAAAACAACAATAACAGCTTGCACTATTCACCAGTGCCACGATACCACTCGTGTTCTCAGCGCTAGAAAAACATACGGCGTTATCATGACTATAACCCGTGTAAAACTGTCTGTATATCGGTCTACGAACGTATCTATCACATATATGTATTTAAGCAGCAAAAGATTAGTGTTACAGTACGCGTCCGTACCTTCGTTGACGACGTTAGGTACTTCTGGCGGAAAACGTACTTTTTACGGAAAAACGTGAAATGTTCACTCACGCACGTCGGGCGGCGTAACGGCAAAAATCAAAGTTTCGATGCCCTATCGAGTAATATCACTTTTATTAGTGATTTGACATCATAACTCGACATTTTAGGTAAAAATTACCATTTTGCCCTTCTACCCTTAATTTGGCGGAATTTCGCGTAACTTCGTTACTTTGACCGTATTCCATTTCAAAATTATCCCCACTATGTTTTTACCTCGTCGGGCATCTTTCAATGCAATGAGGCATAAAAACAAACATAGGAACAAATTCTGAAACTTCCTAGATCAAAACAACAGTTCTACTATAACTACCGAAAGAACTACGGAAACTAAAAACTAAGGACCGAAGAACTTACTCGTTGAAGACTTCTTCACAAATTTTTCCAGAGCTTCTCTCTCTACTTTCTCCCTCTAGGTTTCAGTTTTTAGCTAGAGAATGGGTGTGAGAATTCAAGAGGAGATCATGCCTTTATATAGGACAAATTAGTGCCACTTTGGTAATTTTCATTTTCCAATCTTGTAATTTTTCCTTAACTTATCACCATGTAAAATCAAAGTTGAAATGGTGGTAAATCCTTGACCATGGGCAGCTCATAGTCGACATTGAGGAGTGATGTGGCAGCAAGCCATAGGTCCAAGAGTGGTGACTTAAGCTTACTTTATGCCCTAGCCCGATAGAATTTCCCCGATCGGTGTCCGTTTCGCGTAGTCTCTAAATTCTGAATTCATAACTTTGAAGATCTTCTCTTCCTCATCAATAATATCTAATTTAACTTAGATTCCAGTCCCTTACAGGGTTCCAACAGTCCAGTTGAAGTTTTCTCAAAAAACGTGTCCGGCGCGTCCGATTCGAAAATTGTTTTCGGAATCATCAACCTCTAGACAAAAATTCACTGATTCCAAATATGTCCATATAATCATAAACTCATCTCCGGATGTTGAGTTATAATTTATTTTCTTCAAATCCAAAATGTGACTATCTGCATTTTTCCCTATTTCGTCTTATTAGGTAAATGCGCTACCGACCTCGGAATTAACTTCCGGAAGAGGTCACTTGAAGGTAAAAACTCACTTATCAATATTTTACCTTGACTTTGGAATTCATACTCCTGGTTCTCTAGATAGGATCCGTTCCCTATTTATTACATTACTATTCACTATATTCAATTATATTAATATAATAATAAAATTTTTACCATAACATTAAAATTTGTTTCTCTCTCCTTTTTCTTTCAAATTTTCAGATGGCACCTTATTATTTTTATTTTTTATTTATTTTATTTATTCCAATTTTTCCAAAAAAATCCACAAAATCACCTAATTGGTCCATTCTTGCATTTAGGCTTAAAAATACCTAAACTCACTTATTTTTCACAAAATTCTCCAATTAATTACTAAATATGTTCTTACTAATTTTAAGCCAAAAACCACTAATTTTAGGGTTTTACAAAATTACTTATGAATTTCCTTTACTTATGCTTAAGTAATTAGCCGAAATTACTTAACTACTCTATTATCACTAGTCGATAATTTTCTTAATTAGAATGCCTCATTACCTGATAATTCTAGCACCGACATTGGTGTTTCCATGTTTTCTCGCATTATTCTAGAATTTGAGAGGGTATTATGGTCATTACAATACTTTTTGAGCATTCTTATTCAATTTCTCCAAGCTCATAATTTATCAAATTATCACAATTAGAGATAATATACTCTCCTAACTCAAATAATTATTTCATTGCCTTTTAGGATTTTTCATAATTTTCCTAAGTCATTTTGCATACCAGGGGTATTTTGGTCATTTGGCACTTTGGCCCTTAATTCTCTAATTTCCCACAGAACTCATCCTAGAAAAATAGACTATAATAACACAAGTCTTGCAACAATAATTTCACTTATCAGAAATAGCCTATTTATTTACCAAAATGTAATATTTCGGATAAATAAATATGCGGGTATTACATCCAGCAACGAACTCGATGTGGTAGCATCTTCCTTTGTAACAATCAAGACTGGTAAGCCCATTGGTCCACACAGTTGTTTTAAATTTTGGTTTTGCTAGGGAAGATAAAATAGATTAGGATAATATATTTTGCACCAAATTCAACTTGCAACAAACCCTTGTCTTAGGAATATATTTGAAGTAGTAGTACTTTTGTTCCACGCAGTGGCGGAGCCACACTTGTACCTATGGATGCAAGTGCAAACACAAAATATTGAAATATATATATTATTTAGCTGTAATGTGTGAGCAACCCATAGCTCGGTGGTAGAGCATTTGATTATAGATCAAGAGGGCATTGGTTCCAACGCCGTTGGGCCCTTTTTCATTTCTTATTCCTTTGCCCAAGTTTGTACTCCTTATGAAAAAACACCCCCTTTTCATTTCTTATTATTTTCCCAAGTTTTTACTCCTTATGAAAAACATATGTAGCAGTAGTTTTATCTGTGATTTCAAAACAAAGAAAAAGATATATTTTTTTATAACCACCACTATTTCCATTTTTTATATATTTTTAAAATTTATAAATTAAATACATTTATCATTTATAATTTCACTGTTAATTATAAATAAATCCTAAAAGTAAAAATTAGGATATTACAAAAATCGTTGAGCTCATAAGGGTATCAGTCTTGTTGCAGTGATCCATTCCATATTTCTTAATAAGCTCTCGTAGGTATTTGCTTTGGGAAATAAATATTACATTCTTCTTTTGCTTGATTCGAAGTCTTAAGAAGAAATTTAATTCTTCTATCGTAGACATTTCAAACTCACCTTGCATGATCTTAGAAAACTCTTGACAAACCTATGTTGAACGTGATATGTTTGATAAGATTGATGATAAAGATATAATGCAATATTTTTAAGGAATGAAGAATCGAAGAATGCTTTTGTAATCGTTCTATTGTAATAGCTTAGTTGACTCTTAATTATTATTTTTCTATATTAAGTTGAAGTTTTCTTTTCTTTTTGTTTACATGCTTTTGTCTTTTAATACATTTAAAACTTTCCTTAAAAAAATAAAAAAATCGGGGCGCTGCCCCCGAACCCTCAAATCCTCCCACTAATTGTGCAGACAAAAAAAAAAAATCCTGACTCCGCCACTGGTTCCACGAATAACATATGTGAACTTGAAGTTCTAAAATTAATATTTTGTGCTAGTGATAACTCTGAAATTAGGAGAGAAAAGAGAAAAAATAGTTTATAGGAAGAGAGACAGTAATGTCATATCAAAAGGAAAAAAATTTGGTGAATGATTATCAAAATAGAACTAAATAATGTCCTCTATCTCACGGTAACAAGGGGGAACAAATATTGCTTTTACAAATCTTACACCATTATATATCTACACACTCTCTCTCCATCCGGTTCTATCATAAGGCACTTCTAAGAAAAATGACTGTTCTCACTTCTCTGTTATAAGTCACCAAGGGTGATATATATTAATTTTTTTAAAAAAAATTGTCCCTATTTAAAGTTTGATATGATTTTGCTTTTTCACTTTTTAAGATGTATTTTATGAATTTATATATGGATAAATTTAGAAAAATTGATTTTTCATTTTCAAACAAATTTAATGACTCAACCATATTTTTTTCCATGTTATGGTTAAAGATATCTTATAATAAACAATGGAGGGAATATAAAAAATAAAATACGGTGGACAGATATTTTTCATGATCTAAATAGAAAGATATTAGATGTGAAAATAGAGAAAAATAGAAACTACTCTAAATAATTTCTCTCTACTCTCTCTTTTTTTAAAAAAATCTAAATTACAATATTTATAATGTGCTCCTTCAGTCCTAAATATATGAATTTGTTAGAGGGTTTATCTTAATTTTAAATGTAAAATATTAAATCATTTTTCTCCAAAATAATTTATATTACTCATAAATTAAACTAATATATTATTTAATGCTATACAAAGATTTGTTTGAACGGATTTCTAAAAAAAATTAAAGATATCATTTATCATAATTAAGTAATTTATTTTTCTTTTTAAATCCATTTAAATTAATTAATTGCGGAAGAATTATAACCTAGATTTCTATTTGCCAGTGAAGTTAGGTTGGAGACATGATAAAATAATTTGATAACATGCGACGTGTTTGGTTTTAAAAGGAAACTGAGTTACGATTTTTGATTTGGAGACGTCTACGAAAGTCTCAAGCCGACTTCCCGTTTTAACATCAGAAGCAACTTAAAAATTGACCGGTACCTGATTTTTTTTTTTTTTTTTTTAAAAATATATATATATATATATTTCTGGGCACATAATGCATACATTTTTCTGAATATTTTTTTCCTATATTATGATATTTGTTATGAATAATAAAGATAAATCTAGGATAAAAGAGCAAAAGATAAGGGAAGAGAAAATTCAAGAGAAAAAGTAGATTACGAGTAAAGAAGAATTTTGGTGAAATATGATTCGTTATATCACCCTTGAGGCCTTGATGTACCCTATTTTAGTTGGGCAATACATATTCTCATATAGGATTGTTGGGATTAATTTGGCTGAAGATAAATCATAAGTGGTTCATATGTAATGTATTATTGACCTCAACCATATACATTCTTGACTTGCTTCATGTACTACTAGAATTTTTACATGGTTAGATGATGTGACTGATATAATCTGTTTCATTTATCAGTATGAAATAGATGCACCTCCACATATAAACAAATAGCTTATGTGTGATTTATCATCACGTGAATCAGACAAAAATTCAGCATCTATATAACTAATCAATTCATGCTTGGATACATTTAAATAGAATAACCTCATGTTCATAATGCCTCTAAGATAACAAAGAATGTGTTTTACTCCATCCCAATACCTTCATATTGGCAAAAAAACTATATCTTGCTAATAAATTAATAGCAGATGATATATCAGGATGTGTGTGATTAGTAAGATATATTAGTGCTTCAATAGCATTAAGATATGCTGTTTTTGGACCTAGTAGTTCTTCATCACCTTCTTCACTCATTACTCGAGATCTGAATGGGTCTTTATCCACCTACAAAGACCTTACAATTATTGAAGTACAAAGACCTTACAATTATTGAAGTACGTAATAGAATAGATGTGACTTATCAATGTTAAACGCTCTAGAATTATTTAAATTACATTTTATTTAAAACAAACGGAGAAATATGCGCACACATGAAACTGTACCCAAAAAAAATATCCAAGTGAAAATTGAACTTCGTGTTGTGTAAGAGTGGAATACCAAAGTAATCATCAAAAAATATAAATAGAAGTAAAAAATGATGAGATAAATGTTTGAAGAAGTCTTATATCATAGACAAAAAGGGGAAGAAAAAAACTTTGAAATTGTAAAATCTCAAATCAGATTTGTTATTCAAAATTGATAAAGGAATTTTGAAACTTGATAAGCAATTCATAGCTCATTTTTTAAGAAATATCTTATTTGAGATTTTCTAAATTCAAAGTTTTTTTTTTTTTCTGTCTTTTTCCCTATATCATATATGATATATCTGATTGTAAGAGTTAGGGAAAAAACTTTATTTTAAAATAATTTTTACTATTTATTTTATCATTATAATTTTCAACTTCTTTCCCTTTTTGTTCATCAACTTGAATTTCAAAATTTTTCAATTGAAAAATGAATATGAAAAAAATATTTGAGTGAAAATTATTCTAACTGGATTTCCAAGATTTTCAATATATATACATACATTACATATATTTTTTTAAAATTTAAATTCTATAATTTTCAACTAGATTACCATTATACAAGTTAGAAATTCTCCAACTATTTCTTTTTTGTTTGAACAGGAATATTTGATTAATTGACAAGTATCCTAAATGTCAATAAAGAACTGGGATCGTTATTTGGTGTTCTAAGATTTCAAGATTTTCAGGCGTCCTTATCCTTCTAATTAATAGTATAATTTTCAAAGTTTCTTTTTCGCCATTCATTTCCTTGCTTAGAAACATTGACATGCTTACAAGTTCCATTATCCTTATCTTTTCTGAGAATTATGACAATTATCACCTTATAAGCAACTCTATAACAAGAGGCTATTCAAAGGCAAGAAAATTTCACAGCCTGCTTCCAAAAGTAATAACATAGATAACCATACCCAATCCTTAGCCAGATCATAAAGCCACAGAGCCAAAATTTTGTTCCAGAGATAATTACATTTCCAAGGGGGAAAAAAATAAACAAGGTCAAAGGAAAATGGAAAAAATAAAAGAAAAAGAAAAAGAGGTCCACTAGACTGAAATAGATGACACATCATAAAACCTTATAAATAAAACCCAATTCTTCCTAATACCAGACCTTGTTTACCAGACTCAATAACTTAGTGAACAAGCCAGGCAAACGGGCTAAAAAATAAAACTGTGAATCTAACTGTACATGTTAATTCTAACAGGAAAAATATTTTAAAAAAAATTTAAAAACTTATCTAGAAGAAGCAAACCATGAATAAGAATTAAAATAGGCCAGTAAATGATGAAGTCAACATGTAAGGAAAATTCGCCAAAGGTCCTCGTTGCTGAGCAAGCTCATGGATGTCCTTCACAATGTCAAACACTGCCTCTGGTTGTGCTAACTTGAGAGCATTCTCAGACATCCCTTTGAGTTCTTCTGAGTTTGTGCTGAACCATTCTGCTACAATTCTGGCTGTTTTCGTTGGACTTCTGGTAAAAACACCAGCCCCATTGTCCACCACATAAGGTACATTACCTTTCTCCTGAAGTCACCATCACAACTAAGAGTTAATGCCAAGGGAATATAGATGAACCGCAGATTGGTAAGGCATATGACAGTTAGAAGAAAACATGTTTATTCATAATTTATTATCTGATTTAATTCCTTAGTCCTTACCTGTCCAGGAATATAGTCGTTCAGTATTATGGGAAGCCCCCTGATCAATGCTTCTGCTATTGTACCAGGTCCAGCCTGCAAATCCATGGAAACTATCAGGTTTTGCTAAGATACAAAGTAAATTATGGAGGGAAAATTGGTTTGGTATATCACACTCAAGATAGGAGCAAAATGCCAACCACCAAAATAGATGCATTAGGTGGTGGGACCAGCCAATATACCATCTATTTTGGTAAGCTTCTTTTCTGTTGGTTCCTGAGTTTATTCAAGACTTTCTCAAGTGGTTTGACTTACTTTTGTTATTATGCAGTCACAGGCTCCCATCCATTTCTGCATCTGAGTCTCAAATCCTCGAACCTGCTCAAAAAGTTACAGAAACAGAAATTTTAATGACTGCCATCCTTTTGTGCATCAGCTTTTCAGATACAAGAGGTTTTAAGTGAATCCAATTGGTTACCTTCACTGGAATATTCCATTCTAGAGATTGAAGTGAAGATGCTAAGGTCTTGTTACGACCACAAATGATTATTAACTGCCCAATCGGTTTATCGGCTTCTCTATCATACAGGGACTCATCCAGGGCCAGGGCAGTTTCCTTGACAGGACCCATTCCTTCACCACCTCCCATCAGTAAAACCGCTGGTAAGTTAAGGTCCATCCCAAATTCTTCTCTTATTTGATCCTAAACCCAAGTAGTAGGGGAAAAAATAAACTTAGTTTAGTATTTCCAACAGAGCAACTAGGACAAATTGTCAATATTTACAGTTCTGGCATCCATAGATACCTTTGAGAGAACTGCACGGGCAAAAGAAGGCCTAATGGGTAAGCCATAAACTCGGGTCTGAGACTCATCAAGGCCATCTTGTAAAGCCCTCTTAGCAACCTCCTGAGATGGGCAGTAACATCTATTGACCCCAGGGTGAAACCTGTAAAGTAGCTTCAAGGTCAGATTCAATATTACCATATAAATAAGTTTAAAAATTGAAATGTTTTGGAGAACTTACCAAGTCCGATGGCAACTATTAAGATCAGTGATCACAGTGACAAATATCACTTTCTTTTGCAAACCTTGCCACTTGAGGACCCACAATGGAATATGCTGCATCAAGGGATGGACACTGATTATAATATCTGGCTTGTATTCCATCAGTCCCGCCTCTACTTCTCTGACGAAAGTACAGTGCAATACAGTTTAGAAAACATACTTCGATTCCTACACTTCCGTTCTCAATTCCTACTATGAACATTACAAAATTCTGAGCCTCCTTTGTGGGAATTATTATTTTTTTAAAAGAAAAAAGAAACTACTTTTTGAAAATATGATTAGTGCTTCACCCCCCAACTTGTAATTATAATAAGGCTTTCCAGATAGAGATATTATTGGTTTGTAGCGAGAAAGGTAACAGCCATAATTGCAATTCCCAACAAATAGTTGATGATTGAGTAACATGTGGTCCATAAAGTCGTCATGAGAGAGAATGAATAGAATTGGTAATATGGTTAAAAGTATATGAAATTATATAAAGAAAAAGTTGCGTTAGATTATGATGGCGAAACTACTTTTTACAGTTTATCATAATAAAGAAGGTTGGGTAATTCGCAATCAACACATAGTTAATAATTGTCCTTTAGAAATTTGTCTAAGTTGTAGTAACAGAGAAGGAATATACTTGGCATAATAGGCAGCCATGGCAGTTAGATACATGGAGTGAATCCATCTAGGAGAAGTACTGTGAAATGCAACTTTCCATAGCTGGACATGCTTAACCATAAACTTATATGATCTCTCCAAGTCGTTCAATGGCCATCCCGCGTACTCTTTCCAAACGTCTTTCACAAATATCTGAACATAAAAAAAGAGATTAAAAAGATGCTGATTAAAGAAGCAAAACTGGATTAATTAAAAAGAACAAAAGAAAATGGAAACTAAAGAGTCGCCATAAGAAAATAAAAGTATAACGACAAAGTGATGACATAAAATGAAGCACAGAAAATTCTGGAAGAAAACAAAAGCCAGAGCCGGAAAATCAAAGTTCCAAAGAGGTTCAAGAAAAATACAAAACCGATGCTATTACTATAATTTTGAATGGACCTTTACGGAGCATAAAACAAGGCAACCATAGCACATCATGAGCAGATATTAACCAACAAGGCTTGTTTGAATTAGCTCAAGGCAAAATTCCTCTCACATGCACCGCAAAATACGTTGGAAAAGCAGTCAATCCAGGCAAAAGAAGATGGAAGCAGAAAGGACAAAAACGACAGTGGTGAAATGCGATTTGAAGTATTTGAAAGGTGAATGGAACACGAAAAGACTTCATTGACACCTAAAAGTTGCAAATCTAAGAAGAGCAAGAAGAAATCAATCAATTACCCTATAACCGTCGCCAAATTCAATTCGAAAAGCGTCACGGATGGCCTCGGCGGAAGCACGGTGGCCACCGCCGGTGTCGCTCATGAGAATTAAGACGTTCTTGGTGGTTTCAGCTCCAATCTGAACAAGCTCCATGCCGGTGTCGCTATCCTCATCGCTACTAGTGCTCTGAGCCTCGAAATTAACGCACCTCCTCTGGCTGTTACTTCCATAGTAGTATCCTCCAGCTCTCTGAAACACCTTCTCTGCTATGGACTTTCGTGGAGATGCCACAGATATCACCATGTTGCAGAAATTGGAGGGCTCGCCTAACGGTGGAATTTGAATTTCTCTGGGAAAATGAAAATGTGGTGATGAATTGAATCACACACTAAGTGACAAGAGAGGAGAGGTTGTTATATTCGTTTAGAGAAGGAATTATGCTGGGAATTTTATTACGGGCTGAGTCGCTCTTAGTGCCTTATAGCCGTGAGATCTGCTTTGGTTTCGGAATGTTCGGATTGTAAGATTCGAATCTTCTCCATAGCATTTTTGTAAGAAACTTTCTGTTTTTCTGGGATGCCCTTGTGCTTTTGCTTATTTGCATCTTCGGCCACATGATTATGAAATGACTCATATGCCCCTTAGTATTGTCTATTGTTTTCGTTCGGGAAGGTTGTGTGTGTGTGTTTTTTTTTTGGTTAAGGTGTAATTTTCTTGCTTAAAGTATGCTGTTGAAATTTTTTTTTTCGAAGTTTTCGACGTAAGATATTCTTTCACCCGAAGTTTAAAAATGTAGCGATGTTGTCATCTCAGTTAAGCTGCCCTAACAACGTTAGGGTTTTTAACTGAAGAAAAGCGCTACGCTTCTGTGCTTCGGGATAAAATTGTTTTTGGGCACATACTTTAAGGTCAAAATTACACATTAACCCTTTTTTTTCTCATGTTTTCTCGGACAAATTACATGCTATTTAAAAAGAGAATTTGATTAGAAGAAGGATCTTGGACATTATTTTAATTATTTTAACGGTATTTATAAGAATAATTAACCAAAATTAATATAAACTTTTTTCGATTGATTTTGCATGTCTTGATTTTCGTTCATTATATTTTTTTTTTAAAAAAAAATACCTCATGCGTGAAGTAAGCAGGCCTATAGTACTCCTCCAGGAAAATAAAATTTTAAATATTTTGATAATAATAAATTTAAAATTTAATTGATGTTTCATAAAAATTTGGATCTTGAAAAAAAGTTATTATGTTTAATATGTTTTAACTAAATATTTTAAAATATGGACTTATGAAATAATTTTATGTTTTGCGGTAATGTTTTGGATCTTTATGTTTAACATCACTTAGAAGCAAAATGATGTAATGCTTCAAGAAATTTCAATTTGTTGTACTCCACAGCAAGACAGAAAGGATTTCGAAATGGTCAAATGGATTGTGTCCTAGTGGAAGTAATCTTAAAATAAAACTTCAGAAAAGTCTCACAATTTCGAGAGAGAGAGAGAGAGAGAGAAAAAAAAAAAACCGCATCAAGTTTGTTGTTATAAATTCGCGGTCCCACTTCTAAAAGAGTTACATATCCATGCAATGCTTGTGAAGAAATTATTTTAGAAACATATGAATTTATATATTTAAAATATGAATAGCGTTATATATAATATTTAGTAAATAAATTAAAAATATTTAAAAAACATAACCTACAATATTTGCTGCCATTAGACTAATTTCCTTAATAATCTTAGAATTTGTTAAGTACAAATTGAAGTATTGATGGCTAGCTATCCTAATGACAGTGGCTCTAGCTTAACTACATTGATTTTATGGGTTTAACCCTCAAGTTGCCTCCCAATTTTAGAGGAGCTCTCATACTATGATGCACTGATATCGATACGGCGTTTTTGAGACGTTACCGATACGTGACATCGAAACGATACTTCAAAAATACTAGACGTTCCAAAATGTTTTAGTATTAAATAATATTTTTAATATAAATAGTGTATTTCACATTAACAAAATATAATGAAAGAAAAATCATTAGCATAATTAAAGTGTATTTCCACTAATAACATTTGCCTCCAACTCTGGCTCATCTAGGGAAAGGGCAGCAACATCTAAAGCTCCAACATTATTAAAGGTATCAACTGTATCTCCACTAATATCTCAATAATGACTTTCTCCTTCGTTGTATTTTGAAGTGTTTCTTGATAAGAGACAAAAGTTGCTATGTATGTAAACTAAGTCTTCAACTCGTTTGGGATCCATTCTATTCCTCTTCATGGAATGCACAAAAGAGTAAGTACTCCAATTGCGTTCAGCACATGATGAAGAAGAGGGTTGTGCAATGAGTTTCAAAGCTAGCTTTTTAAGCAAAGGTGCACTGCAACCGTGAACTCTCCACCAATCATTGGGATTCATTGTATATCGATTTTCAATAGCCTCAAACTCTCTAAAACCTCCTTTCATCTGAACAAAGTTGACATACTCCAAATTTACTGCAGCTCTTTCCTCCACACTAGAAAAAAAGTCTCCAGAAGAACTTTTTTTACTTCTAAATTAATCTCCACATCATTATTTGGAGAAACTCGACTTGGATCTTCAGCAAACCATTCATCACTATAGTATCTACCAAAAATAAAATAAAAATATAAGTGTCAAAATGGTTTCAATTAATAGAATTATTAAACCAAGTCACAATTATAAAAAAACTTACTTGGGATGCAAAGCATGTGCCAAACAATGAAGGGGAGTTGAACTTAACGATCCACAAGAAATGTATACACCACATCATAAAACGTTGATGACTCACCATTTATCCTCCCTTCTTTCAAGTATATTACATTCTTTACCTTCTTAATCATCGTATCCCACATATCATAAACCAAATGAAGGCAAGGTTTATCAGTGTCACAAAACCTGATCATATCATAAATGGGAGCAGTGCAAGCAAGGATGTAATCAATGTCTACCCATAACTCATCATCCAATATCATATCCTTCACTTGTCTTGCCCTTCCTTGATTATCATCTTTGTAAATACTCCATTTTTCACAAATGACCATGCTTTGGAGGCCCACCTTTAGCAAGTTGAACCTCTTTAACATTACATTCATGGAAGCAAATCGGGTGTCAGCAATAGAAAGCAACTTCAATGTCACAAACTCATTAAATATGGACAATCTTATAGAATGAGTCATGATGAAAGTCTTGATTGTTGAAACACGGTCAACAATTTCAGATATCCAACTACATTTTCCATAAGTAATCTCATTATTCTCCATATTTTTTGCTGCACAAATGTTCTTCAAAGCCAAGTTCAATGTGTGAACAACACATGGTGTCCAACTGATAGTCATATATTCTTGCTCAATAAGTTGCCCTACACCCTTACAATTAGCAGCGTTATGTGTTATTACCTAAACCACCTTGTCCACCCCAACTTCTTGAATTACTCCTTTAGCAAGTTGAAGATAAAATATTTATCTTTGATATCACCAGAACAATCAACACTTTTCAAAAACATGGTTGCACCATCACATACAGCCATGAAATTAATTATTGGTCTCCTTTGGGAATCACTCCGCCCATCACTAACAATACTCACACCGTTTGATCTCCAAAGATATCGGGCAAGGATACACAATCTATCAACATTATCATTCTCTTGCTGCAAAAGCGTAGTCCGCAACAAGTTATACCCAGGGGGTCGATAACCTGAAGTCACAACAAAAAAACAGTTAAAAACAAGAGAAATAAATAGGTAAAAATAAATAATGAAACATATTTTATAACATTAAATACCTGCAATGTTATGACTTGCAGCATAAGTGAATGCTTGTTGAAAGTATGGGTTCTTTGCCAAATTAAATGGCAATCCAGCAGAATATAACATCCGAGCAATAATATAATTTAGTTCTTCCCGCTCCCCAATATTGAAAGCCCTCTCAATAGAACTCATGCTTCCAATTCCTTCATCACTTTTTTTTTTCTTTTCGTAGATGTACTAGCTATAGCTGAAAAGCCGGTGGGTGGTAAAAGAACATGTCTCGGTGCATTATTCCTCACTCTTTCAGAACATTGCTCTTTCAATTTTCCCATTTCCGTCAAAGATGTATTTTCGACACTCTTGCATAGTCCAATCCCTTTAGATTTAATCTTTAACAAATGAGCTCTTACTCTTGTGTATGAACTTTTATATTCAAGTTTGCAAAAGTTACACTTCTAACCTATAGTCCCTCTAGTCCCTCCTGCTTCTGTTCCATCCTCAACTTTAGTCACATATCTCCACGATGGGTTGTCCAAGTTTTGAATTTCAGAGTCCACATTTCGTGGGTTGGATTGTATGTTTATTAACTATTGCTTTGATTTGTGTTTGACTCCATTCTATCAATCACATTAAAAACAAAATCAAGAAAGGGAACTCCGCAGTCATAAAATCCTTTCAATATACGAATTAAATGGGAATTTTCCTATTGAAACCAATTTTGCAAGTATTATACCGAAGAAGGATGCCATTAGCTCCCTCAAATAAATTATTCGTCCCTCAAACAATTACAAAACGCATGTCCTAATCCCAACAATGTAGAAATTAGAAATTAATTTGCGGTGTAAAAAAGCAATGAATTTTGGGATTATGCACAACTAAACATTATTTTACTTAGCAAAATGTTATTCCTATACATAAGTGGTAACATGATATTGTGAACCCTTTTTGCTGTAGAGGAAGGAAAAAAGAAACACGACAGTTGTATACCAAAGCATAAGTGGCAAGCCATAGCAGAAAACAATCTAAACTAAGGAAATCCTCAAATCCAAGCATTACCTCTTGCAACTTCTAAAGATGAAACACTCACAGTCACAGTCGACGAGCTGCACAGAACACAGATCAAAATCCACAAATCCAAGACTGTTGACGAGTCAAACTAAACACCAGATGAAACACTCCTAGGTGACGAGTCTTAGGCACACGAAGAACCACAAAACATTGGAACAGTAACGGAGAGATAGAGGCGATAAAGAGACGGAGGTGACGGAGACGGAGGCGACTCGATTTGAGAGACGATTTTAGAGTCGATTTGGGGGAGAGATGTGATTATGGTATTTTTGGTCCTCAGCTACAAAAAGCCCTCCAGTTTTTGAAAAATTACAGAAATGCCATTATGAAAATTTCACTCATTCAATTCATGGATTTAACGTCTCCCAGCGTCTCGGGCAAATTCGCGTTTGCGAAACGTTCTCATCTGGAATTTTAGAGTTTTTGTGCTACGTAGCTCTCTATGGAATAATTTGAGAGAGAAAAATTATTCTGAATACTCTGAATTCATTAACCTTAGTCTCTGAATCAAAGAGAATACATACGGGCCTTTATATAGGCAAACCTAGAGCTAACCCTAAAATCTAATCAAATCTAATCAAATCAAAATAAATCAAAGCGGTTACGATATAATATCCTAAGATATAATATATCTATATCTAATATAATAATAAGATAATTGCTTAATAAATAATCCATAATAAATGCATAAAATTCCCACACTCCCCCTCAAGTTGGATCATGGATGTGAATCATGTCCAACTTGCTTATCAACTCTCAACTTCCTTAGCAGTCCCAATCGTCATCCACGTCAGCAGATTCTCTTTTGATAATGATGGCCAAGCTGGCAGTGGGTTGTTTTGTAGTCTGAAGTGCGGCTACCATTTCCATAATTTTGTTTAGCTGATCATTTTGGGATGATTCTTTGGAGACTTCAGCTACATCATCTCTTCCTTTCTCTATCCTTGGCTTCCAGTCTGTAGGTTTACCATGAAGGGTCCAAAGAGCGGGTATCCTTTGTGTGCCCTCGCTTATTACGGTGATCACAGACTGGTCGACTTTTGGAACCTTTTGAGTCTGTGAATCTAACTGCAAGAGCAGAGACCTCAGGAGTTGTAGCAGCGGAAAGATCCTGAAGCATTGATTTGCGCTTATCCTCTTCATTACGTAAAACGGTATAGACTTCACGCACAAAAGGCAAGGGCTCTTGACTGAGAATCTGAGCCCGTACGTCATCATAAATTACATTAAGGCCAGCCAGCAACTCATATACTCTCTCCTCTTCGTTCTCTTTGAGATCTTCTTTAGCATCATTCCCGCAATGATGAGTTTTATTCCTTAGAGCATCAAATTCTTGCCAAAGAGTTGATTTTTCAAGATAATCATCATCAAGTGGCATTTGATCATATTTCAGTTGCCATAACTTTTTCTTAACATCAAATATGCGGGATCGATTCCCTAAAGGACTATATGTCTCACGCAGGGCTGCCCAAATTTCCTGGGCTGAAGGAAGGTACATAAAACTCTTCTTAATTGAGGAAGACATCGCATTGATCAACCAAGAGGATACCAATGCATTCTCGGACTTCCATTTTCGAAACTCCTTGGTTTCTGATGTTGAGGGCCTTTTTGCTTCACCAGTTATATATTCAAGTTTATCCCGTCCATCAAGAGCAAGAGTCATGGATTGAGACCACTCTCGATAATTATCACTAGTAAGTTTCTCAAAGACAAGTAGGACAGTAGAGATGTCACTAGAACCCGACCGTGGCACAGATGAGGTGGCATAGGATGTAGTAGACATAATGAGACTTTAAAACAATATGTGATAGAACAACAAACAATATCTGCCCAAGCAAACACTGCCTTATTAGATGAGGGGCAATTTCGGTAATACCTGGGCTAATGATTAATGTTGGGTCCAATCCAAATTTTTGGATTTTTACTGAGATGAGGTAACGACAGATCAAATGAGACCCGATAGTTCAGATGACGCTATCGTGATCCTGAACTCACGATCGGGGAACGCCGGACCTGAGTGGAGATGACGAGAAGCTCGACTTGTCTTGAAGGTCGAGTGGAACCAGTCGGACGAGACTGGAGAAGATCGAGACGATGTTACAGTGGAATCGCAGCGAAAGGACGATCTTGAATGGGACCAGTCGAAGACGAGACTTCGGACAGATTGGTCGCAGCTTGAGATGGACCAGACTTTGACGAGGAGGCTATTGACGCTGGGTTTGACGTAAAATCCCAGGGAGTGCCGAGATGATGACCATGGACAAGTTCGACGTGATCAAAGATGATGAGGGAGCCAGAGGGTGTCGATGCTGATTCCGAGAGGACACCGTCTTGGCGAGACGAAGTCGAGGGTCTACAGAGGCTGTGAACAGGAAGGTCTGCAGAGACGCTTGACTATAGATGGACTAGTTGAGGGTATGCAGAGGCTGAGAACATGATAATCTGCAGAGACGCTCGTGAGGGGAACCTGGTCGAGAAATTTGATTAATTTCTTGTAGGTTCTGATACCATGTGGAATAATTTGAGAGAGAAAAATTATTCTGAATACTCTGAATTCATTAACCTTAATCTCTGAATCAAAGAGAATACATACGGGCCTTTATATAGGCAAACCTAGAGCTAACCCTAGAATCTAATAAAATCTAATCAAATCAAAATAAATCAAAGCGGTTACGATATAATATCCTAAGATATAATATATCTATATCTAATCCTAAAATATGATATAATATATCTATATCTAATATAATAATAAGATAATGGCTTAATAAATAATCCATAATAAATGCATAAAATTCCCACACTCTCATATCATGAGGTTACATGGCCTTTGGTGGCACAATTAAATTATGAAAGGTGTAAAAATGGATAAATGGTGCAATTTTATTAAATTGGCTCAAATGTTTATTATAAAGTTGGAAGGAAAATAAGTGGATATTGATGCCAATTTGATGAAATTGCTAAAATTGTTTTATATTTTTTAAAAAAAATAATAATTAATCTACATGTCTTTATAGTTTCAACCAATTTTTAATTAGATTCCTATAGTTTTTTTTTTCCTTTTTATTAGGTCCTTATACTTTCACATGTTTTTAATCAGGTTCAAATATTATTTGTTTTCCTTTTTATCAAGTCCTTATTGTTTCATTGGATTTTTAATTAGGTCCTTGTAGGTTTTTTTGTATTTTGATTTATGATTTTAATTGAAATTTTAAGAAATGTATAATGTTAAAATATAATTGACTAATAATAAATTTAAATTAATAATCATATAATTATAAAAATAATTAATTATATTAATTATTAAATAATTATGATTCTATTCTATTATTATAAAAAAATTATAATTATAATTCAAATTTTATGATTATACAAATTATAATTAAAAAAATAAATAATATAAATATATGTTTAATTAAAAATTATGTATAATATTAAAATAATTCATAAAAAAGAATGTTAAAATAAAAATATCATGATAATTTATTATTTATAGAATATTAGTATTTATGGAATAATATTATATTTTATATATTATTATAATTTATTGAATAAATAATAAAAAAGCACAGGACCTAATTAAATATCATGTGAAACTATAAGGATATGATAAAAAAAAAAAAAAAAAAAAAAAAACTACAAGAACCTAACAAAAGAACAACAAAATTATAAGGACTTGAAGAAAAGAAAAGAAAAACTATAGGAACTTAATTTAAAATTTGTTGAAATTATAAGGATCTCCAGATTAATTTTCCCTTTAAAAAATTGTGTATACTTTTATATCATTTAAAATTTTATTATATCATATACTCATGGTGAAAAACCTCATTCATAAAAGTTGCACCTTGACCCAAAAAAAAATTATAGATTGAAGTATTGGTTCATTCAAAGTAAAACAAGATTATAAATACCAATCTAATTAAAATAGCTAGCCAACCAAATACATCAAACTCAAACCTAAATTAATTTACAAGCAAAGTCCCTAACACATAAGAAGACAACATGAAAAATCACGGCAAAGCAAATCCACACATTAATATGGAAAAAAACAACTTAACAAATTAATATGAATGCAATATTTTTCTGCTATTGGACATTAATGATGTGTTATGCATGTGGGTCCATTAAAATTTAATAGGTTTAATAAAAACAATTACTTTTAATTCGAAGAAAATGACATTGACATCGAAAGCATCTCCTTTAAGGCTGGTTAGTGGTTATTGCTAAGCATGGAAAAAGGAAAATAATTGTGTAGAGAATAATTAAATAATTTTGTGGCTTAGATCTTGAGATTGCTACTCATAAAAACTAGTTCAAAGTTAAATTTATATATACAAGTTTACTTTATTAATGGTGGAATCAACCGAGAAACTAAACAAATTAAATTATCTTTACCATAATTTTGTTTTAAAAAAAAAAAAAAAAAAAAAAGTGGTATGATATTATTTATAAAATATACTTAGACTATGTTTGGTTTGAGGGGAGGGGAGTTTTCTTCCTTAGTGTGAAAAGTCAAATACAACCATAAATTCACATCGTTTTCCGCATAAACATTTCACGTCATGGTTATATCTAACTTTTCACACAAAGGAGAGAGGCTCTCATCCCTTCAAACCAAAATACAACCTTAAAAAAAGTATGAAATTTGAAACTTTTTTTCATTTTTATCTCTGTTAATTAATTACATATTATATTACTGCATTAATTATCTTTCACACATCTCTTTGCATTAATCATTCTCTCCCTCCATGCATAAATTTTTTTTTTTGAAAAATAAAATATATTCTTACAGATTTATTGCATTTAACCAATTTTTATCAACTTTTTATATATGTAATTCTGTTATTTATGTCTTATATATAGGATAAAAAATCAAAATAATTATTTTATAATTATTAGTATCAATTTTTGAATTCAAAAATATATTTTCAATTTTCAATAATACTTGTGAAAAAGGGTGGACGGACTGAAATTAAATGAGGTCGGTCAGTTTCATTAATGACTAAAACGAGGATGAATATATACATTTTTTGTTTTCCAGAAAAACGTGGACGAATATTCACTTTAATTATTTTTCGCGTCATATTTCTTAATTTAATTTTGCATGGCTCACATTAAGTTGGTCAGAATAATTAATAATTGGCACTATTTTCAACTTTTTCTTATTCATCATACCTTTTCATGCATCACATGATTCAACGACGACCCAGATCAATGGCATACATTTTCCATATTTATATTATCTCAATTATTACTATATAAAAATATAAACTAGGAGTAAAATTTAGAGAAAATCAGTAAAAAAGTCCGTATTTAAGAATTTTTACCGGTAAATAATATTATATATATATATATATATATGTTTATTTATTTATTGTCACTACTTATTTTTTATCACTACCAACGCCACTACCACTTTTTCGCCATTAGATCAAAATCTCGATAGGAGAAAAAATGATAAAGGTATATGAGATTACGATCTAACGATGAAAAAATGGTAGTGACATTAATAGTGACAATATCCTATCCCTTTTACTAATACTCTACAAGATTTTATATATATAGAAAAATATTGTTACTCTAATTGAGGTCATCTTTCCCAATAAAATTTTGAAATAAGGCCTTTACACCAATTTTGTCTAATTTTTTATTATTTTAAATTTTTATTTAAGAAATAAATATCAATAATACTTTGCTTTTGGAGAATGGAATCATGCATGGATGGACAAATATTAATGAATCTGGTCAATTTTTCAGTTACCAAGAATGCATTTGGCAGTCATATAGCTACATAGTACTCCTTCCGATCCTAATTATATATATACTTTTATAATACAAATTACACTACAAAAGTATTCCTATAATTATGACCAGAGGTAGTATATTTTATTGAGTAAAAAAAAAAGTTGAAGATGCTTTACTTTGCCCTAGGGCAAAATTGTAAACTCCATAATTCCCATTACGAAAGATAAAATGATTTAATAAAAAATTAACATTAAAAAAATGTTAAGTTATACATCAAATGACTCAAACATCAGCCAGCCCCAGCCAAGCAAGTGATGGTTTGCATTTCCATATCTCTGTCTGTGTGTGTGAGATAGGAAAAACAACAATATATTAATTTAATTCTAGTCACGAGGGTATGAATTGGCAAGTAAATAAACAAAGTAATCATTTTGGCTAGTTATAAATACAAGAGGGTGAGAGGGACAAAAACACTCTCAAATTGCATGATTCCAAAATCATGAATTTACTACGAAGTTTCTGAAAAAAAATGGTCTGTATTTTAATTTTATAACAAAATTATTTAAATGCCCCTAATTTGAAATATGAAAAACAAAATGTAAAATGACAACAATATTTTAGTAAGTAATAGCTTTGACTTGTCAAATGAAAGGAATAACTAATTACCCCCTTCTATTCTTTTTATAAGATCTTGAAAACTTTTTATAAGATCATATTTAAGGTTTTCTAAGCATTTAATGCGTTTTTATTACTTTTGCTCTTGATTAACTCTCCCTATATTTTTTCATATTATATTAATTTCATATTTTCTCTCATTACTATCGCGTTTCTCTCTCTTGGCTTAGTCCCTTATAAATAAAGATATACTAGGAAAAATTTTATTTTTGACATATTTATTATTTTTAACTAATTTCTTAAACTACAAAATTCGCTTATCAAGCTTTTATAAAAAGGATTAGAGAGAATATATTTCAAAAACTATTTCCTCAATAATTAGTGATTGATACTCCCTTCGGTCCTAATTATAGAACAACATTTGAGAGTTTATTTTGATCCTAATTATAGGACAACATTCTATTTGTTGTTAATTTCTTCCTAAAATACCCCTATTGATATGGATCAGGGATTATGTGAAATCAATAAGATAATTGAAGTGTAAAATTTATATAAGGGCATTTTAGAAAAATGAATAAAATTAACTAATTTAACATTTATCCTTAATCTTTCCAAAATCGTTTAAATATATCATATAATTAAGACTAGAGGCAGTATGTTAGTAATAAGTGATGGAAAAAAAATTGTCACTAATTGAATTCTAACGGAATTCCGTCACTAAACTTATTAGTGATGAAAACTTTGTCTATAAGTTTAATTAATTCCAAATAAGTTTTTAAAGACATAATAGGAATTAAGCCATTTTGAGAGATGATTTTAAAATTCTCATATATTGATGATTTGTATACCTCTTTCTCCAAGTATAAAACAATAGGTCAAGATTCGTGAGGGTAAAGAAGATGCTCATCAATCATGAACGATGAAGTGATTATAATCTTGACTAAAAAATAAGTAGAGTTAAAAAATAAATAAAACAAATAAATAATGAGGGAGAGAAGGGAATAAATAAAGAATAATAAGGGAAGATGCGGTATGAGAGAGAGAAAGTGGGGAGACATCTCACATCGCCTTACCCCCAAATTGGTATTCTCTTCTTGTAAAGTCCAAGTTTTGATTGTGACTTTATTATGATTTTGGATAATTGCACTATCATGGAACCTGTAGTGTGTTTGTTAGGTGTAGAATGAAATGAAATTTGATGCTTTTTTATATTTCTTTTCTTTTTTTGATTTTATAAATGATAGTTTCTCATATAAGAATAAGAAAAAACTAATTTGGAGGTCTTTATAGTTTATTTTGATTTTAAATTAGGTCCCTCAATTTTTTTCCTTTTTATTGAATCCTTTAAGTTGGCACTGTTAGATGTATTAGTGCATGTTTGGATTAACGGTAGAAACTGATTTTCCAACGTGATTTATGATGTACGAGATAAATATGTAAAATGAGGAGTTTTATCTCAACTTACGTGAACGTACTTATGTAAAGCTAACCCAAACATCCCTAGTCCTTCTGATAAATAAAAGGCTAACATTGTTATAGCCAATATGATCTACTCTATCTGGTCATTATCATAAAACACCAACTAGCAATTATATTTGATTCTTTTTATAAGATTTGTCCTTTTTACAAGGCACTTGCTTGTTTCTAAAGCGCATTAATTTTTTTTATTTTTTTTTTATGTATGCCCATAATGAATAAGAGTAATAGGTGAGAGTAATAATTAATACTCCCTCCGGTCATAATTATAAGACATATTTAATCAATTTTGGAGAGATTAAGGAGAAGAGTTAAATTAGTTAATTTTACTCATTTTCCTAAAATGTCCTCATATAAATGTAAAATGACATAAGTAAAAGTAAATCAACAACCCCTACTACATACTTCTCCAACCTCAATTTTTTTTTCTTTCTACACTCTTTCTAATTGAAATAACGGTGTTGCTATATATACATATATATGTGCGTATATATATGTATATAATACACACACATATATGTGTGTACATATATTTACACACACATATATATAAACACGCACATATTTATATATATATTTGTATACACACACACATGTATATTGACAAACACACACAAAGATAAACATATATGTATACACACATAGATACACAAATATACATATATGTATAAACACACAACATATATATATTTGTATGCACACATATATTGACAAACACACATAAAGATATACATATATGTACACACACATAGATGCACAAATATACATATATGTATAAACACACACACACATTTATATATATATGTATACACACACACACATATTGAAAAACACACACAAAGATATACATATATGTACACACACACAGATACACAAATATACATATATGTATAAACACACACACACACATATTTATATATATATGTACACACACGCACACACATTGACAAATACACACAAAGATATACATATATATACACACACATAGGTACACAAATATACATATATGTATAAACACACACACATATATGTGTGTGTGTAAATGTGTGTCTATATATATATATATATATATATATGTATTGAAAACTTAATGTCAACTTATTGATAAATAAATTAAAATCCAACAATTTAAAAGTTTTACTTACTGTAAGAGTCTACGCATCAACATACATACATTCACCAAAAACCAAATATATTTGAGAGAATAAAATAAGGGTATTTTAGGAAGAAATTGACAAAAATTAAAATATTGTCTTATAATTAGGATCAAAATCAACTCTCAAATGTTGTCTTATAATTAGGACCGGAGGGAGTATAATATTAGAGTTTAGTGCAATTAGTAGGAGTAATATTGAAAATTACTTAAATTATAAGACAACTTTATTGATTTTAACTGTTTTTATTAGTTTGTGAGAATTGTTAGTTGATGTTTTATACTAATAATGACCACAGAGAGAGTAACTAGCAAGCCACAAGTTGGAGGGAAGGAAATATGGGTGGAAACAGTAGACCAGCCACCCCTTAATGCCAGGCTGTTTATGCGAGGAAATGGCTTGCGCGGCTATGGCGCATTACGAGCTTATATTTTGGCCTGAGCCTGGCCTATAGACAAGCCTGGCCTGGCTTGTGACCTGTTAAGAGGCCTGTATTTTTTAAAATCTTATATTTAGACTAACAGGCCACAGGCCTCAACGAAAAACAGGCCTCAACGAAAAACAGTAGAAAAAGTATCCGTAAAAGCAAAGCCAAACACAGCCTTACTTTAAATGCGCCAAAAATGCGCTTACTTTACAACAACATAACAGAATCTACAACAACATAAAAAATGAAATCAAATACAACATCCAACATCTAACATACAGATTGAACATCCAACATCCCATGAATAAAGTTTATAATATTCCACCAACATCCAACATACATATTTGAATTTTCTTACCAATGTAAAGCATCTTCCTTCAATTGCGCCAATGTAAAGCCACTGGACGTTGACATCAAATCTTTAATATAATTTTTTCTTCGGCTTCAAAGACCTTGAAAAAATAATAATCAAATATATAGAATTAGAATATAACACAATTGAACAAGTAATATGTGTAAAGATAACAACATATAGTTGTGGAGGTGGAAAGTGATTATATCAAGAATACAATTAGTTCAAAAATATCAAGTATATATAATCGGTTACTCCTACTCATTACTAAGTGGGTTTCTCCAATTTTACTTGATTCAAAAATCCAATTTCATAGTTAGAGAAGAATATTACTATTGCTGGAAATCCATGGAGGTGAAAAACCGCACTTGAACGCACAAAACAAATTACTATCAAGTATAATCCCTTGTTTGTATAAGAGACCCTGACATTCATTTTTTTTTTCAGGAGCATCAATTTCCAACACGTCAATCTCACTTAGGTATAGTTTGTTGGAGGAATTGAAACATGAAAACAAATTACAAGAATTAGAATAAAAATCATAACGGAATTCAATTTGTTCAGTGATAATACGCAATCACTACCAATGAATTAACTATGTTGGGAGATCCTACGTACGAGTCCTGTCTTAAGGTAAGGGGAAAATCTGGTGGATGCATGTTCTTTCTTTTAAGTTTCTTCTGCTAGACAAACAGTAGAAGAACAATATTGCATAACGCTTAACAGGGGAAAAAAAAAAAAAAAAAAAGCTGAGAACCAAAGGATTGGAATGTATCAAGAGAGCCACACACGCAAAGCCTACTCCTACATTTATAAATGAAATCAAAGAGGCATCATCCATGTACACCCTTTCCTTGTCTTCTTCATTTCACAACTTAAAAGCAACACACAAAAACATGTACGCTAAATTCCAATCACTACGGCCAAAGTCTTTGTACCTTCATTCAATTTCACGCCAAAATAATGGGTGATGGGAATCGAATTGCAGTACAAAAGAGAAAAGAAGAGAAGCACTAGATCATGGAGAACCTGAGAGGTGCGACGGCCGTCGTCGAGAACAGGCCGAGAGTGAGATCCTGAGAGGTGTGCCGCCGTCGAGAACTCACTGTGTGCTGCGCTAACGAGCTGAAATGGAGATGAAATCACGGCGGAAATGGAGACGAGCTGGAGTTAGGGTTTTTTCTCTCAGAATGGTTCACTCGGTCGCACAGCCTGAAAATGGAGACGAGGGAGCAAATGAAAAAATGAATTGATGTGAATGGCTTTTTTTTTTTAAATTACTAATACTGGCTTATTTTGAGGCAGATATAGAAAAATTACACTTTTACCCTCCTCTTAATGCGGCTGACAGACAGCTTATTCGGGCTGCGCTAACTCGCATTAATACAAACAGGCGCTTAAATTTGCGCTTTCGCAGCGCTTTTTTTACGACAGGGCGCCATTGCGCCCTGGCTATTTCCACCCGTAAAAGGAAAGGTGTCATGGAGAGTAACTTGAGGGAGAAGTTTTTGGAAATGCAAGTGTTAACCGTTAAGAGCTGAGCTGGCCAAGAGAGACCAACATGGCGAATAGCACAGTGACATGCTTTGACAGCCTCTACTTGGCTGTGTGGAAGGAACGGGACTCACAAAAGAAGACACATAGCGTGACGTTACCCCCATTTGGCATTTGGCACAAACACACACCAATGACCCTCCACATCTCGCTATTGGCCCCACGCTACACCTTTTCCCCAGCTACTGTACTCGTGGTACCCGCTTCCTTTGCACTCACTCCTATGTTCCTACGTACAACGTCAGAGGGTTTTTTTTTTTTAAAAAAAAAATGCATTTAGTTCATGAATAAAAGAAAATATGATAAAATGGTTTTTAAATTCTCAAAATTATATTTAAGTCTTTAAGACTTTTTTATAATAAATTTCAAGCGTTAAATGTTCATGGACTTATTAATGGGTGTCCATGGATTT
Organism: Acacia melanoxylon; assembly: GCA_019022615.1. Taxonomy (NCBI): domain Eukaryota; kingdom Viridiplantae; phylum Streptophyta; class Magnoliopsida; order Fabales; family Fabaceae; genus Acacia; species Acacia melanoxylon. The sequence continues at coordinate 421,024 of JAFJYJ010000030.1, read as the reverse complement.
TTTAGGGAATTGAAATTTATTGCAAAAAAAATCTTACGGGACTTTAATGCAATTTTGAAATTTCAATGGACCATTTTGTCTTATTTTCTCCTATGCAGGACCTAAATGCAATTTTTTTAAAAAAAAATTGGTCTTATTCATAAGGCTTAGAGGATTTATATATATATATATATAAAATGTACAATTTTATCATTTATTTACTATTTTGTTGACTTTGTTCTCAATTGGTATAATGTTATGTTAGACAAGGATAAAATTGGAAAGTTGTTGAATATTATAGAAAAGTTAATGAAGTTTAAGATTTTTCTTAATCATTGTGAAATATGCTGAAAGTGCCTTATATATTGGACTAGATATTACTACACAATTATTCTCACTAAAAATTCCTTCACGTGTTATTAAGGAAGATAACTATAATATTTTAGAAAATACATGTCATATTAATTAACTTTCTTAATATAATTAAATTAGATAAATATGTCTTATATTAAGATCGGAGCGAGTACTAATAATAACATGTACTCCCTCCTTCCCTAATAGAAGAGTAACATAGGGAGTTTATTTTGATTTTAAATATAAGAAACAATCTATTTTTTCCTCCCAAATTTATATCTTTTTTCCTTGAAGTATCCATGTGTATTGCACATAGGAATATGTTTCTATTAAAAGTAGTTACAATGCATATAATGAGAAAAATATAAGTATTGCTACCCATGCGTTGTAGGAGGAAATTCTTATATAGCATTTTGAGATTCTGAAGCTTCTGCAAGCGCAAAAGGACATGAAAAAATTGAGGTCTTTCAAGTCATTGTCCACTTCTTGATAACTCGAGCAACAATAGATTAGGTATCCTTACGGTCGCTAATATCCCTAATGAGTTCATAAGGGTGATCTATCATAATATTGGGAATGAATAATTGAGATCACTAACAATGAATAACAGATAACACAAAATGGAATGTACTGATGACGTTAATATATATAAGTATTACTATAATTATGAAACCAACTATATTTCTTAAAAATTAAGCTTCTTGCAAATTTGATTTGAATTGTGATTGTAATAACTACTTGATTTACGGGCTAAATTATTACTATTAAATTCATTGAATTATGGGGCCCAACTAATAATTTATGGATATAAAATATTGATATTAAATTATAAAACAGGGCAATAAATAATTATGATAGCCAAAAGATATGATAACTTCTTGAATGGAGCCCAACTAATAATTTATGGATATAAAGTATAAAATATTGATATTGAATTATAAAACAAAGAGATAAATAATTATGATAGCCAGAGAGTGATAAATAATAGACAAAAGATATGATAACTCCTTGAATTGTGGATGTCAACTAATAATTTATGGATATAAAATATAAAATATTGATATTGAATTATAAAAGAGAGCAATAAATAATTATGAAAGTCCTATTAAAAGACGGTTAAATTACTTCAATTATAATTTAGGTCACTAAATTTAACAAATTATAAATAAAATTACATGGCATAATTAGGAATTTTAAAATTTGTTGAAATGTCCACAATGGCCCTATGTAAATGAGGAGTACGCCTTGAAAATGTCAAGCTAAGAACCACGGGGTCAATCTCAACGGCAACAACCATCTTGCCGGCTTCCAGAAGCTTCTTGGTGAGATTATCGTAGCGGGACCAACCTCAAGGATGAAATCGATGCTTTTGATTTTTATACAAAATTTCTGAACTATGGCATCAAGCCTCCTTGGTAAACACTCTAGACTCCCTCCCCCTGTATAGCCTGAAAAAAATTTGTTAGTGAACTAAAATAAAAAAATGTGTCCATGCTCAGATCAAATATGCTTCTGTCTGGTTTGTCTGTCCCTCCCATATATATACCTGCAGCTCTAGCTCTGTGCTACGAACTCAGTAATCCATCTTGGGTAAGATGCACGCACAAATCGTTAGCTCATGCTGGCAAAGTTTGAGGTCAAACGTTTGAGTATAACAGACGTTGTCAGCATCAAGAAAAAGTGAGGACCAAATTCTTCAGAGAAGGAATCAAAGGCTTAAAGGACAGGTTCTACGTTTTTTTTTTTGGCTGAGATATTTCTTTTAAAGCTTGCTATTAGCATAGGTTATGTATTAAACGATGAATTTAATTTGAATCTCTTGTCAGGCAATATGAGTGATTTTTTGTTACCTAATTTGCAAGATAGAGCAGTGGCTTTGTTTATTTTCGCCTTGTTTTCGTAACAATTAAAAAAATATGGTTATGTTTTCTAATAAGTAAAAGATATAGAGGTAATTTCACCCATATTCTAAATCATTAATTGTACTATATAACCTTAGCTATAATTTGTTAAGTTTAGTAACCCAATTAAAATTTGGATAATTTAACTGTTTTTTTTTAATATATATATATAAGATTTTCCCTAAATAATTATAATAGCAAAAAGAAAGTGATAAACATGGATATTAATATTTATTGGTTTCAAAGTAAACATAATACACTAATGTCATTAATATAAACATTACTATTTTCTCCAAAAATTGTCACTCACGGACGATTTTTGACGGCATTACTACGAGTATTATAGAAGATATAGATGTTTCTAGGAAAATCAAAAAAAAAAATCAATATGTTGTTACAAATAACTAATCTAACTAATTTATTTAATATCGATAGATTATTGATCAAAGACTTATTGCATGACTAGTAGAGTGTGGAGCTGCATGACACTTCCATAGACATTACTATCGTTTTTTTTGTTTTTTGCTCAAAAGATTACTATCGTTTTTGGGGATACATAGGCAAGCCAAAGCTTGATTCCATAGACATAATCAGATGTGCTAATTTTTTTGGCACGAGAAGGTCATATTATCCGATTGTATCCATATATTTTGGAAACTTCTCTTTCGTGTCCTTGGCCACACAAACCTTGGGATTTTCTTGGTTAAATTCATCCCACCTTTGGTATATAGCATGGAATTATATTAGAGTACAAAATATAGTTTTTAAAGATGAAAAATGATATATTATTGTCTCTTTACTTTTACTTCGAGATGAAATAAAAATCATTAGAATAATAAATTGATGATACTTTACATGCAAATATGACATGTTCAGTTCCATTTAACTTTGGTTTCAACCCAATCAGACTCCTAAATGAAATTGATAAACATTTACAGTAAACATCATTTTGCAAATCATCAACATCATTTCACATGGATCAATGTCAAGATCACATAATGAAAAGCAAGAAAAGGACAATAATCGTTCAGAACAGTACAAGAAAGTTTATGAGCCTATAATTGATGGGCTTACACCAAGTCATATAGCCTGGCAAAGAGAATTTGCTCAAAATATGATTAAATTTTAAGAACTTAGTTCCAATCATAATTATAGAAAATGATTATATCAAAAAAAATATATATATAGAAAATGAGAGAATATTAACAAATTTAGGTGGGATTAAATAAAGGACTTTTTTGTAAAGGACATATTTTATTTATTTAAATGTCATGAAAATTTTATTTGAGCAAAAATACAAAATACATAAGCTTAGCCCAATTATTGCATTTTAGAAGTGTTGGGATACAATTTTTGATGATGTCAAATATAGATGCTAATATTAAGAGCAAAAAGTTTGTATAATATATTTATCTCCTACATTAACTAACTACTATGCTTCATGTAAATTAGGTCAAGTTGAATTATGGAGAATGATCAAGAGAAGAGATCGACGTACAAAAGATAAACTTGACAAATATAATGAGAATATTAATATTCAAGTTTCTATGATCAAATGGAAGTTAGAATGACTCAATTCGAGTTAAAATAAGCAAAACCAACCTTCACGATGAATACTAATTTGCTACTGTAATTTGTTCCTCAGCTATATAATGATTTTCAAGTGTAGAATTTCATAACTCGAGTTCAGCATTTTAGAACTCGAGTTTCAACTTCTATGTTCACTTATGTTTCACATTCAGCATGAGTAAGGTCTGGTTATTCGATGATATTTCCCAAATTAAAGATCTGATTGAAGTGAAACCAATTTCATATGAAACTAGACTCCTAATGCGTCATTTGGACACCAAAATCAAGCCCAAAGGATTTCAGATAAAAGAGATATAAATTTCAGAAGTTGCCACATGAAATCATGCCACACAGCAGACACAGCCTAGGTAAATTGAACGTATCTCACAAACTACACATCCAAATAGCTGAAACCAATGGCATTGACTCAAATACCTTTTTAAAAACATCAAGATCATAGGGAAAAAAAAAAAGATCAACTGAGAGAGATGTGATTTTTTAAAGTTCACAGTCAAATTTGGACATTACAAAAATGCTAATCAAGAACAACCTTTATTAATCTGATCACAACGGTTAGAATACAATGAGTTTAGAGCTGATTCTTTTTGCATTGGAAAGAACACTTAAAGAGATTTCTGGGCGTAGGTCATTTGCCAAATTTGGAGCTATATCGAAGACGTTGTGCTTACTAAAATTAACCTTCGTGCTGCCAAAGGTCTTGCATTTTGGAAGTCATTGGATTCTGAAAATTGATCTTCAATCGAGTGAACATGATTGCCAGTAGAATTTTGCTCCAATGTTTGAAGGATAACACTCTTACAAATTAAAGGTAACACTCGAGTTCCCTTAATAAAACTCGAGTGTGAATGTAATACTTCAATCCTCTCTGATGTTATGATCAAGTACTAGAACACTTGAAGCTTTCATTTTGTGAAACTTGACTTTACAACTCGAGTTATTGAGAGAAACTCGAGTTCTGGTAAACTTAGTATTTTTCCACTAAACTTCATCTCATGAAGACTCGAAAACTCGAGTTCCACGTTTGAGTATGGAACTCCAAAACTCGAGTTTCATATTGAAAGGTGATTCGCCAACATAGCTGTTTTTGGAATAGTCTTTTCAAAATCATCAAAACTTGAGTTATATTTATGAAACTCGAGTTCCTCGATAGAGTTGGCATATCAAAACTCAAGTCACCAGTTTTGAATGCTTGTCTACCAATATGACTCTTTTACGTCAGTCTTTGTTCTGAGAATAAAACTCGAGTTATGAAAACCAAACTCGAGTCAAGATAAACAAACTCGAGTTTTGCTACTTCAATAAGTTCATCATCGTCTTCGTAAAATTCAAAATCTCTGACTATCAACTAATGATCTTTGATTACCACTCATTGTTATTCTCAATGCTTTTAACCAAACGAATTGCTTTTACTAAGATGTGAAAAGATTTTTAAAGTTTCTAATTTTTATCATACACTCAATCACCTCTTTCTTGGTGTCAACCAGTACTAATAGAATATTCTTAAAATTAATAACAATAGAAGAAATAATGAAGGGGAAAAAACATAACAAGAAAGGGGGAAAGAAAGTTTAAAAAAGAAAAAAAAAAAAAAAAGAAAGATAGGGGCACGTGGGTCGCCCCCACTTTTTTGAAAGGGGCCTCAAATCCCTCCTCCTCTCAATATACCCTCTCAAGTCTCAGCTCCAGCCCCTAATCCACATTCCATGCTCATTTTTATATGCTCTTTATATACTCATCCTTAAATAGAAAGATATTTTTTTTTAAAAAAAATACTTCATACACTAAAAATTAATTATTTTAAGATACTAAGTGTTGAAAAAATATTTTCAGATATAAGATGTTATTGAAAAAATATTTTAGGATACTTGTTACAAGAAAAATATTTTTAAATACAGAACTAAAAATTAATTAATGATACTAAGTACGAAAATTATTTCAGAATGTACATCATAATAATCATATAATTTAATTTAAATAAATAAAATATAAATAAAAATGCCCCACCCCCAAAATTAGAGGGATGAGCATGAAATATTATGAACCCCTCAGCCCCCATTGCGCACGAAAACTCCTCTGCACCTTTAGTTTATTTATTTTTTCCCTTTTGGTTTCTTCTTCTTCACTCCTCCAGCGCACAGAGAGGAAGAGAGCGTGTGAGGAGGTTGGTTTGATACTTTGATGTTCTTCTAAAATACTTGATAAGCTATCTATTTTCTATTACTTTCATTTCCTCTTCTTTTATTTTCGGTTTAAATGTAGGAAACCATAAGGTTCGGTAGATTTCAAGATTTTGGGTGTTCCAACTAATGAATTAGTTTTAATGGAGCTCATGATGTTAGAATAGTAGTTGTATGTTTTAGATTTTTGCTTGATCCGTTGATGTGAGGAAACTAGAGTTATGGTTGATTGAGAAAGTGTGACTTATGATATTGAGGCTTTTAAATTCGAATTTTCTGTTTTATTTTAACTCATTGGAGTTTATATTGATAATTGAATAGATTAGTTTTGAGCTTTTATGATTAAAAGTGAATATCAGTAATTTTAGGTGAAATTTTAAGTGTAGGAAATTTGGGGGTTTGGAATAAATTGAGGAGATAGTTGTATTTTGGTGGTCCTAATAAGTGAAAAATAATTTGTGAAAGAAAGAACGTGATTGGCATAATAATTTGAGGAATATTGTATTTATGAGATTTGCACTAAGGATTAGAGTGAGCAATTTTAGAAATTTTAAGGTGATTGGAGGAAAGTATTATTGTTAAAATATAATTGTTATTGAGTGGTTTTTAAGATTTGTTATTTAAAAGGATGATTTGAGGAACATATAAATCGTTGTCATTTTCTAAGGATTTAATAGTGGGCTAATCATAGGAGGTACATTTTAACTATTGTATTAGTTAGCATTCTTAATAACTTTATTAACATGTAATTATATATTAATTGTAGAGTGAACTTGAATTTGGCTTGTTGGACTTGAATTCTCTCAAGTTTAATTCTTATGTCAATAATTTGAGGTAATCACTTTCCAATTAACTTTGTATGCTTGTTGAGGTGATTATAAGTGTATGTCGGTATTTTCAATGGATATAAGTATATATTATATTATTTTACATATGAAAAATGTATGTGTGTGTGTGTGTGTGTGTGTATGAAACATATGTTTATGAGCAAATTTTTTAGTTAAGAGAGCTTAAATTGTTTATTTGGTGATTCTAGTGTTGATGATGCACAATATTGAATGTCGAATATATGAGAATAAATTATTGATGTTAAAGTTTGTGATGTTGAGATGTTGAATTACATACTAAAGTGTATTGAATTATGGTGAGATGTGATTGTAGTAGGTTTGATTATTTTATACCACGTGGTATAGTCGTCATTGTGCACATGGATGACTTTAACATTCTTAGGATCTTTGGTATGACCCTTCTTTTGGTCAAGTTAAGGGGCAGCTCAAAGGATGTGATACATTTCTATATTTGAAGGAAAGAAAACTCATTGTCTTATATGAGTTTTGTAGCTTTTGGTCGGGCTACACCTCATTATTGGAGAGTTTGGTGTAATATTGTTAAAGAGACTAATCATATTATGTGTTGAAGTTCATGGGCTATATCAACGGTTATAAGGATGGTTGAGAGAGTGCCATGCATATTGAATTATTTCTTGACCCATTGATGTTTTTGGAAACTATTTATACTTTGTGTTATATGAACATATATTTTGCTCATTTAATTATCTTGTAATCATACCTGTTAAATTGGAATTGTGGTTACTGGATCCATGTGACTTACGCTGTAGTTTATTATTATTTTTCGGCCAAGATTTCTCATGGGATACGTTCAGGGAAGGCACTGGATCGGTTTAGGTCTGCAATTGCGCCATGTAAATCCTCCACTTTTTTGATTATTATATGTTGACTTTGAATATTGCCAACTAAGACTCATTGATACTCTAGTGTGATCTATGAAACAGTTTTCGTACTTGCATGATTGATCTACTCCTCTAGTTCTTCTGATTGGTCACCTTTGGCTCTACATACTGGAGGGCATCTTCCAACAACGGTCTCGGTCCCTCATAAATAAAGAGATTTGCGAAGAAACGAGATATATTAGATGATAACTCAGTCTTATCCGGTAGTCATCTACCTTCGTCATCCTTAATGCACGCAATACTGTTGAAGTGCCTTCGTTTTTAATAGTGGATAGATGAATTTTTTTTGAATTCCTATCTCCTGCTTTAAGCCAATCAACTCTAGCTCCCTGCCACCAGTCCAGTCTACTTCTTTACGATCAATAGCGTCAGTGAGTTCCGCTACGCGTGCAATATTATCCTAATTCATCGGATTTTGACTACAAGCTACCAGCTGGGATTTTAACTGGTCAATTAAAACACGCCCATTTGGAAAATCACGTTTGCTCCATTTGATTAATTCCCTTCTGCAAGAATTCATTAAGAGGAGAAATATTACTTACAGCATCTCCATTCCAACATCTACTGACTATTTGCAGAAATCGAGCATGACTCACCCAAAAAGCTTCAAATTTAAAGGATCGAGCTCTGAGCTTGGGTCGGGCAACATCTAAGTAATAGAAGATGGTGAGCTGATCCCACAGGATCTATGAGGAAAACCTGCAGGTTAGGAAAATCTTCTCTCAGCTTGATCTTACTCAATTCGCTCCTTAATAGTATTTTGTCCTCCTCGTTTATTCCACCACGTGAATTTATGACCATTTAAGCCAAGATCAAGAAGCTCACAGTCAGCAATGAAGTTCTGAAAATTGATGATTTTTCTAATAGCTCGAGGTTTGCCACGCAGTTTTTCTTCTTGAGAGCTAATATCATTAAAGTCTCCCAAAGATAGCCATGATTGAGTAATTCCACCGGCAATACGCCTAACCTCCTGCCAGCTTAACAACCTATCTCTCTCTTGTGCAGGCCTGTAAATAAATGTGATATAGGTAGGACATTCAACAGAATTAGCATGATCAAGAGTATGGATAATATTCGATGAAGAATAGAGAATGTTTACCGTTACACAATCCATCCACCATAGAGCCAACCCCCCACTTCTTCCAACCGGATCCTCGACCTATTTCTCCTAAAAACCACATTTCAGCTTCTGCTTGGTTTCCATGAAGAACACAATGTGGGGTTTGTTGGCAGCACACTCCGCCTTCAGATTGCGAACTGTTAATAAGGCAACCCAAGTCCTTGACAGTTTCATGCTAAGAGATTCGTGGTGAAGGCGGTAAATGAAGAAACATCATAGTCTCAGTCACCTAAATTATTGAATCCGGGAAATCAATCTCACACTGGGTTTCCTGTGGTATAACATAACTCGACCTTCCCAGCTGCTTATTACTCCTCAGATGGTTCTTTACTGACCGAACCCTATTATGGGAGCTTCCAGGAGTTTTCTTTTTCCCACCTCGAGCCATTGGAATTTCCTCTTCTTCAAATTCAAACCTGCGATGCCGACTATCTCTCTCAGGTGAAATAGGCTCATTGGCCTGCAATTGTCATTTTAGAGAAATACCCTTCAGTTCATTTATCACAGCCTACATAGGAGAGAGCCCATTGTTAGAGATAAGAGGCCCATGACTTTGTCACTCATATCAGTTTCATGGCTACCATTTTGGGGCTGAGTTTGTTCCACCTCTTGGATCCGAATACCATCTGAGCTTTTCCTTTTTGGCGCCAATCATTCCCATCTCTCATAATTCGCTCATTATGATCATTAGATGCAAGAGGAAATTAATCTGTGGATCCTTTTACTTGGTCAGCTAGTCTCAAGTGTCATGGCGCTCTTTGTCTACACTTGCTTGGTTCTCTCTCCCCACCCCCCTGGAAGAGGAAATAAACTAACCTGTGGATCCTTTTACTTGGTTTTTAATTAGATCTTGTAGGGTTTTTTAATCTTTTTACCATGTGTTTATAGAGTAAAAATTAGGTAAAACTACATGACCTACATATTAATTTTTCCTTTCTCAATTTCTTTTTTGGTTAAAGTGCAAATTTGCTCCGGAAGTTTTTGCTAAGAAGCAATGTTGTATTGAAAATTTTTTCAGGTATAATACCGCTAAAAATTTGACATTGATCGTTAAATTCTCAATGGAAAAATGTAAAATTGTTTTATTTTAACATTTTTCGAGGCAACATTGAACCTTAAAAAAATTTCAGAGTAACATTACTTCTTAATAAAAACTTCTGAAAAAAATTTGCACCTTAATTCTTTTTTTTTTTTTTCCTTGTTACTATTAAAACCAATCTCATTTGAGTCACGGCAAATGTTAACAGTCCTCCCCGTAAAAATTGAACTTTGTTTCATCATTCCTCAAATTACTTTTCAATTGGGGACCTTTTTTTTTTTACTTGTGGGAGTTTTTTTTTTTTTTGCCCACCCGGTTCACCGGGGCTTCGCCCCGACTAATCCGGATCCGACCATTTCGGCACGCAAGACCCTGGCTATGGTGGAAGAGTCTCCCAATGGGTTTTTTTCGTTAATACTCGAACCCGAGACTGCTTGCGGCATGGCCGCTTCCACTGGCCAAACCCCTGTTGGTTACTTGTGGGAGTTGTTCGTCTGTAATGGGGTAAGTCCATAATTGAGTGTTTGGGCGGCCCATAGGTCTCTCTATTGGGCCCAATCAATTTATATATATATATATTTTTTGCTACATTTCTAATGGAAGCATGAAGATGTCGGTGCAAAATGTTCATTCAAAGCAAAAGGGGTCGGACTTTCTCACTTAGAGGAAGGGCGATCTTGAGTTGGTCAAGACGTTGGGGGAGGCATTTTAGGGGTCTACGAAGCGGTGGAAATGCTGGGAAGAGGTGGAGGCATGTGTCTTTAACCCAAGATATCTTGTGACCTGACGGGCTCAAAAGCGTCTGCTTGGGCTTGGGCGTGGTGGCGGCCCTTTCCTAAAAATTTTCTTATAAAAAAATAAAATGCCTCTCTCCAAGGGAGGGAGGATCTACTCATGCAACTAGAATCTGGTTGTCGTCTTGTCTTTGTTCTAGTTTGTCATTTTGTACCGTTGGTTGTCATAGTTGCTGTGTTCCATGTTCATGTTCTGTTGTGTTTGCTCGCTTCCATGTGTGTATCCTACAGTCATGTGTAAGTGTGTGTGACGATGATGTATCAAACAGTTATTTTTAGAAAAATAATTCTTTAGTTCTCATAATTCCTTCAGAGTTGTAATTTATGTACGTTTTTTATTTGGGTGTATATTTCCTCAATTATACGGATTAATCTGTTAAACATGATATGTCGTCGATGTTGAAATAACATGTAAGCTGATATTAAATACAAAATTAAAAAGAGATTTTTAAATTACCTTGATGGCATAACATTTTAATTATTATTAACCAAAAAAAAAAACTATGCTAATAACGGTCTCATTGCATCTATATGTGTGTATATATGTAATATAGAATCTAAAAGATTTTAATTTTATTTAGATTCACGTGGCAAAATTAATCCAAATAAATGCTAGGTGAGAAGCACATCATCAGCTTCTAATGTTGTTTCTTTTACAAACTAACAGATTATATTATGAGTATGGGAACTAATGTCCATAATATAAAAAAAATATATAGAAATTTAATTAAAAATATATCAAACTATAAAGATTCACATATTAATTTGTCCTTATTTTCTAATATTCTTATCTTAGGCGAGGACGCATATAAATCGTATAACTATCACATTATAAATTAATATTTTAACAAAAAAAGTAGCACTCCTTCCTATCCTAAATATAAGACAAAGTTATTTGTTTTTAGAGATATTAAGAAAACTAAATAAGTTACTTAATCATATCATATGTTGTATACCATTAGATTAAAAGTCAACTTATATGTTAGGAAAAATAGTTTGGGAAAAAATAACAAATATGAATATTTTAATATAATTTAATTAAACTTCATTAATATCTCCAAACAAGTCAATTTTGTCTTATATTTAGGACTGATGGGAGTATAAGATAAGAAACTCTACACTGTTTAAATGTGTATTTCCTCCGGTCCTTAATATAAGATAATTTACCTAATTTAATTAGATTAAGAAAGTTAATTTAATTCGTTAATATGACATGTATTTTCTAGAATACCTTAGTTATCTTTCTTAATTCCCCAATCTCCTTCCTTCTTGATTATGGTTAAGAGAGCATCAATAAGGATTAATAAGAAAATGGTTGACAAAGATAAAAATTATGTTTTTTTTATATTTAAGATCAAGATTAACTTTCCAAATTATAAATTACCAAACTATAAATAGGAGGACTAAGAACAGATTGCCTGACTGTGACACAGTGAATGACATAGACATCATATGGAGACGACCTGTTCTGATCTGACCCGGCCCATGAAAATTGGCATAGAATAATAATATAATAATAATTTTTTTTAATACTTCGAACTAAGATCAATTCTTGTTGGAGTATATTATAAATTACCAAACTAATGATAGAAGGACTCAGAACAGATTATGTGACTGTGAGCACAAAGTGAATTACATGGACATCATACATATGGGGACCCGGACGGAACCGACCCGGCCCATGAAAATTGGTATAGAATAACACCAGATGTGATAGATGGGATATTCGATTATTCCTCAAAGCAACATCAGATACGTTGGCATAAAAACCTCGTCCCATCCAATCCACACCAAACATTAAAAAAGACAATTATTTTTTAAATTCAATTAAACTAAAACCAAACCTGGATTGATTTGGATTTATGGGCCCACATCCCCAAACAAAGCAAACCAACATGAGAACGAGAGCTTTAATTTAAGAAGCTAACTTGACAAACCTCCTCTTTCTCCATGACAGCACACTCCAATCTTATTCTTAACTTTACTCCTCCCAATCACATGATCTGTCCCTCTAATAAGCTACCTCCATTATTGGTTGTTCTTTCCTATTTTAACCACCTAATTATTTCATTATTCATTCCATCTTTTAAGGGTTGTTTTATGACTTTAACCATCCAGTGTTTTGGTCATGTCTCACTTTCAACTGGAGAATTAAATGAGCTTCAAACTAATCTAGATTGACCTCAATATGATCTCAAAAGGCAACATTCCCACCGGCGGTGATTGTTTAAATTTTTGCCAATTATGTTTATATAACTCTTTACCAATTAAACCAAACCGTTTTGATAGAAGAACTAAATAAACTTACTAACTCGAATTGAGTTTGGTATGACTATAACAGACGTAAAATCTCTCCACCAAGTATATAACATGTTTATACTCTTTGAGCTTGGACTCAAAATCACCAGAAATTAAGTTGGTACATTGGTTAAACCAACCACTTAAGGGTTATCATATAATCTTTTTTTCTTTCTTTTTTGTCAACGATTATCATATAATCACTTAGTATTTCCTTTCCCATACGAAATAGTGATGAAAAGTTAGGGGGAGAAATTATTCTATATTTTTAAGTGATAGAATGGATAAGATATACTTTTATGTTGAATTGTTAGTATAAGAATTGGCATACGAAAATGTCTTAAAAGAATAATTAAGAAAAGAAGAAAGAAAGAAAGTTGGTTTGAGACTTGAGAGGAGGGAAGTAAGAATATGTATGTTACGTTTCCCAATAGTTTTTCATGTAAGAAACTTTGTCAACATCTTCTAAAGTGAAAGAACAAATGCTTCCCTGTATTTAAATTTAATTATGCTGATTCCCTTTCACCTTTTTATTTTTAAAAAAAAAAGGAATATATAATTGGGTGGGAAGGCACCAATTTGGTTGAATTCAAACAGAATGACACGGAAATTTCATCAATCTGAGCTGCCTTTTTTGAATTTGGGAATTAAAAAAAATAAAAGTAAAGTCGAATGGGGCACGCACGAGATGCGTGTAAAACACGCTCTCTCACTGAGTGTAAAACAATCATTTTCGGAACGGGACGCCACCTCATCCTCCAATCACATCCGACTCGGCAACCCTTCAACTCTAATCCAATTCACTACCTCAAGCTTATCAAAAAAAAAAAAAAAAAAAGAGAGGAAAATCTCAAAAAATACTACTTAAACTTCATCATTAGAGGATTTTATAAAAAAATGAATTGTTAATTTCATTATTAATGTCGTTGACAGGATTTTGAATTTCAAGTGATATTTTTAATAATGAGATTAACAAAAATAATAAAATACTACCTAGTGCAATTATAAGGCATAATTGAAACTTTCTTTGAAAAAAATAAGGAAACTAAATGAATTACTTAATCATATCATATGTTATGTATCTTTAGATTATATATTAGTTTATTAGTCAAACTAATTAGTTTGGAGAAAAAATATTCTAAAGTAATTTAATTACCTTCCTTAAACCTTCTAAAAAAATCAACTTTATCTTATAATTAGAACCGGAAAGAGTAATTGACAATTGAAATCACATATTTAATATTTTGAAGTTTGAGTTATATTTTTTTGAGGATTAACTTCCACATGTATTTAAATTTAATTTAGGATGTTGTATGGATTTGGTAGATTAGACGAAAAATATAGAATGAGTCATATTATCGTAATACAAAAACGTGACTTTGCTTTTGAAGATTTATTTTCAATTTGTGTTTTGGCGCTCGATCAGTATGAAAAGATTAAAAATGAAAAGGTAAGCATCATGAACGGGACAATTCACCGATGAGGTAACAGTGACGTGGATGTTAATCAAGTTGCCAACTGTCTGTCAGTAAGGTGGTAATCCAGTTTTAGTTTTACCTTTTCATATTTGGTGGCCTCTACATTATTAATTATTATTATTTATTTCAACCTTTACATTATTATTATTCATTATTATTACATTACTCCTTCCATCCTCAATATTGTTAGCTTTTGGGATTTGGCTTCTGTTTGTTGCGGACTTACGTTCGCTATGGATTGCTTTGGCGCAATTTCATGCACCCAAATCCCTTTTTTTAAAAAAAAAAAAGAAAAATTCAAACACTACCGGATAGTAAAAAGATAATTCAAGATATTAAATTGTACTGAAATTTTTTTTCATGATTTTGAAAAATTATTTTAGGATCGTAAAAATATATTTCAGAGTATTGAAAAAAATATTTGAGGGTCTTGACCTGCTTAAAAGGATATTTTAAATCGTGAAAAAATATTTCACCAACTGGTACAAAAATGATACTTAGGATACTAATTGGTACTGAAAAAATAATTCATAATCTTAAAAAATTATTTTAGTATCTTGAAAAAATATTCTAAAGCATATTTTTAATAGTAGTTAGTACATGAATTATTTTTTCAAGATCCAAAAATAATTTTTTAAAGTTCATGAATTATTTTTTCAGTATCCCGAAGTATCCTTTTAGTACCAGTCAGTACCATCAAATATTTTTTCAAGATCATGAAGAATTTTTTTTTCAGTATCATGAATTATCTTTTTACTACCCAAAAAGATCTTATAATTTTTTGTTTTTAAAAGAAAAGGGATCTGGGTGCATGAAACTGCACCAAAACAACGCAATTTCATGTAGAGATCCGCTCTGGACCTAAGCCAAATCCTAGGTTCAGAGATCCCTTTCCTATGTGAAAAAAAGCCTATATTTGAATTGCCCAAATTCTATGTATTTCCTATTTTATGAAAAGAAAAGAAAGGAAATGAAAGAAAAAAAATGGGAAAGAAGGAAAAGTGTAAAGGAATGAAAAAAAAAAGTTTTCTTGATTGTTCTTTATGAAAAAGAATATTCTCTTGAAGTTTCCAAATTTGAGGTTATGTCTCATTTATTTAAGTGAAAAGAGAGCATATTAGGTTTTTGGGCAAAGAGAGACCCTACTGAAGCCAGTTCGGCCAAGGCTAGAGAGGTTGGAAAAGTCTAATTTTGCAACAATGTGAGATAAACGCAGTTTCATAGGTCAATATTGGGAAATCGGTGTGTGTACATTTGTTACCCATTGGATTGAGCTAAAATATGGTTAGGAGGTTGAGAACATGGTTTAGGTTTTTCAACGGTGGGATTGTCGTTTGTGGCCTGATGTGAGAGAAAATGTGTTCATGGTTAGTGACTCTTTTCTTGGGTTATTTTAGTTGTTTCTTCTATAATTGTAAGCGTGTAGTTTTAATTATCTAGCTGGGTGGTTGTACGTGTATGCATTTGTTTGAGACTCTCTTATAAGTTATTTTGATCATAGTGGATCATATTTTCATTGATATGGATGACTTATAGGTTTTACCTTTGAGTTGAGAGGTTTTCCACGTTAATAATTTTGGTGTCTCTTGTGCCATTTAATTTCTGTTATATATTTGTTTACTTTGTTTCCTCAATACTCTTATAAGTGACAATAAGGTTTAATATCTGCTGCGCTCATTCTAAACAAATATAAAACATATTTATCTAATTTAATTAGATTAAGGAAATTAGTTAATATGATATGCTTTTCTCTAAAATACCATAATCATCTTCCTAAGTTCCTCCTTCCCTCATGTAACATCCCATTTTTAAAAGCGGAATTTTTTTTTCTAATCAGAGTAGAGCATTAGAGCGTAAGAGTAACTGAGTAACTGAACCATTAACAAAACGTTGACCATAGTGTAAGAGTAATGATACAGTCATCCAATGTCTAAAAGTAAATACGAAAAACAAAATAAATCTTCATCCGAAATCCTACGCCGGCTGCTTGCCCCGATCTCCAACCCTCGGTCCTCCTGACCCTGATGCTACAGCTGAGATCCATTTCTCATATGGATCTCAGGTAACGGTTAACCTTATACTCAATAAAACAGTATATGGACAACATATATTCATAACAATACAGTAGCGTATCAACACATAAGCACAGAGCAGATGTATGAACAGCACAACGACAGAACATAAGCCAAAGCAATATGTAAAGCCTAACAACATGTCTGCACATTACCCTGTGCAACGATCAAAACACGTGTCCTCAACGCTAGGAAAACCCATACGGTATTATCAATACTATAACCCGTGTAAACTGTAAGTATGATTGACGACTCTAACAGAGCATCAGTCTATGAACGTATCTATCACATATATGTATATGAGCAGTACAAGATTAGGGTTACAATACGCGTCCATACCTTCGTTACAGTACAAGGAACGTTTTGGCGCAAAACAGCGTTTTTGACGAAAAGTGGTCCAACGACGGTAAAAACAGCGGGGTGACGGCGGCACAACAGCGGAGTGAAAAACGGTCCGATTTATCAACGATATCCTATCAGGACAATATTCAACAATTTTTAGCAGTATAACAGGCATTTTAGGTAAAATTACCATTTTGCCCCTAGTTGGACCTATTGGCGGAATTTCGCCAGAGCTTCGCTGTTTTGACTCTAATCTTCCAAAATTTTGCCATAATTCTTTTCCCATCAAATATTTCGAAATATATATCATATCTACCCAAAAATATGATATCTATAATATATTGGAAGATTAAAGATAAAAACAGCATTTCTACTATAGCTACTGAATAAAACACCGAAGCTTAAGACCAGGAACCAAAGAACTTACCCAGGGCCTGGCTAGCACTTCTCTGGCTCTGCCTTCTCTCTAACTTCTCTCTAGAAAGCTCTAGGAATTGTGAGAAATGAGAGGAAGGGAGGTTGCTATTTATAGAAGAAGGGAATGGCAGTTTCGTAAATAAATCGAACTTCAGTCAGGCTGCTTTCTGACCGTTGGATCTAGGGTTTTGACCATAATCCATCTTGACCATCCACCTAGTGTGCCGACCTCCTTGGCCCAAAAATTCAAAAAAATGATGTCATCTTGATGGTGACATCTAAGCCGGTACCGATAAAGTTTCAGTCCGGTGTCCGAATCGCGTAATCTTGACGAATCTCAAAATTCTGGGAGCAGATTTTCGAAGTACTATCCTTTCTTATTAAAACTACTTGGGTTTACTAAATTTTTGATCCCACTAAGGGTATTCCGTTATCTGCTAAAGATTTTAGGACAGACGTCCTCTGTTACGGAATTGAATTCGGAAGCGTCGTCTAGGCAAAAATCCACCGGTTTGTAATATGATCTGACCTAAGTCACTAGATTCCTAATTCATGGCAACTACTTGTTTCAATATTGACTCTAAATCCTCTATCTGCATTTTATCTCTCCTACCCGGTGTCTTAAATACCCTGTTGGTTCCAGAACTGACTTCGGAGACAGGTCACTTCGAGAAGAATTTTCACTGATTTATAAAAATTGCAGTTGATACTGACTTAGTCTCTATCTTTAGGGGTAGGATTTTATTTCTAGTTGTTCTCACTTCTCCCGTTGGCTCTTTACCAATTATATTATTATTTTAATCAAAATATCTAGATATTTATTTTTTTCTTTTATTTTTCTAAGCATAAAATATTTTTATTATTATTTTATTATTTTTATTTATTTATTTATTTATTTATTTCGAAATTTTAGCCTTTATTAAAATTATTTTTAATTAATTTTATCTTATAACTTAAACATCCAATAATATCCTATTAATTACTTAATTAGTCATTTACTAATTGCTGATAATTTTCTTAATTAGAATAAATCATTATCTCACAAAAATTTCTACCATAATGTTAAATCTTCTCTCTTATTTGTTCCAGGGAAATAATTTATTAAATTGTTATAATTAAGGGCAATATTGTCCCTAATTTTTAATAATTATTCCACTACCTTCTAAGATTTATCATAATAATTTCAGTTATTTTATGACTCAAAGATACCTTTTCGGCCCTTTGGCACCTTTATTACCTCTAATTTCAACAAAATTTACTTTAAATAGTAAGATAATTTAGGCTCATTATTTGAGACCACATATTCACCTTTCAGAAATATTTATTTATTTATAAAATTTCCAGATAAATAACCGGGTATTACACCTCACCTTCTTGATTATTATTGAGGGAGCATCCATAGGGGCAAATTATGAAAAAATTGACAAATATAAAAATTATATCTTATACTTAAGACCTAGATCAACTTCCTAAATGTGTCTTATATTAAAGATTAGAGTGAGTACTATTCTTGACAATATGTTCCTTTTTATAAGATACTGTGGGGGTTCTTTGAAAGTTTCCTGTAAACTCCTCATTTTACCCTCACTTAATTATAATAATTATTCATGCCACTATCACATTCACTTCAATGGTCTATTTACAAGACACTTCTAACATTTTTCATATAGATGAAAGAAAACATTAAAATTTAATAAATTTATAACTTTGTCTCTACTTAATATATGTAATACTAAATAAAAATAAAATCAACACAATAATAAGTGAAGAGGTAAATTGTACATTAATCTCCAAATTCTAATGAGGTGTCTTATAAATAGGATGAAAAAAACTTCTCCTTCTACCTTATAAACAGGACAAGAGGAGTAATTCCTATGTTTGGCTAAAGAATTCTATATAACATATTATCTCTCTTCCTTATAATTGAGGACATTTTTTGAAAACAAATTTTACACACACACATATTATTGCACATAATTACTTTTAATCACCTCATCCAACGACTCAATTTGATTATTAATATCTTTTAAGGAAAAAGAAAGAAAGAAAGAAAACCCTTTATTTTGTTTTATTCTTTTTATTTTATTCCTCGTTTTGCCTTTCTTGTTAATATATATACCTTTCTTCTCCGTTATTTCACTTTGCCCTTTTTTTTTTTTTTTTTCACTTTCATCTCAATCAATGGTTCCCTTCAATTTCTTTTTCTCCCTCCCGCATTTCAAATCAGCAATATTAACGTAAATAACATACAGAAATTTTTTTATAAAAAATTACTTATATGTTGGAAATAAGAGTGTAACATAAATTGTTTACTAAACATATTCATGTTACACACACACACATAGTATCAATGAGCTGAGACATACATTTATTTTGGCATAACTTATAAGATAATTTAAGACTAACAAGATACACTATTTATAAATTAGAAAAATAATATAATTTATATTAAACTTTATACGCGTGTCAAAAAAGTGTCTTGTTTACAAAATAAAACTACTCTAATATGGGAAAATTATATCAAAATTAGGTGTGAATGGAATAACAATTATCATGATTAATGGGGTTATCATGATAACAAAAGCCGTGGGAATAACAGCCATTTTCAAAATAGGGCTAAAGGTGTATTCTTGATGTAGGTTAAAGCTACGATAGACTCTTTTTTTTAAAATAAAAAAAAAAATTAACAATAAAGTGCATGTATAGTTAGAATTTAGATAGTTTATCTAATTAATTTTAGAACATGGGTTCTGTTTTATTAAAAAATTGTATCGCTTTCCTACATATATTTTTATTGATAGTTTTTTTCCCCATGAAAATAGTAAGTTCAGAATTGTAATAAAGTAGGTGGTAATAATGATTTCAATTTCCCATAATTTTTTATTCTTAATTTTCAATATTAATCTACTTGGAATGAGTCTAGTTGGTACGAATAAGTCATCAAATTGTTTGAATATTTATTAATCTTCAAAACGTTCCATTCTACCGAGAATAAAAGATAGTTTTATTCTTATATAGCTTATTTTTACATGTGTATAAAGCACGTTTCACTTTCTAATTAAAAATTAATTATTCTAGAAATATATTGATTTCTATTTTATTTTTTTTAAAAAATGATACCTAACAAACTTTAAGTCATATTGTCTAATATATATATACACACATATATAAAACAGACTTTAAGATCGTACTTGTATTATAATCAAGTCATGTTAAACAAGCCACATTATTGTATAGGTAGGAATACATGCTATATTCTGAAAGACATGATAAGATTGGTGGGCAAAAAAAGAAGAAGATACGATTCTTATAATTATTGAAGGTAAAAAAACTTGAATAAAAATAAAGCAATAATAGTTGTATGAGAACTATTAATGAATCGAATCGAATCAAATCCAATTATTTACCTGTATTGATTAATTAGTGACAGTGTCAAGGGTTGTGGCCCAATAACCAAGGTATTAAAAATAGTACCGGATAATAAACTCGTCGAGGCAGTGGTTTAAAAATTAATAAGTCAGACTAGGGCTCCACTTAAAGTCAAACCGGTGATAATTAAAAGATATATGTAAAGTAAAATGTACAAAAGTACATACTAACAACACACATAGAGTATATGTTATACTTAGGGGTGCCCTTTTTATCGTATTTTCTGATTTAGCGCATGGCTTGTCCTGGCTTATTTGTTGAAAAGGTCAGGTCAAGGCCTATTTAAAGGCCTGAATATGTAAATAGGTCAGACATATTTTGTTAAGGCCTGACCTGTAGGCCTGTTTAAATATTAAATAAATATAATTATATTTATATCATATAAGTAAGATAATTTTTTTTTTTCATTCTTATATTATAATTTCAAGATATATCTATATAAGTTTTGATAGGCTTAAAGTATACAAAGTCTATTCATGGCCTCCAAAGCTTGTAATATGAGGCCTTTAAAAAGGCTTTAGGCTCGACCAGGCCTTATGAAGGCTCAGGTCTGAGCCTAGAAAAAGGCCTGAATTCAGGCTCAGGCCTTCTACCCCCATTGCAGGCTCAGGCCTATTTAGTCAAAGCCTGGCCTGACCTGGCCTATTTCCATACCTAGTTATACTAATATATTTATATATATAATCAATAGTATACAAATATCAAACCAATTTAAAAATTTGAATCTTATAAAAAATACTCAAGAAAAGACATATTTTTATTTATTATCAATATTGTTTTATTTCCTTTTCTATTTTCCTTTCATTTCTTTTTTTTTTCTTAGTAAACATCTTTCTTCTTGAAGTTCTTGCATTTCATGCATTTTTTGAGTTATTTTTTAAATAAAAAAGTGACCTTGGGTCAACTCTCAACCTAGCTAGTTGGTTTACCTCGGGTTAGACCGATTTGCCCCAGGTCAGTCACTCTTCTTCAAGTTTCTATGCTCACCTAGATGGGACAAGTGATTGGGTCACCGGTTTTCAAGTCAACCCAGCCAGTCTGGTTCAGTTTTTAAAACCATGCCAATAACCCCAAACTCCTCCTTAAGTATTTGTTAAGTATTATGTTGTAAATTCAAACATCCTATACTCATAATAAGTTTACGAGTTCTTGTTAAATTTGTCTTGACTTCTGTCAATATTCATATTCTGTCTTGTGTCAAATTGCCTCAATACATTTGTGATCAAATAGATGCTTGATGTACACTTTTTTTTCTGAGGTTCTTTAAGCTCTAAAAGGAAAATACATCATCTGAAGAGGGATCGTCTATTTGAACCAATGGATAGAGGGGGTTTGGGATTAAGACCAACAAGATTTGTTGATCAAGCGCTTCTGGAAAAGCAAGTTTGGAGAGTTATTTTAGAGTCTCCTTCCTTGTTGGCGCCACTTTAAAAGCTAAATACATTGATCTAACTTCCCCCTAATTATCAAAAAATCATATAATTGCTCTTGAAATTGGAAGGGCATTACTGAAAATGCAAACATAATTGTTGATAATAAGTTAAAATGATGAGTACGGAATGGTGCTTCAATACCTGTTACCTACCACCTTTAGTGGCCCATGCAGCAAAATCAAGCTTCCTTGATGAATAATATTCATCTAATTGCTGATATATTAATTATTGCATGCAGTGTTGTCAAAAACTAATGTAAAAACGTAAAAACTTACATTTTTATTAGGGTTATACGTGCTGAAACGCAAGTAAAAACTGTCCTGAGCAGAAACTGGTAGAAACTTTGTTCAAACACGTAAAAAACTATAAAAACTTACGTTTTTACAGTTTTAACCGTTTTTACTTTAACCAAAAAAGGATGAAAAGTTTTTTTTTTTTGCTCTAAAAAAAGATGAAAAGTTGAAAACCTTATTTCCATCGTGCATCTTGGACTCGGGATTACTGGAGAGTAGAGACTGGATAGTTATATATAGTTTTTAATGTATTTTCATAGTTATAAATGTAAATTTTTAACGCAAGCTTTTTTAACATAAGTTTTTTTTTTTATTATTATGTTTTATATAGTTATGTGACTTATATTTTTTGATTATGAAGTTGTTCATTGAATTTTGAGTAGTGATTTATGATTTTTTTTTTCATGTATATATATATATATATATATATATTTTTTGAGCTCGACCTTAAATAGTATAAAGTAGAAACTTTATGTTTCGTGTCGTTTCTATGATTTATGTTTCTACCACTATTTTCCGTGTCTACGTAGAAACTCGATTTTGACAACATTGATTGCATATCCCTTATTCTTGGAATTCTGTTTCATGGAACTCATCATTAATTTGCACCTTGTACTCTTCAGGGAGGTAGCTAATGCTATTATTGGGATCCCACTATCCATTTTAAACTCACCTGATAAACTGTTATGGGATGACAATGCTTTAGGAACTTATATTGTTAAAGATGGAGTGATTCAAGTCTTTAAAAGTCAAAATGATGAGGTTGCTGATGATTTTTTGGGATTTCTTGTGGAAAATTCAGCTACCCTTTATGAAGCTTCTCTTCATTTGGAAATTGTTGAATAATGCTTTACCTTCTTGTGATATTTTGAAGCATCACCTTTTAAATACCTTTTGGCTCATGCTTATTTGGATGTGGGATTGAAGAAACTCTTGATCATTTGGTCATCTCATGTCCATTAGCTAGGTCCCTTTGGTTGGATATGCTTGCTCATCGATCAGGATCCCTACCATGAACTTTCATGATTTTAATAAGGCCAACCTTGGTCCAGCTTTATTATGATGATTTCTCTTCCCTGGTGTGTGAAATCATATGCTTTCTCAATACTATTTGGAGGAAACGTAATAAGGTCCTTCATCATGGAGGGGATGTGATTCTCTCTTAGCCATCATTCAAGAAGTTAAGTAAATTACATCTTTCTTAGCTCTGGCCTTCAATAGCTCATCTCTTGTTATTAGAGATCAGTGTCTGCCTTCTTTATCTGACTCCTTAATTACTTTGAATGCTGAGTTAGGATATATATCATTCTCTACAAGTATACAAGCTTCAATAAGCATTATTGTCTTGGTATCATCTGTCATAACTAACGGTTCTTCTCTAAAACAATTCAGGTGGAGAAACCAAACAACAACTGGTCTTCCTTTTCTTTCCAAGTGTTTAAGGGCTTCGTTATTATGAATTCATAATTCTAGTTAGATAGTAGCTAACTCCAAGCAGACTTTCACTATTTATTATGTCAAGAAATGCTTCATTCGTCTACCAATCTTCTCATTAATTGACTATCACTTGGCAGGAGATATTGTTTTACTTTATGATTTTTCTTTCACTAGTGTTAATATTATTACTTTGCCTTGTTTTCTTGAGTTTGTCAGTCCTTCTATTGGTAAATATGTAATTTGTAAACCTTATGTTTATTTAATTTCATTTTGTGTTGGATCAAAAAAATAAGGTTGAGTTATAACAAATAAATACCCACAATTTATAAATATTAATTATGCTTTGATTGTTACTTATACTTCATCCCATCCTTATTGCTTGAATTAGTAGGAAGCATGTAACAATATTAGCAATAATTGGCGATAAAATACAACATTAGCATTAATAATATCGATATTTATAATATGTTAGCTTTAATTAATATTAATATACTTATATATCAAGATAACAAAAATTTCAACGAGTCGCACAATTTGTGAACCATAATTCCATAAAAAGTTTGGTTTTTCTCCCCTTTGCTTTGAGTACAAGGGGTGAATCGTCCATGAGCAGAGCTATACGTGAGAGAAGCAGTGTTTTTTTAAACTTGATTACACTTGGCAACTCTTCCTTACAACATTTACATTTTGCTTTCAAGCATCTAACCCACCAAAGGATCGGGTTTAGTCAACAATCCCAACAAAATTTCATAATAAAAGCTTCATCTTGATTTCACAAGTCTTTAATTTTCCAATCCTTCATGCGTTTTGCTTTTAGCGATTTGATTTTAAGCAATAAGATACATTTTCTTCATATCCTCGTCTTGACTCCATGAGAAGATCCTACTAATCTTCTAAATGTCCTCAATGGTTCCTATTGAAAGAAGAGACAATCGCATTTGGTAGCTAGACAACATGGATATAACATATTTTATAGGAAAAATTATGTGTAGGTTCGAAGGACTAGAAATAATTACAAAAAAATTTCTTAAAATTACCAAATTACACAAAAGTCCTAAGGGACTTTTTTTGATATTATTTGTATGGAAACAAAATCCAGGTTTTTAAATTTTGTTATAAATATGACACTTCCTATTTGAATATTTCCAAGTGTCTCTGATGAAGTTCCAATCTAAATGATGATCGTAAGCTTTTTCCATGTTTAATTTGGTTGCCAAATTGCCCATCTTTCTCTTACTCGCACGGTATGTTATGGCTTCTTGAGCGCAATGATAACATTGTCACAACTGGGTCTCGCATTGAAACTACATTATTTATAATTGATCAATAAGCCCTTAACCCTTTTTAGCCGATTAGCAAGAATCTTTGTGACGATGTTGAAACTGACATTACTTTACAAAATTGGTCTTTGCTCTTTTGGGAAGCTAAGCACAAGAAAGTACTTTCTTAAACATATGTACATAAGTCGAAACAAAAATTCTCACATATTTACCTCAAACATTGTAAAATCATTTCTAAAAAAATTAAAACAAATATACACTTAATTCTTTCATAGATGTAGGCATATCCACCCTAATAATTAGGTCAAATTTTATTTTCACCTTGCTAGGATTCTTTAAAAAAACTTTTCCATCAAGTCACATATTTTATTACAGGTTAAGGTGCAATTTTGCTATGGAAGTAACCACTCAAGAACACTAAGTATCTCAATTTTTTTCAAGGAGCAATTTTACCTCAGAAATGTTAAAAGATGAGCAAATTTTCCCTAATCGTTAAAAAACTAATGTTGATCGTTAACATTTTCAACTGCAAGGGGACAAGTTGTTATGTTTTGGTTATTGCAAAAAATCCTCCTACAAAAACTTCCAGATACCTAGTGCTCTTGAGTGATTATCCTCGAGGCAGAATAACATCTTAACCATTTTTTTTTTAAGATTTTGGGCAACACAATAAATCTCCACACTACTTAAAAAATAAATAGTATGTATGTATGTATGTATGTATGTATGTATGTATGTATGTATGTATGTATGTATGGATGGATGGATGTATGTATGTATGTATGTATGTATGTAGGTTTAAGGTGCAAATTTATCCCGAAAATTTTTTCCGAGGAGAAATGTTGACCTGAAGTTTTTTTGGGTTTAATATTATTTTGGAAGTTTCATAATATAGCAATGTTGCCCTATACCGTTAAAAAATAATGTCGACTATTAGGAATAAGATATGAAGAAGAAAATAATGCATAATGTCTTCAAGGCGTGGGTAACACTTTCTTTTAGGCTTAATTTGCCCCCACCTATACCTATCTTATAGGATACAATTTGGATTGTCGGACGAATTTCTTGCAAAATGCAATAAAGACCCTTGAGTATATATATCACTCCCAACACTTAAGCCATATACAAGTGCCCACACCTAGGGTTCTCTTTGATGTGTGATTTTCATTGTAACAGAATGGACTGATGGTCCCGGGTATTTATAGGACATGAAGTGATATGCCTTGAATTGCTGCCTTCTTAAACTGGTGACTCTTGAAGGAATAACTTTTCAATTAAAAAGTCATAACAATTTGTTAGATGGGTTAAGTATCATTTTTGCCTCAAAAGTATACGGCCAGGAGCAATTTTGCCCTGGAAGTCTAAAAACGGAGCAATGTTGCCCCTCCGTTAAAGGTTGTTAACGGAGGGGCAACATTGCTCCGTTTTTAGACTTCTGGGGCAACATTGTTTCAAAAAAAAAACTTCTAGGGCAAAATTGCTCCTGGTCGTATACTTCCAGGGCAAAAATGATACTTAACCCTTGTTAGATTCATGAATCTCATTATATGTTAATTGATTCATAAAGAGACATATGAAGTGTTATACCTTTATATTAATATAGAGTTTTCTTATAAATGCAACACAATCTTTCACTAAGTGATGGTTACCATACATGTTTCTAGGAACTAAAGAAGCATTTAGTGTTATAACTCCTTATAAATCCATTATAATTTATAAGGACATGAGTTTATACAAAACATATCCCTTCAATTTAAAATATTCTAACAAATACCACAAAGCACCTGGTGGATCAACGGGTAGAGGTTGTTCTAACTTAACCAGAGGTCTTGAGTTCGAGCTTGGGGAATGCAGGTGTTTGGTGATAGAGCTTTCTGCCCTTATGGTCATACCCGGTTTGATCTGGATTAGTCTAGACCCCACTAAATCCTCTGAGTTTAAAAAGAGGTAAAGTCAAACAAATTTTCAGAGCAAAATTTCACCTTAACCTGGCATAAAAAGCCCATCTATATATTATATAATACTCGTAGTGACATCGTTAAATTCTGTTTTATTTTTAATTAACACTGTTTTATTTTTATATTCCTTCGTAATTGAAATTTGTTTTATCTCTATAAATCAAGGAGTTATCATATTTTAAAATTATATTTTTTTTTCCAAAAAAATATTATAAATACTAGGGGACTTAGTTTGAATCCAAATATTAATCAATAAATATAATTTATTGATGATTATTTTTCAATTTATTTTTTTATTATTTTAAAATTGAATTTTTTTATCTCCATATTAATCATTAAAAATAACTTATTGATGATTATTTTCTAATTTATTTTTTTATTCCTAATTTGGTTTTAATATGTTTGAATTATGTTTTTACATTGTGATTTATTATAGGCGTTTGAACTTGAGAGCAAAAATATTAATTTAATTTTAAATAATTTCAAAGTCTTTATGAAATTCACTCTCTCTTAATGTTATATGCTATTGGAAAAATATGAGTGAGCAAAATAAAGAGAAAGGCATATACAAATGCCCATATCAATAACTGACTTCATATAATCTAATTGAGACATCACATAGATAAAATCTTCTTCGTGTACCACACGGCACCAATTCTTGTTATCTTATATTATTCACAAACAATGAAAAATATATTTTTTTTTAATAAAAAAACTAACGTGCAATGCCCACACTAATTGGAAGGTAGATAAATATATTTATAATGTGAAAAAATACCTCTAAAATAGTTACCTAAAATAATACTGCCTCTAGTGTATACGAATTTTTTTTTCTTTAACAGCCAAATCACCGTACATAAAATATTTAGCAGTAGAAGTAGAATCACAGACAAAACAGCCTCCTCAGTATCTGGGGTTAGAAGTGACAAGTAAGAAGGTGATGGTTGTAAAACCCACCCAAACGGGCACACCTCATTATAAGCATTAGCTGCAACGAGAGCAGTTGTACAGGTACCCTATATTGGGGTTAAGAACACAAAAAAACCCAACCTCAGATGTAAGAAGACCCATGATGTCCAGAAGAAATCTTCTGCTCCTCATTGAATCGATCGGTGACCATGGCCACACAACAAGCAACGTCTCTTTAGATCGCCCCCGGGAACGCAGATCCGAACTACCAAGGGAGAATTGGATCTTATAACGTTCATACGTAGTCCACCCAAGAGGATATGCACGCAGATCTTACAGATCTGCTTATTACAAGAGACAAAAACACCACCAGACAACCCAGTATCACAGAAAAGTAATAAAAAAAACAGATAAATCTCACCTCCACAGATCAGATCTGGAGAGGAGAGGAAAGGGCTCGCCACAAGGACGAGAGAATGCCACGTCTGACAGAACTCTGAAGGAGAGGACCATAGATCAAGGATCTGGACTCCAAAACACCTGGACCGCAAATCAAAGATATGGACTCGCAACAACCACTCGAACTCGTCTGTGGCACAAAGGCAGTGGTTGCCGGCGGCTTGTTGGAAGGCACAAGCCGCCGGCGAGGGAGCATGCGATGAAGAAGATGAAGTGCAGGGAGGAGGAGAGAAGGAGGAGAAAAGAGAGGAGAGACGCTGAATACTAACTCATTTCATGAAAATCATAATTCCTCTAGTGTATAAGATTGACTTTAAAAAAAATTGAATTATAAAGCGGATCTTATACTAAGGAAAAGAAATATAATATATTTATATAAAAAAAGTGTAGCGTTTGACGAATGAGATGCATGGATTATAATTTGTTAATATGTAGTAATTCATTATATATTTTATTATACTTAAAAATATATTTCTTCCTATTACATGAAATTAATAAAATAAATACCCTCTTCGATTATTAATGTATAAAATAGTTGGAGAGTATTTTTCTGTTAAATGTAAGACATATTTCTTATATTTGTTAATATTTTTCTATTTTTTCTTTATTAATGCTAATAATCAAGTAAAAAAGGGATGATGAGAGCTAATGAATATGATTACAGTGTTATAGAAAAATATGTCATATAAACTAACTCAATTAACTTTTTAAATATAATCAGATTAGATAAATAGATTTTATTTGATCGGATGGAATAATACTACTATTTATAATGGATAAATAGTTAAATACTCCTTCCGTTATATTTGTGGGCATTACATGTTTTTTTTTTTATTAATTTTTTTTTAATTTTATAAGACATACTTAGATATTGCCAGAATTTTTTGTTGTTTGCCCATTTCATCATTGAATAACCTATTTTCCTCTTATTTAATTTCGAACTTTTCTCTTCACCCCACATACTCCCTATTCCACATGAACGTGGATATTCTTGGCAAAGAAATTATAATGTTAGATATTTATGGTCTCCTGCTAATTTAATTCGGGATCCCGCTTTGGTCCTTTGATGCTTCTATCTGCTACCATCCATTGCATCTAAACAACACTGTTTTTTTGTCCAAAAAAAAAAACAACACTGTTTTGGCTAAAAAAACTGAAGCTGCACTTTTTTTTTTAAAAAAAAAAATTTAAAAGTTCCGACCGGTACTAAAAATATATTTTCGGTACTGAAAAAATACTTGATCATGAAATATTTTTCGATGCAGATTCGATGTCTGAAATATATTTTTAGTATAAGTCAATACCCTTAAATATATTTTCAAGATCCTAAACTAATTTTTCAAGATCATGAAGTATTTTTTAGTACCCGTCAGTATCTTGAAGTATTCTTTTAGTACCAGTCAGTATCTAAAATATTTTTTCAAGATCCTAAAGTATTCTTTTAGTACCAGTCAGTACCTAAAATATTTTTTCAAGATCCTAAAATAATTTTTTAAGATTATGAAGTATTATTTTCAGTACCAGTGAGTATCCTCAAGTATCTTTTTAGTATCAGTTAGTATCTTGAAATATTTTTTTAGGATCCTAAAATAATTTTTCAAGATCATGAAGTATTTTTTCAGGATCGTGAAATATATTTTTAGTATCAATCAATACCTTTATATATATATATATATATATATTATTTATAAAAAAGGTGCAGCTTTTTTTTTTTTAACAATAAAAAATGTGCGCTTCAAATTTTTTTTTGCCAAAACGGCACGGTTTAGATGCCGATGACCTTTTTTTTTTTTTTATCAATTTGCCCCTTATTAAATGACTATTTAACAAAATCTTTCTTGTTTGTAAACTATTTAACGATTTCTTGCTTGTTTATCATACATCCCTCTTGTAGTCGACTAAAACGTGGGGCCAATTTTTTTTTTAATATCCCCGCGATTTAGTCAACTAAGCCTTGTAGCTTAGTCGACTAAATCACCACAGGGGCAATTTTTTTTTGAATATCCCTGTGATTTAGTCGACTAAGCTACCGGGCTTAGTTGACTAAATCGCGACAGAGGGGTTTTTTAAAAACCCCACTCGCGGCATTTGGAACCCTAATCGACTAAGCACCCTTCCCAAACCTCTCCCCCTATTTTTTTCACCAAATGCTTGTTGAGTCCGTTGGTGGGTAGCGAAGGAAACTTCATTCTAGTGTCATTTGCGTCGATTTCGGTATGTTCTCATCTCCATTGTGTAATCTTTGTAGTTTAACTTTGTTAAGCTTTTGTTTTTGTTTGTAACATGAAACCCTTCCTTTTGCGCTTCCAAATTCGGGTGTGAAGGATGAGTTCAAGTCAAACACGCGTATTCTTAATCTACCATAGTGAGAGGCATTTTGTAGGTCCCGATGGTGTTCAATTTTGTAAGTTATCATATTTATAAAAATAAAAATAAAAATATTATTATTATTATGAGGGGTTAGGTACGAGAAGGTATAATAATAATAATATAGCTGCATATATAACTTCCTGGAGGATCGTTTCATTATATTGAAGCAACATTACAAGCAGTCTTACATCCAGGCATCATCATAAGATGGATGTCTCGAATGTAAATGCACCAATGCAACTTTGCCAGCATCAAACATAGTTGGGTCAAGTATTTTCTTGATTAAATAAAAATATCTTCTAATTTATAAAAATGATTTATGGGTCAAGTTATTTAAAATATAAAAATAATTTCTAACTTTAAAAATGATTATAAAAGTAATTTCTAATTTCTAGAATGATTGATCAGATAGAGTAGTGGGATCAACATGGATGCGACGTGATATTTTAAACATTGTAATATATAATACTAGATAATAGATATTTTTATTTTTAAAAAACTAAAATATACATGCAAATAATAATTTTATTTGAATATGGAATCTTTTGTTGAGCTAACATTGTGATCAGTCATAACCGAGACATTAAAAATATATTATTATTGATTAAATAAAAATAACTTCTAATTTCTAAAAATGATTTATCATGAGTCAAGTTGTTATATATGAAATATAAAAATAAATGATTTATCAGGGAGAGTGATGTATCTCTTTATTTTTAATATATTTATTTTAATTTTTTTTATATTAAACTATTTTGCAATTTCTAACTATCTCCCGATCATCTCTTTAATTTATTTTTTGTGCATATTTTATTTTTTTATCTTTACTATCTTAGGCATTACGATATCCCTACATTTAAGAGGATTGAGAGAAGACGGATTGGATGTACACTTATGATTTCATTTATAAACCCACTTGTAACCTTTTGTATCAGCCATTATAATATAAATTAGAAAATCTTCATGTCATCGAAAAAATAAATTTGAACATTTTTATTTGTACACTTGTACATCTTTAAATGTACCAGTGAATTGGAACTAAGGAATATAAACAAGCAACTTGTTTGTTCTTATTAAAAAGACATTTTAAAAATAATCAATCGCATAAGCTTGTTCATATATAAGTTAGATTGGTGCATTTACATTCGAGACATCCACTATGGTAGATTACAGTAACGTTTGGACTTGAACTCATCCTTCACACCAGAATTTGGGAGCTGCAAAAGGAAGGGTTTCATGTTACAAACAAAAACAAAAGCTTAACAAAGTTAAACTACAAAGATTACACAACAATTATACCTTCAACAAGGTGGGATGGTATTAAACCTTGATGGGCGCACTAAAACGAGAAAAGAGAGTATTGGAAGGGGAAAAGGGTCTTGATCGATTAGGGTTCAAATGCGTGAGTGGGGTTTTTAAAAAGCGAGAAAAGAGAGTATTGGAAGGGAAAATGGTCTTAGTCGATTAGGGTTCGAAATGCGTGAGTGGGGTTTTTAAAAACCCCTCTCGTCACGATTTAGTTGACTAAAAATTGAACTTAGTCGACTAAATCACGGGGATATTCAAAAAAATTTGCCCCTACAAGGCTTAGTCGACTAAATCGCGGGAATATTTAAAAAAAAAAGTTATTTAATAAAGGGCAAATCCCGATCCTTTAATTCAGTAATTTGTTGCTCATAATACGGAATCCAAGGGATTACAATTTATTATATAATTGATATTAGATCATGATGTATTTTTTTGAAAGATAATGATATATTAACCCTCAACATATTGGTATTCATATAAATATATATTGTTTTTTTTTGTTCAAATATAAATATATATTGGTTGATGAATGATATTTTGGTGATATTTTGACGGTGGAATATTATATGTGCTGTTAGGCCGGAAAAAGAAATGCCACTAATTTCAGATCTGGGAGCAAGAAGCATGGCGACAGACTAAGAGCTTCACAATAGTTCACATTTTCTCTAAGATAATACAAATATTGGCCTCCAGGACCACGCACCTTCCTCTTCAATTTTATATATAAAAGGCCACAACCAGGTCTTTCAAATCTCGTTCAATTTCACTCTCTTTCTTTCCCTCCTTTCTTCTCCTTGAAGTACTGTGATTCATCGCCATGGGGGCCTCCTTGCTCCCAGATCTTGGGACTGAGATTTTGATTCCCGTATGCGCCCTCATTGGGATCGGCTTCGCCTTGTTTCAATGGCGGCTTGTTTCCAGAGTTAAGCTCTCTGCCGAGAGGGATAGTCCTTCCAACAACGGCGGCGCCAAGAATGATTACGACGATTCCCTCATCGAAGAAGAGGAGGGTATCAACGACCACAACGTCGTTATTAAGTGCGCCGAAATTCAGAGAGCCATTTCTGAAGGTATCTCTTTCTTTCCCCAACATGGGCCATCGAGGGCTGAACCTGAAACTTGAAAATACGTATTTTAGATTTTTTTTTTTGAAGTTATTGTTCAGTCAATGGATTTTCCAGGTGCATCAGTGAGCAATAGGTCCGTTTCTTGATTTCAATGTTTGATCCCCTGCGTGAAGTTCGTATTTTTCGTACTCTCAAAGCTTTCTTCTTGCTTGTCACGAAAAAAGCTACCTTCTTGCCCGGTGTTCTTTCTTTCCTTTCCTTTTCTTTTTTCTAATAACAAGGAAGTTACTTTTTTTTTTTTTTTTTTTTTTTTTTTTTTTTTTTTTTTTTTCTGCTTTTGTTTGATTATAACTTATCTCCCTGGGCTTGTTGTGATTCTGTATTTGCTCATTTGAATTTGTATTTTTAAAGCTGTAGACTAAAATTTCCTTCTGCAGAGTAAACTGAAACACCTCATCTGTAAGGGATCAAAATAAGCTTTTTATTCATTTGCTAAATATTTATTGTTTTGACATATTAATTGACGATAGTGAGAAACCAAACCTATGAACTATGGTTTGGTTGGGCGGTTCCTA
The DNA here is from genome assembly GCA_019022615.1 of Acacia melanoxylon. Classification (NCBI taxonomy): domain Eukaryota; kingdom Viridiplantae; phylum Streptophyta; class Magnoliopsida; order Fabales; family Fabaceae; genus Acacia; species Acacia melanoxylon. The sequence continues at coordinate 387,195 of JAFJYJ010000030.1, read as the reverse complement.
TAGGACTTTGAGTTTTATATTTCAAAGTATGAACGATCAAGGTTGGTTGGTTCAAGGTTAACCTTGATTTGAGAGAGGCTAGTATGAAGACCCTAATTTGCAACTTTCTACTTGACTTGTTTTAGAGTCATTACTGATGCCAGTACTTTGCCTGGATTGGTACATGTTTTCTAGAGCTAACTTGATAGCCTCTGTTATCCCTCCCATAAATTTTCAAGGACTTGCCTATTGCAAATTCTTTATTAAAAGAGTAATGGCCCATTTACTGGTTTCTTTATATTTTGAGCAGTTTCTGGAAGCAATTTTAGGAAGGGTTTTCTCAGCAGTTTTTGCAAACTAGAAGAAGTACTCTACTATTTGCATGTGACTTGTCATCTTTGTTACATCACTATGTTACTTTTGTTTAACTTTTTTTATAGGCCTTTATCTTGGAAATTGGAAAACAATGATTAAAAATTGCATACTTCTAATTGATTTGATCTTCTAATCTGGTTGTTAGTTTTCAAGCTTAATTATCTGACGTTTCGTGTTACTTTGGTTTAATTTTTGTTTAGTCTTTGGTCTGTTGAACGTAAAATGTTAAAAAGTTGGAAAATGTTACATTTGTATACAGCTTCACTATGCTTTTTTCATGGTAAAAGTCAGGGGTATCCTCAGACTTAGATGATACTTTTGTTGCCACTGGTTCTGCTTGATTTTCTTATTTCAAATTTAATCCTTTTTGAAGGAAGCTTAAAGAATGCTTTGTTTGAATATTACAGGAGCAACCTCTTTCCTTTTCACTGAATATAAGTATGTTGGAATCTTCATGGTTGCTTTTGCAATCTTGATATTCCTGTTCCTTGGTTCTGTTGAGGGATTCAGTACGAGCCACCAGCCTTGCGCTTATGATCAAACTAAGATGTGCAAACCAGCTCTTGCCACTGCTTTATTCAGCACTATATCTTTCTTGCTCGGTGGCATTACATCAGTCGTTTCTGGTTTCCTTGGAATGAAAATTGCAACTTATGCAAATGCAAGAACTACACTGGAGGCCAGGAAGGGAGTTGGAAAGGCTTTCATTACTGCATTCAGATCTGGTGCAGTTATGGGATTTCTCCTTGCTGCAAATGGTCTTTTGGTTCTTTACATTACCATTAATGTGTTCAAGATTTACTACGGCGATGACTGGGGAGGTCTTTTTGAGGCTATAACTGGTTATGGTCTTGGTGGTTCTTCTATGGCTTTGTTTGGAAGAGTTGGTGGAGGCATTTATACTAAGGCTGCTGATGTTGGTGCTGATCTGGTTGGAAAGGTTGAAAGAAACATTCCTGAGGATGACCCAAGGAATCCAGCTGTAAGAAATAACACCTTGAAGCTAGTGATTTATCTCCCTTTTTATCAAAATTTAACTTTGTTTACTTTGTATATATTTGAATGAATTGTTGTGACCTTAGGTGATAGCTGATAATGTTGGTGACAATGTTGGGGATATAGCTGGCATGGGATCAGATCTTTTTGGTTCATATGCTGAGTCATCCTGTGCTGCTCTTGTTGTTGCTTCCATATCTTCATTTGGTGTGAATCATGAGTTTACAGCAATGCTTTATCCTCTCATTGTCAGTTCTGTGGGCATCCTGGTCTGTTTACTTACAACCTTATTTGCAACCGACTTCTTCGAGATCAAGGCTGTAAAGGAAATTGAGCCAGCATTGAAAAAGCAACTCATCATTTCCACTGCTTTGATGACTATTGGAATTGCAATTGCAACTTGGATTGCACTTCCATCATCCTTCACTATCTTTAATTTTGGAGAGCAAAAAGTCGTCAAGAGTTGGTAAGTTTCATTCTTCTGTAGTTATGTTACACCTTCAAATGAAACTTTAATTGAAATAATTTAGCCCTTGTTGATTATAAATTAATGAAACAATTAGCATGAGAAATATTTTATATTTGATGAAAAACAAACAAGAAAAAAATTGTAGATATGAAATGTCATTCATTTTATGTAGAAATAGTTGTTAAAATAGATTAAATTATTGTTAAAATAACTTTAGATGAGATATGTGTGTAATGAATTATTGGAAAATAAAATGCTTTGAAAGAAAATAAAGTTTTGCGAAACCAAGAAAAATTATAAATAGTTAACTGCCCTTGGATTTAATGAAGCAGGACAAGAATAGTCATCACTCATCGCAGACTTTTTTAAACCTATATTTGACAAAAAAAGAGGAAAAAAACTGGTGTGCTGATGTTAACCTAACCTATTCATAAATGATAATATTCCCTCTTGGTCCTTTTTATAAGAGACTTTAACATTTCTAGAAGCATTAATTACTTGTTTTCCCTAAATACTCTTAGTTATGTAAAGAGAGGTAGGGCTACATTAACTTTATAATCTTTATTGAGGAAGGTAATTATGGAATTTTTTTAAAAAAACAAACATATTTAATGAGAATAACTAATATTAACTCGTTTCCTTAATCTATATGAAAGTTGTTGAACATTTGTTATAAAAAGGACTGGAGGGACTAGTCTGAATGCCTAGCAACTTGTTTCAATTTAGTCATCCTTGGCAGCCTAAGCTCTAGTGCTTATTTTCCTATCTGAGGTCTTTTGGGATTGATTTCCTTTTGCAGGCAGCTGTTCTTGTGTGTTGCTGTTGGTCTTTGGGCAGGGCTTGTTATTGGATTCGTAACTGAGTATTATACCAGCAATGCTTATAGGTGAGCAAATTGGGGTCATTTTATTCTTTCACCTCTTCGCATCTACTTGGTACCTTGGACTAAACTCTTTCTGTTGGCTTTTGCAGTCCTGTGCAAGATGTTGCAGACTCCTGCCGGACCGGTGCTGCTACTAATGTTATATTTGGCCTTGCCTTGGGATACAAATCTGTCATTATTCCTATTTTTGCTATTGCAATTAGCATTTTTGTTAGTTTTAGCTTTGCTGCCATGTATGGTATTGCTGTTGCTGCACTTGGGATGTTGAGTACCATAGCCACTGGATTGGCCATTGATGCATATGGTCCAATCAGTGACAATGCTGGAGGTATTGCTGAGATGGCTGGCATGAGTCACAGAATTCGTGAGAGAACCGATGCCCTTGATGCTGCAGGAAATACAACTGCTGCTATTGGAAAGGTCTGTGTTTTATCTCTTATTTCCTTCTGTTCTAATTTTTTTTTGGTTCATAGAAACATATGTCAGACTTCTCGGATTTCTTGTTTAATGTTTCAGGGGTTTGCGATTGGTTCTGCTGCTCTTGTTTCCCTGGCCCTCTTTGGTGCCTTTGTGAGCCGAGCTAATATTACTACAGTTGATGTGTTGACTCCAAAGGTCTTTATTGGCTTACTTGTGGGTGCAATGCTTCCTTACTGGTTTTCTGCCATGACAATGAAGAGTGTAGGAAGTGCAGCTCTAAAGATGGTTGAGGAAGTACGCAGGCAATTTAACACCATCCCTGGCTTGTTGGAGGGCACTGGCAAGCCTGACTATGCTATGTGTGTTAAAATTTCCACTGATGCTTCGATCAAAGAGATGATACCACCTGGTGCTCTCGTTATGCTTACACCGCTCATTGTTGGAATATTTTTTGGTGTAGAAACACTTTCTGGTGTGCTTGCTGGATCCCTTGTGTCTGGCGTACAGGTAATTGTTGTGTACTTTCTGGAAGTATGGTTGGTGAAATACCTTCCTTTCTGATCTCTTTTAAAATTTGAAAATAAATTTAGGCCGGTGGTAAGTTACTAAAATATGGGGTTTAATCTGGAATAGGGTGGAAAGTAAAATTACTCTATTATAAAGAGATAATAAGTATCTCTCTCCAATATCAAATTACTCTCTAAAATATTCAATGGTCTATTGAATAGGCGAAAAGCCAATTTATAGAAATAACTTACAGAGAGAAACTCTAATTCCAAATTCAAATAGCTAACAAGCCATGATTTTAGCAACTAACTCTTATTTTGTGGATATTCCACTTATTTTTCAACTACTAAAAGGAACAAATAATAATTAATTCCTAACCCATCCTAAGACGTTTTTTTTTAGAATAAATCAAGCCATAGCTATTTGGATCGCTATGGGCCTGCCTTTACATTTCCCTCTTCTCTGGTTCCGTGTCTGCATTCCCATGGTAAAATGCTTGTAGGTTTTAAGTTAACGTCATCATGTTTGCTGTCATTATGCATCCGTTATCAGCTTGTGTTTGCATAAATCCCTGATTGTCTCCAGATTTTTTTGGTCTCTAATATTGGTCCACTTCATTCAAATAGACCAAGATATCCCAAGTATATATAATTCTGCTATTCCACAATGCTACATGTTATTGATCCTGCTATTTTTCTGACCTGTGTTACACAAGTTGTTCGTGAGATTATTACGACTTACAAGCATCTTGTCAATCTTTGCCAGTTGTCCGTTTTTCTATTGCTCTGAACTTGTTTCTGTATCATCTTTACAGATTGCTATTTCTGCATCAAACACCGGTGGTGCTTGGGATAATGCAAAGAAGTACATTGAGGTGAGTGTGTGGCTGGATATGTATGATATAATCTGCAGACATTGTTGAGTATGGTCATGGTCTAATGAATGATTTTGTCATAAATATTTGTGTGATAGGCTGGTGCGACAGAGCATGCAAGAAACCTTGGTCCTAAAGGATCTGATCCACACAAGGCTGCTGTTATTGGTGACACCATTGGTGACCCTCTCAAGGATACATCTGGACCATCACTCAACATTCTTATCAAGCTTATGGCTGTTGAGTCTCTTGTGTTTGCCCCATTCTTCGCTACCCATGGTGGTCTTCTCTTCAAGCTTTAATTTTCCTGCTTCATTGGAAGGGGGGAAAAATGAAAATCCCAATGTCTTTTCTTTGTTACTCTTACCACAGCTGTCATGCTGACGATTTTTTTTCCTCACTTTCAAACTTCTTGTCTCCTCTTCAATCAAAATATGCTTAGTTTGTCTTAGGTTGTTTCAGGAACAAAAATTCTCCTCGTAAAGAGGTTGACAGTGATGATGATGGTGATACTATTCAATCTCTTTCTTCAAATATTTTGGCTTTTCGACATTCTTGACTGTTTTAATTACTCAATGTTCATTCTTTATTGTCCCTTTGAATATTGTAAATCCTGCTCATACAATTTTATAGTTTACCTTTCGAGCTTCGGTTGTTAAGAAAGGGAGAGAATCACAGGAAGGCTGTAAGGAAAGTTGTGTAATTCATGACAGCAAGGTGGGAACAAGTTGAGGTCAGGCAGAGGAGGCTAATGGAATTCAGTTAGATGCAGTTTTGTGGGAGGAGAGGAGGCATATGGAAATTTCTTATTGCTTATCTTTTTCCCCCTTAAATGGTTTTAATTTGTGATTAATTATCTTGCTTTGTTGGCTGTTCTGTTGATGACGGTTCCTCTATAATATACCATTTGCTTCTTGGTAGATGTGGGTTCCATTATTTTGGTAACATATATCCTTAGTTATGATTACTACAAGGATAAAAAGTAGAGAATGGGGAGGATTTTGTGGTTTTGAGAAGAGAGGTAGTTGTGATCAAATATTGCTGGATATAAGAGAAGCCATGCTGGATTTTGTGGTTTTGGTAGATGTGGGTTCCATTATTTTGATGGGCTCTTGCTTCCACCAAAATAATTGTTTTTTAGGTTTTAATGTGAAATTAAACATGCACGATCGTGCCAAAGGAAGTTGGCATAGATGGTAAGGGATTTGTTCAAGTCCCATAGGGATGTGTGTTCAATCCCCGCTGCTGTCGCTGAGACTCGCTTTGGTAAGCGATCTCGTAAGTCCATTAAGTGTTGAAAGCGGTAGTGTCGCGGCCGCGTTGGTAGAAGAGCCCGATCTTAACCCCTCCAAAACTTTCTTGTAACAAAAAAAAAAAAACATGCACGATCGTAAGTTCCAGTTATTTGGGATTTGGTATCATGGTGACATGGTATATGTGGGAACCAGTCTTGGTGATCATAATAATCATAAGCATTAAGAGCTAATCATTAATACAAATTGTTTAGATTTGATTTGAATGGTTGAGATTGAAATTTTTTAACTTTTGCTTTTTTTTTTTTCTGAAAAAAGTTATTCTTAATGTGTATAAAATCTAATATAAAGATAATCTTTAAACTGTCAGTTTTTCAAAAAATAATTTTTTATTTAAAAATCATCATTTGAAAATATAAAATTTGGATCATTGAGATCCTATTTAAATGGTGTAGATCTCGCCTCATTTATTAGTTTTGGGTACACTTATCATTACAATGAGCAGTGAACTGGTTCCTGTATATGTGGGAGGAGGTAGTGCCTCTGGAACAGAACATGACATGACCAACTGAAATCCCCTACCTTCCCAAGGCTTTTACTAGTCGACCCTTCATAAAAGTTTTGTCCTTAGTAATTGTGTGACCTCGAGAGTGTTAGCTTGGTAAAAACTGAAATTTTTAATGAGATTTATTTGATTAATCTCTCGCCTGCATTAATAAAGCTTCTGATGAATTCTGATATCTTCATAACATTCCTTCATGGCACCAAAGTTCAGGAACAGGGCTAAAGCTTCAACATATATGATTATGAACCATAAAAGTAAATTAGGGTTTGATTTTCTCCTATAATCACATAATCGCCCACTAGAGTGTTCTTTCTTTCAGATGATGATTATACCTTATCAGCTTGTTGAGTCTTGCAAGTTTTGCATTTCAAAGCTTCTATTAAGCACCTCAAGCTGAGTTCAAGGTAAATAAGGCACATGTAATTTTTTTGAGTGGGCCTAGCATGTCCACCATCGATAACAGTGATTAATCTTCCACCGTTGAATTCCTAAAAAAAGCTTTAGTACTGACCACAAGTTCTTCTTCATACACATCGTCAAGGGTCAAACTTCTGACTAGATGGTTAAGGCATATGCAAGTAAGTAGACTAATCATACACAATATCCGGGTCTTTGTTTTTTTTCTTTTTTCTTTTTTGGTATGGCCTTCTGCCCTTAAATTCAAGATGGTCGTAGCTCGACACTGGCTTGTTTGAGATACCAGTGGGAAAAATAACTTATTGTCAATCTGACTTATGGAAAAGTCATAATATTATGAAATGTGATTTATGTTTGGGTTAGCGGTAACATAAGTAGCTTTGATAAAAAGATCTTGAAAAACTATTTTAGGATCTTGAAAAAATTATTTTTAGTACCAGTCAGTATCTTAAAATATTTTTTAGAGTACTGAATGGTACTAAAAATATACTGAACGGTACTAAAAATATACTTCATGATCTTGAAAAATTATTTTAGGATCTTGAAAAAAATATTTTAGTACAAGTCAGTACCCTAAAATATTTTTTAGGGTAGTGAATGATACTAAAAATATATTTTAGGATAGTGAACGGTACTAAAAAAATACCTCATGATCTTGGTACGTAAGTCCAATCAGAACAATAGCTCCCCAAAGTAACTTTTCAAATAAGTTACTTTTGGTACATAAGTCCGATTGGAAAAACTTCTTAACCAAATGTGCATTTTCCTATAAATCCAATTCAAATAGTGCATAAGTTCGATTGGGCTCTCCAAAAGTCATACCATGCACACTGTCTTCCATCAATTCTAACTTTTCGGAAGTGCTGATTGGTCCATTGTGCTTTCAAAAAAGAAGCAACAAAAATCTGCTTCCTGTCTAGCATAATTTGTTTCAAAGGATAACCGCGTTTTAGATGGCAACGAAAATTTGCCGGCATTGGAAATATTGGCTTTTAAATAAAAAAATACTTATTTCCCAGACCACACACCTGGGGCACTGGGCCGCCCTTTTTATACTTAATTGCCAACATTCTAATTCTCATCCTCTTGATCTAATGCAATATGGAATGGTATCTTCTCACCATAACTTTGAGGCTCATAAGATGAAGACCACAAAGGCCTCACATCAAAATTTGCCAAGAGATAAGATATCTCAATCCATATCTGTTATCTGATACAAGCACGATTCTATTTATTAAATGCGTTTCTCCACTCAATTGATGATCTCACCTACAGATCTATATAAATGAGAGAGAGCTGGCGAGACTGATTTTAATTCCAAACTTAAATCTAAATTTTTTAATTTGATCTATAGGTGATTTGCAGACAAAAACATGTAAAGAAGTCAGATTGTGGTAAAAGAAATCAGCACACTAAACCTATCCATGTACAAATTAAATTACCCACAATCACATCTTCTCCTCTGGCTTTTGGTAATAATGAGCCAACATCTCTAGAAAATTGTACCTATCTACAATGGGTGAAGTACCAATTTTGCTCCGGAAGTATATTCAGAAGCAATTTTGCCTGGAAGTTTTTTTGGGCTCAATTTTGTCCCTGAAGTATCAAAACGTAACGTAGCAATGTTGTCTTCCCGTTAGGTAGACACTAACGGCGTTGAGACACTCGAGTGTGAGTGTACGTATTTTTTCCCCCCCTTCTTCTTCCTCCTCTAAGTGTGCACAAAAGTGCACACTCGAGTGTGCATTTGTGCAAACTCTAGTGTGCACAAATGCACACTCTGATTGTGCGAGGGAGAAAAAAAAAGAGGTCCGTACACTTACACTCGAGTGTGTCTTAATGCCGAAGGCATTACCTAACGGGGATGACAACATTACTACGTTTTGATACTTCAGGGGCAAAATTGAACCCAAAAAAAATTTCCAAGGTAAAATTACTCCTGAGGTATACTTCCGGGGGAAAAATTGGTACTTAACCCTATCTACAACTATGAGATATTATTAAAGGACATTGATAGTCTCAGTACATAACTAACTTCATTAAGGGGTCAATTGGTACAAAGTAAAAATGAGAAAAATCTTAGCCACATATATAGGAGGCTCACTTTCCATAGTGTAATTTTTACTACAAACTATGTCATATATTTAGGACCCGAGGAGTATTAAACATAAGAAAGATACATTTCCTTAATTTTCCCTTTTTCACAAACCCATTTTCTACATGCCAAATAGCTGTATAAGGCTAAACCTTTACAGAATCAACAGCAATCTTGTTTTGCTGATAGTATTGGAGATAGGTCTTTACATAGTTCTTTATTGTTTTGTCTGACTTCGGCCTTGACTCATCAACAAGTTCATTAATTGGTCCAATCTCTGATTTCACATCAGGAGCACAAAACATAGCCACTGTGAGCCTCTCCTTTCCTGAGTTTATCACTGCTCTGTGTACAGGGCTCTTGAATATTCCATTACTCATTATCTTTTAACCCACAGTAACTCTTTGCAAACCAGTAGCTGCAATAAATTCTGCCTCAGTTGTTGAGAGAGCAACACACTATTATAATCTAGATTTCCATGAAATAACTCCTTCAGCAAAGTTAATCAAATGCTCAGATGTAGACTTACGAGAACCAATATCTTCATCCATGTCAACATCTGTATAACCTTCTAGAGTAGGTTTATGGTTGCCAAAGGATAAGTACAAAGGGGATGAAGGTCAGAGAGTCTGATTGGCTCATATTAGAAACCATTCGAACATAGATTTGATGGTTTCTTGCTTCCACCAGAATCATGGTTTTGGTGGTTTTTAATGTGAAATTGAGCATCCACAATAGTGTGTAAGTTCGATTTATTTGGGATTTGGTATTATGGTATGTATGGGAGGTAGTGCCTCCCCCACCATCCCAAGGTTTTTAGTGTTTTTTTTTTCAATAAGGTTTTTACTAATCTACCCTTCACACAAGTATTGTACTCCCTCCGGTCATATATATATATATATAGCACTTAATTTATAGTGTAATTTATACTACAAACTATCTTGCATTTAGAGTTGGAGGAGTATTTTGTAACCAGCCCATCAGAAGACATTTGACCTTAAGAGTGCATGGGTTTGGAAAAAGCTGACATTTTTGTTACTCAAATGAGATTTTACACTTGTAGCTTCTTCCATTGGTTCACCTTTCCCCTGCACTAAAAGCTTCTGTGTCAACACTGAATTCTGATATCTCTGTAACATTCACATGTCAAAGATTGATATCAGGAACATGCTGCGGAGTATGGACTTATTTTGGGAACATGGAAATGCTTCAACATGGACCATATAAGTAACTTGGGGTTTGTTTTTTGTGATTTTATCCTTAAAACACAAGATGGTTTCTTTCTGATATTCTCTTATCAACTTGTTGCTTCCTGCGGTTCACTGCCCTTTGCAAGTTTCCGCTACATCGGTTCTTTGGCAACTAAGTAGTGGTATTTATAGCTGAATGGTAGTTAGTGTGTTGTTAGCTTCTTCCATTGGTTCACCTTTCCCCTGCACTAAAAGCTTCTGTGTCAACACTGAATTCTGATATCTCTGTAACATTCACATGTCAAAGATTGATATCAGGAACATGCTGCGGAGTATGGACTTATTTTGGGAACATGGAAATGCTTCAACATGGACCATATAAGTAACTTGGGGTTTGTTTTTTGTGATTTTATCCTTAAAACACAAGATGGTTTCTTTCTGATATTCTCTTATCAACTTGTTGCTTCCTGCGGTTCACTGCCCTTTGCAAGTTTCCGCTACATCGGTTCTTTGGCAACTAAGTAGTGGTATTTATAGCTGAATGGTAGTTAGTGTGTTGTGCTGCTACTAAAGTTTGTGTTTTGAAAAAATTTGGAGCAAGCCAAAATCATGGTTTGGCCAAAAACAGTATGTTGCTTTTGCTGAGATGGAGTTTTGATTTGTTCTAATTTTTTCCCGAACAACCGAAGAATTACCCATAACCTGGCAATAGCAAGAAATCAGCTTACTAAACCTATCTAGAGTTACCCACAATCAAAGTTTTTCCTCTGACTTCTGTTAACTAAGAGTCAATATCTCCAGAAATTGTTACTTATTTACAAGGATGAGATATTATTATTGAAGGTCATTGATAGTCTCAGAACGTACCTAACTCTAATAAGGGGTCAATTGATACAAAATAAAAATCAGAAAATAAACAGGAAGCTCTCTTTCCAGAAAGCTACTTAATTATTTGCTAAAAATAAAAATACATCTCCTTAATTTCCCCTTTTCACAAACCCATATTTCTAAATGCTTAATAGCTGTCTAAAGGTTAAACTTTTACAGCATCAATGGCACTTTTGTTTTGCTGATAGTATTGGAAATAGGTCTTAACATAGTTCTTTATTGTTTTGTATGACTTCGGCCTTGACTCATCAATCAGTTCATTAACTGGTCCAACCTCTGATTCCACATCAGGAGAACAAAACATAGCCATTGTGAACCTCTCCTTTTCTGAGTTTATCACTGCTCTGTGTATGGGGCTCTTGAATACTCCATTGCTCATTATCTGTTCACATTAAACAAGTTCCTTCACTTAGGGTTAAAAAGATCACACTTGGATATGTAAATCTCAATTAGTTTAAGTTAAATACATGTTTTACTTATATTATACCTTCAATAATTTTGTGACCATTTTACATTATTTTTATGATCAAGTTAATATTGAAAATATGACACTCCCTCCTCAGGTCCTAAATATAACAATTAGACAAGGGATTTATTCTGGTAATAAATATAAGATATCAATAAACTTTACTCTCTAATAGTATTACTTTCCCCCCGCCCCCCAAAAAAAAATATCCCTATTGATTGCACATATATCAAGTGGATTTCCATCGGGGGTAGCCCAAATACGCATGATTAAAGAGAGTATTTTAGGAAAACTAACAGATATTTGTCACAAATTATTAAATTCATTAAGAGAAAATCACCATGAGGTCACAAGGAAGGAATGTAATAATAAAAGAGTCTCACAATAAGTAAGCAACATGAATTGACAAGTTCTAGTGTAGAAAATAACAACAAGTACTTCAAAAGGATCTTATAGTAATTTTCCTTTTCACTAATATTCTCAACTTAGTCATCTAACTTCTGTATTAAGGACCGGAGGGAGCATGGTATTACAAACAAATGGTTACCTCCATTTGATCACCAACGTTGACAACAAGAGCATCAGGGATGATAGAAACTTTGAACCAATTGTTGTCTCTGAGGATTTGAAGGCCTTCAACATTAGGATCCTGCAAAAGCAAAGTCATGGTGGATCCATCGGTATGAGACTTCAGCCCCAGAACGCGTTCAGGTCTCTTGCATGGAGGATAGTAATTGAATCTCGCAAACATGTTTGTGTCTCCACATTGCTTCAAGAAGCTTTCTTCTTTCAACTTCAATGACTTGGCCATTGCCTTCATAATCACTTCATTTAGCTCCTTTAGCTTCTCTGTATATTCTATCAACACATCCCTAATATCCCCATATCAAAATTAATCAGTTTAGGATTTTTTGTTTTTTGTTTTTTGTATTTTTATAAAAATAAAATATAAATAAGCTTATCATTATGTATACCTTTAGTCATTTTCACTTACGTAGATTAAAAAGGTGGTCAAAGACGCTAAATATGTAAAATGCAACTTATTTTCCCAACATAGGAATGGAGGGAGCATAAGAGATTAATAGCAAGCCTCATTTTGCCAATAAAAGTTGGTTCCAATCAGTAAGAAGTTGACTTAAAAATAATTATGAGTTCAAATCCTATTGGTTGATGTGAGGCTCTTATTGATAGGCAATTTGTAAGTGCCTTTGCATGCAATCTTTGATCCTATACGTTTGCCCTGATCCTGATGAACCCACGGGATACAACTCGGCTAAACTTTTTGTAACAAAAAAGAGATATTTTTATGGAAAATTACCTGAATTCAGGGGGTTGTTGGGGCCAAGCTTGAAATATTCTCTGGTGTTCAGGTTGCACTCTGAGGTAAACACGATCAGTCCAATCAAGCCTTTGATCTTCTGTGAACACTATGTCACTTCCATATCCTTCATGATACTCTCCTTCTGGCCCATATTTTTGCTTTTCTTCCTTTGGAAGATCAAAGAATTTCCTTGAAACTTCCCTCACTTTCCCCAGAAAACTACTTGTCATCCCATGGTTTATTGCCTGAATAATTTAATTTCCAACAAATAAACCACATCATCATTCATTCTTGCCTTTGAAAAGGGTCTTTTCTTAAGAAATACAAAGAACGTGGATCATAACAAATTCATGTAATTTTTATAAAATTTAGATGAAAAGCAATATTATAATTTATAAAATTTAGCTGAAGTAAATCTTGGAATAAATTTAGATGTTAGTAGGATCCTGCCTAATGCTTTGTCCCCTTTCACTCCATGATATAATCGTATGATATAATGAGAAGAAAGCAACAAACAATTTGGGAAAGCATTAAATACCAAAAAATAATAATTATAGGTCCTTTTTAGATGTTGTATTTTTTGTTCAGCCTGACTCTCTCCAATATATAACGTCTTCTCACATTAACTCTGTTAGCTGTGTGCTCTCTTCCTATATGTAGAAATGCCCAAAAATTAAAAGCCCCCAAAAGAACCCTTTGCTGATCTAGACCCTTTCGTGAAACATCAAGCTCTCAATGAAAACACTAATGTGATGAATATAAGCCCAAAAGGAGAGTCAATCCCAAAAGACTAGTTCATTAGGAGGAATGGCCCCTTGAACTTATAAACCCCACCACAATTATGAGGTTTCCCATTGTGAGACTTATAACAATATGCTATTCTAATATGATACTTCCTCGGGTGTGCAGGATGTTTGAAAAACCCCACCTTTAGTATATTTTTCACCACCTTTATTAGTTAAAAAAATAAAAATAAAAATTGAATACCCTAATGTGACGCCTCTTCGATTTACTGTAATGGATGTTTGAAAAACCTTGTTAGTTGGTGCGCAGAGAGTTTATTAATTAAAGGGTTACTTAACTTTTCACTCCATAGATTTGAGATTTGTTCACTATCACCTCTACTGAAAGATTGATTAGTGTTATACCTTAAGAAGATTTATTTTAAGTTGTGGCATGAGCTTATCTATTTTATTCTGTTTATTCCTCAACCACCAATCTTGTTAACAATGGACTTCTAATTTTTAGGCCTTTTCTATGCATATATCAGGAAGGAACCTAGACTCACAAACTCAAAGTTGGATCTTTAACATGAACTAACAAAACTAGTCTAATGAAAATAATACAAAAATTGGTGTCTACAAAACTGAAAGAAGTACCAAGTTCTGTGACCCATACTGATGGAAAAAAACCAGAAAAAGAAGAGAGAGAACCTGGAAGCAACCCCATGTGGTGAGTGCAGAGCGAAGATTGTCCAATTCTTGCTGTTGTTGAAGTGAATTATAAGGAGAAAGAAGAAGAGAAATATCAATGAGTGGAATCTGCTGCGATGGAACAAGAGCACTAAACTCACCATCTTTGTAAATATAATGTTCTGGTAAATCCTCTGAGCCCAAGGACAGTTCTTGCACAGATTTTCCCACTACAGGTCCACCCATAGTGTTATTGCCTAGCACCTAAAGTTGCAGCTAGAAGATGAGATGAATGAACCAGTTTCGGTGCCAATTTAAAAGATAGGCACCAGCCCTTGCTTCATCTGGACCATTTAAATGAGATTTAGATGGTATAAATCTGATTTTTTTTATTACCAATTAAAAAAATCAAATTTGAACTGTCCTTGTTCTCATCTACCTAGGACCAACTTGATATCTATCGTTCAGGCATGGAAACTGGTTCCTGAGATGTATAAATAAATTAATGAATTTGATCTTATCAACTTTTGCTGATATATTATATATATTTTTTCATAAACAAATAAGTTGGTGAAGTGAGTTGCTTTGACTATATATATCTGGGGAATCGGTGACGCATGGCGGCGGGCCTGTAAAACTAGAAAATGAATTAATTGAATAAGAAGTTTACTTCCGTTGGCAACAAGGAAGCAATAAGGATGAAAATAGATAGATTTTAGCATTAGTAATAAACTTTCATATTTTGATATTGATATTAATAAGGGAAAACTTCAATAAAATAGTTGAAACACAAATTAGTCCACTGAAAACTCAAATTGCCAGTCACTGGGACAAAAATGAGGTTTCAGAGTTTGGATGAAATGACCTTATTATTGTTCCTCACTTTTTCCTCCACTTCTACCGACCGCAGTTGACCACCACCGGTGATGCCCAGAGCTCTAGCACAGGTGACACATGAGTCTTCGGCTTGCAAATAGAGTATCAGTGTGCACAATGAGATCACCTGCTAGAGCAACAACAGCTCACCAATTTATACCACACATTGTTTTAATTTTATCTTCACCCTATATTTTGATGGAGAAAAAATTAAAAAAAGCATGTGAATATGTAAGAAATTTCATATAACTAAGCAACAAGGATATTTCAGTCATTTTAGCAAGCATACGGTGTGCTTGACCTTTTACTTTTATGAGCTAATTCACTTACTAAGGCACTTCATATTTTATCTGTACCCTACTTTTTTTTTTTTTAGCTTCAACCATTCTTTCAATTAGAATGTAGTTAGTAAAAAAAATTGGGAGAATTAAAGAGTATGAGAGGACAAATTTCAGTGTAAGAAATAATATCTCATTTGTCATTAAGACTTCTTGATAATTCGATCTTTTTCTCCAAATCTTAAAGTAATTTCTCTAAAATTCCAATAGACGGCATAGAGATGATTCATATCTAATCTCTTTTTCTCATCTTTTTCTTCCTAGTGCGAATTATTTAATCTCACATGGTTCATTAGTTTAATTTTGCCTTGGGTTTAGAGTAGGGAAGTCACATACTCACATGGCCTTTCTAGGTCAATACAATCACCAATCAAAAACATATCATGATACCAACCATATCCTCTTCTACTTTATTAAACTTGCAACATAATTATAAATTTGGTGAAACCTAAGGGGGTTTGGTCCAATGAAAGTGGTTAGCTCCTTACAATGTAGCGAATCAATATCTGAATCTCTATTAAGAGAATTGCCCACATTTAACCCCAATAATACCTTGAATATGATTGATTCTAGGCTAAAGTATACTTTTAGTCCTTTAAATTTACATGTGGTATACTTTTGGTTCCTTAACTTTATAAAGTATACTTTTAGTCCTTTAAACTTACATGTGGTATACTTTTGGTCCCTTAACTTTATAAAGTATACTTTTAGTCATTATAATTCTAACACCGTTAATTTTGCTTTAACGAAAATGCAAATCTTGAAGTGATAACGGTGTAAAACTTAAGTGATGAATGTGTAATTAAATCTTTATTAAGTTTAAATTTAAAATATAGGTAAATTGAAAAATATAGAAAATTTGTGTAATTAAATGTTATTAGTCATCACTTGAGTTATTTCGTCGTCGTTTTTAGTTAACAAAATTAACGGTGTTAGAATTTTAGGACAAAAGTATCTTTATAAAGTTAAGGGATCAAAAGTATCTTATGTAAAAACTTAAAAATTTAAAAGTATATTTTAAATCTTGATTCTAATACAAAGATACATGTATTTACTTAAAAAAAGATCATGATCTTATTGAAAAGAGTGGATAATCGCTAATCTATTATGGTATAGCTATATATCTATTAATTAGTATATTGTAATTGACTAATATGCTAATCCTTCATGTCCTTTTTATAATATCCAAATAACCCAATCGTGTGGTTTAAAAACTATATTAGAATTAGTTAAAAGTAATAAATGAGATAGAGATGTAATTTTTCCTCTCAAATACAACCTTATTTATAAGGTTGAGTGAGAGAGAAATAGTAAGAAAAAAGATGAAAGAAATGGGTAAAAAGATAATAAGAGTAAGTATATTAATCAGAAGTAAAATTGATAAAAAATAAAAAGACATTTAATGTTTTGGGGACCAATTTGGGTTCTGACTATTTTCTAGGGTAGAATTTTTCAATAATTTTAATTAATTTCTTAATGATAAAAAACATAATGGGGGGTAAGAGATACATGGAAGGTAGTGCCTATTATTGTGCAGTGATGATTTGCCTCTGAAACGGTTCGGTCTGCTCGGCGCAATTTCTCTTCATCCCTCCTTATCTCTCATTTTTTTGTGTACTAATTAGTATCCTAAAATATATTTTTAGTACTAATTACTATCCTAAAATATTTTTTTAAGATCCTAAAATAATTTCTTAAGATTATGAAGTATTTTTTTTTAGTATCAGTCAATATATTGAAGTATTTTTTAGTACCAGTCATATCTTGAAGTATTTTTTTTAGTACATCGTCAAGTATAGTGAAATATTTTTTCAAGATCATATATTTTAGAATCTTGAAAAAATATTTTAATCTTATTGATATTAAAAAGATCTTGAAGAGGACGATCGAGATTAATTCAAATCAATGTGCAGATTGATTGAGAAGAGAAATCAAAGGTTGAGATTGAATGAGGAGGGATGATAAGAATGTAAGATAATGAGAGGATCCAATTCCCTCAAACAGGATAAAACATGAGTAAAAGCCCTTATCTTCCCAATGTTTTTACAATACTACCCTTAATACTCCCTTGGATCCTATATAAAAAATATACTGTATAAATTTTTAGTGTTGTCTGCTCCAATTAGTAAAATATACTTAAAGTATCCCTATAATTTAACCCCCCCCCCCTTTTTTTGCCCATTAATTACACTTTATACCATTGCATTAACTATCTCGCACACTTCTCTTTTTCCTACTCATACTCTCTCATTCATTCTCTATAAATAAGAGTGTTTATTTAAAAATAAAATATATTTTCACATATTTATTGTTTTCAATTAATTAACCTTCAGATGTCTGTATTGTATTACTATGTAGAGTAAATACCCTTTTGGGTCCCCGACAAAAAACACAGACCCATTTTTCGTCCCTAGAGACTAAAATGAGAATTTTTTATGGATCAAAAAGGGTTTTTTGGAAATTTGCGAGGGACCAAAATGTTCACAAATCGACCCTTATTCGTCCTTTTCGGGGATTAAAAAAGCGTTTTTTGTGTAAGAACAAAAAATGGGGTCGTGTTTTTTTCGGGCCCCAAAAGGTATTTACTCTACTATGTATAACATTAGAGGGAGTACAAGTTTTGTATGTTGTATCCAGTAAGTGCCCTGAACGGGTGAACCCAAGAACACTTATTGGGCAGATTTGCCTACTACAGATCCATCCGTCCATAATATTAATCCTTAGCACATTCAAGTAGCAGAAGAGTAGGATACATAAATGAATTATATAATTTGATCTGCTCAACATATGCTTATAATATATTTTTTAAACAAATGGGTTGGTGAAGTGGTTTCTTTTGTCTTTATTACACATCGCCTGCCGTCTACATAAAGCTAGAAGCTTCGTGTTATTTTTAGTCATTTAATATAAATGCCAATTGAAAATTAATGGATTGAATAAGATGTTTTGTTCCATTAACCAAAAAACATTAATGAATTTGAATTAGATAGATGTAAATTCATTTGATAGGATTGGTATTAATAGTTTTCTAATGATCGGACCCACAATAGCGGCGGATTGGGGATACGTGGAGGAAGGTTGTGTATCTGAAACAGGATATCAAAGGAAAAGCCCCTATCTTCCCAAGGTTTTTATTAGACTATCTTAATACAAGTTTCGAAAATTAATCATTTGGTCATTATAACATACTCCTCTCATTCTTAAATATAAAACACGGTTGACTTTTTTAGAGAAATAAGAAATTTATTTTAAAGTATTTTTATTTTTTATTTTTCCAAACTAATTTATTTAACTTATAACTTGATATATAATCTAATGATAAATAACATATGATATGATCAAATAACTTACTAAATTTCCTTAATCTCTCCAAAAGAAGTCAATTTTATCTTTTATTTAGGACTAGAGAGAATACTTAATCCATATTCCAAAAAAAAATCCACATGGTTTTGCGTTGATTGTTGAAGGGCTAACACAACTCTTCTCCTTTTTATCGAGGTTTGAGATTGGCTATAAAACATAGATAGAGTTATAATTTAAGGCGCTATAGTTTTTTTTGTTTGGTCTTTATAACTTAGTTATACTTACTCATCTGGTCTTTAATGTAGGACCTAATCAGAAGTCGATCTTTATCCTAAATATAAATATATTTCCTATATTTATCAATCTTTTATTAATTTACCCTTATTGATGATCTCTCAACAATAATGAAGTAAGAGAGATATGAGGGAAATTAAGGAAGATGATTAGGATATTTTAAGAAAAAAAAATCATATTAACTAAACTAACTTCCTTAATCTAATAAAATTAGACAAATAAGTATATGACAAAATAAATTCGGTACATAGATATGGAGCATGTTTGGGAATTGAGATACAGTGACCCGTATCTAAAACAGCCTCATAGTCATTTGTGATTGATCAGAACTAATTGTGAGCCACTCTAACAGTCTCAAGCGCTACCTTACCTTCCTGGTAGCACTGGTAATTGATAATACCATAATTCTTGACGTTTCTGTACATCCTGGGTCTTGTCTCATCAATAAGGGCTTCAACAGGTCCTATTTCTACCTCTGGATCTGGCTCGTTAAACACGGCCACTGACATCCTTAACTTCTCTTTGTTTGTTAAAACCCTGTGCATAGGGCTCTTGAAAATTCCATTACTCATTATCTGCCACATATAAGAAGGCTCGATGGATGTATGGTTATATATATATTAAAAAAAAGATTTATAATGAACACATATGATACCAGGAAGAGTTGGAGTAATGTCTATTGCAGATAAAATGTTATAAAATTGTCTGAGGTGGTTTGCATATATACAAAGAAGGCCATTAGAGGCAGGTAAGGAGTATAGACCCAATAGTATGGAGTCTCTTGAAAAAAATGTAGGGAAAGACCAAAGAGAACCTACAACGAAGTTTCAAGTGAGACATTTTGGTTAACAATTTATTCAAAAATTTGGTTGTTTATAAAGCACAATAATGTTGTGCATCTCATGTAGCTGGCTCCACCTAATGGGATAAAGTTTGTTGTTGGTCTTGCGGCTGCTTGAATACTTTAAGAAAAATAATGTGAGACAAAAGAACATCATTGTTCATGTTATATCCACTAATAAAGGTCCCTGTTAGGAAATCAGGAATATATTAGAATCCCTATAAATCAGGCATTAGGGAATAATCCTCAATTAATAGTCATTAAGAGCCATCAATTCTAAGGCTCTCTCCTATTGTATAAATACACATCTTATGTACATGAATATATATAACATTCAGACTATTTATCTTACATGGTATCAGAGCTAAGGGACTCTCTGGATTTTTTTTTTCTGTCCATACGCCTTGTGCTTCGCTGTCAGATCTGTTTTCTTTGGCTTCAATCACTGGTCGAATTTTTGCACACTCACGGTGCAGTTGAGGTCGCCGTCGTCAGATCGGCCCGTCCCCGGAGATTCGCCGCATTCTAAGCAACGTATGTCCCTCACGCGCCGCTGTCAGGTTCGCCGGCGCGTGAGAGCGCGTGAACTGTTTTTTCCGACTGCTGCCTTCGCCGTTTGACTCGACTTGCTGAACCCGGTCCTTTCCCGATGGTTTTGTGGTGTGGGTCTCTCTGTTTGCCACTTTGTGAAAGGATTTTTGGTGCGTTTTTGGTGTTTACGTGCGTTTTTCCGGTTGCTTTGGTCTCTTTGCCATCTTGTGGTCGTGGTGTGGCTGCTGGGATCTGAATTTTTTATGTTTGGCAGTTGTTGTAACTGCGTTGTTGTCCTTCACTCGTCCTCATTTGCCTCCGGTGAGGTGTTTGGTACTTCTTTGTTGTTTGGTGGTCCTTGTGACCTTTTTTGGTTCTGTTTGTTCTTTACCTCTAGGTGAGGTGTTTTGTTTGGTGCTTGCCTCCAGTGAAGTTGCTGCTCTCTTTGGTTTTAAGGTGTTGTTTGGGTTTTGTAATCTTTGAGAGTTCGTTGTGGAACTCAACTTATTTTTTGGTGAAGCTCGATGGCTGAATCTACGTCTAGTTCTTTTGTTGCTCTTGCAACAGGTAATATTGCTTCTAGTCTTGCTACTTCTTCCTCGAAGTGGATCATCGATTCCGGTGCTACTGATCATATGACAGGTAACCACCATTTGTTTTCTTCGTATGCGCCTTATGCCAATCCCTCTAGTATAACGATTGCAAACGGTTCTTATTCTCGTGTTATTGGCTTTAGCACTGTTGAACCTACTTCATCCGTTTCCCTATCCCATGTCCTTAATGTCCCTGACCTTACATTTAATCTTTTGTCCCCTAGCAAGCTCACTCGACAATCAAACTGTTTCATTACTTTATTTCCTGACCATTGTTTGATTCAGGATCTTACGACGAAGCAAGTTATTGGTAGGGGCTATGAATCTGGTGGCCATTACTTCCTTGAGGATCAGGTACCGCGTTCAGTTGCTTGCTCTGGTGGTTCATCCCCTTTTAAGGTTCATTGTTGTTTAGGTCATGTGTCCTTGTCTTCTTTGAAGAGGATGTATTCTCAATTCCATAAGTTGTCGTCTTTAGAATGTGAGTCATGTCAGTTTGCTAAACATCACCGTGTTCACCTTGCACCTCGGGTTGATAAACGAGTTGCGACTCCCTTTGATTTAGTCCATTATGATGTTTGGGGTCCATGTTCTATCGAGTCCAAGCCTGGTTTTAGGTACTTTGTCACTTTTGTTGATGATTTCTCTTGTACCACCTGGTTGTATTTAATGAAAACTCGTTCTGAGTTGTTCTCTCATTTTTGCCATTTCTGTGTTGAAATCAAAACTCAGTTTGGTGTCTCCATCAAAACCTTACAAAGTGACAATGCTAAAGAATACTTCTCTGCCCAATTTCAAACCTATATGCTCCAGCATGGAATGCTTCATCAGTCCTCTTGTCCAGATACACCAGCTCAAAATGGTGTTGCAGAACGTAAGAATCGACACTTATTAGAAGTCGCTCAGGCACTCATGTTTCAAATGAATGTTCCTAAGCCTTTTTGGGCCGACGCCATGTCTACTGCGTGCTTCCTTATTAATCGTATATCCCCTCTTGTCCTTAATGGTGCCACTCCATACACCACCTTGTTTCCTTCCAAACCCCTGTTTCCTGTTGACCCAAAAATCTTTGGTTGTGTCTGTTTTGTTCGCGATGTTCGTCCCACTGTTACCAAACTTGATCCCAAGTCTCTTAAGTGTGTCTTCCTTGGGTGTTCTAGGGTTCAGAAGGGTTATCGGTGCTATTCTCCCACTCTTCGGCGTTATCTTGTGTCTATAGATGTCACATTTCATGAGTCGACTTCGTTTTTTCCGGTCTTTACTAAACCTCCACCTCCTGTCTCGACTGATGATACCTCTGACAGTATTGATGACCTCTTGGTCTATCCAGTTCAGTTACCACCAGTGCAAGCGTCTGACCCGACACCTGCTAAACCACCCATCTATCATGTTTATCGGAAACGTCCTAGGGCGAGTAATGTTGTCGATCAGGTTCATGACCCACCAATGACTATTTCGTTGTCTGATCCGGCATCAGCTCCTTCTGTTCCTATTTCTGAACCAGCACCAGTGCCTGATACTCTTGGTACTCCTGATCCCTCCACTTCTACCTCTGAACCAGACACAGTGTCTAACACCTCTAATGACTTGCCTATTGCCTTACGCAAAGGTAAGCATACTTGCAACTATCCATTTCTTCCTTTGTTTCCTATAATCATTTGTCTCCTCCATCATGTTCCTTCATAGCATCCTTAGACTCTCTCACAGTTCCCACTACTCTCCAACAAGCCTTGACCCATCTCGGTTGGTGTGCTGCGATGGAAGAAGAAATGGTGGCCCTTGATAAGGCTGGTACCTAGAATCTCGTTAATTTGCCTCTTGGCAAGAAGGCTATCGGGTGTAAGTGGGTGTTCACGATCAAAACAAAAGCTGATGGCACCTTGGAACGTTTGAAAGCTCAACTGGTTGCCAAGGGTTATGCTCAGATCTATGGTGTTGACTATTCCGAAACCTTCTCTCCTGTGGCAAAATTGTCCTTTGTTCGCCTCTTCATTTCTATGGCAGCCAATTATGGTTGGGATCTTCATCAGTTGAATGTTAAGAACACGTTCTTGAATGGTAATCTTCTTGAGGAAGTATACATGGAGCAACCACCTGGTTTTGTTGCTCAGGGGGAGCGTGGGAAGGTATGTCATCTTCAAAAGTCTTTGTATGGCTTAAAGCAGAGCGCTCGTGCTTGGTTTGACATGTTTAGCTCTGTGATTAAGAAGTTTGGTATGAGTTAGAGTAAGTGTGACCACTCTGTGTTTTATCAGCAGACAGATGCTGGAATGATTCTGTTAGTGGTATATGTTGATGATATTGTTATTACGAGTAGCAATGCTTCGGGAATCTCATCACTTAAAGCCTTTCTTAATTCTCATTTTCAAACAAAGGATTTGGGTCCATTAAAGTACTTTCTTTGGATAGAGGTTATGAGAAGTAAGCAAGGCATCCTTTTGACACAGAGGAAATATGTTCTTGATTTGTTAAAAGAAACTGGGAAACTCGGAGCAGCACCGAGTAGCGTTCCCATGATTCCTAATCCCTTCTTGGACATTGATGACCGCATACCGTTTGATGAGCTACCTGAGGATGTACAAAAGAAAGTTGATCCGGAGAAGATCAAACCGTTTGCCTATCCTGAGAGATACCGTAGATTAATTGGGAAATTGAACTATCTCACGGTAACTCGCCTCGATGTGACCTTTCCAGTTAGTGTGCTTAGTCAATTCATGACTGCACCAACCGTTGCTCAGTGGGAAGCTTTGGAACATGTCCTACATTATTTGAAGGGCTCACCTAGTCGTGGTGTACTCTATACGAATCATGACCACAACTCTGTGTTTCATGAACGTACAAAACACATTGAGATTGACTGTCACTTTGTACGTGATAAGATTAAGGAGAACTTTATTTCTACGGGGCATGTGCGGTCTAGTGACCAATTGGGTGACTTTCTGACTAAGGCTTTAAATGGGACTCGAGTTGACTATTTTTGTAACAAGTTGGGCTTGATCAACATCTATGCTCCAACTTGAGGGGGAGTGTTAGGAAATCAGGAATATATTAGAATCCCTATAAATCAGGGATTAGGGAATAATCCTCAATTAATAGTCATTAAGAACCATCAATTCTAAGGCTCTCTCTTATTGTATAAATACACATCTTATGTACATGAATATATATAACATTCAGACTATTTATCTTACAGTCCCAATTTCCATCTTTTTGGCTGTCATCTTAATACTCTTTCAAGAAGCCCTTGACAAAGAAGAATTAGCAAATATGCTCTACTTATATCTTCTAAGGCCAGGTTTAAATCCTATTATGTATACCTTGTTAATAAGCAATCTTAAGATCTAAGGCCTGCCCTAACTCAAAGATCCTACTCACCTAAAATGTCCAGTACTGAGTTATAAAAAAAATATAGGATGCATATGTACCTGCATTTGATCGCCAAGATTGACAACAAGTGCATCAGGAATTGAGGGGACATTGATCCAAGTGTCATGGACCAGAACTTGAAGGCCTTCCACTTGTGTGTCTTGCAAGAGAACTGTGATTCCTGATCTATCAGTGTGAGGCTTTACGCCAAGAACCAAATCAGGTCTGCTACATCGAGGATAGAAGTTAAACCTTGCTTGCATCATCGCACTCTCCCCACCAAACTGCTTCCAGAAGCTGTCTTCTTCCACGTTCAATGACCTAGCCATGCTTCTTAAAAGTTGTTCCATCATTGCCCTTATTTTAATGGAATACTCCTGCAGTGTCTCCCTGCATTCGTTAACCACAATAAATTGATATAATGCTCCCTCACATCACTGATCCCGTGTAAAATCAGTATTAGAACATACTAAGAGAGTCTCACATTAATTAGTTGAACATTGAATTGAATGTATATAAAGTTAAGATAGGTTCTATCAACTGACTTAAGTTATTTTGATAAAAGGATAATCACATTTCATCCCAAAAAAAAAAAAAAAAAAAGATAAAAGGATAACCACAACCTATACCTGTACCTAAAAATTCAACAATTATCCTTCTTGGTATCTACAATGGAAAATGATTTCTTTTTTATTGCCACAAAAAATAAGGATACTCTATGTTTACAATACCTCTATCATTACTACTCAATAGTAGCTATTATTTTTATGATTCTTTATCCCACAATACAAAGAGGTTTAGCTGGTAGAACGTCCCTCTATCATCCAATGTTGGTGGAGGTTTGACGATGGTTCAGTCAAAAAAAGGGTTTCAGTTGCTTGGTCCTTCTCTTAAGAACTCAACTGGGAAGGCTTCTGCCCACTTAGAATAGAAAGAATAGGAAGACAAACTAAAAAGAAAGATAGACAGAAAAAGAGAGAAACCTTACACCGAAACAAGGGACTAAGGGCTAGGGGATATGAGCATAGGGGCGTATAAGATATTACCATCAATGAATCTCTGCAATAAACTCAGAATATTATGAAATTGTTCGAAGTAAATGTAGATCAAACTTTAATTAGAAAATTGTTCACAATTTAACTTTTACATAGATAGTTTTCTAATGATTTGGGAGAATTTTTCAAAAAGCAGTCATGTGAATATTACAGCAAAATAAAACACAGTAAAAGATCAAACAACAAAAAACTAAAGGACGGATAAACTATTATTTAGCCAAAACTTATTTCCTTTACTTTTCAGAATTCAGAAATGTATGTTATGCAGATTATGCTACTGAACTTCAATTGTTTTTTCTTTCTTTCTTTTCTTGTAGTACCTGAAATCAGCAGGATTTTCAGGCCAGAGAGCAGGCCTTCTTTTGTGTGTTGGAAAAACTCTAAGAGTTAGGCGATAGCTCCAGTCTTGGACCTGCTTCTCTGAAACTATTTTGTCAGGGCCATAGCCTTCAGATTCATCAGCAGCCCTTCCATATTTCTCCTTCTCTTCCACTGGAAGTGAATAAAACTGCTTTGCAACTTCTCGTACCTTCTCAAGAAATGAACTTGACATTCCATGACCTACTGCCTGTCAGCTGAATTTCAGTCCACAAGGTTCATAGAACTGAAATATACATAATGCTGTGAACAGCAACTTTTAATTAAAATACTGAATGCACCAAACTAAGAAACTATGCTACAAAAATTGCCGAGAGTATATTTATAATTAAGTTTATTATGTTTTTTTGACACGTCACTCTAAAAAATCTTCTGTACTCGAAATGTGTAAATCATTCAGAACCTATCGTATCTTGTCTAATAACATTACTAAGAACCACAAAAACAACAGTAAATTGTCAGCAAAGTCTCAAGTCATTTTACCATTTATCATATTCTCACTTGAACATGGCTTGGACATTAACTATTTTCTTCAGACACCAAAAGGAAAAATAAACGTGTCAGTTGCTTGATTCCACATAGCGAACGTTTGGATTTTACCGTTGATAGTATCTGCTAACCAGTCGAAAGAAATCAGAAATGAAAGCCGAAAGAAGTTTAGCCATTAACAGTTGTTCAGCACTTGAATAGTTAGCAACTTCATGATCAAACCTCATGAGGAGAAACTCGCAATTCAGAAAATAGTAAGATGACTTCGTTTTAATAAATAAAGCTATATTTCGCATTGTATCCAAATGCATAAGGAAGAGAATCAATCCTATTCAATTTAGTTACCAAAACAGTCACTACGAATAGAAATAATATTAATCACAGTAATCAAACACTAAGGTTACTTCATTTCTTAATAGCTGCGAAATTAGATGTGTGAAATCAAATATGGAGCATGATTTTAGTTTTTAATGGCTTCAAATAACACCTCAATAGCACATCAAAATTGACGATTGAAGTGACGAACAGATATATTAAGAGAGTGTTGATTTTTCATGGATAAAAGGGAGAAGAGGAAACAAATCGCACCTGGAAGCAGCCAGAAGAGGCGAGAGTAGATCTAAGCTTGAGAAGCTCGTGTTCTGAAGATAAGAGGAGACTGACATCGATGATAGGTATGAGAGTCGATTCTGAAGAAGAATCACACTGCTTGGAGCCAAAGGGATGTTGCTTCACAACAAACTGTGGTGGAGGTTCATCTCCGTCCATGAACATCTCTTGAACGCTCTTCCCCGCCGGATTTCCCCCTGAAACAACAACGTTTCCCACCATTTCTCAAGCTCCCTCCTCTCTTTCTCTCTTACTGTGACTTCAAGCATTTCCTTCGTCTGGGGGATCGGGTTATTATTTTATTATACACATGGTCAACGCCTTTGTTTGTTTGTCTTTTGTTTTTTGTTTTTTGTTTTTCACAAGAACGATGGTTTTTTTATAAGAACGATGGCTAAAAAGCCAAATACAAACAGAAGAAATTACCTGCTTTGTTTTTTCTTTTTGTTGATAAGAACCATGTCTTTTTGGTAAGAACGATGGCTAAAAGCCAAACAGCAGAAATTACATGCCCAAACACTCCTGTCCTGTCTACCCAAGTCCTCAGATACAAAAAGCAGTGATATAAAATATTAGACCTACTCAGTCCCATCTTTGCCAATGCAATGCATCGGCAATCCTGTTTATCCCGCGGAATATGGCACAAGGTAACCAGCCAATCCTTACCCAGCAAATCCTTAATCATATTAATCCTAAGGTTCTAGTAAGGACCCATACCTTTGCAACATTTGTCTACCAAATTCATTGTCATCCAGTCTTTAATTTCCGCAGAAAAAAATTGCGCAGCATTCTGTGGAGCAACCAGTTTCTTCCACAATTGCTTAGCGTATGTGCAATCTCGTAGACCATGTGCTTCTCCAAGCCTTCATGACAGGAACAACATATAGCAGAAGAAGAAGACCATGTGCTTCTCCATGCATTAGTGGGTAATTTGTTTATCAATACCCTCCACATGAAGACTCTAATACGTTCCACTCCTTGTCATTTCCAAATATATTTGTACATATCACATTTCAGATTAAGGGGTTTTCATCAATAAGAAAATAAGCACTCTTAATGGAAAAATTACCGTCCCTGATCACCCCCCACACCATAAAGTCTTGCCTATCATCAGCTTGTGGAGGAACAAGCTGAAATCAGACACTGGATTACATTTTGCTGAACCACATCAGCAAGCTTACTAAAATTCCATACACCATCTCAAACCCACTCGGCCACAGAAGACTTTTCTTTATTTATTCAGAAAAATACAGAAACACGCAATATCTCAAATGATCAAATATCTCATGAGAGCCTGATTGAGAAGGTTGGTGTGAGCAAAAAGCCCAATCTTGAGGGTATTTGGATTGCTTTATTTTCAACTGGGCTTTTAGCCGAAAAGCAATTTATAAAAAAAAAAATCATTAGACATGCCCTCGCACGGTCGAGAGCGGAAAATTGTCATGGGACCCACATCGTCACTCCTCCACTGTCCTATCATTCCATTATGGGCTCGTTTGCGACAGCGGTGGTAAAAGTGGCTTTTGTTTCTGATGGATTTTTGTTGATGAACTTTTTTTCCTGATAGACTTTTTCTAATGTGATTTGTGTTTGGGATAACAATGACATAAGTAGCTTCAAGGTCTGAAGCAAGGAGACGTGGCTTCACAAAAAAGGTGGCTTCAAAGTCTGAAACCTATCAAAGTCTAAAACTATACCAAACAGTCAATAATCTAACTTCTACTTTCGTTGGGCTTCTAATAGACTTATTTGAGCTTTTGAAGTTATCCCAAACAAGCCCTATGTCCCTACCTTTTGTCTATTTCCCCACCCTTTATCTTATTTTGACTTGGTGAAAAAAGATAAGAAATATCTTCTTTGTTTTTTTACTAAAACATATATGGTTAAACTTTAGGTTGTTAAAAAAATATTTGCTGGCCACAAAATATTTGAAAAAAGTAATTCTAACTTTAGTAATATAATATTATTTAGTTAAGTTTTACTTAGTATTTACAAATTTTATCTACCAAAGAATATCTAATTAATTGTTACCTTAGTATTTACAAATTTTTCTCAATAATATATCAATTATCAAATTATATATATTTAATAAAAACTCATGTCCTTTTTAGTCATGTTCTATGTAAACTTGTTTTTCAAATAATAATCCAAACAAGTTTTATGTTAGCAAAAATTCACTTCTCAATCTATATATAAATCACATTTACAATTTGACTTTTATCCCATCTTAAGTTTATAAAAGTTATATTAAAAGAAATCAGATATGCGACCGTAATTTAAACGGCCCTTCAGCTTCCTCGAACACGTTCAGTGAAGTAGACGGCTTCATTAAGCTTCTCTGAAACGCACCGTAAGGATTGGCTTTCAGAAGCGCAGGCAATGCTTCAACCTTCAAGTTTTATTGTCCAGTTTTAATTAAATCAATAGTAGTATAATTCAAAGGCTATGTGTAAAAAATAAAATATGCCAAATGCTTTGTACCCTAATGCCATAAGAGTTCCTTTTTAAATAAGAGCTTATGAGTTCGATCTCACTTGTAATCTCCTTATTGTGCCTGCCCTTTAATTAAAATAAAAATATGTTAAACAATATTTACTCATATTCTTATCATACATGTTAAATTTATAGTTAATCACACTAATATTACAATTAAAAATATATTTGTATATTATAAGTAACCAAAATTATCAAATATGTATAACAATGAATAAAAACCTACCAAAATAAAAAATAAAAGCACCAAACAATGTGGTTGAGTTATTGAAAAATAAATAAAAAGAAAAAAGAAAAACAATTTTGGCGGGCTTACAACCAGTTCACCTTGTGACCGGTTTCAGATGTTCTGGACCGGATGTCCGGTTCCGATTCAACCATTGATCCGTTCATGTAACACCTTTGTTGAATTTGGTTCGATTTGTTTTCGACACTGTAACCTTCGAATTTGGAAAATTACAACAGAATCGAGTCACAGAAGTCACTCAACAGTGATCTTCTATGCATTTAAGCTGCAAATCGAACGTAAGTTCCTTGCTTGATGTATGTTTAAACAGATGAATTACAAGTAAACCATGTTTAAGAAAAAAAGTGAGCCGTAATTTTAAGTACAAGTTATGTAAAAAGAGTTACGAGAACTTGGCCAAGACTCAGAGAATACATAGATGATATAACTGTAAAGAAGAGGGGTAATACGCTAATTTACAAATGCAGAGTATTACATTCACTGTAACTTGCTGGGCAACAATAAAGTAATATTTCATCGTTATTTTACACTGAATCAGTGGTAAGATCCATGCCTTTCTATTTCTCCTCCTTTTTTTCACTTGTTCATTCCAATCCATAAGGAACCATTCCGTTCTATTCCCTCTGTTTTTCTTAACATGCTAAAAAACAACACCACTTCATCAGGGTGACGTGCTAGGTAAATAAACCCTGATAAAAGAGGAGAGAACGCCACAAAATTGCACACTGGGTGGTGGTGGATTAAAGCCACAATAAATTGGATTGACAAAAAATAAAAACTAACCCAGATGTATGCCTATGGTACATTACACTTTAAGTGCAGCCAGACAAGTAATTATCATGATGAGGATGTACCAGATCCGGTGTTTCGACCAAGACCAAGACCTAAGCCCAAAGGAACACTCTCACTTTTTGATCTGCCCTGGGCATTATTGTGGCAACAATGTGAGGAATGAGCATGAGCATGACCATTGCCGTGACTGTGACCGTGATGAGCACGAGTATGGTGTGTGTTGGAGCTGTTGCTGCCAGAACCGACATCGATGACGACATGGCCATTGCCCTTTGGAATATGAGAATGCGAGTCTCCGTTGGCTAGGTTGGAGCTCCTTGGAAGGTTTATCATTCCTATACCCTCAGAGTTATCGGATTCTTCAATTAACTGCACATCTTCATTGTATCCATTGATTAAGAAATCAGTACAATTCTTCTTGATCCCATGATCATAGGGATTTCTGAATCTACCACCTGCACCTCTGAGGTAGCTATATCGCATCGTGTTTGCCATTTCATTTGTTGTAATATTACGAGATATCTGCAGGAAGCAAAAGATATTATTATATGTAAATATAAACTCAAGATGCAAGCAAGGGAGATCAATCCTTTGGAGTGCACACCTGATTAGCTTGAAGAACTGTCAAAACGAACACACCAAAGAAGAGGAAAAAATCAACGACCAGAAATGATGTCGCCCCCACAAGATGTGTAAATGCATATTGAATCCGTGCTCCAAATGATGGATGAGCAAATGGATCATTTAATATTCCTGTACACAGAAAACGAGTTCCCATTAGCAGCTTAAACACCAAGAAAGAATGGGGAATGAAGAGGAAGATGATCGGGAGACAAAGTTCACATACTTGTAAGAGTAACTCCACCAGTGATCAACATTGCTAAAACTTCAAGAACAAGAAAAATAAAGAATTCCCATTTGTTCCTCTGCAATCATATATTGTAGTTTACACCACAATCAAGTCAATTTAATTAGAACTAAATTAGAAGAACTTGCACGCCCAAGAAACAAGAAAAGAAGAAAAGTTGGCAGTTCACACGATACTAGTAGGATTAGTCACCATTCACCTCAATACCTTTACAAACTAACTTCCCAAATGATTTCACACATCATGTTTGGTGACAGAAAATCCTATGTTACCCTTCCCAGGAAAGGGGGGAAAAAAACCAATATTATTACTTTCAACTAAATTTCAATCACAAGCTCAATCAATCACCAAAAACCGGCAAATAAAGACTGCTTTCTAAATCCCCCGCCTCATAAAAATGTGTAGAGAAGGATTTTTCCCCCTCTTGGAATGACAAGGTGAATTTATAAGAGGCATGTTTTATGCTTGAGATACCTGAGGTGAAATCATAGTCATTAATACGATTCTATAGCTTGTTCATCAACACTAAGGCACCTAGTGCCAGGCCACATTTGTAGTTTTTCAACTTCCATTAGCTTGGGCTAGAGCTGTGCTACAAGAGCTATTTTTTTTAGCTGTAGCTTGCGCTACATAAAAATATGGCTCTGACAGCCCAAAATAAAGTGAATTTGCAGACGCTACCTAGAGATTTAATAAAACCATCCTTGTAAAACCAAAATTACGCGATTTGGAGTAAATAAGGTATAACAACAATTTCGATGATTTAATTCTCAGTTCTCACGATATCATTTCCCAATGGCAGAGGGCAATGCTCATTCCTTCCAGTGCACTTGATATGGTTCGAGATCAAACAAAAATATATCATAAGAGGTACTTGAGGGACTGCCTAATGATGATCATTATGACGATGTTGCATTTGATGAAGAGGAATCAATTTAGATATCTAAGATAAAGCATAGGCTCAAACTTTGATAAACAGACACATTTTACAATTTCAGTGTTTGATGCTTTGAATGAGAGGTACTTGAGGGATTGCCTAATGATTAATTATCTGGTTAAGACTGTCTTAAATGTAGGTTAGCTTTCTATACATTCAACCATCAATTATATTTTGAATTAATTTAAATTCACAATTAACTGGTGGTGAAAAGGAGCATAAAAATAATATTTTCGCTTTTGCTAAACAGAGATTAGGGCAGGAACATAAGAAATGTCTTAACACTATTTTTTTTCCTTTTGACCCTTTTCCCTTAAACTCAATGCAAAATGAAAAGACTAATTCACAGTTAGAGAAGATCAAATAGTACAATATTTCAAATACATTACACAACCACTCGTTTAGAAAATACCTTGCCAATGCAATTAGATACCCAAGGACAATGATGATCAAATTGTTCCACACAACGGTTACAGGTAGAACAGTGCTTTGCACGAAGGGGCCTGACAATCTGAATGGAAAAAAACATCATTAAAGTGTGTGTGGATCATATAAAAACAATATATAAGTGAGCATGTGCATCTGAGTGTGTGCAAATCAGATTGCTTTAGAAGAATGCTTCACAGTAACAGTCTGAAAATTTAAATAAAGCAGGGAGGAACCTTGCATGTTGTACAAAGCTGGGACCAATTTCCAGCTAGCAACGCAGGATGATTTATCTCAATCTTTAAGAGAGGTTCCTGCCACAAATTGAATACATTATTGATAGTGAATACTAGATCTTTATAGTACACATACATAAACAAAGAAGAACAAAATTATAAATTCTATGAGAAATTGAAATCTAAAGAGAAATTCAACAGAAAAGGGAAAAAACTCACATCATCTTTATTATTCTGAGAGTCATGCAAGTTCATTCTGATGAAACCTGGATCTTTGCTGCAAAGAGACAACAGAAAGCAAATGAAGCAAAATAATAAGGCAACTGAACACTACTAATCTCAGTCCCAGGATCTACTCATCAAGGATAACATGCAATCAAAAAATTTCACATTTACCCTAAATTGCTTCATAGAGGATAATCACTGATTTTATTGGGTAAACACGTGGAGAACAACCCTTGGCAATACGCAATTGCAAGCAAGTAGAAATATATATACCATCAGCAGTATATTAATAAGAAAATGCCCATTATCTGACTTTGCCCAACCCCCTCAAATGAACAAGTCCGTCAAATAGATCCATAGAAAACATCATTTCCAACTTAACTTTTATGATTCACTGTTTCAGAGAGCCTAGTGGAATCACCACAAGTCTCCTGAGACCTGGTTAAAGCATGTAACTATTGGCCCAAAATAATTGAGGGGGAGGGAGGCGTTAGGATAAAAAGTAATCTAGGCAGAACACAGA
Organism: Acacia melanoxylon; assembly: GCA_019022615.1. Taxonomy (NCBI): domain Eukaryota; kingdom Viridiplantae; phylum Streptophyta; class Magnoliopsida; order Fabales; family Fabaceae; genus Acacia; species Acacia melanoxylon. The sequence goes on along the minus strand of JAFJYJ010000030.1, from coordinate 353,665 downwards.
AGGAGATGATGATATATAGTGTTTGAATGGTAAAGAAAGTCAAGAACATGAGACTCAAAAGAAGGGATCCATGTTTAACAAAGGAAGTTGGTGGTGCTGTTCAAACTCCTCAAATCCTAATATAAAGCAACTAACTATTAACGAAATGGTGAAGGATAGAGATCTAATGGTTAGGGATATCTGTAGATGCGTATATGGAAATGTGTTGCCGTTTAATTTGGTGAAGAGCCCCCATTTTAATATTGAGAAATATATCAGTGAATGTAGTAGCCGTTTGAAATCATCACTTATCATGAGATGTCTCATTTTTTAAGAGGTTGATCTTGTCCATGATAATTTGGGGGGAAGGAGCCTCCCACTTTCCTTACTGTACACTCCCCTCCACTTCTTTATTCCCACTTTTGATTAATTATAAACCGTTGAGATTTAATATCTTATAAAAAGTTTTTTTTTTTTAAAAAAAAAAGTATAGAATGCTTTAAAAAAAGTATAAAGATATAAACTATTTAGATCAAATTTGAATAACTTAAATTATTTCTATACATTTTTTGTTATTTGATATTACAATAATATTTTTATAGGATATTAAATCTCAACCGTCTAGAGTTGATCTGAAGTAAAAGTATAGAAGTGGAAGGAAGTGGGCCGTAAGGGAAATGGAGAGGTTCTTGATCCATAATTTGGAGGCCCAAGTAACAGGGAAAGATAGGTACATTAATTGCAACAGCAATGTTAGACATTTTTTCTAGTAATTTTTAGTTTTTTATATTAATTACTTATTGCAATAATATCTACTTTTAGGTCCATGAAATCTTATTGCAAACAAGAAAGAAAAAGGAATAGGCATTTACGTGCAAGATACTGTTGAACAAAACGTAAAAGATGATGGTTATTACATAGAGGAAGAAGACGATGGCAGAATTGTCTTGTTGGAAGATGACAACAATGGTGATGAAAACAGCCACAATGAACAGGAAAATTACTAATTTTGGACAATTTTTTAATTTGAGAAACTAGTGAGTTATCAGTTTGATAATTATTAGGTTATTATTATTGCAAGTGATTTTGCTTTCCAAGTCTTACAATATTTGTAGTTCCTTCTTTAAAATTATGATTTCAGCACATTTTGATGGTGTATACATTTTTATTAGATATAAGTCAAACTATTTGTGTCCCTAAATTGTAGAGTTCAATACAATTTATGATTCATGATAAATAAAAAATTAGCCTCCCGATTTACAATTTGAATGGTGATTCAATTACTATGCTAGTGAGAAACTGCTTAGTTTTAAACCCAGGTTACCTACCTGCTACACCTGTAAAACATAAACAATCCAGCAGTTGCAAGGAAAACTCCAGACCACGCGAGAAGACCAGAGGCAGCTGTTAGTTTTGGCAGATTTGGCCCTGTAGAAATTGTAAGAATAAAAGTTAGAGAGAAACATAAGAAAATATATCATAGTAAGAACAATTGTCACAAGAAAAAATATAGGCAAGATAGATACCCAGGATGACCGAGTGAATATAGGTGACCAGGAGCACAAAAATTACACACCAAAGTACAGGAGCAAGTCCTAATTTGGAGATTTTTCCAAGGCGGCTATTCCCATCACAGCGTCTATCAAGCAACCTTCTGGCATTACCCTAAAAAACATATTTAGCATCACAAAAAAACCTCTTATTCATTCTTGTTCAGAAAATAAACCTAAGTAGGAAATACTCAGCCACTTTGGCATCATTCATTACAAACTAGGGGTGATGTGTGAAATGAATTTTATATCTTCAGAAGCATCAAATGATGCTATAAATAGGTTCAATCAACACTGAAAAAAGATAAAAAGAAAAAGACATAACCATGAGTAAGGTGCCACCCCCTTCAAGCATACCAAGGACCTACTTCACTCCAACCTCTCCAACAATCACACTCATACAAAAGGCAAGAGAATCTTATAATGGTGCATAACCTTATGATGCAGCCCCTATGTAGTACTTGGAGTGAGAAGGCAGTTTTGGCACTTTCAGCAATTACAGATTTTTCAGAATAAAATAACCATTACATTCTTTGTAAAACAACTACTAGTAACAAAGGAAAAATGAGCCCCAGAGAATCAATCAGCAAAAAACAAGAGGCTAATTTAAATTAATGCCAAACTACCAATAAGGAGACATTAGTAAACAAATAAACAATATTTTAATTAAAAAACACCTACAAGAAAGAAAGCAACTTGTCTATGATTCTTATCGGAAGCAAGCTGTGCAGGTGTAAGGCCAGTATTATCAGTAACCATCAGGTCCTCTTTCTTTCCAGCCTGTACTAACACAGTACATGCCTCCAAATTACCCCTGATAGCAGCCCAGTGGAGAGGGGTGCAACCTGAGTAGAATTAGGGGAACAAAAATTATTAAAAAGCTTCAAAATTCAAGAAAACATTCATCCTGTATAAACATCAATGCTTATACTATTTTACAACAACAATATCCAGGAGGAAATTCAGATTAGAGCATTAAACTTACCCTCCTTGTCCTGACGCCCCCCATATGCATCTAGGAATATTAGAAGACGAATGCAATCAGCAAAGCCTTTGTATGCAGCCCTGATATTCAAACCAAAAAGGAAAGAATTTATCAATGTCTTAATCTGTGAAACAACTATTTAAGTTAAGTAGAGCAATCAAAATGTAGGGATAGGATTCCTTGCTTTTACTTCCTTTTATCCTTTTGGGCATTCAGGTGAAACCAGTTAGGAAAAATTAAATGTATTGATAACAAAGAAACAAAGATGAGTAAAGTTGAACCAATAAGCCACCTTTATATTTTAAGAAAAACAACAGATAATAAGGGGAAAAAAATCAATTATTTAAATAGAAAATAAAATCCATATGCTATCTGTTGAGTGGCACACCTAGGATCCAACTTTAGCATTTGTCTTCCATAATGGACAATATTACAAGCACAGTAACCAAAATAAATTACATAACGTTCGTTGATCACCACAATCAGCAAGCTTATTCAATGTGATAAAGAAAGAAGAAAAATAATTTCTTTTTAAAAAAAAAAAACTTAAAGAGCAATTGGGAAAGCATGAGTGAATATTTATTTTCAATTTAAAAGTTTCTAGGGGTACGAACATTCTCAGCCGTCATCACTTCTCAAATTACACTAACTGTCTGTAGTAATAAACACGGGACAATATCAGACTTATCATTCCCTAGAACATCATTACATGCACATTCAACGTGCTTCCAAGTTCCAACATATTCAATTTAATGCATCTCTCTAAGCCCTCACCTAAACCAAGTGATTCATTAAACACATAAGCTCCACCAAGGATTTGATAAAACCTAATAACATGGTCAACTCCATACCTATTCATTAGATTTAAATTTGCTACCCAATTGTTGTAGTCACTATCCTGCCTTTCTTCCAGCTTTTACAGTTGAGAGACCATGCAACCAGTAATAACCAAGAAAATCAATGTTTCCAGGGAGATTGAAGTACCAGAAATATATTCATCATGAGTTCAAACCAAATTTTAAGTTTTCTATTTTCTGAGTGGGAAACAACCCATGCGAACATGTTAAAGGGAAGTATTTGTCCGGGTAAAAGCTCACTAAGTGGGCTATTTGCAAAAGAGTGGCATGTGACATATAGGGGGGGAACCTTTCCCCTTCATGAATCGTAACAGTAAAAAAGTGGGTGATTATAATTCTAAATTACCAATGCAAGGGGCTTCTTCCATCATTATCAGGAACATCAGGGTCAGCATTCCATTTTGACACAATGTGGTAGAGGAAAGCTGTCTGACCAAATTGAGCTGCAACATGCGTTGCCTGCATAAAGTTTAACATATTTACTTATTTAGTAAAATCACCATCTATAGAAGTGTGGCAAAAACAAAAATGATACTTCCAATTTTTAGCTTGTGTAAGTATATTTACATCACTGTAGTTATTGACAGATGGAATGAATAATGTATGGAATAAATATTCTAATATTAATATTAATTATTAATAAAAGAAGACTTGGGTTCATTCGCTTATGTCCATTACAACCAATTCTCCAATCAAATCTCAAGATTTGGTCTTTTTTTCTCACTTCATTTACTTAAATATAATGGGCTATAATGGAACTAAGTTTTGTCCTTATCAATATATATGTATATTTTGGTAGTTTTTACAGAACAAATAATTGTTGGTATCAGCACAGTGACTAACTTAATTGTCACTTACACTGTGTCCAATAGACTTTTTGGACTACCATCCAACAATTTATCGCGAGAGATTCTTAACATTATCTTGAATAATAAAAAGGAAACAGATAAAACTAACCTGATACCCATACATATCCGCAGCACTTGCTCGTGCGCCTTCTTTGAGCAAAAGCTCTGCAACCTGGATGGCACCCCGAACTGCACTCCAATGTAATGCTGTCTGGCCAGTATGATCTGTTGCATTTACATCTGCTCCATGCTGGCAATCAATACATCGAATATTTATTGAGCTGATGTTAAAACCCCAGCTCAGTTTTATATATTGCATAGATGGATTGAAAATAACATTCCCTATCTATCATAAAGCCTCACTATGGAAATATATGGATGAAACATTTAATTGCATCAATATATAAGAGATTTTACATTATGTCATGAACAGATAGATGTGGCCGGCAGTTGTGCGAAGAGAGAAATGGGCACAAAAACTGTTATTTCTTTTTGTTATAAATTGTTATGCATCTATCTCTATCCTTAAATGAACATCTAGTCACATGAGAAAATCCCAAACAGATCACTAACAAGCCCAAAGAAAAATAATTCTTAAAAATTCGAGGACTGAGAACACCAGCATTAGCTTCTCTTCCGTATGAATCCTTAACTACACACACACATATATAAATATATATTGGCCAGTGTATGAATTCTTAATTATCGAACAGACTCAGTATGTGCAAAATCCGGATACACACACACGCACATTAGAACATCATAAAAGCCAAATCAGGCTTTATAGTGAACGGATCGATTCAAAAGAACAAAAGGGCAACGGGAAAAAATCTGCGTTCTAATGCCTCCGATAGCATATATGATAAATAATAAGACAAACCAATTGATCATGAAGAAATGGTGTAAAAATATGCAAAAACGGAATGTGGAATACCAAGGAAGCAGAATGAGACAAGCTCAGATGAAGAAAAAAAAAATCATACACAATTCAACAAACCCATCAAAGAAGAAACGGATAGAACCTCAATAATGTATTGAGCAGCGGCAGTACGATTGTTAAGTGCAGCCCACTGCAGGGCGTAGTATCCGAGCCCATCAGGCTCCGAGACGGAGCAACCCTCCTGCTCCACCAACCTATGGAGCTTCTCCAAATCCCCATAAGCCGCAGCGTTGTAGACATCGTCCCGCAAGCTCTCCTCCCCCAATTCACCAGCGGCGGACGCAGTGCCGGAGGCCACCGGCTGCTGGTTGCGCGATTGGACCTCTTCAACGACCTCGATCTCGGATGACATGTCTCTCAGGCAACTTTTGGAACAACGTCAATGCAGTGTCTCTTGAATTGACCACCTTACAAATATATCGATGTATTTAACGCACCGGGGGTATTCTACAATTTGATTTGAATTTTAATTATAAAGAAGGATACCTCGATTGGTTCGGTTGAGCTTGTGGGGTTTCCGAGTAAAGAATGAGAGAAACGGAGAATGATTCTTAGGGTTTTTCCTCGAAAGTGAGGAGGGTTTGGATCGGGACCGTCCCTGTTGACCCTGAGAACGATGAAGCTATGATGATCCACATAGCTTGAGGATTGGCTGATCTCTTGCTGAAGGGGCCTTGCTAATATCTTGCTGGGTTGAAGTTTCATTTAGAAGATTCTTTGACATTAAAAATTATATTTCTGACGAATAAACCAATGTTTGAATTTTTTATTTTTTACCATGATTTGAAATTATTTATTTGAATGTTAAAAACAATATCACTGTGGTATCCTCTACGTAAAACCTATTTACTTATTGTATAGATAGAGAAAGCTAAATATTCAAATTACTTAATTACAATTAAATGTATGTGATCTGAACTATCTTAAAATAATTATATAATAACGGTATATTATATATTAGTTTATAAGTTAAATAAACTTGTTTTGAAAAAATGATAAATATGATAGATAAAAATGATAAACTAAGTCCTATATTTAATATAAAAGAGTGGTATTTCTTTATTATACCATTTTTTTATTTGAGGAACGGTTTTCCTTTTAAAGTTTATAGTGCAAAGCGTTTTTACCTCTTACAACAACTCAATAAGTAGGATTGTTATACGATTTTAGCTTTAAATTTGTCTATATATAATCACATATATGAAAGGGGTTTAGTTTGAAGTGATTTTAGCAACTATTGCTTCAGGTTTTATGTTTTTGTTTGAAAATTAGGTTTTGGTAACAATTAATTATCATGAAATTTTTTTTTTCAGTATTTGGTTGCTCTTTAGCATGGTAATAGGGTTTACTATAGTAATGATGATTACCAAAAAAAATGGTAATCCTCATTCATACCTCCTCTTTAAATCTTCATTATTGCCTATTACATTGTTGAAAAAATCCAATTTACCTTTTAGTTTTATTTATCTTTGTTTCACTTGTCTTATTTCACCTATCACTTCACACCACAATTGTTGTTGCCACTACCTCCTCCACCGTTGACACCGACGTTGCCATGACAGCTACTGTTGTTGCCACTCCCTCCTCTTCTTCCTCCACCGTGGCCTCCACCACTACCTCCTTTTCTACTGTCGTCGTTGCCACCCCACGCTATCACCACTACCTCTTCCTCCACCATAGTTGTTGTCACCACCTGCGATTGCCACTATCACACCACCGTTATCGTCACCTCCACTACCACATCCATCACCATTAAACAATCCTTTTGCAAGATAGTGTGACGGTTATGATGAAGCATCATAATGGCTCTTAACTACTTTTTCTACAAATATTATTGTTGAGAATGTTAGGACAATACAATGCCTTGATTCCCTCCTTTATTTCCTCCTAATTTCCTCCTTAATTTCTATTGGTGTTCACTTTTATGTCCCCTCCTTTCTATATAAATAGGCAATAGGCAATCCTTCCTATGATACACTTGTATACACTTATGTGAATATATTTATTTATTTCTCGTGTTTACATGATATCAGAGCCTTAGGCTTTGTTCTTGGCTAGTTTGATTTTCCCAGTAGCCACCGTCACTATAGCGTGAGCAGTGATATTCTGTGAACAGTAACGAGTTTGGTACTCTTCTGTGGCAGTGGCTGAACAAGGGAGAAAGAAGGAGAAGAGAGCTTGAGATTCAAACTAGAGAAATCGCGTCACAACCCCCCTTGTGGCCTTCTCCATCACGAATCTAATTTTTGTCCTTCGTCGAGAGCTGATGTTCTTTCCTCAACTTTGCCTCTGTCTTCACTTCGTCACAGCATTGAAGCTTCTTCTGGGTTTCGATCTTCGACGTCACAATGTCGTGGGTTGAGTTTGAAAAGGTGAGAGAAGCTTGAGAAATGGAAGAAGAGCTTGGATCGTTTGTTCTATGAACTTTCCGGCAAGTGTCTGCAAATTTTGGCGATCTGCGAGTTTCTACAGATTATGACATTTCTTGCTCTCCAATGATCTCTTCCTTTGCCTTCTAGCCAAGTTTTATGAATTCCAAGGAAGCTTTGTAACATGCTGGTGAAGCTTTGTATTTTCCGACGAAGTTGTGATTCTCCATTTTTCAGTGAGATACTGAATTTTCTGGCGATTCTTTAAGTTTACCAGCGAACTTTTCCAGATTCTGGTGACACTTCATTTCAGCGACGAGCTCGTTCCACAACTCATACTCCGAATCCAGAATGATGATAAAAAAGGGGGATATGTCAAATTGAGGCCTGAATCACAAGATTCTAAACCAGAAGGCTCGTTGAGTAAGGTAGCAACATGTTCTTTATGGTATTGGGTTAAATTGGCGTTGTTCCTTGCATTCTTAGGCTTCTTGGCTACTACTGTTATCATATGGATCATATCCTTTTTCATGGATAAGGTGATACCAATAGTTAATTGGGAGAGAAACACATTTAGCAATCCGGTGTTAATTGTTATGATATTTGTTTATGTAGCATTCTTCTCAATACTACAATTTTACCCACTTCACCTTCTATATGGATGGTTGGAATGAAATTTGGTTATGGTTTTGGGTTCTTGCTAATAATATTTGCTGCATCTATTGGTGTCTCACTCCCTTTTCTAATCGGCTCAATCTTCCATCATACAATTCAAGGGTGGTTAGAAAAGTACCCAAAGAAAGCTTCTTTTCTTTTATGCTCTATTTGGATGTTTGTGCTTCGGCTTTTCTATCTTTGTTAGTTGGGTGTTCTAGGCAATTATTTGTTGTTTGGTAGTCCTTGTGTGACTTGTTCGTTCTTTGTCTCTGATGAGGTGTTTCATTTGGTGTTTGTTTTTGTTGAGACATTTGGAGTATTGTTTGATCCCTTGTGAGACTGTTTGATGTTTGTCTCTAGTGAGACATTTGGAGTATTGTTTGATACCTGATGATACCATTTAGTATTTGTCTCAGGTGAGATGTTTGGACTATTGTTTGGTCCCTCGTGAGATCGTTTGGTGTTTGTCTCTGGTGAAACGGTTAAAGTATTGTTTGGTCCCTAGTGAAACCATTTGATATTTGTCTCTGGTGAGACGTTTGAAGTATTGTTTGGTCCCTGGTGAGACCGTTTGGTGTTTGTTTCTGGTGGGGCGTTTGGAGTTTGTTTGATCCCCTTATAAAACCGTTTGTTGCATCTTCTACTCTTATTTAGTACTCTTTGTTGTTCAAGCTCCTAACGAAGCTGATAGATTATTACCTCAGCTTTTGTTGTTCATGTGCAAACTGCTTCCAGCTTGAGGGGGAGTGTTGAGAATGTTAGGATAACACAGTGCCTTTGATTCCCTTCCTAATTTCCTCCTGTATTCTCTCCCTAATTCCCCCCTTAATTTATGTTAGTGTTTACTTTTATGTCCCCTCATTTCTAAATAAATAGACAATAGGCAATCCTTCCTATTATACACTTATACACACTTATGTAAATATATTTATTTATTTCTCGTGTTTACAATTATATGAAGAGTAAAATAGACTTTGTATGATATATTAATTTTATATAATTATTAAAAAAAATTACTCATAATCAAGCCAAACACTAGTTTTATAATTAATATTGCATTGCATTACCATTGTATTACACTGGAATGCACTATAAGGTATAATGAGAACAATTATCCTAAAAATCTAATTGTTGAATACAATCATGGGAAAAAAACAATTAAATTAAATACCTTTGAAATGATGAAACCCCAAAAGCAAGTTCGAGTAGTTAAAAGAATTTTTGCAAAGTTTGTCATGGTGGGATTTAATCTCACCACCTTTTAGTTTTTAAAGAAATTACGCTATCATTGAGCCGCTAAACCAACTTAATAATGTAGTGCAAAATAATAATATGTAAGATTATTATCAGGTTTTGAAATATCTGATATAATTATAACAGCATAGTGAATAAAAACAAAAATAACCATACATTTCTAAGTGAATGACCACTATTTCACAAATACAAGTTTAATAATGAATTACTACCTCTATTCATAATTATAATACTGAATTGATTTTTTTGAAGAGATTAAGTGCATGTTTGGCCTAAATTTTTTTTTTTTAGCTTTATAATTTACTTATAAGTATAAGCTAGCCAAACAAGATTTTACATAAACTCTTATAATTATAAGAGCTTATTTTATAATGAAGAAAAAAAAGCTTAAAAATAAGCTCCTATGAGGAGCTTATTTTTAAGCTCTTTTTTTATAAGCTCTTTAAAAAAAAAAAAAAAAAAACTCGTAATCTCTCGATCAACAATCTCGCTTATCATGCATCCATCACTACCCATCACAAAAGCCGCCACCACACCGCCGCCACCGCCACCACCACACCACCGCCCGTTTGGATCCTCTTATTTTAAATTTCAGCTTTTAAGTAACTTTTAAGCTAAAAAATTTATATAATCACCAAACAGCTTTTAGTTTTTTTTAAAAAAAACTCTTTTTTTTAGCTTTAGCTTAAAAGTAGCTTTTAAGCTAAAAATAAGAGGATCCAAACGGGCTCTAAGAAAGTTAAATAAGTTACTTAATCATATCATATATTGTGTATCCTTAGATTATATATTAATTTATTAGTCAAACTAATTAGTTTGGAGAAAAAAATAAAAATACTCTGAAATAATTTAATTATTTTTTTAAATTTCTCTAAAAAAAGTCAACTTAGTCTTATAATTAGGACCAAAAGAAGTATTATAATAGCATAACGAACACCAATTGGCTAGTAAAGGATCATATAATCTAAGCAGGGACTTAACACTATTTTCACAAACACAAGTTTAAACATCAATGAAGATAACAATATAGCGAGTAATAATAATTGAATGTGATGGCAAAAACATTAATTAAATAGCAAATGATTATACAATATAAGCGAGTAGTGACCATTATTTTCACAAGTTTAATCATGAATGACCATTATTTATATATATATTTCACCACTAATCCATACACCCACTATCCAATAATGGATATTGGATACCTCACCCATACTTTTACAATATCAAGAAGAATGTCACTCAATAAAATTCTCTTGGAGCGATACCAGTACAATGAAACTCTAATACTCAAACATAGAAATCTTAAAAGTAAGACTTTTATCTTTTTATTGATCTTTAAAAAAAAAAATTTGTTTATTATATAAATTAATTTATAATATGATGGGACACTGAAGTATTTTAGAGATATTATGTCATATATGTTATAATTAAGTAATCTATTTGGATTACTTTTTAATCTCCTCTAATTACTTCTTCCCGTCCTTAATGTAAGATTTATTTACTCAATTTGAGCAGATTAAGAAAGTTAGTTAGATAGTCTCCTTCTTGTCCGTAATAGAAAACATATTTACCTAATTTGATTATATTAAGGAAGTTAGTTAAATAAGTTAATTATGACATATATTTTTTTAAAATACATGAGTTTTCTTCCTTAATTCTCTCATTCCATCTTATTATTATTATTATTATTGTTGATAAAGCATCAAAAAGATAAATTAGGAAAATGTTGACAAATATTTATTACTAAGATCAACTCCTTAAATATATATTAAAGACCGGAGGGAGTTTTTTTTTTTTTTTGGAAATAAACACTCTAAACATCTTTATTTCTTTCATCTCTCTTATTTGATTATTATTGATAGAGTATCAATAAGGATATATTAAAAAAATATTGACAAAAAAAAAAAAAACCCTTGTATATGTAATCAAGATCAACTCTAAAGAGAAAGTACATAAATATATTTTACTGAGGAATATTATTATACTGTATTAAACATGTGAATCTTTTATTTTCCATCTAAATAATAAATATGTTGATTTGAATTTTGTTCATTTTAATAGTAGCACAACATCTTATACCAATCAATGATTTGGGTTGACCGAAATTTATAAACCTCATTTAAAAGAATGGTTAAATTCCGAACACAATATTCTAAAATTCATTAATGTGGAGCATATTTGTCCACTCCAAGTCTCCAACAGTCATATCTTGGCGTGAACATTACATTCCCATTAGTTACTAATTTTGTTATGGAAATTTTGGTTTTGGAGCACCCAGTATTTAGAAGTTTTTTTGGTATCATTTTTGCCTCAGAAGTTTACAAACGTAGCAATCTTACCTATCGGTTGATCTTGACCGTTGGATAAATCATTTTTGCCCCAAAAGTTTACAAAACTTTGCTCATAAAGAAAAACTTCCGGGGTCATATTTGCTCATTTTTGTAAACTTACAGAACAAAAATGATACAAAAAAAACTTTCGGGTGCTCCAAAACCAAAACTTCTGTGGCAAAAATAGTATTTAACCCTTACTACAATTTGTTACCATGATTAGTGTGTGTTTGTTTGACATAGTGATTGGAGCCTTTAAAAATAACTTTTTAATTATGATTTATGGTATACGAAGTACTCCCTCTGACCCTTATTATAAGGTACCAACTTGTAAGTTTATTTGGTCTTTTTTATAAGGCATTTGTTTGTTCCCAATGAGCAATGATTATTTTTTTTCCATGTTTGCCCCTAATTAATAAAGGTAGTGTGTGAGGGTAATAATTAATATAATATTAGATTTTAGTGCAATTAGTAGGAATAATATTGGAAATTACTTAGATTCTAAGAAAACTTTATTGATTTTAACTACTTTTATTGGTTTGTGAGAAAAGTTAGTTGGTCTTTTATAATAAGGAATAAAGGGAATTACTTCCTGGTCCTAATTATAAGAGCTATTTACCGAATTTGGAGGGATTAATGAAGGAAGTTAAATTAGTTAATTATGTATATTTTCCTTAAATATCCTTATTCAATGTACGGGCTTTTCAATATTACTGAGATTTTAACGTTGAGATTATTGAGTTGCGGGTTTAGAACGTGCACTTTTGTCCCACCTTCTTTAGTACTCATATATTTTGGCACGCTAATGTTAATTCATTGTGTGTGTGACCAAGTGCACTTTTGTTTTTTATTCCAATTATGTCATCCCAAAATTATAATTATTAAAGAATGCATTAATGCTACTTAAAAAAATTATTTTTTTTATAAAAAAAGTATAATTTAGGTGTATATGACATTAATGAGTTGCAAATATTATTTACTTTATAAAATATATAGGTGTATTATTAAATTATTATTGAGAAAGTATAAATAGGGGTATTATAGGAAAAAATTGACAAAATTTAAAACTTGCTCTTATAATTAGGACCAAAACCAACTCCAAAATTTTCTCCTATAATTAGGACCGGAGGGAGTATATAAGATGTGTTTTATCTCGATTTACGTAAATAAACACTTTAAAAACCCCATAATAAGTTATCCCAAACAAGCTTTACCACAATAACTTTTCATGGTTCTCTTTTCAAATGGAATAAATATCTATAAATTTTATTTCTATTTTCAAAGATTTAAATTATAATATCAAGATTCCCCTTTATTTAAGATCCAAAAGAATCAGGTTGCATGAATCAAGTACAATTTGTTTCAATGTAAACTCAATAATATATGTATAGTTTATAGAAAATTATAATATTCATTCATCATATATTTTACTTTTAAGTTTTAGAGTATGTTTAGTTAGATCAATGTTGTAAAAACTCGCGAGTTTAAGTAAACTCGTGACTGTGAGATAAATTCCTATCATAAACTATAGTCGTAAGAGTTTACTTTTACCAATAAATAGATATTAATAGTGTAAAATTAAATAATTAAAATATAAAAAGGACAACAATTTGATTTAAATATTTTTTAAATTAACATAATTGAAATTAAATCTATCAACATTCATAATTTATCATATTTGACAAAGAAATTTCTATAAAATTTATATTTAAAGTTGTTGAGCATGATTAAATTGAAGAAATTAACATGAGTTTAAGGGTGAGTTAATACGGTTTTATACATTAAACTATAAACTCATATATAAACTCCTGTGTTTAATCAATTTATAACAATGATTTTATCAGTGACTCGATTCAATTTTATAAGTTAGAAAAGTAAAAACGATAAATTCTGATAGCCAACTCGCGAGTTTGACAACTATAATTGGATCGTCATCATATTCAAATTATTTTAGATCATTCTTTTATTCTAATAATTAATTAGAAATAAATGTGTTCTCGTAAACCATTTCCATTTATAACCATGATCATCCAATTATCTTTTCTATAGTCATATTGCCAAAAGCCGACAAATCTTTTATATAATTAAAAAGTATCGTTCTAATTAATTACGGATTGCCCAAAGCCCAAGTAATTAATAATAGTTTATTGGGAAAATCCATCTTGGGCCCTTTTTGGGAGGATTGCCAAAAATATTGCCCAAGTTGTTACAGGATTTTGTAATAGTTTATTTACATATAGTTTTATGGATTTTCCCTAGTTTATTTACATATAGTTTTATTTTTTCAGTTTTTATACATAGACTAAAATTATATATTCCCCGTGAAGGACCAGAACTTTAAACTATATATGTACAAATAATTAATCTATACACAAGCACTTGTTATAAAAGGCAAAAATCATTTATACTCTAAGTCTTGAAAAGTGAAATATTTCATCAAATAAGAATAAAAATTTACAATAAACACACGGTTACGATTCATATATGAGACCCATTTAATGTATGGCCTAACAAGAGGCAATCTATGTTAGGATCCACCTACAATAAGAAGGATACTAATCCAACATTATAACCTAGATATGACGGCATAGCACTTGGGCTTGGAGACACAAAAGCCGATAATTCCAAACCCTACGGGTAAATTCTATAAATAAGAGGTAAACCTTAAAGGTATGATTATTCTCTCTCGATTATTGTTCTGCCGGCACACACACCTCCCTTTTGGCTAAAGTCGTTTAGTTCTCATTTGTCCACAGTGATTTGCTATACTTATAAGTATCTAATTCATAGATACCTAAGAGAGTTTTCTCTGATCCTAAATTAACATACTAGTCCTACGGACTAGACATATCTGTCTATCTAGTGGGTTATCTACCTGTGAATAAATTTTTGGAGGGCTGTTCAAACATAAAAATAAAGTCTAAATGATACTGTCTTATCTAGTGGGTTATCTATTTGTATTTTTTCCTTCAATAAATTTTTATATAATTTAAGCTGTTCAAACATAAAAATAAAGTCTAAATGATACTACATATAATTGATAATTGAGAATTAACTACGCAGATTTGATTTTAATGTTTATGGATATTTAGTGTTGAGTTCGCGGAAATTTCACTGTTTCAAATTTTATCTTTTTTTAAATATTATTTCTTACATTTCGGGTAATATACGAAGCCCGTACATTTTTTGTCCTTAAAAAAAAAAAACTAAACTTCTCACTTCTCATGATATGAGAGAGTATGATCCACTAGGGTTTGCTCCAATCGGACCAAACGCCTTTGCCCCCGAGGGCCTTGGACCCCCATCTCTTTCCCTCCCCCACTGTCAGACCTGTACGTATCATCACTGTCTATCACTGCAACATTGGTCTTCTTCTCCTCTGGTTTAGGGCTTAATTTCACAGCTTTTTTCCTTAGCCTCTTCCAATCTTGGTTTCGAGAATGGAGGTTTCTGCTCTTAGCTTCGTAGAAAGGAGGATTTGGATAGGCTCTCTGATGGAGGCTCTCGTGGTGGAGACTGTTTTTGCTGCTGGGAATTGCCTCGTTTGGCTTCTTAAAGTGGTATTGTTGCCCTTCTATGCTTTAATTTTGCGATTTATTTTCGTTTATGTTGGTAATTCATGTTCATAGCGCAATTAGTAGGATTTATTCTGGAAATTGCTGCTTTAATTTAATGTTCTTGCTATTTTTTCTGGGTTTATCAGAGTCAAACTTCTATTTTTCTCTGTTGTGTAGCTTTCAATTACCCTGTCATTCATTTGCTTATGGCTTCTGTGAATAATTTAGGGATCTCACTGGAACTTTACCTTCTATTTTTGCCTTTTTGGTCAATTGCTTTCTCTGCTTTGTATTTTTCTTCTATGGATGAACTACTCTTGAAATTTCCCCGGTTTGTAGAATGTAAAGGATAGAATTGGTTCATGACTTCAGGTTATACTTAGAACAGTGATGCACAAATCTTCGGCACTGGTTATTCTTCTTGATTTTTCTACAAAACAGGGTGTGTTTATATACACGGGTTTCCTTATTCATTTGTGATCCAAAAACTTAGTTGGGTCCTAGTGAATGGCTGATATTTCTATTTGTGTCAGTATTGTGTGTTGAAGGAGATTATATTGTTTAAAACCTCACCTTTTCCTTTTCTTTCCCTGTTTACAATTCATTCATTATTTGCTTTGCCTTTAGCATTTAGCTAAGGCGGGTATGCTGTTTGTGTGCTAGTTAGTGGCCAGGGTCCCTGTTTACTTGTTGCATTATTCATGCTTTAACATGATTCAGGATGCATTGTTTCATTCACAACAATGGTTCACAATATAAAATGCTTTGCTCTTGAAGAAACGTGATAGTTATACAAAATATGTGGCAGGTAAAAGTATAACATAAGGTCTTTTGCAGATTGTATCCTTATCATGTCCTGGCTTGGTTCTCCAGACTTAAGTCTGTAAAATGTGAATTGTTCCTGCTCTCTGTTCAATGGCTAGAATAGGGTATTTTACTCTGAATGACTCTGATCTCAATCGCTTCATTCATTTATCTTTCTTTATTTCTGTTTCTAGTATTTGAGAATTGTGTGTTATTAATTTGAACAGTTGACAAGTCCAACTGTGTGCCTTTAAATTGTAAATACATATGCTTATACTATCCGCACTTGTTCTCAGACAATTTTTACATGTTCTATGATTAGTGGGCTTAAGATCATTTTGAGGAGTAAAGTGGACTATTTTTTTATTTTTATTTTTTTTATTTCTACTTTTTTGGCTGTTGATTAATGTAGACTGTAGATTAACTTATGCTCTGTGTTTAATGCAGACTGAATCTCTGTTGGCTGATGTCAATCATTCAGTGTCACCAAAGTTTATTCGGATGGATGGAAGGTGAGATTAATTTTTGCAATTCTTCAGAGGGTACCTTTTCTTATGTAGATTTGGAATGTCCTGTTTCATCCCAATGTTATGTGTTAATTCTCTTTCAGGTTTCCTTTAGATGAACTCGTGAGGGGAAAGCAAGCTTTTGTAGAATGCAAGGATGGTAGTGATGATGATGACGATGAAGATGACCAAGATGAAGAAGATGCAAATGATCAAGAAGATGATGATGATGCAGGAGATGAGGACTTTTCCGGTGAAGGTGAGGAAGAAGCAGATCCTGAGGATGATCCCGAGGCCAACGGTGCAGGAGGAAGTGATGGTGGTGAAGATGATGATGAAGATGGAGGCGAAGATGATGATGATGAAGATGGAGACGAAGATGATGAGGAAGAAGAGGAAGAGGAAGAAGAGGATGAAGATGATGAGGAGGTCCCCCAACCACCTGCCAAGAAAAGAAAGTGAGAAATTGAGATTATTATAGTAGTAGGTACATTGTTTTCTTCTCATCCCTCTGTAATGCTTTCTCAGTCATGCTCAGTTCAGTTCTTAGGACAGTTCTTTTATCTTCCTTCTGGGTGGACCTGTTGTTTTACCTTGTAAGGACATGAAGTTTGGTGATGAATTCCGTGTTGATCAAGAAATTCTTTGAAGGCAGTACTCATGTATTCCTTTGCATTATCACTTCGTAATACCTTAATGGAAGTGTTGAATTGGGTTTGCGAAAAGGTATAGAAGGTTTGAAATACTTTGGCTACTTCCGATTTATCTTTCATCAAATAAACCCATGTTGTTCGGTGTGATCATCAATGAAAGTAACGAACCATCTAGTATTGGAGAGGGTAGTTATTAAAGCCGGGCCCCAAATATCACTATGAATTAGTGTGAATGGTGAGGAAGGGGTATAGGGTTGTTTGGGATATGAAGAACGAGTTTGTTTTGCAAATTGGCAAGTTTCACAATGAAAAGGGGTAGATTTTTTATTGAATAGACTAGGAAACACATCTTCATATAATCAAAACTAGGGTGGCCCACCTGCCACAAAAGTACATCATTGTTTTGAGAATTCGAGCTAACAAGTGCCCTTCTTTGTCGTACAGCAAGTTTATTCTTCAAATTCAAGCCTTCAAGGTAGAATAATCCATCCCATTCTCTAGAAGTCCCAATCGTCCGCCCGATTTTAAATCCCGAAAAACACATAAACCATCATCAAAGATCACTCGGCATATTTGACCTCTAGTCAACTTGCTCACGAGATATCGGGTTACACGTGAGTTCGGGTACAAAAAGGACATTTTGTATGGTTAATTGATTAGATAATGTGGCCGTGCCAATACCCTCTACCCTTGTGAATATACCGTTAGCTACTTTGACTTTGAGGTGTTCATGACGAGAATTTTAGGTTGTTGAATAATGTTTTGTTACCTAGGTCATATGATCCGTAGCTCCCGAGTCAATAATCCAGGTACTAGTCATCACAGCGTTGAGGGCTACAATAGAATTACCTGATTGAACCAAATTTACGCTGGGAATAGAGTTTGACTTATTCCCGCTTGTCGAGTATCTGCGAAGCATATGTAATTCTTCATGACTCGTGCAACCATCATTCTCAACCTTAGATTCAAGCATTAGTCGGGTGACTTTGGAAGTTTGATTTTCCATTGGAAGGTTTTCCATGGAGTTTCCAAAGATTCTTCTTTATTATGGCCTTTCTTCTTGCAATAGTTGCACCATTTGATAGGCCTTCGTTCCCCGCGTGTGATCCCCGGGCCGCGAGTCTTTGAGCTTTCAATTGGGTTATGTCGATTCAAGAGTTTCCTACTTTCCTCAAATTGCACAAAATTAACAACATCAAAGAGTTGAGGAAGTGGCTTCGACCCATAATTCCGCCCCTTATCTCTTCGAAAGTGTCATTTAGGCCTAGGAGGAAGTCATGTATCCGTCCTTCTTCCACGATTTTTTTGTATAGTTGTGCATCTTCGAGGTTTTTCCGGGGATGAACCTCAAATAAATCTTCTTTGTTGCCACAATTTCAAAAAGTATTATAATATTCGATTCTGAGACATGTTACCTTGTCTTAGATCCGGAGTTGTCGCTTGGTGAATCAAGGCGGCGGTGTTTTCAAGTGAGGAGTAGGTTCTTCGAGCGATCCCATATTTCTTTTGTCTTTGTGTGAGCAAGTAGGTATCCTTCGATCTCTAAAGTCATCGAGTTGCACAACCAAGTCATGACTTGGTTGTTTTCAAAAACCATGTGTCGAAATTGGGAGCATCGGGGGGCCGGTTGAGGGGCCGCCCCATTAATGTATTTCTCCTTTCTCTTACCACGAATATACCTCAAAGACGCTTTGTGACCACCGGAGATAGTTTTTACCATTAAACTTATGGTTAATGATCATCTTTGTGATTTTCGAGAAATGGTACCATTTACGTGATTCGGGTGGTGCTGGATTTTCGAGAAATCTGTGGTATCTCTGTGGTTTCGGTGGTGCTTGTTTGGTTTGGTGGTTCGAAGATGAAGAGTTTGGAGTTTCGAAATTTGTACCGAGACATAAAAGCTTGGGGAATCATTCCCGCGTTCGTTACGATTTTCGGGAATTGAGCCAAACGAGGAGGGATTTGAGAGAAATCCATGTTCTAGACTCGTTTGCCTAGGAAAAAGGATTCAGATTGGAATCTGGAATTGATGCCTAACGAGAATTCCATTGTTACGACTGTTTACCGAAATCTGGAATTAGTGGGGCTGATTCTGAATTTACGCCTCTGTTTGCTTTGATACCATGATGAGAAATAGAGGAAGAATTCACTCTTATTGATGTGTGATATGAGTACATAGCTAAGGTATATATAGTCTCCAAAAGGAGAGTGAACATTCAAGAATGAGTGGAGCAGATAGTGGAGGAATTAGTGGAGGAATAAAGTAAGGATAGTGCAGCACTAAGAATAAAGTAAATAAGAATCCTATAATTAAAGGGATATGCCATAATTGATGTCTGATATGCCATAATTGCTGTCTGATTTCTAACATACCTTGTGTCGAAGATCATAACATCACAATTAATGTATTCTCATTTGTGATTTCCATAGCTGGGTGATGAGTGTAGACAGGCTTTGGAGACACATTCTTAGCATCTATTTAATGAAATGGGTTATGTACTGTTGTTTCCCTCAAGTTCAACTAAAGGATTGGTGAAGATAATCAATAAATTATAAATCAGATCAGATCAGATAGTTCAACAGAAAAATTGGTAAACCGACCATAACACCAGTACAGTAAAGGCATAAATCCAGCCTCGCTAACAAATTGTTCAACTTCTCTACGCAAATGCATTATTCATCCTCTGTTTTAGCTCCTTCCAACTTCCATTGCTCACCGGATTCTTTATCCTCTGTTTTTAGATGTAGTATGTTCTGTTGTCAACTATTATTCATCCTCTGTTCTAACGATTTTATAAATTTTATGCTTTTTAAATTTTACATTATTATTTGTTTGTAATAATTCCAAAGGCTAAACTTATGCTGAAATATTCTACTTAAAAATAAGATTTTGTCAATTCAGCCAAAAACACTTTGTTAGGTCATTTTCTTTTTGAAGTTAAAACCCTGTATCTTAATTCATATGATTAATATCTTCGATATTGTCTATATAATATATATCAGGTATTCTTGTTGAATGATATTGATTTATTTCATATTCACATGGCTGCTTTAATATT
Source organism: Acacia melanoxylon (assembly GCA_019022615.1). Taxonomy (NCBI): domain Eukaryota; kingdom Viridiplantae; phylum Streptophyta; class Magnoliopsida; order Fabales; family Fabaceae; genus Acacia; species Acacia melanoxylon. Next base: position 333,314 of record JAFJYJ010000030.1, on the reverse strand, counting down.
TTGATTGGGATGGTATTCATTGTCCTTGAATTCTGCTTGTGATTGTGCTTTAAAAACATCATGTCACCTACTTTGATTGGATATTTGTTGTTTTTTAATTTAAAAGTTGATTTTATGACTATAGATGAGTATGTTTTATAGTTTATATAATTTATACATTATTGAAAATATATTACTCCTTTTGTTTCATATTACCTATCACAAACAATTTTTAGACTAAGGAAATCATGGAATAACATCAGATTTTGTAAAATTGATATAATATTTTCCTAAAATTCCCTTCTTTAAATAAATACTACTCCTAATTTAATGCATTCTTGGAATATAAAATTGACAAGTATCGTGAAACATGGAAAACAACACCTCTATGACAAATAAATATGAAATGAAGTGAAAAATAAGTGGTTGACAGATTCATCATCCTCGTTGCACAATACACAAATAGGAGAGTCAACCTCACAAATGAAGTATATCAAATATATCCTTTACAAGGAGGCTTCACTTTGTTATTAACCACACAAAATATGATATCTTTGAAAACAAATGTAATAAACTAGGAAATTATATAAGGAAGCATGTAATGGTTTTCCCATTTGTGCATCCCACACAAAAGAAGTTGAATAAATCTGTTATTCTGTCCTAATAAAACCACTTATAACATGATGCTATTGCTTATGCTCATTTGGATTTGCAAGCCAAACACTGAGCTAGTAATAAGGGCAAACCCGCAGGTCTGGCCGCATCAGCCCACAGGTTGAATGGTGTGGACCTGTGTGCGGACTATCAAAATGCCAACCCTAATTCGCAATCTGGCCTGCCATCAATTTTTCTCTAGTATTTTTAATATAATCGAAGCACATATATATGAGTCATCAAATTTTTATTCCTAGTATCAATCATTCCACTTATAAAAAGTCAAAATTCAGGAGTCATTTCACACTTAAGAAAGCCTTAAGAGAGGTTCTTGATATCATTTGAACTATAAGGCCCCAGCTTCCTCCAAGACCGACTTACATCATTAATAGAAGCCTTACATAACTAGTTGACTTTTTTCTTGTTTTGAGAACAAACACCAACACATTACATATGGACACTACGTGAGACCCACATAAAATAAGGTGGACGCAGTTTACACTAGCTAGTGGTTATGGGATAATTGCTCCATTTTATAACATTTATGCAAGAAAACTTAATGACGTGGATTCCCATGATAAAAAACTTTATTGTTAAAATGGCATCCTAACCCACTAATTAATATCACAGATTGAAAAGTTACAAGAACTTTATGTACATGATGATTTAAAATTCCAAACAATATATCATATAAAATTTATACTTAGTTTCTTTATATATTTATCTTTCATAAATAGAACGCCTCATCTCTTGAACTACCAGTAATGCATGGGTCTAACAATTAGTTATATATAATGTTCGCGAATAACTAGACATATTTTGTCATACATTGTGATAGAATAATAATGGGACGATTAAATTGAGATGCAACTTTCAGAACCATTATGATTCATCTCTTCTCTCAAAATCATACATTTCGGATTAGTTTAAGGACAGCTATATCCTGAACACAGATTTACAACACATCTATCTCTTGTATCGCTTTATTACGACAAGTGAATCGCATAATGCTGTACTCTCACCAGTCTTTGATATAGAAACTAATTAAGGTTGGACTTGACCCTAAATATAAGACTTTAACACCCTTTGTCTTTCATATTTATCATTTTACATTAAGTTAATTTGTCTAACTTATAAACTGATATAATATAATATCACAGAGATATCTTACAAAGATCATGTCACGTTTTTTATATTAACTAACTTTTCTCAATTCCTTAAGTAACTCTTACATTATGGTATGGAGTATATATTTTATTACGTATAAAAATAGTAATACATCAATGTTTCACTTTGGATGGTCAAAAATTTTCAGCTGATACAAGTTTCTCGAACGCATTAAAGCAACACATAAAACGGTTAATAATGGGTCTGTTACTATACTAAAGAAAAAAGAATTAACGTACTTAATCGATTAATGAAGAAGCAACAACCTAAAACAACATATGTTTTCATTCAACATAGGTTTCTTCTTTCATTATTGCATCCAAGGAACTGATGAAGAAGTGTAACATAAAATTAATTTATTCCATTTATAAAATCCTGCCCAAAACATCTTTTTGGCACCACACCCTATCGATCAAATCAAACATGGCATCGATATCCAAATCCTCAAACATTTTCTCAGTGCTTTTTTGTGCATTAATAATGTTTCTGAACGTCGTCCCAAAAGCACAAGCACGGCACATGACAATTTTTGCAGATAAAGCAAAATGCTACACTTTGCTAGCAGAGGTACCAGGTAGCAAAGAATATTGTACCGGCCTTTTAGAACCTTCTTCTTCTCCTTCTCCTTCTTCGGATGATATCGGGCAGCGGTATCAAGATCTTGAACAATGTTGGTCATCTCTAAGGAGTATACAAGGGTGTGTGGCGGACATATTTTTTGCACTGTTTAGTAGTGACTTTAGTAAGCTTGAACATGAATGTTGCCAGGCCATTGAGTCTATTGTGATGGATTGTTGGCTTAAGATGTTCCCTTGGAACCCTATGTTTCCCACTTTGCTTCTCAATTCTTGTAAGAATCTTTAATTTAATAATATCATATAATGCTGCTCATCAATGGATCGGTATGAGCTCAAATGGCGAGTGAGGAGTTCATGAAATATGAGTCTTGTTCTTGTCAATTGATTTGACTTTCATTGGTTGGAATGATGATTGTTTTCTTGAATAAAGGAAATATGGTTTTGTTTGCTTCTATTATCATATCATGCAATGCACTACGATGAAATGTAGTGTTAATTAGCATTAACATGTTTAGTATGTTATTAATAAGATTGGGAAGAAACATATTTTTTACGTTTAATCAAAAGAAAATAACAATGAAAAGCCTATAATTCCGCCGTCAAAAAGAAGATAAAGAAAAAAAAAAAAAAATCCTTCCTTATTCAGTGTCTCTCCATGTTCATTGTCTTCCTTTTCAATAAAAATCACAACCTGCTAGATTGTAAAATGTGGTTGTACCAAATGGGCTCATATATAGTTCCCTAATGACATTATTAGGAACCAATATTAGGGGTTTATCGTGGATGTGATCATAGAATCACCATTAGAGAGTTGCTTTTTATTTGAACAATTTTTTTTTTCAGATTTTAATTAATATTATTGGATACCAAAAACTTATTAAAAAATGATGGATATAGTTTGGATTAATTTGAATATTTTATATTTATTATTGTAATTTTAATTAAAAATGAAATTCAAACTATCCCATATCTATTAAACAACAAAAATTTATTTGAAGGGAGTTAATTTTTCTAGATAATGAAGAAAAATGAATCTGTTTTGTTTTAGAACACAAATGTCTAGCCTTAGTGGACTAGTATGTTGTTTATATGGGATCAAAGGATTCCCAACGGTAACTATTAGGGAGGTGCCGAAAGGAATGTCAATATACTCTCACAGATATCTATGTAGAAGATACCAACAAGAGCGATGGATCACTGTGCAACACGAGTATGACGGTATGCCAAAAGGGGTGGGGTGTGTGCACAGTGAAACTGAATAGTAAAATAGTTGAATAGAGAATGTGCACCTATTGGGTAATCTCCTATTTATAGGGATTACCTCTAGGGTTTCGGCCTAAGGGCCTTGTGTGCCTCCAGCAGCTGGTGCCTACTCCACTACCCGTATTGTCTGTGATTATAGGCATGGTTATAGGGTGATTAGCGTTTTACCTGATTATGGAGGGATTCTGTCATAAAGTGTCCCTGCTGGGCCGCATGACACTGGGCCCAATATGCTAGTCCATAATAGTTGCCCCCAAGCTCGGTGGTTCAGGGCTCTGAGCTGCCGAGATTGATTGACTACTTGACTGCTTAACCCGGACTTTATATCTGATTTGCTTAGCCGGCCTTTCGTGATTTTCATTCACTTGACCTTGGAGAGTTGCTAACTTCCTGACCCATTTGCGGCTTGCCCCCAGACATGTTTGCCGAGTTAGGCCGACTTTGAAAATTCACTTGCTTTCATGGCCGCCGAGATTATGCTCGTGCCTTTTAATCCAGATTGCCGGATTCATATATTCCTACCACGTGTTGCCCCCAATCTGGGGTGTCATGCAACAATATGATACGATCGGATTCCCTTTGTCAGTGCAACTGACGTCATGACGTAAGGCTACCATTTCCCCGTACTGGCCACTTTTGCCGTCTTTGAAAACCGTGTGCATTAAATGTTCGCGCCGTTTCATAGCAGTCATCATTGCATTTTTAGGTTTTCAAATTTGATTCTCAATGCGAATTGACCTCGCTGTCCCTGACTCCTCAGGTTCAAACGTCTATATATTTCAACTTCCTCCTCTTCTTTCCTCTTTATGCTCAAAAATTTCTTTGCCTTCACAGAAAAGATTTCTCACTTCCTCAAAGCTCTTTGCCCTCTTGCACTTCCCAATCTTCTTCAACTTTTCAATAGCCAAGTATTTTCATTGCTTCCCTTTCTTCTTTTATTTCCATTTTACTCTGTCTATCATCTTCCTCCTTCTTCAACTGTATTTGCCTTCACCATTTTGCTATTTTTCTGGGTTTCTTGCGTAAACACTTAGGGTTTTTGAGTTTTCTAGGTTTCCAACTATCCGTGTGGTACCTTATTCTTCCCAACCCCAAAAGTTCCTCCCGCTTTACCCTAATTCTTTCATCTAAAGTATTCATGGATAAAGATAGTCCTCCACCTCTAAACATGTACGGTGAATCAATCTCGGAAGAAGATAGAGAGGTAATTAAAGTACTCTTTGGCGGAACAAAGTTTTGGCTTTGGGCAATGCCTCGCACTGAAGAAGAGAAATAAGAAGCACTACTTCGCATCCCGGGGGCAATAGCAACAGAAAGGGGGACCACGAACAACCACAAACGACTCAAGGTTCAAGCGCTTATAATCGGGGATCACTTCCTACTCCATCAACCTTTCCCAACCGTGATCATTCCTCATTTGCTCCGACTTCCCAAACTGCCTGGCTAAAGAACGTATAACAAACTAGACCGGGATCTCATCTGGTGAATGTCGTCGACCCTTGTAATGACTGTAGCTATGAGCACATCACTCTTGTCAATCTCGGCCGTGCCACAGAAGCCGAATCACTCTTGGCCTCATGCCAACATAAATTTTTTCCACTACCATTCCTGCCTTTCCCATCCTGAACCATCCTGGCATTGCCTCACTTGCATCATCACATGATATCTCTTTTGGCTCAGGTATATGTCCTGTTTTTGACTTTTATCTTTCTTATTCTAGGTATAAATGGGTTCACCTTCATCACGCCATACCGAGCAATCCGCGACCGGGGAATCAACCTCTACCAATCCATCCAAAGCTTCCGAGACTCCGGATCAGTGGGTTTCCGAGAAGGTGTTGCGTATTAAGAGCAACATGACCGTTGAAGAAATCACCGAATTAGGCCTCCGCGATAACGAAGACTTCGTCTTTCGTTTACCCCTTATTTCTGAGTTAGTAGCCTTTTGCCGAAATAGGGACGATGACCCATATTTCTTTTACTTCTATCGGGACTTGATTTCTTGTCTCAGTGTTCGCTTCTCGTTCACCGATTTTCAAATCGAGCTTTTAAACTACTTACATCTCGCCCCCTCCCAGCTTCATCCCAACAGTTGGGCGTTCGCCATCGCATTCGAAAATTTCTTCAAGGCTCACGATATAGCCTGTATGATTCAAGTCTTCTTTTGCTTCTTCCTCATCCATAGTAAAGAGTCCAGCAAAAAATTCGTTTCCCAGAAAGGCTGGACCTCGCTCCGGAGCATTGCCGGCTTGAAACTCTTTGAAGTGTTTACCGACTCTTTTAAAGGTTTCAAGACTGCCTTCTTCAAGGTTGTTGCCGTGCCCAGGCAACGACCTTGGTTTCTTAACACCATTAAGACCAGGGAGGTGCAGGAGAGATTCCCCCTTTACTGGACCTACGATCATCATAAACTCTCCCTTTCTCCTTTGACTTATCCACCAATAGCTTCTCTGATGTTGAGAACTTAGCAATTTCCTTCATTGAACATTTCATTAAAGAAAACGGTTCCGTGAAGTTGGCTGATTATATTCCTAAGCCCTTGGCCAGGAAACGACTTACGGCGAGTAAGAATATAGCTTTTTACTGTATTGTCTTGCCTGCCTCTTACTCTGTTAACGAAATAACTGACCATTGTTTTTCTGCTTTTCAGGTCAGAAAATGGGGAAACGACCTGCTTATCTCGACGTAACACTTCGTGACACCGAAACCGCGGGTGCAGAAACGGGCGAGAAACGACCAGCCCCTGAACCCATCCAAAATAAGCAGGTTAAGAAAGCCAAAGTTACCAAGAAGACTCTGGCCTTAAAAACAAAGGGTGCCTCTACCTCGGCTGCTCAAGAAGTGGAGGTCATCCCGACATCACCTCCTCCCAACCTTGCTTATCAGGAAACCGAGCAGCAGGTTATTCAGGATCCTCCCCACGGTCGGCGCCAATGTTTTTTGTAGAACACAAATGTCTAGCCTCAGTGGACTAGTATGTTGTCTATATGGGATCAAAGGATTCCTAACGACAACTATTAGGGAGGTACCAAAAGGAATGTCTATATACTCTCACAAATATCTATGTAGAAGATACCAACAAGAGCAGTGGATCACTATGCAACATGAGTATGGCGATAAGCCAAAAAGGGTGGAGTGTGTGCACAGTGAGACTGAATAGTAAAATAGATGAATAGAGAATGTGCACTTGTTGGGTAATCTCCTATTTATAGGGATTACCTCACTAGTGCAAAAAAGCGCTTTAAGACCACCTCATTTAAATCAGAATATCGACGCCCCAGTCTTAAAAGTATGATCGGATCCTTTATTCATAGGTCTTAAATATATTATTCAGACCGGTTAACAAAACAACTGGCCTTAAACATGTTATAAAAAAAAATTGAAATATCAATTACTTTATAGAGAAATCTCATACAGCCGAACTTATATTTTCTGCGGTGCAAAATAATAAGGAAAAATTTAAGTAAAACTTTTAAGACCGATTATATATAAAAGAGGGTCTTAAAGGTTATATTTTTAAGACCGGACATAAATTGTGGCCGGTACAAAATATTGAAAAATATTAAACAAAGATTTAATTAATTTTAAGACCGGAGTTTAATAAGATCAGTCTTAAATTTATACTTTTAAAACCGACCTTTTAATAAGTTCGGTCTTAAAATTAAATATTTTAAGACCAGACTTACATTGTGGCCGGTACAAAATATTGAAAAAATTTAAACAAAAAGTTTATTACTTTGAAGATCGGAATTAATAAGGGCCGGTCTTAAAGGTTAACTTTTAAGATCGCGGTTTTGTGCATCTGGTCTTAAAACTAAAGTGCCAAATATATTCTTCTTCGCGCGAAACCTTATGTTGCTTTCTCTCGAACTCTGAACCCCTGTTCTTGTTGCGAAACCCCTCTTTTTGTTGCATTACCTCTCTTACTCGCCCACCATCACCATCCTCTGTTACTCTTTCACTTTCTCAGGCATTCCTTCTTCGCACCACCTCTCTTAACCTCTCTTCCTTTCTCGAAAATGAACGGAGAAAACGATTCTTGTCCTGTTCGTTCAATGCCAGTTACTGGTGTGAGTCAGAACGAACACTCTTTGTAACATCCTGAATTTTTATTTGAAACCATAATATTATAGGATAGATTAATTTATAATAATTGATTTATCAGGTATTTAGAATGAGTAAATTTTCTAAGGTTATAATTTAAATTATATATACACAAATATTATATTTCAATAACATAATAATATATTATATATATATATATAGTATAAATGGAGAAAGAGAAGAGGGTAAAAGAAAAGGTGACGGAAGGAAGAAATGAAGGAAAAAAAAAGAAGTAGTGGGTGGGGCCCACTACTTTTGAAATGGGGAAGGGGTGGTGCCTAACACATTGACGAAACGGGAAGTGGCACCTACCCTTTTGAAAAATGGGTGAGCGGTGCCACAATCAGCGGGGGCGTCGTTCCCGCCTAATGTAAAAGCGGTGGGGGATTTTTCTTATAAATACCCCCACCCCAACATGCAAACACACACACACACACACACTTTCATCGTATGCAGAGAAGAGTGTAAGAGAAAAAGAAGAGAGAAGGAGAGTAAGGTGGTAATTATTTGAGAGCCTTGTAGTAGCTTTTTAGTGATTATTTGTGAATTAGCGAGTAATAGGTAACTTTGAATATTCTTCCATATACTTGTGAATTGTGTTTGATTGTAAATTATATTATTTTTATAGACTGAATTATGTGTATATGTATTATAATATTATTTTAATAAAAGCTAAAATTACAGTTTTGTACCTAGAAATTGCAACTTTGTACCCACAAAAATACAGTTTTGTGCCCAGCAAAATTACGGTTTTGCCCTCAAATTTCAGAAATGACATTTTAGGTATTGATTATCCCTGCTGGAGTATTTTGGCTAAGTTTTCGGGTGTTGAATTTGAGGTGTTACACTCTTCATCTCACAAAGAGCCTCATAACCGCTGTATACGCCGTGGTAGAAGTGGCACACGAATGAAAGATGTATTCGTAAGTCGGACTTCTGGGTCAAAGTTTGAGATTTAGTTTGATGAAAATTTGACTCCTTTCGGTCCCAACAAAAACAAATATAATAGTTTTGTCGGCTATCTAACACGCAGCAAGGTTAGCATCTTGACAGATGAGTGGAAAAATGTAGATGATCGCACAGTAAAGGATCCTATTTGGGACACTTCTGGCTTACATACACTGTTCCTGACAATCAACAGTTGAAAGAGAAGACATCGTCTTATTGTGCTGATCGGTGGAGGAAGTTTAAGACCTTTCTAGCTAACAACTATATTTTTGCCAAGGTTCCAGCTGGTGAGCCTGGCCGCCCTAATCCTTGGGAGAAGTATACATTTATTGATGAACAAACTTGATAACAATTTGTTCAGTTGCAGACCACTCCTGAAGCTTTGATGAGTTTATATTTAGTTTTGTTTGCCCCTTTTTTGTTTGCTTATTAACCTGTGCGGATATATGAATGTTATTATGTTCATCTAATCATGTTAGTTAGATGGTTTGGTGTGTGAATAGAAGTATACATTTCCATTCTTTGTCCTGCATCAGAGGAGCATGTCTTAGTTCTATGCAAGTCTGATATGTAAACCGTGAAAAGGCAAACTACTAAGTAGGTAATTAGAGAAATAATAATGGCATAAGAGTCAAGCCATTATTAGAGTCTTAGTTCTGTTATAGTAGGTAGTGATTAAACATTACTATTAGTTAGTTAGTATATTAACTGTGTAAAGGTTTCAGTACAATCTGTTATTGGGCCTTAAGAGTCAAGCCTCTAACTATATATAAAAGGTTAGACTAAAATGTGTAGGAACCAGTTATGATGAATGAATGAATTGACTGAGTTGGCAATAGTTCTGCAACTCCTTTCCTCTATTTCTCCCAATTTCTTCTACAATTCTACATCTTCCTTAATAGTTGTTTTCAATTCTGACTCACAGAAAAGAAGGGAATAAGCACAAGCGATTGGGAGAAAGAATGATTGCCCACATAGAGCTTCTCGTGGTGGATATGAAAAGGCCGAAAAATACTTGATGGCAGCCAAGCGGAAGAGATTGAAAGATGAAGCTGAATCCAATCCTTCTGCGATACATGATCCACCATCTCCAATACGTCGCGACGAGTTATGGTTGTATATTCGGCAAAATCCAAGTGGCGCTTACACAAATGAACAAACTCGTCTAGTTGCTGAAAGAATTGTAAGTATCGTTATTGTTATTTTTTAGTTACTAAACATGTTTCAATAGTAGAAGTTTTGGAGATGAACCTTTTATTATGGCGACCCCGGAGAAACAAGTGTTTTATATCACCGATCGGAAAATAAAATGTGGTCTCGTAGCTCTCCAAGGAAAAATGGTCATTGATATTGATGAGGAAATTCATTCAAATTATGGTCTTCCTGAGAGTATTCCTTTTTCAAGGGGTCTACCGGACATGAACGAAGAAGATGAAGCGAATAATGAACCCTAAGCATAAGAAATGATCATCAAGAAGGGATATGGGAGGATATCCCTTTATAAAAGAGTCAATTCATAAGGTAATATTCATATGCGAGAATTCTTTGAAAACTTTAAGGTTTTAACTATATTCCTTCTATGTTCTTAAACAATGTCAAAACATTATGTCAGGATGTTTTGTTGGGTGGGAATCGAGATGAAGGCATGGTGAATATTATATTAGGCATGTATGTTGATTGACGTGAAGTATTTTGTTCTTATTTTATTTTTAAAAGTATCATAACAGAAAATCGGGTGTATTCGATCGAAAAGGGCATATTACATAATATGCTATAAAAAGATAGGATATGTTACGTTGTTGGAAAGGGAATCGCAGATGAAGGCATGGTGAATATTATATTAGGCATGTATGTTGATTGACATGCTATATTTGTAACTCATTGTATTTGTAAGTTATTTAATGCTTTCTTTAAGATTGATCACCTTTTAGATCGTTCATAGGTTGATGTATGACAATAGAGATGTTGGTGCATCTAACTAGAACCGTTAATTCATCATAGAGTTGCATGACCTAGACATAGGCTTACGAATTTATGCGATCTAATAATTCTGATTTATAAATATGATTCTTCCAAACAAAACTAAGACATTAGGTTGTTTTCAAAGATAACGGACTAAGGTAGCATCAAGACATTGGGACTTAGTCTAACTTTAGAGAATTGATCGTCAATTGTAGAAATAATAATCAATTAGGAATTCAATTTAAATACTTAGAGGAACATAGGGGGATTCTCGGCCTAGCTTTCGTTTTTTAAATTACTCATCTTTTCTAAAAGTTGTTCTTGAATTTCTTGATTTTGAATTCTTATCTTAATTCTTTAAATTCTGTTTGGTTACAACTCATATTACTCGATTCATCCAACTAAAGCGAAAATAGCGAATTAGTGATTGGAGTACTATTCCTCGTGGGACGATTTTTTTCTCACTACTTTATTACTTGTAACGACAGGTGCACTTGCCGAAGTCGCTATTAAGTTTTTGGCGCCGTTGCCGGGGAATAGTTTTATTTCAACACTAAGAGTAGTTATTAAAACTCTAGATTGGATTTTTTTTTTAATATTTTACTCTGTTTATGCGAGGTACCGAAAATATTTGATCCTGAAATCGAAAAGACAAAGAAAAGAGAAACCGGAAACTTGCTAAACGAGATAAAAGAAAAGGTTGTTAGCTCTAGTACGAGACGGAACCGGTTAAAATGACGAGAAAATGGTGCAGATCCTCCCCTCCTCCAAAAAGGACCGTAGGCGATTACATGACACTTAATCCAGCCAGAACTGCAACTAGCATTGTCAATCCTGCTGTGAATGCGAATAATTTTGAAATCAAGCCATCCCTCATAGGCTTGGTTCAACAAGGTTCTTTTAGTGGGAGTGATTTAGAGGATCCTAATCAGCATATTGAGACTTTTCTGCAAATTTGTGATACCATCAAGATGAATGAGGTTGCTGAAGATGCTCTTCGTGTGAGACTGTTTCCTTTCTCTTTGACGAGGAAAGCAAGAGCTTGGCTTCGTTCTTGTCCTACTGGAAGTCTCACCACTTGGGAAAGTATCACCACAAAGTTCCTTGAATTTTTTTTCCCTTCTTCAAAGTATACAAAGCTGATGTCAGATATTAGTTTCTTTACTCAAGGCAATGGAGAATCATTCTGTGAAGCTTGGGAAAGGTTAAAGGAGTTGCTTAGGAAGTGTCCACAACATGAGCTGCAAGACTATGAACAGGCGAGAATATTCTTCAATGGGATGCTTCCGTCTTCTAAGATGATGATTAACGCTGCAGCAGGTGGTAAGCTGAAAAACAAAACTCCAGAAGAAGCATTGGAGTTGTTTGAGGCTATGGGGTCCCTTGAGAATGAAACTGTTACTCCACAACCAAAGAGGGAGTTCTTCATCTAGATTCTTACAATACAATTTTGGCCCACAATGAGAACATCTCCCAACAAAACAAGGTGATCCAACAACGAGTTAGCTACCATCACTAAACAACTTGCTTCTTCTCGGGTCTCATCCATCACTTCTCGGCCTCCTTTACTTTGTGATTTTTGCAAGGGAACACGCTAATAGAGATTGTGAAGCTGGTAGTCTTTGGAGAAACAGTGAGGTTAACTACATGAATAATCCTCCTAGGAATCGGTTTAATCGTATAGCAACACGTACGATCACTGGCCGGAACTCTCACCCAAACTTTTCCTATAAACCCCAAGCAGCACCTCAGCAGTTCTACCAAACCACCACCACTATTACTGATCTGGAAAAGGCTTTCACATAGTTGACCCATACCAGCACTGAATACATACAGGGTTCAGAAGCTTTTCGAAATGAAACAAAGTCTTCTCTAAAAAATCAGGAGGCTTCAATCCGGAACTTGGAGAATCAGATTGGTCAGTTATCAAAGCAAATAGCATAGAGGAGCCAAAGGTCCTTCCCTAGTGATACTGTGGTCAATCCAAAGGAGCATTGTAAGGCCATATCTACAAGGAGTGGTATAGTGATTCAGCCAGTTGAGAAATCTATTCCGGTGAAGGAAAAATCTGAAAAAGGGGTGGAAGAACATGAAAAGGCTTTAGAAAAAGAGGAGGAAAAAGCTGAGAATGATGATGTGCAGCAGGTTCCAAAGGAGATAGCTACAAAGAAGTTGCCCACTCCTTCTTATGCAAAACCTCCTTACCCCCAAAGGTTGAAGCAGCAGATTCAGAAGCAACAATATGCCAGGTTTTTTGATATTTTTAAGAAACTGCAGATTAACATTCCTTTTGCAGAAGCTCTTGAAAATATGCCTAATTATGCAAAGTTCATGAAAGATTTGCTTTCCAAGAAGCATAAGTTGCAAGAGGCCGAAACAGTGGCATTGACTCGGCGGTGTAGTGCCATTATTCAAACAAAGTTGCCACCAAAGCTTAAAGATCCGAGGCGGCTTTAGCATTCCTTGTGCAATAGGGAACGTCAATATGGGCAGAGCACTTTGTGATCTGGGAGCTAGTATAAATTTAATGCCCTTATCTGTTTCAAAAGCTCTCGGCATTAAAGAGATGAAGCCTACTATGATGTCGTTACAGTTGGCGGATATGTCTATTAAGAAGCCGGAAAGGTGTCATTGAGGATGTGCTTGTGAAAGTGGACAAATTCATCTTCCCTATGGATTTTGTGGTTCTTAACATGGAGGAAGATGCTTTGAACTTCCTTTGCTTTTGGGAAAACCCTTCTTGGCTACTGCTAGAGCGGTAATTGATGTAGCTGAAGGAAAAATGGAGTTCCAAATGAATGATGAGAAAGTCACTTACAATGTGTTTCAATCCATGAAATACCCAGCTGATAATAGTGACTGCTTTAGAATTGATGTAGTTGATGAGGCCATTCAAGAAGGTCTTTTTCAAGAAGGTTCAGATGAGTCTAAGAAGGATGATCTTGCTCAATTGTTACAAGTGGAAGAAGAGGTTTCTGCAAATGAGAATTCTGATTTACAGGTTGAGGAGCTGAAGAAGAAGGATTATGATATGCCACCTGTTACTCCTAAGGTGGAACTAAAGGAGCTCCCTTCTAATCTAAAGTATGCTTTTCTAGGGAAGGATGACACTTATCCCATTATTATTAGTGCTTTGAGTTGTCACCTACCGACGAAGAGAAGTTCTTTGAAAGTTTTGACCACCCACAAGACTATGCAATAGGGTGGTCTATATCGATTTAAAGGGGATTAGTCCTTCATTTTGCACTCATAAAATTCTTATGGAGGACGATGTGAAACCGGTAAGGCAGCCCCGGAGGATACTTAACCCGACTATGAAGGAAGTGGTGAGAAAGGAGGTGGTGAAACTGTTAGATGCAGGTATGATTTATCCTATCTCTGATTCAAAGTGGGTTAGTCCAAGACATGTAGTATCGAAGAAGGGTGGAATTCTTGTAGTGCGGAATGAGAATAATGAATTGATACCCACTAGAACTTTACGGGCCGGAGAATGTGTGTGGATTATAGGAGGTTGAATGATGCCACTCGCAAGGACCACTTTCCTTTGCCATTCATGGATCGATGCTTGAGAGGCTTGGGTCACTCTTATTATCTTGTTTCTTAGATGGCTATTCCGGTTACAACCAAATAGCGGTGGCTCCGGAGGATCAAGAGAAGACATCTTTCACTTGTCCCTTTGGGATTTTTGCTTATCGACGGATGCCCTTTGGTCTTTGCAATGCCCCGCCTACTTTTTCGAGGTGCATGTTGTCTATCTTCTCCGACATGACCGAGAGATTTATTGAGGTATTTATGGATGATTTCTCTTTTTTTGGCACTTCTTATGATACTTGTTTGGCTAATTTGTCTTGTGTGCTCCAAAGATGTCAAGAGAGTAACTTGGTGCTTAATTGGGAAAAGTGTCACTTTATGGTGAAAGATGGGATAGTCTTGGGTCATAGAATATCTGATAAAGGGATAGAAGTGGATAGAGCCAAGATTATAATCATCAAAGACTTACCTCCTCCCACCAATGTGCGTAGCGTTCGCGCTTTTCTTGGTCACGCGGTTTTTATCGAAGGTTTATCAAGGATTTTTCCAAGATAGCCAAACCACTTAGTCGGTTGTTGGTCAAAGATGAAGACTTTAACTTTAACAATAATTGTCTAGTGGCATTTAACTTGTTGAAGGAGAGATTGACCACTGCGCCTATTCCCGACGGCGCCGATTGGGAGTTACCGTTTGAGCGATGTGTGATGCCGGTGACTATGCTATAGGGGCTGTTTTGGGGCAAAGGAAGAATAAGTTGTTGCATGTTATTTACTATGCGAGTAAAGTTCGAATGAGGCACAACCGAACTATGCAACAAGCGAGAAGGAGATGCTTGCAATTATTTATGCATTAGATAAGTTTAGACAAATATTTGATTGGTTCCAAGGTGATTATTTTTATGGATCATGCTTGCTCTAAAATACCTCTTGACTAAGCAAGACGCTAAGCCAAGGCTTCTTCGTTGGATCTTTGCTAATCCAAGAGTTTGATATCAAAATCGAGACAAGAAAGGAGTGGAGAATGTGGTAGCCGATCACTTATCTAGGATACAGGATAAGGAGTTACAGGATGATTCAGAGATGGAGATTCGGGATGAATTCCCAGATGAGTATGTCTTGGCAATCAGCAATGTACCTTGGTTCGCTAATATTGCTAATTATAAGGCAATTGGGATGATACCAGAGGGACTAACATGGCAGCAGAGGAAGAAGTTCATGCATGATGTTCGGCGGTATATCTGGGATAAGCCTTTCTTGTTTTTCAGGTGTGCAGATGGAGTGCTCCGGCGCTGTATCCCAGAGGAGGAAACTCATAAGGTCCTTTGGCATTGTCATGGTTCAGATTATGGTGGACATTTTGCGGGAGAACGCACTGCTGCTAAAGTATTACAAAGTGGTTTTTATTGGCCTACACTGTACAAGGATGCTAGGAAGTTTGTGGAGCGTTGTGATCGTTGCCAAAGAACTGGAATATCTTTAGGAGACATGAGATGCCCCTTAACAACATTCGGTTATTGAACTATTTGATGTGTGGGGGATTGATTTTATGGGGCCATTCCCAAGTTCTTTTAACAACAAGTACATTCTTGTAGCTGTGGACTATGTCTCAAAGTGGGTAGAGGCAATTTCTCTTCCCACTAATGAAGCTAAGGTGGTGGTATCTTTTCTCAAAAAGAATATATTCAACAGGTTTGGGGTACCTAGGGCCATTATCAGTGATGGAGGAACTCACTTTTGTAACCGATAGTTTCAATCGGTGCTTAGCAAATATGGTGTCACTCATCGTGTCACTACTCCATATCACCCACAAACTAGTGGGCAAGTGGAGATGTCTAACAGGGAATTGAAGCAAATTCTAGAGAAGACTGTTGGGAAGTCAAGGAAGGATTGGTCTAAGAAGCTTGATGATGCTTTGTGGGCGTCTTGAACGGCATTCAAAACTCCTATTGGCATGTCGCCGTTTCAGCTATATGGTAAGTCTTGCCACCTTCCGGTGGAGCTTGAGCATAAGGCGCTTTGGGCAACTAAGCTGCTGAATTTTGATGCTAAATCACGGATGAAAAAAGGTTACTTCGGTTGAATGAGCTTGATGAATTCAGAATTTTTGCATATGAGAGTGCTAGCCTCTACAAGGAAAGAACCAAGAGATGGCATGACGGGAGGATTATTCCTAAAGAGTTTCATCCGAGACAAAGTACTACTTTATAATTCTCGTTTGAAACTGTTTCCGGGGAAATTGAAGTCTAGATGGTCGACCTTTTGTAGTCAAAGAAGTCACACCTTTTGGTGCAATGCCATTGCACCAATAGGTTTAGATGAAGCTTTTAAGGTGAATGGGCGGAGATTAAAGCCTTACCATGGTGGAGACATTGACGGAGGAAGAACCTCGTGGCATTGGAAGTTAAGAATTAAGGCGACATAGTCGGTCAAGACTATAAACCAAGCGCTTCTTGGGAGGCAACCCAAGGGTTCTGCTTTCATTATTTATTATTATTGTGTTTTTCTTTTTCTTTTTCTTTTTTTCTTTTAGTTTTATTCAGGTTTGAAGATGATCACTCCTCTTGTAGCCGAAAAGTCTAAAACTTGTGCACTCTTTCCTCTTTTAAAATTTGAAACATCATGGATGGTATCGAAAGAAGCACTCCACATCAAAATTAGAAGCCTAAACCAGGGGAGTACTAGTTTCTTTCCCTCTTTATATTTTAGCAACATTGAGGATAATGTTTGATTTAAGTGTGGGGGGAGGGATATAATTTCTTTGGTGATGCTTGTCCTTATTTTATTTATTTTTTTTAAGAATTGAATATTTGAGATTTTTGCATTGTTTAGGATTGACCTTAACTTTGAGCTTTCCCATCTTAGAGAATATTATCAAGTCAAACATTAAAATAGAAAAGAATGTTTCAATTAAGCCTCTAAGCCTTGAATTTTTGTAGTAGTCTTGAAATTAACTATGAGAATAGAGATTAGTTTGTAGTATGGTCAACGATTATTAGTTTATGAATATTTTGCTACATGATTTCTTTAGAAAATTAGATGATGATCTTTGCTAGCTAAGTAAAACTTTTGTATCGGGAAATGACTCAAGCAAAAAAAAAAAGGAAAAAAAAAAGGAAAAAAGAAAAGAAAAGAAAAAGAAACACAACTCCAATGACTTCTCTAGACCGCATTTAGTAATCGGTGCTGCATCACCCATGTGCAAGGTCGCGTCAAACGGTAAAGTCCAAGAGGGTTATGAGTTGGGCTAAAAGCCTCTTGAGGTGCCCGTTGGAGTAACTGAGTAACCGGTCTTGCATCACCCATGTGTAGGGTCGCGTCAAAAAGGGACCTACAACGGCTCAAGAAAAAAAAACAATTTGAAAAAAAAAGAAAAAAAAAGAGCTATGTTTTACCCGAGGATCCCTAAAAAAATAAAAAGCTTGGTTTAGTGGGGGAATTTGAATTTTTTTGGAGAAATTGAGTAGCGTAATATTCTTTTACTAATCTTATTGTTGAATTTATTGCGTGCCGATCCTTTGATTATGGGATGTTAAGAGATTATTACAAGTGTTTAAGGCTATTGGCTTAGTGATCTATTCTTATAAGACATTAACTTAAATAAAATTTGATGATATGATCTAAGTGTGGTGGTATAATGCTTTCTGTTTAGGAATTTCATGAGCAATGTTCTTTTCAGATAATGAATTCTCTCTCTATTGCTTGAGGACAAGCAAATGTTTAAGTGTGGGGGAATTTGATAAGCATATATTTTATGATTAAATAAGTATAGATTACGAGATATATTAGACTGAATTTATTAATATTATACTTATTTAATTATCTTTTTATATATTTACATATCTTTTAATTAAATATAGGATAAAAGAATATCATAACAGAAAATCTATTGATATCCTATTTATTTGTGTAGGAGATATTATGTGATCTAAAAGAGGAAAAAAAAAATATAGAAAAGGCAATAAGCATCATTCTTTGGGCAACAAATTAAATTGAAAAGGATATAATATATTATTATATTATATTATCAAAAGGATATAATCTATTATATTATATTACATAATATGCTATCAAATTGATCCAGGATGATAAAAAAGGGAACGTACCTGCGCGAAGAAAAAGGATCAGATTTGGAAGATAGGATATATCCTATCTTTAGGCAATTGAAATAATGCCGTGGGACCCGCAGCAAAAGAAAGCAAAAGTATAACTATTAAAAGGGGGATCACGCACAGAAAAGAAAGAACGCAAGACGCAAGACGCAAAGAACGAGAGGAGAAACGCACGGAATTCAAGAAGGAAGACGCGAAGGAAATTTGGAAGACGTGACGGAATAAGAAGGAGACTGATGGATTCTTCGGGAGTCTTTATTTCTCTTTCTTTCTCCTATCTTATTTAAAACCTGGCTTTTATTGATTTTATGGATTTTATTATAGCCATGCTAGGCTATTTTTCTTTTGTAGTTAGGGCGAGGATGAACCCTATGCGAATTTAAAATATTTGATTTGATTCTTTATTTATTGTTATTTTCTTGATTGAATGAATTATCTCGCGTAATGCTTTCTTTAAGATTGATCACCTTTTAGATTGTTCATAGGTTGATGTATGACAATAGAGATGCTTATTGTATATATATTCATTTAGGTGTTGTCTTTCCAAACAAAACTAAGACATTAGGTTGTTTTCATAGTATAATCATTAATTAAGAGGCCACAAAACTCATTTAAATGAATAATTTGTATTCTTTTCCCAATTCAATTTATTCATAATGGATTGTTCATAGCTTGTAGCTTAAAGTATTTTATTACTTTTATGTATTCATTGAGGTGGTGGTTGTGTGTATATATATTCATAAGGAAGGATAGAATAACTTTTATGTCTTTGATTGGAAAAAATTTGGAAAAATTTGGAAAAATTTAGACCGGAAATAAATACGCCGGTCTTAAAAGTCATACTTTAAGACATGTGTACCTATTAGGCTGGCCTTAAAAGTTGGTCTTTTAAGACCAGTGAATTAATCCATCAGGTCTAAAAAGTTCAATTTTTAAGACGGGATGTATTTATTATCCGGTCTTAAAAGTCGGTCTTTTAAGACCGGTCTAATTAGTCGTCTGGTCTTAGAAGTCGGTATTTGTTAGATCGGATTTTCTTTGCTTGATCTTAAAATGTCAATCTGTTTAGACCGGCCTATTTTTTTGTCCGGTCTTAAAAGTTGAATTTGAGGACCGAAAAAATATATATTAGGTCTATATAGTACGACTTTTAAGACATAATGTTTTAAATGTCCGGTCTAAAAAGGTTTCTTTAAGACCGGTTCGAGTCCGGTCTTAAAAGTTACAGACTTTTAATACTTCCTGGAACAAGACCGGTCTCGGGGTCGGTCTTACGGTGCCTATTTTGTCCGGTCTTAAAAGCCTTTTTTGTACCCGTGCCTCTAGGGTTTCAGCCCAAAGGCCCTGTGTGCCTCCAGCAGCTGGTGCTTGCTCCACTACCTGTATTATCCGTGATTATAGGCATGGTTATAGGGTGATTAGCGTTTTACCTGATTATGGAGGGATTCTTTCATAAAGTGTCTCTATTGGGCCGCATGACACTAGGCCCAATATGCTAGTCCATGACAGAATCAAATTCGTGTGTGTTTACAATTTCAATTTACAATGTGAAAAATATACGAGGAAATTAAAAGCCATAACATATATTCCAATCTCATGCATGCTTTTTTTTTTTGCTATCCCACCCGGTATCGGAACCTTTGATTCCGACTAATTTGGATTTCGCCTCATGTCGAGCCTACGATTATGGGGGAAGAGCTCCCAACACCATTTTCTTTATTCCCACGTCTCGAATCGAGTACATGGTTAAGGGAGAATGAATCCTTTCTACTTACTCTCAATGGTTATTGGTACATCCATGCTTCATAGTAGTTCGTCATGAATGAATATTATAAATTGTTCATAGTATATTAGACTTAGGCTTAAAAATTGGGCTTACATTACTAAAGGCCCATTTTCCATTCTCAGTTGGAGCAGTCCTATGGACCCGTGCAAATAAGGTTTTTTCTTTTTCGTTTCTTTGAATAAGAGATTGTTCATCTATTCAATCAAAAGATAATTATTAATGTATAAAAAAAAGATAATTATTAAAAATAGTTTTATCAAATTGCAAGGGTGAAGGATGGTTAAAGATGCATCTTTAAAGTCATTTACTAGTATATATCTAATATCTTTAGCAGAACATAAAATCATCACTTGAATTAGGAAATAACAAAAAGATTAAGATATGAAAATACCTATGAATTTACACAAAACATGTAAAAATAATAACACGTTCTTTGGGCTAACATTCGTTGCTTTTTGTAATGGGTTCATATATGAAAATACCTATGAATTTACACAAAAATGTAAAAATAATAACACGTTCTTTGGGCTAACATTCGTTGCTTTTTGTAATGGGTTCATGCTTCTTCTATATATATATATATATATATATATATATATATATATATATATATATATATAATATAAGTACCAAAATACCCAACTCAAAAATGACAAGGGTACAAAATTGAAAATACACATAACTTTTACCAAAATTGCTCTAAACACTGAGCTTTTTGGAGGTGTCCAAGTAGGGCAAAGGTCTGTTCCTACGGGTCAGGTTTCTCTCATCATCCTTTTCTCATTATCTCTAAATCACATCCATCTAATCAATCTAAAATATCACAATACTAATTTAATTTTTTTCTCCTCTTTCCAATCAACGGTCCAGTAGGGTGGAAAAAGGCCAGGCCAGGCACGCCCTTAACAAAGCCAGGCACATTATGTAGGGAAGCGGCGAGCCTGGCGTGGCCGGGCGGCTGTGGCCTAAGTGTTAAGTGGTCTGTATTTTCAAAAATCTTGTACCTAGGCTAACAGGCCACATGCCCCAAGGAAAACAGGCCGAAAACAGGCATCCTTTGTTTACAGGCCGAAAACAGGCCTCTTGTAAACAGGCCTCAAACATGCCTCCTGTTTACAGGCCGAAAACAGGCCTAATTGCTTAAACAGGCCGGCCTGACAGGCTTTTCAGGCCTACACACAGGCCTGGGCCTGGCCTGTTAAGGCAAACAGGCCTGAAATTAGGCCTTGGCCTGCTGATTAGCTGACAGCCGCCGCCCGATCGAGCTTTTAGCAGGCCAGGCCACAGGCCCCTGGCCTTTTTCCACCCCAGGGTCCAGATGAGATGGAGAGGGATGAGGAGAAAAAATGCTTATGAGAGGATTTCCTTCCCTTCACGTTGACTTTCCTTTCACTTTTTATCTCAATCACCCCACTCTTATCTAGATTTAATGTTTCATAATTTTTTAAATGGTTCTTTGTTACAATTTTAAATAGTCGAAGATTAAATTTAGTAGTTTGAATAATAATTTCTCATTTTACTAATAATTTTATAAAACATTAAATTATTATCATTTTATGAGAAGTGAATGGGAAAGAAAGTAGCGATACCTTTACCCTCAAAAGTACTATGAACATGTAAAGAGAGATGGAAGCACGATATAATATTGAAAATTCTTGAAGGACCGTGAAATAAAGGAGTGAATACTCAAAACATGAAAATTGAAACATATCGTAATAGCAATGGCTTCCACAAGAGCGATAGACACATAGAGATCGATAGGGCGAGCCCGACCAATCCATTAGTCGATCGAGTCACCACGTACACAAATACGATCAGTATTTAGCGACGTGAACAAGCGACTGTGGAGGAACTAGGAGTCAAAGGGAAAGAGTTGTCCCAAGCATATTTGAAAGTGACTGGTTCATTGTAGACAGGTTGACCATTATTAACAAGGCAAAGACCATCACTTGAGACTTTGAACACAGAAGGATCAATATTCTCTACTGTCTGAAAGCCATCACACTTCAACTTGAGATCCAACTGAACACATGTACACTTGTTTTCAATCGTCACCGTCCATTCTGGTTTGTTCTGCACACTTGCTCCTGTCTTACGTTGGCTCACTGATATGTCTTTTAACGAACAGTTAACAGCATTGCCTGCATGTGAAAAAAACACACACACAAAAAAAATCATAATTTTTGTGTGCTATTGAATAACGTTAATAGTAATTTTGGAGAGTACTAATAAGAAACCAGAATTTGTGTATACCATGGGCAATGACTAATGAGGCCGAGGAGAACAAGTAGTGTGACCAGAATTTTGGTGGCGGCTGTGGCTGCCATTTTTGTTTTGTTTTCTGAAATAATAATATTACAGCTTCTTGTGATGATGAAGAAATTGGTGGTGTGTGATACTTTATTTATAAGGAAAAATGACGGGGGTGTGAGACTGAATTCTGGGTTATTGCCAGTTAATACAGGATCATATTGTTTTATTATATTTAAATTACCTTTTGATTCTTTTTTACTCAAGTCGATTTATTTCTCTGTATTAATTACGCCTGATTTGTAGAATCATCATTTTAATGATTAGTACATCAACTAGCAGTAATTTAAATTGAGCGTATAGTACTTATATGGGGGAAGACACATTAAAAATACCCTGAAATCTGTAAATTTTAATTTCTGGGTAAGAAAGGTTTATGCTACCATGAATGTGAGTATGTACCAGAAAAAAAGAAAATCAGGATTTGCCAATTTCCCAAGCCTTATTAATTACGGATTTACATTTTTTAATTGAATGAATAGATTATTTTAAGTTAACTTTACACACACACACACACTTTACACACACACACACACTCTATGTGTGTATACTTGTTAGTACTGCGGGTTTAATCTCTCTGTTTTTTTATATAAAACAATTATTGTCATTTAATTTAATCAAATGTGGCTGCTAGCTAAGCATATTTAATACCGTTAGCCAATATTAGAATCACATTGGATGAGTTTCAAGGGACATTTGTGTTTTTTAAAATATAAGGATCTATGTAGATGACGGAGAAAGGTATAAGGACTGAGTCATGATGAGTTAAAGACTTAAAGTATAAGGAGTGATTTGCAAATTCGGTGAAATATAAAAATCAAATAATTAATTTTCCCCAAAAGTTGATGCTATTTTAATTTTAATAATTTGACTGAATTTTGGTTACATCACGTATATTGTCTATCACAAGAACAATTTTCCTTAATAAAGAGCTATATAACTTTTTCGTATTAAATAAACTGAGAGGGAAGCATGATTAGCATAAGGTTGCAAACGAAATCGAACTTGCAACCTCTCACTTATTGTGGAGTATACATACAACTAGGCTATATATATAAGGCTATTAGTGTAATTAGAGATAGGTAACTAATTAAAAAAATTAGTTAAGTTGATTATTTACAATAAATGTTTTACTTTGGAGTTATCAATTGTAATTCCTTTTGGCTATAACTTTGTTTTAGCTGATCTCAAAATCAGTGTTTTTTTTATGGATTGCTATTTCAAGTATTGCTTCCATTGGACTTCTCATGTCAGGATACAGATCAAATAATAAATATTTCTTTTTGGGTGGTCTACGGGCTGCGCATTAAAGCGACTCATAAAACGGCTAATAATGGGCTTGTTACGATACTTAAAAAAACCAATTAATGTACTTAATCGATTAATGAATTAAAGTAACAACCTAAAACAACAAATGTTTTCATTCGACATATGTTCCTTCTTTCATTATTGCATCCAACGAACTGATGAGGAAATGTAAAATAAAATTAATTTCATCCCAATTATAAAACCCTGCGTAAAACATCATATCGGCACCACCACATCGATCAAACAATATGGCAGATCCAAATCCTCACACATTTTCTCATCAGTGCTTTCTTGGGTAGGAACGGCCACATTAATAATGTTTGTGTCAATTCTAACTATCATGCCAAAAGCTCAAGCACGGGACATGACTATTTTTGCAGGTTTCACTTTGCTAGCAGACAGGTAGCAAAGAAGATTGTGCCGGCTTTTTAGAACCTTCTTCTTCTCCTTCAGATAATATTGGGCAGTGGTATCAAGATCTTGAAAAATGTTGGTCGTCTCAAAGGAGCATACAAGGGTGTGTGGGGGACATTTTTTGTACTATTTAGTGGTGACTTTAGTAAACTTCAACATGATTGTTGGCAGACAATTAAGATGTTCCCTTGGAATCCTATGTTTCCCAATTTGCTTCTTAATTCTTGTAAGAATCTTTAATACTATAAGATAATGCTAATACTCATCCATAGATAGATCGATGAGCTCAAATGCTGTGTGAGGCATTATTCATAAAATATGAGTTGTATTCTTGTCGATTGAATCAGCTTTCATTAGTTGGAATGATGATTGTTTTCTTGAATAAAGAAAATATAGTTTTATTTAATTATATTCTTATTTTTTTTTATACATGGGAAAAGTTCTAGTATCATACGTAGTATAATGCAATGCATTGCAATGAAATGTAATGTTTAACATTAACATTTTTGGTATGCTATTAAGAAGATTGGGCAGAGAAATATTTTTTACATTTTAATCAAAAAGAAAATAACAATGAAAAGCCTATAATTCCCTCATAAAAAAGAAAAAGAAAAAGAAAAACTCCTTGCTTATTCATTGTCTCTCCATGTTTATTGTCTTCCTTTTCAACAAAAATCACAAATTACTAGGTTGTACCAAATGGGCTCATATGTATAGTTCCCTAATGACATTATTAGGTGTTTATTGTGGTCTGTGGATGTAATCATAAAATCACCATTAGAGAGTTACTTTTTATTTGAACAAAATTGATGATCAGATTTAAATTAATATTATTGGATAAAAAATAATTATTAAAAAATCATGGGTATAGTTTGGATTAATTTGAATATTTTATATTTATTTTTGTAACTTTAACTAAAATTTAAATTGAAACTATCCCATATCTATTAAAGAACTAAAATTTATTTGAAGGGAGTTAATTTTTCTAGATATTGAACATAAATGAATCAAATTCGTGTGTGTGTGTGTGTAATTTTCAATTTACAAAGTGAAAATATATGAGGAAATTAAAAGTGATAACATATATTCCGATCTACCCAGTTATAATAGTCCCATGGACACGTGCCAATAAGGCCTTTCTTTTTGTTTTTGTTTTTTAATAAAAGATTGTTCATCTATTCAATCAGAAGAGTGTAAGGCCACCCATAGTTGCTCTCTCTCTCTCTCTCTCTCTCTCTCTCTCTCTCTCTCTCTCTCTCTCTCTCTCTCTCTCTCTCTCTCTCTCTCTCTCTCTCTCTCTCTCTCTCTCTCTCTCTCTCTCTATTCCTGGAGGAGATATTTGTGTTGGAAAGTGAAGCCACCAACCCCGAAGTCGAATACCAGATGAAAGTATCAAAGAAAAGAGTGTAAGACCTCGTTAAATCCCAATAGGTCTTGAGTTCGAATCCCAAAGAAGTCATTTGTATTGGGAGAGATACCCACGACCCTCGATCCAGATACTAGATAATAATAGCAAAACAAAAAAGAATTATTAAAAATAGTTTTATCAATTTTTTTTTCCAGCAGTTTTATCAAATTGCAAGGGTGAAGGATGGTTAAAGATGCATTAATAAACGTGTAAAAACAATGACATGTCCTTTGGCTAATGTCTGTTAGTTTTATTTTTTTTAATTTTTTTAATTTTTTTTATAGACTCGATGCTTTAGGGAAAATTAAATAGTACCAATATAGGAATTTTTTATAAAAATTGTATCCAATTAGAGTTTTGGTAATAGACTCGAAAAGATTTACCAACTAATGCAGTTAGTGGCGTCGCGTCAAGCGATGCCACCAAGGGTCACGATCCACGATGCCACTGCTTAGTGGCGTCAGATAATCTGACGCCACAGAGTAGTGGCGTCATATTTATTAACGCTATTAGTGGCGTCAGATAATCTAACGTTTTTGTATTTTGTTATTGTAAATTTTTATAATTCAATTTTTTATTGTAATTAATTAGTGACTTAATTGAAATAGGTCACTAATTAATTACAATAAAAATTTGACTAATAAAAATGTACATTAACACAATACATTATTAAGCTACTAATTAATTATTCTCCAACTAATTAATTAGTGAATTAATTATTTGACTAATTATTATTTTCTATTTAAGCTTATCCTATCTATCTTAGGGTACTCTATAAAAAATAATATATAACATATTTCACAAAATATTTTTATTAATTCACTAATTATTATTCTCACAAATTTCTTTAATTAAATTTAGCTAATAATATTTTACAATTTATATATCAAATTATTAATGTATAAAATATTAAATAATTAGTCATCTATCTTATAGTTTATAATAAATTCACTAATTAATTAATTTACTAATTGGTTTTGTATCCTAAGGTTTGTAATAAATTTTAAATATTTTAATTTTCTTAATTATTACTTAGAATTATTATTTATTATTTATAATTAAGTAGAATTATTATTTATAATTTTAAATATAATAATAAAATTATATATATATTTTTTAAAAAAAAATGGACGCCTATTGGCGTCAATAATTGACGCCTTTTTAGGCGTTAATTTAATTGACGCCAAAAGGCGTCAAATTAGTACACGCCACTAGTGGCGTTGTACTTATTGACACCACTAGTGGCGTTAATAAGTACGATGACACTGTTCTATGGCGTCAGATTATCTAATGGGAAAATCATTTTCAGAGTCATTTTTGGAGGAAAAAATCTCAAAAAAGGCCATCAGAATCTGACAATCCCAAAAAAGGCCCAAGATCTTTTCTGGGATTTTCAGAATCTTGCATGAGTTGTTAACAGGGTTGATATAATTGTTAACATGTAGGTCATTAACAACTAAATTAGCCCAATTAACAACACTTTTATAAGAACTAAATCAGCATCATTAACAACTATACCAGTACCCCGTTAACAACTATATCAGCCCCATTAACAACTCACTTAAGATTTTGAAAATCATTTTCTGGGATTTCAGAATCTTGGGGGCCTTTTTTTGTTTTTGTTTTTCTGTTAAAAGGGTCTCTAAAGTGATTTTCCCTTATCTAATGTCACTGAGTAGTTGCGTCATGAACCGTGACACTATTGGTGGAGTCGCGTCACATTACATTGGTAAATATTTTTCTATTTGCTCTAATTGAGTACAATTTTTGTAAAAAATTCCTATATTGGTGCTTTTTCCTAACTCGCGCTATTTTTATAAAAGTACTAAAATACCTCAAATCAAAAATGGCAAGGGCATAAAATATTTATGAACTTTTACCGAAATTGCTCTGAACACTAAGCATTTTGGAGGTGTCCAAGTAGGGCAAAGGGTGTCTTCAGTTCCTTTCCCATCCACTTCCCCCTCCATTTCTTATCTCAATCATCTATACCTTTAGGAGCATTCAGGATTTAATGATTTATAATTTTTTTAAACAGTTCTTTGTTATAATTTTAAATAGTGGGGGATAAAATTTAGTAGTTTGAATTTATTTATTTAATAATAATTTAATATTTTATTAATAATTTTATAAAACATTAAATCATTATCATTGATGAGAAGTGAATGGGAAGGAAAGTAGTGATACCATTTGTCTCAAAAGTAGCATGAACATTTAAAATGCGACCGAAGCACAATATATTATTGAAATTATTCCTGAGGGATACATGAAACAAAGGAGTGACTACTCAAACTTGAAAATTGGAAGATATCCAAAGCTTCAAGACAAGAGATAGACACGTGGAGATCGATAGGGCGATCCCGACCAATCTGTGTAGTCGATCGAGTCACCACACAAATACGATCATCATTTAGCGACGGGAACAAGCGATGGTGGAGGAACTAGGAGTCAAAGGGAAAGAGTTGTCCCAAGCATATTTGAAAGTGACTGGTTCATTGTAGACAGGTTGACCATTATTAACAAGGCAAAGACCATCACTTGAGACTTTGAACACCGAAGGATCAATATTCTCCACTGTCTGAAAGCCATCACACTTCAACTTGAGATCCAATTGAACACACGTACACTTGTTTTCAATCGTCACCATCCATTCTGGTTTGTTCTGTACAGTCGCTCCTGTCTTACGTTGGCTCACTGATATGTCTCTCAACGAACAGTTCTGAGCTTTGCCTGCACATATATATGTGTGTGTGATGAAAAAAGCATAAAATTTATATGTAATGCAATAACGTTAATAGTAATATTGGAGAATATTAAGAAACCAAAATTTGTGTACGTACCATGGGCAATGAGGCTGAGGAGAACAAATAGTGTGGCAAGAACTTTGGTGGTGATGGTGGTGGCGGCTGCCATTTTTGCTTTGTTTTGTGCAATGATATTAGAGCTTCTAGTGACGATGAAGATAATGTTGGCTTGTGATGCTTTATTTATAAGGAAAAGGGATGGGAGTAAGATTGTCAAACTCATGGGTTTTAGCAAACTCGTAACATCAGTAATGTAAAATCGTATCGTGAATTTAAATAGTAAACTTATAGGATTACGACTTTACTTTTATTAACAAATAGGTATTAATAATTTATAATTAAAATATAAAAATATAGAAAATGAAACAATTTAATTTAAATATATTTTAAATCCAAATAGTTGAAGTTAAATCAATCAACACTCATGATTTATGATATTTGACATAGAGTTTTATATAAAATTAATATATTAAGCAAGTGAGTAAGATCAAACTAAAAAAGTTAGCACAAGTTTAATAGTGAGTTAACACGATTTTATAAGCTGGAAACGTAAAAACGGTAAACTTGTAGTGTGAACTCGTGAGTTTGAGTTTAACCAAATTTACAACGTAATTACTACAAGTTTAAGAGTGACTTGATACAATTTTATAAGTTAGAAACGTAAAAACCATAAACTCGGAGAGTTAATTCGCGAATTTGATAACAATGGATGGGGGTGTGAGATTGAATTATAGGTTATTACCGGTTAATAGAGAATCATATTGCTTTATTATAATTAAATTACCTTTTGATTCTTTCTTATTTAAATCGATTTATTTCTATGAATTAATGATGCCTGATTTGCAAAATCATCTTGTTAAAGATTAGAACAATGCGTAGCAGTTTAAATTGAGCGGATACTTGGCTTATACGGGGGGAAGACACAAATTCAAAATACCCCCAAATAGGTAAATTTTAATTTTTGGGTAAGAAATGTTTAAGCTACCATGTATATGAGTGAGCATGTGACAAGGAAAAAAGAAAATCAGGATTTGCAATTTCCCAAGCCTTATTAGTTACGGATTCATATTTTTTAATGGAATGAATTCAGAGAGAGAGAGAGAGAGAGAGAGAGAGAGAGAGAGAGAGAGAGAGAGAGAGAGAGAGAGAGAGAGAGAGAGAGAGAGAGAGAGAGAGAGAGAGAGAGAGAGAGAGAGAGAGAGAGAGAGAGAGAGAGAGAGAGAGAGAGAGAGAGAGAGAGAGATATATATAGGAAGTATTGGTGGGAATAGGCCAAGCCCCTATCAGGCGGCCAACGGCCTAGCCTGTTTAGGGCCTGATCTGTTTGTTAAAAAGGTCAGATCAAGGCCTATTTAAAGGCCTAAATGCGTAAAGAGGCCAGACCTATTTTGTTAAGGTTAAGTTTGTAAGCCTTCAGGGCTGACCTGTTTACATATTAAATAAATATAATTATATTTATATTATATAAATAATATAATATTTATTGTTTTTTCATTCTTATAGTATACTAAAAGCCTACATTTATATAGGTTTTGATAGGTTCAAAGTGTATAAAACCTATATATGGCCTAAAAGGCCTACAATATAAGGCATTTTTAAAGGTTTACATTATAAATAGGCCTTTAAAAAGGCTTCAGGTTCGACCAAGCTTTATGAAAGTTTAGGTCTGAGCTTAAAAAAAAGCTTGCATTCAGGCCTTCTACCCCATTAGTCCATTATAGGCTTAGGCTTATTTTGCCAAAGCCTGTCCTAGCCTATTTTTATCCGAAGTTAACTTTCCTTTTGTCTTCAAGAAACTTTCCTAATCATAGAAATCTAGGTCTTTCTACCTAGTTTACTTTCTTTCGATTAAACCATTCAACATTCATAATATATTATATTGGACAAAAAATTTTATATAAAAATTATATATTAAGTCATTGAGTATGATGAAATCGAAAAAGTTAACATTAGTTTAATAGTAAATTAATATGATCGAGTAAGTTGGAAATATAAAAACGACAACTTTATAGTGTGAACTTGTGAGTTTAATCGAGTTTATAACATAACTAGTACAAATTTAAGAGTGGTTTGACACGATTTTGTAAGTTAGAAGCATAAAAAAGTAAACTCAATTTACGAGTTTGACAATAATAGAGAAGTATGAGTTATTACTTAAGTGTTAAATACCAATTTTGCCATGGAAGTAATGGTAAGGGGCACTCAGCACCTGAAAGTTTTTTTGGTATCATTTTTGCCCCGAAAGTTTACAAACATAATGATCTTACCGATCGGTTGATTTTGACCGTTGGATCGTTGCTCTCTTTGTAAACTTTTAGGGCAAATTTGCTCTAAAAAAAAAAACTTCCGGGGCAAATTTTCTCTTTAAAAAAAATTTCGGGTATATTTGCTCCTTTTTGTAAACTTCCGGTAAAAATGATACCAAAAAAACTTCCGGGTGTTGAGTGCCCCCTTACCAATACTTCCGTGACAAAAATGGTATTTAATCCTATTACTTAATATAGAATCATATCTGTTTATTGTAATTAAGTTACCTTTTGAGTCTTTCTTATTTAAGTCGATTTATTTCTGTGTTAATGACGCATAATTTGCATAATCATTGTTTTAAAGATTAGAACAGCGTGTAGCAGTTTAAGTTGAGCGGATACTTAGCTTATATGGGAGGAAGACACAAATTCACAATACCCCAAATATGTAAATATTAGGTTTTGGGTAAGAAATTAGAAATGTTTATTAAGCTACCATGTATGCGAGTATGTCTATGAAAAAAACAAAGGAAAATCAGGATTTGCCAATTTCCAAAGCCTTACTAATTACGGATTCCTATTTTTGAACTGAATGAATTTAGATTATGCTCCGTCGGCCTCAAATTACAATATTTAAGATTAGAGGTAGTATTAAGTTAACTTTCTTTATATAGAGAGAGAGAGGAAGTTCACTTCCCTTTGTCTTCAAGGAACTTTCCTGATCATCGAAATCTAGGACTTTCTAGCTAGTTTATTTTCTATCAATTAAATAAATCAACATTTATAATTTATTATATTAGACAAAGAATTTTATATAAATTTTATATATTAAATTAATGAGTATGATCAAATCAAAAAAATTAATACGAGTTTAATAGTGAGTTAACACTAAGGTTGTCAAACTCGCAAGTTTGAGCAAACTCGTGAGTCGTGATAATGAGGTAAACTTGTGTCGTAAACACGACACGAATCGTAAACTCATAAATTATGTTTACTTTTACCATTAAAAGATATTAATAGCGTATAATTAAATAAATAAAATATAAAAAATAATAACAATTTGATTTAAATATTTTTTAAATCCAAATAATTGAAATTAAATTAATCAACATTCATGATTTATCATTTTTAACAAAGAAATTTCTATAAAATTTATATTTAAAGCCTCTAAACATGATCAAATCGAAAAAAGTTAATATGAGTTTAAGGGTGAGTTAACATGATTCTTAAACTGAAAATGTAAAAATAATAATCTCGGTATATAAACTCATGAGTTTAACCGAGTTTACAACGATTACGAGTTTATTAGTGACTCGATTCGATTTTGTAAGCTAAAAATGTAAAAATACTAAATTCGGAGTGTCAACATATGAGTTTGACAACAATGGTTAACACTATTTTGTGAGCTGAAAACGTAAAAACAGTAAACTCATAGTCTAAACTTGTGAATTTAATCAAGTTTACGATGTAACTAGCACAAGTTTAAAAATGACCTGATACGATTTTGTAATTTAAAAACGTAAGAATAGTTAATTCGGAAAGCCAACTCATAAGTTTAACAATAATAGATATGAGTGAGAGATTGAATTCTGGGTTTTTACCGGTTGATGTAGAATCACATTGTTTTATTACATTTTGATTCTTTTTTATTTAAGTCGATTTATTTATGTTAATGACGCCTGATTTACAGAATTATCGTTTTAATGATTAGAACAGCGCCCATCAGTTTAAATTGAATGTATGACAAGGTTATTAAATTCAAATTGTCTACTAAACCATCCCAGTAGTGAGTTAAGGTTTAGTGGATCAGATCAAAATCAATTTAAAGTTAGACCGATAATAATTAAAATAATTTAATTTAATTAAAAAGGATAAAAAACTTATATTTTAATTATAAAAATATTTTTGAATAGTATCCAAATTTTATAAAGTATTCAATTATTTATACATATGAAATTTTTTCTTATTTTTATTTTATTTTCGTTTCTTTTCATATTTATTTTTTTCTTTGCTGAATTTCTCTCTTTATATTTGAGTAAATACCCTTTTCGATCTCTCGACAAAAAACGCGATCTCCATTTTTAGTCCCTTAAAAAAAAGGTCGTTTTTAATCATAAAAAGACGAATAAAAGTTGATTTATTTGTAAGGATCAAAATAGGGTCCGTATTTTTTTTCGAGGGGCCGAAAAAAGATATTTACTCATATTTTTGTCTTCTCTGTACTCTTTTCTTCTCTCTCCCACTCCCACGTGAGATCCTCTTTTCTCTCAACACTCAAAAGTCAAATACGCAACATAGGGTGACAAGACATGGACCAAGCTTTCCATGGACCAAGCTTTCCTCCAATGCTATTACTAATTCCTCCAAAATGCGCCGTGTTGGCGCAAATCAGTGGAGCTTTAGCCTTCTTTTTTTTTGAAAAAATATTTTTAGATACTACTAAAAAGATACTTTAAGATATTGAATGATATTAAAAAAATACTTTATGATCTTGAAAAATTATTTTAAAATGTATTTTTAGTACGAGTTAGTACCTTGAAATATTTTTTCAAGATTCTAAAATAATTTTTTAAGATCATGAAGTATTTTTTAATACCAGTCAGTATCATAAAATATCATTTTAGTACCATTTAGTACTCTGAAATATTTTAGGATCTTGAAAAATATTTCAGGGTACTGAATGGTACTAAAATGATATTTCAGGATACTGACTAGTACTAAAAAAAATGCTTCATGATATTGAAAAATTATTTTAGGATCTTGAAAAAAATATTTCAAGATACTGAATGATACTTTAGGATATTGAAAAAATACTTCATAATCTTGAAAAATTATTTTAGGGTCTTGAAAAAATATATTTTAGGATGTTGAAAAAAATATTTTAAAGTGTATTTTTAGTACGAGTCAATACTCTAAAATATTTTTTCAAGATCCCGAAATAATTTTTCAAAATCTGAAGTATTTTTTTAGTATCCTGAAGCATCATTTCAGTATTATTGAGCACCCAAAAATGTTTTTTTTTAAAAAAAGGCTGAAGCTCCACTGATTTGCCCCAAAACGACACAGTTTGGTGGAATTGGAGGGCAGCGAACAGTAATAGTATTGGAGGAAAGCCAGGTCTGATAAGACATAAGCCTGACCCCACTTCCCCCGCTCTCTCTCTTCTCTTTCATATGCTTCTTCTTCCTTCTTCCACGCCAAGTTGCAACATCCATGGCTTCTCTAAGGTGCAATGAGGGTGAGAAAAAACTAGACTGGAGTTGAGACCTCAACTAAATTGTCTAGTTGACCGGTTCGTCGAGTTCCGAGTCAACTCGGCCGATTCGGTCTGAGATTAAGAACCATGGTGGATACTTATATGGGGGAAGACTTAATTTTTGGGTAAGAAATGTTTAAGCTACCATGTGAGGCCTTTTTAATTAAGGATTTATATTTTTTAATTACATTCATATTGATTTTTCCATATATTTATCCAAACACAAAAGAAGCTTGGGTAAATCTTGTGCCTCCTTCTTGCATAACAGAGACAAATTAATTAATACTTCTCTAGTTCTAAATATAGAACCTAGTTTGGAAGTAAATTTTGATAATAAATATAAGATTTTATTTATTTATTTATTTTTTTATTTCTTATATTTATTTAACTTATAAACTACTCCCTCCGGTCCTAATTATAGGAACACATTTTGGAGTTGCTTTTGGTCTTAATTATAAGACCAAGTTTTAACTTTTGTAATTTTTTTTCCCTAAAATACCCCTAATGCTACTTTTTCAATAATAATTAAAGACAATAATAATTTAATAATTGTAATACCGGATATTTAAATATCTGGAATTCTATATAAATATGTATTTTTGATAAAAGTATTTGTGGTCTCAAAATAATGAGCATGAATTATCTTATTTTCTAAAGTAATTTTTGTTGAAATAAAGGTGCCAAAAGGCCAAAAAAATACATTTTTGAGGCATAAAATATCCTGAAATTATTATGATAAATCTTAGAAGGCTGCGGAATAATTATTAAAAATTAGGGACAATATTGCCTTAATTATAAAAATTTAATAAATTATTTCCTTGGGAAAAATAAGAGAGAAGATTTAATATTATTGTAAAAACTCTTTTAGGCCTTATGATTTTTAATATTTTACATGGGATATAAAATACTAATGTAAGTAAAATAGTTGTGAGATAATGATTTATTCTAATTAAGAAAATTATCAGCAATTAGTAAATGACTAATTAAGTAATTAATAGGATATTATTGGATGTTTAAAGTTATAAGATAAAATTAATTAAAAATAATTTTAATAAGGGCTGAAATTCAAAATAAATAAATAAATAAATAAAAATAAAAATAAAATATTATATGCTTAGAAAAATAAATAAAAAATAAAAAAGAAAAAAATATCTAGATATTTTGATTAAAATAATATTATATTTGGTAAAGAGCCAACATGACATTTGAGAATGGATAGAAATTAAATCCTACACCAAAATATAGGGTTGTAGTCTAAGTTATCCTGGACTTTTTATAAAAAAGAAATTTTATCCGGAGTGAGCGGTCTCAAAAGTCATTTACGGAACCAACAACGTAATTAGGAGTATTGGATAATTTGAAAAGGGCGAGATAGTCTAAAAGTAACTTATACAAAACGAATTAGTTGTGACAAACCAGGGGATAATGTTTCTTAGACAACCTATTACGAACCGGTGAATTTACGTCCCGTAAGCCGACACTTCCTAAGTGATTTAAAGTAACCGACGCGTACGGCGAAAATCTTCAACAGACAACGGAATACCCTTAATGAGATTAAAAATTTAGTTAACCCAAGTGGTTTTAAAGAGAAAGAAGGGAACTACAAAACCTAGTTCCTGGATTTTTGAGTTTTGCCGAGATTACGCGTTTCGGACACCGATCGGGGAACTTTATCGGTAAGTCAGCAAAAGATGACATCATCCTCTTCTAGAAGGATGACATAAGAGGGACATGTGGAAGGTCAAGATGAAGCCACGTGTCAAAGTGCGATCCGACGGTTGAAATCCGATCTGAAGACAATTGATGTAATTCCAACCTTGTCCCTCCTTGCTTCTATAAATAGCCAAGCCCTTCTCCTCATTTCTTCACACCAAGAACCGAAATATAGAGAGAGTAGAGAGAAGGAGGAGCTCTTGGAAGTTCTAGCCAAGCCGGAGTAAGATCTTCGGTCCTTGGTCTTAAGCTTCGGCGTTTTATTCGATAGCTATAGTAGAAATCTTGTTTTTATCTTTAATCTTCCAATATATTATAGATATCATATTTTTGGGTAGATATGATATATATTTCGAAATATGTGATGGGAAAATAATTATGGCAAAATTTTGGAAGATTAGAGTCAAAACATTTCTGGCGAAATTCCGCATAGGTCCAACTAGGGGCAAAATGGTCATTTTACCTAAAATGCCTGTTATACTGCTAAAAATTGTTGAATATTGTCCTGATAGGATATCATTGATAATCGGAGCGTTTTTCACTCACTCCCGTTGCTTAATTATAGGAACACATTTTGAGAGTTGCTTTTGGTCTTAATTATAAGACCAAGTTTTAACTTTTGTAATTTTTTTCCCTAAAATACCCCTAATGCTACTTTTTTAATAATAATTAAAGACAATAATAATTTAATAATACACCTATATATTCTATAAAATAAATAATGTTTGCAATTTATTAATGTCATATACACCTTAATTATACTGTTTTTTTTATAAAATAATTTGTTGTCAAATTTTATAGAATGAGTTGCGTATATTTAATTTACCCAATTAGTCTAATTGGATCTCAACTCGTATATATAATGAGTTACCAAAATAATAATAATAATAATAATCATGCATACGCTAAATTTTTACAAAACCAACAACGAGAAAAAAAAACTATGAACTGTTAAACTCAGAGAAATCGCGAGAGTACAGTGCGCGGGCTAGAGATTCAACTAATTTTGCCTTGGTGTAATTTTCAATTTTCAGTAGGGGTATTTTTGGAAAAAAATTTATAATTAACTAATTTAACTTCTCTCCTTAATCTCTCCAAATTCTGGTAAATAGTTCTTATAATTAGGACTGGAGGGAGTAATATATAATATAGTGTTACATAAAAATATTGTAGAGATATCATGTTTTACGTATGTTATAAATTGAGTACATTAACTAGTTTTTTTTTTAAACTCTCCAAATTAGATGGATTAGTCTTACATTAAGAATTAGATAGGTATTGTAATATCCCAATTTTTGGAACCAAAGGATTAGAAATAAAACTAAAATAAGGAGGCTATTAAGCCCGTGGAAACCGAAAGTCTTAAGCTTATCATAATGAAAAATTTAAGAAAATTAATAAAATTAATGTGGACCTCGAAAATTAGGAAAAAAGTTATGAAATGTTGTTTGGAGGATTAAGAAATATTATGAAAGGATTAACTACGGAAAATTTGGTCTAAATAGTTTTAAAGATATTATTTGGAATTTAAGGCATAGTTTCTCGAAATTCAAGGAGAAATAGTAAATGGATAATTTTTGCCTAGAAATTTCAGGTCCCGTTTGGTTCAAGGAAAATTGGGGGAAGAAAAAGGAAAATGCCGATTTTTCGGCGGCCACGGTTATTTGGTTCGCATATTGACAGGAAAACGCTTTCCGGCAGCGAGCCATTTTCCCTTAAACATGGAAAAATCGGTTCTCACCTATTTTGGTGGGAACCCATTTTTCGGTGGATGGAGAAGACCAACCTACCATTTTCAGCGCCGAGCTTTCCATATATACAAGTAGCACCTTGTGCGGCATTGACGACGATGGCGAGGTCGATAATGCCATGGGCATATACGTGTCTCGCTTGTCCATGGAAAGTTTCGAAGAAGGCGATGGTGATGATGGCGAAGAGAGAAGATAATAGTGAAGAAGGAAAAAGACTCAGATGCAGATGGATCTGTCGGTGGGGATGCGAGGAAAAGAGATGCATGTCAGAAATTTTTCCAGATCGGAGAGGATGAGATTTTTCCAATCGTGTTAAGAGAATGAAAGGAGAATACGAGTTTTTATTAGGTTTGATTTAGGTGATTTCCATGACGGTGAAGGTAGAGTTGGGAATCAGGGCCGGTCCGGTTCGACAGGACCTGGGCCCAACAGGGCTGGCCCTATAGGGCCGGGGGTAAGGAAAACATCTGTTTTTCAAAGCCCGGCTCGATAGTATCAGGGCCAGGGTTAGCCCTACAGGGCATGAAAATTACTATTCCAAATTTTAACTATTTTTTTTAAAAGAAATATAATTAGTAAATTGCAATAATTAAAGTTCGAATCTATCAAATAAATGTTATCAATATTAATATCTAAACAATATAAATTATTCAACGAATAAACACATTCATTAATTTGTAATAAAAAACAAATAAACACAAAGAATATGTTTTTTTCCTATTTTTTCAAAAAATATTAAACAAAATAATTGCTTTATGTATGCCCACGACAAAATGTCTTTCCCTCTCGTAATTTTGTATGTGTCTGCAGATTCCTTCGGTTCATGCATGATTTTACTGATAGGTAAAAATAATTATACTTATTTTACACCAAATATATTTATAATTTATTACTTATATAATATTGTAATACCAAAGTATGTGTTTATTTAATATGAAAACATCACTTCTTTAAAATTTATAATAACTAATTATGTGTTTCAATACGGAATAATAATAAACATATAAAAAGGTTATAGTTTAAATTAAAAAAATCTAAGTAATTACAAATAAACACATTCATTAAGTGAAAATCTAAGTAATTATTATTATTTTTTAAAAAAGCTACGTTAAACGGGCTGCGGGGGCCGGCGAGCCTACATGGCTAGCCCGATTAAGCCCGAGGCCCTACGAGCCGGCCCCGCAGGGCCAATTTTAAATTTCGGCATATTTTTCAAGCCCGAGCCCTGCAGGGCCAGGACTTAAATGGGCCGGTCCGATTTCC
Organism: Acacia melanoxylon; assembly: GCA_019022615.1. Taxonomy (NCBI): domain Eukaryota; kingdom Viridiplantae; phylum Streptophyta; class Magnoliopsida; order Fabales; family Fabaceae; genus Acacia; species Acacia melanoxylon. The sequence continues at coordinate 294,762 of JAFJYJ010000030.1, read as the reverse complement.
CAGCTCTAGGTGAAGGCAACCAAGGAAGAGAAGTGAGTGTCCGAGCGTACACTCAAATTTGAGTATGCACAGAAAATTAAGTGTCGTGCACACACACACACACACACACACACACACACACTCTCTCTCTCTCTCTCTCTCTCTCTCTCTCTCTCTCGTTTTAAATAATTGTTTTCTATCAACCTATTTTCTTTTCTAGTGTGAACCAAACGCATCGAGGCAAAATAATTTCTATTATATTCCATCCTTTTCATTTATATTCCTACCTTTTCTTCGATCCAAATGGGGCTCTAGAGTTAATATTTTATGGCTTAGAGAAGTTAATTGAGAAAGAAAAATCCTTACACGGGATTAATGATTAATTTGAGAATTTATTTGATAACCAAGTGTTAATAAAGAAGGGGTAAAATGGTAATTTTACTACTCCAAGCCTGCAAATGAATTTGGGCAAAGTCAAAGCCCAATTTGATGAGACAAGTGTATGCCTAATTGGAATTTTAGAGAAGAGAATTGTTGAAGTCAAATGGCCCAATATTAGAAAGAAAAGGAAAATCTAGGAATTAGTGGTTTTTGTTTTTTTTGGTAATAAAAATTAGTGGTATTTTGTGTTAGAAAGCCGTGGCACCTATACATGCATAACACCTCTCTATCTCTTATATTAAGACACCTCACGCCTCCCTCTCTCATGTACACGATACTTCTCCAACATCTTGGCAGAACACATACACTCTCTCTCATGTTAATAGTTGAACAACACATATATTCACCTTCACACCAATACTCTCTCATTTCTATTTACAATTGGCCAGATCATAAAGGCACACACACACACACCCTTTTCTCCAATCATTTGGCAGCAAAGGAAAACACTCCTCTCTCATTTCATTTTCCATTAGGATAGAAACAAGAGAGTTATGAATTTCCTAAGTTTGGTTAGGAAATTTGGAGAGAACCTATTTCTAGATTCAAGTAGTGTCCATTATGCAAAATTCTGGGAACATTTTAGCCATGGGCTAGTTTGATGATTATTTTTCCCTTAAAATAAACTTAAATAGATTCAAATGGGAATTTGAATCGCCCCAATCAGAATTCTATAGAATTAATTATGATTTTTCAAAGTTTGGTCAAAATGCTGGCAGCTTTTAGATATCATGCAAATTTAAGAATGAAAGGGGCCAAATGTAATAAGTGTAAACTTTGACCCTTTTCCCCTTTAATTAATTAATTAATAACCAAAATACCTTGTGTAAAAACATATCACCCGTCTGCCCCTGTTTAGTCGATTACAACCTGATATGTAGTCGACTAAACAGTGCCATTTTTTTTTAATGTTTTCCCGTGATGTAATTGACTAAGTTACAGTACTTAGTCGATTACACCATGCCAGATCTATTTTTTTAAAACCCCATTTGGGGCAAATCAGAACCCTTATAGTCGATTAAACTACCCAAGCCTCTCCCCCCTCGAAACTTTTCCCCAAAAGCTCATTGAATCCGTTGGTGGGTTGAGAAGGGATCTAAAATCTAGTGGCATTTACGTCGAGAAGGGATCTAGGATCTAATATATGTAAAGGTTAACGTTAAGTATGAGAAAAACATAGCTGTGAAAATATATATATATGTGTGTGTGTGTGTGTGTGTGTGTGTGTGTGTACTATATATAGATCCCTAGATTCCTTCTCAATGCAAATGCTACTAGATTTTAGATCCCGTCTCAACCCACCAACGATTCAAGGAGCTTTTGGGGAAAAATTTCGAGGGGGAGAGGCTTGGGTAGTTTAATCGACTATAAGGGTTCTGATTTTCCCCAAATGGGGTTTTAAAAAAACAGATATGGTGTAGTGTAATCGACTAGGTACTGTAACTTAGTTGATTACACCACGGAAAACATAAAAAAAATTGGCACTGTTTAGTCAACTACATATCAGGTTGTAATCGACTAAACAGGGGCAGAAGGGTGATATGTTTTCACACAAGGGCATTTTGGTTATTAATTAATTAATTAAGGTCAAAAGGGTCAAAAAGCCAAACTCCAAGGGTGTAAGTAAGCCTTTGAGGCTAAGGTAGCCTACTAGGCATTCATTTTCCATGGCTATCGTACTATAACTATGTGTTTAGGGCTATGATAAGTCATGAAAGAAAGAAGAAAAATGGAAGATTCACAACAACAAAAAAGATCATTTGTACTGTTTAAAATGGGGTATTTGTAGCGGTTTTAACCGCTACAAACAACATTAGTAGCAGTTAGTGAAACTGCTACAAAACACACAGTTGCAAGCTATTTTGTAATGGTTATTCCGACCCGCTACTACATATATCTTAACGGCTATTGAAACTGTAGCGGTTACACACTACCACTACTATATGAGGCTGGAATGACGTCGTGTGTGAAGCATTCGTAGCAGTTAGTAAACCGCTACAATATGAAATGGAAAACATATCACCAAATTTTTAAGAAATGGCGGAAACAATTTGTAGTAGTTCTAGTAACCGCTACAAAATTTGATGAAATTTCAAAAGAAGCGCCAAAGTTTCAAATTATAGTGTAGCAACAAAACTGCTACAAAAATTCCCGCCATTTTTTTAGGAAATTTTTTTTGCCACCATTTTAAAATTTATTTCCAGCTTTGTAGCGGTTTTTTAACCGCTACAAAATGAATGATACATTTTTTTGTTAGATTTTGTAGCGGTTGTGGAACCGCTACGAAGTAATAAAATTGTTTTTTTAAAAATAAAAAAGTTATTTTAGATTATTTTATTAATTAACTAATAATTGTAATATAAATGATTTATCTTTTTAGTAAAAATAATTAATATTAAAATATGATATTTATTTATATATGGCTATTATATAGGTGTAGAAAAATGAGACGGTGTAGGTATAATAACAACTAATTATGATTTCATTTAATTCTCAAAATATTGTATGTGAAAGTGAATGGAAAGTTGAAAAAAATTCATAAAATTGTGAATTAAAAAAATTAGTATCTCAAAGTTAGAAGTAAAAAGAAAAATCACGATGATAATCATATTTGATCTAGTTGAACAACACTTACCTTCTTCAAACACTTAACTTCATTGAGAAAATGTAGAAAGACGAGAGAAAACATGTGTAGAAAACAAAATTGAAGCATATAAAATGAGGTGTGGTGGAGGTATTTATATTGATATTTGTGTAACAGTTGTAGCGGTTAAGGCGACAATATTTGTAGTGGATGTAAAACCGCTACAAAGCCTATTATGTTTTTTTTAAAAAAAATATAAGATTACAGATTAAATCGTAAACAAATTTTTTTTTATCTCAATCTTCGTCCTCATCCCTACAAAAAAAGTATGGAGAGAATGTTACTTGTGAGTTTAATATGTTTGAACACAAATTAAACTTTAGTGAAATGTTATTATTTCATAAAGCGTACCTTAAAAAACATACCAAACTATCAGTAAATTGTCATCATCGTTTGGGAAGAAGTTTTCAAAAATGGTCGGCTGGAACGGCTCACTCTCGTAGGCGACGTTATCACCATTGCCCATATCGTAAAGGTCCCAAGGCTTTAAGTGAACCACTATATTTCAATCCTTGTGCCTCTCATCGGCGACATAATAAACTTGATATGCCTCTAAGGCATGAATATATGGCTCATCATCTTCAGACTGACCAGTGTGAATAGGCCGGGAGAAATTCACTGATGTGATGCCTAAGTCGTCAATCGTGAGTCGTTGGAATCAATGTTGTCAAAATCGAGTTTCTATGCAGACACGGAAAGGGTTGTAGAAATGTAAATCGTAGAAACGACACGAAACGTAAAGTTTCTACTTCTTAAGGTCAGGATAAAAAATTATATATATATGCATGTAAAAAAAATATATAAATCACTACCCAAAATTTCAAAAACATAAATTATATTTAAAAGGTACAAGTCACATAACTACAAAAAGAGTTTAACAACTCCTAAAAACAAGTTTCAAAACATCAAAAGAAAAAAGTTTAACAATTCCTAAATTATAACAATTCATTCAAATCAAACACATCATTTTGCAAAAACTCTATGTCCTCAATGTCCTCTTATCTTGCTCTTATAACAAGTTTTTTTTTGAAGTAAAAACGGTGGAATCTCTAAAAACGTACGTTTTTACACGCGTTTCTACCTGGGACAATTTTTACTTGAATTTTTGCTCGTAACACCTCAGTAAAAACGTAAAAACTTTCATTTTTACGCTAGTTTTTGACAACACTGGCTATGATGTTGTCATATTCGCCCACAAACACTTGAACAACATCACGATGAAAAAGCCCTGGTAATTTATTTTGACTACATCAAGCATCTTTTCATAATACGGAACGTCACCGAACTGCATGTTCTCGTCACTTTTGCTGGCATAACTCCTCGTTCCAAACATGCCAAAAACACTTGAGTTTTGGTTTAGCAATCCCTAATCTTGTGAAACGATGCAAAACTTGAAACCATTGACATTGTATGTCGTAAATCTTTGGGCGTGGCCATGTGGGCCAATTGCGAGAGCTTTGAATCATGGTGAGTGTGGGTTGTGGTCATTTACTATTTTCCTCGTAAACCAACCCAGGAATTCTTTATGGACCTTTCTATAAATTTCGGAGGATGTTTGTGAACGGATCCTCAGTTGACGTTTCACATGACTCCTAAATTCCCTGCAATTAACCATGCAATGAAGATCATGAAATGTAAGTATAAAATGTAAGGAAATATATAGGATAACATATATTTGTGTGCAATCCTTACTGAAAGTATGGTTCAACTTTAGTGCAATTAATTAAGACATGTCTATGTGCTTGAAACTTCTCAAGTGCCGTCAGTTTGAAGTTCTCACTTCCGCCAATTGGTTTATCAACACGAGGGATTAATTACTCTGTGGATGATGGCTCTGGCTTTGGACAATTGTCTACACGAGGTGGTCGGTTGAAAGATGTCTCAATGTCATCAAAGTACCTTGAATATAAAGAAATATAAGACCTCATCCCCTATATAACCTTATGCTATTGAATCTTCAGCCACGCCTTATTCCTCAGGTAAGATTTCAGTTTCCCAAGAAACCTATAAAGTAAAGAAGGAAAAACATCGATATATCAATGCTGAAAATGTGCGACTAGAAAGTAATACTGAAGTAATTAATTTTAAATGAGTACTTCTCAATAGATACATTCATCGGTAGTGAATTGCGCCAGCAAGCTTTGTTTTGTGAACAAGGTGTACTGTCAGGTGAACCATCATCGTGAAAAAGGACGGAGGAAAGATAATCTCTAAATGACACATTGTAAGAATGATTTTCTGTTGCAGCTGGTCGAACTCCTCCACAATCAAAACCTTGGAATACAATTTCTGGAAGAAAGAACACAACTCGACCAAAACGATCAACATATCGTGAGGCAGCATATTTTTGATGGCTAGCGGAAGTAACTGTTGCATAAGCACATGTGAGTCGTCAGCCCAACAACCTTTTGAGCCTGTACATCAATACTTCATGAAATGTTGCTTGAATACCTATTAGGAACTTTTATTTTCTTCAACGTCGCAAGGAAGATTTCCTTATTCAGTTTTGTCAGGGTGAATTTTGCCGGTTGAAATCTGTCATGATCGTCTGGCCATGCGTCTCCACGAACTCCCATGTCCCGTAAATCTTTCCTTGCTTGAAGATGATTTTTTGACTTTTCTAGTTCGTTTAGAATCATGTACAAGACATTGTCGCATACATTCTTTTCAATGTGCATGACATCCAGACTGTGTTGGAGCAAATTATCTTTCCAATAGGGAAGAGTAAAGAAGATGCTTATCTTTTGCCATTGCTGAGGCACAAAACCAAAAGCCCTGGTAGTCTTTGTCTCGACCTTTGCTAGATTGTCTTTTTTTCATACTCAAATTCAACATCCTGAAGTTGCTCTATAATTTCTGCATCGGATAAATTCTGAAGAGGTCCTCTTTTCTCCTGTTGCCCATTTAAACGATTGTGTTGCAACCTAAACTTGTGCGTACTATTGAGAAACCTTCGATGGCCCATGAAGCACCACTTACAACTGTTGGAAGGCGCACTGAGTCAGAGTCAAAATTGCAAGCTGGACACGCAAGGCCGGTATGTACATTTCACTTGGATAATGTTCCCAGGCCAAGAAAGTCACTTATCGTCCACATCAAGGCTGCATGCAAGCTGAACAGGTTCTTCTCGTGCACATCATACGTCTCAACGCCTACATTCCACAACTCTGTAATAAGCGGTTGGAGATACACATCAATGTCATTTTCCGGTTATTTTTTTCCTGGAATGATCATAGACATCATGAAGGAGCTTTGTTTCATACACATCTAGGGGGCAAGTTGTAGGGTATTAAGACAACTGGTCATAGACTATAGCTTGTGCTAAGATTCCTAAACGGATTAAAACCGGCGGTTAGCAAGACGAACATTTCTAGGGTCCGTCGCGAAATATGGAAAGTCTGAGTCGAACGCTTTCCATACTTCAGCATCCCGTGGATGTCTGAGTTTACCATCTTCGTTCTTGTCAGCTTCATGCCACCTCATATGCTCAGCTGTCTTAGACGACATAAACAATCTTTGTAAGCGAGGTTTTAAAGGAAAGTACATGAGAATCTTTGTGGGTTTCTTCTTCTGCTTTTTTCCCTTCCGAACTGTCCTGAACCTCAAAGTGTTACACTTTTTACAAGTCTCCCTACAAGCTTCCTCTCCCAAATAAAGCATATAGTCGTTGGGGCATGCATTGATTTTTTCATAGTTCAAGCCTAATCTGTTAATTATCTTCTTGGCCTCGTAAAAGGTTGAGGAAATGTCCGCGTCAGGGAAAACATCTTGTAGTAATTCCAGCAACATCGACATTGCCTTATCAGTGATCCTACACAAGCACTTGATATGGTACAATTTGATAGAGAAAGATAATTTGGAGTATTTCCGAAAACATTGATACAAAAGACGATCACTCCCATCCCATGAGGCTAAAAAATTCTCTAGTTGCATCATTCCTGAAGAAAACAAGTTCTGTACCTTGAACTTCTACCGTGAAGTTGTTGTCTTGAAAACCAAAAGCATTGCGAATAGCTTCATTAACCATATCATCTTGCTCTAATTGATTTCCTACTTGTGAATTTCGAGGAAGATACTCCTCATATCTCATACCATGTTTCTCACCATGAACTCCTCATAATGTATATTCTTCTGGGAAATGCTTCAGAAGCAGATGTTCCATAGCAACTTCTTGTGTTTGCCACTTCTTAAACTTGCATCGACAACACGGACACACGATCTTGACATTAGTGCTAGTGTAAGAGAAATCAAAATCTAATAAAGTGTTCAACCTCGCTAAATATGCGGGAAAATTGTGCGGCAACTTGATCCATAACTTATCCATATTTAGTAAACAAAGCTAGGATAGAATATAGATGAAGAGAGAATTTTTAATTATCTTCACAGCACTTGATCCTTAAATGCAACATTGGATCATTTGTAGCGGTTCAAACACCACTACACTAACCGCTACAAATATAAAATATTATTTGTAGCAGTTACTAAACGCTATACAAACCGCTACTAACTTAAATTTCAAACTGAATAAAATCCCGCTAGAGTTTTGTAGCGGTTGCTAAACCGCTACAAAGTGTAGACCGTTGGACATTTGTAGCGGTTTATTATAGTAACTGCTACAAATATTTGGTGGTCTGTTATTTAGTTTGATATTCAAATTAGTAGTGGTTTGTGCCCATATAACTACTACAAAAGTTTGACCGTTTAAAAAAGTGGCGGTTTTAATGTTTTGAATTTCAAATGTCATACATTAGTAGTATTTTATATATGTAAACCGCTACAAACTTTACATTTAACTATTTTATATTTTTAAAAATATATTTTTATTCACTAAATATTTATTGCATTATTTATTTAACAATATCTATTTTAGTTAACTATAATAAATTTATTTCACTAAATTTATTTTTTAATAACAATTGTTATATATTATAAGTAACATTAATAAACTAATATAAAGTAATAGAAGTATTAAAATAGTACTCCATTATCAAAAACCAACTAAAATAAAAGATAACAAATATTTTAAAGAAATAAATTTGTTAAAAAGCTAAATAAAAAAAAGATAACAACCATTTTAAGTACAAAAATGTGTCTACAAATATAAATAAAAACTAACTATCAGGAGCTTGATGATCAAGTCCCTGTCTGAGCGGGGTTGTCTAAGGAGGGATTGTCTTAGAGGGGTTGTCTCAGCATGCGCACAAGCAGAGGTAACAACTCCCTCGTCATCAGCAGTAGCAGGAGGCGGAGGGGGAGGCTCATAGCTGAATGTAAGGGAGGCGGGGGAGGTGGAAACCTTCTGTTAGGAAACATCTTTGTCAAGGCATCGACAACAGCATCCCAGCTTTGCCTTTGATAAGCGTACCGACTGTCAGCCTGGTCCTGTATGCGCCTAGTAATTTCTTGAGTCCTGGCGTCAACCTGCGAGGCAACCTGCTCAGTCATTATCGCCTGAACCTCCTCAGGTATCGGCCTTCTTGAGTCGGAGGTTCCGGCCTCAAAGGCGGAGGTCTTGCCGTAGACCATGCTAGGCCTGGCCTAGCTTCATAACCCTAACGCGGGCAAGATGCTCGACTGGGCTAACGACAACTTTTAATGGGCCGTAGGATCCATAGACCCTATGACTTTGGGGTTTACGACGCTCGTAGCTCTGCCTAGGTTTGCTTAATCCGCCCCTAGGCATACACATTTCATAAAACATTAATCAAACAATTTAATTCAATTTAAATATATTAAATTAACTATATAAAAATTTGTTTGTAACTAACTATCATCTCCTCTGTCACCTGAGATGTTGCCGTCCCATCACGGTGTTTATGGGTGTATGTGAACAGCTCCCTATAGTCCGCCTGACGGTTCTCCTCCCGAGCCTTCGTTTGCTGAAAGAGTTAAAAGAATATAAACTTTGCTATTTCAAAAAAAACAAAAAACATTCAATAGACCTAAAATTAATTTAAATTTGAACATATTAGCTCACTGTACGTAGGTCACAACAAACGTCTTGGATTCTGCCGTGTGATGGATCATCTAATGTTGCCGGCTTTTGGTGTTCCTCTAGGACTCGAGCCTAAGAAGAAGGAGCAAAATTTAAACTATATTTAAACAAAATTTAAACTATTAATTAATTTAAACTATATTTATAATTTAAACTACATTTAAACAAAATTTAAACTATATTTAACCTAAACCCTAAAACTATTAATTAATTTAAACTATATTTAAACAAAATTTAAATTTTATTTATAATTAAAACTATATTAAAACTATAAATTCATAAATTCATGTAAACTATATTTATAATTTAAACTACATTTAACTTAAATTTAATTTTAAACTATAAATCAACTAATATTTAAACAAAATTAAAACTATTAATTAATTTAAACTAAGTTTAAACAAAATTGAAACTATAATTTTTTTTAAAAAAATACTATATATGTATTTTTTTTAAAAAAATACCTGTCTCACTAGAGTCCTCCTGGCCTGGACAAAACCCACCTAGTTATTTGGGTCGACGTCATGTGGGACGCTCTCAATTAGCTGCTGTAGAGGAATCGTCCCATATCTATTCCTCCTGGTGTAGAAACGAGCCCTTCGGTTTTTCCAGCCGTTCCCTATCTTCAACAGTGCATACCTCTTCTGTTGCCTCACACTTTAAACTTATGTTGTATCTTAATTTAATAATCAATTAATTAATTATTTAATAAATTAATAAACCATAAATTATAACTATTTACATATAAAATATAATTAAACAACATAACTTACTTGCATAACATCCTCAAATGCTATGTCCTTGTTTACCTTCGGAACATGCTTCTAACTCTGGAAGTTGAAGGAGAACCGTGCCCAATTCCCGCCCAGCTGCGTCAGGAATTGGCTGAACAGGTGACCATCGTTGCCGATCGGCTGGTCCGTGTGCTCGTTCCAGGGGACTACGACGCGAGGCCCCTCCAACAAATTGAAACCGGAACATCTAGCGTCCTCCCGCGATGTTCCCCCAAGGATCTGCACAATTATAAAAAAAATGTTTGTATTACATTAAAATATAATTTAATAAACTATAAGGAATTTAAATTTAAATTTTGTCACAAAAAATAATTACATTTACCTTCAACATCCACCTCAAATCCGGTGGAACGTGAAGACGACAGTCGGGGGTTCCCTTGGTCTTGCTCCTCCTCCCGATCTATAAACTGCTCTGCCTCGCCAATGGAAATGTTAAAGTCAATCTCTAACTCCTCATTTTCATCCTCATCGAGGTCGCTGACAAACAAATGTACACCCTATGCTCCCCCTATGGTCTCTGGCGGTGAGATTGTCTCACCGGTGAAGAGCTGATCTATGTCGATCCCTACCTGAGGTGGCAGAGGGATATTTCGACCCCCACACCCCTTAGTACGACCCCTTCTACCACCACCACCACCACCACCACCACCACCACCACTACTACTACTACTACTACTACTACCACTACGACTACGACCACCACCACCACCACCACCACCACCACTACCACCACCACCACCACCACTACTACCACCACTACTACTACCACTACCACCACCACTACCACCGCGTACAAACTCTTTCCCTTTCCCTCCATTTCCTTTAGAAACCATCACTCCGAGATTTTAAGTAAAAAGTAATAGAATGAAAAGTTTAAAGGCAGTATCTCAAACCTTGGGTCGTTTGAAATGAGGGGAGACGTTTTTTAAAAAATGCGTCATTTTGAGGTGGTTCTATAGGAAAATCTCTATAGATGTCAGTCAATTTGTAGCGGTTAAATAAAAACCGCTACATAAATCGTTATTAATAGCAAAACCCTACCTTGTTCATCGTGACTAATAACCGCTATAAAATGCTTGACCTTTGACATTTTGTAGCGATGATTGAGATAAAACTGCTACAAACTGACTGACATCTTCCATTTTGTAGCAGTTTCAGGAGAAACCGCTATAAACATTGTTTATTTACTAAAGATAGTCCAGCATGCCACGTGAAGATTCAGATTCAGTATAGATGCCGATCTCCCACGAAAAACTCTCACTCATTTTGATCAGAGATATTTTCATGAGAGAAAGGCAGCTATATTGCAACCCAATCTTCCGTAGCATGTTGGACTATCTTGGGAAAAATATTTAGGGCTGGGGGTATTGTAATCTAGCTAGCTACAAATCACGCATGAAGAACACAAGTCTCCACGTCAAAGTTCTAGGTAGGTATGTCCAAGGATTGGGCCAGACCTGGTTGGAGGTCAACCTGAGGTCTGTCCCAATATGACCTCTGGTTGGAAAAGTCAGCCCGAGCTCTGGTCTAGTCTGGTACCAGCCCGATCTCGGGCTGGACAGGACTGGACCGACGGATTGCCTGGACCAGTCTAGGTAGTCCAATTTTTTTTTTCCAAATTGGGAGGCAATATTTTAACTCTAGTTTCACCTGACTTCCAAAAATAATAAAAAGTGACTTAGTGAAAAGTGATTTCTATAAATTAAAAAGCACATTAGGATGTCTAGACTCCAATGAGCGGCTCAGTGTAGTGGTGATTTACAAAAAAAGGGACCTCGGTCAGACCGGACCAGTCCAAGGGGTCTAAGCCCCTGGACTAAAGTTCAGTCTAATCCGAGCAGTTTGGTCCAGTCCGGTCAAATTGTCTTGGACCAATTTTTTTACCCTGTACCAGGTCGAACCGGGTTAGACCGGACCAACCTGACCTTGGCTTTTTTGGACAACCCTAGTTCTAAGTAAATTTGCATTGTCACTAAATGAACTATCTCAGCTTGACTGATGAGAACTATAGATATTTGCATGTCTTAATTCAGATGTGATACTTCAACTACCATGCCAAGATAGTTTATTCAGTGATGCAGTTCTAATTATTTTTAAATATTTATAACAGATGTACAAATTCCCTAGTTTTATACTTACTTTTGCTCTCAGACTTAGTATCTCCTGAGTCACACGTGCTCCTATATATAGTGTGAATATTTGTAGTGGTTTTTATAATAACCGCTATAAATAGATAAGATTTGCTGCGGTTTACACGTCTCTTTTCCCTAACCGCGACAAATATTGTGTCGTTTCGCATTTTGTAGCGGTTATTTTCATATAACCGTGACAAAATTAACTGCGACAACGTTTGTGCCATTACGCGCCAAGCTGGCGCCAACTTTGTAGCGGTTTGTTCCGTATAATTGCTACAAAGTCCCTGCCACATACCTTCATGTCATTATGTGTCAGGCTAGCGCCACCTTTGTAGCGGTTGTGTTTATAGTAACTGCTACAAAGTTCATCGCAAACAAGCCCGCGCTTTGGCGCCATTGCTGCCGCTATAAATTTGTTGCGGTTTATGCTTAAACCGCTACAAAATTGACTATTTGTAGCGGTTATTGTTGACCGCTACAAAATGTGGTTTTTTTTTAGTGATTTTGCAAGCAACTTCAGTGGTTGGAAGAAGAGGAAATTGATGAAGGACATTAGTCCACAAGGTAGTGAACTTACTTAACTTGCATGTATTTGATGTGTATGTTGTGTATTGATGTGTGGTACTGCTTTATTGGATTATGTGAAGCATGTATGAATTAATGAAGCTCTGTTTCTATTTATACTGTGGCCATAGGTATGTTGCACAAAACATTGAGCATGCAGAAATTGTCATCATGTGAACATGAGCCTATGTAAAGCTAGTATATCATGCACTAGCATTCACCTTGCATGCATTGTTAGTACTGTTTGCTACTGAGATTCTCCTGAATCTCACACTCCCCCAACCAACTACACAAGTGAGAGCACAGAAGGGAGTGCAAGAAGTTGCACAAGCTAAGACAGAATAATCAGAGAATTGAGCAAAGAAATGCTCTGATAGTTATGAGGTCGGCTCTTAAGGATACTAACGCCGGGTTGTGACCAGTATAAGTTGTGGAATCAGAGTAGGGATGCTAGCAATTGGCTAGTATGCTCTAAGGATGTAAAATAGTATTTGTGTCGATACATGGATAATTCTGAGAGATGCTACGATAAAGAGATAGGAGTAATAGATTAATACTTTGAAGTTTTGTAAATATTTGTATGAACCCTACAGGGATTCTTGTTATGTTACCAAGTGATTATTAGTCTACTATGTTAGAACTGTTTTGCCTGTTGAGCTCTATATATATGTATTCTCTGATGAATGTTGGTATATACCAAGGAGTATTACAAGTATCAAATTTTGAAAGTTACAATAAATTTATGTACATGATTTAAAATTTAAAGCAATATATCATATAAAATTTAAGCCTAGTTAATTTCATTAGTATATTTATCATCCATGAATAGTATGAATAGTAGAACGCCTCATTTCTTAAACTACCAGTAATGCATGGGGCTAACAATTAGTTATATAGTTATTCCCAAACCAATTTGAACTTGAGATAATAATCCCTTTTAGACAACATAGAGTTGGTTGCAAGGTATAAGGCTCAGCTAGGTCTCTCTGAGTCTGAAGTTTGATTCCTAAAGGAGAAGCCGAACCGAATACTAAATAATATCACCAAAAAAATCCCTTGTATGACTTAGAGTACCTAGGGTTTTTCGCTTTTCCTAGTCAGCAATTAAAATTAAAATGTTAGCAAATAACTAAACATATCTTCTCACAATGGAATAACAATGGGACGATTCAAGTGAGATGGAACTTTTTGAATCATTATCACTCCTTATCTCTTCTCTCGAATGATTCATACATTCCCTATTAGTTTAAAGATAGCCATATATCTTGAACAGTGAACAAAGATTTACGACATCTATATCTTGTATCGCACTGTTCCCTCTCTTCTCTCGAGTGATTCATACATTCCCTATTAGTTTAAAGATAGCCATATATCTTGAACAGTGAACAAAGATTTACGACATCTATATCTTGTATCGCACTGTTCCCCCCCCCCCCCAACTCATGCACTAATTATTTTGTCAACAAAGAATTTGAACTCACAGCTTCATGCTTAAGAAGCTTTAAGAAATGTGCTTAGCTAGTGTCACTTGAGCTACAAAGCCCTCACTCTTTATAACACATTGTTATGACTTGTGAATAATATAATCTATTATATGTTTTATTACATATTAATATATTAATACATCAATGGGCCTGTTTGGATCACCATCTGATGGGATAATAAGTCCATTAGATGAGATAATAAGTCCATCAAAAAAATTATGAGTGTTTGTGATAGGTTTTGGTTTGATGGGCTTCAAACTTTGATGGGGATTTTTTTTTTTTGAAGCCACAACCCCTAGCTTATGATCCCATTACTGACTTCCCTATCAATTGCATATGTGAGACCCATTTGTAAAATGACTGTTCGCTCCCCACCCCCCAAGTCGTGCTTCTCTCTCTCCTCTCCTGTCTTTCATTTTTTTTAAAAAAAAAGCCATACCAAACAAGTATCCATCAGAAACAAAAGCCACTTCTGTCACCGCTATCCCAAACACAAATCACATCAGAAAAAGTTCATCAGAAAAAAAGTCCATCAAGAAAAGCCCATCAGAAATAAAAGTCATTTCTCCCACGGTTATCCCAAACGTGCCCAATGTCTTACTTTGGGGTTTCCCGAGCGCATTAAAGCAACAAATGGAACGGTTAAAATTAATTGGTCTGTTTTCATACTTGGAAAAAAAAAAACGTAATAGACGGACTTAATAGATTAATGATGTAACCTAAAAACCAACAAATGTTTTCATTCAACGTGATCAGTTTCTTCTTTCATTATTACTGCATCAAAGGAACTGATGAGAGAGTGTAACCAAAAAAAATTAATTGCTTCCTATTTATAAAACCCTGCCGAAAACATCTTTTTGGCACCATCCCATATCAATCAAATCAAACATGGCATCAGGATCCAAATCCTCAAACATGTTCTCCTCAGTGGGTTCTTTTGCAGCAGCCACATTATTAATAATGTTTCTGTCAATTCTCACTGTCGTGCCAAAAGCTCAAGCTCGGGACCAGACCATATTTGCAGATCGAGCAAAATGCTTCACTTTGCTAGCGGACGTACCAGGTAGCAAAGAATATTGTACTGGCTTTCTTGAACCTTCTTCTCCTCCTTCTCCTTCAAATGAGATGGGAGAGTGGGATCAAGATCTAAAACAGTGTTGGTCGTCTCTAAGGAGCATACAAGGGTGTGTGGAGGACATATTTTTTGCATTGTTGAGTGGTAATTTTAGTAAGCTAGGGCATGATTGTTGCCAGACGATTGAGTCCATTGCTATGGATTGTTTGCTTAAGATGTTCCCTTGGAACCCTATGTTTCCTACTTTGCTTCTGAATTCTTGTAAGAATCTCTAATAACATAATGATGCTCTCAAACGCCGAATGAGCGTTCACGAAATAAGAGTTGTATTCTTATCAACTGAACCAACTTTTCATTGGTTGGAATGGTAATCGTTTTCTCGAATATAGAAAATAGAGTTTTGTTTGGTTCTATTCCCAAATACTTTGAGACTAATGCAATGGAGTACCCTGAAATGTAATGTAGTGCTAATTCAGAAATATATTTAATTTGTTTTGCTATAAGATTTGGTCAAAACATCAGTTTACATTTAATCAAATAAAAATAACAATGAATAGCTTATAATAATGTCCTTAAAAAAGAGGGAAAAACGCATTCCGTATTCATCGTCTCTCCATAGTCACAAGTACAGATCAAATCATATGCACAACTCAACACCCCTCCTCTTAATGTAACACATCCTAATTATCATTGCAAGATTACAATGGGTTGAACCAAACTGACTCAGTTTTCCTGTGAGGTACAAGTACCATATACATAAAAAATGAGACAAAACAATAAAAAGTAATAGAAGCTAATAAAGCTCACCACGGCTAATAACTACCAATAAAAACTACAGTATACAATAATGACAAATGTGTCCAATAAATGAATCGGATGGGTTTCTTGGTTCATTGGCTTAGGGCGGTATATATTGTGCGTGTTGCTAAGGAGCGTTTGGACTCTCACCGCCTACCCAGGGATAACCGAAGATCTCCGATCTACCAACCCCAAAAAGTCGATGGCGAACGACAACGCGTGGTGTCCACACATATGCAACCCAAGTCTTCTGTGTTAGAAGACAAGTCACAGCGCGGGGGAGTGCGTGACCTGTCCAATCCGATGACAGCTTCTTCTGCCGGCGATGAGACATATTTTTCAATGAGATTCATGTCCTTCCTTGGTCCGGAAAAATACTTCTGCGATGCCTATTGTTCGGGACCTGGCTGCGGTCCGCTGCAGTCCGTTGCGTGCAAGTGCGTCATTTTGACGTAGTTTCATGCCCCTATCCCTTATATAAAAAAAAAAAAAAAAAAAAAGACAAAAAAAAGAAAGAAAGAAATTCAGGGGTAATAAAAAAAAATTCAGGATGCTGAACAATTCTTTATGATCTTAAAAAATTATTTTAGAGATCTTGACTTGGTATTAAAAGGATACTTTAGGATATTGAAAAAATAATTTTAGGACCGTGAACAAATATTTCAGGTACTGACCGATACTAAAAAAATACTTCAGAATACTGATTGATACTGAAAAAATAATTCATGATTTTGAAAAATATTTTAGGATCGCGAAAAAATATTTCAGGAAACTGATTGGTACTAAAAAGATATTTCAAAATACTGACTGGTACTGAAAAAATAATTCATGATCTTAAAAAATTATTTTAGAATCTTGAAAAAATATCCTAAAACATATTTTTAGTAGCGATCAAGATCCTGAATTATTTTTCCAAGATCCAAAAATAATTTTTTTAAGATCATGAATTATTTTTTCAGTATCATGAAGTATCATTTTAGTAGCAGTCAGTACCCTAAAATCTTTTTTAAGATGATAAGGAATTGTTTCAGTATCTTGAATTACTTTTTTACTATCCAAAAGTGTTTGAACTTTTATATATATATATGGGATTGGGGCGTGAAACTGCGCCAAAACGACACAGTTTCACACAACGACAACGACGTAAGTTTGTATACCACAGCCAGGTCCTATTGTTCGTCGTGGAGATCAGAGAGCATTGGTAATGATGAAGCTTCTTATCCGCATGTTCGTTTGTCTCATTATTACTGTGTACCGATGGATATTTATGAGAAATACAAATTCTCAACTTGAAGCTGAGGTATTCATTGTGAGTGGGTGCTAGCATTAATGGCTCAAAAAGGAAACTTCCTTCAAGCTCTCAAAATGTTGAAGAATAAAGCATTATGGATTGTTGATTCTGGAGCATAGGATCATATAATCGATTGTTTTCAAATGTTCTCTTCTTATACTCCGTGTGTTGGAAACTTGAAAGTTCAAGTTGCATATGGCTCTCTTGCTTCAGTTGCAGTTGCCGAGAAAAGAAGTATCCGAATGTATGAATATATGTTTGTCGATTTCCTTGTGGCACGTGAACCAGTCGAACAAGTAGTAAAGTGTAAATAGAGTTATCATTCCCACAGAGACTGTCGATACCCAAGATGATGCCGGTTTTTTGTGACAGTTGTGTGAAGTGAAAATATGGTTGGTTTTTTTTTTTTTTTTTTTTTTTTTTGCTATTACTAATGACAAGTAGTAAATAAATTATTGGAAGTCAGAAGAAAATATCAATTTAAAAGTAGACTGAGTTCGGATTTCATCCTATATTGCATTATTCCCCCAATTTGCACGTAATGCATTGCTATAGCAATTATACAAAAGAAGACAACAACGAGAGGAACATAACAATTGCAAAGCTTCCATATATTACAAAAAATCAAGAGTTGAGGTCCCGTACATACGGACCCCGGAATTGTAACGGTTCTTTTTTTGCAACTGAATTTTTCCTCACACATATCGCCCCCCAAAGGCGTCACAAAAAAGGCATTTTCCGTCGTAAAATGTGTTTGCTTCCAAAATTTCGCGTAACTCTTTTCTCAACATGATTTTCGAATATATATCATATTTAACCCAAAAACATGATATCTAAAATATATTGGAAGATTAAAGATCAAAACAACATTCCTATTACAACTACGAAAGAAAACACCGAAGCTTAAGACTAGGGACCAAATTTGCAATGGATTTTAGTCCGTCGCAAAAACTCTTATCGCAAATTAAGAATTTTTAGCGAATTACGGAAAATGAAAATTCACCTATTTTCAATAGTCGCAAATCCCGAAATTTGCGGCATTTTCCGTGTTTTTCCGTTTGCAAATTTTTAGCGACGGAAAAACAATTCCGTCGCCAATCCGCACGGGATTTGCGATGGAATTTGATTCCTTCGCAAATGTTGATTTTTGCGACGGAATCATTTTCCGTCGCAAATCTTGACATTTTTTTAAAAAAGATTTTTTTTTCAAAATAATTGTAAAATAAAATAAAATTCCATAAAAAAATATTAAAAAATCCCGTATATCATAAAAATATATAATAGCAATCATAAAGAGTTTTACATAGAAAAACAAAATATAAATAATAATGTTGCGAATAATATGAACTAAAAAAATAATCTAAACAGCAGCAGTATGATCTTCATGATCATCATCACCAGGAGCCGACCCCATACCCTTGGCTCTCAATAGGGATTGGAGTTGAAGCTGCATCTCCCTCATCATCGCCTGTGTCGTCTGACTCATTTGCTTATCGACTCATCTCTTTTTGTCATGTTTGGCTCAGCTCAACTGCTTGCTCCTACACCAATGCCTTCATCTTCTTCATCTCATCTACAAAAACAACATTAGGAAGTAAGTTTATTTTTTGTACTTCATTTAAATGGACAAGGGAATGAAAATGTAACAATCAATATTTATAGATTTATACTATTATTTCATCACAATGCAAACACACAATTACATCATGAATCCATTACCCAAACATATAAATGAGAATTACAAATTACAACATATAAAAATATGAAAATGAATTTTTATTTTTATGCTAATTTAATAAAATATAGATAATACTATATAAACTACATTTGATTCTTATATTCTTGAATATTAGACAAAATATTGCTTTAGATTCTTACATACCCCCTGATCATTGCATTCACATTAATTGATTCCATAAATCAATGGGTATTTCAGTCCTTTCATGTTTTTTTTAGAGTAACATGTTCCCTCTGCCTTCCTTATCTATTCGAAACATAATTACGCTTCCCTCTCCGCCTCACTTAAACTAAACAGGGCCTAATTGCCAAACATATTTTGGTTTCTCTGAAGTTATTAGATATAGATTTTTTTATGGTGGTAAAAAAAAAAAGAGAAAATTTTTTCGAAAAAAAAAAAAAAATCTTTCATTGTGACCCAATCTGATTTGCGTTAATTAGTTTGGTCATACAAGAGTGACTTGAATATGTTGATGTCCACCCTTAACAAACACACCACTCAAAATTCATCCATCTCTATATCATCTACATATTGTATACATCTATGTCAAATCATATTTTTTTCACATGTTAAAATAGTGCCACTTACTATGTGAAGCCTTCTAGAATACCCAAGTACCAATTCAATTTATTAGCATGGAAAAGGGGAAAAAAAACTGACCCAATTTTGTTGAACTTTTCCATGATAAAATGAAACGAAGATGGAATTCTTCTTTATTATCAATCTATCATCACAGTCCACTATATATAATGAAAGCATTATACCAAAGGATCTCAATCAAGTGTATAAACCACAGTAAACATATCCAAATACAAAGCAACTATCTAACAATAAATGATAAAAAAGCTAGAAAAAAAAAATCAAACTTACTTGGCGAAGCGACGGCGGAGACCGGAAGGGGTGGTGGCGACAGGGGTGTCGGTGGGGACCGGGGGTGACGGTGGCACAACGACGGGAGGTGGAGGACGAATGGTGAAGAGGGAGAGCGTAGAGGGAGGGGCGGATCATGAAAATGAAGGAGGAAGAAGAAGTTGGGAAATTTAAAATGATTTTGCGACGGAATTTGGATTTTGTCGCAAAACCATCGGAATTGGGATTTCGTCCAAAACCAAGGGCTTTGCGACGGAAATTTTAATTCCGTCGCAAACATTACTATTTTGCAACAGAATTTACATTCTGTCGCAAATACTCCTAAATTTGTGACAAAAAATTCCGTCGCTTATCAACTGTTTTCTAGTAGTGATAATGCTACAGCAAAACCGCCTTTCACAATATTACTCAGCTAATCCATCACTATCCTATACAGAAGCATCCACATTCTGTAAGTACAGTCCTCGTTCTACTTCTCCCATATTCCTATGGCAATTTTCCAATTTAGACTGTCGGGTTGAACCTAGGTATTCTTGGTTATGAGCAGTAAACTCATTCCTGTAGTCTACAATTTAAGTCGAGCCCTGCACAGGCTCGCCCAGCAAACACTGTCTAACAGAGGTCTAACCTTGACTCCCGTCCGGTAAGTTGAGGCCACTAATCTAGCCCTTTGCATCCGCTAACCAACTATGTGTAAATTAATTTTAAACAAACTAAATATATTAAATAAATAACTTAGCAAACTGTGTTCATTCTACAACTTAGAAATCTATCATCACTCAGCCAATAGAAGTTTAGTACATGACTAATGAGGGAAACACAAAATAGAGTAATAAGAATAGCCTATGGAAACATTTATGAAAAAAGGAAGAAGAAGAAGAAGACAGAGGAGCTCGTCGGAATGATCGACGGCGTAGGCATCGTCCTGTCACGCGACGTCTCTACGTCTTCTACAGTCCGTCTTGCTCTAGGGAAGAGTTGGGTTTCATATGCAATTCTCTCAATCAGTAGTTCTCTCGTTCCTCTGGTGTGAGTCCAGTCGGATTAGAACTGTACGACTACTTTGACTCTCATGACTTCAATGACCTATTTAGGTTTAGCCTCGCTTTCCTCTTATAGTCAAGTCCCATTCACGCCATACGTCTAGTGAGTTGGGCCTTCGAAATCTGTTAGGTCCAAATCCCTATATTCGGTTGATTGATTCTCTTTTAATATTGCGAGATTCTTTAGATCTTTCATTCGATTCTCTATATCTTCTGATTCCGTCTTAATCAATTCAGCCGCCGTCTAAATGTCTGTCTGGATGACCTGTATTAATTTCCTGAAAACTTGCGAGGAAATGTTAGAGTAACGTAGCTCACAATTTTGCATCATTTACGATGCTACAGCATAGGGGTCGCATTGTATTGCTAACTGTAACATCCCATTTCCAAAAGCAAAGATATATTTTTTTCATCGAGTAGAGCGTCGGAGCAATTGAGTAAGCGATACATTTATTCAAATTGCCGTAAGTCCGGCTGATTTGAGTGCGGTACATTGACCGAGAGATTTCAAAATGAATAACAACGAGAAGAGAGTCTTCGTCGGGACTCGCACGGCTCGCTCGCCATTCTCCTCGGTCCTCGGTTCTTCCGAACTGACGCTATGATAAGAGCCGAGATCCAATTGCAATTTGGATTTCAAAATCGGTTAACCTCATGCTTAAATACGACTACATATACACGACAAAGAATCAATACAACGTCCACAACATGTATGATTAAAAACACATAACCACGTATACAAGATAATAACCACGTATGTAACATAACCTCGTATGATACAAGAATAATAACCTCGTATGTGACATAACCTCGTATGTAACATACCGTGTATATAGCATAACCTCGTACACTACTACACAACAATCATATACAATCATATAATAAACATTAGAGCTAGTGTTACGGTATGCGAACGTACCTTCGTTGACGGTAAACGACACGTTTTACGAAAAATGGTATTTTCTCGACAATGGGACGATTAATTCAAATATCCTATAATGATGATATTTATCAACATTCAAAGATCATAATGCATTTTAGGTACAAATTACCATTTTTCCCTTGACCCCCTAATCGGCGGAATTTCGCCAGAACTTCGTTACTTTGACTCTAATCTTCCAAAATTTTGCTAGAACTCTTTTCCCAACATGATTTTTGAAATATATATCATATTTAACCCAAAAATATGATATCTACAATATATTGGAAGATTAAAGACTAAGCTAGCATTCCTACTATAACTACCGAAAGAAAACACCGAAGCTTAAGACTAGGGACCGTAAAACTTACTCGGGGCTCCGCTAGACTTTCTCCCGGGCTCCTCCTTCTCTCTAACTTCTCTCTAGGTTCAAAATTTTGGTGTGGGAAATGAGAAGAAGAGAGGTTCCTATTTATAGAGGTTTTCGGGTTAAAAACCATGCAACTTCATTAAACAACCTACAACTTCGGATCGATCTTGCATCGTTAGATCGCATTTTTTAGGACAAATCAATCTTGGCCCTCCACCTTGCTTGGCCGACTTCTAGGCACAAAAACCAAGGAGGGATGATGTCATGCATGATGTCAAGTTGTGACTTACCGATAAAGTTCCCTGATCGGTGTCCAAATCGCGTACTCTTGCCGAAACTCAAAAATCTGACAACGTAGTTTTGAAGGTCTATTCTTCCTCTTTCACAATACCTGGGTTAACTAAATTTTTGATCCCATCCAGGGTATTCCGTTATCGGCTGAACATTTCGGACGTACGCCCTCCGTTACGTAATTAAATTCCGAAAGCACCAGCGTCTAGACAAAAATCCACTGGTTTGAAATACGTTCTGACTCAAGACACTAGATTCCTAATTCGCGGCAACTACTTGTTTCTGTATTGCCTCTTCTTCCCCTATCTGCATTTTCTCTCTCCTACCCTGTGTCTTAAATACCCCATTGGTTTCGTAGAATCGACCTCGAGACATGTCACTCCGGATAAAATTTCACTTGTTCATAACAAGTCCGGATGTTTCGACTTTGTTTCTATATTTTGAGGTTGGATTTTATTTCTATCCATCCCTACTTAGCCATCGGTATTTCTACTGATTATAATATTATTTTTTATTTATTTTTATTTTTTTATTAATTAATTTCGAAATTTCTCTTTTAATTTAATTATTTACTAATTAATTTATTTATACCATAATCTAATTAATTAGCCAATAATTACTTAATTAGTCATTTACTAATTGTTGATAATTTTATGATTTAGGATAAATTATTATCTCATGACTATTGAACCGACATTGATATTTTATATCCTATATTAAATATTAAAAATAAAGGGGCATAAAGTGCTTTTTAATAATATTTTATTTATGCTAATTTATTTTCCAGGGAAATAATCCCAAAAATTCCTAAAATTAAAGATAACATATTTCCCAAGTTTTTATCAAGATCTCATTATCATATGGTATTTATCATAATGTTTCTAGGCCATTTTCTGCCTTATTAAAATATATTTTTCATGGATTTTAGCTCTTTTTATTTTCCAATTTTCACAGTAATTACCTTAGAAAATAAGATAATTAAAACTTATTATTTGAGACCCCATATTCACCTATTTCCAATCGGTATTATTTATCGAAATATGATACTTATCATAAATATGATTTTCAGGGTATTACACTAACACAAATGTGAGCATACCATATGTTATAGCATTGTATCAGCTTCATTATGCGCTTTCACAGTAAACCATAAAGTGGCCCTTTTCTTATGAACATGAGCAGGATAATGATGTGGATGCAACAATTTGTAGAATCTATCCTTTATTTCTTTATGTGCATGAATTCTTACATATTTTATCATATATCATACAAATAAGCTCAGATTTATCATTCCAACCAGTCAAAACACATAGAAAAAACATGGCATAAATATAACTCATTAACTTGCCTATTGCTTTCAGGAAGTAACCTCGATCTTGCACATTGCACCTAATGCAGAAGCATATGTTGAAAGACACAATATCACCTAAGAGGGGGTGAATTGGGTGATTCAAAAAAAAAATTCGAATGACCCCTGAATTTTGCACTAAGAACAGAGCAGAGAAGGAAATGATTGACACAAGATATTTATACTGGTTTGATCTAAACTCTTGACCTACGTCTAGTCCCCAGACTCTTTGGGTATTTCACAATCTCTTTCAATTGATTACACACTCTGTAACTCTGAGTAATCCTCTCTCTAGGATTCATTCCCCTTACAAGTTGTAATCAATACACCCACTCTCAAGGTCCCACTACCTTGAGATTCTTACAATGATATTGATCATAAGTTCAACTCTATAATAGAGTCGAATAATAAACACTGAAGATCAAATATCTGAAGATATTACACAGTAATGAATGAAACAGTAAATGTGTATAGTTCGTTTGAGTGTTTGTGTTTCCGGTGGTAGAATCATATTGAATGCTCCTGCTTATGTTTGGTGAGGGCAATTAATGACTGTTGAGAATCTTTCAATGAGCTATTGTGAGTAATAAATGTAGCCGTTAGGAGATGAAGTTCATCCATTATTCACACATTTCAATTCTACAAATGATCGTCGTCATTCGTCGCTTTGACATTATTTATGTTCTTCTCGTTGGATGGTCAAGCATTTGATTAGGGAAAGAGGACATGAATGCCTTCTGGTTTTCTTAGAGAATGGTTGTCAAAATCGTGCTTGGTTTTTTAGGATTGCATTAAATGCGTCTGATGTAATCAAATGCTTTTTGATTAATCTGTAGTTAATCCTTCATCTAATCATTTGAAACTCATTAATAAACTGATTAAACATAGTTAGGAACAATAATGAGTGGTGATAAGAAGTTATCAAATGACAATCAAAGATTTAAGTTTTATGGACACAGTGATTTGCCAAATAGAGAAAGACTAACTTGAGTTGATTTCAAGCACACTCGAGTTGACCATTCTACACTTGAGTCACAATTACATCTTCTTTGGAAATATGTTTTGACAATAATGGTAAGATGTCTCTGTATTAACTTAACTCGAGTCTAAAATGTTCACTTCAAGTTGATGACTCAAGTCATACATATCTCACCCAAGTCAATGGCTTTTTTTCACAAATGTCTTCGAGTTAAATTTTGAAAATGATTTGAACACTGAGCATACTCGAGTCATTAAGTGTTGACTCGAGTTGTCAAAATATACTTTGAGAAAATGGTTCAAAGTTACACTCGAGTCAATCAATGCTAACTTGAGTAAGTACATTAGTATTTTGAAAAATAAGTTTAAATCCACAAGAGTTAACTCGAGGCATATAAGGTTTACTTGAGTTAATGCTTTTCATAAAACATTTCACAAAGTCTTTCAACTCAAGTCACCAGTTAATAACTTGAGTTAGTCAAAGTTAAAACACATTTTGAATTAGGTTTCAAAACACTTGGTTCGAGTTTATCAACCTTTAACTCGAGTCAATTTGACAGATAGGTAAAGTTAGTTACTAATTCAACTTCAATCAAGATAAAAACAATTTTACTTGAATCATTAACTTTCTTTTATTTACAATTGTCTGTTATCATCAAAACACCTAGAGAACTAACATATGTCATATAAGACTCTTTTTTCTAGCTACGAAGCATGTGTTACTAATTTGGATAAAGTATGTATTCCCAATATCATCCAAGACGCGCTGGAGATACCATAATAGAGAAATACATTTAAAGAGGAGATGAGAGCACTAGAAAAGAATGGAACATGGAACATAGTTAAAATGTCTATAGGCAAGAAACTTGTAAGCTGCAAATGGGTATTTACCCCTAAATATTTGGCTGCTGGTACTCTAGATAAGTTAAAAGTCCACTTGGTACCAAGAAGGTTCACTTAGACATATGGCCTGAATTATCAAGAAACATTTGCACTAATGGTTGTTTTTTTCTTCATCTTCTTGCAAGCTCGATGAAGATTGAAGGAACAAAGACGTAATTGTAAGGATAGATTGAGCAGCTACTTCAACTCCAATCACCAAGCTACAATCAATTTCGAATATGACAGGGAGAAGAGAAGGGTTGTGAACTGAGCCCATCATCGTCTCCATTGGCAAGGATTCAGAGGACAGAAGGGCAAGAGACCGACATTGTTCTACATTGTTCTTCTTGGGGTTATGGTTGTTATATCTTTTAGTCATTTCCCTTTTATTCTTGTTATGTCCCTGAATCTGGATTTTTATGTTGCTGAGATGATTTCGGTGTTAGCCACTTAGTCATAAGTGGCTAGTTTGTTCGCATTAGAATTATTTTCAAACCATTGCAAAGATTAAGACTTGCAATTACTCTTTTTTAGTTGGTAATGACAATTATTTGTTAATTTTATCTTGTGCCTAATGCTTCTATGTGACTGGCCATCACTTAGATTGCTTTGTTCAATTAAATTGAGCTTGAGAAAGTTAATTTAATTGTAGAACATAGGTAAAATTATACTAGACTTGAAGTTTAGGCCACTAAAGAGATGGTTTTTTTAGTAACATAGAGATATAATTACTAACCTAGCATTGTCAAATTAACTTTGTTGCTTAATAATTATTTTCTCTTAATTGTAGCAAGAGATTATGTATGTTAATTGAGGATATAAATTTTGGTTTTGACTTGAGAAAGCTTAAACAAATGCTTTTAAACCTTAGACTAATATGTGATGTCATTCAATCACTAATGGAGTGGTAATTATTTCAGTCTCATGAATTGCAATGGTGAGAAATAATCCTATACTCCTCTTGCCTTGAGTTAAATTTTGAATTTAGTTTTCTTCAAGTTATTTTCCTTTTCTTAAATTCTAGTAATTTTTTTTTGATATAAGCTCTTCAAATGGTTTTACTCAACCAAATGGATAGCATAATTTTGATAATTACTCCGCTTTTGCCTTAGTACTCGTGGGAATGATAACTTTTTATACTACTTGTAACCCATACACTACAAAAAAAAGGACTTTCAGTGGCGACTTTTGGCGGCGACATTGAATGTCGCCGCTGAAAGTATTGACTTTTGGCGGCGACAATTCTTGTCGCTGCTGAAAGTCATACTTTCGGGCGACTCTTACATGTCGCCGCCAAAAAGCATGTTTCGGCGACGTAATGTCGCGCCGAAAGTCTTTTTTTTTAAAAAAAAAAATTATAATGAAAGTCATACTTTCGCGGCGACTCGATATGTCGCCGCCAAAAGTATAAGTATCAGCGGCGACATTATGTCGCCGCCGAAAGTCTTTTTTCTTTTCTTTTTTTAATTTATAATGAAAGTCATACTTTCAACGGCGACTCGATATGTTGCCGCCAAAAGTATGTATCGGCGGCGACATTAAGTTGCCGTCGAAAGTCCTTTTTTTTTAAAAAATTTATAATGAAAGTCATACTTTCGGCGGCGACTCGATATGTCGCCGCCGAAAGTCCTTTTATTTATATAATGAAAGTCATACTTTCGCGGCGACTCGCTATGTCGCGCTTAAAAATATGTTTCAAATGGCGATTTAATGTCGCCGCCGAAAGTCCTTTTTTAAAAAAATATTTATAATATTTATACAATAAATATGTTTATTGATGTCATTTCTTATGAAAAAATAAATTACTTTTTTGGATCATTGGGAGATAAAGAGAGTTTAAGATATAGTGTATGTTGTGCATTTGAGAGTGAGAGGAAGAGAGTTGTATTTACTGACATTTCATTGTCACATTAATGTTGTTGCTTAAAGTTGATTTTCATTAATAGTAGTAAGAGATTGTACATTTTCATGAAAAGATAAACATGATTTTGACTTGAGAAAGTTTTGTCAAGTGCTTTTAAACCTACTTCGAACACATATATTCATTGAAATATTAGTAGAGAGGAAATTGATCTAGTTTTATGAAATGCAAATGAGAGAAATTAATGCTTAGGCTCCATTTAATCATTGAAGTTAAAGAATTATTTGCATTTATCACTATTTCCATATCGAAATTTGTCATGGCTCAACTTAATTGAATTCACTAAGCCTTTTGCTTGATCAATTATTAATCAAATCCTCGTGGAAACCATATCTCTACTTATCACTTTATTACTTGACGTGACTCGTGCACTTGTGATAGTGAACATGTGTGTATTTGAGAGAGATGATAATTATGTTTGTACTAGTATATATATGTGTGAGAGAGAGATGAAGAATTTAACTATGGGTAACATATCTGATTTGATAATTTACAATTTCAAATCTCTTTTTTGTATTTTTTTTCCTAATAAATAAAATATAATTTAATTAAGCTCAATAGCCCCAACTTATCACTAAAAACACACATAAAGTAAGATCATAAGTGAAAAATTCATATATATTCAAACACTCTCAATAAGGCTATAAATCAAAACAACCTATATATTGTAAAATCTTTAAAATTAGTTTTAAATTCTTATTTTTTCCAACGATAATTAATAAAAGAAATTAAAAAATTGAGTGAGAAGAATATATGATATAATATCATATAATTAAAATATCTGACATGAACAATTTTACGCAGAGTGAGGAACCAGATTTTAAACAATGATGTCATATATCTCAAATATATCCGTTTAAAATTTGAAAATGTAATTTTTTTTACTGTTGACATATTTAAATTAAAATAATCTCAAATATTAAATATATAAAATAGAATCACAGAAACAAATGAAAAATTGTATATTTAATTTGATTTAAAAAATTTAAAGCAAAACTTAAATTTATTATGTTTGATTTGATTTTTATTTAATAACTGGTACCAATTTGATTTTTTTAAAAAAAAAAAAAATCGGAGAGATATCTCTTTTTAATTTGATTTGATTTTCATTCACAGTAGGACCGATTTCATTTCCCTCCAGCGCGCAATTCTCTGCCTTCCTCGCGCGAAATCCCTAAAATTTCTCCCTTGCTCTGCCACGGTCGCGCCTCCGCCTTGCTTCCTGAAGTCCACCGTCACTGAGCTCCTGCACCTCTCACTCCGTCAGACCAAGGAGCTAAATTGTGGTCGGACTTCTCTTGCCCTTTCAGTTTTCCTTTCTTTTTCTCTTTAGTCTATACCTACAAAGAATTCAATGAATGGAGTCTCTTCTTTTGTTTCTTTTTCTTCTTTCGTATTGATGCTGTGTAGAAAGATTTTTTAGGTATACAAAGTGATGGCTTTAAGTTTTCAAACTGTTAACTTTTTGGGAGCAGTAGAGGAGAAAATCCCTCACAATTTGTTTACTATCTTGTGTTACTCCCGACTTGCTTGGTGGGTCCTCTCAATCTGTTGTTGAATCTCAGGAATTGGACCTCAACTTGCAGGTACCTAATGGCTGGGAGAAGCGCCTAGATCTCAAGGTTTCGTTTAATCCATTTTCTGTTTGTTTCCTGCGAAAGTTAATTTGGTCGGTGTCGTGAATTCTGGTTGGGAAATACTCGTCGTCGTGGTTTCTGGGAATTTAAATCCTCTTTGTAAATGTCACAAGTTATTTTATCTTTTGAAGGAATTTAACCGTTGAATTTTCCACTATTGAAATATTTCATTGATATTTTTCTTTCTAATCTCGATTTCTTTGCACTGCTATTCTTTGTAATCCTAAACCATGGCTTCTGTTTTTAATATGTTTAAAAATATTTTTGGTTTGTTACGAGTGTTTGATTTAGAGGACCACTCATGTTTTGATGGCCTTCTGAATTATAACTGAGAACTTGAAGGGAATTAAGGATCTAATAGTTTGGAAAAACTTGATAGTTTCGCCTTCAAACTACTTTATTACGTTGATGATTTTTTTGTGTGATAAAAATCCTACCATGGTTCAGCGGCCTAGCTTATTGCAATTCTCCAATGAAAGCGTTTTAATATCTGAACTTATTGGTTTTGTGCAAATAAGTTCTTGCTTGCTTTTGCTTTCCATTGGTTTTGTGATGATGTGTCAATACTAACGTTTGTCACACGGTGAAGACTCGCAAAGAGGCCAAGCGTATGGCGCTTATGGATGCTATTGCTTCTGTGAAGACTAGAGTTGAAGATCTTAAGAGTAGTGTTCAGAAGCAAATAAGCAAGAATAGTGAATATGCTGCAATTTTATATCAGCAATCTTCTGGTAATGATCTGTTTGTGAATTTATGCACTGCAAACACTTCATAGCAATCTCCTGGTAATGATCACATTTTGGGTTTCAATTTCACTGCTCTGTTTCCCTGCTGAAATATTTCTTCCCTCTACAACATAGCTGGCTCAAGTGCTTTTATTTAGTTGATACTCTGCATTTGGGATACTTATTTCAACCTTTTTTGATGTCAGCAGCGAACCACCTCCAGTTCAAGCCCCAACAATATGTGACTTGAATAAAAATTAGAAATGAGGATAGCATGGGCCATTACCGACTTCAATCTTATAAGTTCTCATGCTGTAAATAGTGTTCTAAAGAAATTCTGAATTGGGTCTTTAGAATATTTTGATAGGTTGTTATGTGGGATTAGTTTGTGACGAAATTGTTTTTGTTAGATGACTTGCATCTCTAAGTGCCTAGAAATGTATGATGAGATAGATTTATGGGTATGGATGAATACCAAAGGCATGGAAAATGGAATACACACAATTACTGTTGAAAAATAACTCATTGGTTGACTTTTGAAATATGACAAATTTGGAACATTGAAGCTGACTTTTGAAATAGGTATTACTCAGTGTTTGGCATCATGGAAAAATTAGCATTTTTAAACTTATTATTCCTAAAGTAAAATTAGATTCAATATAATCTTGTCATTTTCATCAGTTAGTCACAAATTTTTGGTTGATGCTTTTGTGGTTTGTGTTCCATTGATGCAGTTTCCTTCCATGTCATCCATGCAAGGTGCTCTGCCAATTATACCACCTTCTTCTGGTGTAATACACCCCCCAAGCGTGGGTAACCCTTCACTTTACTGGCGCTCACCCCATTCATCATATGGTTCAGTATTTCCTCCACAAGCTCAAGTTCATGCACCAGCAATGGCAACAAGTAGATTTACTTCTCCCACTTTACATTTTTTGGTTGGTTTATGTTAAGACTATTACTTTTGTTCTTTGTATACTGAAGTGTGCTTTGAAAATCTTAGGGGCATACGTGGGGCAACAAGTACCGACTAACATGCCAATGCCTAGGTAACCACTATCTGTTAATGATAATATTTGCATTTTACAAAGGCTGATTTAGGTTAGGTTGTCACTTGCTCTTGGGGCTCTTCTTTTAGATAAAATTATTTATCGTTTTTCAAACCAAATATAAAATTGTCTATGTACAATTTATCTTTTATTCATTTATTTCCTTTTGGCAAGTAAGTTAATTTTAAATGCCGCTGACTGTAATTATGTTTTCCTTATAGGCTTATACAGTTATCACTGTTCTGAAGGGAAAGATTGAAGAAATTGAACTTCCTCTTGCAAAGTTGACATAATCATTTCAGAATGGATGGGATACTTTTTGTTGTTTGAGAATATGCTTAATATTGTCCTCTATGCACGTGACAAATGGCTAGTAAGTCATACATTTTTTTCTCTTGTTGGCATTTATTTGATCATTTCTTTCACAAGAATGAAATGATCTTGGAATCTTTGTGTAGCTGCTAATAGTTATATAATACTATTCTGATGCAACTCAACTCAAGCATTATGCAATATCTATATGTGTAGCTCTAAAATATAGCTTTCCAACTGAAACGATGCAATTTTCTGCCCTTAGTTCATGTCTTTTATCAGTTTTTTTGGTTTATTAAGCACAATCCATCATATTGCTTGAAATGAGAAGTTGTGATACAAAACATGCTGCTTGTGTGACATATCTGACATGCTCTTTTGGTTTATTAAGCACATGCTCGTTTATGTGACATATCTGACATGCTGCATTAAAGTCTGATTACCCTTCCATAAAAGAATACCATGTTCTGCAAGGCTGAGAAAACATTTACTGAATTGCAGTACAGTTTTTAATTTTATCAATTTACATTCATTTTTTTATAAAAAAAAATCACTTTTGGCGGCGACAAATGTTGCCGCTAAAAAGACTATCCGCGGCGACAATTGTGTCGCCGCAGAAGAGTGTATCAGCGGCGACTATTTGTCGCTGCTGAAAAGACTATCAGCGGCGACAATTCTGTCGCCCCTGAAAACTGTATCCGCGGCGACAATTCTGTCGCCGCCAAAAATAGTATTTGTGGCGACAATTGTCGCCGCCAAAACCCAACTTTCAGCAGCGACACCAGTGTTCGTGGCTTCTGAAGAACTTTCAGCAGCGACAAGAAGTCGCCACTGATTGTCCACTTTCGGCGGCGACATTTTAATGTCGCCGCCAAAAGTATTCGCGACAAGCGTTTCAGCAACAACTTTTTTGTCGCCGCTGAAAATTTTTGTAGTGATATGTTTGCGGTAAGTTAAATAGCGAATAATCATGTTGATGAAATATCAAAGATAAAAGTTGCACTAGGGAGAGAATTTGAAGTTAAAGATATGGGAAACTTGAAATACTTCCTTGGGATGGAAGTTACTAGGTCAAGACTAGGCATCTATATTTCTCAAAGAAAGTATATACTTGATCTTCTAAAAGAAATGGGCATGATGGGGTGTAGTCTTGAGCTAACTCCCATTGTGGTCCCAAAAAAGAGGAAGAAGAACAATAAAGAAGAGTAAGAAGAAGATGACTTAGATGATGAGATTAAAGAAGAAGGAGAAGGAGGACCAGAAGAACAAAAAGCCAACGAAGTTGTTGACAAAGGAAGATATTAGAGACTTTTTGGAAAGTATATTTATTTCTTTTATACAAAACCTGACATAGCCTTTGCAATAAGTGTGGCCAGTCAATACATGAGTGCGTCAAAGAAAAAGCACATAGACGCAGCCTATAAAATTCTGAGGTTTCTAAAGGGTAACAGTGTATAGGGTTGTTTTTCTGGAAATATGAATGGAGAACTATAGAAGTGCACACTGATGTTGATTAGGGAGGAACTCATCTCAACTAGAGATCAACCTCTAGTTATTGCTCCTTTGTATGGGGAAACCTGGTTACTTGGAAAAGCCAAAAACAAAGGAATGTATCTAAAAGCAGTGTTGAGTTTGAGTTAGGGCATTAGCTCAAGGGTTAATGGAAGAATTGCTACTGAAACGGGTCCTAGATGAGATACAAGTTAGCATGGATTTGCCATTAAAACTCTATTGCGATAATAAAGCTACTATAAGCATGGCATTAAATCTTATTCAGCATGAAAGATTGAAGTATGTGGAGATAGATAGACACTTCATCAGGAAAAAAGTGGAAGAAGAAATCATATGTTTGACTTATCTATTGACAAATCTTAAAGTTGCAGATGTGTTGACAAAAGGGTTGCTTAGACCCACATATGAAAGCTGCATAAGCAAGTTGAATATCATTAACATCTATGATTTAACTTGAGGGGGAGTGTAGGAATATCATACATATATTATAAATATTTGCTATTATTGTGTTATTAGCCTTAGTCAGCTTTATTAGCTTTTACTGTCTTATTGTGGATGCTAACAAAATCACCATTAGAGAGCTAATATTCATTTGAACCCAATTGATGGTCAAATTTAAATTAATATTATTGGATACCAAATAATTATTTTTAAAAAAATATTTATTGATAATTTGGATTTCATATGAATATTTTATATTTATTTTTGTAATTTTCTTAAAATAATTTTATTTTTAATAAAAAATAAAATTCATACTATGCATATCTATTAAACAAGAAAAATTTATTTCAAAGGAGTTAATTTTTATAGAAATTGAACAATAATGAATCAAATTCATTTATATGTAGAATTTTTATATTTACATTGTTGAAAAGATATGAGAAAATTAAATTCATTAATCATTACATATATTCCCCACACATGCTTGCTTCTTAGGAGGAATGATTTTTTCTTAGTACATGATATTTAGAAGGGAAAATTTCAGTTAGCCTGATGTAAAAATTTTATTTCAGTCAAGCCCAAAAAATTCTGAAACTTCACTGCATCTCCTTGTCAAAATAAAAGTAAGTTTCGTGGATGAAAATATAGTGATACCCTTACTTTATTTTTATTTTTTTTAATATTCTTATTTATCTTGTGAATGCCTTTATTTGTCATGTGAATTCTCTTATTTGTCTTGTAAATGGCCAAATTATTTTTAACTCTCTAGGTTCTTTTGAATCCTTTTATTTTTCTTATAAATGTTTGTATTTGTCTTGTAAATGCCTATATTTGTCTTATGAATTCCCTTAGTTGTCTTGTGAATGATCAAAATGTTCTTGTTAACTCTCTAGTTTTTTAATCACTTTATTTGTCTTGTAAATTCCCTTATGCAAAAAAGAAATCAAGGACATTGTTGTTTTTTTACTCATAAAACTAATATCATTTTGGTCCAAAGGGAGGCAGTGAAATTTCAAAATTTTGAGTTAGTTAAAATAGACTCTCTTCCATAGGATTGATTGAAATTTTCCCAGTATGAAAACACGTCACATCACAAAATTATTATGGTCTAAGGTCCATTTTTCTTGGAAATTGTCAAGAAATTTCAATTTTGCCTTAGAAGTGTTTTTTTGTTGTTGTTGTTTTAGCAACATCATGCTGGAAAATTCCATATCGTAGCAATTTCGCTTGGCTGTAAGTTAGGTTAAGTTTGACCATTAGATGACCAAATATACTGAGCTGGTAAGTCCACGTGTCATTTACATTTTTTATGGTGCAAATTTGCTTTAAAAGTTTTCGCTCAGGAGGAATGTTGTCCCAGAATTTTTTTTTGGGTTCAATATTTCTTTGGAAGTTTCCAAATTGTAGCAACTTCACACTGACCTTTATAAAGGTTAAGTTTGATTTTTAGTTAACCAAATATGCTAAGCTGTCAGCTTAAATAACACTAAAGAAGAAGCCACAAATAATTATTG
Source organism: Acacia melanoxylon (assembly GCA_019022615.1). NCBI lineage: Eukaryota > Viridiplantae > Streptophyta > Magnoliopsida > Fabales > Fabaceae > Acacia > Acacia melanoxylon. The sequence continues at coordinate 260,012 of JAFJYJ010000030.1, read as the reverse complement.
GATTCAAGACACACTCAGTAATATTAGCTAGAGAGTAATGAAGAAAAGATTCAATATAATTATTGGATTCAAGACACACTCAGTAATATTATCAAGAATAAGGCCACTGGTGACCCTTTGTCATCGTACTCCAGCGATGTTGAGATAAACATATACCTTTTCGATTTTCTCTTCATCGCACAAGATGCTTAGACCTCTTTGATTTTCTTCAGTTATTCAGATGTGGTGCATTTTTATTAGAAAAATTTTCCTTATTTTTGAATCGATCTAACTTAACTTGGATGACACATGGATTTGCTAACTAAATTTTCCTTAGGTTGGATTCAAACTTGGATAAGCATATTTGACCAATTAACTGGTAAACTTCACTTGAATAATAGCCTAAGTGAAATTGCTACGATTTAGAAACTTTCAAGGAAAAATAGCTCTTGAGTGAAAAAATTTAATTTGAGGCAACTTTACACCTAAACTGAAAATAAAAATGACAAGAATAATCATGTAAACTGAGTTCAAATATTTGGTCGATTAACTATTAAACTTAACCTGAATAATGATCGTGATGAAATTGTTACGGTTTAGAAACTTTTGGGGCGACAATTGTACAATTGTTCCAAAAAAAATTCGGACCAAAATTGAGATTATTTCTTGACAAGTGTTAAGACAAAAATATACCTTAACCCTATAATTAATTCCACATGTGATCTCACGATGTCGGGCGAAAAAAAAATACCTCACTTAAATCTTGTTTTCTCGAGAACAGTGCTTCTCCCTTTCCCAATGCCTCTATTTTCTCTTGTGCTCTCTCGCCGTCTCGGCTTCTCCTCCCTCCCTCCATTAATAATCAACATTCAAGACTCTTAACTCATATACGTTTTGTTGAAAATGACAATACTCCTTCAATCTAAAATATATACTCTTCTTTTCTTTCTTTTTTCGGACTCACTTACAATATGTTTCACATATATGAAGAAAAACTTTAAACATCATTAATTTTTTCTTAAAATATATCAATGTTCCAACTTTACCCATATATAATATACACCATACCCCATGAGAATAAAATCTACACAATAACAAATGAAGGATAAATTTGTAAATTCACACAGAAAATTTAAAAAAGTGATTAATAAATAGGACAAAGAACCTTCAATAGCTCTATATATAGGACAAGAGGAGTACTAGTTGATAAGTAGATATTTTATAATTAAATTAGTATAGATTCTGATATATATTGGATAGGATTTATTAATATTATACTTATTTAATTATCTTTTTATATATTTATCTATCTTTTAATAAAATATAGGATAAAAGAATATTATAACAGAAAATCTATTGATATCCTATTTATTTGTGCAGGAGATATTTTAGGATCTAAGAGAGGAGAAAATATAGGAAGGGCGCATCATTATTGGAAAACATTTTAATGAGCTAGAAGATATATATGTGCGTGTTTATATCATAAACCCCAAGAACCCGCAAGAATGGAAGACGTGTGCGGCATATGTATATATTGCAAGGAATATAGATAAAGGAGATATGCAATCAGCACACAACGTGGACCCCACATGAAATGTTTAATGGTTGAAGGGATATCATAATTAATGATAGGATATGGCGATAATATATTATCTGAGAAATGAAGAGATCACTCACGCGCGCATAGGGCCCACAAGCAATATCTATTAAAAGGAGAATTCCGACGCACAGGAGGGGAAACGTAGAAAGACGCAGAAGAGAAGTGGATCACGGAACACGCAGAAAGATGCCGCAAGCACTGACACAGGAGGCACAAACAAATTCAAGAAGGAATTTGAAGACGCGGCAGGGAGGAGCATATGAGACTAAGGGATTCTCCGGGAGTCTTTATTTCTCTTTCTTTTTCCTATCTTATTTAAATCTGGCTTTTATTTATTTTATGGATTTTATTATAGCCATGTTAGGCTAGTTTTCTTTTGTAGTTAGGGCGAGGATGAACCCTATGCGAATTTAAAGTATTTGTTTGGATTCTTTATTGATCTTCTTTTCTTGATTGAATGAATTATCTTTGCTTAAAGCTTTCTTAAAGATTGATCACCTTTTAGATTGTTCATAGGTTGGTGTATGACAATAGAGATGTTGGTGCATTTAACTAGAACCGTTAATTCATCATAGAGTTGCATGACCTAGACATAGGCTTACGAGTTTATGCGATCTCATAATTCTGGTTTAAAAATATGATCTTTCCAAACAATACTAAGACATTAGGTTGTTTTCAAAGATAACTACCACTAAGGTAAAGATCAAGACATTGGGACTTAGTCTAACTTTAGAGAATTGATCGTCAATCGTGGGAATAATAATCAATTAGGGATTCAATTCAAATACTTGGAGGAAGTCAGGGGTGTTCATGGGCAGGGCTGGACAGGGCGAGACCCTTGCCCGATGCCCTGCCCGAAAGATCACTGGACAGTAAAATGCAGCCCAGTGCCCGGCCCTGCCCGATACAAGCCCTAACATTTTTGGGCAGGGCAATAATGGGCTGGGCAGGGCGGCCCTTCTATGCCCAAGTGGCGATACCCTGCCACACCCTATGTGAAAAAAAATAGCTTAAGTAACTGAAAAATTAAATAACATCCATAATTCTACACTTTTGAATATTCCAATATAAGTCTTAAAATTAAAAAAGACAACCATATGTCTTAACAAGGCATCAAAAAATAGAGATTAAAGCCTTGTAGACATCCAAAACTTCTAAAGATTGCATCAAGAGAGGAGAGGCAGTCAAGCAGATCATCGAGCTCTAGAGGAGAATGGAGATCAAGAGAGGAGAGACAGCTCGTGGCTAGGGCATCCGAAAATGAGAAAAGGGAAGAGCTGATGAAGAAATGAAAAGATTTTTTTATTATTATTATAAGTTATATTTATATATGTTTTTTTTATACAAATAGATTATATAATTTATAACAAATATATAATACTATTTTATATATATAATATATAATATATACTACTGGGCAGGGCTAAATGGCCAGGGCGGCATACCCTGCCCGATGCCCAGCCCTGCCCGCAAAAATGCCCAGCCCAGTTGAGCCCATTTTTCTTTGGGCGGATTTTCCTTGGGCTGGGCTGGGCGATTTTTCAGTGGGCGTGGGCGGGCCTACAGGGCCGTGAGCATCATGAACACCCCTAGGAGGAACATAGGGGGATTCTCATCCCTAGCTGCGTTTTTTTAATTACTCATATTTTCTAAACATTTTCTTGAAATTCTTGATTCTTGATTCTTGTTCTTTATTCAAATCTTTAAATTCTTATACTTATCAAACTCACCTCATATTACTCAATTCATCCAACTAAAGAAAAAATAGCGAATTAGTGATTGGAGTACTATTCCTCGTGGGACGATCTTTTTCTCACTACTTTATTACTTGTAACGACCGGTGCACTTGCCGAAGTCGCTATCAAGTTTTTGGCGCCGTTGCCGGGGAATAGTTTTATTTCAACACTAAGAGTAGTTATTGAAACTATAGATTGGATTTTTCTTTTTCTTTTGTTATTTTACTCTGTTTATGCGAGGTACCACTAATGTAAATTCGCTGCAGCTTTGATCCCGAAATCAAAAAGACAAAGAAGGAGAAACCGAAAACTTGCTAAACAGAGAAAAGGAAAGGTTGTTAGCTCTAGTACTGGACTGAACTGGTTATAATGGCGTAAAAATGGTACGATCCTCCCCCGTCCTCCTCCAAAAAGGACCATGGGCGACTACATGACACTTAATCCTGCCAGGACTGCAACTAGCATTGTCAATCCTGCTGTGAATGCGAATAATTTTGAAATCAAGCCGTCCCTTATAAGCTTGGTTCAACAAGGTTCTTTTAGTGGGAGTGATTTAGAGGATCCTAATCAGCATATTGAGACTTTTCTGCAGATTTGTGATACCATTGATGAAGACCTTTTATCATTAGCCTTGGGGTCCACAATCAACAATTAACCAAGGATTGCGTATAGGCAAACCTAGGATCGTTCTCTTTTTCGAGGAGCTTTTTATTGAATCCTAAGTAATCTAGATGTCATGCAAATGAAATAAAAACAAGGGGGATTGGGTTTTGATGGAATTAGAATAGAAATTGAAGACGAATGAAAAGGAGAGATTAATCAAATGAAAACGATCAACTCGTAATTGGGATTCCAAGACCTTCCATCACCGGACAAAGAAATAGAATAACGGAACCCGTGATTGATTCTAAACAAACCGAAATCTCTCGCATTTGTCCGTAAGCTCCCCGACTAGACAATCGCCTAGCATATGATCGAACATGTGGCGAGCTCGTGCAATCGTACAACGTTCTTCTCGTAACCTGGTCCGACCTAAGTCCTTGGGATTTCAATCTGGATATTAAATCTAACATCCAATCTGTTTCTAAACTCGAATCCGATTAAAGTAAACGAAACAAGTCAGTTATCGATTGAAGCATAAGTCCTCCGGATGACACCATGGAATCCTCAACTCATGGGTCGATCACAAAAACTTAGCCAAGCATGGCTATGTAAGATGAAAATGTAGAAATAAAGATGTTCATCATGACCACGAAGAACATGAACAAGTTCATCATGAACATGAAGAACACAAAGAACAATTAAAGAAAATGAAAGCTTCTATTCCAATATAAAAGTAAATATCAAAAACATAATGAACGAATAAAGGAAAAAGATGAAGAACATAAAATCAAAATAAAATAATTAAAAGGAAAGATTAAAACTAAGCCATACCAAGTAGGAGGCAAGAAATTAAAGACAAGAATTAAAGACAATACATGAAACTAATAAAGCAAAACTAAGCCATCCCAAGTAGGAGGCAAGAAATAAAAGAAGGAACTTAGAATGGGAGAGATCTTGGTCTCTTCAAGGTGTGTGTTTCTCTTCAGCCTCTCCATCTATTTATAGGAAAATTGGGCATCTCATTCATCCATTTTACAACTCATTTCGTCACTTTACTTAGTGGCCAACATGGAAGAATCATTGAACCACTTTACACCTCCAAAACGCGTCCTTTTGCAAGCTGGATTACACCACGGAAACGGCGGATCTGGACCACGTGGTCTTCATATGAAATGTTGCCCTGGATGTCAGCTTTCCAGTCGTTCAAACCGGACCTCATTTGGAGTTTTGTAGCGCCAGATATGGATCAAACACCGAACGTTGTTCCGGAGCCCAGTTCAGCGCCCCTGTTCCGTATTCCAGGCCCAATTTGGTCCTTGAAACATTTGATTTAGCTTTTGGGCTCTTCATATGGTTTGTAGATCTTCATTTTAGCTTTCTGAAAATATAAATTGCAGAGCCATTGGATCTCTAAATCTCAAGTTATACCCAAAATACCGAACAGTGTTCACTACCCAATTGTAGTAAGAATATGACTCAAGTTCAATTTTGAATCCAAACTCAAGATGTGACCAAGATTAATGCAAATAAAGTCTAAAAACTCATTATGAAGATGAAATCATATATTTAACTAATTGATCCATTAAATCATGATAATGACAGAGTTTTTAGCTTCTTTTTGCATTTAAAATAATATGAATTCAAAGATTATCAAACTCCCCCACACTTATCCTTTTGCACTCCCGAGCAAAAAATTAAAAGATAAAGAACAAGTAAAGCTTTCTCCTTTCTAATAATTGCTTGAAATTTCATAACTTAACAAGAATCACAAAAGCTTCAAAGGATCAACCAATCAAGATAGAAATCTCTTCATCTCAAATTACTAATCATGGCAATACCATTCAATGATGCTAATCACACAAGATAGTCTCTCAAGGGATGCCCTCAATCAATCTCACAAGTGTATATGGTTAATAAGTGTATCGCTCAAATTCTACTCAAGGAAATTGTTCTACCATAAGCTTGCTCAAGTTCTACTTCTCCACTACTTGTAACACATGCTTGCAAAAATCAAGAGGACTTATTATTAAGGTTGTAATGGGGCTAGGATAAGGGTAGGTAATAGTATAGAAATGAAAGGTTAAATTACCCAAGAACTTTAAAAGAGTAACAATATAAAATCACTCAAATAACATTTTTTTTTCTCTTTTTTTTTTAAAAACAATAAATGCCTCTTCTTCTTTTTTTTTTTCTTCTTTTTTTTTTCTTTTACAATAAATGTCAAACGATGAATGACATATAATCAAATACTTCCCCCACACTTAAAATGTTGCACTCCTGGGCAACCCCCACACTTAACCACAAAACCAATGCGCAATTAATTTCCAAGGTGCGGAATAAAATGGTGTGACATTTAGGCTAGTAATGTGGCTTCGAAAGGAATGAGTCAAAAAGGCACAAAGGGGCTAACAAAGGAGATATAATGCAAGGGAAATGCTATTTGGTCGAGGAGGAAATATAAGAAAGAAAACAAGCCTCCATCATATTTATGCATGCAAATGAAAAATGTAGTTTTGAAAAGAATGAGAGCAAGTTCTAGAGAACATAAATCATGAGCAGATACACACAAGAAAGAAAGAATGGTAAAAGATGAGTTCCATTCATGTAGGCCCAAAATCTCACAAAGGAAAATACCAAATCATGCAATTAGCATCACAAAATTAACAACCAAGATATTATAATCCAAGAGTCCAAAATTTCAATCTAAATAGAATGATCCATCAAAACCAAAATGTCCAAGTTCATAATATGGAGCAATCATAGAAGGAGAAAATGTTTTTTTTTTTTGCATTTTCTCATTTAAAAATAAAACAATAATCAAAAGGATTCAAAATATATTTTTCCTCCTTTTTATTCTACTTAATAAACTACATTATTTTTACTTTTGCTATCGGAATATGTCCCTCCCCCACACTTATCTTCCTCGTACAACAATTAAGCCCAAGTAATCATATGAATTAGGAAGAAAATAAGTAAGGAAAGAGACAACCTTTGTTAGAGTATCTTGAGTTGCTTGAAGGAGAAATTCTCATCATTAATGAGAATCATGCATTTGTCTTTGAAAACATTTTCCCCTCAATGATTTTCCTTGGTGGAGGTGGTTCGGATCAATTGGAAGAGGTCTAAAAATGTGTGGTGGATGTTGGTTCCATCGATGACCTTTCCAAGAATGTGCCCGCAACGAAGACAAGCAAATAGCAGATCCCATCCAAAAATAGAGACATGGAGAGATTTCAAGTGAATTAAAGATATTTTAGGAATCAAACTCTCCAAGTAACTATCACATCCAAGGAAGTCAATATTACTCCCATCAAAGGGAGTCAAGGAACTAGTTATATCAGTGAACATTCTCTTGTGCTTGCAAAATGGAAGGTATGGAATCCAACTTATAAATGAAGTATACCACATCATCTTTGCAATCAAAAGAGATGGAAGGGAAAAGAGTGGAAGAATGAAGAGAATTTTTAAAATTGTCACCACCCGAGAGCTCCAAAATTTCAAAGCAATTATTTTCTGTTTTAAAATCGGGTGGCAAATCACAAGAAAGTACTTGTTGGAAAGATTCATCAACATGCAGGATTTTATCAATAAAAACTTCAGAATCTTTGTCACCAACAAGACTACAAGTAGGTAATCCAATGGGAGTTTTATGCATTTGACATTCTAGGCTATGATTGTTCTCACTCACATCAACAACGTAATCCACAATCAATGCGTAATCACTAGTTAATTCAATATCACCGTATAATGCATCATTAATTTCAGTGCAAATATAACACAATTCATCATCAGAAAAGGCACAATTAATATAGTCACTCATAGATGCAAGATCGGGATAATCAGCAAGAACATCATCAACAACATTGGTATTCATGTTTGATTCAATCTTTTCAAAATTGACATGCTTACTATCATCAATAGTACAAGATTGTGCATTATGATCAATGGTAGAATCAACCACTTCACTAAATGCTTTCTTTGGAAGCTCATCAAGTAAATGACATTTTTCATGATAACAATCTACACATATTTGATATTCTTCACAAGAGCATGAAAATATGTCATTCAATTTATTACAATCATCCATAGTACTATGAAGAGAAGCATTTTTAGCAGTTAAAGAATCACATGAAGAAATAGGAACACACTCATCAACAAGTACAAGTGAATCACTACTACTAAATCCAATTGGTTGGGCAATTGCATTTTCAAAAATTGAGGGGATTCAATAATGATTTCCTCATCCACCTCTTTATCACTCAAATCATGAATTGCTTCGTTAGCCAAAGTAGTAGGAGAGTCTACTTCTATAAGGATAGGATCATTACCAAATGGGAGAAGACTCTTCAATATGCTTTTGTACTTGCTTCACTTCTTGTGCATGTGTGACCATGAGAGAAGGATTTTCTTGAAATTTCATTTTCAACATTTGTGTTTGCTGCTCAATTTCTTTTCCTAATCTCTCATACCTTTCCGCTTGGTGTTCCATTCTTCTAAAAATAGAGTCCATTTGTTGATGAAAGTCGTCCTTATGTGACCACTCCTCATTTATAGCCCAAGTCGTTTGACTTTGGAAATCTCCAATGACTTCACAAAATGAAGGATCTTGGTTGGGCACACATGATTGAGAATGATGTCCATAAGGTGGATCAAATGGGTATAGGAATCCATGAGATGGATGGCATGGTATGGAAGTGGGATGGAATGAAGGATGGTATGATAAATGAGAGGGTTGATGATATTGTTGGTATGGTTCATGATATTGGTGGTGGAATGGGCCATCACATTCTTGATTGCCTACAAAAGAGTGAGAATTGAAAGGTAGATCATGATTATCATAAAACCAAGCCATGAAAGTTCAATGCAATTAATTCCCGTGTGAATTACAAGATAACAATCTAACTATAAAAATTAAGAAAAAGAATATAATAAAATAAAAATGCAAGTGTAAAAGAAAAGAAGGAGGTTTTTTTTTTTTTTTTTTTAATGATTAAAGATGCAAGTATGCTATGAATTAACTTGGAGACATGGTGAAATCAAACAAATAAACTCAAGATCATACTGAATTTGATACAAACACACCACACAGAAGCTACCAAGTCAAAACAATGCAATAATGCAATGAATGCTATACAAGCTACTTAAATGCAAAAACCTTGAACTATATGCAATGAAAAAAAAATGAAAAATTAACAAGCATCACACGAGAAACCCCTTGTCAAAAGTCAATTTGACAATTAGATTACTTAGGGAGCCAATTACTTAGCTCCTGCAAACGGCGCCATTTGATGAAGACCGTTTTATCATTAGCCTTGGGGTCCACAATCAACAATTAACCAAGGATTGCGTATAGGCAAACCTAGGATCGTTCTCTCTTTTTCGAGGAGCTTTTTATTGAATCCTAAGTAATCTAGATGTCATGCAAATGAAATAAAAACAAGGGGGGATTGGGTTTTGATGGAATTAGAATAGAAATTGAAGAAAGAATGAAAAGGAGAGATTAATCAAATGAAAAACGATCAACTCAATTGGGATTCCAAGACCTTCCATCACTGGACAAAGAAATAGAATAACGGAACCTGTGATTGATTCTAAACAAACCGAAATCTCTCGCATTTGTCCGTAAGCTCCCTCGACTAGACAATCGCCTAGCATATGATCGAACATGTGGCGAGCTCATTTGCAATCGTCGTAAACGTTCTCGTAAACCTGTCCGACCTAAGTCCTTGGGATTTCAATCGGATATTAAATCTAACATCCAATCTGTTTCTAAACTCGAATCCGATTAAAGTAAACGAAACAAGTCGAGTTATCGATTGAAGCATAAGTCCTCCGGATGACACCATGGAATCCTCAACTCATGGGTCGATCACAAAAACTTAGCCAAGCATGGCTATGTAAGATGAAAATGTAGAAATAAAGATGTTCATCATGACCACGAAGAACATGAACAAGTTCATCATGAACATGAAGAACACAAAGAACAATTAAAGAAAATGAAAGCTTCTATTCCAATATAAAAGTAAATATCAAAAACATAATGAACGAATAAAGGAAAAAGATGAAGAACATAAAATCAAAATAAAATAATTAAAAGGAAAGATTAAAACTAAGCCATACCAAGTAGGAGGCAAGAAATTAAAGACAAGAATTAAAGACAATACATGAAACTAATAAAGCAAAACTAAGCCATCCCAAGTAGGAGGCAAGAAATAAAAGAAGGAACTTAGAATGGGAGAGATCTTGGTCTCTTCAAGGTGTGTGTTTCTCTTCAGCCTCTCCATCTATTTATAGGAAAATTGGGCATCTCATTCATCCATTTTACAACTCATTTCGTCACTTTACTTAGTGGCCAACATGGAAGAATCATTGAACCACTTTACACCTCCAAAACGCGTCCTTTTGCAAGCTGGATTACACCACGGAAACGGCGGATCTGGACCACGTGGTCTTCATATGAAATGTTGCCCTGGATGTCAGCTTTCCAGTCGTTCAAACCGGACCTCATTTGGAGTTTTGTAGCGCCAGATATGGATCAAACACCGAACGTTGTTCCGGAGCCCAGTTCAGCGCCCCTGTTCCGTATTCCAGGCCCAATTTGGTCCTTGAAACATTTGATTTAGCTTTTGGGCTCTTCATATGGTTTGTAGATCTTCATTTTAGCTTTCTGAAAATATAAATTGCAGAGCCATTGGATCTCTAAATCTCAAGTTATACCCAAAATACCGAACAGTGTTCACTACCCAATTGTAGTAAGAATATGACTCAAGTTCAATTTTGAATCCAAACTCAAGATGTGACCAAGATTAATGCAAATAAAGTCTAAAAACTCATTATGAAGATGAAATCATATATTTAACTAATTGATCCATTAAATCATGATAATGACAGAGTTTTTAGCTTCTTTTTGCATTTAAAATAATATGAATTCAAAGATTATCAACCATCAAGATGAATGGGGTTCCTGAAGATGCTCTTCGTGTGAGACTGTTTCCTTTCTCTCTGACGGGGAAAGCAAGAGTTTGGCTTCGTTCTTGTCCTACTGGAAGTCTCACCACTTGGGAAATTATCACCACAAAGTTCCTTGAAATTTTTTTCCCTTCTTCTAAGTATACAAAGCTGATGTCAGATATTAGTTGCTTTGCTCAAGGCAATGTGGAATCATTCTCAGAAGCTTGGGAAAGGTTTAAGGAGTTGCTTAGGAAGTGTCCACAACATGAGCTGCAAGACTATGATCAAAGCGAGAATATTCTTCAATGGGATGCTTCCGTCTTCTAGGATGATGATTAACGCCGCGGAAAGGGTAAGCTGAAAAACAAAACTCCGGAAGAAGCATTGGAGTTGTTTGAGGCTATGGGGTCCCTTGAGAATGAAACTGTTACTCCACAACCAAAGAGGGAGTTCTTCATCTAGATTCTTACAATACAATTTTGGCTCACAATGAGAACCTTTCCCAACAAAACAAGATGATCCAACAGCAGTTAGCTGCCATCACTAAACAACTTGCCTCTTCTCAGGTCTCATCCATCACTTCTCAGCCTCCTTTGCTTTGTGATTTTTGCAAAGGGGAACACGCTAATGGAGATTGTGAAGCTGGTAGTACTGGAGAAACAACTGAGGTTAATTTCATGAGTAATCCTCCTAGGAATCGTTTAATCCATATAGCAACACGTACAATCCTCGGGCCGGAAATCTCACCCAAACTTTTCCTATAAACCCTAAGCAAAGACCTCATCGCTTCCACCAAACCACCACCACCATTACTGATTTGGAAAAGGCTTTAACATAGTTGACCCAAACCAGCACTGAATACATACAGGGTTCAAAAGCTTTCCGGAATGAAACAAAGTCTTCTCTCAAAAATCAGGAGGCTTCAATCCGGAACTTGGAGAATCAGATTGGTCAGTTATCAAAGCAAATAGCAGAGAGGAGCCAAGGGTCCTTCCCTAGTGATACTGTGGTCAATCCAAAGGAGCATTGTAAGGCCATATCTACAAGGAGTGGTATAGTGATTCACCGGTTGAGAAATGCGTTCGGTGAAGGAGAAATCTAAAAAGGGGTGGAAGAAGATGAAAAGGCTTTAGAAAAAGAGGAGGAAAAGGCCGAGAATGATGATGTGTAGCGGGTTCCAAAGGAGATAGCTACAAAGAAGTCTCCCACTCCTTCTTATGCAAAACCTCCTTACCCCCAAAGGTTGAAGCAAAGAGATTCGAAACAACGATGCCAAGTTCTTTGATATTTTTAAGAAACTCGCTAGATTAACATTCCTTTTGTAGAAGCTCTTGAAAATATGCCTAATTATGCAAAGTTCATGAAAGATTTGCTTTCCAAGAAGCATAAGTTGCAAGAGGCCAAAACAAAGGGCATTGACTCGGAATGTAGTGCCATTATTCAAACAAAGTTGCCACCAAAGCTTAAAGATCCTAGGGTAGCTTTAGCATTCCTTGTGCAATAGGGAACGTCAATATGGGCGAGCACTTTGTGATCTGGGAGCTAGTATAAATTTAATGCCCTTATCTGTTTCAAAAGCTCTCGGCATTAAAGAGATGAAGCCTACTATGATGTCGTTACAGTTGGAGGATAAGTCCATTAAGAAGCCAGAAGGTGTCATTGAGGATGTGCTTGTGAAAGTGGACAAATTCATCTTCCCGGTGGATTTTGTGGTTCTTAACATGGAGGAAGATGCTGAACTTCCATTGCTTTTGGGAAGACCCTTCTTGGCTACTGCTAGAGCGGTAATTGATGTAGCTGCAGAAAAAATGGAGTTCCAAATGAATGATGAGAAAGTCACTTACAATGTGTTTCAATCCATGAAATACCCAGCTGATAATTGTGACTGCTTCAGAATTGATGTAGTTGATGAGGCCATTCATGAAGAGCTTTTTCAAGAAGGTTCAGATGAGTCTATGGAGGATGATCTTGGTCAATTGTTACAAGTGGAAGAAGAGGTTTCTGCAAATGAGAATTCTGATTTACAAGTTGAGGAGCTAAAGAAGAAGGATTATGATGTGCCACCTGTTACTCCTAAGGTGGAACTAAAAGAGCTCCCTTCTAATCTAAAGTATGCTTTTCTAGGGAAGGATGACACTTATCCCATTATTATTAGTGCTGAGTTGTCACCTACCGACGAAGAGAAGTTGCTGAAAGTTTTGACTACCCACAAGACCGCAATAGGGTGGTCTATATCTGATTTAAAGGGGATTAGTCCTTCATTTTGCACTCATAAAATTCTTATGGAGGACGATGTGAAACCAGTAAGGCAGCCCTAGAGGAGACTTAACCCGACTATGAAGGAAGTGGTGAGAAAGGAGGTGGTGAAACCGTTAGATGCGGTATGATTTATCCTATCTCGATTCAAAGTGGGTTAGTCCAAGACATGTAGTACCGAAGAAGGGTGGAATCACCGTAGTGCGAAACGAGAATAATGAATTGATACCCACTAGAACTGTTACGGGCTGGAGAATGTGTGTGGATTATAGGAGGTTGAATGATGCCACTCTCAAGGACCACTTTCCTTTGCCATTCATGGATCAGATGCTTGAGAGGCTTGCATGTCACTCTTATTACTGTTTCTTAGATGGCTATTCCGGTTACAATCAAATAGCAGTGGCTCTAGAGGATCAAGAGAAGACAGCTTTCACTTGTCCCTTTGGGATTTTTGCTTATAGACGGATGCCCTTCTGTCTTTGCAATGCCCCAGCTACTTTTCGAGGTGCATGTTGTCCATCTTCTCGACATGACCGAGAGCTTTATTGAGGTATTTATGGATGATTTCTCATTTTTTGGCACTTCTTATGATACTTGCTTGGCTAATTTGTCTTGTGTGCTCTAAAGATGTCAAGAGAGTAACTTGGTGCTTAATTGGGAAAAGTGCCACTTTATGGTGAAAGATGGGATAGTCTTGGGTCATAGAATATCTGATAAGGGGATAGAAGTGGATAGAGCCAAGATTATAATCATCAAAGACTTACCACCTCCCACCAATGTGCGTAGCGTTCGCAGTTTTCTTGGTCACGCAGGTTTTTATCGGAGGTTTATCAAGGATTTTTCCAAGATAGCCAAACCACTTAGTCAGTTGTTGGTCAAAGATGAAGACTTTAACTTTAACAATAATTGTCTAGTGGCATTTAACTTGTTGAAGGAGAGATTGACCACTGCACCTATTCTGACGGCGCCTGATTGGGAGTTACCGTTTGAGCTGATGTGTGATGCCAGTGACTATGCTATAGGGGCTGTTTTGGGGCAAAGGAAGAATAAGTTGTTGCATGTTATTTACTATGCGAGTAAAGTTCTGAATGAGGCACAACTGAACTATGCAACAACTGAGAAGGAGATGCTTGCAATTATTTATGCATTAGATAAGTTTAGACAGCATTTGATTGGTTCCAAGGTGATTATTTTTACGGATCATGCTGCTCTAAAATACCTCTTGACTAAGCAAGACGCTAAGCCAAGGCTTCTCCGTTGGATCTTTGCTACTCCAAGAGTTTGATATTAAAATCAGAGACAAGAAAGGGGTGGAGAATGTGGTAGCCGATCACTTATCTAGGATACAGGATAAGGAGTTACAGGATGATTCAGAGATGGAGATTCGGGATGAATTCCTAGATGAGTATGTCTTGACAATCAACAATGTACCTTGGTTCGCTGATATTGCTAATTATAAGGCAATTGGGATGATACCAGAGGGACTAACATGGCAGCAGAGGAAGAAGTTCATGCATGATGTTCGACGGTATATCCGGGATGAGCCTTTCTTGTTTTTTAGGTGTGCGAGATGGAGTGCTCGCGCCGTATCCCGAGAGGAAAACTCATAAGGTCCTCCTGGCATTGTCACGGTTCAGATTATGGTGGACATTTTGCTTTGGAGAATGCACTGCTAAGGTATTTCAAAGTGGTTTTTATTGGCCTACACTGTATAAGGATGCTAGGAAGTTTGTGGAGCGTTGTGATCGTTGCCAAAGAACTGGGAATATCTCTAGGAGACATGAGATGCCCCTTAACAACATTCTTATTATTGAGATATTTGATGTGTGGGGGATTGATTTTATGGGGCCATTCCCAAGTTCTTTTAACAACAAGTACATTCTTGTAGCTGTGGACTATGTCTCAAAGTGGGTAGAGGCAATTGCTCTTCCCACTAATGAAGCTAAGGTGGTGGTATCTTTTCTCAAAAAGAATATATTCAACAGGTTTGGGGTACCTAGGGCCATTATCAGTGATGGAGGAGCTCACTTTTGTAACAGACAGTTTCAATCAGTGCTTAGCAAATATGGTGTCACTCATCGTGTCACTACTCCATATCACCCACAAACTAGTGGGCAAGTGGAGATGTCTAACAGGGAATTGAAGCAAATTCTGGAGAAGACTGTTGGGAAGTCAAGGAAGGATTGGTCTAAGAAGCTTGATGATGCTTTGTGGGCATACCGAACGGCATTCAAAACTCCTATTGGCATGTCACCGTTTCAGCTGCTATATGGTAAGTCTTGTCACCTTCCAAAGGAGCTTGAGCATAAGGCGCTTTGGGCAACTAAGTCAGCTGAATTTTGATGCTAAATCTGCTAATGAAAAGAGGTTACTTCAGTTGAATGAGTTTGATGAATTCAGAATTTTTGCATATGAGAGTGCTAGCCTTTACAAGGAAAGAACCAAGAGATGGCATGACAGGGAGGATTATTCCTAAAGAGTTTCATCCGGACAAAGACGGTACTACTTTTTAATTCTCGTTTGAAACTTTTTCCGGGAAATTGAAGTCTAGATGGTCGGGACCTTTTGTAGTCAAAGAAGTCACACCTTTTGGTGCAATTGCCATTGCACCAATAGGTTCAGATGAAGCTTTTAAGGTGAATGGGTAGAGATTAAAGCCTTACCATGGTGGAGACATTGACAGAGGAAGAACCTCTGTGGCATTAGGAGTTGAGAATTAAGGTGACATCCGTCAGGCTCGGGACGGTAAACAAGCGCTTCTTGGGAGGCAACCTAAGGGTTCTGCTTTCATTATTTATTATTATTGTGTTTTTCTTTTGTTTTTCTTTTCTTTTAGTTTTATTCAGGTTTGAAGATGATCACTCCTCTTGTAGCTGCAAAGTCTGGCTTGTGCACTTTTTCCTCTTTTAAAAATTTGAAACATCATGGATGGTACTTAGGATGAAGCCCTCCACATCGAGTTAGAAGCCTAAACCGGGGAGTACTAGTTTCTTTCCCTCTTTATGTTTTTGCAACATTGAGGATAATGTTTGATTTAAGTGTGGGGGAGGGATATTATCTCTTTGGTAGTGCTTGTCCTTATCCAATTGAAAAGAATTCTTTTGAAATTTTTTTATTGTTTAAGATTGACCTTAACTTTGAGAATTCCCCATCTTAGAGAATATTATCAAGAAAAACAATAAAAAGGAAAAGAATGTTTCAATTAAACCTCAAAGCCTTGAATTTTTGTAGCAATCTTGAGATGAACTATGAGAATAGGGATTAGTTTGTAATATGATCAACAGTTATTAGTTTATGACTATTTTGCTACATGATTTCTTTAGGAGATGAGATGATGACTTTCATTAGCTAAGTAAAAAAATTTCGTTTAGGGAGATGACTTAAAAAAAAAAAAAAGAAAAAACAAAAACTCCACTGATATCTCTAGACTTGACTTAGTAACTGGTGCTGCATCACCCATGTGCAGGGTCGCGTCAAACGGTAAAGTCCAAGAGGGTTATGAGTTGGGCTAAAAGCCTCTTGAGGTTCCCATTAGATAACCGAGTAACCGGTCCTGCATCACCCATGTGTAGGGTCGCGTCAAAAAGGGACCTACAACGGCTCAAGAAAAAAAAATGATGAAAAGAAAAGAAAGAAAAAAAAAAGAGCTATGTTTTACTTGAGGATCCCTATTAAATTAAATAAAAAGCTTGGTTTAGTGGGGGAATTTGAATTTTTTTGGAGAAATTGAGTAGCGTAATATTCTTTTACTAATCTTATTGTTGAATTTATTGTGTGCCGATCCTTTGATCAGGGGATGTTAAGAGATTATTACAATTGTTTAAGGCTATTGGCTTAGTAATCTATTCTTATAAAACATTAACTGAAATAAGATTTGATGATATGATCTAAGTGTGGTGGTAAACTCTCTTTGTTTAGGAATTTCATGAGCGATATTCTTTTCAAATAATGAATTCTATTTCTTTTGCGTGAGGACAAGCAAATGTTTAAGTGTGGGGGAGTTTGATAAGTAGATATTTTATAATTAAATTAGTATAGATTCTGATATATATTGGATAGGATTTATTAATATTATACTTATTTAATTATATTTTTATATATTTATCTATCTTTTAATAAAATATAGGATAAAAGAATATTATAACAAAAAATCTATTGATATCCTATTTATTTGTGCAGGAGATATTTTGGGATCTAAGAGAGGAGAAAATATAGGAAGGGCGCATCATTATTGGAAAACATTTTAATGAGCTAGAAGATATATATGTGCGTGTTTATATCATAAACCCCAAGAACCCGCAAGAATGGAAGACGTGTGCGGCATATGTATATATTGCAAGGAATATAGATAAAGGAGATATGCAATCAGCACACAACGTGGACCCCACATGAAATGTTTAATGGTTGAAGGGATATCATAATTAATGATAGGATATGGCGATAATATATTATCTGAGAAACAAAGAGATCACTCACGCGCACATAGGGCCCACAAGCAATATCTATTAAAAGGAGAATTCCGACGCACGGGAGGGGAAACGCAGAAAGACGCAGAAGAGAAGTGGATCACGGAACACGCAGAAAGACACCGCAAGCACTGACGCAGGAGGCACGAACAAATTCAAGAAGGAATTTGAAGACGCGGCAGGGAGGAGCATATGAGACTAAGGGATTCTCCGAGAGTCTTTATTTCTCTTTCTTTTTCCTATCTTATTTAAATCTGGCTTTTATTTATTTTATGGATTTTATTATAGCCATGCTAGGCTAGTTTTCTTTTGTAGTTAGGGCGAGGATGAACCCTATGCGAATTTAAAGTATTTGTTTGGATTCTTTATTGATCTTCTTTTCTTGATTGAATGAATTACCTTTGCTTAAAGCTTTCTTAAAGATTGATCACCTTTTAGATTGTTCATAGGTTGGTGTATGACAATAGAGATGTTGGTGCATTTAACTAGAACCGTTAATTCATCATAGAGTTGCATGACCTAGACATAGGCTTACGAGTTTATGCGATCTCATAATTACGGTTTAAAAATATGATCTTTCCAAACAATACTAAGACATTAGGTTGTTTTTAAAGATAACGGACTAAGGTAGCATCAAGACATTGGGACTTAGTCTAACTTTAGATAATTGATCGTCAATCGTGGGAATAATAATCAATTAGGGATACAATTCAAATACTTGGAGGAACATAGGGGGATTCTCATCCCTAGCTGCGTTTTTTTAGTTACTCATATTTTCTAAACATTTTCTTGAAATTCTTGATTCTTGATTCTTGTTCTTTATTCAAATCTTTAAATTCTTATACTTATCAAACTCACCTCATATTACTCAATTCATCCAACTAAAGCAAAAATAGCGAATTAGTGATTGAAGTACTATTCCTCGTGGGACGACCTTTTTCTCACTACTTTATTACTTGTAACGACCGGTGCTGTAATACCCTAAAATTTGACTTATGATAAATATCATAAATTCAGTAAATAATACCTATTGGAAATAGGTGAATATGTGGTCTCAAATAAGAAGTAATAATTATCTTATTTTCTAAGGTAATTTCTATGGAAATTAGGAGAGATAAAGAGCTAAAATCCATAAAATGTATTTTTGAGGCATTAAATGGCCTAAAAATATTATGATAAATCCCAGGAGGCAATTAAATATTTGTTAAAAATTAGAAAGTATGTTGTCTCTAATTTTAGGAATTTTTGGGATAATTTCCCTTGAAAAATAATGAGGCAAAATTAAGTATTATTTTGGGATCATAAGTGACCCCATGATTTTAAATATTTTACATGGGATATAAAATACCAATGTAAGTAAAATAGTTGTGAGATAATGATTTATCCTAATTAAGAAAATTATCAAAAATTAGTAAGTGGCTAATCTGGTAATTAATGGGATAATTAAATATAAAGTAAATGAATTAAAAATAATTTAAATAATTATTTTTAAGGGGAGAAATTCAAATTATTAAATAAATAAAAAAAATATATTTTATGCTTAGAAAAATAAATAATAAAAAACTAAAAGAAAAAAAAATAAATATCTAGATATTTTGAATAAAATAATAATATATATGGTAAAAAGGCAACATGACATTCGAGAATGGATAGAAATAAAATCCTACACCAAAACATAGGGATATAGCCTAAGTCATCCGGACTTTTTATAAACCAAAGAAAATTCTTCTCGGTGACATTCTCTCCGAAGTCGGTTCTGAACCAACGGGTATTTAAGACACCAGGTAGGAGAGAGAAAATGCAGATAGAGGATTTAGAGTCAATACTTGAAACAAGTAGTTGTTTGTGAATTAGGAATCTAGTGACTTAGGTCAGATCATATTACAAACCAAAGGATTTTTGCCTAGACGCGACGCTTAGAATTCAATTCCGTAACGAGGACGTTTGTCCTAAAATCTTCAGCAGATAACGGAATACCCTTAATGGGATCATAAATTTCATTAAACTAGATATTCCTAATGAGAAAGAAAGAAACTTCGAAACTCTGTGTCGCATTTCGCGATTCGTCAAGATTACGCGTTTCGACACCGGACTAGAAACTTTATCGATACCGGCTCAATTGGCACATGGGTGATGTCATGCATGACATCACCACCTTCCTCAAGAAGGAAGAGGAGAATTCGGCCAAGGCAAGGGAAGGGTGAGGATGATGCCATGTGTCAAAATGCGATCGAACGACCGAAACCGATCGATAAAGTGATGAATAGTGTCGATCTTCTTCTATAAATAAGAAGCCTTCCTCCTCTCATTCTTCACACCAAATTCGAAACATAGAGAGAGGTTTTAGAGAGAGAAGCTCTGGAGAAAGTCTGAGCAAAGTCTGGGTAAGTTCTTCGGTCCCTGGTCTTTAGTTTCGGTAGTTATAGTAGGAATGCTAGCTTAGTCTTTAATCTTCCAATATATTGTAGATATCATATTTTTGGGTTAAATATGATATATATTTCGAAAATCATGTTGGGAAAAGAGTTCGCAAAATTTTGGAAGATTAGAGTCAAAGTAACGAAGTTCGCGAAATTCCGCCGACAGGGGTCGGGGCAAAATGGTAATTTGTACCTAAAATGCCTGTTATGATGCTGAATGTTGATAAATATCATCATTATAGGATATTTGAATTAATCGTCCCGATGTCGTACATCATTGCGCCATTTGTCGAGAAAATTCCATTTTTCGTAAAACGTGCCGTTTACCGTCAACGAAGGTACGTTCGCGTATTGTAACACTAGCTCTAATGTTTATTATATGATTGTTTTGTAGTAGTGTATGAGGTTATGCTATATACACGGTATGTTACATACGAGGTTATGTCACATACGAGGTTATTATTGTTGTATCATA
This sequence comes from Acacia melanoxylon, assembly GCA_019022615.1. Taxonomy (NCBI): domain Eukaryota; kingdom Viridiplantae; phylum Streptophyta; class Magnoliopsida; order Fabales; family Fabaceae; genus Acacia; species Acacia melanoxylon. Next base: position 239,526 of record JAFJYJ010000030.1, on the reverse strand, counting down.
CGAGGTTATGTTACATACGTGGTTATTATCTTGTATACGTGGTTATGTGTTTTTAATCATACATCTGTTGTGGACTGTTGTATTGATTGCTTTGCATCGTGTATATGTAGTCGTATTTAAGCATGAGGTTAACCGTTACACGAGATCCAAATTGCAATTGGATCTCAGCTCTTATCATAGCGTCAAGTTCGAAGAACCGAGGACCGAGGAGAATGGCGAAAGCGTGCCGTACGAGTCCCGATCAAGACTTTCTTCCGTTGTTATTCATTTTGAAAACTCTCGGTCAATGTACCGCTTCGTAAATCAGCCATACTTACGGCAATTTGAATAAATGTATCAGTTACTCAATTGCTCTAATGCTCTACTCTGATGAAAAAAAAAATATACTGCTTTTGGAAATGGGATGTTACAGGTGCACTTGCCGAAGTCGCTATCACTAGTAAAACAAAACTAACTAATTCACATGAATTAAGGAATATTAGTTAAGCCATTTAATGTGTCTTAAATTGATAAAATTTACCTCTTTTGCCCTTATTAAATAATGTGATTAAAAAATAATACGATTATTTTTCAAATACTCTTTTGATTCTATTTATAAGGCACTTCTAATATGTTTCATATAGACCAATAAAACCTTAAACTTCATTAGCTTTAAATTAAAAGTCGACAACTTTTCAACTTTATCCTTATTTAACTACACACTTTCTAAGGAAATAACAATCTAATCCCTCTTATCCTTATTATAAGGCACCAACTAACAATTCTCACAAATCAATAAAAATAGTTAAAGTCAATAAAGTTGTCCTATAATTTAAGTAACTTTCAATATTATCCCTACTAATTGCAATAAAATCTAATATTATATTAATTATTACTCTCACCTACTATCCTTATTAATTATGGGCGTACATGGGAAAAATAATTAATACACTTTGTGTAATACCCTAAAAGCCCTAATTATCATAAATGATATATTTAGATAAATACTACATGGTAGATAAAGGAGAGTATGTTGTCTCAAATTTTGTAATTTAATTATTATAATTTTTGGGCAATTTCTCCTTGAGAATTAAGTAGATCAAGATTTAATCTTGAAATTTATTTTAGGGATCATAAAATACTCTAAAATTATCATATTAAGTTATGGTTCATATGTAACCAAACTAAGCAAGAAAGTGTTATGAAAACACTTAAATTAGTAAAAATGAATTAACAAGCAAATAGTGAGCAATTAAGCTTTCACTAATTAAAGTAATTATGTAATTCTTCATAATTCATGATAAGGCAAAATAGAGGGCATCAATTTATGAATTGTCCTAAGTAGAGATCAAGGGCCTAAAGAGATGGAATTAGGTTTGCAAATAATACTTTAGTATTTTTGGTTAATTAGCAAATCTATTAAACTATGATATTTACTTTTAGTGGACAATTTAGCTTGCACTAAATTAAGATTAATGTCAAACACTTGTAACTACCTATTAGGGTTATGTTTTAGCCTAAACACAAGAGATAGATGGCAATGAGAATAAATAGGTAATTAAGGGAATAAAATACCCAATATTCATTGAGTTTATGCCACAAAAACACATACCAAGCTTGAAATAAATATTCCCTTGATTTTACCCAACATATACAATTAACATTAAGATTTTAAAAAGGCAATTAGAGAATATCTAATGAAGGCAATGATTTTCGAAAATCATGGGAGGCATAGAAATACTTATTCCAATTAGAGAAAATTATCAACAACTATTGGGCAATTAAATTTGCAATAATTAAAGTAATTATGTTAATTTTCGTAACTAATTAATAATTAAATTAAAAAGGCATAATTAAGGAATGTATGAGATTAATTAGTGATCAAAGGCTAACAAAAACCCAAGATTAACATAAAGGGAATTTCTAAATGATCATGATTAATATAGTAACCTATCAAGTAAGCCTTATAACATCTAAAAACATTATCTTAGAGATATTAGCCAAGATTAATTTAATCTTCCCTATTTTAATATAAGTGGCGAAAATTCCTTTTTTAAGAGGCAAGATATTTGCACAAATATTAAATCCTAAGAGCACATAATATATGAACAAATATCATCAATATTGGTAGAATTTTTCCAACACAAATTAAAGGCTTGGATTAAATCTAATAAAGCTAAATCCTAAGGCCTTAATTAACCCTCATAAAGTGTAATCCTTGTGAATCAAATATTAACCAATGAGAGACTTTCTTCTATATGATATGAGATAATTAAAACACAATATTGGAGAGAAAAATAGGGCTCATATACGGTTCACCTTGGCTTGTGGTAGAAGACTACAATTGTTTAATAAAATTGTAAATATTTTTGGGAACAAATGGTAAATTAAGAGGCACATGGGATCATTAATGGAGAATAAAATTGTCAAATAAAATCTAGATATTTTTTGGAACAAATGCACATGGGTTCACATGGTGCATTAATTGAAAAGTTGAATATTGGGGAGAGAGGGAGAGAGGACGGTGGTGTGTGTGTGTGTGTAAGAGTTGTGAGTCTAGTGTAGGAGAGAGAAAAGCGTGTAATTCATTAAATGGTGAGTTAAAAACCCATTGGGATAAATTTAAGACACAAGTAAATGAGAATCTCTAGAGAATAAATTGTGTCATGAGAAACTTTAATCATAGATCAAATATAAGGATTTATTTTGAACAAGCATATTTTAAGCTTGGGATAGGTTGTCTTCAAAATCTTTTCCCCAACTTTTGTGATTAATCTTAAAATGATTAAAGGGCTAGTAGAGACTTCTAATGAAGTCATGATTTTTGAGATTAGAGTATTAAAGAAGAAAACTTGAATAAAAGATAATCCCTAATTATATTTTTGTTTGGTTGGTGGTTAATCAAACTACCATTTTTTTCACCTAGTTACATAAGCACTTGGTGTAACTAGAAAAAAAAAAATTTGAATCATAAAGTTAGAGACTAAGGGGGAGGGGCACGGTTCTAACTTGTCTTAGAAGAGAAGAAATGTAATTGTTAATATTAAAAACAACCACATGGTAAATTAAAGCACATGCAAACATTGATGAGGGGAACTAATTGGAGAGAGAGTTTTGTACTTGAGATAAGGCTTTAATTGAATTTAGAAGAGGATAGAAGGAAATAGAGAGGAAAGAGCATGGTGGTGAGAGGAAAGAGTGGAGAACAAAATGGCTTGTTGATTAAGATAGGAGTGTTTGGTAGGAAGATTAGGTTTGGATTGAAACCAAACATGAGCCTTAGACTTTTACTATAAATAGAGGGGTTGCCTCTTCATAAATCTTCACACCAAAACTCAAATGAGTTTTAGAAAGCAAGAGTAGAGAGAAGTAAGAGCAAGTGAGAGGCATGGAGAAGTGGGAGCAAGTTCTTCAAGAGGTAAGCAAGCTTTTAGTTTCTAGTCTTAAGTTTTGTAGATTTTAGTAGAAATGTTATTTTGATCTAGAAAATTAGAAAATAAATTCATATACTTGTTTTTAGGCCTCATTGCATTGAAATATGCCTAACGAGGTAAAAACATAGTAGGGAATGATTTTTGGTAGCTAGAGATTAAAGTAGCAAAGTTCTGACGAAATTTACGGGTAGAAGTTTTTGGTAGTTTGTGAAAAGATGCTATGATTTTATGTGTAAAATGAATCCAATAAATCATGATATTTTCCAGAATTATAGTAGACATATAGGGATCTTCAAATATACCTAGAGTGTAGCATTTTGAGTTCTACACAAGGAGAAATGAATTGTTGAAATTAAGCCATTTTTGCAGAAATAATTCTGGACAGCGTTTGGAAATTTAATACTGGGAATTAACTATGGTGTTCTAGGTTCTTGAAGTATTTTTCCTTGAAACTAGACATCCTAAGGTTTCCGAATAATTTTACGGATCCTCGTTTCGATTTTTGTAGATTTAATTATGATTTTTCAAAGTTAATCAAAAATTCTGCCCAGAAATTCAGTGTTGCGTTTTTGAAAAAATGCAAGGGCAAAATTGTAATAATGAATACACCAAGGGTAAAAATGTAAAAATGGGTGAAAATATCTTTTTTGATATTATTTTAAGAGATAGAATGTTAGTTGTGATATTATGGGAAAAAGAAATAATCCGACGATAACATATAGGATATCCGGGAAGTCCGGAGTCGGATCAAAAGTCATGCAAGTTGGCCAATACGCGGTGAAAGGTACGTTCGCGACGTACTGTAACACTAACTCTAATGCTTATAGTATGTTCATATGTGATAGTTGTATTCATAAACTAAGATGCGGTCTTGGTTCATTACTTACACATTCAGCTTTACACGGGTTAGAGTCTTATTAATAACGTTGAGTTTTCCTAGCGTTGAAGACACGAGTGGGTATCGTGGCACTGGTGAATAGTGCAGACCGAGATAACGGGCATGTGAATCGGCTATGCCGTTATCTCAGATCATACATCTGTTATGGGCTTTTGTATTGATAATTGTTGTAATGTCATGAATAACTATCATACATATATTGTTTACATATATATAAGCATGAGGTTAACCGTTACCTGAGGTCCAATGGGCATTGGACCTCAGTCTTAACTAATAGTTTAGGAAAGGATCAAGGATCAGAGAAGACACCGGTAGATGGAGCCGTAAAAAGACACCGATGGACGGAGCCGTGAAGAGTCACGGTCAAAGCAAATGTAGGAAGAAGGTTAACATAGCCTACCTTCTGGCATGAAACTAATAGGATTACTTCAAACCATTTGGTGCTTAAACTAAGAAAGGGTCGGTCTATGTGGTTCACAATCGATCGCGTGAATTCGGGAGACGCCATTAGACTTTACCCGTACTGCCAAATGGATTTGATTTAACTGTGTTGGGTTCTATGCCCTAAGTCTACCTAAGGCTTAGTTGAAGATGGTATAGTTACATGTAGGAATTGTAATTATACCAAGCTTTGTAATAATGTATCACATGAATATTATTTCGGGAAATTTCTAATATACCAAAGATACATCGGCATCGATATGCCTGAGTATTTTATATCAGTTACTCGTTGTTCAAATTTTTAGTACATGCTCTCCATTTCCGCTATTGCATAAGTTGTAGCACCTCAAACTCTGTCGAATTTTATAAAACATCGTGTCACCAGACACAATTTATGATACGGAATTTGGGGTGTTACACTTTGGAAACAAGCAAGTGTCTTATAAAAACGACTAAATACAATTGCTAATTGGTGCCTTATAATAAGGACCAGAGAGAGTATGTAATAATGAATAATGGGTAAACTTGTAAACTCATATAAAAATTTAATTATGTGCCTTATAAATAGAACCAAAGAATACTAATCTATACAATAATGAATGAAAGCGTACATTCATATGATAGATTTAATAATGTGTCTTATAAATAGAACTAAAAAATACATTTCTTTTCTTTGCCTTATAAATAGGATCAGAGGAGTATACTTTTATTATTAGTCATCTCTCTCCTGTATTTGAAAAAAAAATTAATATACTAGTACTTTTTTTTTTGATACCATTGAGCATCCTTAAAATATCTAACCTTTATCAAGTTCTACTATCCTTTCTAAGTCCATATCGGAGATAAAAGTACTTGAAGCCCGGCATACATGACAAACTTATCTTTGCAAGATGGTCCGCAGCAGAATTCAAACAAATGATCGATGAGGCATAGCTCCACGGTCCATCCACGATTCACCATGGCTTTTACTTCTGCAACCAACCTACGGTCTTCATGAGTGTCCTTATCAGGGCCCTTTACTAGATCGACTGCATCTGCGGAGTCCACTTCAAGAATGATCTTCTTAAATCCACCATCCCACGCAAGTTTCAGGCCATGAAGTAAGCCCCAGAGTTCCGCCGTTAAACTATCACCTTCCTCCCATTTGAACAGAAATGCTGTGCGAAACTCACCATGTTCATCTCGCAAAATACCACCGCTAGCCACACCTGGAGTCAAAGGCGAAAAGGCCCCATCCGTGTTGAGCTTCACCCATCCAGCTGGTGGGACTTTCCAGCGGGCCCCGTCACTATTGGTGTCTTCTTTTTGCCATCAACTATGCACAACATCCCAGGCTTCATTCAAGCTATTCTTCATGGCCGAGACGCCGATACGATAGAAGAGTTCGATACACGCTTTCCTTCAAAGACAGACAAGTTACGTCGCCTCCAGAGCCACCAACAAGTGATGGTAAATAGTTGTTTCCACTCCTCTGAATTCATCGATCCTCTACTAACAGTTAAATTCCACCGAATCCAGCGATCCACCTCTAAAGATTTGAAAGTGTGCCAAATATGCGAGGGTACAATCTGATTCCGAGTGCACGAGTATCGGGACAATCTCTCGAGGACATGTAGTAGAGTTTCCACTTCAGTTTTACAAACCGGGCACTTCTCATCCCCACTTAATCCTCTCTTATACCTGGACACATTAGTCAAGAGGCGTTTATGTATTACTAGCCACATAAATACCTTACATCTTTCTGGAACTTTGATCTTCCAAATATTGTCCCATATCCTATCAGGGTGCGACACGATAGGTCTCAAGCTATCATAGGCGGATTTCACAGTGAACTCCCCACTTTTTGTCCACCTCCACCGCAGGATGTCATTTGGCAATTCTTCAACTCCTTCTTTGACCTTATTCCATGTTCGTTTAATCCCACTCCACAAATTCGAACCAGACCTGCCCCTCTCAATCTTAGGTAGCACATCAGAGCCACACTTATATTTATTCCTCACAACTTTGACCCAAAAATCCTCCCTTTGGGTTGCTAACTGCCAACCAACCTTCATAAGATATGCTTGATTATAGTAACAGGAGTGGCGAAGGCCCAAACCACCACTAGCTTTGGACCTACATGTGACGTCCCAGGAAACTAGTGGAATGCGCTTGTGATCCTCAGTGCTGCCCCATAAGAACTGGCGATTGCTCTGATCTAGGCTTTCACAAGTGCTAGCCGGGAGTAACGATGTTTGCATAACATATCCTGGTATCGCCGAGGTTACCGACGAGATGAGAGTAGTTCTACCTGCATAAGATAAAGATCTAGCCTTCCATGTTGACAACCTTGTTTTAACCTTGTCCACCACATAGTGGAAAGATTCCTTGGTAACTCGCTTGTGGTGGAGAGGAACACCCAAATACTTTCCCATATCACTGGTAATAGAGAAACCAAGAGACTCACACAGCTCACTTCTTTTTATATGATTCACGTTCTTTGAAAAGCATACTCTAGTTTTCTGCTGATTAATTTTCAACCCCGAGCTGTCACAGAAAGCTTTGAGACACTTATTAATCACGTTTACTTGGTCCAAGGAGGCTTCCGCAAACAATAAGATGTCATCTGCAAAAAATAAATGGGAGATGGGGGGCCCAGATCTTGTAAGTCGGATTGGCTTCCAATTCTTGTCCTGTATCTCAGATTGAATAAGATGAGCCAATTTCTCCATACACAGAACAAACAGATATGGCGATAATGGATCCCCTTGTCTCACTCCCCTAGAAGGGCAGAATAGATCAGCCTTGTCCCCATTCCACAATAACTGCGTAGAAGGACTAGATACACACTTTTCAATAACCTCAATAATACGACCCGGGAGATTCAACTCATGAAGACATTATACTAAGAAGTTCCAATTAACTCGGTCATATGCTTTCTCCAAGTCGATTTTAATTGCTAAGAATCCCTTCTTCTGTGACATGTTTCTCATGGAATGAATAACCTCTTGAACCACTATTATATTATCACTACTATGTCGCCCGGGGACAAAACTGCATTGATTCGGGGCAATAACCTGAGGTAAGATGGGCTTAAGTCTATTCACAAGAATTTTTGAGAGAGCTTTGTAAATAACATTACAAAGGCCATTAACCTCCTTATTGGTCTCAAATCCCCCATTGATTCCGGATGATCTTTCTTTGGAATGAGGACCATCAGGGTGCCATTAACCTCCTTAATCACCTGCGGATCAGAAAACAAATACCTCACATGGGACACAACAGAGGGACCTACCGTACTCCATTGATTCTGATAGAAGAGAGCATTAAGCCCGTCAGGTCCTGGTGATTTTAGAGCGCCCATACTGAAAATAGCTTCCTTTACTTCGATCTCTGAAATATCCCTATTACACCATCGTAGAATTCCTTCCTCCACACAAGGAAAAGACATATTGCACCTAAGGACAGCCGAATGGAGGATTCTTCCCACGTAAGAAGCTTAGAGAAAAATCGGTGGCTAAAGCTTTGATTAAGTCAATATCATATATCCATACCCCTTCACCATCTTTAATACCCTCAATACGTTGAGATTTACGCCGCCGATTAGCACGAGCATGGAAGTAACGAGTATTGCGATCACCAAATACTGACCACTCTGCTCTAGCCTTTTGTGCCCAAATAAGAGACTCCTGAAGCAGGACATCCTCCAATTCCTTCCAGATTTCTAATTGAAGGGTCTCATATTTAGGAAGTAACCCAAGGCGGGATACCACCCTATTAATCCCATCAAGCCGTCGCATGAGTAATTTCTTCCTTCCCTCCGTATGCCTAAATACCTCTTTGTTCCATTTGGAGCACGCGTTAGTAAACTGGATAGTATTTTGTACCCAGGCCATGTTAGGGGACTATGACTGGCGTACAAACTCGTCAAACTGAGCATGAAGCACCCAAGCCGCAATAAACCGGAATGGCCGGTTTTGAGTGATTGTGCACGCTTTTTGATCCAAAGAAAGGAGAAGGGGCCTGTGATCTGATTTAAAGAAAGGGAGGTGAGCAATCGAAGCATTGGGGAACATATTAGTCCACGATCATTAGCCAAAGATTACATCTAGTCGTGCCTCAGAAGTGCCCCGTTTCCATGTGAATTCTGGGCCAATAAATCCAATATCCCTCATGTCATGTGTCTCTACCCAACGAAGGAAATCACGATCAATAGAAGACTTGAACACGGCAAATGAGCGTCTTTCGCAAAAAAGTAGAGTTCCATTAAAGTCACCACCTAGCAGCCAGGGACCCTGTATAGATTGAGCAAGACGGGAAAGATTCTCCCATAATACCTTACGAGAAGTACTTGTAGGACCGCATAAACCACTTTATTAGCATCCAAGACCGCCTAGCCAATCACGAACTCCGCAAATGTATATATTGATGATGTCTTTCCATTACAGAAATTGAAGCAATATTGTTCTCCCATAGGCACCAAATCCCGCCACTATATCCCTCACAATCAATTATCTCCATGTTAGGGAAACCCATTTGTTTCACTCGTCTTTGGGAATCTTCCTTAGAGCATCTAGTTTCCAGGACTGCAAGAAAATCTAGCTGGTAATGTGCTTTAGCATCCCGGACAAGGGAAGGGAAGCTTTTAGCTCCTGAATTACCCCTAAATTCCAGATGGAGAAATTCATTGGGAAACAAATTTTGAAGTTTGGGGTGTTGCAACCTCCCCAAGGCTTTATCCTGGTCACACATATGTTCATCCATAGGTTGATGATTTAAGTCTACCGGTTGCGACAATGTTTCATCCTTTAACGCCTCCGGATGATTCACATTATTCGGCAATAAGTCACCAAGTGCATGCTTCTGGACACATTCTTTTTCGGGATACATCCATCCCATTTGCATCCATAGGCCCTTCGTATGTGTTAGACAAAAAACCAATCGTTTGGGCCTCAAAATTCTGCAAAAACAAAGAAAAGTATTAGATGTATTGGGCTTCACACGGCCCAAGGTTGCCTTGCGTGAATTTCTTAGTGCTGGAGAAGAATTCTCCTTGCCTTTTGCCTTTCCTTTATTTGCAATTTTTCTCTTGGACCCCACTGGGACCCACTCCAAGTTATTTGGGTTATTACTCAGAGTCAACCCTCCTTTATTCTCCATTAAAACCGCTGATTTCTCCTTCCTCAACCCTGTCAATCGCATATCCTTTTTATCCGCAAGAGATTTTTCCGTAACGGTCAAAGATTTATCCCCATCAAAGCCCTTTCCTAAACTGCTCAGATTTAATTGTCCACGGAAATCACGACGCAAAATCTGGAGCTTCCCAAACGGACTTCCATCTATTGCGACGCCGCCGGTACCTTCCGATGATCCTCCACCGGTTCTTGTGTTTGCCTTGCTTTTTGAATTACTATCACCCCCGCACCCTTCGCACTCGTCCGTGATTTTATCTCATCGGCGTCAACTCCCGATTCATTCGCCTTTGCCTTATCCCCGCTATCCCCTATCTTAGTCTCGGTGGTATACTTGTTCATTATCTTGTGGGTGCATTTTATCCTTGGACGTGGGCACTCAATCTTTTTGTGTCCATATTTACCACAAATGAAACACACATGATGTAAACCCTCATAGATAATTGGGCGTTCTTCACCAAATACCATGTATGTCGGTACAAGGGGCTGCTTCAAATCAATCTCCATACAGATGCCGCAAATCCGCCCTTATCATATATTGATGTAGATCGATCAATCTTGATCATCTTGCCTATCATATTACCGATCCTACGTAACGACTCCACATTATAAAACTCAAATGGGACATCTGGAAGACGTACCCAAGCTGCAATAATACATTGTAAATCCGCCTTCCAAGGGTTAAAATTGGGACGCCAACGCTGTACTATCAAGTAGTGATCCTCGATCATCCACGGTCCCTCCTGAAAAGCATAATCCCGATCTTCCTTGTTTGAAAATGAGACTATATAGTAACCATTACTCAATGGAATAAGCTTCAATGCATCCTTCGGCCTCCACATACGATTAATACGATCCCGATCAAATAGGTAGGAAATTTGCACCCAAAGACTTTGATAATAAGGAGTTCATCCATGGTAAACACCAGGCTGAGTACTCTTCCGTAGTGAAACACAATTTACCAGGCTTTCCTTCCATCCTTCTCGTCATCTCATTCTCTTCCTCATCCGATTCCTCCGTATCCTCCTGAGGCTCCTGCTCATTCATCTTGTTAAAATAGTCCTTCCACCCCTGCATGATGTCATCCTCCTCGGAGTGTTTAACCAGGAACCCAGCACATCCCGGCGATAGGAGTTTGTCCCTATAAGACAGCTTGGGATCAATACTCTTCTTGTTGGCCACATTTCCAGCCGAACTTCCTTCCCCATTCCTCCTTTCGTCAGCCATTTTCCCAAAATCAAAGCCCTTACCTTCCACGCCAATAGTACTTTGGTTGGATTTCTTTTTGCCATCTCCGTCGCCGCCTCCCAAACCCTCCTTGCCGCCGACCTCCGTCCGCGTACCTCGCCTCTTGTTCTCTCTTCTGCTCACTCATTTTTTCCCTTTAGTTCACAATTTCATTTGTAACTTAATATACTAGTACTTTGTAACAATGGGTAAAATGGAAATCAATCATTTCGTTAACCTCTTATATTTTGGAACAAAATTTTCTTCAAGTATGCCCTCATTTATAAGGGACAAATATGTGTGTGTGTGAGAGTGAGTGTGAGAGAGAGAGAGAGAGATGTAATAAATATAAGTATTATCAACCTTTTAATTAATGCAATTAGTTAAAGATAACAGGTATGTCTGAAATAAACTTTTGTTTCCAAGTATGCCCTCATTCATAAGTGGCAAATAAGACAGAGAAATGTAATAAATATAAACATTATCAATCTTTTAATTAATGCAATATTTATAATTAATGAGGGGAAAAAATGAAAGGAAACAAAAAAAAAACTCACTAAATGTTTAGATAACATTTGTTGAGCTCTTATAAAAAAAGACTAAAAAATTCAAATTTTGGGCTCTTATAAAAATGACCGGAGGGAGTAATTCAGACCGAAAGAAGTATCCAAAGTTCCCAACACATGAAAACAACAATATCCAAGAAAGCACAATACTCATCAGGTTGTATTTATAGGTAGGGAGAAAATGTTTACTTTACTCCTATTTTTAAGTCACATCATTAAATATTTTCATATAAATGTACAATGTTACATTTGATTTATTATTATGTTGATTTTGTTCTTGCATGAGGTGTATTGCATATTAAATATGAATAAAGTTGAAAAGTGTTATTAAATTTTAAGGTATAATTAATGAGAATGAGGATTAAAGTTTTTCGTAGTTTGTGTGAAATATAGGAAAGTAACTTATAAATAAGACTACAGGAGTATATTTTTTAAAATTCCAAGGGATATTGATACAAGGGAGTGACTCAAAACATGTTGGATTATTATTTAACGACGAGAACAAGCGATGGTGGAGGAACTAGGAGTCAAAGGGAAAGAGTTGCCCCAAGCATATTTGAAAGTGACTGGCTCCTGGTACACAGATTGACCATTATTAACAAGACAAAGACCATCACTTGAGACTTTGAACACAGAAGGATCAATGTTTTCCACTGTCTGAAAACCATCACACTTCAACTTGAGATCCAACTGAACACACGCACACTTGTTTTCGATCGTCACCATCCATTCTGGCTTGTTCTGCACAGTCGTTCTCGTCTTATGTTGGCTCACTGATATGTCTCTTAATGAACAGTATTCAGCTTTGCCTGTATGCATAATTAATGCAATAACGTTACTAGTAACAATAATGGATGCCCGAGGCTACTTGGTCTGGTGATGTAGAAGTTAGATTACAAAGGGGGCAAACTAAGTTCGAATACCTCCATGTTTAAAAAAACCGTTGAGGAGGGGCATTCTAGTCCTATTCCAAAATACTTAGTAATAAAATGGCCCAAACGGTGATAAAAAAAAAAAAGGAGAATAATACTATTCTCTCCTTAATTTATATAAGACCTACATTAAGGACTGGAGAAGTATTAAGAAACCAGGATAATTAATGCAAGTTGTGTTTGAGGGACCTTGAGAAAAGAATTTATGTACCTTGGGCAATGAGGCCGAGGAGAACAAGTAGTGTGGCAAAAAATTTGGTGGTGGTGGTGGCCGGAGCTACCATTTTTGTTTTGCTTTCTGCAATAATAGTAGAGCCTGTGATGGTGCTTAAGACTGAAGAATAGGGTGGTATCCCTGGTATGTGATACTTTATATATAAGGTAAAAAAAGATGGGGGTGTGAGATTGAATTATGTGTTATTACCATTTAATTCACAATCATAATGTTTTATTATCATTAAATTACATTTATACTTTCTTATTTAAGTGGATTTATTTATCAGTTTTCATTGCGCCCGATTTCCGGAATTTGAGCGCATTTAATAAAATGGGATCATTCAAAACTCAAAAGGCACATAATAATTACTCCTCGAATTTGTAAATTCTAAATTCTGGGGTAAGAAATGTTTAAGCCACCGTTAAAGTAGCTAGTTGATACACTTTGACTGGGTATAACTCAGCCCTTAATTTTATCTCGGTTGTAATAATTTATTTTATTTTCTCTTTTCAATTCAAGTAACTTTGAAATGACACAACCGTATCCTTTTACATACAGTTTCGCAATTGGCAATTAATGTGCCTATATTAGACACTACAAAAAAACTTCGTATTAGCCACGAAATTACCCACAGAAAAAATTATGTGGGCAATTATGTGGATAATTTCCGTGGCAAAAAATTATCCACGGAATTCCATGGCTAAATTTTATTAGCCAAGGAAAATTTCTGTGGCAAAAAAATATGTGGAAAAAAAAAAGTCACGTTTTTTTAGACGGAAATTAGCCACGGAATTCTGTGGCTAACGCCGTTAGACACGGAATTCCGTGGCTAACGCCGTTAGCCACGGAATGCCGTGGCTAATTTTTTGCCACGGAAATTACCCACAGAATTTTTTCCGTGGGTAATTTCCCACGGAATTTTTTCCATAGGTAATTACAAAGTTTTTTTGTAGTGTTATTATTATTATCATTATCATCATTTTATTATTATTATTATTATTATAAAATGATTGATTAAATATCATATGTCGTCTCCTTTTAACGAATCATTTTCATACTCACAGTAAAAGGAATTTTTAATAATATAATTTGTCAGATTAGTTCTACACAGTATTAATCAATTATGTTAGAGTGAGTGCAGATCAAATATGCATTAATATTAAGTACATATTAATATTAATATTGCATTACATTATGAATTTAAGATAAATTCAACTGGGAAAAAAAAATTAGACCAAGACTTCCTTACTAGTATAAATTTTCCTAACTTCTCACCTATATTATTGGTATTTAGAATTTTACAAAAAAAAATTGTATACTACAACTTCCTAACTGTCATCAATTAAATCTCTTGAATGTAATGATCATAAATCAATAGAAAAATATAAATTTTTAGAATAAGTTTTTGGTCTACGATTTAATTATTTTAAATTTAATATGATAAATAGGAGACGCTACGACAGCTATTTGCGTTAAAAAAGTCTTATCGATGAAGAATACTTACATACTCCAGGAGTGACACTTCATCTGAACTCTAACTAATTAAAATACAACAACTGTTTTTTGTTTTTCTAAATTATGAAGTTTATGTTTTTTGAAAATCATGTATTTGAATTTCTTCAAATGACTTATGAGCCATATGGAATTAAAATGAAATAATTTTTTGTATTTTAATTAATCAGAATAATGTACACTCTTGGAGTATCAGAGTATGTAAGTATTTCTCCTTATTAAGAGTAAAGAAATGTTATGATATTGGTGTCTTTTTCTTTTTACCATGACTAGCTAATATTAATATTGCATTATATTATGAATTTAAGATAAATTGAAGGAAGCACAAACTACAAATAATTTCCAACACATAGAGTGATATTAATCAAATGTCAAATATAATAATGAATTAATGATGTATTAATTCCTTCAATTGCATACGCTCTATTATATCAAAAAATTAAAAAAATACAATTAATTCAACAAATGTGCTGCCATTCTTGTCTGAGCAAGAAAATCATAATAGTTACCAAATGTTAATTTCATTTCAGCCGAATTTCTTAACTTTAATTACATTTTCCACCGTTCAACATTTCACTTCCAGCTGTTGTAATACCTGGATAATTATTTATTTTAAATATTGTATTTAAATAAATAATATACCCTAAATATTATTTTTGAATAAATATTACCTATTTAAAATAGGTGAACATGTGGTCTCAATTTTTCTTATTATTTTTATTATATTTCTAGGTAATTTCTTTCTAGAATTAAGATAGTTGAAGATTTAATTTTCTAAATCTTATTAGGGATCATAAAATATCCTAAGATTATCATAACCAAAATCTTAACTATATTAAAAGAGAAATCAAAATCATCAAAAGATGCCTAAATCAATTAGAGAAAATTAGCAACAATTATTGGGCAATTAAATTTACAATAATTGGGATATTTTTCTAATTTTCGAAATTAATTATTAATTAATTTAAAAATGTCATAATTAAGAATATATCAACTTAATTAATATCCAAACAATATTTAAAGACCAAGGTTAATATACAAGGAGCTTTTAATCATCAAGATTAATTTAAAAACTTGTCAAATTTTGGTAATTAAGCCTAATAACCCCTAAAACACTATATTAGCAATATTTAAACAAAGATTAATTAATTCCCCCTTAATTAATTAAAGTGGCGAAAATTAGTAATTAAAAAGGGTTAAGAAATTGTATTAATCTATAATCCTAAATCATTAACAAATATCACTATTAGTATCTATATCTTTCCAACCCAACATTAAAGGCTTGGATTAAATTTAATAAAGCTAATTTAAAGGTTTTAGAATTAATTTCATAAAGTCTAATCCTTATGAGATTAAAATCAACCAATGGGATAATTTCACCATAGCTTTTGTGAGACAAATAAAACACAAATCCAAGAGTAAAAGAAGGTTGTGTATTCGGTGGAAGAGAGAAAGCAAAAGATAATATCTAGATACTTACCAAAGTTATGTCTTAATCAAAGTAATTAAAGGTGAAAACTTTTAAAGCATAAAGTAATAATAACATATTAGATGAATTAGGGTGAAATGAAACACAAATGAAATGTAAATGAAAGGAGGGGGGGAAGTCGTGAGTTTGGGAGAGGAAATATGAAGCAAAATAATATCATGATATTTTTTTAAGACATGTCCTAATCACACAATAAATTAAGAAGACTTTTGGGGTAATTGTGACATAAGCCTATGTAATTAAAGGTAATTAATGATAAATTAATTAAAGATGAGATAAAAACCATTAGGATGAATTCAAAGACATAAGTGAATGAGAACCCATAGAAAATAAATTGTATCTTGAAATCCATTGATCCTAAAATAAATAAAAGTAGATATTATGAACAAGCATAATTTAAGCTTGAACATAGTTGTCTCCAAAGTGATTTTCATAAACTTTTGAGATTCATACATAAGTGATTTAAAATTTAAAAAGACCATAAATCAAGTCATAAAATTGTGATTTCAAAAGTGGAAATGGATTTTGAAGAAAAACACCAACTTACACCTAACTAATTAAGCATTTGGGAATGAGAAAAAAGAAAGAAAGATGAAGAGTGTAAGAGAGAGGGGGAGGTCGGTTTTCATAGTGTATGGGTAGGATTAAGACTTCCTTGCTAAGTTTAATCCAAGGGTTAGAAATGAATTAAAGATGTTAGAAAGTTAACCAAAGTTGTTAGAAAGTTAACCCATGAAATGAATTAAATAGGAGGTTAGTGTTTTCATTATTCTTCACCAATTCACAATAGCAAGCTGGTATTAACCGAAAAATGAGAGAGAAAGTGAGAGTGAGAAGCTTTGGGAAGGCAAGAGCAAAGTTCTAGGTAAGTTCTTAAGCTCTAGCTTTGTGATTTTTAGCTTAAATGTTGTTTTGATTCATAATCTTCCAATTATAATGTTATTTTCGTGTTTTTATGGTTATAATTGGTTTTATTTCAAAAAAATGATGAAGAAGAATTTATAGCAAAATTTTTGGAAGATTATGATCAAAGTAGCGAAGCTCTGGCAAAAATTTGTCGGTTAGCGACTCCTGAAAGCAATTTCAAAAACGCTGGTATCTTATGTTGAAGATGCAATGCTAAAATTCTGATAAAATTCACGGTAAGAGTAGACATATAGGTATTTCCAAATATACCTATAGCATGTCGTTTTGAGTTATGTGCTAGAAGATAAAAATGTTCAAAGTTAGGCAAAATTTTCTGAAAATTTCTGGACAGAGGTTGTAATCACGAAAAATAGGAATTTTTTATATAATCTGGGCAGTAACCACTATTTTTAAATGAAATTATACATCCTAAAGATTCCTAAGAATTTTACGGATCCTCGTTTTGAGTTTTGTGGAATTAATAATGATTTTTCAAAGTTAGGCGAAAAATCAGCCCTTATGCTGTTGAACAACGTTTTTTACGAAAATAATGTAAAATAAATTAGAAATAATTAATCCAGGGGTAAAATGGTCATTAGAGACTAAGATATTTATTGGAATATTTATTATGAATTAATAAATACGATATTACCCTTATAGGATATCTGAGATCACGTTTCGACCGACAAAACGTACAGTATTTGTCAACGAAGGTACGTTCGCGACGTCTTAACACCGACTCGATGCTTGTGATATGCTTATATATGATTGATGTGTTCCTATACTTTGAGACTCGTCTTAGTTGTTTTTGATACAATCATGAGTATACGGGTTATGGTTTTGATAACACATTGAGAGTTTTCCTAGCGCTGAGGACACGACTGTACATCGTGGCACTGGATTTGATAGTGCAGACTGGGATAACAAATATAATGCAGGGGCTGTGTATTGTTATTGCCTTACATACATTATTGTGTATTTCCTACATCTGTTATGGGCTTTTGTAGTGATTATTGCTGAAATGTTATGAATACCTGTGATACATATATTGTTTACATAAGCATGAGGTTAACCGTTACTTGAGGTCCGATGGGCATTGTACCTCAGTCTTAATTAATAGTCAGGGAAGAATCATGGAAGGCATCGGTAGATGGAACCATAGAAAGACGTCGAGGGATGGAGCCGTGAGGAGGCACCGGTCAAAGTAAAAGCAGAAAGAGGAATAACAGAACCTACGTTATAACATGAATCTAATAAGGTTACTTCATATCATTTGGTGCTTAAACTAGAAAGGGTCGTCTATGTGGTTCGATCAATCGGTCGTAGTAAATACTGGGGAGACTTCCACTAGACTTTACCACTCGGCCAAATGGGATGATTTAACTTAGTTAGGTTCTATGCCCCAAGTCTACCTAAGGCTTGGTTGAAGAGGGTATAGTTACATGGAAGAAATGTAATTATAAAGTTTTGTATTATTGTATCACATGAATATTCCTTCGGAAATTTGTAATATATCGGTATAGTACGGCATCAGCATATGTCTGAGTACTTTATACCAGTTACTCGTTGTTCAAATTTTTAGTACATGCTCTTCGTTTCCGCAACACGCTGAGTTGTAGCACCTCAAACTCTGACAATTTTTCCAAAACCACATGTCACCGGCACGATTTATGCTACGGAACTTGGGGTGTTATAGCTGTGTTCGTGAATGAATAATGAAATGATCCAAATTCCATTGACAAGTCTAACTCACGATTGCAACAATAAGCACATAGCCGTCACCAGAGCAAATGAAGAAATACATTAGCTGACCTACATTCTAATGAGTAAGGAGGTATTCTCAAAATAATACACAAACATTATATACCAATTACTTTCTTTATGTAGTTTTAACTTAACGAATTTATCACTTCCTATATTTTAAAAAGTTTCCTTCACTTTCAACTTCTCTAAGCTGTGCAAAGTTCACACTGTCCTTGTTGATGATGAGGCCATCTTTCACAAATTCAAAACTATTATTAGAGAAGGACGCAGATATTACTTCAATAATTTCACAATCATTCAAAACACCTTACTTATCACACTTTTGAATGCTATATGTAATCATACTCAAGTGCTACACTCAAATACTGCAATATATATGAAGAAGACGACATTCTTTATGATGCATATGAGGATATGCCCCACCACAAAATATTCAAAGAAAAACCCCGCGCAAGCTACTTGCGAGGTTTCTTAATTTTCAAAATCAAAATCTATTACATGAAATGGTGGCCGAAAAAAAATGTGTCATATAACAGATTTTCAAATTGTAAAATAAGTAATAACCTCATAAATAATTTACAGGCACTTTCTCTTTGATCATTTTGTAAAGGGGGACATTCTCCTATGCACGATATGGAATGTCTTCTTCATATAGAAGTATATGTGTGAGAGCATTTGTTGAATATGATTACATATATTTGGTGGTCACAGGGTCTGATAGGTAAGCTTTCTCGATGGTGGCAAATTCTTGAAGTAATAACACCGCCATTCTCTAATTATCATTTCAAATTTGGAAAAGCTAGGGCTGCCTTCTCAACCATGATCGCATGAATTTTGCACAAATTGGAATAGTTGAAAGTGAAGCACACCTTCAAAACTATATACTTCGGATAAATTCTCAAGATAAACTGCATAAAATGCATTTACTCAGTGAAAATATTGGTGTCTTTTGAGAGTATACCTTTCTTATCTAGCAGAATGAAGTTCCTGGATCGTATTCCATTTGTTCTTCATGATGTTGAAATCCGTCGTAAAACCCAAGCACGGTAACAGCAATGTGCTTATTGTTGCAACCGCGACCTAGCCAAGCCAATGGGATGCAGGTTTTGTTGTTCATCATCATTTGAACTAAGTTAAGAGAGTTAGCTGAAATATGGAGTACTAAATGACTATGAGAATGGCAGCACACTGCACACTTATATTATAGTCGAAATTTAATGTCAAATAGGAATTTATTTATTTTTCCTTTATTGATTACTATTCAATCAAATTAATTGGCATTTAACTGTCTTAAAGCTATTGTGACTTGTGAGATTAAATTCAGTAATTGAGTATTGATTTTATAATGATGTGATTATTTGAATTGATTGTGTTTAATCATTAATGAGTGATTAATATTAGGAATCTAATATATTAATTACTACTAATAATAATATTTTGTAATTATAATAGTAGCAATAATTACTGGAACGTTGAGCGGCAAAATTGTGGGTTATATGAAAAAAAAAATTGTGAACCTAGTTTATCACGTCATTTATGGTCTGAACAGTTACAATACAACAACTTAACTAATATTAATCCTAGTTCTCTATAAATGTAGTTCATATTTTTATTTTTCTTAAAAAATAAATCTGTTTAATTAAGTGTTCACAAATCACAAGTTATAAAAAAGTAAATCTTGTGAAATATTTTAATTTTATTGATATGCTAGCTAATATTTAGGAGATGTCAAATCAGCTCATAAGTTGTTAAATTTTAATTGGTTATACCATAAATAACGTGGCAAACCGGGTTCATACAAGAATTTCTTGGGTTATATTGAGCTGTTACTTTTTTGTAGGGGAATTGAAATCGTGCATTAAAATTGTGGGAGGCATTGGACTAAATTAAATTTAACTTGCAATATTACTTTTTTTTTTGGTCCAAATTTGCAACGGACATGTAGTAATAATGTCTACAATTAAAAATAAGTAACAGGTCGAGACATGTTAGAAAGGCCATTAATATATATATATATACTACCTTTGGTTCTAAATATGGACATAGTTTGTAATACAAATTACACTACAAACTATGTCATATATTTAGAACTTTGCACTATAATTTATGTCCTATATTTAGGACTAGAAGGAGTACTATATATTTGATTTGATGGTCATAAAGAATTAATATTGGCGTAATTATTTGGATACGGATTTCGATTAAAATTGAGTTAATTAATCTTTGAGTAATTAGTTCTATGAAAATCTGTCATCGCTGATAATTTTCTTATTATTATATGAGCATGATGGAATAAAATGGGGTGGAATAAAACAATATATAACTGCTATTTCTCAACTTTCTTTTCCAATATTACTCTTTAGTTAAAATAATTGTTATGGAGTATACATTTCTAAAGATTAATTTGCATTCAACTCAAAACATCTTAGACGTGAAGTTTTGAATCACTATATAAAATGCATGTATGTATGTATATCTATATGTGTCTATATATATGTGTGTGTGTGCGCAATTAGTGGGGAAATTTGGAAGAAAAATAGTTTGATAAGGTTAAGAAACATTTTGCAACCTATAAGCTAGCTCATCTCAATGCTTCCTCTATCGAATGTACCCTACCCAGATGCACCCTACCAAGCTATATCAGAATGTACGCATTGACAAATCAACTCTAACAAGCAAACAAAAATCAGATCATGCTTCCATACAATATCGCAGGGCAAGCAAGCATATTAGAGATGGTTTTATACCTCTTTGATTGTGGCCTTCACTTGAACACCAAGAACAGCAGCTCCAATCGACAATCCATCATTAAGAACCAGAATAAAAAAATTTGACAAGATTAGGGAACATGTTGCATCAATGCTTTCTAAGAAATTATGCTTTCTAAGACACAAGTCTTAACTGTTGAGAGGATAGATATAAAGAAAAACCAGAATAAACAAAGGAACAATTGCATCACTTAAATCATTAAGCTCCCGATACTATAGATCTCTGCTCCAATGCTTTTCCCTCCTTCACAAGATTTCCCAGCCATATCTCACTTGTTCTCTAAATATAGTCAATAATCCAAATCTTATTAATTGCATCTAAATTATGATTACCAAAGCTACATGGACCCTAGTTATAAACTGAATAAGATAAGAGTATATATTTTAGTTGATACATGCATAAACTTCAATTTCATCCTCCATTTTTTTTTCCAATTTAGCACAAGAAATCAAACATCAAGCCTGGTACATTGCTAGTTATTGATAAAAACACTAGCTAATGAAAATCGTAACCAGCAATGAAATGGTTAAGGTAATATAGTTCAAGGATTGTGGTCATGATTAAAATACTATATTTAATTAAAATATATAAATATATTTATATACAACTCTGAAAAGAGTAATAACTCAATATAAAAGTATAAAACACATTAATCTGAGGTGTTGACAGAAGCATTCCTAGAGGTCCTTCTGAAATGGTTAAGGTAATATAGTTCAAGGATTGTGGTCATTCAATGTATCACATTAATCTGAGGTGTTGACAGAAGCATTCCCAGAGGTCCTTCTCGCATTCAATGTATCAGCCGCAAGGATGGAAGAAAAAGGAGGTAAGGGCGTTTCCACCCATCCGATTGGAGACACCCCCTTACAAGTGTACGTTAACAGCAAGATAATCCGCTGCATTATTACTTCTCAGACAAGCAAAGGTTAGAGAAAACACAGTGCGCGATGACATTAGATGCAACAGTTCAGGCATGGCCTTTCGTAATGCATGAGACAAGTGGTTGGTAATCAGTCTCGAAAGTAATGTTAGCATTCCCAATATAGAGAACTTATAAATATTTACCAATATGCTATAGCTAAACTCGTTCATGGCTGAAATGGGTTTGAATTTTTGAAGAAATTGTTCTAGCTTGATGAAGTTTCATTTTGTCTTTTGTGAACTTTTGAAGAAATGATTTTAGGTCTGATAAAGTTTCGTTTTGTCTATCTACTGATATAATTAAGAAGAGAGAGAAGCGGAGAAAACGATAGAGGGGATGGAGAGAGTGAAAATGTGAAACGAAATATGCATGTGGTGGGGCCCATCACTAAAATCAACAAATCTTTTGTATTCCTCAAGCAATTAAATTCCATTATAATGTAACTCATTAATTCCCCCTTAGTTAGCTAGATAATTAATTACTTAAAATATTAAAAGAGAATAAAATGCTAGTATTTATAATCCATGAAAAATAATCTCTCAATTCTAAAAAGTCCTTCCTACCAATAAAGTGTTAATTTTTACTACGTACTTTCAATCTTAAATATAGAAATTAGACAAGTGATTTATTTTGGCCATAAACATTACACGAAAAAATTATAAGTTTAGGTGACAAACTTGAATAATTTGATCTTGAGACCAGTGATTTATTTTGGCTCCAAAATTCATATTTTTTTTTCAAAATGTATTAATGTCTCATATTTTGGACAAAAATAATTGACTTGTCTCGTTCCTATATTTGAGGCCAAAAGTAGTAATAATTAGCATTTTATTGGTACGGATGAATTTTTAGAATTAGGAAGTTATTTTTCATGGATTGCAAATACTAACATTTTATTCTCTTTTAATATTTTAATTAATTAATAATTAACTGATGAGGAATTAATGAGTTAAATCATAATGGAGTTTAATCAGCATCCGGTTTTCTGCCTGTCCCTTCTCTTCCCATCCCTCCTCATCATCATCCTCGCCATCAAAATCTTGATCTAAAGACCAGAATTATTTTTCAAAAAACCGTATGTGGTAAAAATTACCACATGCGGTTATTTCAAAAATATTTCTAGACCCTTGGATTAATATTTTGACGGTCAGAATGGAGGATGAGGAGGGATGGACAGAGGATAGATGGGAAGAGTATCTTCTCCCGTTCAATCATTTGAGGAATGCAAGAGTTTTGTTGTTTCAAGATATGTGCCCCACTGCATGCATATTCTCATTTCACATTCCCTCTCCATCTCCCTTTCTTGTATTTTGTCCTTCTCTCTCTTCTTATGTCACTAGGCAATATTTTATAAAAGACAAAATGAAATTTCCATTAGGTTAATAGGTTAAGAACGATTTATTCACAATTTCTCAAAAGACAAAATAAAACTTCAACAAATTAAGAACGATTTCTTCACAAATTCAAACTCATTCCAACCTCGAACTAGTTTAGCTATAGCATATTGGTAAATATTTCTCAAATTGTAGCATCTTAATAATTTTGTTTACTGTTTATATCATAGCATTTAAAAAGCCCCAAACAAAAATATTGGTACCTTTTTCTTTTTCTTTTTTGAGCGCAAAAGCTTGTTAAGGACAAGCCCTGAATGTTTATCTCATCAACCTCTAAATGGTTATTTTCTAATGTTCATTTGTATCTA
Organism: Acacia melanoxylon; assembly: GCA_019022615.1. NCBI lineage: Eukaryota > Viridiplantae > Streptophyta > Magnoliopsida > Fabales > Fabaceae > Acacia > Acacia melanoxylon. Next base: position 215,597 of record JAFJYJ010000030.1, on the reverse strand, counting down.
TTTAGTTGAATTATTTATTTTTGCAATTGTTACAATGTATTTAATTTTCCCATTTTTTCACCAAAAACATATAAAACATTCATGTATAATTGTTCATGATGATCTAGAATATATTCTACCTTAAACTTTATAGCACTATTGAGATGCGTTCATAATTTAATTCATATGTTTTCATGGATAAAGGTTTGTCTATATTGAAAATGAGCATATCTTCACTAGGAAATTGCCTCTTACTATAATATAAATTATTATAATATATAAATTCATGCAAAGAGAGATTGAAACTCACCTTGTCTAAAAGGTGAGTATGAATTGCATGATATAAAATTTCATAAGCTAATTCTAAATTACTCCATCCAAAAATCTCTCTTTTAAGTTTTCTTATATTATTTACATGGTCTTCACACAAGTCTCAACAAACTAAAAGTAGTGGAACAACACTAAATCTTAACTCAAAATCTCATCATCCAAGTTTATGGGCTATTTCGCTAATATATACATATTATTTATTAAGCCCGCCTTTATTCAATATAGGATTATTTTTTAAAAAAAAAATATCAACTCAAATTTCTATTTCAAGGTTATCAAACCTGACCGACCTCTAAACCGGTCGTAGAAGTAGGTCAAGGGTCAGTGGGTTAGCTTGGAGTCAACCTATAATATCCTAAATACGCTTTGACAAATTTTTTGTATGATGTACGTGGATTTGGTGTAATGAAATAACAAATTTTGACTAAATGTTCAGCTTCACCAAAATACCCAATTTTGCTTAAACCAAAAATTTTGAGATATATATCCCAGCTTAATATTTCAACCAAAAAGGGATGCAAAGAAGGTTGCATGAATTTCATTAGAGATCATGAGAAAAATTAAAGAATAGTTAAAAATTGCATCTTGTATGAATTTTTGCCACATGTCTCATATTTATATAACATTTATAAATCACATGTGCATGAATTACAAGCTATTATGAGTGATCAAGAAGCTTATCAAGGACCCTTAAAATTTCGGTCAAGGACCGAGGAAAAAAATGAGAAAGGAGAAGAGAGGAATGACCCTTAATGATCTAGTTAAGTTTTGACTAATTGGTATGCTGGTAATTAAGCACATAGTTGAAGGTCATTTGTCTCTCCCTATGCTTCAACCGAAATGACCCTTTAATTAATCATCAAGAGCTCTTCTTTTCCCTCTCCAAGTCGGACCATACGCACAAGAGAAGAGAGGAAGAGCTCATCACCAAAGTTTGGAGAGGAAAAGGAGAAGGAAGGTCAAGAAATCAAGAGGTAAGCACTTGTGCAATCCTCTCTATCACTTCTAAGCTTCCTCTCTTACAACCCTTCTTGACCCAAAAATCTATCTTCCTATGGTATTTTAGAAGGCTGGACGAAAATCGTAAGGAGACGAGAAATTTGCAAGAAACTCCAAGACAAAGTCAAGGTAAGTGACTTTCAAGCTTCCTTGTTGTTTTTGAAGTGAATTTGCAAAACAATTTTGGTTCCATTGAACCCTCGTTTAGGCCAAAACCAGGGCAGTCTAGAGGAGTAATAATTTGGTCATTTTGATAGTTCCAATGTGTTTAAAACAAAAAATTGCTTAGGGTATAGGTTAAATAGTGATTTTGGAAGCTTTGGGATTGAATTGCCCTACAACCCTAAAACTGCCTTTGTTGGTTCCTGCGTAGCAATGAAATTGCAACAAGTGTTTGGGCTAGTAAATGGTGTTCAATGACTATAAAATTTTCCAAAACTAAATTAGACATAATGAGATTCAATTTGATGGGTCATTTGTCGAATTTGGATCTTTGTACATTGAGATATAAATTTTTGAAAATGGCCTATGGTTCTAGAATGCAAACTGGGCAGTAGTCACTATTTGATTGAACCTGGAATGGTATACATATTTCTGGCTGTTGAAATTATTTTTCCTTGAAATTAGACTTAATAATGAGTCTATAGGATTTGGAATCACCCCATTTGAACACTTGTGCAATGAGATATAAGTTTTTAAAGTTGTGGTAAAAATTCTAGAAATTTGGTCAAAAAGGGCGAAAATGAGACATGTGTTTGTTCATGATGACTAACTTGGTCATAGATAATGCATATTATATGCATGTTCCTAATGTGAAATGAACTCTTGATTATAGATAATGCATATTGGCTTTATGAATGAGCATAATATGCTAGAAGACATTTAAAATGTCAAAAGTTGGAGTAAGTAATGACCATTGTCCGTAATGTATTCTCATAAGAACTCATAATTGCTCGGAACAAACAAAGCTTTTGGAATCAACCCGAATAATTATAAAGTTATCAGGTAGTAACTCCAAAAGTGGAACACCCTCAAACAATTTGTGACTTTCAGCCCATAAGCTTGTGTAACATGATTTACATAGTTGTGTCAAAGTTAATTTCGATTAAACTTAAACCAATTATGTATTTAGTGGTGGCCTTGAAGTTTTGTGAAAGGACGTCAGAGCTCATATAATATTATATTAGTACAGGAAATCATTCATTTCATGCGGAAAATGAAGAAGTGTTAAGGTTTTATGGCTATTGATCGGAGAAGGCATATAATATAGTCAGAGAGAGCTTTATTTTTTTATGCTTGAGGGAATTAAATGCACTTGAAAGCTTGTACAATATCATCTAGTACTGTATGTCTACCCCTCATGTGTAAATGCTTTGAAATGGATAGAGTCTACCAATAAGTTTTAGGGAAAATCCCCCTCAGCATCCAAATTAGCAAAATATTGTCAAAAAAGGCTCAAAGAAAAGTTAGATCTTTTTCTGGTATTATTTCAAAACATGTTGTACTAATATAGTTGTTAACATGTACTGATATAGTTACTACAAAAAACTTCATATTAGCCACGGAATTACCCACGGAAAAAATTCCGTGGGAAATTACCCACGGAATTCCGTGGATAATTTCCATGGCAAAAAATTAGCCACGGAAATTAGCAACGGAATTCCGTGGCTAATTTTCATTAGTCATGAAAAATGTTATATTGATATAGTTGTTAACGTTTATGAAATAATATCAGAAAAGACCCTAGGGTCTTTTTTGACATGTGAATTTTTTGGGTCTTTTTTAACAATTTTTTATTTATTTGGGCCCTAAGGTAGATTTTCCCTAAGTTTTACCCGTCTCATGGAGTGCGCTAGGGTGACCTTATTTCGCCCTATCTGTTTGTACTAATTTAATAATTGAAAGATTGGGGCATTTGATTCAAAGAGCTGTGGAAGATGGAGACTGGCACCCGTTTTGATTAAGCAAGAAAGGTATGGCTATTTCTCATATTCTCTTCACTAATGATCTCATTTTGTTTGCAAAAGCAGATATGGAACAAGCGGCGGTACGTGGTGAAAGCCATTTTAGATGATTTCTGTGAGGCGTCGAGGCAGAAAATGAATGCTGCTATATATATCAAGAATTGATTTCGCGAAGAACGTAAACCACAATAGATCCAAAGATATCAGCAAGTTTTTGAATTTTTTGCCAAAATCAAATATGGGTAAATACCTTGGTGTGCCCATTTTACATGATCAGGTCTCGAGTTCAACATACAGGTATATTATAGATAATATGGATGCTTGTCTAGCAAATTAGAAGGCCAATTTTCTTTCTTTGGCAGCTAGGCATACTTTGGGGGAGTAACCCTATGGCAGTGCCCTCTTATGCAATACCCATAGTCCCTTTACCGATGTTCGTAGCTTCCTTTGAGGGAGTAACCTTATGGCTCTTAAACCTCACTTAGTGTCTTGGAATAATGTTTGTAGATGAAAGGAAGATAGGGGATTAGGTCTCTATCAAGCACATCATCAAAACCAAGCTTCATGACGAAGCTTGGTTGGGCATGGATTCATAGACGTGAGTTACTTTAGGTAAAGTTTATTCGTGAGAAATATAAAACAGGAGATGATCTTGTCCCTAAAGTGGAGAGATGCCATTGTGAATCGAGCACTTGGAGGGGAATCGATTATCCATTGTCTTAGTCTTAGGGATTGTTCGAGGATAAAATATCTTTGGAGGCGTTTCTTGCTAGAGTTGGTTCTTAATTTGAGGACTCTGATCGAAATGAGTGGCTAAGTTGGTTCTTAAGGAAGTCTGATCTAATAGAGGGACATGAATTCAAGCTCTAGTTTGCCGTTCTGGGTAGGCATATTGGCTGAGCCGGAATAACCAGGTATTTAATCATCGTGTTTGGAGTGAGGGTTTAAAAATAGCTCGATCACTTGCAGTTTTGACATGGGCAACCCGAGGCTGATTCAACAAAAAATAGAGAGAGCTAGTCGAGCTATTTGGGAACCACTGCTGCCAAACGTGGTGAAGGTTAACGTGGATGGTTCTCAACGTACCTCCTCAGGTCTATGTACCTATGGGGGTTTAATGAGGAACCTGGAAAGAGAATTTATACAAGCCTTCATGTACAAAGCAGACATTCAGCTGAGGCGTGGCGAATTATATGGGCACTCAAACTTGCATGGGATAGAAATGTCAGACACGTGATAGTGGAGAGCGAATGTGCAGAGGTGATTCAGCTACTTCATTTATGTGTCCATAGTGAAATTCTGAATTATCCTGTGCTCATCGAGATACAGCAGATGCTTGAACGAAACTGGGATGTCGAGTTGGTGCAGTGTGATCATGAGGCAAATACTGCAGTGGATGCAATGGCTTCTAAATAAGGTTATTAAAGCCGGACTGGTAACTGAATTGGTCGGAGTATTGGGTCAAAGGTCAGTGAGTCAGACTGAAGTCAACCCGCAGCTAACTCAAGACTAAATCGGTGAAAAAATGAAGATTTTAGGATTATTAATATGAAATTAAAAAAGGAAAAAAAAAAAATTGGTTAATGTCCGGATTGATTTACCAATTGGTTTGTCAGTTTCTAGGCTGTCCCGTTTAATAACCCTACTTCTGAAGCATGGAATATGATGGTGGATCTGCAGATTGTCTCGACCCCATCTGATTATGTTCATTCCTTCTTGACGTCGGACTTGTGGAGATTCTCCCTCTATGTAAGACCAAGTGGCTAACACCTGAGTAATTGCCTTTATTCTAAGGAAAAAAAATTAAAAGCTAATTCTAAAAATTACTCCATCCCAACAATCTCTGCTTTAATTAGTTTCAATATATTATTTACATGGTCTTCACACAAGTCTCAACAAACTAAAATTAGTGGAAGAACACTAAATCTTAACTCAAAATCTCATAATACAAGTTTATGGGGTATTTCTCTTATATATACATAATATTAATTAAGCTCGCCTTTATTCGACATAGGATTCTTTTATATCAACTCAAATATCTATATCTATTCACACTTGGATATTCTGACACACTTAGTATTATTATTAAAGGGACAACAATATTTATTAAAAATTTGAAATGCTAATTACTTTGAAATGAAAGTAGAAGTTTATAAAGGTAGAATTTATTTTAAAAGGTGATTTAAAATTTATAATAAATAATATCATTCACCAACAACTAATTAAAAATGTAATTTATTTTTCATCCTAGAGATATCCAAGATTGTAAGAAATATCCCTCTCTTTTAAGCAAGGTTATTAAACCTAGATTAGCGACTGAACTGGTTAAGATCTTTTGGTCGAGGATCAATTAGGTCGATCGAGTCAAACTAGAACTAACCCAAGGCGAGACCTGTGAGGAAGTGAAGATTTTAGGGTTATTTATATGAAATTATAAATAAAATTAAAAAAAAAAACATTTTTTTTTTAATCTTAAAAAGGTTGGACCACTCTATCGGACCAGACCTGTTGGTTGGTTTGTAGCCAGTCTGGTTCTGATAACAATGGTTATAAGACATTTCAATATAATGTAATTTAAAAAATTTAGTTATTAGTTAACATCCATTTTTTCTAACTTCTGTTATTTTAGATTTTAATGTAGGACCTAGTTTGAAAGTGAATTTTATTTCTCAATGTAAGACATTATGATTTTATTTATTATTGTAGCGACAGAAATTCAGTCTCCCTAGAGAGAAGGAAAATAACAATCGCCAGCCAATGTGAGTTGGCATAGATGGTAAGAGATCCAGGATTAGGCCCTTGGGTCGTGGGTTCGATCCCCTGCCGTCATAGGACTCCTTTGGTAGGCGATCTCGTAAGTCCCCGTAAGTGCCATGTGAGGGGCCGTCTTGCCTTGTGACCGATGTCAAACCCTCCAAAACCTTTTTTATATCAAAAATAAAAATAAAATAACAATCGCCACCAAAATTTTTAAAATAAAGATGCTTTTGGAAAACCTTTTTAAAAGTGAAAAAAAATGGTCTATGAAAAACAGATAGGGTACAAGAGGTGATTGAGTATTAGACAACCTCAACACCTATTCATAAGAACATTTACCTTAAGTCAACTATTTAAAACTAAACACAGCCCTTTTAATTTTATTATAATTAGCCAAAAAAGAAATTAAAAGAGAATATTTACAAAAGAAATGAAATAAAAAATTAAAGAGAAATGAATGCCTATTTACATAAATGAAAAAAGGGAAAAGAAAGGAGAAAAATATTTATTTACAAAATCGGACTTGACTTAAAAAGATGACTTAGGGCCTACATGCATACCTTTTAAAAAGGATAATTTTGGAGAAACAATTTTGGATTAAACTTCATGCAGAGATTCTTATAATCTCATACGGAAGAATAAGAATAATCATGTTTTGCCTGTGGAGGTTCTAAAACCTTCACGCAACACAAACATTTCAAAATCTTATTATTTTTATTTTTATTTATAAAAATTGCTTTCAATTTATATCTAAAAGAAAGAGTAACCCACATTTGTATACTTGCGGAGACTCCAATAAACCTAAATGCCTGTGAAGATTCTGAAAAACTCAACACATTACAGGTTAAAAAAGGGATACAAATGAGAAAGAGATTGAGAAATTTCACTTTTGGTTTATTTTCAAAACCTTCCAAAAATAAGATAAGGGAAATGAATATGAGAAAACATGCAACAGTTTAATTGCAAGCAAAATGAATAAGACAACAGAAGCAATTTCACCCACAAGAAATCGTAACATAAGAGAGTCATTGGGCAAACACATATTACCATTTGAGCTTCCCTAAAAAATCCATATCGCCACTATGATGATGCCACCAAACAAACTGGGCGGAAGGGATTTTATATTTGTGGGTGTATAATTAATTGGAGGATTCGGGGGCGCCCCCGAAAAATTTTTTTTAAAGAAATTTTAAATATATTAAAAAAAAAAAGAATATAGACAAGAAAAAGAAAAAAAAAAAAAAAAACTTCAATTGAACATAAAAAATAATAATCAAGAGTAAAGCTAAGAATATCAAATGCAAGAATGAACTATACTTTCTAGAAGATACGGCATATCTCATGAAGGAAAATTAGGAAACATTTATGTGTATGTGAGGTGGCTTAGTTTGTCAAACCAGGTTTTTAGTTCAAAAACCAATTTTCTGAAGTAACACTCTTACCATTTACAAAACCCAACTTTATGTTAATATTCCATTTTTCAAAAGTCACTTTTGAGTTACTTAAATAAGCATTACCAAAACTAAGTTTTGCAAAAGTCAGGACCTTCAAAACTAGTAGCCACACATATATCATGATGATGTTTTACTAATTTATTTTTATTAGGTTTTCTTTAATTATTTTCCTATTTTATTAAAAATCTTAAGCGTATATTTATAGTTTGTGTGAATGTATGTCCACATTCAAGAGAACTGATTTTTTTCCCCCAATTAAGGGTTTCTTTTATGGGTGCACTTGCACCAAAAAAAACAATGTGGCTCCTGCCACCAAGTGTTCCACGATCATGTAGCAATTATGACGTCATCAAATGTTAGTATTGCCTCACACGTATTAATATGGTTATAGAAAGCACAGTATTGGTACCAAGTAAAAGTATGGGCTATTATTTATCATGAAAGCCCACATGAATAAGTAAGCAACAAAAATATGTCATGCTATCAAAGAAAGGAGAGTGAAATAGACAATTGAAAAATATACAAAAGGGGAAAGAAAGAAACGAAAATCAAAGAAAAAACAAAAGAAAGGAAAAGACATAAATAAATAAAAAGTAAAATAATTTATCAATCCAAATTATGTTGGATTCAACCCTCCAATCATTGGTGTTGCGATTCACATAGTGACAACAACCATGAGAATGTGGACCTTCCTTGGTTGATTTAGGATGATGATGAATGGATTAAAATGAATATTAATTTTGTTTAGACCCATCCTTTTAAGTCCTCTTAAGTCAAAGGTCAAACTTACATTTTATGGAATATAAAAAATTGGGGTTAAAAAGGATAGAATAACCCTTTTAAGCTCGTAAATAAAAGTGTTGGCTTTTTAGCCCCAAAAGCTAACATTTTAGCTTTCATGGTCTATTTAAAATTTTAATATTTTTTTAATAAAATATTATTTATTGATGCATTATTAGAATATAAATATTTTAATTATTTATTATCCATATCTACCTAATGAATTTACTATTATTGTTATTATTATTATTGGCATTTATGTGGTTCAAAACTTTAGGAATTTGGAAAGAATAGTTGAAGAGGTTTAAGGTTACGTAGTTGGTAGTGGAATAGTTGTGACGGACAAATAGTGTTTAGTAACATCTAAATTATGATTTTAAAAGTTTTTTTTAAAATCGAGATAAAACTCTTCTCACTTATTTTTCTTGTAAATTATAAAATTTATTTTCAAAAATTAATCCAAACACATGATTTACTTTGTAACGTGTCTCACTCGATTTTTCTTTTTCTTCTTATTGGTTTTAGATAAACCACGCGTGTCTCGTTGATTTTAAATCATTGAGTAAATTAGATCTTAACGTTTGTGTTAAAATAATTTTGTCGGCCACAACAAGTGCACCACCAACGACACTTGCGTTTTGTGGAAGCAAACAAAATTTCTCGTGGCAGTGTATCAATTTTTGATGACAAAAACCCTAACCGGACCGACCAAACACTTTAGGGTTTACCCTAACCGGACCAAACCCACTTCCCCAACCAAGCCTAGACTGTGCGAACTTCTCTGTCTTCTTCCCTCTTCTCAAGCCACATTTCGCTTCACTGTGCTCTGCTCAATTTTACTTTTTTTTTTCTTTAGAGCTCAATATGTCAACAATGGAGGTTGGAACCCTAAGCTCTGTGGACAGGACGGTGTTCATTGGCTCTCTTGTCGAGGCTTTGGTGGTGGAGGCTTTTCTTGCTGCTGGAAAAACTCTCGCTTGCCTTCTCATAGCGGTAATACTTCCACGGCCTCTGTTTTTGTTTATTTTAGGATATTTAGTTCGAATATTCTCGCAATTCATGTTAATGGTACAATAAGTACCGATTATTGCTCCAACTTGTTTGTTTAAAGCTTGCATTTTTACTGTTGTTTCATGGTTTACCAGAACCACAAGTTTCCCTGTGCTGTGTGGTTTCTGGATATTCGTTGTTTTGTGTAGGTTATGTTGGTTTTTCGAAGTGACGATTTTTCCACTTTGTTGGGTGTAAAGTATTGTGTTTCTGGAACAAGTAAAAAGGCTTTGATTCAGTGGGCATTATGCTTTATAGCGGTGCATTGCATATATTCGTCTTTCTAATGCTCCTGACTACCCTGAGTTGCTCTGTTTGTTCATTTTGGGACATTTTAGCTCAAACATTCTTGCTGTTCATGTCTATGGCGCAAAAAGTACTATTAACCCTTTTCAGCTTAAATTTCACATTTTTACTCTCCTTTCATATTTTTTTGTGAGTTATTTTACTTTTCTTTTTTGACCCCCTTAAATATATTGATGTACCCACTTAGTTGAGTGTAAAGCATTGTGTTTCTAAAAAAGAAACGTTATTTACTTTGGTGAGCATAACTATAGCAGTACATGATCCTTCCAAAATGATGCTACAAACATAGTGTGGTACATATTGAGGTTGCTCTGTTTGTTATAATGTGAGATCTATATCATCTGTGTGCCAGGGATATGGCATCGTTTCCTACATAATTTAGTGATTTGTCTTGTTTTCTTTGGTTGGTTAGCAACTTAGGATTTATACTGTCTAGGATTGGTTGTGACTAAACCAGATATATTTTCACATGTTTGTTGATTGCTTCTGGTTTTTCATATGCCTCTCAGGTCTCTCTCTTTTCCCTTTTCATTCCCTTTTTTTGGGTTCTAAGGGAGTGTTCAGGTTAGCTTTATAGTGGTGCAGACCAGATTTTGAGCTATTCATTATGCATTTTGGTGCTTGCTAATTGCTATATTTGCTCTTGGTCATGATTAAGGACGCCATTAAATGTTTCATTTTCCATTAATTTCGCATATCAATTAAGCTTAAGGTGAAAAAGGATTCTAATGAGCCATTTCGGGATGAGGATGTGATAGCTTTTTTGTTTTTTTGTTGGGGGTGGGTATTTGTAGGGCAAAACTTTAAAGCGCATAACTTTCAACTGCGTCACACTGCGCGTACTCTGCAAAGTAATAAGGTAATAAGAAAAGTATCGTTCCCACGGCGACTTAAGTATCACAAACTTCGATTAAGCGTTAATTATGTACACTTTTGTTTAAGTTGAAAAAACCAAATTGAATTTAATTAAGAGAAAAGAAAAGAAAATCTAAAATCAAAATAGACAAACTACCACAAAAATCAAATGAAGAACCCAAAGTTACTAATCCCTTATTAGTTTCATAAACCTTGTTTTCACTAATTTAATTAGCGCTTAATATCAATTTTGTTAATCTCGAGTATAATTAGCATAAGTGTTCACGTCATTCACTTACAATCCTCTCTTGAGTATAATTTGTTATGCCTAACATAATTACTCGAGAGCAATAAAAAACTTCAACACACTCATCAACAATTATATGGGCCATTAGGTATATACGTCTATCCTAATCGCAAATTAAATCGTAATCTAATCCCATATTACTTAATCTCAGAGCCTAATTAAAATTCCCTTCATCAAGGTAAATTCTAATTCTCAAATTCATATTCAGTTACAAAATAGATAAAGCTGAACAAATTAAGTAACCAAAATTAATATTAATTATAACTAATTAATAAAAACAAAGTTCAATCCTCTTATAAGTTCATAGCTACTCTAGGTCTCTAGGTTGCAAGACAAACTAGCCACACATGGCTTAAATCAACATCACAGCAACAACACAGAATTCCAGATTTAAAGCTATAAAAGAAATCAAAGGCAAATGAGTAAAGATAAAATAAACAGCCCCACTATCTGCCTCTGATTCCTCCTTCTAGACTCCAACTGCTACTCTGCTTTTCGGTGGTTGCCTGGTCTTTTCTGGTTGCTGAAGCGGAGCCCTGTGGTGGTGAGAATGGAAAGATGGAAGGTCGCCGGCGACGATGGAGGTGTGGGCGAAGGTCGCCGGCGACAGAGAAGGTGTTGAAGATGGGAGAACAAAGATGAGGGTGAAGGTCTCTCTCCTGTTCTGCGGCGCTGTGCTCTGTCTTTTTTTCTCTTCCAATCGTAGTCACAGTGCGTCTCCCCTGTTTCAATTCTGCCCAGCGAAATATCACGCTCCCTTAGGTTTTTTTAATTGATTCAATTCATTTGCTCAAACGGTGTCGTGCTTCCTTGGGCTTTCAAATCATCATCTTCAATTTTTGTTCTTTTTCCTTTCCCACGTGCAGATAGGTCTTTTAGGGATTCATTGGTTTTCAATTGGTGGGCCCAATTCCATTTTAATCTCCAAATAGTGTGCCAAAAGCCCAAACCGTAAGAAAACAATGCTCTTCAAATCATCATCCAAAATCGTGTTCCCTGATTCTCTTCTGCTAGTGAAAAAGAAATTAATAATAATAATAATAAAACTAAATTTTTGTTTTTTTTGTTTTTGAAAGCTTCTAATTATTATTATTTATTTCCTAAACTCAAAAAATTTTATTTTAAATTGAAATTCCATAAATGAAGTATCCAAATTGATTTCTCTTAAAATCTAAAATAAAATTAGTAATAATGACTTGTCAAATATATGAAAATATATCTCAAATCTATTAAAAATGAGAAGTCATCATATATCTTAAAGATCAATTTTGTTGTCTCAGCTCTTGAAGTAGCAATTTGTATATTTTCCCTGTATCTTATGGTTAGGGTATTGCGTGATTATTAATACCTACTAGTTCATCTTCTCAACTTTGTCAAAATTGAGAATTCATTCTTATCAATTGATTTGATCGGAAATGTTGGCAATTTACAAAATATTTAGATCTATGAACTGTTGGCAATTTACAAAACATTTAGATCTATCCTTTGAACGCTATTGTCAATTTACAAAATATTTTGGTCATATTGACCCTAGAATGGATCTCTGCAGATCAATGCCAACAAGTCGCCAGACTTAAACACCATAGATCGAAGGTAAGAGAACAGACATCTTTCAAATGGTGTTGGGGTTTATTCTATTGAGAATGTTCTGTCACGCAGATGTATCTCAATTGTTGTGTAAATTTGTAGGTTTCCTCTAGATGAACTCCGCCGGAGAGAACGTACGTGTGAAGAAAATAAGGATGCTAGTGATACAGAGGATGACGATGATGATGAGGTAGAGCAGGATGACGACGATGATGATGGAGATGATGAGGACTTCTCAGGCGAAGGAGAGGATGACGAAGATCCTGATGATGATCCTGAGGCCAATGGAGCAGGAGACAGTGACAATGACGATGATGATGAGGATGACGACGAGGATGATGACGATGGAGAGGAGGACGAAGAGGAAGAGGAGGATGAAGAAGAAGAAGAGGGTTCGCAACCACCTTCAAAAAAGAGGAAGTGAATATGATTTGCAGTCTCCTTTTGTAACGTTGTCATTAGACTTAGTTGTTAGGGCAGATTTATGATCCTCCACGAGCAGAGACCTATGACCTAGTAGTCTTTTATCACATCTATGATTATGAACTTGATAATTAATATATTCACATTGTTGTTATTATTGTCGTGTTTCTTCATTGTGTCTGTGACCCCTGAAGAATTTGTGTTTTATTGATGAAGATTATGATTATTCTTGCCCCTTTGCCCACCCCCTTCCCGTTCTCTGAAATTCTCAATTTGAATTTTGACTACAAGGACACCAAATTAGCTTCTTTCCTAGCCTGCCTTTTCTTATAGATTAAGCTTCAATGGTTCACTTTTGAATGGCCAGATCAAATCTTTAAATGGTTTGGATTTGATAATTGATACTCACTCGGTCTTAAAAATAAGACCCAGTTAATTGTTTTGAAGGGATTAGGGAAACTTAATTAAATTATTTTAAAGTATTTATATTTATTGTTTTTTCTTCAAACTAATAAATTGATGTATAATTTAATCATAAATAAAATATGATATGATTAAATAACTTATTTAACTTCCTTTATATTTCTAAGAAAAGTTAACTAAACCTTATATTTAGAACTAGAGGTAGTGTATAATTTTGGATTAGGCAAATTACATCTCATTTTATGTAGCAGGTTCCATGAAACTATTTGCATTTTTTTGGAATAAATTTGTGAAAAGTCCCTATTTAGAAATTTTATTAGCTAGAAATATTTTATATACAAAAAGCATCAATATTCTACAAAATTTCATTTCATTTGAACAAAGGACCGATACTTGAATTAAGATATGTTTTACAATTAAAATTTTTAAATAAGGACTTTTAACTGATTTTCGTTTTTTACCTAATGGAACCAAACACCACCGTAAATAAATAATTTATTTTTCTCCATTTTAAATTATAGTTCAAAATAACCTGATAGATAAAATGAGATAATTTGGAGCAACTTAAAAAACAGTAGTCATTTCATCAATGTTACACTCCTTTCTTTCTTAATTTGAAAGCATCAGATAAGAGTTAAGGTTTCAAGAAATTAGGTCAAGCTCTGAATGAATAGCTTGAGCCTCCATAATTCTATTTATAGAATGTAAAACCAATGATACAATGACATGTGTTCCTATAAGATTATTCTAGAATACAATGCACTATTCTAGAATACAATATAAAATGGAATAAACAAACATCATTTATTTCTAACTCCCTCCTTTACTTTGGACCTGCTTCTTCTTCTTGATTCTTGTAAAGGTCTGTTCTTGTTGGGGCCTTTTAATTGGAGCAACAGTAACTCTCAGCTTGTCTCTAAGAAAATAGAACCGAGCATGATGTAGGGGCTTTGTAAGATAGTTAGCAACTTGAAATTTTGTTGGAACGTAGGAAACTCTCAAGACTTTAGACAAGACTTGATCTCTCACAAAGTGCACATCTATTTCAATGTGTTTTGTTCTAGTATGATGAACCAGATTAGAGGCAAGAGCAGCTGCATTGGTGTTATCACACCATATAGTTGGTATTCGCTTTAATCTCAAACTTAGCTCAAATAATAGGGATCTGATCCAACTAAGTTCAAATGTTGTATTAGCTAAAAATCTATATTTATATTCACAACTAGAGCAAGAAACAATTAATTGCTTCTTTGAAGACCATGTCACTAGAGAATTTTCTAGAAATACACAATATCCTCCAACAGAACGCCTATCATCTGGGCAGGATGCCCAATCTGCATCAGAGTATGCAGCAATGTCAAGAAGACTTGCTAGTTTGACATGAATGCCATAATGAATTGTGCCTCTAAGATATCTCAATACTCTTTTCACTGCTTTCAAATGCTCAGTGATTGGTTGTGAAAGAAACTGACTCAACTTACCAACACTGAAACTTATGTCTGGCCTTGTGTTGCATATATAAATACTGTAAGGTACCTATTGCACTTCTATATTCAGTAGGATTTTGAAGTAGTTCACCTGAATATGCTGATAGGGATTTGTGGGTAGCCATTGGTGTTTGGCATGGTGAGGTATTATTCATGTGAAATCTAATATATTTTCCTTGTGTCAAGTACAAACTCATGTTGTTCCTATGTGCTTCAATCCTAAGGAAATAGTGAAGAGAACCAAGATCCTTCAATGAAAAAATAGAATGCAATTTGGCAGCAAAGCATTTAAGACTGTAAAGGTTGCTACCAGTGGCAAGTATATCATCCACATATATTAGAATCATCAATATATGAGTCTTGTCTGAGTAAATAAAAAGGGAGATATCACCCTTAGAATTTGTGAATTGCCAAGCAATCAAAACATTACGAAGTCTATCAAACCATGCCCTTTGTAGCTTGCTTTCAACCATAGAGGGCTTTAGACAACTTACACACATAATTACGTTTAGATGGATCAACAAAGCCTTCCGGTTGTTTCATAAAGACATGTCCAGACAAGAATCCATTTAGAAAAGCATTATTTATATCAAGTTTCTTGATTTTCCAGTCTAATGCAACAATAATAGTCAAAATAATTTGAATAGTAGATGTTTTAATTACTGGACTGAAAGTCTCATAGAAATCAATACCTTCGGTTTGTTGAAACCCCTTAACAACAAGTCTTGCCTTCCTCTTAGCTAGAGCTCCATCAGAATGAAATTTAGACTTAAAAATCCATTTGTTGTCAACTATATTCTGTGTTCTAACCGCGGGACTAGAGTCCAAGTTGCATTTCATTGAAGTGTTGTAAATTCTTCTATCATTGCCTGCTTTCATAAAGGTGAAAGTTGTTATGGAATAAAATATTTGGCCCACTCAAGGTGTGGCCCAACAAGAGGCAACCAATATTGCATAGATGTGATGGCAGAACATTTGGGCTTGGAGGCACAAGAGGCCCATCAGTTCAAACCCTAACCCTAAGATATCCACTATAAATAGATGGTAAACCCTAAAGGTACAGAGCTTGGAAACTCTCTCTCATTTACAATACTGCCTACACTGTGCATACACCTCACCCCTCTTAGGCGAAAGCCTTCATATCTATGTGTACAGTGATCTTCTATTCTCAAAGGTATCTCATCCATGGATACCTAAGAGAGAGCTATTTGATCCAATATCAACATACTAGTCCACCTAGGGCTAGACATCTGTGTTCTTATGACAGAACAAAAGTAATGCTTCCTTTGCTGTTTGTGGTACACAATCAGAAGTAAGTGTTAGTCCAACATAGGGAACCTTGGGTTTAGAAATCCCAAGTTTACTGTGGGTTTGCATTGGGTGAACATTGGTGACTATTAGAGACCGTGTAGAAGCATAATGTAGATCATCAATTGGTGCAGGTAAGTATTTGTGGTCAAAATCTAATAAGGAAGGAGAGTTGCGATTAGATTCTGGTGTAGGAGAAGCTGATGTTGCATAATCAACCACTGTATCAATCACTAAGTTATGCTGAGAGCAATTAGAAACAGATGGAGTGGAGCAGGGTCGGCCAACACCAGTATTGATCAACCAATCAGAAGTGGTTCTGGAAGAGCAGGGATCATTTTCAATGACTTTGTTCATGTCTACACCAACTGAAGATAAATCCTCGCAAATAACAGGAGAGACACTTGAGAAATTCACAATTTCAGTGTCAAATGGCTTCTGAAAATGCAAGAAATTGTTGGCAATAAGATAATCATGCTCATTAAAAACAACATGTCGTGATATGTATATCCTTCCCATAGAGCTTAAACATCTAAACCCTTTGTGAGTGCCACTGTAACCCAGAAAAGTGCAATTGGTATTGTGGTATTGGAGTTTGTTCTGGTTGTAGGGGCGAAGACATGGAAAACAAGCGTAGCCAAAAATTTTGAAATTCCTATTGTCTGGTTTTCTATTGTAGAGAACTTCAAAAGGTGAAATATTATGTAGAACACTAGTGGGAAGCCTGTTTATAAGATAAATAGCAGTGGAGAAAGCTTCCCACCAGTAAAAAAGTTGGCATATATGCATGAGTTAGGAATGTGAGACCTGTTTCTACAATATGACGGTGCTTTCGCTCAACTTTACCATTTTGAGTTGATGTGTGTAGGCAAGAATGTCGAAAGACAATTTCGTTGTCATCAAGAAGAGTTTGAAAATTTCTAAAATCACTACCACAATCACTATGAAGAACTTTGATTTTTCTTTCAAAAAGATTATCAACCATACTCTTAAAAATTTTGAAGGCAAACAATGCTTCACCTTTTGTTTTCAAAGGATAAATCCAGGTATGTCTGTTGTAATCATAAAAAAAACTGATATAGTATCGGGATCCCTCAACGATTCCATTGAGGAAGGCCCCCAAAGATCAGTATGAATCAAATCTAAGACATAAGAGGCTCGAGACTAAGAAGTAGGGAAAGAGAGTCTATGAGATTTGCCCAATTGACATGATTCACAAAACTAAAAACTTTCATTAGATGAAAAAGAAATATTACAATCTGTAAGCACCCTTTGTGAAATGACTTTACTTGGGTAACCAAGTCTTCTATGCCAAGATTCAAAAATAGAGAAATTTCTACTTGTCCTAACAGAATTACTTCCAGCAGAAATTAACCTAGCAGCAGAGTTCTTCACTGGAACTACAAGATTGTTAATCCGATACAAGCTTGGAGTGGTTCCTTCAGTTGTTTTTCCTTGCAGCAAGACACTATGTTGACTCTTGTCCTTCACAAAACAGCCATGAGAGTCAATTTCAACATACACATCATTGTTATCATTAGTGAGTTTGAAACCACTAATCAATTTCTTTGACATTCTAGGTGTAATAAGTACATCATTCAATTTTAGAATTTTCAATCCAGCAGATTTATCACATAGTAATTTAGCATTTCCAATCCCAATCACATGTACAGAGGCTCTATTAGCTACTAAGATGGAGTATATACCTGAGTTCATCATTGTCCTAACATTTTCAGAGGTATTGGTGACGTGATAAGTAGCTCCTGTATCCTGATACCATGTTGGATCAATAGTTGTTTTTGGAGTAGGAGTGATGTAAACAAAAGCATTTTCATGCTTGTGAGGGATCTTGAAACTCTTATCAAACCGACAAAAGCAATCAACAACTTCATGGCCTGGCTTGTCACATAGATGGCACCAGATGCTATCGTTTTTGGGCTGAAAAGAGTTGCCTCTGCCATTGAAGTAACCTCTGTTAGAATGTCCTCTACCTCTCCTACCTCCATGACCACACCAATTTGGGGAGCATGTCTGAGTGTTGTTTGGTTGGAAAGTTAAACCAGAAAAGGCGGTTGACAAATTGGCGGTGGTGGTATTTAATTGCTCCAATAGAGACTCATAGGTGAGGAGCTTAGACTGAAGATTAGCCCAAGATAAATGGTCTTTTTTCGACAACAACATCACAATCGGAGTGTATTCCATATCAAGGCCAGTAAGTGTTTGTGTAACAAGGTCGATAATGGACAAAGGACAGCCAGCAGGGGTTAGGTTGTCAGAAATCAATTTCATCTTCTTAGATATTCTCTTATCTTGAGAGATCCTTTCTTGAGTTGTTGAAACTCACTCTTCAAGAAGGTATTGTGTGACTTGGTGTTTGCGCCAACAAACTTGGTGATTGCTTTCTAAAGGGATGCCGACGTTTTGCAGCCGGTCATTTGACTGGAAATTTCAACAGTCATCATGCCAAATAGCCATTCGAGAAGAATCTGGTCTATGGCAAGCCAGTCATCGTAAAATGGATTTGGACAAACTTGTTCAGTCGAATCTAAGACATACTCAGGAGGAATCACTTTGGTGCCGAGAACGTGACCGTCAAGGCAATGTCCTCGAATAATCGGCATAACCGTAGATTCTCATGTGAGGAAGTTATCACCATCCAACTTGACGGGATTTCTCGATTCAGTGAGCTTAACAGGGGAGTTGAACGAGTCGCGACCTAAGGACTTTGGTAAAGAACAGAGGAAAAACTAGAGGGATAGCTAGGGAATTGGGTATGAGCCGAAAAAGGAAAGGCCAATGGAGAAGGTGTATGAGGGGGAACGAAAGGTTGAGATTGAGACGGCTGTCGAGGGAAGGACTGACGAAGGTAGTGTATATGGAGGAAGAGCAAGGGATGAGATTGGGATCTGAGTGTGTGAGGAGGAGCAGGAATGGGTTGGATGAGGTAGCCAGTGTCGTAAAAGGGAAAAAGAGGAAATGATGGGAGTGGTTGATGAGGAGAAGGAGGAAGAGGACACGGTGTGCAGTGCAAATGCAAATGTTGGCGTGGGAAGGATTGAGGTGACTATGGAGTCTTGAGATTGTATAGTGTGAACAATGGTGGAAATAGGGTTAAGGTTTTCAGACAGGGGTGTGGTGGTGGCTGGATCTGATTGGTTAGTGTAATTCTCAGATGATGCCATTTCTAGCTTTTCTACTCTGATACCAAGTTAAGGTTTCAGGAAATTAGGTCAAGCTCTGAATGAATAGCTTGAGCCTCCATAATTCTATATTTATAGAATGTACGACCAATGATACAATGATATGTGTCCCTATAGGATTATTCTAGAATACAATATAGGAATAAACAAACATCATTTATTTCTAAATAAGTATGTCAATGGTAATAAAAATATACTACTATAATGCAAATACAATAATGATTTGATATGAATAAAATAAAACAATAATGATTTGTTACTCAGACATATTAAACACGTGCTCATTTAACTATACCTTAAAACATGGAGTTAATCATCAATTAGTACAAATTAATAAATTTTATAAGATAATGGAAAACTTGAAAATATATGTATTATAATTATTTTTGGTTGTATGAAAAATAGTTTTCAAAAAATATAAATGTTTATTATTATGTTAATTAAGGTTATTTTGGTCAAAAGACTTCCATTAAAACTTTTATGGGTGAAAATGATTTAAATCAGAATACTATTATTTTGTGGGTACAAATTTACAAAATATCAGTACATTTTATGTATAAAAATTTATCAGGTCTTTAACACCAACAAATTTTTTAATTGGGCTTGTTCATAATATGTCATGTAATGATATAACTAATCTTATTAAGTTTTGAAATTTTTTACATTTATCCAGATAACTCTCATTATTAAATTTTTTTCCCACATCATAGTAATTTTTATTCATTATTTAAAGGGTTTATGTGCATGTAATAACTATGAGAGGGTTGTATAGAAACAAAAATAAAGTGTAATAAAGTATAAAATCATCAATAATTAAATGTTATCTCTATATGCTATAAATTTTATGATTAAGTTTTATAAATTAAAGAGATTATTTGCACATGGTTTTAAACTTAGGAAAGTTTTAATTAATTTAAGAAAGAAAGAAAAGAGGGGAGGAATTAGAGGGAAAAATGAATGCTGATGGTTGACTAAAGGAAAGAAAAGGAGCGATCACAGCGATTGATTATCCTAGTAGTAATATAAGTAGAAACCTATATATAATATATAATTATATATACATAAGGATTCAAGTTTCTTGTTTCAATGATGGGTAAGTCTCTTTCTGGAGACTGAAGAAAATCACAGAGAGAGAGAGAGAGAGGGAATACTGAAAGAAGTATCATCGTTCTCGGTTTGACACACACAGATTGTGATGGGGTTCAAACTCTTGGGCGCAACCTCGGTACGTAATGCTTATTCTCTTCCTCTCTCTTTGTTCAATAAATCATATTTTTCGGTTAGACATTATGGGCACAATACATCATTGAAAATGATATATGTGTGTGTGTATTTTGATTAAAAGTTGGATTGATCGTGCTGGTTTCATCGCTATGCTATTGTTGTTTTTGATTCAGCCACATAACGCTTCGGTTTTTTTTTTTTAATCAAGTTCAAAAAATATATGGAGAGGAAGACCAAATAGCCGGTTTGGTTTATATGATGAAAATATTTTGAAAGAAAAGGAAAATATTACCCTGTGTCCTTAACATAAGATCCTATTGGTAGTAATTACACTGCCAATGGATCTTAAGTACACGAGGTACTAACATTTTCTTTATTTTTGGTTTAGTTGTTTGATACGCTGAAAAGTTCTTTCATAGTTTCATGAGAAGATATTTTCATATTTATTCATGGAAAGATTCATTCCTCCCACTTCTTAGGTGGGAAGCAATTTTACAAGTTAGGAAATTTTAAGAACCCCCTTCTAATAAAAAATGGTGGCAAAAGTGGTTTTTTTTTTTTTTTTTTCAATCTAACTTTTATAAACCTAAGATTGGATAAAAATCAGATTGTATAATGTGATTTATGTTTAAATTTTTCTAAAGGTTAAAATATACTCTTAGTCCTTTAAGTTTACATGAGGTGTACTTTTGGTCCCTTAACTTTATAAAGTATACTTTTAGTCCTATAATTCTAACACCACCGTTAGTTTTGCTAACGGAAAATGCAAACTCAAGTGATAACGATGTAAATTTAAGTTATGACTGTGTAATTAAATGTTATTAGGCTTAAATTTAAAATTTGTGTAATTAAATCTTATTACCATCACTTGAGTTTTTGTCGGCGTTTTAGTTAAAGAAAATTAACGGTGTTAGAATTTTAGACCAAAAGATACTTTATGAAGTTAAAGGACTAAAAGTATACCTTATGTGAAACTTAAATGACTAAAAGATACTTTAGCCTTTTCTAAAAGTAAAACTTGTTTGGATGATTTTTAAAAAAAGCAAGTTCAAATGGAAAATGGCTTAAATGGACAAGAATTTTATTATATATAACTTCTAGTCATTAATACAAGGCTTAGTAGACTAGGTTGGGGAGATTGAAGATGCTAAATAAATTATTTAATTATAACATATGATATATGATATCTCTTAACTATTTATGTGTATCATCAATATATTATATATCAACTTATATAAGTCAAACAATGATAAATATAAATACTTTAAAATAATTTATTTAGCTTTTTAAATTTGTCCAAATTAGTAATACATACTCCATCGATCCTAAATATAAGACAGAGTTGACTTTTTTGAGAGGTTAAGAAAGCTAAATAGGTTTTTAATCATATCATATGTGGTATATCATTGGATTATATATCAATTTATAAATTAGGAGAAAATGGTTTAAAGAAAAAATGATAAATATAAATATTTTAAAATAATTTAATTATTTTTCTTCATATTTCTAAAATAACAACTTTGCATTTATATTTAACCTAAAAGGAATTAGTAATACATATAAATATTTTTCCTCTCTCTCTCTCTCTCACATGTCACCCTCCCCTTTTTCCTCTCTCTTTCTCTCTCTCCCAATTGTGAGGTGGTCCCCTTTTCCATATTTCTCTTGTTAAAAGCTCAAAGGTTCTCACTTATCTCTATGGCACCAATCATGGCTTTTCATAAGCAAACTTCAGCTACTTTTTCGGCCATCGCACGATTAGGACCATAAATGAGATTGGGAAATCGTGATCCCAAACATACAAAATTGGTGCAATCATGTGGAATCATGTTTTTCCTCTACAAAATCTACTTTTGGGATGGCCAAACACCATCCCAAACATACCCTTAAAATCTTCTTCCTTCATCATTGTGTGAGGGGTATTTTGGGTATTTTACTTTTTTTTCCTAATTCATCAATTTCCCTTCTTTCTTTTTTCATTTGCATACCAAACAAACATAGACATGGTTCGAAATTTTCCTTCCTTTCCATCAACTTAACTTGAAATAAACCTGGGTCACATAAAGAGGTTATTGGAAAGACTATTCGCCTTAACTTGTTGGGCGATATGAATCGAAACTAATGTATACACTTAAACTCTGAGGCGATCATTGATAACATTGTGCCAATTCTACGAAGCATGACAACATTGTATCAAAAGATGGGAGGTGCTAACTTGACAACTCGCACAAACCCATTATTAGGGCCTTAATATCCAACCTTGAACGAGAGTCATCTAATTATTGAGACTGACGTTGACTTCTTTCATACTAGCTGTAGAACGGCTTGTGGGGGAGTACTTAAAAATTCACAGGTGTGTATGTTGGAATGAACCCTCCTAAATTTGTATTCAGGAGACTTCTTAACTGCTGAAATCCGTGGCTGTCAAATTGGTCTCAAAAGAGCTTGGGATGATGGTTTTGAAGATATTTTGGTCAAGAGTGATTCGATGGAGGCCTTCCACTTGATACATAATGACATACCAGACGTGCATGACGACCAAAATCTTATCATGTAGGTCAAACAAATGCTCCAACCAATTGGACAATGGTTTTTCAACATGTTGACAAACGAAAATGGCGTGGCTGATTTTAT
Organism: Acacia melanoxylon; assembly: GCA_019022615.1. Taxonomy (NCBI): domain Eukaryota; kingdom Viridiplantae; phylum Streptophyta; class Magnoliopsida; order Fabales; family Fabaceae; genus Acacia; species Acacia melanoxylon. The sequence goes on along the minus strand of JAFJYJ010000030.1, from coordinate 192,530 downwards.
GGTGAAGTAGGCATTGGACCGTGAAACTGGATTGCAAATTTAATTTTGGGTCCTCAAACTATAAATGAAATATTTCCCTTGGCTGCTCCTGACTAGGACATTATAGTTGTTTAGTCTTGTTTATAAGCAGTGTATGAAAAAAATACATTGTCATTAGTGAATTACTATGTTTAATGTTAGACTTCAAAAATCTACGTTCTCCTAAATTTGTACTTCCCCCCTTAAACTCTCTTTATATATTGACTTATACAAGCATGGACATTTGGTGCAGGCAATTTTCGGGCTCGTAGTCCTCTCATTATTGACTCCATGCTGGTACGTTATCCTCAGAAACATTGAGCAGCAAGTGAATTCAAACTCGAAAAACAATACACTTTCAGAGTTACAATCTCAAGTTTCCCACTCCGCCAAACTATTACACCCCTTCACTTCATCTTCAACCAATTTAGCTCGCTTTCTGGGTTCCACCTTCAACAATACCCCTAACAATGTCTCGTTCTTCGACATTGAGACCAAAGTTAGTATCCTTTTCGGTTTTTCTCATCTAATCCAAACATGACTCTTTCTAATTTCAATCCCCTTTCATTTTTATTTAAGAAAAATTCTGTTCTATTTCAGGTTGCTCCAGTTTTGTTTCATGCATTTCAAATTATTCCTCACTTGGCTGAGATCTCATACATTGATACAGAAGGTCTCTTCTTCTCATACTATATCGATCATGATCGAACTCTTGCATTATACTCTAACTCCTCGTTTTCTTCTCCCTTGAGTGCTTCAAAAATGATTTACTATGTTCAACCTGTAAACCCTAGCACTGGAGGATTATATGGTGAATCCAGAATATATGAGCATCCTATTAACACAAGTTGGATTCAGGAAGCTGTGAATAGTTCCCATGGATATTCCACTTTAGGACCCATGTGGAGCAATGATCGTCAAATTTTATATGTTAATTTAGAGATAGTATCAAAAACAGGAGTGATCTCATTAGGGTTTGTAGCAACTTCAATTATTGATTTTGTCACCCATATTATTGGGAGTCAAGGTGAAAGCTTATTACTGTATTTGGCTTCCAAACAAGGGAAAGTGATTCTCCAAGGATTCAAAAGTGTCCATACAGATATTGTATTTTCTAACGATACAGCTTCCTTCTATTTAGTGAAGTCCAATGGTGACCAAATGAGTTATCTAGGCTCTGTTTCATGCAAGGATGATGAAGCCTCTGCTTCAGTTTTAAAAATTGGGCCTGCTCAGTTTTTGACACAATGCTCATCAATTGATATAATGGGAGTAGAATCGGTATGTTTCAATCATTTTTCATGTTCAATGAATCATAATATGAAACTATTTCCAACAAAATCAAATACTCCCTCTCGCCCTTAATATAACTATATAAGACATATTTAAGAAGTTGATGTAGTTCCTAAATATAAGACAATAGTTTCCATATTTTTCTAATTTACCTTATTGATGCTCCCTCAATAATAATCAAGGAAACGAGAGAATGAGGGAATTAAAAAAGATGACTAGAGTATTTTAGAAAATACATGTTATATTAACTAGTTTAACTAACTTTCTTAATCTAATCAAATTAGGTAAACATGTCATATATTAAAGACAGGAGGGAGTATTTTGTTTAGTAGGCTTTGAATATTATTACTCTGTCAAGGAAAACTAATCATTTTTTGCAAGTTTAAGTTATAATCAATTACAGTTTGGTTATATTTCAGGTTTATGTCATAGCTATACCGCGAAATGGATTGGCGGCCTTTGTACATAAGAGAGTAAAACTTGGGTTAGTGCTAATGAGTTGTATGATAGTTGCTATATTGATCTCCATCTCTAGTTTTGTATTGTTAAATGCTATAGTGGGTTGGAGAGAGATGCATTTGTGTGCCTCTTTAATCAAACAAATGGAAGCCACTCAACAAGCTGAGAGGAAGAGTATGAATAAGAGTGTTGCATTTTCCAGTGCGAGCCACGATATTCGTGCTTCTCTTGCCGGTCTTATTGGTTTGGTAGAGATGTCTTGTGAAGAAGTTGTGCCTGATTCAGAACTAGAGACCAATTTAAAACAAATGGGTGCTTGTATAAGAGACTTACAAGGTAAAGTTTGCTAGTTCTAATTACCCTGATTCTTGGATTTGAAAAACTCAACTTTGTGTTTTAACTATAAAGAAAGGAACTGACTTATTTTATGCTTGTAGGGCTATTGAATTCTATTCTTGATACAAGTAAAATTGAGGCAGGGAAAGTGCAACTTGAGGAACAAGAATTTGATCTATCCCAGTTCATAGAAGATAAAGTTGACTTGTTCCATGCTGCGGCAATGAAGAAAGGTGTTGATCTTGTATTGGACCACTGTGATGGTTCTGTTATCAGATATTCACGTGTAAAAGGCGACAAAGGAAAGCTTCAGCAAGTTTTATGTAATTTACTGAGTAACGCTGTTAAGTTTACTGATAAAGGACACATAGTAGTTCGAGCTTGGGCTCAAAAGCCAAGTTTCCAGAACTCAATAATTTCTACTCACAGATGCAGTTTCATGAAACTATTGTCACGCTTGTTTCGCAAGAAAAATCAAGCAGATATTGATGTAGAAGCCATGAATAGTACAACTCAACAAGACCCAAACCACTTGGAGTTTGTGTTTGAAGTGGATGACACTGGAAAAGGAATTCCTAAGGAGAAGCAAGCGTCAGTGTTTGAGAATTATGTTCAAGTCAAAGAAACTGGTTTAGGACTAGAAGGCACTGGCTTGGGACTTGGTATTGTGCAATCACTGGTAGGCACTTTCTTTCTTCTTCTTCTTGTTCTTCTCATTTGTTCCAAATAAAGTTATTACTAAACTATTAAAATGTTTTTTTGTAGGTACATTTGATGCATGGGAATATTGGAATTGTGGACAAGGAAATTGGTGAGAAAGGAACATGCTTTAGATTCAGTGTCCTCCTTGCCATAAGCGAGATATTAACTGGTAACATTAGCACAAGGGAAGTTAATGATTCAAATCAACCTCGGAGACAAGATATGAACACTCCTAGTTCTGGTTCCAGCATCTGTTCCCTCAGCCCAAGATTACCTATTTTTTCTTCTAATAATAGGTTCAGAGATTCTCATGTTGTTCTTCTGATTCAAAATGAGGGGCGTCGAAGGATTACCAAAAGGTTCATGGAGAGATTAGGGATTAAAGTTAAGGTTGTGAAGAAGTGGGAACATTTGTCTCAAACTCTTAAGAAGATCAAGCAAAAGCAGTGCAATTCCAGCCATAGCTCTACAGGAACATCATCATATATGAGTTCTGATCAGTCTACACCTCACAATTCTAATAACGCTAGAGCCAAAAAATTTCCTTTGAGTGCTGCAGATGGAGCGGACTATATCACTCCGGTTTTAAACAAGTTAGAAGATGGAGATTCCGTGGGTTTAGTTCTGCTTGTGATTGATTCATTAGCAGCACCCTTATCAGAACTTGGCATGATGATATCTGGGTTCAGAAGAGGCCTCAGAAACCCTTGCAAGGTTGTTTGGTTAAATAAGCCACTCGTGCACAATGTTGATTTCAAAGCACTCGATGATGAAGATGTGATCAATCCAAATGACATTGTCCTGTCCAAACCATTACACGGTATTCGTTTGTTCAACATTATCAGGCTTCTTCCTGAGTTTGGTGGCAGTTCTACATGCATGTCTGGAATTGGAAGAGCAAGTAGAGACAGTAGTTTTCACAATACTGTGAGAAAAACATTAAAAAAATCCAATGTACCAAGATATCAATCACCTGTTTTGGACAGAACAGAAGTTCCCTCACTTGATCCACCCCCATTTCAAGATGTTGAACTACAAGCAGATTGTGATAATTCATGGAGGACAGAACAATTGCAATATTCTTCTTATGGTGGGTCCAAGGCAAGGAATTCTCAAGTTGATCATGGAGAGATACAAGAATGTAGTACTTCATGCAGTGACAAGCCCTTGAGTGGCAAAAGATTTTTGGTTGTCGACGACACTGGATATCTACGTATGATAGCTTTGAAGAGTTTGAAGCAGTTAGGCGCCACAAGTATGGAATGTAACAACGGCGAAGAAGCAGTAAACCTAGTTGAAAAGAGTCTATCTGAGGCTTTCCCTTATCCTCCTTATGATTACATCTTAATGGATTGTGAGGTAAAGTAACACAAATCCTATAAAGTGACCTTATCTGAATTGCAGACCTCGCTTGTTTCAGAACTGTTCTCTGTTTATCTCTCTGCTCATTTGAGGAGATAGTGATTGACCATATATTGATATGTTGTGTTGTGTGTGATTGAACAGATGCCGGTAATGGACGGGTTGGAGGCGACAAAGCAGATAAGGAAGATGGAGAAGAGTTATGGGGTTTACATACCTATCATGGCATTAACAGCTCATACGTCTGAGAAGGAAGCAAATAAGATCAAAGAAGCAGGAATGGATGCTCATTTAAGTAAGCCACTGAAGAAAGAGCATTTATTGGATGCCATCAGATTCATAGACAGTAAATTGTGTAATATGTCAATGAACTAAGAGGCACAATTTTGTTCATGTGAATGCCATAAATGAAACACTACTGTCGAAATTGAAGAGAATGGAGAGTTTTTTAGATATGATAAAATCAAATAAAACATTCAAAGGAACGTTAATTTGTCTCCAGGTTGGTTGAACTGATCTACAATGAAGACCATCTCTAATGTAACGACATCTAATTAATTTATGTTGATTGTGGTATTTTTGCAAACTTTTGAAATCTTTACGTGTACTCTTGCATTCAAAGGAACTTTATGCTACAAGGTGTACATTCGCGAATAGTTGGTGGATATGTTTGGAGCTTAACCTGGTTATTAATAATGGCTCAACAGAAATTTTAGATTTTATAAAGATAAATTTTTATTATTAAGAAAAGTTCACATACCAACAAAATATTGGTTCGTGAAAACCTTTTGCACTCTCTCGAAAAAGTAAACCCTTATCAAATTTTTGAAAAAAACACATGACAAGATGTGATTGGAGAATTTATGCATGTTTGGTAGGTTGATTGGGTGCCTCCAATCAAACTTATGTACTGTTTGAATCAGACTTATAGGAATTTTTTTTTTTGAATGTTTGATTAAGAAGTTGTTCGAATCAAAAGTTCCCCAAGTTATTTATTTAAAAAGTATGCTAAAGTATATTATTAGTACCATTCAATACCCTAAATGATATTTTAGAGTCTAACCTGAAAAATAATTTTTTCAAAAATAATTTTTTCAAGATCGTAAGGTATTTTCTGAATACCGTTCAATATCTTAAAGTATAGTTTTAGTACAATTCAATACCCTAAGATATTTTAAAGTACTGACTGATACTAAAAATAATTTTTTTAAGATCCTAAAATAATCTTTCAAGATATGAGATATTTTTTAGTACTTAGTTTAGTATCCTAAAGTATATTTTTAGTATCGTTTGGTACCCTCAAAAATATTTCAGATTGACTATAATTTTAAATCACAAAAGCTATTTATGTTACCGACAATCCAAACATAAATCACATTACCCAATCTGACTTTTACATAAATCATTTTTCTCACTGGTATCCAAAACAAGCCCAAATATCTAATAGTTATAAGTGAATTGACTTGAGTTTTGTATTTTTTTTAAAAAAAGAAAATAAAAAAAGACGAATATACATAGAAAGCTAGTCTAAGAAGGGAACTAATAATAAAATTAAATTCAAATGGTTTAGATGTCACCTAATTAGGCATTAATAAAAGTACATACTGTAGATATTGTTAGCTCCTAATGTTTTGATGATAACAAAAGTCCAAGTTTTAAAAATATGTTGAAATCTGGTTTCATATGTTCAGGAAGGATTCTCGAGAATGGCTGTTAAGGAAGTTAAGCTACCATCGCAAGACAAAGGATTCTCGAGAATGAATATTGGACTCTCGAGAATGGTTCTCGAGAATGCACTAGTAACTCTCGAGAATGATTGAGTCAGTAATGCATATCAGAAGAGTTCACTAGCAATTCTCGAGAATGAAGAATCAATTCTCGAGAATGGTTCTCGAGAATCAACAGAAGGATTCTCGAGAATGATCAGATGTCTCATCTGATATTCATTAAGATAAAGTCTTCTCCAGTGATTCTCGAGAATGATCAATCACTCCAACTGATGCTTTCTGAAATAATGGTCTCTCGAGAATCATTTGGCGATTCTCGAGAATGATCGAGAAACGTTCAAGCATCATGCATCAACAGTTTGATATTAAAGAGTGATTCTCGAGTATGAACCCATCAACTCTTGAGAATGCCCAAACATCTTTCATATATATAAAACACTCTGTGCTTTGAATTCTCGAGAACCATATTAACAATTCTCGAGAATGTCTGCTGTCATTTAACATGTTCGTTGACGTGATCTGTAAATCATTGATTATACTTTGGTTGTTTATTGTTATTGATTTATATCTCTTCTAACCATATTTAATCGGCACTACAAAAAAAAACGAGTTTTTGCGGCGGAAAAATTCCTCGCAAAGCGCGTTTTCCGTCGCAAAACGATTTGCGGCGGAATTTGCGAGGAAAACCCGCCGTCGCAAAAAACCGCCTCGCAAAAACGATTTTCCGTCGCAAAAACGTTCACTCGCAAAATATGAAATTTGCGAGGGAAAGTCCTTTCCCTCACAAATTCGAAAATTGCGAGGAATATTTTTCCGCAAAATCGAAAATTGCGAAGGAAGATTTTTCCTCACAAAATTTGAAATTTGCGAGGGAACAATCTTCCTCGCAAAAGTTGGAATTTGCGAGGGAACATATTTCCTCGCAAATTAATATTTTGCGAGGGAAGAACGTTTCCTAAATTCCAATTAATTTTTTAAAAATATAAAAAAATTAGATAAAATAAAATAATTATAAAAAAATATTAAAAATTAGAAAATAAAAAGACTTGTATATTATAAAAATAAATTGTAACAATCATAAAGTTTACAAAGCAATAACAAAATTTACAAATTATAATGTTTAACTAGAATGAACTAAAAAAAAAGTCTAAATCGAAATGTTTGGTGATGATTACCACCATGATCGTCATCACCACCAGGACCCTTGTCCTTCAATAAGGACTTGAGAAGTCTTCGCATCTCGAATCATCTCTCTTTGCTCCCTCACCTTCGCTTCTTGGTCCTTTAGCTTCTCTTCTAACACCTTTACCCTCTTATCTTCTCGCAAAACCAACATTACAAAGTCGGTTTTTTGTACTTCATTTAAATGGACGAGAAAATAATGATTTGCGATTGGTAGCAAAAGTATTACGTCTACACTGTAGGAACACCTCCAACACCGCTAGATGAGCGCAACATGTATAATATTTAAAGAAAGAAAATGCATAAATATAAAAATGTGCATTAGTTATTAAAGTCTTGGGAATACATACCAATGATGCTGGAAGAATATGAAGTCTCTCTAGTTGTGGAAAGTGACTACTTGTCTACCTTTAAAATCCAAACAAAACCAAGTCACAAACACTAACCAAATTATTCCCACTTTAAGGAGTAGCATGAAACAAGAAATCATATTTTTAATGTTGGAAGATTTCCGAAACCAAAAAAAATATAAAACTGCAACTTATGGTTTCTTCCTATGAAGTTGTTTTTTTTTTATCTGTTTGTTTAGAAGATGGAATGGAAAAGACAATGGTGTTTTTTTAACAATTAAATATTTTTTAATATAATTTTTTAAGCAAATACACAGGTCAATAGTTACCCTTTTAAGAATAAAACCAAAACAATCATGAAATGTAACCCAAAAAAAAAAAAAAGAGAAAAATCACATGCTAGATCATGATTATAAAGCCACTATTAAGTTCAACATTCTATACGATTACCACCACAAATATAATCACTCTTTGAATTGGACAATTGTAGCCATGCAGTCATAAGAAAAGAACATTAATATGTTTACGAAAGCAAGAACAATATTTTCCATAAACTTCAAAATCAATCCAAGTAACCACACTACAAAAAACTTGACTTTCGGCGGCGACAAAAGTCGCCGCTGAAAGTATTTCAGCAGCGACAAAAGTCGCCACCCCAGATCGTTCTTGAAACATGCATCAGTGGCGACATTTGTCGCCACTGAAAGTAAAAAATAAAAATAAAAAAATAAATGGCAAAAAATTCAGGGCAACAGAAAAAGTCGCCACTGAAACATGTTTCAACGGCGACAAAAGTCGCCACTGAAAGTGAAAAAAAAAATAAAAAAAAAAAAATGGAAAAAAATTCCCCAGAATTTGCAATTGTGTAGCACCTAATTTCTAACAACCAAACTTTTCCAGGTGGAGAAACTTTTCTAGGCTTAGGCATTGGTACAGGTGGAGAAACTTTTCCAGGCTTCAAACTTTTACGCTTACTATTTGGCAAACCATCTAGTTTTCTGCAGATATTATTGTAAGCCAAGACCTAAACATTTATTAGAAAAGCATGCATGCATGGTGGTTTTGACTGAAGTCTATAAATGAAATATTCCAAATATTTAAAGAGCCAGTATTAAATGAAATAACCAAAGACTAAAGATCAAATAGTGATGTTCAAGGAGTGTGAATTGTTGTGAACTCAATCAAAACCAAGACCCAAAATGGAAATATCAACTAAACAATGATTAAAGGTGAATAGAATGGCCTTGACAAAAAGCACTCGTTGATATATAAATGCCAATAGCACCAAAACCTAGTACAATAGATGGCCATAAGGTACATGAATTAAATAAGGGATGAGATGTATGGACATGTTCGAATTGGAAAGCATTGTGTGTATTCCATTTTCCATGCCTTTGGTATTCATTCATACCCATAAATCTATCTCATCATACATTTCTAGGTAGTTAGAGATGCAAGTCATCTAACAAAAACAATTTCTCGTGACAAACTAATCCCACAGAACAACCTATCAAAATATTATAAAGACCCATTTCAGAATTTCTTTAGAACACTATTTACAGAATGAGATCTTATAAGATTGAAGTAGGTAATGGCCCATGCTATCATTTCTAATTTATTCAAGTCACATACTGTTGGGGCTTGAACTAGAGGTGGTTCCCTGCTGACATCAAATGGATTTGTTGATCTTGATGACTGTGGAAAACTTGGCATGTGCTATAACAGAGGGCAGACAATCATATGAGAGATTGGCATTGTACATTTGTACAAGCCACATGAAAAATAATAGTAATGGAATCTGAAAAGGTTGGATTATGACTACACCGCTGCAGTATTATATTGCATATGGATACCCATGCCACGAGGAGGACCCATTTGCCACCATGGAGCAGGAGAAGTAAAGGATGAATACCTTGCAGAGAAGAGATCTTGCATAATTTCACAGGCAAAAGTAAGATATACACTACAAACATAGAAGCCCAGACATGTGTGATGCATACAAAGGAAACATGAAATAAAGCTCAATTGTATTTTATAGGCGCATCACATTTATTTACCACAACTCTTACTAACGAAAATCTAATACTTAAACCAAAAACTAGAAATAGCAAGCATATTAAATCAAAGGCATCACCCATGCTTCGTGAATGACTTGGATGTAAGCATGTTTACTTTGTAAGTTCAATTGCCATTAGAGTACCCATTAGTTTCAACTATCTCCTTTGCCACGTCAGCCATATCAGAGCATTCAACCTGAGCAGCCAAAGTTATAAACATTGTAATTTGTAATTAGAAATACAGCAGGATAATATTATAATATATAATACACTAAAGTTTTGCAATTTAGAGCAGGGGGCAATATAGAGCATAGACACTTACCGCAAAGACATGTTCTGCCCCAGCTTTGGCACAGAAGAGAGATAAAATTCTAGTCCCAGCACCCACATCAAGAACTACTTTATTCTTGAATAAAAACTTATTCTGATATGTCTTAGTTCTCACAGTATCCTTCAACATTTCCTGCATGTAAAGTGGGTTAGAGAATAGAGGAAGTAAACCCAATGCTAGGGTACTGAGATTTTGGGAAATCAATCATGGCACAGTTAAGCAACCGGCCAAGCAAAGAACTGGAAAAATGTCAAAATAATTCAAGCAAGCTTTCTTTTTCAATACGATAGCCAAAATAGAATTTAAATCCTTCCCCACCATCAAAATACTGTAGACACATGTCAAAATAAGTCTTTTCCCCTTTTGAACATTTTATCAAACACCTTAATCAAGATTTACTCATAAAACAACATTGCAGAGCTTAAATATAGAAACATGGCAGAGAAGAATCATAATCCTTTTCTTTTCACTCTTAAGGACCGGAAAAATGTAAATTAGAAATACATACCCCTTATAAATTTCTTAGCCTTCAAATTCAATTATTCACCAACTCCAACTTCTCCCTTGCTCCTTACACACGTACTGCTTCAAAGAAAAAGGGGAAAAAATTTCAGCCCACCTACTGCACAATCATGCCACCCACATCCCACAAAACCAAACAGACAAGGAAGATGAACCCAAAACCACTCCTAAACTCACACTTATTTCAACGTCCAGCAATAGAGGAATGAAGAAATACCCCAATCTCATATATATGACGCCACACACAATCAGGATGAGGGATTGAATGTGCTACACTTCTGAATCTCCCTAAATATCACAATTTAAAACATTAATGATGATTTACTCACCCACCAGATTCGCCCAGCGGCATATAGGAAAAAAACGAACTCAAATACTTCTCAAGCCACTTAGAATCACCGACCAAAAATGAAGGACAAAGAGGAATCAATAATATTTGTACCCAAAGTCTAATAGATTTGGTTTAGACTAGAAAGGGAAGATAAACGACCTGAATTGAGAGCAAATCGAAAAATCACATATGGAAGAAGAACTTCTGCGATTTGGAACATAGAACAGAGATGCCGACGGTCGAACCAACGAACGGCGGCGAACGAACCAGCGACGACAAGGAAGGGCAAAAGGACAAAGATGAATGAAGGAGGCTGGGGTTAGATTAAAAATCATGAAGCTTCATCTGCCCCAAATTTGGCGAAGTCGCGCGCTAAAATGAAAATCGTGAAGCTTCTGCCACCCCAAATGGTTAGATTAAATAACTAATATAAAATTAGCTTATAATATTATAATTTAATTTATTAATTATTATTATTATTATTATTATTATTATTATTATTTTATTCTCAAATATTTAGGCTATTACACTAGCATTACTAAAATATATTTTTTAATATTAAACATAATAAGATAAGAAACATATTTACCTGAACTTATATTTTCATTCTTATAATATAGCTATCATAATATTTTTAAAAAACAAATTCCAAATATTTAGGCTATTGCACCTGACTTCTCATTTACAGTTAAATTACAACTTTAAATATAAGTATGAAATATATAATCAGAATTACATTTTCAAAATTTAAACGAATATATTTGAGATATGAAATCATTGTTTAAAATCTGGTTCCTCACTCTGCAATGGTAGAATTGTAAATGTCAGATTTTTAATTATCTTATATTATATCATATCATATATTCTTCTCACTCAATTTTTTAATTTCTTTTATTAATTTTTTTAATTTTTTTTATTAATTATTGTTGGAAATAATCAGAATTACATTTTCAAAATTTAAACGAATATATTTCAAACGCTGTCTTTTTCTCTTTTAGTTGAGGGCTTAGAACAAATTTAAGTTTTGCTTTGAATTTTTTAAATCAAATTAAATATACAATTTTTCATTTGTTTCTGTGATTCTATTTTATATATTTGAGATTTGAGATTATTTCAATTTAAATATGTTAGCAATAAAAAAAATTACATTTTCAAAATTTAAGTATATTTGAGATATGAAATAATTGTTTAAAATCTGTTCTTCACTCTGAATGGTAAAATTGTTCATGTGAGATATTTTAATTATATTATATTACATCATATATTCTTCTCACTCATTTTTTTAAAATTTCTTTTATTAATTATCGTTGGAAAAAATGAGAATTTAAAAATAATTTTAAAGATTTTACAATATATAGGTTGTTTTGATTTATAGTCTTATTGAGAGTGTTTGAATATATATGAATTTTTAACTTATGATCTTACTTTTTGTGTGTGTTTTTAGTGATAAGTTGGAGCTATTGAGCTTAATTAAATTATATTTTATTTATTAGGGAGAAAGACAAAAAAGAGATTTGAAATTGTAAGACACTTTCAACCACATCATTTTTTTTAAAAAAAAAAAGTTGATTAATTCATTAAATTTGTTTGAAAATGAAACAATAAATTATATCTTGAAAAGTAAAAAAAAAAAATTGCATCAAACTTTAAGTAAAAGAAATCTTGAAAAGTATCATTAATACCCACCTTGGATAACTTAAAATAAGGGCCACGCTTTCCTTCTAAAAAGTGCCTTATAATAGAGATTAGAAAGGGTATATTGCATTTAGCTAGGTGGAAAAGATAGAGTACCATTTGACTTTGTTTAAGATTCAAATCATTTCAATCTAAATAAATAAATATTTGCACTTGAGATGGGATAAATCGCACACATTATTTATCAATTTTGATTTCGTATAATTAAATATCAAGAAGTTAGAATCATGTTAGAACATTTTTCGGTAAGATAATTTTGTAGGAATATTTAAGAAAGTATTTGATGTCGATTATTTAATTTTTGCAAGATTTTTTCTCATAATCAAACTATTTAAACTAATTAAAACTTATTGATAGTTCGAGTTGTGACCAAATACTAATTCCTAAACGGATATTCATGCTAATTTGATTAGTGGAAGCATGAAACTAAGCCAATATAATTTGCTATTGCATTTGATTGAAGTTGTACAATTAAATCAATTTTTCCATATGAGGATTGAATAAATAATAATAATAATAATAATAATAATAATAATAATAATAATAATAATAATAATAATAATAAAATGAAATCATAACCATATCATTTAAATATAAAAAGAGAAAAATAATTCGGAGACAAGCCACGTAAGTAGGTTGACCAAAGGGTAACAAAAATGAGGCCAACGCATATGTCCAACCAAGTTGCCTCACTAAGTCACTTAACCCAGTAACTCTTACCTGCGTCCCTGCCCACTTCTCAACGTTCAAAAAAAAAATTTGTCGGCTCTACAAGTAAGTAGTGTCTTCAATCATAAATATAGGACCTAATTGAAGAATTGATATTGATCTTATATATATTATTATCTCCAATTTTAAATATAAGATAAAGTTTGCAGTATGATTTATACTAAAAACTTTGTCTTACCTTTGAGATCGGAGGGAGTACTTATTTTTCATGTTGGTCAATTTTTTCTTTATCCCTATTGATATACCATCAACTCGTTATCAAGTATGAGAGGGAATAAGAAATAAAGAAAGATGTATGAGTGTTTTAGGAAAAAAAAATAGTATCATGTTAACTAATTTAACTCATTTTTTTAATATTATCAGATTAAATAAATGGGTTTAATAGAAAAAACAGAAATGAGTAATAAAAAAAGGAAGAGTGGTCGGTAAGATCAAAATGGATAGAGTGCATTGGAAAAGGTAACGTGGTAGGCTCCAAATAGTTATGTCGCAGTGTGAGGAGATAAGGGCCCGAACAACTTTCGGTGGCACAAACATAGCCACTAAGATTACCAAATTTCACTTCTAATCTTTGGAATCGACTCACTCACTCACGTCACTTGCATTCAGTGCCTCTTCTATTGCTGGCCTCCCAATACTTTTGAGCTGTGGTCGCACATGTTGTTAATAAATTTTAAGTATTTAAATAGCACAACTTTTTTTTTTGGTCAAAGGAACTTCTATTCATAACACATCACAAACAAAACGGTTACAAAGAGACGACTAATAAACAATAGTCTGAAAAGCAAAAATAGACAAAACAGGGAAAAACAACTACAATCATAAGCAAAAACAAATACAACTGACAATAAGCAAATACAACCGAAGGAAACTACAAAAACATAAAGTAAACTAGGAAAGAAAAAACGGCTAGCCACCAATCGATGAAGAACTGGTATGCGGAGATATATCAACACTAGCATAAGTCTTCTGAGCCTCCAGAGTTAGAAGAGATAACAAAGCGGGTGCTGGTTGCGAAACCCACCCAACAGGGCACACCCTTTATAAGCATCACCGCTAGGAGATCCGCGAAGACGGTTGCCCTCTCGGGAAAAGGACACGAAGAACCCAACCTTAGAAGACAAAAGACTAATAACATCTTGGATAATACTCCTACACCTCCAATCATACAAGTCTGGTAGCTTGGCCTTAACACAAGAAAGCAGAGAGAGGCAATCCGACTCAAAAATCACCATATCATGACCCAAGTCCAAAGCTAGAAGCAGGGCCCTCCTTAGAGCTAAGGCTTCAACATAAAAGCGAGAAATAGATTTGACTTTATCCACAAACCCCCATCTAAAGGAGCCGGCAAAATCGCGACAAATAACCCCAATAGCAGCATCTTTCTCATAGGAAGAAAAGGCTCCATCACAATTAATTTTAAGGCTGCCTTGTACTAGGGGAAACCAAATAGTGCCAGGACTATCACAGCCCCTCGACAAGAAAGGTTCCCGAACTCCTTTAGCACAGTTAGCCCAAAAATCAAAATTACTTTTCCGAGCCAATTCAATCACAATACTCGGGTTTGGCTGCCTATGGTCAAATGTCATTTCATTTCTAGCCTTCCAGATAAACCACAGAAGCCAACAAATCAAAGAAAGATCATGCTTACTCAGCAGGGGGGTACCTGTCGTCAAGATCCACCAAGCACTGAAATTGGATATAGTGGGGGCATCAACTCTAGCCCCGAGCGAACAGCCAAACCAAATGCATCGCGTCCAGGGGCAATGGAAAAATACATGCTCAATAGTTTCCTCTGCATCTGCACAAACTGGACATTGGCTATCTTGTGACCTCTTTCGCCGAAACAGTGCGGACTTGGTGGCAACTGCCTTACTCAAAAGCCGCCATATGAATTGTTGTACACGCGGGATCACTTTAATCTTCCAAATCGAGTTCCAGCATGAAGTGTGAATGACAGTCGATGAGCCAGCCCTATTCTCATTAGTATATTTCCAATCTTTTCGGCAATGGTAGCCCAGTTTAACCGTATACACTCCATTCTTGGCACCAGTCCACACCAATTTGTCTTCCAACCCATTGGAGGGGATAAGGATTTTATAAATTGCCTTTTTGACTTCAGAAGCTACGTATTGGTAAATAGCACAACTTCAAGGAAAGAGGTTAGGTAGTTTTTCTTTAGGGACAAAATTTTAGACAGGAGTTAGGCTCACATACATGTTAAAGATAACTAAATCATGGGCCAAAATGATAGAACCGCTAATAACTATAATTAGAGATAAAATTACAATGATCATATAGTTCATGGTTTCAAGGGCTTTTATTCTACCATTCAGTAGCAATAATTATTCGCTTATTTAAACATTTTTAATCATGTGATTTCAAAATTTCTGATATATTTTTTATGAAGGTTTGTATTAATTTACATTTTTTAAAAATATGTCATCTGATTCATTATATTTATTTGATTAAATGATAAAAAGGAAGATATATAGAAAAAATAAATATATTAATTATAAGACAAATGTTTATAAATATATTTCAAAATACTATTGTTTAGAAGAAAATTGTCTTGATTTTAATCAATATGCTACTTGAGTCGAACGTAGGCGGAAATGAGTGAGAGAGTTGAATTTTTTGGTTTAATTGCCTTGGCTTTACTTTACAAAATTAATTTTTAAAAAAAAAAAAAAAATTCCCTCGCAAAATGGCCATTTTTTGTGAGGGAAGTACGGTTCCTCGCAAAATAGGGAAATTGACGGGATATTTCCCCCAATTTCCCCAAATTTTACGAGGAAAAAAACTTCCTCGCAAATGGTCAAGTTTTGCGAGGGAACTTTACTTCCTCGCAAAAATGGCCATTTTGCGAGGAAACTTCGTTCCCTCGAAAAATTGGCGGGAATTTTTCCCCAATTTTGTGAGGGGAGCCATCTTTCCCTCGCAAAATAGGGGTTTTTGGGAGGAAAAGTATGTTTCCCTTGCAAAAAGTGGCCATTTTGCGAGGGAAAATTTTTTCCCTCACAAAAGTGATCATTTTGCAAGGGAAAATGAGTTCCTAAGGCAAATTTGTCAAAATTTGCGACGGAATTTTTTTCCTCACAAATTCTATCGCAAATATGACATTTTCTAGTAGTGCGGTTGCTAGTACTTTTCGATATGTTTAAGATGTTTTAAACGTCAAATTTCCATAAAGCAAAATTATGTCGACGCATTTAATGCAAAACAAAGACGAAGCACGAAAGTAGGATATGGATATCTGAGCCATTGCAAAGCATTTCAAAATGTTTCCAGTCATTATTCTATCTGAGTCTCAACGGACAAATTGAACAAAGAATGTCAACGGAGCATATTCACCAACCTCGGAAGATTACGAAGAAACAGAGCAACGGATATATTTATTACTCTCAACGGCTCTCTTCCAACGGACATTAATGGCTATCATCTATAAAAGCCAGAAGCACTCAAATCTTTAACTACCGAAACGCTGAGCATTCAAGTTGAACTTACTGTCATCCGCTGTTTCAACTGTTTCATTAATATCTTTGGATATTTTGCTGTACTTCAGTGTTTATCAATATTTACTCAGTGAGGAGTTTAACACCATTTAATTCTTCTAGTTGTCAGAATCTTAAGGTTGTGGAACCTTAAGTGTGAGTGTATCAATTACAACTTGTAAGGGGGAGTGAAAGAGTGAGAGAATCATCCTTCATTTACAGAGTGTGTAATTGTTTTTGAAAAGATTAGTGGAAATCCCAAGGTGTGTTTGGGAACTGGATGTAGGTCGAAGTATTAGACCGAACCAGTATAAATTGCTCTATGTCCATTTACTCTTCTCACTTGCGTTTCTCTTCAGTCTGCAAAAATTTTTTTTTTTAGATCACCTATTCACCCCCCCCCCCCTCTAGGTGATATTCCTATCTTCAGATATCACCTAATTAGGCATTAATTAATACTCCCTTAAGTCAAAAGCCCCCTTAAGTCTCTTTCCTATGGGAACAAGATAGTATAGTGGACATTGTGATTAAACCATTTTTTAATTAATACTGCCTCCAAATATTAAATGTATAAACCAGATAAAAAAATGTGTGGTTGTTCCTTTTTGAAAACAAAAAAAACAAAAATCCCTTCTAATCATTTACATTGGTACCTTCAATTATAAAAATTCTCTTTACATGTGTAAAAAGGATACAAAGGGTGGTTGTTTTCAAGATTTGAGCCTATGACCTATTAGTTATATCGCAGAAACAATTAAAATTAGTTAAAATTAATTAAAAATAATAAATATATATAAATTATACTTTATTTTTCAATTATACCCTTATTTATGGTTGGATAAAAGAAAGGGAGAATTATAATAAAGGACCTAAGAAAAATAATATTTATTAAGAAGGACCATAAAAATGGTAATTATTTTGAAGGACCAAAAATTAAAACATTAATATAAAGAGACTAAATTGCCCTTGGTCAAATTTCCTATATTATCTTTAATTAAATCAGAATCTGAAGTGATTGATTGAAAAAGATAAATAAAGATCAAATCAGAATTTAGAATATGCAAGTTAGAGTCTCTATTGGTAACTTTTTATCTCTCTATGAAGAAGAAATCGTAGGTTCTTTCATCCACAAATATCTCCCAGCGTCCTCCCTTTTGTTCTATGATCTCCGTGGTTCTTCTTCCTGGTAATTTTTTATCTCGTTTTCCTTTAGTTCGGTTCTTGTTATAATCATTAAAGTCTGATTAATCCTTGACCCTTTAGCATTGTATATTTTTCAAACTTGTTTTGAATCACCGCCAATTCGCATGGCCTGTACTCGTGAT
The DNA here is from genome assembly GCA_019022615.1 of Acacia melanoxylon. Taxonomy (NCBI): domain Eukaryota; kingdom Viridiplantae; phylum Streptophyta; class Magnoliopsida; order Fabales; family Fabaceae; genus Acacia; species Acacia melanoxylon. The sequence continues at coordinate 174,617 of JAFJYJ010000030.1, read as the reverse complement.
AATTATTTCGGTTGTTTTTACTTGATCGGTTCTATACTCGTGATGTTTTCGGTTTTGTTCTTTCCTTCTTATAATTGTAATAGTTGTACCCCTGTTTCTTTTATAGTAATGCAAGTAATTCCTTGAGGGGGAAAAAATCATATGGTCCGTCACTTTTCTTTCTTTATGTGGAATGGAAGGTTCCCATATTTATTGTTCCGAAAAAAAAGGTTTGCAAACATTGACTTGTAGGTATTTTTTTTTTTGGTTAATTAGATATTTCATTTGATACTTTTTGATTTTGAAACTTATTTAATATTTTTTTCAGGAAATTGGTTCAACAATAATAGAGCCTAGAAAATATGGATTGTTAGCATTCGTTGGAGATTTTTTGTTACTTTCATATAGGTGGACAAATTATTAATGAATCAAGAGGAGTGCTATGTTATGAAGGAGGGAGAACAATTGGCAAAATGATTGAACATGGGTTATTGACAGAACTAATAACCATGATATCATCTTGTTTTGGGGAAAAAATAAGTGGGAAGAGGCTTAAATATAGTTTAAAGTTCGATCCTTCTCAGCTTATAGACCTTATTGATGATGATGGAGTGAAGCAGTTGATAAACGTGTGTGAATCTGGAAGGGAGCAGTAGTTGCACCACGGTCTAATATATGACATATAAAAAAAACATTGAGCCGTAAAAGTAAAATGTTTTTTGTGTGTGAATTTATTTCTTTTCAGGTAAGCATGGAGTCGTAAAAGTATATAAGAAATTAAAACGTTTTTTTTTTATTTCTCACCTTTATGTAAAAATTTAGAACCAAGGGCAATTTAGTCTCTTTATAGTAATGTTTTAAGTTTTGGTCCTTCAAAATAATTATCATTTTTATGGTCCTTCTTAATAAATATTATTTTTCTTAGGTCCTTTATTATAATTCTCCCTAAAAGAAAAGGTAATTAACAACGAGTAAAGTGCGTAAAAAATAATAATTTCTTACTTAGAAAAAATGAAAAAATGAAAAGGACCGGACATACCATTTTAAAAAAGAGGGACCTTATAAATAGGTATGGAGGGACTATAAAATAAATCATCATAGACTCATTAAAAAAATGGGGGGAATATTAATATCCGTACGTTAGGTGGGTTTGGACTTTCTTTAGTTGAGGTGTTCCTTCTTTACACGCACTTAATGATGTATGGATATTGAATTATTGAGGGTTATTGATAATTTTCCTGAACTTGATTTTGAATTAAAAAACAAATTACGCAGACCAAATAATTAAGAAAAAAACATACTTTTTTCAATTCTCTGTCAATATGCAATTATATATATGAGTTATTTTATCTTGTTTCATATCTATTACAGGAGTATCAACTGTTATTTTCTAGATAATTTAGTTACATTCTTATGTTATTGTAATATAATGTAATGTATGAAAAAGAAATCAATTTGAAGGATATAAGTGACATAAAAAAGAAAGAAATGTCAATAACGTTACATCATTATCAATTGATGAATAAATTTTAACAAAAATATAAAACAACTTTTATTACTAATTAATTTTTTGATACTGTTTACTAATTAATTGATTAAATTGAATTGAGAACGATTTAACCGGCCTAATTGGATTTTGGATTGTACTGAATACTCTATAGGAATCAGAATCTATAAATGAGTCAAGTATTTAAAAGTATACATTTAATATCCTATAAAAACTTTAAATTTTATTAACTATACTTTAAAATTTAATAAATTTCTAATTGTATCCTTGTCTTAATAATAATAATAATAATAATAATAATATATACTATGCTCAAGGAAAACATTATGCACATTGTACACACTGATTAATAGGGTATAAAAATTAAAAAATTTCATGCATGTTTTAAGTGTATTTTATAAATAGCATATCAATAGGCCTAAAAAATTTGTACTCCTCTTGTCCTTAATATTATAAATATTTATAGAAATGTTAATAGTTTAAATATAAGACAAAAATTTTATATTTATCAATTTTTTTTTCTAATTTACCCCTATTGATGTTCCCTTAACATTAATCAAGGAGAAGAAGGAAGAAAGGAAGGAAGATGAATAGGTTATTTTAAAAAATACATGTCATATTAACTAACTTACTAATTTTTTTAATCAAAATAAATTAAAGGGATAAGTATCATTTTTACTCGGGAAGTTTTGGCTGAGAAGCACTAGGTAGACAGAAGTTTTTTTGGAGTAAAATTGCCTCGGAAGTTAACAAAACATAGCAATTTTACTCCTCCATTAATTTTGACCGTTAAGTTTAACTAATCTGCACTCGTGGCACCAATGTTTGCCACCTCATCAGTCAAAATAAGGTTAAGTATCATTTTTGCCCTAGAAGTTTTAGATTAGAAGCAGTGGGTATCCGAAAGTTTTTTTAAGAGCAATTTGCCCTGGAAGTTTACAAAATGTAGCAATTCCGGCGATTTCAAGGGAGGGTGGCCTAGATCAATCTATATAAAGGTAAATACTATCAGTATTAATTTATCTTACTAAACCAATTTTTGGAATAATTCATTTATCTCTTTACGTTTCATTTGCTTAAATCATAAGTGATACTTTCTCTGGGTTTTGCGACAGACCTTCCAGTCCCTATGACCAGTTCAGTTTCACAAATTCTGGCCGCCTTGAGTTCAACGTCTCAAGGATCTCCCTCTCTGACTCCAAGTTTAACCTTTTCAAGGTAGACTTCTTCCTCTGCAGCCTTGATTCCTGGTTCTGCATCTTTTAACAACTTAAAGAATACGAGATTTCCAGCGTTGTTCAGTCCAATCTTGTTAAGTTTGTTTATCCCTTAATTCCCTCAATACTGATGATTCCTTCAACAAGACAAGATTCATATATTTCCGTTTTTATTTCTTTATGTTCGTCGTATTGGGCTAAGTAATGCCCTCAATACTAATGATTCCTTCAATAAGAAATCATATTAGGCTAAGTGGTGTGGATGATGAGGTGGCATGCAATGTGTGTTCTTTGACTGATTTAATAGTCAAATTTAATATTCGGGACAGAAGGGCAAAATTGCTACGTTTTGTAAACTTCCAGGTAAAATTGCTCCTATTTTTTTTTTTTTGGATACCTATTGCTTCTCAGCGAAAACTTTCGGGGCAAAAATGATACTTAACTCTATTTTGATTGATGAGGTGGCATGCTACGTGTGCTTATCAATTAAAATTAACGGTCAAAATTAACGGAGAGGCAAAATTACTACGTTTTGTTAACTTCCGGAGCAGTTTTGCTCCAAAAAAACTTCTGTCTACTCAGTGCTCCTCAGCCAAAACTTTCGGGGCAAAAATGATACTTATCTCTAAATTAAATAAATTTGTTTTATATTAAAGATATGATGAAATATTTTATAAATGATATATGAAACCATATGAAATATGTTGGAAGGTGGAAAAATAACTATGACATGTATCCGTGTCTGTTTGGGTTGGGGTGGAAAATCATATTCACGTGAGTTGAGACAAGGTAACTCGTATATTGTAAATCACGTTGAAAAAATAGTTTCTACCGTTAATCTAAAGAGACTTGTAAACACAAGGTATCCATTTTTTATTGGAAAAAAGAGAGAGTAAATAATGCATTTTCTTGGACATCCCAACGGTAGATAGTAAGTAGCATGCTCACTTTTAAAAAATGTAAACAATTTGTAGAGAGAATAAAAAATTGTTATGGTAGGAAGTAAAGTATAATGTGCATGCATACATACATACATATACATATATACATTATATATATATATATATATATAGGTTAATCGTTTGTCATGTTACTTGACATAAGGTTATATCAAGTCACCCCAAACTACATTGTTTTGAGGTTAGGAAAATTAATGAAGGGTTTTTTGGTATTTTTTGTTTTTGTATTTATTATATGAATTTTACCAAAAGATCCTTCATTAATTCCCCCTAACCCTAAAACTACGTCGTTTTAGGAGTTAAGGAAATTAATGAATGGTGTTTTGGTATTTTTATTTTTGTATTTAAGATATGAATTTGACCAAAAAAACCCTTTATTCATCCCCCTAACTCCCAAAATGACGTAGTTTTGAGGTGACTTGACATAACCTTACTTCAAGTGACATGACAAACGATAAACCCTATGTATATGGGCAAATGATTTGTCCAGTGATAGGACCTAAGAGTTTCTCCTGTGAACCCAAACTACATCGTTTGGTTTAGTGAGGGCGCGCCAAAGATAAAAAAAAAACAAAAAATATTTCGAAAATGCAGAATAAACTGAAAACAAAATAAAATCCAATAGAAAAAAATAATAATAATTCACACACTATGTCACTGAAAAAAAAAGGCAAAATAAACTAAAAACAAAATAAAATCCAATAGATCACCTATCAGTTAATTCGGTGATTCTGCTTTTTTTCATCCCAATCCATCGCACGTATATACTGCGCCGCTCTGTTCTTTATTTCATCGCAAGTATATAATTCGAAAATGAACAGGAGTCTTGTATTTGGCTTTTTCTGCGTGTTTTCCCTTCCCACTGATTCACAGAAGATTCTATTCTCTCTGTCACCACTAAATCAATAAAATTGTGTGTTTTCCCTTCTCTGGGCTTTTTCTGTGTGTTTTCCCTTATCTTCATCATCATTCTTCTTCCTTTATGGATCCACGGCAACCCCAAAAAGGAAAAAAAAAATCATATTTTTAATTCCCATTGATGATGATGATTGTCTCAATTATCTTCTTCTTCGGCTCCAAATTTAGGCAATATTCCAATTTGTATGAAAATCATTACCATCGCCTTTCCGTCGACCGATTATGGGAATAATGGTTCTAATGTTCTTCGAAAGACAAACGTATGGGGTAAAATTAGATGAAGATGAGATTTTAATTCACGCGCCCTCTATTTGCTCGATCTCGTCATTGATTCCTATTGTTGTTCACTTTTTTTTTAGTTCACGCGCCGCTTCCGTAGACATAAGGTTTTAATTCACGCTAGAAGTAATTTTGTCCAGATTTGCAATTTCCGAGAATCAATCAAAAAGCGTGCGACACTCTGTTTGTTTATTTAAAAAAAAAAACTTTGGCGCACCCTCACTAAACCAAACGATGTAGTTTGGGTTCACGGGAGAAAACTCTTAGGTCTCATCCACTGACAAATCATTTGCCCTATATATATATATTCAAAACTGAGCAAAAGCTTTCCAATTTTTGTTAATATTAATTAAATATTACATTGAAAACAAGTCTAGAAAATATTTGAGATAACTATTAAAAATTATTATTGAAAATTTCAAAGATTAGCATTAAAAATATTGAAAATGAGTACTAAAAATTTGAAAGATGGGTGACAAAAAATTAGCTCAAAGAAAATTATAAAGGAAAAAGTGTACCAAAAAATTACTATGTGATTGAGTGTTACTAGAAAAATACTTTAAGGTGCTGGATACACTTTAATTTAGTGGGTCTTTAAGAATACATGCATGGCGATATGAAAATTGCTCCTGAAAAATACTTTAAGGATTAAATTACACAATAAAATATGTTAGAATGCTGAATAGTGAATATACATATATTGGATGGGCCTTTCCCTTAATGATATATATATATTCTATTATCTCTTAACTCAAAATACTTCAAGAGAAGGAAAAGATAGTAATACTAATCGTAGAAGTGAACCCGGTTGGGTGGGAGACAGCTGTAACCGGCATGAAATAAATAGTAATACTAATCGTAGTACAGACGCAATGTGATTGTCAGTATTTCCTAAAAATTACCCCCAATAAAAAAATTTCAGGAAAATACCTTTAAAATATCAAAATCTTAAAACCTATAACTCATTTAAAAAATTCATAAAATTAACTGACTACATTTGATTAGTAATTCATAACTTATTTTAATAAGAAATCATTGATTCAGGATTTTCATATTTTGCAGATATTTTTTATAAAAGTTTCCCTAAATTGATTGTGATTTGAAATTTGAGTTAGTTTCATATAACTTATGACATTTTAAATTTAACTTATGGCCTTTCATTTTTTATTATTAACACCTTGTCATAAACTAACCGTTATTTTTTTTAGTGGAAATTGTCATGTAAGATTAATAGATGGTGCGTGGTATCCTATATAAATTGATATATAGTTTTATAAAATCCTCAAACTTTGACAAGTCATAGATAACCACCTGAACGCTAATCAGTAACAATAAGAAATTGATATTTCAAAATTTTAATTTAACTTCCTTAAAATTTTGATCTATATATTAAACCACATGTCGTTATTTTTTTTAGTTTAATAAATTTATTAAGATTTTAGTATGATTTATCAATTAAAATAGGTTTTTTGTATGGAAAAATCGAAAGGAATGATAATTAAAAAATATAAAAGTAAAAAATATCACCATTTGTATAACTTTTACTTATTTTCTTGGGATGCAAAAGCATTGATGGTATAAAAATGTCATTATTTGTATAAATCGTTTAACTAAGTGTGGCTTTTAACAATAGTTAAGTTAGGTTGAGATTAAAAAACATAACGATTCTAGACATATACGTCGTAGACATGATACTGTTATACTGCTACTTTCTAGTGGAATCATCTTGGTTGACTATTTAAAGTCAAAAGAGAATATAAAGGATCTGTTGACTAAAAGGATTCCTAAAGAGTTGGTTGAGAATTTATCGAAAGGAATGAGTTTAAGGCCTATCGATTGTTGATCATTACGGTAACTCTACCTAGATGAGTGGAGATCCTACAAACTAGATTCATGTATGGATTAATTTAACCTGCTGTAATAATGAGAAAATTTAAACGCTCTATTAGACCTTTCCTAGAGTAAGGGGTTACATTTGTGTGTATACATATCTTTTACACTTGGTTTAGCTGTAAATATTTTGGGAGGCTGTGATTTAAATTTTCTTTGTCAAATTATTGGCAGGTCCAATTTTTAGCAGTCTTTGCTGAATTTCTTAGGTATGAAAGTCTAGTCACTTTTTATTGAAGAGATTTGAGATGTTGACTATATTAAATTTATGAGTATTTTTGTCTAATACAAGTTACTATTAAAAATGGTGTTCAACTGGATTAGTAGTTAGGATTTTCATTTATTGATTTGAATACTAAAAATTATGGAAGAACAAGAAAAACAAGTTTTTTATGTCACATCCGAAAAATCAAAGTTGGTTTGTAGCTCTATAAGGAAAAAGGATGATTGATAGCGATTAGAAAAATAGTTCAAATTTTGATATTAATGAGATTCTTTCTTCTCAATGAATCTACCCAAACTGAATGAAAAAAGATGAAATGGATGATGAATATGGCACAAGAAATTATCACCAAGAAGGAATATGAGATAGCATCCCTATACGAAACTGTTTTTAAAGTTAGTTACTTCTCTTCATAGTTTAATCATCTTCAACTTATTTATTATAATTGTGTCTGAACTTATTTCATATTATCGTTTAATTATCTGAAAAAATAAAATAAGACAGTTTAGATGAACGATAAAAGAATTTATGAATTTTGTGATAGTGGATTATTATGTAATTGAAATTTTTATTGTTATTATTAAAATTTTATCATTTATAAAGTTTCAAAATTACTTTTAAAAAACGTCTATTTTATTATTTTCCTAATTTGTAATTTATAAAACAACTATTTTTTGCGTGAATTATTATACTTTCCCTTTCATGAATTTCATGAAACAACGACGGATACCAAAAACGATATCACTCTCAAACAAGTTGGCCACCAACCAATATCTTATCATCTATTTGTATTAGTTGCGCAGGCAAAACAGGTCCACTCTTCACATATGAGACTGAAAAATGCACGACATTAATTGTCAACAATAACTGCAGGTGGGCGGAGCTAGGATTTGTAGGCAAGGGGCCAGATTATAAAGCAAAGTGTATAAAAGTTGATGAAAATTTTTCTGAAAATGTACAATTCTTAGACAAACAATTTATAACAATAAAGTCAATCAATATGAATTCTTCTAGAGATGTGCAATTCTTAGATAAACAATTTATAATAATAAAGTCAATCAATATGAATTCTCCTAAAGTTAACAACAAATATTGAATGCACTTTTTAGTTGATGTTAAATTTTCTGGGAAATGAAATGTATAATATTATTAATAAGAAAAAAATTAATCCGATTTATGTTTTATTATTTTCACTCTTGATGTATTTTACATAGCAACAACTGCAATCTTTGCTTGAAACGTTAAATGCTACGGAGACACATTACATTGCATAAAACTGAATAATCTTCTTAAGCCAGTGATATTTAAGAACACTAATGTTTTACAGCAGCTTCAATGTGGGGTAAGTTGAATGCTATTCTATTCATATTTTCTGTAGGTCATGAATATCCTTCTCAATTGATCAAGACTTTGTGGGTGTTATCTGTAGGGGAGTAATGGAGGCAATTCGGACTAGAAAGCAATTTGATGAATTTGTTAAGCGGTTTGGAATTCCGGCACTTGATGCTTTGAAAGAATGGTATTAATATCTCCTTTCCTGTTCCTTTATTTTAATTTCTTTAGAAATATGCAACCTTCAACTATTTTAAACAGGTTAACGATGACCACATATTTACAGCCCTGATGAGAGGACTGCTTGCGTGAAGCTGCTAGGAGAAGTGGATCTTGAAGATTATTAGGTACCTACGATCGCATTTCTCATGTTTTTGTTTTTAAATTTTAGCGAGGTGTGCTATTTATTAACATGCACGCAAACTTAATGAGATATATATATATCCCAAAAAAAAAAATATAGAGAGATCGATGTCAATAATATGATGGAGTAATATCAATAGCTCACCTACTATCCTTGACTTTATTAATGTTTTGGTTATGGTATCGTATTCCATCATATCTCTATCTAAGTATTTAATTATTTATACTAGTGGGTGATACGAAGAATTGTGCGAGCAATAATCAGAAGCATCTTGTTATCGAGAGAGAAAAACGCACTAAGAAAATGAGTGTTGAAGTTAAAGTGATCTCTAAAGAAATGGTGAGACCATCGTCTCCTACACCTCAACATCTTCGTCATTATCATCTCTCCTTCCTAGATCAGCTTAGTATACAAATCAACAACGTTATGGTATACTTCTTCGATGCCGATGATGTCACAAACAAATTCAACATCAATGAAGCTTCTAATCTTCTCAAGAAATCATTAGCTCAAGTCTTAACTCACTTCTATCCACTCGCCGGAAGACTCATAACCGACAAGTTACTCGTAGATTGCAACGACCAGGGTGTCCCTTACGTAGAAACCAGAGTCAGGCTCAACCTCAGCCACGTCATCGACAACCCATCACCGGATGACGTCAGCAAACTGCTGCCCTACGATATGGATGATATCGTTGACACCGTCCTTGGTGTTCAATTCAACGTCTTCGATTGCGGCGGAATAGCCGTCGGAGTATGTATCTCCCACAAGGTTGGCGATGCGCTGTCGTTTTTCCAGTTCATCAAGAACTGGGCAGCCGTGACACGTGGCGATTCGGAACCAATCAGAACCCACTTCCAATCTTCGTCACTTTTCTCGCCAAAAGACATGTCGGGATACGATCCCAATTCATCCATTGGGAAGCACAAAATCGTGGGAAAGCTGTTCGTATTTGAAGCATCCGCTATAGAATCTCTGAGGACAAAATTTTCCAAAATGACAAAGAACGTTCAAGAAGGCCAAAAACCTCCTTCTAGATTTGAAGTGTTATCAACTTTCTTATTGAACAGGTTTATTTCAGCCACTAAAGAAGAAGGGAACAAAAAGACTCACTTAGTGACATTTGTTACAAATATACGCCCAAGAATGGAGCCTCCGTTGCCAGAATTTGCGTTCGGCAACTATTACTTGTACGTTGAAGCTTTTCCAACGTTAAACGAGACAGGAGAGTGTAACGACCTTGGAAGACAGTTAAGAGAAGAGCTGAAGAAGGTAGACAACGATTTTATTGTGAACCTTCGAGAACACGATGATTTGAGCACTTTGCCAAATTTAGAAGAGATAGACAGAGCTGTTGAGAAGGGTGAGATGGAGCGGCTTCATTTCACTTCAATTTGTAGGTTTCCAGTGTACGATGTTGATTTTGGATGGGGCAATCCGATATGGGCTGGAACACCTACGTGGAAATTCAAGAATGTGATTATTTTTAAAGACACCAAGTCAGATGGGGGTATTGAAGTGTATGTCAACTTGACTGAGGAGGACATGGCTAAGTTTGAACGTGACGAGGAGCTTCTTGCACATGTTTCTGCCACGGGCTAAAGATAATTTTACAGTAATTTTTACATGGGTGTTTATTATTACTCTTCCAGACTATAAACTATATCTTATATATAGAACTGAAGCTAGTATATATCCTTGACGAGTGTTTTCTTGTCATCATATTCTTGAGTTTGATATTAGAGCACTTGAGTATTGTATTTATTTTTGAAAATAATAAAATATTTTGCTTTGGGTTGACAATGCGATTTCTCCACATTAAAATATTGCGTGTGTGTGTGTGTATTTATTACTTTTGTTTCTCATTTTATATTCTACTTGGGATCTAAAGGGGATTCTATAGCGTTTCAGGGTCAAATTGGAGCTTTCTGTGGGTTCTGGTTAAAGGCAATTAGCGTCACAAGTTAGTTGGTTAATAGATATTGATTTTTATTTTTATTTTTAATGATTTTAAAGATGATTTCGAGCTAATTTTGAGTTGTTATTAGACATTTGGATTAATATATCAATTTTCTCTCATGCAAGTATAAATCTCAACCATTCATTTCATATTAGATTAAAGGGTTAAGATACATTCAAAACTTGAAATTATATTTTGAGGTAAGTTTTATAGATGGAGCAATTTTGTCCAAAGTTAACAGTGCCAAGGAGTCAAATGGGTAGCGTCCCCGCCGTCCAAGGCCTCCCAGCAGCCTCCATGAATGACAGTGCCAGCGAGTACTTTCCAGGCGGCGGTCCAGATGTTTTGGCCTGAAATCCTTACAACAACCACCATCAGCAGCATATGGCTGCACTAACATGATGTACCAGCAGAGAGAGATGGGAAATGAGAGAATCCAACCAATTATGTGTGTACAGCCACCAGCCGGCGGTGACCTACATGTACTCTCTGCCAATGTACCCTTATCTACGTCCACCTAACCCCTATTCCAGCTATTTCAGCGACACCATGATGTAAAACACATGACGGATTGTAAGGACGAAGGACGTGGTAACGGTTAAAAAAAAAAATGCACGTGTATGAAAAGTGTCAACGTAGGTTTCAGCACTGTTAACTTTGGATAAAATTGCTCTATCTTTAAAACTTTTAAGGTTCAAATTGCACCACAAATTTCTTTAAGATAAGATGCTGGTGCATTTCAAAAAATACTAGTGCTAGACGCAACTTAACCTTAGATTAAATTAGAAAATATCAAATGTCCAAATGTAGAACTAATAATTTAAGGCTTGAATTGACAGGCTAACCCATTTAGAATATTTGAAAAACTCTATAGGATTAGGCTTACACATATTCGGACTCATTCAGGACAACCGAAATAAGCCTGCAAAAAATTTAATGTATATTATTCACGCCTGCTGTATAAGCACGTTTTGTAAATATTGGTTTGTTATGATGATGAGAAGGAAAAATAGGAGAAGGAAGAGGATCAGCGAAGCAAACTTGAATTTGGTTTTCAGGAAAGAACCATATGATGCTTGTTGTTTGATCTTTTCTTATATATGTTGTGACTTTGTTCTTTTCTTTTTCTTATAAAGCGTTTCCCTCTTGAGATTTAAAGCGGAAAAGGGTTTTCATCTTTCTTAATAAGTACATACTTCCCGAGATTTAATCTATAGCTTGTGATCTCCTCATTATAGAGTGAACTGCTTATTATCTCAACTAACAATTTGTTGGTTGTTACTTTGCTATTTACTTTGTTCTTTGTATTTGTGCCTTCAATTACAAACTTATAATGTTGATAGATTTGTCATTATCTATGTGATTTTTGTGAAGGATTTGTGTCGTTTGATATTTGTATGGAAAAAGTAAACTTGAAACACTTTGAACTTGAAAGCAATGTTGTCAAAATCAAGTTTCAATATAGACACAAAAGGAGGTAATAAAAACATAAATCGTAGAAACCACACAAAATGTAAAGTTTCTATTTTCTACCACTTAAGGTCATATATAGCTCAAATTATATATATATATATATATATATATATATGCATGGGAAAAAAAATCATAAATCATTACTCAAAATTCAATGAACAACTTCATATTTAAAAGATATAAGTCATATAATTATAAAAAACATTAAAAAAAAATACGTTAAAAACTTAAGTTTATAACTACGGAAATACATTAAAAACTATATATAACTATCCAGTCTCCACTTTCTAGTAATCCTAAGTCTAAGATACATAATGAAAATAGGGTTTTCAACTTTTCATCCTTTTTTTGAACAAAAGGAAAAAAAAAAAAAACTTTTCATCCTTTTTTTTTTTGGTAGTTTTTACTTTTGCGTTTCAACACATATGACCCTAGTAAAAACGTAAAAACTAACTTACGTTTTTACACTACTTTTTAACAACAACAATGCTCGAAAGAAGTATTTAATTGATATTATAGAACAAAGTCTAAAATAAATAAATTAAATAATAATTTAACCTATATTATTAGGATTGAGCTGGATTTATTAAAGGGATTGTTCATATTCGGGCTTTCTGAAGTTGACCTAAATAGGCCTGCCTCGAATAAATCCAGGCCACTCGAATCCCCAATTTTATCCAATTAAAAAGAGGGGTTTTTTTTTTAACATAAAAGGAGGATTGTTTTAATTAAATCAAGAATAACTTATTTCTTCCCACCATTATTAATATATTGTTTTTCTTCAATCCAAACCCTTACAATAATTTCTTCTAAAGGTGGATTGAGTTTTAGTTTTTCTCCAGGTTGCTTGAGCTGATCTACAATGAAAACCATCTCTAATGAAACGACATCTAATTAATTTATGTTGCTTGTGGTAATTTTGCAACCTTTTGAAATATTTATGGGCACTCTTGCATTCAAAGGAACTTTAGGTGCATATTTACGAATAGTTTGTGGATATATTTACAGCTTAACCTTGTTATTAATAATGGCTCAATAAAAATTCACAATTTTGAAATTTTATAAATGTAAATTTTCATTACTAAGAAAAGTTTACATACCAACAAAATGTTGGTTGAGGTGGTAAGCAGTCTCACTCCGTAAGAAAGGAAATACAAATTCAAATCTTGAGAAACATATTTATTAGAATAGGTGTAAACCCTTTACACTCTCTCAAAAAAGTAAACCCTTATCATTTAAAAAAAAAAAAAAATCACATATGACAAGATTTGATTGGAAAATTGGTCTAATAGTGATCACTAATTGACTTGAGTTTTTTCCTTCTTTTTAAAAAGAAAAAGCAAAAAAGACAGATATACATAGAAAGCTAGTCTAAGAAGGGAACTAATAATAAAAGTAAATTCAAATGGTTTAGATATCACCTAATTAGGCATTAATAAAAGTACATACAAATTGTGCAGATATCACCTAATTAGGCATTAATTAAAAAATATACTGGCGAGGGAAGATCAAGAAAAATATATTATGCATCACCCTCTGACCTCTCTAGTCAAAAGCCCCCTTAAGTCTCTTTCCTATGGGAACAAAATAGTATAGTGGACATTATGATTGAACCATTTTTTTAATTAATACTGCCTCCAAATATTAAATGTATAAACCAGATAAAAAAATGTGTGGTTGGTCCTTTTTTCTTAAGAAAAAAAAAATACATCTTCTAATCATTGACACTGGATACTACATTCAATTATGAAAATTCTCTTTACATGTGTAAAAAGAATACAAAGGAACATTTAAAATTAATTAAAAATAATAAATATTTAAAAATATACTTTATTTTTCAAATATACCCTTACTATGGTTGGGTAAAAGAAAGAGTACTAATGAGAAAAATGGTGAAAGAGAATGCATGTATGAGAAAAAATTCAAAAATTAAAAGGACAGGACATGACCATTTTAAAAAAGAGGGACCTTATAAATATAAATAGGTATGGAGGGACTATAAAATAAATCATCATAGACTCTTTAAAAAATGGAGGGAATATTAATAGCCGTTTGGTGGGTTTGGACTTTCTTTAGTTGAGGTGTTTCTTCTTTACACGCACACAATGATGTATGGATATTGAATTATTAAGGGATATTGATAAGTTTCCTGAAATTGATTTTGAATATAAAAAAACAAATTACGAAGACCAAATAATTAAGAAAAAAACATAATTTTTTTTCTATTTTCTGTCAATATGCAATTATATATATGAGTTATTTTATCTTGTTTCATATCTTTGATAGGAGTATCAACTGTTATTTTCTAGATAATTTAGTTATAATTTTATGTTATTTTAATATAATGTAATGTATGAAAAAGAAATCAATTTGAAGGATATAATTGACATTTTAAAAAAATGTCAATAACATTACATCATTGTTTATTAATACATTTTTCTATTGTCAGACAATATGTCAATATCACAAATCAATTGAATAAATTTTAACAAAAATATAAACAACTTTTATTACTAATTAATTTTTTGATACTGAATACTACTAATTAATTGATTAAATTGAATTGAGAACGATTTAACCGGCCTATTTTGATTTTTAATTGTACTCTATTCTCCATAGGAATCAGAATGTATAAATGAGTCAAATATTTAAAAGTATACATTTATTTCACTCAAAAGTAAAATTACAAAGATATAAAAGTACTGAAAATAAGGGGAAAAAAATGGATGGAGAAAGAGGCGTGAGAGAGATAATTGATACAATAATATACTCCTCATGTCCAATAAAAATTTTAAATTTTATTAACTCTGTCTTAAATTTAATTATTTTCTAATTTTATCCTGATTTTAATTATATATACTATACTAAAGGAAAACATGATGTACATTGTACACACTAATTAATAGGGTAAAAATTAAAAAATTTCATGCATGTTTTAATTGTATTTTATAAATAGCATGTCATTAGGCCTAAAAAATTTGTACTCCTCCGGTTTTTAATATTAGATATATTTGCGAGATGATCTTGATCTTAAATATAAGGAGAAAAATTTATATTTGACAATATTTTCCTAATTTAACCTTATTGATACTCCTTTAACACTAATCAATGAGAAGAAGGAAGAAAGGAATTAATGAAAATGAACCAAGTATTTTAGAAAATACATGTCATATTAACTAATTTTTTTATTCAAAATAAATTAAATAAATATATTTTATATTAAGGATAGGATAAAGTATTTTATAAATGATATATGAAAACTGATGAAATATGTTGGAAGGGGGAAAAATAACTATGACATGCAGGAAATCACAAGCCTGTTTGGGTTGGGGTAAAAAAGTAAATTTATGCAGTTGAGACAAAACTCATCTAACAAACTTCATCGTAAACGATAAATCACGTTGGAAAAGTAGTTTTTACCCTTAATCCAAACAACATCACAAGGTATCCATTTTTTATCTGAAAAAGAGAGAGTAAATAATGCATTTTCTTGGACATCCCGACGGCAGACAGTAAGTAGCATGCTCACTTAAAAAAATGTAAACAATTTGTAGAGAGAATAAAAAATTGTTATGGTTGGAAGTAAAGTATGATGCGCATATATATGTGTTTGTACGTGTATATATATATTCAAAACTGAGAAAAAGCTTTCCAATTTTTTAGTTAATATTTTTAGTAGTGAAAATAATTAAATATTATATTGAAAACATTGAAAATAAGTGTATAAAATATTTAAGATAACTATTAAAAATATGTCAAAGATTAGCATTACAAATATTGAAAATGAGTACTAAAAATATGAAAGATGGGTGACAAAAAATTAGCTCAAAGAAAACTTTAAAGGAAAAATTGTACCAAAAAATTATTTTGTAGTTGAGTATTATTGTGAAAATACTTTAAGGTGCTTGATGCATAATTTAGTGGGTCTTTAAGAGTACATGGCGATGTGAAAATTGCCCCTAAAAAAATACTTTAAGTATTAAATTACACCACAAAATATTTTAGGATGCTAAACATACATATGCTAGATGTGCCTTTCCCTTAATTATATTAGTAATAATTAATAATTCACAACTATATATTCTATCATCTCTTAACTCAAAATACTTCAAGAGAAGGAAAATACATTATTAAAAACATATGATCCTTTATAAAAATTTTGACATATTGTAATTTTGACCAATTTTTTTAATCCACATGATTCGATTAATTGTCTCTTATAAAAGGGTTCGTATCAAGTAACAATAAATTGCCAACTTCAACAAAATTTCTTATTATGTCTAAATTAAATAATTAGATGTTATATTTAAGAATGAAATGAGTACGATTAAATTGATAATAATGTTTCCAAATAAAGTGTTATTCTCCATAAAGCATCCCTCTTGGATATGCTCACCCTTTTTTATAGGATGTTCCATAATTTATGGGAGTAACCTAAGCTATGGTTCCCTCCTAAAGTATTATTATTAGTATTATAAAATAGCCAATTGAAGAACAGTAGAAGTGAAGCAGGTTGAGTTGGAGACAGCTGTAAGTTGCATGAAATAAACCCTACTCGTAGTAGACACAATGTGATTTAGTCAGTATTTCCTTAAAATTAACCCCAATTAGGTAGAGCAATGAACAGATTGGGCAACCCAAGGTCAAACTCATAGCCCGTCTATTGAACTTTAAATGGGTATGGGTTAACTTATCTTTAGAATCAACTCATTTAAACGTTTAAGCAAGACATAAATGATCGGGTTAAAGGGTTTTGGATTACTCATTTGCATTTGGCATGTTTATTTTTCTTAAAAAGAATATTCATGAGCATTAAACATTTATCCAAATTAAATCATTTTAAATTCTGAAATTTGAATCAATAAAGTTTAATAATCACAAATCACACAAATTTAGGCAGTACCATTATAACATAAATTTATTCAATATCGAGTCAAGGAGCGCTTTACCTTATGCCAAAATGTGAAATAAGATGAGTAATTAATTAATAAATAAATAAAATCTAAATGGGCGGGTATGGGCGACGCGTAGGTGTGCTTTATAGTCCGCCTGCATTTAAGTCTTAAATGGGCGGGTTCTAACCCGTTACATTATAGTCTTTCTTGGCGAAAACTTAAAATGACTCAATTACATTGAGTTGTGGGCAGGCATATAGGTTATGGGTTCTGTGCTCCACCGTAACCCCAACAACAACAACAAAATCAAGAAAATGCTTTTAAAATATCAAAATCTTAAATTAATTTTGTTGCCTATAATTCATTTAGAAAATTCATAAAATTGACTGGCCTTACTGCACTTGATTTAATTAATATTGACTACACTTGATTAACAATTTATAACTTATTTTAGTAGAAAATCATTAATTTGAGATTTTTATATTTTAGAGATATTTTTATAAAACTTTTCCTGAATTGATTGTGATTCGGATAGTCATTAATAATCAATGCCACTATAAAATCCAAGATAACAAGTTAGGTCCTCAAAAAAAATGCAGCTGATCATATCTTACTTTTCATAAAATATGCTCAATTTTCATATCCATATAATTTTTAAATAATATTTAAAAGCTAGTTTTTTCCCTGGAAAAAACAACATTCATTCATTAAATTAAGGATAAGTTATACAAAAATTCTTGAATTTTGAGTTAGTTATATATAACCTCCAACATTTTAAAGTTTAAATTTAACTCCTAATATTTATTATTATTATTATTAACACCTTGTCGTTGACTAACAGTTATTTTTTTTTAGGGGAAATTGCCATGTAAGATTAATAGATGATGTGTGATGTCTTATATAAATTGCTAGTTTCACGACAAGTCACAGATAACCCCTAACCCCTTGAATGCTAATCAGTTACAAATAACAAATCAACATTTCAAAATTTTAATTTAACTCCATTAAAATTTTGATCTATATATTAAACCACATATTGTTACTCTCATAATTAAAATAGGTTTTTTGTTGGGAAAAACCTAGAGGAATGATAATTAAAAAATATAAAAATAAAAATGTCATCATTTATATAATTTTTACTTATTTTCTCGAGATGCATGAGCATTGATGATATAAAAATGTCATTATTTGTATAAATCTTTTAACTAAGTGGCTTTTAACAATAGTTAAGTGAGGTTGAGAGGGGAAAAAACCATAATACAAAAAATTAGGTAGAAAGGGTAATTTCTATTTTTAAATTTATTTAAAATTAAGGGGAAAATAGTAATTTCACCTGAATTTGTAAATCCCCATATATTTTTTAGTACCTTTAAATCCTTTAACAAATTCAACAGACATTTAGGGGTTTTACAAATTCATATGGGATTTTTTATATATATAAGGGGAGTAGGTAGAAAGGCTGCCTAAGAAGACTGATATAATAAAATTAAAGGACACCTAATTAGTTAGTGTTGAAAATAATATTAGTGAGGGAAGATAAAGAAAACAATCATGCATTATATTGGTCAAATCCCCCTTAATTTTCTCTCTCTTATTGGAAGAAAGAACTTTTACTTCAGGAACGCCTAACACAAATAACTTTTAAGTGGATCAGAAATATCAGAAAACTTTTAAAAATGTGTAGTCAGCACAAAAAATGGAATAAAATTTTTTTGTCTTTGGCGCTCACTAAGTAAAAGTTTTTTTGTCTTGATTTGTACATTTTTAAAAAAAAATTGGTGTTTTTGATCCATTTAAAAGTTATTTGTGCTGGGCGCTCCGGAAGTAATAGTTCGCTGGCCAAATTGCTCCTTAACCCTAAAATAAATTATCACCAAACTCATTGAAAATAAGGGGAAACTAAGATTATGTTTCTTTTTTGTGTGTGTATATATTAATGATGTATATCTTAGTTAGGAATGTTTATAAGCTTCGCCCATCTTGTTATTTAATTAAAAAAATCAAATTAAGCAGACGGAATATTTTAATTTTTTTTTTTTTTAAAAAAAAAAACAGAAGGTTGATTCGATTCTATGTTTCAATTAACTTTGGCTAGGTCTATGACTATACCCAACTGCACACACACATATAAATTAGGGAAAATTCTTTTCAGGTTTCAAGAAACCAAAAAAATATTAAAAATGTCCTAAGGAAAATTCAAATGTCAGAAAAGTCTTGTTGACAACTCCTTATGTAGGATTAGCAACTCTCATATGTGTGATTACCAATTCTTTAGGATTTTTTCGACATCTAAATTTTTCTTGGGACTTTTTTGACATTTTTTTATCCCTTAGGACTTAAAAGGAACTTTTCCTAAAAATTATGTTACATGTATCTACTCTTCTTTTCTAAATAATTTAGTTATATTTTTGTGTTATTGTAATGTATGAAAAAGAAACCAATTTTCAATCATGAAGTGATTTTACGAATTCTTGAATCAAATTAACTGTTAAAAAAAATTGTAAGACATGACCATGTAATTTCACATCTTAATCTTGAGTTCAACAAAATGCTCAGCAAACAAATCAAACTGAAGAAACAAACAATAATTAATTAATGAAGTGATTGGATATAGCTGGTGGCCATCCTAATCCGGGGCAGGGTCAAGATCCGGATATGATGCATGCATGCTTTATATTTTGTTCATAAATAATTGATTTGTTTCCTCCATTTTTATTACTCTAGGGGCCCACGTGGTCCTTTTGGCCTTTTAACCATCCACCACCATGACCACACCAAACAGCATTTGGTATACTGATGCGGGAGGAAAAAGCTTTTTTTTTTTTTTGTAATTAAAATTTTAGGAGAGGGGTTGGGTTCACCCACAGTCTAAGGGTAGGGCGTTTGGAGCCCACTTTGTAAGAAATTCAAAACTAAGAGTAGACATGCCTTCACCTTAGCCTGAGTTACCGTTGCTTCGTAGACCCCTAAGATGCCTCCCCCAACGCCTTGACCAACTCCAGGATCGAATCCCCTCCCTTTTGGTGAGAGTGTCCGACCTCTTTGCCAGTTGAACCCAAAGATAACGGGTGGAGGAAAAAGCTTATGGCACAGTGATTTAAGTTCAATGGAAAAAAAAAAATGGACACTTTGTGATAATAGTGGTCTCAAATGGACTTATTTAAAAAATTTACTTCTGATAGAAGTTATTTTTTTCAGCTTGTGAAGAAAAATGTTAGAGATAGATGATCCATAAACAATGTACTATTAAATATAGATTTGTATGTATTCTAATTTATCCATTAAAATATATTTAATTAAGTACTTTAGAGTTTTAAATTTTTTTAATAATAATTTATTTATTTATATTAAATTTAAATTTCTATCTTCAATTATCACAGTATACAACTAATATATATATATATATGTGTGTGTGTGTGTAATATTTAATAAGATTCATGTTATTTTTAATCATTTTCCATCTCAACTGACATTTCAAATAATCATTCCAACAAGAGCCCATTTGGAAAAAATTCAATTTTCTCACCGTCATTTCAAACACAAATCATATTTATAATTTAACTTTTATCCTATCATACTTTTCTAAAAGTCATATTACAAATCACCGACCGCTAACTGGTCTCAAATTTATCTACCGAAACCAAGAATATCAGTAACCTAGAACATATTTTTTGAAATTAAAAAAAAAAAATATTAAATTTGTATTCAAATTTAATAACCTTTCGACTTTACTTCTATTTATTATACACTCTAATAATTTAGGAGTACAAAGTTCACATAATACTAAATGAAGTGAAAAATTATACATATAAAATATTTAATGATGTGACTTATAAATAGAATAAAGAATCTTGAAAACATTGAATGAAAATTCCTTATTGAACATTTTATTGGTGTGAATAACGTAAAACTTTTTTATGCACAGAAAGCAACATGGCGCTGTGAAATTTATACACACAAAATAATCTAACTCACTTTTAGGAAAATAGTATCTCCATCCACCTTCTAAAGGTAGAAATTACTAAATTTTGTTCTAAATGTAAATTTTATCATACAAATTAATGATTTTTTTCCCCTCAAACTATCTTATTAATTGTATATATTTAAGGGATTTACATACATAAGGTTAGCGCTTCTGATGCAGATGATTAAAAGAGTTATTTTACCAACAAGTTGTTGGTTAATGTAGTAAGCTACCTCGCTTCCGTAAAGAGAAGAACACAAATTCAAATCTCGAAAAGCACACTTGTTAGAAGAAGTAAAAACGTTTTGTACTCTAAGCCTCAAAAAAATAACCAACGGGGGTTAGCGCAAGATGGTAGCGAAATGTCATCGCTGCTGCATAGTCTCGAGTTTGAAGCGTTGTGAATACGAAAAAAGCTCCAGTCACCCACCATACTTAGTGATGGTATGCGACCGCGAGTCGGATTGATTAGTCAAAGGTGAAGCTCGGATATCGGATGGGCAACCAAAAATAAATAAATAAATAAAAGAATTATTTTAGGAAAACAAAAATGCAGTTTTTTAAAATAAATAATTTAATTAATTTTCTTACTTTTAATAAATTAATTATGTAACTCTTATATTCCATGAAACTCAACTTGCTTATCAATGTTGATTGCTCCCTCCTCCCCCTTATATAAGTCTTGTCCATTAAAAAAAAAATTGATAATTCCAAATGTAAATCACTTCATGAGTTATTAATTAATTTTTTTCTATATCCCTATTACAATTTATGATTAGAAGGAGACTTGATGTCTAACGTCTCTGTGCTCTTTAAATAAGGTAAAGTTAGAAAATTTTACATTTTGAGACAATTAATGAGTCATACCCTTTCTTAATTGCAGTGGGGTGATTATATATTTAAATGTGACTTATAATAACAGTGGAAGGAGTAGGAATATATGCATACATCCTATTTTTATTATAAGACATTTCCAACCACCTGAATTTTTTTTCCCTCCTTCTTCCAACCACCTTATAAAAAATAAAGGAGGTGTACTGAAGTTATTAAAAAAGTAAATACTCTTTTTTTTTTTACAAAAAACACGATCCCCATTTTGGTTTTTTTACAAAAAAAAAAAGTCTCGTAGTCCTCACAAATTCAAAATACACTTAATTGGTTGACATTTTGATCCCTCACAATTTTCCAAAAGGTTATTTTTAGTCCATAAAAAGGACGAATAAGAGTCGATTTTTTTGTAAGGGACTAAAATAGGGATCGCGTTTTTTGTAAACGACAAAAAGTATTTACTCATATTAAAACTTATTTGAAAATAAAAAATAATAATCCTAAATTTAGTCATATTTTAAACTATGAATTACGCCTTGCCTTACAAGCGGGGAAAAAATATATATCATACTTTAAAAAGGGATAACATTTAAAATAATAATAATAATAATTAATACTCCCTCCATGCCGTTGTTTTTAGAAAAATGACTTGGTTTACAAAATAAATTACATGGAAAATAATTAATGTTTATTTGTCAATTTTTTCCTTATAGTTAATGTTTAAATATAAATAATTGTCTTTTTGATCTCCCTCTTTCAAGTTTCATTTAATATAGGTAAAGTTGAAAATTTCTTTCAGTTTAAAATAACTTTAATGAATTAACTATCATTTTTAAATTTTGATGAGTTAGTTGAAGTAACTTATCTTGTGGGTCAGATGGAGTAATTGATTTCATCACTTCTAATTAAGGTTATTAAACCCGGATCAACTACTTGAACTAGTCGAGGCTTGGATTGAGTAAGATCGGATCAAAGCAGAACTAACTCGGGCAATACTTTTGGTGAGGAAGTGAAGATTTCAAAGTTATTTATATGAAATTCTAAATAAAATTTAAAAAAATGAATTAAATCATTTATTAAATTAAAAAATGTTGAACCGGTCTAACCTACTAAACCAGTTGGATCACTAATTTATTACTACCCCTAGTCTTAATTATAAGACCTAGTTGACTTTTTTTGGAGAAATTAAGGAAGCTAAATAAGTTAGTTAATCATTTTATTTGTTGTATATCCTTAGATTATATATTAGTCTATTAGTCAAACTAATTAGTTTGAAGAAAAAAATAAAAATAAAAATACTCTAAAGTAATTTAATTAGCTTCCTTAATCTCCCTAAAAAGTCAACTAAGTCTTATAATTAGGACCGGAGGGAGTAATTTCCAACTCAAACCGGCCTGTTGGATTTTAATAACATTGTTTATAATTATGTTTTTGTATTCTAGCTGCTAGGGAGACAATAAATTGAGGCTTACGCATTTATTGACCCTCTGTACATGCTTCCTCACTTGTCACCGTCCTAGATTTATCGCATAGCGTTTCTGGGGGAGGCCCTTCTTTTGCACACACACCAATTTTATATATATATATATATATTGTCAAGTTCAGTTAACATCTGCCCGTATTTTAAATTTGGATATATTCTTAATCATATGAATATAGTTTCATAGATCTCCTCAAGTTAAAAAGTCACGCAACCAGGTGTTTTAGCTGACAAATTAATAATATTTTAATTATTAATCAACATTATTAATATAAAATTTATATACGACAGAGTAACCCATTCTAATTTCTTAATATAAATATAAAAATAATGATGGAGTAATAAATAAGTTTAATTAATCTTTACTCTTTAAAATTTACCCTTTTTGTTAGTAAAGAAGTAGATCAAGAAACTTGAATCAACCCTTCTAAGTTGTTTATTCTATGGCAGGGAATTTGACGTTTATTATACATATGTTTTTTTTAATATATATATATTGGGAAAAAAAAAGAAGGAAAATGAGTCATGGATTGACTTATGTGGATCAAATAAATATGAATATCCATTCTACCAAACATTGTGTAAAGGTAAGATGTCAACATGCAATGATAAGTTAAATTTGAATTATGTCGATGAATTGGTCAATTATAAATTAATAGTACATCTTGTTAACTTAGAATTAAACATTCTTAACAAAGTTTTGAACAAAAGTCGTTGCCAATATCATCATTTAATTTTTTTAAGGAGGGATGATAATAGTTAAGATTTATATATATATATATACACACACAAAAAAGACACCTCAATTATCACTCATGGGGATAGTTACCATTACAATTATGACATAAAATAGCCTTCAGCTCTGTGGACGGTTAATAGATCTCATAATGCCTTAATCCTATTGCAAGACCCTTCTTCGTTAGAAAATCCGCCGCAGAATTCCTCGATCGATGAGTATAAGTATGCTTCGTAATCCAATCCAATTGAAGTAACATTTTCACTTCGTTAATGATACGTGCGTCCCTATGTTTACCCCCCTACTCAAGAAGTAAAAGATTGAGACAATCTGAAGAATCCGTCTCCAGCCACACTTTCCTCACCCCCAAAGTCCACGCCATCTTTAGTGACTCATAATTTACTTTTTTCTTCTTTCAAGAAATATGTAAGTGCTTGTTCAATTAGAACCAGATCACCTAATTTTTATGATCTAAATTATAATCTAAAAGATATTATATATAGAAGTATTTTACATTCAAATTAAGGTAACAACAGATCAAAAATATTGTTAGAAAAATTAAAAGATCAACAAGCTATAACTTTGTAGGGAGTACGATAGATACAAATTTAAAGTGTTTTTTTCCCCTTACATATTCATATCAAAGTGTTTACTTATCATTATCAATAACTTATGTTATGCGGACAAGGATGCATAAGTTATACCTCCCTTATGTATTATTTGCCCAATATACCACCCAGTGCAATTTAATTAAAAAATTGTAAGCATGCGAGAGATATATATATACATACACGCGCACTCTCTCTCTCACCTCTAACTCACTCACTAATAAGTAATTATGAGGATTTGAATTCATAATCTGTTTTAAAAAAGTATCAAGGGAAGTGTTTGAATATATACATATATTACTTTGAAATAGATAAAAGTTTATCTTAAAATTATCGTGAGATTTGTTTTTTTTTTAGAGCATCCGACATTTGATTTTAGATTTCTTAGTTCGTGTAGTAAGAATATACTGGTAGTTTTTTGTTTTTGTTTTTTAGGATTATATTAATAACTAAAATAACCAATCAATTGAATGAAATGACCTCTTTAAATTATATATCTTAGTCCATGAAAGATTTCGAAATATTCTAATTTTTATTTTTCTGGTCGAAAGAAAGTGTGGAAAGGATATTAATAAGTTCCTTTCTTTGTTGTTTCCTTTTGTTTTGTCATTTTCTTGTTGATGGAAAAGTTCCTTACTTTATCGTGGAAACAAGGTTTTCGACTCTTGCTCAATGAAAGGAGACTTGTGACTCCACAAAACACCAACCATTTCCTATTACAGCCTTGGGAAAATCTTATAAAAACAACTTTTTCAAAAGCTAAAGGTTTTCACAATTTCTCTTAAAAATTTTACAAATTGCAAATCAAAATTCACAAGATTTGATAAGGGTTTACGTAAGTTGAATAAGGTTTTCAAGTTACCGAGTTGAGAATTTGAATTCACAAAATATTATAAGGTTTTCACGAGTTTAAATAAGGTTTTAACTTCCTTAAAAAATTTAACAAGTTACAAATTTTCATTTACAATATCGATAGGGTTTCATAAGTTTTGATAAAAGTTTCACAAATTGAGATAAAGTTTTCACAACTTCTTAAAAAATTTCATAAGTTGTTAATTTTGATTTCACAAGGATCTGATAAAGGTTTTACAAGTTCTTATAAAGATTTACAAGTTCGGAATGTTTTCGCAAGTTTTCAAAAAGAATATTACAACTTCTTTAAATAATTTTACAAGTTGCAAATCAAAATAAGGTTTCACAAGTTTTTATAAATATTTCATTAGTTCGAATATTCAAAATTAATTCTGTCAAAGTGAAAATTAAACTTAGAGGGCCATTTTATCATTTTCTTTTAATTTTGAAAATGACGAATCAGATTCTAACACCTTTTTAACATTATGAATATTCAAAACACTTTTTTATCTTTTAATATTTTTAAAGTTCCTTTCAAAAAGATTTTCCCTAAAACCTTTCTTCTCAAATTCTCAATTTGGAAAAAGTTAGAAATGAGAACCCTACATCACGCTACATCATATTGAGTTATTAGTTTTGTGTGTTTTTTTTTAATAAAAGGACAATTTTTTATTCAAAACATAAAATGATACGTAAAAAAATATTGGGATTTCATAAAATTATGAAACAAATACATAACACATGAGTTCAATGAAGAGGAAACATACAAATAATTCAGCAAACTGAAACAATAAAAAGGACAAACTAAAAAAATAATTTTTTAAAAAGGTTTCTTTCAAAAAAATACCAGGGAATATACTATTTTTTCGTAATTCAAATGCATCTAAAAGTTAGAATATTTTAAGGGATCGAGGTATTAAATTCTGAACATTTATATCTATCTATTATATTTTTATTATAATGTGTAATATTCAAGAAATTATACTTTTATATATTTTGTTTGATAATAGAAAGTTTAGTTGAGTTAAGTCTCAAACTTGTCAAGACTTGAAAAGTATTTATCGGAGCATTTAAAGATTACTCACCAACAACATAAGTTTAAATTTTGAAAAGAGAGATAAAAAAAAACCTTTACACTTAAAGTCTTAAAATAGAAACCCTTGATTAAATAGAAAAAAATGTCTTTATCTCTTGAATAGGATTTGAATTGAGTTATGAGTTATGACTTTGGAGTCAATTCATTACCAATTAGTACTAACCAGACTAACCTTTTTTTTTGCCTTTAATTTTAATATTATATTAATCCTTTAACATGCTTAGTGAAATTCAATAATATAAATATTCATATCATCATTATTATTACAAGATTAATAATATAAAAAATAAATACTTATTTTAAGGTCTCATAAATATCAAAATCACAAGATTATTTATTTAAACTAAATAAAAGTTATCAGACATAAAATAACTTATTTTAAGGTCTCATAAATATTGGGTCCCATACTAGTCCCCAAACGTTAAAAGCAATAAAGCATTCATGGCAAATCACACTCATTCAAGTCATTAATACAATTTATTTTTTTAAAATTATTTCATTCATTGTCGTCTGGTGGAATTAAGCATCAAGGATAAGAATAGTTACCTTCAAACCGATACCGAAACTATGAAGCGATTTCGAGTCTATATAAGTAATCCCATGAAGTGCCTTTCCAGTAAGCAATTGAACAGACAGACATATACCTTTACTGCTAAGGAAATTTTCTCTCATTAATTTACCAAACTCACTAACTTTATATCTTCTCTCTCGTGAAACCTCTCGTATATCTTCATTTCCTTCCATGGCCGTCCAATAAAGCAAAAGCCTCAAAAAGATCTTAGCTTTTGCAGATTCTGAAAATGGGTTCGCTGATTAAGCTTCTGGGGTTCTTCATATGGATGTTCTTTTTGAGCTTCAGAATCAACATCGTTAATACACTGAATGAAGAAAGAGGACATAAAGAAGAAGCTGCTTTGCAAGGCACTGTTTTTATCAATGGGAAATCTTCGATCGGAGATATTGATGAAGATTTTGTCTGTGCCACTTTGGATTGGTGGCCTCCTGAGAAATGTGATTATGGAAGATGTAGTTGGGGCCATGCTTCTCTGCTCAATCTGGTATTCATTATTTCCTTTCCCTTTTGTTTGATTTTGAATGAATCTCTGTATCAGAACTTTTCTGCTTTTTGCTTCTCTCTGTATCAGAACTTGTCTGGTTTTTACTACATTTTACGGTGTTCGTTTTTTTCCCATTTCTCAATGTTGTCGGACTCGGAGTCTAATTAGGATTCTGTAGCTCAGCTGCAAAATGATTCCAGTGAAGTTTTTTCTGTTTCTTGTTTTGATTTTTGTTTTAAAGTAATAATGCCATATTCTCCTCTTTATTGAGTAACATATTACTAATTTTCTGACCTCATAATGATGAAACTGAGGCTACCATCACCACCAGATTCTGTTTCAGTGGAATTCAATAAAATCAATCAATATATCAGTATATGATTAGAACTTAATAAACCGTTTTTTCTAATGTGACGAGTTTTCATTCTCACTTACAAAATCAATGCGAAATCCTATAGTTTGCTTTTCTGTAAAATTGCATTGGATTCTAAATTCTTATCTCCTTCATTTTCTGGTGCAGGACCTTAATAACAAAATTTTATTGAATGCAGTAAAAGGTATGAGAGAAGTTTTAATTTCAAGATTCTTTTACAATTGCAGCGTTTTCTCTTTTAAATGATGTATTGAAGACATCGTACTCTTGTTTGACCCAATGTTTATGATTGTTGGGCAGCATTTTCGCCATTGAAAATAAGATTAGGAGGCACTTTACAAGACAAAGTCATATACGACACTCCAGATAATCGACAACCCTGTACTCATTTTGTTAGAAAACCTTCTGAGATGTTTAGTTTCACTCAAGGATGCCTTCCAATGCCCAGATGGGATGAGCTGAACAGCTTCTTTAAGAAATCTGGGTAACAAATCACTCCCTCTTCTCATCCTATTAAATTGTTACCTCTGTTTTTTACCCCTCATATTTTGGGGCTAAATGAAAGGAAAAAAAATTGATTTTAAAACTTGGGAAGTTATTAATAATAGGCTTATTTCAGGGCTAAGATCATATTTGGATTGAATGCTCTACAAGGAAGGTCATTAAACTCAAATCCTGCCAAAGGACCTTGGAATTACACAAATTCTGAATCCTTTATCCGTTACACTGTCAGCAAGAAATACACCATTCATGGCTGGGAGCTTGGTAAGTAGTCACATTTTTCTGTTATAATTTTGTTATGAAAGACCCTTTTTTCCCTTTTATTTTTTAAACAATTAAGTTTCCATGAGTTGGATCATGGGCACTCACTATGGTTAAAGCAAGCATCATAACTCAAGTGACCAACAAGATTCCACATCGACAATAAAGCTTTAATCCACGCCTTTGTAGAGAGTAGGACTGTATGAGACAAGTGACCAAGCAAAAGAAATTGTCCTCTAACAAACGAGGAAACATAGATTCAGAAAACGTGTTGGATAATCTCAAGTGTTCATGTATTAGATATTTGACATGACTTGTTGTAGGGATAACTAAAAAGAAGGAACTTTTGTTTGTCAGGCAATGAATTGAGTGGGAATGGAGTGGGGATAGCAGTTCCTGCAGATCAATATGCAACTGACACAGCTGCTTTAAGAGGCATAGTTGAAAGGGCTTACAAAGATATTGAGCCTAAGCCACTAGTCATTGCTCCTGGAGGTTTCTTTGATGCTGGTTGGTTCAACGAATTCATCACCAAATCAGGAAAATCTCTGGATGTTGTCACCCACCACATTTATAACCTTGGTCCAGGTATCTCATATCATCAAATCACTATTAGAAAATATAATAATAACAAAATTTATTCTTAAGTTTGAGATTAACGCATGATCAGCCTGTGATTTACGGGTTTTCAATGATCATATAGGAGTTGATGATCACATTATAGAGAAGATTCTGAATCCTTCATATCTTGATGGAGAGGCTAGCACCTTCAGTGGTCTCAAAGATATACTGAGAAGCTCAGGAACATCTGCAACTGCATGGGTTGGGGAAGCAGGAGGAGCTTACAATAGTGGTCATCATCTTGTGTCCGATTCATTTGTGTACAGTTTCTGGTAATTAAATCCTCATTACATTACACCCGAATGCGCGCTTTTTTTAATCCTATCTGGGGTTATCTATGAATTTCTTGTTGATTTTGCAATATCTTACTTGCAGGTATTTGGATCAGATGGCTATGTCAGCTTCTTACAACACTAAAACATACTGCAGACAGAGTTTGATTGGAGGGAACTATGGTTTACTCAATACTACTAACTTCATTCCCAATCCAGATTACTATAGGTATTAATTCAGTGAAATTGTTATGAAGCATCTAAACCTTTTTTTTTTTTTTTTTTTTTTAAAAAAAGTCGGTTTAAAATTTAAAGTTCTTCAGGAACATTTTTCGGTGGCTAGTAATTTTTCTTATTTGCAGTGCTCTGCTATGGCACCGACTCATGGGAAGACAAGTACTGTCAACTAGCTTCTTAGGGACTAAGTATATAAGAGCTTATGCACATTGCGCAAAGCAATCTGTGAGTGACATTTCCTTATCAATATGGTTATGAAGTTGTTTTTCTCTTTACTGCTCAAAGAAAATTTCATAAGTAGAGATTATATAACCCACCAAGCACATGGCTTTGATGGTTACTTGCCTTTACACTTTCTCGGTGAATACATGATATTGCCTTTATGAACAAATTAAGAAAACATGTCTTGACCTCAATATCTAAACTTGGACGTTACCTTGCATCCAATATGTACGTGATTTTCATAACTAAGATATAAATAGGCATAAGCTAAGAAAGGTTGGTCTAGTTGGTAAGGAGTTGACTCATAATCCACAAGGCCATGAGTTCAAATCCCTCTGCTAACATGTGAACCTCGTTGGTAAGCGATTTATAAATACCTCTCTATAAGCGCTCTCAGAGTTTTGAGGCATGTTGCGGCCTGGTGAACCCCAGAACACAACTCACCTAAACTTTTGCATATCAATAGGTTTATTAACTTTTACAAAACCACTAATCACATCATTTCTGTGAAAAGTGACTGATTTGGAACATTGTATTGTTTTTGCAGAAAGGGATCACAATACTACTAATAAACCTGAACAGCACTGCAGTTGAAGCTGAAGTGGGCTTAAACAAACCAGTGAGCTTATGGCACATAAAGAGTAGACAAGTTCATATTAAAAGATCAAGATTCATTAAGAGTCACAATAAGAAGAATGGAGTAGCAAGAGAAGAGTACCATCTGACAGCAAAAGATGGGAACATACAAAGCCAAAGCATGGTGCTAAATGGCAACATTCTTAGTATAAATAAAGATGGGCAGATTCCTGATTTAAACCCTCTTTATGTAAACACTTCAACACCAATAAGGGTTGCTCCTTTCTCCATTGTATTTGCTCATTTACCATATCTTCTTCTTCCTGCTTGCAATTAGCTAACTATAGCTTGATTGCTTTTATGGGAATTTCTGGCTTTTTGGGGGGAAACCGAGAATTGTGTTCCTCTCCTATATTACCCGTTGATTCAAATTCTGAGATAGAAATGCATGGAAAATATCTTGTTTTTCATTTTTCTTTGGAGAATAATAGAGGGTTTAGTTTTAACTCTTTTCCCTCTCATAATTCTTTAGTTGGAGTGAACTATAGGGACTAGCCTATTGATTATTTTGTGTGCTTCCTAAAGGTATATGATTTCAGTTCATTCAGTTTATGTGGGGTGTGTGTGTGTGTATTCCAACACTTTAGTATATTTAATTTAGTCCTTGATGGCTTCTAACGGTCAGTTTTTTTGCAGTTAAAGTTGTAAAATTCCTGAATTATATTATTAGAAATGTAAATATATGGTTCATATATAATATAACGTACGAATATAATATAAGATTGATTCTAATTATACTAATTGAAAATAAATTGTTTCATAATCCATAACATTTTATATAAAAAATTTCATAAATATTTCAAAACCAAAAAATTCATAAAATTTATATATATGTGCGTGTGTATTTAATATAACAGTTAAGTAAACACATATATTTTTCGAAATTATATCAGAAAATCAGGATTGTTTGATTTGAAAATATATTTATTTTTTTTATCGGAAAAATATGTTTAATATATTGGAAAAAAGTTGTGGTGAAATGATGGCCAAAGCTGCGGCGCCTATGAGCAAACAAAACCTTTGGAAAATGGATTCTGTGTACTCAGTGCCAAGAGTTTATAGATTCTCTCCCAATCTCTTTTCTCATTGGCTCAATCTGGCCGTTGACTGAGAAAATAAGAGAAAAGTAAAAGTAGTATTATATTGATTTGATGGATGTGATTTAGAGATTATGAAGGATAATGAGAAAAGGATGATGAGAGAAATCGAATTCATATCTGATAGTTCCATTATTTCTCTCTTTTCTCTTTATCTGTTTTTAAATGTCATAATTAGAGGATTCAAAGTCCAAACTTATCTTTATAATCATTCTAAAACTCAAAACAAAAATGTTTAAATTAATATGCATAATAGTGCATTTGATTTTTGAATTGATCTATAATATTTAATCTATAGAAAACCATCTGATTTAGAAACTGTGCTAGCTTAATCAATAAAAAGAAAGTAGCATCAATTTTTTTTTTATCAAGCAGCTTTTTTCACAAAATTATAATCTCATTTACGTAAGATATCGATTATGTTTTTTAAGATTACCCGTATTTAAAGTTTGATACAATTTTTTTTTTCACTTCTTAAAATGTAATTTATTGTTTTAAATATGAATAAATTTTGAAAATTTATTTTTAAACAAACTTAACAATTTAATCATTTTAATATTTCTTATTGGTTATAGTGAAATTGTTAAAAATGTCTTATAAGAGAGACAAGAGGGAGAGGAGGACATCCTGGAAATAAAGAAGATAAAATTCTAAAACAAATTCAAATTGTCTGCATCAGAATCTCTGCCCCACACCCAAAACAAAAGTGATGTTTGGTGAACCATTTCACATGTCATGCCCGGATTATTTTTTTTTGACGTACGTGCCTAGAATCTAACATTATTATTATCCAACGTGAGGAGTGGGACATTGCTTTCCTGTAATAAATGTCCTATTCCTGACCCCAAAAAAAAAAGGTCCTATTTATAAGTTTTTTTTTTTTTTTTTTTTTTTTTTTTTAAAATTTTAAATGTATCTAAAGATATCTTGGACCTACCTCCTTTCACTAAACACTACCGCATTCTCGTAAATTTCAACTGAGAACTTTGGTTAAGAGAGAATAACACATACCAGTTGATTCAAGTGTTTGGTGGTTATCTTATTTATAAGTTAATTCTAGTGAAAATTATACCTATGTCCCGAACAAGAAAATTTATGATAAAATGGTCATTTGAAATCTCAAAATTGCAGTGCAATATCGTTGGACTTTTTTGTAATATTTTTCATATGTGAAAAAAACATAAATGCCCCCACGTGCCTATGTTGATGAAAGTCACTTAACTTTTTTTTGACAAGTCCACGCTATCACGTTGACAAATGAACACGTGTTAACAAATCCATAAGCCACCATGAGGACATTTGTATCTTTTCACATATAAAAAATATTACAAAAAAGTCCCACAAACTTCACCACAATTTTAAGATTTCAAGGAATTATTTTGTCATATTTCCCCTTATTCTAAACCTAGGTACGTAGTACAATTTTTTTCTTAATTATAACATATTTTACACTCATAAAAAACATTAAACTTCATCAATTCTACTTTAAAATTACTTTGCCCCCTTTTTTAATACTCATATTAAGAAATTTAATTGAATCAATTAATATGATAAATTTTTTATAAAACATCATAATCATCTTCGTTAATTCCCTTAATCTATTCTACTTAATTATTATTAAGGGAGTATCAATACTGATGAATTAGGAAAAAATTAACAAATATAAAAAATACATCTTATATTCAAAATAAAGATTAACTCATTAAGGACCAGAAGAGTATATTCTGTACTCTATCATAATAAAGTATAATTTTTATATTCATAATAAAAAATCAATCATGTGATTTATAAATAATATGACGAACAAATTTTTTCTCCCTTTCCCTATAAGGACGAGAGGAGTATATTTCATCAAACTTGGAACCTAAAACACCTAATATAAGCCAAGTTGATGAAGAACAATAAACCGCCTAACATTGATGGCAATATCACAACAACATATATCTTCGACTTTCCTGAGTTTATAACACGTCAGAACAAGATTTGGTGGCCAATTACCATCATTCATCTATTTCTAATGCTATAATAGGCTTAACCCCAAAAACAAAAACAAAAAAATTACATCATTCACCAAGAAAAATAATACATCTATACACACCAAAAACTCAGGGAACCATTGAGATTTGCTTTACTTTCTAAAGCTGTGTATTCTGAACTATGTAAAGATTGAAAGGAAAATCATTCTTGCTCTGAAAAATTCTGAGGCTTACTGCTGGCAAACGCCAACCATATTACTGTACCAGTCAAGTAGAAGAAGATTGATGGCGCAAATAACGCTATCTACACGGTACAAAAGACGAACTTAGATTAAATACAAAACATACTCCCTCCAATCCTTAATATAAGAGCTAATTGACTTTCTTTTGAGAGCTTAAGAAAGCCATATATATTATGTAATCATAGCATATATGTTTTGTATCATTAAATTATATATTAGTTTATGAGTCAAGCAAATTAGTTTGAAGAAAACAATAAATATAAATATTTCAATGTAATATATTTATCTTCCTTAATCTCTAGCATTTATATTAAGGACTAGAGGGAGTATTAACACAACATACTATAATAAGAGGGGGCAAAACTTACACTCCATGAATGAGTCAAGTCTAAAAGATAACCAGTGAGGGCTACCCCCACTATCCCAGGTACTGCCCCAACAGTGTTAGTGATTCCCTGAGGAAAAGATAAAAGGAACGGATCAAGAAAATCAGATATTAATCTCAGACCAAAGTTCAGTTCGTTTTACTTGTGTAAAGAATGATTTAATGTTTAGGACTAAGCAGCATTTTAGAGGTAGCAATATGCATGTACCAAAACATTTCAAAGGGTTCCTGTCAATTGACCCTGTATTTGAAATAATTTCATTATGGTTGTTGACCTAAAACTGAAGCTAGAAGAGTTAAAGTGGAATGTTGTTAGTTGGAAAAGTTAGATATATCCTTCAAGCTTTAATTGCAATTGGAGCAAAAATTCAACTAAAAGGTGGTTACAAACAATCACTCAATCATTGACCAAGGCCTCAGGGAAGTAGTTAGCTAAAACATTCCCTGCAGTGGCTGCACAGTGTTGCGATTTGGGTAGGGAGTTTTGATGAGTATGGTGGGCTCCACAGTTGGTCTTTCTCTCTCATCATGGCACCCTAGCTAGATTGTTTGATACCCTCAACAAAGAAGAGAGAAATTTGATGTGTTGTCATGATTACTTAATTAATTTCATTACTTCTTAAAGTAGGGACAAAGTGTCATTTTACATCCCACCAGCCTACCTTTTTTTGCATTTTGCATTGCAATCAATTCCTTTCCACCATATCAAAGATGTAAAGAGAAGTTTGATGTATAGAATGAAATGAAAAAAGAAATTTAGTGAAAAGTTGCTTTTGTTCCCCTACTTTTAAAAAGCATTAAAAAAAGACATAAACAGATGGGTGAAAATATCATGAATATAGTATGCTAGACAAAAACTTTTCTTCCCCCATCTTCTTTTCTATTGTTAAACCCTCAAGTGATGTGAAAAAACTAGAGAAGGCAATTTTAAATAGGCAGAGAATCATCACGTCTCTTCAAAGCATTTGGTCTCCAAAAAAAAATTACAGGGCATCATACTTATAATGATTCAAGAATAAGGGTAGCCGCATGAAACTACAAAAGGAGACTAATGATAATAAGAACTTGAGATAGCATTTGTCAGCCAAGATTTTCTTTTCTTTGTCTTTTCTTTTTTTAAATACTCGGGGCAAAAGCAAGCCAAAATATTTGAGATCATTCACTGAAGCAACTTATAAATCCTTCAATTTTTCAGTAGAAGAGAATAAGTGTACGCTTTCTAACCAGAAGAATACTTGCATATTCGGGTGACATGTCCTGATGGGTACAATAAAGTCCTGCATAAGCGCACGCGTACACATAAATATAGACAGCCCAAAGCAAAAGGGAGAGGTAATGATCCCATTAGTTCTACAAAATAAATTTGCAGGATTCTTTGGTACCTGACAAGGCAAAGCTTGAGAGGGCTAGGCCACCCGAGAGAATGCCCACAACCTCCCAATGTGGTAACCCTAGATCCACTGAGGACAGAGTCATGCAGATTGCAGGAGACAAAAATGCAATTGATTGGCAGATTTTTCGAACCTTTTTTAGAGAAATTCAGACAGCAAAAAATTAATATTTAAGTCAAATCTAAATAATAAAAAGTTGTTGCTGAAACTTCAGCAAATCAAATTAGAAGTCATAACAAATACTATTGAGAAGTGCTTAGTCAGAATGGCCCAAACCAAGTAATATCTCCACAATAAATAAAATCGCATTGAAAATTATGAGAAATACTCCCGGTCCTTAATAGAAGACATATTTATCTAATTTGATCATATTAAAGAAGTAAGTTGAGTTTGTTAATATGATATGTATTTTCTAAAATGCCCTAATCATCTTCCTCAATTTTCCCATTCCCTCTCCTCCTTCATTATTGTTAAGGGAGCATCCATAGGGGTAAATTAGGAGAAAGTTGACAAATATGAAAACTGTCTTACATTTAGAAACAAAATCAACTCAACAAATATGTCTTATATTTAGGACCAGAGGGAGTGTGGTTTTTAGTTCTGTACCAATCAAGTATTGAAGTTTTAGATGATAAATGACTAATGAATAAACTAATAATGTTTTAATTCCTCTCATACCCTTGTGGTTTCAACTCCTCTAGAAATCAAATTGTCAGCTAACTGAGCTGCAGCATTAGTCACAAATACTGAAGCTAATGGTGGAAGAATAGACACCTGAAATTATCAAGAACTCAGAATGGTTAGTAAGCAAGTGATAACAACGGTATTATATGGAAAAATAAGTCCATAACGATGGGAAATAGCTATTCTACAACTCCAACGCTATTAAGATTGAAATCTTGTAGAAATAGCATAGTTTCAAGGGCATTAATAAAAGGCAGCCATCTGAGCAGTACAAATAACATAGTTTCAATTGAACTTCTCATATATCATACTGCAATACCAACAGAAACATGATCTTGTTTTATCTATATTTCAAATTCAAATTTGATACACCTATTCTGATGAAACTCATTGTGTCAATTCCATAGAATGAAATCTTAGTTTTTCCCCCTTCACAAAGGCTTAAAGAAATTGTGGTAGCAGAAAGAAAAACAAAAATATCAATCAGTCTCACCCATGCAGCTTCTGTAAGGTTTAGGTTCAGCTCCTCACTGCACAACATAAAGATGGTAGAATTAAAACTAGCATGGAGGAAAATTTGAAAACATAGAACTAAAAATGCTCTGCACTAGTTTAAAATTTAAAAATTATGTGTGAAAACGATGACCATATTTTAAACCATTGAATGGCCTAGATCTCTAGAAGGATTTTTTCTCCAATAACTACTAAAGAGACGGAAAACAATTTCCTTTTAAAAAAAAAAAAAAAAAAAAAAAGCTTAGTGCATGTTTGGATTAGCTTTTGAGAATAGTTTTTACGATTTACGAGATAAGTATGTGAGAGGAGTTTTATATCGGCTTGCAGGAAAGGGCTTCTAAAACCATGTTTTGTGGTTTGCCAAACATGCATTTAGAGGTGTTCATCAGTTATTTGCATCAGCGCCATATGTTCAAGTAAACAGTAGACCTTTCCCAAAAAAAAAAAAAAAAAAAAAGCTGAGTAGCCACAAGCAGGTAGCTCCGGGTCTTGCCAAGGCATCAACAGTGATGAGCAGTGCAGCTAGAAAGCAGTTTGGAACTGATGCATTTTATATCACAGCCCCATCAAAGCATCACAATAATTGTCAACTCAACACTTCTTTCATTTGAATTTTTTTACCTAAAAATTGAAGCTGCGCTGAAATTGGTGCATTCTAAGAAAAGGAGGAACACATAAATAAAATGAACTTTATAATAAACAAGATCCAGAGGACAGCTAGTGGAAGCCTAATTGAGAGAAGTAGATTCTATGGTATTTTTCATTGTTTATTCACCAAGTCACCTTCTAACCGAGTCAAAATTTCTTATAAAAAAGAAAAAGAAAATAAAGCATAGATTAAATAATTAACACTAATTAAAAGCAACAGGACTTAACTGCAAGTTCTAAGATGTAAAATACAAAAAAGCATCAAGTAGCTTATACATTTACATAACTTAGTTACATAATATGCAATTCCAAATTTTTATATTCATTTTTTACTATATTAAAGATATTCAACGAAACTCCTGCAAACAAAACGTCCTTAGTGCAGAAAATTTCCAATAACTCTCTAACAAGCATTGACAGTAATTCTGAGACATGGCAAACATGTAGAGAGAGTTAAAGCAGTAGAAGTCCACAAGGTACCTAAAATATGTGGGAAGCCATGATAGACAAGTGAAGTGACCCCAGCTACCACAGAAGTGAACATATATCATGGCCCTTACAGCTGAACTTCGGAAAAAAGCCCTCCATGGTACATCCTATAGTATGAAAGCATAAATGAAAGAGGTCCGTTTTGGATAAAAGTACTCACTCAAGGAAGGAAGGATTACACCACAACAGTGTTCTAAGGGTAAAAATTAAAACCAATTATATTAAAAAATACCTGCTGTTCTGCAGTTTAAGAGATTTTTTTCCCCCTCCCAGTCAGTAATAAAAGGAAAAAGTAGAAGTCTCTGTTTGTTATCAATTAGATAATTGAATAATGTTATCATAACAGCTTGCCTTTGGAAAAAAAGCCTTCCATATTACATCCTATAGCATTACAGCAGAAATGAAACAAACGTCCATTGTAGATATTGCAAATACTAATTACTAAATACTCACTTAAGCAAGGATTTCACCAGAACATAATTTTTTAAGGGAAAAATGGTAAAACTGATCAAATATATCAGGATTAAAAATAACTCTTGCTACTCTGCAGTTTAAGAGTTATTTCAGCCAGTCAGTAATAATAAAAAGGGAAAGCCAAAGGGTCCCTATTTATTATAAATTGAATAGTTGAATAATGCTAACCCACAGAATCGAAGCCCACAAGCAGCACTACCATGTCATTCCCTCTCCAAGAAGACAAAAGAATTAAATCCAAAGATGAATGTCAAAAAAATTATTGATCCATACCTTCCAAGAGTCGTTAAGTTTTTCTAGAGAATCATTCCATGAAGGTGGCGCAGTAACACTCGAGACCACTAAGATGATCAAAGACAAAAGTGAAAAACCAACAGTTAAACCGTAAGTAAACATAGGATGAAAGCAAGAATCGAACTCTCAACAAAGGAAATTTTCCTACAAACAATAATAAACAAGTGGCCTACAGGCTACCCTTCAAACATAGCCCATTATGATTCCTGAAGTATAGATGATGAGTCCAATCATATACTGACTAATTTAATTCAGACAATGGTACAACATAACAGTATAGGATAGAATTATTCAGAATAATTATAAATGGTACCAAAATAGGCCAATTCTACAGCCTACAGGGAACACTGAAGTGATAATAAATGGTTATTATGGTAAAGACCATGTCACCATGCCATGAAAAAAAAATTAGCAGCAGACAGTAAACAAATTTGCACAGGTGATGCATTAACTGTTATTTCAGGAAATGGTATTGGAGGAGAAAGCAACAGTGATGCATATACTAAGACAAAGTCACATCAGTAGGCAGGTAGTAAGAATGAGTTTGAAAGCAATTTCCAAATCAATGGATTAAAAAGAAAAATAAAAATACAGACTGCATGATTATTTGGGCATCAAATTAATTAAATTTGGACATTAAAATAATCAAAACTTAACCCCAGCGTCCCTGGGCATTGAGCATAAGAAAAACTTGATTCTTCATTAGAGAGGATAGTTGGATCCTGAGTCAATTCATAGGCTGCTACCTAGCATAAGATTGATAAAGCACATAAAGAGGTAAACAGATTAAGTGCTCACATGAATTAGATTCAGCTGCTGAATGTGTTTCTCTTTCTTCAGGAACTTGAAACCTCAAAAACCTTTGAAATTTATGGCAATAACATGCCAATTTTTCATCAACAGAAGAAACTTTACTACTTTGAACCAACTAATGTAATGAAAACCATATAAGTAATTAGTCATTTCAACTTACCAAGCAATCCCTGAAAGTCCAAATATATAGAATACAGATTCCCAGCCAAAATTTTGGATAATGGGAGGAGCCAAAAGAAGCCTGATGGATAACAAAGCGTTAAAGGTAAATGCAAACAAAGAAAGTGGAAAGAATTACAAGTTTTTGGCATTTCAACATAAGACTACATGCTATAAATAATACAAACCCCATAACACTTCCTACACTCAAACCACCAAATACAAATGCCACAGCCCTTGAGCGCTCCTCCAATGGTATTGACCTGCAACTCATAATGAATAAAACAAATTAGATGGGTGAGAGATATTAAATAAAGCAACAAAAAGCCAAATGTCTGTCAAAACCACTGCTACAGCTAAAAACTTAAAAGTTCAATTGCCAAGATCGTCAAGAGATGGAAAAAAAGAAAATATACCGAAAAGTAGTTTGATAATGCAGAAACCTACTCTTACTGAGAAGTTTCATATTACCAAATCATGAGAATAAGAAATTAACTCATAATCTCCTATCAGAGTTTGCACAAGGACTTCTATTTGGCAATCCTTAGTAATGCCAAACCAATGCTCTCTTAGGAAATATTAAAGATACTAAAGTCTATTTTTCTTTGGGGAGAGGCTGTGGTGGAATGGGGAGTAAACTGTTTGAAAGTTGAAACTACTTGTCAAGCTCCAAAGAATTCTTCTTATTGTCCTATATTTCTTGATATTCTGCTTCAAACTAACACCTCCAAAGGAAAATTCTCTTTTATCTTTTTTTAGAAGGGCTTCTCACGTTCAAAAATTACTGATATTTCAATAGTTGCAGCATGAAGGGGAGTTATAACAGCATGCAGAATAATAGATAAGGAAGTAGAACAAAAATTATAAATCAAATAAAGGAAGCACTAAATAACTCAAACATCAATTTAAACAAAAATGCACATTGCTTCAGAATGAATACAGATGTCTACATGCCTAGCAATTAGATCAGTGGCCGCAGATGGTGAAACACCTTCTCCTATCCCAACCTATATATGAAATGGAATGAAAGTAATTAATGGTTGAGAAAGAATAAAGAGTGCAAGACAATATGTTGAACAACAATCAACACCCAGAAAAAGAATTAATAAAGAGATTTTAACTTCAGTGAATAGAAAGCCAAATGAAAAAAATAAATTAATGAAGCCAAGACCTTCTGCAAAATTAATCAAGGATCCAAGAACGCATATTGAAACTTAAATATCAGGAAAAAAGGGTTAAGAAGAAATCCTACTAACCAAAATCCTTGAAAGGATTAATCCCGGCATATATCCAGCAAGCACAGGAACAAGAGCCGTAGCAAATGACCAGGTTAATACCCCAATCTTGAGAACTTTTCTGAAACAAAAGGAAGATAGAAGTGAAACAACATGAACGCAGAAACTGAAATGAAATTTTGGAACTTC
This sequence comes from Acacia melanoxylon, assembly GCA_019022615.1. Taxonomy (NCBI): domain Eukaryota; kingdom Viridiplantae; phylum Streptophyta; class Magnoliopsida; order Fabales; family Fabaceae; genus Acacia; species Acacia melanoxylon. Next base: position 133,284 of record JAFJYJ010000030.1, on the reverse strand, counting down.
ATCTAAATTCCTGAGCAGAAATCTTATATCAAATTACCTAAATAGTTTTCAAAATTTTCTTACTCTATCATGATAATAAGAAATATAATTTTCTAAAAATTGACATGAGATGGTCATCTTCTATTGACCATCCAGTTTACCAAGTAGATCTTTGCAGAAAGAGTATCAACTCGTTTCCTTATTTTAATGTTAGTGCTTTCAGAATAAATAAAAATTGTCAAATAGTCATTCTCATTTATTTTCTTATAAAACCATAAGAGGAGGGCAAAACACTTTATTTTGCTTTAAGAATTATACTGAAACTATCTACTTTGATTTTAAGATTCCACAGAGAATTGAGAAATATCAATAGCAAGTTTCTTGCAACGGTTATCTTCATCTTGATTCTATTCTCTGCTATCTATTTCTGGCCATAGATCAACTTGAATTTCATTTGCTATCTTTACAGCCTCAATCTTCTTTTTAACCATCTACCTTGTAAGTCCCTAATTCTAAAAGCATACACACATTTTCACTCATGTTTTGTTTTGACTTCTAGCCTAAGTTTTCGCATCCATACATACATACCTTCACAGTATTAGAAACACAAGTCTGGCAGAGTTATGTCTGACATTTGTCTCCAGAATCCACATTCCTAATGAGATTTTATCCCCACATTCTTTCATTGGCATATCATTATAGCACACTAGTTCAGTATATATAGTTCAGTGTGTTAACATAGGACACTGAACTCTATTCGTGTAGCATCATGAATTGAGCCTAAGCCCAACACGTTGCCACCCAGCTCCAAAGGGGGAAAAAAGAGAAAAGCTTTTCTTGCTTCTGGAAACTAACCTTCCACCAAATATCTTGGCTAACCAACCCCAGGCAATTGACTCAATGCATAACCCCAGAAGAATGATGATTGAACCAATCCGGCCACAGATGAATTCCACCCAAATTGATGAGACATTGGAATTATAGCAACACTCAAGTTGACCTGCCCAATCAAGTAATCAAGTAATTAATTAATAAAAGTCAGACCCAATAAACAAATGCTAAATAAGCAACCCACCTGTAGCCTACATATGATGATTCCAGTTAACCCATAATAAAGGGGAAGGCCCGCAACCCAAATTGCCAGCAAATTAAACTAAGGATCTCTGGGGAAAGAACAAAATGAGTATGGAGTTCCCAAAACTCAAAGCTTTTAGAAAAAGATAGAAAGTAAACAAGTGCTAAAGCAATTAGAAAAAGAACGCTTCCAGTTTCCATCTAATTATAATCAACTATAAGACTTACTTTTGCAATTATATGATAAAACTATAAAAGAGTAATAACCTTATCCATGTTGCAGATAACGAATGCCAGGGACGTCGCACCGATGAGCTTATATCTTTGGGGAAGATTCTTCCAAGGCGGCCAACGGCCATTAGAAGCAATGAAGGACACATTTTGAGCTCCTGACGGACGTTCCGAATCCAAAACAGAAGCATTCTGCTCTAATTCGTCGACTTGAAGTCCAGTAAGAACCTTGGCGGCAATTTTCTCACTATCCTTGACATTTTGCTGAGAGCTGGACAAAATTCTAAACCTTAAGTGGTGTTTTGAAGGCAAACGGTGCAACTGAAAGCGTTGAAAAGAGGTTTTGCACTCTCGGCTGTGCGAAAGAAAGCACAAATTATGTGTTCTGGGTGTAACTTTGGCCATTTTTGTTTGGCCGGAAAACTCGAAATGCTAAGGAGATACACGGAGTAAAACTGGCATAAAAAGAAGGAAGAGTCTAATACAGTTTCGGGGTGAAGAAAAATCCAAAGGAGCTTTCAGTTGCCGTGCGTACCAAAAGAGAACATGAATTCGCCACGACGAAGCTCATTTGTGGCTCAGATGAAATTGGAAATGAAATATTCCGCTTGCGTGTATTTAATATTTACTCACTATGCATTACTGGTTTTTTAGGAGCCCTGAAAGTGCAGAAGTAGAAAGAATGTAGCTTTGTTGGTAACTAAATAATTTGATAAAAGATTCTTGGATCATAAGAATGTTTTTTTTTTTTTTTGCCTTCAAAGAAAATTATGTTTAATGAAAGTATGGTAATAAAAAAAATTGCAAGAATAATTAGACAAATATTGTGGGAGGTTCTAATTAATAAGTAAATGGCTAGACTATAATTCCAACCCTTATATTCTCTCCTATCACAATTATAAGAAATAGTTGAATTTTTTTTTAGATTAAGAAAGCTAATTAAATTAGCTTAGAGTATTTTTATTTTTATTTTTTTTCAAACTAAATAGTTTGACCAATAAACTAATATATAATTTAAGAAAACATAACATATTAAAATGATTAAATAACTTATTTAGCTTCCTTAATCTCTCCAAAAAAAAGTCAACTAACTCTTATAATTAGGGAGGTAGTAACAAAATTTGGTTAGAACTTAGAAGGATCTATTATCTTGGAGACTATGAGATGATATCGTCTCCACATTGAAAAAAGAAAAGATATACTTGAGTTACAAAATATTGATTTAAGGGTAAATGAGTAAAAATACATATGTCTTTCATCCGGGCGCCAAGCACCATATGCTTTTTTGGGAACAAAAATACACACGTGGGTTACGTTTTGGGAGCAAAAATACCGTTTGATTAAGTTTGACTTTTGTCTTTGATTTGGACGATGCCACGTAAAACTATTTGGTCCAGCTGGATGCCACGTGGACATGCCACGTCATCGTCCAGTCAGCGCAAAAGTCAAACTTAATGATCAAACGATATTTTTACTCCTAAAACGTAATCACACGCAGATTAAGCCCCAAAAAAGCATATGGTGCTAAAGCGCCTCCCTAAAATATACGCGTATATTTTTTCTTCCTTTACCTTGATTTAATTTTATTTATATGGCCCTTTCAACATGTTTGATAAAAAAATTTAAAAAAATTGCATAATTATTTTTTGCATAATTACTTCAATTGAAATGGTATAATTATGTAAAACACTCACTTACAAATTAATTCCTTCTCATGAAGCAATCTTGCAATCAACTTGCTAATGTAAAATTATAAAAGGCAAAAAGTAGATTGGTTTCCTTAATCTTGAATGAAACTTATAAGAGAAGCTTATTAAAATATAATTAAAAACTCAAAAACAGATTCATTTCTTTCTAAAAGAGTTTTCTCTCAAAATATTTAATCCCACATTCCATCATATATTCATACACTTTTTTTTTCCATGAAGGTATATTCACACACTTACCAGTACACTATCTATGTTTAATTCAACTTATTAAATAAATGTCTGTTGTCTAATAGCATGACGGCTCCTTTAAAAATGGAAGGTCAAGCATTCAATTCTGCTTATAACCCTGATGCCTTGGTGATTGCCCCATAATTCCAGAGGGGGAAAAAAATAGATGTTCATAATTAATCAGATTGACCTTTGTCAATCACACCACAAATTTAAAGTGACCCTCCCTGTCAAAATATTGCATAGCAGGATATATAAAAATTATTTTAAATATATTTTCTCGATTTTTTTTTGTCAAATTATATTTTCTCAATTTTTTATTAGATGATGTGGTGCAACAATACGGCTATTTTTTCCATTTCCATCAACAAACAGATAAAAGGTTTTTTTGCTCATATAAAAAAGCTTTCCTGGTCCTAATTATAAAGACATAGTTGACTTTTTTCTTGGAGAGATTAAAAAACTAAATAAGTTTACTTAATCATTTTATATGTTGTGTATCTTTAGATTATATATTAGTTTATTAATCAAACTAATTAGTTTCAAGAAAAAAATAACAATATAGATCTTTAAAGTAATTTAATTAACTTCCTTAATTTCTCCAAAAAAAGTTAACCGCCTTATAATTGGGGCCAGGAGGGAGTATTTTTTTCCTGATAGATAAGCAAGGAGATTATATGTAAGCAATCAGTGAGCCCACTATAACAAATTAATTTTAGTTAACCCTAAGATTTTCTCGAAACTTCACTGCACCCTCAATAGTTAAAATGAAATTAATTTTTGTGAGTGAAAAGACAATAATGCTCTTACTTAATTTGTCTAGTAAATTGTCTTATTTGTCTTGTAAATCTTTTATTTATCTTGTAAATTTTCATATTTGTTTTGTAAACGGCCAAAATATTTTTAATTTCCTAGGTTCTTTTGAATCTCTTTGTTTGTCAGTAAATGCCCATATTTATCTTGTGATTTTTCATATTTGTCTTGTAAATGGCCAAAATATTTTTAACTCTTTAAGTTATTTTGAATCTCTTTATTTGTCTTGTAAATGGCCAAAATGTTTTAAATTCCTAAGTTCTTTTCGAATTCTTTTTATTTATGCTTTGTAAATCTTTTTATTTGTCTTGTAGATGCTCTTACTTATCTTGTAAATGCTCTTTTGAAAAATAAAAATAAAAGAAGGGTATCATTATCTTTTCACTACAAATTAATTTCATTTTGACTAGAGAGATGCAGTGAAGTTTTAGAAAGTTTCGAGAGTTGAATGAAATTAATTTACTACCAAGGGTGACTGAAATTTTCCCTGATACGGATCCCAGTAATATTTGCCTTGGTAATAAATTATTCAAATATTTTTATCACGTTTTCCTACGCCAAAATTGTCCTGCAGACAAGGTTTTTGTTATTAAAAAAAAAGAGACAAGCTTACTGTACATTGTATTGAAATTCAGTTTTGTACAAAAAAGGGCTTAAGAATGATAAAGCTTCTGTCATCATGAGTACTAAAATTTTGATACCATATCAATTATCAAGCAAAAACTCAACTCAGCCAATCAAACCAGGTACCTTCTCCAAAAAAAAAAAAAAAAAAAAAAGGAAATATTTCTTTGACATTTAGCAGTAGAATAAGTAGCATTCCGTAAATTCAGTGCTCTAATACAAAGGAAATTCAATCTAGCAATACTCACTCAAGTCAAGAGTGAACAGTTTACAAATGGAATAGATTACACTACATGACTCTCCAACAGCTTCTGTTACAAATTCAATATCCTACTCTACTCAACCCTATAAAACTATACTCAAAGTAAAGTTCAAAGTGCCCTATGGCCGTAACTAACTCTAAATTCCTGCAACTCCACCTTCCCTAGGTGGTAAGTAAAGGAAATCATATTGTGGGAATATTATATAATATAATTGTATTATATTATATTATTCTCTCTTCTCTCCATAATTAATACTCTCCACCATCTAAACCTACCCAATATATCTACCCAGCTGTCTCTACTCATTTTCCAGCCTACCTCCATTAATGTTCCAGCCTCTATAGGTCCAGTATGTCTTTCTATTTTGTGTATAAATAGGTATTGTATCTGAACATTTGATACATCAATGAGAATACAATTTTCTCTAATATTATTTCCACATGGTATCAGAGCAGGTTTAATTCCTGAAGCAAATTAGGAGTTCCGTTCGGTTCTCCTCCGGCCCCCGGTGACTTGCCGCCTCTAGAGATAGTTGGAGAAGCCGCAAGACACACAGCCCGGAGACCAATCCGAGCCACGTTCACCACCGTTTCGTTGTGTCGGCTCATAGTCGCGTCCATTTAGTCGATCCATGATTTCAAAGAACTCACCTCGTCTCCTATTCTTCTCCTCGCCTAATTGCTCCCCGGGTTCTCCGTTTGTCGACCCAGCGTCGGTAATTTCGTTATATTTTCGCTCCCCGAGTTCTCCGTTTGTCGACCCAGTGTCGGCAATTTACGCGAACTCCGCAAAATTTTCCGTATTCCGGCGAGATTCCCGATTCCAAAACAGATTTTCCGTAGTTCGGCGAGGTTCGAATACAACCACGAACCGAACCTTCTTCTCTAGTCATATTTTCTTCGCTCCCCGGGTTCTCCATCGTCGCCGACCAGCGATCGCGGCTTCCTAAGAAAATTCCCATTCCGGCGAAATTTTCCGTTTCCGGCAAGGTTCGGGAATACAACCACGAACCGTAACCTTCTTCTCCGATCATATTTTCGCTCCCGGGTTCTCCATCGATCGAAACCGCGTCGCGGTTTACAGCAAAGTCGCAGATCGAAGCAAAATAGAGAAAGAAGGTGTACATTCCACCGGCGGCATGTATCACCGGAGATGAAAGCCGCAAGTTTGAACCGTAATCACCGTTTGTCTCTTCTTTACTGATCGATCACCGTGAGTACGAACCCGAGAATCGCGAGACAAGTTGGAAAACCCCGGAATCGCGAATCTGGACACATAGTGAGCGGACTCAAGACAGCCGGAAAGGCCGAGCTTCACCGGTGCCGATTGAGCTTCATTGGCCCGACCGTTCACGGATCTGCTTTCTCTTCCTCACCCCCTTGTCGCGGTTCGATGAAGGATCCCATTTAAGATGAAGAAGAAGGAGATCCGTGAGAAGAGAAGGTAATGAGGTGATGAAAGAGAGGGAAAAGTCACCACGGAAGGAGTGGATCTCGACCTAACTTAAGTGATTAATTATTGTAATCATTTAAAATTTAAAAAAAAGGGGGAAAAGGTGAGTGAATGATAATTAAGTATAGTGGCAGACAAGAGGTAATGTGAGTGTTGAAGTGGCAGACAAGGGGGAGCACGAGAAAGTAAGGTGGAGAGATTTTTTTATTTTTTTAAAAAAAGGTAAACAGTGCTGTATGAATAGTATCTGCGGGCCCCAATACGTGTGACTTCACATGGTGCAGGACATCAATTTCCAGCCAACAAGTGTAAAGTCTATTGTGGCGCCTAATTCAGATTTATGGCCGACATGGACCAATATGTCATTTATCAAGGATCAAACTGTCCTCTGAGCACATGTCGACGCCAAAGTCCGTCCGACGTCGTCCTCCGAGCCGTCCGTCTTGTCGCTATGGCCGCCCGTCAACCTAGTTGCGCCATTCTGCCGCCCGTCGATCTTGTCGCAGCTTGCCCGTCGATCTCGTCGTGGTTACTCCCAAAGTTGTCGAGTATCTGCGCCTGTTCGTCTTGTCGCAATTCCCATCGACCGTCGATCTGTCATGCGAGAACTCCCTAAATAGGCCTCGAGACTCGAAAAGGAGTACAAGTCCGAAGTCGTGGACCTCGAGACTCAAGAAGTACAAGCCTAAGGGGAGTCGGTAGTATAAAGTTGCAAGTTTTGCAAGTTGGACATGATTAACAATCATGGTCCAACTTGAGGGGAGTGGGAATATTATATAATATAATTGTATTATATTATATTATTCTCTCTTCTCTCCATAATTAATACTCTCCACCATCTAAACCTACCCAATATATCTACCCAAATGTCTCTACTCATTTTCCAAATTTACCTCCATTAATGTTCCAAACTATAGGTCCAAGATGTCTTTCTATTTTGTGTATAAATAGGTATTGTATCTGAACATTTGATACATCAATGAGAATACAATTTTCTCTAATATTATTTCCACACATATATATAGACCTTTGTGGTCCTGGAACATCCAAGCATAATGAAAAATGAATAATTGTTCCCAAGAAGTCCAATGTTGAGTTAGAACCCTTCAAGTAGAAAGAAACACCTGCAGAACAGGGTAAGCCAAGGTTGTCTTTAAAGAGGGTAAGCTGTAGTCTTGTACTACCTCCGGTCCTTAATATAAGATCTCATTCACAATGTAATTTGCATGAGAACTTATATTAAGGATTGGAGGTAGTATTATTCTATGAACAAAGAATGATGAAGTATAGCAAAATGAGGAATGTAAAGTATATGCAGACAATCATGAAAATAACTAGAAGTTGCTGAGCATGGTATTGAATTGCACGGACTGGAAGCAATTTCAGGTGCATATACAAAGGTACGACACCACAAATATGTCCATAAAAAACGCAACATGTGATCATTAGACCCTCAGCTAACTGTTGAAACTGAGCCATGAACAATGATAATCATAAGATTTCTCAGTAGTTATGCATGATCAAATTATTTATAGCCACAGCGATTGAATCTAGGAAGCTAATACTGTTCTCCATGTGTCATGTGAATCATAATAGAGGGATGATGACAGGAAGTAATGAAAGTTTTTTTTTTCCAAGGACCTAACAATAGTTGGTAGCCATTTTTGGATCAATCCACAGAGTACCCAAGTAATGAATACTGGTCTAGTGAAAATTTATGATGTTGCCTCCACCCAGGTGCAATCTTATGATCCAGGATCAAATTGCACTCAATTTTTATGTACAATTGCTCAAATCAGAACAGCTAGATGGACAACCGTGCATGTTTTTTAGGGATGGGGGGTGGTCATTGACATTATCAACCATGCATATGACATTGTGGTCAAGAATGAATATATGCTGAGAAAATTCTTAAAGGAAAATGTCAAATGCCACAGCTTTTTATTGATGCCCAAACATTAGAAACGTTTCCCAAGCAACAAATTCTTATTTAACAGAAATGCAATATTATATGACAAATCATGAATAATATTGTGGTAAAACGAGGAATCAATAAACAGTACAATTTCTCAGTGTGGTGCTCCTCAATTACCTTTAGATGAGGAAATAGCCTTACAAGCGAAGGAGAGGTGTAAGGAAGTACTGGCCCTGTAATTCTCCATCAATATGCACAAGAAGCAACTCACACAAGCTCCAAGGCATGATAGATTTTTGAAACTCGCCTCCTAAATAAGGTTTCCAAGCGAAATGAAGGAACTCCACGCTGCCACTTTTTAGCTTCATACATCTCATTCCATGCTTGTACTATTTCATCAATTTTGAATTCTAGACCTGTAAGTAAAATGAGTTAGTATATTTACATCTACTCAACAATTAAAAGAAGTTATTAACATGAGCATATACCATCTGCAGCCGTATTATTTGAACAGTGATTCTTCAACATCACAGCTATATCTGTTGGAGAAGCTCCAGCAAGTTTAAACTTCTCGACAGCTACTTCCAGAGATTCATGCCATACTGGTAATCCGACTTTGAATTCCACAATTGAACGCTCATATAGCATGGTACCCCAAAGCAGATTTATCTGAGAACTCATATTTGCAGCCTGTGCAGCAATTTCATCTGCTGACATATTTTTAAACGTTCCATCCAATGCCATGTCATGTACAACCAATTTGACATCCTTGGATTTAGAGGCTTCAATCAAGCAATGCTCCTCTGACTGTTCCCATAACTGCATTCCTTTTTCCATATTATCTTCAGCATTGGTGTAAAGCTGAAGAACATGAGCAGAGGGCCATGTCACCGAATCAGCCCCATTACTGATTGCATTATAATACCAAGTAAGTTTTGCTTGCTCAAATTGTTGCTGCCCCAGCGCCAGAAAGCCTTCATAAAAATCTGATTTTATTTGAATGGCTGCTTCATATTTTTCTCCTGCTTTTTCATATTCTTTTTGTGCCCAGTCATGTGCACTTTTGATTTGTTCATGCAGATGTTTCTTAGAAGAATCTTCAGTGAAATACACTTTCTTCCTTGCCCTAGACATGTGAACATTTCCCCAGTTGAACAATGCTAGGGCTGTCATCTCTTGGAACTTATGTCCTGCCATGTCAAATAAGCCTTGTGCTTCTTCACTTGTGACTGTATCCTCCATAGCCTCAGAATAGAGCTTCATCCCAAGCTCATGAAAATTCAAATATCTGTCAGATTCAAATCCAACATGGTTTTTGAATAGCTGGGCAAACCGGATTGTCCAATCCTCAATGCAAGATGAGTTTATCACTTCCTTTTCTTTCAACACACAACCATTCTCAGGTGCTTCACTGACAGGAGACCTTTGCACCTCCATTTTATTAAGTTTCTCAAATAGTGGATCCTGCTCAGGAGTAGCTTCAACAATGTGCAGCCGGATTGAACCTTGTGGTCCTGCTGAAGTTTCAGCCAATCTCAATTCAGAATCAGAAGTGATTGTGACCAAATCACCTTCTTGATCTCTGTACTTGACAAGAACAGCTCCTAGGCTTGGGAAGCGTTCACAAATAACTTCTCTTAACTGCAAAAGGGTGCAATTAATCGGCAATTCAGCCCATCTTATGTCCTCACCAAAAACAAGTTTTGCTGTTTTCTTAGGCGTATCATCTCTTCTACCATTAATTGTTTCTTCCACAACCTCCTTAACATCAGCCTTCTTCTCATCAATTTTTTCCTTGGCCTTCTTTTTGGATTTCTTCTCATCAGCCTTCTTCCCAGCCTTCTCAATATTGTCCTCAACCTTCTTCTCTTCCAATTTCTCCTCATCTTGTTTTTCTACGGTTTTATTATCAATGGTCTTCACCTCAACTTTGTTGCTCTTCTTCTTGCGTGTCTTCTCTTTCACTGCTTTTTCTGGAGGCAAAGCATAGGCAGGTTCAACATAATCAGGAGGCAACTCAATCACTGTATCATTCACTCTTAATCCTTTCTCCTCGAGTGATTTTTTCACCCTTTTCGAAATCTCCAATGCCATGATATTGTTCGATTCCATCTTCAAAACGGTATTGACGTCTCCTAGAGCCAAATCCAGTCTATTTAAACCTTCATAGCACCTTGCCCTCTTCAACAATGCCTTGCTATATTTTGGCGTAACCTCAAGGGCTAAATTGCATTCATGTATTGCCCTGGGGTACTCACCAAGTCCCATCTGCATGTAGCATGCTGCCATGTTACTCCGTAGATACGACACATCTATATGATTTTTGGGAAGCAACTTGAGAGCTTTCTCATATTTTATCAAGGCTCCTTCATGGTCCCTCTTTTGGAATAGCTTGTTCCCCTCATCCTTCAACTCCTGAGCCATGGATATGAACACCATTGTATCCTTATCATACGCTTTGGGGCTACTATCTCCAACTTTGCTTGGATTTCCACCATCATCACTTGATTTATCTCCAGCTTGTTCCTTTTTCTTCCCCATGTCAGTACCCGAAAATCCAACACTAAGGAAACTAAAAACAAGAAAACTGACAATACTTCTTTTCAAACAACAACACTGAAAGGACAATGGCTACTTTTTTAAATTAATCAAGTGCATCCAACAGATAATCAATCTAAATCAATAGAAAAGACCTTCTACACGAAGACTACAGGATAACAAATAACTTCAAACAAACTTATCAGCTTAAAATAATATAAGCATATCGTAGGCAAGGCGACGCAGCTTTATAGAGAAGAACCCTTGTACTCAGAAGTTCAGGAACAAAATCTTGAACTCTGGTAGCAGTTTAAAGAAAATAACTTCAAACCCCCAAAGCTCCAGTCTTGAAATTAATCGATAGGGTTGCCTTCCAATCGATAATATTTGAAAGTCATAGATTTAAACACTGCCTGTCAGAGCCTGTTCTTGATTATACAGATCCCAGCTCAAATTCAAAGAAAAACAGAGAGATAATCCTTAACCAAACCAGAAATCCCTCTCTGTTTTGCCAGAACAAGAAATAAAATACTCGGAAACTTGACAAGAAAAAGGAAACTTATCTGGATGACTAGAGAAGCTTGAAATCTCACCAGGAAAAAAAAACGACGAGAGAGCAAGAACGTGTCGAGGGAAGAATTATGGGAAAGGAAAGAAACCCAACCACGTTGTGTTAGACCTTTTGTAAAGCAAAAGGCTTACCGCATCCTTGCCGTGAACGCCACACAAAAAGCAGAGAAAACTCGGATAATGTAATAACTTGGAAATCTGAATTTTCCGAAATGCAAGATATTCCCTAGTTGAGAAAAACAAAATGGGAGAAAGATGGTGGGTCCCATATATTCGACGGTTCCAATTTGCCTGGAAAACGCTGGTAAGTGTGGAGCAAATGTGACTCACCCAGATGGCAAATCCATACGTTCTGAAGTATTTGAATCTTTCTGCGTCGCTTCTGTGTGGTTTCGTTTGGATGAGAAGAGGAGAGAGAGGGATAGAGAGAGAGGGAACATTGAGAGAGGCATGACGGTTAGGGTTTTCGTAAAGGACGTCATTGGATTTTTCCGCCATATTAATTGATAATAACGACTTCATTTAAGTAGAGACACTTTTTAATTATATGACATGATTTCCCAACTATAAATTATATAAATACATCATTTTGTTTGTTGTGCTTATTTATTGATTGGATATAACGTCATCTCATCATGCAAGATTAAATCATGTTATGTCATGGATTTAAAAAAAAAACATTTTTTTTAAATTTTGTTGCATTTGAAATTTGAATAATGTAAGAACATTCTTCCGCCAAAAAAGGGTAAAAATCCTTCAATTTAGATCATGGTCTAAATTTTTAGTTTAAGAAATGAATTTCAATATCTTTATCATATGAAAAAATAAATGTAAACTAATATTAATTTTATTACTATAAAGTTATAAATTTTATTATATAATGATATATGTAGGCAACAAAAAAATTAACCAATAATTATTCATAACTCCACGAGAGAAGATTCATTTGATTATATATATTATCTTTGAGTAAGTATTAATGTGTAATTATCTCTTCTAAACACTACACAAGCAAGGATGTCAAAAAAAAAACAAAACATTACATTACATTACATGTTGCTGTGTTGGTCTATATGGGATGGGTGAAAAATCTTGGGAAAATCCTTTTGAGGGCTTTTTTTGGTGTAAAAAATCCCAAAAAGCGCCAACTCGACAATACTGAAAAGCGATTGGGGCGACCTTTTTCTCGAATCTTTGGGGAGTTGTTAATTTGGGCATGATATAGTTGTTAGTTAACAACTATATCATTTCATTAACAACAATTTTTTAACAACTAAATCAAATTTCCCCCATTAACAACTATATCAAGCACTCGCTTAACAACTATATCGCCTCGTTAACAACTCCCCAAGATTCAAAATACCGAGCCTTTTCGCGTATTGTCGAGTTTGAGGGCATTTTTTAAAATTTTTACACCAAAAATAGCGCCTCAAAAGGATTTTCCCAAATTTTTTTGGGAAAATCATTGTTAAATCTCAAGTGCATAATTAATCACAAAAAGGTTTCACACCAAATTCCCTTCACATGGTTTTTTTTGTGATTAATTGTGAATAAGTTACGGATTCCTTTACAAAAAAGTTTTGTTGTCAAAATGGTTTTTTATGTTGTCATTAAAATAGGCTTTATTAGTTGTTAAAATGTTCATATTTAAAATCTTATTGTGAAAATGGCTTCTTACATTGTCAAAATGACTTTTCATACCGCCAAAAATTGTACGGGTTTTTAAAATTCTACACACCGCAGGAAAAACTCGAAGAATTTGTTACAACATGCAAAACTATTTTGATAACATTAAAAGTCATTTTCACAATAAGATTTTTATAGGGACATTTTAATAACTAATAAAATTATTTTGATAACATGAAAAACCATTTTGATAACGGAACTTTTTTGTGAAGAGAATTCGTAATTAATCACAATTTAGTATGAGAATTTTTTGTAATTAATTCTGTACCTTGTGACTTGATAGTGATTTTTCTAAAATCTTTTAACTGGCTCCCAACTTCAAGAGAGATTAATTTTGGATCTAAAACAGCTTAATGATACTTTTAGTAACTCAAAAAAAATATATCGGTATTTGATTATGAAAAAGATTAAAGATTTGGTGTTCTACACACACTCAAGCACACTTCCAATTCTAAATATAAAATAGAATTGATTTTTTTTGGATTAAGAAAGTTAAATAAGTTAACTAATCATATCATATAATATATTATGATCTTTATATTATATATCGCTTCCATTATCAAACTAATTAATTTAAAAAATACTCTAAAAAAATTAGTATATTTAACATCTCTAAACAAAATTAACTCTATCTCATGATACACGTTGAATATTAAAAAATGAAGATGAAGATGGTCACAATGAAGTGGTAGTAAACGTCGAGCAAAAAAAAAAAGAAGTGGTAGTAAACGTGGGGAAACACGTGGAAAAAGAAAATGGTGGGGCCTCGCCACCTAAAAAAAAGATTGAGGGACAGTTCCCCAACTCTGTCCTTTTTTTAAACCTGAAGCGGTGGCCACAGCTCAGAAGAATCGTCATTCATCAACGATGAACGATGAACGATGAACGATGAACGATGAACGATGAACGATGAACGATGAATACGCTAAAAGGCAACGAACACTAGACCCCACCCTCAACTACCAATCACAGTTTCAACCTACAAACAAAACGGCGCCGTTTCTATGAATGCAAAATGCAGCACAGCCCAACATAAGCAACTGACCTTGAACAGTGCATATAATTATGTGTTTCTTATATGCTCATACATCTATTAGAGGTATGGGTGTATATATATACATATATATTATATTTATTTGGATTTAAATAATATTCTGCTTTTGGAGATATTTTTTATATCAGTATCTCAAATTAATTAGTTTATAATACTAAATAAGTTGCATAAATGCGTAACCTAAACTAATTAATTTGATATACTTGATACCAAAAAAAAAATCTTAGAAAACAACATATAATTTAAATACAAATAAATACATATATAAAAAAATAAAATAAAGAGGTATGAGCACATAATTATATGCACATAATATGGACTTGAACAATTGAACCCTCCTTTTCCTGCTTTGATGATGAATCCAACGGCTATCCCATATTTTAAGAGAAAAATATAAATGTTACATGCAAGTAAAACCAAGTAACCAACCACAGTGACTATGTTTGGTATAGCTGCTTTTTGTAGCTCAAATCGTGCCATTGATGCTTTCAATTGGGTTTTTGGAGTTTTTAAATTTTTTCAATGTTTGGGATTATTTTAAACCAATTGTGCTTTTGTGATAAAAAGAGCTTATTTGAGAAGCTGATTTTAAGAGCTTTTGACTTATCAAAAGCAATTTATCGCGTCGTGAGAATCCTTATCACCTTGATCGATTTTCCCTCTCTTATCATCATCCACCTTCACTTCACTCACCTTCGAACACCACCACCACCGTCATCTCACCATCGCGGGTGAGTCTTCAAGGAGAGGAGAGTTTTAAACACCGCAGACATAGAGAGAGAGAGAGAGAGAGAGAGCATCGACCGAACCTGCGACCTTCATCTTCTCACTAACACCACACCGCATCTTCACTACCACCAACCAAACTGAAAGCTCAACCAGAAGCGCGTCATTCATTCCAGCGGGCTCTTCTTTTCCTCCTTCCAGATTCATTCATTTAGTCATTCTCATGGAAATTTAATGTTTTGATCAAGTTGTTGTGACTGTTGTAATTATGATTGGCTTATTTGCTAGAGTTTTGGTGTAGAAAAAGTGGCTAAAGCTTCAATGTGATACAAATGGGAGTTTTGAATTGATGAAGTTATGCATTCTATGTGATTACTAGTGTGTGTGATGTATTTATTTCAATTTGAGTGTTGCCGATTGCACTCTCATTTAAGAAGAAGCAGGTGCATTAAGACGATTTTCAAATACACATCAAGTTTTTAAAAACAATTTATCTAAGATATGACTATAAAGGCGATTGTAGGACTAGTCATTAATTAGATAGATTTGACCAAATTTTTCAAGTTAACATTTTCCAAGTTCACTTATTTCCAAATTTTCTCTTATAATTATCTTAAAAGTCATTTATGTTATCGCAATTCCAAACAAGTATCAATTTCACAAAAGTTACTTATGCTAGCGCCAATTCAAACATAAATCATATTATACAATCCGACTTTTACCCAATTTTACTTTTACATAAGTCGTTTTTGCAAATAAGTCATTTTTCCTACCGCTATTCCAAAAACACTCTAAAAATGAACTAACTAGTTGTTGGTTGATGTAGTATAAGCGTCTCATCTCATAAGAAGGATAACATAAATTTAAATCTCAGGAAGCATACTTGTTAGAAGAGGTAAACACCCTTTACGCTCTAAAAAGATTAAATTAATAAATAAATCAAATTGGACAGTTTTTTAAAAGCATAAATTGTTGAATTAATATGTGTTGTTAAATTTAATATACACAGTCAGTAACCTAATCCATCACAACACATGCCAAATAGACTAATGCTTATTTGGAATTACGATTTATAAACACGGCCAAGACAAAACTTCTCTCCTATATTTATCTTGCACAAAGTAAATTATGAATGAAAAACTGATTTTGAATGTTCTAATCGTCATTCTAAACAAAGTGAGACATATGGTACTTTTAAACTAAAATCTCGAATTCAAATTTTATAAAGGAAAAAAATGCATTAAAAGAGATTTTCTAAATTTATGATTGGATTCAAGTGCAAATTTATCTTGAAAGTTTTTGTTAATGAGTAATGTTTGAAAGGTTTTTTAGGTTCAATATTGCCTAGAAGTGTTAAATTGGAGCAATGTTGCCATTTTCTATTAAAAAGTTAACGATTAATGTCAATTTTTTAACAAAGAACGTTAGTTTTTTAATGGTATAGATAGGACAATATTCTACATTTTAAAATTTCAATGGTGGCATTGAACTTGAAAAAAATTCCAAAATAATATTGTTCCTCAACAAAAACTTCAAAAGCAAATTTTCACCTTAACCCTTTATGATTTGATTCAACCTCATATTAGTCAACAACAATAAATATATATTTATACCTTAAATTTTGAGGCCATTCATCTTTTTCCCTCTCCTAAGGTTTAATTTGTGAGCATTGTTTTTCTCTACTAGTGAGCTCTCTCTCTCTATTGCTTTTCTTTTGGATGTTTGGCTGTGTGTGTTGAGGGCACGTGTGTCAAGGAAGAGGATTTTTCGCCTAATGCCCCTCTCCCCGTCCCTCCAGATCGCATCTCGTGATCAAATCTTGATCCAACGGCCGGAATGTTTATTTTTTTTTTAAAAAAAAATATTATTATTTTTTAAAAAAAAAACCATTCCTAGGCGGTTGGATCAAGATTTGACTACGAGATGCGATCTTGTGAGTGGATGGGGAGAGGGCTGCGCAGTAACCTGACTCCGTGTGTCAATGTGTGTGTGTCAGTGTGTGTGTATTTAAGGCCGTTAGGATTAACAGTTGAAATGGAGAAGAGATTGTATTTTAATGAGGCCCATTATATTATACTTAATAAATATGTGAAATTGGGAAGGGAAGATGATGGCTAAGGCAGAGCTGTTCTTGTTTGAAATAGTGATTGGAGCTTTTAAAAACAATTTTTTAATTGTAATTTATGGTATATACAAGGAAAGTATGTAAAATTAGTTTTGTCTCATTTACATAAATAAACACTTTTAGGGATTTCAAACATGATCTAGTAGAAGAGTGATGGGAGCGATTGAACTACGGGAGCTTGTGTCTTGCCATTAAAAGAGACATTTCAGAGTAACCTCTACTGTAACAAACAACAAATGTCCTCAAAATAAATTCAAATCCATACTAGGGGGAAAAGAACGAGTGTAACTCTCTTTTATCCCTGATATAAGAGTTAGATATAAGACCTCAATCCACTTTGTCTTCCAAATTTTTAATTTCTAGCCTAAATGATCTCTTATTAATTGTACATATATTAAGGGGTATTCATCAATAATTTATATGATTAAATATCACATTTTAGAGAAACTAATACTCATTTGTTATAAATAACTAATTTTCTTAAAGTTTACACATTAGTTATTGAACTCTTGTATTAAAGACCTATGAGAGACAAGGAGAAAAAGAGGAAACATTCTTAGGTTTCTAATTCTAAATACCCGCCAAGACAACAAGACTGGAAGGTCATAATTAAGGGCTGTGCCATAACGTGTACGTGTTACTAAATATTCTTATATATATATATATATATATAGCTTCAAGCATTTGAATTAGAAGCACGTGGGAGACAGTCTATGAAAGTAGTAACTTGCAAGCCAATCATTACAACCCATGATGATCTGCTTCCATATTAGATGATGGTAATGAATGAACCTTGTAACTTATCTATCATTTTGAATTCATTGCATGAAGTTATCATCATGTTATGATCTTTGATTAAGGGTAACAATACATATGAACTTTTTTTAAAAGTGCACCTAGCACCATAATTTTTTTTAGTAAAAAAAGAACTATAAAGTTTTTTTTTTTAAAAAAGTACAAAAGTGACAATTTTGTTTCTTTTACCAAACATCCGTGATATTTGTTTTGTGGGAAAATCCATTTAAGGTTCCAAGGACAAAAAAACAAAGAATGAAAGCAGCCATTAAGAAGTGGAGAAGTACATTATGCCCGTACAAGAATTTTTGACTTGCTTGTAACTTCCACTTTTAAATGTTTGGAGATAAGAAGGGGACGGAACACTCTTGGTCCTTATAATGTGTCATATGGTATTTCGAATGTCCACATCCAACACAATTATTATGATCACCCATTTTCCTTTCATATTAATGGCGTCCAGGATAATGTTTCTGTGTGATGATCAAATAAGTCCAATATTTCCACAAAATTTGTTAATATAAATTTCCAAATTACTTTATAAATCTGTCAATATTAACAAAGGAAGATGATGAAGGATATAGATTGAAAATAAAGAAACAGAATTGAACTCAGAAGTTGGAAGCATATATCAATAGCATTAATCTATGTTGCACCGACACTGACACGACGTTTTCGACACGTTACCGATACGTGACGTCGACACGTTACTTCAAAAATACTAATATTTCGACACGTTCCGACACGGCTAAGTATTAAATAATATTTTTAATATAAAGAGTGTATTTCACATTAACAAAAATACTAATATCTCTCAACTCTCAAGTCTCAATCGGAGGAAGAACACAGACAGAGGGTAGGACACAATCATTCGACATTCAGTGACATATAAAGCGCACAAAGATGGCAGAAGAAGAAACACTAACAGTCTTATAGATGGCGTCGTCGTCGAGTCTAGTGCTTCGATTTGGGTGAAGGAGAACCGCAGAAAACACTCACGGGACGGCGAATCACGGCGAGTTGGCGACGGCGTCGTTGATGAATGATGGGAGAGATGGAGGCTGTTCGATTTCACCGAGAGAGAGATGATTTGGGAGAATGGCCGCTGGTTAGTGTCGATTAGGGGAAAAATTCTGCGCTACAAAAACACCTGCAGTTTTTGAAAATTTACAAAATTGCCATTTTTGACTTGTTGACCCTGTAATTCGCGATTTCAGCTAGAATTCGCGTGTCAAGAAAATTTGCGTGTCCGATACGTTGTTCTGCCAAAAAATGCCGTGTCCTTGCATCATAGGCATTAATCATGAATAAAGTATTGTCAATAGTTACAAAAAGAACCTTTTGCATATCTGCATATCTTAGAAAAAGAAACCAAAGACATGCAAGTATAATAAGAGTAATGGTCTCAATGCCATATAATTCATACAAAAAGAACCTAAGACATCCCACAACATCCATCATAAATGGTCCCAATGCCATTAAATAATTACAAAAACATCCCAATCACAAGGAAATTTGCTAAGGATCAGAGAAATGGTCCCAATAAGTAGCCATTTAATACATTCAAAAAACTCTCTATATATTTGATCACATACAAGACTAAATATTTTTTGTGTTGTTCGTGGTCCTTATAATCATGTGCTGCCTTTGCGCCAATTGTTATACAAGGTTCTCCCCTCTATTACAGGCCTGGTGTATCCCTGAGAAGGCTATGAGGGTTTAGATTTTTTCATAGTTGTGTTGTCGAGGGGTGTTTGATGATGTAGCTTATAAATGGACAAGTAAATTGGTGTTAGGTACAACTATTCCAAAATAAAATGATTGGCAAGGAAAATTAAACAAATGAATACAAACTTATACACTTGCATCTCTTTACGAGTAGACCTGTTGTGACCTTCCTTATTGCAAACACTGCATTTATTACTCTTACATTTATTACTTAATTTTTCAGCTTGAGGTGGTTGAGAGTCCTGAGGTGCAGGTGTCACAACTAGTGCTCTTTCTTCATTTTGAACACACACATATTTCTTTCTCCTTCGATGTGCTTCTTCAGTTCGAACCCCTTTCTTAGGTGGTCTGCCATGTAAGGATGAAACTAGTGAAGATTGCATGGGGAGGAAGTTTTTGGTACCCCAGATTTGCTTGCCCCTCACAATTGTTGCAGTTTTGTTCTATAACTAGCAAGGTATGTTTCCTTGTGATAGTCGTGTGAAACTTGTGTTTTATGATCAATTTTAACATGATACAAGCGCAAATTGCCTATTGGCATGGGATTCCTATTAAATCCTATGCTCTACAAGTGAACATGTTCCTATTGAGCCATACCGAGTATCTATCTTGTCCCTAAATCACCTCGTACTTGATCCCCATGAAAGAAAACTCTACAATTTACAATAAGACACCTTGTTATGAGTCCCACATCGGGAAGCCAAACTCTTAGAGTGAGGTTTATAAGTCCATTGGGTTCTCCCTCCTCATAGACTAGCTTTTGGGGATTGGGCTATCCCTTTGGGCTTGTGTTCATTACATTGGTGCTTTCATAGAGAGCCCGATGTTCACGGAAAGGGGAAAGGGCTACCCACAGAGGGTTCTGACTGGCAAGGCCGAGTGAAGTGCCGTGGAGTGAAGCCGCTGGGGACGTCCCCTCTTGAGGGGGTGACTATGTTATGAGTCCCACATCGGGAAGCCAAACTCTTAGAGTGAGGTTTATAAGTCCATTGAGTTCTCCCTCCTCAGAGGCTAGCTTTTGGGGATTGGGCTATCCCTTTAGGCTTGTGTTCATTACATTGGTGCTTTCATTGAGAGCCTGATGTTCATGAAAAGGGCTACCCACGGAGGGTTCTGACCGGCAAGACAGAGTGAAGTGCCGTGGAGTGAAGCCGTCGGGGACGTCGGCTCTTGAGGGGGTGACTATGTTATGAGTCCCACATCGGGAAGCCAAACTCTTAGAGTGAGGTTTATAAGTCCCTTGGGTTCTCCCTTCTCATAAGCTAGCTTGTGGGGATTGGGCTCTCCCTTTGGGCTTGTGTTCATTACACACCTATTAACCTCAAACAGCTCTATACACTTTTGACTATAATCACTCTTCCAATTCCTTACATTTTTCTCACACTCAAGCCCATTTTGCCTTCATTTTAACCCTTATACCATGGAACATCCTAATCACAGGGAGGTACCTATGGTCATCAATCAATGCTTTTGAAGATTCACTAATATTGTTGTCAACCATCTAAGACTTATATCTAGTTGTGAAATAAGCCTTTACCCATGGCTTAGGATTGTAAGTCATGGCTATTCTAGCTGCTTTTGAACCCAAGGCACCAAGAACAGTGAGATTATCTTTAAACTATTCTAGATATGGTCTATGATTTAGGGTTCTTTTTGGGGGTTTGACTATTTTATCCCAGATTCCAAAAAGTATATGCCTTTCTCAATCGTTGTTGATCCTCTCGCTTCTCACGTTTGAATCTCTCGAAGTGATATCAATTTTGAAGGTCTCGATATGGTGTGCGATTTAGGGTTCCTTTTGGGGTCCAATTATTTTATCCCGCATTCCAAAAATCATCCGGCTTCCTCGGTCATTGTCGATCCTCTCGCCTCTCGTTTTGAATCACTCGAAGTGATATTGGGTTTGAAAGTCTCGATATGGTATGTGATTTAGGGTTCCTTTTGGAGGTCCAATTATTATTTTTTATTACTTTTCCTTGATTTTGTTTTGGGTCATTTTACACCTTGACAAGTCAGCTTCTTGGTCCACAATTTAGACTGACATGTGGACTTTAAGTGATCCAAGTCACCGTTCACATCACCATTCATAGTCAAACATTCCTTCTTTAACAGTCAAAGTGAAAAAATGTAACAAAGTTGTCACGTTGCACTCTTTTTTAAACTTTATATCACTTTTTTAAAAAATTTATATAACTTTTGCATCCAAAAAAGTTTATGATGATGGGTAAATTCTTAAAAAAGTTTGCGTATTTTTGCCCCTTAATCCTATAATCTTTTGTAGCAATTGGTGGTTGAATTGAAAGTATACAATGTGTTCAGATAGATTCTATTATTTGACTTTAAGTCATTTTAATAGGAAGGTAATGTCAACATATGCCTATATACCAAAATTCAACAGCGATTAGTTCAATAATAATGAATGCTTGAGTTCTTTATCTCCCTCCACTTCATCATATCTTCCCTTCTTAATGAATTTCTTATTTGGATTTAATGCTAAATGGATTTTAATTAACTACCATAAGAGGCTAATAATAAAGAACATTTTTTTTGCTCAGATATTATAAAGAACATTAAGCAAATGGAAAGTAGGAAAACACTCATCCATATGAAAAAAAAAACTTCATATCGTCAACTTTTTAAATTGAAGTATTAATATTTTTTATTAAATATTAATTCAAAGATATAATTTGGTTTTTTAAAGAGAAAATTAGTATACAAGTTCACATGGTTTCATATGATTTTTGGTCATATTTCTTTAACCTTTTCATCATATTTTGGTGAAGGTGCAAAAATACACATGTGATTTTTCTAAAAGTGTATCCAACACCAAGTGTATTTTTGGATGTAAAAGTGTCTATATGATTATAAAAGTAGAGTAAAAATCACATATTCTGTTAATATGAAGATGTTGACCGTGAAATTAGATTGATTGTTTGACTAAAAATAACCACGTGTGCAATGGTTGGGCCACAATGGTGTCTAGGTCAGGAAAGTTTGATCTCCACGATGCCATTACCTTTGCTTCCTAGAAACTCTCTGATCTCGATCTTCTTCGTCATTGGAGGGATTTAATGGAGCTGGAGAAGGCGACTTCCACCAACCCACGTCACCACTGAGGGACGGAGTCAACCTCGACAAATTCTTCCCCTCCATGGATCTGACAAATAGAGCATGATCCTATCAGTGAGAAGTCAAAACGAGAAGACAGAGTTGAAAAAATCGTAGATTTGGCAATGGCGGAAAGGACTCTACTAGTAGCTTCTCGGTCGGCCTTACCACAACGGGGCGTATCATCAAGGGTGAAATCCCTCTAGTGAATCACAATTGTAATCTCTATTTGTTGGCCTGAATCATTTTTGTGAAGCTTCTGAAGCCAAGTGAAGGAAAAGAGGGTATTGGCGCCAAAATCTTCGGATGTTTTCGGTGAGAAGAGATCGGCGAATCGGTCGTTGACGTGTTTTTGGAAAAGCTCAAGGTCTTCTACTTCTTAGTCATGGCTGCCTTTCATTGCCATCACCTAATGGCGGCGGATGCCCATTTGGATGGGCTTTTTAAATTTTTTCTTTTTTTGGTGCCTTTTTTTTTTTATAAAAAAGTTCCAAATTGGAGCTTTTTAAAAAAGGTAGCATTTTGGCTTTTTTTGTGACTTTTGTTTTTTTTTTTTTAAAAAAAAAAAAAAAATCATGTAAACACATAAATTAATAAAAAAAAAAAACATTTTTTACATTAAAAAGGGTTTTTTTTTTTAAAAAAAGTTCTCGATCCAAATGCATTTTAATTCGGTGCGAAAAAGTGTTTTGATACTATGTGGCAGGCATTTTTGTTTGACTTTTGGTTTCTGGATCGACAGAGAGAAAGAGCGAGGGGAAGAAGAGGATAAAGGAATGAGAGAAGGAAGTATGAAGAAGAAGAAGTAGAGGGAAGCTAATTTGTTGGAGGCATTGTAAGGGTTTGTGACTGACTCAGCCCACACCCCTGAGACGTCGAATCCCTCAGAGGACAGAGGACATTTGGAAAATAGCTCGCACATTTAATGACACTTAGTCAATAGTTGACACAATTAACTTTAATCTAACCAACGTAATTTATATTTAATAGAATTTGTAACCATACAATCATTTTTATATAAAAAAAAAATACTTGGTTTTGGAAATACTTTTAAAAAAACCACATATATATTTTTTCACCTTAATCCTCATATTTTTATAGTTTCACATGATTTTACTCAAAAGAAAATCAGTGAGGTCCTTATAATATCTGATGTCAAAGGAAAAATAATAATAAAAAGACTTGATTAAAAATCATGTGAAATAATAAGGACATGATATAAAAACTATAAGAACTCGATTAAAAATCAAGTAAATTTATAAGGACTTACGGTTTATATTTCCCAAATTTTAAATAATAATTAGTAAATAGGCAAGTAAGGCCAATTGGGTTCGCTGTACTATTATGAAACATTTTTCTTAACTAAATAAACCCAAGCCTATTGTACCAAAAATACTAAGCCCAAACATTTTCGGGTTGACTTGCGGGTTATAATGACCCGAATCATGAGGGTTTCGCAACAAATAGCAGAAAAACCTAGAAGCAGCTTTCATTTCTCGTCGCAGCATTGTACCCACAATTTTCCGCCTTCTTCCTTAGCGCGCAGCAAGCAGTCTCTCGGAGTCCCACAGCCGCCGCCATGGGTAGGGTTCGTACGAAAACGGTGAAGAAGTCGTCTCGACAAGTCATCGAGAAGTACTATTCTCGAATGACCTTAGATTTCCACACTAACAAGAAGATTCTTGAGGAGGTTGCTCTCATCCCTTCCAAGAGGCTCCGTAACAAGATCGCCGGATTCTCTACGCATCTCATGAAGAGGATCCAGAAGGGCCCTGTTCGCGGCATTTCCCTCAAGCTTCAGGAGGAGGAGCGAGAGCGTCGTATGGATTTCGTTCCTGATGTTTCCGCCATTAAGACTGATCAAATTGAAGTTGACAAGGAGACGCTTGACATGCTTAATGCTCTTGGCATGAGTGATATTCCCGGTGTTGTCCAGGTCGATCCTACGCCTGTGCCGCAGGTCGGATTTGGTCGCGGCGGTTTCGGTGGCGGTGCTAGGAGGTACTGAGTATTAGGTTTAAATGTCATCTATTGCTAAGTTTTGAACTTCTGTTTCAATCTCATATTATGGTTTAGATTATGGTTCTGAAAATTTTCAAGTTGTTGAGTTAATGGAATGGATTTTGTCTTACTTTCCTGTTATCCGTATGGTATATTAGTTTGATTCATCTATCTTTCTCCCTAAATTTGCTTGGGGTTTTTTCTGCTCATGTTAGTTACATCTGCGACTTCAGATGTGGTGGGAGTACTTTATAAATTAGAAAATAAACATGCCAAAGTTTCATTTATCGCTTGTATGAGTTGGGCTTATCCTTGTGCTAATACATCAGATTGCATCTTAAATACGATGAGGAAATTTACCTTTTCAGATATACTCCTACAACTTGTAATCCTACACTGCTTAAATAATCCTTCAAGACGCTTTTACCAAGCCTAGATTTTTCATATTGTGATTCTACAGTCTACACAATAAAATGCCTAACCACATCATTGAAGCCTGACCTAATTACTAAGGGCTAGTTGTTACATAAATGCGTACCAACTCTAGTGTCTGACCTTTTCGACAGCTTCAACTTCTGAATGTTTGGATTTCCATCCTTCTAACTCTTCACTTGTACTTTGAATACTCTATAATACAACAAACAATCCAATCAAACTCGTTTTGTGCCCCTCAATAAGTTGAGGGGTTATCTTGTTCTTATTTGTACTTCTTTCCTCCACCAAAACTCAAGAACCCAAAATTTCATCGAATTCTATAATCTTCAAAACTAGACCATCTAAATCAAATAGGAAACCAATTTGTTGAAAAGAATGGGGAGGAGTATACGACTTTTCTCTGAATGTACCTTGACCCCTCCTTCCATTTGGCTCCTTCTTTTCCTTGGTTTTCAATTGGGTGGTTGCTGAAATTTTACCATTGGCTCAATGATTTTAATGGTGTGGGAGAGAGTAAGAGTACTACCTTTTGCCTATTTGCATACTTGGAAGCAATGGCATCTATAGTGAAATATTCATAAAGTTCAACACATTTATGTTTGTAAACTTTGGCTGTAAATTTTTGTGATTATTGGTCTATGAAGCTGAAGCTAACTGGGCTGCTTCGCTTTCTGTCATGTCATAATCTAAATTTGGTTTCGTTTCAATGGCTCCTTCATCTTTGTTCCCCGCTTTTGTATATTCCTTTTGTGCCCAGTCATGAGCATTATTTGTGGTCAGGGAGATGCTCTTAAGAAAAGATATTCTGTGAAATACACACTTTGGAATTTATCTTTTTGATATATAGGCGAGGGGGGTTTCGAACCCAAGACCAGGGGGAACAATTCCCAAGACCACTGCACTACTATGAGTGCTGGTAGCACTTTGGAATTTATCTCTTGCTAGTTGCTATGTCCATTTTCCGGATCAGTCAATCCTTTCCTTTAACTTCTACTGCTCAAACATTCTTCTATAGTGTTATATTGTTTTCATTAAAAATGGATTCCGATCAGGATAAGATATGGCTTAAAAAATTCATATAAATAAATCTATAAATAATGTTAAATTCTCCATGGTTCATACATAAACTTGACCCCTGCCAATTACTGACTAGAAGTGATATGTTCATAACTTACCCGCAATTTCTAAAGAGTAAAGACCCTCAAACTCGTTTATCCCTGAAGGTTCAGATGAGGATGATCACTATTAGGTTAAAGGGTATTGTGCTCTTTGACTCTAATTTTTTTGTTTGTAAAAAAAAATTACTCAGACAACATTTTTCTCACAAGCGCTTACAAACGTTCCATTTTTTTTAAAGAAATGGAAATAATGGTTGTAGAATTGTAGTATTTTCTTGAAGTCTCCAGTATAAATTATAAGTAACGTTTTGGAAGAATTATTTGCCTCGATAATCTTATACAGTTAAGTAGATACATGCAAACACCCCCCAGGGAAAATCCAACTCAGGGCCCATATTAGCAAAAAAATGTCTAAGAAAAAGTTACATGTCAAAAAGGTTCTAAGACATTTTCTGGTATTATTTCATAAAACGTTAGTTGTTAATGGGACTGATATAGATGTTAACAAGTAGTTGTTAATGAGACTAATTTAGTTGTTGGGATATTGTTGTTAGTGCGACTGATTTAGTTGTTAACGTGTATTGATTTATTTGTTAACGTTTTATGAAATAATACAAAAAAAGGTCTAGGGTCTTTTTTGATATATGACTTTTTCTTGGACTTTTTTTGACATTTTTGTGTTAATATGGGCCTTGAGATGGATTTTCCAAAAAAAGAGAGTAGAGTTGATTTTTGTTATTAATTTAAAATAAATTTAATAAGTTAACTGTGTTTTCCCCGGGTTGAAAGTGGCATATAAATTATAGCACCTCCTCCTCATCATCAATGGCTTTTGTTGCTTTTATGTTATTTCTTGTTGCTTTTGTTGGATTCTTATTTGGAGATCTTTGTTGGAAAATTCGGACGAGTATGAAAGAAAAACCTACAATTACAATGCCCAAGCATATGTATCATTAAGAAGACTAGAGGCAGAAGAAAAACTGACAGATCCGGCATACAAAAAGAGCTAGTTCTTCACAACGGTACGATGAATGTTTGAATCTTTATAGAAAGAGGTATCCACACATTTAGTGTCCGACAATATCTTAAATATGATTACCTCTCTATGAGGATACATGTGCCTATAAAAAAGAAAAGAAAAGAAAAGAATAATGCCTTGCATAATGGGAAACATGATTCTCCTACTGCCATTGTTTCAAGAAATTCGAAATATGCAATCCTTCTCGGCCTTAGCTTTTGGAGATTCATCAAATGTTTATGATGGGCATTGTTTCAATCCTAGCTCTGAATCCTTCATTTTTTTTTTTTTTTAATCATGGCACTTCTATAAAGGAATTCTTGTGGAAGAATCAATCTGCACTAGGACTACCATTTCTCACCAAGTGTCAACGTACATCACTTTTCTAGATTCATAACCTTGATCTAGTAGATGTTGGATCTTAACTAATTCTAACAATAAACTATATCCAGACATCTTTCATCTATATTTATGCTAATCCTCTTCATGATTCTACCATAACTTCGAAGGAAGTTTTATCAATTCTTGAGTCTATTAAAGTTGTGTCGTGTCCTCTTTTATTAGATTCTTTAACAATTCTATATGCATGTTATCTTATTGTACTAGTCTACTATGTAAAACTCTTGTTTTCTTAATATCATTTTATCTTATTCAAAAAAAAAAAAAACATCAAGGAAAAAACATAAAAGGTACTCCCTTCCCGGTCCAATTATAAGAAATTTAGTTGACTTTTTTTAGAGAGGTTAAGGAAGCTAATTAAATTAGCTTAGAGTATTTTTTTTTCAAACTAAATAGTTTGACCAATAAACTAATATATAATCTATAAAAACACAATATATCAGTATGAAATAATTAAGTAACTTATTTAACTTCCTTAATTTCCGAAAAAGAGGTGACGGCCCAATAATTTCACAATGTGTTTTAAATATTTCACATATTGGATTCCTTCTTCTACCCTTTCTATCCATAGAAAGTTTTTCCTTATCTATTCTTCTTCTTTTTTTTTTTTTTAAAAACATTTACCTTAAACTTAATCTTCGATGAGAGGTAACATTTAAACTATATCTACTAGAATTAAAATTTATCATGAACAGTTTAAAATTGCAATAAAAGGTGAATTTCTACATTTTTACTGTAGTTCTCAAAAGTTTAGGTTAAATTTTAATATAAATTTATTTAACTATTAATAGTAAAATAATAATTTTATAAAATATTAGATTTTATACGTTAAAGATTAAATCTTAGGATGGAGAAGAGAAAGATTTCGAGACAAAAAGGAAAATGTGCATACAAAGAGGAAAATACTGAATAGGTTGAATGATACATTCATGACCTCAGTGCTCTATTTTTTGTAGAAATAGGAATCAAATAGTACAATGTAATAACAGAATTTGTACAGGATTTGTTACAGGACTACACACGCGTCACCTGTACAGCTGCTAAGGAATATTAAAAAGCATATTCTACAGAATAAATAATTAGTGAGTGCTAATTACAATTATGAGCTAATCATTAGTTCTAACATTCTCCCTCAAACGAGAGGATATGGGACAAAGACTGAGTTTGTTCCTTAAGTAGCTAAACTGATTATGAGTCAAAGCCTTTGTGAGACAGTTAACAATTTGGTGATGAGAGGGAACATAGGCAACTTTAATATCTCCAGCTAGGACCTGATCAAGAATGAAGTGGACATCAATATTGATGTGTTTACTTCTGGAATGATGCACTGGATTAGAAGCAAGAGCCTGAGACCTCAGATTATCACACCAAATGACGGAGGGTCTTTTTAGATATAACCCCAATTCATAAATTAAAGAACAGAGCCACTTCAATTCAATTTGAACCATCTGCAGGGCTGCGTGCTCGATTCACAACTCGCCCTGGATACTACTCTTTGTTTCCGTGAAGCCCAAGAAACCAAGGTTCCACCCAAGTAAACATAAAAACCAACCATAGATTTCCTATCATCTAAGTCAGTAGCCCAATCAACATCAGTGAAAGCCAATAATTGCAAAGAACGAAAGGGTTTTAAATGTAAAGCATAATTATATGTAGCCTTAAGATATCGAAAGATGTGTTTTACCCCCTGAAAATGAACATCCGTAGGACATGATAAAAATTGACTTAATTTGTTCACAGAGTAGGCAATATCAGGCCTAGTGGTGGTAACATACTGAAGAGAACCAATGGCTTGGCGATATAGAGAGGGATTGGTCATAGGTGTACCATCAGTGGAAGAAAAATGGTGTCCTGTGGCCATAGGGGTGCGAATGAGCACAATCGATCATCGAAACGATGTAGGAGATCCATGATGTATTTTCCTTGGTTAAGATAGATGCCAGTGTTATCTCTAAAAACCTCTAAGCCAAGAAAATAGTGCAGAGAACCCATATCCTTTAAAGAGAAATTGTCATTTAAATTAACAATAAAATCCTGAATGAACAGAGAATTGTTGCCAGTGATCAGGATATCATCCATATATATTAAAATAAAAATCAGCATGGAACAAGTTCTCAGGAAGAATAAGGAGATATCGCTCTTAGAATTTTAAAAACTCCATTGAGTCAAGGTGAGTCTGAGCTGATCAAACCAAGCACGGGGTGCTTGTTTGAGGCCATAAATTGCTTTCACAAGTTTGCACATATGATTGGGGGTCTGAGAATTACAAAATCCTTTAGGTTGGCGCATATACACATCTTCTTTAAGATAACCATTCAGAAACTCATTGTTAACATCTATTTGCCGGATTTGCCATCGAAAATTCACAGCTAGAGTGAGAATGAGACGTACCGTGGTCAGTTTGATTACTGGGCTATAGTCTCGAAATAATCCACACCGGCTGCCTATTGGAAACCTTTGGCGACAAGACGCGCCTTATGCTTGAGAATCGATCCATCTGGTCTGAATTTGGTTTTGAAAATCCAACGACAATCGACTATTTTCTTGGATTTGTCGAAAGGCACAAAAACCCAGGTGTTGTTAAGTGTCAGAGCATCGAATTCATCACGCATCACACCATGCCACTGAGGGGAGGAGAGAGCCTTGATGACAATACGAGGTGTACGTGCCTGAGCGATCAAATCCGGTGTCTCTGATCAGAGCAACCCAACGAAGGGATACCGTGGCTTGGTGATCCCTGATTTTGCCCTAGTAACCATCGGGTGCATATTTGAGGTGGAAGTGGGGTCCTTAGAAGGGTCTGGAGCATAAACCACTGAATTTGGATTATGGGCCACGGGTTGGGTCTGAACCACTGAATTAGGACTCATATCAGGTGACAATGGAGAGCAATTAGGAGACAGACTTGAACTTGACTGTAATGGATCCGATGATGATAAGGGCCTGTCATTGAAATGAATGGATCCATTAGAAGTGATTGATTCCTCGTCTCGTGAAGTAGCAAACAAGTTCGAACGAGAGTCAATAATTAGTGAAAGGCCATTGTCATCAGAACGAGGCATAGTTGCTCGGCGATTGAAGAAACCTGAAATACAAGGAAAAATCCTCTCATCAAACACGACATGCCTGGAAATGTATAGGCGACTAGTGCTGCTGAGGCACTTAAATCCCTTATGTTACGCCGCGGGACCAAGATATAGGCATTGCTGACTGTGATACTAAAACTTGTGAGAGTTGTATGGTCTCAAACATGGATAACATGCACGACCAAAGGGCTTTAATTGATGATAATCGGTTCTTTCTGAAATAAACAGAACAGAGGTGAGACATTATCAATGACAGGGGTAGGAAACCTATTAATCAAGTAGACTGCATTCTGAAATGCTTTTATCCAGTAGGTTAATGGTATTCTAGCTTGAGCCAGCAGAGTAAGACCCATCTCGACTATGTGTCGATGTTTGCATTCGGCCCTGCCATTTTGAAAGGACGTGTAGGGACAAGTGTACCTCATTGCTATTCCATTTTCATTTGCAATTGGTATAAAAGGCATATACTCTGTTCCGTTATCACATTGAATGGCCTTAATAGTGGTGTTAAACTGATTTGTAGCATACTGGCGAAAATGATTAAAAGCATGAACAACTTCTCCTTTGTGTTTTAGAGGGTAAAGCCAGGTGTACCTACTGTAATCATCAACAAAGTATATGTAAAATTTGTGACCGTGAATAGATTGAACCGGTGAAGGACCCCATATATCAGTATGTATAAGTTCAAGAGGTGAAGAAGCACGAGACACTGAATTAGTAAATGGTAATTGTTTGGATTTCCCATATTGACAAGCTGCACAGACATAATCATCACTCAACTTAATACTGAGATTATAGTTTTGTAGGATTTTTCTAAGTATTTTATTGCTTGGATGTCCTAATATCTGGTGCCAACGCAAAAATTCAGAATGATCATCCTTCTTGGAAGCAGCTGCAAGATGAGCATAAGGTGGTGAGTCAACTTTAGTCATGGGGTAGAGGCCTTGGCTTGGAGTTCCCTGCATTAGTACTCTGTTTGTTTCCCCTTCCTTCACAATACAACTGGCATTAGTAAAGGTTATAGCAACTGGATTGTCTTCAACCAATTTATGAACAATAATGAGTTTCTTGGTTGCAGATGGAACCAACAATACCTCATTGAGTTTGAGTTTAGAAGAAGAACAAGAGATAGAGGAGTTACCAACGCCCATAATGCGAGTCTTATTCCCGGTGTAGGTATATAGATAATTTTTACCTGATGAAGCAGTAGTGGTAGAGTCTAGGTGAGTAGCATTTGGAGTAACATGGTGGTAGCTCTGCTATCCATGTACCGATCTGGATCGCAACAACACGGGTGTCGGCATAATAAGCTTTGTGGTTGAGAGTCGGAACCACGAGACCGGTTGTGTTCCCGCCTCTCGGTAGCATGTTTCAAAATAATGGCCATGGCGTTCACGATGGGTGCAATAAGGACGACCACCACCCACGATGGCCAGTGCGACCTCCTCCAGATTGTCGACCTCCGCCACGACCACGAGGAGTCCCACGAGAACCTCTCCAGGGTCTTCTGCCTCAACCAAATGAAACATGGGATCCTCTTGTAGCGAAATTGGCAGTTGATTGCACAGAGAGAGAGAGAGAGAGAGAGAGAGAGAGAGAGAGAGAGAGAGAGAGAGAGAGAGAGAGAGAGAGAGAGAGTGGCGAAGTGACTGAGCTGCTCTAAACGATTTTCAAATGCCGGAAGTGAAGCTTGTGCTTCCACCCGAGTAAGATCGGCTTTGTCTATTAACTTAACAACAATGGCGTTGTACTCGACGTAAAGTAGTTGAGGGTATGAAGAATTAAATCTAAGGTTGAAATGGGAGATCCTGAGAACAAGGCGATCAAAGATGGATTTCATCTTAGCTAGGTATTCTTCCATACGCAAAGCATTTTTCCTTGTACGATGAAGCTCTGACTGAAACATCTGTTGGAAATTATGCCCTAGGGGCAAGTCATTGTACTTTAAATGTTTATGTTATTTAAATTATTCTCCTTTAGTTATCATTTCATTTGTATGTTTATAATGAAAACTGATCATTAGATATATCTTATAGATTATCCTAAATGTCTACAGTCACCATCTACGGGAGCGAAGATGAAATAAGACCATATGACTTTGATGAGTATGGAGATATGAATCAAAGTCATAGGCACTTGTAAGAGTACAAGTCTTTGGGCCGACCCACTATGAGAAAGTTGCATGGATTAAGTCATAAGCTTTTCTCATGTATAACCGCGTCCAACGCCCTTTAACTTGAGATCATCATGGATTCCTACATGATCGATTCTTTCGCTTCTTTGACCTAGTCAAAAGTCACCTTTGACCGAGTGATGATAAAGGCTTGGATCGGGATCAATGGTTTTCATGCAGAGGAATGTGAATGGTCAAGATGAAATTTGTCCCTCACATTCGTAGAGAGATAATACTAGGCCCCTCGATGAGTGAGTCTGAGAAATGTATGGACATACTACGATGGAAAGGAGTTTCCATTTCAATTGTTAGACTACTCAAGAATCGAGAAAGTAATGGTCAAGAACAGGAAGTTGACATTATCCATGCCTCATCCTTGACCAAATTATCGCGTGACAAAAGGGACGTGACATGGTTGTACGATAGGTTGTATCGTATTATCGTCCCCATATGAATTGGGTAGTCGCATGTCTTGCTAGAGGCCGCTTGCGACTTGTGGGTGGTATATAGTATTAGCTGTTTTTACGCCAATCTCATGTGAGCCTACAGGGTCGCACACAAGAATGGCCCAACATGAGCAAAAATGTCCAGATTCATTGAATCTTAGACATGTCTAAGATTTAATGAATACTTGTATTTAATCTAGGATGAATATATATATATATATATATTTATTATTAAATTCAAAATTAATAATGATATTATTTATAGATAATAATATTATTATTTATAGTATTTAATTTATTTGATAAATTAAATAACTATAATAAATTGAGATATTGTATCTCGATTTAATTTTCGAATAAAGATATAGTATCTCGATTTAATTAAATTGAGATATAGTATCTCATATTTAATTAAATAAAAAGATATCATATCTCATATTTAATTTATAAAGATAAATTAAATCAGTAAGCTTATAATTAGGATTAAATAAATATATTAGATTAGATCTATTTGATAGATTTAATTAATATATTATTTTAATTCAAATTTGAATTTCAAGATTGATTGGATTAATTTTGAATATTTTAATACGGCTTATTAGGGTTTTAGAAACTCTATAATAAATATTGATCTAGTCGTATTAAGGAGACGATGAATTAGAAAAGGCTGCGAGAAACCCTAGAGAGAAAAGAGAGAGACGCGAAAATGCGAAGGCGCTAGCAGCACGCCCATCGGTGTTGGAGGCTTTTCGTGTGGATACCGATAGAGGGAGGAGATTCGCAGAGTCTGCTCCTGTTGATCAAGTAGGTAGCCCACGAGAACGAATTGAACGTAGGACTCTCACGAATTTCACATAGGTATTGTTTCTAACGAACCTTGATCTAAACGCCGTTGATTGATTCTCTCAAGGGATCTATAATTTTTTAATGGATGAGAATCCTTCCGCTGCATGTACGGATTCCAACAACATCATCACATGAGAACGAGAAAAGGCAGTTGTCAAATCACGAGCACTTGTCCAGAGCTTGGATGCTATGCGACAATGGAGCAGTTGGGCTCCTATCTCTTGAGTCATGGTGTTTCAGAGCCAACCGACGAGCATTCGATTGATTGCATACCATTCCTCAATATCAGGATTAGGAATGGGACGAGTTGAACCAGTGACGGTGCGTGTGCGAGACGGAGCAATCACTGTAGCGTCAATGTGATTTTGTAGCCGGTTGCCTTCAATGAGGGGAAGAACAACAGACTCCCAGACCATATCCAACTTGATAGACGCTGTCTGGCTGGAAGAGGAGAACAGAGAATAAGTTCGAATGGTTGAAGAGGTTGAGGTTTCATCGGAGGTTTGGGATGGAGATGACGCCATTTCAGAGATGACGATGAAGCTCTGATACCAAGAAAGATTTCAAGACAAAAAGGAAAATGTGCATAGAAAGAGGAAAATACTGAATAGGTCGAATGATACATTCATGACCTCAGTGCTCTATTTATGGTAGAAATAGGAATCAAATAGTACAATGTAATAACAGAATTTGTTATAGGACCACACACGCGTCACCTGTATAGCTGCTAAGGAATATTACAAAGCATATTCTACAGAATAAATAATTAGTGAGTGCTAATTACAATTATGAGCTAATCATTAGTTCTAACAAGAAGGCGGGGAGGAGGGTAGGGAAGGAAAAGGTGAGAGAAGAGAATCAAGTCTAAGAATTTATTAGAATGAAATGTTTACCATTGTGAATATATTTGATGTGATATTAAAATGTTGGAAACAAATTCAATTTTTATATTTTACGAAATTAAATATAAATTTTATTATAATGACTAAACAATTCCTCAAAGAAGTAAGTTTTTCATTTCATTCGACTTCCTTCTTTCCATTTAATTTTCCATCCTTTTACCCACCGAAGGTGCCCTAGCTTCCTCCTTGGACTTCATTACCTCTTTTTTTGTGTGTGTTATTAATTAACATAAAAAAAAGTAATAAAAGAAATTCTTAGTGTTATTTAGCATATCGGGCCTTGACAATAAGCTAACTCATCCAATCTATTTGGTGAGTTTGCACTACTACAAAAAGT
Source organism: Acacia melanoxylon (assembly GCA_019022615.1). Classification (NCBI taxonomy): domain Eukaryota; kingdom Viridiplantae; phylum Streptophyta; class Magnoliopsida; order Fabales; family Fabaceae; genus Acacia; species Acacia melanoxylon. Next base: position 97,905 of record JAFJYJ010000030.1, on the reverse strand, counting down.
TTATTTAACAAACCTAATTAACGTCTGCTTTTTTCTAAAATAGGAATTAAAAGAGAGTAGGTGGCATTTTTTAAAATTTGGCTTATTTTTCAATGAATATTTCTAAATAACCGGTTTTGAAAGTTTAATTTCAACGAATGATTTTTCACAAATAGTCGTTGAAAATAATATATTTTCATCTTTTTTGAACGAGCCTCTCGTACTCTCTCGCTTTTTCGACTCTTTATCCTTTGGTCTCTCTCATGCCTCCCCCTCCGAGCCCTTGTATGACAAAATCACATCGCTCAGCCCCTTCTTCGACCCAGGAAGCGACCTTCATCCCTTCTTCGACCTTCACCCTCTGTCCAATCGTGACCCCTCTCCTCCTTAGCCTTACACAAACACACGGTGTCGTCGACACCCTTTGCCTTCTCGCCCCCTCCCGGTTGTGTCCTCGGCCTCACATAGTCGCCAACGCCGTCGCGTTTTCCTTTCAAAGTTGACGCCCTCCTGGTCTCGTGATTTACTCTTTAGTCTCAGCTCCTCCCCAAAGGTCTTCAATCATGTAAGTGTGTCTGTCCTCTCCACTTTTAGTTTTTTCCTGATTGTTCTTTGGTTTGTTTTCATTTTGTCTTATGGGTTTAATTGTAATGGCATGTTCTGGGGGTGTGCTCTATCCTCTGTCATTGTTGGTATGAACTTGATAGAATATGTAAAACTCTAAATTTATGGGTACACATAGGTAGTTGGCATTGGTTGAGCTCTTAGAGGCATTATGAATTTATATTGATGAAATTGCTGGATCAAATTGATAATATTATCTTGAATAGTTTCAGTTAGTTTTGTTTAAATTAAGTTGAATTGGATTGTTGTTGAAATTTTTGGATGTTTTACTTTTAAGGGGAAATGCTGCTGAAATTTTTTAAAAATGAGTAAGGCAACCCCTTCCTTCACCCATATTTACATGTCATAATGACAATTGTTCTAAACTTGAGTGTTGTTGAAAAAGGATTAAGTGGTAATAAAATGGATCGCAGTTGAATGAATGCATTGAGAACTAATGAAAAATATGAGAATAAGTTGGAAGAGTTTATTGAATTTTCTAAAATGAATGTACCTATTAAAAATGAGAAGTATTTTTATCATTGTGTCAAGTGTTTAAACGAGAATCGACGGGACATTGATGATATAAGAGATCACTTACTTTGTGATGGAATAAATCTTTGGTACACAAGGTGGACATGGCATGGTGAGGAAGGAACGCTTTGCGTTTCACGAGAAGGAAGTTGTGGATGTTGTAGATGATAATAGAATGGAGAAAATGATTTATGATGTTGAGGTAGAATCTCTTGCACAATCGTGTATATATGATAGCGTTTAGAGTGATGCATAAACACCTTTGTACCATGTATGTACTAAGTATACACACTTGTCAGGTATTTTGCATTTGGTCAACTAAAAGGCAACCTTTGAGTGGACCGATAGCAGTTTCACATTGTTACTTAATTTGTTGTGTGATATGTTTCTAGAGGATAATGTACTTCAAATCGTATGTATGAGGCCAAGAAAATCTTGTCTACTATGGGTATGAAGTATAAAAAGATACATGCTTGCCCTAATGACTGTGTATTGTACAAAAAGGAGTATGAAGGACTAAGTGAGTGTCCAAAATCTAAAACTTCACGATACAAAGTGAAGAAAGATGTTGGTTGTGGACAACTAAAAGGAAACTTTTAAAGGTTTTGTGGTATCTTCCAATTATACCGCGATTTAAGTGAATGTTTGCTAATGCAAAAGAAGCAAAAAAATTGAGATGTCATTCTGATAAGAGAATATGTGATGGAAAATACCTTTAGCACCTGGCTGACTCTCCACAATAGAAGAAAATAGATGAAATGTTTCTCGTTTTGGCAACGAGCCAAGAAACCTTTGGCTTGAGCTTTGCATAGATGGAAACAATTCTTACGGTACTCTTAATAGTACACATAGTGTGTGGCCGATTCTCCTGGTGATTTACAACTTACCTCCCTGGTTGTGTACGAAATGCAAGTATATGTTACTTTCTATGATGATTTTGGGACCAAAATAGCCAAGGAACGATATCAATGTATACTTCGTACCTTTGATGGAGGACTTAAAGAAGTTGTGGGAGGATGACGTAGATGTGTTTGATGCATATAAGTAGGCGTCTTTCAAGCTACATGCAATGATTTTCACCATGATAAACGACTTTCCTACATACAAAAACTTGTTAGGATATAGTGTGAGAGGCATAAAGCATGCCCGATATGTGAAGTATGCACAAACTTCCATCAACTTAAGCATGGAAGAAAAAACGGTCTACCTTGTTCATAAGCAATTTCTTCCTTAGTTCCACTCAAACCGAAGACTAAAAAAGACTTTTAACGGTTTCTTTGATGAATGGAATGGCTCCAAAGGCATTAACTGGAGAGGAGGTTTATAGTCAGTAGAAAGAATCAATATCATTTTTGGTAAGAATCAGAGGACTGTAGGTGAGAAGAACATGTGGAAGAAGATGTCAATTTTCTTTGATCTTCCTTATTAGCGTAGTCTTGATGTGGGATACAAAATTGATGTGATACATGCAGAGAAAAATGTATGTGATAGTCTTGTTGGAACGCTTTTGCACATGCTAAGGAAAACTAAAGATGGAATTAGTGTGAGACTAGACTTGTTTGAAATGAGAATAAGAGAACGATTACATCCACAACTAAGAGATGATGGTAAGTTAGTGTATATGGATCTAGCAACACATATATTGTCAAAAGACAAGAAAAAAAAGTTTGTGTGGGTGTTTGCATGGTGTTAAGGTGCCACAAGAGGTCTATTTTATTTGATCTTCCATATTCCCTTATTGTTACAACTGCAAAATATCCATACAAAAATTGATAAGGTCGGCTTGCAGATGCCTTGTGGGATTATGGGTAATAGAGTCTCGTATCCCTTTTATTATAGAGTTCCTATATTTGGAGGAGATAGACATATGATGTGTTACATTTGCAATCATGTGAGTTTATTTTTTATTTTTAACTTTAATTAATGCACGGATTTTTAGGATTCTATATTCACTACGTAATTTCTCATTTTAATTAAATGGTAGCTAGATGCTTGCACAAAATATGTGTTGAAATGGAAATAAACACTTTGTATGTATTCTTATATCCTGCGAATCTAACAAGGCATAATAATAAGTTGGAAAATATGATGAGCTATGTGGGTTATACAATCGGAGAGACTCGGTTTCCATGTTATCTAACACCAATTGTTAGTGGACTTACTACAAATTTTGAGCAGGTGATCATTTCCATGTTATCTAGCACCAATTGTTAGTGGGTTTACTACAAATAAGCACTCATTATTGTTTTTGTAATTGGATTGTTAGTTATTTCATTAAATTGATTGATTTATATTAACTTATTCTTCAATTTGCACGTAGATTTTTGGTAATGAGGATGCTACACAATCAAAGATATTAATTTGATCTGAGACCTTTTGGAAGGACATCCTCTACAATAGATAGATGATGTATGTAGAGATAAAAGGTTTTATTTACATAATGTAGTGGTTTAGAGAACTTGTAGAGACTTGATTATATTTATTTAAGTTGATCTATGTTTAGTTTTGGAGCACATACTTGATTATAGAAATGAACTGTTGGATATATATATACAAGGCGTAATAATTAGCTTCAGTCAGTTTTCTTTATTCTCTATTTTGGAAATTGATTGTTTTTTATAAGGTGTGGGTAAAAAATATGAATTACATTTTTCATATAAAAAATTGACTTTTAACGTCTGTGCTTTTCTATAAAACAATCGTTATAAAATGCTCACAACGACTATTTTGAAAACAGTCTGAAAAAACAGTCATTGTAAGTGACTTACAATTACAGTTTTGGAATAAACGTCTATTTTTTTTAAATTTTAACGATACTCACATGCACATCCCTTGAAAATAGTCATCTTAGACTCCGTTAAAAGTACATTCTGTAGTAGTGTTGGTTATGCTTGACTACCCCATTAACTAAGATAAGTTACGTGATCAAGCTTGTTATAATTAATGTATAGTGAGTTAGCTTGCACAAATCAACTTTGACATGTATATGAGAAGCATATATAGCTACCCTTTGTTGAAAACATTAATTGGAAAGGGAAAACCAGAATAAATTAGAGAAGAACATCTTCATTAGCCATGGAGCACACGCTTATATGACAATTGTAACCCTAGGTTCAACACTAATCAACCCTTATAGAAAGATAATGAACGTAACTAACCACACTTAGGGACTTAAAGAGGACTGATGTTACTTTCTTTTAGTGAGAGATAACTATCTCACATGACTTTAACCTATCGACTTAGACCCTTTATATGGAGTTGTTTTTAAGGCAATATACCTTAACTAATTTAATCTTGGTTTAAGGTGTAAAAATATATATGTGGTTTGACCAAAAGAGCACCTAACACCAAATACTTTTTCGATGTGCAAAAGTAACTATATGGTTACTAAATTGGTGCAAAAGTCACATTTCCATGTAGAAGACATTGACTGTGAAGTTGGACGATTTGACCAAAAATGGTTACATGTACGATGAGGTGGAACACTGCAGTTACTTTATGTTGGTGGGGCCTAAAGTGATGTCCAGGTCAGCAAAGTTGTTCAATTTTTTCTTCAAAGTTGCAAATGAGACGGAGACGGAGATAGAGATGGAGCTGTGAGGTCGGAGAAGTAGTAGCATCGGAGGTGATGTTCGTCATCGGAGAAATTTTATGAGGGCTTTGAAACAAGAAGTTACCCATGATTGTGGAGGGTGGAGAGCTCAGCGGCGGATATGGATTTGGCCCATTTTTTGCCCACATTGAACTGGATGAAAGGTTTAGATCTGATGGTGCCAGGCTCAAGATCTATGATGACGGGGTTGGAATTGCCGTTGTACTTGCTGGTGAGGATAATGCCCCTCTCTTCGCAACTGACCTCCTAGAGCTTGGTACTGATATGTTTGCTTCACTGGTTACTTTTCGCAGAACTCTCTGTTTTTTAAATGTTTTATTCTTTAGGAAATTTTTGGAAGGATTGTTTCTTTGAGGATAAGGGATTGAGGTCGAATGATGGTGCATTCACCAAAGGAAGATCATTGGCTTTCATAATTACAGCTTACAGATCAGATTATTGTCTTTATGGTGAATGCAAGGCACTTGTGGCTTTTAAAGGAAAGATATTGTTTGCAGCTCCAGATTCTAAACACCTGAACCAAAAAAGCAATGTACGAGACGAGGTTATTTCCTATCATTGGGTTAAAAATCTTTTGGATTGGAAATAATTGTAAATCGTGATAACTATTGGAACTGCAGGCATGAGTTTGAAATTTTTATTAGTTGAAGAAGAAGAATAAAATATGGTCTTCGCAGGTGGAATGGTATGGAAGCCATGATGGTGAAACAGATCAGAGAGAAAAGCACTCACTCTCAATCCCAACGAGCCTCTCTTCAACAAATCGTCCCTTTTCTATCGCCTAAATATTCCGCCAACTCCGCCACCAATTTTCGGCGGCTGATTTTGGTTCTCTACATTCGGCAACGACAACGCCGGCGTCTCATTCGCCGGAGAAGATTCAAAATTCGTCTTTGTCAGTGAATCAGAAAACTTAGACATCTCACATCTGGTTTCTCAGAGCTCGCAGATTCCAAAATAACAAATTCAGGAAAAAAAAATGAAGGAATGAAGATGAAATGGAATGTTTTTGCTTAAGACAAATGAGAAAATGTGTAGCCTGTTAAATGTTTTTGGTTGAGAAGTTTCGGGAAGAGAATGAATTTGGTAGGTTTCAGGTTAATCAAGTCTTCAACTCCCCCCACCTGCCACGTTTTCCATGGTCAAAGAATGACTAAATTACACATGGGTCCAGGTTGCCCAGTTAAAGCAAACTAACGGACTTTTATGATTCTAGTAGAAAATGTGACTTTTGCATCAATTTAGTAATACATAGTCACTTTGAAAAAGCACTTGATGTTGGACACTCTTTTAATCAAAGCACATGTGTGTTTTTTCACCTTAACCCTTTAACCTTCTTATACCCTTATATATTATACTTGATTATTTAAAACAGAAATAATCTCCAACCTAGCTAGAGAAAATACATAACCAACTGTTTAGGTCAATGCAATAATGTAGATTCATTATTGTTAATTTAAAAATATTATGATTAGATACTAATTATTATAATATGAAACAAGATTACAAGATTGGATGCTTGGGCGACAGGATTAGGACCTTGTTGTGTCACACTTTTAGATAGTTGAGGCCAATACACATCAATGTCCCCTCTCAAGTCATTTTCTTACAATAGTAGTCTGATTTCGACTTAATTGGACTCTCATCTAAAGTTTTGACACACTATTATATTGTCGCTTTTGACGATACTTCATTCATTGACTCTTTTATTTTATTCATTAAATTTAAATGACTCAACAATAATTTAATAAGGAGAAAATTTTCCCCAATATTCCCAATTTTAAATTATAATAACGCAATCAAAATATATACGGGCATACATGCATGAAAAGATAGATCAATATAGACCCAGATAGATACCCTTCACACAGGGGAAAAAAGAAAGAAGAGATCAAAAGAAACAGAAACTCAATTTTACTAGTGGCTCACACTACTATATGTGTAGCGTAAGAAACACCATTAATGAAGGATTCTTGAGGTTGATGGAATATATGCATGTAAGAGATTTTGTCATGTTGCGTTAGGTCGGTAAAAGGATTTTGTGATCTCCTCTATATACCTTTGCTGTGGCCATAATTTACGTTTAAAAAACTTAGGCATAATCGAAGAATCCAATTTATTATTATGAGATGATGATCCAACTTATGGGAATTATAAATACCAAGTGTTGGTCAATTTATATACATACATTCTTGGAATGAGAGAAAAACGGGCATAATACACACACACACACACACATATATTTTAAATTTCAGATGCGGAGTATAGCATAGAGAGAGAGAGAGAGTGTGTGTATATGTTATCAATTACATCAATCAACATAAAAAGGCACATTATTTCCAGACAGTAAGCGTCATAGCTCCTCTTATTTTTTTTCAATAAATAACTCATTTTAAATTTTGTATAAAAGATGGACCACTATATGAGAAGTAGGGTTTATAAACTTGAAGGACTCTCTCTTGTTGAACAGGTTAAACAGTTGAGATAAGCTTTCTTTTTGATAATTATATAATATTTTTAATAGTATAATATTCCCATCCCAGAAATACATGTGTGTGTGTATGTATATAGAGGCTATGTATCTATATAAGCGTTACTTGGGCTGATCAAAACACTAAGTAATTAAGGCGATAAGTAACTAGCTAGGGCAAGAGGCATGGACGGGCACACGAGCAGGTCGGAGAAGGGGAAGGAGGAGATCCGATTCCGGGGAGTTCGGAAGCGGCCGTGGGGGAAGTATGCCGCAGAGATAAGGGATCCGTCGAGGCAAGGGGCGAGGCAGTGGCTGGGGACGTTTGATACGGCGGAGGAAGCAGCAAGAGCTTATGACAAAGCTGCCTTTAACATGAGAGGTCATCTCGCAATCCTTAATTTCCCCACCGAATACTATGCTCATGTACGAGGTTCCCCACCATATCCTCCCTACTTAGCTTCTTCTTCTTCTTCGACGCCGCCGGGTCGTGCAAGTGGAAGCTCGTCGTCGTCGTCTGGTGGGCGGGGGCAAGTTTTTGAAATTGAATGTTTGGATAATCAGGTTCTGGAAGACCTTCTTGAAGAAGACGGAAAGAAGAAAAGTGGTGGAGATTGATTCTTCCTTTTTTGGTAATGAACAGTCCTGATAATTGAACCTGTCTTTAAGAAGATCAGATTTATATGAAAAAAAGGAGATGAACTTGTGTGTTAGTGTCTGTTCTGAAAACGAAATCTACAGCTTCTCTTTGTACTGTTGTTTATATATAACATCATCTTCGGGCTTGCCTCTTAGGAAAATCTATTCATTTTGACCCCAGATTTTGTCTAACTACATCGTGTTAAACTTTTATTTTTTATTTTTAAAAAAATTTCGTCATAACTCACGCACTCATTGTACCTTCAATAGATGGTTTGAACTGACAACTCACGCCTAAGACTCAGACTTAAACTTTTACTTACTCTTGCACGTGTAGCAGTTCTAATGGAATTAGCTCATCTGGGTTAATTTGTTATATTTGTATCATTATTATGGAGATAAAATAAAGGTATCAATTCAAAAGGAAGCCTAAATTAAATGAAGTTGTAATCGGAAAGTATATAGCAAGATATAGGGACCGATTTTCTTACGGGGTTTAATTGGCGTAATAAAAGAGAAATATAAGCATTATAATGAGTCATTTAATAATATGTAAACCTTATTACTCCATGCTTTTCAAATATAAGTTATGTTTTATAAAAAGGGTTAAGGTGTCAAAAACCATCCGTAAAATATTCTGAGAGGAGTTGCTAATATCTTGAAGTTAAGTATGATACAATTTTAATCTGATCATCAACTTTAATAAAAATGGTGCAAAAATCCCTAATATGTGAGGAAGGTAGATGTAGGTCATGTTGGATAGGCTGGGACCCAAGATGAGGGATGAATTAGGTGTCTTTAAAAACTTTTCAAGAACCTTATGAAAGAATAAAGGAAAAATGACAGAAAAATCTGTCACAACAACAAGATCTGAAGCGGTAAAAAACAATTGACAACTTGTTTTGTTGAAAAATAACCTATTTGAGATTTTAAATTCAAGTGGTATTAAACAATGACTTAATGTGCTAATAAATTATTTCCACAAAACTAAGTTCAACAATATGAAATACTACATTAATTAACACGTTAAGCATAAAGTTTTTTAGTGTCAGAATAATTATACAAGTGAATGACTTTGTTTCAAGGCATGGTTAACACGTCAGGTGGAAGACTCGACATGTTAAATACAGTAGAAATTTTACAAGAGTGAAACAAGTTTCCAACACAAAGGTTAACATGTTAGGGACAACAGATTAACACATTAATATTTGTTCACAAATGTACAAAGACTTTGAGACATGCATAATAGGTTAAGTACATGACCTAGTACATATTACTAGGGTGAAGACGAGTTTCAACAATGGTTAGCACTTTAAAAGGTGAGATGATTAACACGTTAAACAATAAGAAGAGTGAAAAACCATTTGGGATTTTTAAGCGTATAAATAGTTAACCATCTTCAATTCCTTTTTTTTTTTAAAAAAAACATTTTAAAACCAAAGTTCTCTTAATTACCTTATATCATAATATTCTCGAAAAACAAACTTTTATTAATTTTTTTAATCCTCAAAACAAGGTGATTCAACAGTGCTCACATTCTGTGCATACGGAAATGGATTAGGGAAAAAAAAAACCCAAATACTATACCATGGTATAATTTCTCCTTCTACAAAAAAAAAAAAAAAAAAATATTATGGAAGGCACTCCTAACGTTCGCTTTTAGAACCTTAGACGTCCATTTTAAAAGGGATGTGTATGTGAGTGTCATTTGAAGTTTTAAAATATACGTCTATTTTAAAACGATCGTTCTAAGTTTTCTACATACAACGTCGCTTTTTCGGTAAAAAGATTTTGTAAGTTACTTACAACGTCTATTTTTAAGAAAACCAAACATTGTATGTTTCAAACTTACAATTGCTGTTTTTCAAAATAGTCATTGTAAGTCTCTTATAAAAGTTGTTTTTCAGACTGTTTTCAAAACAATCATTGTAAGCCTTTTACAACGACTATTTCATAGAAAACAGACAATGAAAGTTACTTTTTTAAAACATGTAATTGGTATTTTCTACCCACAACCTTTAAAAAACATCCAATTCCTAGAAAATATGCATGTACACACCCAAAACAAAACACTAAAAAGCAAGTATATATACATCCACTAGTTCATAAGTATAGTCAAGTGCTCCAAAAATAAACATGGATCAACTTAAACAAATACAATCAAGTTCTCCAAAACTAAACATGGATCAACTTAAACAAATATAATCAAGTGTTCAAAAGTTCTCTAAACCACTACACTATGTAAAAGATGTCTTGCCAAAAGGTTTTGCATCAAATTAATGTCTTCAACTGTGTAGGCGTCATTACCAATAGTCTCGCATGCAAATTGAAGAATAAGTTAATATAAATCAATCAATTGAATGAAAAAACTAACAATTCAATTACAAGAATAAAAATGAAAATCATTTGAGAATTAAGAAATGATCATCTGTTCAAAATTTGTAGTAAGTCCACTAACAATAATGTTATACATATAAAGTAAAACATAGTATCTGCACTCACACTAGTGCAAAAAAGGGCTTTAAGACCGCCTCATTTAGACCGGAGTATTGACGCACCGGTCTTAAAAGTATGACCGGTGGCAGTTTTGTAAATATAAAGAACACTTTTAAGACCGGATTAAAAAGGATCCGGTCTTAAAAGTATGACCGGTGGCAATTTTGTAAATATAAATAACACTTTTAAGACCGGATTAAAAAGGATCCGGTCTTAAAAGTATGACCGGTGGCAATTTTGTAAATATAAAGAACAATTTTAAGAACGGATTAAAAAGGATCCGGTCTTAAAAGTATGACCGGTGGCAATCTTGTAAATATAAAGAAAACTATTTAGACCGAATGTTAAAAAGAACTAGTCTAATTTTTTTTTTTTAAAATATATTACTTTTAAGACCGGATGTTTTAAATATCCAGTCTAAAAAGTTTTTAAAAAAAATGTCTATTTTTTTTAAGACCGGATGTTACAAAGAACCAGTCTAAAAGTTTAATTTTTAAGACTTCAATTTGATAACAACCGAGTCTTAAAGATTTTCATTAGGCGCGGCAAACAAAAATTGAATTTTCATTATTCCTTTTCTAGTTCCCTCCACTTCCCATTGATATCTCCGCTCTCTTCTCATTTTCACTTCCCCACCCCGCGCATTCACAGTGGCTACCGTAGCCTCAGATTTCGGAGATATGTGGCTCAACAACAATCCAAGAATGATTTGTGCGGTTGAGTTCGTGTTCGTTGCATTTCTGTTTCCGTAGCTCAACAACAATATATATATATATATATATATATATATTGTTGTTGATATATATATCAACAACAATCCGAGAGTCATTCTCGGATTGTTGAGATATATATATTATATATATCTCAACGAGATATATATATATATATATATATATATATATATATATATTTATATTTATATTGTTGTTGAGCCACGGAAACAGAAACACAATGGTAGTAAATCATTGACGTAGATTTTGGCTTAAGTTTGAAATTAAATATCAATTTCTTATTTCTTTGTTTTATTGCTCATCTCCTCATTCTCAGCGACGACAAAGCTCCAAACTTGATTTCCATGGGGAACGAGTCTCAGTCTGCAACTGCTGCCTCTCTTGAGGTAAACCTATTATGTCTGTTTTGCTTATTTCTGCGTTCTCGATCGATTGTTTTTGTTTGTTGTTATTTTTTTTGAATATATTGAGATGTGCACATACAAAAATGACGGATAGATAAGCGAACGGAGGAGTAGAAGAAGATAGATGAATGACTTCCCATAACTTCTTCGAGGAATGCAAAATGGTATTACTCTTCTCCGACCTCCCTCTCTCCGTCCTTGTATCGTTTTTTTTTTTGCTTCCACCCAAAATTTTCTTTGTTCCTTCTTCTTCGTCTACCTCTTCTCAAAGTTCTCTCTAAGGCGGCTTAGGTACTTTCCTCTCTCGAATCTATTTGTTTTAGTTCCTCTTGTGAAAGATCGGAAACGGGGTTCTCTACGAGGTGGCGGCTCGGGCGTCTACAATCTCACCTTTTTTTTTTTTTTTTTTTGTAGAAAGGAATTTTTAAGACCGGACTTGAAAATATATACGGTCTTAAAAGTTTATTATTTTTTTTTTAAAAAAATGGACTTTTAAGATCGGATGTTTAAAAAGTCCGGTCTTAAAAGTGTTTTTTTAAGACCGGACGCGCATCCGGTCTTAAAAATAACAGACTTTTAAGACCGCCTGGAACAAGACCGGTCACAGATCCTGTCTTACGATACCTCTTTCGTCCGGTCTTAAAAGCCTTTTTTTCCACCCGTGTCAGTTTGTAGTAAGTCTACTAACATACTATACATTAGAATGTTATCTCAACTTTTTTGCTTCTTTTGCATTAGCAAACATTCGTTTAAACCGTGATATAATTGGAAGATACCCCCTTTAAAGGTTTCCTTTTAGTTGTCTCATCACTACAACCAACATCTTTCTTCACTTTTTATCATGAAGTTTTACATTTTGGACACTCACTTAGTCGTTCATACTCCTTTCTGTACAATACGCAGTCATTAGAGCAAGCATGTACCTTTTTATACTTTCTATACAATACACAGTCATTAAAGCAAGCATATATCTTTTTATACTCCATACCCATTGTAGATAATAATTTCTTGGCCTCTGATAAGTATATATTTTATAATTAAATAAGGATAGATTAAGAGATATATTGGATTGAATTTAGTATTATTTTGTACTTATTTAATTATCTTTTATATTTTTCTATCCTTTAATTAATTATAAGATAGAAGGATATTTTGATATAAAATCTACCAATATCTTATTTTTATTTTGTAGGAGATATCATGTGATCTAGTAGGAAAGAAAACATCAAATAAAAGGAAACAATATATATATATATATATATATCTTTTGAAATCAATTGCGTGGGTCCTACAACAATTAACGGAGTAGCAAGAATCAGGGAGGAGCATGTGTGACTTGGCAGCAATAATATATTAGATGGATTACAAATCAGGTTTTTTAAGCAAAAGGAACCCAAAATATATCTATTAAACAAAACGCACACCACGCGAGAGACGCACGGACTAAATCAAGAAGGAGATAACGACAAGGAAAGCTGAGACGCAAGATTTGGGAACAATTAGAACCAGAGAGGAGAGGCGCAGATCAGAGGAATTGAAGAAGAGTTGCAGTACGCGTGGCAATAAGGAGAAGGCTCCACAGTTTTGCGATCTCTTCTTTCTTCTTCTTCTCTTTAGTCTTGAATCTGAATTTCTTGCTTTTGTTATGGATTTTATTATAGCCATATGTGACTAATTTTCTTTTCAACCTAAAGGACCTATGAACTTGTTTGGGCTCTAGAGATTATTTCCCACGAATTAGTTTTAATTAATTTTATTTCAGTTTATTTAATCTTGTATTTATTTCTATTGCTTAGTAATTAGCCACTATTAAGCATGTTTTGGGGTTTTAGGGTTGAACTTAGAAGAAGGAATCTTAAATTGACCTTGGAATTAGATAATGTGGAATTAGGTTTTAATCTAATTTGCGTCTAGGATAGACATATACCTAGAAGCTCCGCATAATCAAATTAAAGTGAGCCCGATCTAAAACGCATCTTATTTAGTTGTGTGAAGCATTACATAATTAATTAAGGTAGGTATATAAATGGACCGGAAGACATTTAGTGGGGATTAATTCTAAGAAACCAACAAGGGATTAGCGACTCTAGATTGTACTTCTCGAATTGGAATTCGCCCTTTTGCTACTATTAGTTTCTTATCAATTTTCTTTTTATTGAAAACAATTCTTACTCGCTCAACTTAAACGGAATAAGGGAATTTAATATCTAAACACTAATTTGATTGAGTCCTCGTGAGAACGATACTTTTCTCATCGCTTTATTATTTGATACGGCCCGTATACTTGCGGAGTTATAGGCTATAAGGTTTTGTCCTATCAGCCTCATACATATGATTTGGAACTACATTATCCTCTAGAAACATATTACACAACAATTAAAGTAACAATGTGAAACTACTATCGGTCTACCCACAATTGCCTTTAAGTTGACTAAATATAAAACACCTAACAAGGTATATAGTACACTCAGGGTATAAATGTGTTTCTGCATTACTTCGCACATTGTTATATACACACGATTGTGCAAAAGATTTTACTTCAACATTATGATCAATCCTTTTCTCCATTTTATCATCATCTACGACATCCAAAACTTCTTTCTCATGGGACGCACAAGCAGTTACTTCCTCACCATGCCATATCCACCTTGTGTACCGAAGGTTTATTCCATCACAAAGTAAGTGATCTTTTATATCATCAATATTGTAATACCCGGATATTTAATACCCGGATGATTATTATATAAATAAAATTCCTTCAATATTTCTTTTAAATCAATATTACCTATTTAAAATGGGTAAAAGTGTGGTCTTAAATAATGAGTATTATTGTCCTATTACCTTAGAAAGACTCTATTAAAATTAAAGAGATAAGCTGCCAGAGGGCTAAAATTACATTATTAGGGCATAAATTGGATTGAAAATATTATGATAAATACTATATGACCTCAATTATTGACAAAAACTTAGGAAGTGTGCTATCTTTGATTTTAGAAATTTTTGGGATTATTTCCCCGGAAAATAAAGATGCATAAATATAATAATATTAAAAGCACTTTTTGGCCCCATGATTTTTAATATTTTACATGGAATATAAAATACCAATGTAAGTAAAATAGTTGTGAGATAATAATTAATCCTAATTATGAAAATTATCAACAATTAGTAAATGACTAATTAAGTAATTAATGGCTAATTGTTTAGATTATGATATAAGTAAATTAATTAGTAAATAATTAATTTAAGGGGAGAAATTCGAAATTATTAATTAAATAAATAATAAAAAAATAAAAAAATATTTTATGCTTAGAAAAATAAATAAAAAATAAAAGAAAAAAATATCTAGATATTTTGAATAAAATAATAATATATATGGTAAAGAGCCAACATGACATTTGAGAATGGATAGAAATAAAATCCTACACCAAAATATAGGGATATAGTCTAAGTCATCTGGACTTTTTATAAACGAGTGAGTTTTTATCCTGGAGTGAGTGAACTCAAAGTCATTTCGAAACCAAATGAGTCATTAAGATACGGATAAATCGAAATAGGTCGGATAGTGTAAATGAGAACCTATAGAAAACGAAATAGTTGTGACAAACCGAGAGATTAGGTTTCTTAAGTCGAACATATTACGAACCGGTGAATTTTTGTCCGGAAAATTTGGTTCTATCGAAGTCATTTCCGTAACCGACAGCGTTTATCCTAAAATCTTCAGCAGACTACGGAATACCCGTAACGGGATCAAAAATTTAGTTAACCCAAGTAGTTTTGAAGAGAAAGAATAAAACTTCAGTGCCTTGCTATCAGATTTTTAAGATTTTCCCAGACTACGCGATTTGAACACCGAACTGGAGACTTTATCGGTACAGGCTCATAAAGGCACATGGGTGACATCATCTTCTTCTAGAAGGATGATGTCGGCACACACATCCAAGGGCCAAGGGCGAGCCACGTGTCAAAGTGCGATCCAACGGCTGAAAACTGATCTGAAAAAGGCATGAATAGTGTCCTCTCTTTTCCTATAAATAGGAGCTCTCCCTCTTCACTTCTCCTCACACCAAACCATGCTCTAGAGAGAGGTTAGAGAGAAGGAGGAGTCCGGGGAAATTCTAGCCGAGCCCTAGGTAAGTTTTCCGGTCCCTAGTCTTAAGTTTCAGTAGTTCTTTCGGTAGATATAGTAGAAGTGTTAGATTTATCTCTAAATTTCCCAGATAGTCTAGATATAATGTTTAGGGGTATATATAGTATTTATTTCGAAAATATACTGGGAAAAGAGGTATGTCAAAATTCTGGAGAGATAGGGTCAAAGTAGTGAAGCTCTGACGAAATTCCGCCGATTAGGGGGTCAGGTGCAAAATGGTAATTAGTACCTAAAATGTCCGTTATAATGATAAATACTGATAAAATGCGATATAATCCTTATAGGATATCTGTAATCGTACATTGTCGTGCATTTGTCGGGCCATTGTCAAAATTACCGTTTTTAAAGTGAAACATACCTAAGGACCGTCAACGAAGGTACGTTCGCGGCGTCTTTATCGTAACACTACTTCTCATGGTTGTTGTATGCTTTATGTGATTGCTGTGTTCATATACGAGATTCTTTGTTTGAAAATGGGGAGATCATGATTACACGGGTTATGGTATTGTTAACACCGTTTTTTAGAGTTTTGTAATACTTGATTTTAGCAAATCGGAATTTACGAGATAAAGGAAAATTAAAGAATATTTTAATGAAGTAAATTCATGAGATAAAAATGTTATAGAAAATTGTTATAATTATAGAGTAAATTGTCAAAAAAGTTACAGAAAAATCTGATGAACAGAATGACTGAAAATGATATCATGGTGATAAAAACAGTCTAAAGACATTATGATAAATACTTAAAGATCATGAAAAATTATGAGAAAAATATGGAAGTGTTATCCCTAATTATGAGAATTTAATAAATTATTTCGGAGGAAATAACATGAAGAAAAGTTTAAAAAGCATTTCGAATCATAAAGTAACTTGATGGGGTAAACATTTTTAATATTTTACACAGGATATAAAATGACAATATCAAGTATAGAAGTTTGAAAGATAACAATATACTGTAAATTAGTAAAGATAAATACATGAAGAAACCTGATCTGAAAAGATCACTAAACGAAGAAATTAGGCCCGATTAAGCCCTAACGAAGGCGGGGGTAAAACGAAATTTTGGTAAAAAATATTATATTTTTAAAAAATGGAAAAAATTATAGAAAAATAAATAAATCTGAATTTTTAAAAGAGGGGGTCGAAATTATGGTTATTTTTAATTAAAAAGAATTGTTTAAATAATTAAAATGGTAATTAGAATAAAATAATAATATAATGCGGTGAGTCGAACATAAAGAGGCACCGAGGGAAAAGTTAGAAATAAATTCTACAGGTAAACCAGAGGTAAAAGTCTTTTCAGACTGATCAAATTAAGAACAAGTGAATTTTTACACGAAGAAAGAATTTACCAGGCGTCGATTCCGCAACCGAAAACCCTAATTCCTAATAAGACAGAAAGCGATCGATAGAGTAGAGCCGGATAGGCAAAGTGAGAACCTATAGAAACAATTGCGTGTTTTCAAACACGGGATTAAGTTAGGCAACCACTTTGGACGTTTTACGATTCAACGAATTATTGTCCGAGAAGTTGGTTCAATCGGAAGCGATTTAAAGTAACCGGACGCGTTTGTCCGAATATCTTCCGATGCACCGGAGAATACCTGGATATGATCAAAAAGAGGATCCAAATAGATAATATGAAAGAGGATGAAAAGACCTTCAAAGTTACATGCCCGCATTTTTGAGTTTCGCGAAATCGCGCGAAACGGACACCGTCGGTAGCTTTATCGGCCGGAGGCCATAAAGCAAGAGCCATCATGGATGACAACTCATCCATTGACTTTAGGGCTCTTAGATTTCGATCTTGACCATGGATGGCCAAGAGTGTTTTGTCCTCAAAATGCGATCCAACGGCGGAATCCGATCTGAAGACTTTTGTGGAAATTCCCACCTTGTCCCTATTTTTCCCTATAAATAGCAAGCCCTCTTGCTCTCATTCTTCACACCAAATCTGAATCCTAGAGAGAGGTTCTAGAGAGAGAAGCTCTGCAAAAGTTTTGCCTTAGCTCCGAGTAAGTTCTTCCGTCCTTAGTTTTTAGTTTCCGTAGTTCTTTCGGTAGTTATAGTAGAACTGTTGTTTTGATCTAGGAAGTTTCGAATTTGTTCCTATGTTTGTTTTTATGCCTCATTGCATTGAAAGATGCCTGACGAGGTAAAAACATAGTGGGGATAATTTTGAAATGGAATACGGTCAAAGTAACGAAGTTACGCGAAATTCCGCCAAATTAGGGGTAGAAGGGCAAAATGGTAATTTTTACCTAAAATGCCGTTATGATGTCAAATCACTAATGAAAGTGATATTACTCTGATAGGGCATCGAAACTCGATTTGCTGCCGCGTTACGCCGCCCCGACGTGTCGCCGAACATTTCACGTTTTTCCGTAAAAGTACGTTTTTCCGCGGAAGTACCTAACGTCGTCAACGAAGGTACGGACGCGTACTGTAACACTAATCTTGTACATCTTAAATACTTATATGTCAATGATATGTTCGTAGACCGTTATACAGACAGTTATACGGGTTATAGTTTTGGTAACACCGTTTTGTTTTCCTAGCGCTGAGGACACGAGTAATTATCGTGGCACCGGTGAATAGTGCGGTGCTGTTATTGTTTACCTTATGGGGCTTTACATATTGCTTTGTGCTTATGTTTGTCGGCATAATGATCATGCATCGTTTGTATGCTTATGATATCTTGTGGTATTAGCTCTAGAAATATCTTTTGTCTGTATATTGTATTGTTTGGGTATGAGGTTAACCGTTACCTGAGATTCAATATGGTGAATTGAATCTCGGCTATAGCTTCGGGATCCGGAGGAATACGGATCGAAGATCGAGGCAAGCAGCGATGAGACGTGCGGCGAGAGACTTATATATCTTTACCGCTTTCGCTTATACACTTTCAAACTCTAGGATTACGTAATCATTACAAAGTTACACTATGGTTGATGTTTGTTATGAATCGATTACTCACTCGCTCCAATGCTCTACTCTGACTACTCTGCTTGAAATATTTGGAAACATTTAAAAAAAAAAAAATATTCCGCCGTTTTCAAATGGGATGTTACAAGTTTTCCTAGCGCTATGGACACGACATGCTATCGTGGCACCGGAGAGTGTGCAGACTGGGGTAACATACATCTTTGCGGGGGGCTGTGTAATGTTATTGCTTGATATGTTGGAGGATGTTTTATATTGAAAAATGTTGTGAATATCTTACATGCATATACTGTTTACATTAGCATGAGGTTAACCGTTACCTGAGGTCCGATGGGTATTGGACCTCAGTCTGCATGATTAGACATGATTCGGGTAATGAACCGGAGGAGGCACCAGGGGATGGAGTCATAGATAGACGTCAGTAGACGGAGCCGGGAGATGGCACCAGTCAAAGGAAATGCGGGAAGAAAGTCAACAGAACCTACCTTATGGAATGAATCTAATAAAGTTACTTCATATCATTTGGTGCTTAAACTAGAAGGGTCATCTATGTGGTCCGTCAATCGATCACCCTAGCACGGTGAGACTCCCACTAGACCTACCCGGCTGGCCAAATGGGATGATTTAATCGAGTTAGGTTCTATGCCCCGCTCTACCCAAGGCTTGATGAACGGGGTATAGTTACAGAGAGGAACTGTAATTATAAGTTTTGTATTACTGTATCACATGAATAATTCCTTCGGGAGATTTTGTAATATATATATATATCAGTATACGTCAGGCATCATCATATGTCTGAGTATTTCATATCAGTTACTCATTGTTATACCTATTGTTCAAATTTTTAGTACATGCTCTCCGTTTCCGCAAAACGCTAAAGCTGTAGCACCTCAAACTCTGATGAATTTTTATAAAACCACGTGTCAACGACGCGATTTTTGCTACGGAACTTGGGGTGTTACAAATATCCTGTCGACTCTCATTTAAATACTTGACACAATGACAAAAATACTTCATATTTTTACTAGGCACATTCATTTTAGCAAATTCAACAAACTTTTCCACCCCATTCTCAAATTCTTTACTAGTTCTCAATGCATACATCTAACTGTGATCCATTTTATGTACCTAATTCATTTTCAACAATACTCAAGTTTAAAACAATTGTCATTATGATATGTAAATATAGGTGAAGGAAGGGGATGCTTTACTCATTTTTTAAAAATTTCAGCAGCATTTCCCCCTTAAAGTAAGACATCCAAAAATTTTAACAACAACCCAATTCAAATTAATTTAAACAAAACTAACTGAAGCAATTCAAGATAATATCAATAATTTAATTAATTCAGCAATTTCATCAATACAAGTTTATAATGCCTCTAATAACTCAACCCATGCCAACTACCTATGTGTAACCATAAATTTAGAGTTTTGCATGTTCTATCAAGTTCATACCAATATTCCAACATAGAAACCTTCAAGCATTTCGATATATATATTGCATTTGTTAGAATCCCTAACAAATTAAACTAGCAAGGACATTGTAAACGCTAGTTTAACATTTCTTTTCGTCACAAACATGTAATTATCACGGGGCACAAATAAAATAGCTAGGGAAAAAAGACCAAAGTAACAACTTTTAGCAAAAAAATATACCAAAATAATGCAATTTTGAAACAATTTACTGAAGTAAGATTGTTTTGGGGCAGTGCCGTCGGGCTGTACGACGGCATTGGTGCTCAGTGCCGTTAGGGTCCCTGACGGCACCAGTCAGAGACTGTTAGGGACACCTGGCCCCTGACGGCACTAGAGTGACGTCGTACGGCTGACGGCAAGACGGTGCTCGGTGCGTCGGGTCCTGACGCACTACCGTCTTGTCGTGTTCGCCGGCAACCGCCCCAAAACAGCCTTATTCCGGTAAATACTTTCAAAACTGCGTTATTTGGGTAGATTTTTTGCTAAAACTTGCTATTTTGTTGTTTTTCCCAAATAGCTAGAGGTTGTAAAGTTCTTACTTTGAAGACAACTTCGGCAGAGAGGGGGACCAGAGGACAGGGCCACGATAACTCTGGCAGAGAGGAGGGCGAAGGTCAAACAAAAGGCCAGAGGTCGCTATGGGGTTGGAGAGGGGACCAAACAATGTGATTGCAAGTCATAAAAGGAGAAAGAGGCAAAGGCGCGAGAGAGGATGAGAGGCGATACCTAGGGCCGCGATAACTTTGGCAGAGAGCATGACAAAGGTCAAAAAAGAGGCTAGAGGCCTGTCTGGGTCGGATAGGGGGCCAAACGATGCGCTTGCACCTCAGAGAAAGAGAAAGAGGCGGAGGCGTGGAAGAGACTGAAGGAGAAAGAGGCATAGGTGCGAGAGAGGACGAGAGGCTTGTATCTAGTGCTAAAGCGAAACAGAGATGATAAGGTGAACTTTTCAACAACCGATTTTAAAAAATTAGTCATTGAAATTAAACTTTCAACTACCGCTTATAAAAAATAGTCGTTGAAAGCTTCTAGAAACAGATTATTGAAAGATAAGCCAAAATTTTAAAAATGTCATTGTCTCTTTTTAACTTTTATTTTTTTAAAAATAGACGTTAATTAGTGTCGTTAAAAGCAATTTTTGTAGCGGTGAAAGATGAAAAAAACTATCAGTCCGTGTCGACATATGTTGACGGTTGGATTATCTAGAATCCTAAAAGAATATGGATAGATAATTATGGATATGACTAAAGGATAAATGGAAATGTTGGGATATTTCAATTAGATTATTTGGATAATTTAACTGGTGTGTGGGAAAGGATTTAATGGATAATGAAGGATATTAGATTCTTTAAAATAAAACAATCTAATTTATATCATGGATTAGAGTTAGATCATGAAAGACAATTTGATTTAAGGGGATTATAATAAATAATATTACAAGCTTTAAGCTAAAGAATTAATCACCTAATAATAATAATAAAATAATTCCTAATATGCCATTATATTAATGATTAAATGACAACTAAAACACTGCTTAATGACTCTTGGTCTCATGACCTTATTAAAAAAACGAAAATCACAAAATAAGTTGAAAATACTTGATTTAACTATAATGAATGGACGCTAATCATATTAGTCTCTTCATGTAGTGCTTCTCATAACTAACCCCAGCAAGCCTTCTTCAAGACCATTATGACCACTCCAAAAAGTACTATTCATGCTGCATTATTAAATGCATTTGAGCTCAAGTATGCAAGGTCATGGCTCAATTTGCTTCCTTTAAGGGTGTATTTGTGTTTTTGGCCTTTAATTTGGAATGAGCTCCAAAAATACATAGTAGTTTTTTAAGGGTAAAAATGCAAAAATAGTAATAATGTTTCACACTTTAAGCATCTAGCGAGAATTAAAATTTGATGGGTGCAACAGTAGTGATAAACAATTTTTAAGGTGCTAAATTGATAATGCCATTAATTTTAACCACGTCGACCGTTATAAACAAGGGGAGGGCAAATAGGCCTCACTTGATAGAAATTACCTACAATTAATGGTCAACATGGTCAAACTTAATGACGTTATCAATTTAGCTACCTTAAAATTGTTTATTACTACTTTTGCATCCATCAATGTTAATTTTGCTAGGTGCTCAAAGTGTAAAACATTATTACTATTTTTACACATTTACCCTTTTTTAAAATATGAATATTATCTTTTGAGGTATTCCTATATTTCACTAATCACATATAAACTAACAAAATAATCGTCCAGGTTTACATCACTTGTAAGAGAACAAATCTTTGATATGATATTCTTCCAAACAGAGAAAAGACAAAAGTTAATTGTAGCACATAAGTAAAATAAGATCAGAATCTGTTGGATTCCTGATCGATCTATGTATAATTTGCCTTGTGTTCGTACGTGTGTGTTATATTTTCAACCCACTTAGTCTTAAACACCAATAGCCATGAATGTCTAATTAATTAAAAATAAATTGATAAAAAAAAAAAAAAAAACTTCTCCAAGTACATCGGTTTGTAATTGGTTTTGTTCTGTGAATTATGCGCTTAACTGCTTTAGCTACCTATAAACTGTAAGTGAATATTATTATATTATAAAAGTAATTACAAGTGTAACAAGCCTATCGTGTTTGGAATTTAAAAATGATTTTTAAGAACATCTTATGAGGAGTTCTTTTATGTTCTTTTGACTAGATCCGATCTGTTTTTCTTTTAATGAACAAATTTGAAAAAAGTTTGATCGACATAGAATAAAAGAATATTTAGTTAACGTTATCATGTTCCTCATGATGTGTGTGACACACATATGACATAACACATTATTCGTTCAAAAGATGATAGAATTAATCTATAGGAAACAGAAGTGTATTAATAATAATGTTATTTTCCGTCCCAAATACAAGAATAAATAACTAATTCACAAAATAAGAAATTAGTTAAATCAATTAGTTATTTGTAAAAATGTATGTTGCTTTAACTAGAATATCTTATGACCAAAGACTCTTAGTAGTGCGGTGATATTGAGATTCATTTCCCCTAGGTCCTGGGTTCGATCCCCCCTCCCCTATCGCCTTGTATATTAAAAAAAAAAAAAACTAGAATATCTTATGCATTTTACTGATCATTTCCCTCTCTTTGGTTGGAGGTGTTCAGAAAGGACAGAAAGATTGTTAAGAAATTGAGGGGGATGACCACTAAACCCTTGCTTTAACTGGTAAGTAATTGTACCAGTTTAACCAGAAATCCTAAATCACTTGGAAGTAGGTCCAGAATAGTGGATGTTGAAAAAAAATGGAGGGTAAGGATTTCATTCTCTCTCCTCCGAAAGTGGAGGATTTGGAGGAAAGGCTTTAAAATCTAGGGAAATTTTCATCAAAGGACAATTGATATCAAATCAAATAATTTTCCGGCAAATGAGGTCAAAGTGGAGGTTTGAACCCACTCCGACTTGAGCGGGAGTGGCTAGCGTCCACTGCCCTTATGGTTCACTGCCGTCCTCTTTGGGTTATACGTCGACGTATAAGCGCCACACACACAATGGTCATTTTTTCTTTTTCTTTTTTTAAAAAAAATTCTCGTATAAGCGCCACACATACATATGTGTGTGTAGCGCTTATACGTCGACGTATAAGTCGAAGAGGACAGCAGTGAACCATAAGGGCAGTGGACGCTAGCCACTCCCGACTTGAGCACACCATAAGAGCAATGACCACAAGGCCAATGAAAATCTTTAGTCAGTATATGCTACAACAAATATATGTAATAACCTTATATCTATACTTATTTTACATCATAGTTAATAAGTGTCTTACACATCGTGAACACGTGAAATAGTCATATGAACAAGTAGAATAGTTTTATTGGCAAAGTAAATTAATTTCTTGATAATTACTCATTTGCAAGTATTGTTCATTTCATGAATATATAAGTGAAATAGTCCTATGAACAAGGGAAATATTTTTATTAACAAGATAAATTAATTTCTTATCAAAATCATATTTGCAAGTCTTATACATTATGAACAAGTCGAATAGTCATATAAACAAAATAAATTAATTTCTTAATAATTACTCATTTGTAAGTGTATTAAACAATTAATTTCTTAAATATTATTCATTTTGAAGTGTCATAAACAAATACTCGCCTAGAATATGATTGCATCACTTGTTTATAGAACTATTCAACTTGTTAATAATGTATAAGACACTTGCAAATATGATCTTGTTAAGAAATTTACTGATCATGTTAATAAAAATATTCCACTTGTTCATAAGACTATTCCACTTAATCATGAAGTGCAAGACACTTGCAAATGAGTAATTGTTAAGAAATTAATTTATTTTGTCTATAAAACTATTCCACTTGTTTATGAAGTGTAAAATACTTGAAATTAAAATGAGTGATTGTTAAGAAATTTATTTTTAATAAAACTATTGAACTTATTCGTAAGACTATTCTACTTGTTAATAATGTGTAAGACATTTTTTAACAATGATGTGAAGTAGGTAGGGAATATAAGATTATTACATATATTTGTTGTTGCATATATTAATTAAATAACTTCATTGGTTTGGGGGTCATTGCTCTTTTGGTGTGCCCAAGAGGGGATGGGTTGAAACCCCACTTGGACCTTTTGCTGGAAAATTATTGGGAAAATTACGTGCAGGTCTCAAGGACCAGAAATAAATACAATGAGGTCCCTTGAAATCACCAAATTACACAGAAGTTTCTAGGGACTTTTTTGATATTATTTGTATTAACAATAGGAAATGTCATATTTACAACAAAAAGTGCTACATTTATAACAAAATTTAAAAACTTGACCATTTACAACAGAAAGTGTCATATTTACAACAACATTTAAACACCTGGATTTTGTTTCAAACTCAAGTCCCTAAACGTACAGAGGTCATTTACAACAAAAAAATGCTATATTTACAGCAAAATTTAAAATTTGGTCATTTACAACAGAAAAAACCATATTTACAACAGGAAATGTCATATTTACAACAAAATTTTAAAACTTGGATTTTGTTTCCATACAAATAATATAAAAAAAGTCCCTTGATATGTGAATTTCTATTGAGACTTTTTTACTATTTTTTATAGTCCTTGGAACTTGGCTGTAATTTTACCAAAATTATTTTCCCAGCCGCCGCCCAGCTCTTTGGTGGCAGGAAAATGTTGAATTTTTATAATAAATAAATAAGGAGGGGTATTGATGTCTTTTCAACATAAATTTTAATTTCATTTTACCCCCAAGGTCCTGAAGTGAGGTTCCAAAATTTCTTGGGAACTATATGATTTTAATTGGCTACAGTAGTCTTTTAGTGAAATTTTCCCTTATATATATATATATATATATATATATATATATATTATTGTGGCTTATTCAACCTTATCATATTTTTGTATTTTCATTTTATTTGTCCTCCTGTCCTTGACATCATCAATCAAAAGCCTATGTATCACTCTCACTCCCGAATATAAGAGTTAGTTTGGGAGTTATATTCAATCCTAAATACTAGTATAAAATCCTAATCCATTTTGTCTTCTACATTTATAATATTTTTCTCAAAGTATTGGCCTTAATTTCTATCTAAGTGCAGTCATGATGAAAAAAGAGAATTTAGAAAAAGCACACATGTTTATTATAAATAACTAATTTCTTTAATCTACCCTATTAGTCTATCTCCTTTTTTTTTTGGTCCTAACTCTTATATTAAGGACAAGTGAGACTATTATTTTTCCTCCCCTCCTTTCCTCTCCATTAAAATCTCTCACCTCCTCTCCTTCCCTCCATTGAACCAAACATGTGGTTATATTGAAAATTATCCCTATAACACACTTGAATGTGTGTAATTAATAGGGAGTTTTTTTAAGAGAAAAATATTTTTTTGGTGAAAGATAAAGAAAAATGATGTCTTAAAGTTATGATTAAAAAAAATTCCTCAACTTATTTTTATATTTAGGATTGAAGAGTGTATTACTTATTATAATCTTACTATTAAAAAACAGCTTATTATTTACAGAATTAGCAGTAGAATCAGTAATAAGCTGTTTTTTCTCGCACTTCATGCAAAACGCAGGCTAACAATCTAATTTTGAAAACATTAAATTGAAAATAATTAATCATTGCAAATGAATTTATCACAAATAATTTGTACGTAAATAAAATTTAGACATGAAATTTCTTAATTTTCAAACAGATAAAAAAAGATTGTCATCCTCACTCCTAAAGGGGAGGTTGGCTACGATTTGTTCTTTCCCTTCCCATCCACTTCACCGTCATCTTCCTCATCTCGTAGTTGGATTGAAATCTAACCGTTCGGATCTAATATTATATAAAAGTATTATTTTATATATTTTTTAATATTTTTATATCTTTTTAATATAAAAATAATATTTTTATAAAAGATTAAATGCAAGCTTCGATTTCAATCCAATAGCTGAGATTGAGAAGAAGATGAAAAGTGAATGGGAAGGGAAGAGGATGGGAGCCACTCCCCCTAAAGGGAAGGGACATGAGAAAATGAGAGAAGGTTTCTTTATTGGGTTAAGTAGCAAATTTGCTCTGGAAGTACACGCCCAAAAACAATTTTGCCTCCGAAGTTTTTTTTGGCTCAATGTAGCCCTAGAAGTATAAAAACGTAGCAATGTTGTCATTTTCCGTTAAAAAGTTAACGATCAATGTCACTTTTTTAATGGTTAACATTAGTTTTTTAACGGAAAAGGGTAACATTCTTTATTTTTAAACTTCTGGGGCTCCATTGTGCAAAAAAAAAAAAAAAAACTTGCAAGACAAAATTGCTCCTGAGTGTATATATACTTCCAGAAAAAAATTTACTACTTAACCCTTATTTATTTGTAGATATAGGGGCATATTCTCAATATACATTTCCAAGTATGTTTGGCCTCTTTTTTGTTAGTGGGTTCAGAACCATATATTCAATCCATTGATATCCCGAGACAAATTTTCAAAATCTTTTTTATTATTCTTAGAGGATCTTTCAATCTTTTTTTTTCATAAAAAAGATGATGAGGGATCTGCTTGTATTCCCCTTTAGCGTTATAATTAATATTTTGACGCGACATTAAATCATCTTTGATTTTGAATATATCTTGATTCTTGAGTGATTTCAAATTTCTCGCTTTATTAATTTTTTTAATAATTAAACATATTGAATGTCTATTGCTATGCACCAAATTAAAAGGACTAAATAGGCCCAATGAGGCAATGACTCAGAGTATTTATAAACAACATTTAATAGTAATTAAAAAATAAAGTTAAAAAGAAACCTACTGATTATGACAAATTGTGAGATTACGTAGACCATATGTGCCAAAACTTGCAGTAGAGAATCAAAGTACAATAAACAAGTGCATTTCTAGAAATATAATAACTAAATACTTTACCAAGCTCAAAAGAGAGGGAAAAAAAGAGAAAACTTTAAATTTACAAAGCCATGAGGATTTAAGTTAGCATAAACTAGTTGAATGGGGAATCTATGCCTGGTTAAAATTATTTCCGGTTTTGCGTTTTCAGATTTGATTCGTGATTATCAGCATAAGAATAATTTTTGTGACGATTATGATGATGATGATGAAGAAGAAATTTTTTCTTTGAATGTTTAATGGTTTAATTTGTTCCACTTAATTATTATCATGTATGCTATTACCCGTACGTTTTGATGTTAATTGGGTGGGTTATTATATTCTGGGATAAATATCAATTTTGTCACGGAAGTTTTGGTTTTGGAGCACCCAGCATCCAAAATTTTTTTTGGTATTATTTTTGCCCCGGAAGTTTACAAACGTAGCAATCTTGCCTGTCGGTTGATTTTAATCGTTGGATTGATCATTTTTTGTATCATTTTTGCCCTAGAAGTTTACAAAAATGTGCTCATAAAAAAAACTTCCGGGGCATATTTGCTCTTTTTTGTAAACTTCCGAGGCAAAAATGATACCAAAAAAACTTTTGGGTACTAAATGCCCCTTTAGCAATCTTAGTAAAGAAAATGATATTTAACCCTTATATTCTTTAGAATATTAAGATCTCACAATCTGATTTTTGGTAAAGTTGAATTGGATAAAGGCGTAATGGCAAAAACTGATGATTGATGACAATGATGAGTTTATCCTAGGGAAAATTTCAATAAAGGATCTAAGAAAAATAATATTTATTAAGAATGAGCATAAAAATAGTAATTATTTTGAAGGACCAGAAATTAAAATATTAAAATAGAAAGACTAAATTACCCTTAACCAGATTTCATATATTCTCTCTAATTAGATTGATGGATAATCACAAATAGAAACTAAATCAGAATTTACTAAGTTAGCGTCTTTACTGTACCGAAATCGCTCCTCCCAGTTACGATCAAGGTGACTTCCTTCTCTGTTTTTCTCATGTGATATCAATCCGTGATTGAGGAAGGAAAGAATTTTCATGAAGAAGATTTAGCTGTTGATGATGCAATGACGCCATTGTTCTTATATGGGTCTTCATGGTGCAATTGGAGGTAGCGTGACCATGTTTGGGTCTAAAGTAACGGAGGAGGAGGAAGAGATGATCGGTGAAATACAAGAGGTCATGCTTTTTCTAATTTGATTTAAGTGATTCCTATTGTTTCACCTATCAGTCTCGGAAGCAGAAGATGAATGCAAAAGAGTTAATTTGGAAATTTTGTTTGATCAAAGAAATTCACAGCAACCTCACATTCATTGATTGTTCCCTCTCCTTCTCATCTAACCACCCACCATATTGGAGTTTTTTCCTCAAACTAAGATTTATATCACAAGAGAAAAACAAATTTGGTGAAAATATAGACGATTTCGGTGAAAATTCTTGATCGCAACTAGGAGACGATTTCGATGTAGCAGAGACGCTAACTTAAAAAATTCTGATTTGGTCTCTATTTTACTATTTATGATTATCCATCAATCACTCCACATTTTGATTTAATTAGAGAGAATATAGGAAATTTGGCTAAGGACAATTTAGTCTTTATATTTTAATGTTTTAATTTCTAGTCCTTCAAAATAATTACCATTTTTATGGTCCTTCTTAATAAATATTATTTTTCTTAAGTCCTTTATTAGAATTTTCCCTTTCTCCTAATCCTTTTTTTGTTTGTTATGGCATTATTTTTTATGAAATTCAATTGACATATTAATATAGAATATATTATTTGTAATAAATCATATTATTCATAATTTTTTGGGAAGATGCTCCATCATAGACATCTTGGAGTATTGTTGAGGGTTTGAACTTGTAGACATTTGCAAAGCATGGGATAGAGGTTTTATGCATACAATTTTCTCCTTTCAAATGATGCTAATCAATTCTATGTCTATGATGGAGCATCTTAGACATAGAATTGTATGATGGAACACTTTTGTAGGAGCACTTTTGTAGTACAAATTGCACTATAAAAGTGTTCCTATAATTAGGACCGGGGACCGGATGTAGTAAGACTTAATTATTTATATGTCGAGAGTGAAAAAGAAAAGGAAATTGGATACTTCTCCTTTCAAATGATATTTGGTAAATGTGTTAATAAAGTCAGTCACTAGTCGATCTCGCGCAATGAGATGAATAGTTCAAACGGGTTTTTTTTTTTAATTAAAAATTTAACCTTTCCTGCTAAAGTCATGAATTCGTCCTTCTCTCTCTGTTTTTTTTATTTGATCAAGATTTTCTCTTTTGAGATTAGAGGTGTAAAGGGGAAATGATTTGCACTACTTCTTCCAATATGCTTATTTCTTATAATTTAAATTTGTGTTTTCTTTCTTATGAGGTGAGGCCACTTATTACATCAACTAACATCTTGCTAGTGAATTCATCTTTATCTCTACTAAAAAACAAAAGCATATAAATTTTATAGAAAAAAGACAGAAAAAGAACTTTAAAATTATAAAATCCCAAATTAAATTTGTTATCAAGAGTTGAAAAGAGAATGAAGAGACATGACAAACAATTCACAATTCATTTTTTTTGAAAAATACCTTTATTTAAAATTTTGTAATTTTAAAATTCTTTTTGCCTTTTTCTCTAATAAAAAAAATAAAAATATAGTTTTTGGCTCATAAATTTGGTTTGTAAACAATTCAATCCTTGCAGCTTTATTGAGTTGAGAAATTACATGGATCAAGTCGTATTGAATCTATATATATATATATATATATATATATATATATATATATATATATATATATGAGTTATTCCAAATCAATAAATCGTAAGAACGGAGTTGTTCTAAATTAAAATTCAGGAATTGATAAAAAATTGAGCAAAAATTAA
Organism: Acacia melanoxylon; assembly: GCA_019022615.1. NCBI lineage: Eukaryota > Viridiplantae > Streptophyta > Magnoliopsida > Fabales > Fabaceae > Acacia > Acacia melanoxylon. The sequence goes on along the minus strand of JAFJYJ010000030.1, from coordinate 67,553 downwards.
AGGACAAAAAAATTATTATATTTCCCAAAAAAATATACTCGATGAACCCAGACGAGCCTAATTAATGTAATTATTGTTAATGGATGATTTTTCGTCTCTTAAGCTCGTCCCAATTATCAATTCAGTCCCTGAAATTTAATTTTTATCAATCAAATTCCTGAAATTTATTTTTTCTATACAAGTTCATGAAATTTCATTTAGTTATCATTAGGGGTGGAAATAGGTCGGTATACTCTATCGGGCGGTATGGCCGCACTGAGCTATTTAACAAAAAGACCAGACTAAGAGCCCATTTAGATTGGCTTTTTTTTTTTTTTTTTTTTTTTAATAAAAAAAAGTGTTTTTTTAAAAAAATAAAGTGCATTTTTTAAAAATTAATAAATGCGTTTTGATGAGAGCTTTTAAAAAAAAGTCAAAATTCTGCTTTTTTTTTTTTAAAAAAAAGTTTCGATTTGTAGCTTAAAAAAAAAAACAAGTGTGAAGAAAGAGAGAAATGAAAAAAAAAAGTTGGCTCTTCTTTATTGATTTGTTTTGACACCAATTACCCTTAATTTTCAATAAAATGACAACCCCGTCCCCCAGGATTTGATTTCGCCTCTGGTTGACAAGTTGAGAAAATCCAAGGATTTGATTTTGGAAACGATTAAAGAACACAATCTCAAAGAATTATTTTGTTATGCCCAATTCAAGTAATTTTACTAATAAAAAAATACTTCTCTATTTTAACATTAAAACATTTTTTTTAAAAATTCAAAAATGCTTCTTAAATTATGTATCCAAATGTAAAATAGCTTTAACTTTTAATTAAAGTACTTTTTTAAAAAGCAAAGTAAAAAAAGTCCCCCCCCCTTTTTTTTTCAAAAGCTCATCTAATCGGACTCTAAGGCCTATTTAGAGGCCTAAAAATATAAACATGCTAAACCTATTTTATAAAGGCTGTAAGCGCGTAATTGCTAATCATTTAGACATTTTAAAATATAATTTCATTTATATTAGATGTGTCTATGTTATAGTTGTATTTTTATCATTTTTTTATTTTAATTTAAAAATAAAATTATTAAATTATCATAATGAGTTAGTTCTTTATAATTTAAAACTCAACTAATAGTTTTTTCAATTAATTTTAATTTAGATTTATTAAATTATAAGAATTAAATTTTATTTTAATCACATTGTTGGCTTTAAATAATAGGCCTTTAAGCCCTAATTTTTAAGCCTTTATTTAAAGGCCTACATTATAAATAGAACTGTAAAAAAGCTTCAGGCCTGACCAAACCTTTTGAAAGTTCAACTTAAACCTAAAAAAAGCGCGTATACGGCCTAAGCTGAAACTTTAAGCGCATATTCTGACTTATTTCAGCCTATTTAATTTGACTATTCTAACCTATTTGGTTATGAAACTTTAGGGAGTTGACTGATGAACATTGAATTTCAGAAACCAAATTGATAACTAAAGTAAATTTGAGGAAAGAACCAAAATTGTCATTAATTTTTTTTATGGTAAATGTGAATCCTAATTCTGACAAACGAAGTCTCACATAAAAGAAAAAGGTATATGTGGGCAAAGAAATACTCTAATCCAATCGGCCGATTAGGGCAGAAAGTATTTATTGGCCCAAATCCTTATGGGCGACTGGTATTTTAAAGAAAATGAGATTCATAAGAAAAATCAGACTCCAAGATAAAAATTTGATGGGCCAGAAAAGATTTAAAGAAAAATCAACTTTTGAAAGTTAGCCCAAACAGTATTAGTGACCCAACAGTTAGATTATTGGGCCCCCTTAACTTGTCTAAGCTAAAATAGGAATGAAACTGTTTTATGTAACCAAAAAAAAAAATCCTGAAGAAAAGATTAAGGGAAAATTATAAGAAAATATCATTTAAATTTCAAAATCTTAAATAGGTTATTTCTTAATAAAATAAGTTGTAAATTGTTTTGTTGTTCTTATTAATCTTATTACTGTTGTTGTCAACATGATTTTGATGTTTAAGTGATATTTTTTTTTTTATTTTCCCAAAGATCAAAATACTTGAGAATATATGGACCTGCTTTATTTCTTGTTTTTATTAAAAAAATTAAAATAAGAAAACATGTTTTAAAATAGTATTTTCATTACTTTTTATGAAATGAGAATGTAAAATTTATTTTGAAAAATAAACAAAATAACATCATCTTTTTAATTTTTTTGCTACCTTTGTTCTACAAAATTAGAGAAATGGAAGAGAACATCATGTTTTTATTAATAAAAATTATATAAATAAATAAACTATTCTACACTTGAGAAATGTTCTAAAAAATAATGATTCAAACATAATTTTAATTTTTTTCTAAATTTTTTTAAATAATTTAATAAAAAACATAAAAATAAATAATAGAATTAAATGGGCCCTTCTCCATTCTTTTTTCATTAAATAAAAATATTTTTTTTGAAAGAGAATGGTAAGGGCAAGTGGTAGGTGAGAGAGGAAACAAGGAGGGACTAGGGGTCAAGATCTCCTACTCAACACCACGGGTGGGCATCCTGCTATACTTCTCCTCAGACCATTGGATTGATCCTATGGTTCACATGTGTCACACCAACACTCAAATAAAACACATCCTAGCCAAGCATTAGTAAAAAAGGATGAAAAAAAGAAGAAGCATAGTTATAATATCTATGTGGAATTATCTAAGGTCTAAGGTTTGGTTTGGTCCATGTTTGTTTGAATGTAATTGGAGTAAGATGACATTGCTCCTTTTTTTAATACTTATGAGATGATATTGAAGCAAAAAAAAAAACTTTTGAGTGACCCTAACTCATTCATGAAATCTTTTAAGACAAAAATAACCCTTAACCCTTTAAAAAAATCAAGATATTCCTCTGATAAGTTGCTTGAACACTATATATAAATTTTGTCAATCTTAGGGGTTTGACATTATCCACATATCTTGCCCTTTCATATGCAACTCTTTTGACTTGTCCACCCACATTCTCCACTCCAAGAATGTTCTCATGGCAAGCAAGTTTGGCTCAAGTTGATCAATCATTAAAACCTTGTCACTTTTTTCTTCTTGCCTAGTGGGAATGGATTATCTGTAACTCAAAGCATGAAGCATGAAATCAGTCCGCCAGAAAAATCCCTTAGCCAAAGTTCTTCGCCCATGTATGTTAGGAAATATGCATGGAAGGATATGTGTGTGTGTGTGTGTGTGTCAGAATTTACTCAAAAGAGCCTATTTTTGAAAAGAAAAAAACGAAGATATAGTCTTCTCAATTACTCAGAATTATCGAGGATACCAAGCTCCAATATCTTAAAAGCATTCTTAATCCATCATACAATGATTCTTCAAAGATTCAGAATGGTAAAACTACTTGGTTTCACCAAAAAATTGGGATACACTTCTACAATTGGAGATTCATGAAAGACTTCAATTAAGCTGGAATCACAGTTACCACAAAATTGTTGCCTTTACCGACTTTGCAGAAGTTATAGATCTCATAAAAATGATATAACATGGAAACATATCATAACCAAACTACATTCCCTGTCGTACTTCCTCCTATGCCTCAGAATCACTCTTGAAATTTAAGTCAAATTTTAAAAACTTATATACTACATTACTCCACAATTCTCTTTAACGTGTTTAATTTCTCCTCCTTCAAAAATCTTTAATTTGGTGCTAAAAATATATTTGAACCCAACAATTTATCAAAATGCTGCACCATGAAAAGATTTTACCCAGAGTGTTATAAATTTAAGAAGAGGATGTTTTATTGGATCTACTTTGTTTCTATTACAAATATAAAAAGCGCGGTAAAAGGATCTGCCTTTTATTGTGCTTCTAAGGCCAAGTTTTTCAACAATATGTAATCAATAGGAAACATTTTTGGACTGAATAATAAATAGGATTAGGAAATAAGAAAAATGGTGGTTTAATTTAATTAGGAAATAGAGGAATGATATCTAGAAGGAAATAAATATATTATATAGTTAAAATTAGGAAATAATGAATAAATGATTGGAAAAATCCCGATTATAAATCCAATTGCAATATTCAAATCCAGCTTCAGATATGCACTTTTATAAGGCCAAGAAGCATAATAACTAATAAGTAATGAGAGATTTCAGAGGTACAGAGGAGGAGCAAAAGGGGCGTATAGGTAAAATTAACACATTATTATGTATTAATTACTATTCAGTCAATGTTTCCAATCAACTTTTATTATTAATTAATATTTAACAATAATGATTACGTTTTATCATGTATAGGAAATTATATACTTATGATTACTTAATCATACTGTACGTTCACACATTATTTAGTAATCATTCCTAATTATCTTTAATTTAATCATTATGAAATCATCCGTTGTTTTTCCTTTTTCAATATTTATTCAAGAATATTAAAATTAAACCAGGAGGATAATCAATTTTCATGACCCAAAATTTTGAGAAGAAGTCGACTTACCTTAACGAAAAAACAAAAGCAAGTCGAGAATGCATGTTCAATTTGTTTTTTTGTTTTTGTTTTTTTATTTGATTAAGAGTATAATCTCTTTTGAGGCTTATAAGCGTGGAGGATTTTAAATCGCCTTTTTTGATAAGACGCTTTCCGCATGATTCAAACTTGTATTAACTTATAAGATCAAGCATGTTTACTGCTTGAACCAATTCTTGTTGGTTTAAACAAGCTCTATCTCTTCATATGTTTTATGAGGAGTGTTGCTCAACGTGAGGCATACCAAAAGATTATTTGTTTGATTGAGACGTATTATTATTGCATTATCAATAATTATGAATTAAAATTTGAAAACTTCATTTTTCACCTTTGCGGTATTAATTAATACCATTGATGGAGATATAAATTTTACTCAACAATAGTAAAAATTGGGAATCACTATTTCAAAATCAAATCATTATCATTAGGACATGATTTTTTTAAAAAAAAAAAATTCCACTAATATAACCTAATTATTAATTTAATTTATGGAGATCCTTACCATCATGGAAGGTGAAGTTCCTTGACATGCTTAGTCACAATTATATTAACATAATTGTAATTCCTGATTTAACGTCTAATTTTAAATCCAATTATTATTATTTTTCTTATATTCAAACCCTAAAAATTACGCATGGACAATTTTAATTGTGTGATTATCCACCCAGTCAACCAAGTATGAAGTAAATGTTCAAAAAAAAAAAAAAAAACCAAGTATGAAGTAAACCATTTAACGTAAATTTGATCACATCAATGTAATTTATTGCACTAATTAACCTAGTTATGGAGATCTTTTCAATCATGGAATACGAAGCTTCTTAGTATGCTTCAACCACATTAATATAATTGTAATTTATGATTTACACGTATAATTTTAAATTCAATTTGATTTATTCCTTATAGTCAAACCCCAATAATAATGGATGTGCAATTTTGATGATGTGATTATCCAATCCGTTTGTGAGTTAAACAGGTTGCTAGCTAAACAGGTATTTCAAGATTTCTAATATAAATTTAATCATTATGAAATCATCCATTGTTTTTCCTTTTTCAATATTTATTCAAGAATATTAAAATTAAACCAGGAGGATACCTTTTCAATTTTCATGACCCAAAATTTTGAGAAGAAGTCGACTTACCTCAACAAAAAAACAAAAGCAAGTCAAGAATGCAGGTTCAATTCGATTTTATTATTTAATTAAGGTTGTAATCTTTTTTTTTTTTTAAGAGTTATATCGTAAAAGATTTTCATCTCCCTTACTAAGTACCGTACGCTTTTCACGATTCAAACTTGTATTCTTCTTTTTTCGGGATGAGGTTATTTACAACTTTAACCAATTGCTTGTTGGTTAAAACAAGCTCTATCTCTCGAGGAGTGTTGCTCAAGATGAGACATGCCATAACATTATTGGTTTGATTGAGAGGTATAATTATTGCATTATCAATATCCCAATTTTTAATTAATATTCAAAAAACTTCATTTTTCACCTTTACGGTATTAATACCATTGATGGAGACATAAATTTCGTTCACCAATAATAAAAACTGGGAATTACAATTTCAAAATGAAATCATTATCATTAGGTTTAATTTTTTTTTGTACTAATAGCCTAATTATTAATATAATTTATGGAGATCCCTACAATCATGGAAAGTGAAGTTCCTTAGCATACCTGGATCACAATTATATAATTATTAATATAATTATGATTCCTGATTTAACGTCTAATTTCAAATTCAAATTACTTTTTTCCTTATATTCAAACCCCAATAATTGCACATGGACAATTTTAATGGTGTGATTATTGGCCCAGTCAACCAAATATAAAGTAAGCCATTTAACTTAAACTTGATCACATTAATATAATTAATTGCACTAATAACATAGCTATGAAGTTCTTTCCAATAATATAATATGAAGCTTTTGGACCACATTAATATAATTATTAATACAATATAATTCATGATTTAAACGTATAAATTTAAATTCAATTTGCTTTCTTCCTTATAGTCAAACCCCAATAATAATGGATGGGCAATTTTGATGGTGCGATTATCTAATCCGTTTGTGAGTTAAACGGGTATTATAAGATTTCTAGTTGAAAGTAATTGATTGATGATTCATTTCTAGTATAAAGTTGATTTATGATTGACTTCTAGTATAAAGCTTAATTATTTCAAATTCAATTTGCTTCCTTTCTTATAGTCAAATCCCAATTATAACAGATAAGCAATTTTGATGATGTGATTGTCCGATCCGTTTATGAGTTAAATGGTTACTAAGAGGGTACTACAAGATTTTTAGTATGAAGTTGATTGATTGATTGATGATTTTATTTTTCCTAGCATCTATCCACCATATTATTTTCTTCCTTTTTCCGTAAATTGCTTAAAAACTGGAAAAAAAAAAAACATGTTTTTATGTGTTTGTGTATAAGAGCATGTGATGTGATTACGTAAGCTAGTATACAAACAAAAAGTGGAGAAACAACATTATATCAAGCTAAGACAATGTTGACCCTTTGACTTTCAGGTGGACGTATCTAGAGTATACTACTCCCACTTGGCTACCTTCTTCTTTTGAAGCCTCACTAGTTACTATTTGCTTAGACTTATCTCAGAAACCACTAATCTCCGATCATCATCATTACTAATGATCACTTTACTATGCTCTGAAAAGTGAACACATCTTCACTCATATTTTATATATATATATATATGGCTTCAGATTATATAAGCTCAATTAATTGATTCCCCAGAAGAAAAGATTCATCGATCACTTCCCGTTCTTCTTCTTCTCATCATAGTCCAGAAGCTCCTCCAGCAGTTTATCATCCAGGTACTCGAACTCGAACACTTCACGGTGGTTCCTCGAAGAAGAAGCAGCTGATGACGACGACGACGACGACGCAGTGTTGTTAGAACGATTAGCTGTGAGAGGGTATTCATTGGGGAAGTTGAGGATTGCGAATGAGCCTCTCATGTTGTAAGCGGCTCTGTCGTACGCTCTCGCCGCTTCCTCCGCCGTGTCAAAAGTCCCCAGCCACACCCTCTGCCCTTGGTTCGTCGAGTCCCGTATCTCCGCCGCGAACTTCCCCCATGGCCGCCTCCTCACTCCTCGGTACCGGACACCACCACCCTCTGCGTCCTTATTGGCCGCCATCCCGGCGCCAGATTTATCCATATGGCTGCGCCCAGGGAGTATAGTACTATCTATATACTTGATATTTGTATTTATATTTGCTTGCATGCATGGTTTGAGTTTATATGTCGTATGTATATTTATATGGTTGAAAAAATTCAAGAAGATGAGGTTGTCCAAACAGAATCTGCCAAGTGTGTGGTTCTGGTTTGTAGTTGCACGTGGTGAGGAGAAAGTTCTATAAATCCACCTTGAAAAGTTGCTACGTTCATTGAATCTAGATGGTCAATGTGATGGCTTTCCCAAGTTTTGAAACTCTTTTTCTCCCTCGTTTTGTTTTTTAACATCTTTTTGTTTTTTGTTTTAAAGAAATGTTACTTTCATATATTATCTTTAATTAATGATGATTCTTGAATTCAAATATGTCACATATTAAATTAAACGTAACTCACGAAACCAAACTATTAATCCTATCCTCTCACAGTTAAAAGTCCTTTTAAACGCCAATCACGTGAAGATAAAATTCTCTTGAGATCTCATTTGGTGAAGTCATAAATAATTATTTTACCATCCTCAGGCAATCCAATAAATGTTCCAATCTATTCACATTAATTAAACATAAAGAAGTTTTCAACTAATATATACTAGCACTAGCTATATATATGTATATATAATACTTCTAGATATCAGAATTGGATTCCATATATTATTATAAGAAAAAGATCGATACACATGAAATGAGAGAGTATAATTGTACAAGAATATAATGAAGAATGTGAAAGCAACCAAAATTAGACTGTAAGGAAACAAAAAATGAAGGAGTCTCTTTGTGGTTGAAGATGGGTAAGTACCTTGAATTCATGTGAGTGGACTTGATTCTCCATAATTATATATGATTAAGGAATCAGAATATAAACTCATTAATTAACCTCAAACATTACTCCCTCTTATCTTTAATTAATGTAAGACATATTTAACTAATTTTATTAGATTAAACAAGTTCGTTAATATATTTTCTAGCATATCTTAATTATCTTCCTTTAATTACTTCCATCTCTTTTTTACTTTAATATTGCTCATGAGAAAATTAATAAGGGTAAATTAGGGGGAAAAATTGACATATGTGAGAAAATATATCTTATATTTAGGATTAAAATAAACTCTCTAATTAGATTATACATTAAGGAAATGAGGAGTATTAATTATTTGATGTTTCGAGAAACAACAACAAATAATATAATTAATGAGAGTAATGAGAGAGTCAAATATACAGGGCTAAATTAAACCCGCTAAAGTTGATACTTATTAATAATTGTTAGTGTATATAGCATCTAGCTAATTGTTTTGGATTGCTGTTAACATTCATGCATGTATATTAATTGGCCTACCGAAATTTGCATATGAGGATTTTGTTCGATGACAAAAACTTATCCGCTAGATAGAGCACATTAGAAAATAGTAAATTAGCATCTTGATTAATGCAGTAATAATAATTTAATGTCATCACTTTGTGCCAGAAGAAGAAATAAAAAGTCAAGGAGAGAATATATTTAAATTACACAGAAAACAAATAGTAGTGCGAGCAATAGGGAATAGGAGTAGACGACGACGTTGGTGATGAGTAGATTTGGTTCCGATCAAGGTGTAGATTTTGAACACACTACTTTATGTATATATAATTATAAATCTTATAATTAATTATTATAGAAAACAAACAATCTAGGGTATGGATTTTGAACACTACTTAATTAACTCATGGAAATATTTTATTTAAGAAAATGTTTATGCATGCATGTGCGAAATATATAAAGATGGCGAGCTATAATATAGGGTTTAGGCCTGAAGATACGTACGCGATATAATCCTCTGTGGAATTTTTTGGTCAAAGGTTTGCATGTGCTTGTGATAGCATGTACAGAGCAATCCACTTTCTCCCCGAAGGGAACCACTTTTTTAGTTGGCAATTTTTATTTTTTATTTTAATTAAAAAAGAACTTTTAACTAGTTTTTTTTTTTTTTTAAAAAAAAGATTAATACAATTTTTGGTCCCTCAAACTTTAAACCATGAGTTTCAGTCTCTCAAAGGGATCGGAAAATTATCCAAGTTTTTATTTAATTATAGAGACATATAATGTTTTTTATATATATATATACAAAGAGACATATAATGTTGTAAGCAGGATGAAACTTGAAAAATCAAAACATTTGATTTACAATTTGAGGAACCACAACCAAAATGAGGTAAACTTAAGGGAAAAAAAGAGTTAATTAATATTTTTAATAAACTAATGAATTACGCTTAACTCGTTAAATATATTTTATATCAATGAAATTTTACTCTGACTTGCCCCCTATTTAATTAAAGATGTTTTTTAGGGGGAAAAAAATAAAATCCAAATTTAATTAAGGGTTAAGCTGGATCCAGCACCTTGAAATATTTTTAAAAATGCATCTAGCATCCTAAAATATTTTATGTTGTATTCAAAGATCATGAAGTATTTTTTCAAGTGAACGCATCTTAAAGTATTTTGCGGTGCATCAAAAACACGCTTAATTATTTTTTTATGGTGTCTAGCACATTAAAATATTTTTTTGGTACATCTAGCATCAAGGCACAAAAAATACTTTTAGGTATTGGACACATATACAAAAATACTTTAAGGTGTTGGATACACCATAAAATGCTTTAGGGTGCTAAATGCACAAAAGAAAATATTTCAAAATGTTGATTGCACCTTAACCCTTTAATTAATAAGTATTAATAACTCTTCAACCAACTTATGTCAAAAACCAAAGACGAATCTTTCTAGAATGCGTCCTATAAAAGACGGGAGGAGGTATGTGTGTGTGTGTGTGTGTATAACACTTGCCAATCAAATGGCTAGCTAGCTGATGAAGTATACGAAAAAGAGAACGAACCATTCTATTATTTTGTGAATTAAATTAAACAATTGTTTTATTGTTATAGTTATTTGATTTATATCTTAAGAGGTTGACGATACATATCAAGTTAATTTAAATCACGATACAAGGCTTTTTAGGAGGAAAAAACTGTAAAGAATTTAGAGGGTTTGTTCCCCATCAGGCCATCACAACATACTTATATACAGACATACAGTCCTTTCAATATAACTATATATTTTAGGAGTATTATATTATCATTATTGATTATTTGTTATAAACATTTTTAGTGATTGATTAAATTAGAAGGTTCAATTATTGCCTCTCTTATATTTGATATCTGCTATAATTAACCGTTCGTGTTTATGTGGAAATAGTTATGCATGTTAATATATTCTCTTTTTGTTTTTGTTTTGGGGATAATTAAATTAAAGACATCATATCAATTTCAGCCCCCGTGAATGAATATGCTTTCGATAAAAAGTCAAGTTTCTCGAAGAAATTATACTAGGAACAAAAAAGAAACAATGTATAGAGTCAAGGAAGGGAATAAAATATAAAGATATATAAATATTTTACTTCAACGAGTTTGAACTCTAAGATTTATATATCCATATATTGAGAAAAGTGATGGTGATGAATTTAATGGAATTTAATTGTATATAAGATCTATACGTGATGTCTGTTTTTTGCCCTTATAATCTCTTTTCTTTTTCTTTTCTTTTTTTAAATATGTTTATCTGCTAGTTGGGTAATATTTGAGTATTGATGGCCTAATCAAGGATAATTCCCCTAAAGATATTTTTTACATTTATATAAACTCAAACATGATACTTCGTATTTATGCGGCAACTATAGCTTTTTGTTCTCTTTGTGTGTGAGTGTGTGTGTGTATAAACTGTCAACTTCTTATCGGACCACCCTAGGCTACAAGGCCTTTGATATTCTGTAGTACTTTTTAATATATGTTTGAACAATAATTAGATCCGCCTTTTAATATATGCTGTTTTAATTTACTTTTAATTACTTCACAGAAATTTAAAAAATGGATAAAAATAATTTGTATTATTAAAACATTAAGAATAATTGATATATCCTGATCACTTTTTCTTTTTTATAATCTTTTTTCTACAATACAATCAATAATAACAATATTTGTGAAAAATGAATTGAAGTTGTTGACTTTTTAGTTAAGTGTCATCCTCCAACATTTTGACTTAGCACTAGCTAATAGAAAACCAATTATTTGTGTTTCTTAGACCTTGAATTCAACAAAGTTCTAATTTAATTTGCATATAGCTTTACTTGTTGAATTGGGACTGAGAAATGGCCTGGTTTATATATTAGGAAAAATTGATAGAAAAAAAATAAAATTGTAAAATCTTAAATCAGGTTTATTATAAAAAATTGATAAGGTAAAAACGAAATTTGATAAACAATTCATAAATCATTTTATGAGATATACCTTATTTGAAACACTTTCAAAATTCTTTTTCTCTTATTTTCCCTATATATTAACTCCCAATATCAAAATCCAAAATCAAAATATATACTTCATACATGATACTTTCTTAATTTCATATTTTAAGGCATTTTTAAGTACTTCACATTCATCAAGGTAAATTGTTTATTAAGTCGACATCCAAGCTTTTTTACATTAATTATTTGAAAATAGTTTTGATAAAGCCTTACGTGCATTTTGGGTAAAAAAGAAAGAATTAATTATTTTAAAATTTTCTAAAATATATACCCTATAAATTAATACAAAGGACCTTCTTTTTGAAAGAGTGCTATTGCGTAACATTAGTACGTAGTAACATCAAAAGAACTTGACAAAAAAAACAAAAAAGTAACATCAAAGGAAATATTTCTTTATAATTTTATTTTATGCTTAATTTATATGCTACTTATAACCATAAAAAATTATAGAAGCTATTATCAAACCAACTTTCATAACTAATCCAAAAAGCTTCAGTAAACCATGTCTTAGAAAATAGCCCGCAAGGGCAGCCATTGTGTTTTGTATCACCTTCCAGGAAGCTTCCACAATTGAAAATATAATAAATGTCTTGCTCAAACAATGACTGCATTGATGTGTCCATTATATATCAATATTTACAAATACCTACTAACAAGTTCTTTTAAATTAAGAGATACAATTAAAATCATTTAATATTTTTTAAAAAAATTACCATAAATAAGTAACTTAAAAATTCGTTTAGCTAGTTAAAAATATTAAAGCAAAGAACATTTTTTTAAAAAAAAATTAATAATTTAGAGAAACGGTCTATATTAAAGTTCATGAAAAAAAAAAAAACCCTTCTTATAACAAACATAGGAAAAACTATAAGCTATTTGACAAATTTTTAACATTGCAAAATTAATCTTTTGATTCGATTGTAAATTAATATCTAAATTTTGACTGGATACAATTTATCTCATATAATTTTGATTTAATTACAACTTAATCCTTCAATTTTTAACGCGATGAGTGCATCTTTGTCCAAATTTACAGTATTGAATATATATATATATATATATATATATATATATATATATATATATATATATATATATCCATTGAACTTGTTAGCTCGATGTAACTCTGTCTGCGTAATCACTTGATAGTTTCTGTAAACTAAGCCCCATATTCTCCCACATTGGGTCCTTCCAGGAAAGTTCCGATGTCAAAACAAAATAAATGTCTTTCTCAAGCAATTCTTACATTTTAGCAGATATTGATGAGTCAAATTACAAATCATGTTTTCCTGCAACCTGGCCAATAATTCATACATTTATTGTGATTCAAAAAGATTTGGATACCTCCTAAATTCAACACGTATGTTTGAAAGCAGATTAATAACCACTTAAGTCCAATATGTGTGATTGTGTGAATTGAATGTGAAGAGTTGACAGTAATAAGTCATTATTAAAATAATACTCATCGGATTTAAATTTAGGAACTGATTTGAGATTAACACTATCCTAAATATAAGACATCATCTTCATTTTATCTCTTATATTTATCATTTTCTCTAAATTAATTTTTCTAACTTATATATCGATAGTTAACCTAATGCTACATAAAAGTACTTTAAAGAGATAATTCCACATATGTTATAATTAACTAATATTTAGCTTTTTTTAATTAATCTCTCCAAATTAAATAAACAGGTCTTACATTAATCATCGTAGGAATAAGAGATACTACCAGAATAAAAAAGAGAAGTAGTTAAGTTATTGAATTTATTCGAAAATGGGAAAAAATTTCCCAAACTTACCGATTTTCAAAATAATAAATTATATAACAGAAAGTGAAAAGGAAAGTTGCACATCAAATTTTAAATAAGCACAATTTTAAGAAAGATGTAATTAATACTTCACTTAGTGAATTATAATAAACATCAATCATTCCTTTTAAAATTAAATGCCTTGTAATAGAGACTGAAGGGAATATCAAAGAGACTAATAAATTGGATAAAACTAATAAAGGCAGATTATGATAGATTCATTAAACATAAAAACGTCAAATGGCAAATTATCATAGATTCATTAAACATAAAAATGTCAAAAGCAAACATCAAATCAAAAAAGAGAGTAGCTGTCAAAGGCAGATTATGTAGAAACACTTGAAGTAAATTCCGTGTTAAGGAATAGAGTTAACGGGTAAAAGAAAAGTACTCATAAACTTTTCTTAAATATGGAACCAACACCACAAATTTTATTTGCGTGTAAAACTATCTATAAAGATAGGGCAAAAGACACCACAACTCTTAACTACCATACACTCCCGTTACTTTTCTTTATGGGTCCCACCCATTGCCCACGTGTCAGCCCTAAGTCTCATTCTCACTCAGCTTCGAGCCTCTCTCTGGCCCTTCTCTATCCGTCTCCCTCCTTCCTGTCTCTAAAAGGGATTAGATTTCTCTCATCATCATTTATAATCTCTAAATCATATCCGTCCAATCCATACAATACTACTTTAACTTTTCTCTCACTTTCCCAATTAAGGGCCTAGATGAAGCCAATAAAAAAAGAAACAAGATAAAGAGAAGATCTCCTTCCCTCTAAAAGCCCTTGTCTCTCCGTCTCTCTCCTTGTAAGATATCTGTACAGGGGGATCAAGCATTGAGCCATCAAGTTTGGTTCTGATTTTGTGATCAAAGCTGAATGCATTATATGGACCAAAACTTGTTTTGATTAACCCATCACGTACGGCAGATTGCCAAGTCTTGATCTCACAATTTGCTTCTCAGCCCATTTGTATGATTCATTTGTTGGGTTAATATGCTCTTTGGTCAATAAGGCTTAAGTGAGACTACTGTAAAACCCTATGGCAATGTGGTTTACGGTTAGGTCTTGGTGTAGTAGTATATAAACCTACTTTCACCCATTGAGACGGCTAAGTCACAAGGAGGCTCTCATCGAAACAAACCCTAGAGGCGAGACGTTCATCATCGAACGGTTGCCCACACAACCATCCTATCCCCCTCGAGAGATAGTCGGAAGATCGATCATAGAGCGGACTTGGATTGTTCGTGGAGAGTCTATCGATCGTGAATCTTTCCTTTCAGATCGCTGCATCTTTCCAGGTAATCAAAACGATGAAGGTTTCATCTTTTCCTACATCGTCTCGGTACGAGCTTAGAACCCAAGGACCGGAACTTCTAAATAAATCTTCGTTGCCGTGGCCGTAGAAGCTGGCGTTGATGGCGCTGCTTCTGCCAAAAACGTTCCCCAAGCATTCGAGACGCCATCTTCTTAAGTGAGGGATTGTACAGGTGAGTAGTAAGGGTGGGGATAATCCATGAGAGGGGTCAAGAACCCTTCTTGGTACATCAAGTTTGGTCTGCCATAACCAAGACCTCCCATTGCAAGCACGAGAACTCGAAACACAGGCGACAATATCGCCACCAATGGGCAACCGGTAGTGCCGTCGCCAAGTCACCAACAATGATGTAATCGTAGCTATCTTCAAATGGAAATCATTTAGCTGGCGTTGAACATGAACCTTAGGTAATTTGGTTCTGATAGAAGAATAATCGATTTCTTGCCCAAAGGAAAAAAGAAATATAAATGCACTAATTGAAATGAAATATGGGTACCTTGTCGAGACGGTGTCTGTGAGTTACGGTGGAAGCTGCCGAGCGAAGGAGGGAGAGGGTACAGGACTGATGATGAGTAGGGAGAGCTCATACGTACGGACAAGCTCTGGACCGTTTAAATCTGATTTTTTTCTTCACTTTTTTATATTTTATAAAAAATAATTTTAATAGATAGAAAATCGAAAATAAAAATAATCTTTGAACAACCATTTGTTTAAAAAATAATTTTTCATTTAGAAATAAGAAACTAAAAGAATGAGATATGGACCGTCATGATTTCATCTCGGACGATCCAATACTCATCTATACGAACGAGCGGGAAACCAATTTCTAGGGCTACAGATAGAAGGACATGAGAGAGAGAGAGAGGAAGGTTAGAGGGAGATCTAAGAGCCATACATGATTGAGAATGGGGCGGACACATGAACAACTGGTGACCAAAAGAGAAAAGTAACGGTAGTTTATAATAGTTAATAGTGAGGCATTTTTGCCTCATTTTTAAAATTAAAGTTTATAGGTAATTTTACGGCCAAGTAAAGTTTATGATATTGGGTGCATATTTAAGAAAAGTTTATGAGCACTCCTTAACAGTAAAAAAATATAACCAATGAGAGTGTACACTTGCTTTGAACACTTAACTCGTTATGATTATGCACTAGACCATGAATATTGGTCACATTTTCACTCTAGTCCCTAGTCACTTAGATCAGTAAGTTGATTGTCTGTACTCAATTGAATCTTTATAAATGGGTTATATTGTGTTGCTGAAGATTAACGGGTTTCCATGACCATGCATGTATGTTAAAATTTGACTTACAAAATAATTCACGACACACACACACACACATACTGATAATTAACTGCATATCCATACAAAGTTATCAAGACTACTTTGAATCTTTCTTCCTTTTCTTTTTCGAACTCAGGCATCCATGACTCGTCACCTTAAGACTACTTTGTATGGATATATGATTAATTATTTTGTCCGCAATAAAAAAAAAATTATATATCCATAAAAAGTTACTACCTCCAGTTCTAATTATAAGAGCTAGTTGACTTTTTTTTTGGAGAGATTAAGGAAGCTAAATAAGTTACTTAATCATTTCATATGTTGTGTTTTCTTAGATTATATATTAGTTTATTAGTCAAACTATTTAGTTTGAAGAAAAAATAAAAATACTCCAAGTTAATTTAATTTAATTAGCTTCCTTAATCTCTCCAAAAAAATCAACTAACTCTTATAATTAGGACCGAAGGGAGTATTAAATTTATTCAAAAATGAAAAGGAAGAAAGACCAAGTCTTGACAGACAAAGTAGGCAATGATAGAGGAATTGAGGTTTTGATGAGTTTTTCCTACTCCATACAATTTGTTCAAAGAAATCAATAATTTTAGTTTAATAATCACGTCTACTTTTCTATAATCACGATGAGTTATAAGACTTTTATGGGTGGAGGATTATAAAGATTGATAATCCGAGTTGACAATCCTCCGCACTTATTGCTTTGCTAAAAGGGCGTGATTAAAAAACAAAAAAAAATTGGTAGGCCTCAATCCCATCCCTAAGTCCGATGGGGAGAAATAAAATGCCTTTTCTGAGTAAATGAATTTTTCTATAATCACCTTGGGAACCCAAAAAAAGTGTATACACTTGCTATCAATTATTTAAGTTGTATAACATTCAGAGGCAACATCACACACAACATTATATGGGTGTTATTCCTTTCTAGATCAATTCATGTCCCTAAATATTTCCCAATCTAAAGGTAAAGTACACTTCTAAAATATGAGAGTACAAGCTTCTGCATTGATAATACGTACCCATACATTCAATTAATTTTTGCTCTTTTTTTTTTCAACACGCACACACACATATATGCTGTGGTTTATTTCAGTAGAATTTTTCTTGCCAACGAGAGAGGTCTTATATTAAGGATTCAAGCTAGTATTTACCATTTTCCTTAAATTACTAGTGCAAAATGTTATATTTAGTATTGGGTGCCCATACAGTTGATGCCATAATGAAAATAACTTTAGTATTGGGTGCCCTTGCAGAATAATTAAACCCCGTTGGGACCTCATAGAGTCATAGTAATACTCCCAAGAAATTACTCCCTCCCTTCAATTTAGGCTAAGATCTATAAAACTCAATTGAATTTCATGTCAATTGCACCTAACTTCCGATATTTCAAAATTTAAATTTGTCCCACCTCCTTGATATTTTTACTTTTGAAATTAAATCTCCGGGTTCCTATCGTAAATTTTACTGTTAAGTTATTGATGGAAACTGCCACTTCATATTAATAAAAATGACATTATATTTAACATGGGTAAAAAAAGAAGAAGGATGTAATATACAAAATCTCTTAAACTTTAGAACAATTATATATAAACCAGACACTACATTGCAAAATTTAAATTCTTTTTAACAGTAGTATGCCACGTCATCTTCATTAGTTTGACATGATAATTTCCGTAAGTAACTTAACAATATCATTAACGTGGGTTCAATGTAACAAATTAAAATGTCGAAGAAGTTTAAATTAAACTTTGAAATATCAAGAGTACATACACAGTGTACTAAAAATTTAAGGAGGTTTTATAGATTTAGCCTTCTATAAATAAGACACTTAGAAGGATGAATCTTGTGATATTTTTGAAGGGAGAATATTGATTATTTATTATAATTTTATCCTTTTACACATATCCAATATCAATGTATAGGAAAGTAAGTTTTTTTTTTTTAAAAAAAAAAGAGTTAATGAATTTTAATTTTTCATTAATTTTAATAAAAATATTGTAAATGACTTGTATATAAATAAGACATGAAAAATATATATTACAAACAATTAGACCAATTTGTATCATTTGTCCAAAAAGTTTCCACAAATCAAACCCTAACAAGTAGACCCTCGAGGCCAACAGATTGGGTGGTCTCTCCTTCCAGGAAAGTTCCACAAAGAATAACAACAAAACGTCTTACTCTCAGGAAATGACTGCACATATATTTAGGTCAAAATTTCAATAACTACAAAACATGTTGTTTTTCCTATAACCTGGTCAATACTTCATTTGTCGTATGTTATGAAAAAAGGAAAAAGGTTTTGAAAAACATCTTAAAATTCAACATGCTATAATAAGCGAGTTACTGTAATTGATAACCACTTATGGCCAATAATGTGTGAAGAATAATTATACTTGTCGAAGGGTTAATATAGTAATTTCAAAGAGTGATAAAGACGAATGATCATAAATCCAATCAACATGACAAATTCAAAAGGTGAACAAGAAGTCAAAAAGACGAGCAGGTATGTGTTCAATGATTTAATAAAGAAGCATTTGGCGTATACAAGGTGTAAAAAATTTGACTAGCAATTTAACTTATTGTGGCATTGGTTCACGTTATGGTTCAATAGTCTATATAACTGAACTGTGGTTAAATTGGTTGTGATAAGATTAATATATATGTAATCTAAAAAAAGATTATATATAATAGTTATACATATATATTGACTATTTTTTTTTAATGAATATATTAACTATTCTAGATAAAAATGATAACAAAAATATAAAAATTGATTTTAAGTAAGAAAGAAATAAAAATTTAAATAAAAACATAAAGTGAGTAAATTAAGAAATAAAAACATATTTTAAAATTTAAGAATATTTTATTATTTAAATAATTAAAGTAACATAGTTATTAGTTGTAAGATACAACCCTAATTCTAAATATGAGTCACTTCTAACTAGTTTATATATACCAATACGAATAAAAATAGTTAAAAGTATTAAATTTGTCATAAAAATAAGTGATTTCTAATATATACTATTTTTATTAATTACACTAAATTCTAACATTTTTTTTTTTTTACTCTCCCTGACTATTTTTATTAAATATTAAAACTATCATATGCCTTGTGTCACATCTTTCATTTTGCCACCTTCCTATTCTACGCATTCGAAAGCGATATAGTTCAGGCGAATTGCAAATTAAAGCACAAGAATCAAAATTTGCATTTCAGTCGTTGGTTACTATTTATTTAGTATTTCCAACTTGATAGTCCAACTCCATAGCTATATCTAGAAAAATCGTATACGGAGATTGTGGAATTTATGAGAGAAGAATTATATTCTCATTGCATTGATAAATGTTGTGATACAATACCTACTTATACAATAAGTAGAGAGATAAAACTAAACAAACTAAGAAGAAAATAAAGGAGTAACCGATGGTGAAAATCTGAGAGAATAGAGGAGAAGTTACAACAACCAAAGGAGAATAATATAATATAATAATATTAGATAATATTCCCACACTCCCCCTCAAGTTGGATCATGGATGTTAATCATCCGTCCAACTTCTTTATACAACTTTATACTACGACACTCCCCCTTAAGTTTGTACTTTTTTTAAGTCTCGTGGCCTATTTAAAGAGCAACGAGATACTCGACTATGTTGAGAGACGAGCGTGTAACATCCCATTTTCAAAAGCGATATATTTTTTTCATCGTAGTAGAGCATCGGAGCAATTGAGTAAGAATCGATACTTATATTTAAAATGCCGTAAGTCCGGTCATTTACGATAACGGTACAGCACACTCTTAGGTGTTTACAAAAGAAGATAACAATAGAGGAACATAACAATGAGATGTGTCTCCGACCCGAAATTGTCTCCGTGGAGTCCACGTGACCCTATGCGTCTTTGCTTCCTCTCTCCTCGGTTCTCGGTCCTCCAAACCCTGAGGCTATATCAAGAGCTGAGGTCCCATGCATACGGACCCCAGGTAACGGTTAACCTCATGTTTACATACACAACATATGGACTACGGACGTTCACAACATTAACAAGACATATACACAACTAATGCGGATACATTGCACCCAAAGATAATCACACATATCGCCCCCGGCGGTGTGGACACAATGCGACACATCACACATATCGCCCCCGGCGGTGTGGACACATCGCACCCAAAGCATACGGATATACTCTAACATCTATATGCACTCAAGCAACATAACAACTAAACACACACAAGACACCTAGCACATACATGCATAACATAAACATCAGCGTTAGTGTTACGATGACGCGAACGTACCTTCGTTGACGGAAAACGATACTTTTACGGAAAACGGTAAGTTTCCGACAATGGGAAAAAAAAAACAATGCGGTGTGACGCGCAACACAATGGCTCGACAAATGGTTCGATTATAACAGATATCCTATAAGGATAACATTTAACAACTTTTAGCAGCATAACAGGCATTTTAGGTACAAATTACCATTTTGCCCCCGAACCCCTAATCGCGGAATTTCGCCAGGGCTTATTTTTTTCGCTCTATCTCTCCCGGAATTTTGATGATCTTTTCCCTCATCATATTTTCGAAATATGTATCATATTTACCCCTAAATATGATATCTAGACTATCTTGAAAATTTAAAGATAAATCTAGCATTCCTACTATATCTACCGAAAGAACTACCAAACTAAAGACTAAGGGACCGAAGAACTTACCCGGACTTTGCTCAAACTTTCTCCGAGCTTCTCTCTCTAACTTCCCTCTAAGGGGCAGATTTTTGGTGTGAGAAATGAAGAAGAGGAGCTTGGTATTTATAGAAGAGACGGATGGCGAATCGGTAAATAATTCGAACTTCGATCTTGACGAATATGGACCGTAGGATCGCATTTTGAGGACAAAACACTCTTGGCCCTCCATTTCTTGTGCAGACCTCCCCTCCCCAATAGTCAACAAAATGATGTCATCTTGATGGTGACATCCGAGTTTGCATCGATAAAGTTTCGATCCGGTGTCCGAAACGCGTAATCTTGACGAATCGCGAAATGCGATGGCGAGTTTCGAAGTTTCTTTCTTTCTCATTAGGAATATCTAGTTTAATGAAATTTATAATCTCATTAAGGGTATTCATTATCTCTTTGAAGATTTTAGGCCGACGTCTTGATTCTAATTGAATCCGGAAGCGTCGGCGTCTAGGCAAAAATCCACCGGTTTGTAATATGATCTGACCTAAGTCACTAGATTCCTAATTCACGGCAACTACTTGTTTCGCATTAACTCTAAATCCTCTATCTGCATTTTCTCTCTCTACCCGGTGTCTTAAACACCCCGTTGGTTCCGAACCGACTTCGAGACCGCTCAATCCGAGATAGAATTTCACCTGGTTCATAAAAAGTCCAGTGGTAAAAGACTAACTTTCTATATCTTGAGGTAGAATTTCATTTTTCTATATGTTCTCATATCTCCCGTTTTCTTTTTACTTGATTATATTATTATTTTATTCAAAATATCTAGATATTTATTTATTTTTCTTTTATTTTTTATTTATTTTTCTAAGCATAAAATATTTTATTAATATTTTATTATTTATTTATTATTTATTTAATTATTAATTTCGAATTTCTCCCTTAAATTAATTATTCACTAATTAATTTACTTATATCTTAATCTAAACAATTAGCCACTAATTACTTAATTAGCCACTTACTAATTGTTGATAATTTTCATAATTAGGATAAATTATTATCTCACAACTATTGACCGACATTGGTATTTTATGTCTCATGTAAAATATTAAAAATCATGGGGCCATAAAGTGCTTTTAATATTATTATATTTATGCTTCTCTATTTTTCAAGGAAATAATCCCAAAAATTCCTAAAATTAGAGACAACATACTTTCTAATTTTTTATAAATATTTTACTATCTCTTGGGATTTATCATAATATTTTTAGGCCATTTAATGCCCTAAAAATACATTTTAGCTCTTTATCTCTCCTAATTTCCATAGTAATTACCTTAGAAAATAAGATAATTATTACTTATTATTTGAGACCACATATTCACCTATTTCCAATAGGTATTATTTACTAATTTATGATATTTATCATAAGTCGATTTTAGGGTATTACAAGCGGCGGGCTCATACAAGTTTGATAGGCAACGGTACGCAATGAGTTGAGGACGACGTGATCGTCGTCGACAAGTTGAGGAGCAAGATGACAAAGGAACTACCATCAACGACGATGAAAGGCTCGACGACGATGATAGCGTCGAAGAGGAGATGGGTTGTTGATGAAGAACTGTGCTCAAGAGTTGATGATTTTTTTTACCTAGTCTTCATATAATCGAAAACGCACAAACCAGAGCCAAACGGAGTCAAAACCGTACTGAATGAAGTGACCCAATCACCAAACGCATGTGAATGAACCTGAAACCACCACGTTGGTACTGGAATGGAGAATTCGATGCCGGATAAAAAAACCACGGCTAAACGGAGTGTCCACGCTCGCACGTGCGGGATGATGTAATCGTACCGCGCGGCGCGTGTAACTCACGCGCCGATCACTCGTTGTCGGAAATTGATTGGACCACCGGGTTTGGCCGATCGGAGGATGGGGAAGACGTTGGTGGGGCACGTGTTCCAAGAAAAGGTCGGAAACTGAACTCGAATATGCTCCTCTCTCTCACTGTTGCACAAAGTCAGAACTCACCGTGAATTGAAGCTAAAAACAAGAATCAAAACAATGGACGAGGTTGAGACTGCTCAAAAACGGAGAGCGGATGACCCAAATGAGATGACAATAACCCGGAGGAGTTGTGTCTCCCGTGGCATGTAACTCATTTGCCTCTCCGAAATTCCGAAGGAGCGGCGAGTCACCGGTCTTGGGAAAACCAGAATTTTCTTCGGAATTAATCCCGCTTTGATACCATGTGGAATTTATGAGGAAAAAAATTATATTCTCATTGCATTGATAAATGTTGTGATATAGTACCTACTTATATAATAAGTAGAGAGATAAAAATAAACAAATTAAGAAGAAAATAAAGGAGTAACCGATGGTGAAAATCTAAGAGAGAATAGAGGAGAGGTTACAACAACCTAGGGAGAATAATATAATATAAAAATATTAGATAATATTCCCACAGAGATGATTCAAAAGTACAAAAAGATTGTCGATTAGTAGCGGTTTAGGCCAAAACTGCGACAAATTTGTAACAAGACAACTCGTGCACTTAATTTAAATATAATTTTTGTACAAAATAATACACTCAACACTAACATTGTCTCCACACGTTTTTGTTGTAGAAGACATGCATTGATTAAGGAATGAACTATGTAGCGGTTATCATTAAATAACCGCTACAAAATATGGTGCCAGCTTGGCACCAATTTTGTATCGGTTTCATTTACTAAACCGCTACAAATATGGTGCTAGTTAAGCGTGAAAGATGTGGCGATTTAAAAAAAAAACCGCTATAGAATTCAAAGAGTCTAAATTTTTGTAGCGGTTATACAAACAAATTGTTACAAAATTCAAATAGTCACTACTACAAAAAGGTGCTTTTAGACCACCACATTTGGATCGGATTATAGAGGATCGGTATAAAAAGTATGATTAATGGAAGTTTCATAAATGTAAAGAACTTTTTAAAGTGGTTCCTTTAATATAAGGTTTAAAATATATTATTTAGACATGTTTCTCAAACAACCAGTCTAAAAAGTTAAAAATTAAAAAAATTAAAATGTCTATTACTTTTTAGACCGATTGTTATTAACAATATGTCTAAAATTATGACTAGGCTCACTTTGAGATGTTTTACGCTCGCTCTGATTCACACCAGTAGTTAGCGTTCCTTGAAAAAGACTAGATTCGCTTTCTCCATTCATTTTTGCAACAGGAAAAGAGATTGAGAGAGGTGGTGGGAGAGGCAAATGCCTAAGGGAATGACAGAGGCTAGTAGTGGTGGTCGAGGAAGAAAGGTTTTGCAATATGAAGAGAGGCTCGGAAATAGAAATTTCAGGTTTCGACACCAAGAAGAAAGGATACGGTGGACGAGTTGTATTTTGGAGCTAATCTTTTATACCGGATATTCTTAACTATCGGTCTTAAAAGTTCACCTTTTAAACCGGAAATTACTAACATCTCGGTCTTAAAAGTAATTATTTTTTTTCTTCTCTTTTAGACCCGTTATTATTAACGACAGTAGTAAAAGTTTCATATTTTGGACATGTTGTTAATAACAATAGGTCTAGAAAGTAATCAATTTTTTTTTAAAAAAAAAACTTTCTAGACTAGTTGTTTGGGAGTATATTTTAGACTTCACATTAAAGGAGTTGGCCTAAAAAAGTTCTTTATATTTATGAAACTATGTGAGTTATACTTTTTATACTTGATCCTCAATAATCCCGTCTAAATGTGGCGATCTAAAAGCACATTTTTGTAGTAGCTAGTAAACATCCCTTCTATAATTATCGACATTCATTTCATAATCAAATATCATTTAGTGGACAATATAATAAGTTTATATTATCGACACATTCACAATATTATACTCATAATATTCCTAATCAAATATCATATACCAGTATTATTTTTTTAAAAAAAATATTAAATTGTATCATATAAATTGTCATTTAAATAATGAAACTTTAATATAAAAAAATCATAATCAAAACGCAACTCAAATTACGTTTTTTTAAATGTAATATTTTATAAAACCACTACAAATTTTGAAAAAACAATGTTAGTGCAATTTGTAAAATTTCACTTAAAGTTGTGGTTTTGCAATCGCTGCAAACTTTTTATATTTTGTAGTTGTTTTATAACTGTTACAAAATTTATTTTAAATTTTTAGTGCCATTTTTACAATTTCATCCGATATTGTAGCGGTTTCAAAACCCCTACAAACTTTTTCCCCAAATTTTAAAACTTTGTGCTGCCATTCAAACTTTTGGCACCAATTTTTAAACATTCATGGATATAGTTAGTAGCGGTTTATAAACCGCTACAAAGTTGTCGAATTTTAACTTGTAACGTTAAGAAACTATTACAAAATGTTTACACAATATGGTATCTGAATGTCATCCTGTAATGGTGATATCAAATTGCTACAGTATCAGTAGCGGTTTGAATATGTGAGTATTGGTTTTTATGAACCACTACAAAATAGCTTACAACGGTGCATTTTGTAACATTTTTGTCAACTATTTTGTAAGAAGCTTAAAATCGTTACAAATACACACTTTTAACCGTTACCAAAAGTCTTTTTTTTTTTTTTTTTTTAGTGCAAGGTTTTAATTAAAGCTTTCTGGATTCTCTACAAGGGACCAATGTAAATCTGAACCTTGATAATACCAATTTGTACAGTAGTTTTCGTGAAACTTCACTATTTCATTGGTGAAGTAATATTCTCTGGATTTAATCCCTTAACCTTAAAAATTTATAACACCCAATATGCATATCCAATTCGAGTAAACTAGGACTTGTTTTAAAACACGAGACTCATCTGTATTGTCTTCCCCCAAAATATTCATGGCCAACCTCCTTCATTTACCCTGTTCAGACCTTAATCAAAACCTAGTCTTCATTATGGGTATTTGATTCTGTTATTTCCTTGCAACTTAACTTTTTAAACCTCTTTTGTACGCATAACTATATTTATACATACTTGAGTTATTATCCACACACTATAAAAATTTTCACATGGCTTACATAAAAGTGCCAGCTTTAGTTCCTTCAAAACAAAATATTTAGACTTAAACTTAAATACTAGCTAGCCCTTTATTCTTCCACTTTCTTCCCTTTGTTCTAACATGTGCTTATGCCTAGTGGGGACATAATGGATAAGGGAGGGGTGAGATTTCTTAGAAACCCAGTAGTAAGTTACCATTCTTCAACATCAAACAATGCTTGATGATCATAACACATTAAAATGCAGAGTAATCAATTGCCATGAAAGAATATTACCTTGCATAGGCAAAATCATGCATAACCAAATGCCAAGGCACACATAAAGCAAGGAACTCATGTTCATTCTTCAAGATCACGTTCAAATAATCATGGCAAGTTTAACGTCAAATAACAAGGAAGCATATTTAACATTAAAGTAAGTAAACTTGCTACCTCTTTCACAGTCCGTGGAACTTACTCCACTTGTTCTTTGATTCCTCTTAGGCTCTTGCCCATTACCAAATCCTAGACACGAACATGACACAAAGCACATGATAAGCTATCCATAGATTAAAGCACTAAATTAAATTCTCCCTTAACTCCCCCCCCCCCCTTTTTTTTTGTTTCCAATGCTTCCAAATTAAACTTGCTTAATCACTTACATCCTACATAATTTTTCATTTGGGACTCATTAGAATCGTTAAAATTATCAAATTCCCACTCTTTATTCTTGCTTTGTCCAGGCTGTGGGTGTTAGCAAAGAGGGAGGAAGTGATTTTTCAACTTTCATTTCATTAAATATCACAGTTCAACCTTTAACTACATCTTTGATCATTATTTCATTTTTTTTTTCCAAAATTTGGACAGCATCTCCCTTTATTTTCCAAGATTCCCAAACTTACAAGTTTTCAAACCCAACTCGAACAACCATCATCACATGATCAATAACAATAATAACCATCACTTACCTTAGTCCAAGTTTGGTTTCTTATTGATTCTTCCACTTGAAACCCTTGAGCTCTCAACCTTCTCTCTTTCTAAACATATCATCAAAGAGAGATTTAGAGACCAAAATGGGCTTTAAACATAAGAACTAGAGGTAATAGGATGAAATTGGAATCATCAACTTACCCCCTAAGGCAACTTGATTTTCCTTCTTTTTCTCGTCCTTTTCTCTTCTCTCTCCGATCTTCTTCACTGTCGGTCTGGCTAGTATTTCTCTGCTCTTCATAGAAGGGAAGAAAGAAAGAAGGAAATTGCTTCAAGTGATCTCATGTGACTTGTAAACCAAATTTGACAAGCTCATGAGTCCATTTATGATTTTATTGCCACCTTTATGATCCAAGGGCCCAGAATATTTCTTTCTTTCTTTCTTCCATAGCTTAGATCACGCCAGCTTTGTACTTTCAAGCAGTCAAGGATTATCTTCCCAAAGTTTAATTACATATTATAATCTTAATTCCTTCATTAAAATGTAACCGATCGCTTACAAATGCTTTTTGGGATTTTTTTTTTTTTTTGGTTATAATCATATACCAACGAGGGACCATCCAAAATTCACATTTACTACGGAGGAAATCCCCAGTTTTTCTCAAACTTAAACTTGGCCCTTAAGTATTTTTTCAATAATTTCCAAGAAATTGTCTTATACTTGGATAAAATACTCAAAATATTCGTTAACCTAAATTTCCATTTCTAGGGCCTAATTTTTTTTTATAAATTCAAATTAAACTTAAAATAAATTTTCCTCATTGTTTCCCAATTATTTGAGGCCTCTTGATATTTTCATAATTAAATTTGGCTAATTATTCTTTCATTAACTAAAATTCTAATAATTCTTTAAAATGCATTTTTGATGTATTTTTCTCACTTATACCTCAATTAAGCCTTAAATATATTCTAGGGAATTATTTTCTACTTTCATGTGTCTCTAGGGATTTTTCTTGAAATTCTCAACATAATTTCTAAAAGGGAAAATTCCATTTAAATACCATTTGAATTTGCAAACCCCCCGTGAGGTTCTCAAATTTGTAAAAAGACTCGGAGGTACTATGGACCTATGAGGATATGCAAATTCGGGTGAAATTACCTTTTTACCCTTACTTTTAAATAAATGAAAAAAAAGCCCCTCATCGGGCTGCCACGGCCGGCCCGCCGGGAGGACCACCGCTGGCCGGCGCCACCGCATGGGGGTGGGGGTTTTTTTTTTTTTGGGAGGTTTTTTTTTTTTTTTTTGGGAGGGGGTGGGGTTTTTTTTAAAAAAACAAAATTATTTTTTGAAAGTCGAACCCCACCCCCAACACAAAACCAAGTAGCTCAACCAGTTGGGCTACTTGGTTCTTTAATTATATATATACATTAATAAATATATATATTCTTCTTAACAATTTTTCAATTGTATTTACCATTCCACAAAACGCGAATTACCATTCCACAAAACGCCAATTACCATTCCACAAAACGCGAATTACCATTACTTTCCAAGGTTGTCATTTTTTACTCTTTCATGTATGTTATGGATAACAAAAAAAATGACACTTTAACCATTCCACAAAACGCGAATTACCGTTCCACGAACGTCAATTACCATTACTTTCCCAGGTTGTCATTTTTTACTCTTTCATGTATGTTATGGATAACAAAAAAATGACACTTTAACCATTCCACAAAACGCCAATTACCATTCCACAAACGCTATTTAAATGGCATTATGGTAATTGGCATTAAATGGAATGGTAATTCGCGTTGTGTGGAATGGTAATTGGCGTTTTGTGGAATGGTTAAAGTGTCATTTTTTTTGTTATCCATAACATACATGAAAGAGTAAAAAATGACAACCTGGGAAAGTAATGGTAATTGACGTTCGTGGAATGGTAATTCGCGTTGTGTGGAATGGTAATTAAGCGTTTTGTGGAATGGTTAAAGTGTCATTTTTTTTGTTATCCATAACATACATGAAAGAGTAAAACATGACAACCTTGGAAAGTAATGGTAATTCGCGTTTTGTGGAATGGTAAATACAATTGAAAAATTGTTAAGAAGAATATATATATTTATTAATGTATATATATAATTAAAGAACCAAGTAGCCCAACCGGTTGAGCTACTAATTTTGTGTTGGGGTGGGGGTTCGAACCCCACCCCCTACACTTTCAAAAAATAATTTTGTTTTTTCAAAAAAAAAAACCCCACCCCTCCCAAAACAAAACAAAAAAAAAAAACCTCCCAAAAAAAAAAAAAAAAATCCCCCACCCCCACCGGTGGCCGCGGCCGTGGTCCTTTAGCGGCCGGCCGGTGGCGGCCCTCCGGTGAGGGGCTTTTTTATTTTTTTTTTCATTTATTTAAAAGTAAGGGCAAAAATGTAATTTCACCCGAATTTGCATATCCCTCATAGGTCCTTAGTACCTCTGAGTCGTTTTACAAATTCAGAGGACCTCTGAGGGTTTTGCAAATTCAAATGGTATTTAAATGAAATTTTCCCTTTCTAAAATTACATTTGCGTACTCATAATTTTCAGAAATGATGCTTTTACCCAAACCCATGCTAGTAGATATAAAATGATACCTTAGTGAGTCTACTATTTTATCTGACCTTTGGCTAATTTTTTTTTTAGATAATAAAGGCAAGCCCGGAGCTTGAAGATAAGTCATAGGCTAGATTATGAAAATCTATCCTTTAATACAACAAATGATAAAATAAACTAGCATTGGCAGGACCATTGGTCCCTCAACGCCATATGAAGGCAACCCCGGGGAGTCGTTGGGATCATAACCACCCCATCATCAGCACTGTGTCCTTCCTTGGCCATATAATCAGCGCATGAGATGTTGTCTCTTGGCGTATGGTGCGACTCCCACATTCCAGGTCTTTGAATAGCGGTCTCTAGTCTCCCCAATAATATTTCTTAACGGGTGATCGGTAGAACAGTCACGCATAAGAATATTGATGGCATCAAAGGAGTCAGAGTAAATAAGAATTTTCTGCAACCCCATCTGTTGACTGATCTTTAGTTCTAGCATGATGGCGTAAATTTCTGCTTCAATAACAATATGAAGGCCAAGGGATTTATGAAAACCTATCAAACATTCACCCTGGACGTTTATCATTCCTCCGCAAGCTGCTTGGTGCTGGTGTCGAACGGAACCATCCATATCAACGCGGACTGAATGAGTAGGAGGGGGCGCCCACGACTTCTCCTCCATTTTGTCAAGTTGGAAAATCTAATGATTGAGACGATGATTTGAGGCAGTTTCTATGAGAAGGTAATTGCACAGGTGTAGCATCTCCCTAATATCTGTGTTTGCTCCCTGAAAAAGAAGTTTGCATCTGGTTGTCTAAAGAATCCAGCATCCCAAACTGAAGATCTGTGGCCAAGAGAAATTCTGAAACCTTCCTTTCTCAGGTTTATGATTAGTGTTCCAGTTAAGCCAAACCTACAAATTACCTGTAAAAAAAACTCGCTGTACAAATCTGACTATTAGCAGATCCTCAACAAACATTGCCTTCAGGTGATTGTTCGGCAGAAGAAGTTTGACTACACTGACGATCCTCACCTGTTTCTGTATGCTCCGAACTATTGTTAGTTCCAGAATTTAAGGGTTCTTCGTCTCCTGATGTAATAGATTCTGCCATGACATGGTCTTCTTCTGGCTGATCATCCGTATGCTCCAAACAACTTTTAACTCCAGAATCCAAAGGTTCTTTAGCTCTAGATATATCAGTTTCTTGCATAACTTGATCTTTTTCTTCTGGGTGATCATCTGTAGCTAGAGGCTCCTTGGAAGTAGATATTCTTGTGTCAGAGCTAGAATTTCTAGGTGTCAGCCACATGAATTTGAGATTATGATCCTTCCAGCCTTTGCCATTATTGAATGCCTTCCAAGCTGCCCGACAAGTAGTGAAGCATATACGGGCCTCTGACTGGCTACTATCGTGGTCTCCCCCATCCTCTAGCTCTATGGCAGAAATCTCCCCATAAGGTGAGAAGTGGTCCTTCAATCATTATATCCCTTCAAAGCATTTGTAGGACTTCTACTTGATTGGGTTTAGTAGCTTATATATTTTAAGCTAATTCTTGAATGTTAGGCTCAAAATTTACGATAGAACACCTTGTAAGAAGGACAAAACCACCTTCTATAAGCCACCTTATAGACTGAACTAGACTTGATTTTTGCTTCTTCAAACAATGAAGAGACATATTTGATCAAATTGTTATGGCTAGAATTGCATATTTCGGCAATATTTCTTGAATCTAAAGTAATTGATAATATTACAGATGATGTGAGATAAATTAACTTAAAAAGTATAATGACAAGCATATACTCATCACACTTCCAAACTCACATTTAGTTGGTGGAAGAAAGTATAATCAAGGGACCTGGCTTACGTCCTTTACATAATTACATCCCCTGCGTCCACTACATCAAACGGCACCATTTTGATTCGGCAGAGCACACTCCTTGTCCCTATTTTTTTTTTTTATAAAAAAAAAAAAAAAAAAAAAAAAAAATCAGGCATGGTCGAGTAGTAAAAAGATAATTCAGATTACTAAATGGTATTAAAAAAATTCTTCATAATCTTGAAAAATTATTTTACGATCTTAAAAAAATATTTTAGAGTCTTGACATGTAAAAAGGATCTTGAATTATCTTTGAAAAAATAATCCATGATCTTAAAAAATTATTTTATGATCTTGAAAAAATATCTTAAAGTATATTTTTAATAGTAGTCAGTACCTGAATTACTTTTTCAACATCCTAAAATAATTTTTTTACTATCATGAATTATTTTTTCAGTATCACTCAACATTTTAAAGTATCCTTTTAGTATCTATCAATATCCTGAAATATTTTTTCAAGATTAAGAAGAATTTTTTCAATACCATTTAAAAGATCATGAATTATCTTTTTTACTACCCGGTGTCACAATTTTTTTTTTTTTTTTAAAAAGGACCAGGTGTTTGCTCTGCTACATCAAAATGTCGCCGTTTAATGCAGCGGATGCAGCTGATGTAATTATGCAAAGGACCTAAGCCAGGTCGATAACCAAGGAGAATGAAACCTGGTGAAGGACCAATGAAATAAGCATATGGTTTTCACCCAAAAAGGAAAAAGAAAAAGAAAGGCATATGGTAAAATGGGCCTACTACTAGTAAATCCCAAAATATTTAGATAGAATTAAAATCAGAATACAACCGGCCCAACATATTAATCAAAAACCTGCCAAAGGATCAATAAAATCACTCTGATTGTTTACCAATAAAGATCGGTCCAGTTGATAAAAAGGTTGACTTATAATCATAAGGTTGTGGATTTAAATCTCACGATGTAAGGATCTTATTGGTGGGTACGTAGAGCTGTGCGATGAGCTGAATGGGCCGCTCAATGGTCAGCCTGCCCGTTAATTTCTTAATGGGCATGTGCTCAGCCTATGTCCGTCAAATGCCTACTAAACCCCGTAACAAATGGGTTGGGCTAAACCAGTACGTGTTTCAATGGGCATGAGTAGCTCGCTTGCACATTTTTTTAAAAGGAAAACTCAATATGCAACCATACTACCCTCCTTCTCGTGGTTCAACCGGTAAAAGGTCAAACACTCTCACTAAAAGGAAAGAATTCGATCTTGGAGTTGGTCGAAGACGCTAAGGGAAGATCTTAGGCGATGTGAACTTGGGGAAACGTAGGCGAGGTGGAGACATATGTATTCTTAGTCTTGTATGTCACCTTGGAGCAAAGTCATAGCGCTATCCTTGCACTATGAGTGATGCGACACCTCTTCTAAAATTTTTAAATCCAAAAAATAAATTGCAACTACACTTTTATTACATTGATGCAACTAATTTCTCAATATAAATTAAAATAGAACACTAATAATAAAAGCCAAGGTTAAAATCCGGACCGGTCACCACTGGCCGTCCAGTATTGGGTTAAGGGTCGATGGGTCGGGCCAGACAAACCGAAGCTAAACCGGGGTCAAATCGGTGAAAAAAAAATAATAATATTTTAGAGTTATTAGTATGAAATTCTAAAGGGAAAAAAAATCAAACATGTTTGACCCTTGGACCGGACCGTTTACCCACGGTTCCGGTCCGGTCCAGGTCTGAGAACCATGATAAAAGCACAATAATCCTCATTATTTCCTCATTTGAAACCATGTATTTTGACATGCACATATTAATAAATATTTGTGAAATTCTCAATCAATATAAGAATTAATCTTATATATATATATATATATATATATATATAAAAAAAGTAAGAGCAGATATATATATATATATATATATAGTTATATGTTATGATTCATTTAAAAATATTTTCTTTTACAATTAATGTTATATATAATATAAAATATACACATCCCGATTAGCACAAAAGCCCGCTCATTTAAACTCCTCATTATGGGCCTTTGTTGGACAAGCAAAAATGGGCAATTTCTCATTGGGCTTGGGCGGGTTCATTAGCCAATGAGCGACTTCTTTATAATCTATAAATATTTTTGTAAATTTCTCTTTAAACCCGGACATATTCTAGTCTAATAAACCTAGTACCAACTCAGCTACACTTTATTTTTTTTTTGGATTGTTTGAGTACAAAATCTCATATCTGAGTTTGTATATTATTTAATGTGGTACTCCTCCTCCTAATTATAATATCTAGTTGATTTTTTTGGATAGATTAAGGAAGCCTAATTAAATTAGCGATAGAAAGTATTTTTTTCTTCAAACTAAATAGTTTGGTAATAAACTAATATATAATCTAAAAAAACACAACATATGAAATGATTAAGTAACTTATTTAGCTTCCTTAATCTTTCCAAAAAAAAGTCAACTAGGTCTTATAATTAGGATCGGAGGGAGGTAGTACTAATTAAATTTTTTTAATATCACCCCCAATTTAAAATATTAACACGAGGGAGGATATAATATAAATATGAATTTCTTTTAAAAAAAAAATTGATTTAGGCGTTTTTAAAATGTTTCTTTTTATGAAGATTCAGAAGATTCTTCTTTTTCAACATCTGAAGATGAAGTTGAAACAGAAAATGAGCTTTATCTACCTGAATCAATCGACCTTATGTGTCGTTTAGAAAAACGGCAATCAGAGAGAGAGTGGGCCATGAGAAAGAGCTGAGCTTGAGACGTTTCACTGTCACGGCGAGTGCGATCTCCATTATTCAGTCCACTGCACCAAATATCAAATATGGCGCACTCCGATCAGCAAGCCCCGACCATGGCTGCCTCAGGCGGTAGAGGCAATAGCTCCACCAGAAGAAGTGCTACTAAACGTAAGACTAATAAATCTGCTTCTGTAAACTATGGCGACCCTCAAAAGCTCGCAGCAACGATTTCCTCAGTGACATCCACTGCATGTTCCTTTCTCCGACAGAACGACGTTGTTCTCCTTCCTTCCCAAACTCTGATTCTGGAATCGCTTCTTTCTTCTACATCCCTATCTCTCACCAGATTACTCTCTCTCCTTCCTAAAACCTCCGATCCTCTTTCTCTGTCTCCGATCCCTCCATTGCCTTGTCAACCAAAATGCTGGTTCTATCGGTTTCTTTCTTCCGGTTCCGCTGACGATTCCATGTGGATCGACGCCTTCCATATTTCGAAACCTTCTTTCAGTCATCTTCTGAATCTTCTCTCCCCCTCTTTGGGCCCTGCAATCCCTAAAATTTCTCCCGATTATGCTTTAGCTGCCTCGCTCTTTCGCCTGGCCCATGGAGCTAGCTACAAAGCAGTGGCGAGGCGGTTTGGAATCGAATCGGCCGTTGCATGTAGGGCGTTTTATGTTGTTTGTAAATCAATAAATGTGAATTTGGGGCATCTGTTTGAGCTTCGGTCTGATTCGGAGGGGATTGCTGAGGGTTTTGGATGGAGATCACTTCCAAATTGTTTTGGCGTTTTGGGGTTAGCGAGATTCGGGATTGATGGCGAGCTATTGGGTAAAAATGGTTGCGTGATGCTTCAAGCATTGGTGGATTACGAAGGGAGGTTCTTGGATGTGTCAGCTGGGTGGCCGAGTACCATGAAACCCGAATCCATTCTGCATCAGAGCAAGCTGTATTCGGGGGTAGAGGAATCTAGAGAATTGTTACAGGGACCTTTGCATAAGCTCGGCGATGGTTGTTTGATCCCACCGTATATCTTGGGAGATTCTTGCTTTCCCCTTATGCCATGGCTTTTAACACCTTATAACAGACTGAATGAAGAAGATAGTTTTAGCTCAGTAGAGAGGGCCTTCAATTCTGCTCATAATCAGGCGATGGGTTCGGTAGTATCTGCATTTGGGAGACTGCGAGCTAGGTGGCAGCTTCTATCAAAGCAATGGAAAGAAGAGTGTGTTGAGTACTTACCATTTGTAATTGTTACTGGGTGTTTACTGCACAATTTTCTGATCAAGTGTGATGAGTCAGTGGCAGAAGAATTTGCAGAACCTGTAAACGAAGAGGGTCTTCCTGTTTATGAAGGAGTGGTAGATGAAGATGCACAGAGGATAAGGGATGCCCTTGCTTTGCACATGAGTCGGGCAAACATTGAAAGATGAATAGACGGAGCTATGGAATCAGGTGCATTTCTTTCTCTGTGTACATAATTGATGGATTGGCAATGGCTACTTTGCAACTTATTTGTGAATCATGTATGGTCATAAGTTCATTTCACTCAGCATCTTCTCATATCCATGGTGCTGCTGGAAGTTTGATAGTATAATTCTGTTTCTGAAACTGCCGAACTAGTTAACAGACTGAGCAGTATGATATCATCGTTTTGTTTCTTTTTGAAATGTACGATAATGACAGTATCCTTTGATATATATATATATATCTCTCTCTCTCTCTCTCTGTGTGTGTGTGTGTGTGTGTGTGTGTGTGTGTGTGTGTGTGTGTGTGTTTTTTTTTTTTTTTTTTTTTTTTTTAAGACATTTAGAAAACAATGGCTCATTTGTTTCTTTGATATATTAAGTAGAATTTAGGAGAGATGGTTGGGCACGTATTCAACTGAGTGTGCCTGTCTGATTTCCCTATAAAGTTACCTTTCAAAAGGAAAATATTTAACTCAAGGAGCAATGAGGCAATAGCGTGTTGATTCTTGAGGATTAGTCATTTCTTCATGTTACTGGAATTTTTCCAAGCAATTTATTGATCAAATCTAATGCACCTAAACTTGTTGTGAAATTGAACTTAGACAGCTTTTACTCTTCTATATTTATCGACAATTGTGCACAAGGAGATAAAACCAAATAACAACTAGTTCCATCTCTGGGACATAGTTTTTTTAGGGGGACTAAATGGCTTTGGGCAAATCTTGTTCATCATTTTCATAAATTGTGGGCTTAAATATAATTTTTCATCGCATTTTAACATATCCCTTACTTCTGCTTGGAGTGGTATCTAAGCTTGATTGTGTAACTAACATTAACATTGAGTAAGATATTGGCCCAAAAAATATATCCCAAGAAACTGGCCCGAAAAAGAAAAGTAAAGCTTGTTACCTTGCAAAAGGAACAAGATGACAGCACATTTCTTGGTTGGAGACTCTCTTTTCTACAGTTGATGAATCTTCAACTAGACTAAATATACATGGTACTACAATTCATTACAAGAAGAGGCTTGAGGTGGCTTATGAGAGTGATAATGGTGGATATTTATGTTGACTGCAGGGTCTTTCAAAAGCATAATATTTATAACTCAAAATTGAAGCTTGGATGAGGAACAGTTTTTTGCACAATTGAGCAAGCAAGACAGCTTACTCCTGCAAC
This sequence comes from Acacia melanoxylon, assembly GCA_019022615.1. Classification (NCBI taxonomy): domain Eukaryota; kingdom Viridiplantae; phylum Streptophyta; class Magnoliopsida; order Fabales; family Fabaceae; genus Acacia; species Acacia melanoxylon. Next base: position 30,688 of record JAFJYJ010000030.1, on the reverse strand, counting down.
CTAGACGTGATGAATTATCCTGTCTCATTTGAATGACTCTGATGAACTCGTCTGCACTTAAATCTCCATCTCGGTTTGCATCAAACACATGAAATATAATGTCCACCACATTATCTGTAATTGTCACTCCACATACCTGCATTTATATCATTGTCAGAAATCGCCATTAATATACTCCTTCAGTCCTTAATATAAGATATATTTGAGGAATTATTCTTGGTCCTAAATATAAAACATATTTTTTTATATTTGTCAATTTTTACTTAATTTACCTCTATTGATGCTTTTTCAACAATAATCAATGAGGAGAAGAATAAGAAAATTAAAGAATATGACTAAAGTGTTTTAGAAAATATATGTCATGTTAACTAATTTAACTTAATCTAATCAAATTAGGTAAATATGTCTTATAACGGAGAAGTATATTGTTTGGAGTTATGGAGAGCCATTATGATATTTGGAAAGTTTCAAGCAAGGAAGAGAAGAAATTCAGAGGAAACATTTTAAGTGTATCATAATGAAAAATAGAAAAAGAAAAGAAAATTGAGGAAATGAGGAATATCTGGAATACTTATCAATAGAACCCACTCCTAATATCTGTTTTCAGGATTAACTTAATGTTGGCTATATATTTGATGGCAAAGGAAGGGATAAATAAGTACTTGAGATGCTGCTCTCTGGAAATCAGTTTTGGTCAAGGTCCCATTTATTTTCCCATAGCTGAACAAGGCCAGAGAGAAGGTCTGCAACCTTGTGCGCAATTCTGCGAAGGCTTTGAATTCCTCAAATGTGATTCTTATGTCCCTGAGATGTGAGTCATTCTCCAATTCATCAACTAGATCCAGCAGCTTGTTTATGTGATTGATGTCGGCAGATGCAACCAAGGACAGCCCGAATTCTCTGGCTGAAATGCTTCCTCTTTCATTGTAGTCATAATGGGAGAACTCTAACCGCAGTATCTGCAAATCACATTGTCACATGCCAGTGATACTGATGGAACCATAGTTATTCATCTCACAACATCAAGGTTGGGAAGTACAAGAGCGCGTATGTACAGAGGTAAAAACATCCTCTCTCTGATTTTCCCCCCAAAACAACCCTTTGTATAGTTTGATTCTACACATACCTCTTCATGTAGGTCTCTCAAGAATTGGTCAAATTTCTCGATGTTCAAACAATCCTTTCCTTCTTTGCCGAAAAAATACTGCAAGAGACCCCCATCTTCTATCTCAGTTACATCCCCTTGTCTGTGCTGACTTCGCATCAAGGCCATCACTTTGTTGAACTCTTGCTTGTCTATATGCCTGCATGCCCATGACTTATACAGTCACAAAACTACAAATTCATGAAAACAACAAATACATTGAATCACCAAACTTTCTTGATGTATATCTGTAACCCTTTTTAACATTTGTCTATTGGCAGAGAAGCAAAAACGTTATCTTTTTTTTTTAGCCTTCTTCAATAAATAGGAGTGGAAATTGAATCTTTGAGGTAGAACACAACTCAATTTTAACTGATGTTATGTGAACTTATGCATATGCTCCAATTAATAGTTTAACCACTTGAAAAAAGTGAGGCAATGTAAATCAAAAGGATGTTGGTATGAAACTTAAGAATGCCCGTTTTTCAAACGTAATTGGGAAGACACCCATAATTAAATTGTGTTATCTCATCATCATATATAGATAGATCAAATGACTGTATTCAACATTATATAATTCTTCAAATAACACACAAACCACATTAAGTGGCATTTTCTTAGTATGCAGCCATGTGTATGAATAATGTAGATGCATACTAAGGTTACAGTATGCGTCGGTTCAATGCAGATTGAAACAGAAAACTGAAGCTTTTAGTGGAGATTGTTTATAAATGTCTTTTGGATTTGATTTCTCCGAAGGAAAGACCTACCCATTATTGTCAAGATCAAACATTTTAAATGCCACTTGAAAGCTGGATTCTGGGATGCTCAGGAGAGTAACAAAGAAGACGTACCTGGCGTCATGGAAAAACAGGTCAGCAGTTTAACTCAGAACTCATTAAGCATTGAACAATGTGTTATGTTCAGTGTTTGTTCAACATGGAGCGACACTTGAAATTATAAAAGAAGAGAGAAAGAAACAAGGAGGAGGGAGGCTCACTCTGGAAAAGAAATGAGACCATCATTGTTAGTGTCAAAAAGCATGAAGAATTGAGAAGGCGAACAACTGAGTTCACCGGGATGCTGCTCTCCCGGGAGAGAACCGCCTCTCACATGAGATGATCCTAACGGCGGAAACACGGGCACCACAGCTCGCATCAAATCGGCCGGCGTCATAAACACCTCACGACTCCCTGCTGGTCTCACTGATGCAAAGTACTCAAAAACCTGCACTTGTTCATATTATGTTGTATTAACAATGTGTTTTCATTGATGTACCTGCCATAATCAGTTAGGGTTCGTTTGGTGTGGGGAGGGGAGGGGAGGTGGGGCAGGGAAATTGTTTTTTGAGTTGGGTTTTAAAAAAAAAAAAAAGAGAAATTGGGTATAAAGTTTTTTATTGATTTTTCTTACTTTGTTATCTTACATCTTTATATCAACAATTTTGTAAACCCACTTTTTGAATTTTCTTAAATCCAACTCATAAAAGTTTTTTCCTCCCCTCCACTCCAAATCCCTCATACCCTAAAGGTGACCACTATATCAAAATCATTTATTAGTATCTAACGTGTACCATCGTTGTATTATATATATATATATAGTAGTTGCCTGTAAGAGATTGCGTCTAAGGAAGGAAATTCTGAAGCCTTTTTATAAAATTGCTGAAAATCTGTTTTGAAAATTATTGTTCAAAGGTTCCCAATGGTGCAACTCGTCTTTAGATATGTGCAATATATTGAAAAAAAGTCGCACCGTTGAAGATAGGTTGCATGTGGGTTCTTAAACAAATTTCATAAACTTTTGGACAATAAATTTTGAAATTGGAAATTTTTAACAATTTTACCATTAATTAATTAATTAATTAATATGATTGCTTGTATTAATTTGTCTCAAGTGCCGATTAATGAGATTGGTTACCTTTTCTGGGGGACTTTGCAGGCGAATCCGTTTTTCGTATTTGAAAAATACTCTTCTCCGGAAGCTATCTGGAGCAAAACAAATAAACAGAGTAGAAATACAAGTAGTTATACATATAATGCATGTAAATTAATCAAAAAAATTATTTGATAACTCAAGCAATTCCGACAAATATCTTGAAAAAACCAGAGAGAAGTGAAATATTACCATTGAAGAGGAAGGATGACTTGTTCTGAGGCTCATACTGTTGTTGAAGCTTATCCTCATCCCCTGCATAATCAGCGAATGCCTTAACAGAATTCTCACCCAAAGAATTAGAATAATACCAAAGCCCCAAGGCAGAGCCAACCACCGCAAGCCCCGACACCGACGTCAAAAACTTGTCAAAGTCTGTTTTGTCACCACCATCTCTTAACCCTGCGGCGGCTGAGGCTGGGGTTGAAGATGACAATATGTAGGGTTGTGATTGGCTGTAGAATGCCCTTGCACCGTCAAGGGATCGAATGGAAGGAGCTCGATGAAAAGAACGCTGAAATCTTGTGAGAGACGTCCAAGAAAACATGCTAAGGTGAGGTTTTGAGATTCTGAGAGTTTTTAAAATATCAAAAATTACAAAAGCAGAGAGATGGAGAAAGACTCAGAGACAGGAATGAATGGTGGCTTTTTTAAGGAACAAGAAAATGAAGAGACGAATTGAGATCCAATATGGATGGAGTAGAAAATATGTAGGGATTAGTCTTTGAACTATAAAGAGTTTGTTGTCAGTTTATGGTTACAAGAGACTCGCACCCAAAATGGAAAATCCATCATCATTTTATCTTCATATCTTCAATATGATATATAATATATATTGGATAACATAACTGTCTCTAACTTTTTATCTCTTTTACTTTAATAGAGATATCAAAATCAAACAAGGTCATAAAATTAGTGCAATCTAACCCTGTTAGATTTCTCTGGGTCTCAAGTTTAAATTTCGTCAGAAATTGTATTATGTGAAGCGATGTACACAAACCTCAAACCAGAATCTTAAATGATATTTTCATACTCCCGGTCACAATTATAGGAAGACTTTTGTAGCAATGCGAGTGCTACAAAAGTCTTCCTATAATTAGGGACCTAATAATATTTAAAAAATGCCAAATAGACCTAAGAACATTAGCTATAGGTACTTATGACTAAAGCAACTTTAAATATAAATCTAAATAGGATAATTAGCAAAATAGGAAGCTAATAGAAAGCATGAAAGTAATTAATTTGATCATGAAATTGGAAAAATCACACAAAAATACATTTAAAATTTATAAAAGACAAATCAGGGTGATGAATATGCATAATTCCATATGAGGACGGTCGTACCAATTTTGAATATTGATATGTTACTGAAAGACACTACTACTACTAGTATTTGATAGATTTTTTTTTTTTTTTATCAAAAAAAATTCTATCAACTCCTTACTCCTCCCCGTGTGACCCTCACTCCTTGCCTCTCCCACCCACGGTCGTACTCTCCTTCCTCACTTCCCTTAGCCCTCACGCCGTCGTCTTCCCCAACTCCAACTCGTCGTCACCGCTTCACTGTCCAATTATGCTTCGTCATTTCTCTTACCCTCTCTACTCTCATTTTAGTGTTGTTATTGCTACTCCATAAGCGACTTGCAAGAAACGCAGAGACAAACACAAAAATTTAGATATAGAGCAAAGATATGGACAACATAACATGAAACCTATGCAAGCGGACTCATAGTCAACTGCATTGGGTTAATCCTCGATTTGATTCTCTTTCTAGGATTGATTAATGTACAATAAGAGATCTGATTCAGTACGAATTTCTCAATTCCTCAAGTTTCACAACTCTTCTGCTCATTCTTTTTCTTGTTTGTGTTGGTGAACTCGCAACTTAATTGAACCTTACTATCCGGCAATGTTATACTTTTTCTAAGACCCGATGTTCCTTATTCATTTTTGGAATTTGTGAAACAATAGTAGGCAATAACGAAACTAGGTAGTAAAAGATAAGTAACAAGGGATTCCCATGTGAACTTTTCCAAGAGTGGGTGTTCCTGATTAATTTTTGGAATTTGTGAAACAACAGTAGGTAATTCCAAAACTAAAGTAGTGCATGACGTTATCAAAATAATACCTACATGGTTGTTGGCTTTTGGGTGCTAAAGTTGTCAAGTTTATTTGTATACCTAAAAATGTGTGGCTTTAAAATAATACTACAAGGTTGTTTGGAGCTGAATGTAACAGACCCACATACATTGGGCCTAGAAGCTGATCCAAGAGAAGGCCCATATGGAGATCACATGCATAGCACAATGAGGAGACCTCAGTCATAATAAGGGAAAATACTGTTGGAGGAGGGTGGAGGATTTTTGTGAATTCTCTTATCTCTCACGTTTGTCTTCTCTCTGGCCGTCGCTTACTCTGTGACTGAATTCCTTCTTCTTTTCTGCTACTATCTTATTCTCTGTTTTCTCATTTCTATATTGTATTGGAGCTATTCTGTTTCTTTTATATTGTTGAACCTTTTATATGTACCTAAGCTTGAAATTTCCATTAGAGATGGTTCAATGTTATTGGGTTGAGTTAAATTATTTGGAGATTGTTTGTGAGATCGTTACATTAAATTTGTCAAAATGGATACTGAAATTGTTAAATTTGATTAGTAAATGTTGATCTTTATACCTAAGTAGTCATTGACGCTAAAATGAGTGGCTTCAAAATAACACCTACGAGGTTGTTGGTTTTAGCGAACTGAAGTTGTCAAAATAAATATTGAAGTCGTTAATAATTTTGATTTCTAAGTTGTTAATATTTAATCTTTATAGCATTGAACCCTAACATGTGTAGCTACAAAAAATTATGCATTAGGTTGTCGACATTAGGGAGTTGAAGTTGTCAATATGTATATTGAGGCGGTTAATTGTAATTCTTAACTTGTCAATCTTTACACAAAAGTAGGCAACAAAAACCACAACATCAGCTAAAAAAGCCTATATAATCTATACAAAAGTAGGCAAAAAAAGCCACAGCATTTGGAAAAAAAAGTAGGCTAATATTTACCAAATATGGTCCATACAAAATAATATAACACATTACAATAACATTTTCACAACATGGTACCACAACATTTGGATAAAAAAAAAGCCTATAAACTATTGTGTCAATCGTTGTCGTTTGCTCATTGTGAACTTGGTTTCGTCTGAGAAAAGACTCAAAGCATCATTTCTTGCTGAACTTCGAGGATAATTTACTAGCCATCACAAAATATCCCGCTTGATTTTTCATCTTGTTCCTGCATGCAGAGCAAACATCAATTGTGCAGGCTAATTTACAACTACTTAAAAACAAACGTGGACATAAATCTGAAGCAAATTTGGTACATTTGTGTAATCAAGTGTCACATTCAGACTTCATTGGGAACAACCATATCAAAATGTGGACACCGCAGTCTCTCCTACAAGTGGGAAGAACAGTCACTTCCTTCATAAAATATTATTTTGCTGAGGTATTAGAGGCCTAATTATATCACTCATTGGCTTCTCCCGATATAGATTGTGACTGACTAATTGAATTATATCATGAAACCGGTCTCTCTGAATACAAAAACGCGCAATTACATTTATTGAAGTGTGTATATGACTAATTCAATTACTGGTATGAAAAGCCCCTTACACATGCATTGATAGTTAATTCTTGTGGATTATCCATGGCACTATTTATTTTTCTCTTCTTGTTCATGTTAACAGTGGGTTTCATAGAGTGCAGGAAATAGAAATTCATGGTTTTTGGCTCGAGGGCAAAACAAAACCAATGGTTCAGCATAAGTGCAGGCCCAAGTATCAAACACAATCTGCTATGTTGTGCCTTATGAGATATGGAAATTGGTAAATTTACAACCTATTTCTAGCCTATGACCACCATACTGAACATGTAATTCAACAACATTTTGAGCATGGTTAGAAAAGCCTTCAAGGCATGAACACAGAGCCTCTGTCCTGTGTATATAACCGAATTTAGATCAGTAAGCGAAAACTGAAAAGCAAGGTAAAGAAGGTAACAAACTATCTTAACCATCAGCTGCAAGAAGTTCATTTGGAAAAATGAATTTTTGGCACAAAAATGTCAACTAGATCATAGCAAACGTCACTATTAAGAGACAACAGGAAAAAATATAACAAACTGATGTAGCAACCATGTACCAACTTCAAGTATAGTTCTATGCCTTGATTTCAAGCATTTAGCACTGTTCACTTAAAATGTATTGTATAAGCTCCACATTGTATAAATATTTTCCCAACCAGGAATGCAAGCATCAATAAGGTTAAATGAGACTTTTAAAACATCAATTTCAGCAATTGCCCAATTTCTAATCTAGGGTCTGGTAATCCGTTTTTTTTTTGGTGCCCAGTCTTTGCCTTCAATACACCAACAAATTACAAGTTCAATACCATCAAATAATTAATGTCAATCTCAGTCTTATCAAAGCTGAATTTATTTAGTTCAGCTAGGAAGTTAAGTGTAATTTTGTTTGAATTTCAAGTTGTGAAGTCTTACCCAAATCACAAGACTTTGCCTGCTATTAGAATCAGCAGCCATAAGACCTGTAATGATTTCAAGTAGCAAGCGAAAAAAATAGTCTGGAGCTAGATACTTGTGTACTTGCATTGCATTAGAAAAAGGACTTGATACATAATTTAAAAAGGAGCGCCAAATGAAGCTAGAATTATTACCAACCTACATGTGTGCTTTCGATAGGGAACACGACATGGCGGTCATCCTTTTGGTAGCCACTCAATCTCAAAAAGAAAATAAATAAAACCCTAGACCGTTCTTCCAACTCAATAGACGGAAACAAAAAACCAAAAAATAAAGCATCTTTTACAGCGGTGACGATGACTGGTCCTCCTCCAATGAAGGTTTGATGGTTTAAACGGCAAAGAAATTCGAGGTGAAGGTTGATGGTGGCCACGTTAATGGGAAAGGGCAGTATGAGTTTCTTGTTTACATCTCTAATAGGAAATTAGGGTAATTACGTCTTTTGAAACATCTTAAAATTCCAAATTGGTTTAAGTGGTCTGATTTGGTATTTTGGATATTGAAATCATTGATTTGTCTTTATTTGAATTACATGGAGCATGCACTAATGACTTGAATTATAATAAGCGGAATCGAATCTGGCGTCCTCACATTAATAGGAAGTATTTATAACATTAAGCTACAAGGTCTTTGGTGGATATTGGAATCATTGCTTAGTCTTTTTTATATTTTGAGAGTTGTATTTTTTTTTAGATTTTCCCTTTCGGCCATCAAAATGATCTCTAAATCTCTAATTAACTGTTAGACTTTTTCCTTCAGTGATCAAATCCGATTCTCTTAATTTGGGCTAAGTCCACTTTATAATTTTGAGAAAATGAGAGAAAAAGAATTTTGAAATTGCAAAATTCTAAATCCAAGTATTTCCTAAAAAATGAGTTGTAAATTACTTATTATGTCTCAACATTTTTTTTATCAACTCTTGGTAATAAATCTAATTTGAGATTTTACAATTTTAAAGTTAGATTTTCTATCATTTTTCCTGTAACTTTCAAAAGCCAAAAAAAGAAAAAGAAAAATCCATTTGTTTCTTTCATCACATGTAAGTACTAAACTAGTATCTTGATGCTTCAATGTAATGTATTGAGGATGAACTACAATTGAATCTTGTAATATGTATTTTGAATCTCTCTTGTTGTTGAGCCTTTCAATACCAAATCCTTCTCCAGTTATTCCCTTCGTCCCTTGTTATAAACTTTAAATTTATGAATGGGTGTATCCCAAAATAAAAGCTTTATTTTAGATTTTTCTAAACATTTATTGTATTTTTTCCAACTTTACCCCTTATTAATTGTAATTACTACATTTATTTTCTCATATATCCTGTTTACATGTAAGGATATAGTTGAAAAATAATATATATTTATTGCCTTCAATTAATTTAACAGTTTTCTTGATTAACGCAAATTAATTGGTTATTTAAAGTTTATAATAAAAGACAAATGGAGTGCTTTAATTTAAAAGTGAATTTGAGACTTAAAAAGTTAGATGAACACATAGTAATACCAAACAGGAGTATTTGAGCCTGAAGTGATTTTGAGGGCAGAAGTAACTTTGAGATCGCTCAAATCCCATCCCAAACAAAAGCTCATTTATAGTTGCCCTCACAAGTCCTAATTCATACATATCAACCAACATAATTGCCTCCCAGGTCCGTCCTTGGTCACTTTACACTGGTATATATATATATATATATATATATATATATATATATATATATATAAAGGTATTTAGACCGCACATTAGACTGTCATAGAAGATTAGGTCTAAAAAGTATGATCGATGCTTGATTTAGTAAATATAAAGAACTTCTTAAACTAGTTTCTTTAATATAAAAGTATAAGATACTATTTATACTTTGGTTTTCAAACAATAGTCTAAAAAAGATTTTTTTTTTAAAAAAAAACGTCAAATACTTTTTAGACCGTTATCTCTTATAACCAATCTAAAAGATGAAACTTTTTAGATCTTATGTTTTGTTATAATCGGTCTAAAAGATGCAGAATAATAAAAAAAATCTTACTTTTAAGAAGACTGGATTTTACAAATAACCATTTTGAAAAATTAGCCCTAAATTAAAACTCGCTCTCTAAATCCTTTTTTCCTCGTGTCAAAAATTGAATTTCCCTCTCTGAATCTCTCTTCTTGTCGTGATAACTTTGAGCTCTGTCGCTCCCCGCTTCTTTCGCATCTCGTTTCTCTATCATTAACACCGACACCATCATTTGTGTGGCCTCGTTGATCTTCGTTTCTCTCTTGACAAGCTAGTTCCTAAGCTCACTTTCTATTTGCTTAGCTCAAAGACGATACTCCAAGTTGTAGTTGGTTTGATATCACTTTTTTATTTATTTTCTTTTCTTTTGGTTTTTCGAAAAGGTTAAATTAATGTCGATGAAATGTCCTATGGGTTCCATTTGTTGATAATGATTATTTAATTTTTTAAGAATACATTTGCACTTGAAACCAACAAAGTGATTTTTTATTTTACATATGCCTTTTTTCTTTCGTTCGCTAAATACGTTCGTATTCACCGTTTCCACGCCATCTTCGTACTTTACTATTTTTTGACAACGTATCTTTGTGCGTCGTTCGTATTTCCAAAGCTGCCTAGATGGTGAGGTGATATGAAATATAATATAGGCATATGCATATAGCTAGTTGATGCCATCCATGATTCCACTCACTGTGGCAAATCTAGATGCGGCGCCCAATATTCCCATTTTCTATTTATATTTTGGTATCTCTACTTTTTCCCTTCTTTGGGCAAGAAATCATTAGCTATTTTATACTCTAATCTAAATGACTCTTCATGTTTTTTTTAATAAGGAAAAGAATCTGTCATGAATAAAACATTAACGGAGTTATTAATTAAAACAAGATCGTGTAAATAAAAGCAAGTTAAGTGCACATCTTAACATCCCACTATGATAGTGGGATGTTTTATTGCCCTGTGTTGAATGTTTGAATGAGAAATGACTTAGTCCTGCAAATATATGTACACATTTAATTTGTGAAGGATTTTGTAAGAGTTATACAATATGGGTATGGCTTGGTAAAGAAATATAAATGGCAAGTGCATCTTAATAGGGGAAGGAGTGGCCTTTGATGATAATGACATGGATATGGAAGATCGGATGAGGATATTATTCGTGATGTGGAGAAGAGACTTTTTGAGCAATCACATGCATATGGTAATATGTGCGGTGATGCAAAGAAGCCGTTATACACAGGTGTAAAATTATCAATTGTTGAAAGCAGTGTTAAAATTGGTAAGCTTGAAAGCACGACATGGATGGAGTGACAAAGTTTGACGCTTGAGGTTTTTAAGGACTTGTTCTTGATGATAATGTGTTATCGAGTCAATACTACTATATATGATGCTAAGAAAATACGTGTCCATTGAGGATGAAGTACAAAAGATCCATGCATAACCTAATGATTGCATATTGTATAGAAAAGAGTTTGATCAAGAGAAGTAATCGCTTGTTTATCTAAAATGTGAAACGTCAAGGTACAAATCAAATCGGTCTCCTACAAAAGTGTGATATCTTCCAATCATACCAAGGTTCAAGCACTTATTTGTTAATAAAAATAATGCAAAAAAATTTGAGCTAGCATATATGTAAGATGATTTCTAATGGAAAGCTTGTCATACCCCTTGATATTACGACATTTATCAGAGTATTATAACACAGCTCAGTGGGCAAACAGATATAGCATAGCATACTGATAAATGAATACCAATCTTAGTTACAAAAGCAGTATCCCACAAAGTACTTAATACGATTGTTCAAAATATGACTATCCGAGAATGCGACGGAGTCACGCTACTACAACCCCGAATAGTAAAGTAAACTAAAACTACGAATAAGCAACTCCATCTAATGTCCATACTGCTGCCATCAATTATCTGTGACCGCTGCCTTGCCCTTAGAGCTTTGACCATGTCCTGAACTTTTGGGAATGTCTGAGATTCAAAGTAACAAATTAATCTCACATGCAATATATATATATACAATATATGCCGATTAAACATACTCAACACACAATCCAACAACATACAACATTAACAATCATAACACAAATCATATATTGCAACAACTACAAGTATGAGAGCAATAACGCAAATATTATAGCAACAATGTAAACAAACTCACAAAACCACAGCGCCAGAAAATCGACTAGGCAACAACCTAAGTTGTGACTGGGCAACAACCCGAATCTTGAGAAAGTTGATTGGGCAACAACCTAAGTCTGGCTTTATACAGTCGGGACTTATACAAATATGGTTCAAACATACATATAACGACATATAGAGGATGCAAGATTAGAGTTATTACTCCGATTGCTTGCAAGTTTCAAATTCAACTTTGACCCTTGCTTCTTGGACACGTTAGATTCCTATAGTAACTCAATGACGGGCAACAGATAACTACTTATTCAAAGGCATTAGGATGAAAATTACAATATGCTTAACATTAGGTTAGTTGTTCTATATTAGTCTTCCAAGAGTTCCTATTAACCCTTGAAGATCCAATTACTCACCTTAGGCCTTACTTTACATTTTCACCCCTTGAGCCCAATTTCGCTTATGTTGTGTACCAACTTTGGAAACTCATAATTAATTGTACAAATGGGGAAGTTCTAAAGCCTAAGCAATCATTGCTAAGTCTAATTTCAAGAAAAATACTTCCAACAGTCATTCATATGCACACAAATCCAAAATCAACAATAATCACACACTACACAGAATAGGGCATTTTCAAAAATTCATATCTCCATGAATACAAATCCAAATTAGTCATATGACCTATCAAATTAAAGATAATTATGTCTATTTTAATTCTGAAAACTTTCATGAAATTTGGACACTATTTACCCAATAAAAAACACAACATGATCTCACGGTCTTGTAGGGGATATCATTTGGTAGATTTAGGAGTTTAAATTCCAATGTTTCCAAGACTAATTCCTAACTCTTACCTTACAGAATTTTCCATTTAAACCCATTGGAACCATCAAAATGAGCAAAATTACACTCTTTCTAAGTCCCCTATTTTGGCCAAAATTTAGCATAGAAAGACAAGAATTTTGATTTCAAATCTAAACACCATAATCATGCCTCTAATCACTTCTAGCTTATTGTTTAGGCCTTTTATCACTCTTTAACCCCATTTTAAAAATTTGGGCAGCACCTCCCCTTATCATTAGGGTTTCCATAATCACAAGAATACAAGAAAAACCACCACAAACCAATCAACAAGCTCAAAACACAACAATCAAGACTAGAAATCCCTTACTTTGAGTTATCTTGTGATTCTTGCACGATTTTCTTCTTCCTTGAGTCCCCAAGATTTTCGGCCTCCCTCTTAAAATACCATAGGAAGATAACTTTAGGGATCAAGAGGGGTTACAAGAGGAAGCTTAGAAGAGATGAAGAATATTGCACAAGACTTACCTCTTGATTTCTTGATCTTCCTTCTCCTTACTCCTTCAATATTTCGATGCTTTCCTTGGTCCTTCTTGTGCATTTTTGTCCGACGTGGAGAGGGAAAGAAGAGCTCTTTAATGGTTAATTAAGGACCCAATTCGGCTAAAGAGAAGGAGAAAACATTTCACCTCCAACAATTCTCATATTTACACGTATGTCATCTTGTAAAAATCCAACTATATGGTTAGGTATGTTTGGGCTTTTCTTCTTCAACTCTTTTTGGGCTCTTTGGCCAAAAATTAAGGGCCTTTGGGAGGTTTAATGAGCTCCTATTTGGTCCAATTTTCACATGTCCATATAATATTTAAATTTTCCAACATAGTAGTTTATTATTACATGTGCACATAACCAAGCAAAAAGGAGATATTTAACTATCATTTGACCTTTATGCAATAAAATTTCATTAGATCTCCTTTTTATTCCCTTTGGCAAAAAATAATAGCCCAATTAAATTAATTGGATGTTTGTCACAAGTGTCTCACTTTGTGCCAACATGTGTATCTAAATTTTTGATTTTAGGAAAATTGAACACTTCAAGAACAATTGTGCACATAGTCAAAATTCACTGATTAATTCCACTAAATTCACATATTGTACAAGGAGTTTTGGTAAAGCAAAATTAGGATATTATAGAGCTTCAACATCCGGCTGATTCTTCTCAATGGAAGAAAATTGATCAATGTTTCCTAACTCGCAAAAAACATAGAAACCTTAGGCTTTGTCTTAGCATGGATGACATGAATCCTTATGATAGTCTTAGCAATATACATAGTTCATGACATATTCTCATAATTATTTACAACTTATCTCCTCTCGTTATGTATGAAATGAAGGTACATCATGTTGTCTATGTCGATTTTGGGACCAAAACAACCCGAAAATAACATTGATATTTACCTAGAGTTCTTGATAGAATACTTGAAAAAGTTGTGGGAAGAAGGTGTCGATGTTTTTTGACTCGAACAAAAAAGGAGGTTTTTAAAATGCGAGCCGCTGATCTTTTATACAATAAATGATTTCCTAGCATATGAAACTTTTCAGGGTGTAGTGTAAAAAGGCCACAAAGCATGTCCGGTTTGTGAAGAAAATATACTACCATCAACTTCAACATGAAAGAAAGATGGTTTTATCTTAGCCATAAAAGATTTCTTAGACCGAGCCACCCATATCGTAGATTAAAGATTTTTTTTTTTAATTGTGGCCAAGTGTATCAAGATGCTCCATAGGCATTGACTGGAGAGTAAATTTATGAAAAGATAAAAAATATCAATGTCATCTTTGGTAAGTCTACAAAGAGTAGAAATGAAAAATATGAAAAAAGAGATACATCTTCAATCTTCCATATTTGGTGCAATCTTGATGTGAGACAATCGTATTGATGTCATGTATGTGAAGAAAAACATATGTAATAGTATTATCGGGACACTTCTCAACATACAAGGTAGTTATAAGGATGGTGTGAAAGCATGATTAGATTTGCAAGGAATGAGAATATGAGAAGACTTATATCCAAAGTCATATGGTAAAAGAACTTATTGTCCTCGAGCTTCTCATACTTTGTTTAAGGATGAGAAAAGAAGTTTTGTGAGTGTTTACATGGCATCAAAGTTCTCTCGGTGGTATTCTTCAAATTCTAAGAAGCTTGTGTCGATGAAATACTTGAAATTAGTAGGTCAAAAGTCTCATGACGTCATCTCTTAATGCAATAGCTACTTGAATATCTATTCAAGGCACTTTCGAATATTGCCTTCAACACATTTTGACTAGACTTTGTTTCTTCTTCAATGCTATATGTAGTAAAGTCATTGAGATTGAAAAATTGAATGAATTGGAAAATGAATGATATCTTATCTTGTGCCAACTTGAGAAGTTTTTTCTTCCTACATTTTTGACATTATGGTCCATCTAATTGTTCATTTAGTGAGAGAAATGAATTTGTGTGGTCCTATCTATTTACGATGGATGTACCCAATTGAAAGAACTATAAAATTCCTAAAAGGGTATATGAACAATGCAAACTGGCATGAAACATCTATTCTTTAGAAATAGGTTTCTGAATAAGCCATGGAATTTTGACAACATTATTTGTCCAAAGTAAGACATATTGGACTTCCTAAACGTCATCATGAAGAAAAAGGTAGACTCGGAGCTTTAGTAAAGATGTGGATCCTAATGAATTGCTACAAGTCCACTTATACATTTTGAATAATGTTGGTGAAGTTCAAGACATCATAAATCCACATAAAGAGCCGTAAGGAAAGAAAATAATCAAATGGCCTGAACAAAGGTTAATTAGGGAACGCAATAGAACTTTTGCAAATTGTTCAAAACAAAATATTGAGGGGAGTAATGTGTTTTTGATACAATAAAATGGTTAGCACGTGGTCCTAAGGTTGATGTTATAAGTTGAAATTCATATATGATCAATGGTTATAACTTTTACACAAAGTCCTTAGATGATAGAATTAATCTAGAACAATGGTGTTATATTAGTTCTTTGAATCTATGCACTTCTCAATTTTGAAAGATAAAAAGCCTAAATTGGCAGTCCTTATTATTATGGGTTATTGAAGAGATTTGGGTGGTGAACTATATTGAAATTAAATTTCTCATTTTCAAATGCAAGTAAGTTAATGTCACTAATGGAGTTCGGATAAATCGGTTAGGATTTACATAAGTAGATATAAATAGTAGAATTTTTGGAGATAAACCTTTTATTATGACTTAATGATAGGCGAAATAAGTGTTCTATATCACCAATGAGGCAAATAAAATGTGGTATGTAGCTCTCCAAGGAAAAAGGGTAATTGATATTGATGAGGAAAGTCATTCAAATTATGATGTTCACGAGACTCCTTCTTTTTCAAGGGTCTCACCGAATTGAACAAAGAAGTGAAGTAGGTAATGAACACGGCATAAGAAAAGATCATCATGAAGGGATATGAGAGGATATCCTTTTATAAAAAAGAGAATTCAGGTAATATTCATCTGTAAAATTATTTGAAAAGTTTAAGGTTTTAACATTCTTCTCTGTTATTAAACAATGTCATTATAGTTTGCTTAAATGAGATAGTGAAACTTTTATTTTATTTTTTTGTTTTATGTTTTTCGATCTTAGAAGAGACCAAAGGGACATAATAAAAGAAGAATGTTGTTGGGTGAGAATTTAGTCAAGACATGATGATAGATATGGGAGGAATCTTAGGCTTGTACGTGATGAATAATAGTTGTAAATTAGATATCGATTTGTTCCAACTTGAATTGGAATATTGTTGGTGTCATATTCATTTAATTTGTATATTCATTTCCAATAATTCTATTTGTATTGCAACTCATATTGAGTTGTTCGAGCTTGTAGCTTAAACTGTTTTAGATGCTAGATTGGATGGTGGATAAGAAGAAGAAATGAAGTGGATATGTGAAAAAAACATGTAAAAATTTAGACCCGATGTTATAAATATGATGTCTAAAAAGAATTAAGATGAGACTTTTAAGACGGTTTAAAAATATAAAATCTTAATATTATTTTTTAAGGCAACGTTTTTGAAATGGCCAATCTAAAAACTCATACTTGTAAGATCGGATATTGTACAAAGCTAGTCTAAAAAGTTAGACTTTTAAGGCAGGATATTTCTTGCAACCGGTCTAAAAGGTATGACTTTAGACCTAATATTTGAAGGACTAAAAGTATTTTTTAAAGGCGGTTGCTTTCAGATCTAAAAAAAATAACTAACTTTTAAGGCGACTATATCGAAATAGGATCGAAACCGGTCTAAAAAGTGATTTTTATCTAATCTTAAAAGTGATTTTTGCACTAGTGTTTAATACATTTGACACACTTGTCACCTAGATGTAGTGAGGCTTGTAGCATAAGGGGAAGTAATTATAGGCTTTGATCATGTTTATAAGACACTTCTAACATGTTTTATTGGAATCATACAAATTTTTAAACTTTATTAACTGTCATAAAATTTAACAATTTCTACTTTACCCTTATTTAAAATATGGGAAAAACAACTTAAGTGTTGTATGATAAGTGTATTCTCATGTCGCACACATATGAAATGGTGGGACCCACATATATATATATATATAATTAGCGTTATATATATGTGGGTCAGGTCGGCGTTTATGTGTGTGTGTATGAATCTTAACTGTAGTGCAACGCCTGAGAAGTTTAAATCCCTTAAAATATGCTACTATTTACTCCCATAGTACATAGCCTACACAATAATAAATGAATGACAAAATTGAACATTCGCCCATGAAAATTTAATGATATAAATTACTCTCTAAATAAGACATAAAATTCTCTATTTGCTTTATAAATAGAACCATATGAGTATGTATGTTGTGTAAAATTTGAGGCAAATACAATATACTCCTGTTAAAAATACCCTCACAGAATCAAAGAAAAGTGGTTAAAAGATTTAATTTATTTATTTTTTTCAAATTTACCCATATTTAAAACCATGAATCACATATTGATAATGAAAAAAAGAAAATTGTATCAAACATTAAACATGAACAGTATTGAAAAAAATGTACTTTGGTATTTAATATAAGATCACTTTATAACTACAAAGTGGATCTTATATTAAACAAGGAGGTAATAATTAATATCACGACTTATAATAAGTCCATTAAGTGACTTATAATTAATACGGATCAAAGGGAGTATATTATACAAAAGAGGTGGGGAGAGTCTTAGCGAGCAAAAAAAAAATCCCTTGTTAAGTCAACATTATAATTGATATATTTTAGCGAAAATGACAAAAAAAAAAATCATTTGAACTTCAAAATCCTAATGACAATAATAATAATGAAATTAATAAGAGCAGGTAAAACAATTGACGATTAGATTTCATTGAAATCCTTATTTATGATTTTGAAATTAAAGTAGTATTTTCTTAGAATTTTCCCTAAATTTTAAGTATTAAAACAAAAGCATAAGAGGAAAAAGAGCGAAAAAAGAGAGAAGAGGAACATAATACAAGACATATAATATCTTTGTTAATTTCATAATTACTCCTTCAATTCTTAATGTATTTCATAATTTTACTCCTTCAGTTCTTAATGTATGAACCATTTAATTAATTTGATTAAAATAAGAGAGTAGTTAAGTTAGCCAACTATGACATGTTTTCCTAAACTACCCTTGTTTAAAACTAAATTTTCAAAAAAAGTGATTAGTATATTGTTTAGGGAGTATCAATAAGGATGGTTTTGAAGGAAAAATGATAAATATGAAAAACGGATCTTACAGTTAAAACTACAACTAACTCTTCAATTAGATCATACATTAAAGATTAGAAGATCCACATGTTAGGACTCACTCATTTTTAATTATAAGAGATGTATTTACCAACTCTGAAATGTCTACAAACACTTGCACAAATTAAGAATAATATAAAATTTTTCAAAGAATTCAAGAACCAATCAAATAAACAAATAACTTTTCCCTTGTTAGAAGTTATAGGATAGAGCAAACGAGTTTTATTGAGGTTGCATTGCATGAAGGGAATGAGGTATCATGAATAGATGAAACCAGTGATTTGGTATCACAGTTTTATATATATATATATATATATATATATGTGTGTGTGTGTGTGTGTGTGTGTGTGTGTGTGTGTGTGTGTTTTTTCTTCCATTCAGCATCAGCCCCTCAGAATTTGTGACAGCAGAGAGAGATGCAGCTCCATATTAATTGTTGCCCACAACACACGCACCATTTGATGAACACATTCATTGCAAGCATTATTGTGTGTTTGTGTAAAATATTGACTATAATAACGTGATTTCTGTGTAGCTCACCTCTTTTTGTTGCCATCTTTATATACCCTTTCAATTAATAAGTTTTGAAAGCAGAATTTATTTAGCAGGCATTGCAATTTATACTTCATATATAGGTTCTTCTCCTTTAGTATACCCTTTCTTTTGCCGATTCCTACCATTCTTACAGTTACAGACTTACACTTTATATGCCTCTCAATTTTTTTTTTTTGTAATTTTTAATTTTTGTGGTACTTATTGCGTCTTCTACGGATGATGCTCCTACACCACAAACACTACTTACCCTTCACATTTACTCCTACTGTACCCATGCTTTCTCATGTCTCTTTTGTCATTCATCTCTCGGTTGAACTTGAATATGTTTGCATCAATTTAGCTTCGTACATACATTGAGCCCCATAAAGAAGACAAAAGTGCTTATTTGGTATCACTTTTGATTAAGATGTCTAAAGTGTTTATTAATGTCAACAATGCTAAATACAATTAATCATTATCTTATAAATCATGATTGAAAAGCTTATTTTAAAAAAAGCTCTCATCGATATTCCAAATGGAAAAATATAAGAAAATATCATTTAAATTTTAAAATCTCAAATCAGTCATCTTATTATCTGCAAGAGACTTAACCATTGAAAACTTATTTTAATAGAAAATCGCGATTTTGGGATTTTGAAGTTAATGATATTTTCTTTTCTTTTTTTCCCAAAAAATTATGTAAAGCTATATGAATTTGCAGACTATTATCTCTTTTTTTTAAAAAAGAGTCAAACAAACAATAAATCTTCTTAGGGGGACCGAGTGGGAGAGGTTTGAAGAATTGAAGAGAGGGAGGGTGATTAGTGCAATATGGACACAATGCAGCAAGTTGGGGGAAGTAGGTTACCAAATTGATTTGCATTAACTACTTTCCGTTGTCCGTTTTGTCTACGCACTGTGTCACATGCTTGTGGACCATCCTCACTTCTTTCCCTTTTTCCTTTGTGAAAATGACAATTTCATTTGCTAGTCCATCACAATATCATCTTTCTTTTTACTTAGAGTAAAAGGCATATCCAGGCCGATATCTTTTTGTTTATCAGACAGATTTCATGTTTTTAGGTCACAAACCTTTTATTTTTGCCACCATCATTCATACCCTTAGATCACCTTGGATTAATTTCTCAGAAACATTTTAATTTTACCTAGAGACAAAACTCCTCTAACATTTATCTTATACAACAATATAAAATCATTTCTAAAAAGCTAATTCATGATACCATGTTTGGATAGGGATCCGGATTTCCTCATCGGCCAGATTCTCAAAAAGCGTCCCTTAGCGGCATGAATTTTCAGTCATTCGATCAATCTAACATCTCATAATGTAGCATCATCAAGCTTTTTAAAATTTAAAAGAAAAATTTGAACTATTTTTAGATAATTTTGGGTTAAGATTCGTCAAAGGAGAATTTGAAGTATTTTTTTCAAGTATGTATGCTATCCTAAAGTAATTTATGGTGTGTCCAGCGTCACGAGTAACTTTTCGAGGTATGTCGATATCACAAGTAATTTAGAATGTGTTCCAACACCTTGAAATAATTTTTCAAATAGGTCTAGCGCATCTTAAAGTAATTTGTGATGTGTTCAACATCATATTGTTCATTTAAAAGATTTTTTGGAGTTAACCGAAAAACATTTTACCCTCAATCACAAATATAAAGGCCGATTGAATTTTTATGGAGATTGAAGGTAATTAAATTACTTGAAAATATTTATATTTATTGTTTTTTTCTTTAAACTAATTTAGCTGATTTATAAAAACTTCATATAATTTAGCTATCTATGACGTATAATATGATTAAATAAACTTAATTTAGTTATTTTAATCTTCAAAATATGGTATGTCATATATTTAGGATTGGAGGTAAGAATATTTATTTCAAAATTATCTAAAAGTGGTTCAAATTATTAAAATTTTAATTTTAAAAAGCATTGTGTGTGACACACCACGAGGAGTTAGATTGATCTAAGATGGCTGGAAATTGAAGCCGATGAGGAAAATAAAAGGGAGCAAATGTGTGAGTCTGTGAGGACTGAGGAGAAAACTTCAAAAGGAATAATAAATGAAGAGGACAGGGAGAGGGTCTTGTAAAGAATGATATGAACTACGATAGGATTTTATGCTAAAAGAGAAGCGTGAAAGGGAAACCAAACAAATATGGGCACAGAAGATCACGTTCTCCTGTCACTTTCAACCTCAACTACCCTCCAAACCCTCCATTAAAATTAAAACCACCATTAGCTTCCCTTTCCTTCATCCAAAATGTCTGCATAAATAAATATCCCTCAGACATTTACCCTCCTCATCCTCACTCACTTATTTCCCTTCCTTCTCTGAAAATTCCCCATCCATCCATTCATCTATTTCTCCATCTTCTTATCCTCATCCTTATATATATATAACCCTTTCACTATGCCTTCTTCCTCATCTCTCACCCCCTCATCCACCCTACTCCGCCACCGCCTCCGATGGACTGGTTCTCCTGGCTCTCCCGAACCAACCTCGAACCTTCCCTCATTGACTATGGTGTCACCTTTGCCCTGGCAACTCCAGCTTGAGCCGCCTCCTTCTTCAACCACGAATTCCTCCAGAGCATGGGCGTCTCCATCGCCAAGCACCGCCTCGAAATCCTCAAGCTCGCCCACTCCGACGACTATTCTCCCCACCGTCGTCACGACCACCATCACCATCGTCATCCCAGAAGCTCTCTGGGGTGATCCGAGACTACATGAGAAAATGCCTCAAAAAGCTTGCCTTTCCGAGATGAAGTTCCTTGTTCAAATCACAAGGACATGCCCGCCTGTGGCCCGGAACCGAATAATTGGTACTACCAGGAGAAATGGCGAGGAGCAATGGAGAGAAAGCATGGAAGTGATGAGTTTCAGAAGGAGAACAAGATCAACAACTTCAAGCCCGCCATGAATAGAACCAGAAGCATAGCTTTGTCTGGGCCTTTAAATGGGAGGATGACGAGTGAAAACTGGTGAATAGTAACAAGGTGTTGAGGCTTTCTGGGCCTCTTGATGGGAAGAGGCATGAGAGGTTACTGTCCCCAAATCGGAGCCCGTTAGTGAGCGGCAAGCCGATTATGGGCCCAGTTAAAAGCCAAGATCTTCTGGGCCTTTGGACCCAAGATTGCTGATGATGGAATGCAAAAGCCCAAGGCTGAGCAGGCCTTCTGATGCTAACAGACCTGACAGCCCATTGAGTTTTTAGTCCCTACTTGAACAAGGCAAATGGTGGTGATTTTGATTTTGATTTTGATGATCACACATTGTGCCTACCTTGTTCCAGGATCTGAAACCAACTTGATTATTTGAAGCCTACTTTCTCAGAGCAAAAGGTCAAATTTTATGGTTGCCCAGAAAACAGAGAGAGATTTCCTCTTTTCAAGATCAGAGCAACAGAGAAGCAGTAGTTAGCAGTAAGGTGCAATGATGATTATTAATATTACTTGTAGGATATAAAATATGATGTGGTTATTTTTGTACTGGTTTTATATCTTTTCTTTGCTTATTCTGTTCACTTGTACATACAAAATGTTAAAAACATCTTTCCAATTGAGGCAGGTCATGCTGAGAATGGTTGGTTCAATTCGGAAAAGTCAATTTTATCAGTTAAAATGTTTTTAGGTTATATTGTTGTTTTTATTGGTGACTTTTGTTGGCCTGTTAGGTATTCATTAATTATAGGAACCTAACTATTTCCTTAGTATTTTCTTGAGAAAGAGGAAAAAGGTTTCACTTGGGTCACACTATCTGATTATTTCTTTCTTATTCTTTTGAAAAAAAAAATGAAAAAAAACTTCAGACATCTAAATTTTATCAACTGATTGTTTCAAGAAAAAAAGATTACTTTGTGTGCCCTTCATGAAAGACAAAAGCTGACAACCTTTCTTTTGAAGGAAGTAATGCTAATAATACTACCTCCCGTCCTATATATATGATATAGTTTGCAGTAAACTATGTCGTATATTTAGGATAGGAAGAGTAATAACTAGAACTTGAAAAGAGTCTAACATGGACAAAAGTTTCATTTGTCTTCCTCTGTTGAGCGATTTCCTTTTTTAAGTTTTCAAAGAGTAATAGTCATATCTCATTATCTCATGTATTTTGACCATTAAAGGCTCTATACATAATCAAATTCAAATCTGTATGCACCCAGATTTATTAGCAAGGCCTAAATCCCAAAACTGGATCAATAGAAACGTCCAAAGCTCTGTGATTGTATCATTAGGCTAAATAAATATCTTAAAATCCAAGTAACTGATAGTTAATAATCCTCAGCTCTACATATCATCATTTCCCTCTCAGCACGTTCTTTTAGCATAACAGGCATACTAAACAACCATTTTCCCATACCCAAACTGAAAACTCAGGTTTATATGTGTGTATGGATATATATAATGCTGGAGTGACAGACCCAGGAAACACAAAGTTCTTGAAGGAACTATAAATTGCTGTGACTGATTCAATACAGACCCTTTGTCTCAATTACTTTAGTGAGTTGAGGTCTGAGGCAGCCTGAAAGAACCACCAGAATAAAGCATTTGAAGTAAACTGGTTTTATCCTGAAACTTAGGATGATGCTTAAGATGAAGCCAAAAAGCAGAAACAGCAGCCAAAACAAAGAAGGTTAGTCTGAAGCAATTTGGTCCCAAAGCAAGCCTACTAGACATGCTGCTGCCTTGCAGCCTCCTTGTATGTCCTTGCCTGCTAGCAGAGGCTGAGAAAAGGAATGCACCAACAGGGTTTCCCAATGACATGAAGTTGTGAGCACACCAAAAGTGCTTCAACCCAAAAAGCTCAGACACATCAGGACGCTGAGGAAACTGCAAAGAAAAGAGTTCCTTTTACAGCATATGCAAATATGAGATGTGAGATGGTCATGATTATCTGTGTGCATGTCATCCAAAATGTCCAGGGATCATTTTTGTCCTGTAAATCATCAATCTTATTTCAACACCTCCCCCCCAAAAAAAAAGAATGATCAGGGAGTCCTAGTTTTTTTCCACAGAACTAACAAGTTTATGGTCACTCCTCCCATATTAACCTAGTTAAATTAAAATTTTAGTCTTATATCACTCCTAACAGAATCAATAACTTTATGAAGAGACATTAAAACAGTTAAATGAGAAGACACTAATAAGATTCAACAGACAACAGACTAAGCAGTTGTGTGAAATTACAACCAGGTTCATTTGAACATGAAAAGTTTGTTCATATATTAATTTGATGTGTTTGATCACTAAAGTATTACTTGGTCTTGTAATGTTCTAAGGACCCAATGACTTGTACAAATGTTAAGGAGGCTATTGAACAGCTTAAATGCAAGTTGAAATCTTCACGTTGTGTTACTGATATGAGCTTACAAAATAAATGTCAATTTACTTAATAGGCATTGATGTGACTGACCTCACAAAGTGTTCTGAAACAACTCTTCCACTGAGGCGACCAACAAAATTGTGGTATCTTCCACCTTGTGCAATGCCTATTTGCGTGAGATTGTTAAGAACAGTAACACCAGAACCAACCCCGACAAAGAAAATCAAGAACAGGAGCCGAAATCAGCCTTTATAACAGCCTCAATGAGCGTGAAATCTTCCCCTTGCTTGGGCTTTCTCTTCTTCTTCTGCTCCTTCGCCCTCAGCAAAAGCATCACCACTTCAGATGACTCGTTGGCATCGCCAATGCTCCCAAGGGTTGCTGATGATGATGAAGACGGCAAGAGGGATTCTGTTTTCTCATCCTTGCCTTGTTGAACAGGGCATTCTGATGATGATCAACTTGCAGATTAGATGTCTCTGGTTTATGCATTTTCTAGGAAACAATGTCATCTTCACCGGTATATGAGAGCCAAATAAGAAGAATCATCACAACAATCAAAACATAGGAAGATTTACCATAAAGGCAGAACATTATAAAATGCAGTAGTTGCAATAAGATATAAACCAGATACACTAGAGAATTGGATGAAAGCAAAATGGCCATGTTCTGCAGAATCATCACCCTAAGCCGGAGTACAAGGCCTTATGAGAAACATAATGCTGAAGCACAAAGCAGGAACATGAGGAAATTAGAAGAAGAGTTTTGAAGCACTATGCTGTAAATTTTGGTAAAAACCACGGCACTGATACCGCTATAACCTTTGAGAATTCCAGCAACTGCGCCTCTACTCGCAGTGAAGTTTCTCATGTTGGCCACAAGAACAGCAGTGCCTAACCATGCATTACTGTTGGTGGCAATAGAGGGCAATCCTTATCTGCAAAACATAAAAAAAAAAAATCAATCTAATTTGTAATGCTCTCCTGAAACCTAATGCTGAAACTTTAATAAGTTGAAGGACCATTTTGTTAAAAAAGCTTATGATTAAATTCCAGCTCATTTGATCATAAAAGGAATGACATAGACGTCTTAAACTCAAAAGCTTTAAGCTGTAAATTAAAACATGATTTTTATTACAGCCCATAACACTTGCCAAAACATAACAGATCAAGCTATTAAAATATTTTCTTAGATTTCTTACAGAACTTTTCTGTGCATATTAGTGAAGACATGATTCATCATCAACCGTTGTCAGCAACAACAGCCTTATCCCATTAGGTGGGATTCCGGTAACGTGGATTGCTCAATGCTATTATGCCCTATCAATAAACAAATATTTAGATATATTGTTAATCATCAGGTCCTGTTCAATGACCTATCAAGCAAAATAAAGACTACCAAGCAAACAGTTTCAACCAAACAAGTGACCAACTCAAATTCAGTGATCCACTGCAAATTTCATTAAAATTAATCAATTAGAAACACCCAGTGAGAATTCATAGCGATGACAATGTGTGTTTGTGTGTTTAAAGGAACGCAGTTCATTCATCCACTTGCAATCTGATGCAAAAAAATACCACATCTTCAATGCTCTATATAACAAAAAAAACCAGATCACATAAACGGATATCAAAACCACAAAACGAGGGGCATTTATTAAAACATGTTATGATCATCAAATCAAACAACCTCAAGTGTACGCCAAAAAGCAAACAAAGAACTTACCAACGAGTAAGGAAGTGAGTCCACAGACCACAGTCTTAGTAACGGAAAGCCAGAGAACACCATAATCAAAGAAGGAGGCAAAAGCACCGATGAAAAGAATAAGCCAAGGCGGGAACTTGTTGGAGGCAATCCCAGGAAGCAAGCCAACATTCTCACCAAAATCATTAGCAACACCAAGCAAAGTAACCTGACGCTGGTTAAACCCCAGAAGGGATTTAAGGGTGTGAGAATAGAGAGGAAAAGCATACCCATTAAATGCAGGTTCGGTTTTTCTCATAATCTCTCTTTCGTTATCTCTCAATTATTCGTCATGTCCAATCCGTCGATCACAATCTACTTTAACATTTCTTTCATCTTCCGTCAATGATCCGAATGGGTTAACGAGGGAAAATGGAAAAAGGGATGAGGAGAGAATCCTCTTCCATTAACTGCTGCGATTTGAACCTAAATCGCATCTCCAAAACCCACCAACCCATTACGTGCTTCTCCCTCCTCCTCTTTATGTGTCCATCCCCTTTGAGGTGGGAGTATTTTTTTTTTTTTAAATTTTTTAGATTAAATTATATGATATATTCTGAAATATTTTTTATACTTATTTTAAATTAATTAATTTTTAGGATATCAATGTTACAGAAAAAATATTTCCAAATCTGAGGTTGAAAATTAATTAATTTGAGATCTGGATGTAAAAAATATTTGAATAGAGTATATAATTTAATCTAAATAAATAGAATATATATAAAAAATGCTCCCACCCCAAAATTAAAAGGATAAGTAAATAAAAAGAACATAAAAAACACACACACATAATGTAAACCCTTACATAATGACTGAATATTGCAGATATCAAAATGAACTGAACTTGGTGATTTAAGCGGGTGACATTGAAGAAGCAGAGGCGAAAGGATGAAATAAATAAAGTGATGAAAAAAGAGGAGAGAGGGCGAGAGAGTAGCAAATTTCTGTGCGTCAGCGCGTGGATATATTGGGGGACATTGGTTTTGACTGGTGAAAATTTCACAGCGCCCTTTATGTAGCCATTTAACCTCAAATAATCCCTTAATCACAGCTCTGTTCGAGCGTGAGAATGGAGAAAAAATTATGTTGAGAGGCTAACTACGATCGTGACCCGATTGAAGCGAATTCGGATTAGTTAGAAAGAAGGTTAAAGTGAAATGGGTAGGCAACCAAAAAACATCAAATAATCTCCTTTTTTTTTTTGAAATTCTATTGCATTTTTAGACTAAACTGAAATTAAGTTTTTTTTTGAAAAACATTTATATCTTTGTCTTATACATGGTCGAGATGGTCTTGTTATTCTCACGTGTCATGTAGATACGCATATTTGATTTGTAAATTCTCATAAATATCTTGTCAATAGCATGTATTCTTGTGAATATGTTTCTTGTCTTATACATAACCGTCTTGTAATTTCACTATTTGCCTTTTAAATAAGCATATTTGACTTTTAAATTCCTACATATGTCTCATAAATAATCTTATTTGACTAATAAAGTAAGGGCATGATTATTATGTTTAAGTTATCAAAAGAGGAAGCATCATACTAGCGATTTTCTAAAGCTCGCTAGGCTTTTATTTGGGGAATTTTGGTGAGGCTGTCACCCATTGTGGCGGAGAAGATGAGCGTCTCCTCTGTCGCGTATTGCGGGGAGGGAAGGTGAGAAACATTGAGAGATGAGGGTGATGATGCAAATCGTCGGAAGAAGAAAGTCCAATTTGCCTTTGAGGGATTTTCCGAGGAGAATCGATGAAAGTTAGAGATGAAAAATGGATGAAAGTTTGAAGGAAAAGAGTAGGTATCGAAGTCATCTTGTGAATCAACTGTGCAAAATGTGAATTCAAGAGAGTGTTGGTGGGAATGGACGAAGAATGATAAAGATGAGGAAGCGACGAGTATGGCGGACACACCGACTTCGCAAAAGTCTTGAATCCAGCGATGGCATCGTGTGGATTTCTCTAATCTATTGTGTCCGAAGTTTATATTCAAGGAGAAAGAAAGAAAAGGCTGATGAAGCCTTTTCGGCATACGCTAGTGGTGAAGCTACTGGGAAGGCAACCTTCGTACGGGTTCATGGTGAAGAAATTAAGGCGATTTGGGAGAGAAAGGCAAGATATAGATGTGTTTGATGCGGAGGCGATTTCTATCTTGTCGGCTTTCGACATATGGATGATTACATGGAAGCTACAATTGGAGGTCCTTGGGTGATTTTGAGCGCTTATCACGAGTGTGGTGCGTTGGAGACTGAGTTTTAGCCCCCGAATGAAGAAAATTGATTCGGTAGTGGCCTGGGTGAGGTTCCACTTGACATGCGCACCTTTTTTGGATAAAAAATTTCTTTTAAATTTGGAGAATTCCATTGGAAAAGCTATAGGTTGGATGTTAAATACAGCCCACGAGGAGGACGAGGGGAGGTTGTTTGTGCTAATTGTGTTGAGTTATATTTGGTGAACCTTTAGTGTGAGTTTCCCAATGTTGAAGGCCAAATCTTAGCGCGCTCGTCTATGAAAGTCTAGGGGCTCTTGTGTAACAAATGCGGAAGAGTCGAACATTTGAAGGATGGTTGCGAAGCTTTTCATAGGAAAATAAATGAGGAAGGCATGGTTGTGGACGATAGAAACGAACAAAGAAAAATGAAGGGGCTAAGGAGGGTGATAAGGGGCTGTGGAAGACAATACAAAGCATGGGGGTAAGCGCATAGACGTCAAGATATGGATTTCCGAATAAGCAAATACGGGGTCGCGATTTGCCGTTTTGCAAGAGGAACAAGGAAAGGGACGTGATGGACCGTGAGTGAGGTCATAGGGCAAGGCGAAATTTGAAAACCGTAGTTGTGGAGGAAAGGAGCGGGGGAAAGGCACACAAGTTAAGCGAGGTAAGCGGGGAAATATGAAAGCGTAAGGGGTCATCTTAAAGAAAATGTATTGAGTAAACCTAGAATTAAGGGAAAGGTCGTAACAAGGGAATCACTAAAGAAAGAGGAGAAGCATGAAAGGGTGGGGTACGGTAGTATATAACAAGGAGAGGGATGAAGGAAGTTGGGTGAGATTTTGCAAGATCAAGACAACACCATTGCCGTACTAGAGAGCAATTTAAAGCTATATGAGTGCCAAGAAGTGCACATGGTGATAAAGAAAAAACCTCCACCCGGAAGGCTTTGTGACAACACATCGATTGAAGGTTCTTTGGACTTAAGGATCGAATCCTGGAAAGAGCCGAGATGTGGTTCATACGGATGAGGTTAACATGAGTTTGGAGGAGGTGTGTCCAACAACAACTTTGGCTAAATAAGGGGCGTCTCAAGTTTGTCTTTCTACGGCCTTGTATTATATATTAATCATGGTTAAGCTCTTAGTATGGAATTATATATGGGCGACAAGTAGAGGTGTTGTGGTACGCAATTAGAGACAATAAGCATCGGTATAAACTTGATATGGTTGCTTTGTTGGAACCTAGAATTAGTGGGAACCAAGCAAAACAAGTTATAAAGAAATGGGGTTTCAAGCACTCGCAGAAGAGGAAGCGAGAGGGTTTCGTTGCGGGGTATTTGGTTGTTGTGGGATTCGGATGAATTATCTCGTAGATGTAAGAATCATGCATGAACATTTCATTCATTGTAAAGTAAGTATAGGGGAAGAAGAGATGTCAAGCTATCGGGCGATCTATGCTAGTCCCACTTTATATAAAAGGCATAGGTTGCGGGAGGCACTATATGAAATGGCATGTGAAATTTCAGAACCATGGATTTTAGTGGGGGATTTTAATGAAATTAGAACCCCGTTGGAACAAAAGGGGAGGACGCACAAATGAAACAAGATGCCGTCGATTTAATGAATGGATAGAAGGATGTAGCCTCGTTGATATTGGGGCATAGGGTCCTTTCTTTATGTGGAAGGGGCCAAAATGGGAAGGATTGGAGAGGGGTGTATAAGAGATTAGACCACTATTTGTGCTCGTTAAGTTGGCATGAAAGGTTTGAGGATGCGAGAGATCCATGTATTTGCCTCGGTTGTGTTACGATCATCATCATGCCCCCAAGTAAGATTAGAAATAGAGAATAAAGGTTTGGAGGCAAGAAGCTTTAGATATGAAGCTGTGTGGAAGTCTCACGAACATTTTGATAATGTAATGGTAGCCGGTTTGGAGGAGAAATGAGGAAGCACATGTAAGTCTAGCGTTATTGCGGCGAGATTTGGTTAAATGGAACAAGGAGGTGTTTGGGCGGTGGAAGGCCGTAGCGAAGACTTCTCAATAGGCTCGATGGTATTCAACAAAGGTTGGAAATCAAGAGCAATCCGTTTCTTATCAATTCGGAAATGGAATAGAGGATAAACTAATGCAAGTTTTATGGCAAGAAGAGATTTTTGGTTCCGGGAGTCAAGAGGAAGATGGCTAGAAGAAGGTGATTGCAACACAAAATACTACCATTACAAAGGCATTGATGAGAAGGAGAAGAAATAAGATCACTATGCTCAAGAATAATTTTGGGGAATGGGTTGATGAAGAAGAAATTATTCTTGGTTTATTTCATGAGTTTTACGTTTGTTATATGAAAATGCATGTCATAGGAATGGATTACAAAAAATCAATCATGGGGGAAGGTAGATGGGGAGAAGTAGAGGAAGTGGATAGGTAG